>JAUMJJ010000222.1:27645000-30622500 GCA_033556795.1 Tapera naevia
AGTGGCAACTGATGAGGGTACAGTTAATCGGATGTTGTTCCCAATCAGAACCTGAGTTGTTGCGGAATTGGCAGCAGTTACTTGATGACTCAGTGCGCTGTGGGAACTTGAAGTCTGCGTTAAACTTGAAGGCTGTAACAAGGCTGAACCTGCTGTTGATGATGAACTTGTATGGACAAGTGCTGTAGGTGTAGTACTACTGAGGTGTAAGCCCTTGTACACTCCTGCAAAAGAAAAACAAAACAGTGAGCTCATTTCTCAGAAAACACTCAAGACATACATCCACAGTAAAAAACAAGGCGCAATCAAATTCTGTCAAACAGCTGCATACCTGAGGCCTGAAGAATGCCATTCACCCCAATTCCAAGCACCACATCATCCTTCATTTTGAATCCCATCAGCTGTTCTGATGTAACCAAAGCTGAAGCAGCAAATTGAGCACTAACAGAATCCAGTGTCTTGGAAACAAAACCCTAAAAAGAACAACGGTGGCAAATATATGTGATTGAGGCTCTTCGCATTTTAAAGCTACACATAATCTAGTAAACCAAAATCAATACATGTGAATCAGAACTGTGGCCCAGTCATTCTCTCAGAGCAAACTGCCAGCATTTGGTACAACTAATTAAAATTTGAACTGTGATTTTTTTTTTATTTTTTCATGCACATTTAGCTCCACTATAACAATGGAGAAGAAAATCCCAACTATTTAAAATACAAAGAAATTTATTTCTAAAGCTCTATAGAACAACATTGTTTCACATATCAATTCGTTTTCATGAAATTCCAAACCATATTCAGAGAGTCAGAGGTTCAGACTGCAAACAACTTCTGAACCTTTTTGTGTGTCCATTGCCACTGTAATCACTAGATATTTATGACTATTAGACACTTCCACAGCTGTAAAGAGGACATATTTAGGAGTTAGCTTTAGCTATTAACTAAAACTCCTGCTTTAAAAATCCCCCACTACCAAGAGGATAATGACATCGCTGGAGATCTCTGCAATTCATACTTCTAAGGCTTTGAAAATTTCATTAATTGACTGACCCATCTTTTTTTTTTTGTTAAGAGGGAGCAGAGGCAATGCCTGCCACACTCACCTGCAGTGTCCCTTCTAAACACTTTACAGAATGGCTATGATGTAGATTCAGGCGAAAGCCACTTTCCTGTTGGTTAGTTTCAAGGTTCTATGGCAACAGTTGACAATTAGAGATGAACCCTGGTGGGAAACAATGAGGGATAAATCATAGCACAGACAAATCCCTCACCTGTGATGTGTTGGCAGAGGAATTACTATTTGCTTGCTGTTGATGAATTTGTGCAAGCTGCTGTTTCTGCATTAGTGCCAGTTGCTGTTGATGTTGCTGGTATTGTTCGGCTGTAAATGCTGAACAAAATATAAAACGAGAAAATACTATATCAAAATATGTAGGTGTTGTGTATATAAACACATCTATTTTATAATCCTAAAAATAATAATAATACACCACAGCAAGTTCCTAGGAACCTTAATGAACCTTTATGGCAAAAAGGCTATCACCATCCTAGAAATTTTTATTCAAATTAAGCCTTCCCATTTTAAGCCGGTTTCAGTACATAGGATTTCATTGCTCTGCTGCACTGAGTTCAAGATACCAAAAAGGGAGGGGGAGAAGGCAACTAAAACACAACCAGACCCACCAAAAACTCTCCGATAACGGATTAAAAAGGAAAAAAATGGCATCTCTACTTTGACTTTGAGAAACTACAGCATCTGCAATATTAGTAAAGCAGACTTATATGCAAAACTGGGAAGCTGCATGCTTTCAGCCCTCACAGACAGCACTCCGAAGGTAGCGAGTACCTACAATTAAAGTTTATGCTTAAGTTTAGTCGCAAACATTAAACTGGGCATGATTACAAATGTACAGGCTATCTTACTACAGTATTGTTGTTTTTAACCACACATACACAAATAACTCCATCAATACAGAATTTGATAGCACTACATCCTTCTCTCAGAAATCATTGAAACTTGACCCCATGGTCAGTGCACCAGCTGGCCCACAAGTATAAAACTGGTAAAACCCAGCATTATTCATACCCATTCACAAGTGGATGTGGTGCAGGTGTGGGGAGCTATTAGGCCATTGATTAACTTTGTAAAATGTTAAGCTTTCTTTTTTACTTATTTATTTTTAACATGTGTTACTAAAAGGAAAGGAAGTCTTAGTTTTCATTTCAAAACTGACCTTGTAAATTCAGTCTAAGATACACATTTCAGATTTTTTCCTTCAATTTAATCTTTGGACTGTACAGATGCTCATAGTATTCATACTTCTAGAATGCAGAAGTTGCACTTTTGGTAAAGTCCACTACTGTTTAGCAATAAATCACCACCACACTTCAATCCTGTTCACAAATTTCAATTTTTCAGGGTTGTTTTTGTTCTTGTTCATCTACTTCAGGCTTGCTTGCCTGAAGAAAATGTTTCTATCAAAACTATAATCGTCTCCTGGATACAAAAGGATTCTGAAGAGCAATTGCTCCTTATGTATAAACTTGAACAAGTCAATACAAATGGCTAACGGAAATAAGAATTAGTATTTGGATATAAACAGGGCAAACACTGATCAGCATCCGTTTTTCCAGCATACTGGTGATTTTTTTTTTTTGTAGAGCAGTGTTCCAAATCCTTCTGTTATGTACTGGAAATAGCACTACATGATTATACATCATTATCTGAGCACTTACTTATAGAGCTGTGAGTGACAAATTACTTCCCAATACTCTTACAGTTAAATCTCACTTCAATTTGCTTCATTTCTTCAACATTTTAAAGTTATTCCTAAGGGAATAGCTTAGTAGTAACAACCACTCAAATGTCATTACTAAGAAAACCCAAACCCCAAACTAGAATTCACAGACCAAATAATCAGGAGTTGGCCGTTTAACTTTTAATTCTACTTCATATCAACTAAAACCCCTTTAGATTTTTTTAAACTGTCACCAAACACAGATGTTAGAGCAAGAAAGCTTGAGCACATGAATATTAACATGTAGAAAGCTGAGCAGCAGTAGCAGAATGCGAGAGACAGATGTACTGTTCTGGTATTGATAAATCTCATTTAATTATTGATCAGTTAGTAGTGACACGTTAAATAAATGTTTTTTAAAACCCTAAAGTTTAAAATGTGCATGGTTTAGCCAACACAGAGCCAATGGTATTGAAGGTTCCATGTATTAGTATGTTATTTTAGTCCACAGTATGACACAGTAAACACACTGCTCAGGAATACGTTGCTAAGTGATGTAATGAAAGGCAACTCACAGACTGACAAATGGGAAAAAAAAGGATGTGTTAAACCACCACTGGAACCAAGATTAAAATTTCCACTGTCATAATATCTGACTTTTTTTCATTTAAGTAAAATTTATTAATAGTTAATTTTAGTTTTCAAGTCTAAATTATATTTTAGATTCTACCTACAAAATAGGTTTGCAATAAGCACAGCCATCTACATTGCTTTAACTAACCCAAAAATACTGTTTTCTTTTGGAGAAATTGTAAATAAGCTTGAGACAAGCTGCATTTGTTTAGGATAGCCATTTTTTAAGACAGACTTTAAGTGCTCCCCCTTCTTTCCGGATGAAACATTCAGAAGAATTATGTTTTTCAAATTGTGCATATTTCCTTTTAACAGCTGTCAAAGTAAACAAGTGACAGAAGAACCCCACTGTGACACATCACCCTCATCTATATTCAAACTGCTTCTCTTACTTCTGCTCAAATATCGAAACACAATTCAAAATACTGCCTTAAGATCTGAAAATACACAATTTATTTTAGGGTTTTCAACTTTGGTTAAAACATTCAGCAATATTTTTGCTCTTTCCGTTATTAAAGGTAAAAGCCTATGAGGCATTTCGAAATACCATTTACAACACCATCAGAGATTTACTTATGAGATTCTGAATTAATCAGGTGCATCCAGTTTAGAAACACAACACTGCATATAAAGGACTGCTGCAAGCTACAATCTCCTAAATTAAAGTAATTGGATACATCAGCATATCTGGATATATTGTGGAATGGAAAGGAATATCAGATATGCTCGTGCACCAGAAGAGGTTATAGACTGTAAGCTTGCTCTTCCCTCTCCATACTAAAGCAGCACAACACTGAAGGTTTTACTAAAAACACTACTACTACTACTGAGAACTATGCAAAGCCAAGTTAATCACTGTTTTGAACATCTGCAAACTAGGATACCACACATGGTGGTTTGTAACAGACTAGGAATAAAGTATTTTGCTCACTAACACTGTCACTAGGTTTCTTCCCCACCTGCTCTCTGAGTACAGTCTGTATCACACTTCAGCTGCGTAAGTTGCTTCTGAAAACCATCATTCCCATGCACAAAACACCTGTTTGTATGTACTTTATATGAAAGCACTTCCATCCAATTATTTGTTTTCTGTGGCATCCAACTGTGACTGGAATTGGGGATGGCTTTTGGAGGAAATCACATGTATGCTCAGCAAAGTGAAATCACAGGGGTAACTGACTGACAGTCCCTCAGGCCCAGGACAGCCCTGCAGCCAACTCTCCACAGGACAACTCTATACACCTGACTATTCTCAAGGACAATTCCACATGGGGAGTCTGGAGCACCTGGCAGATGCTGCTGGTCCTCCCTTCCTGCCCTGGTACTTGCTGAGCTCCACTCATCCCTTGAACATTAGTGGGGGCTCTTGCCAGGAGCTCAGGGCTCCCTGCATAGTTGTCCCCTGGAGGGCCAGCCATGTAGAGGTGTCCTGTAGAGCATGGTCTGCTGCAGAGAGTTAGCCCTTTTCGCCTGTGCCTCTACATCTGCAGGCACAGTCCTAAACTTGAGAGACATGACCTGAGTTCAACTTTCTTTTGGAAGAAGTAATTCAAGCAGAACACATTGCAGACCACAAAAACACAGCCACTATTACCGGGCTAATTATGTGGCTTGCAGAGAATATTCTGTCTTGCCTGCAAAGCTTGCATAGGTGCAATTGCACAGGTGCCAAAAGTAGTATCTCAATATGACTTTCATAAGAAAAATATTAACAGCGTCCCCAAGAACATTTTTACTAGAAATTTTATTCCCTCTTCTCAATTTCATTCTAAACAAGAGAAAGGGCAGAGCTGAAAATCTTTTATCTGTGTCATAGAAAAATGGTGAAGGCAGAAGTAGCAAAAATTAATGTTATCTTCTTTTGTGTCATACCCAGGCCTTTATATGCCTGGAAAAAAACAGCTGGCAAGAAGCAAGCGCAGACCTCTTCTATACACTTACACCGGCATCCACATCTCTAGCAATTCAGAGCACTGCTACACAAAGCTACACATTCCTGATATTACTGGACACTTCAAAAGCTATAAAAAATATTAGTAAGGCAACAGACAACAACAGCTTCAAGTCAAAAAAAAAAGGGACAAAACATAACATTCAGTGGTTAAAGATGACACATGAAATTTTAAAATAGATTCTTAGTTCACCAGCCCTGGCCAGGAGTGCAGTGTTTAGACTTCTCAAATAGCACACTAGGGCCGTAGTGGTCGTGGCTCCATCACACAGTAGAGACCATTTAATACTATAGAATTTACTGAATTGGACAGTGACAAAACAGTCAGTCTCACTCACTACACAGAATCCAATGAAGGTGGAAGTGGCAATATCTCAATCACCACTACCGATATCGATAAATAAGATGATTATCTTTTCAGTACATTTCAACTATCTATCAGAGTTAACAACTGTACCTTCCCCCAGACCTTCTACACACTTTCCAAGGCACTTTCAGTAATTCATATAAGTCACCTGACTCCATAAATTTACTTAGCCCAGCTCCTTTCCTAACCTTAAACACTAGGAACCTTTAAAGCACAGACCTACCTGGAGTCATCCACATCTCAGGATGGCTGTCAGGAGATAGGCAGCTCAAGTTTTACTGAGAGACTAGGCTGCACAAAGGCTTCCTACTCACTTGTTTGCACCATGTTCTTTTGAATGGGAACTACCAAAACTCAGTGTGCTTCTGAATTGTTTCTGGTAGAATTCCAAACCAAGTTGTAACATTTCAGTTGAGACAACCTTCAGGATTTCATGTCAGTACACCACATTATGCTGTTATCCTCCTCATTTAACATCTTGGGACAACATAGGCACCTATTCTGCAACTGTTTTAGCAAGAAGGAGAAATGTGCCCTGGCTTACAGACTGCAAAAAGGAATAGAAGGCAGAAGGAATCTTCAGGAGTTTTTAGCTACGAATACAAGGAAAGAAACAGCACACATTGCTAAGACTTGCTGACAGGAAAACTGACTGCTTAGCTTTCCCTTCCATACAGCCACAAATTGTGTGCAGTAACTCAATTTTTTAACAACATACTAGATGATGAACGTACTTTCCTATGATCATTTGCATGACTATAAGTAAGATGTTCATAATCTTTGGGATAATTAAAAAAAAAACTTCTCTAATTAGGCCATTGAATAATATCTTCCCATCGGATGACTCTTCCTATCTATCAAATTCTTTAGGATGCCGGTAGTGAAGAAGTGTCTTCTGGAGCAGAGTAGCAGTGACACTGTCAATGGACCTCTCAAAGATCCATAGTTCTCAGCATTTTTATACTGCAATACTATTTTACAATGCTAAAACTTATGTTTAGCTCCACTGAAAATGCAAGCCCTTCCCAGAAGCTGCCAAACCCAGTGAGGAGGGGGGGCCAGCTGTGGAATCTGTATGAACAGATTGGGTTTCATATGGTAAACAGCCCCAGCCCCCACTCCTGACTAACTATTGCTGCAAGCTTACTGTGAGGTGATTCACAATTGATATTCTACTCCTCTGAAGAAGGAAAATACAGACTTAAAATCATCACAAGAACCAGCTTCCTAAAATGCAGGAAGTGTAACCTGGCAAGCAGAAAACGCCTATGTAAACTTCTGGTCCTTCTACAAGTATTCAGTTTGATTTCCTGGATGGAAGATGCTCACTATATTTCCAGGAAAACAAGTAAACACAATTACTGTCCAGGTAAGTATATTTAAAAATAAAGTTTCAAAAAAATTTCATGCTGAGAGATTCAAACAGCTTAACTGAACCTTTCAGCAAATGCTTCAGTCCCATTAAACTAGCTAAAGAATGAGAGATTTACAGTATTAGAGTAAGTCAAAAAAGCATTTGCTTCATAACATCAAGTTAAGTATTTGTTCTCACAAGCAGAAAAGACTGTTCCAGTAGGAAAGCTGAAGCATTAAGATTATATTGGCTCAAAGATCTCTATAAAAATCCGAGTATTGGATTCCCTGATCCTTCCAGCTGAGGTGACTGTCATTAAACAGAAGGAAGATCGCATAAGTAAAGCTTCCAACTGAGAAAATCCCATAAACTACAGGACTGAAGTGTGTGGAAAGATGATATATCATGTTATAGTGTTTTGTTAAGGGAAATACATGACAGCATCACACTCCTGCTGCACAAGAGAACTATCAGTGGTTACTAATGCCAAAGTGCATGCAAAACAAATATCATTCACAATACTAAGTAATCCAGAACATGACATTTTTCATCTCTATCTTATGAGAGATGTTATCTGGCTTACATTGCCTGGTTAAAGATTTTCTACTGTATAGCAAGTTCTCACCAGTGAATTCAGAAGATTGGAGAGACTTAGAGCCATCAGTGTGATTTAGTATTTGATGCACCAGGCCCAAAGATGTGTCACTTTCTGAAAAGGATTTCAAGATTGATCTTACTTACACACAATATTATGAGAAAGTATGAGAACATGAATTATTATGCCTGACATTTCAGCCCAACAGAACTTAAGTGTGAAATTCCCAACATCAGAACTCTAGACTTAAAAATCATAACCTAGATAAGAGATCTATATACGTACTTCCTACTCAGAAGTGGAAAAAAATGGAGAGAAAATAATTAACAAGGATTTTTGCCAGCCATTGAATGAAAGACAGAAATTCTTGCTACGCATTTATACTTGTCTGCTGATCATTCTTGAGTTCCCACTGAAACATCAGGTTGGGATACACACATTTTAATCCACAGTTATAAGTGTGACCATCTTTGCATGGGATGCAGACAAAGTGTAACCCTTCACAAAAGCTCAGGGATCCTGCACTTTGGAGCAGAGTATTACTCCAACTCGGCTAAAGTTGAATGACATCTACCATAACTACAAAGTCTCAAAAGTCTCCAGAAGTGCTCAGATGTTTTAGGAAGTGTTGATTCTTCCCCCACTCCCAGTCACATCCCCCAGATTAATGAGGCTTTTCCTTTTAAGATTTCCTCCTTCAACTAAGCCTAGGGTGGGCTATAAACATCTGTTACTCCCAAGGCCATTGCTTCTTCAACTGGGATCTCAACATCACAGCCACAGACAGGCCAAGACCGTTAAGTTCCAATGAGAACTGAAAATGGCCATTACAAGTGTCAGTACTTTTCATGACCAAGTTTACCTTGCAATGTGAAAATAAGCATTTGGAAAAGTGAAAGCATTAAAACAGACAGCAGTGTTAAGACTACAGATAAAAGGGTTTAATTAAAGATCAGCCAGTGATGGCATAAAAGCAATTCAGAAATAGGACAAGTCCTTTTACTCTGGTGCAAGGAACTGCCACAAGGATTGAGAGGCTTCCTCCTGCTTCTTTCCAGGAAAGGGATGCCTGAAGATGGGTGTCAGGTATCCTTAATGACAACCTGGAAAACAGTATAGACCCATCAACCAACATCACAAATTTGGAGATGGAAATGCTAAACCCACATTTGGGAAATGGAAGAACAGTTCACCATCCTGCTAGGCTCCCAGGTGTGCAAGCTAGCTTTTAAAAAGCAGAGTAAGAGATGCAAAAAAAAAGCATCCAAGTTTACTGAGAAAAATGATATTTTTTTCAAATTCCTACAGAGAAAGGTACTGAAAGGCACAGCTTGCAGCCCATCATCTAAAAATCTCATTTACAACAAAATGCCAAGTAAGCTACTCTAGATTCTTTAATGACGCTCTGGGTGCCTGCAGTTTTACAAACACAGTGAAGTCTACAATTCCAAGCATTGTAAATCTAAGAATTTTCAGTAAGGCTTCTTCTAGGATACTTAAGCTTCTTCTCCAAGAAAGAATTACAAACTTAGCAAGCAGACTAGTTAACTGTTGGCCTCTTTAGTCTTGACAGCTCAAAGACTTTCTTTTCAAAGTGACCCAGATGAAGAAGGCAGAAAAGAAGAGAATGCATGACGGTTGACTGGTCTTACTATGGAGTCTGGGAATCAGAGCTCAAATCTTTCACTAGTGACTGGTATCTCTGCTCTGCCTTCTAAACCCACGGCTGCTACAGGATTACACATGCGGTGCAATTTTAAACATCTTAACCTTTCTATTATTATAAACCAGCATCCAAAAATATGACTGTAACATATTTGACAGCAAATGTCTAGCAGAAAGCACTATCTCCCTATAATGTGATGCAGTTCAAAGACTACCATTTGCCTGGCAGAACTAGATCAATCAATCAATGTAACAAGGAAGACTAAATTCCTGAGACACAGATGAATATTCATGCTTATTATACACTCCAGACTTAAGACACAAGCTCCATCTCTGAAGACTGTGATTCATAAGCTTGGTGAGATTGTCAGCCACACAGGCTCCTTTTCTGAAGTAATTCTGTTGCACTTTGTTCAGAGTGAATAGCTTCCCCACTGAGCAAGTCAGTCCTCCAAGAATCATGCTTTTGCACTCTTGTGTGCTTTTTAGTGGTGTTCGGTGTAACATATGCCTGAAGATCCTTGAATCAGTTCTTTTTGCAAGAGGGCAAATTATGCTTTTTCGTAATTCTTCAGTCACATGAAAAGGGAACTTAAAAAATGCTACTTCTCTTTGCCACTTGATCCTGTCGTCAAAGTCTATCACACAAGTACAAGCCCTGTTTTAATGTAAACTGTAAGGGATTTGTTCTTTTAAGACATCCCTCCTCAGCTTACACACAGAATTTCAATGTGACATCTTCCACAGATCTTTTATGCTGAGCACTCTGAAAAGCAGGACCAGAATCCCTTTTATTTCTTCAGAGTCAAAGGCACTTCAAAATGTTTATAAAATGCCTGGCTCTCTCCAATCTCCAGGACAAAACCCAATGTTTCCTGTAGCAGAGAACGGTGTATCACAGCACAGCTTTTATAACACATCTTCCGATTAACAGAAGACCCCCGAGATACCATCTCAACTTCATGCCTGTGCTGGTCATGCATTAACCAACTTGAAAAACAAGATATTCCACAGCAACTTTTCCATGTCAGCAACACGCTGCCTGTACCACTCACAGTGGAAAAAGCTCAAGACTTCTCTAAACTCCTTTAATATGGAAACAGAAAAAACTTACCACATGATGGTGCACAATAAACACAACACCATCTCTTTCATCCACTACAGAACCTCAGTATGAGCTTCACCTTAAAGTTAAGTAATATGGTTCGTCCACAACTCACAGCAGCAGCAGGATAAAAGGATTTGTAAAAACAGAGATGCATTAAGAGTGTTTTGAGGTAAAAAGACCTAGTGCTACTTCAAAAAGCTAAAAGGCAGAGAGAAACAAACCTAAAAAATCCACACCCACAACGAACTCCCAGCTTTAAAGACAGCTAAGAAAAAGAAGGAACAGGGACTCCACAGGCTTATAAAAATGCAGCGGTGACTATCAGAATAACTTTAGTACAGATTTTAGATAACTAATATCCTTTACAGTATTTGCTACACAAAGTAAGCAGAAACTCAGTAGCTGCAGCCCCAGACCTGCACCTTTAAAGAAGTCAAACTTATACATGAGACACTCAAATACACCTGCAATTTGTGCAATATATCTTACAGAATCCTTTGAGAAACTGTAAAAAGAACACTACAAAACAGAATGGCACCAAAATGAATGAGGCCACATGCTCTTTTCAAATACCTACACCTGAACACATCAGTACACCACACAAACTCATAAACACCTGCTCTAGGACAGCACAGGGAGGAAGCATGAAACAAGCAGCAGAAAAGAGCTGTCCATTAAGTCTAAAAATGCAAAGAGGAAGACATTTTGAAAATAAAAAGAAAACAGATGGTGCAGGGAGGAAAGGTACAAAATATATTGGAAAACAGGAGGACTAAAATCATCTGATACCAGGGCAGCACTCTTTGAACAAACCCCTAAAATATTCCACAGTTTGGGAAGTTTATTAGGTAATTGCACCATCTCTTCCCACCCCACTTCTACGTTATCCAGGTTTTCTATTTATTTCCAAGTCAAAATGGCAAGGAAAACATGATCCTAGAGACTCCTTCCAAAATGGTGTAGAACTTTTTAAGTTATTTCTTTGTAAGAAAAATACGTCACTTTCTATAAAACTTTCTATTAAAAAAATTACATTTAACATAGTAACTAATCAAAATTAAAGAGCTATTTAAACATAGGATCATAGAACCATTAGGGTTGAAAAGATCTCTAAGATCATCAGGTCCAACCATCAAGTCACATTTTGACTCTGTCAGTACCAGTCTACCAGTGTGAAGAACCCAATGTAAAGACCAATGCTACCCAATAGTACTCCAATTAAAAAACAATTAAGACCACAAAGTTTTCTCAGTAAGGTATTCAATTCTGTAATTCAGGTTCTTTAAGACGTAATCTGCCACTTGCTGACAAGATGCAGAGGCGATTAGCCTGAGAGTTTTGCCAAGCATGCCTCAGTGGGGGTGGGCTGGATATTTTCCGATGGAAAATAGCATTTAATACCATGTAAGTTCAAACAAGAATTCATTACATGCTGGGATTTTAAATGCAAACATTTTAACTAAATATTTCCCACCACCACACCTTGTACTAGAAAAAATTTGGAAGGTAGTATTTTTATCGACATTTCAAATCAACGCATTTCTAATTTAAAAATTCCAGACCTTCACAGTCAGTTAAAACCCTGCACATTACTGTTTTCTACGGCTTCATGTTTCTAACATTGTAATTACACAAGATGGCATCTGAATTAATTTGAGATGCAGTACCCTGCTGCTAGCAATAAATACAAATAAACATTTTACGTAGCAAAGAGAGATAAAAGTGAAGATGGCCTGTTACCATCAAAATAGACCATAATGTAACGTATGGATGACCTAATGATACTGCGGATATTATGAGTCAAGTCTGATATTTGTAGAAGCAAGCTTGTCAAAATAAACATACCAAGATGTGCTGAACCACTGCTACTTTTACTTTGTATAGAGGTACTGCATGTCTGGGTCCCGGGTTGTGCTGTGCCTGTTCGATTTATACCCCTGTGTAATTTCCTACAGGAGAGTTCATCATTGTCACTGTCATGTAGGGATGGTGTCCGAGGCCTAAAATGTCGCCATCTACATGATTTGATATTGACTAGTATCTGACTGAGGTCTTTTGAGAAAGATTTGTCCGAGGTATTTGTTTCTGAGGTATTGGCAAATTGACTGATTGAAGAAGAGTGTTGTGATGAGGAAAACATTTCCAAATCCAGCTGATGAAATGTGTTATCGTAGTCCGAATGCGCTCTGTCTAGCAGCACCCTAAAACCAGGAAAATAATGCAAAATTATACAGTGGCAAGAAAATACCAAGGAAGTCACTAGTTTGCCATATGTTCTTGGAGAAAACAAAAGGATAGAAGAAACTACAGAAAACTGTGCTAGAGTAAACAGACCCCAAACAGACACAATGCATGTCTATATTATTTTACAGTAAGTAGTACATGTAGGCCTCTCCTCATGCTCTGTATATTAGCTTTTACTGTTTCAAGAGCTGATATACATCATCATGTATACATGTTGTTGTAGTGTCTTACTATATGATTTCTTTTCTTCCAAAATCATCAAGTTGGAAGAAAAAAACTACAGAATAAAATACAATCGTTTAAACAACTAAAAAGCAATTCAAATGCCTTCCCCTGAAGTTACTTCAGTTCAAAAAGCCTGGAACAGGCTGCCCAGATAGGCTGTAGAGTCTCCTTCACTGGAGATACACAAAACCCACCTGGAGGTGTTCCTGTGCAACCTACTCAGGTGAACCTGCTCTAGCAGGGGAGCTGGACTAGATTACCTCCAGAGGTCCCTTCCAACCTCCACCATTCTGTAATTTTGTGAAGTATTTGAAACATCAATCTCTGACTCCATTCTCAAAAGGTTTGGGGCTTTTTTAAACTTTGCTCTTTGTGTCTCCTTTTTAAAAAATACTTATTTTCAAAACCACCAACAATTTCAGGTAGTGCTCACCTTCCACCACGGCCAACCCGCCTTCGTGCAAACCCAATACACCTCTGGGGTACAGTGAGGGTGGTTAAGCAGTATCTGTAACGCACATCTCCTAATCTTCCCTCTTTAGGGCTACTCCACGGCCAGTTGCCAGGTCGGTCTAAATGAGGCTTAAAATAATTTTGAACAGTTAAACACACGACATTTTTCCCACAACGATGCTTTGTCTTATGATACATAAGGAAAGCCTACTTACAGCATAGTACTGACAGCCAGCTTTCCTACGGAAGGCAAAAGGACCATCGGGGTCGTTTTCCTCCTCAGCCTCCGAAGAGCCAGACAAAACCTTTAAAGAGGGGATGAGGAGTGTATGAAGAAGATATTAGTAACTTCATGAGCTTTACTTCCATTCTTTCCCTATAAGCAGCATAGAACTCGAGAGGTCCTACCTGGGAAAGAGGCTCTTCATCCGAGCTAGGAAAATCATACTGATTCAGATCTTTAGCATTGAAGACTGGCAGTGCAGCAGGACTTGTCTGTTGAGGAGTAGCAGCAGCAGGCGAAGGTAAGACTTTTGGCTTCTTTTCATACTTTCTTTTGGGTCTAATAACATCAGGTTTATCCTGCTGCAAGAAAACAACAGTGTAAAATTACATGCACAAGCAAATTAGATTAAAACAGGAGTTTTCAAAAACTGTGTAAACAAGCTAAAATATGAACTCCTTTCTTCACCATCTTCATAGCAAAACACAGTTGTTTCACAAATATCTGTATTTCATTTCCAGTAACTGAAGCATTTAACAGGTAAGGTGGAAACAAGCACTGCTTGCTCAATTCATGTTAGACAAAATACAAGCAGTTAAGATAACAGTACTACTTTGGAGAAGAGCAGACCAAAATACATATCAAAGGTCTCCATAAGGTACCTTTTTTATTTTCTAAAATTTTAAATTACTAGGCATTTATGCAGTGTTAGGGAATTATTAAGCACCAATCTGCTTCAAAGGCAAAAATGGAAGTTAAACTTCTCAAAGAAAATCAGAAAATCCTCTGAAAATTAAACATATTTCCCCATACTATGAAAGTAAATTTTAAGTGCATTTCCCAGGTTTCCAAGAAACTGCTCTCTTTCACCAATAGGTTAAGTACCTTCCAGCAATCTTAATTACACTGCTCGCCTATCAATGAGAGTATTCATTGACTCAAGCCAGCTTGTCAGATTCAGAACAGCCTTTGGACATTCTCCAGCTGTAAGAAGTCTTTGTTAAAATCCAAAGTATACTTCAGCATTTCTTGTGTGCTACCTGACCTATTTAACATGCTCAGCTGTTGGCACTGTAGCTATGCTTTGTATGACACAAAATTAAAACCTAGAGGAAAAAAAGCACTAGTCAGTAGTCTATAGTATTATTTGATATTTTACTTAAATATAAAATCAGACAGAGATACACAGCATGCTGGGAACATCACTGGACCATTTTTTTTTTTTTAAAAAAAAAAAAACAACCACAACAAAGAAAACAAAAAAAACCCTACCCTCCAGAGAAAAGTAACTACGCGATTTAGAACAAGATACAGGCTGTACCTTATTAGTCCTGTTTTTGTCCAATATCTAGGTAACAAATAACGGTTTTGTTCAGGATATCCTAAATTTATGGACAGTATTAGAGGAAAATGTTCGTATCCCCAGAATAAGAATACTACCGCATATGTCCTTTTGTCTGTAGTTCATCTATACCTTCTTTGTTTGTCTTGAGGAATGCGAGTAGTTTTTATGTTATCCTCATAACTTCAACAGAAAAAAAGCATTTCATTCCAACTGCAGCTTTGCTAGTTTATTTCTAGCTTCAAAAAGCTTTGCCTCTCCTTCCATCCTAAAACGCTGTATTCTAGCACAGGTAACAGCATGAACTATTAACTTGGTTACTGACATTACTCACTTTAACTTTATATTCTTTCAGTTCTATAGCTTCTTGGTGTTTAAAAGGACTGCTGTTAGTCACAGGAATGATGGGGATAGCATAGGTAGGTTTAATCGGCTGCCGCTGTGCCATGACCTCAGACATGATCTCTCCACTGTAGTCACCCAAATTATACCTGAAATCAGAATTTATTATTTTCATTTGTCAGAATATTTACAAAGTACATCTGACAAAAAACATCGTACAACACACAAACACAGACTAGTACTGGCAACTTCGGGTGAAGAGATATCCAAGATGACAGCAAGAAGTACAGAAAGTATTATTCCAGAAAAGGGGACTAGTAACATGGCAACTTCATTGTGATGACTAATGCTGACAAACAAATAAAAGGATAGCTACCCTGTAAAGCCTGTAAAATATCTCCAAAAAACAATACCATAAAGGAAAGAAGCAGAAAGTAGAATGAAAGAACAGGTGAGGGTATCCCTCCCTCATTTGGGCACAGGTGCCATTTGAAAACATACATTTACCACCCAAAAGGTTTTAAACAGCAAGGCAGAATGCCTTATTCGTGAATCCTCTTTTATGTTAAACAGCACGGGTGTCAAACTCATGGCCTACAGGCTGAACCCAGCCCTCCACCTTGTTTTATCCGGCCCAGCACCTTGTTTCTACCCAGCGGCAGCACCGAGCTCCCTGCCCCTGCGCTCCTGCCAGCGCCAATCACGTGCGCAGTGTGTGACGCGTGTTATGCTGCAGGAGAAGAAGAACAGTGGGAGCCGTGAATCTGATACCTCTGTTATACAGTGTTTCCACAACAAGCAGATCCATGAAACATTACATTTCAAATACCGGGGAAAGTGCTGAGCTGAAGTGTAGTTTTTCCATTCTGAGGCGGCATTAGAGTCTTTCCTCTTTTCAACAGCCCATGTTCTTGATAAAGCTACTGGAAAATCTTTTTAAGATTTCTCCCCACTCTATTTCTACTGAAAATGGTCAGCAGTTGGAAAACATACCCTGGCAGAGAGACATTCAACCTGTCTCCCCCTCAGAGGCCAGACTAAAAAGTTAGTTTTAGATCTTTAAAATACTGACCCAAAACATCTGTTTTTCAAAAGTGGATGCTTAATCTAGAGAAGCCTATCCAGATTTTAAGTGTTCTTTCAACAGAAAGAACAACTCCACATTGCAAACGCCATTCTCAGTTCACTGGGAAAGTGACAGTTGGCAGAGCAGAGTCTGGTCTTCAACACAGCTGAGAAACAGGATGGCAAAAAAGCACTGATTGGAGAGGACTCAGAACAACATTTTATACTGTGTGAAATGCTTATTTTTTTTCCCCTCAAGAGGATCAAGTTTTGTTTAAAAAGTATAGCAGTTTCCTTAATCTACGCATTTAAGTTTAAACACAAAATTTCCAAATAAATGCACCCGAAACTATGCTCTCCTCTCCTGTACCGTATCTAGGATATACACATGCATCTGCATACATGCACACATGTAACCCAAAGAACGTAGTTGAGTGTGATGGGTCACTTTCCCGTAGTAAGCAGCTTCCTAACGTTTTTTTTTGTTCTTCCCATACAGTCTTATGTGAAAACACGTCCTATAAACAAAAAAGAGCTTAAATGCTTAAAAAAAAGCTCTCACTGTTTTGTGGGAATATAAATGCAGGATAGTTTCCAAAGCTTTCTGCAGCAAGTTTTCAACAAACATTACCTCTTTTCCATAATTTCCAGTGTTAAATGCAGCAGCTCTCTCTTGCTTTTTTCCCTCCTCTTTATCATCTCCAGGATGGTTACTGCACGACTCAGATCTCGACGCAGCTTAAGCATCTTCTCATAAGACGCTTCATCATTTTTTCGATTCTGTAGATACATAGTGTGTAAGTTTCCCCACATTATTTAAATGGAATAATAAGTTCTATGCGTACATACATTAAAAAAAAAATAAATCACATGCTAAACCAAAGAGAAGTATGTGCACGTTATCAATGAGCTATGGCTTACTAACACTGCAAAGAGGTTTAACAGTAGATTTAGTGAAAAAATAATTAATACAATCTTTGATCCAATAGCTGTTCTAAAGTAGTCTCTTTGATGTTTTACCTTTCCAAATTAAAACAAAAAAAAATCCCAACTTTTATTGCCTTATACTACACAGCAGGACTGTTTCTTTATATAAGCTACTTTGTGAGAGGATGAGAATGAAGAAAAAGAAAGCAGAGGGATGTACTGGTCTACTTACTTTTCGTGTCTGCATCTTTTCTGTTCGTCTTCTAAAAGCAACATAAGGGTCATTTGTGCTTGAACCATCTCGCTTCTCCTGTTTCACTGCTGGGATAAGAGAGGGACCTCGACAGTTTTTCCTCTTTTTAATCCAGTACTCATACACTTCTCTGATCAATTCATCATCTTCCTTTAGCAACAGCTTGGCCTCTTGCAGGCTGACTGGCTAAATGTAAAAACCAGCATGTCACTTTCATATAGCAACGTACAGAGTGCGGATTTCAAATTCTTTATTCAAAGTACCATTGTACCTGCTGACCGCTGCCCTTTTCTAGTCTGTCTATCATCTCCTCAAACTGCAAAGGAGAGATGTCCATTCTTTTCTTCAACTTATTCACAAAGATCTCATCTTCCGAATCCATGTCATAATCTGGCTGCTCAGCGTCCAAACTAAAAGCTAAAGGACACAGTGAAAGTTAAAGTCAGTTTTACTACAGAAATGTTTTGTTATAATGAAGTCATATTTAGATTTCTCTTGAAAAAAATTATATCATTAAAAATCAGGAATAAAAGGTGGTATCTATTTGACTATGCTTTCATTAACCAACGAAAGTTTACCAGTGGTTAAGCCAGCCAGCGGCCTTAACCTCACTGTTTTCAGTAAGAAATTTTTATTTTGGTCAAAGTTTTCAACGTTGTCTAGTGTTCTGCAATTTTAAGTACTGTATGGTCAACAGTTCAGACTTCAGCTCAAATATACTTCAAAGGTACTTCTACAAAAGTATGCGAGACTGTATCACAATGACCTTACACACTCAATCATTTTTCTGATGTAGACAAGTCAGACTACACTGGCCCATCATCATAGAATCTTCCAGTTGGAAAAGCCCTTTGAGATCATCAAGTCCAACCGCACCCATTATCTGCTAAACCATGTCCCTCAAAAACTCATCTATCCGTTTTTTAAATGCCTCCAGGGATGGTGACTCAACCACCTCCCTGGGCAGCCTGTTCCAGAGCCTGACCACCCTTTCAGTAAAGAAATTCTTCCTAAAATCCAGTCTGAAACTCCCCTGGCGCAACTTGTGGTCATTTCCCCTTGTCCTATCACCTACCACTTGAGAGAAGAGATCAACACTCGCTCTCCCACTGCCCCCTTTCAGGAAGCCATAGACAGCGAGGAGGTCTCCCCTCAGCCTCCTCTTCTCGTGGTCTACTCCATGTAGCAAACCATCTTCACATACAAGTAATGTCTTGCAGAATACAAACAACTGTTCTGTTTTCCACAACGCAGCATTCTACATTCAGAACAAGATCTCCCTAGTTCATGCCTCATTCAAGTTGTTTTAGTTCATAAGGGAGACTGATTTCTTCCCAAGTGCATATGTGGAAACACACTACAAAAAGCATCGCTTGCTTTTAATATATAAACAGGAGGAATACAATGCAGCTGAAAATCCCAATTTCAGCTGTGAGAACACAAGATAAGAAAAAGCACAATGAAAAAGTGTAACCTTAATATCAGCATGGAACACTGCCAGTACTAGTCTCTTCATTTGCTTAGGACACAAACAACATACTCTAATCTGCCTGATTTTCCACCTGATCTACTGGAAGATGTTTCTGCTAATTGCAGAAGGGCTTGGACTAGATGACCTTTTATAAGTCCCTTTCAACCCAAACTATTCTATCATTCTAATACCTTAAGCCATCACTGAAGCTCAGGCTGATATAGAAGACTGAACATTTAACCAAAGTTACTTAGGCATGAGAGCTGTTCGCACAGCATAGACACTACTTTTTAAATTCTACACCACGCAACAGAATTCTACAACAGAATATTTTTCATAATGTTTTCAGAAGTTATCTAAGGTAACTGGGTGCTCCCACCAAAGGTCACATGCATAGAGAACAGCTGCTAACTCCAACAAAACCGAAATCCCAACATATTCGCAAGTGACCAGTGATATCACCTACTTTTAGATGTAAAATACTTCCATCCAGGCAAAGGCAAATACTATTACTACTGTCATTTCTGTTTGGCTTCCCAATCCACTCTACTGTCATTTTATCCTGGTTAAGCTTCAGGGGACAGGTACAATACATAGTTAAGAAATAAAGTACGTATATTTCTGTTCAAGTAGATTTGTGTCTGTCCTTGCTAATGAATCTAGATTTCCCTGCAAGTTGTAACTATCAAGTATCACACGAAGGCAGAAACAGGCCTTAGACTAATAAATTTAAAGTATTAACATATAGACACAGACTCAAGGAGGACATCTATCTACTTCTTGACCAAGTACTAAATATACCTCTTCATACATAGATCAAGAAGTATGTATACCTTTACGAGCTGGAAAAAAATAACTCTCAGAAGGCAGCCTTGATGCAAGCTCAATAGACATTTAACAGTAATCTCTTATCTAGTAGCAAAATAAAGTTCTCTGTGTAGGCTTCAGTGAATGCATTACTTTACTTACGCTGTATGTGAATCAGCTGCTTTGGCATTTTAAATTCTCCAGGATATATAGATTCATAGTATGCAATATTACTTTCTGCCTCTGGAACCGGTATAACCATGTTATCCCTCTTCTCTCCATATACTTGTTGTGCCGAGATAGCCCGTTGGAGATGATGTTCCTAAAAACATAAAAAAAAGTCAAGACAAAAATCTGAGAAAACATTTTTGGCGGTCACAGTTAAAGTTGAAGAAGTCTATTTCTTCACAAATGCTCTCATTCCAAATCCCTGAAATGCAATCTAAGGAACAGATATGTATCACACACTTGATTTAAAATTCAAAATCAGAATTTTTTTCCAGTAGGTGGAGCTCTCTCTCTTACACATACACATGACACTTCTGTTCCCAAACTTAGGAAGTCAAGTTGGATGTTCCTGGCACACCAAGCTACACAAACCCATCTCTACATATTTGTGGAGAGACGCTTCAGATCGAATGGACATAAATTACAGCAAGTAGCTGCAGACAGATAGTCACTCTGGTATTATTCTGCATTTGCTACAGCCACTTATTGCCAGTGATGTCAGAAAACCAGAGATGCTCTGTCAGCATCTCCTATGAAGGAAAGCAACTACTTTTACCCAGACAGAGAATGACTCCTGAAGACCTTGTCATTTATTGCAATGCTTTCCATTTTCCTCCTTTTTCCCCTCTTAATCCACCAAATAAAGTTTAATAACAAACTACAAAACCATGAGAGTAATTAACTTTCAGAAATCTGCAACTATTCAAGCTTAAAGGCAAGTTACGTTTATATCTGTTACTATAACCCAAGTAACAGAGTAGTAACATCATTAATTCTAGCAATTTTCTAATGCTATTCCTCATGCATTCCATTCTACCTCTGATGCTGTGAAGACAACAAGCAGTATTAGCAGAGTTCATATAGAGTTACCAGCAAAAACCCACACAGCAAGATGTGCACATGCATACAAAACGTAACATGGTATTTTTTGGCTGGTACCGAAGGTGGTTTCTTAAGTTTCTCCACTATTCCTTCCTAGACGCTCAATAAACCGGTGCTGCATCAGTTGTGCTGTTACAGTTATTGCTGAGATGCTACAAACCAAATTACTGAAATACTCAAAACAGGAACTGTATCAAAAGGTGGCATGGATAACTGGCTTTAATATTGAAGTAAAGACATATCAGTGCTCATCCACTTGCTCTCAATAAATCTTTGTTTGTCTGACTTCAATTCACCCCCCCTTCGGTACAATAAATGCAATTAACATCTTCTGTACTGATTTTTTTTAAACAGGCTTAATTGTAAACTGCAGAGTTTGTGCAGCCTCAAACTAAAAACCTGTTCCATGGTGTAATTCTGCTGCAAGGATTTTAGCCTTTCTTTACCTACAAACAAGATACTGACATTTTTTTTTACATCTATCCTCCATTAAATAGTTTCTTCACAAAAAGGGACAAATTGTGAGAATAAAACATAGCATACAGTTGCGAATAAAACTCACTGGACTGATTCTGATCCTCTACTATGTTAAATGCAGACAGAAATGTCACCTGGGAGATGTGGTGACTAAAATTCTTTCTTGGACATGATACAAAATAATTTCTTTTCTGCCCTTTAGTGAAGCACTGCTGCCAGACACCTCAAATTTGTGTAAACAGTAATAAATCTTCAGGATTTTGTCCTAACAGCGCAACTGTTGCAGAACAGGGAAATAAGCTTTATTTCTATATAGTACAGTAGGATTCTATGTCAAATACTTGGTTATAGCCAATGTTTTTTTAATAACGGCAAAGGCTTACTGTTTTTATAATCATATAAAAGATTCCTGGTGCATTTATCCCAACTTGTGTTTTTAACATAAAAACTTGCTTTGTTTCAGAGAAGAAAAGGAGGTTAGACACTACATGAAGATGTTAGTTTCCTAACAGGCTTCAGTAACAAAGTATTTAAAATAAAAAGCCTAATAATATTCTTGAAACAGAAGCACAAATCCAAATCACAGTTTTGCCCAACTTCCATCCCAATTACAAAAATAGAACTTGAGCAGAGAGAGTTAGTAGATCCATGTATTATGAAAGCAACTGGATAAAAGTTCTTCCACTGAAACTTGTACACACATCTGCTCTTCATATTTGTTTCAATACATCACAACAGACACTCTGCTAAAGAAAAGAAAATAAGCAGACAATGCAGTTTACCCTTTACATCCCCACGCACCAAGTGCTCACCTATTTGGACAGAAATCCACAACAGCAACTTTGCCCTCAATTTCAATATCTCAGTTGGTGGCTCAGCACATCCCTCTCTCTCTCCTCCGTGATTATAACACGTAATCAGGCACAGTTGGTAACTCTGGAAGCACTCATTTTTAACATGAAAGTACTCATTTTTAACATGAAAGCACATAAATATCTACAGTTAACTAACCTACTAAAGCTTACAGACTCTACAGTCTTCCACTGTGATTGCACAGCTGATTACTCCCACCCACACATAGCACCTCATTCATCTAAAACCACAGCATTCCACTTAAAAATGCAGTGGTTTCTTCAGTTTGTCAGAACAATTCTGATTTCCAAATCCTAATCAAACATGCTGTCTGCCCTTCACATTATCTGGATGCAATACATGAATGTCACATATCACACGTGTAGTCTCATATCACTCCTGAAAAAAACCCAACATTTAAAGACAGACCTCTTCAGCAATGCAACAACTCTTTCCACTTCGACTTTTCATCCAGTACCAAACAGTTTCCCAATCTTCCCAATGTTTCCACTATGCAACAATTTCTGATACTGCTCTGTTATGCAATGAATGGAAAAAGTATTACAAAAAGCCTTTCTTAAAAGTTAAGATGCCAACTACCCACTAGGTCCCTTGCCCCACTACAGAAATAAGTTACACTGGATTCACTGAGGTTTATTCTTGAAAAACACCTATTAGCTGTTCAGAAGAGATTAATATCTTCCAGGTGACTACTGGAGTCAAGTAATTTACATTATCCATATTCCTCCAGGAACTGCTATTAAGACAGCTTGTTGTAACTCTAGCTTCTACCTCCTCAACAGGCTGTCAGGGGGTTTTGCTTTGGAGGTTTTTTTGTGGGTTTTATATTGTTTTTTCAAAGAAGCATAGTTGCAGACCCTTTTCCCTTTCTCCTCTGGAGCACCACCTCCCCCTTAAAAGTTCTCAAATAGCTGCAAAATCATTTCAGGCTGTTTCTTTAATTCCTAGCATGAATTTTCGGTGGGTTAGCCAAGCTCAAAGGCTGTAATTTATCATGTCAGAAGGAAACTCATCTCACAGTTAGCTACCACTGCAAGGTGCAGTCTTGTGTCCCTTGCTGTCATTTTCCATATTAGCACTGCCTTATGCCAGACAGAACCCATGATGACAGTTTAGGGAACCAAAGCCATCCCTCTCTTTTTATTTTCCCTGAACACAATTAGAAACAATTAGTCTGCTGACAAATCAGTTCCCTGAACTGCTAGGGAGAGAAAAGGCAGTGGGGAAAGGGAGGAAGAAAGGTGATTCCCTCCAATAGTAGCTAGCCATTAAACTGGCTTTGCTGTATCACTAAATTAAAACTCATCTTTGTAAAATGAATACCAAGGGGAAAAAAAAATAATACGCAGGAAAAGCTACAGCAGATAAACACTTGAAGTATATCAGTATCAAATACAATCAAGAAGGTTTCCCCTTACTACAAATATTTATGGTATATTCCCTTCTTATTCTGCAAGTTCATTGCTAGATGGATCTTACCTTCATCCTCCTTTTGAGGTAAACCTTTGATGTACATATTTAATTGTTCACATATTGCTCCTATTCATCAGTTTAACACAGAAATCTGAATGCACTGAAAGTGGAAACCATCCTTCTTACTGAAACTAAACCGGATAGCTGCAGCTGCCTCACAAAAACTCAGTCTGAACTACTGATGAACACAGGAGCATTAGCAGTTTCTTCCCCCTCTCTCTTAATTTGCTTCTCCTGGATCTTTCATACATATCCTGTTCCACCATATATACTTATTGAAGGTAGTTTGATTTTCACTGAAACTGCCTCCTACTTTCACATTTAACTTACTTTCAACTTATTAATTAGGTTTATTACGAGAAAAGCTTCCCTCTTCAGTTGCTTTTTCTGCCTGATGTAACTAGCTATCGACTGTGGGAGTTGGTTGTGCTGTGCTTCTAATCTGATCCAGTACTTTCAGAAAGATGGTACTATTCCTCAGACTTCATTCCCTCTACCTTGTAATGATGCTTTGTGTTTAAAGCTATTCAGAGCTCATGCAAAACCTAAAAATCTGCTTGCTCTCCCCTGGCAAGTTAATTTTCCATCAGGTTAGCTTCCTGATCATCAAGTTGGCTCATCACCTGGTCAGACAATCCCAGAGTCAATGGGATGTGGCAGGAGCACTCAGCCCAGAGACAGAGGGTGTCTGAGGAAAAGGGCAGGTTCATCCTTGTTTGCAACACCTAGCCAGTACCCTGAACTGCACCTTACTCATCCCACTAAATTTCTGTCTAGAAAACCATTTTGACAGTTAAAATTACAACACTTTTCAGATTACCTGCCAGTTGTCTGAAGAAACAAAAGCTCAACAACCACCTTCCTCCTTTAGAAATTTTCCTTTAATTAGACAGTCTACAGGAAAAGACCACCAAAACAGCAAGCTTTCTTCTGACTACCCAGAGTGTAGCAAGGCATGACGTACTTAAGAAATTTCCTAATCAAAACTGTATCTTGACATCATTCTTTATTCTGCAGCTTCCTCTCTATTAATTCTGAGATATCAAGTTTGCCCCTTCTATACACTCTTATTGTATCATTACTGCCATCAAAGAGTGAAAGGAATCTAAAGCAAGTTGGCAGCAAAGACATTATGGAAATCAGGAACACAGCAGAGCAGCTCTCACTGCAGCCTGAAGGAACGGGAACCAGTTTTTAGTTCTGCTCTGGGAGGCAACAAGGCCTCTCTCAAGTAATAACGGGCATCATGTGTAATTCTGCAAAACAAGTTTAGCACTTGCATACTTGTGGTATTTCTAGCACACTACATTAAAATAGGTAAATTACAGTAATTAGAACACAAAAAAAAGGATACTGTAATTGTGGTTCAACTCACTGACTACAAGCAAGCACTCTTGCCTCCAGGCAGAAGCGTAGCAACTGGAAGCAGGCAGCACTTGTCTTTTTTCACATTTCAGTAACACTTGGTAAATTTTTGGCAACATGACTACTGGACTCTGGATTACTTCAGGGTTTCCCAAAGAAAACTGGCACTGACAGAACACAAAGATGTCTTTGACAAAATGTTTACTCCGCAGCACACCTTTGAGACTACATTCAAAGATAACCACAACACAAGGCACCTAAAAAGGAAATGATGTAATCCTGTCATTAACAGTTGAACAAACCAAAAGGGACAGAAGGCACATTAGCATTATAAAAAGTCAATTGAAAAAAAAACATTACTGCAGTAGCAACTAGTGCATCTTCTTAAAAATGAAAGAAACAATCCACTGTTTTGTAATATGACTGCATGTTTCTTCCAATAATCTCTCCAAATTATTTCAGAGCTACATATCAATTACATAGTCTAGTTCATGAATGGAATTCAACACCACAATCTTCCCAGGCATAGGTCCAGTCTTTTTAGGTAGTCTGAGCAAAAGTGACTCAGCTGCTTGACTCAGCTCAATACTAGCAGAAGGAGCCATCCCATCTCCACAGAGTTGGTAACAGCCATAAAAACGCCCTATCTTTTCCATAATTACTTTGGCTCTCATGGAAATCCTCAGCCCGTGCAGCCCTGTAACCTATGGAGGGAAGAGGAGTCTTCTGCTGTGAGCTAGATCAGTTCACAGACAGGAGGTGTTAAAGACCACAGTAAGCTCCATGAAAACACTGGAACCGCCTCTTTTCAACACCAACACAGTTAAACCTGTTCAGCCCATCTCATACAACTTTGCCACACAACCACATTTCACAAGATTCCACACTGAAATGCAAACCTGCTGAAGTCCTCCTTCCTTCCCACAGCTAGCTGTTCCAGATGTATCATTGTAATTTGTGAGACTGCAATGCACCAAAGCTATTTAGGCAAAGTACACAGTTTATTAACTAAGTAATTTCCTCCTAAATAAAATGTTGTAAAGAATACATTAAGATGCTTTTAACATAGGACTTAAGTAGCTCAGGACATGACCTCCGCACTGAGATCAGACTGCAACACAAAATGAACTTACGCTTGGATACAGTTTACAAGAATACAGCTTTCACCATGCAGACTACAACTGACTAAAAACAGCCCTCAGAATTTACCCTTTCCTTATCAGAGGTTTCAGCTACAAAGGCATTCAGAAGAGACTATATAAATCTTCACAGCAGAGTTATTTTCCCCTTTTATGGGGAAGACAGGGAACTTCAAGATATTTCATCAGTTGACTCATAAGAAAATTGTATCAGGTTTCCAATTTAAAAGATGGACACAGCAACGTCCAGCTGCTTGCTTAAACATTACTACGCATCAGCAATACCATGTAACAAGTCAAATAACTTTGGATGGCAAAAGCTGGATTCCAGCATTTTTATTACATACAGGGATTTGATACCACTGTTAACTCTACTGAGCACTGATAAAAACGGCAGTGTCATTTGACTAACGAGTAACACGGTAGCTCAACTCTGCAGCAAACAAGTTTCTATTCTGTTTCACTCTTCTCAACAGTACCAACATCCAGATGCACATGGGGTTGCATGTTCCAACACAGACAGGGTGCTGCAACTATTCCAGCTATGTATCAGAGCAGAATACCATACAAAGAAATGGGTGAAGTTCAAGGTAAGTTATAAACCTAAAGTTAAACAGATAACAGGACTTAAAAAAAAACAGTAAGTCGAGTTGGGTGAAATTTTATACTACATTTCTAACAAATTCTTCTATGTTAACTATAGAAAAAAAAAATCTACCACTCCTTCCACGTGAGTTGTTCCTCAGACCAGGTTTTCAAATGATCCCCCATTAAACCAACCTGTTCCTTTGCTGGATCCATTAATGAACTCAGCAGCAGTACAGAATCACTACAGGTGTTGCAGGCAAAAAATACAGGTAAGGGAATAAAGCTGTAACAAACAGTCTGAGGAGAGCCTCTGTCTCCCTGGTATTAGCAAAGGTTTAAAGCATTCCCTTCCACAGGCCAGACTGCACAAAGTGCAGAGATCAGCAGCTTCCCACATCTACATAAGCTCAAAGATTCTGAAGAAAAAAGTCTAATTAGAACAGGATTTGGTTTCTTTTGGTAAAAAGCACCAAAAGCAGAACTTGAAAACAGTGTCTAGAGCTGATGTTTCCCCCCCTCATAATTTGCAATAAGACTCTAAAACTTAACGTTACCTGGAGCCTGAAGGTCAGATCTCTAAACACCAAATTGTGCAACTACTGCAGGACTTTAAATAAACAAACGTCCGAACTGGTTGACTGGGCTAACCTAAATACTAAGCATTACCAGTAATGACGAAGTATTTTTGGAAATTAACTGCAAGACAAGCATGGATTTTATCAGAGTGCCACTTTGCTAACACCATCTAAAAAAGGAACCCATGAGCATCCCTACAGAGGGCAGGTAAGAACAGCACAAACACCACAGCCATGCCCTCCCTGAGCCACAGGCTATCAGGAGTTGGGAACGCAACCCACAGTTATTCCAGTCTTTGTGTTTAGTAGTCTGATATTTTTTTCTTCTCAGAACTTTTTAGTCTAGTATGCACTATGCAGACCTAATGTTAACAAAGGGGCCTCAGAGATGCTTAACACATACACAACTTTATTTCAGAGTGGGGGTGAAAAGGGCAAATTAACAAGAGATAATAATGAAAGTGATAAATCAGTGAGTGAACTATGGGGTTTACACAGAGTCTATAACACACAATTACAACTCTACTTTCCAAGGAGATTGCTTCGTTTATGGCACTCGCCATGTTATCCCTTCTGTAAGGCAGTTTCATTATCTCAAACAGTCATTCACGTTCAAATAGTAATAGAACTTGATTGATATTTACACTGAACACTATACAGTATTTAAGTTATGTGGGGACAGCAAAACATCACAACTACTACCAACAATACCAAGCAACAGATGGGCAGCCAGGGCACCGCAGCTGGGGCAGGAGAGGGTGCCTCTCTGAACAGGGCATCCCACTGGATGAGCAGGAGTCCCGAGATACACTGAACCGAGCAACCAGGCACTGTTCTGTGACTACCTGCACAGGTTAGGGGCACCCATCCTATCTATAATCAAGGCAGAATGGTGGGCACTCATCTGAGAGCAAAGGCCTGGTGACGGGGTCAGCACCATCTGCCTCAGTGGTGGTCAACATCTCCACACAGACAGAGCTGCTGAGAGAGGCTGTGGTGCAAACCTCACAGGAAGCACCCAAACCTCCTGGGGCAAGGGCAGGTGGTAAAGCTGCCTGCAAAAGGTGAGCTCAGCTGAAAGAGCTCCTACAGCAGGTGGCTGAGCTGCAGCAGGCAGCTGCAAGGCTAGGTAGCATCAGGGAGGCTGAGAAGGAGTCAGATAGCTGGTTCCAAGCACAGTCTGCAGTTGCCCACAGCCCATGGCCAAACAGCCAGAAGCTCGCCCACTGGCACACACAGAAGGGAGGGGGAACAATAATGCAGAAGAACGGAAGCATGCAAGGGCAAGGACCAGCAGGAGGAAAAGACTTCCCCTGAAGCACCCTTGCAGAACCCCTTCACTGCTTTGCAGACTGAAGAGGAAAGACCTGACACATCAAGAAAGAGGCTGGAGTTAAGTAAAGTATTTCCCCCCCTGTATCACAACCAGTGTGGCTAAGGAAGATGATGGATCACAGTAGTGGGAGACTCTTCTGAGAGGTACAGACACCCATTTGCCGACCTGACCCACTCCCAAAGAGCTGTGCTGCCTACTACAGGCTCATATCACAGGTGTCACCAAGAGGCTGCCAAGCCTCGTACAGCCCATTGACTGCTGTACAGCCATCTGCTCCTGTTGTTTCATATAGGCACCAGGAGCAGTCTGAGGGGGTATCAAGTGGGATTAGAAAAGCCTGGGATCAGCAGTAAGGGACTCTGAAACAGAGGCAGTTTCTTCATCAATCCTCCCAGTCAAAGAAAAGGGTTTTGAAAGCATTAGCTGAATCTGACAAATGTTTACAGGACCAGTCCCAGAGCCAAGGACTGCATTACTTAGAGCACAACATTTGCTTTGAGAAACCTGGTCTACTGGGGGCTGATGGTGGTCTGTATCTCAGAGAAGGTGAAGAGCATCCTTGGTCACAGGCTTGCCAGGTCGGTTAAAGAGGGCTTTAAACTAAAGTTGCCAGGGGAGGGGAGCCTCAATCCATCCCATTCCTACCATTTGATGCCAATGCTAGCAATAGATGTCCAGAGCATGGAGAAGCAACACAGGTCAGCAGATGAGCACCTGAAGAGAAACACAAAAGGATCTCCTGCCAGTCAGACAACTTAATTGGGGCCCAACTTAAGTACCTCTATGCAAACACACATAGCATGGAGAATAAACCAGAGGAGTTAAAGATGTGTGCATGCCTGCAGGGCTACGATCTCATTGGCATCACACAGCGGGTGTTGCCCTCCATGTCAATGACCAGTCTATGGAGCTCCACCTGGGGACAGATGGAGCCAACCAAGAGCTTATGGGTCAGAATTAAAGCGAAGGCAGGGACAGGTGACATTACGGGGAAGGGGGGGAAACAGGGACGACGATGAGACACACACTGACACGACTGTCTGCTAAAGGTCACCTGACCAGGAAGAAGCCCTGGTCCTCATGTGCAGCTTTCAACCACCCCTGATATCTGTTGGTGGAACAACACAGCAGGGTATAAGCAATCCAGGAGGTTGCTGGAATGCATTGGTAATTTGTTCTCTCCAACCAAGAAGATCTAGTGATGAATGTGAAGCTCAAGGGCAGCCTTCCCGCAGTAACCATGAAACAGTGGATTTCAAGATCTTTAGGGCAGCAAGAAGAGCACACAGTAAGCTCACTACTCTGAGCTTCAGGAGAACAGACTTCGATCTCTTCAGGGATCTGCTTTGCTAGAATACCATGGGATAAAGCCCTGGAGGGAAGAGGGACCCAAGAAAGCTGGGTGATATTCCAAGGATCACCTCCTTCAAGCTCACGAGCAATGCATCCCAATGAGGAGGAATTCAGGCAAAAACTCCGGGAGCTCTGCTTGGACGAACAAGGAGCTCCTAGACCAACTCAAACACAAAAAAGAAGCCTACAGAGAGTGGAAGCAAGCACATGTAGCAGGGGAGGAATACAGAGAAACTGTCAGAGCAGCCAAGGATCAGGTTAGGAAAGCTAAAGCCCTAGCAGAATTAAATCTGGCCAAAGATGTCAAGGATAACAATAAAAGTTCTGATAAGCAGGCTGGTGATAAAAGGAAAATTATGGAAATTGTGGGCTTTCTCCGGAAGGAAACAGGAGACCTGGAGTAAGGCATCCAGCCCTGGGGCCCTCAACATAAGGACATGGACCTGTTGGAGCGAGTTCAGAGGAGGACCAAAGATAACAAAAAGGGCTGGAGTGCCTCTCCTATGAAAACAGGCTGCACGAGTTGGGGTTGTTCAGCCTGGGAGAAGAGAGGGCTCCGTGGAGATGTTATTGCAGCCTTTCAGTACTTACAGGGGGCCTACAGGAAAGCTGCCCTTCTAACAAAGGCATATAGTGATAGGACAAGAGGTAAACTGAAAAAGGGAAGATTTAGATTAGACATTAGGAAGGAATTCTTTACTATGATGGTGGTGAGGCACTGGAACAGGTTGTGCAGAGAAGCTGTGTATGCCCCATCCCTGGAAGCGTCCAAAGCCAGGCTGGATGACACTTTGAGCAACCTGGTCCAGTGGAAGGTGTCCCTGCCCATGGCAGGCGTGGTGGAACTGGATGATCTTTAAAGTCCCTTCCAACCCAATACATTCTATCATTTTAAGTATCAACATTTGTTCATTCACAAGTAAAGGCTCAGCAGCTCATGTCAGACAACCAAAAAGTAGTTTTCTGTAACAACCTAAACAAACTAAGCACCTTTTAAGAAATCTCATGTACGTTCCATATAGAAAAAGCTCATATATGACAGGTCAGTTACAAAATTCAAACCATTAGAGCACCATTCTAAACTATCAAGATTAATTCTGGCTTCAAAACTAATCAAACCCCGCATTTTAGCATTATCCACTTCACTGCTACAGGGAAGAGAGTCTGCAGAAAAAACACAAGGTGAATCATAGCAATGACGGAAAGGTAGTCTGTTAAACAAGCACTCTTTTGTAGGCTTCACTATATCTGCATTTTAAGTACTTTATTGCTCTGTATTATACACAATGGAAATAAACTGTAATACAGTGATGAGCAGAAACGTGAGCTGCACAAATATGCACAGGCTCGCAAAGAGTACTCCAACCTTGCCCTTGAATAACAGTCACACTGTCAATGGTACCAAAGTCTCCATCTCATATTCCTCCAAATTACAACTTCTGCTATAAGAAAAAAAAACCAAAACATTGCAGTTTATAACCTCTAGTAAGAGACTTTTTTGTGTCCCAAGACAGCAAGGTATCAACAGAGCTGCTACAACATTTCAGAAAATTGAAGTACCCCTACCAAAAGTACAAATGCTAGAAGAGACATACTCAATAATTAGACTGCATAAGGCATCTAAGAAATCTTCTTAGCAATTAGTATAAACTTAAGTTTTGTCAAAATAGTCATGAAAACACAAGCAAAGCCTACCAATACTCTTCAACTAAACTCTCTTAGCTTCTGTATTCACAACACAGAACAGATCAGAATTTCAGGTACAAAAGTGCTTTTTCAACAGTGACAGTGACAGCTGCAATCCCGAATAACTTAAAATAGATTTTCCAAAGATTACAGCACTGTGATGAGCTTAGCTATGTATTTCCTGCTGCAGATGTCAGTCTTAAGTCTGCAAATCTACAGATTTAGTCACTTTTCTCGGCTTAGAATGAACACTGCTACATTTAAATGCACAGAGATGCTACCTAGAGCAGACACCTGTATCAAGCTGAAAGGCTCAGATTAAATACCAATTTACAAGTCTCCTGATCAGTAAAAATGTGTTTTGAAAGACAAAGTGCTACGTGTACTATGAGTCAACTGTCAAATCATTATTCTTTATAGGTCAGCTATTCTTGGTGTCTTGTAATCTCCATGTTTATTTAGATTGCCTTTTAAAAATACAAGACAGACTAGCATTTCAAATTCATGACCTTTTATGTACAATTATGATCAAATTTGTTTGTAAGCACGTATAGGCACTGAACAGCTAAGACTGGTAAAAAGCAGTACAGCTACAGAAGGAGGGGAGGAAAGGAAGAACAAGAGGTAAATGGTGAACACTTACTGTAAGGGCAGGCATTTCCTTAATGCCTGTAAAAGCTCAAGGCATTATAACTGCCATTGTTATTCTCTTTGTGCACACAGTGAGATTTAAGTGTCTGACTGGGACAAAATAGGACTACCAAATGTATTTACAAGGAGACAGTGTCAATTATTTCAGGCTACACTGCTAATTTTAGGCCAGGCAAGGTTTTTTTTTGTTCTGTTTTTCAACCCCTTGCCCCCAATGAGTGGTATTTCAATAGCTTTCACTTGCCCCCGCACTCAAGTCAGTTTATGATCTTCATTTATTTAAAAAAAAAAACAAAACAAAACCCCAAAAATACAAACCCACAAAAACCCCACAACAAACCACCCCACCAATACAAAACTCTCTCACCTTTCCTTCACTCTTTATATTTATTGCATTAGTAAAAGCCTCTACCCACAACATAAATGAAGTACATCTGATCTCCCAAAGAACAAATACATGTTATTTCCTCCACTCCTCCTAAGCACAGCCACTGAACTCCATCATGACAGCAAAAGAGCTACCTGTTTCTCCACCACACGTGCAGCTGTCAGACTGTTACTGATTCTTAACGGGCCATTAATGGCTACACAGGAGTAACATTCCAGTTGTATGAATATCCATGGCTTAATGTGCCTATGTAATACATATATGAATATATTGAAGCATAACAGACATTTTAAAGACTTTTTTGTGCCCTTCCGAAATACTGAGTCCTAGAATACAGCCCACATATCAGCACAGAAACCCATATACAGGTCTTCAGAAAACATCCCATTACACTGGACATCTTACCACTCCCTCTCAACACCTGGTTCCATGTAAACTACCAGAGGTTTCAACTGAGATTTTACACTTTGCATTAATTCATCACATCCCTTCTCTGCAAGGACTACTTTAAAGCTGTAATACCATTAACAAGAGTATTTACAAAAGATAATTTAGCACATCATATCTTGTAAAACATCAACCTGACACTGCATTCTTTCTTAGAGAACAAAATTCAGAGCTACCTAACATGTCATGCTTTAAAACTGCCAATTACAGTCTCAGTTTCACATCCCTTACCACAGTACGTTATTTGATCATTCTATACAACTCCTGCATCCTTTCCCCATACTGAAAATGAAGGGCCAAATAGTCATTGATCAACAGAAAGCAAAACCAACATTATAATGCAAGCTGAGAAAAACTAGGGATAAATATGAAACATTGTCCTGGTTTCAGTTGGGACAGAGTTAATTTTCTCCCTAGTAGCTAGTATAGCGCTGTGGTTTGGATTTAGTATGAGAACGCTGATAGCAACTACTAAAAACATCGGTATGTTAAGTTATGCTTATACTCAGTCAAGGACATTTCAGCTTCCCATGCTCTACTGGCAAGCAGGTGCTCAAGAAGCTGTGAGGGAGCACAGCCAGGACAGCTGACCCCAGCTGACCAAAGGATATTCCATATCATATGAGATCATGCTCAACATATAACACGAGTGCGGGGAATTAACCAGGATCGCTGCTCAGGGACAGGCTGGGCATCAGCCACTGGGTGGTGAACAACTGCACTGCGCATCACTTATTCTGTATAATGTCTTATTATTATTTTCTCTTCCTTTGCTGTCCTATAAAACTGTCTTTATCCAGAACCCAGTTCTAGATTTTTTCTGATTCTCCTCCCCACTCCACCACAAGACAAAGAGTGAGTGAGCAGCTGTGTGGAACTTAGGTGCCAGTCGGGGTTAAAATGCAAATGTTGTTAACAAGAAGTCCCAACAGAGATGACACAATGCTTGCTACAGCCTGCTAATACAAAGCAGTGTCTATGGCACTTAGGACCATGCTTAAGCCCCACTGTTGTGGGGGCACAATGTTTCCCTTAGGTTTGTCAACACGACATCATTGAAATTTGGAAAGAAAATTCTTCAAGATTAATACTTTAGAGCTTTTTACAATAATAGCTTGAAGACACCTCAAAGCTTTTTTAGATCTTTGTTTTGCATCTTTGAGTGTTTCTGACAGCAAAATTGTTCTGACAACTAACTAGCTGAAGTTCTCAAATACATAGTATTGTATGGCGTTTTCCATAAGCAGGCTTTACTCCCTTGTCGACTGCTAAGTTAAAGAAAACTGCTCTATGAAGCACTGGTAGCCACTCATCAGACAACGTATTCCTACTTCCTTCGTTTCTCCAGTCTTATGACAAAGATTTGACCAAGTACAGTCAGCTCAGTAACTGTAAGGAGAAGCAAGATGATGTTCTCTCCATCCCTGGAAATGATACTGCTGCCAAAAGTTGGCTAAGGACCTCAAATCCCACCTGTGCGGACACTACCATCTGCTGAAGTGCTGACCCGACTTCCTTCAGATCCTCAGGAATAAATATTGTCTAATGTTGTCAAGAAATATGAATGTGTAACTCATTTAAGAAACATGAAAGAGCAAAGTATTGAAACGAGAGCACGCACTTCTTAGCTAGTATTTAGTTCTATACCATCTGAAGAGAAATTACACCACAGCCTAACACACACAGGCACACTCACCCTCCCTGTTAATGGTGGGAATAAACCACAAAACCAAGACAAACATCCAGGATAAACATAGAAGTGAACTGTACACATAATCCTGACCACAGTGCAAAACAGTCTAGCATAAGAAACTCTCTCCAGAAAATGTATTGCTGAATCTTCCCTTTCTCTATTAACTAAAAAAGCACTTCTTATCCAGAGTTCCCTTGAACACAGGTCAAGCAAGAGGCCAAACTTACACTGCTGAGAGGCAGGACACAATAATATTCATAAGACCACCAACACTGGAAGATAGTCAAATTATTTTTTCCAGGAAATGACAGCAGGGAAATTACAATTTATTTTAAAACAAACCAAATAAGATGCTGGATACCTCTCTGTTTTCATTTTTCAAATTACAGAGTTAAATCAAGCACTGGATATAACATTTAAAAATAATCAGGTTATTAAATCATGCACAGGGACCTCCTTTACCTGCTGAAATAAACCAATAACGAAAAAAACGAGGGCTTAGTTTTACAGGTTTGATTTTTTGACAGGCTCTAATTTACCAACAGAACATCCATTCATGTTTTTCCTTTCGCTTCCAGATGGCTTTGGAACTTCCTACTACCCTGCCATACAAGAATAAAACTGTTATCTTCTGACTGGACTAGTCATGCAACACATCCATGATGTTAACATTTACAAAATTACAGCTTCTAGATAATTTGTGGTACGCTTTCCTTAGTCACATAAATTTATTAGTAACACTTCAGAGCTTCTCTCCCTCACCAGCTTCTCCAGACTTTATCAACACTAAGGTGTCATCTTTATTTCTAGGACATTCTGTAGCCCACACCCCAACTACCTAGAAGCCAGCTACAGCTCCCAAAGACAACATTTAACAACCATCACCTGTTGGCTCAAGGTTTTTCTACGTGGATATACAGATGCTATGGAAAACCACGCCAGACATAAGGGTTACTGTATTAACTGCAACATCCTCCTCCAATACAGCCCCGATGGTCATTGAAAAAACCTCACCGCTTCCTGTTCCAGCCCCAGATATGCCAACTTTGTTTTCCCTATTTAGTTACCATTGAGCAAGTTCCTAAACATCTTCTCAAGACAAGACACTTCAGATTTTAAAGAGGAAGGCTGAGAGAATGAATGTGAAACAGAAAATTCTTAGTCGCTCTTATCCTACAGCTCTGTTTAAGGTTTTTTAGACAGAGGCACTTTGTAAACATGCACATTTCATTAATTTCCTGCACCGAACTAACCCTGGGAAGCTGGCTTTCTTCAGTTCTGGTAGCTCAAGTTCCTTCCCCTCATTCTTTTCTTGCAGTTTGTAAGACTTGTCTATTGACTTGAAGTTTGTTGATGTTCTAACTTGATTAAATACATCAGCTGCCCAAGATGGACTGTGAATATTAAAACTACCTTTAGTCCTTAATTTGAACAGTTTCATACAGTACTTGGTCTACTTTAAGACCACCGCATCCTCATCAGAAAGCAGAGCTGGTGCACTAATGTTAATTTTAAGTTGCTATTTATTTTCTATTTCGTTAGAAAGAAGGGCAAACAAGTTCATCATGTTTGGCAAAGAACGCTATAGTAGGAAAAAAAACACATTGAGAAACAGAAGGGAGTGCATAAATTTACCCATAAGGATCTGAAGGATGCAAAAATTTTATAGAAATAACCCACTTAAAGGATTCCGGTAACTACACAAAAGACAATTTTTGCAGGACTAAAACCCAAGTAGCTTTCCTCCTCAACCTTCCAATAAAACTACCCTGTTGTTTAAAATTCAGTTCTTTTCTGAGCTATATCTAGGTTACAGAACTGTAAATACTATAAATGAGATTGCAATACTGCCAAATCTTCTTCCTAAAGTCCGTTCCTATATTTTTGCCATCCTTTACAGAACTCTTTCTTGTACTTCAAGCAGTGAGAAAAGCATCAAAAAGGCTTACAGGACATGTTCTGCTGAAAAACTAATACAGAACTGGGAGTGGTGGCACACATTTGCCACACAGTTAAAAGCTGCACTGCTTAAGCAAAAATGTAAATGCACACAGGAAACCAGGAATACTATTTTATGCCCAGTGTTTAAATAAACTTCAGAAGAAGAAAAGCAAAGAATTTAAAAACACAGGAGAACAGGACATTTCAAATACCTAAATCATGGGAAATGAAAGGAAGAAAACATGTCATGTACTATGTAGAAAAACTAACATGGGGAATGATAATGGCACAGACAGAAGAGTAAAGAAAACCAGTTATGTCATACATATGTTTCCATAACTACGCTAGGAAAGGCATTTTGAGCAAGACTCATTACAGACCAATACTTCGGCAAAGCAACTTGTACCATTCCTCCCTTTCTAAAACAAGTTCTGCATCTTTAATCCATCATCACCACATTTTCTTAACAGCACAACCTTACACAAAATCCTTGAGTTTTAAAAAGTAGTATCTGGAAACAGAAGCCTACACAGAATTCCTAGCAGCCAATGCTTTGAGCTGGACATCTGATCAGTGAAGAATCTGAAGACTGGCATTTCTTTATCAAGAGGGTGGCCAAATAGTGGAACAGGCTTCCTAGGGAGGTGGCCAATAACCCCAAACCTGTGTTTTAGAGGCACTGCCCTTAAAAACACGCTTCAACTTTTGGTCAGCCCAGAACTGGTCAGGCAGTTGGACTCAGCCGTCGATGTAGGTCTATTCTGTTCTGTCTGTTCTACTACAGCCCTTAAAATTGTAACAGAAAAGGGGCAGTAATATGAAATGTATATATACAGCAGCCTTTGCTACAAACGTTTCTCCTCAAATCTAAGTTTAGTAAATCTTGCAAGACAAGCTACAGCATCTCAAATTAATTTCTATTTACAACTATAAAGGAACAAACTGAACTCATGAAATTGGCATAAAGGTATGAATGCAGATAGATGTTGGAAAGTGATCCTTTCCAACACCACCCTCTTGCAAGCTTACAATTCAAAAGCATTAATTTCTTAACTCCTGATAAAACATAAAGGAAACATCTTTAAGAGCGGTACTCAAACCTCAAGAGGACAGTTCCCCCTCCCTCAAAGTATCTGTGCTTGAAAAGACTGAGAGACCAAGAAGTTTTCAATTTTGCCTTCCATTCCCAATTCATACAATTAACCTTCACCTCTTTTTTAATCACAAAGATCCTTCCAGAACAGCATCAGTCCTTGAATGCACACACAGTTGAATACACAGAAATACAGGTACACTGGTGGAAGTGAGAGTACAATGTAGTAAAGGCTCATTAAACAGGAAGAGGATATACATACAGATACAAAAGCAGCAGCCAGTACTATTATTCTAATGCATCATTTGATACATTCCTTGATACTACTAGTTTTAACACAAGTAGAAAGTGGAAGTGAACTGGAAAACTAAGAAGTAACTTTTTACACACACCTAAAGCCAGCAATTACAGAATTCTGTTCTAGCAGAGTAGACTCCCACAAACACACACACACAATCCTGTAAAACACTTTAAAGAGTAATATATTAAACTTGCACGTATTCAAAACTCACACTCAATATCAATTTGTAAAGAGTATTCAAGTAATTGCATATACCTTTCAGAGGAATATGACACACAATATGGCACAATTATTGATACAGAGACCAGTCAAGTGTTCTACTCAAAGAAAACACTAGGAGACTTAAGGACTTGCTACACTGTACTTTTTTCTACCTGCAACAAACTAACACTAGGCAGATTCCTGCGAACAACTTAAGTTTTACCAGAATAAAATACAGGATGTTAGCTATTAAAATGAAAAGAAAAATAAAGTCACATCATCCTGATCCTCAAGCATTAAGATTACTGAATTATTGCCCCTTTCCATTAGTAATATTATTAATATTTACTGTATACAATTAATACCCAAACCTTTGCGGAAATCCATAAGATGCATCAAATCTGAAAAACAGTCATGAGATAACCTTATGGGGCTACTCCTTAAGACAGGCTCTGAAAACTCCCAGGAGATAAAGTTTTTCCATACAAGCCTGGCCTTTAAAATGACTTAACAGTTTACCCTGACATAAGCTCCTCTCTCCAAAACCCTGACAGCTGTATTCCTTCTCATGCTATTAGCAACACTGATAACAAAATTATCTTTGCAGGGTTTTTCTTCCTCAATCTTAATAATTTGGGGGAGATTTTTAACCTTTTCAAGTGGTCAACTATCCTCACTGTAAATAGCGGAGTATTGAGTAAGTCCAACCTTTTTTCATCTTAAGCCTGAACACAAACCATTGGTCTCACTGTAATGAGTGAGCATGCAGCACTGCTGTTACAGGCCTTCTCTTTGTGCAACTACTGGTAAATCAAGAAAAGATTAAGAATAATTTGAGTATGCATGTATCAAACCAATTCCTTCAGACTGGTCTACACTTAGCTTTTCTGCAACAGCATTTATAAGAGGAATTAAGTTTATTTTGTATAGAAAATAAATCAGAAAAAGAACATTCTCCACCTAGAACACAAACATCCTGACTTCAAATTCTTCCAAAGCGAGTTTACCAATTCATATCCTCCACCATTTCAAAGCAGAATTTGGACCTCCTGCAGAAGCCTCTGACCTCCATAAGGCACTGATGATGAACAAACTCTTCTCACTATTTTTCAAAACCTTTATTATTTTCGATGCTAGAGCACAACACGTATACTTTGACCATCGCTACTTGTATAACTGACACCATACAGAGAACTAACATCCCACTTATCGAACTGCTTACACTGCGGTCCCCTGCTCACAACTTCAAGTGGGTGCCTGACTTCTCTACGGCTAAATAACAGGCCACCTACCCCAATTCCTCAACTTCTACACACAACTGCTAGCTTCCAGGTGTAATCTCTAATTCTTCCCAGATGAGCATGGTAAGTTTTGTTTCTTCTGATTTCAAATCGGGATGGGCAATCACATTCCAAACACTAACAAATTCCACAGTCTGTACCAGAAGTCTACGCCAACATTCTCCCTCGGACTTCAGAAGGAAAACACTGCTGGTACAGGTGTGTTCCACACCACAGAATTAATCAGCTTCTTTTGTAGTCAGAGACAGTGTGTAAATTGCTCACCGTAGAAGCTACTTCACACCATCATCCAGATTTCCAACACTACGCACAAGGGAACAGAAAGGTGTGGTGTAACTGAAGATGACATACCCAGTAAGTAGCAAATACTCCTAAATAGCTGGAGGCTGGGCAGAGGGGAGGGAAGCATACAAACACTTTTCATTACCTGCATGCATATTCCACCCTGGCACAGGAGTTTTCTTACATTTTAAATTGGCCTGTTTGTGGTGATTTGTCCCTTTTTTCTCTCAAAATCCTCTAAGAATATCTCAGATCTTTTTCACACAAGTATATCTGCAGTTACAAAGCTCCATACCAAACTAAAAGAAAAAATTAAGGCCATTATATGACCTCACAGAAAAATTTCTTTCAGCTCTGAACTGAGGTGTTTGTACACTGTTGCTTTAGACAAAACTGCAACAAATCTTTGGTTTTCTGCTCCTCTCCAATCAAGTTAGCAAACACATGTGCTCTTAGGAATCTAAGAGTTCAGTGTGTTTAAAATTAAGTACAAAAAAGATCAGACGTATATAATTAATGCCTCCTACTACGAGCAAGCAGAAGAGTTAGACAAAGGGGAACGTGATATAAACAGGAAACAATACTCTTTCAGTTTGCAAGACTCCTGAACCAAAGGGAATGCAAAAAATACCTGTCTCTACCCTTCTTCCCCATTAACTTCAATGTCTCAGCTCACCTGGTCTCAGAAGAGACCACTGATGGAGTTCAGTACATCTGCTTTAAGATTACACTTAACTTCTACAACTGGCGAAGCAGGGTGGTGGGGACACACAGATTCTCTTCTGTAAATGCTAAAAACTTTATAAGGACTTTCCTGACTCTACAACAAAGAAGAAAAGAATAATCAATACTTGAAAATGATGATTTAGCTACAGTATCCATTATGATTTTACATTCATATAATTCTGATTGCCCTAAAAGATTCTAGAACATTCAGTATCAGCGAATCATGCATCAACAAGTTTGCAGTCATTTTAGTAGTATTTAGACACCATGTATACAGTTGTTTAATTAGCAGAAAACACCTACTTCTACAGAAGCACACACAGAATGCAGATTTTTAAGCTGGCAAATGCGAAAAGACCACCTTTGCATATCCAGACTTAACTCCACTTTCTGTGCAGCCTGTTAGTCACATCATGACATATACACGAACAGCAAGAACTGAGTGAACAGCTGTACAGCTTATAATTTCAGGCTCTGGGTGCTTAATTCTTCTATCTACTACTAGCAACACCAAATGAAATTAGAAAATAAGTTTGAATTTTTAACTCTGAACTTTAAGAACAGAACTCCACATAGTACACAGCAGAGATCCAGTAAGATAAGAAAGCTGCTACTCCAGAGCTAAGATGAAGGCAAAGTTTAACCACTGGACCATGACCTTAGTCACAAAGAGGGAGTTAATACAATAAAGCAACAGGACTGCTCACTGCTTGATGCTCCCTGTCCAACCTCAAAACCAATGCCAGAGACACTGGGATTTATAAAACTTAACTTGCTGGAAAATGCGCACCTAACCCACATGAACTTTGACAGGCACAAGGCTAAATGGAAATGTGACAACCAAAATCTTAGTATGAGCATTGAAATATCAGGGTTTACATCAGGGTAACGAACTCGCTCAAGAAAAAAACATAACAAAACCCTCAAACCCATGAAAATTCCTACATCCGCGCACCTGTTATTAACTCTGGAGATGTCATCAACATAGCCAATACTCTCCTATTTAGATAATTCATTTCTTTGATGTATACTAGGGCACTTAATTAAAAGTACCTCTGCTCCCACACTAATCTTTGTTGACACACTACTTCAGCTAAGAAGTTCACACTTCCTGACATTTTAAATATGCCTTATAAATGGCGATATGAAGTACTTCAAACACATGGTTTTGTTCTTTAAAAAAAAAAACAAACCACAAACACAACTATAGTCACAATTTTACACAAGGATTTTTTTTAAAATAATCTACAAAGTCTCAACCCTCCTCAAAGTTTCTATTTTTATTCTAAGAGAATCTAGATGCTGGGGATGTTGTGTGCATCCTATCTTCTTTCCTTTCAGAAAAATGCAAGGAAAACAACTGTAGTTTCCATTAGTTTGGTTGAAGGCCCCCAAAATCCAGGATGCCTGTAAAGCTATGCGTGCTTTCTTTCCAAAAACACAATTTACTGAACATCTTCAAAAAGCTTCAGTCTGTCTTATTTCTTTCAGTAAAGCATTTTATCTCAAATAACTGGTTACCTCTGCTTTGCTCTTCCAGCTGCCTCCTTTCAGCCTACAATCTGAATTTCAAGTTAAAGAAAATCAACACCTCCCTCAAAAAACACAAATTAATGCTTTTAAAAAAATCTTTCACAAAGGATAAACAAATGCAATCACCTACTTCTTTAGTCAAGCTGTTATGAATCAAAATTGACTTGTTAGCCAAGTCTGCATTACTACATCATTAACAGTGGTGGTGTCTGGTTCTCAAGATTATACAGCACTAAGGATGCATTTTGCTCAAAACCAGGATTTTGAGCTAATATAGGGGATGTTCAGTGTTGCATAAGAAGCACCATTACATTTTGAAGGCTTTTTTCTTTAGAGATGCATATGTCACCTGATAGCTTTTAGTTTCTTCAATTTAGCAGCAGACTTGGCAGCAGCCACAATGTGTTTACACTAGAAACCCAGGAGCTAAACCAACTGTTAGAACACAGTATCACTCGATAACTTCAAGTATCACTGTGTGCAGAAGAGCTTTTTGTGATACTCTGTCACCTCCAAACAAAGCACTAACTTAAGTTATAACTTACTAAGCAGAAAGGAATACAGAATTAAGGCCTTTAAGCCCTTTAGTTGCCACTCCTTTGTAAAGGGTTACTATATCATTCATATCAATTGCATATTTTAGAACTCACATCAACTTAGCCAGGCTGGTATTCCTTCAGAAGACTCTTATAAAACATTGCTGCTCAACCAAAGTTTCCAATTGTAGTAATGAAGATGCACTATTTTCCATATTCATTCTTTGTAAGAACAGGATGAGAGAAAGATAAGATGAAAGGGAAGCAAAATAGATTCCTTTTTGTGCATCAAAACACTAATTTGTCATTTAAATACCTTGTGACTTGATGCTTGAATATTAAATCGCTTTGATTGCATTTTTCCCTAGGGAAAGTTATTTAGACAAGAGGAGTGCTCTTAACTCCAAATATGCATTCATTTAATATTACATTTATGCAAAATTCAAGGCAATGTTAGAATTCTATTTATAAAATAGTTATAAATGCCTGTTCACACTAGTTGAAGCCACCCCCTCCCCCTAGAGTCTTACAGACATTTTGCCATCTGGTTGTAAAGAAATGGATAATAAAAAATATCTAGTATTTTCACACATATTAGTAACAAAGTCTGTAACAGTCTTCAACTGCTACATAACACAAAATTCCCAACCTTCCTAAACCTTGCTTGGCATGAAGTTCGGGGTACAGAATTTGTAAGGTATTAAAGGTATTAGATCTGTGGGATTTCTTGTAAAACTTCCATCAACTACCACATCTCTGTGTTGTGAACATCAATATAAAACTGAAGATAAAGCTTTTGAGGGCGACAAGAAGAAAGGAAGGAAATTTAGCAAGTTTGCAGAAACAAGAAGGAGGAAGACTTTAATATCAACTAGTTTCTGTTAGATCCAAAAATGATTCAGGAAGATACCTGTGTTTACTGATGGCAAACAATTTTCTCTTGTATGTGTGTATACACACATATTTAAAACACAGGCATGACCAAAGTTTAACTGTGGAAAGTGTCCACCTACACCTCTTAAATTTAACCCTCAAAGCTAAATTTAATAATCAACAGCATCACATTAACCACAGAAACAAGTCTTGTAATTAACGTTTTAAAAGTTTCCCTTGCCCAGGACTACTTTTCCTTTGCTAGAACCTATCTCTCTGGGTTTATGGCGGTTATATAGTTATCCCACGTAATTTCCTAGCCTGAAAACTTGTAACTGCCAGGCAAACAGTAAAGGATTAAGATAACGACATTTCTACACCATCAAAATCATGCATGCACACTTGCTCACTTTAACTGAGAAAAACTCGGCAAGCATCACAGCAAACAAAAAATTTAAAATTCTGGTGCAAGTGGAAGTTAAGGGTGCTCTCTCATATTCAATATCTACAGATATCAATCCAGTACACATCTGCTGCATCAGAAGAAATACAAGCATCTAAGCACAGCCACCTACTGCCTAAATACTAACACTAAATGGATGGATACCCTGCTAAAGCTGAGAGCACCTTCACCTCACAAACACCATCAAAACAAAATCATAAAGAAATCCAGCAACGAAATCCCCCACCTCTTCACAATATTCACTTAATGGATGTTTAGATCAACTATGACTTGCACAGGACTCTATGTTAAAATGTTAAGCAGTTACACTAGGAAAGCATCAGAGAGTAGTGGCTGAGTGGAGACAACAACATGCAAAGAGCAGTCTTCTAGAAATCTTTCAACCTGAAGATACTTGGTAAAAATTCACCAAATCAGTTAACTTGGAGCAAAAGAGCCAGGAAGAGAAGGATACACTTAAAGAAGATACATACATTTAAGTTTTAGAGAAGTGACTCAAAGTTTGCCAGAGGTACAGCTATAAGACAGGAATACAGCCGGTCACCTCTGCAGGACAATGGAAGGCTGACAGCCAGTAGAATTCAAGACTGAAATCGCCATGTGTGTTATCACTGAATTTCAAAACCTGTTTACATAACTGTATTTCTCCAGCTCTCTCCTACTTGCTGTGCTCAATGCCCAAATGGAAAAACCTGATTAGACTAAGGAAGTAACTGAAAAGGTGCAAACACTGAAAACCACAAACAACCCCCTTCGCAGTAGCCGCTATTGAGAAATTCTTCACGATGAGGTTGGTGAAACACTGGCATAGGCTGCCCAGGGAAGCTCTGGATGTCCCCTCCCTGGAGGTGTTCAAGGCCAGGCTGGTTGGGGTCTTGAGCAGCTTGGTCTTGTGGGAGGCGGGGTTGAAACTAGTTGGGCTTTAAGGCCCCTTTCAACATAAACCATTTCATGACTGAATGTCAGACCTATCTCTGAGTGTGTTGAGTGAAAGACTGAATGATCCTTAAGTTGGGAAAGGTTTCAGTTTCATTCTCCAGAGACAGTAAAACTGAGGGTGAAGCGATGGACTTCCAGCCCCAAACTTGGATGTTCTTGCTCTGAGCACCATCCCAGTGCTGACTTCCCATTCCCACAAGAACCCCGCAGTTCCAACTCACACCGAACCCGTCCCTACAGGCAGTCGCAGGGTTTGCGAATGACTCTCAACGCAAACCCCTTCACGTCGCTATTCAGGGCAGCAAACAACGCCGGTGCCGGCGGCCCCGAGCCAAGCCCCGGCCTCCCTGCCTGCCAGGAGCGGCCGCGATTCGTTCAGGTCAGCAGCGCCCTGGCAGCCAGCACCGAGCCCCGCTCGGCTCCCCTCTGCCCGCCCGACCCGGCGCGCGCCACGCGCGCTCCCGCTCCGCCCGCCACCGAGCGCCCCCTGCGGCGGCCGCCGGCTCGGCAGCGCCACCCGGCGGGGCAGCGCGGTCACGGCGCCGCCGCGGCGCCCCCTCGTTTCTCCCCGCGCCGCCGCTGCCGCACAAGGCCCGGCCCGAGAACCAAGAGACAAAATGGCGGCGGGCGGAGGCGTCACGTGACCCCCTTTGTGCCTTTCGGGGCTCCGCAGAAGCGCCACCAGCCTCGGCCGGGCGCGGGCCGGGGCAGCGGGGGCCCTGGGAAAGGGCCGGTGAGAGTGCGGTGAGGGGCCGCCGCGTCCGCCGCCTCCCCTCCCCAGGCGTTCCCCCTCCTCCTGCCGGCGGGCGGGGAGAGCGCGGAGAAGATGGCGGCCATTTTGTGCTTGCGCAGAGGCGAAGGTGGGGGCCCGGGCGCGGGGGGGATGGAGGGACCCGGCCGAGGACGGGGGGGGGGGGGGGTTCACGTACCGACTCCTCTTCCTTCTCCATGCCCGTGGGCATCTGCGGCACGGCCCGGTTAATGGAGGCATATTCGGCCAGGTCGGGCAGGTCCTCGCAGCGGAAGACGGGCAGCGGCTTGGAGGCGTCCAGCGCCCGGGCCCGGAACGACAGTTTGCTCATGTTAGGCGGCGATGGCGGCTCCGGCTGGGGAGGGGGGGGCGGCGGCGAGAGCGCTCCGAGCTCCGAGCCGGACCCCGCCGAGCGCTCTCATGGAGGGACCGGGGCTCCCCCGGCGGGGCGGGGCGCGCTCCGACACGGGGCCCGGCGGCGCCGGCTGGCGCGGCTGGGCTGGGCGCTGGCTCCTCTCCTCCGCCGCTCCGGCTCCGCTCAATACGCCACGGCCAACATGGCGGACATTAAACCTCGACTGGCCGCCTCTTTCAGCCAACCCCAGCGCCACAGCCATTCCCACACTGCATCGCGCAGGGGCGCGGGCACGGCGCCGCCCGGGGGGGAGCGCGCGCCGCGCGGGCCCGGCAGCGCGGGAGCGGGAGCGCGGGCGGGCGGGCAGCGGGAGCGGCGGCTCCGCGCGGGACCCGACTCGCGTGGGGAGGATGAGGGGAAGGATAAAGATAAGGATAAGGATGCGGCTTTTTCTCCGCGTGCGTCCAGGACCGCTCCGCTCGCCCGGCTCGGAGCGGCACGGCGGAGGGCGCGCTCCGCTCCCCCAGGATCGCAGAATGGTCCGAGTTGGAAGGGACCGAGTCCAACTCCTGTACCTGCACAGGACAACCCAGCACTCGCACCGTGCGTCTGAGGGCAGTGTCCAGGTGCTGTTTGAATATTGTCAGGCTTGGAGCCGCGACCGCTTCCCTGGCGAGCTGTTGCAGCGCTCCACCACGGGAAGAAGCGCAGCGACTTTCCTTGACAGCCTCCCCACCACGGGACCCTTCCCCCCCGCCCCGGCACCGAGCTCACCCCGGCCCGGGGCTCCCGGCGCGGTTACAAAAGCAAAAATAACACGCTTAGTATATATCTATTTATAAATACACGTAAAACACTCTCCGCTTAGCGACAGGAAAGAAAAAAGCCACCCGCCTCAGGTGAATCTGTTACAATCCAAAGGACCGCGGTACGTTTTCCCTTCTTTACAATCCACCTTCACCCACCCAGTCCAAACTCCTACAGACCTCAACAAGAAATTTGGGAGCATCTCAGAAACTTGGTCCGGTAGCGAAGTGCAGGCACATGAAAAGCTTTAACCCTTGCGTGGGTTTGGGCACAGGTTAGAACCATCAGAGCATCTCCAGTTAGGTCAGCTTGCTTACAGCTCAGTGAAGGGATTAAACTGATGCAGGTTGCTGCCACAAGCAAGGGATAGGAAATCTGGAGTCATTCTCTTGGGAATGTCCCTGTGCCACCCAGGCTGTAACAGTGCAGTCGTAAAAATGTCAATTCCTACTTCTCCCAGGCCCTGCATGGAGTTCTCTGTTTGGGGAATGTTTCCCTGATTACGTACATTGTGTTCTTGCTTTGGGTCTTAATGCTACTCTAGTCCTATGGTTAAATCATAAATAAATCCACCTTCTTGGGTTATGTTTGTTTTAATTAAAAAGTATGAGAAAATTGGGTTTTGTTCGAATTTGAGCATCGCTTAACTTTTACAAAAGCAAAATATTGTGCTGTCCTAAGAGAATAAGAACTTGTTCTTTATCATATATTAAATAGAACTTGCGGAAATAGGACATAAACATAACAAAAGCATGAGAAAAGCTTTATTTTCCTTAGTAATTTTAAAAAGCTGATATATCCATAACAGAAGCAAAAAACATTTTTTTTTATCACATTGCTTTAACAATTGTACCCAGGTCTTCATCCCTAAACAACTCCTAGCCCCTGGATGAAATATTGCTGAATGCAGCAGTTAACAGCAGTTCCAGGCCCACTATTTGCATGTCTGGCTTCCCTATAGGTCTCCCACACTGTTTCACCTGCAAATCATTTAGCTTCACAGCCTCTCTGGGACAGAAAATTCTGTCTGTGTTGGAATGGGTAATGCAGCAGAAGGCAGCTATCAGGGAGAGCGGGACCTTTCTTTTTTAAGGCAGGGTTTTTGGATTTTTCATTTTGTTTTGTATTTTTTTAAAAAAGGAGAAGGGCAGGGGCATGAACTAAGGAGTATCATTGTGTTCATTTGTGTTTCAATAGTTACATCAGAACCAAATGTTGGAATTGCGTATATTGCTTTTAATGTTAATTTTAAAGTTAAAGCATACACTAGGTAGAAATGGTAGTCTTAAGGTAATCCTAAAATAAACAGCATATAAAACATCTACAGTTTTCCACAAATACTGAATAATTTAGTTCATCTAACTATCAGACAGATAAGGTGATGACAAAAAAAATTAAGTGGCGATACACTATCCTAGATTGGCAGCTAGGCAAAAAATAAGGCAATTAAACATAACTCTCCACTTCCACTGATGGAAGAAAAACAATACATGGTGAAAAACAAAGTATAGAAAAATATCCTAAACTATAAAAAAAGAATATTCAAGTTTAAACTTGTCCTTAAATGACCTTTGTCTTTCCAATCCTGCCACAGGCTTGAGAAAAGTGCAGAACAAGCAGAATAGACAATAACATTTGGATACAAACAGGAAAGTATGCATTAAGAAAGAGTTTTGGCCTGAAACTCTTGAACTCATCAGCTTTTAATGTTTTGCCAATAAAATAGCAATGTTCAACTATTTTGATTAGTCCTCCAAATTACCCACATTAATTTGCTAGTAAGATGAAAAGCATGCTATTTGAAAACCATGCAACATCAGCCTTAATTCCTGTTCTGCAAAAGGAAACAAAAAACCCAACAAACTGATGTTTCTGTTTTACCTTCCTTTCAGTTAGGATATGCAGATATATTTTAAGGTTTGCCTTACCAAAATGCTCACATTAGAGTTTTAGGCATCAGTGCTGCACTGCAACAGTATTTAATCTACAACTGTTATATTTTACATAATGACCAAAACTCTTTGCCAGCTCCCAGTAAAACATAAACTCAGTTGTTTACTGAAGTGCTGTGTGTCACTCTTAAAAGCTGACATTTAATGATGATAGAAATATAATGAATACGGCATTTTGAATTGCTTTGTTTTTTTGTACAAACCGCTGAAATTAGATCTTTAACATTGGAGGCATTTCTTTAAGCCTGCTTTCTGTGATCTCAAAATACTTAATAAAAAGAACAAGCTGTAGTAAAATGAAAGAACTTTGTACACCAGCTGTGTAGGTGGTAAATATAACCACTTTGATATACATTCAAAAGAACTAATTCAAGCCGAGTGTTAAAGGCGAAGGTCCAACAACTTGATCCATATTGCTACAGAAAGGAGTCTCTTGTGATATCATCTAACTAAGGTTTGTGAAGCCCAAAGACTTCACTTGCTGGTTTGGTTTGCAAGTTCTGTGACCATTTGATGCATTCTTACAAATTCTGGCTTTTGTTTAGTTTTGTGACTTAAAACCTTTCTGAGTCAAAGCACGACTTTGAGTAGTTTCTTTAAGCATGAGTTATGGTCTTCTGAACGTGGGTTTGATGTTGTCTCCCGTTCTAACAGCAATCGTTGGTTCCAGCCGTAAAACAGCTGTGGGTATATACGTTAAACTGTATGTCACTTTTGATGCTTTCTGGAATCAAGCAACTCCATATTTTAAGGATATAAAATTCTAGGAGACAATTGTTCAACTTGCTTTCTATATTCTTATTCTCATTTTTTATATTAGGAGTTTATCTCAATTAAGTACATTATATAAAGGCAAGTACAAAATAAAAGTGCTAAAAGTACAACATAAGGACTGATTTTGCATATGAGTGTTTTCTATTCTACTTCTAAGGAAAACCTGTTTATCTGAGAAATTAAATTTCAACAGCAATACATAGGATTAACAGTGAACGCTCTGATGGCATTCCAGTCTCCCTGGAAGAGGGGATTTTGTTTGGTTTTGTTTTTTTAAGCTTTCTTCCTTCCTTCCCCCCCAAAATAGTGATACACTGAAATCTAGAGGGAAATTAGGATTAGAAACCAAGTACATTTGACTCCTTACATACATTCTTTTTCTCTGGTCATACTTTTCTTGTACCTACTTAAAACTGTAGCAGACTACATTTAAAAGTAAAACATGTTAAACGTAAAGCATGTTTCTCATATGCCAACCATTTGAAAATAGTTCTTGCATACAAAAATAATGCAGTATTTTCAGAAACTGAGGAATATGCTGAATACAATAAACTATACCCTAACTTGCATATCTGTAAATATTAGCAGCTTTTAATTTTTCTCATTCTGGGACTACTTTACACCCTGCTTCTACTGTTGTAGAGTTCACTAATTCATCATTTATTTATACAGCAATTTTGTTCACCTTTCTTTTGCCTTTTATCTCCTTAAATGCTGACTATTCTTAACAGATAAAAAATGTCACTGGTCTTTCCCCCCACCCCGCCTTTTAAAAATCAGCTGTTAAATTACATATTATGAAGTTACCATACTCAGGTTTATTTCTGGAATAATGACTTACTCTTAGGGGTATTTGGAGAGATACAGGTGACTTTTTTTTTCTAGTAAGCTTTTATGGATTCTGTACGTATATTCATGTTTTAAATTTGCTAGTGGTGCTTCTGCTCAAATTTGCTTCTCGGTTATCTTTTTTTTTGTTTATGTTTTAAAACATTACAGATAGCCATATTATTTTAAATCATCTCAGTGAGACACCTGGAGTTTGGACTAAAATGAGATAAATGTAGGTGAATATGACATGAGAGTTCATTATTTCATAAAATGTCACATTACAGTAATAATTAAATGAATGTAAAAATTATCTTAACAGGATGAAGATTTCAACTGTAAATGAACTAATGTAATTCATAGTGAATTTCACCTTATTTGCCTGTTTTAATAGAGATAATGGAGCTGTCAAACATATTTAAAGAGATCACACCATATTACGTAACTGGTGTAGAATGCTTTTGTGATAACTTCTGCCATTTTTTTAAGGATAATTTGGCGTTTCATAGCTTTGACGTCTCAAAGAATGGTATGATATATTCACATGGTTACTTCAGGTGTTCATGGTTGAGATGCAAGAGCTTCAAAGCTTGTTTGAAGTTCTTTCTGAATCGTAATTTGAAGTAGCAACCAATAAAAGCTCTTCCTCAGTCCTTGCCTCAATGAGGAGAAAGTGATTTTTCCTATATATGTATGAATTTTTCTTTCTGTAGTGAACAGGCAGGTGCATGTACTGCATGGCCAAATCTTTTGTTACCTTTATTTTTTGTAAATCTTCAGCAACTCATCCCACAAAATAATCTTTCAGGATTAAGTAGTAAGACAATGAAAGTTTTAAAATGTAACCCTTTTGCAAAGTGTAAAGAAAAAAAAAGAAAAAGGAGACCAAAAAATTCCAAAAATATCTGACTTCATGCTCTGGGTTGTTTGTTTGTATTTGTTTGTTTAAATAAAACCTTTATCCAAAACATTTTGATTCTGAAATACAGAATAACAGCATGGACTTCTGCAGGCATTGGTTTATAACATATGAATAACTTCCAAGTCAAGTAAAGTTAATCATGTAATTATGTATTTCCAGTAGAAGAGTCAGCAGAAGGGCAAAAAATCTTATCCTTCTCTTGCTGGAAATACAAAGGATTTGGCTTGGGATAAAGAAAAAACAACAACCCACAAAACCAAACAAAGAGAACCCCAAACCAACCCCCCAAAAAAAGAAAAAACCCAAACAAACAAACAAAAACCCCAAACCAAACAAAAAAGCCCCATCCCATCTCTTGCCAACACAACTGCTAATTCATTAATCAAAGAGCTAAGTATAGGTTACTCTGATATTCTGTGTAGGATAAGGGGAAAGGCTAAAAATGTGGAACAGGAGTAGAAAAATTATTGTTGTACATAGGTACAGTAGGCACAGTGATATGCACAGTCCTGAATCCTTCAATCGACAATTAAGTTAAAACCAAACAAAAATAAACTCCACCACAGACGCACTCCACACAACTGCATAAGCTTAAGCTTCTGCGGTGTTCACGCACTAACCCAGGATAAAGGAATATAATGGCAACGAGCTACATTTCTTTGCATAACTTCAGAAAGTGTAACCCTATACTGTTAATTGCTTAACTCGGTTTATGTGCAAATACATAGCAAATTCAATCCAGGTAAGCTCATATGCTTTAGCTTTTTTAATTTTGTTTTTAAAATAAATTATTTATTTTAGTACCTTTCACTCCCAAGACAGGATGTGTAGCTTGCAAGTCAGTATATGAAAATTGTAGTTCAGAGCTTCTGGACAGTATGATCAAGTATTTGCAGAACATCAGGATTACATCGCTGATGTTAAATAACGTGGAGTTACAGCCTGATATCTACTCTCTAACATCAAACGCTTTAAATTTCAGCTCCTGAATCCAAACGAAACTAGTGTATCAGCTTGCTTCAGACCTGTAATAGGTACTTAATACCGACATTGTACCTCATAAATTCCACACCAACTTAATAGGACAGTGTTATTAAGTACCTACTACAGGTCATACCATCTTTACTTAAGATTAATACATTTCTCCAAAGAAAGGAAAAAAACACAAATAAACTTAGCTTTTGGATTTCAAAAGCCTGATATTATTAGTTTGCAAGAACACTAAAAGTCTTTCAACCTCAGATGCGGATTCCTTTACACTACACACTATAGTTTGATTTATACTTCTAAATTCAGCATGAGAGGATGTTGTAGAGGTATTGTCTTCTGGGTTACAAAGTAATCATGATCATATTTATAAAAAAACACTTATATACTCACTTCAGAAAGCATGAATTAATAATGCTGTATTAGGGAAAAGAGCTAATGAGCTCAGTTTGAATATATATGTACAGCAGAGGAGGCTAGATCTGAATGCAAAATTTACCTGATAAGACTGTTTTGGTATGTATATATTTTTTAAATTATATCATCAGAGGCATAAAAGTGGAAAACTTAGGGCTAACCTGAAGAAAATACATTTTCGGAGGTTTTTCAACATTTAGAAAATGCAAAAAACTTGTGGGAGTTGGGCAGATGCTGAAAGTGAAAGTGTTTTGTTTTAAATGGAAATACGATGTTGCCCTGAGAAGAAAGACAGAGAAAATAATCTAGGGTGATTTCTCTATGTTTCTCTATGTTGCTAATGTAGGTCGACACAGAAAACCCAAGCTGATGTGACTCCCCTGACTAGTGAAGTCCTCGAGTCTGCTTTAAGGGCAACCTGAGAAACACAACCAAGTGGAAAGTAGTTTTCTCAAATTATTTAGAGTACAAGCAGTCAAGGCTTTCACCCCCTCAACCCTCTGTGATACAGGTGCTCTATTCTCATTCTCTTATTAAGTATTTTGTTAGTTTTACAGTTGTTTGCCACTGTTGGTCTGTCCAAAAGGAGAAGACAGACCACTGTCATTAATATAGGGGCCTGTGCATAAGCCAGGAACTGGTCACAAGTGGCAAGTCTGTTGAATTTCATCTGATTTGTAAGCAACTCAAGAAGGATGTTAGCACAAAAGGACACAACCTAATTAAAAAAAAAATAAAAATCAGAGAACACAGAAGACAGGAAGGAAACAGTTTCTCACATTAAAGTAGCTCATGTGAAAGTCTACTTGACTAGAGATCCCAAGTCCTACAGATTCCTGAAATCCCCACTTTTGAGCTTGGAAATTTATTCAGAGATGACAAAAGAAATCCGATTGCTTTCTTATGGAACGTTCATTCATTATGTGATTATAAATAGGTATCAGCCAAAGAGAATGTGTGTTAGCAGACTCATTAGACACAAGGTTTTTTCCCCTCTGTTATCCAGCATAGCTTCTCCTTAAAATATGCTGATTGTGGCATTTTTCTTGAATTACACAATCATGTAGTCTAAAGGCGTCAAGGTATTCTGATACATTTAAGACCATTCAAGTTACCTTTCAGACCATCCAAAATAGGAAAATTGCTCTGCATTACAACATTTGAAATTAAATTTAAACCTTCTTAAGAAAAAAACCTCTCTGAATCAATTCATTCAGGTCACATGCCTTGTTTCTGCATGGTATTACAGATGAAAAGCTGTCAGGTAAAAGGACCCTCTGAAGAAACTGTCTTTTTAGTCATTAGGTTATGGCAGCACCGAGATTCCTAACGGATGTCTATAGTGCTGAAAGGCCTGGATCTGAGTCACCTGATTTTTTAGCCTGCTTGCACAAACATGAAAAACTGTCTCTTACTTGTGTTAATGAATATTCAGGATGCACAAACCTGTGACACTAAGGGAGTTCTCACTTCCGTTTAGCAAGTTTCTCAAAGTTCTGAAGGGTAGACAGCATTAAGAGCCAACTTTGCATTACCTATACCATGCACAAGTCAGCATAAGCAAACACTGGGGTTGGGGACTTCACTTCTGAGCTAGTCATACTAGGCAGGTGGATACTCAGTGAAGTTTAAGATATGGTTCATACTGCAGCAAAAATCCAAAATCTGGGGGGTTTTCTTTGAGTCTTTGTTTTTAAAGATGTGATTTTCTGGACCTGTGTGTTTTCAATGACTACGATTACAGATTTAACAATACTCATCTAAAAAAGATGAGCGAGTTCTAGATTAAATGTTTACAATACAGTGATTCCAATTTACTCCGAAGCATAGTTTACTGTTTATTCATTGAAGCATAACTTAACACCACCTCACAGGCTCATTCCCTAGATATCTCACCATACACTCGTAAGCACAGGTCCCAGAGAAAAAACAAAATGGAACCTGACAAAAAAAAAGGGATTACTCTGTGAGGAGCAAGTCCTTGGTTCTGCTTGCTGTTCTGGGGCTTCCAGCAAATTACATATAAACAGTGTTGAGTAAAATGCCTGAAACAGCCCTGGGAGCAGGGATGAGATCCAAGCCACCGCTTTCACTTCTTCTGGGAGCCCCAGTGCTCAACACATTGTAAAATCTAACTTCTTCTTTTCCCTTTCCCTAGCAAAAATGATGCAGATTGTCTTCAACAACAGGAGATGGAGGGTCAGCATCTCACCGTTTGAAACCATTTGTTCCAGGTATGAATTCCCACATACTGCAGAAGGCCTAGCAATTAGAGATCTCACTGTCCGTACTGGTGCTCAAAACAGTAGACATTGGCATCTGTAACTACTGTTTCCTGTCATATGGTATTGTTTGCCTCTGAGCAACTTTCCATTTACCATCTGGGACCTCCATAACAGCATCTCAACTCCCTGCACAACTAGTGAAGACTGGTACTTGCAGGTTATTTGCCAGTTCCTATCTCTCTCTGTTGTTTATACAGGGAGATAAGCAGAAAGATTATTTTTTAGCAAATGTATTTACTTTTTAACCACTGCAATACATTCCTGAAGGGTCAAATTCCAACCAATTTTAGGCTGTAGCTATTATCAGTAGGGAATTTATCAACAAAACTTCCTATTAAGGAAATTTGTAGTACTGGAATTATGTTGTTCCTGGGGCTGAAGGTCCAGTGGTAACACAATATACTGGAAACATGATGTAGCTAAGAATCTAAAGAAGCCTGTGGAAGCTGAAGCCACTAGTATGTAGATGTATGTGTCCAAGAAATGCTTTGATGCTCACAACAGCAAGCCAGAGAAATCCTGTTTCAAAGTGCTAATATTTCTACCTCCCATATATTTACTAGAGCATTTTACATCTAGGATTGTCTCATGGATTTGGACCTGTTCACAACATGAATTAACTTCTTGAACCATTTAATAAAGGAGGAAAAATATAAATAATGCTAAAAGGTGGAAGGACGCGATAACCATAGCAGTTTCTTCTGGCGTACAGGAGGTAGACCAGATTTCATAGCACTGAAAGCCATGCAAGTACCAATCTGGAAGAGGTGTGGAATGACCTAACTTTCTAGAAGATGAGAATCTGAAGCAAGCAAGAAATATATCATCCTTTGTTTACAGCTGGAAAGCAGGTGGCCTTTAAAGCAAGTCTTTAAAAAGCTATTAATCGCTATAACTTGATGCTGACGTGTATGAATGTGGGGTACTAGAAATAGCAAAGTCATGAAATAAGAAAAGTGAGAAAAAAAACTGTCAAAAGGCTTAGAACATAAAGATACCTTGTTGAGTGTTGAATCAAAGAAACAATGAATAGTTTAGAACCCTCAAAAACGAACAGCCAGGAGTCCCAGCCGCCAAGGTATGTGATAACAATAGGAGAACACACTGATATATGAGTGAATGAAGCAGAAGTTATGGCTTTTATTTGAACTGAGTCCCAAAAGACGTTCTTTTATACCACTATCACAAATCTGAGGAACTGTCTTCACATTATTGGCTAACTTTGAAATCTGCCTGGGATCTACACATTTGCACTTCTGTGACAATTTTAGACAGACAGCCTTCTTTACCCTATGCCTCTTACTTGAGTGTATAATGCTAGTAATGCTGGTAGGAGAAACGTAATGAAGGCACACAGAACATTTTGGTCAGTCAGGATGAGGTAAGGTCTTGGAAAATATTATTTGATTTACAGTAGGATGCTATACTTCAAATAGTTTCTAGGTGAAAAGGAAACTGTATTAGGAAAAAAATGTATTAATTTTGCCCTCTTGGAAAGGGAGGAAATATATAAGGGATGAAATTAGGAAACCTACTAAGACAAAAAAAAATTCTTATAGTTTAGGTCCTAGTATTCCACAGGCAGGCACTTCAGGAGGAGTAGTGTGGGGAAAACACAAAATCAAGACAGAGCCACCCTTCAGTGATAACTCTTTCACGCATTTCTGCAGAAGATGTAGGATGTAAATTAGTTGCTATTCAGCTTTGAAAGGATGCTAAATCTTAATCAATTCTTATTCCTTATTGGCAACACATCTGCTGGGAACTATTTTTTGTTCAACAATGGGTCAAAAAGGAAGCAGGAGAGAAGTGAGAAACTGCTAAACTGCAAAACATCAGCATTTCACTCCTCTCTCCTTAGGAGGTAGAGTGAGAGGTAGGAGTGAGAACACTTTCATCCGATGCAGCAACAAAGTTGCAAAACCATAACTGATATTAATGAGTAGCCCCAACTGAATGGGAGAAAGAAGAGTAAGTGAGAAGCAAGTTTCTGTTCAGCATTCATGAGCCAGAAACTGCCTCTGAGCAGCAAGATCACTCACAATCAGTTCATTCATGGCCTATGTGCACCAGCTGCTGTCACAAGAAATCACCACTTTCATAGTCCAGGATGGCAAGACGAACAGAAACATGAAATTACCTTCAGTAATTTATAATTTGCTTGGTACTGTTGTCCATGGATAAGCAAATTGAACATTGGTCTACACCATGTAAGGAAGAAAATAAAAGTTGTATCAGAATTACTCAGATGTAAATAACCCAGTGATTCTCTATGACTTTTAATTATTGTAATACATTCAGCAACAGTTGGCTATACTCCCATTAGCATAACTCAAAATGCCAACCTTTTGACTTTGTGATCAAGTCTCAGAGATGGAATATGTCCAAAATGCACACTTTCTAAGAGAGCCCATATCTTGATGCTTGTCCTCAAGACCTAAGAGTTGTACCAGGGCACTGCAGATGTAATGGTGATGCACAGCAATAGGCCAACAGGACTCCATGCTCCAGCCAAGACTCTGTGAAAGCAGACCTCCTCCTAGAGGAGAGATGGCAAAAGCTGACTGCTGTCTTGGATATAGATGTCTTTTACTGGAAGAATGTTACAAGATATATTTACCTAAGACAGAAATAATTTTTACCTTGCTTTACCAAAAAAAAAAAAAAAAAAAAAAAAAAAGAGACCATTGCAAAGACCTTGATGAGCAGACTTTCTTTAAAAATAAGATCTAAATGTGTTTTTTGAAGATTCAAATGCTTATGAGGTTAGAGACTATTTCAAATTGTCCAGTATTTGTCAGATTTAGTCTTTGGAAGTAATGAAGACATTGGCATATAAAATAGGTGCAGAGGTCTCTAAAATTGTCAGCTTCATGTCACTACAATGCAATAGGCATGTTGGTTTCTTAAACGTGTTAAATTTAATTTTAAATTTATTCCTGAACCTATTGAGTTTTCTAATACGTGCTCTGATCATAGGCATGGCTATGTCTTCCCAACCATCTTCTTAGAACATTAATCATTCCTGTTTTCTTAAACATCTAATATGGATGTTAGCAGAAAGCCTTCCAAAACGTTTGCACTTATAACCGAGGTGATCTGCAGATTGTTACAAAAGAAAAAATAACACACATTAATATATATCTACTTATAAATACATGTAAAATGCATTCTCCACTTAACGACAGGAAAGAAAAAACCCATCTACCTCAGGTGAATGCTGTTACAATCCGAAGGACCAGGTTAGGTTTTCCCTTCTTTATAATCCCACCTTCATACATAATCCAAACTCCTACAGACCTCAACAAGAAATTTGCATATGCGAGAACGCATGAGGGACCTTATGGCTTGATAACCAGCGGTAAGTGTAACCTTTAACTTCACAAAAAGCAAACAATGGACTAGTTGCACAATAAATGTGGACCAAAGCCTTCCATATTGCATGTAAAAATAATTTTAAAACCTTTCATCTACAGCCACTGTAAAATCATCTTAGGGGCGGGGCTGAAAATCTCATTACAGAAGAAAACTGGTCTCTAGGTACAGGATTGAGAGAAAAAAATAAAAAAATCTGTCTCATTACACAAACCGGCAAAAGGGTGAGGTCATGCCTGCTCCGGGCCACAGTTCATGCAACACCACCAATTTTCAGAGATACAATTTAATCGTCTTTCTACCCAACCTGCTGTTACTTTTGATACAGAGAAAAGGAAAAGATACAATAGATCAAACCGTGCCCCACCTTTATCCCCCCCCTTCCCAGCCCCCTCCCCCTTTGAGTCAGGGACACAAATTGTTTCGGAGCCCCACAGCGCCACCAACACCGATCCATGCAAAACAAAAAGGATCTCCCACCGTGTGAAAAAAAAAAAACGCGCTTAGAAAATGCCCAAAATTACAAAATGTCTCCCAAATGTACCTTCTTGGAGGAAAAAGAACAAACAAACCGCTCACTACCACCCCCAAAAACCCCACCAGGACGCCTAAACGAAGTGCGGTGAAATGAGAGCCTTTATATAACTAATGCTTTCAGCTAATTGCCACAAGAGCGCTAATTTGTAAATAAAAAGGTCACTGTTTAGTAAGAGACGTAACTTAATATAAACCTTGTTATGTCAATCTCCACCTTCACCATGCCAAGGGCAGTTTTCTCCCGTACTTTAGACCAAAGTATTCCATCAAGAGCCATCACAAACGGCATTGTAAACTCTTTCAGCCACGACCAGACCATACAGCAGTAACATAATGAGCTTCTCTATGTATTCGAGCTGCATTATATTTATAAATACAGTCATATATTTCGTCCTGGATCCCTTTATTACTCGTTAAAGAACACCCCTCCTCCCAAACAACAAGCCAGAACCAAAAAAGCCCAAGTCCATCTCGAAAATATCTGAGTTCTTATACTCTTAAATTGAACTTAAATTGCTGTTAATCTTCGCGTGTATAAAATTTTAAAGAGGAAACAAAACTGATTTCGATAATCGTCGATATTAAGGAGACATCGCTGGGTGGGATACACGCGAGATCAAAGCTAAGAAAAATACAAGGCTACGTTTTGTTCATCAACACAACGAAAACCCTTCATAACACTAACAAGCAAAATAAAAACCCAATATCCCAACACTCTAAACCCGTAGCAAGCAATATTTTTGATTAAAATCAAAAACTTACCTCCAGAGAAGGCAGCCCTTGCCAAAGGGCTGTAACAATATGGACTGCATGCTCGCTCTCCAACACCCAGCCACCTCCATGCTGCAAAGGGCTCCCCGAACATCCTTAAAATATTTCGCAAATGCAAAAAAAGTGAGACTTTTCTTTTTTTTTTTTTTTCTTTTTTTTTCCCCCTCCTTCCTTTCACCTCCCCACCCCCGTCAGGATCGCCGGGTGAGGAAGGAGGCGGCTTCCCCGCGGCTCTGCGGGCGCTGCCGCCGGGAGCTGGGGCGGGGGAGCCCGCCCGTCGCCACCCCCGGGGTCACAACTTTGCCAGGGGTCTCCGCGGGCAGCGGCCCCGCTGCCTGGAATAATGCAGTGTGCCATTTTCCACCCGCCTTTGAAACATAGAGGACCAAAGTCTTGCGCTGGTTTTCGGTGACACTGCAAAACTACGGCTCGCTCCACGCAACCCCCCCCCCCCCCCCCCCCAATCCCTCCCTTCAATGAGAGCAGCCACCTCTTGAAAATTAATAAAGAAAAGCGGCTGGAGAAAATAATTATGAGACTTTGCCGGTTTCCCTCGGCCCGCCCCAGACCCCGCTGCTAAGCTCGAAGCAAGTTTGTGCCGATGCGCTCATCCCTGCGCCCTTCCCCGCGGCATCGGGCACCCCCGGCCGGCACCCCCTCCGCGCAGCATCTGAAAAAGCCAGTCATGCCTGGAACAAAATCTATGATTCCTGGAAAGTGGGGAGGCTTGCATCCCAACAAATACTCGATTTGCTTACAAATATAAATACCTACCTTATGAAAGAACTAAATTAACATTAAATTCAACAGATACATCCGTTATGGCAGGAATAGTTTTTCCATAAATACTGTTTTAAAAACCCCTCCTTATACTGACTGACAGAATTCTACCATGCTGCCCACAAACAAAATGGCTGTGGCACCGAGTTTTTTGGTTCCTCCCACTGTGCCTCCCCCTGGCCTCCAGGAAGTGGTAGAAATCCAAAATAAAATCTGCACGAAAAGTACAATGCCTGGGCTAAACTCCGCACGGCACCACCAGGCATCGCGGGCAGGAAAGAAGATTTTCCAACCTTGTACTTTCTCGAGGATTTTTATTGTTTTTAAAAGGGCATCAATCACTGGGAATTTACATCACTGTGTAATTCGAACTTCCTGCTTTACATATTTATAAGGGCTTTCACCTATCTTGGCAGGCTTTCAGATTAAGTGGGTTGGGAAATTTGATGCTGTGGCTGTAGTTTGTGAGCTGAGTCAGGTAGTCCCTGCTGGAGCTGGGCTGGGCTGTGAAAAGCCGGGCAAACGCTAACACTTTCAGGGTTCGGTGCAAGATAAAATTACTCCCCTGACATATTACAGCCTGCCAGTGAGCACGTAGGCACAGAGAGGACACTGGAATAAGGATTCTCAGTCGTAACTGAAATTTAGGCCTCTCGCACCTGAATACATCTTTTGTAATATTCATATTTTCACATTTGTGTTTCGCAGTAGCCTGCATGAAATGTGATTTCTGTGGAAATAATTTTGACTTTTCTCTAATTGTGACCCTATATATAGTATTGCAGACCTTTAACTTTTTTTTATATTCACCTTAAAAGAAAATAAATAACAACAAAATATGGCATATTTATATTAAAGTTGATCATAAAAAGGTCAATAAGTGGTCCTCTATCTGAGCCACAGTCCTGTAGGCTCCTTGCACAGCTCCTCTTGCACGCTGCCTCATGGGCTCCATAGGGCCTGATGCATTTCCCATGAGAACCCTTTTACTGCCTTTAGCAGGAGTTACAATTGAGACAGGCTATCAGACCTGCTGAGCTTGATCCAGCCCTATACTGGAAGACTTGAACTAATATTCCCATCCACAGCTATTCTAAACCTCTCTCAGAGGCACTGAAAACACAATGAAATTGGTGATTTTTTTTCCCTCAACTGCCTCATATTTCTAAGTCTTCGATTTCAAAAAAAAAAAAAAAAAAAAAAAAAAAATCTGCAAAGAATGTAGAGCAAATTTTGCCATTATTATTATCTCTTTGTATTATCATGCTATCTAGCAGCCTTAATCCCAGACTATGATTACCATGATATACTGTAGAGAAATATAGGGCAAAAAGATTATTCCTGCCCTGAAGACCTCAAAACTGTAAGACAAAAGACAGCAGATGGCTACAGCCAGATGAAAGAAACAATGAGACTGTATTGATCAGCTGGGAAGGCACAGTTTGCAACACACTATGAAGCGTAACTCTTGTTTCTGTGAACACATCATGGCAAAGAAGACATAAGGTGGGATTTCATGAAGAAAATTAATTGGGTTTTTGCCTGTTGAAAGACAACTTTTCCACCAAGAAGGACGTGGAAGAAAGTGCAAAGATGTTTGTTTGAAAAAAGCAGCTGATGAACTACAGAAGTCTGATCAAATTCACATTAATTTTTTTGTAATGACAGAAAATAGATAAGGAGGGAAGCAGGCTATGAAAGCATTGACAATAACAGATGCGAAGCTTATGTTTCATATAGGAGTGGCAATGGAAAGATCAAAAAGGTGCAGTGCATGGAAAAATCATAAACCAGGCCTGCTATCAGCTAAAAAGTCCTAGGAAAAAGAAGATCTACAGTAGCTCAAATAATATGGGCCTTAAGAGGTGTAGCATGCTTTTTACAGGAACAAAAGCATGGCTGTTAACCATCAGTTTGTTAACTGGTATTTAGTGAATTCATAAGCACTGCTCCTGGTGACAGTGTTTATAAGAAGAAAGCCTGCTTACTAAAGGGTCACCTCAAACTTGTTAACACAAGGATCATAGGTAAGCACACAGGAGGTTTGGGACCAAAACAGTGATGCACCCTAGGAAGGTCCCTTTTCCTGTCACCTGTTTTTATGAGAAGCCTTCATTTCCCTGCAGTGTCCCATAAATTAAATGTTCATCTCTGTCTGCCCTAAATTAGCACAGGTCCTTGAGAGCCCTCACCTGAAGGTGGAGGGAGCAGAAAGGGCCATGTGGCTTGGTTTTAAGGCACAGCTGCGTTCAGGAGAGCAAAACATGCTTTGGAGGACTGCTGTGGTCTGTAGTCTTAACCACTTAACCAGTACATTCTTTGTAATATTATGTTGCGCTAGGTTTTTAAACTTCTTTTCTTACTTTCCACATTTAGTGATGGCACTGCAGTAGTAGCAAGGGCATATTTGCAAATTCTTTGTAACTCTTTTGGATTAAATACCTTAAATAAGGCTGTATTTACTACAGCAACAATGTGACAAGCTCTTAAGTATGTTGGCTAGCCACAATATAATTTGGGGCTAAACGCTACAAAGTAAATAACCCCAAATGAGCTAGGCCTTGGTGAATGTCTGCGGAAATGTTCTGGTGTGGCAAACCAGTGAAACAATTTGACTGATTCTTTTGTTACAGAATAGACTACACTGGACTATCCCAAGTTTCTTTCTAATTTAAGGCTGACTAATTCTGTAGATGAGCTGACCTATGGTAACTGTTTAAAGCAGGACCATTTTCTCTCATGTTTGCTCTCAATCAACCATCTTAACTGAAAATAGAGCATATTAAGTGTAAAACATTGAGAATTGAGATAGTGACCGAGGTGCACATTATGGCTTTTTTAATCTGAATATATGTTCCAATGAATGCTGAACAATCTGTTCACATGCTTTAAGAAAAATCCTCATTTGACTTGATGCAAAAATTTCCCATATTTCTTATTGTTCAGAATAACTCCAAAAAGCTCCACCATCCATTCTGCACTTGTTATTTTAAAAGCTTTGTCCAGTGCTTGGTGTGAATGTTCGTCTTTTACTCAAAAATAGGGAAATAAAATAACCCTATGGGAGCAAAGCAACAAACTAGCTATGTTTTAGGATTTAGACTAACACAAAAAAAGTGGACAAAACCTGATAGCATTCAATCAACATCCTCTTACTTACACTTGTGGAACCCATTTTTACATTATACTGCTGGTGATATAATTGCTTTTATTACTCTTTATCTTTAATTTTCATTAATCTTGCCACAAAGATTTAACTCTAATGCCATATTTTTGAAGTGGGTCTCTGTCTCTACACTTGTAACAAATGAATTACACTGATCTTTTTTTGACAATCTTTTCTTGATGTCTTTGGGAAGTGAATTATTAGTCTTGTTTGGTCCAGTAAATCATTTGGTAGATAGCAATAGCTGAAGGATGTCAAAGTGCTTTTCCAACTGGTATGTAAATGATCATTTCTTTTCTTTTCATTAAAACAGCATTGAATGTTTTTCAGCTAAAATGTATAAATATGTTACATTTTTATTCACATAGCTGTATAATTCCTCCTGAAAGATCTAAAAAATTGATTTGTTGTAATTCATAAAATTCATATTACAGCATAAGAATGGATCATTGATGACTGACTGTGATATAAAGGAGGACATAGGCTTCCCTAGCTTAAATCTGGTTTGGCTCAGGTCAGATATTTTTAAAAAGGATCCAGTCTTGTCTGAAGATGTAAAGTGGTAAAAACATCCACCACGATCTTCATTAAATGGTTACAGTGCTTTCTTGACTCACTTGAAATTCAACTTTAAATGACAGGCTTTGTAACTTATTAAACTCCTTCTTTCTATCTCTCTGTCCAAGTCTGGTTTTGTTTGAGTGCATAAGAGTCACAAAATGTTACTCTTTGTTGTGGACATTATGTGATTGCGGTACTTCTCCAGTTTATCAGTAATCTTCATGCTTCAAGAATCATGGACATCAGAAACAGGTGCAATATGCCAACAACAGTCACGCTACTTGCCATGCACTAAAGTAAGGCAACTCCTGATATTTTTTCTGTATATCCCAAACTTTCATTTACTTTCTTTCTGCATTACCATTACAGGTACCCAGAATAGCAAACTATTCCATTAATTTCTGTAGCCTTTGCAATAACCCTTTTCAGTCGTACCTTCTCACTTCTCCTGTCAACAGTACTTAACATTGCTCTCAGAATTTTTTTTTGCCTGCACAGAGGTATACATACTGCTGTGTTTGTGTCCACCGTCATAAACTGATCCAAGTTGCCTTTTACCAATAACACATTCACCACCATTTTCCTCTCATTCAAACTCTGCAGTATTGTGAGCATCAGTAAGGTTTTATTTTCTCATTAATCTCACTTCAAGTAGTGTTTTTCTTTGTTTCAGACACTGAAGTTGCACTGCTGAATTTCTTTCCTTGCACTGGAACCTCAGCTTCAAATACTTTTTGATTAGACCAAGTAGATCTAAATTACAATATTGTCTCATGTTGATATGTCCTTTATCCTTCTCACATCAGAAGTCCTGCCAGTGACAGTTCAGATGGTTTTAGGCTGATGTTCAGTGGCAAAAGCTGTGGAAAAGGAGCCAAGCCAATATAGGTGGAAAAGCTATTCAGTACAAAAATGCGTGGGAGAATTCTGATAATAATAGAAACAGAAATAAACCTCCAAAACATTTGTTGCTGAGGTATGCCACACATCTCCGAGGACAGCTTTTTTCCCCCAGTATTTTTGTGGTATCCTTGTATGATGGTCTAAAAGTAGAAACTCAGATCCACTGCACAGACTACTGAGGTCACAACCTTCATATTTTTATGTATTAACAATCTTCGTGAGTTTTGGAAAGTATCTTCTATTGAATTGTTGTAGGAATGAAAATGTGCCATCCTTTCAGAATTAAACCTATATCTGTATGAAAAGTCTTATATGGTAGTATAATTATTAAAAGAGTATTTTAGCCACACCAGGTGGTGTTCCGCAGGGCTTAGTGTTGGAGCTGGTTCTGTTTAATATCTTTATCAATGATCTGGATGAAGGGATTGAGTGCTCCCTCGGTAAGTTTGCAAGCAATGCCAAATTGTGCAGGAGTTCATCTACTTGAGGGTAGGAAGGCTCTACACAGGGACTTGGACGGGCTGGATTGGTGGGCCAAGGCCAATTGTATGAGGTTTAACAAAGCCAAGTGCTGGGTCCAACACTTCAGTCACAAAACCCCATGCAGTGCTGCATTCTTGGGGAAGAGTGGCTGAAAAGCTGCCTGGTTGAAAAGGACCCGAAGATGTTGGTTGATTACCAGCTGAATATGAGCCAGCAGCGTGCCCAGGTGTTCAAGAAGGCAGATATCATCCTGGCTTGTATCAGAAACAATGTGGTCAGCAGGACTAGGGAGGCTACTGTCCCCTTGTACTTGGCATTGGTGAGGCCGCACCTTGAATACTGTGCTTAGTTTTAGGCCCTGCACTGCAAGAAAAACATGGATTTGCTGGAGTATGTTCAGAGAAGGGCAACGAACCTGGTGAAGGGGCTGGAGCACAAGTCTTAAGAGGAGCAGCTGAGGGAACTGGGGCTGTATAGTCTGGAGAAAAGCAGACTGAGACCTTATTGCTTAACTACCTGAAAGGAGGTTGTAGTGAGGTGGGTGTTGGTGTCCCAAGTAACAAGTGAGGAAAGGACCTCAAATTGCACCAGGGGAAATTGAAGTTGGATATTAGGAAGTATTTCTTCACTGAAGGTGTTATCAAGCATTGGCAAAGGCTGCCTAGGGAAGTGGTTGAGTCACCATCCCTTGAGGTATTTAAACAATATGCAGATGTGGCATTTATGGACATGATTTAGTTGTGGACTTGTCAGTGTTAGGTTTATGGTTGAACTCAATGATTTCAAAGGTCTTTTCCAACCTAAAGATTCTGTGGCTCTATGATTCTATGATTCTATGTCAGGATAGATATATTTTTAAAGATTTTGCTCATTTAGTTGCCTGTATTTAATTGGTTGAAGCTGTTGGGGAAATACTGAGTGTAATCTCAGAAAAAAATCAGAAAAAACATCTTGGCAGAAAAAAGCTCACAGTGAAACCTTTCTTTTAAGTTTGGTAACTGCTTGATTGGGATTGTTCTGCATACTTTTCCTGTAATGTGCTGCTATTTGATAAAGAATTACATCAGCTTTGGTCCAGGTCTTGAAATTTCAGGTGGAAGGTTATTTAATGCTTTTGAATCCAAGCACTGGATCCTCACTCTTGCATTAAAATTGACACTGAATAAATATTCACTGAGATATTTGCAAGCAAAAGTAACTGTTAAAGCATCTTTTTTTCACTTGCTTGCATTCCTGTCTTAGGTCTACAATAGTCTTATGCAAGCATTGTTTCCAGACTGTAAGATACAGCTATTGCTACTGCTGTTGGATTGTGTACAGTGTACTGTGCCAAAACAAAGCAACATGCAATGGATGCTTCTGCCTATATAAACACATTGTCTCAGATCTTCATTCTCTGACAGTTAAGGGGATCCCTTACAGATTTTATTCGATGAGCTACTATTGAAGACAATTGTCCTGTATGATTTATTGTACCCAGGAAATTTCAGGAGAAATGCCATGGATTCAGATAAGGTGAATAATGGCTGCAGTCCATCTATATTTAGCTAACTTGCTGTGACTGGTTTATGTGTTCAGCAGCTTTTATCTGTTCTTTTCTGTATTCACGTTTGTCATTCAGAATAAAGGGCTACTGTTGAAAACATCTCAGAACTGTTCACAGTTGCTCATGGTGTTCACTTTTAGTGTTGCTGCAAACAAATGCACCATCTGTATGGCAAAGGCAATGCTGTCACAATTCAATTTCCTTTTTTTGAAATATTCTGATTCTGGTGACATACTGAATGGAAGCCAATTTAGTCAACAAAAGCCTGATGAGCACAGGAAGAGCATATAGCAAGGGGAATTTAAGAAACACTTGTAGTTGCACACAACTTTGAGAATGTATAGGTGTGACATAACTGAACCCAAGTCCTTTACAGTCCCAGATTCAGAAAGACTAAGAAATGCAGTTGTGAAAGCTTTAATTTATTCTTCTTGTTTCTTATTAAATTTAGGCTTTTTATAGATAATACTATTTCGATTTGGGTAGCTTTCAATAAGTAACTAAAATCAAGCAGCATAAACTCTGCTCATCAAGCTTGATGCATTAATTGGTCAGCCTATCTGAACTTCCAGGATGTAGTTGATATTATATTTTAAGATATCAGAGTACAGTGAGTGTTTTTCATACCATTATTAGTTGATGTTGATAAACAAAGTAGTTCATATACATCCTCTAGTATTATTACATCCTCCACCATATTCTCCAATATGAAACTGCCTATTTGACGTATCTGTTCTTCTGCATTATTATCAGCTGTAATATTTCAAACCACTTAGGACAAATACAATTCTTATGACCTATATTTTGCCTAATTTTGCTTAAACTTCTTCTTATATCCCTAATTTTGGTGCTCCAATATTCTTTGGTTTTTCATATCCTTATTGATTTTCTAGAGATTTTGACTTCGAGTATAAATTTATTGGCAGTTTCTCTATTTTTAAGTTTAAACAATATTTTTTTTGGTCTTTTGTTACAAAAACCTCTGAAGACTAAGCTGACCCAACTGCAAATTTAATTAGCTTGTTGATAATGAACATAATCAATCGACAAGAGACAGTCTGTATTAGTAGACATATCATGTAGCATGAATGCAGCTTTTCATGTAATGCCTTGTCTATCTTATGTTACAGTGCCCGTGATTTTACCCTCCGTACCTGTGCAGTAAGAAATGTGTTCCTTGCCCTGATGATTCCACTCATAAGGACCTAATGGTAGCAGCATCTCTTAGCAAGGGCCAAGAAGATTAAAAATAATGCTCTGTAATTTCCACAAAGCAGAAATATCAGACCAAAAGGAAATATTCTGAAGGCTAGATCTAGCACACGTGTTGCCAGCTGGATCACAATACCTAATTTACACAGTAAACTTCCAAGAAGCATTGCCATGACCCTTTTGGTCTGAGCAAAGATGGAGATTATACACAGCTTCCAAGGCTAAGTCGGTTACCCAAAAATCTGAATGCAAATGTTTCTCAGTGGTTTGGAAATGGCACATCTGAAGTGATGGGCTACACTTACAACATTGATCATTGCACTTTACAGAAACATGCTTCACAGCCTGGTATAAGGCTTAAGAAAAATTTAGTTTTGCCTTACTCACACAGGCCAATTTAAACCAGGTATGTTATCAGTCCATGGAAAAAAGAGGAGCTTAACAGGTTATGACTATTTTCTTTGTTTTCATAGCTGATTATTTACTCTCACATTCCTCTTAATTTTTAAAACTCGCATGGAATTTCTTTTGTGGTGATAGAAGTTTGGCTTTTACCTTACAAATAGCCACTAACATTTTTCCTGATGCAACTTTCCCTAAAATTATTTAACTTAAAATTGATCTATTTCTGAGAATCAAAATGTGTATTTTAAGGACACATTTTCTGAAAACAGAGGTTAATTAGCTGCAACTGAGTACTATCGAAGCCTGGTAGAACTAGCAGTTCAGTTTGAAAAAGATTATATTAGCCTCAGCCATTTATAGTTTAAAAGTTATTTGCAGCTATAATTACTGCTTTATGAGTAGATTTTTTAAGTGGAGCAAATGACAAGATATTGACTGTCAGCAAAGTTGTCTCTCCTAGTATGTGTTCATTACGAACTGAAGTTCTTTGTATTAAAAACCTTCCTATTTTTATTGTTGAGCTCTTAAACTAAAATATGGAAATGTAAAATGTAAAAAGGTCCTCACTGCAAGTGAATCTTTCATAGATGAGACCTGAGCATACACTGAAACACATGATATGAGGTCATGCAGCTGACTACTTCTTTTTTGACCAGACAAAATCTGTAAGAGTCTAGATGTGGTCTGCCTCTTCAGTGACTGAGGGCCTAGCAAGCCCCATTGACAAGCAACTGGCCAGTGATTTAACAAGTCAGCACGAGGCAATAGCTGTCCTTCACTGTTCGATGTGCTTCTGGGCTGTGATATACTCCTAAATTTTTATTTCTGCTCCTTGGCAGGTCTGTCTATCCTGACCTGACATGAGTCAGTAGTGCGCCACTGCAGCAAGAAAAGCAAATTGGATCTTGGGGGACATTACTAGCAGAGATAGAGATGTGATCATCCCACCCTAGTCAGTGCTTGTCAGGCTGCACCTGGAGTACTGTGTTCAGTTCTGATCACCATGATTCAAGAAACACATGGGCAGATTGGAAAGGGTCCAAAGGAGGGTCACAAAGACTATCAAAGAGATGGAGAAGCTGCCCTATGAGGAAAGAAGTATTCAATATTTCCTCCCTGTAGAAGGCTCAGGGAGACCTCATCATAGTATTCAGGTGTTTAAAGGGCAGCTACGAAGAGGATGAAGGCTCTTGCTTCACAAGTAGCCAAAAGGAGAAGACAAAGGGAAATGGGTACAAATTGCACTTGGAGAGGTTTTATCTTGATATAAGAAAGAAATTTTTTACGGTGAGAAAAATCATTCACTGGAACAACCTCCCCAGGGATGTGGTAGCGTTCCCATTACTGAAGATTTTCAAGATGTGATTGGACACGGTGGTAGATAATCTCATCAAGGCTCCTTTTCCCATGAAAGTTTGGACCAGATGATTTTTGACATCCCTTCTAACCTGGGCTCTTCTATGATTTTATGACATGCTCCACTGCTGTCCTTCATACTAGGGACTCTTTTCCTTCCTGACTTTTGGTCTTTCCATAGATCACATTCTTACCTTGCTCTTCAGAGTTGCCTTTACTGTGATTCCTGACTCTAGCCTGGCAAAGTTACCTTAAACTGGCTTGCCGCAGTGTGCTCAATGCACGTGCAGAAGACTGATGACCTCTTCAGTTTTCATTCAACCAAGTTCCATATCTGTTTATCTAAGGAATCTTCCAGACTTTTTCCCATGCCAAAGGTACCCAGGCTCTTTGATACTTATCCCTCCATTTGTTATCTATCAGATGATGCAGATACCCCTTTTCTCTCCAACAGTGCGTAACATCCTTCTGTTGCCAGCCAGATTCTCTTTGTGTTCTTAGTCCCTCTCAGGGCTGCCGTGTTCTCTGAGTGCTCTTGTGTTAAGGTTCACCATTCTTTTCATGTTTTACATGACTCTTTATTTGACTTTTCCTGTCATGGTATGCTTTGCTCTTTTTCTCCCCATTCCACAGGTACCGTGTGTCTTCTATTCTTTCCCCATAAGGTTTTTCAGTTTCTTTCCATTTGCAACACTATGCTGTATCTTTGTCATTTTCTTCCGTTGAAAAGATAAGACAACAAGATAAGACAGCCCACTAGAATTTTAAAACTGCCTTCGGCGGATCAGCAAACCTAAAGTGTAGTATAATGTTAAGTTCACATCTTAAAGTTATGGAGGGGGAAATAAATAGTAATGTCCTATTTCAGTCTAATTCTGAAGAATTCTCATTTGTTCTTGAGTGTGGAGATTACAGCTCCCAAACAGTAACTAATGATGTTCCCTAAATCAACGACGCATTTTTTGGGCCAGTCTTGGTCCCGCCTCCTTCTTTCTGTAATGCAAGAGTAGGAGGAAGAAAAGCAGAAATGACTGCTGTCTGGTGTAAGCCTTCAAACAAAAGTAGTTGAGGCTCACATAAAATGGAACCATGATTTTCTGTATCCTGAATTTATTGGAGCAGGCACCTGGGTACTGCCCTCTTGTGATCCCTAGATGGCATAACAGCATAAAATCAACCTTCATCAAACAGCTAGAGCAGCCCTGAAGATGCCTTACCCCTTTGTCTGAATTCATCCTTTGCAGCCGCACCCCCTCTTCAGCTTGAGTCTTCCTTTGAGAGCAGCTCAAAAGAACTGTTTTTTAATGCCTTTAGTTTGGAATCTATGTCTATTATTTCACATGCTGTAGTTTTCCTCCAGGTTCGTTGTTTAAAAGGCCAATTTTATGACTCCTTTTAGTGCTGTTTTTTCATAGCTGCACCAAAATGTGAAGGAAAATTAGTTTATCTAAGGGACAAAATTTTCTTTGTGACTACTAGGTTTAATGGAAGGAAAAAACAAACACCAAAACAAGTCTTATAAACTTTTCATGCAACCCAAATCAGTGGAGAGGAATAGCGCTGGCAACCTAAGGAAGGCGCCAAGAACGGCAGCTTCTAAAATAACAAGACAAAAATCAGAAGTATTTAGAGCATTAGTTTTTGTGTTTTGCTATATTTTAAAAAGTCTTCAACTAAGTTTTGGTCATCTGATAACAAGACATTGAAAAATGGCCCTGAAAATGGATACCACTCTGTATTTCTGTTCATTCTGCTACAGATTCTTTAAATCAATAGCTCTGGGAAAAATAAGCCAAAAGTCCTTCCATGTCTGTAGACAAGCACAAATGTACAAAACAATCTCAAGAATCTACCTGAGAATTTTTGCCAAAGTGCATCTCAATAACCTTTGCATTTAACACAGCAATTCTTTTTAAACAATGAGTAAGGCATTACATATGTTTTAGACTATTTTCTTGCCTAACAGCTATAAAGTCATTATTTAGTTCTACATGTGGTTTCACATTGTTAAGGACTGGCCATAGATCGTAGAGTACTACTTGGTACAAAGTCTTTTTGATATTTATCTTCTAAAAATTATGAAAATAATATCTATTTTACTATAATTATATCATGTCTTACTAACCCAAAATAACTATGAGTTTTCTGAGTATGTCTTCTAACCTGTAATATAGTATTTTATGGCCTCAGTGTATGTTTGATGTAATTAAGAGGTTTCAGACAGGAAAACTCTCAAGATGAAATTTTTAAAAAATACCCTAATTTTCCAATTTTTTTTGGCAGCTAGCCATAACACAAGGACCTGTGGCTCAAGAATAAGAACTCTACCTTCAGGTTGTGTCCCATCTTTTGTCACATTTCTTTTTTTCCTGTTCTAGATTCTTGTCCATCCATGCAATATTGGCTTAGCATCAATACTAACTATGCCTGCTGAAGAACAGTTCGATATCTAGGACAGTAAGTGACTCAGAGAATAGCTGAAGTATTAGAATGTGGTATTATTTCATAAGGAACTGGTCTCCCTTCCGTCCCAAAAATTGACTTCTGACTCAGACTGTAATGAAATGAAGTACCAGTCTTTTTAATTCTAACATTGACTGGTGAAATACTCTTTTCTGAGTTAATTTCTGTAGTATTATGGCATGCATCATAGAAACTATAGATTTACTGAAGATGCTAGGATTGCTGCAGCCCCATCTCCTGTATAAATATTGCCTGGTTCAATATGTGTGAGCCACCACATACTGATCATGGGTAACAACTTTGAAACTTCCACTCCCGATCTCTATTTCCACAACGGTTGCTTTCATCCCTGCACCAAAGTGTAGACCACTGAGTTGTAACTGGACTGGAGCTTTCTTATCCTCTCAGAGTCTAATGTGAGCCCCAATGTCCACTCTCCTGTATTTAGCAGCACAGAGTAGCATTATTTCAAATGAGAATTGTAATGAAAACTTTTATATGAGAGCCTTGCAGCTGTGTGGAAGTGGATGATGGTACCCAGGTGCATACTACAGTTACTTGTTTTGAAAATAAAATGTTAAAACACAGTGAAGTATCTTCTGTGTATTTGCTACATGGGATATCTAGGACTAATGCCAGAACACTTACTTACAGAGTGATAACTTCTGTGTGGTTGGGAGACGTGCTGTGAGAATCAGCAGAAAGGCTTTAGCCTTTTGAAGTAGTAAAGTGAACTATGAACTAAGATGGTTCATATTGCTTGGAATTACTTTATAGGAATGTTAATGCTTCCACGAAAAGTATTTCACAAGCACTATGAACTCGCATCTAAGCTAAACTCGATCATTTTACACAAGATAGAGCTGAGCTCCCAAATGCTCCTCTTGGTTGCTTTTTATCAAGTTTAGCATAGACCTTTATTTCAGGTAGTCTTTAGATGTTGTCAGAGAGGAAAGTTATAAATGTTTCTGTCACAATGAAAAAAAAGCCGCTTAGCTTCGTTTACTTGATTTAAGTCTCATTGACTTCTATGAGCCAAAAGTTCTTCTCCACACTATTAACACATTTTTCTTATTACTTACTGGATATCAGCTGATCAATCAGTACTTAACCTACTCACACTTCATTGAATCTCCTCATTTATTAAACAACACACCAAATAGACTTGGGAGACTATTGAGCCAACATAAAATCAAACAGACTTTATTTCTACTGTATTAATAGCTTAACATCTTGAAAAGAAAGGAAGATAGGAACAAACATATGTAAGTTTTGTTGCAAGAGTTGTCCTGGGGTTAAATTAAAAATGAAAGAAGATTCAGATTGTTTAAAAAGCCTGTGAGTAAAGGGTTTGCTTTCTGGAAATCTTAAAAATATTCTTTTTATGGGCCTTAAAACCCTTACTAAAATTGTTGATGTTTCTTTGGAAGTATTAGGTAAGATTATATATTCTAAAAAATATGATCATTTTTAATATAGTTTTACCATTGGGGCTCTATTGAGTTGTGAATTTGCCCAAAAACCAATGTGTTCCCTCTTCCTGACACTTCATATTATTAATGCTCAGCAGTTCATTGTCACTTTTGTTCTGTGTACTTGCCTTAGAAGATTTTAAGTAGAGTGCTTTGTGCAAGCATAATATTAGATCTTAGTAATACATAAGTCATAAACATGTAATTCATGAAAGATCAATTTTATTTATACTAAAAGTACTTTATGAATTTTGTATGTTACTTGCTAAATGAGCAACAGTTTTTGATATGTCAGAATTTCAGAAATATGATATTTTAGCAAAACTTCCCTCCCATTCACAATAATGCCACTTCATGATATCCTTTTGAGTTAATATTTTCTTTAAATACTTCTGTGACCATTTTCTTGACTCAATTAATACTATCTTTTTATTACATTTACTTCAACTCACCTGCATTATAGTAGGGTCCAGAATTCCTTTCCTTCTCTACAGCTCTCCTCTTAAAGTTCTCACAGGGCTTTGTAGTAGGTTTCATGAGGAAATTAAGTTTGTACGGTCATGTATTGCTGTTGATCTCCAATAATTTTTGAACCTTCTGGCCATTTTCAATTATATCTGACAGAGGACGAAACTGTTTTTATGTCAGTCTGATTTTGTATGCATAATTCAAATGTCTAGCCACAGTCAGAGTTTTGTGAGCTCCTAGAGTGATATGCCTGTAGGTAAATATATTCAACTCTTACTAATTCCATTAAAACAGAGAGATGTCATATTAACAGTTTCACTGGAGAAAATCTTCAAAAAATTAGGGGAGACTCAGCTTTTCAGGATGAGAATTTTGGGGGATATATTTTTTCTGGCTCCATCACCACATTAACAGTTCATTTGCCTAGTTAGGATCATATCCTGAGCTGCCAAAGGGCTTGCATAAAATGGATTCTTTCTCACATGCCCTTTACCCCACTTATGGAATTGGAGAAATCAGTGAGAAGACTACTTGCATCACTTTAAGAAGTAACATGTATTTTCTGGAAAAGCTAATATTAGTATTTCAACTAATTATATTTTTAAATAACATAGAAAAATGAATTAGAATTTAAACACATGTTGGCGTCTCCACAAATCAGTAGTTCTGGGTGGTTTGGAAGAGTTTTCATGATATCACTGAAATAGTTTCACTGATACCATGTGAAAACACAGCAAATATACAATTAGTGGAAACTGGAAAAAGCACAGGAATCTAGGCCACATGCAGATCAGTGAATGCTTCCTCTTGTTTATCTGGCAAAGGCTTGCTTTCCTAATAATGCTTAGTAATGTAAGAAAGTGAGAACAGCCAGAGAGTGAAATGAAATGTCGGGATGCTGCTGCTAACGACAGCAGATACCTGGGAAGGAACACAAGAGCCAGGTCAAGTACAGAGTGGTCCTTGCACTGGCACACATGCTTAACATCTGACAGGTGGTGGTGCCTTAGGGATTTCTGAAGCTTGTTTTTGCATCTGGTTCACAATGTTCATTAGCTACCAATGGGCTTGAACTCCATGAATTTGTGCAGTGTTTTAAAAAGCCATTAATATTTATCCAATGCTGTCCAATTTGACTTAATTTGTAAATGACTGATTAATTTTCTAACACAGTGCCCCATTTTTTTTCATTTTAGAAATGACAAATAATAATTTCCAACTCACTTTCTCCAGTTACTCCAAGTTCCATACCTTAATTATATCTGTTGGATAAGAAGGCTTCTGTTGTATTTTGGTGGGAACAACAAATGAGCTCATGACTTCAAGTGAAGCAGTTCAATGCCTCTTGTTATCTTTGTCACCTTCCTCTGAACCTTTTCTACTTTTTTATTCTTTCTGAGGTAGAACTGCTAAAGGTAGATGCAGTAGTCAGGATGTGGGCATACCATCCATGCATGCAGGAGGACAATGATTGTTTCTTCTGAATTTTAGTTTTCTTTGCTTATTATTCTCTGCTTATTTTTATTTTCATATCCTAATAGTTTTTAACATTATTTACTTAGTACTAGCTAAGTGTTAGTTCTATTCAGAGAACTATGCAAAAACCCCTCTGTTTTTTTTAAGAGAGGGAGGAGGAACTAATAGCTTCTTAGAATACATTTTTTATAGAGATATAATTGCATTTTATTTTCCCGATGTGCATTGTTTTATACTTACAGAAGTGATGGTGACTCCTTCTGAGTTGTACCATATTTATCCATCTGTCCTTCAATATTAGATCTCTAATAGTTTTTACCAGTTTTCCCAATATGGAGGTCAGTCTTTGTTGTTTAGAGTTCCCAGGATCATCTCAGGAGCCCTTATGAAAGGATCACATTTCTTACATTTGTTTTCCCTGGTACTGAGATTTTAAAACTGTCAAATCTAGTAATGCCACATTTTGGAGCAGGGACTTAGAATTTGGCAGCAGAATCTGTCTGATATTAGTGATATGAGTTTGCTATTTTTATGACTGCCATCAAATTTTGGCCAAGTAAGCCCCTGAAAAATAATTTCCATCTGTTCAGTAAATGCTGATAGATTTATCATAATTCCAGCTATAAAATATCCAATTTTATTGGTTTTGCTTCTACATGGAAATCTTGTATGGTTTATGCCTTTTAGATTTTTTCTATATGTAGAGTTTCCCATTGCCACATAACTCCTGTGTATTACTTACACTCTTATCTAATAATGCAAGACTGCGTCTTGCAGGCAGTGCGGACATTGGATCCTTATAGTTGTTGCTATAGCTCTGCCCCCCTGCTGGCCAACAAAGAGGTAGCTTAGTGTGAGGACTCCAGAGCTCAGCAGAATGTCTAAGATTTCTGTAATGGTACTGAAAGTTACTGTGGTGCTAAAACTGAGATGGTGGGTAAAGTCTGACATTTTCCTTGTTCAATCACTAATGTGTGGGGAGCTTGCAGGTGCTGTCCAACTAGAATACAAGTCTGCTGGGCAACTGCATGTTAAAGAAGACAAAGAGAACTTGATTAGGAGGAGAAAACAGAAGTAGAATGGCTAATGAAGGAGAAACTACACTGAGAGTCTGGAATTAATCCATAATTCTTGGAGTCAATGCATGCATTTGCCGTCAGCAAATGGCTCTGAAAACATTGAAAGGTTTGTGACCTCTCTTTTGATTTTGCTGTTTAGAAGGCAGCAACAAATTAGTGGGCAGTTGTCTGTGCTGCCAGTCTGGATTGTCCAGTGTTGTTCAGATTCTGTGTGGGAGAAATGTATTTCCACATGATGAAATTTCTGGAGAGGCAGGGCAGAGAGAGCACACATGTATCCCCCTTCTCACCCACCCCCCTTTTTTTAATAATAGAATCATAGAATCCTGTGGTTGGAAAAGACCTCTGAGATCGTCAAGTCCAACTGTACCTGTCCCCTTACTAAACCACTCATCTACCTTCCTTTTAAACACCTCCAGGGATGGCGACTCAGCCACCTCTCTGGGCAGCTGTTCCAATGCCTGACCATCCTTTCAGTGAAGAAATTTTTCCTAATGTCTAACCTGAACCTCCCCTGGCACAACTTTTAGCCATTTCCTCTTGTCCTATCATCTGTCACGTGTGAGAAGAGACCAACACCCACCTCGCCACAACCTCCTTCAAGGGAGTTATAGACAGTGATGAGGTCTCCCCTCAGTCTCCTCTTTTCCAAGCTGAACAACCCCAGTTCCCTCAGCTGCTCCTCGTATCTCGTAGGACTTATTCTCCAGCCCCTTCACCAGCCTTGTTGCCCTTCTCTGGACATGCTCCAAGACCTCAGTGTCTTTCTTGTAGTGAGGGACCCAGAACTGAACACAACACTCGAGGTGTGGCCTCACCAGTGTTGGGTACAGGGGCACAATCACTGCCCTGGTCCTGCTGGCCACACTGTTTTTTATACAGGCCAAGATGCCATTGGCCTTCTTGGTCACCTAGGCCACTGCTGGCTCATATTCAGCTGGTTGTCAACCAACACCCTCAAGTCCTGCTCTACCAGTCTTCCCCAAGCCTGTAACACTGCATGGGGTTGTTGTGTCCCAGGTGCAGAACTCAACATTTGGTTTTGTTAAACCTCATCTCGTTGGTCTCAGCCCATCGATCCAGCCTGTCCAGATCCCTCTGTTTGAGAAGTTATATTTATTTTTATGCAAATGGGAAAACAAAGCACAAGGCACAATTTTAAAGGAATGCTAAAGCTGCAATTTGAAGATTCTTATTCTAGGAAGTACTGTGTGTCCAGCCTTCCCTTGGAGAACTTTGGCAAGCATGATCCTCAGGGAATGAAGTTGTGTCTAGTATTCCCAGATCATTTGTTTTCAGAATATGTAAACTGAACATGCAGTGAATGAAGTAGAAATATGTCTCAGAAAAAGAAAGAATTAAGGCAGTTGCATAGCTCCCAATAGGGATGAATTCCTGTATTCCTGTACGACCCTGGTCCATTGGCTCCAATAAAATCTGGAAAACTGGTGGAAGGTACTATCTGGAAATGTCACAACGTGTAGCAGGACTTGCCACCGATATGTGCAGGTGAAGTCAGTGGGAACCCTGCTCAGAACACACAGTGCAAACACTGGAAAAATCAAAGCTCATCTTGGACTTTCAGATTAGATTTACGTTACTGACTTTGCTCTCTTTATACTCATCTATTAAATTATACAATCACCCCATCCATCATACAAAGTGTCTTGGAAAATGCATGAATTAATATCTATAAAGTACTCACAGTGCTGACGTGTGTTATAATGGAAGAAGAAAAAGCCGTAAGGATGTAATAATAATCTATTTCCAGAGCATGGCTTGAAAAATGTGTAATGTACATCAACAATTTGAAAATAATGAAATTACCAATAGCTGCTGGTTTAGGGATTCCCATCATGTAAAGTGGAGATGTTTCAGGTATATGATAACATGTTATTTTTTTCATAAGACTTCAAGAGAAATAAAGCACAAAGAAAGAATTAAAGTTATATGTGCAAACTCAGTTATGGCATTCCCTAACCTGCTAGTACTTCTCGATGAAACAGTAAATATTTAAATACAGTTAATATGCAAGTTCAATACTTACAGTGTAGTCTAGTAATCTCCTTAGGATTATGCTTCTTGTTGTATTAAATATGAAACATGAATTTATAGTCCATGTATTTTCACAAGCTGTTTAGCAACTACCTTTTCTAAAGTGACTCATCACATTCATCTATTTGCCTATTTGTGTGATTTGTGTCTTAGACACAGTTTAATGAAGAGAGAATAAATAAAATAAACGTGCAGTTGCAGAGTTTACGTGGTTTTGTATTTTAAAATCATTAGCTACTCTTATTTGATTTTGCTTTACCCAATTTATTGTGTAAATATTACTCTCATTATGGACATTATGACGGGGAGGGGATTTCTGTTTGTTTATTCAAGGATGATTCCTCCCTCACTGGACCTGGGCGTTCTTGATGAAAATGACATGCATGTCAAGGAGTGCTATTTAAATTTTCAGTTAATACATTTATTGCACATATTGTTACATCTTAAGTTTCACCTTTAATTTGCATTTGATCTAAGTAGGTTTGTTGTAATTGGATAATTTTCTGTTTAAACAGTTCTGTTATGTGCCTAGTGCCCTCCCTCTCCTCTACACTTTAAAATAGAATTCTTCAGGGTTTTATATATTTATTATAAAGTCGAAGTATTGAATAAAGTTTCCTTTTCCTTGCAGGGTGAGCAGGAGATTCCCCTATCCCCAGCCTGGGAGAACCATTCTTGTTCTTATTTATGTGGCACATTAACACACCATCTGTTGCTGGTGTGAAAACCGATAGCATTGGTGTTAGAAGTAACATATGGTCGCGCTTTGATTGTGGATTATTTTAATTAAAGCCTGAAGCTCCAGCAGCAATAAGAACTTTAAATTACTTATTAATTTTTTGACATCTTACATTATTCATTTCTTAATTGCTCAGTCCCAACCGGGGTTGCCTGCAGCAACCCCTGCCCCGTGTGCTGTGCCTGCACATGCATGCTCGGGGTACTAACGGGTGGATGTGTTGCCTGTGCTGTGACACGACACGACCTGACCTAAACACACAGTGCCACGCACATCCAGTATCGCTGTTTTATCTCTGCTTTCTTAAAAGCTGTTTTGTTACACTAAATAAAGATGCACATGGGAACTGGGATTGTTTAGCCTGGAGAAGAGGATGCTGAGGGAAGACCTTACTGCTCTCTACAACTACCTGAAAGGAGGCTGTAGCGAGGCATGTGCTGGTCTTTTCTCCCAAGTAACAAGAGATAGGATGAGAGGAAATGGACTCAAGTTGTGCCAGGGGAGGTTTAGACTGGATATTAAAATTTCTTTACTGAAAGAGTGGTGGAGCATTGGAACAGGCTCCCCAGGGAAGTAGTGGAGTTACCATCCTTTGAGGTGTTCAAAAACATGTAGGTATGGCACTTTGTGCCATGTTGTGACAAAATACTGCATTTTATTTCAATGACATGGATTGGAAATAGTTTTGTTGCGTTTTGCTGTGGGACTTTTGTGGTCCATTAAGCATTTCAGCCAGACACAGCACTTACACTTACACACCTGTGGTGCAGCACTGTGGCCGTGGCACAGCTGCTGTTACTGGAGGAAATGTCATTGTAGTTACATCTTTCCTTCCATGGGTTTCCTTCCTTTTCAGTTTTCATTATTGCCTGTGTGGGTGTGAGTGTTTGCTCATTTTAATCATCTGCTTTGGATAATTCTTGACAGCACAGAATGAATGTCTTACTGGCTGTGTGAGTCCGCTTTAGCAAAGAACTTTTGACTTTTGACATAGAAAATACTAAGATTATTGTCCTTATTGTGTCCTTAGCTTTCCTCAGACCTTTCTATCTTCTCATAAATAAATACATTTTTTTACAAATATTACAAATATAATTTCATTGCAATCTTGCTTGTTTACACAAACACATACTTCTGTCTCCCTAAACAAAACGGAAATATGTTTCTTTGTTCACCTACCCTAGCAAGACTTATCTTTTGCTTGCTACTGGCTTTCTGCCTGCAACACAGACTCTAAAATAACTACCCTAGCCCTTGTATTTTCGGTGAGCAAGAACTGTCTCCAGGTAGGTTGATTAACTTGTCTGAATCCTGACCATGTAGTTTTTAATGCCTTCAGTGGTAGCTGAGAACTGTCTACAGTTGTTTCAGGATGTAGAGGCCTAATTATTCCATGTCTTCGACCTGAAAGAGCATAGTTGGCACATCTTTATTTAAACTAGATTGTATTGTAATTGTCTTGGATCAAAGGCAGCTGACAATGGCTATTGGCTACTTCTAGGGAAATATGTCACTTGCAATAGTGAAAAATGTCACTTGTACTATTCACAGCCAATTTTTTGCTGTAGTTTTTCTATTTCCATTGAAAAACTTCTTATTCTTTTATTGCAAGATGGCAAACATTGCTTTCTCATTTATATGTTTTAGTTTGAGATAAAAGACTACTTTCATTTTGATGGTGAAAATGCAAGGTTCTAAGACAGGCTTTTTTCTTAACAGCAGAACACTGGATGATCATACCATAATGTTGACAATTAAAGAAAATACATGTCTTTAAATTATATTGGAAATACAAAAAAATTATATTTAAATATATTTGAATTATATATATTTGAACATGTATATGAATTATATTTAAACAACAATAATTTTCTTCTTCGGAAAATTACCTGAAGTTTAGCAAATTTTTAGATGTCTGTTTGTTGACCTAATTAAAATATGATGTCCCAGATTATACAAGCCTTTGACTGATAATCAGTTTTGACCAGTGTTTTGTCAGAACAATTTATCATAATTGCTCTGAAAGCAATTATTTTATGTTGTTCAACATATCATTTTTAGAATTCTTCAGTAACAGCTTCGGGCTCTTGTCCTTTTAGCTTTTTGATAGAACAGCAAATGATATAGTAGAGTGTAATTATATGCTTTTTGCTAGATCAACAATCAGATCTGTTAAATGTCATCTGCAAATTGTTTTTTACTTTAAATTAACTATTTACCTTTAAGCAAAAGAATAGTTTAAAAACCACCTATTAATCAGTTAAATCTTAATCAACAATTATACATATTTTCTGTAACAATTCTGTTCTTTAACTTACAGGGTCACATCAGGCTTGTGTTAGGCTCTTGTTTTCAGAGGTGCCAAACTCCTACGATATGGCTCAACTTTGGCCTGATGTTGGTCTGTTGTGGAGCTGGCTGGAACCAACTGTGTCCAGCACAGCATGTCTTCTGATCCCCTTCCACAGAGACCACCTCTGCAGTCTCCCTGTGCCTTTTCCACCCCTACAAAAACCATGCAATTTACACACGATACAAAGAGATTTTTTTCTTAATGTAGTCACTAATAGTTTTCTTACAGATTATAAATGCAATGGAAAGTATTTATTTTCTAAAAAAATTCAAGTGGAAGAAGAAGAGGTACATGAAGACTCAAGTGTATATATAGAAACCTTTTGATAAACTAGAGATTTGAAAATTACTTAGAACTTTAATATCAATGTAAATGATAGCTCTGATGCTGTACTTAGCTCACAAGACTCTTCTATTTTTATTAATATAAACTGCAAGCTGCAAATTAGAAACAATACATTATTATCAACTGTATTGGTAATTAAGTTGAACTAGAACCTAGAAAAAACATTGATAGCTACTAGTTTCTGAAATTTATAAATATTTAAGACCAGAAACCTCAGGCCCATTAGGTTGGTAGCTTTCCTTAATGGGTAGTTACTCCTTGGAAAAATGTCAGAATTTTGTTCATCTGCTGGCAGCCGCAATGACTAAAATGACCAGGTAATATGTCTTTCACAACAAATTACTTAAAAGATGACCTTGACAGCAAAATTCACGTCAAGGAACAGTTTATTAAGGTCACAGTACTGCAGAATGGATGCCCACAAAAATTCTTACTTTGGTTTGTTGAAGATGATTGAAACTTTATTTCAGTCAGTGGAACAGGTTGCTTTGAAAGAACTGTATTTGTAGTGAACATCACCTTCAATCCATTTATGTCACTGCACCTAGCAACGGGGATGCACTGACTTTACCCACATGGCCTTGACTGGGCAAATATTATTGCAAACCCAGATGCCATGGTAGGCAGAAGTGTTATATGACTAGCACTTTGGCAAGGCACAAATATGATAATAGTAGTAAACTGTCCATATTTATTTATTTTTCCCATTGTCTTACAGTATGTAATATTCATTGTTGATACAGAACTGCTGACTGCCTTCTGCTGACACATCTGACATGTTTGGGGAAGCCCATGTTAATGAAATCTGCAGCTTGTAAGTGATCGTAGTGATTTTGTTCTCAGTACACTTCTGCCACTTTTGCAAAACTCTTGCAACTTCTTTCAGGAACAACTTAAAACTTAGTAAAATCTATTTGTATTCAAGACAAAAGTTGTTCAAGATACACACATCAGTTACAAAAATGCCGAAGAGAATAATATTGACGTTTCTGACACTGCTATGAAAAACCGCTGAAAATGCATCTAAGAAAGGCCAAATACCTTAAAATGAAGGCAATGGAGAAGGCCATATGGTGTTACCATCCAAGTCCATTACTGAAGCTGATTTATGAGTACAGAAATTGGCAGCAATGAATCAAGAGAAACAAAAAAACAAAAGGAAAACTGCAAAAATGGGATAAACTGAGGAAGTTGCAGCATCATCTCAAAATAAGGATGCTAAACTATGAAGAAACAGGATTAGCAGAGAGAAAGAAGTGTAACAATCATGAAGTTTCTGCAAGCAAGTTAAGAGAAAGAAGTCATGTTCAGGAGTAAGGAGAGGAGGATAAACCTAAAAAGTTAGTTTGTACCATTGAAAAGACTCCAAGACTTGCAACTTATCCATCTGAACATGAACACGCGCAGTATTCTTCTGAACGCACTGAAGAGGAGCCAACATCATTGTCCTCTGGTAAAACCCAACAAAGGTCAACAGAAATGAAAGCAAACAGTAATGAAAGCAAACAACAAATCAGTTTTGTGTGTTCCTTTTTGTTTAATTGTATGTTTGGTTTTTTTAAAGGTGGGATGAATTGATGGAAAAATCCAGCTCCATTTATAGTTAAGATTTATTTTTAAGAATTGTCCTTATAAATTGCAATATCAGTATTAAACATGTTCATTATCCTTGGAGACCTGTCTGTTGTTTGTTGGGCAGAACTAGTCCTGAACCAGAGAAGTGTGGGAGACATTGTGCTTGAATCTGCTTGTGCAGAAGCCTGGCTTCCTTGCATTAACAGCAGTACTGGACTGTGCATAGAGAACCTATTCTGAAAGTGCTGGTTCGCATTCTCCTGTGTGAGGTAAGGCAGACTGAAGGGTTCCACACTTGCATCCTGTGTACCTCTGTTTTTAGGTTTTTCTTAATGATGTTTCTACTTGCCTGTCAGTTAATCATATTCCAGCTTGGTCTTGATCTTGAGGAAATTCAGGGTCCAAATGAGCATTCTTCTCAGTGGGAGGTGTGAATCAGACCTAAGAGAGGTCTGAATCTGATTGTCTCTCTGCTTTTGACCCAAGTCTTACTGAGAAGTGTCCCATGCAGCCCAGCTGGCATTGCTAATGAATGCAGATTTGGACATTCTGATGGTTTGGGAAATCACCAGCTAGACCACTGTGGCCTTGCCCTAGTAAGCTGCCTGCTGGTGGGAGACAGTGATTGTGGAAGCAATGGGGTTTTCCTTCTCTGTGTGCAAGTGCTCTCTCTATCCAAATTACATTTGCTGCTGAGTCATTTGAGATATTGCACACTCTAATGCTGGCAAGCACATATGAGTCTCCTGGGACTCAAAACCTTCTCTGAACAGAAGGAAGCTTACCATAGCATTTATGACTCAGCCTGATGCCAGAAATTCAGGATGCCGGAACATGCCGCTGATAAGTAAGTATCTCTTCCTACTCCTGCGGTTTTAGTAGCACTAGTTCTTCCAGGAATACCCTCCTTCAGGGTGCCCTTAGCTGTCCATTTACTAGTGGCTTAGATAGCCTTTTCTGGAGGACTAGTCTGGGCCATAGCTAGAGGGTGGTGAACTAAGATGTACTCACAAATGAGCAACAAGTCAGCAAGGACGTGTCAAGCACAAACCCTTTGTACTAAAAATACTGCCACATTCACGTGTTGTGTGTGAGGTAAATGAATGGTGAAATGTGGTGCAGATTTACGTGTGTGGAGGCAGGGGATATTCCCTTTCCAGGGAAGTATGAACACAGCCAGCATGCACTGAGGGATTCTAGGCTTAAATAGGTTTGTCTCAGTTGTCCCAGTGACCACAGTTTGTTCCTTACTGTGCATGATACAGATAATACCAAAACACTCTAAAACACTATGGCCATGGTGTTACTGCCTCTTGCATTAGCAGTGTAGCCTCATTTTGGTAATAGCTTAGTTTAAAAATATTATTTCTTTCCAAACTGTTCAGTAATGCTAAAAAGAGTTATTCTGAAAATAGACCTGACTTTATCACATTCCTCTTCAAAATATCAGGAATGATTATTACCCAAGTTTTTAGATATACACAAAATTTACCCAAACTAATCTCAGAAACATAAGAGAAAACTGCTGCATCTGCACTCCAGCTCTTTGGCTTTTGCAGGACTGATTCATGTAATAATTTTAATCTCAAGCTATTAAAATTATGAAGTTTATTATCCACTTGCTGCAGATGAAATCTGTGATACAAAGATATAACGATTTTGCCAGGATCTCATAGGTAGTACTTCAGGTTCTGCCACAAAAGTACATTATGTCAGTATATTTTACAGCATCTCTAATGATTGCTCTGAGTTATGTCAGCATTCAGCAGCTGTTTTGTATCTTTCATTTCCATCTGAATAGAAAGCCTGGTATTTCAGTCGTGTAAACTCTAAATCCATCCAGCTTTCAGGCAGGTTTCTTTCATATTATTGAAAAAAATAGTGCTTTTGAAGCAGCATGGGATGGGATACTTGTGCTTATCCTTTTCCAGTTACTTAGTGCAGTCCAGCTACTGTAAGAAGGATGAAATTTTTCTGGTGTTTTCTAGTCTAAAGAAGCTAGATGCTATGGTTTTTAAGTGTGCCTTCAGGACTAGCAGAGTTCAATGCAGTAGTAAAAAGCAGAACCAGCAAACTTCTTTTTAAAATATAGGTCATTTCAGACCACAGCCTCACGACTCACTGCAGTAGTACACCTGAGAAGGCAGTGAAATGTAATGTGCTAGAGGGAAGACTGACTGGGAGTGTGGTATGGTAGAAACTTTTAAAATCAGTTTTCATGCCAAATAAAATATACCAGTACACCAGTGAACCTCAGTCCAAATAACATTCGATCATTTTTAGAAGAAATAACTTAAAACTCTGAAGCATTTATTTTCAAAGGTGTTTGTCACCATAGTACCTGCAAATTTACATTGCATTTTGTCTGTTACAATCTTCAAGACTGCTTTGTGAGCTTAATAAAATGATAAAATATTTCAGAAGAAGAGGCAAATGAGGACAGAATTTATTCAATTTTCTTACATACCGGATGGGTGAATTTAATAAATATTGATTGCTACAGTATTGGCATGTCAGGTGACAGGACGAGAGGAAATCACCAGAAGTTGTGCCAGGGGAGGTTCAGATTAGACATCAGGAAATTTTCTTCACAGAAGGGGTGGTCAGGCATTGGAACAGCTGCCCAGGAAGGTGGTTGAGTCACCATCCCTTGAGGTGTTTAAAAGTAGGGTAAATGAATTTCTCAGGGACACGGTTTAGTAAGGGGACGGGTACGGCTGGGCTTGATGATCTCAGAGGTCTTTTTCAACCAGATGATTCTATGATTTTAAAACACATTCGGTCATGTTGGCACGCAGAAGGTATGAATAGTATACAATGAAAATTCTATGAAAATTTGTGTGCATTAATGTGTTCTGCAATTTAAAAATAGTTTTGCTACATGGGAAATAATTATGCAAGTAAAGCTTACATTTTTGTCAAATGAGGAGCCTATGCTACAAGTAAAAAATAACCATAATTTAACTAGATCCAGACAAAGCATAACATGGATTCCCTATTATGACAATGATTATTTTCAAAGTGACTCTACAAATTACTATGGATTGTTTTCTGTGGCAGTCAGTCTTCCTTGAATGACTAGATCATGTCTCCTTAATTGATGAATACTGGAACTTGCAGGGTTGTCAGGAGAAATAAGACACATCTAGCCCTGCTAAGGTTTCTGATGCAATTCCTGAAATGACTGTCAGCCTTCCGTGCTCATTGTTTATTTGTTACAAAGTATGGCAACATAAACATATTTTTTTAAATTCTACAAATTAATGAAATCATCTTGTTTGATATTTGGCCAAGAGAATGGAGTTTATCCATGTGTGGTTACAGAAAAGAACATTGTTCAGATGCTTCACTGATATTCATATATTGGTAATTAATTTAATTCTTAACCTTTTGCAAACCTGTTCATCCCTGTACCCTGAGCCTTCAGTTTGTGCCTCTGTAAAAACAGATAACGATTCTTATATCTTCAGATACCTTTGCATGGCTGGGTACATGTTCTCAACTTGCAAGCAAGTGTGTTACGAAGTAACAAACAGATTTTAGGTAAATGTATAATAGTAGAAATATGATAGGTATTAATCCTTCTTTGGTATTTAACAATAAACGTAAGTCTAAATGTGTTTTATATGAGTAGATCTCTGGCTATTTTAAAGCTTCATTACATTAATAGGAGAGTACACAGTGGCTTTAACACAGCTAATAATTAAGGCTGCAACAGATTAAGTATTTATATATAAGATACTATAGTACAAAACGATCACAGTATTAAATATAGAATGTAGTTTTAAAGTAAAATATGTTACTGTGTTTCTGTGTTCTAGATTAAGACTGATGTGTTTTCCTAAAGTAACTTTTTGCTTTTTTGCTTTTGCCACACTCTCAGTGAGATAGAACATCTCCTGAAGATGAGTTTGCCCTCAGTGAAGTGCTTTTTTTTCCCTTCTTTTTCCCCCCTCAACTGCTACGAACTTGACAAACTCCATAAAATCTTAAGTTTGTGCCAGTTCCTCATCTATCTGTACAAGGTAGCCAATAAAGATGATATAACAAAGAATGAGGTGAAGATATTCTACAACAAAATCTAAAATCTTCAAGTGGAGGTGAAACTACCTACACATATGCTTTCCAAAATGGCCTGGAATACCTGGATCTGGACTGGCACATACATTGTCTTTATTGCTGCATGGAATGCACATGCCTGCAGCAAGAAATGCAATGACATCTAATTCTTAAAGTTATAGAAAGTTTACTTCACTCTTTTTAGAAAATGCTGTGTGCCAGTTTCGAGAAGAAAAACATGAGACACTGTTTAGATGTTTTGTCTATTGAACATCTTTCTGAGTAGCTTTTATCCTTATGTAGGGAAGAAAACAGTTGAGCTTTTGCACAGTGTTCTTGCTAAGCTGTCATCAAGTATAGAAGATCTGAAAGACAAAAAAGCTTTTGAAGACATTAAAATAGATAGAAACACTGGGAAATGCAGAATAAATGTGGAGATCTGCATTCTGTTATTTAGGTCCTTGTTTAATTTACTGTAACACCTCATATACACTTATTCAAGAAGTGTTACTACTCTAACAGCTCCCAAGTATCAAGATGAAGGAACAGACGTTAGTGAAAGTTACTGGAGACATCATGAAATGTTGAATTATTTTCAGAGGAACTTACATGCAAATAGGCTAAAAGACTTTGTATTATTTGATACATAGATGACAGATTGTCAAACAAATTAAGCAAGACTGGGAATACTGGTAGAAAGTACAAAATGTCAATAAGCATAAAGCTTACTGATAGAATACATTATGAGGGAACAGGAAGAATATTTATCCACAAATGCATGAAGTTGGACAGGACCTAATACAAGAAGATCAGTACCACTGATGCTCATGCTAGGTATAGTTTACCTAATACAGGGTTTCATTGAGGTTTTTTTTTCTAAGATGTAGATTTATATGTTATATGGACACTTAACAGCAATATTGACAAATGTGAATTTGATGTCAGAGAGAATGGGGACTTGGTAGAAGAATTCAGTTGGGATGGTGCTGAGGGAAGGGTATTACATGAACAAACTGAAAGGATTTTTGTAACATTTTGTAAGGACTGAAATGAGGCCACTTCTCTTTGGGCAAACAAAGAAAAAGGATGCTGAATAGATAGGATCCCAAAATGGCATGTGGGTTTGAAAATGAAGAAGAATGTGAGAAAAAATTTTGAAAGTATCCTGAGATTATGCACTTGAGTATTCAGAAATTTAGTTTTGGAAAATTAAGATATAGCAAGTTTTTGGAAAGGAAGATGTTATCTGATTTCACAAGTTTAGTTAAAGCTGATAAAACCTTGAAATGACATATTTTGACAGAAGGACAGATGGAGAATATTAGCAGAAGAACCATTAATGTTGCTGAGCTTGATTTGTTATTCATCAGCATGGAAATGATACTTAAAGGTGTGTCAGCCGATGAAGTTGCTTGGAGAGAGAACATAATGTAAGATGGGGAAAAGGGTATAGACACTGCCTTGGGGAATAGTGAGAGAGTGGGAAAAGAGTAAGAAGTCTCATCAAAAGATGAATTACAAGAACAGTCTTGAAAAGAACTGGATCAAAAAAAAATGATCTTGAAGCCTAGTGGATGCAGAATGCTGGGAAGGCAAGAATGGTCAATAGTATCAAAACCAGGAAGAAAGCAAAAGAGAAGGGAGAGATGGGAGATGAAGGACAATGAGATTATGTATATCAGAGAGCAGCAAGAATAGGCCACTCCACACAGGAAGGCCCTCTGGGAGACGACAATGATGGCAATATGCTTGGGGGCACGGTCCCACAGAGTCTGGGCAAGGCAAACAAGCTGGTCTGGTTATGGTAAGGAGGATCACCTAACAGTCCTGGTCACAAGGTGTAATGCGTTAACTTTTGATCCACGGAAGTATTCCATATCTTCCTTTAACATAACCTGACATATAAATAGTGGGTAGATAAGAGAGTACGCTCTCTTTTTCTTCCAGCAAGGTGGAGGAGCGGAAGGTCCCTGCGTTGGTCCTGTCTGCTGCCGAGCCTGTGGAAAATTTTTTAATGGGTTGGATTTGGTCTGGCTCTCCACGGGGGAGGTGGTGTGGTAAGATTTCATTAATTCCTACTTTGTTAGTTACTGGGTGTTATAGTTGTATGCCAGGTGTTATATAGATATTTTTTGTCCTTTTTCCCATTTCCCTTCCCCTCTTCCCTTCCTCCTTTACATATCCTTGCGGTGTAGTTCTTTGTATTTAGAAAAAATAAATACATATATATAGTGTGATTTTGGTTTCTTTCATAGTTTTTTTTTCTTTGAAAGGGGGTAAGGTTTGGGAGAAAGGCAGACTGAGCGGTTCGAGAGCTTGGAAAAGCTAGCTCAAACCAGCTCACAAGGCAAGTCCAAAATGACGAGACATAATCTGAATTAAAGTCAGCATTTACTTTCAATACAAAGTAAATTTTAAGTTCAAGATCCATCTGATATTATTCAATTTTTAGAAGAAATATACAAATGTAGTTTTCCAACTGACTGATATTTTGCACCTACTGCAAATAAAAGACTAAAGGAGCTACCAAACCAGAGAAGGCTTTTGCAATTTTGGAATTAAATCTGAAAGACCTGTGGGAATGACTGGCTCTGGCAACTGGCCCTGGAGGCAGCACGAACAGTAAGTACACAGCTGATGTCTGATACCATATTATTTATTTACTAACAGTTTTATGTGGCCATAGAGTAGAATCACTGAGACACATCTTCCAGGAGTAAGAGTACAGTACTGGCTTTTATAAACATGGAAATGATGTTAGCAAATCTTAGTGTTTAGAATTCTTTTGTTTGAGACGCGTAAAAAATGGAAGATGTTGAAGGGAATATCTATTTTCATAAAGGTGAAAGTTTCTGACACTGAGGCATGCTACAATTTTAAAAGAAATTAGATTTTAAATGACTGATAAACTAGGAGCATAATAGTTGAATATCCATAAACAGATAATTCTGTTCTATCTGTGCAATACTAGCTTATGACCATAATTGGAAAATGTTATCAAAAGTATAAATTTCAGCAGATAGGATTTACTTGATATTATTTTTAAACTGTACAGAAAGAGTGGTACATACCTGCCTTATATCTTGTGTAATATTCCATAACAGTTTATAGAATGGTTTCATTCTTCAATTTATGTATTTTTTTTAAAAAAACTTCAAGATGCATAGCTGAGATTTACAAGTCACTTGAAGACTTTCTTCACATCCCCTGCAACTTTCTTTAATGGTTTTTGATGAAAAGAACTGCTGAAAGCCTTTGGAAATCTGGTTGTATGAAATTATCTCTCTTTGTCTGTGTGTTAGGAGGGTGGTAGGTTGTCAGGTATGACTTTCCTCTGCTCACGTTGATTCTTCCACGATGTTATACTTATCCATGTGTCCACTTGTTCCTATCATTTCTACCAGATAGTGAAAGAAACATCTGGCTAACTCTTCTGTATTTTTTTAGCTCCCAGAAATACTTTTTAAAATTGAAACTGTGTATGTTACCCATTTCCCATTCACATTGCACTGAGATCCCCATCCTCGAGTTCCTGAAGGTTTCTTAAATGATTAGCATTGCCTCTTGGTAGTTTGCTGCTATTCCTTTTGTTGACATTTCAGTTCAAATAATTTCTCTGGTATTTGCCCCAGGAAGGGAAATTTTAGGTTAGGTCACTCACGAAACTCCTCCACAGCAAACACAGAAGTAACATAATGAGTTCACATATTCTGTTATTTCTGAATTCCAATTGTTCTTTTTGTATCTAAGTGGCAACCTTCTTGTTCCAGTATATTTATTAGATTTTATGCTTTCAAGAGGCACTAAACTGTCTTTAGGATACTTTTACTGTTTAACTTTCTGATCTGTTTTATTTTCTTCATTTAAATACAATTCAACTTCTTCAAGGACATCTTCTCACTTCAATCAACTTCTTTTACTGGCGGCCTAATCAGTCTTTCTTCGATTTGTGTGGTCTTTCTGAAGACTTTAACAGGTTCTGTGGTGCCCAAGAACAATCTGGTGCCTCTCCCTCCCAGACATGTTTAGCCACCCTGAGTTTATTTTCTATACTTTCACTGTTCAAAATTAGGCATCACTGTGGTAGATGGTTTGACTGTTAGCAGTCTTGCAATTCAAATATCCGATCAATTATGATCCTTTCCAATACATCTATTATGCTATGTCAACACTCTCTTTAAAAAAACAGGAATTCTACCCCTTACCCTATCTTACTTCTTCGACTACTGCTTGTTTAGAAGAATGGATGCCTTTCATCTGACTTACTGGGTTTTGATGTCTTTTTTACATGGGATTCTGAAGAGCCCTTGATCCTGAATCTGTACTCCTTACTCAGAAAAAGGCCACGATTGTGCAACTACTTATTCTTGGGGCTGGGCTTTGCTTAGGCAATATTTCTAGAATAAATTCTATGACACTTCAGATACAGATTTATTTTTCATTTTTTCACTTGCCTCAGCCCTGTGCTAACATAAAAGATAAGTAATAGATAAGAAAAAGTAAATAGTTTGTTCATTCATTCTTTCTTTCTTTTTAGCAACGTATAAATAATTACTTTATCCAGTGAAATGCAATGGTTTGATTAATCTATACTGATTGTTCTGTATTGCCATCATAGTATTGTTGAGGAAACGTAAACATTTCTTTTCCATGTTGTGTGTCTCAGCTTTCATGTTATAAAGCTGTTCCATGAATTTTTCTGAGACGTGCACCAAATTCATTCACTTTGCATAGGGGAACTCGTGATGAACTCACAAAGAAAGAAATACTGATTGCTGAAATAGAAGGAAATCCTAAGAGCTTGCAAAAAGCTGAGAATGTGCTAACCAGCCATTTAATCAGAGAGAGATTCATTGACAATTGCAAAGTAAATAACTTAGTAGAAGGGTATCAATTGCAAACAGGTAGGTGGAGCAGTGTGGGTGACTTAACAAGTGGATTTCTGTTTCTTTCACACATGCTATGGCTCCTCCTTTCCCTGCCCACTGTTCCACTTCAGGCATTCTCCTGGCCACTTGCATTCATTCCTTGCTGAAACTTTGCTTCTCGGCATCCACCCCACCCCAAACAGCAGCCACCACTCCTCACTGCCAGCAGCTCCATCCTCTTCTCTGGTACCTTATGTACTCGGGAAGCAGAGAGCACAGGAGAAAAGCAGGCTGCGGTCAATAGATGTATTAGAGACTGATCCACGAAACCTACTATAGATTAAGAACAATCTCCACTTTCACCTGCAGCGTTGGCTCACTCTTCGCAGTGAGGTATCTTTAGCTGGCAATGCATATCTTGATAAGAAGATGTAGCTTGGAACTTTCAAATAGCAAGAAAAAGTACCATATATGTAAAAGAATGTTCAATAGCTTGCAGCAAAGACACGGATAAGAGAAGTCTTGCTCTTTAAGTCACTTATAAGTGTGTATTAATGTCTGCTTTGGCAATCCTAGTCGTGTGTGTAAAATTAGGCATGGAACCAAGAGTCTGAAGTTTCACATAGCAGAGAACCTACAACACAGTACTTTTAAATCTCTTGTGGATAGAAATATTTGTTTCGTGTTTTGTGTAATGTAATGTTAAGGCAAGATGAGACAGTTCATACAACCATCCTCTGAAGAACAAACAAATACAATATTTCTGATCATTTTCCATTGACAGAGTATTTGAGACTTATTTTGTTATTTCCCTGTATTTTAGAACCTGTTTCTTACATTAATTTGTATGACACTGTTCCATTTACTGGCAATGCATTCCTCTTAAGCAGATTTTGAAGGCAGTTTTTTTAAAATTGATACTTAACCCAAATATTCTCAAGTTATTTAAAATTATGCCCAACAGTGTTTTTTTCCCTAGCTGCAATTTATCCATATTAATGAGATGAGGGTTAACGTATTTATTATCATTAATGAACATTCACTTGAATTACTTTGCAGCACTCTGTTTCTGGTACTTGCATTCACAGTTGCTTATAAATATTTTATTTCTGCTAGATATCTGCTTTGGCAGCAAAGCTGATTTTTCAGGAAGAAAAACAGAAGCACTTGGAAAACAACCTCCAAATAGTATCACTTTGTAGCTACAGCATACTCCTTTCACTGCTTCTACTTGATCAATACCAAAGCTTTACTTACTAAAAGAGGGGTTTTTTAAGTAGAAGTTTCTTTTTTTTTTTTTCTATTCACATTCTGTACTCCTCTGAGAATAAATTTGTATTTGTTATGGAAAATAAAAAATGGTCATATTGCAGAGCAGTGCAAATATACAGAATGTGAAAGAAAAACCATCAGAATCCCAAAGGAAGTATATATTTAGCAGTCTAGATTTCCTCAGATGTAGCTGCTCACGACTGTGCTAGGAGGCTGTTTCAGTTTATGCTCTGGGCTAGTAGTCCTCAGTCAGCCTAGAGGCAGCTGAAGATGAGAGGCTCAACATGCTGTGCCAAAGTTAGTTTATGAATGTTACTTAATAAAACATTATTTTCTTTAGCTGGCTTGTATTTTTGCTGTTATAATTTCAATACAAAATAAGAAACTTTGTTTTATTAGCAACTGCCATAAAGCAATTCCAGCTTAGATCTTTAGTTACTGTACAGGAACCAGGGAAATGGATGGATTAATGACAGCTAGACCATGATTACACTGACTGTAATTCTTTTCTAACAGATATACTGCTGGGATCTTGTACCTGGCTTGTGTGGGATCAAAGTCTTTTGACTCTTTGCAGTTGATGGAGAAGCAGTGAACTCCTACTAAAAAAACAGTTTGCAGAATTTAGGGTAAGCAGCTGAGGTCAGGATGTGTAACCCAGGAAGGATTCACAACTACTTCTCTTTCCAGCACTTACATTTTCTGTATTTGAATGACACCATCTCTCTTAGCTAGAACATCCAATCGTGCTTTAAAGCAAACCATACGCCCTGTGACACTTCTACATTCTTGAATCTGATACTGCAGGATGGCAGCTGTTCTCTCTCGTTTAAGCAGCTGTGCACTTGGAGGTATTACGCAGCTTCCATCTGGCTGGAAGTGGCTACTAGACACCCAGTTTAAACAAGGATTTAAAACAAGTTCTCCTTAACAGGCCACATGAATCCAAAGCCTTAAGGAACACCCCTGAACAAGTTATCTACCAATCCACAAAAGCATTTTGAAACCAGACTCGTTAAGGAAAACGCAGAACATGTAACATAGATGAGGGGACAGAACCAGGTTCATACACACATAATTAAAAAAATTGCTTAATTTAGGAGGACTGTAATGCTGCCTAGGAATCAGTCACTCAACATCAGCACCCTGTTCTCTGTGTGACATGAATTCTGCTCCATTCAGGATTCCAGTGTTCCGTGCAGTCTAGGAAAGACTGAGAAGTAAAAGCAGAGATGTGACGGGGACTTTGATACAGTCCAAAAGAGAAACTTCGGATTTATCGTTCTAGAACACTTAAAAACAAACAGCTATAAAGGTCGGAAATTATCCTTTTGTTTAAGCTGCCTTGTCTCCAATGAAGACAAGCTTCCATGGACAAGTAGCATAGAATGTGTTTGGAAGAAATTTTGGCATCTTTTCTTATGGAGCTACTGAAAATCTTCAGTATTGCTGGGGGATGACCAAAGCAGTGTTAAGTACTCAAGTGTCCAAAATACAATCATCTCATCAACCATGGCCACAGCCAAGTCCCAGTTGTGGAAAGCTGGAATCACGAGGAACAGCTAACATAAGCTGTACATACACAGCTGCAGCTCCCACCGGCTTCTTATTTTGCAGTCAGGTTAGATGGCATTCTCAAGCTGTTTTGCTTCCCTCAGCTGCAAAGCTGATACAGAAAGAGCCTCCATGATGCAAGAACTAGAGTGGTACGCTGGACATTTTTATGAAGAATAGCAGGCTAAATAACTGCACAGCTTCTTCCCATCTCTGGGTTTGCTCTTGTTTGCACCAGCCAGTAGAAAATGTACCTGTTGCCAAATGCGGCAGCCCAAGAGAAGCAAAGCTGCAGCAGCTCTATGTCCCAGGGCCAACTTGCAGTGAGCCTAAGCAGGTATTCCCAGTAAGCACGTGCACTCAACACAGAACACACACAGAGCATCACAGAGAACAGCACTGGCTGAAAAATGAACAGGACCAATGGCCTCCTCCTCCCTTCTGGCTGATTGGAATGAAGGCTCATTAGTGGGAAATACAGACACAGGCACAGTGCCCATTCCTCAGTGGCCGGGCTTCAACACTCCGTCTGTCCGGCAGCTGACGCTGGATCTCCACTCATCCCTGCTACTCCCACTCCAGCAGTTGCTGCAAATCTCCCCCCCTTGCACGCATCCACAGACACCCACCCACCCCAACATGCTCAGATCCCTCCAGCAAATGGCCTTAGACAAACAAATCAGCCTCATAACTGGCCCTTGGATCCCCTTGTCTCCAGTTGCCTCCCTCAGAGAGATGGAGACAGACGCGCACACACCACGCACCCTCTCCAACAACGCCCCCTGTCATGGAAACCAGGCTGCTTCTGCCCTCAGAGGGAGGTTTAAATGGACTTTCACCCTGCCTCAGTAACCTGAAGTATTCAGAGTTTTAAATAAAGGAGAATCATATAGATTCCAGGAATACACTTTAGGAGTGTATTAGATTATCAAAACCTCTTTGTAATTAATCTAGAATATTATACCCTTAAAGTTTAGAAGACTTTCTTTTCCTACAAAATGCAGTAACATGTATTGTGAAACAATACTAACCAAACAGGCTATTGGCTGCTGCCATGTAAATGAATGGCTGGGGCTTTACATCCATGGGCTCCAAAGGTAACACAAAGCACCATGCTGTCCCTGGCCCTTGTGCACTTTATGCCACAGCTTACATTTGCTACCCAAGAAAACTGATGCTTCATTTTTCAGGTCTAAATGATGTTTGGTGTTACTACAATGTCTGTCACCTCTTGCCCAAATAGACACCATTCTCTTTTTTTGAACAGTATCACCTTCTACAAGATAAAGACACAAGATTTAAGTATTTTAAGGTACTTTTATTTAATAAATAACTTCAGTAATAGCACTGTAAAAAGTGAACATCTGTTAAAATAAAAAGGCACTTAAAACAAGAATATGACTATGATGCAGTTTGAATGGTCAAAGGCAAATGTACATGGCACATGTCAAGAATGCGTGACTCGTGTCACATGACAAAACTACGCAATCTTAGCTACAGGGTAAAGGCAAATTTACAGCTAAGACTGCCCAAAAAACAAAAAAAAAGAACTCGTGTTGATACAAAAATATTACAAAAAGAATCACAACCAAATACGTTAAAAATATTAGAAGGGTGACAAAGCACCAGGCTTTAAACCAAGGAAACATTACAGAATAAAGACACAGTATGATGTAAGGCCTTTATGTGTTTAGAGGATGTCTGGGTAAAGTACTTCATGATATTGCCACCCAGGGCTTTGAATCTACAAAGGAAAACTAAGCAAGTTACCAGTCAGCAACTTCTTCAGTAATGGCACGTGGCTTAAAGCTGTTTTTTCTTTCCTAACATAACTCTCAAACCATTTCATTTTAACCATAACCAGACAATAAGCAACTTATTAATTTTTAAGTATGCACACACTTTTCCGTTCTTTACACTGCTCACCTCCAACTTAGTCAACTTACCATATACTTGATCATGACTAGCAAGCAAAGACCAATTAACAACCAGCTCCATGCTACATACAATTGTATCTGCAAACTCAAGCCCTGATTTCCCTGTAAAGCTAAAAAGTTTAATACTAAATGGCTAAGCAGAGCCCTCCTGCTGATTGCTTTAACAATTCCCCTCCCAGTGATGCCACAGCAGTATTGCACCCTGCAGAAGACCTGGATTCACAGCATGGGAGTGGAAAAGGTCAAGAAGGCACCATGTGACCTCAGCTAATTAGGCTACACAGTCTCAAGTTTTTTTGTCAGACCCCTGGCACTGATTACTTTTATTTGAAAAAAAAAATTACATATGGTACATTTTCAAAACCTGCACAGGAAAACAAACCTATATGTAATGAATTAGTAAAATCACTGCAGTTTGCCCTAAATCTATCTTACTGTGACTACAAAAATTGCTATGCTGCATACAGTGTTGTGAAGTTATACAAGCAGTGTTCATTTTCCCTCATATTTAGGATTGACCACAGTTGTCACTGCACTCTTGTAAATAGGATTTTCACCCTAGGAAAAAAAAAAAATTATATTAACCGAGATGAAAAAAGCACTGTATTAGCAAGAAGTGTAAAAACTAGCCAAGTAAATTAGCTTAAGAAATTACCCATTAATGTTTTATTTGTACACACAAACAGCTTAAGTCAAACTAGTTTTCCTTCTAGCAACTTGAACAAAGGCATGCTCAGCTAAGAAAGCAAAGGGTTAGGGCACAGTTCTGTCCAGTTTACACCACAGATTTCCTTCAAAGCTGCTGAACCTCGTACAGTCGTCTCAGGGCTGAGCCATCACCGCAGTGGTCTGCAGCCCATGACACTCTTTAAAAAAGAATAGAACTGTAACCAACATTGTTTGAAAGTGTGACTGCTCACAGACAACATTCTGCTATAACAAACATTTAAATAGTTTGTCTTTTGTTATTTCATTATAGAAACAAAGCAGAAAGGCTTGCAGTGTTTTGATAATACACATTCAATATTTATACTGAACAACCAGTACTTGTCGTTCTTGTTTTATTCCTGCAGGTCCCCCAAGCCTCGACACAAGTAAGGTGCACAGGTAAAACAGAGAATTCAGTACTGGTGCAAATGCTGTAACAAAAATGTTATTTCTACTGACAGGAAAAAAGCCTACAGAACAACCGCTTACATCTCTCTTGCAGAGATTTGAGAAACCTCTAAATTAAGCTTCCTTTATTTCCAGGTTTCCTTCAATCTCAGTAAATCTTATGTATTTATGGCATCCTTGCACACCTACAATGAACAGCTTGAACTCAGTATTAATAGATAAATCTTAGTAGAAGAGAGAGCTACCACTGGGATTCCACAGATACAACCTGGATCTGCAGTACTGTGCTCTTATCACAACCTGAACTTCAACCTAAAATGCTGTTTGCCAGTAGAGGCTTTTCTGTGCATACACATGTAATTCTGAGGAAATTCACTGCAGCGCAGATGGCAGCCTGAGCACAGTGCTGGCCAGAACTATACCTGGCCCTCACACCCTCCATAAGGGAATCTTGCTTCCTTTGAGGTTCCCCCCAGTTTGAGATAGCTTGTGTATATTAATTAAAGGGCCTACATTAATTAAATTCTACTCTATTCAATTACACAGCATTTAAAATGTTTCAGGTTAATAACAATTCTTCCTACAGTAAATTAAAGGAAATCCTCCCCCTAAACACACAAACACCAAGTGTGTCTGCTTTTTCAGATTCATAAACCTGGAAAATCAGCTGAGAATACTACGGGATATGCCAAAAAGTGACAAGGCAAGGAAGAAACCAGCTTGGTGTGATGTTTTCAGATCACAATTCCTGGGAATTTTGTTGCCTTCTATTTGCAGGACTTGTTTCAGGGCAAGTAACTGATCTACCCCAACAGCAGCAGGTGCTGCTAAGAGTGTTTAGCTGGTGCAATGCTCTTCTGCCTTGGTCCCCTTCACAGAAAAAAAAAAAAGGTGGTTATCCTTAAAGTTGGCTTCTCTATGTGCAAAGAGTAATGAGGCCCATCCAATCCCACCCAACATTAGAGACACCAGCCTAGTTTTTCAAGCCCAGCCAGAACCTGGACTACTGGACAATGTCAAGTGAAGGTTCTGTTCGCTCTTCTCAAGATCTGAGTCAACACTATCTATCTGGCTTCAGGTGAAGGAGGAACCAGGTGTCCAGTGCTGGTCACACTTCCATGTGCACAGTGCTGCTCACACTTCACAACTACACACTCAGTAATGACTCTTCTCCTATCAGTCACCAGGCCAACTCTGTCTCAACTAAAAAATCTATCAGCTACTGGTTTGGAAAGGGATAGGGAGTTAAGAGAGATATTTTTATCATGGAAATAGTGTGGTGTCTAGTTCTCAGCCAGACAAATAAATCAATGCAAAATTACACCACCACACCCTATTTTTATTAAAAAGGGATGAGGAATTTCGTCTGTGTCTTAAGCCTCACAGTTCTTGACAATATACATTGTTTGCTTCCTAGACAAGGTCTAACGGAGAATATTGGAAACATAAATATAAGTCAGTAAAGTTTACAATGCAGAGAAAGTCCATAAGCTTAATGGGCTGCATCATGCGCAGATTCGAAGCTGTTGCACTGGCTTTTCAACAACAAAACATTTGATAATACTTGTTATACTGTGCTTTTAACCTTCAACATTTTACAGACCAGACTACCCCAGCACAGGGAGGTATATGTTTACATTGCCTTGTTTGTAAGGGAGATAGCTTCTATCAGATAATGTAGGAATTGGTGTAAAGGTTAGGACTAAAACTTGGAAGATTGCAGGGTGCTGCTCGTACAGTTAATTTGAAGTTTGAATCAGTTTTAAAATGCAATTTGCATAATATGATTGTGAATTCTTACTATAATGCTTTTTCAATAGAAATTAGGATTTGACATTTACTTGCTCTTTATGTAGCATGTCCTACCTACAAAGAAACTGAAGCACTGCACTGTTTTCCCTTGTACTTGCATTTATGCTCCCAAGAACTCTGAAGCACACAGTGGGATTCAGGTCACCAAACCTGGCACTGAACCAGGTGCCCCCCTTGTCAGCTGAGGGTCTCAGTTCCCATTACAAATAAGAAACTTAGTCAACAAACTTGGAACTACTCAGCTTAACCCACCCTTACATTTGATTAGCTAAACAGCGGATCAACAACATCGGCGCGCCAAAGGTCTGCCAGTCCTTCCCTGGTATCTCCTGTTACAGGGGCAGCTATAGTCCTGGCCTCTGCAGCTGTACTCGATCACTGTGTCTCAGCCCCGACTGGCAAGGTCTTCTACAGAGAGCATATCATTAGAACTAACGTAGACATAGTAAATAAATGTCCACTAGTCCGACATGACTCCAACCTCGCTTAGGGCCCCTCACAGCTGGCACATGGTACAAACTTTCAGAGATTAGCAACATCAGAGATTTTTAACTGGCTGCAAAGACATGGTATTCCAAACTTGCTGTCTCAGACAAACACTACTGTTTTTAAATAAACCCATTTTCTTTACGCCACTGCAGTGAATACACTGGTTTAAGCATGCAAAGTTAGAGAAAACACTTTTCCACATGCCCCTACAAATGAAAACACCACGCACACTTAAACCCAAATGAAAATTAGCAAACACTAACTATATACAAGATTGAGTGAAATGGCTCCATCTTTATTTTAATGTATCTAAAAAAAGTACCTTCAGCAGAGAATAAAGAGCTATGTTCTTGCAAAAGTATTCACTTTTCCACTAGGCTGGGCAGTCAGAGGGTAACACTTCAGTCTACTGTTGCGTAAAGATGAGCCTATTACACTGGATATTTGAGTAACTTTCTTATTCCTTCTTTCTCCATGGACTTGCTCTTTCAGCAGTCACTCAGGTTACCTTTATAGTGGGTTTAAGTCCTAAGTCACTGCAAGAAACTGTGCTCTAGAACACTTACAAACTAATCCACATACATTGTTGAAGAGCTGGTTCTTACTATTTTCAGCTGTCATCAATATCCAGCATTATTTTACAGAAATATAAACCAAATCATCTGTCAACCTGTAAATACAGACATTGCATCAGAGGATGAGGCAAAGGCCAAGCTTAAGGTAAATACAGACGGCAGAGGGCGTCATCTGCCGTGACTGGGAGACAGAGGCCAGCAGCCTGCTGTGAAGTGAACACTCCTCTAAAGGCACCAATCTAAGCCCGGCAGGCAGTGAAAGGACACTAAGACAGCAGCTCTGCTGCAGGCCAAGGACAAACGGAAGGTGCTTCAGCCTAGCTGGCTTGAGCATCAACTGCAAGGATACTGCAGTGACAAGCCCCAATGTCATGCACCAGGACTGGTGAACTATTGGGGCACCTTGTGCATGACAAGCTCTGCGGTGCTGCCGTTGCCTCACTGCAGTAACCACCCCACGTGCAAACAGCATGCAACTTGTTTTGTTGTATCTGTATATACATGGAGGGAACCTATTGCAGTTTCACTTTCTTGTTATGGGATTTCAGGTGACTTTCTTGCCTTGGCAATATAAAGCAACTCTTTCTTTACCTAAAGGGAAAGCGAGTTCAACAATATAAAAATCCCAGGAAATCTGAGTTCTCTCGGAAAGGATTTCCCCCTTTTACTTCCTGGGGGTTACCTATTCTGCCAATACTAATCTCCTTTTTGGCGGCAAATAAAGCTAAACCCATCTCCCTCTCTCCCCAAAGTTTTGGTATTTCTATAAATACCAAAAAGAATAACGTCATGTTTAAAAATCCACAATTGCTCATACTTTCAATGATCATGCTGAGTGAAATAAAAAGGAGGAAGTCAATCTCTCCATTTACACAAGAGGAAAGCAGTCTGCAAGAAGCATTTTGAGGAGAAATGGCAGCACTGAGAATATTAGATCCTGAAAGAGTCCTGGGGCAGAGAATGAGAGCCCAGAATTGAAGTTACACACTGTATGGTTTGTTAGATATTTGTCCTGCATGCAACAGAAAGTACACAATTACAAGAGAAGGTAACAGTCTTAACCAGATGGATTATGCGGAAGGTAAGGAAGGAACAAGAACTCCATTTCCTCCTCAGAATAATCGACTCTGAGAAGAAAAATGGAAAGGAGGTGAATGCAGTTGGTGGGGCAAGCAAAATGAACAATTTTACAATCAATTTTGGACACACTAGAAAGTGAAATGATTGTAAAGAGAAAAGGAAAGCACATTTCATCAAGGAAGGGCTAGGAATGCTAGACAATGTAATCACAGTGAGGATAGATAAGAGTTTAAATACTTTTAATTCCTGCTTTCTCTTTTCATTTTTTCCTTTACAAAACCTTTTGAGTAAAACACTAAAAAAGGGAGGCAGCAGACATAATAAAATTAGACACAGATTATTCCTTTCCAGTAGCTTCAAAAATGCCCTTGAATATTTAAAAGGATGTGCTGCCTTCTCGACCTTTTTGATTCCACTCCCTCTCATCTGATCTCTGCACTTCTTATCTTTCAATGCTCTCTGACTTCCATCTGACATCCACTCCCCATCTCATCCTCCCTTTCTCATTCCTCCTCCAGCAGCTGGGGATCTCAAAGAAGCAGGAGAACATGTAAAGCATTCAAGAAAGTGCAGCCTCAGTGGATAGAAAGTATCTACCAATCACTTCTGGTTAACTGACTTGCTCTTCTGGACACTGCTGTTTCTCCCTGTGTGCTGGGTGTGAAGAGAACCGAAGTCAGTGTTGGGTCAAAATTTGGGAGGGACTAAGAAACCGGGGAAAAAAAATGCAGCGGGAGAGGACAAGAGCATTTCCTCCTCTCATATTAATGTGGTTCGTTTTGGTGTCCTCGTCCCCCCCCGTCACCCCCTATGGAGGCCCTCAAGCAGGCTGGGCTACAAGGACTGCAATATTGCCAAAAAAAAAAGGATGGGAAAAGTAAGATGCATATTTAATCATAAAATCAGTAGAGTATATGCATTTCACACTTTAAATACAGGCTAGTTCTATACTGGGCTAATAAGCCAAAGCAGTTAAAAAAAACCCCTGAACTGTAAGGCTACTCTGACTGTTCCCAGAGTTATTCTAATACAAACAGTGATATTTATAGGCTGGGATATCTGAAGAATATCTAAACTGGTTTTGCAAACATATCAGCTTTAAGCAAACTGACTGCTGATTTAAGGAAGCAGAAAAAACCCACCCCGAATGCTGTCTCCCTCCAGTTTCTTCAATCCTAACAGCTGTTCTATTACATACCCGCACAATTATCTGCCAAAATCAAAGTTTGCTTGTAGAATAGCTTAAGCCAGGACTAGTGGTATTAGTAAGTAAGCAATCTTGCTGTCAAAACAAGTTAAAAATTTTCAAGCTGCATTCTTTAAAATCCCAGAATCAAAGCAGCAGTAAATAAACTGAGCAGGAATCAAACTGCGATTAACTGATTGTGACACACAGTGAGTTTGAAGTGACATGCAAAGGGGAAAAAACGGAAGAAAATGAAAGAAGATACAAACTGAGACTTAGAGACCAGCTTTACGTCCATAGTTTGGATTCTTGAAATTGTTAATAGGGCTCTTGTATATTGGATTTTCTTGCTGAAGTAAAAGAAATAGTCAATATCGAATAATTCAACAGGAAAAAAGAAAAGTAAAATTCTCAGCTGAAAAAAATCACTCTATACATAAAGAAAAGAGTTAGTGAATCTTTTTCCCCAGCATAGAATGAGTTCATTTTCTCAAATAAAAACAAAACCAAAAGACTTCCTAGGAGAATTTTTTAAAGTATTCCCTTATGGAGCACACATGGGTGTCTGGCTACAGAACTGCAGTGAAGGGCTGTTGATTAGCAGATTCCTAGGATTTCCCAGGGGCAGTGACCCTACGTAAGCCTATAGAGCAGAGCCCTGTTTTTTCTCGCATACTTTTCCGTTGACGAGGGGTTGGGAAGATTTCAACAAACCAGTACCAGTCATGATTTTGTGACCTGTTATTGAAATCTCCTGACTAAACCTGTATGGGTGTTCACATCTTTTTCATAAATATAAAACCTTCTTCATCTTATCAAAAGTGACTCATCTTCTAATAACCGTTTCAATACTATGTTGTAAAGTGTGGTAGAACTGCAAAGCAGAATGATTCTGTCACCATCACCTTTTCTCTCTAGAACTTTATTTCAACAGAAGCCACTACTTGCTCTTCTGACCCAGGATGCATTTCTCAAAGAAGGCTGGTGGATTTTTTTTTTGCTAGTAGTAATGCATGTTTTAAAGTTGGCTTAAAATAAGGATATTTCTGTTCCTCCATAGGCAAAAGAACAGGATACAGTCTGAAACACTTCAGGCATATGAACAAAACCCTTCTATTCTTCCTCTACTACTGTAGCTTTTTTACAGGTGATAACCTCTTGACTTACCGTATCCCACTTGGCATTCATCTTCTCCTTTTCAAATTTAGCAAATTCTCTTCTGTCATGAATAATCATTAATAGTTTCCAAATCAGTAATAATGCAAGTCCAATAAGAACAATTCCAGCAACCACACCAGCTACAATGGGAATGATGTCAGGGCCACTGGGACATTCTAGGGAACAAAGTAAGAGAAGCATCATTTTACAAAATGCTAAAGATAATGTATATCCAAGTGCTTTTAAGATTGTATTTTGTACTGAAGCCAGTATTTCGAGCATCAGATATTAAGCCAATACAGTTTTCCTTTTAAATAATGGAAGTTTTGGCCTGTGTACATTCTGTAACATTCCACTTTATTTTTATCCTTTAACTTGTGTTCAATTTTAGCAACAGAACAATTCACATTCTGACAATGAAGTCTACACACTGTAGACTTAAACCCTTAAGCTATTCATCTACAGTGTAATAACTAGCAACTGTATTTTAAACGTGCAAGAGCTCCAAGTCAAAGGAGGTGCTGGGGGATTAAACAGCTATAGTAAAAATTCAGATTAGCAAAATAGTCTTCACACAGAAAAAGGGTGGTTCCTCATTTTAATTCAGATGGCTATTATTATTAGTATTTAATATACAAAGACACGTAATAACTTGTGTTTGAGAGATTTTTTTAGCGTATTTCCACATCTTAAGCCATCTTCTTTGGATAAAAGTATCACGTACTTCAAAAATAAGTGAATTATGTGTTTGAAAACAACAACACAGATGCAAAATGACTTGAAGGGGCTGACATAGAAATAATAATCCTCCAAAATAAAACCCAACTCTTCAATTAATACAAAATTTTCAATTACCAGAAACCAAACAAGGCTTTTGCAGAGGTAAGCGCACAGACTGAAGAAGTCAGAAGCAAACAAATGCAACTCCTGTGCTGTCAACAACATTGCTTCCCCCCAAACTCTAGACTCATAATCTTGGTAGCTGCCTCTGCACCAATCTGGAAATGGGAACATACACAGCAGGAATTCCCTAGGAACCACTAAGGAATGACTGTCTGTTCCACCCCTTACAGCTCTACTGAACAGAGCTTGTTCCGTTGCCACTTGTATGGCACAAAATTTCAGATGTCTTCTGCTACACAAAGCCTTGATTCAGCTCTTAACTAAGGCAACAAAAGTTGATCCATGAAGAAAAGGTCAGATGGTCAGATCCCAGAACTGTAGAGCACATGTTGACTTGTCCTAAAAAAAGATGGGACTCAAGGTCCTCCTCTACACTTCGGACTGTATTTTTAGAGAATTTAAAACATTCTGAATGGAAGCAGTATTTATATAGAAGAGTCACTAATTGCTGATCTGTATTAGGTGATGATCAGCCAAACGATCAATGCTGTAAGTTCCTTGAGTAGAATACAGCACTAAACCTTTCAACACATAACTAAGGCTTGTACTTTGTATCAGGCTTTAGAGAATTGAGAAGACTACACACCTACTAATGTACAAACCCAGAATTTTTGCACTGTTAGATGCAACACCCAGTGATTCAAACTAACACTACTAAAGGTAAATAAACTACTGATCAAGCTGAGGTTTAACTAGGCAAAAGGCTTTTCAGATCTATTCTTGAAGGTACCTCAACTAAATAAAAGGCACTCAAGTTCCAGACATCCACAACTCTCACTCAGGGAATAGGTATCCACTTCCAAACGTACCTACGTCATGCAAATCAAACAGAGCAACAACAGAATGATTTAACAACAAAGGGAGAGCAGGGAACATAATGTTCATACCTGGGGTCTCTACCACGTGGACATTGGCTTCACCATTTGAGTTGACAGAATACGTGAAGTAGAACCAGCAGTCATCGATGTCCTTCTCTTTGCAATGAGACAACGGATCAGGCTGTCCAGGCTGCGGCAGCTTGTCTCGACTTTCTACCCGAGTCATGTTGAAATGCATACATTCCTGAGAACACGTTTCCTTCTTTTCTCCCTTGTCGAACGCTCTGCACTGAACACAGTCCCTGTGGAAGTACAAATCAAACAGTGCTTTTTAATACATTCATGAAGGATTTCTAGCTTTTAATCTAACGAAACATAAAGGAGAAAGAATCCAACAAAATCAACCCTTTTGCCATAAAGATCAGGGAAGGAAAAAAAAAGCAGGACACGGCCTTTTACCAGTCAGAACCTGAGGTACCTTGTGATTAATAAAGCCCCCTTTAATAAATTCCTCTTTCTCTGGATGAGACCCACAAGCTTCAAGCACAGGGAAAAAAAATGACCTAAATCTCTAAAAGGAAATGAAGCTAGAACTTTTTCAATACCTCCACCTGGAAAAAAAACACTCCCGGAGAAGGTGGTGCAGGAACAGAATATTTACAGTGAAACAGCATAACAGAGACAGAGGTTAAAAAGAACAAAGTGATAAGCTTTACAGAAGGATATCACTCCAAGTAACTCACTGAAAAAAGACGACTGAGCAGGATTTTTCTAGTAAAAAAGACTGTGCTGAGAGAAAACCTTAAAATCAGCTGCACAAAGCCAGGAATCAGCCCAGGCACTAATCAAAACTTATGTCAAAGTTTCCATGCAGAAAATGCTTGGTTTCCAAAAAACTTCATTTCCAAAAGCAGGGACAAAAACTGCACTGGCCCTCACAAGTCTAGGCTGTCAAGATAGCTTGACTTTTTCAATAGTGTTTCAGAATAAAAGGCGCAAGCAAAAAGTTTCACTCGTTTTAACTATTCTGGAAATTGCTCAGTATAAATATACTTGTGTTACCTTAATTTCAAAAGGTCAAGATGAAGATACTTTACACATTAGCCCTATGGTCCCTCCAGCTTTGTAGAATTTGGCTGTTGATAAACATACAGAAAATAGGGGAAGACTGTAACCTTTCCAAGCCAATCTGAATGGTTAAAACTGATTTAATATAAAGTATGCATTTCTGTGCCTAAGAAAAAAAGCTATTGAAAGAATTTAAGAAATAATTAGCCTACCTGGAAGCAACCAAAATACTGCATTAATAATGCTTTGTTTATAATTATTAATTTTCTCCCAACAGCTTTTACTGTCTAAAGAGATGATACGTTATGATGTCTCTCCATTTCAGGATAGACTAAAGCACAGTTTCAAAAGCCTCATTTTAAAATTCCTGCACATGTAAACACGACAAACATACACAGAAGCTGTGTTTCCTTTTCTAGGTACTTACTTGTGCTCTGCACAGACACCAAGGCAAGTCTGACACATTTCACATGTGGGGCCTTGGAATTTGGGATCTGTGCAGTTACAGGTCCCACATTCGCAGGTTCCTCTTCCATTGCAAATCTGCCCATTAGAAGCCATACATGGAGCAGTATCCAAAGAGCAATCACATGCGCTGCCAGTGAAGTTGGGGAAACACTCGCACACTCTGCATTTGCAGATGCCATTTCCTGTGCATCGAAAAGATATTATAGTGAAATGACATCTAATATAAAACATAAAATGCGTGACAGTAAGAAATAAATATTCACCACCTCAGGAAAAGAAAACCCTGACCCTGGTGGTGAGAAAATGAAGACACTGACGAATTAAGAGCCCCAAAATAAACCTTAGCTCCTTGAAAATCTACTTACAGGCTTTTCTCCCCTTCCCCTACATTTGGATTTCCTTTCATAAATATAACAGCAAGACTAAGGAAAGCTCATCAAGAACAGTATAATGGGATGGCCATATTGGCTGGGTGAAGAGCATTAAGGCACTACTTCATTTCACAATTTCGTATGTAAAGAGATGCACTGACGATTATGGTCTTTGGATCTACTACTCTAAGTTTATAAAGCAAGAGCTAAAAAGATAACGAATGCAATAACTTAAAAAACAAGGCATCTTTGGCTCCCTAGACCACCACCATTCAGCTGCTGTACTTCTGATCTCACCCACCCAATCAAACTTTATGCTCCTTACACTCCCAGCACAGGAAACAAGACACAGTGTCTCCAGAAGGGTTATTTGGATAAAACGGAAAGATCTTCGGATATGTTCTCCTTCTCCATTGAGAATAAAGTGCTAAGGTCAATATTTATCTGTCATTATATGTTTTGGACCACCACCACTGTTGCTCATATCCCTGTGGAGCTGGTAAGCAATAGTGTACTCTGAGTAAATCAGACAGATGAGGTATTCTCACAATTCAGTTAAAGCTTAGTGGCTTCTCTGATTTATTTTTGTATCAGAGTCAAAATTGAGGTAGAAGTTACACTCCTACCAAGTATTTCCATGTACAAAGCAGCTTAGGGAAGTTAAAGGACAAGATTATACGCAGCAAAATAATTTAGGCATTGTCTGCTGGAGGATTTTCTAAATTGCTTTTGATTTCAGGAGTTAAGTGCCATCAGTCTTGTTTCAAGCACTTAAGATGTTTTTCTGGATCTTGTGCATTCTAATCTTCACTTACCTTTCAGAATAGTCTCAAGATAGCATCACAGTGGTATCTTGTCAAGCACAGAGTCAAGCACTTGCTATTACAAGTAAGCTGAGGTCATTATCTCTTTTTTATTGACGCAGTGGTTACACTGAGCCAGCATATCATTATAATCTCAGGCCAGTTGTCTCAGCATTCTTTACTATAATACCTGAGGGTAATTCTGTAATAAACAGCAGAAGTCAAGTTCACTTTACATCCTTCTTGAAGCTGTGATTCAAGGAAGGTGAAATGTGCATTAACACACTATGCTCACGATCATGGAGAGCTGTTTTATTAATAGACATTTTCAGTCACTAAGTCTGTGGATATTCTCATCTCTGTTATCAAGGAGCTACGATCTACAAGCTAAGTATCACTACTCTACAGGGGAGAGCTGACAGACTTGTAAACTGCTGGCCAGTTTTGCCTGCAGAAACCTTTGAAGTAGTTTCTCACCTCCACAAATCAAACCATTTGATCGATCACAGTTGAAGTTATCACACTCGCAGTATTTGCCAGAATACACTTCATTGGTGTTTTCTCTCTTCTTGCACACACATTGTCCACAAATGCATTCTCCATTGTTACTGCATATTTCCGTACTGTTCTCCCTCCTGCAGTAAGCATCCATATCTTCACTATTTACTTCATCTGTACTACATTCACATAGTCTTCCAATACGTCCTTCATTACATCTGCAAAGTAAATACACAATTGAAAATATAAAATTAGAAGTCATACGATAAAAAGACTGCAAAAATAGCAAAAAGAACAGGAGTAAAAGTGACTCAAGGAATATTCCAAGTTTCCAGCTGACATCTGCGTGGCCATTCCTGAAGCTGCTGGAGCAAACAGGACAATGCTCCTATGCTGATCACTCATTCCAGATGAGAAACTACATGTCACCACTTCTAACTAAATTGCCACATAACTACTACTAATCCCTCTCTCATGTGACAGAACAACAATTAATTTTAATTGACAGTGACCATTCACTGTAGCTGCTGTCATCTCTCAACAGAAAGATTTCCCATGAACAGCAATTAGGCAGGAGAGCAGATGATCTTTGGAGCTGCTGAGCCAGGATCTTCAAGGATCAGCACTTCTCATTATCAAGGCTGACGTACTGATGAACAAATGGAGGTTGTTCTTGTTCCCAGCAGTGACTGACAAACCATTGTGGGGCAGCAGAGACAACAGTTCCCTCAGGAAACTGCTGATGCTGCAAAATGTTGTTCTGACCCACAGGTCTGCTCTCCCCTACATGAAATCATGGGGACTTCAGCAACAGTGATGCCAAGTTTAAGAAGCCTCTGTTCTCCTTATTTATATGGAACATCAAAAATTGTCTGCAAAAATGGAGCAATGGACCATAAATACTGGATACAAAGTGGTTTATTTCTCAACTTACAGAACCCTAAGCATTCAGGGGGCCGTACCTCAGGCTTTCAAACACCCCCTTAACCATCATCAGGAACTTCACCAGGCAGATGTTAGTCCACCCCACACCAAAAGTCCTCCAAAAGCCAAGTCAGTATCTTCTGCTTTATTTTTAATAAGTCGTATATTAAACCATGAGGAATGAGAATTCTACGTTTTATTTCACTTACAGTTTACTGAGCAGGAACCACTGTTTTCCAAAGTCACAGATCTTGCTTTCCTAAAGATATTAATTCCATTCTGCTCTTACCATTCTCATCTCAAGGGTTTCCAAGAAGCAGTATTCAGTTTTGCTGTAAGGTTTATTTTTTTGGTGGGAAATGGGGGAAAGGCGTAAACTTTGATTTACTAGGTTGATCTTTAATCAATCTTGACTGAAACGCTAAGATTTTTCTCTGCTTTCATTGTGTGTAATTCTAGAAAATCTGGTATTGTTTTACTTGATTTTCAAATGTGTAATAAGGAATACATATGTAAGCTAATTCCTGTGATGGGCACCAATGGATATTTCCAAGGCATAAGTATACAAAAAATTCCATATGTATTCTGAAAGAGTTATAGCTATATATACAATTAAAAGAAACGTGGTAACAAGATCCCAGAGGGTTAGAAATAGAACAGGAAGAAGAGACTGGGATGTCATTCAAAGTAAAAGGTGGTTCTTTTATGACTTTTTACTCTTTCCTGCTATGAAACAATTGGTGCGAATCTGGGTAGGAGGCTCCTACCAAAAAACAGGAAGCCCTCAAATTTCTCAAAATCAGACCTCACATTAGAAGGATATAATTAGATCAGTACGGATACCAGCAAAAACAACAAAAATTATTCCAATTAATTTTGTCCCATAAATCTACAATTTTCCTAGATTACATGGACCTCAAATATTAAAGAAATAAAGAAAAAGCAGCAGGACCTATATCCTTTAAAGAACGGATTTAAGGCCAAATCTAACTTCTGGCTAGTACAATAGTGCCAATCTAATGATCAATATGATGAATTCCAGAACAGGGATTATTTGCAGAGATAAGGCAGCAGGTCAAAATCCCCTAAAACATACAGGTCTAACAGAAATTCTTGTCCTTTCACTAAAAAAAAAAATAAAAAAAATCAGTAAATCCAAGTAAACTCTAAGGAAACAAAGGTCTCGCTCCTATCTCCCTTGCGCAAAAATCACCAAAATGTCTGTTTATTTACCTGCACGCCCCACACTCGAATGTTCCATTTCCTTCATGGCAGATTGGACTATTAGGTTCTCCTTCACTTTGACACTGACATTCACAGATGAACTGGAGATTAATTTCCACTTCTTCAGTGAATCCCAGTGGTTTAATTTTAATTGTTTCATTCTGCCCTTTCTTTGGACATTCATTAGCTGTTACATTAATCTCAAATTTAACCTGCAAAAAATATAAATGGAGTGCCACATTACTAAAAGGAGTTTTATCTGTACTATTTAAAAAAGATAGTGAATGTTTGACATTTTAAACTGATTTTATTTTTGAGTAACAGCACATAGACTGTAACTTACCTCATCTCCGATTGAAATGTTAGAACATTTCCTTCCATCTTCTTGTGTGTCATTCACTCCATTCTTGCAGAAAGACTTATAACTGATTGTCACTCCTTTTGGTAGCTTGCTGTTTTCCAGGATAACCTCTGAAGAAAGGGACTGAAATAATTGTTATTAGCTTACTTCAATTGAATTGCGTAAGTATTTTGCTGAAGAAAAGTCACTATACAACTATGCACAGTCTAAGCACCAACCCCATGGACACATTTGGAATTATGTAAAATCCAACATTATGGAAAACATCAGCCCAGGGCAGCCCACAGTCACGCTGTGGAGAACCCCTTCTCATGGTTGAACCCTGTCACACAGGTCTCTGCAGATGCCAGAGGCGCTTGTTTGCCCCACATAATCCAAAGGAGAAATGGGGTTCATTCACACAAAACAGTTGTGAAGAAAATATTTTGGTGCCAATCCCAGGAGTCCCCAGGATTGACGTAGGTGTTTTCTTTGGGATCAAGAGGTTGCAAAATGGCCAATCCCTCTTCCACATGCAAAGAAATCAAGGGCTGAAGATCGTGAAGAAACAGTGGAGGTTTTGGCTTGGTTTTATTTTTTTAAAAGGGAGAACATAGATGGTAACTTTTTCTCTGTAGTTTTGTTTTAAGTGGCTTCAAGAGTACATCTTTCTAGTCATCTGATCTCTTACTGCCATAGTGCCTATACAACTTAAGTGGTTTTACTGCAATGGCAGTATATTTGTTGTGTACTAACTTCCCATCTTGTAGAAAAAAATAAAATCCACCTTGCAGTACCTTCTTGACAGATTCATAACAACTCAGAAGAAAGAAAAATAAACAGAACACAAACAGAATCCGAACTTACATTGTATGCATCAATGATCAGCTGAATCACGTTGCTGGAATTTGATGACAAAGTTCCCACTGCTGATTTTGGTATTAGATTTTTCAATTCCTTTCAATATTTACAAAAGTAAAAGGAAAATTAAAGTCTTTCTATCCAAAAAAAGCATAATTTATACTATAAATGTCTGTATGAATCATAGAATAGAATCATAGAATTATCTGGGTTGGAAGAGACCTTGAAGATCATCAAGTCCAACCCTTAATCCAACACTATCATGATTACTAGATCATGGCACTAAGTGCCACATCCAGTCTTATTTTAAAAACCTCCAGGTATGGTGAATCCACCGCCTCTCTGGGACACAATGGTGACAATGCTTTAGTGGATTAACTAGTCAAGATCAAGTACTTAAAAACAACGTTAAAGTGTTGCCAGTGATTGTCATGATAAAAGGAGGTTGTAGTCAGGCAGGGGTTAGTCTCTTCTCTCAGGTGGCCAGTGGCAGAACCAGATGGCATGGACTTAAGCTTCGTCAGGGAAAGTTTAGACTTGATATGAGGAAAAAGTTCTTCACTGAAAGGGTGATTGGCCATTGGAATGGGCTGCCCAGGGAGGTGGTAGAGTCACCGACCCTGGAGGTGTTTAAAGGGAGACTGGATGAGGCATTGAGTGCCATGGTTTAGATGATGGTTGGTATTAGTGTTGGTGTTAGTGTTAGGTTATAGGTTGGACTTGATGATCTCAGAGGTCCTTTCCAACCTTGCGATACTGTGATTTTTGAGGTTATGCATAGCACTACTAATATGAAAAAAAATCCAGCCTTTTCTTTTCCTCTGCATTTTCATGTTGAATTTGTTAATAGAATACTATGAACTTCTCTTGTACAAGTTATGCACATACAATATATCTTCAAGATCTTAAAGAAGCACTACACTTATAGTGCTGTAAAGATAGGTAGATAAAAGATTAATTCTAACAAAAAAGAGGAAGTTTATAGTTTGAACATAGCTAGAAAGAAAAATACCTTGTTAGGTTAAAACAAGGAAAAATATGCGTCTCCTTTACACAGTCACTTCCTATTACACAATCACATTCAGCAGTTTAGTTAATTTTAAACATCAGGAATATAAACAGACCACAAAGGACAAAATATGCTCTTTCATAAGTGAGTGTCTTGATTCAGTGCCCACACCCCTCTCAGCTATTTTGCTATTTTTCATAAGAAGTAGCACTGCAAATATGTTCTCCACTGCCTCAATCTGAACAAGCAAAAAGACCTTAACAATAAAGACATGAACAGCAAAATATTACTTCCACAATCACTTACTTCCATACTTATCTTAATTTCAAATGAAGAAATTGTAATGATTTCAGAGCAAATCTGGGTCAGTCGTTGAGGGGAAAAAGGTATGGAGACCAGACACGTTTTATTTATCCTACCTTATAAACTGCCTGAAACTCCTCAGTAACAGCGAAGATTGTTTGAATATTGTTTTCGCTAAGCTTCTGAACAAGATGAGCGATAGAGGGGTAGTCCTATAAAAATCAAGCATAAAATACAATTCAAATTTGGGACACATGCTAAAAAAAAATCAAAATTACTCACATCATAAATACAAATTACCTTTAGAAAAATACATAAGACTTCTAACTAGACAGTTTCTGTCACAGTTCTAAACAAAATCAACCTTCAAAACCAAATACACATTGAAAAGTTTCCACGTATGTCCCATGAAAGTAGGTTTTCTTTCTAAAATAATGTTATTGTATTCCCTACCCTTTAAAGGCTCCACATTAAATCCCTAATCTCAACGGTCTTTGAAAATTACCTTTGGTAGCTTTCCATACAACTTAACTCAGTAAAACCCACTACATTTTGCACTGTTTCATAAAGAAAAGATGAAAAAAAAGGAATTAATTTTAGATTTGTACTGAACAATACTCACTTAACTTCAGGAACATATGAACATGTAAAATTTGTAAAGCTTACTGTGTTTACCTTATCGAGTATACGCTTTTATTTTCACTTTTTGTCTGATCTACCTATCAATAAACCATGAAGTCAGTGTTGTTAAGCATGCTTTTATCATAAACTTACATCATAACATCTGAAGCAGTTAAAAAAACCCTGACCTGGAATTCTCTGTTCTACATTACCTTACCTACATTACCTTATAGCAGTAAAATCCTTCTGAACGTAAAGATTAATTTAATGATAAACTAATGGGACAGAGCCATTGCAGTTTTCCAGTGGACATACAGGATTATTAAAAAGGTTAAAATACAACACCACAAATCAGTGTGAAAGTTGCTATTTCTTGAAATTTTCCAATCAGGAATGGACGAATTTTTGCACTCTTGCTTTAGTTAAGCTACATTCATTTGATATAATACAGAGGTAAATGGATAAAAGTTCAAAAGTTGCAGCAGTTTGAAAACAGACCAGATGACCAAATGAGCTTTTTTGAGCTTAAGCATCAAAAAGTATTAATTTTCCTAGAAGATGATGTAAAGACTTACGTAATAGTGGCTCATTGTGTACATATTATTTTCCAGATGACATTTCCCATCATTTGGTAAAACAATTCCACCAAGTTTACCGTCCCCTGCAAAGTGAAATCCAGCATCCGTGGAAAACACTAATAGTCTTGTAACATTTCTCCAGCCAATTTGTTCCTTGGGAAACAAAACAAATGGATTTTTGGTACTTTGCACCAATTTTTTCTACAGTAATGGCAACCAACACTTAAGAGAGAAATGCATGAAAAAGTAGACAGGCTTAGGAGAAGCCATACTGCAAAGTGTCACCTTGGAAATCATGTAATTCACTCAAACCTTAAAAGGACTTGCAGTTAATTAAATGTTTACTCTAAAATATCTGTTGTAGGACTTTCACCAGAAGCAAGGAACACTGTTTTTAGGATGCATTTCATTCTGTTCAGTTCTCATTAGAATGCCTGAAGAGTGATATGGTTTTAGAAATCAGCCACATGAATCCAGCTCCCAAGTCCACTTCTATGTCACTACGCCTCTCCACACAGCACAAGCACATAGGACAACGTCAGTGTAGCACTGCTCCAATCTTGAACTGCAAGGTTATGGCTTGCCTGGTTGAGTTCTAAAGAGTCATCAGGCTTTGCCAATCTAGTCCAAATTTGTTCTCAATACACAGCTTGAGAGGACTGCCTGTTGTTGCTGTATCATGAATATCCTGACCCACAGCAGCAGTGCCTAATTCTGGAACCTGCCCATTCCTATTTTTAAAAAAACATAAAGGGGAAAGGGCATAAAAAAGGACACACAAATACGACAAAAAACCCGAACAAGCAAAAAAGCCAGAAGGTTTATGATCGACACCGCGCTTTTAAAATAAGACTCCAGATTGTTTCAGAAAGTCCTGACTCCATTGATCAACAGCACAATATAACAAAGCAGTGAACTTTGACTCTCTCAGGTGCTTATGTTGTAGAAGTGCAGAGAATGGTCCATCAAACTACAGAAACAAAGAAAAATGCAGTATCTTGATCAGATGATTAAAATAAAGGAAAATCAGGTTTCCATCTACTTCTGAGAAGCTAGAAAAAGTTACAATTCACCAAACTATCGTGAAGCAACAGCTAGAAGAAGCATATAAAGTTTTGAAGTAATCTGAGAATAGCTGCTTATTCAGGATTTCATATGCGTGAGCAGAATTTGACTTTTTTATGGTAGCTGTTAAAAACATCGTCTTTGGAATGCATCTATCTGGTGTGAACACAACCTCTAATCAGCACTTTCACATTTCCCAGTTTCTTTTGCTCACTAGAGGTCTCTACAAAAGACAAATGCATGTATCCCTGCAGTTTGCCTCGTCTACCTTGTCTTGCCAGCATGAGATGACACATTCAAACATCAGCCATCATAAAGCACTAAAGCTATGTTCAAGCATTTCATCTAATTGTAAAGAAAACCAATACATACTTACCCCACAAACTGCAACCTGCATTATTGCATCAAATCCACCTTCAGGAGAATCTAAATTCCCAGAAATGTGCTGTTTACCTACAAGTTCATTGAATTTATTTCCTTCACTGGTAAGGCTGAGCACATTTTTATAGCTAAATGGACTCGTACAGTTCTGGTCACCTGTACAAGGATTTCTGAGTTTGGCTGGTGTTGTACTGATATATGGCATCACGGTTTTCTCCACAAAAGAGCCAAAGCCTAAGAGAGAACAATAAAACCCCTGAAAGTTGAAGAATAGAATTCTCTTATTTATACCTTTATACAGTAGAAAGTAAATGTACTATAGCCGAACTGACATCAGAAATAGCTCTCACACTTGTTTATGTTCCAATTTCTCCAGCAGTACCAAGTATTCTTATGTATTTCCATAAGTTCTATGTATTAGAATATCTGCCATAATATTGCTAATTTTGAAAAAAAAAATCACTGTCCATATGTAATCATGTGAAAAACATCAGGAATGAAAACTTGATTTTTTTTTTTTTTTTAGAATAGGGAAATCTTTCTTACCAATTCGAAAGTCTGAAGTTATTTTTTCCATTTCTAACATCAAAGCTGTTCCAAGACTTTTCACATTCTCCAAATCATCTTTCATAGAATAGGAGAGGTCCATAAGGTAATAAAGGTCAATGGGGTAGTCTTCAGCTCTCTTAAATTTTAATGAAAATGTCTGGGGTTCCCCTGTTTCAGAGATTAAACAACAAACAGAAGCCATTAGAAATTCTACGACTGCACTGACAAGAAAAATGCTTTTTTAAGGGAAGTCTTTGAAATACTGATGGAGGTTTGAACTCAAGATGAGTGATTTTCTCCTGTTAACTAAAATGCTTAACATAAGATTATGACGAAAAAAATGTCAAGAAGTATTTCTTTCAGATGTCCAACTTCATACTTACAAGGTATTTTATCTCCCTATAGAAAATACTAGCCTGCCAAAACCAAGCCTCTTGGTTGCTGCAATTTCAAATCTTGATACTTGCAATAATTTCAGGTTCCTGTAAGATCCAATAGCACAAATTTTCCATATCTATTTGCATTCAAGATGACTCCAAAAATTCTCAGTGTTTGGTTTTAAACAATCCATTGTTTAAATAGGTTTCATAAAAGAAAAAAGAAAATCACGTCTGGATAGACTAATGCAAAGAATCAAGATACTTTGCATTAAAAACAGGCTGAGAGCACAGAAAAGGCAGTGAGATAATGGCCAGTTACTACTCATTACAACTGTAAGCCCAAATCCCAAGTTTTGCCAACAGAAGTACATAGTCTCATTCTGATGTTTAAGTACATTGCAGAATAATTACCCTGTAAAACAGAAAAGTATTCTTTTGCCTATTCTGAAACAAGGAGCAGAATTAAGAACTTTCTTCCCCTGCCCCCTCAGACACTGAAGTTAAATGGCAATATTGCTGCTACTTAAGTCTGATTAACAATTACCAAATATTTGCTTTGTATGAGAAAAATTAGATGAACAAAGTGAACTGCATATGGATCATGCAGCTAGGAAGCATGGCTTCCACAAAAATAAAAACGCTAAAAGCTTTAGATTCTCCTGTGTGCTTGCACAGAAAGCAAACATCTCGTCTCTGCAAGCACACAGTCCCTTACCAGAGAACCTGTGACTAAGAGAACTCTTTATAAACAAAGCAATAATCTCTTGGGTATTTAGGTCTGGTTGCCTAGGTCCCTAGTTTGATGAACAAACTTCTGTCACCAGAGGAATAATCATTTGGTTTGAAGCTGAAATTAGAAATTGAAGCTCACGTCAGAAATAAATAGATGCAATACCAAAACTGCAAAATTACTTTAAATTATTTTCATTTCCTTCCCTCTCCTTATTGTGCTAAGCTTCTTCAAATCATCTTGCATTTATTAAGGCAACCACCACCCAGCAGCTGACCCCAAGAAGTCTCTTATTCCAGGTAAATACAAGGCAGCTGGTGAATGTATCTGCAGTACCTAGGATTCTCCTTAAAGACTATCTCCATTATGCTCAAGTAATGTGTAAGTGACTAGCCCTATTTTTTCCCCTCACCTGAATAAAATAAAATTCTCTTTAGGGGATGGAACTAATTTGTTCTCATTATTGTAGTCCTGTGTACACATCTCTAGCCTCTGGAAATCAAGTATTTTACACAACAATCAAAAAATCTTGCTGAATAACTGCAAAACCATACAGTTCAAACATGCATGCTTCAGGTGACAGCAGTACTTCAGGGAAAAGGAAATGCTCCCAATTTCTTTTGCATGCTCCTCTACTTTCATCTAAGAAAACACACTATAAATAATCTACAAAATACTGAAAAAAAATGTTACCTTTGATATATCTATCAACCCATGCTGTATCTATTTTCTCATAAGTTATATTGGGAAAAAGTGATAAAAATATGGTATCTAACTTTCCATAAAAATCAGACAGTATTTGGAGTATCTAAATACTTGGGGCTGACCTGAACAGCTCTGCTATCATTCAGGTTATCTGAACAAATAGCAGTTTCCATAACAAAACGGTTACATGTTCAAATCAAAAAAAGCGCACATGGTGGTGACAGAAAAATCATCTGATGACCAGAATGAAACAGTCCTTACCAACTCTTAGTTTCAGTACTAATTTTTGTGGCTGGATCTGTGTAATGGCCTCTGGTTTCAGCTTCTCTGCAGCACCTATCTTACGATTCGTTACTTCTCTGTCTTCAAGCACCTGTTTGCTGCCCCTGGGATTTTCTATGTCTTCCATGGGACAGCCTTTGCTCTTCAGTGCTGCCAAGTCATCGCATCGGGCAGATGTTGGTTCTCCTTCTTGCAAAAAGTCCTAAAAAACACAGGCAAGAGTATTAAGCATACAGCTCTGCTATGTGTTACACTCTACCCACAATAACATTTCAAAGTGACTTTTAAGTTCAGTAAAAAAAACACTCAGTCTGCAAATATGTTAAATTGTACTGAATAAATTGGTGACTACTACTTAGTCCAGGAGTTTGCACCTTCTTGAAGTAGCCTGTGCATAAGGTGTAAGCAAGATGAACGAAGTATATGCTCAGTGTCACCTCTGACATAAGCAGGACCTCCTTTTACAACGGTTACTCTAAAGGTGACAGCAGATGGAAAAAGCTCTCATCTTCACACAGCTGTCAATAATGTGAACCTGTTTGCACTGCCCTCTTGGAAACTACCTTTCTTTTTAACATACTGTTGGGTTTTTTGTCTCAGATGGGAAAGGCTTTAATTAAAGATTATGTAAGCATGTCTTGGTCCTCTACAACAAAATAATGGCAATGTGGTGACAGAGCAGGGGAGAAACAGACAACAAGTCTTATTTTGGGGAAATTCCATCAGAAAGTAAAATGCACAAGAAAAACCAATATATAACTTTGTTCAAAACAACAAATTACCATTATCTCAAACCTAAAGTAGGCTCTCAAATACGTATAGATAAGGCTTCTATTTGAGAAACTTGCATTTCTGATCTCTCCTCTGACCCCCAAAATGCATATAAACAAATATAGCTTAAAGCTTGTCTTTTCTTGATGACAAGGACCTATGATGAATCTGACAGCTCAAGGGCAAATTTTAAAGTTAATTTAATTATATGTTTGAAGTTTAGAAGCTGTTTTAGGGATACCAAGCAGGTACCATATGGGAACAAATGTACATTATTATTTCTAGCAAGAAACAGGAAAACTTCTCAGTTTTCATTAACAAACTGAAGAAGAGCTGTAGAAAGCATTTTCTTCTGTTTCTAATGACACTTCAGCATATACTGGGTACTTCACACAACTCAAGATTATCTTGCATCGTGTATCTCCGGAATCTAATTTTTAAAGACATAAGAATGTAATGTTTTTATGTTTCATTCTGAAACAAACAATCCACCCACACAAACCAATCTCCTACCATACACGTTAACAACAGAAAACTAAAATCTGGACACCTTTCTTTTATAAAAGAACACTTAATCTCTTCCTCTACTCCACCTATGTCTGTCTAAAATTACCTCTTGCTCCAATGGAAGACTATAATTAAGCACACTCAGACAGATTCCACGCTGGAATGGTTTTAAATAGCTATGAGACAGCCGTATGGTCTGTAAACACTTAAGATTTAGAAAAGGAGAAGTAAATACATTGTGAAAAGCAATTCTACTCAAATCAGGACATCAGAAAAATAACAGTATCTGAATTTTTAAGTACTAATAAGCATCAAATTGAAGAACTACAGGAAACTATTATTAATGAAAACAGACGTTTCCATATTTTTAAAGCATTTACTAAAATTTGAAACAAACGGAAAAAAAACAAAACATAAAAAGGAATTTTGCAACACTTACATCTTTTTTACACCAGCCACAGTTTGGTCCTGCTTGTATACATTCACCACAGGATTTTGCATTAGCTTTTATGCAGTCACTTCCACCTAGCAAAGAACAGAGACCGGTCACTTAATTTATAAAAACATGCTAACAATAACAGAATTTTAGTTTGTTTCATTCTGGCTTTGTAAACTAAGTTCTAACTCCTCAGAGGTTAGCAACACAAGATTTGGTTGACATATTGCCATTAACACCAGTGTAACAGTGATGTATTTATTAAAATAAGTAACTGCTAAAAATATACTTTGTTTTAAAGAAGCATTGAACTATTGCTATGGAATAAAGTTACTTACCTTGCTGAGCAAATCCATTCCATATCAAGCAACAGAAGACGCCAGCCCATGTGAGCAATTTTAAATTAGTCTGAAACACATAAACAGAAGACCAAATTGTATCATTTATTGCTACAAGTAAGCAAAAAATAGCTGCATAAAACCTGCAAGCTGTGTTTCAAAGCAGGCAAGGAACATGGCGCAAATGTAAATCAATTATCTGAGTTGTACCATCTGGACAGTTTCACCCTGATACAACCAGGTTTGTGGGCTAAACTGTAGTTAGAAGACATCAAAAAGGGTAGCTTCTTAAATAGTTTGAAATACTCTTATGATAAGTAAAGCGACGAGAAATTTGGAAACGCTGTTCAGCTGGGGTGGTGGGGGAAGAACCCAAACGAATCTATTAACATCGTATTAAAAAAAGCAGCTCTGAATGTTATCAGAAAGAGGCTTCTAAATCAAGCTGCTAAGAAAAGACAGAAATTGAGCTTCTCTGTTCAACACTCTTAAGGTAAATATCAAGGCCCTTCCCAAAATATTTTCCTGTGACTCTTCAAAGCACATTTTTTACAGCCTAACTTTCACCTTATACTCCAAACTAGGAATCTCCTCTCACGATACGTAACAAAGTGTCCTTGATATAAACTCAGGCCCTCTTTTCCTTCTTTAAACAACAGAGAATTAATGGGTATCATCCATATTAAAGATAAAACACTCTTCCCTTTGTTCAGTGCCACAAAACTTAATGAAAGCCTGGCAGGAAAGTATACATACAAACTATATAATCTATATGCTTTACAAGACAGGATCTCTATGCTTATAACCACAACTTCAGGTCACTGACTTGTCATTCTCCCTAACTCTTGGTAAGACTTCACTCAGCACTCCAGAGCTAGGATTACATTCTAAAAATAGGTTTCAAATAGACTTTTTTTCTAAATTTACTTCTACTCTAATAGTAGGTTGTCAGATCTTTGCAAGTTTAGTATTATTCTAAATTCCATTTCTCTTTTATTCATTGTAAGAATTCTGAGAACTTGTACCATGGCTGCCAATTTCCTTGGTCATCCTAAAACGTTATTGCTAATTAAAAGCTTTCCAGTCATCCTGGAAACATCAATACTCTTAATACCTTTTTGTTCCAAAAAATATCTTGCAATATAGCCAAGGAAAAGTGAATTTGGCAGAATTTTAAAGTGCACCTGTCATATTCTAGATGTACTATTATCCATATAATTTATCAACAGTGAGCAATGTTTAAATTAGCACAACAGTTGAGCTTTGGTTTTCCCACGCGGATTTAGGGTCATTCATAATTGTTACATTGCACAGCCAGCCAGATCTAACAGAGAAAGAACAACTGCTCTAAAATCCGGTGGAGAAGGTTTCAAACAGAAGCCAACCTTTTGCTAACAAATTGTATCCAACAAGAGTATCAGAAGGCTTATAATGTTCTGATAAAATATTTTGGCCCACTCTTCAGTGAGTGCTGTAGCCAGAGGGCAAGGGGCAGCTCATGCTCAGGAGAATTAGAATTTGCTGCAGAGTGACTTTGCTACATTAGGCACGTGCACATAAGAAATAACTGATTAAAAAAAAACAAAGAAAAAATTGAACCATGAACTATACCTTACTTTTGAGCATTACTTATTGCATGTATCCATTCCTGGAGGTGTTCAAGGCCAGGCTGGATAAGGCTTTGAGCAACCTGATCTAGTGGAAGGTGTCCCTGCCCATAGCAGGGGAGGTTGGAACTGGATGATCTTCTAAGGGCCCTTCCAATCCAAACCATTCTATGGTTCTACATTCGATTTTTCCCTCTCCCCTTTACTGCAGAGGTGATCAGTCCTTCACTCACAAAAACTCTCTTTCATGAACACTCTTTCATTAAGTCCTTTCAATAAGCAATCACCCAAATCAAAATCATGCAATCCCAAACCTTAACTGGAGGGAAACTGTGACCCTACAAACGGGAGTAGGCGGAAGACAGATGAAGGGTCTGAATCAAGGTTAGAGAATGAGAGTGGTTACATGGCGTAGGAGCATACGTATCAGACTAAGAGTCTGGAGGGGAAAGCCTTACCAGATCGCTCAGCTTTTAGGCTCCTTCTTTCCAGGTTTTAAGGTAGTTCGGTGTTTAGCAAACCTTACTTCCCTCAAATGTTAGGATATTTTGTTACTCAAGAAGCAGTTTTGCCTTAAGTACAGCCCAGAACAGGGTGGGCTTTTCAGCAAGAAAAAGCCTTCAGCTGCTGGCATCAGTTTAGTGCTGTCTTTTCTGTTGGCCAAAACGAGAAAATCATAAACAGTTCACCTTTTTAGGGCAGACTAGCAGCGGATGCACAGCAAGCCCATGCAGACTACATAAATAAGTCAGCAAAGATGTGACACAGTGCTAAAACTATGACTAAGACCGTTTGGAAGAGAAACGTTCTGTGGAAATGCATCCGCGTGATGAATGTAGTTCTGGGCACAGATTCCTCATAAAGTTAACAAGGAAAATGTCCTTTTCCATATATGGCTAAGCCAATGCCTCTCCCAGGCAAGCCGCCTACCCTCCGACACATGCGAGCTCGCTTCCTTTACCTCCGCTGCTTAATAGCTTTTCCATCTGCCGAGTTTTGGAAAAACTCAAGTACAGATTTGTTCATTTGGATTCGATTCCGATTGTTCTTTAGTGCAAGGAAAGCATTGCACATGCTTAGCCTCCAAACCTCCTGGCCAATGCAGCAGCCTGGTCACTACAGTGGCAAATGGACTCTTCTGCAAGCCACTGGTTACTACCGTGCATTGCCCTATTACAGATTTTTCTCTTAAGGGAATAAACCAAAACAAATAACGCCTAACTACACTGAACAGTCAAAGGAAGCCTTTGGAAACCGTTGGTGGAGCTGGAATTAAACTCCGTGTCAGTATTCAACCACAAATGACGGCAACAGAAAAGAACCCATTGTTACAAGAAACAAATGAATTTTTTTTTGTGCAACATTTACATATTTTATTATACTTGTTTTTAACAAAATCCTTGAAAAACAACCCAGAATCCTTGAAAAAGTGAATCCCCCCCCATGATTTTTCTTTCCCCTGAAAAAAAAAAATCAGTTCAAAGCTTACAAAAGGTAAGCTTGCCAAGAATTGAAATCTCTAACAACTATATCACTAGTTGGATCCTTTTTAAAAGGTTGCAAATGGTGTGCTGTTGAAAAACTAATTCTAAAATTACTTCTGCACATTTGTGAACCGTACTCTATTTTTGATAAATATTTTAGGAAGAAAAACATGGACATAACCTTGAAAGCTCGGACTTGTTGCTTTCCAAGTTTTTTTGCTAACTGCCTCTACAAACAGTAATGCTCGAAGACATTTTTTTCTTTATAAAATCAGCTTTGACAGAAATCTCTGGAGCTTCTAATTTGAAATAAGACTCATTAAGTGACAACAGGAAAAAGGAAGGATTATTTTAGTGAGACTAGTTTTGAATTTGCAAATCAAATATTTAGCACCTTTGTATTCCTGTAGTCATTAAGACATTAAGTTTATTACTCCACAGCTTCTTAAATTTATTTATTAGAACAGCAATAGCAGCCGTGCAGAAAATTAACTGGGCAAATGGGATCAAGAAAAAAGAGAGTTACAGAAACATTAATTCATTTGAAATTAGATATCAATTGTAGTGCTGCCCTCCTCTCACCACTTCAGCTCAGCATTTTACCCCTCCAGCCTTCATGCTGGCCACAGTTTATACCGATATTAAGGGATCATTAACAACAAACCATTAGGCCACTACAGTGTTACTCCCCTCAGCTGAGCAGCTCCTCATCTGACCTGATACTCCTCCCGCATGCATCAAGCCAATGCCAAGCGAAGGCAAATACTACAAGGCTTCTGCCTCCATTACATGCTGAAGCGTTCCTGGCTGCAAAGCTTTCTATTGAAATGCATAACCACCCTTCAGATCATGAGGGAAACGGTAAGTAAGAGTTGAGAAGCTGTGCAGAAGACTCCTTTTTGAGGTGGCAACCAGCCAGCCTACTTATTCACATCCCCGTACACCACTCTAATTACACTTATAAACCTAGAAATGAATAAGCAATTTGCACTTTTGGATCGGCACTTGTGCATCCCACAGACTTACACACTCATATTTTCACAAGTTTAAAGCTTGACTCAGAAATGCTGTATGGAACTGATCCTTCCCAGAGCTGAGATTATGTTTACAACCACTTTCCTCTACTATAAGGATGGAAAGTCACTTAAGAGAGCTGTCTCATCCTCCTTGTTGATTATTCACCCTTGTTAATTAAACTCCTGATGAACTGTGCTTACCACCCTCCTTTCTGACCAGTGCTAGCGTCAGTGCAGCCATCGAGGAGCACTGGAGCGAGGAGATCTGTCCAAAATGTGAATCCAATAAAGAAAGCGTCTTGTTTCAGCCATCAGTCTTGGCATCGCAGAGGTGGTGAGATGGGGACAGAGAAAAAGAGAACTGTGGGGAGAAAAAGCAAGGATGTTGCTTCTCAGCCACAGGCCATGGCTGCATGCTGGGCTACACTGTCCACACAGTCATCCCCCAGTCATCAAGGCTCTGGTTATAAAAAGAGCAGGAAGATACATGTTTCTAAAATAAGCAGAATTAAATACTCTCTGGAGATGCCCGTTTCAGGACTTGACGGCTATCCTGCTAAAAGAGTTCCTTCTTCCCTTACTCCAGAAGGCTGACTGGCTTTAGCTGAGGGCCATGCTTTTCATCTTGACTGGCAAGATGAATCCCATTCACATTTCTGAAAAAAAAAAACCAAACCAAAAAAACAAACCACCACCCACCACCCCCCCCCCCCCCAAAAAATAACCAGGAAAAGAAGGACACAGCAATTTTCTTAACTAGAAAAACCAAACAACCCCAGTGACATAGGATGGCAATTACACAGACACTATAGAACTCCAGCAATGACCCACATCTCCATAAGCACTCATGAGAACCAGAACTCCCACAACAGACACTGTTGATTACAAACTCAAATTTACCTGGACACGCAACAACTCTAAGCGTGTATGCTTGTACAACAATTCACTGCAAAGCAGCAACTCACTTTAAAATAAACTGACAAAATGCTATCTTGCAGCTCTGTCTTGGGAAACATCTATTACTCAGAAAGGCACAGGAACAGAAATCAAAACGTTTCACACCAAGAAGTTACTTTTGATTAAAACTTCCAACTTTGTGGTGCAGATTTTTCAACAATTTTTAAATAGGTAATTCTTCATTTGTGACCTTAATCTCGTTTACTTAATCAATGTAACATTACTGTAATACTGAAATATCACTGAGATACACTCTGTGTACAGTAAATTCCAGGACTATCAGACCAAAAAATTATATCATGCATTCTTCTTCACAGAAGTAAGAGGTAAAAACCAATGGTTGAAAAGCAAGAAATTTTAATCGAAGAACCAAACCCTAACTCACCCTGCAAAACTTTCTTCCCTTGATGCAGATCAGCCCTGTGATGGCTGCCCTTCACAAGAGAGGCCCAGCTCCCAACCTTGCACTATTAGAGATGAGGTAACGGGGGATCCCCATGTAGAAGTGCACTTGATGGTAACAGTCAAAATAGACCACAAAAGTGCAGTCTCAAGAGCAGGACTTTGCAGCACCCCAATCCAAACAGGAATGCCAGAACAGCCTATCCATTTACCAGCCAACCACATGGCTCATCAACACCATGATGTCCTTTCTCTCCCTCGCAACCTTGCAGATGTTAACGGAGCAGGTTTCAAAATAGCTGTAGTAATCTGGAAAGAACAGGATGTTAACCCAGATTAACGCGGAAAATAAGAAATTCTTTAGCATTGAAACAGCTTTTACACAAAAAAATTAATCACATCAAGACCGCGTACTCAAGTTGATCTGAAAAAGCTTTGAGGCATAATGAACTTCAGCTACTGTGACACGACAGGATAGAATCAACAGTATTTCACACTGGACTTCATCTGTCTGTCAGTTATTATCTCTAAACTAATGAAATGAAACAAGCATAGTTACCACCAAACACTCATGATAAACGCTACAATAACCACTATGTTTCAGCAGGACACCATATGTTAAAATAACATATAATAAACCAGTTAGGACTTAAAGTTTTAATTATGTAGAGTTAAAAACTACAGGAAATTGATTTTCTGTGTAGGTTAGAGAGACCAGCTCCTCAAGTATGGTTATCTGAGGTTATCTGTCACAATACTGTGTCCCACTGGTTAGCTCAGAAGATCGCCCTGCAAGGTTGGGAGTCCTAAAAAAGATGAAAATACATATTTCCACATGCCAGAAAAATGGAGAAACATAAATGTGCAGATGCTGCATGAAAACTAGTGTGCTTCTCTCCTATGCTTAGGAAGGCAGACAAACATACAAGTAACACAAGTTTGCTAAGACTCTCAGTTACACAGCATTACTACCCATAATTTATTCACACTTACAGCTCTAAAATATTGCTCAAGAGAACAAGTCGCTTAAAATTCACCAAAAAGGATTGAATTCAATGAGGGGAAGGGAGAAATCAATAAGCAGTAGGTTTTAAAATAGACTTGTGGGTCTGAAACCACTACTGAAAATTCCAGCATGGGCACCTGCGTTACGTTGCCTCTTCAGTTGAAATGAAATGTCCATGCACAAATACCAGATCTCTGATCTCTGAGGCCACAGCTCATGAGACCAAATCTGGAAGGTTGTTCATTGTATCGGCTTCTGTCCTCAAAGTACAAGGGGTTTTTTAGTTTACATGGGTCACAGCTGCTTCAAGAGATAACCTCTAACCTCACAAGCACTCATGCAATTTTTATATAGAATTTATTGATACTTGTTCTTGGGTTTCACAGAAGCCCTCAATTTATTGACAGTTCCACATAGTGAAACAAAAAGCAATTAGATATTTCTCTGAAAAGTATTTTTTGGTCTTGATTTGAATTACTGAGTGGAAACAAACCCATCCAAGTTAGGTGTTTGGCTGCAGGGAAGGAGACCGTTCTCGATAGAGTTCATAAGCTTCCTTTAGAAAAAAAGGGGTACTGATTTCAGAACAACTGCAGATGATAAACGTTTCTGATATCTAACATCTCTCCTCCTCGAGAGAGATAAAATGTGGTAGATCCAGTTGCAATCAAGTTCACATGACAGAGGGTGGTCATGGTTCCCAGATATTTTACAGCACTAGGGCATACCCAGGAAGTGAGACAATGGGGTTCCAGTCCTGCTTTAGCCCCAATAGGTTTGAATTCACATTTCCTGGGAATGTTCTATTATCCGACAGGATATACTAGTAAAAGCACTCTCCACAGCTCTTTTTAAAGCAAAGTTGCTATGCAGCCAAGAATGAAAAGCACGGAGACAGAAAATGAGCTGATAAAGCTTTGACTCTTGTTTACCTACTGAGGCATTCAGATGACAGGAGGTAGAAAAAAAGAGGTAAGTGGGGTTCCAGATCCTGTTCCCTGAAAAATATATATATATAGATTTCACAGCATAACGTCAATAGATAAAGCAAAGTTACCATGGTTCAGAGTATAGCTTTATTTCATTCTAAATAATACCAATCACAAGCAAACCAAGCTGCACAGTAAATTGGAAAGTACAGGTAGGCTTTAGCAGTGCTATCAGTCTGTCTTTTCATAACATATTTCTACTTAAGCAGTCACAGAAGTCCAGATTTCATGCTGACAACTGTGAAATAAAATAGAAAAATGAGAAAATACACTCAGGAACAACATGAAGACACTGTCACTGACAAAAAGCCTTCACCTGTCTAGGCAGCAAACTCCAAGCACAACCCTGATCTCTTCCCTTTGTTCTAATGCCTTTCGGAGAGCATTGCGGTGCAGGCAGGACTCGCATTGATTAGTCAGCACCACTTCTGAAGTAGGCACCTTTCTTCAAGTACATACTGCCATAATTACTAATTTAAGAAGAACACTTAGCTGTATTAACTGTCCTTGTCCCTAGCTTGGTCCTACGTGGACAAAGAGACTATTTATGCATTTTCTTGACCTGTTGAACCATAATCCACTATTTAGAAATTGCTTTGGAAAGCATCTTGATGCTTGAAGGGCAGGTAGTACTTAAGACACAGCTCATGTGAACAAATAACCTGTGTATGATAATCACTACATATAGCAAAGTGTTTCAGAGCCAAGTGAGGTGCTCTTTTTCATGAGAATATTATTTTTTTCACATAAGTTCATTTAAATATTTTTACCAGGCAATTATCCACAGACTGCAAACTCTGACAACTCTATTTTGGAAAACTAGACCAACGAACAGGTGTATTATGCCCAATGTTCAATATTAAATTAGGAGAGAAATACAAGCTGAGCAGGCAAAGGCCTGTGGCTACATCTAATCAAAACACGAACAATCCACTTTCACTGTTTATTAACGATGGCTTACATCTAGTTTCAACTAAAACATTTGCATCTTTTTCTGAAAAGCCATTTTGTAGCTACTTCTTGCTACTCTACACCACTCAAACTATTGTGCTTACTAAAGTATGGAATAAAAAGCAGAAGATCCTGCCACCACACATCTGCACTCCTGTCTTTCGCTAAGAGATCCCATGTCTGTGCCTCACGCCCACAGAAAGCTGGGATTCCTACAGGGACATTATGAAGCTCCTTGAATTTTAAGCTAGGACAAAATAATAAAGCATATTCATATGCTGCTTATACCAGCATGCAAAGCACCACAAAAGACAGCACTTCTCTTAGGCTAAACAGCCAACACACCAATGGATACCGATACTGTGGTTGAAACCACTATTTTTTGTATCTGCAGGAGCTTCTCCACACGTGCACCCTGAAAGCTTCCTCTTCAGGGACAGATATGTAATGAGGACATGCAAGTGCTAAGAACCAACACACCTAATTTTCTTCACCTTAAAACCATCGCTGTCAAAAACATCCACGTTCCATACTCTTGCCAACAGAAGTTTCCCATAGTTCAAGCCCATCACAACCTTAATGACTTAAAGCACTTTTGTCACCACAAATTTGTAAAAATTACCACTGTACCCAATCTCATTGTTATCAGTAGGCATTTTTCCACAACAAATATTTCAGGGTTTTCATTATTACAAGTGCTTCTTTACACAATTGTGATTAAAACAGAACGGAAAAAAACTGTTGTGCTTTTACACTTATCAGTCACTTTTGCCGTAATAATTTAATTTCTCCGCTTCCTTAAATGTGACACTTTTTTTTTGGTGAGAGAAGAGTGTCAACTGAATATTTAGCTTGCTTACATAGGTCATGCTAGTCTACAGGACTTATTGGCTAAGTTTAGCAATTCCATCTCAGACAGGTTACAATTAGGAATACCACATAACAATTTAAGCCATTCTAGTAGAAAACATGTCTCTTCCTTGTGGTAGTATTAAATTCCCGCACACTCTGCACCACTTACTGCTCCCATAAAGAGACTATTTAATTTTGTGCAACTTAAACTTGGCATTTATTGAATGGGGGGAACCAGAAAGTTTATTTAACCTTATAAATACAGGTGTTACCCAGCTGACTGCAACTGATGCTTCCGAGGCTGTACTACCTTACCAATGTCCACGACTGCTGCAATATCTGGATAGATTTACTCTAATCCAAGCTTTTCTTTTAAAGAAAAAAGCAGAACAGAGGCAAGTACATTTGTGAGTAAAAAAGGTAAAGAATTTCAGTTAATATAATGTCTCACTCATCTATTTCTTTAAGAGAAAACAGTTGCAAACCTCTTGCTGGCTACTGCTGCAGGTACTGCAGGAAGCCAGAAGCTGGCATACCACAAAGGGCAAACTCAGCGGAAACTCCATCGTTACATGGCAGCATAACCCACCAGTAGCTATCATTAACGCTCAGGGTTCAGTTTCAGCAAGCAAAACTAAGGTGAAAGCTAACTACTGCTCAAATAAACAGCAGTGCAACAGCATCCCTACCTCCAAAAACGCAACCCCCGCACCTGTGTCTGGACCTCCCTCCCCACCAGCTCCCTGTGCTGGGCTAGCAGAGTCACACCTTCAGCAAGCCCTTTCCCCTCCACATTGAGACCCGCTTTCTGCAAACCTCGGTGAGCTGAACCAGACCTCCGCATGTGCTGAGGAAACAACATCTATCAAGTGGCAGTGGCTGTCAGACTGATTGACCTCTGAAATCACACCGGGCTCTTTGAGAGCTGCTAACTCAGCTTAAATCTGGGCTGTCACCGGCCTGCCTTGCTGCTCTGCTGACCTTGGGTGGATGCTCTGTACCACAGCCACCCAGTTTGGAAAACTATTCTGATAGCATTTTTTTTTCCCAACAGGTTATTAGAAATAGTTGTTGGCCAGAAAAATTAAGACAAGCAAAGAACAAAACACTGGGAATTTTTTGGTTTCGTTTGCTTGGTTTGGGGGTGTTTTTGTTTGTATTTTAATTCAGGATTCAAATAGCAAGTACACAGAATCATTTTATAGATAGTATCCAAATATTGAATTGCAACTTTAAAAGATCCATTGTTACAACATAATTTAGAATGAGATTTGCATTGAAACAACTCTCACCTGCAACATATTTCAACAACAGGCAAGTGGTCAGAAAAATGAAGTGCAAAATAAAAAATGGTCATCCTACAGAACTATACACAGCCTTATATACTTGTATCTAGCTATGAGACTTTTTAAACAGATATTCCATTATCTATATATTTACTTTTACATATGCATGATATATATTATACATATGTATAACTATTCATTGAATGGTAGTCATAACTGGCTAGGTATAAGAACACATTGAAAACAAACAATAGAATTAACCAGATTTTAATCCTAAAGTTTGAGCACTTGTGAAAAACCCACCAATCTCAGAAAAAAAAAATACTTCAAAAAAATCTGTCTTTTTTTTTTTTTTAAACCAGACCCATCACAAAGTACTTTATAAAAAGCAGTCCCTGTTTGAACAACCTGCCCATTAATACACTTCTGCTGCTTTCCAAAGTAGGATTTTAAGCGTGGAGTCCGCAGCTTGCTAAAAGGACTGCAAAAGATAATAAAAGATGACGTTTCTCAAAGTAGCCAAGTTGATCTACCAGTTGCCACTACTGAACTGAGACAGCTCAACTCCTCCCGGCTGTAAAAATCCCCCCTTTGCCCCCTTCATCTATCTGGTGCCAACTGCAAATGATACTTTCGCCTCTTAACTGAGACAGCAGAACAACTGAGCAATAACTCCTTGCTGAGTTATTTCTCACCTGATCTAGCAAGCTAAGATGGATTGCTCAAGTCAGAAGAGCACTGAAGCATGCATGAGCAGATGCCATGAGGTTCCACAAAAACTTATCTCTGCACTTCCACAGTTCCACACTCCTCTCACTATGAGCCATGTCTTCCTATTCTTCCCCTTGGCCTGATGCATATCACCAACACTGCATGTGGTCACCCAGCTGAAACAGCTGATCTAGTTGAAAATTACTCTTTTGCCAAGCCATTTTTCAACTATATCAGCTACTTCAATGACTTTACTGCACAGCCTCATGACTTCCATTGCTGATGTAAGGAGTATGGCAAGACTGCACAGCCACAGGCAGGAGGGACAGTTAAGACCTACACTGGTATAAACTGCTACACAGCCACGTTCCTACAAAAATAAAACAAATTTTGAGTTGAATTTGTGGCTGGAACACTTTACAAAACATGAAATTCAGGTCAACTTGCAAACCACCCATCTACTGCAAGTTGTGAGTTTCTCATGAGTGATCTTTTTTAATTCTGCAGAGACAGAGTATTAAAATTGCTCCAGCTACAAGCAAATGTTAATCATACTAAATACAGGCATTATTCATTTAGAAAGTGAAACTGCATTGTGAATTACGCACCAAGAAGAGCCAGTATCTGTATAAGCTTTTTTATTACTATCTAACCACTCTCCAAATTGGTCAGCTGGCAGTGATAAAGCTGGCAGCAACCTTGCGCACTATAGTTATGCTTTAATGCTAAAGTGGAGGTTTTTTACTGAAATTGATGATCCCAGCAAAATGGCTATATAATATTTTAGTTTAGCATTTGAAAAGGTAGGCAAAGAACATCTGTAGTGGAGGGAGGTAACACATAGATAAAAATTAATGTTTATCCCTGTTTATCATTTTTAAGATGCATTTAAAAAAACTTATAGCCAATATGCACAGTATGTTCTTCCGAAATAGGAAATTTGCTGTTTCCTTTTTTTTACGCTGAAGTCCACACCCAGGAAAAATTACACTGAAATTATTGAACACTAATTTCTCGCATAGATTTGGATTTGCATAAAAATTACAAGAACAGCAAAAAGATTATTTCCCATTTTTGAACTGTACAGTAAAAGCAAAGAACAAACGATATCTCCTAAAATTCTGGAAATATATGTAGGTTACATTCACGCACAACTGAAAGACAGATTTTTAATCTGACACAAATCCAGCAAACTGACATTTTAAACCAGTCAAGCCTTGTATTTTTTATGCAGGTGGGCTATAGCACTCCTTTCAGCACGGAGACTATCTCTAGCCAGCCCCAGAATGCAAGCACATCAACATATACCGAATACAACTTCATAAAAACACAAATTGAACCTCAGAGAAGGCAACACCTGACTTTATTCTATACCCACCAAAACTAATTTCCTAATGCACAGGAAACCAAACCATCAGCCTAATAAGAAAAACCCCAAGCCAGAACACAACGGCAGCACATAACCTTGCTTTCCCATGCCAATTCTGTGGATGATACTAGCAAAGATTTCCTCATTTCTTCTTTTTATTATGAGAAGAGGGAGCATTTCATTTGCTTACTGGACAAGAACAAAGTCCTTGACCACTCCATTATCAAAGACATGGCGGTAATATGAGAAGTCATACCAAAGCAAAATTTAATATGAATTTAATGATGACCAACTGTTAAAATATGTCATTGTTTGACTTCTAGAAGTGGGCTTTTTAACATAAAAAGGCTGTGTTCTTTTGTATTTATCGCCACTTCAGAAATAACCTTTCCTTTTATCTGTTTTCATTCACGTAACCTCCCTTTACCTAAGATTTGGAAAACCAGACAGCTGAGGGTCTAGACAGAACTCACATGTTGCCCAATTTAATACTTGAGCAACTGAATCTGCAGAGGATGCTGGCCCAGCTACCAGAATGCCAGGTTCTTCAAATGACTTTGCGCAGTCCCCATACATCCCTGAGACACAAGGTTAACCACGGCTCGCTGGGAGAGCATCCTGTGATCTTGTTCGCGCTTTACTGCAGTGCAAGGCCACAGAGCGCTCCCTGCGGGTCCTGCCAGCCTACAAAGACACAGGGCAGATGAGGACAGCTCACACACTTGCTGCACAAGAGGCAGACATGACTCTTGGTGCCAATGCTGGAAGTTAGCACCACATAAAGACACCAAACCACAATTCCACCAAACAAAATTAACAAGCCCTAAAATGACAGTTTATCCTCCTTTCTCCTTTGCAAAAGGCACAGCCTACCCATCCTTACCTCAACACTCACGTCAAGGTCACGCCAAACCAGACATCCCAGTCTCAGGTTTGCTTTTCAAAACCATGACCACAGGGATGAAGTACGCATTAATACCCAAGATACTACCTTTGACTCACAGTATCACCATTTCCTAAGTGAAATAGTGGCTCTTTCTAAATTAATCTAATACAATTATTTTTCTTCTCCTTTAAATAACCACAAATCAGTCATCTTTCCAGAAGGGCGAGTTCAGTGTTTCAGTTCAGACCAATATATAATAATTGTTTTTTATTCTACCACAAAGGATGAGAAAAAAGAAGAGAACTTTCACTTTTTCTGTTTGGCTTCCACATCAAAAGTGCTTTTACTTGCACAGCTCTAAAGATAAAAAAATTATTTATTAATAGCCATAACACAAAATCAACTACATCTGAGTCCTTGTACGTAGTAAGCACACTACACAGAAATTAATAGTTTAATACAATAAGAATCTATATAAATGATGGCTCTCCTTCCTGCTTCGACACTAGAACATACTAAGAGCAGAAGTTAAAACTAAACTAAGTCAAAACTAGGACTAAGTTAAGCATAAGTGATCTTGTATAAAACATGAATCAGAACTAAATTAATTGCAAATATCGTATTGGTCTTTTTTGGAGAGAAAATATTGGCACTAGATAGTGTATATGTTATAGTTTATGAGCACTTTAAGAAGAATCTGCACTTAAACATGTTCTTACAAATTAGAAATTCAGAGGAAATTACTATAAACATAAAACTAATGATTTGTTGGCAGAACACAAGAACTGCATTAATTTAGAGACACACGAGGCATTTTTCTGCAGGAGAAAGAAAAGCATGGCCCGAAAACTTCAATATCTTCTTAGCTCTTAGTAGCAATAAGAAAGTTAAGATTCCAGCCTCAATTTTGTTACTCAAAACTTGTCCCTCTAATAAAAACCACAGGAATACTTATGATATTTTACTGCTGCTGTTGGAAAAGAAAGAAAGCAAATTAAACTGCTTTTACAATGGAAACTATTTCAAAACCCTTTTTGCATCTGGCTGTTAAGAGAAATTCAGAAAGATAAAAAAAAAAGTCACTCTGATACATTAAGAGCCTTTACTCAGCAACACCTCAAAAGGATTACGGATCAGGTAGGAATCCTATTAACTTTCCCAAAAGAAATCATTAATACTGCAGTCTCCTCGGCCTACTTTTCCTACTGTATAGTTGGTTATGCGCTAATCCTGTACTAAATCAGTGACTACCATCTCTGTGAACATCTTCAATCTGTTACTGGAAGAATATGATAGCCTAATAAGTCTACTAACCAGTCTGGTTGGCCTAAGAATAGAAAAGTAAAAGAAGGTGGCTATTAAAAAAATACACAATGCTTAATAACAACTTTCTGCTAGAGACATCACCCTTAGTATTGAAAAAGACAACTGTACTATTTAGTGATGCATAAAGAGGTGCCCAGTGTCTCATTTTTCATTCACAAAAGTCAGAATTTTCATTTTCTCTGCATGATGTTCCCAATACAGGCTATTCAGCAAGTTTACACATGACTTAAATTGGGCTAGAAATACATCCAGCCTGTTACAAACATAGCTGAAGCACACAACGAGGAAGCTGTAAGTTTTACTAGTACTTACAGTACTGATCCACATGGCAGGAGAAAAGAAAGTTGAGAGAAAGGTCTTGTCTGTCATAAATTGACCCTGGCTTACAGTTTTAACGGGTTAGGTTACTGGGCCACACCTATTCAGGGCAAATAAAAGGAAAAGAGAAACAAAAGTACAATTTGTCTAACCATTTAAAGGTGAACACAAAAATGACTGTGGGTCACCTGAGAAACTCCATAACCACGACAACTGGCAGACACCAGTCAATACTGAGGTCCACCGCAGCTACTGCATAACACATAACATCACCCTTTTTAGAAAGCTGGCAACAGAATACACAACAGAACAGATCAACGAGGAACTACGCAGAAAAAAGGTGATAGTACGGACCACCATAAATGACAACATTAGAACTAACCAACAAATCTTGATCTTTTTAACACAAAAGGAGGCTTAAATCAGATCAAGATATCGCCAGTGTCTGTCTGGAAGACAGAGCTACAGAATTTGTCCATGATTCTGTGACACTCCCTCTTGAAGGGCAAACAAACATCCTCTTCAGAAACAACAGCTACCCTACAGCTACTGTACACCAAAAACTCATTTTCCAGTAAAGCCCCGAGATGCACGTGTTTGTATAAAACACTCCCATGCAAACACACACCAGAACAGATGCCTGAAAAATCTCAAGTTGTCTTAACCAGCAACATTAAAACTGCCAGTGAAAATGCTACTACTAAAAAGTGTCTTCAAAGTATGGTGAGTAAAGGAAGCAGAACAGGCGGGAGATGGGAAAAGATGTAACTCCTAGTTTTCTGCTGCTGGGAGGCAGGAAATTTTCTACAGGGCCACAGAACGTAGCAGATGATTTAAAAATCTACTCACGATGGAACTGCACACATACTGACAAGTACTTTTTAATGACACTTCCAAAATAAATCTAACTACATGTTGCCTTAATTGCATTTTTAAGAATTTTTTAATTTATGTAATTACCTTATAAGTTCTATAAATAGATCCCGAGTAGCTTAACAAAAAAAGGCAAAAAAAAAAAAGGCACTCCCAACAAGAATTCCCTCTGAGGGCTGACTGCAGCTCCTAAGAATAAAAAAAGATGTCAAGGGGATCGGCCATCCTAAAAAAAAGTTGGCAAATATAAATCACTTGAAGTTCTAGAAGAGCAAATGAGGGCAGAATAGGCTCTGCTACTGCCAAGTCTGGATTCCCTCTTTTCTGGATCTAACCAATATCTCTTCCAAGTGCCATGTCAGGAGGCACGAGCAATCTTAAAGCTAGCTAGCACGCCACAGTTAATACTGATTAGAAAAATTGCTGACTGTTTTAGCTTCAGTTTTGCAATGTTTCACTGATTCTAATAGTCTCTCTCACACAGAAGGGGACAAAATGTATTTGGAAAGGGGCAGGAAGGAAGAGGAGGTTGGGTGTACCAATGAGCAGCAAAGCTCCATCCAGCCTCTATGTGTTCTCCCCACAAAATCCCTCCCCACAGCACGTTGTGGGTGCAACTACCAGGGAACAGAAGGTAGAGCAGGTCATGCAACCGCACCCTACGTGTAACAGTGACATGAGCGAAAGCTGCTCCAGGCATCACAAGCAGGTCTGCTCTGAAGACGCTCAAGTACCTGGGCCCGCAGGTAGGAGAGGAACAACAGGGACTCTCCATGCCTGTCCACTGGAAGGAAAAGAATCAGGGATGGAGCCTGTTTCAGAACTACAGCCTTTGGTGATGGCTTACAAAAAGGGTCCCATCAAGAGGAGTTACTTCAGTGGCCTGTTTCACAGCAGTCCTGCCACAATCGCAGTCAGAAACACTTCTGAAGGCCACATTACCAAGAGCCACGGACAGCCAGGAAGCCTGCAGCAGCCAGATCAGAGGGCTGGGAGAACCACGAGCTAAACTTATATCACATAACTCAACTAAATCAAGACTGGGTGGAAAGGTAGGCATGACAACTATTTACAAACATCTGAAGAGGATTCATACCAGTGGCAACAAGGGAATTATATTCAGGGTAACAGAGAAAAGAGCAAATGTCCGCCCCGTGGTTTGCATCACTCTCCTCAAGCTTGCCTTTCTGCCATCCGAGTTATCTACTTCCTGAGTCACTTGCTATAGCAAACAAGCCCTTTTAAAAACTGTACCTAGCAGAGCTACCCTAAGGGAGGTATAGGAAGGATGGCTAAGAGCAGAGGGATGAAATCATGAATCAGGAAGAAAAAACAGCAGGAAAAGGTTCCGGACAGTTTGTTTTCTGCTGTGGGAATCACTTCCCAAAGGAAGTGGCAGAAGATTAACCACTTGAGTCCCTTGAAACCTTGACAAAACACTAAATTTCTGCACTCCCATCAGAAATTCATGCATGTTCTAGTGAAGCTCACATCCCTCTGAATCAGTCCTTCACAAGGGTGGGCACAACTAGGAACATGATGCAGGTGGATGACCAAATGTTCAGAGCAGAATGAGCTCCCTGGCTGGACACTCAAAGGACACCATATTTTTAATTGACGACTTTTCATTTTGAAATAAGTCTGGTTCATTTATCACGTGGCTGGCAAACAGATATAGCACTTACCAGCCCCAACTGATTAAGGTAAGATTTCCTTCCGCATGCCTGTCAAGTTTGTACCTCTCAGCTGGAACATCTTTGAAAAGGACAAAAGTTGAAGGTGTTCACATCCTAAACTTGCCTCGTCTTGCATATCTATTGCCAACGGCTCACTGTTTTTGCAACCCTTATAAATATAGCCTTCGGCAGGCTTGCAAAATGCTACTTAATCATTTGCCAGAGGCAAGTAATATTTTTTGTGACAGGAGAATGAATCACCAATTTCATCATCAGGATAGATATGAACAATGAATGTCTTTGCTACTTTTAAAGTCCTGGTTAATTTAGTCTAATATACCTCTTTCTAGCAGCATAACACTTCCTTAAAAAAAAAAAAAGTTGCTACCAAGTCATCCCATTTCATAATGGAAACCCAATTGTTTTCACTCTTCCACCATCACCTACTGAGTGACTATGTGCTAGTACAGATTGTATAAATCTGTTTTCATATACATAAAGTCCTGCTCCATCTCAACACTTCAGCACAGACACAGCGTTAGCCATGAGCAGTTCCACGAACAGAGACAATCCTTACTCCTGAAGGTCTGCGAGTCTTGGCACGAACAGGACTGTAGCACCAACGCAAAACCTACCCGAAAAAAATGAACATTTTTACCCAACAGCATGTGTTGGCATGAACAGACTGTTGTATTATACCAAATGCAAATGTAGAAGGAACCAAGAACACTGTACAATTTTTTTTTTTCCATAAAGAAAAATAGTCACAAAGGCAACTTGCTGAGTCTTAACAGGCAGTCGGACACTTATTCCATAAGATAAAGACATCTGACACAGGCTAAACAGTGAGTCAGAAAAATTTCCTATCACTTCATGCTTCCTTCCAAGCATGGGCACAGGAGAGCAGGAACAGGAGTCACAACACTGCGCTCCTACTGCTGTAAGTTATTCCAGCAACCACCACGTGAAACAGATCGCACACAGAGGCCTGGCATTCCCACTTCCAGGTTGGAATAGCAGGTTGGAAAGGCTCCGAGCACGAATCTGAGCGCACCGAGCTACAGACGCTGCGCTGGTGCCGCCACTCAAACCACGCTTGCACCCCGCTCCTCACCGTTACTTCCAGGACACTCGCGCAGGTCACAAACATCCCAAGGTCCTACAGCGCCCAACTCCCCGGTACCTCATCCCTGCCACCCGCGCCTCCCCAGCCCCTGCTGCCCGCGGGAGCCGAGCCTTCCCCCGCCGTAGCGGGTGCTGGGAACGCTTCCTCCCGGGAAGCCGTCCCGAACTTCGGCAGGGCTGCTCCCGTCCCGGCACGTCCCGGCGGCCCGGGCGGACAAAGGCCCGGCTGGAGGCGCGGAGGCCCCCGCGGGCACAGGAAGGCGCGGGCCGGGCGGCACCTCCCGCCCGAGACGCGCTCCCCGCCCCGGCGCCGGGGCAGGCGCGGCGGGACCGGAGCGGCCGCTCCCTCGCTCGGGGACCCCGCGGCTCCGAGCGCTCCCGGGGACTCCCGGCCGCCGCCCTCTGCCCCGCACCGCCTGCCCCGGACGCGGCGCCGCGGAGGCACCGCTCAGCCCGCTCCCCGCCGGCTCCAACCCCCGCCCTGCTCTCCCGCTCCCCGCCGGCTCCAACCCCCGCCCCGTGCTCCCGCTACCTCAGCCATGGCGGTGGCTGCAGGCGGCGGGCGCTCCGGCCCGGGCTCGGCTGGGCTGGGCTGGGCTGGGCTGGGCTGGGCGCGGCGGGACGGGACGGGACGCCCGGTCTCACTCCACTCCCGTCCGGCCGCCTCCGCGCTCCGCGCTGCTGAGGGAGCCCGGAGGGGGAGGGGAGGGTCCGCGCGCGGCCGCGCTGTCCCCGCCCCGGAAGCGCATTCCTCCCCGCTGCCGTCAGGCGGGGCGGTGCTCGGCGCCGCGGAGCTGGGGTAGCGGGGAAGGCGCTGTCCCTGCCCGAGGTGGCTCGTCCCTTCGCTGCCCCGCCCCCCCTCCGCGGCGACCTTATGTGGTGGGGTTTCATAGCATCCTAGAATCGCTTGGTTGGAAAAGACCCTTTAGATCATCGAGTCAAACCCTACCTGTGCATTACTAAACCACATCCCTGAGCACCTCGTCCGCCCGTCTTTTAAATCCCTCCAGGGATGGTGGCTCTACCACCTCCGTGGGTAGCTGTGCCAGTGCCTGACAACCCTTTCGGTGGAGATATTTTTCCTGCTATCTGTTCTGAACCTTCCCTAGCACAACTTGAGGCCATTACCTCTTTCCTATCACTTAGTCGCTTGGGAAAAGAGACCCAACACCCGCCTCGCTACTACCTCCTGTCAGGCAGTTGTAGACGGTGATAAGGTCTCTCCTCAGCCTCCTTTTCTCCAGGCTGAGCAACCCCAGTTCCCTCGGCCGCTCCTCATAAGACTTATTCTCCATCCCCTTCACCAGCTTCATTCCCCTTCTCTGGATGCATTCCGGCCCCTCTATGTCTGTGGGTTTGTGTGGCCGCTGAAGCTGGTGCCAGTTCTTAGGTTGGTATGATGAACTAAATGAGTGGTGCTGCAAACTGATAATCACTTTCCTCTGCTTTGTTTCTAACTGCACTTTACAATAAAAAAATAACGGTTTCTGCCTTGACTCAAGCTCAGCCTGCGATCCAACCCTCTGTTCCATTTGGGCAGTACAGTTATTGAGGATGCAGTCTATTAACACAGCTGCATTAGCAGAAGCTTTTAATGCTGGCACAGCTATAACTGTAAAGCTGTTTTAGTGGTGTCAGAAAACGAGATTGAAATGATAAACTGCTACTCCATGGAGCTCGATCAAAAACAAGCACTGGACAAATGAAGTGGAAGAGAAATAACTTTGACAATCAGAGATGGGTAAGACAGAGACCACATGTTTCCACAGATCAATTTGTATATAATATTAATACTGCCAGGAACAGGGAAAGAAGTTGCCGCGAAATGAAAGTTCTAAACTGGTAGAAATGTATGCCATGCAAAACAAAGGCAAATGCTGGAGGATAGTGATCTGCCAAAAATGTAAGAAATTTAAGTACTGTAGGAGAAAAAAATACTTTTTGCCAAGGAATTATTCCTTTCTTCCTTATTGCAAGCAAAAAAAGAAAGCACATTTTGCCAGAATGTGCAAATGATGAGCAGAAGCCCCCTCTGGTGCACTCCAAACAAGCAGTGGTAAAAACGTTCCTCAGATTGCTGGGACTATGAGGAGTAAATAAAACTGCTTAACAAACTGGTGCTTCAAGTACCACCCAAGGCTCAGCTCAGATATTTGTGTGTCAAGTTGCCAGTGGCTGACTGTGCTGTGCAATAGGAAACTGGCAGAGAAAAACCTCTCAAAAGGCTGAAAATACCATTGAATTATTGGCTGCTCTCTGGACTCCTTTGGAGAATACAGATACCTATGAACACCAATTGGTATTTTCCAACACTTCTAAAGTACTAGAGACGTCAGAAACTAGAGTTGAAGGTATCTGAGCCAGCAGACACAATTACAGATGATGTCAAAATGTTTAATGTAGCATCTCCGTACTGCAGTGTACATGGCATCTGGGAAAGTGAGTGAACAGTTTTTTATGTAAGGGCTCAAGAAAAAACAGCTTTTCATGGTTTGAACAGGCAGATAGAAAATGTGTGGATCACTGATAGGCTTGGGTACCATTTCTGGGGATCCCCATCCTTGCATCTTACATAAAATAGGAGAAAATGTGAATAGGTGAAAATTTCGATATCAGCGTCTGTTTGTCTCCTCATGGACAATGAAGAACAATTCTCTGGAAGCAGGCAGTGAGCAAACCTGGCGACTCGTCAGCCATGCATGGTATGCCCATTATATGGAGTGATACGTTTTCATTGGAGTGAGTTTCTCTTGCCCCATGCAAAGGCTGGAGTGAAGTGAGTCACAGGTATGTCCAGCTGGAAGATTGTAGTCTGTGGGCAAAGGTTTGCTCTCCAAGACCATCTGCCTGCAAGACACTGAATGACCTGCTGGACTTGCCTCCTGTTCACAGGAGCAACGTTCGGCACTTAGCCACAATCACCCTGATACGTTAACACCTGGTTTATGATAAACACTTAGATCTCTACTGTGTTCAATCAACAGTCCTGTGTTGAGCATGAACCTAGAAAGGTCAGAGTCCAAAGCCCTTCCTTCAGCTCACCAGTGTTTAAAAAGCAACTTGTCTCCTTTTGGCTGTCAGGCAAGGAGAAAGGAGAAAACCAGAGTACGTGGCCCTTCTGGTGGGACTGGCCCATATCATCTGTTGCACGGGCATGGAGCAAGCTGGAGGCATGAGGAGTGGCTTTTGTTACAGCTGCACTGTGCCTTGTGGTCCTTCTGTCTTCCTCTGCCAATTTTCTACATTTACCTCCTTTGCAAAGCTGCTCTTTCCTCTTTTTGTACATGTGTTTGGATAAGGTAAGCTGTTGCTGTTACAATCCCATGTTTTCCCTGATGCCATTATCATACACTTTCCTTCTTGTTTGTCACATGGATATATTTCTTCCAAAGCTGTTTTGTGGGGCTCCTATGTCATTGTGAAGATCACATTTTATGCAGAAATTTTTAAGATATTTTTACTCTCAGTAAACAAGACAAGAATCCTTTTTCAACCTTAGACAAGACGCAAAAGTTCTTCCTGCATTCCAAAGTAAGGAAGAGAGCAGGAGTTAAGTGAAGAAAATAAAGTCTTTGAGATTTATGTTCAAAGAGAACACTTTTATGGTCTTGATAACACAGGACAGAGAGCTTGTGCACCAGCTTCTTGTGTTGCTTGAAATAAAGCATATTTCTAGAGAAGTTAGCTTAAAAACTTTGGACTCGAAGCTATTTAGGTGTTTAATTACCCAAGAAAAGATGCTTATGGACAATTAGAATTATCCCCAAAAGATGGTAATCTTGAATGTACAATAACTTTCTGAGATTCAGCAGTTAATTCTTACCATGTGCTGCTTATGTTCTGTGAGGCTCTGAGATCACGTGTCTATATATTCCATTCCCTCCTTCTCAGGGGATTCCCACGGCTTAGACAGGCAGCTCGTGCTCTTTTGGGGAAAAAATGATTTCCATTGCCCCCAAATCAGTGGGCAAGGAGGGCTGTGAGAGCTTTCCCCTGCAGAATTCTTCTGCCTTAATTTTGCCGTGAGGGACAATCTGCAACATTTTAACCTCAATACACTAGTTATTACTCCTTGAAATTACCACAATTTAGACTTTTGTAGAGGAGGGATAGGAATGAGAGAGGAGGATTTTGGTATCATCTGCTGCAGAAAAGTAGGAGAGGAGAACAACCTACTAGCAGTGAGAGGCTTTGTGTTGTGAGAGCAGGAGTAAGGACAGATTTTATGTTCATTGGTATGTAGGGGAAAGAGGAGCTATGTGGAAAACCACAGATTTTAAGCAAGACTAGAAGTCAAGAAACAGGACAAAAAAAGTCTGAAGGAAATAAATAGAAATTATACCTCTAGGAAAGGAGATTCAAGCAAATAGAATCACTATTGTGTAAGGTGATTGGCAGTTCTAATAGAAAATAATGGAAAAAAAAAGGCAGAATGTAGTATTGTTTTACTAATTCTGTGAAGTAGAAGAGAATCCTATATTGAGATTGTTCTGAAATCCTCAGGTGATCCTCCCTATTCTTACATACCCAGACTTATGATTTTGTTTCTTCAAGTCATTTGTTTCACCGATTATTTTATTTTTTACTTCTTAAACTCATGTATGAAATGTGTTGGCAGTGATGATATTTGGATGAAGATGCCAGTGATTTACAGCCAGAGTCTCTCATTTCCATGTTGTCAACAATCTGGATGCCTCTGGATGTTAATAGCAGTTTTGCTTGAGTATTGATTTATCCCACTACCTTGTTATCTAAGAAGAGGCTAATGCAAAACAGTTCTGACTTCCTATTGTGCTATTCATCCAGCTTTTCCTCCCTTCTTTATGACTCTGCCAGCAGTTGCAGTATTTTGCAACAGTAAACTGTGTAACTCACAGGACTCATCAAAAGAAGAATTCATTTTATTGGTCTGCAGGTGCAGGCTTTTAGATGAAAGACATAATTAATTAAATTCTAGGTGTGAAACTCAGTAAGAATTATTGTTGGCTAGCATCCTTGGCAGTAGGGCATTCTGACCACAAATGACTTTATAACTGTTGTGAACATAAAATCCCATTCTGATTTCAATTGGATGTAATAAACCAGCAAGGAACGAATATGAAAATACAGTTGTTAATGATGAACTAATATGTAATGGAAATATTCACAATAAATTTTTAGAAAAACTCAAAAGAAGGAGATGGAAGGTCATAAGGAAGTGAATTTATTGTGTTAAATAAGTATTTTCAAGTTACTGTGGAGATACTGCACACTGAGGCCACGCTGGATGTCCAGTTGCTCAGGTGGTAGAAAGGTGTTTGTCTTTCATCCTTTTGCCTCACAGCTTATTCACATTCTGAAGTATTGTCTGTAACCAGATACTTGAATACGTAGCATTACCTTTCTGCTGCAGCTGAGGTTTAGTTAAAATTAAACAGTCTCCAATCTAGTAAACATAAATCTTCATTCTCTTTGCTCAGCTAGTACCTGTACCCCTCGTTCTGGTCTGTGGTGTGGACTCTCAGCTATCCCTTTCAGCAGTGGTACCTAGCCTTCGTGCTGACACGTTCTAGCTGCATCCATCTGCTCCTGATCCCGCTTCAGGAAAGATGAATTTTAAGGACAGTTGAGTCACACAATGTACTCTGAAGATGCACCTGTGGGTTCCAAGAAAACTCTGCCCAGTCACTGTCTTTCCAGACTGGAGTCTTGCTAGAGACAAAGCTTTTGAAAATGTCAAATGCTAATGAGTTTCTATCAAGCATAGGTGAACTAATGTAGTCCTGCCTCATAAACACTGCTTGTTGTTGTAAGAAAGGCCAAGGATACCTCTAATAGCTCAAAGACCTTTGCCCCAAGGATGGGAGGTTGCAGGAATTATTTTACCTTCATTTGTTGTGTGTTAGTTTTACACTATTGGAAATGGCAGGTCCATTTTTGCTTTCTGAATGAAAATATACAACTTCAGAAAGATGTTTTTCTTAGGTGACTTCAGACTGATGCATAAATATGGCAAAGCTGTATAGTAGGTACGATGGGATTATAAACAGAAATATGGCCTTGACTGAAGGCAGTGATACTTACACATCAGTTTTGTAGGTTTACAGGGACATTCTTGAGGTGATATTAATAAATTTCCTAATACTTGAAAAGAACTGTAAAAAGTACTGCAATGCTGACATTATACCAAGCAGTAAAATGAAAAGAAGATGCTATTGAATGTAAATAATTCTCAGATGCACAGCACCGAGGTAACATGTGAACCCTAAATTAGAACTGGCCTGTGTAATTTCATTTTCTAAGTACATCCAACACAGTAAGTTTAAAAAACATTATTAACAGTAAATATTGAACGAGCTTTGAAACATATCCATTTTGATAATTTAACATCTTCTGATATTTCTAGCAAGACAGCTTTTTTAAAAAATAGCCTTTTTGTACAACCCTCCTTCCTTTTAAGCTTTTCTTTATTATAATATCATAAAAGTGTAATGTTTCATTTTAAATTCAATAAATTTATTTTATTGTTATTCAGATATCAAAGGAGAAATGATTTACTGGTGTAAATATTTATTTATGCACTGTGAAACTATTCTGTAAGGAGTCCTCAAGAGCAGATCTGTTATACTCAGGCCCCTGGATTGTAAACTTAGCAAAGACCTAGGAGCAGATCTTCACCTCTGCTGCTTTGCGTAACTCCACTTGACCCTCGATTATAGACAGTTTGACAAGAATTTCAGCTGATGACCCATCTTACAAGCAGACAGCACCAAACTTTTGGTGGGATCTATCTCAGCCAGAGGCAGCTAATTAGTTTCTAGGCTGATACCATAGTCAGTGGGCAGAGTGATTCATTCTGCCTGAAGATAAGTGCCTGAAAGTCTCACATCTCTCTCTGTAATAATCAGTCTGTACTTGGCAGCTAACTTTTCATTTGCAAAGATAAGTGCGACAAACCTTCCCCACATTTTATGTTCTGTACTTTCAAATACTGAATCTCTTCTGAGTACTGGAAGAAACGTGTGTGTGCCCAGTTTGAGTGGTTAGAGGAAGCTGCATGCTGTCTGCTAAGCAGAGACTGCTGCACTCATACTCAAGTTTTATAAACTTCTTACTCAGTTCTTATTTGACAGTGCTCCTTGTGAAGAATTTCCACTTAGTCACTGGCTATTTAGCACAAATGATTGATCAGGAACATTCCTCTAATGTAAATCAGTCTTATCATGTTTAAACACAAATATAACTTCTACCACCCAGGATGTTATGCATGCTGGGAATGGGAGGGACACAAACAGCTGGAAGCATTCCCTGTTTACTGAATCCATATTACTATAGTGCTTCTTTGCACAGTTGGAGAAATGCTGTGCAGCAGGAACAGTTTACAAAGAGTTTCAAATTGTTTGGCCTTAAGAGCATGTGATTTGCCGTTCATTTTATGCCTTGATTTCAGTCCCCTGTTTGGGCTAAAAATAAAGAGACAGAAATGTTAAGTATGCTGGCATTTTATTTATTCCACTAATTTCATTGCCAGCTTGTAGTAGAGGCTGCCTTTCCGCTTGTTCCATAATTCAGAGATTACTTTTGTGCTGCTGAGAGTTGTATTTTCAGACTGTGATGGTACCATAAAAGTACACTGAACTGACTCAAGCTGACTCATGGTTGGGGCAGATGATGCCTACAGCTCAGCTGATTCTGGATAGCATCACAGGCTTATTTATATAAAATGTTTAAGGCTTTCAAGTGACTTGTTAATTCTCCCTTATTTAAAATGTAATTTTACACCAGGCACCCCTTTCGTGTTTCTGTATCTATTTCATTTGTTACACCTTGTCCTTTTTAGTGGAGGTGAACTGAATAAAAGTAGTGTATTGTTTACATGCAGGGTTTTTTTTTTATTATTTTTTGTTGGGGAAGGATAGGACTGAAAAGAAAATGAGGGTTGTCATTCTTATTACCTGACATTTTCATTTCAGTCATGCTCTTAAGGAACAGCCTTGACTTCCGAGTGCAAACAGGAAGTTGATTCACCTGTGGGAAAAGGTCCAGACTTGCTTGTGACACTTCACCTGCAACAAAAGATTTGTCCTTTGCTTTGATTCAGTTTTTGGAGTGAAACCAAATGACACAGCACTGATAAATCAATATACTCAGCTTGTTATAACGTCTTACTCTCTTTTTCTTACCAGACTTACTACCTTAAAAGCACTGTGCTATTTCTGGAAATAATTTTTGTCTTGGGATACAGAAAAATGAGCTAATTGAACAGAATTTTACTTTTCACACTTTATTGTTTTATAGTTTCACAGAAATTATTTAATCACCTGTTGAATAAAATGCCCTGTTATGAGATGATCACATATTTTTTTTGGCACTCAAAAAGTTATTTGTTACAGTTTGAGTCTGACTCTGAAATTTGATTTAGCCTTTTGGTCGCCGGAGGAGGAAGTATGATGGATAGACTGGTGCAAGAAGAAAAATAGCACTTAGGCACCTATTTAGAGATAATTTACATCTGAAAGTAAGCCCCAGGACAATTGTATTAAATGATCTACTCTATGACAGAGAAGGTTTTACCCACCACGCTTCCCAATACACAGTTAATTTCATCCAGGAGTCCATTGACTGGCTTCTACAGCATTTGGAGTTTACAGATCATTTTCCCAAGCTTACATCCAGCAGTAGAGTGTCCCCGTAATGGTACAAGACATTTTCCTGGCTAAAGAATGAATGTGAATTCTTGTGCCTGGCTCCTTAAATTTTAGATGTCATCACCTGTCAAGTCCCTTTCTTTTCCAGTACTTTTCCCTTTCTTTTCCAGTACTGGATTAATTACTGTGTGAATGGAATCTAAATCTTCATCTCTTTATATCTGGACGTATACATACGTGGATATAGAAACATGTGTATGTATATGATTTATAAAGATTTTCAATTATTTTCTGTTCTCATCCTCTTCTAGGAAAAAAATTGTTTCTCTTTTGCATTAAAAGAGATTCTTTTTAAACTATATGCTTATACTATCTGGTTTAAGTATTGATTCAGAATATTTAAACAACTCATGTAAATGAAGTAACTATTTAATGATTTCTTAAAACTGTATATGCTAAATGTTATGGACTAAATCCAGGACAAAAGTAGTTCTTTTGATTTCTTTGGCAATGTTGTTACAACATTCTCTGAGAAGAGTGATGTGTCTCATCAGGATTTAATTTCTCATGTTTCACACCCCCCTGGTGTTCCTATTAGTTCTAGAAATAAGTGAGATTTGTTACACTAGATTTTGTTCTAACTTATGCTACCACATGGTCCTTGGATGCCACCAGTATTAATGATTTTTGTAGTGAAAACATGAACCTTAGTGAGCCTGTGAGTTCATGAGAAGCTAGTGAAGCCTATTTTGGTGAGCGTTTGTTCCTTATGGTTTCCTTACTATTTAGCTATGACGTTTCAATTTGCTATCAACATGTATCATGCAACTAAATTGTTCTTCCCTTCTCCCATGGGCTGTTTGGGCAGCAGCATGCAGACTGCTCTATTTATGGTTGCAGCACACTATTTCTGACAGCACAAAGTATGCTGCTGTGCTGCTGGCATAGTCCAGCAGCCCTCTGCTTCTGATGTTTGCCTCATAATAGCCTTCTGGTTTGAGTTATCTTGGCAAGGAAATGTCCCACGATGACTGCCAACGCTTTTTGTTTCATAGCCCTTTTTCTAATTCCAGTGCTTCATGTCCCTATCCCAGGTGAGGCCACACAAAAACGGTTGTCCCAGGCTGCTGGCCATCAGCCTCAGTCCATCTCTGGCTGCCCAAACATTGTGCCTCTGCTTGAGTGCTTTCCCAGGTGGTCAGCTGCTCTAGTCTTTTTGGCTACTGGTGCTGCTGGCCCAAATCTCATGTCTCCTTGATTTGTCCTTGATGTCTCCTCTTATGCTACCCCATCCACTGTTCAAAACCTCTGGCATTGGAAAAAAGCATTTCAAGCACTTGACAGAAGCAGCTGGAACTAAAATTTCATCTGAGCAGATATGAGGGCAGAGAAGGAAGAAAAGTATCCCTTGAAAAAGCAAAAAACAAAATGCCATTTGGTAGTTTAAGACACATTCTTCTGTAAATAATATTCCTCAGGCAACCAAAAATATTCATGTCTCGTCTCTTTCAACATTTGCTGGAAATCCACTAAAGAGTCCAGACACTCTGGGACACACGTGCATACACCTGTTTCTAGTGATAGGATTAAAACCTTTCGTGTTTCCATATTAAACTGAACTAAAAAATGAGCAAATAGGGTGACAATATAATTTGACCATACAAAGTAGAAATATTTCATATGCAAAATCCAACACAAAACCCCCAAGACTAACCCTATAGATCTGGAACCAAGAGTGGGAGAGACAAAGAGAAGGTTATAGAATATGTTCTAACCTGTCACAGTGAGACGAGACTCAACTCAATCACTTCGCTCTGTATGAGTGGACACATGCTCAAATACAGACATTTTCTTACCGTCAGTCAGAAAATGTTGGGGTCCACCAGCCCACAGCGCTTTGTCTGTGGAGCAGTTCTTAGCTAATAACAACATCACTCTGCTTTAGCACCCACCCTATTCATCACACCCGGCTCCCTCTTCCCAAAGATCAAGTCGGTGCTCAAAGGAACCCATTTTTTGTTGGTAGAAGATGTGAAAGCAAACCCGACAAATATCCTCAATAGTCTTTTAGAAAATTCAGCGGAATTGATCTGAATTTTGGTAGCATCATATGCAGCTGTGTGTCACCTCAGAAGGGCACTATTCTGAACGTGGTTGTAGTTGTTTTTCTTAAATTGCTAAATAAAAAGAGTTACAGGCACAGCCTCAGTGTATTTTTTTTGTGAACCTCGTGTGCTAATATTAGCAGACTGGCACCAGCTTGAAATTATTATTCAAACATGCAAACTGGGTAACCCAATAGAAAAAGCTGGCCAGCTGATATCTGTGAACTTCTTATTCTGTTGTTCCACCATTGTTAGAAAATAATTTTCTTGAAAACACTTTTGCAGGCTGGCTGGCTGCTTTCCTGGAAAATAGCTTCTGAATAAATAATAGGGCTCGGTGGAAACTCCATGGAAACTGGGGGGTGAGAGCTCTGTTTGCAGCTGTTGTCCTCATCCACATCTCCATTGTAACCACTGAATCTATTAAAGTGTAAATCCAGTGGTTTCCTCCCTGACAGACTTCCAAGTCTTTCCCTTCATATTTCTACAGTGCAGATGATTTTGTTTAGGTCCTTTACAAGTCCATGAACTTGACCCAGAAGAGATGAGTATCAAAAATTAGTAGTTTGGTTTTAATAGTTTGGTAAACCCACTTGGTCTGGAGTCCTTTGTCCTCATAGGGTGACTTAAATTGAAATACTGAAAAGGGAAATTAGCCAAAATCAAGCATGGTTTTGGTTTTGCAAGATATCCTGAGCAGCTGCTTTTGCAAATACTGGGATAATTTTCTTCTGAATTCATAAATCTAGAGTTCCCTGTGAGATTTGGTACTTAGCCAGAGTATATTTTTAATGTAATAGCCGTGTAAAGAACAAAAATGGAAAATGCAGAGACTATAGAATTTATACATTTCACATGACAATACTGTGTTGAACTTTTTTTTCCTAATACCTTAAATAACCATTTAGCATTATATTTTGGTTTAATTTTCTATTTTACTAATGCGGAGCTTTTTTTTTTTTTTTTGTTGTTTACTCACTTGTATAGACAGTGAAAGAAAATAGCAACCTAAAGGTCCTGGCAGAGGCTCCTGAAGATAGAAACTGTACAATAGGTGTGGTGTGCATTTCCTCTGGGCAATAATTCTGCAAGGCAGGGCAGCATGACTTCACGTGGGATTGTCTCATTTGAACACTGTTAAGTGAGTGGTTATGGTATGATTTTTTCCTCACTCAATATTGCCAAAGTAGTCTTAAAATTTGGTTTCATAAACCAAGTTGGAATTATTCACACATAAATGACTAGAAAAGAAGAGGTAGTAATTTTTTTAAAGGGAATTAAAAATACTTAACATTTAGTATACAGAGACACCAATCTTCTAGTTAAAGATGCTTCTGGTGGGGGTGTGTGTGTGGACTAGATAACCTGTAAAGGTCTCTATTGGTCCAAAACTTTTGATGATTCTATGATTCTCTGCAGGAGAGTAGGGAAAAGGAATGGCTGGCAGTAGGCTCTCCTTGTGTCACTTGTTTTCTTGGGCAGGAAGAAAGTAAAAATGTTCCTCCCACAGTTTTCTGAAAATTCAAATAGCGCCAACAAACTTGAAACTCTAATATTCTTCTTCATCACTGCACTAAATTGAGTCCAGTAGTGGAGAGACATGCATTAGTATGGAGAGAATGTCAGCTGAGTTTACTGAAACTGATTAAAAATATGACTTTTCATTTGCAACACATCTATTTTAAAAAATATACATTTTTTCCCCCAAGCTTAGTCTGAAAATATCTTGATGAACCAGAAGTTGCTCAACCTGCATGTCTCCCAGCTCAGACCTGTACCTGATGACAGGGCTGTAAAACTGTGCTGCCTGCAGCATTGTCCAACCCACATCCACTGGGCTTCCTCAGAAACTCTGGCTTTGGCAAAGGCCTGGAAATAAAAGCTATTCCAGACAGTCCATTTCACATTCAACAGTGCAGTTTTTTTTTTTTTTTTTTTGGCAAAACTTGGTTTCAGAAGTGCTCTTCTAATTAACTTTAGCTCAAATTCCTCTGCTTTTGCTATGGCACCAAATGTGGAGGTAGGAGATGCTATCTTTTAGTGTGACCTTGGGCCAGTTTTAGCTTAAATAACAACTTAATAAAGCTTGTAAGCAGAGTTTTGATTTTCTGCCCTTTCATAGAAATTGAGATGCAGGTATTGGCTTGCTGGAGCTTGCCATCATCCTTTCCCTGGCAGCAGCAGAAACAGTGCTCTGGTCCATATGATTCTGGAGTGAAACTTCTGGGGAAGTGGCAATGTCTTTGCTCTGGTTCTTCCCAAGGCTACTGATCATTGCTGGAGACACAGCAACAGATTGTCTGACTGTGTTATAATAATTCTGACTTTTTTTGGTGCACAAGGACAAAGCCTTGTTGAGGCCTCCTTTGCTGTCGAGCAATAATATATTACCTGTTCCTGTAGTTTTGCTTCCAAATACATTTTCTGTTGCCTGCTAGGACATCAGCTAATCTTCTAGCCTTTGCCTCTGTGAGGAAATCTGACAGATTTCCCTCTTCCTCCTGTTTTTGTATAATTTGTAGGTACTTAATTTTCTGAAGAGATTTCTGCCCCTCTGCTGAGCTTTTGTTACAATCTGGGTAAGAATATTTAACAATGTAAATATATAGAATTTGGCTAGAAAGTGGAGGGAGATGGATCAATGTCTACAAATATTCAAAGGGCACTTGCACGAAGGAGGGAGAGGAGTTTTCTAGGAGTATCCAAGAGCTTATATACTAGAATCAAGAATAACTAAAATAGAACAAAACTGCATTTTTGGACAAGTACAAGGAAAATATTTCCCAGCTTTACTGCTTTGTAGAAGAGATTCTGGAAATAAAACTCTTATGCCTCATAATTTAAAGAGTCAGCTGGAGTACTCTGGGTAGAAACATGCAGTAGAAGAATGGAAAAGACGACCCAAGAGTCATGACCAGAATTTGCTAGGAAGAAACAGATTTATTATTGGTGTCATTTACATGATGGCAGTCTACAGACAGAAAGTAAGATTAAAAGGAGGGCACCATCCATGTCCTGAGAGAATTGCACCCTAAGGCCCTAATCCTGCAGCTGTATCTGTAGAGATGAAGCCTGGAGATGGAGTGATGGAAATCCAGAGCCTGGAGGGCTCTGCAGAGCTGCAAGTCTGGCCTGCATGAAGTGATACAGCTTCAGCTTGTATCCACTGAGAAAGCATGTAGATAGCACAGCCCTAAGTGTTCAGGTGGTTCGTCTGAAGCTCTGGGAGACCCAATGGAAAAGGCCCATCAGCTTCAATTGTCCCATTCGATGCCTTTGCCCTGTTCTAAGAAGTGGCAGAGATATTAATTTGCACTGTTCTTTAAATACTGGTGAAAGAGAGAGGCACAGGGCAGTTTTGAAGAGTGCTTACCAGCCTAGGATTCCGTACACAGGTTGTTAGTGCATGTTCAGACATGGACTTGTCCACCTGACTAACCTGATCCATGAGTAGAGGAGAAACTGCCCTTAATTTTCCCCTTAATTTTTTTGAGTAACTTGCCTGAAAAGGGTTCACTCTTGAAGATGTTCGTTGTTGGGCCTCCTAGGTCCTTTCCAGGAAAATGAGAAGCCTTCTCTAACTGGATGATTACAGTACAGTGCAAAACAAGCCCCAAACCTATGCTTGCTGTCTCGTTAAGGGAGTTATGTACAGAAGTTGTAACAAAATTGCTTGAGGACATGTTATTTTAGTTTTGAACATTTACTTTCTCATGTACAGAAAGTCTAGAAAATAGAAATAGTAGAAAAAATGTTACTGAAATATCTCAACCCTATAATTTATTCAAGGGACACATTTGAAACTATATGAAATCTGCACTGTTGAAATGAAGGTGCAAAATCAGTAGTGATCTCTGTCCTGTTTTCTAAGACAGTCTTAAAAGAATTGTGATACAAGTGACCACTCCAAATTTCATTGAGGGATCAGAAATGCACATGGTGTTGTAGGTGCAGCTGCGCAATAGTATTATCTATTTTTAAGATGTGACATTGTGTAGTGTGAGGCTTTCTTAAGACCTGCACTCAGAGTTGTACTCTTTAGTTACTCATTAAATCCACCTTAAAACCTCTGCATGCAGAGGGACAGTTTTTCTTCTGTTTAGCTGCCAATGTAGCATCAGGGTTTGACAAGCTTGTTGGAATTACACGACACTACCATCTCAGCTAGTTTTTGAACAAATTACCTGCTTTAATTTTCTTACTAATAATGGATATTAGAGTGTTTTATTTTTTTATTTCCATGGACCAATATTCAGAAATTATGGAAAGCAGTAGATCCTTCCTTTTGCTTCTACTTTGCTGTTCACCACTCTGTTCATTCTTACATTTATTTACACCCTTTCTTCCCATTTTCTTACTTTCATTTATACCTGACCTTTCTGTTTCCAAACCTTCTCACTTCTCATCTCACTTCCTTTTCTATTTCTTCTTCCACATTGTTTCCTCCACCATTTGTTCGGTTCAATGCATTCCCCCAGCTTGAGTGGAAAAATAATTTGAAAATCCTGAAGGAGGCTTACAGGATGGAAGCAGCAGGAAATGAGGGTGCAGAAATAAAGAGGAAGTTCTTACTCATGAAGTGGTGTTGCACTGTTGGCAAGAGGGTAAAAAAAAAGTGGTGAAGAGAGAAAGAATGTGCATGCTTAAAATCCAGCCTGACCTGGGACTATTCCTCTTCTCTTTCTCCATAGCTTTTGCCTCACTGAAGTGAGGATTTAGGCCTTTATCTCTGATGCTAATAAACAGAAGAAACATAAAACACCCATAAAGTTAAGCTACATCAAGAACATATATAATATGCTTATTTTGAAGGACTTCAAGAAGTAACCTTTGAACTGAAGTTCACTCCAGTAAACAAGACAAGAATTTGGATTTTGAGAATGGATTGTGAGAGCAAATATTTCTGCTTGAGATATTTTTTACATTCCAGAAATAACTGGTGAATTATGTGAGCTGTAGATATGCAACCCATTCTAAATGAGTATAATTTTAATTTCAAAATGTACTGTTTATCCCTCTTCTAAACCTTAAATAAATATTTTAAATGGGACATAACAGTTTTTCAGTTGAATGTGCACTCTTCTCTCTTCCAGCTCAGAATTATTTTGTTCAAAATTATTTTGTGTTTTATCACCAGCTACTCTGAGTATGCCTCTGGTTCAGTTACTGAGGTAACTAGTATCAAATAAAAATTATCTGAGCTGACTTCCAATTGAAATTAGCTTGGTTGCTGAGAGCTCTATGGAAATGGTCAAATGAAACATAGAATGGTTTGCAGGACACACCTAAGGCGGTTCTGTGGTTAACTGGAGTTGAGCTCTGTGGTGTCATGGTTGTGTTCCTTGTAATATCTGAAGTAGATGAGGAACAGCTCCTTTATGTGTATCTGCATATTAGCCAAAAATACTGCAGAAGCTACTGTTGAGACATCCCTGAGTTTCTTCAAGCCAACTTGCAGTCACCATTTATGATATAATAGTTAGTGATACAAGAGCTTCCTGCAATCAAGTTGCTGCAGATTACATCTATGAAATTGTTTTCATTTCTATAATAAGAAACAAAGTGTTTTTGTTTGTCAATATGACCTTTTTTTCACAACTCTAGACACTAATACCTGTTAGCTTGTACTAGTGAAGCAATTTTTCTGTGATTTGGAGTTCAGAACGGACAACCTGTCAGCGTTTCTCTTTTACCCTTCAAAAAAAATTCACTTTTCTGAAAAGTCTGAAAAGATTTTCAGAGTCTGAAAGATTTTCTTGTAAACTGAGTTTAACTCTGTTCTGAATTCCCCCAAACAATGATGACATGTAATGATAAAACAGAAGACCTGTGTACCTCTCTCCAGTCTTGCAAGACTTCCTATTTGTGCAGCCATAATATCACATTTAATGAGTCCATAGGTATGTCCATGGAAGGGAATAATAAGGTAAGGACAGAATAAAGTTACTGTAGTTCTTGACTCAGCACTGCTTTGTGCTCAAACAACTGACCTGATGGGGCCCTGAAAGAACTTTTTTCACACTTGTCCCCCATTGTGTTCTGCAGGGCCCTTTGCAGCATTAGAAGTATCTGACACAATTCCTGCTTTGTAGCAGTCCTGATAACACTATGGTTGAGTCCAAAGTAGCTGAAATACTGAGTCTGTTACAGTGAAAGAGGCTCTTTATTCATAGACTGTAAAGCCATAAGGGATCCTTCAGATCATCTAGTTTATCTCCTGCATAACACAAGCTTTGTACCCATGGCAGTTTGAATAAAGCGTATCTTTCAGTGAGCTTTTCACTCTTCACTTGAAAGCCTCAACTGATGGGGAATCCACCACAGCCCTTGCATGTTCTTTCAGTGTTTGCAATTTACAGCCTGAATCCGTTGCCAGTTTACAGCCTTGATCACACTGCTCCTGTTTCTAATCTGCTCGTTTCCTCTGGACTGTGACCAAGTCAAGTTCTTCTAACTTCTTCTTGTACAATAGATAAAACTAAATATTGAGTAGAATAATAGCATATGTTTAGAGAAAATGTTAGTAAAAATATTAACATTTAATTTCTGTGTACTTTTATTAAGATGCTACTAAGGTCCTAAGACCAATTTTCAAGAACTAACATAGAAAGTTAGCGAAAAGTATTTAGATATGTATACATTAAAGACCCCAGGGGTATGTTCATACAGACTGGTAGGCTTCTGACTCTGAGACCTGAATGCCTTTGTAAAGGAATGGCTCTTTGGTATTGCACTTATTTCCCAGCTCAGTACAACTGAAACTGGTCAACATCACATAGAGGCACTAGTGTAGTTCTGGTAGTGGTAGAGCTGGATTGACATTCAATTGATTGCAAGCACAGTATCCCAGCCCCTGCAGCTGCTTCTCACTCTGTCTTTATGCTTCAACAGGTGTGTTCCGTCATTCCCATACAGTTAGGAAGCTTGCAATCATTCTTCATCAAAATGCTGATATTAAGTTCCCATGTGATGATGCTAAAAATCTGTTTCTGAAGAACTGAGGGTTTTATGAGATGAATTTGTAGCATAATATGGAGGTGAATGAAGTATGGAAGAAGTGGATAGGCTTAACTTCAGCTGATATCTTGCATGAAATCTTTCAAATAAGCAATAAATACAATAAAAATGCCATTCATTTCAAGCAACATAGAATTAGCAACTACAGTTCTAAGTGACATAAAATTTGTGACTCTTTACAAAAGATGGGAGAACTGTTTACATATATGTAGGTCCTTTCCATCCTTTAATATGCAGCTGGTACAGCAAACTGTCAGCACACACTTTGCAACAGTATTTTTGGAAGTGTATTTCCTGTAAGCCAGATTTACAAAGTACTCAAAATTTTTTGTCAGTTTCCTTACCATGACATCCCTGAAACAGATGTTACTTAACTTAAAGTGGCAGGAACGTTTGGTAGGAAATTCAATTTAAAACTGAAAAATGAGTAATTACTAAAAAGTCAGTAATTACTATTACATGTCCCTTAAAAATCCTGTGAATTTATCTGTGCTCCTTCACACTCCTTTTACCTAATACCGCAGAAGTTTCTAGGTTAATGATACTTGCAGGCATGAATTCTTCTCCCAATGAATTTTCCATCTCAGACTGGTCTCTGCAACTATGTGGAAGCATGGTTTGTTGTATGAAGCAAAGAGGAGAAGTAGGGGAGAGATGTCCAAGACTGTTTTTTTTTTAGGATTGCATCCTGGGGGACTGGAACACCGTAAGGTTTAGCAAGTTACTCAGAACCTTTTCTTGTCACAAACCAAATTTAAAACAAGAAAATCTTCTTCTTTACAGAGTTGAAAGCAGGTTACATGAAATGCAAAACATGCAAAAATGCATGAACGGAAATGAAAGTTAAAAAAGCCCCAACACTCATCTCTGCCAGGGACTCTGGTTACCGCTAAAGGTCCTTTCTCCCTGGATGAGTCATCTCTTAACCTGGCGGGTGCTTTATACTGGTCTTGACTCTGCAGCTTGAGGTTGCTTTCGCGGAAGAGTTCCGTCCTAGGGGGCCACTAGTTCTCCTTCTAGCCCACTTCTGAGGAGGAGGGGAGGGATTCAGAGCCAAGTCTCCCTTCCCCAGCTCTACGTCAGCTAGTTTCTATTAATACAAGCAAAGAGGGATTTACACCTTTCTACCAGTAAACTGACGTTTACAGCTGCCTGCTTAGGTAAGTTTAGAATTGAACGTCTCTCAGATAATCATGGACAAGGCTCTGTTTTCCAAAGAAGCTATGCCAATTACCTTCAGTTAGCAGGAAGTTGAAAGTTCACATCTTTTCTGTTAAACCATAACTTTGCCCATGCAAGAAGTTACAGCACTTTATGCTGATGTGATGAGTCTGAAGTGCCACCAGGAACTGATTACTTCAATGCTTTGGAAAAGACATGTGAAGAGTTCTATAAATGCTTTTCCTTATTATATGCTGGGGTTTTTTTTATGAACAACCAGAATATAAAAGATTTTTTTGACCAAAATAATATTTATTGGGTGTTTTTCACCCCCTAGAATTAGAACAGACCCATGCTAATCACCGATAAAATAAAGCATAAGAAATTGGCATAACAAAATGCATCTGTTTCTGTGGGCTTTTAGATCTCTTAGGACAAACAAAAAATACTTATTGGTATATAAAAACAGAAGTGAGTACTTGATTTTACTTACAAAGTGAAGCACAGATCTTTTAAGAGAATCCCTTTGATAGGTTATTTTATCACTTGAATCTCATCCCAGCAGTTGTTTTGAATTGTAGAGGTTGTTGAGCCAAGTGGGCTTTCCTTTGCATGCCACTCTATTATTTTATATTGTACTGAAACGGCAGTATTCCCTTGATTCTCAACAAGCCACTAAATAAAAATCTGTGTTTACTTTCTGAAGCTGCCAAGTTAGGCAGAGTTATAAGTAGAAAAATAATAATTCTGATGGAGGAAACGGGGTGAGGTTTTATTGGAAAGGTTATCTTCCCAGTGGGTTTTTATAGCATACTTAGACTGAAGCTTCAAAACCAATTTTTTGGTTACTGAACCAAGAAAGAAAGACTGCAGTGGTTGTTGTGTGCCATCTAGTGTTCCTCACATGAAGCAGACTTTCTGAGGAGTATTGTCTAAGTTTCCACGGGAGGGAAGTCCCATATTCTGGGTTCATAAGACCATCATGCATCAGGCCTTCTCTGCAAAATGCTTGCAAGGTGTGAGGCTGTGAAGCCTCTATGCTCTCTCTGTGCTGCTGGCACCAGGACTGGGAAAGGGAAGGAAGATAGGGAATAGCTAAACCACTTCTTTCAGATTACAGATAGATACCATGGTTTGAATATCACCTGCAGGTTGCCCTAGAACATAACATGAATCACATCAATGCTATGTCAGTCTCTGAACTTGAAGAACAGAAAATTGGCTTGAAGCAAATGAACTTAATGTCCCTGTGCTGCAGCTGGATATCGTGTAAGTTTGAATATAGAGGCAATGAAGTTCAGATTCTGTTTTGGTGCTGCACTGGACTCGTGTCTGGGGGCCCTGCAGGAGTTACTGTACTCACAACGAAAAAAGTGGTCTATATGTACTTCATCTTTATAAACTATTCTGGTTTAGTATGTCTCACTTTCAATATGTCTGGTTTTGTTGATCCAAAAATAACTGAACTGAATGCCATGAGGTGTCACAGTTAGTAAAAGACTAATTTTAAATGGTGTAAACAAAATATGGCTGGAGAGCTGAGAAACTTGCAGGAAACTCAGTAACACCATGGTGGCTTGAACTTTGCCAAGGTTGTAAAGAAACGTCTCTGAAAATTCAGAAAATGGAATGCATATGGACCAAGTCTCAGACAACTAAGCCTTGGAGATCATCATTTAGCTCTGGCATTGCTTATGTAAATTTTGTGGATGACCGCAGGGCAAACATTTGAAACAGTATGTTGTTCTGTGCATTAATGAGGAAGTGAAGTGTCAAGAAAGGGAACATTAAATGGAACTGAAAATATTGAATTAGAGACAGAAAATATTACTGGGTGTGGAGAGAGAAGGAAGCAGACCTGTGCTGCAAGGCTAAGTTTAAACTGGAATTTGAAAAGCCATATCTTTATCTGGCCCCTTTGTTCCAGTTTAGGTAGATGTAATCTACTTTGGAGAGATAATTCTTTCCAAAGGAACGTCAGCATAAGAAAATGTAGATAAACAGTGTAGAAAGACTGAGCTGGTAACAATTTTTTGGATATGCTATGGTTGTAGGTAAAGTTCAGAATGAAAATGCTTGTTATTAAATGCATATTAAAATGCTTATTATTATTAAAAGTGGTTCAAGAAGAGCAATTGATACAATCACTACGAAATAACTGAAGTGCCTGACATTAAGCATGCATGATAACCTTATTTTTGGGATCTTTCATAAATCCAGGCCAATCCACTCTGCGCATGCAATGAATCCATTCTAACTGATAGAAGCAGCAACTGAAAATAATTGTGGTGACTGCCACATGTGAAAATGTTTCAGATTTAGAAGCTGTTCTAATGGGCAGTGCACAGCCCAAACCACGGAATTCTACACCTTCGCAGCAGTGACACCTTTTATTGAGTTGCTTTTGTCCCCTACAACTTCTGCTGATCCTCTTTCTAAGGTACCTGTTTCTCGCAGTACTTACCTCTTTTAGCAGTTAAAGTCAAAACAGGCTTTGCAAAAATTGATTAGAAAAATCAATGCACTTGAGCACAAGAGATATCTCCTGCAGGCAGAAGAATAAGTATCTGCCTCCTTTTCCTAACCACTTGTACATTCTTTGGATTTAAATCAAAATACTATTGGAAATTCAAGATCTTTTTCTCTTAAACATAGCTTCTCTAAATCATTGACCATGTCTCTGACTTTTCCAATTAGTTTGTTATTGACCAGAACAGCCAGTCAAAGATTCATGTTTAACCCCTGGTCCCTTTTGCTGATTTCATAATCCATCAGGTAAGTCACTCCTTAATAATTTCTCCTCTGGAATTCAAACAGAGGGAAACCTGGGGAGGAATTATTTCTTTCTAGGAGGACGCCAGATGAATAAGTGATCATCATTAAGTCTGTGCAAAGCGCAGGAGTTTTCCTTGTCACATCCTGTGGATTTTGATTGAAAAGAATGAAGTAAAAGACAGCAGAGAATACCAGCAAACTCCACAGTCAAGACAGTGTGTGAATGACAACCACACACTGACACTGTCACCCTGAGGCTGTCCCTAATATCGAAGGGAATTTGTGTAGATTTCCTCAAATTATTACACTATGTATTCTTTATTTTTAGTGCGTGTGAATGGTGTGCACAATACAACCAACGGCTGATGGGGCTGGGCACATCCTCCCATACAATATTAATAATGGGGAAAAAATAAACATTGCACACAGCAGCATAAAATGATAAGACAGCCAGTTTCCTACATGAAAGATGAGATAAAGCTTGGGTCTGTAACTCAGGAAACACATCAGCATTTTCATCACATGCAGCCTGGAATGCTGGCTATAAACAATAGACTGGCAACACAAGGGGAGGAAAGGAGAGAATTACTTAGTCTAAACAATTTATCTAAGAAAATTTTAATGAGCTGCTTTTGTGTTTCAGTACAGACACAGGGTTTTCACTCAAATGATCTCGCCTAGAGGATAGTTAGCAGTGGTGGAAAGGAGAATACCAAGGGGGTTGGGCAAAGGAATTTTGTCAGCATTTTGAAGAGATGCTCTGCTCCATCCTGGGACAGGAGGGGAAGCATAAAGGTTGTTTACCTTTTCCTCTGACCTTCCACATTGTTTGGTCTCAACGATCCTTCATTTCCTATTTTATTCTGTCCAGCTCTGAAGATGCTTCCGCAGAACAGAATGCAGGATTTTAAAATGGAGAACATTTCCAAAGCAAAAAAAAGCACTAAACCTTTCAGGATGGGTTATTGTCGCCAGTCACATTTGCATGAGAAGTAAGTTTCTGTCTTTAACAAACACATAGAAGAAACCAAACAATTAAGACCTTCTGATCTCTGTTGCACAAAGCAGGACCAAGGTCGCCCAGAGTCTAATTTATTTATTTTTATTATGTTAGAGCTAAGCAGCCTCTGACTTGGAGCAGGAGACCATCATAGCAGCCCCAGTAAGAAATGACAGGCCCTGCCCCAAAATCTGCAGAAGCAGAGGTGTGCAATCATCCAGAGACTAGAGCACATCAGCCGAGATGTTTGCTGGTGCCCTTCGTTCATCAGCAGGATTTAATTTGGAGGGAGGCAACAGGCCTGCTGCAGATAGGTAGATCTATGAAGTGACGGTGAAAAAGATGAATTGGAGATCACAGGTGAATCCTTCAAGGATTACCATAGCTTTCTGGGCTTCCATCTTCTTTGAGTTTGAGCCTTCATAGTGAGGACCAAGAGGCAGCAATCCACAGTAAACCGACTCTAATCATTGTGGTAGTCTTGTGGGCAGATCAGAGACACCCTGACAAACCTCCTTATTACAAAAGCTGGGTCTCTAAGGCTCCTGTCCATCTGAACCAATAGGAACCTCACTCCCCCAGGCAGCAGAGAGTGGAGAGATGCACTTATTCCTCAGAGTGAATCGAGGGCACACACATGCTCAAACTGAAACCAGGTACAGCTCTTTTCTGTGAAAGCTTTCAGGATATGAATGGAGATGTCTTGATTCCAGCTTTCTTTCCTCCTTGGTAGACTGGTCTCATCTTTGCTTGCCTGTCAGGCGAACTGGAGAAAAATATGACAATATTTGAAAAGCAGGCAACCTTCCCTTACTTTCAAATGGCTTTAAAAACACGATGCTTTTGATGCACATATTGCTAGTTAACATTGAGACTGAAACTATAATTTCATGGTAATCAAGTTATCTGTTCTTCACCTTCAGGATTTCACTAACAAGGGCTAAGAGCACCTGAGAACCAAAAATTGCAGTAGAATAGTTGAATTGTAATTTTGGAATTTTCTGGAGTTCTGTGCATATTTATACATCACCAGCTATTTGTTTAAGGAAGTAGCATCTGAAATGGAAACAATAGGTCTGAAGTTCTCACTGAATTGCCAGAAAGTCAATGGTGCCACGCCAATTCACAGGAGAAAGCCAGGTAGTTTGAAAAATGTCAGGGAACTGTGAGAAAGCTGAAGGAATAATGATTTTTCCACCTTGCCTTTGACCGAACTCTGCTAAGTTACCCTGTGCCTCTATGGGCAACAGTCCCTTGCCGATAGGAAAATTGGGTGCAGCTGTCCTTGTCCCAGTTGGAGACTTCATGCAGACTCTGCTGGTTTCTCTGTGGGGTGTACACAGGTTGCATGTGTGCCTTTAAACTGACTTCCTGGAGGATTCAAGCCTGTTCTTTAAGTATGTTTAGAGGAGATTGGAGAAAAAAATATAGTTCTTTGGAGATGAAGTAATGGCAAATATCTCAGAGATGGAAAAGGGAAGCCAAGGTTTAGACCTTAGCAAGATTGCCAGTGGAATAATCTCTACTATATAGGATATGAATAAATATCTTCTCAATGCATAACACTATTTTATGATCCCTCGAAAGAGGAAAACCCTCTTGCCAGCACAAGAAATCTCATATCAATGGTATTTAATATTTCAACAGAGAAGCCTTGATGAAGTGAAAGCCAAGAGCATTAAGGGTGCTGAGGCCTGTTTTTCCCTGCTTTAGGAAGCAGCATGAGTTGGTAAAAAGAAACATTTCGTACCAAAGTTTTTCCAGCTCTAAATATCTCAGGAAATATTTTCTAGCTTGTAAGGAGAATTCATATTTTGGGACCAAAGCTTTTCCAAGGAAGCAAACCAAGAAAGTTGTGATTGTTCCGCCAGATGGCAGGACTTTTTGCTGTGCCATAAGATAGGATGAACAGCAAATACAGGAATAGCCAAACATGGCTTACAAATTAAGTGTTATGGAAATCTATCAACTCAAAATTGCTTGAAAGTTTTAATAAAACTATGATTATCATCTCAAGAAGTAACTAATAATTTGATTTACATTTTAGTGCATGCTGAAGGTATAATTCTGACCAGATGACGTTAAAGATGGAAGAACTTTTAGCACATATGATATACAGTAATATTTCACCAAGATTCTTCTTGAACTGTCTCCCCCTCTAGCCCTCAAATAATGGTCTGCCTTGTCCTGCTTCTCCCTCAGCCCTCCACAGGCCCTGTTCCCACCACACACACTCCCATAGCAAGATGTCACAACCACTCTGTTACTCTGCCACAACATCAGAGTTTTCTATGAAAAAATAATTAAAGTCATATGTTGTCAGTGTGGTCTAATGGAGCTTTTGATTGTTCTCAGTTGAGCTTAATGAGACAGTAAACAATATTTTTGCCTAAAAGCAATCAGGGAAAAAGCAATAGAAAGACTACAAAAATATTAGGACAAAACATATTAGAGAAGAAACAAATAAAATACATCAACTTCACTCCACAAAGCGGCAATATTATGAGCAAAGTTGTTTTTTTCCTACTAGATAATTAAGCTGAATACTATTTTTGGGATGATTCAACTCCAGGGACTTTTATGTGGTCATAAAAGTCAAGTCGTAAAAGTCATTAGGCCAGATTTGGATCACCTTCCATCATTATTTAGGCAGAAAAATCTTGTGAGTGAGTGTTTAGTCTTGGTGGGTGGAATTCAGACTGCTGATATTATGTGCACAGGTTTCTGCAGTCACTGCAGTCACCCTTGAACACCTGTGTAGAGCATGTGAATAAAATGCTTTTTCTATTGTTTAAATAGGGAGCTTAGTATCTTATGTAGGTTGATGTAAGGCTCCTACACGTGGATCAAAGTGCTCTGAGACTAGCCAACACCAAACACTATGTTTTAGGCTGTGTCTGATGGTGAAGATATGCCTGACACTTCACATCATTTGGAATTGGTTTCTTGATGATTTAGAATTAAGTACATTGTTGTTTTTGAGGAGAAGTGCCCAACTAATGAGAATGTAATGGCATTTGCTTACCTTGGAGCTGCTCAGGACACATCTCAAAAGGAGGGTGTTTGCTAAGAATAATCTACCACTTTCCAGGCTAGTGCTTCTATCATAATCTTCCAGGACAGTCTAAGTGAAGCTGTGCTTGCTCTCCCTATGCAGAGCCACCGTACAGGGGGAAACACAAGACATGGGAGGGAAGGTGCTAAAGAAAACTTAGGATCTGATATCAGTCCTGACAATGTTGTGCCCAGTGACTCTACCGAGGAAATAAAAGCAGCCTCTGGCTCGGAATGCAACGTGGTCTGAAGAAGTTGTTTTCCCCCAGAGTGTGTTTTGAGTGGAGGGAACTTCTGGGTGGGCAGTTCCAACATACTGAGAAACACCAGCCCAGGACTGCCCATAGTCATGCTGTGGTGACCCCCTTCTCATGACTGAACCTTGTTATACTGGATCAGGTCAGGTCTCCACAGACACTAGAGGCATTTGTTCACTCCACATAGCCCTAAGGAGACATAAGGCACATCATTGACACAATACAGCTATAAAGAAAATATTTTGGGACCAAAATCAGAAGTCCTTAAGGTTGATATAGACATTTTCTTTCGGGTCAAGGCGTTGCAAAATGGCCCTTTTCTCTTCCACGTGCAAAGATGTCGAGAACTGAAGACGCTGAAGTAACAGTGCGTGTTTTTTTTTTTTTTAAAAGGGAAAACACACTGATAGTATTTCTTTTGTAATTGTGTTTTAAGTGGTTTTAAGAATGCCTTTCTAGTCATCTAACCTCTTATTGCCATATTGTCTGAATATCTAATGTGAATTTATTGCAATGGTTATATATTTCTGGTTGAGTTTATTATTTAACGGCTCATTTTAAAAGGGCTTAGACTGTCTTTAGGATGAGATGTGTGTGAATAAAGCCAGCAGGACTTGTCTAGTAATGGTGTGTGGTACTAAAGGGCTGTAACGATTTGTTTTCTGTGTGCCAGCTTTAACAGAGAAAAGCTGGAATGATTTGAGCAAAAGGACAAAGAAATGGCAATAAGCTAAAGCCAGTTTGCAACAGATTAAATTTAGATTGACCGCTTTAGAAATTTTTGGAAGTTGTATTCTGAGGAGAATGAGTCTGTTTCTGTGGCAGACTCCTCCTACATCTCCACAATCTCTGTCTGTAGATACTTAATTGTATGCAAATATTTTAACAGGAAATCAACATGTATGGCTAAACCAGCTCAAAAATTAATTACGCGACTCTCTCTTATAGTTTACAGGAAAAGCCTGTGAAAAGAAATTCTGCTTTTCCTGATCCTAAGTGGCTGAAATGCATGTCTGTCTTGCCCTGTTTTATTCAGAATATTTATGGATATGTTTACTAATTAATGAAATTTCTTAGAAGCAGGCATAAGACCTACTTCCATTCTCCAAACCGCTTACAGTAGCAACATCAACTTTCTGGATATGTTGCTTACTTGGAGATTATGAGTTCCAGGAAAAGATGCTGGGGTGTTAACAGGAAGAAATATTTCTGTAATTTGCATAAGGCAATGTTTTTCCAAAAAGTTTTGGGCTTGTAAGATGAATACTGCAACTTCCCATATACTCCCAGGCCTCTCCAGGACCTCTTTCTGCAGTGTGGGAGGTAGTGGTGTGTAAGACTGTGTGACATTGGGTGCGTGTGGCACACAGAGTGTGGAGGACTGAGGCAGCTCTGTATCAGTCAGCAGGGATCCTTGCAAGATCGTGGGGCTCTACTGATCAGTCCATCACATCCTATACAAATCCAAAGACATCTGCACGCGGCACGTGTGGTCCCGCAGCTGAAGAGGCAATATGAGATTGTCCTGAATGAGCTGCAGAAAAATTATATCTAAATGTAAAGTTTCTGCTTTTCCCTAGCAGAACAGGTGAGTGTGCTGTGAAGCTGAGTATGTTGTGATTGCTGGTTCACAAGTTACTGTATGTGTGATGCAGTGCAATCATACAGAACTTGGTATTTGTAAGCTAATGCTGAAATTTTCAGAATATTCTAGGGAATTTGGAGAGCTAGCCCTAAGCACTCACAAGAGAATTTTCTATGCTTTTCCTCCCAACAAATAGAAAATATTCTTTTCTATGTTCTTGTTATACACAGAAATAAACCTCTTTAGAGCTGGTGAGAGTGGTGATGAACTTTCCTCCCAGGGAAGCATAAACTGCAGATAAGCTCCTTTGGGGCATTAGGTGACAGAACCATATATACAATACACAGCAAGTGTTGAGTGAAAACCGAACTCTGCGGCACAAATAATGTTCACAGCAATGAGCACAGGGGTTAGGACTTCAGTGGGAGAGAAACCATCATGGAAACATGGAGAGGAGGAAAAGCCACAGAAGGCTTTTTCCTAGTGTAGGAAAAAAAGTTGATGGAAACCTTTCCAAGCAGAGGGCTGGCCTAAAGGAGGCTTGGAGCTGTGACAGAAGAGCGTAATTCCTCTTTGACTCTTGTTCTGTTCAGGAATACAGGCAGCTATATTTTATTTCTAAATGAGGAGGTTTGCATCATGGGAAAATTTTATTTTCTCCTCATAAAAGAAAAAAATATCCATGTAAGACTCCAGTTTGGCTCAAATAGTTTAGGTCAAGTAGGTAAGAAATATTTATCAAGACTTTACTGCTTGCTTCTTTACAGCGTACCCTTGCTGGAGTTTATCAATGCCAAGAGTATTCATAATTCTAGAAGTAGAGAAGCAAGGGAGCCTTAATAAATAAGTTACAGGGAAATTTATGCTTCCAGCCACCTGCTACCCAGTCAACTGTGTTAATGCCTGGCAAAATCGAAGTCCCTGTGAGAATTCCTGTCTTCTGAATATTAGTTTCCCCTATAGTAGGTAGATACCTCTCTAATGGGTTTCTGGCCACCTGCAGACCTGTCCAGCTGGGTAAATTGCATTGCATTGTAATGAACCTGTTTAAGCAACCAGGAGGAAAGTTGTTTCAAAATAATTTCCATAATGGGAGTAAAAAACCTCTTAATTAAAATACTATGCACATAAGTATCAAAAAGAACAGATAGAAAACTGAAAACACTTAATTGTAACTTGCCTTTTTGTCCTATCTTAAATGGTAATGAAAGTAACTGATATCTATTGCAGGTCATATTATCAGGATGTGCTAAGTTGTGTGATCTGTGTAGTGAGACACATGGGGATATTGCACGCATTAGCTGGACATGATGTTTGGATATTTTACTAAAATATGTTTTCTAGACACTTTCTTAAGCACCTGGAGCCTGATGTATTCATAGTTAACAAATTCTAATGTATACATAAATGTACAAAGGAGGCAAGGTCAGTGAGAAGGTAGATGTGTCCCATAAACAGTGCACTCCAGAGACTTTTGTCTATGAGATGACAAATTTCACCCTTCCTTCTTTTCCACCGCCCTCTAGAACTACCCCTCATGGGACTTGGTGGATATGCAACTGATGGAAACACCAAGGAAGAATGAAAAGGATGATAACCTAGTTTTTCACATTGCTGTGTCACTTGTCATAGAAAATGAAGTGGCAAAGCCCAATAGAAAAGGAGGAGATTTTCCAGTATGGCAAAAGTGACAGCTGAGAAGGTGTTGTCCTTTCCAGAAATCCACTGCCCTCAGGGTGAGGAGGCGAATAGCCCAGCCTCACAAGCTAGCTCCTGGGCAAAAACAACTAGCAAAATCTTGATTGACAGGTATAACTTAGAAAAATATTTTCCAGCCTTTTATTTTTCTACTACAACTGTATTATTACAGATTTGTTTAGATCTGTGTATTAAATAAGGAAATAGTCTTTATCTTTTATCCTTACCTTGTATAGAAATGAACTGATCTGCTATTACCACGTAGTCACTGTAATTTATAGTATTAAAATTGCTGAATTTCTCCCGGAGTACCACACAACATAGACTTGGTTATGAATCCCCTAGAGTCTGGAAGTTAGTGTCCATTTGTCTGCAAATGCATTCTGTAAACTGGTAGGTTTGACTGTCTAAACTGAAGAAGAAGAAGAGAGTTTTCCATGATCTGGATCTGGACATAGCTTCATTTGTGTCATGATATTTCTGGAAAATGAGGATGCTCATCTGCTCTAATATCTCTCCTAGCAGCTAAGATTATGAGGCGACTCTGGGTAGCAGAGACGCCCTGCAAGATAGAAAGGATGTTACGTTTGAAAACAGAAAGCCATTTTGCTGCTTTTTTTTCGTAATCATAAGAAAGTGAGAAGGAAGGTTGGAAATGTGAGCTCTACTGACCCTTCCATATGGCAAAATTGCCTTATGCCCATGATAAACACCTGCTTCTTCTGTGTGTTTGTCATTGCATTGGATGTTTTGATTTTAAATTTAGCTGTGATTGAGTAAATATTGTGATTCTGTCTGGGATCCCAGTCCTAGCTTCTTCTGAGTTTTTAAATGAACCTCTTTGTTGAGGCTTTGCTCACTGGGCATGTAGCCCTGAACGCCAGAATGAAACAGTCAGTAGTTAGTGACAGAAATTGCAAACAAAATCCATGCCAGTTCCTGCTTTGAAAGTTAAAATATAGAAGCTTTTACTACCATTTCTGAGTTTCTGATCCTTTTGTGATCTTTCTACAGCAATATGAAATGTGGTTAATTAACCTGCCATCACCTTCTTTTCTGTGAATCAGTAGTCGCAGTATCTATTGGTATGCTGAAGTTTTCCAGTGATGTATGTTCCTCCCTCCGCTGACATTTTATTTAACCTCTTCTTAATGTACTAAGTTAATTCAATTTTGCATGATTTTTTCCTTGTATGCTGATATTCCTGGTGCTCCTAGTCTTCCTATTAATTTTGAAGTAGATAACCCACAGTACTGTAAGGTGGCCCAGATGTCATTCTTTCAGTTTGACTCTTAGCCCTAGCCTGGATTTGGCCATACTTTTCTGGAAGGTAAGACTTCTCTGTCTTTGAGAATGCACCTTACAATTGTAACTCACTAACTGACTGTTTTACCTTAGATAATTTATTTGTCTGTTATCCTAAGTTTTCAAAGAAAATGGCAAGTACAAAAGGAAGAAAATTTGCATCTAAAAAAGAAGCTATAAAAAACTGTAGCTTGAAAATGTCCTCCGGTTTGAGAGAGCCTCAAGGTAGTGAAATTAATAAGTAAAATTTAAAGAAAATGGAGAAAGATCGCTACCACTGCAATGCAGTGAAATGGAATTAAGGAGTCTGAGTGATTCTTTCTTGTAAAGGTCAACATCATCGACTGAATTTTTGTGAACCTAATACATTCTAAGATATGCTATTAATAGGAACATCTCAAGGGCAATACTTAAGTTATTCAATTGAAAAACAGGACAAAATAAATAGTAAAATGATAATGAGAAATGGCAAATCAAGTTAAAATGGTACGTTTAGACCTTGCTTTCTTGATAATACAATTTTTAAATGTTACCAAATCAATTCGTATTTATAATGCGTTTTGGAAAGAGATTAACTGACTTTGGATACAAACCAGGTTTCTACACAGGTTTCAATAGTGCCAACACTACATATATTTGTCTATTTTTAAAGGTTGTTACAACAATGAAAATCTCTACATATTTACAGTTTGCTATGAATTTTAACCCTCAAATTCAATGTTTTATGAGACTAGGAAAAATATTTTATTATGTTACATTCACTATAGAATTAAAACACTTTATATCAGTTTTCACTGATAAAATTTCAGTTTATTAGTAAAAAGGATTATTAGTCACAGGCTTATAATAAATTTTGTCAAACTATTGTTTTAAATTAAGAATTCACAGATTCCAATAGTTAGTATCTTGGAGATAAAATTGGATGATCATAGTGATCCATTCTAGCTTTAAACTATATTCATAGTTTTATAGGACATATCCCTCAGTTGTCTATTTGTGTATGATTTGCTTTTTATACAATGAATCAGACTTCAGATTGGTCTTTTCTTAGGAGGAAGAACGCCTGTAGCCAATGTTCAACATCCAAAAATGTTCTGTTCCCAACTCCATCCTGACTGTAAAAGCTCTTGTGGTGTGCTTCACCCTGACTGTAAGAATTTGACTGTCCCAAGAGCACGTCATGGTTCAGAGATCAAGTCTGTCTGTAGCTGGGGCTTGATCAAGTCGTTGTGTCATCAGGAGATAAGCCATAGCTGGAGAAGGAATTTGAGCTGATGATTGATCTCTGCATCAATGTAGAGGAGACAGCTGCTTCCTGGCCTGACTGACTCCTCTCTGTGTTCTACCTCCCATCCAGGATGTGCTAGCTTCACCACTGGGCCAGGTACAGACTACCTGGCAGTGAGCTGATGAGAGGAAGAGCAAAAATTCAAACAAATTATGGCAGTCCTAGGTTTGTAGATGAATATTTTTTCCAAAACTGTCTTTACTAACAGTTTGTGTAATATTTAGCCACTTCTCTGAGGTAATGCTCGCTGAACAGTCGTGAAGGGCAGCACCAGGATCTCTGTAAACTGAACTGTCACACTAAAAAGAAAAATGTGAATCTGTGGACATACTTTCTTATATCTAATACACTTTTTTTTGGTTTTGAGGTCTTTTCCATTCCCCTCAGACAGAATACTAGTCTTCCAAATAAATGCATTCTGACTACAACTTCAGCCTTCTCCCACTTGTTTTTTGTTCCCTGGGAACACAACCTGGTATAAAAAGGTAAAGCAATGACAACAAAGCATCTGCGCATAGACACACAATAACCAGAGGCACTCACAGAGAACAAGTGGTCAGGTCATGGAGAAGTCACAGGGAACTCAGAATCTAAAAGAAAAAGGGGCCAAAACAGGATATGTGCACAGAAATAGCACTGATAACAGCTTCATCTCGTGTTCAAGGCACTCTGTCCTCTAACTAACAAGAGCAATGTGACTCAATGGGTAGGAAGTAAAGGATAAAAGAGCAGCAGGTAACACAGGACTGTGTCCCTGGGTCTCTGCATTTCTTGTCTGGTAGAAGTCAGGATGTGATGGATAGCTACCCACCTTGGTCAAAAAGATGCAAGATCCCAGTAGATTTGCAAGGTGGAGCAAAATGCCTGACAGTACTGTGGGGAACAGCTGGAGCAGCTGCGAGTATTGCAGGGGCAGACAGCTAGGGCAAGCACTTGGGAACCAGGTGAGGAGGAGTCCTTGCAGCAAATTACACTGGTTAAACTGGCCCTTGTTCCTCACACTGGAAACCTTTATTCAAACAAATACCCTTGACCTAAGACTGTGAATGAATTATGCTTTCTTTCTGTGTACTGAAGGTCATACAAGGTAAACTAATGATCCTTTGGGATCTTTAATTTTGTGAAATGAAGTCTAGGCTTACTTGGACAGTAAAAAAATGAAGTTGTTTTAGGTTAACCCTGGTAGGCATGATAGGCAGCTAAGCCCCACACAGGCACTCACTCTCTCACTCCCCCACAGCAGCATGGGGGAGAGCATCAGAAGGGCAAATAAGAGAAAATGTGCAGATCAAACTAAAGGCAGTTTAATAGGCAAAGCAAAGCTGAGAACACAAGCAAAGTAAAATAAGAAATTAATTCACTACCTACCACTGGTGGGTAGGTGTTAGCCATTTCCAGGAAAGCAGGTCTCCATCACATGTAACAGGCCATTAACTGCAAATATCTCCCACTTCCTCTTTCTTTCCTCCAGCTTTTATTGATGAGCACAACATTATGTAGTATGGGACAACATTTTGGTCAGCTGGGGTCAGCTGTTTCAGCTGTGTCCTCTCCCGTTTTCTTGTGCACCTCCAACCTCCTCACTGGCTGGGCAGGGTGAAAAGGCCTTGAATCCATAAGTTCTGCTCAGTAGCAGCTAAAATATCACCCTGTTACTAAGACTGCTTTGGTCAGAAATGCAAAACATAGCATCACACAGACCACTGTGAAAAATATCAACTCCATCCCAGCCAAACCCTGTACATAAGTGTACCCTGCTGGTTCTATTATATTCATTTTGATTCTGTTTTCAGTTGTAGACATTTTCTTTTGAGACGTGATGAATTGAAAGTGAATTATTTCCTGCTATTCTAATGACTTTAATGAAGCAGGACAAGTTGGCTATGGAAATTAGCTCATAGGCAGTTGTTGTAGCTGTGTCATCCCAAGTTTGGGAGCCATCAACAACAACTGGCCCACCACCTTCTGTGTCTCCATTATTTGTTTCACCATAGTACCTCCCAAGTGATTGTTACATCAGTATAACAGACCCCAGATACCTCCAGAACCCAAAAGAGCTTGCCTGTTATACATATATATATATCTCTATCTCTTGCTGAACAGAAAAAAAATCTCCTACGAAGTGGGCATTTTCAGTTTTGTAAACCATTAGGAATACTTGTGGATTTCTCTGAACATCTCTAGGGCAGTTTACAATGAGCTACTCTGAATAAGAAAATAAATACTCAAGCTACTAGGTTTCAGCATGTTTCAAGGAATCTAACAGCCAGAGCTGTGCTCTGTAATTATGGTATCCAAGATAGATGAACTTAAATAGTTTTTGTATAGATTTCTGAAAGATCAATACTGCGGCTTCTTTTTTAAGCTTGTCCTATGGCACAGATAGATACAGCACTACAAAAGTTGTGCATTTGGCTGCTACAGATGTGGGAGAATTTCTGACAGGCTTCCTGAAGATACTGAAAGAAACAATTAGAACTTTCATTATGTTCTCTGACGTGTAACAGTTGAGGATGTTACCTATAAATGTAGCATACTGGTGTCTTTTTTTCTGGTCTAGTTTTTGGAGGGAAAGTAATCCTTTAACTGTTACATCTTTGGATACCTAAACTTGTAATAAATAATTTGAAGGGGTATTGGTAATGGACAGTTATTTATTTTCTCTCTCACAAAACCCAGGAACAATAGAAGTGAAGGTCATCATGGCTACAATCAAGACCTGCTCTTATTTCTGAGTCCTGCTATTGCTCACATATTTTCTTGGGCTCTGAATTTTAACAACAAACTAAAATGCAGTTTGAATCACACTGTTCCTTTTCCCGCATAAGGGGAATACAGAAGACCAGAAAACAATACCAGGAAACCCTTGAATTTATTTTTAGACCTATTCATTAACTCCTCCCCTCCAGACGAAGTCCTGTTGAAGTCGATGACTAAGGATTGCGAGACCTGTCCATTTCTTGTCTGGTGTTTTGCTTTTGACTGAACTGCAGGCCTGGCAAAGTTCAGCAGGTCAGTGAAGCAAACAGCAACTCCCTCCTCAAAAGAGAAGTGCACTGCCTGCATAAAATTGTGATTGTTTAAAATAGAAAAGTGGTAGCTGGAAAGAATCAAAATGCACATTTCTCCCTGTCACTATGCAGTTTTTGCACTTACTAAGCAGCAGTTTCATGCATGTTGTAAATCCATCTGTGCGCCCTGAGGCCGAAAGGCAGTGCTGACTTTCTCTCTGCTCATAGCCCTGCTGTCTCCTTTGGGCAGGCATTAACTGATCTGCCAGAAAATTCACCCTCCCAAGGAAAGCACAAAGAACTGAAAGAACGACTGTGGTCTGACTGACTGTGTGGTTACACAAGTGGAAATGCCAGTGTCAGCAATGGGGTGGGAATGTACACCCAGGGACACTGGTATGGCAGGATAATTCCTTTTGATGGCTGCATAGTCTTCAAGTGCCTTAAACCATTTGGGAAAGCACACCCTGATATATAGTCAGGTAGGGAGACTTCGAAGTTGATGAGGTGAGTAGTGAAAGAGCATAGCCCCACAGGAATTCAAGAGTAGATGCCGATTAAAGGATCAAAGAGCAAAGATTCAAGTGCCAAAATTAGGTGATGATATTTGCAACAGAGAGTGATTAGAATAGTAAGGTGTTAATATATGCAGCTGGAAGAGAACTTTAGAGAACTAATGGGTAAGGGTGAAGTAAAAATAATTAAAATTATATTTAATGAGGGAAGCAGGGAAGCAGGTTAGCACTGTTTACTCTCTAAGGAAATGAGAAGGAAGATAAATGAGAATGAATACAGAAGATAAAAAAAGGAAATAATAGTTAATGGAGGAAAAATGAAAATCACTAATTTGTTTCTTTTGTATAATAGTATTATAAAAAGAAATAAGAAAAATGTAATTGTGACATTAGGGGAGTTTCATATTCCTTGATGATACATCAGCTTATGTTCCAGCAGTATTTGACCATCTGGATAGCTATCAGTAGGTAAATTCTTTGTCAAAATTAATCTGTTTTAAGAAAGCAAGATTTAAAAAGCAGCTCTGTAGAGGCTTGTCTGCAGTGGAAGTAATGTTTGCTTTCTCTGTCTGTGTAGCACCCTATTTCTGCCAATATATTTTGGAAAAATGTCTTAGTTATTCTTGCTCACAGAAAAGGACACAACAGTGCATTGTATTGTACAGTGGAACTATCGACTTAAGTATCTGTTGCAGTTAGAGAGGAATTTATTTATATATTAATATCAATGCCATATGGTATATGTAGAGTTCCTTTCTTAAAATTCCTGGTATTTTTATGGGGCTGGTCAAATGTAACCAGCAAGTTCCTTTGATTGTGAAAATGTTACAACATTCTGTACGCTCCAGGAGGGTGAGATCCTGAGATGATGCTCATAGCACAGAGGGAGACAGAGGCAGAACTAGGAAAAGAATGGCTGTGGTGTTTTGTATTAACCAAATACCTTTCTTGGACGGGCCGGAAGACACAAAGATAACTGGGAGGTTCGAACAGCAAAATCAATTCTCTATGGTATATTTAAACTTATTAGCATGAGAAGCCAGTGGAAGAAATATCGGGGAAACTGAGAGCTCAGCTGTTTGCACAGCATTTCTCAGAGATGGATAAAGTCCTTTGCAGACACAATGGTGACCCACATGGCTACAGACACTCTTCCATAGCTATTGTTCCTTACACACTGAGGTCTTGTCTCTGAATAGTACATGAAGAAGGTATCTTATTCATCAGAAAACATGAATTTCCAGTACTCTCTGGCAATGTGATTGACTGCAGATAGGATAACACAAGTCATTGATGTATGAACATGATTGCTCAGTATAAATCCTCAGAACGTGCACCTTGTTTTTACCACAAGGTCAGTAGCTGTCCTTATCTCCTGAGCACCAGAAGGCTCTGCAGCTCAGACTTCCAGCAACACAGGCTGCCAGTTTCTGCCTGCCAGCTTGGGAGTAAAGCAGAAGTGTGGCAGCCTTTGTGAGGATGACTTCTTTCTGTTTTGTTCCACCAGTTTCTTTGGAAGTGGCCTGTTGTCTCCTCCAAACCCTTGTGACAGCTGGCCCTGACATAGAGGCCTCTCTCAGGCTAAGTCTAATGCCTTTGGAGAAGGTCTTTGGTGCTCCTAGGCAAGCAACTTATGTGTATCAGAAACGTGGTCATTGATCTGTTTGCCCATTAAAAAACATTGTGCGAGCAGGGAGAATCATTAACATGAAACCCATGAGGCACTTTCCTGGTGCTCTGTGTATATATTTACTTGGTGGTTTCCTATCAGTTTATTACCATATGTCTCTCAGGACGACCAGCACAACATAGCCCCAAATCCTCTAAGTTTCAATAGCGTTATACTGAATTTATACTTCTCATCTTCTGAAATACGATTAAAGATCCAATTTGATCTGTCTGTGGTTTGTCTAGGATTGCTCTACCACACAATATTCTTATGTAATTAAGATTAATGAAGGTAAGTCAGCAAAGAATCAGGAAGGCTTTAATTGTGGTTAAGCGACTCTAAGGAAGTAGAATGCTTGCAAAGAGAAATTTATTATTGCCCTTCTGGCTAATGGGGCTTGTCAAGTGTGAACCCATCTTCGTTATACAGAAAGAGAAGTGTAAAACCACAGGCTTTAACAACAACAGTATGTAAATGCATACGTACACATACATGTGAGCCTTATCAGAGATCTTAGAAGAAAAAAATCTACAGTGTATTTTCCTGTTTATAAGCAAGAGAACTAAGGATCTGCCATTCATATAAGATATACATGCACACAAATGCTTACAATTACACAAAAAGAAAATAAACATTTTCAAAATGTTTGATAATTTCACACAAAATTTGCAGGAAATATTTGACCATAATATTCAAGATGTGAGTTGGGCTGTGTACAATTATATTATAATGTTGGCACATTGAAGGCTTTCTATAATTTTAGCTGATTGAGATCTCCTTGATTTTAAATCTACAGGAGCATTTCCTGTTTCTTATAGCTCACAACTGAATTTACCTTGCTAGGTTAAATAACTTAACCTTTACAGTGTTCAGGAAAAGGGGGAGCTGACAGCTTGTAGATAAGATGGTTGTCTCTGCACAGTTCTATGACTGCTAGAAGCCCATGACACTATTACTGATAAAGCAAAGACTTTCTGATTTTTAATGCATGTGAGCTGTAAATAGTATGACATTACTGCATATGGAGCATTTGATACAGAGTCGAACTAGTTTGTCTTCAGCAATCAATCTGTTACTGTTATGGCTCTGGGCAACATTTTTATAGGGTATACCGTGTCACCTGACTGTGAGAGGTTTCATCTCTCGTCCTCTGAAGCTGCTGGTGTTTGTTTTTCTCAGAGATAGGATACTAAGCTAGTTAGAAACACAGCAACTTCCAGTTTAGATCGGCCTATAAACTTTGAAAAATACGGTACCAATATTTTTAGCCAAGTAGCAGTGCAACTCTCACAACTGCACAGATAATACTTGGTGACAAAAATTAGGCTTGATTGCAGTTTCTGTTTATCATGATAAAATTTTTCATCTGCAATAGTAATTTTTTTTCTAACATGGAAAACGATGAACATAGAGTAATGTTCATTTCAAAATATGTTTGCCAGTTAGAGAGAGAGAGAGGAAGAGAGAAAGAGAAAGGTCATTTCCAGGTCCTCACCCTTATGAAGAACAACTTTTCTCAAGCTCCATTTGGGACTAAGTTCATCCCAGGAGCCCTCAGCAGTTCTCTGCCTTTTTCCATGCTCATACTGGTTTCCATGAAGACCCTGAATACTCAGCAGACACTAAACCATCTTCTTATTGAGTCTGGCTTCCAGGCACACTTCTTACATGTTCCGACTAATGCATTTATTAGCCTTCGGAGGCTAAATGAGACACGAGTAGCACATTTTGGAGAGGAATTCACCAAGTCACAGAATGATCAGGGTTGGAAGGAACCTCTGGAGACCATCTAGTATACCCACCCTGCTAAAGCAGATTCAATATCTACACTAGGGTTTAGATATTTGAGCCCTCACAGAATCAACTCAGTATTACTGAAGTCAAAGAGGACCTCTAATGTCATTGTACTGACTTGATTGGCTTAAAAACTAAAGAGGTTTGTTTTTTACTAATATTTTTTTGGTGCTCTTCTGAGTTTTCAGGTGAAAAAACTTCAACTTTCTCAGGGCTTCTTCTCTGTGAAGAGAGCTGTAAGTGTCCCCCAGTAGTGTCCTGAGTCCAGCAGCTGAGCTCCTGGGAGAAATGCCAAATATATGAGGCATGGTAAAATCCTGAACTGAAAATACTACTAACTAGACCCATCTAATTAATACCTTCTAAACCCAAGAGTTTAAAAAATGAAGAATGTAATTAGAAGTAATATCAGTCCTTCAAAAGCCTGGCCTTGAGAGGCATGGATGTTATGTGGTGTAACTAGAAAACAGGACTAGGATCATTAATAATATTCTGAAAAGGCCAGGCAATGAATGGAAAAGATCAGGCTCAGGAGTCTTTGATGGCAGTGACTAGAAGTGCCTAATAGTCAGGACTCCTTGTGTTCTGTAACTGTGTTCAGTGAGTTGTGCAAATTGAGTGAGGTAGTTAGTATGAGGCAGCAGTCTCCTTGTGTCTCAGGCCCCTCTTTTACTATTTAAGCTATGAAGCTTCAGCCTGAAAAATACAAGTCCTAGTTCACAGGGATCTTGTGAGCTTTGAGGTTCTCATCTGGAAGGTGCAGTAGGTGTTGGCAGGAATTTGTGGCAACCTTTATAGTAAGATTTGATGGAGGCAGAGATTCCTTCTTGGGATGCAGAGACTAAGGCTGAGATTGTTTGAGTGGTAGCAAATTTAGTTCAAATATTTCTTTTGAGGGAGAAATCCTGTTGGTAGGATAATTTGGAGTAGGAATGACTGTTATAAGGTTGTTTACTTTTTGACGTCTCTCTGTGAATAGCCTGTGCTTGGGTTCAGTTTCCTTGAACTGACATGGTAATGAAGTACGCACAAGAAAGTCCTGTTTTTGGCTCTCTCTGCTGCAGGATCCTCTGTTTCTAGGATGCATGGAAAATACAAAAATTCCAAATAACCATGGGCTCTTTCTTCTCTTTTAGTTCTTGTCTTTTGCACACCAGATCTCATTTCAAAGACCTCCTACCTGCCTGGTCTAAAAGGGGAGCTTTGCCATTAACTTTCTCCGTGCTGTTGCTTGGCAACATAAGGTAGAGATCTAAACAACAGGACAAAGAAAAATGATATAATTCTCAAGACAGCCTGAACAGCTTTGGAAGTAGTTACTTGGTAGTCATCTTTCTGTGGCTTGGCTTATGCTACAAAATTTGCTCACAAAACAGGGTAACACTGATGGTTATCGCTAGTCTGCTAAAAAAAACCCACCTTGCTCCAGACACACATATGGCTACTGGAAAGAATGTTTCCTGGCTTGGCTCTTGCCGTCTGGGGAGGAGGTGTAAATAGATCAACAGAAAAGTACAGCTTGGTGGCATATGTTGCCCCCACCCCAGAGGCTCTGACAACAAAGTCCTCAGCTACTCTCTGTGCAGAGTTGCACCCTAAGCATGTGTTTGCTCTGACCCCTCCTGTCCCTACTAGGCTCATCTCTGGCCAGGAGAAAACATCAGGGGCCAATTCATTCACATCTTGCTGTCCCCAGTGCCAGGTGACATGTCTCATTATGTTTCGTGGTAGCACTTGGCACTTCCACTCAATGCTGGAATGAGATGCAAGTCCTCACAAGGCACGTAATGTATGCACTATCGGTGCCAAAGTGGAGCCTATCTCTTGTAAAATGGCTTTGATACATCGATAAATGGAGCTAGCTGACAAAATTCCTTAACAATGAAGTATCATTTCAAAGCCAATATTTTTTTAGAGTGCTGAAGGTGCAAGGCACCCTAATGACTAACAGAGGATCGTTATGTATGCAGGTGAAAAAGAAAGATGACAAGGATTTTAAATCAATCTATCACATTATGCATTTACCTGCCAGCAGTGAGTTTTTCACCCCTTTCATTTTCCACTGCCAAATACCACAGATTCAGGCTGGTAAGCAGAGCATTTGGGGGCAGAATTTACATTAAAAATGAACCTTTTACATAAATTATGACCTCTTTTGTTTCCCTTCTGACTGATGCACTTTAGCTGTCACATGCCCATTGTAGAGGGACTATTCTTTCCCTGATGTGTGCATGTAATTCTCATTAACATCAAGGCGACTTTACAAGTACTCATTTGGGAAAGACAGAACCCAAAAGCCTCTAAATGCTTCTGACAGGGGTGCCCAGATTGCCAGATCCTACAAATCACAATCCAGAATTTTCTTCTGGCTGAGCCCCTCTCCGTCAGCCACCTTGACAGTCCCAATGCCCTAAACCAGACTTCCCCCCCAGACCCTGACTCACACCCCCTCTGCCTCCCGGAATCCTCCCAACAACGTGAACCCCTCACTGTCTCTCCCTTGCTCCTACATCTCCAAACAGCCTGGGCAAGCACACCTTGCAGCTGTCAGCCCACCACCTCTGCTGCAGATGCCCGTTGATGTCTCCTTGGTCCAGCAGCAGCTGTGGCCGCAGGCAGCAGCAGCACCTCCAGCACCCGCAGGGCCACACGCTGCCTCTCTGCCGGCACCGCATGACACAGGCATGTTTTGCAGTCTGCTGTCTCCTTGCATGTCTCACGGAACTCCCCAAGCTGGAGAGAGGCAAATGTGTGAATCACCTCTCCTTCTTCCAGTAGGCCTTTGTGAGCAAAAGGTCCTCCTTACCAGCTCTGGCCTTCCCCGCCCTGTGGTCTGACCTGCTGTTCTCCCCCTGCCTCTGGCACATCTGGTGCAAGAAAATGAGAGCAGACAGGCGAGTGCCAGAAATCTGTGCGTGGATCACAAGGAGTTGTTTGGCCACCCTGTATTGTGGTCCCAAAGTGCTGGGACTGCAAAGCAAAGGCTCCACTCTGGGAGGTTTGCCCTGAAAGACTGGAGGCTATTTGAACTTTCAGAAGTGCTTTCATCTTCACATGCAGCTAGCACCATCTCTGTGTGAGGCACGGGCAGGGAATCTCACTGTTGGTAGCTTCTCATTCCCAGATCCTCTTGTGGTGTTAGTACTGCCACAGAAGGTGTGGGAGCAAACCTGATTTTCCTGCAGATGTTGTGGGACTCATTGGAAAAATGAGTTATTCCGAAAGCAAGGGAAGAATGACTGATGAAAGTTTGACAAGACTCATATTTACTGTTTGTAACTTGTTCCTTTGTCTCGGTGGGTGAAAGATCACAGAGACTTCTTCAGTCCTTATTTGATTAAGTCTATCAGTTTCTCTTTTGTGACATCTCCCCTTATCAGTGTAACACAACTAATAGTCTCACTAATGTCAGAGGAACTTGGACCATAAAAGTACTTCTAAATCATTTATCTCTAAGGGTAGTCAGCCCCTCTTCAGCTTTCCAAGAGACTGAAGACAAATCATGACAATAAATTAACACAAAGTAGCAAGCTGTTTACAACATGATATAGAGGAGGGAAATGCCTCATGGAGGAAAAGAAGATTGCCTTCCTGTAGCATTGGTATTTCTTAAAATTAGAAGGCATAAAAGAGAGAAGTGTGGCAAAACCACAGCATCTTTGGGAAGATGCTGCCAGTGGCTCCGTGCAAAGGAAGCAGCAAGCTAACTGCTTCCTGGACCAACTGGTTGAATACTGAGATCAAGGTATTTCCTAGCAGCATGGGGTTATTTGGGACTTGAGGTTTAAGTGAATTTAGAAGGCTCTTTTTAATTTTCAGAGTTTACTCAGTATGAAGCCTTGTGGATCTACCAGTGTTTATGAACCCTAAATTAAAACAACAAAACAAAACACGCTTCTGGCTATTTCATAAATTTCAATAAAGATGAACCTGGACATACACATCTTTGAGTTAGAGATTTGCCTCCTGCCAGGTAATTGAATGTATGCAATTTCATCATATGCTGGAGTCACTTAAGTTCAACGAGCTTAATGATGCACATTGTGGTATGGTTTATGCCTAATTATGCAGTTATTTTCTGTAGAAAAAGTATTTTCTTTTTTCTTTTTCCCCGCTTATTATCTCCTTCTTGGGCACTAGTGTTGATCTGCAAAAGTACTTGTTTTGATAGCAGAAAGGGTAGACAAACCAAGAGTGGCAAAATGCTCTTTTCAGAGAATGAAACTGGCAAGCGCTTGACAGGTCGTAACTGTATGATGTGGCACAACTATCAGGCTGGTAAACATGTGCACTTCTTATTATTTGCTTTCATGTGGGAAGGGAGTGTAGTCTCAGTATTTCACATATGCCACTTAAGGGGAAACAGAGCCATCGTACTGGTACAGACCACTATCCGTGCTGAAGCTAGTCTGTTTTTCAGTAATTTGAAAATATAATGAATCATGTGCTCTGTGCTTTCTCTGTACCAACAGTATTCTCTCTAAAAGTTCAAGTACCTTTCAACAGTTATTTTCTTATGCCTGAAGAAGGGAGTAAAAAGATGAGAAGCAACAGTTAGATGTGAGAGAGGATTAAGGCTGTGGGAGTGGTGAGCGATACATATGTTGGCGTTTCAACTCCAATTAACTAAGAGGCTTTGAGTCTGTGGTGGCATGTATCTACATGGCTACTGGAGCACACCAGGGATTTGACTTTTCCTAAGATAGAGATTCATGAATTATGAGCTGAATTGCCATCTGGAACTGCCCATCTCTTCTTACACAAGGAAATGGAATGGCTGTCTTAGACCCCACTTTTGGATGACTAGAGACATGAAGATGAATCCCACTGCTGTGAGTCAGCGCTTGATCTCTTTCTCTGATGCGTTGTAGGATGTTAACTCACTCTTTTCAAGTTTTCTGCTTCCAAGCTTCTTTTCTTGCTTCCTTCCACCTCTGTCCTTTCCTCTTCCCTGTGATATGCCTGAGTAACCATTTGGCAATAGAAACCAAATGACCAAGGTGTTTGTTTCAAGAATAGTACCAGGGTTTAAAATTTGTAGCGTACAGAGGAACAGAGAGGGACCTCCACTTTGTGTTGCTTTGTTTTCTTTTTGGTGAAAAATGATAGCCTGGTAACTACACTTACCCACACGATTCAGAGCCTTTCTGCCATAAGATCAACAAAACTATGACCTGGGGTCATACTCAGTTCCTCTCTACTACTAGGAGGTTTACCTTCTACGGACTACTGACATAGGAGTTTTAATAGCAGAAGTTTTGTAACTTCCTTGCTACCCCCTACCCCCAAGAAATCTACTTCTTTGAGAGATTTTGTGTTTAATTAGCAGGATTTTCAAAGATCAGTAAAATGAAGCTGCAAATTATTTCCCACCTCCAATTAATTCTGGATTTTGACTTCACCCTCTCTACCATTCTGAGTGGGAAATTTCTGTCCTCTCTGCAATTCATATTAAAGTCACGGCAGCTTGTATAATCTTGTCCAGTACAATTCTGAAGTGATAAATTGGTTCTTACTTGTAGTACAGATGACAACAATTTTAGTAGTCTGTGCTGAGATCCACACATGGCTATACCGTCACACTAAGTATGGGTTCAGAGTATGAACACAACTGCCTGCCTCAGACTATTTGAATGTGTAAATGGTGTGATACTTCAGAGTTAAATAGTAGCCTTGATGTTACGTAGCTTTTATGTAAGAGATTTTTCTGTATTAGAGGATTGCCTTTATTTGTGCTGAAACACAATGGGAGAATCACTGCAGGGGTTCAATGGGAGCAGGTAACAGTAATGTCTGGAGCAAGAAGGAAAGAGAGCTGTATCCAATTGAATCCAGAGAGATGGACTCATGCCAAGATAGAATGTAATTAAAACACTGGGATTAAATCCGCTTTCTAGTACCACCCTCTTTAATTAAGTGCTGAAGGCAGTAATATGACTAAGCAGTGTACCTTTTTGTTAGGCCTTCAGTGCAAAGTGTTTGGAAAAGAGACGGCTGAACCTGTACATTGGCTAGTTAGAAAAACTGCACAACTTCCCACAGCCAAATGCTCTGTTACACTGACAAGGCAACAATGTTGCTAACACATGGTTTTATTTCACAAGCTAAAGAAAACAACAGAAACCGTAGTCCATACAGAAATGAAGACTTACATTAGAAAACTGGAGTTACGCTCTTTGGTTAGTGAATTACTTCACTTCTGTTTAATCATTCTGTCCATGTAGAATCTAGGGTGACATATAAAATATATACTGTTTTAAGTGATCTTCTGTCTTCTTTCAGTATACTTGGATTTGTGTTCATGCAAGTTCCAAACCAAGCTTTAAAAACGCTCTCACAAAGCCAAACCCCTGTTTCAGGGGACCATTTATTCTTGATTGGCTGAGAAGATATTTTTTTATGGAGTCCAATGGGTAGCTTTTTTTAAAAAGTCTAAAAATATCCACAATCTTTGGAATATTTATTCTCAGAGTTGATCCTGCATTGTTTTTCAGTGTTTGGAAAAAGGTGAAGTCTTTACAATCAAATGATAATGATACGTTGGAAAGTGGAACTCAAGCTTCAAGCAGCTGCACTAGAGTTCAATTACTCTAGAGATGAGATGGAATTTAAAAAGACAAGTCCTGTCACTACCAATGGCCATCAAATATATTTTACAGTCATACAGTTCTGTTGTGCATGGAATACGGAGATGATGCCAAGCCTTACAGATGTATTTTATAGTATTGCTTACTTATGCTGCTGCACGTGGTGGCCACCAAGTTCTTGAGTCAAAAATCTTGGGCAGATTCTATGTGCATGTTAATGAATCGCTTCTGTTTTCCTTCTTCCCAGTGAAGATAAGGGCAGAAGAGTTTCAAAAAACCTGAAGAGCTGCTGAATAATCACAATATGTTTGCCAATAGCAAACAAGCCAGCAGGTTCTTGAGACTTTGGCTTACATTGAATAGTAATTTACTGCAGGAGTTGAGCATAAGAGGTGATTTGGGGGAGAGAAGAGACTTGTCTAAAAACGTCATTTTTTTTTTGTATCCAGGGAAGTAAGCTCTCACAGACAGGAATTCAGAACAGCTAAATTGAACTTCCAATGAACTCTCTGAGTTAGGTGCTGAAAGTGAACCAGTATCTGCATGCAATTATGCACCAAACAGCATCTCTAGGGATCAGAAGCTATTTCAACTACTTGAGGAATGAGGGGCTACTGGCTTCAGGAAATTGCATAAGAAAGAGGGTTTATATATTTGCTAGCAACAGTAGTTATTTCAAACTTGCCATCTGGAGGTTTCTAACATTCTGAATGTACATTCTGAAATTACAGGTCCTGGCATTCATATGGTAGCATCAACTGCTATACTGCTCTTAGTGTAAAAAGTAATTCCAGTGCTGGGAACTTTAACTAAGCTGTAATGGTAAAAGCTAAAATTGTCTTCCATGTAAAAGATGATACCGATTATTTCATATTTGAAAGTTTGTGTGATTTCCTAACGACCAGTTTTCTCTGCTTCTGTGAGTGTTCATATTTACTCTATATTTCCCAGTTTTTTCTAGAGTCTTCTTTTGCCATGACACTTATTACTTGTCTGCTAATAGTCCTCTAAAACACTGACTGTTGTTTTTCAGCTGGCAACAGTGGACAGCAGCCCTGAGTTTTTCTCCTTCATGCAAGGCTCCATCTGATTTTCTGGGCTGTTTTACCTGAGTTGAGGCCCTTGAAATTTGATCTGGCAGCACCATTAGCGGGAAAAGCAGGGACATTTGTATTGCTCAGTGCTTTCCCCAGCTTCAGCACAGCTTAGCAGGTTTCGGGACGTCTGATTATTTCTATTTAAAAGACTTGGAAATGATGAGAAATTTCCCATTTCTCTGTCATTTGTGCAGTTTGTACAATATCTTCCAGTCATTTCTTAACATATGCACCTAAGGGATCACAGCTGTCCCTAGTATGAGTTTTTGTTTGTTTTAGAAGTTGTGCTGACCCGAGGCAACACTCATAAAAGAAAAAAGCTATTTTTTTTAGAATGATTGAAGATATACTCAGCAAATAAGTTTCATCATTCTGCACAGTGAAGATGAAGAAACAGAAAACATGCTTGGAAGAGATGAAAATCAAGGTCCTTTGAAGCATGGAGATTCTCAAATATATGGAAGAGTCACATGAAGATAATATCAATGCCTTTGTCTCTTTGGTGTAGCAAGCACTAAAAAATCAGAACGAGCTGCATCAATACAGTGCTTTTTAATACATGGCATATACTGGGCTGTTCTGTTTGTCCACATAAATGCAAAAAGAAGAAAGGCACGTCATGACTCTTTTGTTAAAATACATATTCAGACAAGATATATGAGTTTCCTAGTAAAAGGTAATCAGAAAATATCTCAAGGTTCACTGGAAGCACAGTGGTGTCAATAACAATATTCATAATAATGCTTACTAACACTTCTGATAGTTTCTTCCAGGTCATTGCAAGGTTCTGTCGGGTTTCATTAATATGTTCACTAGGGATCCTTCTGTATCAAAAGCAGACAGTGATTTGGGGTCATCCATCATACCGTCTGTCATGGACATGAGTATGTTTTTTGCTGAGAAAAATACTTAACAAATAATTGTGTAAAATAATTGTTTGAAATGCATGGGAAGCTATTAAATACAGCTGTAAGTTACAGAAATTTGAGACTTCCTACAAAGAATGAAGAGCTGCACTGCTGAAATATATGGGTTTTATTCATGGAGTCTGAGGGAGTGTCAGAGAATAAAATTGTAGGTAGATCAAATCTCTAAGAAAAAAACCTCAGCTTTGTGTGAAGTTATACATGTAGATCAGAATGAAATCAAAACACAAGATGAAGAAGTGAGAAAATGAATAGATGACTGTAAGGTAGGCAACAATCAGTCTAAACTGCAGCGCTGCAGGGGTACAGTATAGTTAGCTTGTAGCAGCCAAAGCAAAACCAGTTTCAGAGGTAAATTTAACAAGCCTATAAAAATCAGGGTTTGATTCTTGGTTCTAGACTCTGAATAAAGTTACGACCAGACCTAAGCCTACCTAAGCATGAGGGCTGGGTAAGATTTCCTCAAGGCATATTATAATTCAGTAGGTAGCAGCAGATGACACAGTGATGAAGGCACCAATGTTTTATCTACTTTCAGATTATGTTTTTGCCTCTACTAGTGAAAACAAACCAGTGGGTTCTGAGAGTAGTACTATAACATAAATGGTTAAGTTTTGGTTCTTGCTAGCTGGCTAACAGATGGACCAATGCTTTCAGGGATCAAAAACAACTATGATAAAAATTGGTCAAAACAATTCAGATCTTTGGGGTACTGAAAAAAACCTCCACCACTATTTTTTTCACAACTACAAATAGGGAATTTTATTAATTTCATTTTACCCATATAAAATATAGGCCTTTAAATCTGAACTATTAATTTAGACTGTTATATAAGTAAGAGAAACCAATACTGTAAGAGGAAAATTCATCCCATTCTGAAGTGGGTGTCTGAAACAGTGGATACCGTTCACAATTTGGAGATGTCGTCCAACTTAGCCAGTGGCAGACACTTTTGACGTATTGATCATAAAAAACCCACCAACAACACTGGAAAATACAAGAGACAAAGTACTTGATGAAGATATTGGGTTTAGAACTATCTATGCTTACAGCAGCCGTGTTACAGTTCCTGTCTGTGAGGGATGAATGTACATTTTCTGTATCTTTTCATGTTGATTTGCACTATGGGACCACATTTTTGTTATCCCATAGGCACTATCACAATATAAACATTAAATATAAAGTCCTTTAGCTCAAAAGGATATTGTATGCATAAACTAGTAGCTGAAAATACTTGACAAATGTTAGAGACTCTTTAGTCGACAAAATCTGAGCTAGAAAGTTAGCTAGAAGAGTGATGTGAGAGTCGCTTGAAAATACTGCCTATAGAGATGCTGTTTGCATTTCTAAGTGCTTCACTGTCACAAGGAATCCCCAAAGCTGACTAAAGCATTCAGATGTTTAATAACCACATAGAACTTTACCTTTAGGAAAATCCTCTATTCTAGGTCTTCTAGTGTTTCACTTTCTGTTGTAGAATCACAGTTTCATCTCAGGATGCAATACACACCGATGTTATTTGTTAAAATGTATATATTGGTAATAAGCAGCAGCTCCAAAGAAAACTAATAAAAAAGATGAAAACTCTATTGCCATTGATGTCTAATGAAGTGCCTTCAGCAAGTATATACCAATATGGAACCACAAAGGTCAAACTTGTGCTGAGCTGTGCATTATATTTGAAGCAATATATATATATTTGAAGAAATGGCAATCTGTGTTACAGTTCACAACCTGTGAGAAACGAGTCTTGATTAAAATAGTACAAGTTGTTAACTCTAGGATGGTTCTTTATGTGAAAAGAACAAAATACACCACACGTAACAGTGCAGTATAAAAAGCACTGAGATCTTCTCATGTGCATTTAAAGCAGTGCTTAGCATTGTAATAAAACACATGGTTCAGTTATAATGTGAGGTCAGTAATGCAAGGAGCAAGAAGAATAGCGTTAAATTAAAGAAAATGAGAGATCTGACTGACTATCAGTTTAGCGCTATTACTCATGATGAGAAGTAAAATGAAGTTCATGACCCTATCTACTCTGCCTCTACTCTCTGCTCCTTTGTGTCCTTCATCAGAAGGCTCTTCCTCAAGGAGATTCATAAATCCATAGCTTTCTCCAATGAATTGGCACACACTTATTCTAATATCATACTTCTAAAAACAGTAAAAGAAAAGCTGCTACTCTGAGGCAAGTTACCATGCCCTCTGCTTGAGATTGACACATGTTTGGTATTTTTCTCTTAAACTAGATGGTGACATCCTCACAGCATTTCTTCAATCTGTTTGTCTATATAGTGCTGTGCACTTTTGCATTATTATGTGCAGTACATAACAAAGAAGCAAATAGTCCTCATAATGCATATAATCTATTTATTACCTGTAGTGATCAGCTGGAATTGTTTTTTTTCTGCTTTGTGAGTAACCTGATCTTTTCCAGAAAGCAGCTACCATTTTACTTTTCATAAGCAAAGCTACTAACAGGATCTTTGTTAAGACACTTATGCTATAGAGAAATCCATCTTTTGCAATAACAGCTATTAAGAGTCATAAACTAATTGTAGATAATGGCCTACCATTCAGCGGCAGTAATTCAGCCACTTTACCAAGATATATGGATTTAAGTTGACCACTTTAAGACCTCAGTATGCATGAAGAAAAGGGAGCAGATTATGAAAAGCCTTGCTAAAAGTAGCAAAGATGATCCTTAGTCTCCTACAGATTATGGCATTGAAATAAGTCTAGATTTCAAGTGAACTTTCAATGACCCCCTATTGCAAATAAGACTGTGATGCAAAACAAGCAGCAGACCACGAGGGGCTGGGGCAGCAGAGCAGCACCAGCTCCAAATGGGAGGTCGTGCCCTATACTGGGCTTCTGAAGCTGATAATTGGAAACTGGGGTGCTGTGCACCATACAAGACAGAGAATTTGTGGAAACGTGGTTTATTTGGCAGGCCTTGTCTTATGAAGAAGAAAAGTTGAAGAAATGCAAAAGGAAGATAGCATGGCCTGCAGCAAGAAAACATACATTTGAGTACGAGGGCAATGTGTACAAAGTGGAATCACTTCCTACATGTAACTGTTCAGAGGAGTTGGTGCAAAGGGCTTGGTGTTGCCGGTCAGAAATCTTTCACGCAAAGGGAGGTGGCAATCAGCTTTCCTTGCCTCAGTTTCAGAGCTGCATGATAACTGTAGGACATGAATTAGTCAACATGAGCTGCAGTTGAGTTTATCCCTTGCTTTGCCTCCATCTTCTGATGACTGATTAAAAGAGAAACTAATAGTACCTAGAAGAAGAAGGTCCTTTCTGATTTACTCTTAACACTAAGTATTTTCCCGCTTTTCTTCCATTTTGTCTACTATGTTTGGGGTAAATACCTTCATAGCCTGCCTACTTTGATAACCCTGTGCTCCCATCACTTCATGGAGTTGTTAAGCCTTTGCAGAAGGCTAGAATAGCTGTCTCACTGCTTCCCAGACATCTCAAATAACACCTCCAACCAGTCTGGTGGCTTTCCTCTTCGCTCCTCAAAAAAACATTTCAAAATAAAAAGAAATTTAAATTTTTTTTACATATTCAATGTGTTCTTTCAGTCAAACAGATAAAAAGCAGAAACAACTATGCCTTCATTTTAGTTTTTTTCTTTATTTTTTTACCCTTGCTGGTAGAACTTTGGGAAAGACATTCAGATTAGAAGTATAAAAGGAAAGAAAGATAAAACACTGGGGTCTAGTTAGTAGTCTCAAAAGGTAAAACGGAAATGACTTACCATGTTGTGCTAGCAATTACCAAACTGATAAGTAAATATTTAGTAGGAAGATATTTAATATCAATACCATTGTGGCAGGGATGTGGAGTATGAGAGATGAGGTGAGATGGGGTATCTCTTCTGCTACCAGACGTGTGGCACTGGGTGGGTCTATTTCATGCTATGTGTGCCTTAGTAATGCACACAAAGATGTTTATAAAAGTATTTGAGCAGTGAGGGAACCATAAATTGCACTAAGAAAAAATATTAACAGTAGGAAATCATAAAAAACAGCAGTTCAGCCCAGGCAATTTATTTCTGAAACAAATAGTATAAAACAACATGTTACAGAGGAAATGGCATAAAGGCATTCAGAATAAAAACGATACATGAAGAATTCCAGTCATACAACCCTGGGATGCTGCCTGGGTCTTCAAAGACACATCCACACCTGTTGTCTCTTTGAGTGTAGAAATCCACCATTTAGGATCAGCTAGCAGGTGAGTTGGTAGCCCCACTCTCTTCTTCCATGCCTCAGGATGTAAAAGTGCATGACAGCTGCCAGAGACATTTTTGTGATGCAGATATTTTTTTTTGGTGAGGCAAAAATGAAGGTATCAATTTTCTGATAATTTCTTCAGCAGTTCATGTCACCTAAAATACTTCTTTCCTCAGGCAAGCCCTTTATGCTCCAGCCTCACATTGTTAAATCCTTCAGTCTTTGTCATGGCAACACCTGACAAACCCTGCCAAGCCTCCTCCCTACCTTCTCTCCTTGAGAGCACTGCCTGACCTCTCTGTCTGTTACCAATGGTGCTCCAGTACCACTGCAATTCCCCGTTCAATTGGATCCATCTCACCCATTATGGAAATATGGCTGTCTGTAATAAAACATGGCGCATGTTGCACAGTGATTCTGTACAATGACAGGGACATGAGTCAAATGTCTGAGAGATGAATAAAAAACAATGTAAACTTAAATAGGAAAATATGATTATTGAAGGTGGAATTAGGTCTGGACACATAAGACTCCATCCATCTGTGTAAAATACCAAAAGAATTTTTTAATGAGATTTTCAGTTGTAACTGTTATGACACCATCAGTCTTGAGGTGAAAAGATTACAGTTTGATTGTGTGTAGCTATGAGAACAGAAGTATGTATGGAAAACTGACCTACTACAGAAAAGCAATTAGGATTTGCAGGAGGACTAATTGGCAAATAAACCAGCCATACAATGTATCCCATGGCAAAAACAAAAAAAGAAGATACATTCTTATAATTCAACAAACACTTGTTGATAAAACTGTGAACTGTGAATAAGGGTGACTTGAGGCATAAAATGGTATAAATGAAGAAATTAAAGCTCTAATAAATTAGTGTTGCTTGAACTAATATTCTGTTGGGCACAATGCTTTGCAAAGGACAGTACAATTAAGAAATGGGAAGAGAATTACTCTGGTATCTAACGTCCAGATGCCATGATCTGAAAAACAAAACCAACTTTGGCATTTGACTCTGGGAAAACAGGTTAAAAGAATTGACTTAGAGATGGACTAATTGCAATTAAGAAAAGACTTACGATTGTCAGTTTTAGAGCTATGTTAGAATACAACTGTCAAATCCTCATATGCCTCAGATAAGGGAGTTTATGAGGACTCAAAAGTTTTCATCTCTGCTGGGACTTGCAGCTTCAGACCAGTGGGCAGGTTTGTACAGGCAGGAACTGCTGTAATTTCCATAATGCCAGTGGGCCTTACCCTGTGCTGCTCTTGCCTCTCCTGTACGTTTGCTTTTTGCTATGTAGTTCTATATTATGTCCTGCAAAAAGGCAAGGAAATAGGACTGGGCTCAGCACTGTGGCTATGTGGCTGCTGACTCAGGGCTGGTACATTCAGTTGGTGAAATAATAATGGGGTTTGCTTGTCTCTACCTGCTGAAGACACTTTTTACAGAGTATGACCCTAATGTCTGAGCCTCAGAGCTATGCACTCCTGTCACTGGTTGTCTGTAGCTGACCCATCTATTATTTCCATCTGCTCTTCTTTTTCTTTCAAGTTTACAAGTTATATTCTGAAATGTAATTCAGATCCTATGGCACCATTTTAGTCTTTCCTTTATGCAGCCTATTTAACGTGGAAAACTGAAGGTTAAGAGCTAAGTAGTTGTTGGCTTCTAGGCTAATTAATTTCCTCTAAATGAAAGAAAGAAAATTTTCTTAACTTAAAATTCTTGTTTTTCTTCTGAACTTCATTCTCAATGAATTCTCTCCATAGTTTCTTTTTTGCACTAATTAATTGTACTGCTATTTATTTTCCCTCAAAGAGTGCCATTGATGGTTATCATAAAAGCAATCAAGATGCAATGAAGGAAATACCTAAAGAATTTCATTTTAGTGATTATATGGACCACGACCTTCACAAGTGTCTTTTGAGACATTTTTTGGACCTCAAACAGAAAAAAACAGAAAACCATGGTGACCACCTGCCAGAAAAATAAGACATCTCCCAGCTCTGCTTCAGCCATGACTGTGGCAGCCTCCCAGACTGAACCCCAGTGGGTACACGCTACGACACAGGTACCAAGTTGCAGGACATGCCCCACTCCTGCACTGGTATCAGATGCCAGTGGTGAAGTCACTGTGCTTGGGTAGAGGAACTCCTCCGCTTGGTTGCTGAACTCAGGGAGGCTGAGGACTATCAGGGAATGTGAGAGGGAGATTGTCTATTAGAATAACCCACTATACTCCCCGTCACAGCCCCAACAGGCAGACAAGCCTTGTATGAAAGAGGACCCCCATCCCATATCCACTCAACTGAAGTAATTTAGGAGATGGAGCAGAATGGCAACAGGTTTCTGTGTATCGCCAGTGGTGTCACAATCGGTGCATATGCCCTGTTACTAAAGAGGCCCTGTAGGTTCCACTGCAGAATAAATATGAAGGCCTGCAAGTGGAACCAACTCCAAGGGCCAACAACTCTCACAGCCTGGAAACATATCCTGGGTTAAGCAAACCAAAGCCACCAATTAAGATGGCTTGTTCTGTAAAGAACAAGAGGAGGGTCATTGTCACTGGGGACTCCCTTCTGAAAGGCACAGAGGGTCCAATATGCAGACCAGACCCATTGCATAGGGAAGTTTGTTGCCTACCTGGGGCCTCAGATGATGATGTGGCAAGACAACTTCCCAAAATTGTCAAGTCCACAGATTATTACCCACTACTTATTTTCCAGGTACGTAATAATGAAAAAACAATTAGAACCCTCAAAGTAATCAAAAAGGATTTTAGAACCTTAAGTCAAATGGTAAAGGGATCAGGTGCCCAGGTAGTATTCTCCTCTCTCATAGGGAATGGTGAGGGAAGGAATTGGAGGAACCAGGAATTGAAAAACTGGCTCTGAACGTGGTGCAAAGAACAGAACTTCAGGTTCTTCGACAATGGGTTGGCCAACACACCAGACCTGTTGGCAAACAACAAGGCACACCCGTCTCATAAGGGTATAAGGACACTCTCCAAGAAGTTGGTTGGACTAATTGAGAGGGCTTTAAACTAGATTGGAAGGGGGAGGGGGACATCACTGGTCTCAACAGATTAAATCTGTCTGGTGCTGAAAGCCCCTGGTCTGCCACCTCAGTGGAAGTGGAGAACAGCATTCCAGGTGGCAGCCAGAATTCAAAGGTTATCAGTGAGTTACAAACTGCCACTAGCAGGACTTGAGCCTATTCCACTTAGGAAAGTTGTGGAAACAACAGCCCAACTGAAGTGCATTTACACTAATGCATGCAGAGTGGGCAACAAACAAGGGGAGCTGGAAGCCATTGTAAGGCTAGAAAACTATGATGTAATTGCCATCACGGAAACGTGGTGGGATGATTCGCACAACTGGAGTGCTGCCATGGGTGGCTATAACCTCTTCAGATGGGATAGACTAGGAAAGAGAGGCGGTGGTGTTGCCCTCTATGTTGAGAAATTTTGATTGTGTTGAACTAAAATATGCTAACGATCGGGTTGAGTGCTTATGGGTAAAAATCAGTAGAACCCGCAGTAAGTCAGGCATAGTGGTGGGAGTCTGTTATCAGCCACCCAGCCAGGACGAGTAAACCAATGAGCTCTTCTATGAGCAACTGGGAGAAGTCTCGCAATCGCTGGCCCTCGTTCTTGTGGGAGAATTCAACCTTCCAGATGTCTGCTGGAAGTATAACACAGCTGAAAGGAAACAGTCTAGGAGGGTCATCGAGTGTATGGAAGATAAATTCCTAACACAACTGGTGAGTGAACCTTGCCTTTCCCTCATCTATCAACAGACCTGGCTGACTGGGAAAGTGCTGCTCGACTGGAGACTGGCAAATGTAACTCCCATTTACAAGAAGGGTCGGAGGGAGGATCCAGGGAATCATAGGTCTGTCAGCTTGACCTTAGAACTGGGGAAAATCATGGTGCAAATCATATTGAGTGCTATCACACAGCACATGCAGGACAGCCAGGTGATCAGACCTAGTCAACATGGGTTTATGAAAGGCAAGTCCTGCCAGACCAACCTGATCTCCTTCTGTGACAAGGTTCCCCAGTTAAATGATGAGGGGAAGGCTGTGGATGTGGTGTACCTGGACTTTTGTAAAGACTTTGACACTGTTTCTCACAGTATTCTGACTGAGAAACTGGCTGCCATTGGCCTGGACGGGCACACCCTGTGCTGGGTAAAAAACTGGTTGGATAACCAGGCCCAGAGGGTGGTGGTAAACGGAGTTAAATCCAGTTGGAGGCTGGTCACGAGTGGTGTTCCCCAGGGTTCAGTGCTGGGTCCAGTCCTGTTCAATATCTTTATTAAGTTTGCTGATGACACCAAGTTGGGTGGCAGTGTTGATCTGCTTGAAGGAAGGGAGGCGCTGCAAAGACATCTGGACAGGCTGGATTGATGGTCTGAGACCAATAGGATGAGGTTTACAAGACCAAATGCCAAGTCCTGTACCTGGGACACAACAACCCCGCGCAGCGTTACAGGCTGGGGCAAGACTGTAATTACAGGTAATTACAGACCTGTCAGCCTGACCTCGGTCCCAGGTAAAATCATGGAGAAGATAATCCTGGGTGAAATCATGCACCACCTGCAGAACGGTCAAGAAATCAGGCCCAGCCAGCATGGATTTAGGAGGGGTAGGTCCTGCCTGACCAACCTGATCTCCTTTTACGATCATGTGACTCGCCTGGTGGATGAGAGGAAGGCTGTGGATGTGGTATACTTGGACTTCAGTAAGGCCTTTGACACGGTCCCCCACAGTAGACTCCTAGGGAAGCTGGCAGCTCGTGGCCTAGATGGGAGCACTTTGTGCTGGGTTAGGAATTGGCTGGATGGCCGAGCCCAAAGAGTGATGGTAAATGGTGTTTCATCCAGTTGGCGTCCGGTCACCAGTGGTGTCCCCCAGGGATCGGTATTGGGTCCCGTCCTGTTTAATATCTTTATTGACGATTTGGATGAGGGGATTGAGTCAATCATCAGCAAATTTGCAGATGATACCAAGCTGGGAGGAAGAGTTGATCTGCTAGAGGGTAGGATGGCCCTACAGAGGGACCTGGACAGATTGGAGAGCTGGGCTGATTCTAATGGGATGATGTTTAATAAGTCCAAATGTCGGGTACTTCATTTTGGACACAACAATCCCATGCAGAGCTACAGACTGGGGACAGAGTGGCTAGAGAGTAGTCAGGTAGAAAAGGACCTGGGAGTGCTGGTGGACAGGAAGCTCAACATGAGCCAGCAGTGTGCCCAGGTGGCCAAGAAGGCTAATGGAATTCTGGCCTGCATCAGGAATAGTGTAGTAAGCAGGACCAGAGAAGTTATTGTCCCCCTGTACTCGGCACTGGTCAGGCCTCACCTTGAATATTGTGTCCAGTTCTGGGCCCCTCAGTATGGGAAAGATGTTAGGATACTGGAATGTGTTCAGAGGAGGGCAACGAAGATGGTGAGGGGGCTGGAGCACAAGCCCTATGAGGAGCGACTGAGGGAATTGGGGCTGTTTAGCCTGGAGAAGAGGAGGCTCAGGGGAGACCTCATTGCTCTCTACAACTACCTAAAAGGAGGTTGTAGTCGGGCAGGGGTTGGTCTCTTCTCTCAGGTGACCAGTGGCAGAACCAGAGGGCATGGACTTAAGCTTCGTCAGGGAAAGTTTAGACTTGATGTGAGGAAAAAATTCTTCACTGAAAGGGTGATTGGCCATTGGAATGGGCTGCCCAGGGAGGTGGTGGAGTCACCTACCCTGGAGGTGTTTAAAGGGAGACTGGATGAGGCACTGAGTGCCATGGTCTAGATGATGGTTGGTGTTAGTGTTAGGTTATAGGTTGGACTTGATGATCTCAGAGGTCCTTTCCAACCTTATGATACTGTGATACTGTGACTGGCTGGAGAGCTGCCTGGCGGAGAAGGACCTGGGGGTGTTGGTTGACAACTGGCTGAATATGAGCCAGGAGTGTGCCCAGGTGGCTAAGAAGGCCAATGGCATCTTGGCCTGTATCGAAAACAACATGGCCAGCAGGGCAAGGGCGATGGTTGTGACCCTGTACTCAGCACTGGTGAGGCCACACCTCGAGTGCTGTGTTCAGTTCTGGGCCCCTCGGTATAAGAAGGACATTGAGGTGCTGGAGTGCTTCCAGAGAAGGGCGATGAGGTTGGTGAAGGGGATGGAGAACAAGGAGTGGCTGAGGGAACTGGAATTGTTTATCTTGGAGAAGAGGAGGCTGAGGGGAGACCTCATCACTATCTATGGCTGACTGAAAGGAGGCTGCAGCAGAGTGAGTGTTGATCTCTTCTCACAGGTGACAGGTGATAGGACAAGTGGAAATGGCCATAAGTTGCACCAGGGGAGGTTCAGACTAGATATTAGGGTGAATTTCTTTACCGAAAGGGTGGTCAGGCATTGGAACAGGCTGCCCAGGGAGGTGGTTGAGTCACCATCCCTGGAGGTGTTTAAAAAACAGGTAGACGAATTTTTGAAGGACATGGTTTAGCAGAAGATTGGTACGGTTGGTCTTGATGATCTCCAAGGTCTTTTCCAACTAGAAGATTCTCTGATTCTATGAGAGCAATCCCTAATCTGACCACAAACCCAAGTTTTCCAAGTAGTTCCATTCCATATTTTAAACAGGTCCCCAAAATGCTGCTCCCTTGAGGAGAAAAGATGTGATACTTTCTCAAGTTTAATAATCATCAGATATGTGCTAATTAAGTACAATATCTTTTCCACTCATAGGAAAGTAGCTGAAGTAAAATGCTTACCCATGAGCACTCAACTTAATGATATACTGACAGTATGTGCATTGTTCATGTATGCAGCACAAAGAAAGTATTTGACAAACTTCAAGATGCGGAATGCTCAATATTAAAAAGAAAAAAATAGGTAAGTATTGCATAAAACAAGAAATGTACAATCTAAAGCTTCTCTTCTGGATGCAAATATCTTGAAGGGCTCCCTACTTGTGATCACATGTTCCATAAATGAGTTCAGCACCCACCCAGCTGAATGCTGAATTAAGCCCAATGGACTGCCTTTGCAGCATTTGCTCCAGTCAGTAAGTTGTGTTTTGCATTGAGAGAGTCGGCTGTGGTTGGGTAAGTCCTGATGGCTTTAATGGAAATTTACAGGGAGATCATCAGTACAAACCTTCCTATCTGAGCAGACACTTAGTGGAGTAACTTGTCAAAAACGGTCATTATTCCCTAGTAAAACTCAGCTCCTCTAAGAGCAAGCCACAAGGTGTGCTTATCACCTATATAGAGTGCGCAGCATGGGTTTCCCACAGCAGTCAGGTGAATTGCAACATACGAGTTATGGTGGCAGATGTGTCCTCTTAAATCTTTGCTATCTGGCTAAAAGTTAGGCATGTAGTGGGAGTGCCTTCCAGCAGAGAAAGAACTGGGCAGGCAGAAGGTGAATCTCTCTATACTAAACCATGAGTGGTCTCATCAGCATGCCTTTTTGAGTTGCCTACCAATAAATGTGACTATGGCTAAAACATTGTGCTTGTTGCAAGGTGCTAAATAAAACCAGCCATTTAATAAAACCAATCCATTTTAGTATAATAAAATACATCAGGTATGGGATATTTTATGAAAATGTTTAATTCAACTGTTTCTTTGGAATGTAGTAGTCATAGTTTGGAAATTTAAGTTACAGTTCAGTTCTATGTGATTTTTTTTTATGCTACTCAGTGTCTGAGAATACAAATGTCATTTAAAGTTAAGGCTTCACTGTTCATTTTGAAACAACAATTTACAAGTGTCATATTGGCATAGAAAATAAAAATTTCTGTAAAAAAAATTTGCACAAAGTTTTATGATGGTACAAAACATGAAGCAATAATATACCAGTAAAATGAAATCATTTTACTACAGAAGATTTTTATAATTTTTCAATAAAGAAAAAAATATGTTATTTTACACTTTAAAAATTATGAAACAATCTAAAACAATATAAACTGAACATTTTGTAACACTGCCTTTACAAATTAATAACTTTATAAACATATAATTTTTTTAAATATATTTATCAGTGCAAGATACTTTTCAATGTAAAGTTGCAGTATCATTTTTCCTTTATTGAAGGGCAACTTCCATTCTGTTACCTTCAGAGAATTCAAATCTTCAGTGCTAGATCCTCATTATCATAGCAAATCTGAAGACCACAAAGGAGATACATTTCTTTTTACGTTCACAATTCTCAGTGTGTTAAAAGAAGAATAAAACCACCAACCACCAGCTTTACTGCTCAAATAGATCAAGACCAAGAGCTGGTCCAGAATCTATTGAAATCCATGGGAATATTTCAAAAGGTTTTGGATTTGGGCTCCCCAATGGGATTTTCTCTTCAAGGCAATATACGCTTGTAACTTGCAGCCAGGTTAGTGAACTAGAAGTTTCTTCAGCTAAGAAGAACAGACCCCAACAACCCCAACAACCTGAATCACATGGTGGTAGTGTGCTGAAAATAGTTTTGAAAAATCCATTTTTTTCTGTGGGTTAATTAACTAGCTGCTGTGATGTCATTATGGTAAATTTCTACTGTTGGATACAAATGAAAATTCAGCCTCTGCCAAAGTGAGTTTGTGACTTTGGATGTTTCATTGACTAACTTTTAGGCCTACTTATTAGGCTTTAGGTTCTCTGTCTTACTTTCTGGAGAACCCAGAGTCTAGAATCTGGGGAGGTAATTCTTCCAATTTGGGCATCTAAATGGGTGTTTGAATATTCACTACAATCTCTGCCTTTAGGATCCCTCTGAAGTAGCAACTGTCCACTCTTTTTTTCTATTGGGTTTTCCTTTAAAATATTTTCACTTTCCAAACTCATATTTTTATCTCCAGTCTCCCTCCCTTTTCTTCAATTTCTAGGTTACTGGTGGATTTTCTACAGGCTTTTTCCGTTTTGTGGTTCGTATTGGTGAAATGATATGCTTCAAAACGTTGACAAATTGACAACAGATGTGGATTCTGTAGTAATTCAAGGTTGAATTAGACCTTCTTCATTCCTAATCCTGGACAGGATACTTCATTGCTCTACTATAAAAGCAATTTTGGAAAAGACTAACTCAGAAAGTCATAATCACTTCCCTGACTCTGCTTGGGGAATTCAGAGAGGAAAAACATGAGTTCAGCACTTTGCAGGAAGTTCCCTTCCCTGAGTATACATTGGTTTTACCTGCTGGTTGGTAGATACCCAGGGGAAGGTTAAAGCTGCCTTCTTCTACTGCGTCCCCAGTTACGGCTGTGCTGTGTGTGGGGCACCACAGGAAACCCAAGGGCTCCCCTTGCACCTGCAAGGTCCCTCGTCTCCTCCTACGGATCCCTGAGGGCAACAAAATCTTGGTTGTTTTTTTACCCTGTTGGACCAGCTGCATAGGCTGCTGAATATTATTTGTCCAATATTTGTACTAAATCGTAAAAAAATTGCCATGTAATTGTCAAATGCATTGTTCTGACAGCTTACGCTACTCAGCTCACCGAATCTGTCGCTATCTGCTCTTCTGGTCAAACAGAAACCTCCTAGTATGAAATGCTGATTGGATGTAACAGGATGGTAAGCGTATACTCTACATCCACTGCAGGATTTTATGCTGTCCTCAGAACACAAGTGTAAGCCCAATTAGCATCGCTTAGCATGAAGATACAGGTTGACTCAGAGAACAGTACTCTGGGTTCAGATAGGGGCAGGAGAAGGAAAGTTTCTCATTTTAAAGGCAATCTTTTCAGTAAGTGAACCATTTTCTCTAGAGTAATTAAAAGGCAAGATGTTCAGGATAAAAGATATGTTTCATGACTTCAGGAAAAAAGATACTGTCACTTTATGCTGTTAAGAAGAAACCCAAAGTTCGACTTTGGAGGGTAAAGTTAAGAATTTTCCCTTGTTTTTTTAACACAAACTCTAATAAAATCCTTTGCCATTACCAGTAAGTTAAAGCTGCAGTTTTCTTTCCTTGACAATGGCAAATGCTTATGCAATCTACTCAGAAAGATAGAGAGGAAGAGAAGAGGAAGGGAGAGAGATTTTACATTTGAAAATACATTCTATATGAAAGAACAATAAAAGGGGATATTGCAGCTTTATACAAAAGGGTCGAGACATGAAGTTGAAATACAGAAAGCAGAACAATCGAGCCAGGTTGTCAAATCTGATTAGCCCTTGCCTTGCTGAGGCTTATTTCTTACACTAAAATATACTTTTCTTTTAGTCAGTGAGCCATCAGAATATGATTAAAGACAAGGGCATAACTGCAGAGAAGCAGAGCTGTAGTTAATGTGAACACAATGAGAAGCAGTACAAACAAAAAGGCACTTGAGAGGACATACACTAGCCAGTGCCAAGGACTTTTTTTGTTTAGTTTTTAGGCAGTACACTCGGTTACCAGTTGTGTCTGATGATGGCACATACTCTTTTATGGAGTTCACAAGCACAAAATTTAGTACAACACTGAAAAACATCAATAAAATTTGACTGTATTGCTTTGTAAACAGAGCTGACACACTATACCGGTACTGATGCAGCAGTACTTTCAGAAACATCCTAACCCTTCTTTGCCTATGCACAACACGAGCAATTATACACAAATACAGGTGCAGGAGTCCACTAAATTGCTGTTACTCCAACATTTTCTGGGCACTGAGCTACAGACAGCATGTCCATCCAAAGGACCCCACGGGATACATTTTGTGACAGCATCTTGGATTTTGCACAGTAAAAGCAAAATTATCCATTAACGGAAAACAAAAGAGAGGGAGAGAAGAAAGACAAAATGAACTATAAGTCAATCATACTTGGTCTCAACACCAGCATTTGATTATTTCAAATAAAACCAACAGAAAAAAGCAGACTGTACATGATTCAGATTGTTAACACAGATTGTTGTCCTTGTTTGTTGGTTACACACTCATAGAAGCTCCTGAGAAAAGCTTGGCTCAGTGTCATCAAAGCACTTTTCAGCCTGTACAGTAAAAGATCAACAGTTCCCCAGCATGACCGAGCTATGTCCTTCCACCCCGATTCTCTGAAACTTCTCCAGTCACTTTATACCTTCATGCTTCCGAGTATGAATTCTGTGTGTTTAGTTTATCTTTTTTCAGTTTTACACCATCGACCAGTTCAAAATTGTAATTCTCCAGTGCAGACAAGTTCCTCTCTGACATCCCATTGTGCCAACAGGCACAGTACAGGACAACTCCACAGATGGCTCCTAACAGCACTCCAAGTGCACTCATGGCTATGATGGTAATAAGGATCGGATCTAAGGTCTTCAGGACGTTGCCTGGTTTCCTGGAGATATCATCGTAGTCCTCGCCTGTATGGTATGGAGGCGTAAACCCTGAAATGGAGCAAAGAATTGTAACATTTTCAGAACCAATTCTAGTTAGAGCTTTGTTTGATGAGTTGGAAATCTGGAGAAAGGACACCAAGTTTTTGACACAAGTTGCTACATATTTTGAAAACTTAGTTCCTTGGAGGTAGTCATAAATAGCTGAAAACTATAATCACACCCAGGTTGTTGTGGATTTTTTTCATACTGTTCTCCAGTCCTTGAATCTGCTGCATGTTAGTAGGGACCCGATTCTGTCTTGGATTAAGCAGGAGTTGTGGGAATAAATAACCAGACCTTTTCATTACATTTTGCCAGCTTGCAGTGTTTAGCACAAAACTGATAATTAAATCTTATTCAGCTCAGTGTGAACGTTGATAGCCTTTGACATTGGCTGGGAATCTCCTGCTGTTTAGTGCCCATCTCCACTTCACTGACTTAAGGATCGGACCTTGAGGTTGAAATAGTGACAGAACTGACACAGAAAAGCACTCTGCCCTCTTGTGTAACTTATTTACTGGGTGTCATTATGTTTCCCTTCAACATTTTCAGTTTATTAAAGAGATTCAATAAGCCTGCAAATCCTACTAATTGTTGTAGGAACAGCCAAAAAATCTTTTTGGACAAAACCTGCTTCCACTGAAATGAATGATAGCAAACCCATTGACTGTAACAGAAAAAAAAAATAAGCTCATTGCCTGAAAAATGCAAATATATTTTATTATCGGGACAATATGACAATTATGATCCATTTAATGATCCATTTACAGCATCATCATTGACAATGATAATGCTTTGGCAGATTGGTCATAAAATGACATTTCCAGACGGTTCTGTGAAACAATTAGCCTGAAGAGTTTTGAGCCTAATTACCTAGACACTCGGCGAGTCATAAATTTTAAGATATAAATGATAGCTGTTCCTTCAGCTGTGGACAAACCTGGATAACAAAATATTAAGGAGCTATAGTGTGCATGTATTCAGATGTTTACAATGTAATACACTATGTATGTAAAATTTAGAAGGTTTGAGATACGTATAAGTAATACAAAGTCCGTAAGATATATGACATAGAAAAATAAAACTATTATCTCCTTCAAACAAATGTAAGATTTCCCAGACAAATTGAAAAACCTTAATAAAATATACAGTTAGAGAACTAATCTATAAATAAATAAAAAGAATACACAAATTCACATGAAAATACAGTTTAAAATTCTTTCCCTTTTAACAATAACACAATTTTTACCTGTTTGATTACTTTCTGGGTCGTCATCTTCATCTATTTCATTCTCAACATCAGTTGATTCTAATGAAGCAAAGAGAATTGACATTGATTATTAGGGTTGCAAACACTGATTGACTATCATGCTGGCAATAATGGTATAGCAGATTTTCCTATGTCAGACCACCATTATGTCAGCTCGACAGAACTGTTCATTATGAAGGGCTCTGAAAAGTAATGGAAAAAAAGAAAGATTTAAAAAACTCTCTCCGCCCAGTCTTGGCACAGTTTTATTTATCAGCAGGGGTTTTCCATGCCTGGGAAAGAGAAATCAGTGTTATGAATTAGCATCTCATTCATTGTATTTACAATTTTGGAGCCCAATTCCATAATACTTCATCAGTGTAGGCACAGTTAATCACAAGAATAGTTTCACTGAGTACAGTGAGACCACTTGTGTTTCGGCTTCAGACTAAGCTTTTGGCCTTTAGCTCCCACAGGCCAAAATCTTTACTCAGCATTTGGTTTGAACAACCAAAACATGTGGAGGTAGGAAACAATTTACTCTCCTCTCTCATTTTGGAGTCGGGTAAATACCATCACTGTTATCCTAGAATCCTTCTTTGCACTGAGGATACTACAGCAGTATCAAGCAGTACGTCCCACTTCTTTCGCTTTCTGGTGGCATTTGATGAGCTCCATAAGATGGACTGTGTTATAAAGAGATTGCACATTTTTCTCATCCTGCAGTAAAATTACTGTGTAGTTGAAGTGTGTCATAGCCTCAAATGGATATTGACTAGAAAAGGTGTCAAACGCCCTCTATTATTGCTCTCAGTTGTGTTGCCAACTGGCATGGCATAAGTTTGTCTTCCTGCTGCTGAGGATTTTCTGTTCTATTCCCTCTCCTACATAATAGTCATTGCTTCATCTCCATTATGAAGGACAGGGTTCAGTTGCTTGTGCTTATCTGGAGTTACCACTGCCAAATTACGTGCAATATGCAATGTGCATATGATCATCAGTGACTGGAATAATTCAAGACTGGACAGAAATAAAAGGTCTCAAATAGAATCTCAGAAATAGCCTGGCTCAGATGTGGAAAAGGCCATGTTCTAACATTAGCTTGTGTCCCACACGTCAGGGAGCTGGTGACTACAGCAAATGAGTCACAGCAAATTTAGAATTAAAAGAGAGTACAGGACAGAGTGGGGGCCATTTCGCCTTATCTGGTTTTGATATTGTCCTTTAAAATAGAATTCAAGTAGGTCTGGTAGGAAGTGATCTAAAAATGGTGAGAAATAAAATTGGATTTTGAGCATTAGTTTGGGAAAAGCAGTTGGAAAAGGAGAGAAATTTTAAAGAGGGCAGCAGTACAAAATATAGGGATACATATAAGAATACGAGCATGCTGTGACCCATGTCAGCAGCATGCCAGTTCTGATCCAAAAGACTGCAGAAGCCGCAGTACTGAGATGACACTAGTGACACTCACTATGAATAAAGCTATGGGCCAGATCAGGATGTTTTCAGTGCAATACTTCCTATATAGCCAATAATTATATATCCCTTTCTCACTTACAAGAACAGCTCTCAAGACAAAATAAATAATGTTTTGGATGAAGTTTCTTTATGACCTAGATATTAATACTTACTTCGGCAATCTTCTTGTGCTACGTGATTGTCAATTTTAATATCATCCACAGCAATTCCTCCAGTTCCTCTTCCAATTTCTCCCTCGATAACCACCTGGCAAAAAAAGTTAATGTGCATATTGATTTCATGTTAATACACAATTGCAGCATTCAGAATACCTTAATTAGATGTTAACACACATATTCACTTGCTGTGATGCCACATCTACATGTACTTTGATTGTGGCCTGCCAATCTGCACCACATGCCTTTGCGCACTTATGTATGCAAATGTGAAGATATCTAATGACATAACTTCATTAAAGACTTTACATCAGCAGCAAAACTGTGGCAAGGATGCAGTTTTATGACAGATGAGAAATGATTTCTCCAGGATTTTTTGGCCTTTGACCACAAATTGCTTGTATCACTGTCATCTAAGTTACCATGAAATATGCCACTGTTATTACTGTCACAGCAAAAGCACCTCATCTGTAGGTATAATATTGTCTACATAAACTCGTCAGTGCCATCTTCTGCTATGGGGCATAAAACATAACCAGCAAAGTCTTACTGGCCTCGGCTCTGTTAGCGCAGTGAGGATCAGCCAAGCTCACCTGATAGTGTTTCACAGATTTGTGAAGAAGAACACGTCCTTCCTTCCAGTAGTTTGCCTGATGCCCGCTCAGGGTCCACAGCACCTGGTCGTATTCATCTGGCTTTTGGTACCGCAGTTTGATCTTCAGGGTGCCGACGTGTGCACCGGACATGTGGTACCAGAAAGTCATGCAGTGGGCAGAGTTCTGTGAGTAAATCACGGGGCTCAGCAGTCGGGCGACTTTACCCTTCTGACTCTCATCAGCTTGCGAGTAAATGAAATTGCCATCTCCTACTGTGACAGAAAGACTGTGTTAGGAATAGCCACTAGCTTTAATTTTCTTTGTTTACCTAAGAAACCTTGATCATCTCTAATCGTTCTCCTTTCTTTCCATGCTGATGAGTCAAGCCTCACAATGAAGAGAATCAGAGGGCATTGGTTTAGGACCCTTGGGAAAGCTGGTGTGCTCAAAAGAGAGGGACATAAAAATGATCAGAGGGCTGAAGTACCTCTGCTATGAAGAAAGGCTGAGAGAGTCGGGATTGTTCAGCCTGGAGAAGATAAGGCTCTGGGGAGACCTTATTGTGACCTTTCAGTACTTAAAAGGAGCTTATAAGAAAGATGGGGACAAAATTCTTAGTTGGGCCTGTTGAGATATGGCAAAGGGTAGTGGTTTTAAACAAAAAGAGGGTAATTTAGACTAGATACAAGAAAGAAATTTTTTACAATGAGGGTGGTGAGACATTAGAATAGGTGGCCAGGGATGTAGTGAAGGCCTCATCCCTGGAAACATTCAAGTTCAGGCAGGATAGGGCTCTAAGTAACCTGATCAAGTGGAAGATGTCCCTGCTTATAGCAGTGGGATTGGATTAGATAACCTTTAAAGGTCCCTTCCAACCCAGACTATTTTATGATACTATAATTCCTTCTAGCAGTCTCCTTTGCTGTTCACTCCAAGAGTGAACCACAACAACATGTTCACTATATGGCACACACAAGGTATTTGCTTTTGCTCAGGGAAGGAGGCAAAAGCATGTTTGGTGTGACAGCACAGGTTTCATTTGTCAGCGTGCACCTCCTCCTGAAGTAAGCCAGACCTTGTTTGGCAGGCTAGACAGAAATCCCTGGGGCCTACTCTACACTAATGGTGCAAAGAGCCATTTTTAATCTCTGTTCAAAGTTAACCTGTGCTTGAGAAGGCAAGATTATAATGGGAAGAATGCTGGAGGATAAAATAGCTTTGAACAGCCATGGTCAGAGATCAGGAACTGAGAGATAAACAGTGCTCCTAAATAGAGTCTGAGCATTGTCACAAATGGTGCCAGAGTTATCCCCTTGATTTTTGTAATAACATGTTAAGCTCTGTATATTTGTGAGCCATTTCCCAAAAGAGTAAGATAACGGCATAATGGATTTACACACGTTGAAATCTGAACACCTAATATCCTTAACTTGGAAAATTACTTGCTTAATCACACTGTGAGAGAAGCATGTGGGAGTGTGTTTAGTTTCATAACAGAAAATTGCTAAGTAAGATACTGACTATGGAGAAGTGCTTCTGTTTTACATCAGTCAGGCACCCATTCCAGTCAGCTTTTGAACAGCTTCTTTGCAGAGAATTATGGCGGGAAAATACAAATTTCCTCCTAGCGTGCATAAGAATAGATCGCATGTGCAATGCACTCACATAAAAGGATGGAGACAGCATTTTTTTTGGCATTGGTATAAAGTTATTTTGGAAGAAGGAAGGAGAATAATGATAAGTATACATATCTCTGTTTAATGCTTAAACAAAAGAAGCAAGAGAAGATCTTTTGGGAGGGTGGTGTTTTATTGACACTGGTCTTTGTTTATACGTGGTATTCTTGAATTTCATTACTTAAAATGATGTATAAATGAGGCTTGCTGGCTGGTAATTCTATAGTCCTGCACCAGTGAAGAAGGGAACAAGAGTACTCCTACTCTGGGAAGAATAAGAAGGAAAGAGTGGTAAAAGATGAACCGGGAACAAAGGGAAGTGGCTTAAACTCAGTGGCTGAAAAGAGGGACCTAATAAACGAGAAAGAGAATACTTCTTCTAACATGAGGCAAGGACAATTTCTTTTGTTTGGATTTTTCTGTGGACAGTCAGAGGTATCCCGGTCAACATGCATGTGGAAGTATCTGGTCTTTGAAAGAATTTATTGGGGAAGATGATGCTAAATTGCTAAAAAAATTCAGTTTTTTTTTTTCTGTCCTACTGCAGAAACATCTTGTCCAACTTTTTTAGCAGGAGCGCTTGTGCCTGTATGTTCTTTACAACTTTGCTTCTGTGCAGAGGGCAGTGCAATATGTGCAAATCTCATCAAAGAATGGTGATATGGAAATCCAAAGGGAGGGAAAAAGGAAAATAACCACAGCATGAGGATGGTTGCCTCAGCTGGAAGACCTAACTCTGGCCAGACTTAATCATAACAATGTATAATTTGAAGTGACATACAGCGTATCCGCTGGTTTAAAGCAATTGCTATTGCAGATCACTTCTGTGGAATTTCTTCAGCTTTATACACATGCATCTGAGAGCAAGATATGCCTGGGAGTTTCTCACTGCGAATCTCCCAATGTATAGGATGGCCTTTCTCTGTAGCAGTGACACTGAAGGGCTCGTTTGAGACGTTAGTGCCATTCAGACGGCTCATTGTCTATGTTCACACTCACCCCACTTGTTCTTTACCTGCTATCAAGCAAATAGCAAACCTGGCAGGTGAAGGTGCCCTTAGAGTTGAAGGACAATTTTGGAAAATATTGCAAGCTAGTGCAGTAAAGAGAAAAAGGGGCTGCCTGTAAGACTTACTGAAACTACAGCTAATGGAACAAATAAGTTCTGCACTAGCAGGGTCCAGCGGAAACAAAAAAATCTCATTTGAAGAATATAATTTCTTCATATCTTGATTGAAGACAGGTTCATTCTCTCCATAATCCTTGGTGGCAAAGTGCAGATAGCTCTCATTTCCAGAATATTATTGCACTGCTGGGTCAGGAACTCTGTCTTCATTGTCTTAATTAGAGCTTTACTTATGCATGCCTTTTAGATTTTGTCAGTCTCTGGCTAACATAGCTTTTAACCTCCTCTCAATGTCAGATCCTACTGAGCCATTTCACTTTACATCAATTTTTCCACCATTACAGCCTTCACTTCACCTAACTGCATTTAGTTAATTTGATGCCATTTATTTGTACAATGCCATTTATAGTCAAAGTATTATAAGTTTTTTTTCCCTGAAGCTACTGTACTTGTCTTAAGATTCAATTGAAAGTGTCTCAGAATTTAAAAAGTCCAATTTTGTCTAATTTCCTTGTCATTCTCATTAGGCAAAGGGGTTGCAGAAGTGGGAAGGGGGATTAATCTCAACATATTTGATTAATCTGCACATATGCTGAGAGAACACTAAAGCAAGGGGCCGTGCAGGTCATGCAGTGCCCTCCCTTCTCCACTAGCCAGCAGCATATTTATTGCCTAATTATGCAGAGCCATGAGTTGGATACTACAAAATCAGCCAATCAATTTTCCAGGATAATACTTGGGGGAAAAAACTGTGTAAAAGCAAAGGGATGGCTATAATCTCCAACTACTGCTGGAGTGGAGGAGGGCATGAAATAGATCCATCTGGGAAGCTTCACTTACAGTACCTTTCTGTGGTAGGCGATAACTAACTACAAACAGAAATAATCTGAGGTTTGTTCATGACTGCATCACTTGGTGATATTTGCAGAATATTTGGTCATCCTGACTTTTTTTCTACCCCGGATGCTGGTTATCCAAAGGCAAGTCAGGGGAGGGCAAAAATCTTCAATTCAGGACAACAAATGGTCTTCATTCCCCAACAAAAATGACAATTATGGTCAGTTGTGTCTACATGTAATGTATATAACGGACTTGTGACTCTGTATCTTTTAAGTATAACTCACCCTCCCATGGTTTGGAAGGCATGTTGGTATTAAACAGAATAACTTCTTCCCATGTAAAATGACTAAATCATGAACTCATGATTACCTGTGTGGTCTTGAATTGGCCCAGTTTTGCTGGTCAGGATTGCCCACTTTAAATCCACCTGGTTGTCGTGCTCCCAGTGGCACAAAGTCTTTTGGGAGCCCCAGCCAAAGGCACAGTTGAAGTTGTATAGTGGTAGCTCTGCAGTGAGGGAGGGAAAAGGAGGGATAAAATGTGATTATTAATTGCATAATTCATATTTTGTACTTCAAAACTAACTGCATGCATTTGACCTTTAACAGCACCATTTCTCCTTGAAATTCTGAGAAGCCATAGCAAGATCAGCCCTGATGGGAAACAGATGAAGAATGACTATTTCTAGTAAATGATGTGGTGTTTCTTGTCTCTTTATGACCCATATTTTTGGGATTTTTTTGTGGTTATATGAATTCTTCTGATTTGCTCAGATTAACTGATAACTATGCTGTAGCATACATGACTTAAAAAGAAAGCTCTGGCTCACTTATCAAATATGTTTTCTGGTTGTTAATATCTATTTGTACCACAACAGTGCAATGTTTTGCAACAACTCTCAATAAGAGTTGGACAAAAATAAGAAGGGGCAGAAACAGTAAAGGAATGTCCTTGGCGGGAAAGCATTTCTAGTGAAATGTATAGTATGTGGCTTCAGTAAGGAACTTATTTCAGCATCTTCCAGACACTTAAATAGGCCCACAAGATGGCAGCATTGAAATGGACAAATTGAGACTGAAAAGGGACAAATGTGGCTGATTGCCAAATGAACTCAAAATAAGCTTCAAAACAAGTGCCATGTGAAACAAGGGAAGTCTGGTATTATGGTCAGGATGAGATCGTATCTTGTTTTCGGCTTTTCTTCAATTCTGCCCAAAGGTTTAATACATAGTAGCTTATTTTCTTCAACAGAACTTGTTATTTGACTGGAAAGATCATACAAAGATAACGTATAAATCCCTTGCATTTCTTATTTTCAGAAGCAGTTTTGAAATCTTTTGTGCTTTTGGTTCCTACCCCATTGGTATGAAATTTTACCTCACCTTGAGCAATGACAACTCCCAGTAGAGCAATACCCTTCACACAGTAATGTGACCAAATCCTGAAGTCTTTTCTCAGGCATGACTCACGCCGTATATTAAAGGAATAAGTCAGGTTTATTTTAATGAGATGCTTTCTGCAAGTACGAACTAAGAACAAAGGACTCTTTGCTCCCATCAATATCAGCTGCGGGGGAAGAATTGTGCTCCTTGCCCATTATTAAAAAAACAGCTGGGAAAGATAATGCAACTCCTAGAGTGTGTTTTGTTTATTGTGGGAAAATACGGAGAAATACAGGAAGTATGTTGGGACCAGTATCTGGCTAGACATTTGAGGTGAAGTTGTTCCAGTCTGAAGAGGCAAAGACCTCTTCCACCTAGTGCGCTGCGCAGGGAAGACTGACCCAACCCAGACTGTAACGGAAAGTAAACTAGAATAATCATTTTATCAACACAGAGGAAACTTCAGGTGAGCAGGCTGAGACAAAACGGATATAAAAAGGGCTCATCTATCATTCTCTCCTTGCCTGCTGTGTCCTATTTTTATCAGGTCCTTGCTCCCAGACACAGTTTTAACTCAACTCATTGCAGCCACTGTGCCCTCTACCCTCTGGTCCCTTGAAAATTTCTTTCTGTCAGCAGAGAGGTCTGAGCATATGGCAGCTCCTGCTCCTCTCCTCCTGTCTCGTCTGTGCTGTGCCATCTCTCCACACTGAGCCCTCATTCTTCACTCCCTCCTTTCATGTGCACCAACAGACCTGCCTCTCCCCTCCCTCCCTCCCACCGGACTCCAGAGGGGTCACTTCCACATTGTCACGAATACAGCATTCTAGCTGGGAACAAATGATTTAAACAGATATTTTCTGGCACAGGAATTCAATGTAGAGAAAATATGTTTCCTGAAGGACTCTAACCCTTTCTAAGAAAGGGGCAGATGATAGTGAATAATCTCTCTTTTGGCCTTAAGATGTTGTAGAAGGCTGTGCACACAGAAGTGCAGAAAGGCAATCCATTATGTCTCTTTCTTCAGTACATGTTTGGTGTTTTTTTTTTTCTTGACAATGGCGCCATGATCAAAGATATCTTGCCCAGAAATGGACATCTGAAAATCAAGGGGAGTTTTTAAAGAAACAGGGTGACATTGAAATGAATTACATGGTTTTAAGTTCATGAAAAATAGCCTTTCATTGTCAAGAAGGCCTAGGGAGAGGTATATTGCATGGTTTTGACATCTTGGCCATAAAACAGAAGTTTAGAAAATCTTAGAAAATGTAAAACAAAATTAATTTTATTAATCCCAAAAGATTATATCATGCAAAGCTAGCGACAGCCTGTGTGGTATTCAAACCACAAGAAAGGAGAACAGTGGTAGACAGAGTGCATCAGTCTGAAGGTATCACACAACATAAACGAGCACAGAGCACAAAGAGGATTGGTGTTGTTCAGCTCCCAATAAAAATAAACAGCAGAAGATACAGGAGAAGGGTGTAAACGGGTTAAGAATCCAGAAAAAGCAGATTACAATATTCTGTTTTCTTCATTTCAAAGGCTGAGAACTACAAGATATCCAGTGAAGTTCAGTGGGGATCAAAATGAAAAATTTCTTATATGATGTGACTGATACTTGCTTCCCTCAAATGCTGCTACATGTGAACATAATTCAAAGAGAACTGGACATTAAAATGGATAAGGAAAATATCCAGAATTTAATTGTTAATTCTGAAGTTCAGGGAATGACAAAATCCTTTTGCTTCAGGGTCTGAAGCCCACTCTGAACATTGGGATTAGAAGGAGAGTTTCAAAGCAGAGATAAATTTCGCAGCACTATCTAATAAAGAATTTCTTACACTTTCATTTGAAATATATAGTCCAGGAAATTGGCAAAGAACCTAAGTCTGATATGCTTTGGCCATCCCTGTGTTGCTTGGCTTTGGTCTCACAGACAGCATGGTGTAGCATAAAAATGAACTTCTTTTCCATGCAAAAGTTCATAAGAATCCCCTGAAACTGAGCAATATTTGACCAGTAACCTGCTCTCAGTTAGCTATTTCTTGCTAGGTAGCTATTGTTTTCTTAAAAATGATTGTGTTAATGTATTTCTTAGACAATCACAGCAACAAGATTGAAGGTCAAAGGCAAGGCATTTCAGAGTGCTCTTATTTTATGGGCTCCTTAAACATGCCATCTCTTATTGACTATTACTGTGTCTCTTCCAACACTTCTCCCAGGGACCCATAAAAAGAAAAAATAGACCTGGTAGCCAATTAATAATAGACACTTGTAGCATCAGGATAGGTTCATTAGTTTTACAGACAATGGACCTGCCCCAGCAAAAGACAGAATAGTTCAACGCTTCTATTAAAGATCCCAGGGGGCTGATACAGTAGCTCACAGCACACTAAAAGCAATTCGTCCTTTTCTTTGTCCTTGCACTATAGCTTGGCAGCTCTGGTGGAAGGAAAGAAAGTAGAGATGAGTAGCATTTGGTGGGCTCTGTCTTCAGTGCTGGGCCATTCCCCTGTTAGGATAATTCTCCCGGCAGTAAGTGATTGATCTCTAGGTTTGTGTGCATTGAGTGGATGAGTCTTATGTAACCAAATAGCAGCAGTTCAGATGAGAATCTGAGAGGGAGGTGTGATGAAATCCCATATGCCTTTTTGCAAAATGTAGGGTATGTGACACGGAATTAAAACAGATTTATCCTCTCAACGAATAACCAACAGCTGTACTTCTTGACCACATCTTGCTCACAGCTGGAGCCATTACTGCACACGAACAAGAAAGTCATTTGAAAATCTAGTTGAGTGAGTTTCTTGCAAGTCCATTAATCTTTCGAGGCCCACAGACTTTGACATATTTTCACAATTCCTCCAAAAAGAGGCAAGAAGGATTACAATGGCATTTAAGATTCTAAAAAAAATTCTCTATACGGTGCACTTGCCAAAGGGTAAATCAACATTACAATGGGAAATTACAAACATAATTTGGACCACTTCAAAGTAGCACATTGGGTCTGATTTGTATTTGCATTTTACCTTTTTATACCACTTATGCTGGCAGCACACAATCACCTTAAATGATAGTAAATGATAATTTAACTGCTTTAATATCCCTTTATTGATGCAAAGTTGTTCCGCTGTTCCATGAGAAGCAGACCTATTCTACCTTTTAACAATTACTTTGCACAGATTTTAACCTCAGGATTTCTTATTTATATTTTTCAGAAATACCTATTACATGTGTGAAAAAGAAGATAATTCATGAATAGTTTGCTTCACAAAGAATTGAACTTAGACACTGAGAGCACTTAATGAAAATGAACAGCTTGCTCTGTATGTTAATATTTGAGTCAAGCATTTCAAATAGCCCTTTAGAACTGCAAAAGATGTGTTCAGAAAGACTGGATGTTGATGTGTCTTCGGACTGAGACCTGAAAGGTATTTACCTTGACAGACAGATTTGTTAAAGGCACCTTTTTAAGTCTGAGTAGGAAAGTAGATCCTCTCTTAAAAAAAATCTAAGCTTTAAACATTTTCAGCAGTTTGAAATCATGATTCCTTTTTCTTTTCTTACAATTCAGACACCTTGAAAATAACTGTAAAAGTCTCCTTGATGGAAAGCTTATATATACACAGAGACTTTCCAGCTATTTTCTTGTAACTGTTTTCAGTATGTGAAAGCTGGTTGGAATAGGATAATCTCAGGCTTTGACACACACAAGCATGTTAGTCTGGGATAACAAGATTAGGGGTGTTTGCAGGCTTGAATGCAGTCAGGAGGACAGCAATACATGGTGTTAGCATCTATTGCAGAAGTACCTGTGCCACAGCATGTGCTGCAACTGAGAGAGCTGGTAAATCTCTGTCCTGAATCATTGTGGCACAAACTGCTGTGGCAAGCACTTGCACGGTGAAGCTCACCGAGTGTTACCTGCTGGAGCTTGCATCCTGCAACTGATCTAGAGTAGCTCTTTGGCTTGGAGGCCACCATTTACCTCAAGCTGTATTAGCACCTCAAGGTAAACCAGCCCCTGCAGGGAATTAAAGCTGAAGGCTCAGTCCTTGGTGTACTAAATTCATACTTTGTTCAGCTTGAGAATAGTTAAAAAGCTGGAGTGTCCTGATCCTCAGCCAGCTGAGGGCTGGTGGGGCCCTGAGCAGCTCTGTAACTTCAAGCCCAATTTAAACTACATTCTTCATGGCTGCTGTAGCAACTTTTGCTCCCTGCTGCATGGCCTCTTGCTCTCATGTGCTTCATTGTGCCAGCTAGGTTCACCCATTCCCCTTCAGCAGAAGGAAATACACCACCCTCATGCCAGAAGGGGTTTCCCCATGTTGAGGGAAATTTCTGTCTGCCCCTTTTTGGGAGTCTTCTGGCTGGTTTTCAGTAAGGGATTATGAAGCAGCTGGAAATCTTTATGTCTTAAACTGGAGATTCTGGAAACCTTATTCTTATTTATTAGTGTCTGACTGATCTCTATCTATGATCTTTGTAATGTGCTGCCATGTGGGAGCCTGGATTTTGGGGTGTGAACTTGTCCCTTATTCCCCGGAAGGAAACAGCTCCTACCAGCACAATGCAGGGAAGTAACACTGGCATGCTCTGAAGGAAACCTCAGAAACTCATTTAGTAGAGAAAAAACTTGGCTTATCATGGAGTAAGAGAAGGTGGTGCAGCAGGGAAGCAAGGAGAGAAAATGAGGATGTCATAATCTCTGGCAGAAACAGCCAATCTGTTACTGGAGAGTCCCATCCAAGCCAAAGGGATTAAACACAACCTGCAAATGCAGCTGGTGTGGTGAGGAGGGAGGAAGACTGTATTGCGCAGAGCCACTTCATGAATTTGCAGCTTGTTTAAATGCAAGAAGATAGTTAAAAACAAGAATCCTGCACTTCAGCAATGTAGAAAGCTAAAGGATCATTTCAGACATGAAAATAAAAATGTTTTACTGTAAAACCACTGAACATCATCCTTTCTTTCACTGCATCCCCACCCCTTTCCAAACTATGGGATCACCAGGAGCCTTTCAGCCCTTCAGCAGTGCTGGCTGTGGAAGAACAGTGGGGAGGGGAGTCCCATGAAGGCAGGTCAGTGTGCCATTGTGTTTTGCATTGCACCAGTACTCCACTAAGTCCCTCTGCTCAAAAAGCAGGGCAGAGCTAGAAATAATGTATGCTGACTAAGCCAACTGGATGACCCTGGAGACAAATTCTGAGGGGAGTAAAAGCATTCACCTCTGTAATATCAGAAAGCAAAGGTTAAGAGTGGGAACAACATCTGAGATAAGTCAGCTCTATCTCTTAATCAGGTCGACATTATCAGCATACTTTTGCATTATTAGTCCCTTTTTTTTACTTGAAGCAGAAGTGGATTGTGTCACACGGTTGAGGAAACAATGATAAACATTTACCCACCCTGTTAATAAATCACTTGCAAGACTGTGCCTGTCTGTACTTTAATGGAGGAAACAGGAGTAACTGAAAACTGACCTCTCTACCGCTACACCATTATTAACATGAAGCATTTTAAACTGTTTCTCTTAGTTTTTGGAGTTTGGGGTTTCTGCCCAAATCCATCCTCTCCCTCACTCCCAGTAAATTGTACAGGATATTAAAAAAAATATGAAAGCTGTGGAAGCAGAAAACTAAGGATTTTAAAAGCTGCTAGTTATTGTATTGATTAAGTAAAAAGGACCCACTGCCAGTGACAACTTGTTTTTCCCTTTTCAAGTTCATGCTAACAGTTTATGTAACCCCATTTTGAGAAAACTTGCTAGCAAACAATATCGTAAAACTGCCAGCTCCCTGGTGGAGAAAACTGGCAAACTTTACTTGTCTTAGTTTCATAAAACTAGGGATATAAATATTGAGTGGGCCTGTGTGGCTCTGTTGTTGTTTTCCCAGAGTCTGCAAACACACTTTGTGTCACTGACATGCCACATTTATACAGAGTGCACTGTGTGATTAAGTTAGTTTAATTTTGTCAGCATTTGGCATTTGCTGATGCAGAAGGAAATCTTGTTCTCTGCTGTATCTACATGTGGATGAAAGGAATAAAATATTTACTGTACAAGAGCTGAGACACCAGATGCTTCTTTACTTCAGAGACTTTCAGGGAATGGGAAGTCAGGAAGTACTGCAATTCATTATTTTGTTTTTGGCATGAAATTTGGGTATGGAATTTATTATGTTTTTAATAAGAAAAAGCATTTTTTTTACCTGGTTGTAAAGTATTGTCTATTACTGTTGGCTTTTCTGTATTCAGCACTGTAGTACCACCTGGAAAAGAAATTATGCATATCATGATACATAGGACACAACATGGGACACAACAAATGACACAGCAGTCATTAGAAGTATCCTATATAAATGTGAAATATTACCATCTTTATTAGACATGTAGGTAACCGAATATGAGCTTAAGAATGAAAATATGACATTGAAGATCTGATTTCCTTTATCAAAAAGAAAACAAAACCTCATCATTAAATAAATCTGCATATCTTTGGAGTTCTTGTGAACACCAATTGACCAATCCTCACTACGTCCCTGTGGCTGTCCTTGTTTCATAGACACTGATTTGCTCCAAATGGGAAGTCTGCAGCCGATCTCTGTACCACCTCCTAACAGTCACCAGTTTGTGCCTTCACCCATGGCATCTTGTTTCTCATATCAGAGACGTGAGGTTCTACAGCCCCTACAAGGTGGGCCCATCCTGTGTGCTGTTTCATAGTTGTGTGGTGAAACGAGCTCACAAGAGAGGTGCACGAGAATTTCCCAACTCTAGGCTATAGTTTAAGGCAGGTTTCACTCCTGTTTCAAAGCGCAGGAGGAATTAGCGACTTTCCCTTTGTCATCTTCTTCAAGAGATGAACAAGAGGTGAATGGGTTCATGGCCCTCACCTAAGCTCACTAATTGATATTTTTAAAATACTTGACTTTTTAAAGCAAGCTTCATATTGATAAGGGAAACAAAAAGTAAATTAGCACAATTATAAACGCGCAGTGGGGTGCTGATTACCAGTCAATGGCTTTTCTTTTCTCCAGCGAGCAAGTGCTTAAAGCATTACAGAACGGATGACTATGATGACTTCCAATGAGAATGAATGCCCAAGCTATATAAGCTTTATGTTTGTGAGAATGATCTGATGGGAAATGTTATAAGCCATGTAAATAGAGTAGCTCTGTATGGGGTCCAAATAGAACAGGAAGGAATCTGGCCTACAGCACAATTACAGTTAATTGCAAGGGAGGCTTCACTGTGATACATATGTGCAAGTGCTACCAGGGAAGTGAATCCCATGAGATTGTGGGTGCCACACTCACACCGAGATTGGATAAAAGAGGGTAAGGCACTGATGACATCCCCTCTGCTCTGCCCTGCTACATTTAATGGGCCATAAGATCAACATACTTTCCTTCTATGCCTTTGGAGGAAGAAAAGAATGTTTTCAATGAAACTGCTGGTAAAATCACTTCTGTGCATTTTAGTGCTAGTAACTTCATATGCACAATGCAGTGTTTCTACAGTGTCCAGAACAACAGCGCATGCACTGCTCAGGGTTTCTAGGCTGTATAGTAATAAATTATACTTAAGTGTCTGCAGTTTTTGTAGAAGAGCAATGTAGTAATTTTTAATTTCAGTACTGAAATAGGTTCAGTTCCCCAAAAGGAATGGTGCTCTGAAAGGCTGGTGGCTGTTCCTTTGTCTTAGAGATTGTGCTCCCGTAGCACAACTTGCAAAAAATTTCAGAGGAGTTTCTTCTGCTAAAAAACCCTTCCCTTATGGGAAATATGGGATGCAGTCCTGAGCTCCCTAAAGCGCAGAGACTACGAGTGAACAGGGAAGGTTTTTGCATAAATCTGTCTCCTTCCCCTCACACAGCCTCCATCTATGTGAAATATGTCACTACCTATTGGGTTTTGCAAGCCAACCCTCAGCGCAGGGCTTTGCAGGAAGCCCCAGTGTTTCCTGGTCTGACTCTTCCCCTTCAGAAAAATAAATAAATTACAATGCTGAGTAACACTGACAGATTTCTGAGCTACCTTAACACAATACAGACAATTTTATCAGACCCCCTGCATGGCTGTTTTCAAAAAGAATAAGATTCATCTGGGACATGCTGATTTGAAAAGCAGTGACAGTGACTGTGCAGTGTCTTCTCTACTCAGGAACTGTTTTTCAATTTTTGATTTGCGACATTCATTTACAGGAGACATTGGGAAAGCTCACAAAGGGTTTGATGCTGAAACTGCACTTTCATTTGTATCTGCTGTCGGATGTTCTACTTGGCTGCTTCTAAAAAGGCAACCTCTAACCTAAGGTTTCCCAATGTCATCTTGTACAGCCATTGCCAGATTTTAATGCTATTTTATATCATCGATATAAGAAGCAATAAACATTTATTAGATAACACACCAGGGAGAGTGATGAAATAACTTGTGTCGCTGTGTCCAAAAATAAGCTGAGTTACTGTAGATGTATAGACCTACAAGAAGATCTCATCAAATGGGTCCAGAGCTTTGTGGAGCAGCTGACCTCCAAGATGAGATCAAAAGTGTAGTGGGGCAGTGTCAGCTTTCTCAGAAGGACAGTTGTTCTGTGCAAAAGTGGGGCAAAATGAAAACTAGCAAGATTCCTCTATTCCATTTTTCTGCCAGTGATGGTAACTTGGAGAACATTAGCCCCTCTGTGGGCGTAATGCAGTATTGGTGGGGAAGCTCATGGAAACATTCCCGGCAGTATATATGTGATTATGTTGTGATGAAACAAATCTACTTTGTTTCTGTCTGGGAAAGGTTTGGAGCTGAGATTTGAGTCCTATGCTAAATTTTGGGTATGGAAGCATATACATGTTTTAAATCTAAACATATTTCATTTTGAGTTCTTCAATCATCTCAGACAATAAACCTCAAAAGGTTTCTCTAGATTTTTTTCTTAATGGGGGAAAGTTTGATTAGGACATTTTATTAGACACAATTCCTGTTCAAAAAAAAATTGCCCCCTCTTCCAGCTCGTTGCTATTATTTGCTTCAAAAATTACATAGCTGAGAAAACAATCAAAAGTATTGTCATGTATAAAAGGCAGATGCCTATGTTTTGACAGCACTTACAATACGAACTGCATACCAATGTCCATTTACATTGAGAGATTAATTCAGTGCAATGTTTAGCTGGTAACTGGTGATGGATATGAGCTACAACGAAGCTGCAATGGAATGAGGATGGTCTCTGCACCTGTCAGTTGGTAGTCATCACCTGTGCCACTGTGACAGTTTGCTTGGTCATCATCACACTCATCCATGGGTTTGCCTTCAGAAACGGTAGGGAGTGCCGTAGGAGCTGAAAAAAAATCCAGTTATTCAGTTAAAACACATGCTGGAAAATCAGCATGCAATGGGCAGTAACGTGAACACCATATGCTGCCTTCATGTTTTGCATCTGAGGAAAGGAGTAACTTTACTTTGCAGGGTAGTTAGTATTTCTTTGCAATGGGACACACCTGTTCTGCCTCCTTGTGCCAAGGCGCTCTGCTGTATCTCAGCTCAAGGGCTGAGCAGAGATGGGCAGCAAAGGCCCTGAATGTCTATTCGTTGGCTGACATGGGTACTTGTTGTTCCTACCAATGAAGAGTGAAAGCCTAGGAATGGGAGCTTGGGGAGGGGTAGAAACCCCATTATTTTATTGCACGCTGAAGTGCCTGTGAGTAGGGCTGTACAGAGGAGCAGGAGGGTGCATGCCTAAGGCGGTAATTTTCCAGCAGCCACCACATTGCTGAAGGAACAACTCTGCAGAGCACATATAAGAGAGGAAATGTCTGAGGAGAGTCCTGGCAACAGTGGCAGGAAGGCAGTGTGATGTAGAATCACTTTGTGCTCAATGTGGAGATCTGGAAGGAGTTTCTTTTGTTTTTGTTGAAGTTATAAATAAGATATTGGTGATGTCAGTTACACCTCCTGGCCACCTGCTTGCTTCTCATTGGTGATGACTTTCCGGTAGCTGCTGCATAACCAGTAAAAGCCTGACCTTTGTTATTATAGTTAAAAGCTTGAGATTTGTGCAAGATGCCAGAAAATATATCTACACCGTAGTCTCTGCAAAACATACCACATCTGGAAAATCAAAAAGCAGATATTTGGTGTTTTGTTTAGGTTTATGTTTTGTGCTGCAAGTATAGCTTCCTGGCTTAAGATAACCAGACTGGGAATGCAATCCAGGTTTTTGTCTGTTCTCACCTACTGTTATTTTCATTAACGATGTTTTGCTCTCATTATAAGCTATGCAGTAATGCATCCCTTTCTTCGATTCTTCTTTGCCCTTTGCCTTCAGAGCCTGCTGGCCACATAAGAACACAGGTACTGACTTTTTGCCATGAAAAAAGTCAGGAGGGATGGTAGTTCGTGAATTAGCTGTATTCTGGGATGAAACATATCTCTTTGAGACCCTGATCGGTGCTTTAGAGGTAAAATCTAGCCTAGTTAAAGAAACAGTTCTGTACCTATTATGAATTATGCAGAGCATCTGTTCCCACATCTCTTTAAGGACCCCTCTGGGAGCTTTGCCTAGCTTTCTACATCGAGTTAAGTTTCTTATCTTGATCTTCATGCCCCTGTATAGCCTCAAGCTTGCCTACATCTCTGCCATCATTTTGTATAAGGCCTCCTGGGATGCTTTGAGCACACAAAACTTCCCGTTGCTCATTACTACTGGAGAGCTGATTTCTACTTCTGTCTGTGCCTACTTCCATGCACTTTTCACATCTCAACTCCTTTCTTTCTCAGTAAATCTCAAGCGATTTACCTTCTTTCAACTAACTCCTTAAAATGCAGTTATACAGCAAAATCTCCTATTACGCTTCTCCCATGGGTAAATGGGAATTGACCTCACCTGTCCATGGGTGACCTACAGGTAGGCAACCTTCAAAGTACACCGTAGCAGAAAGACAAATACAAGTAGATGTGTCCCAGGGGAAAACTGTACTTGCTGCTGCAGCTGGCCTAAAAGCAAAGGTATTTAGCCTGGTCAGTCTCCTTTTTAGCTCCTCCATCTCACTGAGCAATATGTTCTTGTAAGGTGGTCCACAAACTCACTTCTTGATGTCTAAGTAGCTACAGCAGCCCTGTGGCCAAAGGACTTTGCCCACAGGTTGTGAGTTTAAATGAGGCAGGTGCTGAGTTTTCTTTTTTTCTGAGCAAGTAGCACAATAGTCTGCAGGAACTAAATATTCCCACAGGAAATGAGGGCTTCCTGCAGGAACTAAGAAGTATTTCCAACCTTCCCAATTTGCTGGCCAAGTAAAAAGCACACTTATTCAATCCAACCTTCACTAAAAAACAACACAGTACTCATCAGCTCTCACAGAAAATGCCTCCCACTCTTCCGCCTTATGGAAGAAATGGTGGGAAAGAAATAGAGACAGAGTAGTCAGTTCCACTCAACTTGGGAGCCTGTTCAGCTACTTTATGAGATATCATATGAAATCCTTAATAACATGGGTCTCTACTCTGTTTATTGATAATCTGTGTGGTTTAGAAGTCACACCACTATACCATCACTCATCAGAAAAATCGTGAAATTCATCTAGTGTTATCTGTAATCATCTATGAAGTTAAATAATTAATGTTTATAGAAAAAGAATCAAAGCTTGACTTCATGTCACAGACCAGGGATAAACATCTAAACTTTGCTTTTCCTGGTCTTTCATTTCCTGTATACTCTTGCAAAATTAAAGCTCAGTAACGAACAAAGGAGCTCCCTCTGCCCCCAAAAGGAGCAGCACACTCTCCAGTCAAGTAATCATTGACCACCACAGTGCCTGGTATGACTTCACGTCCTTTGAAGGGTAAGGGACATAATTGCTGTATTTCGTGCAAAGCTCCCTCTGCCTTCTCAGAAAACTTTTCTTCCAGGATTGTAACATGGTAACATAAAATATAAGTTCCTGTCTTTATTGTCTCCTAATGGCTCTATGCTTCTCGAAAGTATAATCATAAGGCTGCTTAAGGGAACAGAAAACCATTTGGAGAATATCATCACTGTGATTCAACAAATGAACGGGAGAAAGAATACTATATGTGCCTTGGGCATATTCAAATATCCACAGAGAAAGAACTGATTAGGCCAAGAAACAGCACTAATGGCAGTCATGGAAGCGAGAGTCTGATGTGCTGCCTGTACAGACGCAGCAGTGTTCAGTAGTAGTTCAAGTGGAGAATGTATTTATGAAAATAACAAAGTGTATTCATCTCTAGCAGAGCAATTACCTTCAAGTTCACAGCCCAGCAGCTCCATTCGCAGCCCCAGTCCTCCATGTGTGGCTCTCTCAGGGTAGACACGGATGAATCTTGTTGATACAGGTTCAAAAGTCCGCAGTTCAGGAGTGTCATAGTTGGTGTTGCCTTCAAAAGTCTGCAAAGCATGACAAATGCTACTTGTTAAAAGAAAAAAAAAAGCTATTTTTAATACTCATTTTTTCCCCTTAATATCTCTAGTCTTTGAATTAGGTGACCAGTAAGCCAGATTCTAACCATTTAATGTCAGGCATTCCTGTCCTAAATGAGAATGGAAAATACATAGTTAAAGCTTCTCAGAAAAGTAATGCATTTCATTTTTCATAAACTCAGTAGCAACCAATCCATCAGGGTCATAACAAGAGCTGAGTGTTTAATGAGACGTGTTTTTAAATGATGCTCTGATCTGGGGTTTAACTGGGTGACATTTTCAACAGTTTGCTGGGAAAAAAATGGTTGAGACGAAGATCCTGTCACCTTTTAAGTGGTTACAATAATAATCCAACTATTCAAGAGAAAATTTCAATCTGATTTCCCCTAGTGACAGTGTTTCAAAAGTTGTAGTTATTTCAAAAGGCATAAATTAAATTCCAGGAACAGTAGTTGCAACAGTTCTTCCAGCCATCCCCCTACTGAATGAGAATAAAAAGAAAGAAAGAAAGAAGAATGCTGTTTCCTGACAAAACTGCAATATAATCTAACAGACAAGGCAGGTCAGCAAATGTACATTTAAGACAAACAAATCTCAGCTTCAGCTTCTCTTATCAGTGATCTTTTGCATATTGAATAAGCTATAATTTGTACTTATAGCGACACCTTAGATGCCCACATGGACACAATGAGTCCTTAGAACTAACTGGACAAAGAAGCAGTCCTCACCATGTTTATAACCCAAGATAGGCAAAAGGAGTTATCTTTACCCTATTTTACGGTAAAAATGACTTTGGAATAACATGTAGAGAATAATGTACAAAAGATGAAAATGTATGTAAAAACGAAGTGAAAGTAAAGTATTTCCTATTCTTTTCTATGAATTACTTAAATGGCAAACCACTGTAAATCATCTTCTTTGAATTGAAGTAAAAATTTGGGATCAGAAGCACTACTTATAAGATACTTCCAACTCACAGCTGCAAAGACTGAAGACTTCTTCAGGAAGAAACCACCAGATATCCTTCATTTTGGATCAGAACAAAACTCAACCTGCAGTGAAATCCTGTTGATCTGGGAGCAGATAAAACTGAGGCCACGGGAAAATCCATCTGTATTTCCCAAAGCATAAAACCAGGATAGGTAAAACTGATTGTTGCTTGTATTTTTGGCACAATCCTAAAAGATTTGCTTGTTTTTACTAAACAACTCTGTATTATGAACCAATAGTCCACAGCACCTTCTGGCCATTGGTAGGAATGCCAGTCTCGAAAGCCAATATTGATGGGAGACTGAGTAACTAAACAAAACCAAATTTCAACAATAACGCTTCTGCTCTTATTTCCTGGGGTAGATTGTACAGCCAAGGCGGCTTCAAGAGGCACTGGCTGACCTAGTGTTCTGCCAGTGCTTGGAAGACTATTGTCAGGAATTCACATGTAGATAGACTGTCATATCTAATTAACATGCAATTATTATATTTGAACAGCAATATAGCGAAAATGATCAGAAAAGCTACTCACCATATAAGAAAGAATGAATGCCATTTTATGTGTAAAAAGTAGACAGACACATATACCTAAGAAACCCTTGCTTCCTTTTTAATAGCAGTCTTAATAGCAACATATAATAATGAAAACTGTTTTATAAAAGACATCAGTACTGGAATACTGACACATAGATATTAGAATTCAATAGGCATCTAGAATTATATCAAATCATAATTATATTGAATCATTGTCTTTGTAGTGCAGAGCTGCCTGTGATTCAGTTTTGACTGTTCACTTAAGACATGCACTGATATTCTTTGTGGGAGAGAAGAGAGGACTATACAGTAAAACTTCACTTTGTGAGAGTCTTCTATACAGGCTATGTCACAAATTGCTTTACTTCATTACAAAGACAAGTTATAATAAATAATAGTTAAACAAAAGAGAAGCTTAACTGGAGAGAGGAAAAATGAGTCTTCTTAATATCTTTTGAAATAAAAATAAACATGGCAGACAAATGAAAAAACGTTGTTCCAAATAGCGAGATAGCCAGAAATTTCTTGTACCGGAAATCATGAAGTGTACAAAAAAACCCAAAATGCCATCAGTAAGTAAGTGGAAAGAGGAAAGTTTAAATGAGAAAGATGACTTTATGGAGTAAGCTTTATTAAAACTATGGAGAAGAAATACATATTGCATCTTGAAGTGAAAATGGAATCCTACATGAGTATTAGAGGATTTGAGTGCTGTTCACTCCTTTGAGTGCTGTGCTAGGCTAAAGGGGGAATCCTTCCGCAAATTCAAAAATAGCAGAAATTGGGTCAGCCACCAAGGAAAGAGTTATGGCAGTCTTAGTGAAAGGAGCTGCGGGCATAGAAGACAAGAGTATGTTGAAAACCAAGGCAATGTTTCATCCTTTCGGCATATTCTGTTGTTATGTTTAGCTTGTCATTGCTCTTTCTTTTCCTAAAATGCAGTTGTTTGTTTATTGAATGTCAAGACTTTAACCAAGTGAAACGATGTGTTTCATTTTGTATAACGGGGCTGTTTCTAATCCACATTCCTGCTGTGACTCATTATAGCATTCTGTCCCATCCAGCTCCACTTACATTTAAAAATACTACGTTCCAGTATTAACATTTTAAATCTGTCAGCCCCCCAAATCAGGATCTATCTGATTTTCTTTAAAGAAAACCTGTGTTTTGGGAGAAAGTTTATTAAATGTCCTGAATTTTGGAGAAGGATTACAATTACGCCACGAGAGATGTGAATTCCAGCCCTTCCCATTCCATTAATTTTGAAAGTTAATTTCTGGTAGTGATGAAAGCTGAGGATGGTCTCAGTGCATTAGTTAACACACTAGTTTTCTTGTCAAACTGCTAACTTCTGACAATGATGGCAAGTGCTTGTATTAGGAAACAGGAAGCCATGCAGCAGACGGCACACTGCTTTGAAAGCATATGGCATTATTTTTTTCCCTCGTTGAGCCACAGTGTAGAAGAACATGTCAAAACATCATCTATTTTAGAAAGAAAATGGTTAGATCCCATTGTTGATTTACACTCTCTTCACACTTTATGATGAAGTCAAAACTCACGGTAACAAGAGAAAGGAGCTGACTGCAAAGGCTGAATTAATTTAGTTTTAATCCCCCAAACAAATGATGAAAAGTGATGAGAAGTGAGAAAATGCAGACATATTCAGTGAGATTAAAACAGGAGAGAATGAAGTCCAATATTTACCAAATGTGCCTGGAAAAGCTACATCCATGGGCCCAGTCAGCTTTTCCTCTAAGGAAACACAGGTTTGTCCAATGGATGAGTCTACATAGCAAAGCAGCTTTTACATCTAATTTTCAGACTGACGCAGATGAGATTATGGAGCAACTCTCAGGATTCCCATCTGCCAAGCACCACACTGATTTGCCTTTTGAGGCCACATTTTGGTATATGATTCCCTGATCATTCCAGTACTGCAACACCAGTTCATGAATGGAACTGTGTGCTCACTGGTTTCCTCAAGGCACGGGGTAGGAGGAACAAAAAGTGGTTGTGCCTTTTGAGGCAAAAATGCACTTTGTGAGCAATGAGAGCAAAATGGGATGGAAGACTTAACAAATGGGATTTGGGGTAAAAAACACTCAGTGCAATTTAAATCCTCAAAAGTCTACATTCATAGACAAACCAAAATTGCTACAGTCTAAGGAACTGGGCCACACGCAGTTTCTTTCCCTTTGCATCTAATCCAGCAATTCATTTGTCCCTCCCTCTGTAAACGTCTTGCAGTTTCGGCTTTAACCTATGAACTACTGTCCTTTTATTCCCAAACTACCTTCAAAATGCTTCACTTGCAACAGTATGAAAGTACTTTTCACTTGGGAAGGGATAACATGTCAAAAACTCCATCACTTTCTTTCAGAGTGACTTGGATCGGACCATTACAAGACAGCCTGTGAAGTTCTCAGGGAGTCTCCAACAGGTACCCTGTTGAGTTAAAAAACATCATTCTCATTCTACAGCTCAGACAAAAAAGAAGCAAAGGAAAAGTAATTCATTGTCTCAAATAAGTTCATTCAGTGTCAGTGGAAAATTTGCAGAGGGACCTCTACTTTTTTTGCCAGTGTTCCATATTACCATTGCATGGGATTTTTCAGCAACCCAGGGGCCACATGGGCTCACCACCCTTGTCAGAATCAAGTCTGAACTGGCTGCTGAATAAACAAAACCTTTCCACAGAGGTGAATATCCTAAGGCCAGCTCCTGCTCTGAGGCATGGGATGGTTCCCACAGCATCCCTTCAGGGTTGCGGCCCTCCTGTTTGACTTCATCCCAACTTTTTCTAAGGTCAGAGATAGATGTGTAAAAAATTAATGCAAGCTTTTTTTTAGTGCATCTTTTTTTCTTAGTGCAGCTCTTTCCTCCTTACCTTTATCTTTTTTTTGCTAGAATCCATGATCATTTTCCAATCTGATCCATTGTTACTGTAGCCAATTTTAAATTTTTTCATGAATACTTTGTTTTCTCGGTGCTTGCCTCCTTGGACAATTATGCCTCTCACATTTTTTTCTTCACCAAGGTCAATTTGCAGCCATTCGTTTGTATATGGGTGAGTAGTTGGCGGCAGCGCCCAACCTGAACGGCTCGTTATGAGGCGAGCATTTTCTGGGATCCAGTTTCGATCAACTTGAGTAGATGCAGTAATCTGAGAGTCAGGAATGAGCCCAGACACCATACCCAGCATCCCAGAGCAAGGATAATCTACAGAGAAAAAACCCAAATTAATAGCTAATCTGAACAAGTACCGAAACAGAAACAGGACATATCAGTCAGTTCAACTACCATAAGCAATTACTTCTTTCTTATATCCAAAATAATCTTTTTGGATTGGTATCTAATTCTCATTTGTTAAAACTTGCACATCCTAGTTTTGGCAGGAAGTACCAAAATACCACAAGTATTTCTGGCTTGATGGGAACCAAAAGGATGAGAACATCCTATTGTATACTTGTTTTCTACTCATCTTGTTAAGGCAAACAATGCAGGATCACATCTGAATTTGTGAATATTTCTCTAGAGAAAACTTCCAAAATCAGCCAAAATCTGGTTCCAAGTCACTTAATTTTGGTAACAGTGGAAATCAAAATCTTTTATACATTCTGTAAAATATAATTAATATAATTAATTAATATAATTAATGGCTTCAGATTTTCCAATTGTATTTGATTGGTCTCTCAGGCTTTTTCAAATGACACAGGCTAAATAGCTGTTTCTTTTATGAGCCTAGATAAATATAAATTAGAAGTAGGAAAAGCTGCTAACAAGGAATGAAGAGTTCGAACACAGAATATAACAGCAGTTCTGCTGATATTGCCTTTATCTAATTTGAAATGATTTCATAGAATGACCTGGAATTCTATAATATATTAATCATTAATCTTATTTTCATGTTGTATGGAAACCAGTACTAAGAAATATTTTCAAGGCTAAAGAAACACCTTAAGGGGAAAAAAACCCCATCCCTAGAACCATTAAAAATTAGTGCTAACAAACTCTATTAAGTGCGACAAAATGATGCTATGTGTTTTTTAGACAAATCAGCTTTGTAAAAAAAAATTAAGTCATTAACATTTTCTTTAATCTATAACTCATATTTTTACTTTACATCTCACATACACCTCATACACCTCCATTTTGTGGGCATTATAGGAATTCTAAAACTAGAAAAAAAAGGACATAAAACAATCCCTGCTTGTGCCTGGTTTTGGATTTCAAAATAGCATTTTGATGATTTTGAATGCCTTTTGCTGTTAATTCAGGAAGAACTTTGGACAGTTATTTTGGTAGGTAACTGTGTGATATAAAGGAGTTACATTCCAACACTAGCGGGAACCTGATTACATATGTCTAGTTGGTTGACTAGGTTTCAGTCTAAGTGTTTGTACCTTGTAATGCATTTAAACTTATTTATGTATGTTTGCTCCTTGAGAAACATGTTGAGAACTACCTACAAAAAGTAGGCAGGAGAGAGAGGGACTGAATGGTTAGGGAGGAAAAATAAGATCGGACTTTGCAAAATATCTGTGTATCTTTGTCAGGCATTTTGCACAAAGCTGTAAAATAATTGCAAGAAAAGTAAACCTTATTGGTTTTCATTTCTTAAAGCTGAATACCTAAAAGATAATGCTAGAACAACACGCAGATAACCAGATGACACTGGTTTGAGTTGGAGTTGTCATTTTTTTTTTTACATTCTACATTCAAACCACAGTGGAAATAGTGAAGATGCATTTCACTCATAAAAACAAAACCCACAACATAGGCAAAATAAATTCCCCACACCTACCTGTTATCTTGCAGCCATAAACTTCAAATCTCAGTGATACTCCATTTTCCCAAGACACAGGTCTAATTCGCACAAACCGTGTTAAGACTGGTTTGGGGAAAGGTCTGTAAACAACCTCAGTGGGATTGCTATTCCCCTGAAACACCTTTTGTGGAAAGAAAAGTATATGTTTGTTAGGCTTTCTATTAAATGGTGTTCATAATGTTTTACTGACAGCTACAATACAAGGTGTAAGCAGGGTTATTTTGGTGGGGGGTGAGACAGAAGACTTGTATGGACAACTATCTCATTAAACTCCTAATACAATTTTTGCAGGCAGATAAGCTTTCCTTTGGGGAAGAAAAATGACATAAATTGTTCAATAACTGTAAAAAATACTTGCCACCTGCAGAGTTCCACAACACACCATAACACTGCGCAGCAGACCAGGAGAGCTCAGGGCTATCTTGAGAGAAGGAGCTCACCTGAGTGCAATGAGGGTCTGTTCACTGTCTGTCTATTTCGAGGTGTTCCTAAAGCCCAGATCTATATGCAGGAATGACATACACTGGTCCTTGTCACCAAAGGGCTGCCTCTCAGTGCCTCCATTAGGGCAGTTTTATTCCTCGTACACTTGCAGAAGGATGCAAAAAGCTACAGAACCTCAGGCCCAAACTAAAGGTTTGGATTTCAATTAGAACACATAAAATCCCTGTAAGAAGTTCGGATAAAAATGTATATTATTTTGCCTTCCTTGGGCTTAAGTGTTTTGCAAAGTGTATCGTGCAAACCTTGCTTCATTAACCTTCTGTTTCTAAATTCTTTTTAACAAGTACTCAGACTTTCTTTCTTCTTGCACACTGAGATGGAAGTCTATTTAAAACCTATATAGCAGGCTGTAAGATTTTCTCTGTGTCCCCTGAGGCTAAGAGTCAAATTAGATGAACAATGAGACTTCCACAAGAAGAGACAGGATTGTGCTGCGCTTTCATGTTGAGGATCCTGCAGACGCGCTCCTTCCTAGCAGAGCTGAAACCTTGCAATGTTCTAGTCCAAAGAAGGTGATTCAGTTTCCTGCTTCTTCCTCACGTAGAGGGGACCAGTTTCCTGTTGTTTTACATGGACACAAACCCTTCTCCTTTTATGGGAGATTCTCCCATTTCTTATACAAACTGTCTACTTTCCTGTTTGTTACTGGCAATAACTGCAGTAATTTGGAGCGGAGGCCAGCAGCACACAGCTGTCAACTCATCAGGCTCAGCCATATCTCATGCAATTCAATATAGGAGTTTCATATGTAGCAAGAGAATTTAAATGGAGCTATGCTTCTTTCCAGAATTTCTTTTTCTCTGAGAGGACCTGCTGTAGTTTTCTCAAGGTCTGCATCTGACAGAGGCAATGAGTTTTTTTCTCAAAAGTACACAACTCTTTATATGCTGCTAGGGCAGCAGTCGTGTGAGGCTTCCTTGTAGAGATTTGTGGCTGCCTCTGTTTGTTATTCCTTCAGTAGCCAAGTCCCCTTAGCTTTTCACTTGAATAAAAATATCAGATGGAGACAGGTGTGTAGTTGTCCTGATCAACAGCAAAATATTGCCATTCTAGAAACCTGATGTTTTTATAAACCCTTTGAACAAATAACAGGTTTGGAAAGTGTTCTCACTAATTAAGGGGAGCATGTACAATAGAAACTCAAGTAAAACAAACTCTTGGAGAATTTACAAATTGAAGTTGGTAATGAAAATCAGGCATTTGTTCAGATTACGGGAACCAGAGGCAGGAAACATTGTGTCTCATACCAACCACAGCGCTGGCTGCTCTTGTGACTTTGGGCAAGACAGCTAATGTACCTTTAAACATCCTTACACAGTGCCCACGTTTTGGTATTTGAACTTCTAAAGCCCTTCTCTGTAAACCCAGGACAATACCTGCCAAGGAGAAGCTTTCAGGATTCATTTTTTATTGTTTTACAAAGTGCTTCAAAGAATAAAGATACACGTGCTAAACATTGCTACCATTTTGATTTGATGAACAAAGCAGACTTCGCATAACACTGACAGATGAATCAAGGACAAACTAGTAACTAAATATTTAGAGCTAGATGTGGTTACACTGATAGAGCTTATAGAGCTTATTGCCACACAGCTCTTCTGAGTTTTCACAGCAGGGTCACAAAAATGCTGTTTTGAAGGGAGGCACCACAAAACCTTTCCAGTTGCATCAGCCCCTGGCAGCCTCTGGGGATGCTGCTCCTGGGCATATCCTGAACGAGGTGGGAAGGGAGGCACAGCCTCACTGGGACTATTCATGTGAGAGCTGGAGCAGAATTCACTTCTCAGTAATGAGCTTTATGCTCATGGTAGTGGATAATGAAGATTTTTCTTATGAGTCTCTAACGCTGTTTCATTTTGGGGGGGGGGTCACACAGAGCAAATCCACTGATAAATGGAAAGGTGATAAAAATCTATAAGGATGGGAAGATGTGCTTAATTATCTGTCTGCATGACCCTCATCACTGAGATGCTTGGAAGTTTAACAAATTACTAATGCCTGACTAGCACTCTTGCAAGCATGGCTGTGCACAGGAAGCTGAGGCGCTGACACACCGCATATCCAGAGCTTCACTGCAGATAACAGTTCTACTATTTTTTAAAAGATTCCCCAAAATGTTTTTCTTAAGGTCACATAAAAAATCTCTGGCAAGCTGGGAAATGGCAGCACACTCCAGGCATAAGATCCCAAACCCCTCTAATTATGATGGGTACAACAGATTGGACAGCACTTTGCACCCTTTTCAGCTGCTGTAGGCTTTAGATAAACAATTTATGTGGGCAGTTACTACTGAGACAATAGTCATCTTTTGGATTTGGTATGTTTTTAACCTTGATCATGCTGAATAAGCCTTTGTTTTTTAATAACTGATAGTAAGCAATCAGTTCAACAGCCAGTTTCTTGGCTGAAGAGAGGTAAAAGAGAAAAGACTTACAACAGGCTTGTTTCCCTCCTTCAGTGTAATCCAGTCCTCTCCATTGGAGCTGACATCTACGCGGTATGTTTTCAGATAATATTCTTTCTTTGTTTCTTTTGAGATGGCTCCTTGTGTTCCAATTCCAGAGACAAAGCGGAGAAGGCCTAGATCTACCTGTGGTAAGGAATGAATTGGGATGTCAGGACAACTAGTTCAGTGCATAACAGTGATGCAGACGTGAAACCCGATCTCCCCTGCCGTGTTTTACAGACATGACAAGGATTTTATATAAAGGAAATGTCAGCGTATTGTTGATAATAACATAGACATAAGCTCCTCTTTTGTAAACAATGTCATCACAGGAGATGGGGATGTTGGCCTAAATAGCCAGGAGGCTATTCACATGCCAGAGAATGATCTTTCATCTATGGAGGAGCGACCAGAGACTCCATCAGCATGAGTGGGAACCACCAGACTGCGGATAAGTTACTAGAGAAAATTCTTCAAGGAGCAGTCTGGTGAACAACCTTACTTAATACTTTTATTAGCTACCTTGCATAGATGCTAATGAAATTCATTGAGGACACAAAGATGCAAGGCATTGTCAATACAGAGGAGAGTCATGCAGTGAGAACTGAATGAATCCAAGGACAAGAGTATAAGGAATAGGATGCAATTTAATAGTAAAATATCAAAGTCATGCACTTAGGGAATGATAACAAGAATTCTACTAAAACTCAGGAGCTCATCACTTGCAAACAGAAGAGGAGACAAGAATCCTGTCATGTATTAGTTAGTTACAAGATAATTAAGAATCACTGTGTCATTTTGTTGGGAAAAGGCAAATGAGTTGCTTCTACCATATGATGTATTTGAAGAAAACAGAAAGAAGCATTAGCAGAAGTGCAAAAATTCTGTTCCGGCTGTCAAATCTAGTGAACTTAACTCATTAGAAAATAATGTCATTTTGAACTTCCTGGAGAAACGACTGCTACAGTGAGCACGTGAATGTTTATTACAGGCCTCTCTTACTCATTCTCTGTCTTTCTCCTTATCCCATGAAGTTACATTGCAACTAAATGGACAAGGGATATAGGTTAACCTTCCCCTGCCCCAGTTATTTATTTGTCATTCAGATCTATTTGTTCATCTAGTTCATCATGTGGCATCACAGATGATGCATCTGCATAGTTGGGAGGATGCTGTAGGGTGCAGGAGCGTGTCTACTCAAGTCAGTTCTGCTGGCAAAAGAAATCTTTGTCTTGGTGCACAAGTCCCAATGCCAAATGGCTGAAACTAGCCACAAAACTTTCTTACAGCCAGGCTGGTGACCACAGCTTTGAAACACCTGCCATTTCCTTACAGCCTTTCTTCAGCTGTAACAATAAACCAATTAAAATCAAATTCATCGCTCTCTTTCTCTGCAGCTAGAACCTTCTCTTTGTTTCCTAATGCAAACCATTTAATTTCAATATAAAATGGTACTATTCACAAAATATTAATCAGAGCAATTTATTCTCCCAAACTTCAGTCGTCCAGCCTTTAATAGGATAATAATAAGTTGAATCAACCTCTTTCAAGTGAATGTTTCATGAATGTCTCAGGCTTTTTCATTATTTCCAAAGTACGCAGGATACAGAATACACGTCCCCTGTGTCCCAGAGGCATCCTTTTTCCTGGATGTATGTCATATATCCAAAGGCGCTAGAGCAGTTAAATCAACATGCTCTGCATTCTCTCTCAAAAGGCTGAAGGAAGTGCTATTGAGGACAGACTGGCTGCTCTCTCAATGCCCATGTCATATGCAAAGCATTTTGAAGTCTTCAAATGCAAGAATAGCAGCCTTGTATACAACCGATAGAACTAGCTTTCAGGGCAAACCCCCAATCCCTGCCCCAGTTTTTAAGGCTAGGAAAGTCTCTATGTAACATTTTGGCCCTTGGTTTTTTTGGGTGAAATACTGAAACATTGTGTTTTGTCATGATGAAAAAATTCAGTCCTAAAAAAAATAAAAAATCCCAGCACCGCCTTACAAAAACAATCAAGTGATTTAAAGTACGTAGAGTGTCTCAGATGTTAGATTGTTGCAATCTGAAAGTTAATGGGGGGAATCTGGGCATCATTGCGCTGAGCAATCTCAGCTTAACTTCAAATGCTCTCCAAACTGTACTCTGCTGATTGTAAAGTGTGCTGCACTGAGTTATGTCCAATACTGCATTCACTTCCAGACTGAAGTGCACTTGAAAATCTGGAAGTCTGAGGGAGTGCAGAGCTAAGTTATTTAAATGATTTGCTTCTCTTACAATTTGAAACAGCTCTTCAGTTTTGAAATGATTAAGGTCCCGAGCTTGTACCATTCCAACTGATTTGAAATTATTTTAGTAGGGGCTTTTTAATATACAGTAAGTATTTCATTGTGAATAAAGTCAAGCAATGGCCTACTACAAGAGTTCTGGGTGAAGCCAAGTTAAAATTAAACATCAGGGGTTTAAAGGAAAGTTTGATTAGTTCATTCCTGGGCTAATAATTACAGCTACCACTTACTGATCATTTAGGTGACCCAGGCTTGTTCCATTAAAGAACACTAGGTGCCCAAATTTTGCTCATTCCCAAATGCTGGTATTCAACATATCCCCTTAACTCTTGGGGTACTGAATATCCTACAGCATCTATCCCATTGCCTAGAAGTAAGTCCTAAACACACAAAGGATTTAGACATCACCTTCATGCCTAAAACCTAGCAAAATTCAAAAGGTAGGCAGAAAATCTCCTGTAAAAAGTTAACTGTTTGCCATGAGAGACTTTTAGAAAGCCTTTAATTTATTGTGTATAGGTAGGGAAAAAGCAACCTCATTAGCACTCCTGGCTCCAGTAATGGTGTAATACAGCATAGGAGGAGGGGGCTGCTCTCGTCGTTACAGAGAATATCTCTTCACATAGATGTGCTCTCTCCAAATAAGTAAACCTTTATGTGCATTCTTGAAAACTGGAACTAAGTCAACAGCAGTCCTCTCCTGGAGCACCTGGAAGCTGATGGCTTGAGTGTTCAGCTGTGTGCCACAGCTTTAAACCTCTTGCAAAAGCAAACTGTAGCCCCGGCCTGTCACATGCCAAGAGGTGTTTGATCACAAGCTGATAGAGGAAAAAAGAATGAACTTTCTCCATCAGTGTTTTGTGAGAAAGAAGCAGAGTAAAAAAGAAAGGTGGGATTAAGCAGCAGAGAAGCAGAAGGGTTGGAATTTTTAAGTACTAACTGTCTCAGTGCAGCAGTCCAGGAGAGAGGTAGAGCTTAAGGCATTTTCCTCCCTTTGACAGTTCTCTGCAGTGGCTCCTGGAGGAACCGCTCCTCTTCAGGTGCACACATACAGAATTGCAACACTGAGCACTCGTCTGTGGTGCCTAAATACGTTTGTAAAGCAAACTCTAAATTTACCAATCTTCTTCTCTAAGCGATGTGATAGAAATAAACTATGTTGAAAACTACCTTGCACACTGTATGACATATTTTAAGAAGCTGTTAAGCTCACCTTCATTAATCACTTTGTGATGTATTTTGCTTTCTTTCCAATGTCTTTTCAAAGTTTACCTTCTGCACAATGCAAAATTGTGCATAAAACACACATTCTAAATGTTACAGGGACTACTCAGAGCTGACATTCAACCATATCAACTTCTATCAACAACTGGAACCTGAAGGTACTGAAATGCAGCTGTAGTAAGGCCCAGCTCTTCTGTACTATGCTATCCAGAGGAATGATTGCACAGGACAGCAGCTCTAGTACAGCTGTGTCATCAAACAGATAGGAGCTCTCATGCTTTTTGGAGGCTTATACTTATACAGTTCAACTATCTTTGTAATTTCCAGTCAGCTTAGTATGTCCTCTCCACAGAGATCTCCAATTATTAACTTGACCAGGGGTAACCCATTTTTCTCAGATCTAGTCTTCTCCAGCTGAGACAGTAAAATCAATCTTTAACAACTAGCTTTCTAGCTTTTCATTTTAGCCCTCTTGCCCTTTATTGTTCCAAGAACTTGTGTCTCATGTTAAAATGAACTGTGGAGAGAGGTGGTGATGAAATACAGTACTTTTGATGATGAACATCAAATGCATTTCCCTGCAATTATTTGACATTTGACTTTCCTCACATATGATAAACAAACATCTGGTATTTATTTTAGAGGATGCAAGTGATTTTGTAAGCTATTGCGTGCTGTATGGCTGTGATCCGAGATAGGCAGCTGTCTCCAAGCCTGAAATTGTGACATTTCATTTCCATGACCAGTGTTTTAGCTTTGACTAACTGTAGTATGTTGCTAGTTCTTTTTTCAAATGTTGCTCATTTTTATTCCGATTAAAAAGCACAACCCTTCTGGAAAACACTGTAGGGCCTTATCCAAAACCACTGCCTTTGATAATTGCCTGTGTTGCAATGTGACCACCTTTATTGGTAAGTACAGGACTGAGAGCAGACTTCTCCATAGGAACTGGCACCTAACTGGCACCTAAGAATTGAGGAACATCTCAAGTGTATGTTTTTTCCCAGAAGAGAAATGTTAATGTAAAAAACCCCGGTTGTTGCCACTTCTAAAATAGATTTCTTTAGTGTGAAAGTATATTGCAAGACGCTCGTTGTTTCTACATATGAATTACTTCCTCTCTATTTATTCTACAGAATCTTTTAGCATCCAAGAAAAAATACTTTTATTGATGTCTTACTTTCTCCAAAAAAAGTGGGAAGTGATATATTTTTAAGACGTAGATATGCAAGGGGTGGCATACACATTTTATTACAGACCAGTTAAGGAGAAGGAAAAAGAATAACACTTCGCTCTACACAACACGTATATCATGTATCAAATCTTAGCAAACTGCTGCATAAGGAAGAACATACAACATGCACGACTTGAAATGAATATTTCTGCTTCCTTTCATGCATAACCATGTTATAGTATGGAAGACTTTATTTTCAGAATGAAAATCTGCCTTGCTAAATAAAATACAGTCATTGAAGGAGCTGTAGCAAGGGAGCAGTTTTACTAGCTTTTAACACTCCTACTGTAGGTCTGTTTAACAGCCTGAGAAAATAAAAGACAAAGTGCTGGCGTTTGATTAACAACAGGAAGCTTTTTGTTGTGGGCATCTCTTGTGGCTTGAAAAACTGTATAATCCATCACTTGAGACAACATACCAAAGTAAATATTTTTAGAGAACTGTGTCATTTCCCTAGACAGTATACAGTGCTCTGGGTCAGATTAAGTATTGTGACGCTTCACTGTTCTCCTGTCAAATATTTAATTAGGCAAGAGTTGAGCTTTTTTATTAGGTGCTGCTGTTGATTTGACCAATTATGCTCTCCTATGATGTACATACAACCATCACTTAATTCCTTTATTTATTGTGCTTTAAGTGAAGAAGATCATAATGCTAAGTAAAAATGGCACAGGGTCTAGTAGAAATTCTGAAAATAGTTTCATTAATTTTGTTGGAAAATTACTTCCAAAGTCTTCATCTTTGAAATGAGTAGTCACTACACAGACTCCTTGATTAATGACAGGGTGTAAATATTCATCCTGTGTTTAAGTGAGAATAGTTAAGGTTGTAAACCATTTCAGATCTTTGTGCAAAATTCTCAGTGATATTGTGGCAGCTCCATAAAGAAAGTGAGGAGAAAACATTGCTGTTAGTAAGATCTCTCCTGAGTCACTGAGGTCTTTCTTATTGACCTTGACAGCAACATCGTGAAAGCCCCAGAAGAGAAAGCAACTAATCACATGCTCAGCTTCTAGTTTGTGCCTAACAACTGTTCTCAGCCAGTATGCTTTCCTGAACTGATGCTTATGTGACTTGGCAAAAATGGGGAAACGTGAAAGAGAAGATGAGCAAACATTCATGCCAAAGAAATAGGAATGGTTGGCAGCAAAAAGGAAATGAACTTTCTTTAGCAGTTGAAATATTCCTCACAATCTTCATCATCTGCCCAAATCCTTTTCTGCAGCAGAAAGATATGTGTAACGATTCCCCCAAATGAGAACAAAGAATAGACTCAAAGGATGCTATCACATTGAGAACCTGATGCTGGGATTGCAATATTGAGTACAGTAATTTTTTAGAGGCAGATCAGTTTCTACAAGAGAAAATTTAAGATAGTGATGAAAAACTACGACTGATGAATATAAGAGAACTTGAGTCATCATTATGGGGCTGGTTCAAGAAGAAAAGATGCAGAAAGTGTAAGAAAAACAAAATCCAGAAACAAAAAGGAAAAGACAAGAAAAAATGAAAGAAAAGGCCTTTCTGTCTCTGACAGAGAAAAGATAATGCTTGTGTGGGCTGTGTTGCATCTGGATTCATGGCACATTCTCCCACTCTTATGTTAATTTTTTTTTGCATAAATCAGAAGCAACTAATTAAAAAAGAAATATTTAATTCTGACATGTTCTTTGAACTGGTGTTCCATCTGGTTCTGTTTGAATAGTAAAATCTGCTGTAGTTGTAAAAATTGGCAAGCAGCACTCTGGTAAAGAGAAACAAAAGAGACTCAGTACAGCAGGTTAATACACTAGCATTTCAACTTGAGACATTTCCAGAATTCAGCAAACCAAATCGCTCCAGTATGGAAACTATAAAGATCAAAAGTGAAAAAGAAATGCTGCGAGTAGGCCGGGGAAGCATTGCCAGTGGTACACATTAACTCTGTGTGATATTTTTAGTGTGAGTCTTTGAAGGATTTTGGTTTAAAGGCAAGGACAATGCAGTGCTCCCCTGAAATGGGCTCACTGTATTGTATGAAATGCATCCAGTGCACATGCAGTGATAAGGAACAATCCTTTCGCAATTGATTTGCAAGCCCCACCTTACACATTCATGTGGTGCTCTGATGTAACATGATCATTATCCTGAAGACTCAGAAAACACCTTCTTCCTAATTTATTTTTTAACTTGAAAACTACTTAAAACCTGAACCCCAGGATACAATAAACTCTGATAACAAAGGGAGGAAAATGTAATCGTATTGGGATTTCTACAGACTCCAGGATCTCAGTAATCAGCATCTTACGCCATTTGAACTCTCTCTGTAGCAATGAAGAGAAAAGCTGATTAACTCCCAGTGCTTTAGAAAAAGATTGTTTTACATCCTACAGGAGCATATCTTGCTGTGAAATATTACTTCTTTAAAATGAAAACCTTTGCTTTGGCACTACATTAACTTGCAAATGGATAACCTAAGACACGTACAATGACTTGGTCAATAAAGGAGGAATGTGAATGGCCCCTTTCTCCAGCTAAGATACTTAGGAACCCTTGCTGAGCAATAAATGAGTCAGGAACGTAATACTTTTAATTAACGTTTTCTGAATACTTATTTGTAATTTACATTTAATTTTAAACCTGACCTTAATCCTCTGATCTGGAATGAAGACAACTCTTCAGTGCAGTTTGAATGTAACCTTCCCCAGTTTGTGTTAGAAACTATAGAAAAGGGAAACTCTATAGCAATACTTGCAGAACCACTCTTTTCTGAGAAAAGGACGTAATTGTAGGACATTTTTCCCCTAAGTGTACTGAGCAGCCAAGGCACAAATGGAAAACAAGTAATCCAAAGCTTCTCTATCAGACCGCTTCACATGTGAATAAATGCGCTTTGGGTAGAAAACATTGAATTTTGCCTATATTCTGTAGCTTTTTTTTTTTTTTGGCCAACTGCTCTCCTGCTGAAATCAGAGGGTACAGGCAGCAGGGCTTAATTTATAATATATTTTGTTATTTTGACTGGAAGTACAATATTACACATGTGTAAACACATAGAAATAACCTTTGCTTCTTCTTGTTTCATGGCATGCCTATGCTAATTGGGTAGGAGACTGGTGAGGGGATGATACGCTATGCAAGATTAAAACCCTACTGTCTCAGAGAGCACACCTTGATGGTGCAGATAGATCTGACCATGCAATCACTGTGTTCAGAGAGAGTTCCACAGAAATCACTGGAATTTGCTACACTTAGACATTTTTGAAAGTTCAGGCTTTGAGTTTTCTATAAAAAATCACAACAAAATGGAAAAAAAGTGCCAGCGTCTAAGATTTAAAACTTTTTTAAGCCTAATTTCACTGGCAATTGGAATAGGTATATAACCCATGTCACATAGAAATATATGTATTTTCTTGCTATCAGCTTTCTCATCTTGGAAAATTGTCGTAGTCTCTTTAAATCAGTCAGTCATCCACAGGAGTCTGCATTCATTTATTCTCTGTTAAATGGAACTGTCAGTTTTGTTGCACCAAAATTCGATTTTCTATTTCATACACATTGTGTATGATGATTTTAATTTACTACTGGGTCACCAAGCAAGTCACTGCTTTTTTAAAATATGAGTTTCTGCTACCTTCTACAAAAATGTCAGGTAGCTGCAGTCAGATGGTGTGTTGAGGGTACTGCAAATATATGTGGAAAAATGAGAGACAAAGACTATATTTGCAAAGACCGTTTTGCTTTTTCCTTGCTATGTCCCTCGTAGCTCTGAGGAAATGCACACATACCTGGAGGAGGAAGGGGGAAGGCAGAAGGAAAGCTGCCAGTGACTACTGAGACAACTTCCTCTCGGGTGCTGAAGCAAACCAGGGAGACTGGCTGCCCCCAGCTCTGCTCTTCTCTCAACAAAGCCTGCTCAAACTCCAGCCATGGGGATTTCATTTTCAGGTCTTGTTTTGACTGAAGAATGGTGCCTGGTTTGTGTATCCCCACCTGGTCTCTCTAAAAGCTACACTGTCTACAACTAGGTAGAGCAAAGCTATTGATTTTTAAGCACTGTGGCTCTTAAAAACAAACACAGGATGTGTTCTCTTAGATAAGCATACCATGAAAGCGGGGAACACTCCTACAGATAGTTAATTTTTATAGCCCGATAAGAGCATTTTAGAATTAATCTGTGCTATATTAGCCCTTCAGCCCATAGCTTGAATTTAATAGGATTTGCAATAGATTTGTCTGCTCCTGTGTTAGGGCTGAAAGCCACCTTAGTCTACAGTAAAATAATCTATAACCTAAATATGACCAGTAAAATAATCCGTGGTTTCATATGTGACAGGACAAATTGATCTTTTCTGCATCTTCAGAGGATCCACACCAGAAATTAATTTGTCCCGAAGTGTTCAATACAGGAGGCTGCAAGGAAGAGGAAGACAAGACTACATAGGTGTGGCTGGTTGGTGGAAACAGTGCATCTCTGATGAGAAACTAGTTGTTCCTGAAAACAGAGGAACAGAACTTCAGCTTAAGTATGGTCAGCCGTGTTTTCTCTGCTAGTAGGTTTCGTTTATCAGACAGCTATGAAGTTCACTCTGATGCCTTTTAAAAGTTTTTGAAAACCTTGAATGAAAGGACTAGAGGTAAAGCAAAATGGAAGTATTTCCCTGTTGAAATATACCTTTTTGTTTCTTTCTTTTTTTACTTGGTTGTTTAGTTTGTTTTTTTGGTTGTGTTTTTTTTTTTTTTTTTTTTTTTTTGTGGGAAGAAGACAAATTGCCTTCTGAAGGGTAGGTATTTACCACTTGGAAGAAATCTCATTTATCCTTCCACTTTACCTATTTTGCTACTGCTGTGAAAATGTCACCTAATGGACAGCACAGAATTAAACTGGGACAGAAGAGCAGGATGACACAAGGACAGGGGAGGAAAATAATAGTTCAGCAACAGAAAATCTGGAGCACGGATGCTGGGATGGGAAGGGCCCATAGGACTCATGAACTCTTTAGCTCCATACTACCGTGCAGGTGTGGAAAGAGTGAATAAAAATGCACAATTGTCTCTGCAAAGCATTCAGCAGTACTCCTATCATCCCCAACCAGGGGTCGGCCCTGTGAGAACAGAGACCTCTGGCTCAGTAACAACTCTGCTTATTACAACATGCCTCAGCTGTGCGTTCCTACCCAAGGCTGTGCTTTCAGCTACTGCCCTTAGTCACTTAACTTCTAGCTCTATCTCACCTACAGTTTGACAGCTGTCTAGCCTTGTAGATTAATTTTTTTTTGCTGGACTCAGAAAAAAAATCTCCTTTTGAGTTATCTTCCTTCACATCTGCAGAAAGACCTGGCTGCAGTGGAGAAGATGTGCGGCAGTGCTTGGTAGCTGGGTGGGCAAGACTGCCTCAGCCCCCGCAGAGTCCACAAGCCATCTGGGAGAGAGCTACTCTACCAAGCAGAACAGTACAAACAAGTGATTTTTTGGCCCTGATAGCAATTTGAAAAACATCAAACAATAATAAAAATTTTGAGTCAAGCTAAACACATGAACTTGGTTAATGCAAAAAAAAAAAAAGAGAGAAGAATAATTTTGTACGGAGTTTTTAAAGCAGTTGTAATTTCTGTGAAAGAAAGTAGAAGAAAAAAATGTTGTGATTAAAAAAAAACTGTGGTATTTAGTTTAAACATATATTTAAAGGTTTTAATTTACTTCCCTCCTGGAACAAAGTAGTGAAAGTGAGATAAATTTACAAAATTATTTCAGTAGATGCTGAATCTTTGCTATTTTTCTGGACACATTTTTAATTCGCTATCTCAGCTCTAAAGGACCATCTGTCTTCCAGCCGCTGAGGGAATGTAGGGCTGGACTGGGAAGTGGATGCATAGGTAATTACAGAGTTATATACAAACTACTCAGATCTCTACATAATGGATCCCCTGAAAGAACTGGAACTATTATAATGATTAGGCTGGTAGTGGAGGCTCAGAGGGGCTCTGCTTCTGCTGCTCCTCCATATGTTGCACACAGGATTGCTCAAAGCCACGCAGGACTCCCCTCTGCATTACGGCTGATGCTGAAACATGTCAGAGGGAGGTAGAGAGGATTTTCTTCTAAACTGCATTTTGCACCTGCACTTCTGGAGCAATAAGGCTCAGTTCTCTGTGCATCCCTTTAGCCTCCCCAGAGTGATAAATCTATAGCTGGGAACTTTCTGGTACTAAAATAGCTCTTAAAGTACTTTGAATAATAAAAAAAACCTTCATACTTTGTAGGGCCCTTTTATTTCTCCCTCTCCCTCTTGTCTAATTTCAGTACTTGCCTTTGTGAAACTCTACCATTTATTCCCATGTCACAGTAAATAAAGGTACAAATGTGTCCTGCTGGGTCAATTAACCCTGGTTCTGCACTCTGTCACAGTCTGTACTGGCTGTGATTTCCAGAAGGAATATTCTTTTGTCATTCTTTGCCCATGTGCAAAGTATGTTAAGACCATAAGAAAACTGTAACACTTTTCCACACAAAGCTAACTCTGCTTTTTGTAAATTCTGGAGTGTGGTTATGAACTGTAAAATGACATGAACCAAATACATGACTTGTATTCTAAAGTGGTAGAGAAGACAAAGGACTGACAGGTTTTGTGCTTTCATGTCAGTGCTCTCTCTAATGATGGGCAAGCTCTGCCACAAAGCCTCTGAACTTCAGCTCTCAGGCAGTCCTTCAAAGGCTAGGAGAACTGGGAGGCCGAGGTTTCCCAGGTTTCATGTTATTCTATGAGTAATATGATGCACTTCACTGCAACATCAAACTCCAAAAGAAACAGAAATAATAAGAATAAAAATAATGGGCATCGTCGATTTGCACTTCCTTGAGCTTTCATGTGAAATATTTAGATAAGCTTTCTTGGTAAAGTCAACCTAAACAGCTGCCTGATGTATGAATAAACCTGCTTGTGAAACAAATGTGCTGTGCAGCAGCATATATAAATACTGACTATGTTTTTAAGTGAATACCTGATAAGGAAATAAGTCATGACACAAATGAAAGGTCAAGACACCAAATGATGAACTGCAATTATTTTCAGAAGTGCTACAGGAATAAATCTGTACTAATCTATGTACCAGTTCGCATCAGAGATGCATGCTTCTGGGCTTTGCTTACAAAGGACTAAATAATGAAGAATGTAGGTTTCTGCAAACGTAAAGGAATGAAGACAAATGCGGAAGGAAAATTCCACCTCAGAAGTCCCTCTCATTCTGGTGAAGTAATGCATACATAGAAGTGTTTCAAATCAATGGAAGTATATTTTCCTTGAATGGGAGAGTTAGTGTTAAATAAACTGATATTTCAATCACTGGAAGAAGCAAGGGTCATCTCCCAGGTTGCTTTTTGAGGAGGCCTATTTTTACCTCTCTCTGGCCTTTCTACAGATCCCTAAATGCTGCGAGACGGAGAGAGAGAATTCCAAACCAGATCAGCTGATGTTCCTAAGGCTGACCAGTCTAGAGGTCAAAAGAATTACTTTGCAAAAGTTGTAGGTGCCAAAGGGATAGGTGGAGGACGAGGTAGAGCAGGCAGGGGTCAGAGGGAGTGATCAGACCTGCTCCCAGTGCCAGCCTCTGACTCTGGCTGTTTCCGTGTGATACCAGATCTGTGCCCTGCTGAAAAACCCAGCAGTATAAATTTGGGCTGGATTAGCCATTTATGTTACATTAACCAGGACACACAATAGGGAGTTCATCTTAGCATATGGTCTTATGTCAGCTGCAGAATGACAGATAATACACAATTTGGAGTATAATGCCTATTTATGTTAACCTCCTGTTAACCTTTTCTGAACAAATTTGAACTGGCAGACTGCGTTTATACCAGAGTAGTGCTTTTTGTTTTATGGATGCAAAGTTTTTATCTGACACTAGGATTCTTAATGCTGGATTCATGGTTCTGTCCAACCCTAGCCATAATATGAACTGAAGATACCGTGTTATTAACAAACATGCTTTGTTTTCTGGACAAGCTGGACAAGGTGGACACTCAGTGTTACACCAGGAGAGAAAAATTTTGCCACCCACAAACTACCATCCACTTGGTGGGAGAGTAAAGATCTGTGTTATATGCATTAGAAGAAATATTTTGATAGAAAACACACAGTAAAAGTACCCAGAAGGTGTTGCCCCTTGCGGGTTTGAAAACCCACACCATTATTAGGATTGATGACAGCACAGGTTCCCAGTGACACTGGCAATAGGCAATCAGTCTCTCTTCAAAACCACACGCATGGGTTTCAGGTGTCTTTAGCTGATGGCAACTATCTGGCTGGGTGCCCCTCACGGACCTTCCCCTACTCCTGCACTGCCCTGGGGGGCTGCTTGCCAGCACCCATTGGAGCAGCCCAGAGGTGCAAAGGCTTGCCATGCACAGTAGCCCAGGGCTCCTACTCAAAGGCTTCAAAAATCAGATGCAAAAATTTCCCTAAATATAAGGGTTTTGTATGTTACTTTTTAAGATGAGTGCAAACATAACTGCTGTTCTTAAATGCAAACATTAAATCTACTCTGTAAAAACACAATTACTGCTGCCATGGCAGAAATCAGTCGTCTCTTTTGAAGGAATGTCTTGAAAATGCAATCATAAAATCCCTGCACGTTATGGATTTCATTAACATTGTACTCCCCTAGGATTCCCAATTGCACAATAACAGGAGTTCTTTAAATTTTAAATACCACAGAAAGGAACAGTTTCACTAAAACCAGATGTGAAAGCCTCACACTGGTCTTCTTACTGGTTCTTAGTAATGAAACTGGCTGGTAATTGATACCTATTAACATGTTTGTTGTTCAGATTACAGAAATGGAAACACTATACTATTTTTCCTGTGAAAGGATACGTTAATGAGGGACAATGACTTACATTGCAATGGCAGTTCCCTGCTCTTGATTAAATTAAAAAGCTGTTTTCATTTTTTTATTTTAAATTATGCTATTTCACACTGAAGGGTGGTTGAGTGTGCGAAATGCAAGTGTAGTAAACCAGTAGTCTGAGCTAAGGTTGAGGAGCTAATAACATCCCATATGACAATAGCTTCATGATTTTCTTCAGCAGCCCTTGCCTCATGCATACATTTATTCCTTCATATTAGAAAATACACAGACTTTATTAATGTGTTTTTAAAGAAGGAACTCAATTTGGGGTAACTCTGTTTCTGATTATGGAGTCACTCCAAATCTCAAGTGAGTCAAGAAATTTTAAAAACCTTGTTTGAGGGTAAAAATAAAAGAATGTGCTGTGCAGACTTATGGTGTGACTGTGCCATGGATATTTTGAATTTAAGCTATGACATTTATTTCAAAACAAATAAGGAAAGGAATGAACAGGCAGCTTTCACTTGGTAGAGCCTGGTAAGCAGGCGGCATTCCAATGAACAGAGGAGTTAGTATCGTGTCAGCCACAAAGGAGCAATCTACTTTTCCCACCAAAGAATGGGTTCCATGTCAACAGATGGAATTCACGCAAATCCATTACTAACAACAAACCAACACTATTTTCCTAATTTTTTTCAGCGAAATTGTCCAAAAGACGTCAACACCTCAAAGGAGACAATCATATCGCATGCCCTCTAGACGTCCTCTGTAGATACCAGTCTCCCTTTGCTGATACTTAACTCAGGTTTTCTGTTTCTTCTGTCTTAGCGAAAACATTAACCTTGAAGGGCGGGGTAAAAGGAAGGTGAAGGAGAACTGTAATATTTCTCCTATGCAAAAAAAATGATACACTAAGAAAATTAGTATTGGGAGCTCTATTTTCAAGTTGCTTTACTTATGTATGATTGTACATATCTTTTACATATACAAACTAGTTGCATATGCATATTAGCAGTTTGAAGGCAGACATCACTACTTAACCAGCTGCAATGTGTGTGCAGGTAGGGAAAACTGCAATGGTGAAAAGATTGATAATCTTTGTCTCTCAGACAAGGGCATATAGGCAGAAATTTTCACTTTACAAGTACTGAGTTCAGCATTGCTATATCTTCCAGACTGGTTTTTTTTTACTGTTGAATACTAGAGTTCTTGCACAGTGCAACAAAAATCCATTTATGCAGTACTGCACAAAAGCAAATACTTCACCTACATGACTGGTTTACAATAGCGCAGAGAACAAAACAGAACAAAGTGACTTCAGTTTCTTCATATAGAATTGTCTTCCTCCTTTCATAAAACATTATGATTTTTCCAAAGGGTAATTTCAGAGTATTTTTATAACTTGCATGTCCTTGGTTGGTTGTCTGTAAGCTCTTATGGAGATGAACATCTGTTCCTGGGTATATTTGTACAGAGGAAATATGGGATTTCAACATTTTATCCAGATACAAACTTGCAACATGTGCTTACTGTCAATGGCATCGAGCCTTTGTAGAAGATGGTGTAAGGAACCTGTTATTGAGGTGTCTGATGGTCTGATGCGCTTGGCAGCTGTCTCCAGATTGTCCATTAAGTATAACAGGAAAGCATTTAGAACACATTTGGAAGTTTGAATTAGCAATGTTAGTATTGAATTAAACCATAATAAAAAATAAATAAGAATTAATAACCTCCTGATGAAAGGGGAACCAAAGACAAGTTAAACTGCTGTACCTTGTGAAAAGCCAGGGGATGGCATACTCAATCTATAAACCAGCTCACTGGCTTCTGATACATAGGTTGAGTGTTAGAAACAATTAACAGTCCTACTGCAACACATGTGAAAAATGCCTGTTCAATGCAAGCAAGACTATGTAGGCTCAGTCTTGCAAACAAGACCCAGCTCTGCAGCAAAGGCTGCTACACCATGAAGTCTGCATTGCAGGTGCTGGCCCCTCTGCATAGGCCCTGGGCAGTGGAGGAGATGTCCTAGGGTGAGACCGCTTGGGAAAATGGTTTGCACTGCCTTTTCCAAACCAGGGACTAGGTGAAAGAGGTGACGGCAGTACAGCAATACAAATAACCACCAAATTCTTGGATGCTATGGTAGCTGGAGGCAGTGTAAACCTGCTAAAAATTATGCTTGGTGGTTGTTTCAGCCCCCGAGCATCCTGTTTTATGACAGAATGCAAAGGAAGCTGAGAAATTAATGGGCAGGAGGCCTAAGATACCCTGAGCTGTTTTAAGCATAAACCCCAGAGTGGCTTGGATTCTGTTATGTGCTTGTTATTAAAAAAGTTAATGGTTAAAAAAAGTCCTTTGAAACATCTTCTCAGAAAGATCTAGTTCTAAGTGAAAGGATTAAGCTACGTATGTATGTACGTAGTCATCATAACCTAATAAAGTGAATAAGCATACAGAACACACGAATGGGATTTGACTTGCTCTCTTGTTTTGATTATCCAGTCACAAACGCATAAATGACAGCAGAAAAGAAGGAAATAAAGAAAAAGCAGCACCCCTCCGACCAGATGAAACACGTGGAACTTGATTCTGATTCATTCCACCTTTTTTCCATGTGCATGCTACAGAGTACAAGTGGCAATTAATAACAAGCCTTGTACTTAGATAAGGCTGGGGAGATTTCCACACTCATTCCTAAATAAGCAAAAAGCATCACCACTCTCAAGTCTAATTAGGTCCATCACACGTGACTGCCAAGTTGCCAAGGGCTCAGGATGTGTAAGGGCCCTAAGCAGGACACCTCAGAGTCCCATTGTGTGTGAAGGATCAGAACTGAAAGATTTCCCCCTATTTCTTCCCTTTACTAACTACTACTCAACATGTTTTTAAGCTTTCTTGCAGACAGTAAACCTCACAGGAAACACAAATGTGAACATTCGTATGGACAGCTAACAAGGCATTGTTTTTGTATGTCAGTTAGCAATTTCCTACGGAAAATAACAGAAGTAGGAGGAATGTTTCAAATATAGGGATGAGGTTTTAATATTAGAAATAGTTATAATCTACTATGTTCAAACCTTTGTCTTAGATTTTGCCCACAGAAACAGAATCTAGATCATAACTAGGAAATGTAAATTAACCTACAATTGACACAAACTAGTATTTTATCCCCATAATTATATTAATACTTGCCTGCTAGTATAGATTATTTGTATATGGTAATTCATATCAATGATTCTAAGTAGTTCAGGAATCAAGCACTGATTAAACTATGGACCTGATGACAAATAGCAACAAGCACCAAGCCTAAGAAGACTAACTGAACTCAAGAAGTGTCTTTGTCGGGCCAAACGTTTGCAGAGTTTCTCCTGTATTAACGGAGGAAAGCCAAGGTGGCCAATCTTGCTAATGAATGTTGTGTTTAAAGATGTGGAAGAATAGCCATCAGACAGAGACCACTAGACTCGTTTTGTATGTAATGTATTCCAGAAGGGACATAGGTCTTTTGAGGTGATACCTGAGCGCATGAAAACACCACATCCTATTAATGCTTAACTGTAATCAGCTAGACACATAGCACATGCTCAGTTTACTGGGACATTCCACTTTAACTACATGTTAAACTAATATTGACTTTTCCACTAAACCAAAATCTCTGTTATTTGTGCCCAGAAGACTGAGAAAACAATAGATGTGGGAAGCAGAAGAATTAATCTTCCTGACTTTTTTTTTATACCTTTGGGATTCAGTCTTTTTTTGTGTGTCTAATAGGGAATGTGAGCTATTCACTTGCAATGATTCTTAGATTATGTAAAGTACTATATTTTGTTTTTTTTTTCTTGATTTATTTTGAATTCTCCACATTCAATAAACTCCAAAGAGTACTATTAATAATATCTTTAAAATGTTATCTTTTTACCTGTATCCATTCTCTGATAGAATCTTCCCCTGGGGTCCATCCATTCTCAGGGTAATTTAGCCGGGACCTTTCTGAAGACCAGATAGCACTGTACTGGGAGGAGACAGTGATTTGATCAGAGAGAATTTCGCCTGACTCCATACCTAGTGGTTCCATGCACTGGAAATCTGAAGAAAAATAAATTACCATCATTATTATGGTCAGGTTTTTGATGTAGACTTTGAATAATGAGAACATTTTCCTCCTTTGATTATGAATATCTAAAGAATTTATTTTTATGTGACTTTGAATTCTTTAGCAATTTTAAGTGAGGCAGTACTGGGCTTATGGTGTCATTCTTAATACTGTCATTTGAGTTGCCATAGCAATTCCTGCAATAATAATGCTACATAAATATTTTTAGCCCAGCATTGTGGCCATTTCAATACAGGACAACAGAATTCTCTTTTCTGGGGTAGCACAGGCACTTCTATATATTTGTAATATAAAACAATGTATATTCAACTAATAATTATGCACAAAGCCAGGGAAGACAAAATACATGACTGTATAAAATAATCTCATTTTAAAGCTATTTACTCTGGTACAAAAAGTATAAAATTTTTTAAAAATATTATTAAAATTTCAGCCAGAGTTTCTCCTTTTGATCCTGGACACTGGAAGGAAACAGATCAACAAAATTTGAATCCAGGCCAGCGGAGTACTGACCTAAGGGGATTACCACCTCTAAAGTTCTGTATTTTAAATGAGTTGATCATCTCCATCCAATCTCTTTTTATTGACACAAATTACATAGATAATTTAGAATCAATCGACACCTAGTCACTATAGTGAGCTCAAAGGCTGATAGGGAATGGAGCCTAAACTCTTCTCTTACTCTCCACATAAAGGCTCTAACCCTCACCTATGCAAGGGAGGCTGGTGGCTTTAGGCAGATTCTCACACTCAGCTGCTCACGCATCCCTCTCAGAAGTTTACCAAGCCCACCACAAGGGCAAGAGAAGACAATGTGTGCCTACCCTTATGTTTAGGAACTTCATTGTATATAAATATAAATCATTCCTTCACTAGCAGTTTAAGGTAAAATACCAGTGTGTGAAGTGGAGGCTCTGGCATTTGGGTACCCATTTTTTATGACACCTTCTCTGGAGGTGCTGTATCTCTAACAGAGGCGTGGGTGCTGAACTGATGGTCCAGAATCCATGAATTAGAAAAATGGGCTTTTAACGAGCAAAGTTCCGAGTCTTCAATGAAAATTACAATATTCTGAAAAAAAATGTTTAAATCTTTTACCTAGGATCCAAAAACTTCTATTCAGAAATGCTATCAGGGCACCTTAAATGAACTGTAGTTTGGGTGCCTCATAATTGAATTATTAAACTTGTTGCCAAACTGCATTTCATGTGGCACACCACTCTTTTCCCCATTTCTGTGCTGCATCAGCATCTTAGGGGCTTTGGGTGAAGTACTGAAGATGAACTACGTTTGGGTAAGACTCAAAGTAAACTAACTTCTGTTTGCAATCAGAAGGAAAGCCATAAGCCACTACAAAGTATGCAAGATATGATAGTTATGAGTCAGTAAAATATCTAAAAAGTAGGTGTCTTGTTAAGTCTAGACATATGGGCTTTCCCTGTACTCTACTGGGAGGGACAAGTACCTCTCAGAGATATCTCATATGTCTGAGATAAGTAGACTGAGTTGTCCTCTGGAGGTGACCCTGTCTGTACTGACGACACAAACAGCAAGGGTGGCTGAAATTAAGTGAGAGGAACCACTCTGTCTAAGTCTGCATCTTAGAAAACGTTTCCTCCTATCACCCAAGAAGTCTTCACACACAGCAGCACATAAGGAGAAGCCAAATTAGCTGGAGGTACAACCCAAGAGAGACAGAGGAGGATGCTTCTCATCTACAGAGGCTTGGGTGTTTCCTTTTCCCTGTTCCTGGCTATGCATGTACAAGAAAGCTATTAAGAAGGCAGTGGTGGGGAGTAACAGGGATAATTTCAGTTTATTAATTTTTCTTTCGTTCCTTCTTTGGCTAAACAAATATGTCAAAACTGGGTGAATCTCCTCAAAACTCAGTAAGTCACAGAAAGGAGAGAGAGTTTGATTTAAAATGTGTGTTTCATCATCAAGCACAGCAAGAAAATCTGCAAGGACATAGCATAACACAGCTCATTATTTTCCTGCATATCCCTCACTGTTTCATTCTCTGTCTAAAGGGTAGGCATGAAAATGAGGCAACTGGGAAAAAAATACAAGACAGAGAACAAACCTTAGATAGCTTATGAAATGGTTTAACAAGAGCACATATATTAAATAGGTTATTTTTATTGAAGAAATCAATCATCAAAGCTTATTCCATGCAATAAAAGGCAGCTTTGGATAGTGCATTCATTGTTCATGTTTCATTGTTTTAATGCAAGTGCTCAATTGCTCTGCATTCCTGTGTTTCCTTGGTCAGCACAGTTTTGCACAATAATTATCCTGACTTCCTGGCAATACTGTGGAATAGAGCTGTAAGGAGAATTCTGCTTCTTGCACTGCTTTTCAAAGGGCAGCTGTTCTTAAAAAGAAAAAAAAACAAAAACAAAAGAAAAAAGCAAAACAGAACCAATCCTTCCCCACCATCTTATTTATTTAATGTTTCTTTAAAGTTTCATGCAACACCTGGTGTGCAAGAAGACATAACAGAGAATATTTTCCAAGAAGCTCTGCGGGATAGATAAATACTGACCTTCTGATACACTGCTCTGTGACACGCTGTAGTTTGCTGAGAATCCTTCTTTTGCTATTGCACTGTCGGTGTAAAATACCATTGAAAGAATCCCTGTTGAAGACCGGACACGTCCTGGGTTGTTCTGCCCACAATAACGCCCTATGTGTGGGCCAACTGCAAAGAGACAGGATATAATAGTAAACTACCAGCTCTACTACAACAATAGGTGCCACTACAATGCCTCCTAAAGAGAGCCCCTCAGCAGGAAATAGTGAACCTCTACAACAGCTCAAAATCACAATATCAATAACTTAGCGGTGAGCAATAAATTGCTTATCCTACCCTAGCAATCTTATTTCTAAATGTTTCAGACAGCACTCCATAAAGAATCAGGATTTCAAAAACTGTCCATTAAAGTGTGCAGAGAGGGCAAGGATGCACATAATTACATGTACAAAACATCAGAGTTATTTTCCAAATTGTGATTGAAGCACTTATTCATGAGAAGGACATCTGAATGGCTTGATTTGCCCACCCACTACAGGATGCTCTAGGAATAGGGATTTCAAACAGCGTCTTCCAGGATTTATGCTCAATATTGCAGATAATATGTTAAATTTATAGCAAACTTAGAAAAACATTTTTGCACGCATATTGAGGCTGACCAATGACTCTTTATGCCCTCCTATTTATGCTTTCGGCATGCCCTCGTGCATCTTTGCCTGTATACTCCATATTAAAGAACATTTTAAAAAAAATCAAGAGGAAAATCTTAATCCTTTCAAAAGAGCAAGGATTTCTTAAGTATATCTCCATGTTGCAGGACACACACATACACACATACATGATCTCTCTCAGTGTTAATAATGTATAAACCAGTTCCTGATATTTTTCTGGATTTCCTGTGCAATGAGATAATCTTTTTCCTTAATTAAGCTACTCAATTCACAACGAACATATGTGGCCTTCTAGCACTTGAGCATTCCCTACAGATAGGTCCCCAGGCTGTTGAATAGTGGTACATCTGTGCCTACAAACAAAGAAATGATAATGCTAAACTCCATCCATGGAGTCAATCATGAAAATAACCATAAGATGTCATTCTAATGCGTATACCACTGCCTTTCCAGTCTTAACACTTTGTCATTTCCATAGGAAATCCATTTCATTTTTAGTTTAAAATATAAAATGCTTATATATCATAATTATTCATAGAGAAAATCCTCAGCTAACATAATAGTGTAGTCATTTACTGGCATTTTCCAACAAGTAAAACAGTTCCAGCTTGGAATAACTTTATTATGTAAGCTACACATTTCTGTAAGGCCCTAGAGGTGCCAGAAAGAGGGAGCTCAGATGTTGTAGCTCTTGCTGCCAGCATGTGCTTTTCTATCAATATTCTGGCCATAGTTACTCTTCAGTTGCCTTGGCAATTCCATGGCATTTAAAATACCTGCCAGTTCAGCCCTTTTATACCAGGGTTGTTCAATTCACTATTGACAGAATTAAGCACACTATATGAGTTGAATACTTCCCCGTTCTAGAAATCACTAAAGCTTTACACTTTTATTATTTAGAGTGAGAAAGTTGTTTTACACTGTTACTATTAGTATTTTTTTAAAAACGAAATAATTTCCCTACTCCAATTGCTGCAGGTTTTGGGTTTTTTTTTGTCTTTTGCATTTTCTGTGTGCAAACAGCTCTGATCCTGCTTTCCCATGACAGCCTTCCAACAGCATAGCTGCTGACGTTGCCCTGAACTGCAAGAAACAAGGAGGATAAAGCTACCATGTTAAGTCACCCTGAGCCTTCCTCCTCCCATTTCCTGTAGGGAAGCCTCTTTGAAATGGCAAACAGAAGAGAACTTTGTTTAAAGCAGACAGGCTTCAAGATTCCCCATGACTCACTGGTTTATAATTTTTAAGACATATTTAGCGATTCTTCATTTCAGTCTTCTACAGATTGGCCCTGCTATCACGGTACTATTCCCTTTGCTAGCTATGTAGATGCAAGAGCAAAACACCTTGCAGAATATGACATAAAAAGGTACTGAATTTTTTGCACAACATGTGTACCCTGGCCTTCTGAGCTAATATGAATGAGACAAAATAGACATTCTTATTCTTCTTACATAAATAGATAACAGAAAGTTCTCCTTTCTTTTCTATTCAAGTAGTGCAAACTTTTGATTGATAATAAATTATCAAAAGTTTCAGTGTCACCACATTAAATAAATGCTGTATTGGGAACACCATCTCAGCAATCATTCAGGGGATTATATTGCTGTCTGCTTACATAAACTATGTCACTGCTTTTTTTTTATCACCTTCCCTAATCTATCCTTATGAATCAAGATGGGTCTTCATAATAGACCATATACAGTCCCAAATCGGAATTTTAGGGTGGCAGGTGTGGAAAAGTCATTAGGTCCAGAAAGCTCTTTGCAGCCTCTACCTGCAGATCTTGTCACTTTGTTCAGTATTCCCCAGGAAAGTTTACTCTGAATATGAGTCACTTCAAAATGCCCTCACTCAAGGACACTTCTACACTACCTGCAGAACAGAAGCATGACGGTGAGTCAGCTAATGGACAGCCCACACTGTAGCTATTATATTTCTGGGACCTTGGCTCCTCTTTCCATTGGCATAGTACGACACAGTGGAAAAATGAGTAACTTTCAGATTAAAAGATGGAGGAACTAAGAAACCTGTTTTGCAAACTTTTCCCAAAATGCAGAGTCTAATTCTAGAACTTAATTAAATCCTTGATTATTCTTAATATGTATGTTTGAAGATTTACAGTATCTGAGTGTGGAACGTATAGAATACAGCTGGTGGTTTAAGACTAAAGAGAAATCTTATCATCACTAATTCTTTTCTACTCTTTGCCCTTCCGGCCAAAGAGCATCTTATCAGGAAATTTTGAGATTTACAGAAAATCACATCTGCCCACCTGGTTAAACACAGTTTTTGGAATTAAATTAAAAACCCCCCAATTAACACAAAAGCAAGGAAAAATGGTCTATCAGGCTTCTAAAATATTAAAATACTATATTACTAGCCATTTTACTGAATTTTAAAGCTGGTCTTTACGTTTTTGCTGGTGTGCTCTGAATAGTATTTTCACAGTGGCGTGATAGCTACCAACAAAACATTTGCACACAATTTAGGATGCTAAAGAGAAAAGAACTGAAAAATTAATCTCATTGTTACAGTCCAGCAGTCACTGACACTGAGCTTGTGTATACTCTTCTATCTTAATAGCTTCTCACAGGAGTGTAGAAAGCAACCACAACAGAGAAGAAACACACCTAGATTAATAGCAACTTTCATTTGCACTGATGTTAATGGCTGAAATAAAGCACTCTGTTTTGCTCAGTAATTCAGTGGAAGCTCTTGTGTTATTGACCGAAGCAGCAATGCTTAGCCTGTGGTTCTCAAACCATATGTAAACTTATTCAAATTATTTTTGAGTCCTTAGTAGAAAGTCTATAGATCTTCAAAGAGAGCAACATGATGAATAGATGTAATCTGTCACTTAAGCCAGTTCTGGTTTTGAGTGGACTAAGTCATCAATGGACTGTTCTAGGCTGAAGCTGGTTGAGGTATATTTGTGCCTTGGGCAAAGACATTTTTGATGTGTAGTTTATTTATGCAAACTCACATATTTTTATTCTGTGATCTACTCACTCTCCTGCTCCAACTCCACCTATTTTCTCCTTCAAATTATTATCCCCTTTCTGCACAAAATTTGCAATGTGCACTTGTACTTCTCAGATGTTCTCCAATGGGGTTTGTTTCTCTTATTGCTTTGTTTTAAAAAAGAGACTAACGGGTGTCCTTGGCATGCAGGTATGCAGAAACAAAATGCTAGGTTGAGGCATTCCTGAATGCATACCACTTCCCTCCCGAACCAGCAAAACACTTACACCACTGTTTAACTTCAGAACCATAAGTGTTCTCTGTGAATTCCTTTCAAAGTCAATCTAACTGCTTACATACTTCGAAGATAAGCACATGTTTTGCAGAATTGAGACACAAGACTCACCACTTGCCAGATAAAATCCACTGAAGGACAGTGGACAGCCAGGTAGGCTGAATACTCTATGGTTGTGATTGAGCATTTCAGTATTGCTGTCTTTGTTAGTGACTGTTAGAGTTGTTGGCAAATTGTGTAATTTTTCATCAGAAAACTGGAAATCATGTAGAACGCAAATGTAAATGGAAGCATACTGATTTCGACATGTCTTTTAAACATTATTGTGAAATTTTGTTTCAGATATTTTTTTTTTTTTGAGGAAGAAGGAATAAAAATCACAAGGGTATAAAACAGCAAATTCATTTCCTGCTGATCTCCAGTAACTATAGTTGATCAAACTCTTCAGAGAAAATATTTTCCACTTTTGGTAGGTTTCATCTGTTCCTTAGGTACTTAAAGTTTATGTCTGAGTTAGTAATCCATAGCTTCCACTACAGTCAATTAAATAAGTACCTCCAGAGCTCCATTACCTGCCCTAAAGTAGATATTGGAGATAAATCAGAGTGTGGTGCTGTTCTATGATAAGAATGGGTGGGATGGACAGTGACTAGTTCAAACATTGATGCCTGGTTTCAAGAGCTGGGTGAGAGCAGAATGTTCAGGGGGCTGTCCATCTGATTCTGCCCTGGCTGCAGCCACAACTATTTTCCATCAAGCATCCTATTAAAAACAGCCATCATCGTGGCAAACCACAGTTTTGCCGCTGTGAAGTAGCGGGTTTGAACTGAAGGATATAATTTTTTCCAGACATTTAAAAAAAATCCTCCTACTTCATGTTTATATCAGTATAGTGCAACTGGGGCTTTAAGTTCTAACATCATGGGGCATGTGAGCAGCAATGCAGTACAACAAATCAAAATAGCTCCCTTTTTTATGGCTATGTCTGTATCACTAAACAGAGCAGGCCAGGCATCACCTTCAGGATCTGCAGTCAGTGGCAAGGGAGTGTTCCTGGGACCAGACTAACAGTGTGACACTGCCTGCACCCGTAGGGCTCTTCCCTCTGAAGCACTATGGTCAGGTCCAATGTGTCTGTTGGGAATGGCCCCTGGCTTTTGCTGTCTTCCAAACCACGCCTAGGAATTGCTTGGAAAGGTGCAAAGTGATATGGGCTAAAATTGTGCAAGAGAGTATGCCAGCAATTAAGAAGAATATACAACCATACCTTGGCCCTTTTTAACTGCTAGTATAGATGTCGCTTCAGAATATTTTTTCACAGACAAATGGCTGACAAACTCACCCTGGATGAGCCTCCCTTCATCAAAGGTAAACATAACATCTAATATTTTTCAGAAATTTACTACTTCCGTGAATACAAATTCGATGTATTTTGCTTTCCTCTCCTCACCATTTTCCCCCTCCTCAAGATTATTTGGATACTCTTTTTTTGATATGTAGAAACTTTAATTTCTATCTTCAGTTTATGGCCAGGTCACACCAGTGGCTTCCCGCATCAGCTTTGTTCTTTGGTTTAAATACTGAAGTAATGCAACAACTATTTCCCTACAACCGCTGAAACCTCCAACAGTTTGTATCTAAGGAAGTATTTCTTTCTAGCCTACAAATTCAGTTGAATATTTACAAAAACATGTAAACATCCTTATTGGATGTCAGGATCATTTTGGGTTTAGACAGTTTGTGAGGGAATTGGAAGGCTGATAATGCCTGTTGTTAACTGCTCTTCAGTATGGCTCAGGCACTTTTTTGAACCAGGAAATTGCAGCTTTGAAACCATCTGACACTAACAATAATGCATTTTTTTGGCAGTATTACACATAAACTGATTGACTGGATCATCTTTTTGCATGACAGTTTAAATCCAAGTTCTACAGGAATTCAGTATGGAAAGATTTGGCCTATATACGAATAAACCTATTATTACACGTTCCAGACATCATTATTTTAGTGTTATAATACTGTTTTCCTAACTGAGGCATTAAATACTAAATAGTCTTTCAGCTAGTGTTATGGTTCTTTCTATGCTATTTATTAGAGTGGATAGAAAAGATCCATGATGAACCCATTAAGCATAAAACAAAAGAGAAAAACAAACGTATGTTTAAAAGCATATACCTATTTACCGCAGCATCAATAAAAAGTTTTAATTAAAATGATACTAGTGATTTATCTAGGAAAATAAGCAACTTTAAATGTGTTATTAAAATAAGTTGCCTAAGTTATATGCTTTCATTTAAATGAAATATTAATGTAGGATTAGCAGTTTGAAGAAAATGCCACTGCTTTTCATAAACCCAAAGAAACTATCTATTAATATGGGTTATCACACCAGTGGAAAACTGAATATTAGCTGTAATTAGTGCCTAACACAAACAAGTCCTCAGTCCTTGAATTCTGCTACAAGTAAAAAAATTAAGAAGAAAAAGGGTAGCTTCAAGATGCTTCTCTTTATCAACTTATGCCATACATAAAAACAGTGAAAAAGGCATCACAATCAGTTTAATGTAGTTGTTTGCAAAATTGGTACAGGCATTTGGGCACCCTAAAGGTTAGACATTCAGCTTGAACAGTCCCTGTTAGGCTGGAGCCACAGTATATCAAGCTGGGATCCTTGGAGAACCAGTACACAGTTGCTTTACCTAGAGAGGACTTGGATTTTGGGGACCCATTTCCATATATGAAGAAGACAGAGAAATCATGCAGCTGTTTTGTTCATCCGTCTCAGTGTCAAACAGGGACGTGAGACTGGGTGGAGGGTGAAATGACGGCTCACTGGCTCTTTAGGCTTAGTTGATATCTAACTATGCACTTAGTGAATTTGCAGAAGGTCAAGTGTGGTCAACAACTAAGTGGAAAATTGATGAGATGGCGGAGAAGTAAATGCATGTGCCCAGCTAACCAGAGATTACAAATTAACAAATTAAGATAAAATATTTGCATTTGCTTATACTGCTGGAATACAGAGTACTATATAGGAGGAACCCTACAGTGGCCGATGACTGAAGCCACCTGAATGAATAATTCAATGACTATTTACTGACCTAGGTAATAGATTAGTCATTATGTTTTCAATTGCATGGACATCACATTTTCTCTGGCAATAAATTCTCTGCTTTGACAGCTGGTCTGTAACCCGGTTCCTCCTCAAGCTGGAAGGCTGGTACCTGAAATCCATTTTGTGCAAGTTACTGGAAATTTCTGGACAATACTCATGTGTTAGCTGTGAAAATTTGGGGACCCATTATAAGGCTTCATATTTAATTTATGTTAATGTAGGAGGTCCATCACAGATTTCCTCTAAAAACAGAGGTTTCCTCAAGCCAACTGTTAAAATTAATCATATTTCATTAAAAAAACATTCGTATCACTCTGTGATATGCTTTACTGAAAGACTTTACAGAGCATTTTCCACATTTCTCTTTAATTCAACTCGATTCACATAAATCAAGCAAGGACATCTCTACTATGACATTTAAAAAAATGAGAATATGCCTTCTGCAGACCACTTCAGAGTAATGGGTACACATACCACAGTCCATTTTTCTCTTACCATCAGGGAATCCATCCCAGATTTCCAATCGGTCATAGCGACAGAACGCCCCCCCTGGAGTATTTGAATCAGGTTCTAGCTCAAAGCTCTCAAATTCCAGTATAATCTCTGACATCTTTGGTGCAAAGATAATGTAAGTGCATTCAAGGCTATTAGGATATTTTTCAGGGAATCCAGGGGACTTTATCACTCCACTTGATGAAGTAAAGTTTCTGGAACATTCAGGTCCTGTAAAACAAAGAGAAAAATCACTCCGGTTCACACTATGCTACTAAGCAAAGTAGTTAGCTGGAAAACAAATTAGATTGTACCATCTCTCCAGCAGCAAAGGTGTTTTTTCAATGAAACACCTCATTTAAATAGCTGTATTAATCATTCAGCCAGCTTGTTCCTATTATTGATAGTCAAGTTTTAAAGTGCAATTCACACATAATGTTTGATCTCCAATTTTCTATTTCTATGGAACAATATGAAAACTTATACCAGCTCTAGAAAAAATTATGACAAATATAAAGTCATGTGGGAACAATGGAAGTGTAAGCTGCAGAATTCTCAACAGAGCCCTAGAGAAGTAATTATAGCCCCTTCAAGCTCAAATCTTTAAATCTTATGGCTGACAGGCTTTTATTGGTGAAATAGAATTTTTTACAAAAGCGGGTGAGTGAATTCAGTAGAGGGAGTAGTGGTTTCAGATTCCTGGAGCACTGACTCAGTAATTCTGCCAGATGTGACCTATGCCTCCTTGACAAACTAAATGTGAAAGGTAATTCGTACATGTACCAAGGGTGAGTGACTCATTCTGAGTGGTGTTGACACAGGTGCACCAGTAAAATGTTGCTGTTAGGGCAAGCATGATAAACTGTGTGATTACAGGCTGTGTTGCTAGAAGTCACCTAATGTCAATGTTGACACACCAGCTTTCCCTCATGTCCCCACCATGGCATAATGGGATGCTCCAAACACTGCTCTTGGTGGAGCAGGAAAACGGCAGTAAAGACATGAAGGCCAGATCACCGGAGTTGCATTTGTGAATATGGGAGACTAAAACCGAAGTCCCTCTCTTGCTGATAGATTGCATTTCTCCTTTATTTAGTTCTCTCAGGAATCCTCTCTGTGGATCCCACATCTGCAGGTGTGTTCAGAGCCAGCTGCAGGCACTGCCCACATATCCTCCTACAGGATCAGCATAGGTACCCCTCCATCTCTGACTTCTGACACTCACAATTTAATGGAAAGTGATTTACGGGATTTGGGGCATCAGCGGATTGCAGCTGACCTGGCAGGATGACTCAGATGAAGGTCTTTGGACATGGAGTATAGGCAGGAGACAGGTAACAGAGTTTTGTTACAACAGGTTGTGCTGGAAGATGCATGTGTGCGAGGTTTCACTTTGGATGACGATTCCCAGTATGCTTAGAGTCTGTAGTCAGGAGACTTAGAGGATTTCCACTGCTTAACACAGATGATTGAAGGAAAACAATCTGGTTTGTTGTATATATGAATACTCATTTCACCACAGAAAACGTTTTCCTTGTGAATGTGCCAAACATATTACCCCCCACGGATTTGGCCACCTCCCAGTTAAATTCAGCATGCAAGAGAGGGGTCAGCATGCATGTTGTCAGTTCAGGTATTTTTGTCCTTCAACAGACACCGATAGGAAATGCTTGAGTTATCACATCAGTATTCAGAACATTTCATGGCGCATTTTGGAAGATGTAGATATTAATGCTTGCATATTCTGACCCATTCCAATTTGGGAAATTACATTTTGCCTATAATTAAATCGCCCCCTTACACATTAGTCGGATATTTCTCTTCTCTCCCTGTCATTCCCTTGTCTCCTTGTCATGTATGGGAGGGTTATATTCTAGTTGTTGCTCCTCACTCCCACCAGTAGCTGCTGTTCCAGGATAAAATAGCTTTGCTATGCCATTCATAGCATAAAGCACTCTGTACTCCTCTTGAAATCCAATAAAAGGTGCAATATAAATGTAAGCCAGAATCATTATTGCTTTATTAAATACAGCCAGATCCTGGCTCTGTGAGTGCGTGATCATCAGGCTCCTTATACTCACACATTGTTATCTCAATAGTAGCTTGCTTTATTTTAAACATGTACAAGTCAATCTGGTGCAAGAAACAAAAACTGTTTTCAGAAAAGCTGCCTCACTAAAATGCCCTCCAGAGATTTTTGACCCTTTATTGACACTGTGAAGAAACTCCAGGAATTAAATCAACAGCAAAGCTACGAGGAACTTCATGAGGTGAAGTTCATGGAAAAGTGGTGGAAAAGGTCCTAGCACAGACCAGACAGAGAAATTACATGTGTGGGTGTGTATGAAACAAAGGAAGAGAGATAAGCTAAAAGAAAGAGGGAAAAAGCAAAAGAGAGAGAAAAAGATGACACTGGAATTAATTTCAGGTGTCAAGTCAGAAAATCATTTGCCTTCCTGGTTCACAATACATTTTCTTTCCTTTTACACCATAAATTTAGTTGACTAAAGTTAGGAATGTTGAATGTGAAATGTGTAGATTGTCTGCTAGCGAAGAGGCTACTCAACCATCCTTAAGATAGGCTGGCTGACAGAGACATAATGATGAACATTTCAGATGGGTAATCACCGGGCAATCTGGGTTTCACCTTTTAGTCTGGAATTCAGGTTCTTCGTTATCCTTCTGGCTAAGGAGCTGGATGAGAAGTAAAAGCAGCTCCTACTCTCAAACCTTATCCTCCATTTATCACAAGTCATTACGTGTGCTGGTCCCTCCTTACAATTTCCATCGTGTGTGGCATTTTAAATATCAGGTTTAGAATTCAGCTTAGGACACAGATAGTGCTATGCAGATTTTCTTCTAAAAAAACTATGGATGCTTTCACAGGGATAAAGGGCAAAAATATACTATGTGCTGGAATGCAGCTCAGCGCAACAAGACCTTGGGCTTAGGTTCTTTTCAATACTTCTCATTCCTGGGAAATGATGAACTAAGTTGTGAACATGCTAAAAAGAAGCATATTAGTCTGGTGTGAGCAACTGAGCTTCACCTGCATAACAGGGTAAACTGGTCAGCTTTATTTGGCACAGAAATTAAAATGTAAATTTGGAACAGCATATATGCATGAACTCAAAAGATAAAAAGGGCTGTGTTCCCACAGCAACCGTAATTTGTACCTTTGTGTACACACAGCATTTCTAACACTATACCTGATGATCACTTTCCTGCCTTAATATACAGTTTATGTGGAATGAACTAGAGTTAAAGTTGCTCCGGGAGCCATAATTTTGAGTTTCATGACTTTCGTGTGTGCAAAATCACATTCATAATGCCATCTTAACATGGTTAATGTGCATCACTGAGAGATGTAAATGACCACACAAGGAAATAAACATGACATTCCTGTCAGAGCTCTGAGTTGCTACTACGCTGCTAGAAAATAAATAAAAGCTTTTTTTCTTAAAAATGCTCAGTTACTAAAACATTGTTTCACCGGCCATTCTTTAACCTGTCCTTGTGTTTCAGTCTTGTTCTTTACAAAAGATGGTACTGTATATATAAGCACTGAGAAAACTTAAGACACAGTTTTGAGACTTTAGCCTCTTAAAGACACCAAAATAAACAGAGACATTTTTTCAGGGTAGTTTAGTGTCATTTGGATGCTGAGTTCTTTTAAAAAATGTGACCCTGAAGGTCACCAAAAGCATTTCTGGGAGCCAAGAGTGGATTTACACACAGGGAAGATGGTGAACAAGAGGTCTGTGGCCCCAATTAGCACTGTGCAGAACAGCAATAGCATGCAATAGAAAAGAGACTTCACTACTGTGCTTCTCCTCATTAGCAGTACAGCTGCCACCAAGTATGTGTGCTGAACTCAGCTGAAAATCTGGCTCTGGTTTAGGTGCATAAAAGGGACTTGAACTGGTTCTGAAAATGGAGCACTATCTGGGAGTGGTGTGTATTGGAAATCTTGAGTTTTGAGCTGGTTTTGTGAATGACCCTAAACATTGATGTTGAAGTCAATATTTTTTCTACAAAGTTAAGTTTCTCTATATTGACAGTTTTAGTCCTCTGTTCTGCAGGTGTGGAATATAGAAAATATTTATCTCCATCCAGCTATAGGGAAGATGTATGCCAAAAAAAAAGATCTTACTTCCCTTCTAGCTATTGATTCAGAAAGAGTGTTATCAGAAGGATTGTTCACAGGTCTGGTTAATCCTGGATTGTTTGTTTCTCTGGGCTTTCTCTGTGTCCCACACAGCTATCTGTGCTCATCAGCACTGAACTCCCAGCACAGACATCCGGCAAGACGTACTTGTGAACAGTGTGAGCTTCTACTCTCCTTCGCCTCCCAAACATGATTTGCGAAAGCAACAGCAACATCATCTGCTGCCCATGCGTACTCCGGTCCTTTCCAATCCCACAGCCATCACTCAGAATGCAGAGCAAAACACTAACCAAAATAAGTCAGGGACTCAGAAGGTTATAGTGCTGTTAAGACAGTAACACTGTAAATCATACAGTAATTATCTCACACACACACAAAGGAAGAAAGCTAATGTTTTGAGAAGGTTGAAACAAACAGCTGATGAAGACCATCACATTACAGCCAGAGGAGTCAATCCTAAAATGCAGCTGACCCATTGGATTCATAATGATTTACACTCATTAAATACATGTTCCCTCTCAGAATGACAAATGTGATACAATTTTCTCTTTTAACTATTTTCATGTATTCCTCCCATCCCAAAGAATTAGGGTGAACTTTTTGATGAAAGCAAAAATCACAGATTATGAGCTATATAACAACGAATTGCTTCTCACCTCTTTTGAAAACTTCGTAACGGATAGAAAACCCTGCTCCATGTGTCTCATAGTCGGAAACAAATTTAATAAAAAGATGTGGTCCTGAAGACACTAAAGGAGGTGGAGCAATTTTTCCACAGTACTTTCCCCATAAGCGTCCTTCAGCATTATCTCCATCAATCACTTCAACATAATCGTACCTGGTAGATAAATGGAAGGAAGAAACTTTTAACTTCCAGGAAAGAAGGAGACATAATTAATTTAGAAACCATAACACAACATAGATAATCAAGAAAAATGCTAGCTTGTTTGAAAAATGCATTATGGTGAAAGATGTAAGCAAAATGAAATAATTAAAATGGACTACATTATGTCTGTAGACATCATCTGGCAACATGGAACTATTAGAAAGAATGGTGTCCATTATGCCTGCAGACAATATCAGCTAAAGTAACCAATTAACAAAAGAAAAGGAAATTTCATGAGCACAATTCTGTATTATTAAATTGTGTTCCTTTGTCTGTGTAGTGTTGTTATCAATACATAATGCATAGCATTCTTTTCAAACTGTGAAGTTTCGTTATGAATTCAAAGATGTCTTTTTGGCTGGAGCTCTTTATGAACAATACTTTGATTTCCATATGCTCTCCTCCAAACATATGTCCACAGAATAATAAATAAATCCCTAAACATTAGATTTTGTCCAAAATTCCACCATGTTTCAGATCAGTGTTAGAAAAATCTGTTACTTTCCTTGTTAGGTGGACTAATAGTTTAGAGCATATCACAAAATCCACACATCAGTCACAATGCTTCTTTTTTCTCAGACAAACTTGTTTCATTACTCATCCTCTTTGCTTAGGTATTAGAATCAAGAATTATGTTATAATATTCATACCTCTATAGCAGACATTTAATGAACAGGCTGGGCTAAAACCTCCCTGGTTACTTGCTTAATTCCTACGGACTTTATAAGGAGAAGCATATAATAGTGCAATAATGACTGGTAGTAAAAGTTTGCCTGTGAGCAACAGTCATGTTATGGTTTCTCAGTCCTGTCACCAGATATGTCAACATGCAGGGCTTGGTCAGACAGATTCGGTTTCCAAGGGCTGAGGAGAGCCCAGCAGCTTGATGCACTGAGCCAGCCCAGAGAATACAAATGAGAATAAAAGTCACAGAGAGGCAGAAGCTGCAGGTACTGAGACAGGTCTGTTTTTAAGTTTTATTAGCAGATGATTTCATTTGACCCCAGAGAGGAAAGAGGAGCAGGCACAATTTGTAGAATCAATTTAATCTTTTCCTAAAAGGTGGTGGCATTTGAAGCCTGGGTTGTGCTCTGGGCCTCTTTTGGATTGCAGTGAAAAGCTTTTCTCTGCCCCTGTGTCTTTGTGTCTCAGCAATGTTACTGCTTTATTTAACAAGTTGCTATTAGCCAGACAATCTCATTTACTTTTCATTATCCTACTACAACTGACATTAAAATGTTGCCATTAATTTGTTTAGATCTTTATTCTACTCTTATGTTCACTGAAATGTTGCAAGCATATTAATATACAAGGAAAAGCTAAAAATGACAGGACAATAAAGTGTGCCTGACATTTTTACAGAGATCAAAGGAAAAAAATGCCTTCATGATGACCAATGTCATTTTTTACAACTCTGCTCCAAACCATCCCCGGCACGTTACTTATGTTTACATGCAGTCCTGTGAGACAACTGCAAAGATGATATCACTAGTTAAAATGGACGGTTTAAGGTTCCTTAAATTGAAAATGACATTACCTCATCAGTTAAAATTGTGTGCCAGCTTTGGTGGATATCAAGTAGAAAATAAAGCTGACACTGATGGAACTGTAAGCATTAACATATGTGAAATACTGTGTTAACTGCATTTCCTCTTATGTATTTGATTTTTCTAGTAGCAATTGCTCAGCTAGTTAACTTCACTGTCCTGTTTCAGATTGGTGGGAATACAAAGCAGAAACGTTCATTTCTGAGATAATTTTACAGATACTTGGATCTAGGTTCCCTGCAAAACCTACGGGAAGTTCTCAGGAAAACAGGCTGCTAGCTTTCATACTTTAAAGAAAAAATGAATGTTGAGAATTTTTAACAAGACAGTCTTTCTCTGAATAATTAACTGCTTGTTAAAGAGAAAGAGTAACCACATAAACCCATATCATCTCTCCATGATAACATTATTTCACTAGTTTCCCAGGCACCATTCATTGCTCAAGCCTCAAGTAGGTATTTTTTTCAAATGAATATGAACAACTGTATTTGTGAATTATAAAATGATATGAAAAATTTTAATTAAAATGCTAAGCAAATTTTTGAATCATTTTTTTATTTCATGTGTAAAGAACAAAAAAACACCCAAAGGTTTGAATCCAGTATTTTTATTCTCTTATGCCCTAAAAGTACACAATCCAGAAATACAAGTTGGAAAGGGGAAACTTTAGAGATCAGCCCTACAACCTTCATGTTCTACGGATCATGTCTTTCACTTGGCAGCTAACAAACGGGTTTTGACTCTCCCACTCTGGTGGCAACAACTGATATCTGGGCTGCAGTAAGTGAGTACCTATATTATTTATTTCTTAGGGAACTGAAATTACTCTGGACTTTACTAGTTTATACTTGGAAACCAATGTCCTGCTGTCGTTTTTGCATTTTTCAAAATCCTACAAGAGACCTTAGTGTATCACAAACAACTGTTCTTGTAAATAGGAGAAAGTACAGTCACAATTTGAAAATGGAGTTGTTGCCAAGGAAGCTCATAAAGCAGCTTGCATCTCCCTCTGGACTTGGTAGCAGTTCTTCTCCATAAGTTTGTCAGGGGAAGATGCTGTGCCAGGGATGCAGTTGGCACACTGGCATCCCTCTGAGGAGACTGAATGTGTCACCTCCTCAGCGCCCAGACAGTCTTGGCAAGCAGCCCAGAATACTGAGTTTGCAAATTTGGATTTCCCACTTGGCAATTCTTCACTCAGTTACTGCTGCCAATGGTGTGGCAAATATTTCTTGTAATGTTATAGTCCTTTAGGGTTTATGGTACATAGATGTAAATATAAACATGGGCTAATCACTGAGCATAGTTTCAGGTGAAAAACTAGAGTGTGAGTTCATGTGTGAAAATAGGAGATGCCTTCCCATAACAGGGAGCAACTCATGGATACATTCATGAGTTGCCACTATGCCATGACATAAAAAGCATTCCCTTTTGGCTTGCCTGGATCTTTCTCGATATCCCATTTTTGTTTACTTCCTGTTTGCACCCTCTGTGGTGTGCAAGGACCATCTGTGGCTCTCCGGTGGGAGCCCACTGAAATGCACTGCAGAGATCGCATGGTCCCCTTGCTCCTCCTAGGCCAGTGCCTGAACATGACATTACTAGACAGTCCTAATTTTATGGTTCAGAAAAACAATATCTGGGAGAGATTCCCATTGGAAGGTTGAGGAAATCTCGAATTCCTCTACAAATTCTTGAAGGGACTGCAAAAGACTTGCTCTTGGAAAGTTTAAGTTATGGGTTCAAGGAAAAGGCCAAGTAATACCTATAAAATGAGCACTGGGCTCATTTTAAAGCCAATAAAAAGACATAAACAGCTGAAGAATACAGAATTTGGTGAATCTCTATTTCCAATTTCTAGTAGGCGATAACAGTGCTTATATCTGGTTTCAGTTCTGAACATGCTGGCAATCCCTGAAGTGCTCCTTGTAATGCAGAAAGTGAAGTGAAAGTGCTGGGAAGCCCTGCCTGCTGCTGATGCCAGCCACTCTGTCAAGATACACTTCGCTTCTACACGTTTTCCTATTATTAGGGCAGTGAAATCATGCCTAAATTCCTTCCCAAGACATATGAAGAACTCAGCTTAAACCTAAGTATCTGCCATTTTACCTCATGAAACAATCAGTGAAGCATACACAACTATAATTTACATCTGAATGTGGCATATTTTTCTGCAGCTTACTATGATATGGATCTATATGGGGGTTATGAGTATTTTGGTTATTCACCTGTTAGAATGAAAAGATTTCCCCCCCTCTGTTCCTTACATCACTCTAATTCCACTTTCACTGAGTTGCTAAATCTCTCCCTCACACTAATTATCCACCCTGGTCATACCATCTTTAGCTCTGAGAAGTTGCTTCTTAGTATGTATCTTTCTTTTGCCTTTATTTGATAAAGATTTTTTTTTTATTATTCCTCGCAAGGCTCCATTTTAACTGAACAGAAGGCATTGCAAGAAGGAACCTAAATAAAGAGTTTTGAGTTGTTCTGCACTATGGATTTTTGCCCCATTGGTGACTGAGGGTTAGTGGTGCGGGATTTACTGCAGTGCTTGTGACATGAGGCAATCTGTATCCCAGCATAAAAGCCTAAGAACTGCAGGCACTCAAGGGATCTCAAAGTTAATACCACTTTATTAGCAACAAAAAAAAAGAAGTACATGCTGTTAAAAATAAGAAACTAAGGACAGCCCCAACCAGCTTTTTTTTTTTTTTTTTTGCCCATAACCTCAGCATCTATTGGGCTGTTCTCCATCTGAGGCTCTGTGCAGCTCCCCTGCTCTCCAGGGCCTTTGGTGCCCCAGCCTGACAAGGGGACCCATCTAATATGCATTGCATGGGCAGTATCCCCCATGGAGGCTGTTCAGCCTTCCGTGGCAGCTCAGTGCAGGTATTCATACACAGGGGATATAATGCCTTACGCACAGGCCTCAAAGCATGATTTGATGGAGGTGAAAGTGGCATTTGACCCTTGGAGGATCATGGGCTGCTGCTGTGTCTGCAGCCAGCCGCCAGGCCTACGCAGGGCATACGCACTCGCTGATCCCATCACACACTACTGTCTTCCCAGTGGAGAAGTTCTTCTCCTTCCTTCCTTCCTTCCTTCCTTCCTTCCTTCCTTCCTTCCTTCCTTCCTTCCTTCCTTCCTTCCTTCCTTCCTTCCTTCCTTCCTTCCTTCCTTCCTTCCTTCCTTCCTTCCTTCCTTCCTTCCTTCCTTCCTTCCTTCCTTCCTTCCTTCCTTCCTTCCTTCCTTCCTTCCTTCCTTCCTTCCTTCCTTCCTTCCTTCCTTCCTTCCTTCCTTCCTTCCTTCCTTCCTTCCTTCCTTCCTTCCTTCCTTCCTTCCTTCCTTCCTTCCTTCCTCTCTTTCTCTCTCTTTCTCTCTCTTTCTCTCTCTCTCTTTCTCTTTCTTTCTCTTTCTTTCTTTCTTTCTTTCTTTCTTTCTTTCTTTCTTTCTTTCTTTCTTTCTTTCTTTCTTTCTTTCTTTCTTTCTTTCTTCTTTCTTTCTTTCTTTCTTTCTTTCTTTCTTTCTTTCTTTCTTTCTTTCTTTCTTTCTCTCTTTCTTTCTTTCTTTCTTTCTTTCTTTCTTTCTTTCTTTCTCTCTTTCTTTCTTTCTTTCTTTCTTTCTTTCTTTCTTTCTTTCTTTCTTTCTCTCTTTCTTTCTTTCTCTCTTTCTCTCTTTCTCTCTTTCTCTCTTTCTCTCTTTCTCTCTTTCTCTCTTTCTCTCTTTCTTTCTTTCTTTCTTTCTTTCTTTCTTTCTTTCTTTCTTTCTTTCTTTCTTTCTTTCTTTCTTTCTTTCTTTCTTTCTTTCTTTCTTTCTTTCTTTCTTTCTTTCTTTCTTTCTTTCTTTCTTTCTTTCTTTCTTTCTTTCTTTCTTTCTTTCTTTCTTTCTTTCTTTCTTTCTTTCTCTCTTTCTTTCTCTCTTTCTTTCTTTCTCTCTCTCTTTCTCTCTTTCTTTCTCTCTTTCTCTCTCAAATCTATTTAACAGTTCAACAGATCACTATCTGACAGTGGACGTAGCACCATCCAGGCAGCACAAACTCCATGAGAAAGGGCGTGGGTCGGAGTGAGTGCTCATGGCAGGATGCTTTTAAACTGGTTTTGCCTGCACTGGATTCATGGTGCACATGAAGCCTCCCAAGGGAGAAAACATACAATCTGCACACCACATTCTCTAAAGTGCTGGATATTTAAATATGTAATTTACAATTGATTAAGGATCTGTAGTTTACTGAAATTCCTGTCAGATTGGGGGGCCTTTGTTTCCATTGGTCTTTTGTGAGCTGGTGTTTTTATGGTCTTCACCCAGGGCCAAAATTCACTGAAGTTACTCCTACAAAGGTCCTGTCAACCTAAGAGATTTCTGGGAATAAGGCCACTGGGATTTGGCCACTGTTCAGTAATTCACTAATGCCATTAACTGACAGTGGGTCTCCATTAAGACCGAACTAGTGAGGGTCTATTTTAGTACAAAACAATGCTATAGTGAAAAAGAGAAAAGATGTAACAAAGCCATTGATGAAGATCTGCAGCTCCCCGCTGTAACAGTTTGATTCTGACTCATGTTAGCAACAGTTTTGTCTTTACACTGGTTTCTGGAATCACCTAATTCTTTGGGATTTGCCCTTTCATTTTTAAATTAAGTTTCTAATTCTCTGCAGAATAGAGGAATCTGAAATACAACATACCTTAACCAACAAAAGTTTGAAATCTAAAAGTAATAAAAATAAACACTACTATTTGAAAATCTCATTATCCTTCACCTTATCACATGCTTTGGGTTGTTTGCCTCCTGCCTTTTAAGTACCTGGAATTGGCAGAACTGAGATCTGAACTAAATAAGCAAGACTGTATCGGCACTTTTATCTATACAACTCCACTGAGAACAGTAGATAGATTTTTAGCTGCTGCAAATGAGATTAGCTCCTTTATGTAAATGGATCTAAGCCAGTTTACACTGATATATGGCTAAAGAGGGTGCAAGTGGTGACAGACTATTTTACCTTGTATTTACTTAGTCCTACTCTATTGACACCAAACAAAGCCTGGAAAATTCTTCAACAGAAATGTGAACATGAGGATTCACTTCAGGAACAAATGTAACAATGTCATGCAGAAAACAAAGAATCAAAGGCTGTGGACCAGGTTTTGCCATTTTAGTATTGCAACGTCCTGGAGGATGTAAAAGCAAAACTCATCTGCTAAGGTCTTCAGCATATCTGTCTGCAAAAAGCATTTTACCAATGAAAAGATTTGATCTTGAAGCAGGGCAAACTCCACTGATTTCACTGCTTGCCACATACTATAATAAATTATAATATAATGATCCCAGTGTATAAAAATGAAAACCTCTTCTGGGAAGAAACATTCAATTTTAAATCTCTGCAGTGAGAAACTTCAGTTCATAACTTTCTGGCATAGAAAAAAGCTATCTTTTCATGGAAAAAGCTTTCTGTCTGTCAAATAAGACAAATTTACAAATCCATGACTTCCACTTTAAGTGAGGGAAAAAAGAAACACTTAGCAGTTTAAAGACTTCAGAGATGACGGAGCTTTCTAGTGTCAAACTGGTGAAGTTTAGTATTTATAGGAAATTCACATGCCTCTAATTACTCTAAAGTCAATTCCCAAGTAAAATACGCCATCTGGAATATATTAGAGTCATTTACAACTTGTTCACCTCCCTACTTCACGGAAAAATCTTACCTCTTGCCAACTTTCCAATGTTCTTCACAAAATAAAATGCAATCTAATTTTTACTAGTTATTTCATAGTTACTTTATCTATATTGAGCCAGCTAAGGGCTTAAAAAACTGGAAAGAAATATTTTCTTTTTAAAGTAGTTTTCTTATTGCTCACTCTACCTCAAATGTTATATCCTTTCATATGGACATTTCAAGGTGTGAGGGTTATGCCTTTGCTTAGTTTGTTTTTTAGCCACTAATTTGACATGGTTAGATCTGGGAAGTTACTCTAGGTGATAAGAGAGAGAAAAAAGATGGCAAAAGCAGTCATCTTGCCTAAGAGTGGGCTCTTATAAGCCAAAAAACGATTTACAAAAACTCAATTAGACAATTTTGTTTTTGTTTTTATGACCTCCCAAGAGATGCCCATCAATCAGAAAACTTCTCATTAGATGAGCAATTTCATCCAAGTATGCCAATCTGTCTATAAGGGAAGCTTTGCAACATTCCTCTGAGGTAAAGTTGTCATTCTCATTTTACATATGTGGAGACAGAAGAGAGAGACTGAGTGCCAAGAGTCTCCCTCAAATTTTGCAAACAACAAGGAACAAAGCCTCGATAGCCAGATAATGTAACGTTAAATACAAAAGCCCAATCTAGCTCCTCCTGAAATAAGGGAAAGATTCCTAATGGCTTCTGTGGGTTTCAAATAAAATTTCTTAAAAGAGGCTTGAAACGTGGAAGTTTTCTTAAGCCATAGAATAACTGGAAGAAGAGGCTGCAAAGTCTCACAGTCTCACAAATTCATTCGTGTGATTTCTGTAGGAGAACGCACGTATGCATACAGAGACTCGTGCATATCTATAGACACTGCTGCAAGGAGTCAAACACTTCCTGCACATCTCTATATCCATTAATCATTGTTTTCATGTGCCTAACTTGTTTTATGATTTGTGGTTGGATTAGCGTTGTTAGCATGTTCTGCTTAATTCACTAAAAACCCTGCCTAATTGGTAAGTTATAGGAACTTCAGGTTTGCTCCCTCAAATGCCTCAAGCAGAGAAAGAGTTGCAACAAATGAAGATCAGAATAATTTGTGATTTATTTTTCTTTTAATGAAATTAAGAAAGGAATGTTTTGAAGTGATAGCAACCTTACAATACTCCATTTTAGGAGTTTTGAACTGCTGATTAATTTGTAATTATCCTGTTGGGATCTATATGGTGTATTAATCATAACCTTAGGAACTTGACTTTTAAGAGTATTAGGTAGATGTTAGCTTTTTCACAGAAACTGTGAAAGTTCAGAGCATAAAATAAGTTCCACACGTTAGAAACTCAAGTATTTGTCCTTTGTGGGCTGTCTACAAACCCTCTTCACAACACCCATAATTAATGAAACTAAAAGAGGCTAAAGGAGAAAGGAAATTGCAGACATATATATCAGCTTTAGAACACAAGTTATGGCAATTTTCTTCTATGGCAATCATGTCCTGAAGCTCTGTAAATGCAGCAAAATTATGGGTATTTTCATTTATATCCAGTTAGGAACTATATTAAGACAGTATCAAGGATGCAGCACTAGGCACGTGGAACTCGATATTTCTCAGTCTTTTCCCTTTGTTCTGATTTCTGCCCCACATTCCCTTTGGGCAGACTGTTGGGCAAGTGAAAAATCCAGTGTGGGATTAGTGTCTTCACATACCTAGTCTGTATTGATATAAATGATTTCTGTGGGTCTCCTTGCCTGAAAATGTGACACATGTAAATGAGCGGATTGATTTTTGCTGTGACTGTATCTAAAGCTTGTACACGCAGCCACAGGACTACACGTAACAAGTGGAGATATCAGAAAAGATACAGTTTTGTTGTTTGTTGTTGAGCTTTTGGCTTGTCAGTGTTTCAGTGTTTAATCATGTATTGGAGCTTCTCCCGTTTTGTGGGTGGTTTTTTTTTTTGTTTTTTTTTTGGTTTTTTTTTGCTGGGGGAGTTTGGACAGGGATAGAATCTTTTAAGCTAACCCCAAAGACAACAGTTTTTGAATTACATAAAGGAGACCAACACTTTCAAGACTTTTCTCGACTGAAAATGGAGTCCTAAAGCATGTGAAATATGTGGTGTTATTAGCTAAATATTGTCGTAATGGTGAGAAGACCTTTGGCAGTCCGAAGTAACACTTCAAGATGAAACTCATGTCCTCTTACTGCTTTCATGTGATATAAACTTGAAAGAACAAAGTGCCTGGCCATAGCATCTAGAACCACTCTCTGGCATGGGAGGCACACAAAGCTGAACAAGAAGCATTTGTAGTTCAGAGATCAACTTATAATGTCTGCATGTTTCCTGGTTGGCCATTATCTCAGCACAAAACCATTTGGTTGTGTACCTTGCCACTTCAACAAACAACTCTTTAGAAGAATGAGTAATACATATAGCCAGCAACTTTAAAGAAGCCATGGCTTTGTGAAATCTAAATGATATTTCACAAGGGCAGTGCAACGAACATTTACTCATGGATGGTGCTTTCAAATTTCAGTTTCCTGATCTTAGATAGTGTGGTGAAGCGCTGCCTGAAGAAGTCCCATGATTCTTCTTTTGTTTTGCAATGAGGACATGTGCATACACACATGTGTGCATATCTCTATGTGTACATTTTTATATTTTTTATACAAAAAAAGACCTGAACCATTTTAGCTCCCTCATTCTCAAGCAGAGGAGCAGCCTGGAAAACTTTCAGCCCGGAAGATGTACATTTCAAAACAACTAAAGCAAACGAGAACAGGAAAGTAGAGTGGAAACCTCTACGCAAATTTAATAATAGTAATTGTTACTAATCCTTTTCTATTAATTTGTTGTCCAATTTCAGTACAGACATAATAAATAAAACTCCTATTGGTAATGCAGTGTGCTTCCTTACAGGTGTAGCTGAGTTTTGTACACACCAGTTAGTACAGACCTTCCCATGAGTTTCTGCTGTTGAAATCTACATTAGGAAATTCAATAGCATCCTCATAATAATTTTCTTATAAAGTATGTGAATATTTAAAATTTATTGCAAACAGATCACTATTTCTTTTAGACTTGCTTTAGTGTGGAGTTCAGTATGGAGTTCAGTACATTGCTTTTGTAATAGAGCTCACAGTTCAACTGCATCAATTTGAAACATCAGTATATAAAAGATTATCCCATTGAGCAATTTTATTACCATTTCATTGTAACATTGAATTAAAAGTATATATAACATCAATGACTGTATTTACATAATGATAAAATATATCATAGATGTTTAAAGCTGCTAAGCCTGAAGTTAGTTCTTTTGTATCCTGTATCACAGAGAATGTCACAGTTTTTATGAGTTTTGTGACCTTATGATTTATATAGGTCTTGAGAAATAACTATGTGTTTAGAATGGAGGAAAACAGTGGCCAATAAACATTCCCAGTAGCCTAAAAACAGGAACAGCTTGTTAGCTGAGGTCAGCCATATGACCCAGCTCCCAGTGAAACTGCATTGTTATAGCTGGAGCATGGGGCAAACCAGCCACACAAGAAATCCCACCCCAGTGATCCACCTCTCATAAAAATGTCTTTCTTAGAAAGAGAGGCATGTGATAATGACTTACAGGAAGGAAAATGTGCACAGCAGATCAGCATCATCCCTGGTACAAATTTACAGAGCTTAGTGGCGTTGCATCAGAGGTGCATCAGTCTATGCTATTTTAAAATGGAAAACCAATTTGAAAATCTGTCAGAATTCACAAGTGTCTGCTAAAGAATTTTGCATGGTTTTCTTCCGGTACTAAGTACTTTCTTGTGACAGCAAGCATGGTAATGAACATACACACAATACAAACACATACATAGCTTGTGGGTTTCAGTAATTGAGACCATATTCCATACATGCGTGCCAGTTCAAATCCCCAGTGGGAGTTGCACAAATGTCAAGGAAGTATTCATTAGATGGGACTGAGTTTGTCTTCTTTCCACTTCCTTTTCCTCCCTCATCAGTGCAACTTCTTGAGCTATACTCTCTTAAATCTGCTGAACATTTAGTTAGTGAACGCTAAATCTTTTTTTGGAGTCACATGGCTGTGAGATGACCCCTGCCTTTGGATTTAGGGACAGTGCAAAACCTAAGTCAAGATTAACATGCAGGTTTTGAGGTCAGCAGTAATGTTCTCCTAGAACTGCTCGCTCTCATCCTTTTCCTGGCTGCTTCAACAGCTGTGATCCAGAAAAACAGAGTCTTCAGGAAAGGTCTATTACTAGATTGAAAAAAGCATGGAATAATGATGTAGATTTGTCTTCTGCATTTCATGGATCAGGCTTCCGTCCTTGCTTTCTACTTAGGGAAATGGACAGTGTGATGTGGAGCTATAATAATGTATTTCCTGAAATATCAAGGGGACCTGTAGTAACTCAATGAATTACGAATGTAAATGGCATTGCGACTTCTTTGTTTTTGCTACTCATAAGAGAGTGGTGCTCTAAATCTTTATTAATCAACTACAATAAATAAGCCTTGAAAGGCAATAAAACATTACATGGTTGATGAAAACAACTACTCTTGCAATTAAATGGGTAAAATCCTGATTTGATGGCTTTTGTTTCATTTACACTACCAGTCAGGTATCTATTAATGCTTTTACTTTTGTTTGTCTACTTATTAGTGATATGCATGCACAAACAATCTGTATAAGACTCTGTGGTATTAAACATTGATTCTTTCCTCTCCTTCACTCACAGCAAGCAGCACACTAACCCAGACAGACAAGCGTGAAATATATTTGGTCCAGATTCTCTTGTACGTGCAGAGAATCTGAGCAAGATAACGCCATACTTTCCTTTGCTGTTTAATAATGCAAAAGACAGGCTTTCGCACACTAGGAAGAACAAGGTTTGTTTGCCTTATACATTCTTAAAGGTATAAATTGCCCAAAACAGTAGTAGGAAGTCTGGGAAGGAAATGAGATAATGCCCCATCCCTTTCCTCACTTTGAGCCCCCTGAGCTGGCTCACAGAGATGTCTGGCTTGCACAGAAGGAATCAGAGACTCCTTTTGGCAGCGCAGTTTCCATCCTCCTGTTGCAAACACTCCCCATGCTGGTGCAGTTCCTGGGGTGCACTGCAGGTCACAAGGTGCACTTCTGGGGCTGTCCTCCCTCAGCCAGCAGTACAGCCAGACACTGTTACCTTGTAGCATGCTAACAAAAGGGAAACCTGCAGTTTTGCTCTCTCAGTGCTAAGATACTCAAATAAACAACATCACACCCAGCTTTGAGCCAGATGATACAAACACTGAGTTCATTCCCTACTTGGAATAACACAGCTGGTACTTAGCAGGAGGAGGATCTATACTTGGGGGAATCTCAAACTTTTTGTTAAAATCAATTGTTTTTCACAGATTGAACCATAGTTTTCATAATTTTTAAATACAACCCCTTCCTGTCTGAACAGCTCATGTGCTTCATGCCATTGAGCCTAGCTGTCAGCACCTAGTCCCCTTTAAAATTTTACAACATAACATAACCGCATTTTGTTACATTGTAAACATTTCCAAGATACAGGATCCTGTTTTTTATTACAGGGCTGAAATGGCAATTAACCCCCCTCTTTCCTAAACATGCAGAAAAAACCCTTTAACAAACTAAGGTACACATTCCTCATTAGCTTTAACCTGAACTTGGTCTCACGGGCACTGTAAAACCAGTCCTTTTTTCTCTCTCTGAACAAAGGGATGTTAGGAGACTAACAGACTAGTACTGAGGCAAAATCCTGCCTGACTCCCTGTATCAACGTGTGCTGAGATGAACAGATTCCTGAAACAGCTGCAATGAACTGAATTTTCATATACTTGGCATAGAACAGTCCATATTTCAGCTTTTCCTCAATTACTACACATTTATACTCAAACAGATAACACAAAGCAGCCTCTGCCCTTGCATGATTGCCACATGTCTAAGGCAGGAACCACACCAGCCAGACAACCTTGAGAAATATTTCAAACCTTTGTCCCTTCCCCTGAAAAAATTTGACTTGGGAATTCACAAAAATCAGAACTAGCAGCAGGATAAGAGAGGAACTGATGAAGGATTGTCTCCTTTTTTCCCCATAAGCATAAGGATCACAGAAGAGCCTCTAATGCCAGCAACAAAAGGATATATATGAGTCGAGTAAGGTTTCTATGTAGCATTATGCTCTGGAAAAATAACAATATTGCTCGTTAATAGTGTTGCTCAGAGTAGTGATAAACTCTACCAAAATTTGCTATTCTTGTGTTTGGAGATGTGATCACAACAAAGAGAACGCATGGCTGAATTTTTATTTAACTGGCTGAGATACTAATAATGTCATAGACAGTGCTGAATATTCCCACTGGGGACAATGAAACCTATGTCACCACAGCTTTGCCACTAACTGGATAAGGATTTGTCACCATTATGGATGCTGCAGTCATGTCTTTGACTGCAGCATGGATGCAGACGTCCAACATGCAGCAGGTTGGAAGTTGCTTTCATGATATGCACTGGCTGGGAAGGCAGGAGTGTGGGAATGGAATTGGGCTGTCCAGGAGTTCCCTGTTTTGTCACCTGTAAACTTTCTGTGTCATTACATAGTAGCTAACAGGGCCATAAAGTTAGGACATTAAATAAGACAGTTGAGATTTCATGCTTCATACGCAAGCAAATGTGAGTACAATGAGGCTTTAGCTCAGTTAGAGACCTAGCAGATGATGGGAGAAAGTGAGTAGACGCGACTGGAAGGCTGAAAGCACAGGCTGTTCCTATGCCATTGCTATTCAAGTGCCAGCTAACTTTCCTGTACCTCAGTTTTCAGGTCTGAAAAATCAAATATTGATATTTCTCTGAAAGAGAGTGAAGGCAGTGGATGAACTTAGATGGTTACAATATTAGTGACACTGTCACTAATTCTGTGATCTAACACGCCTTTTATGTATAGATATATTTAGGTGACAGCTCTGTATTCTTGTTTCTAAATCTTTTAGCTTTGATTCAAAATATTTACCTTTGCAGATGGACAATCAATAAGAAGCACAAAGAAACTTAAAATACTACGTATTTTTTGTGAGCTACCATTTCAAATGTTGACAATGAAATATGGCATTTTGCTGCTATTGCTACTACATCAAACCTCATTCTACTAAGCACATTATAACAAGAAATAACCTTTCTTTATAACTCAGAAATAGTCATGGATATGTAGTCTTCTCTATATGTTCAGGGATTCACACAATTAATACCTAAAAGTATTAATAAGCCTTTTGCATAAATCCCTAGGTGTAGGAAGAGGCTCCCTAAGCTCCTTAAGATGGGCAATTACAAGGAGTCTGAAGAACAAAGGATTTGGGGGAGAGTTTGTTTTTAAACAGAAAATGATTGTCTGACATCTGAGGGACCCAGAATTACTCTAAATTACCCTGTGCCAAGCATTCTGCTGCTCTGGAGAATTGGTTATCTGAGAGAGACACTCTGGTGTGTCATGGCAGGGTGCCCCAGCAGGTTATCCACACTTCTTTCACTCTTGACTAAACACAGTGGGCAAATGGATTATAAAGATTTCTTCTTTGAAGAGGGGTATTTCCTGTACCTGAGCTCAGGTGTGAGAGTAAGGGCAGCTTTCCCTCAGACTTTTAAATCAGTGATGATGGTTATTATACTTCAGTCAGTAAAACACAAGATGAAACAAGGAGATGTGCTACCTCCTTCATAATCCTGGCAGTATTTTCTATTTGAATCTCAGTTGATTAAGCTTTTTCACCCTTTGATAATCAGCACACAATCCAGTAATTGTGCAGTAGGGTGGAGTCTTTTCAAATCAAGTTATTGCAAAATAACTCACTGCATAAAAACCTTATCAGAACTGTATACAGGATAGATTACATACACACCAAGAAATGTTGTCAAAACATTGTGATTTGATTAATGAGGTTGCTAATTTTCAGACTTGAGCCTCTTCAGTCATATCAAGACTTATGAGGTTAACGATATTCTCTGCCAGTCTTAGCATGAATCTGTCATGTTATAAATGACTCTCCCTCTGTTTGTCATGTAGGAACTGTCTGGGGCAAGATGAGAGGAAGTGAGCATATTAGCAAACACATCACTATGGCAAGTCATTCTGAATGTGAAATGCCTTTCACCCAGTGTATGAGCAGTTCCCTTTTCACCCAAAACTTAAGCTTGCTCCATTCCAACATACGTTTTGCCTCCTGATGTTTGTAATCCTTAAGGGTACAAGTACTGCTCACTTCAATTTTGCACTCTCCTGATAATCTAACTTAAGCCAACAGACCTCGTGAGAAAAAAATCAGGGAGTCACTAGAAGGTAAGTGGAAATGGTTTCATATTAACAAGATTCTAAAACCAGCCCATCTTGTTTTCTGTAATATGCAATATCTGTTATTGTGTCGAAGAATTCAAACGGCATTAACATAAGCAAGGAAGATAGAATGGTGCAGAGATCTTTTCCCTCATTTCAGCCCACCCTTCATACACACAGACACAAAAATTCATGATTAGGAGGCACGGTGAGAACTGCTTTTAAGTATGACTGTTGATCATGTGTATATTGATGACCTGTATTTGTATTTCTTTCACTTTAAGCACATCAGTCTTGTCTGACTGGTGTTTGTTAAATCAGTACTATCCACTACTCATATGATTTAGAGACTTGAGTTACTCAATAAGCTTGAGTCAGTCTTGTATTCAGGCCTTATGCTTCACCTTAGAAAATCTGAGATAAAAACAATACCAATAATTGGTATGTACCTGACACACTTTACAAATTAGACTGTACAGCCCTGCTTTTGCTGACGTCAGTGAGACTACCCATGTGCACAAGAGTTTAGCAGCACAGAGGATGCACACAGAGCTTGGGAGAAAGGTTTTGCTGTTCTGCAGTATGACATTAGGCTGGGACAGTATCTATCTTTCTGCAATAAAGCCAACACAAATAACAAGAAAAAGTCTGTTCTTATATGGTTTTAAAGATTTCAATTGTTGGAAAAGCAAAGAAGTATTTTAGCATATGTATGTGAACTAGAAATGCAGTTCCTAAATTTGAATCACTTAACAGAATTATAGATAAGCCTTCTTATATTCCGTAAGTGCTTATCAGCCTTACCTAAGGCAGGTTTCTGGCTTTTCATCAAATTAGTTTTATTTCAGTCAATACTGGTTAAGAAGCTGTTACAAATCCTTCAGCTTCTACATGATTCAAATGCCTTTGAATATTAGATTTTTCTAAAAAAATACAATTTCAAATGCTATCCAAAGTGATGCTGAAAAGCAGAAATACAATTTCTGCATGCAATTTTCACCAGCCTGTCAAAAACAGCATAAAAGGGAGAGAAGAAAACAGGCTACATGATATATTTTGCTATTGTTAAAAACAAGAGGGCATCTCACCTAATAATTTAAATAAGATCCTGTTGCTTGACATTTTTAAAGCCTTTTGATCCCTTTCTTCTAGCTCCCTGGGTTGCAGCTCTGTAGGGTGCAGTAGATGGAAAGCTATGGATTAGATTTCATGTTGCCTGTGCCCACTTTTACCTTGCCAAAGCCCCTGTTAGTGCGCAAAACAAATGTTTGCTTTTATGAAGCACCTCTCGACTGGAGATGGTGGAGAACAACCTTTACTAAAGCCTTTTAGACACAGGCCAAACTAGAAAACTGCTGAGTTCATATTTTCTGGTATTATCAAGGCAGTAATTTTTTTGACCCTTTGTTAAGATGATTTGCCAGTTTTGTTGGTATAAATTAGGGACTGAGATTCAGCTTCTTGTAATCCAATTTTGAAAATGAATTCAACACACACTGTACCCCCAAAATAATGTAAAGGTGATGCATTTGTTTTGCAATTTACTACACTTGGATAAAATGCTAGGAAATGATAAATTTTATCTTTCCAGTGCAAAGACAGAAAGAAAGGTATGTTATTATCGCTGGTTCAGTGCAAGCAGATAAGCCTGAACAATCCGAAGATAAAAACCTTAGCAGAATATTTAGAACTTCAGCCACCCACCTAGCTTATGTATTTCTCAATGAATGCAATGTTAACTCATTCATTAACTTTGATAGTAGAATAGATTGGTTAAAAACTTGGAAATATTAAATTACAAAGAAATTTGTGAAAATAAATATGAGACAGGAATAGGAAATCATAGATTGGAGTAGACTTTTTCACTGTTTCAACCCAATTAGTTTAGAATGAATTATATGAACCATTACTATGGCCCCTTAAATTTCCAGTAGGTCAGGTTAGTGCAGGAGACTGTAAACTGCTTTATGGAGAACAGCTCAAAGTATTTGCATTCAATTTACATTTAGAATATGTAACACAAGCTGAGAGAGGCTGGAAAAGTCCTTCCGGAGAATTCCATTTTATCTGTACATAGGCATTAACTCACAGCATGTCTGTGAGAATCGTAGGCTCATTCGGTTTGGCAGAGACCGCTAGTGGAGCCCCTCCCCCTGTTCAAAGAGAAATGCTTATTAATTATTCTCCAAACCAGCTCTGATGGAAAAGTGTCACTTACAGCCTTGACTGTCTCCCTTGACAGCCTGCTACCTTGCTTAAGTGATCTCACAGTTACAACATTTTTCATAATATTTAACCTAAATTTTCCTTGCCGTTGATTAATCTCGCTCCTTCTCTTATCAAGCACAATAGCTTCCCATCTCACAGACAGTATTTCTAACATGAAACACGGATCCAAACGAGGGCTCTTTCTTAAAGTACATGATGTCAAACTGACCTTTGACTCTCACGCTTTAAATACATCTCTTGGCATCCTGTGCAAAAGAAAACAGACACCGCTTGTTTCCTAAAGATTTTACAACTGGCTTGGGCTAATTAATCAGTCTCCAGCACACACAGCTCTGTGCTTACCTGTCTGGAGGAAGTGCAGATCACAGGAGCAAGGCAAGGTTTCTCAGATCTATCATTCACCAGGTACTTCATTAATTACTGAACAGACAAAGCGAAATCTGTTCACCGTTGCTTTTTTTTTTTTCCATTCTGCTACTGTGCAGCAATCTTACTACCCATTTAGCTATTTCCTTATATGCAAAAGTAGATTTTGGTTCCATGTCCTGTTTCAATTCCTGGTGTAGTTTAGCCAAAGCCAGTGAAATTCCAGTAGGAACAATTTGGCCCACTGTCTTTAAGTATTTAACCATCTGCGTAAAACCCACAAAAGAGACGCCCAAACCAAAACCACTCATTTACATAAAAAGGATGTGAACCTACTACAGCCATGTGAAACTATCATTTTTCACATGTGCTTGTGAATCTTTTCCCAGGCTTTTGCAGAGGGAGGGACAATCTGAAGGCTGAGATATACGGAGTAAAGAGAAATGTGTGGGTGGGAAAAATGAGGGTTTTAATTTTTCTTTCTTTTTATTCTTTAAGAAGTATGCAGCAATTACTTCTGTATTTTAAAAAAATGGCAAAAATACCCAGAGGTTATAGATTGATGTTCTTCCTTAATGTTTATACAAATATAAATACACAGTTAAAATAAATACAGAAGTAAATGGAATACACCCATGTCTGCAATTATAAAATCACTTTCCCATGGGGAAATTTCATCATATCCCCATCTGTTAGAAGTTGGATTGTGCCATGAACCATTATGGTTTATATCCCTTAATTATTTTGTATCATATGAAATGTAATTGTGGATATTCCACGTCTTCATTGCAAATCCTTAATTTTCTTTCATAAAGCTACCTATGTTCTTGGCCTAGTTCTGTGTTGTGGAAATGAATTCCCAGGGTTAATTAGGTGTAACAGAGGAAGCAATGGTCCTGATCCCACAGTCTCTGCAATAAGTTAAATTCTCACAGAGACGGAGAAGAAAGGGAAAAACGTGCCTATGACAGTATGCCATGTGGCAGAGACCAGGAGCTCCAAGAGAACTGCGCAGCAGCCGTTCTGTGTGCAGGACAGTGTCAGACACCTTACCCAAAAGAGAACCCAGACCCCTGTGCTCTGCAATCACACTCTACTCTGGCATTTTGTGAAACTCTGTGGACTTTGTTAGCAGAGCGCATGGCAGTACACAGGTTCTGCAGTGGAGCCAAATATTCTCAGGAGGACAAAAAGTGTTACTGACTGAAAAAGCTCGGCTCTTAAAGAAAAGGTTGAAATCTGCAATTTCACAGAATCATAGAATCTTCCAGTTGGAAAAGACCTTTGAGAACATCGAGATCAACCGTACCCATCTTCTCCTAAACCATGCCCTTCAAAAACTCATCTACCTGTTTTTTAAATTCCTCCAGGGATGGTGACTCAACCACCTCCCTGGGCAGCCTGTGCCAGTGCCTGACCACCCTTTCAGTAAAGAAATTCTTTGTAATATCCAGTCTGAACCTCCCCTGACACAACTTATGGCCACATTTGAAAATATGTTCAAGTCCTTTTCACAGAGCTTTTCTGGTCCTGCCTGCAGGACCTGCATGGTATCCTATCTGGTAGCTCAGCTCCACTGAAGTTGAAAACTGACATGGCTCTGTTAACTTAAGTGGATGCAATTTAACCCAAGGCAAGTCCTCCTTAGGACATCTATAAACATGCAGCAGTAGGTATTTTTCATAGCTGCTTTTATACCTTGCAGCTGAGACATGATTTCAAGCGTTTTTCCTCCAGTGAAAAATACGGAATTCATAAATTGTGGCGTTTTGACAAAACTTGCATAAGACCAAAAACTGCATTCCTCCCTATGCAACCTACGAGCAACAGCACATCCTGCTTCAAAGTTTGTGCACTGGACTCCTAAGAGCAAAGGGAATCAATACTCCCAGGTACTATTCCTAAAAGGAATAGCACTTGCAGTATTATCAGCTGATGAAAACAACGCTTTTATGATTTTGATGTGAAAAGATGGATTTTGTTCTTTTTCTACTAGCACTATTCTATGTCATTGAACTAATGCCTGTTTTAAAGCTGTGCCCATTTTTGCATACTGTATAGCTACTTTGTCCTCTTGGACAGAAATGAGGCTTATTATGGCAGACATGAAAATATCATGAAGGTATTTTCATGATGGTTCAGCAGAAAGCCTCAGATCCTCAAATCCAGAGGGCTTATATAACAAAGAAGTCAGACAGGCTCTGTTTGAATTACAAGGCTTTCCTGCCAGAAAAGAGGTGATGGATTTCTTACACACAGTTTCTTACTGGATATTGATATCCTCTAATAGACTTACAATCAACTACAGCATATGTTTAAAAAACACATAATTTGCAATTGATTATACACATATATCATGAATCAGACATTGTATACACAATAGATGCCCTATAATCATACTGCTTTTGTGAATCAGAGATTCAACTACTCAAACAATTGTTGAAATTTTATCACCTGTCTTCCACAGTAAATATAACCTTGAGGTACTAATACTTCCCAACTACAGCGATGTTTAGAATACAAATTGAAAAGCTGATCTGCGGCTTCCCGTGAACAAGCATGTTTTTCACCCACAAAATGAATTGACCAGAGCAGTGGCATTTGTATTACTTGAATTTCAGCTAAAATTCATTATTTAGCATGGGATCTATTCAGATATATGGGTAAGATGTGGTCAGAAGAAGAGAAGGCATTCTGTTCTTGCTTTCAGGAGGAAAGTCTGTACTGGGTTTGGTCTCCATACTTGAATCAGATGGAGTGGAGGAAGAAGGTCAGAGAAGGAAACACAACGCTAAGAAGAAAGCATCAGGCTGGAGAGGTATGAAATGAACTTCCCTGTACTGCCTGGAAGCTAGAAAAGGAAAGGAGGCTTCTTCTGAAGATTTTGACATGAAGAACAGCATGCATCATGACCATCTCAGCATTATTCACCCACTCTGACATAACCTTTGTCTCCTTGGTTTCTTCCTGTCTGCTTTCACATGAACTGAACTGTTTTGAAAACATAGACATTTTTACAGAAAAGAACACAAATAGATCATTTGAATGTGAAAGAGGTGCTAAACAGTGCTCTCATTTAAATGATGCCTAAAGCCAAGAGACACAGGGTCTAAGATATATGAGAACAAGACACAAAAACATGTCTATCATATTTAAAAGCACATTTGTTTAACTACTCCATGCTGAGATGATGTTCAGTATTTTTCCCTGGGCCTGGATTTCCTGAGACAAACAGAACATAGTTGACCTTTGGAATGGTTTTTTTGCAAAATAAATAAACTGGATGGTAGAGTATAAAAGTTACAAACCTTTTTAGAATGCCATATGTGAAAATCTTGTAAAGAGTCCATAAATAACACCTGCTGGGTAGGACTTGCGGAAGCTGCAGCAGAATTCTCTGCTAACGTCTTTCCCCCAAAACATTGCACCATCTGGTAATGACAATTTATTCTATAGCTTTCTGATGGCATGTGCCTATAATTATAAAACATGTTGTTACCAGCTTCAGTCTGGAAGCATCACCATTCCACGGCCTGGGATCAGAAGCACTAACACTCTGACTGAAATGCTGAGGAAGGCTAAAGCACCCATGGTGGCACCAGCACAACATTTGTCTTCCTGTCTGGAGGCAACTGTACTGACACTATAGGTACATATTTTTCAAGCTTTGTGATTGCACAACTGAGCTCTTACTTCTTCTTCCAGAATCTAACTTCCTAATGAGGAAGTTAGCATTTGATCTAATTACCACTGAAGTAAACGTTTTTTTTTCACTAGCAATGCAAAGCTGAACCAAGCTAAACCGTGTAACAGTTTTAAAACTTGGTAACTTCCTTGTGACTATCTCTGCTGTAACTAATTTTCTGAAATAAGAAAGCCAATAACTTCTTTAAGAGTTAATTTGTTATTGACTTAATTTTTAAAATACATTTACTTTTCAGTTACAGATCTTCGAAAACTGTTGTAAGATCTTATTCCTTTTTACACATAAAACTTCTAAAATACAAAAATTATGTTTTTTTATTTTAGCAAATTAAGTTTTAGCAAATTAAGTTATCCACTTTTTGGCTGACTTTTATCCTGGGAGTGAATTTTATAGCTAATTTTTAAATCCTTGAAAGCATGGGCTTATAACAGAATCTCTGACATGTTTTAAACTACTGTGCAGCAGTCCTGGCTGGCACTGCCCTAGTTAGCACTCCTTTTAATCAGTTGTTTGAATATACTGCTGAAGAAACGCTTTAGATTTTAGTGGACAGATCAGTTACGCATCCTAAATGACTTGCCATGAGAAATGGAATTACGAACATCACATATGGTTTAATAGCTTTATCATTATGAACAGGCATAAAGGCTGACATTTGAAAGTCATTATCCTCTTGCACAAGCTGGTACCATTATACTTTTAATCAAGAATTTCTACTTCTTTTGTTACTTCCTGCCTTTCCAAGTTCCTGTGATATACAGTTCCCATTTTGGCCTCATCCTGTTTTGCCCTGCTTGTATGTTAAGGAGTCTAGCTCTACTGTAACCTAGCATTTTCCAAATGCAGCAGCATACAATAAACAGGAAAGATTCCCTTAGAGACACTGTTGGTTTTAGCTGATCAAAAGGCCATTCTGGCATCCGCTTCTTGCTCAATAAAAATATTATTTAAGGAAAACCAGAAACAACTCTAGATTAGTGTGGCATCCTTAGCTTGACTTCAGCCTCAGCAGAAGAAAATACTGGCGTTGTTACTGCTTAACCTATTGCTTCTTAAGTCCAATCTATTTTAGTGACATAATGTAGAGACAACAAATCAGGTTCCAGTCCCCTCTATTTTTTCCTGAATTTTAAACTACAGAACTACTTACTACAATTTAGCAAAACATCAGAAACTTAAGGAGTTTTTTCTGACAATCTGCCAGGAGTCTATGAACAGCATCTGATTTGCATGTTTCAAGACTGTGGGGGTTTTGCAACAACAGGAACTTCAGGATTTGGGCTTCATAACTTGGTCAAAGACACGGTCCTTACTTTTACCATGATTAAGAAAAAGTTTTGAGCTGAGACCTAAACAGATGCATATGAAGTCTTCTAAATAGAAGCACTTCATAGTGCCTCATCGTCCACACAGTGTGGTCTGAAGTAATTACAAATCCTAGCGTGCGATGCTCCATCTTAATAAAAACAGTCTTGCTCATATGTTGAAGCAGGAATATTTGGGCCCTAAGTCAGTCATATTACTAAGCATGTGCTTAATTGTAAGCACCTGTTGGCTTCATTAAATCAAGCAGAGTTCAAGTATGTGTTAAACAGGGCTGAGTGTGTGCTGCCAGAAGAACGAAGAAGCTCAAGTGAATGAATTGCATTTGCTGAATTAGGCAGGCTATGTTATGTGCATTTCTTTTACTCTGATAATACATGTTCTTTCCATTGTCTTCCACTTCAGGGATGTTGTTCAAGACTGTTGATCAGTCTTAAAGTGGGATGTATTTTTGCTGGAAGCATCTCCTGCCCTATAAGCCACAGAAGAAGCCCACATAACCAGTTTAGAGGAGACATCCAGCTTTTAGAAGGATGAATTAGGTGAAATTAGCTGCTCTTTCTGCACTTTCTCATTATTTTTCTTGCTTATCACTCCTGCTATGTCCTATCAAATATCTTCTTTGCTACAGAAAATGTCTAACTGCCAACCAGTGTGCTCCTGCAGCACATATGCTCTTCAGGAGTGACTTCGAATGCCCAGGACCTGTGAGCACAGGTCTGTCAGCTTGCCCCAGCAAGATTGAAAAAGGCTTTGAGATGCAGGTAACACCACCCAGGCAACCGCAATTTTACACTGTAAGTACATCAACATGTGATATATTTTAAGACAACGGGTTCAGTTCTTTAAAAATTGTTTACTTCTGTATGAACAGAATGTAAAGGTCTTGTGCTCATTTTCCATTTTCACCTTCGCTTGTAGCCTGATTACACTGCTTGTTGTGCATTAAGCCAGTGACATAGCAAATAATTTCCAAAAGCAGTAGGATTTTATTTACCTTGTTGACATGGGCAATACTGTACCAGTCCTGGCAATCATCTCCGTGTCCACCATGACAGACATGAGCTTTTACAGCTATCTAAGTCTGCCAGCTTTCCTGTCCACTTTGGGCAGCCATTTTTGAGGACTTTGGGCGGAATTTATTTCACCTCACAGTAGTCGTCCAAAACCCAGGGAGATACTCTGAACCACTTATTCCTTGGTGGTCTTGGGAGAGAGATAGAGGCACCTTGAAAGAATGATTTATCCTAGTGATCAGTTTTAAGGTGGGATGTATTTTTGCTGGAAGCATCTCCTGACCTATAAGCCACAGAAGAAACCCAGATAACCAGTTTAGAGGAGACATCCAGCTTTTAGAAGGATAAATCAGGTGACATGAGGTGCTCTTTCTGCACTTCTCACTATTTTTCTTGCTTATCACTCCTGTTCACACCTTGCACTTCCAGCTACACAGCAATTCTGCAGTAAATACACTGTGTTTATTTCCTGCACATTACCAACACTGCTTTAAGCTGTGCATTCCCTCCACATGGCACTTAATACTGTGCAGAACTTCTTTTACCAGGAATAAGCCTCTTTCTCAGCTGTTTAAAAGGGCATTATCAAGCTCAGTTTTGAATTGCCAGATGAAGACAGAAAACTACAAAGGAAAGACAGGCAGGAAAGTCTTAGACATTAGCAGCAGCCTTTTGAAATTGAAATTGGGCACATAGCTATAAGGGTGGATGAGAAAGGTGTAATGTTGATGAAAAGATGAAATTTAGCTTGTAAGTTTGGCTTCTGACTGACTTTCATCTGTGCATTGCACAGTTACTAGACACCTGCGCTTGGGAGTTGAAACTTGGCTGGTTGTTGCATCCATGTGGTATAAAATGGCATAGTAGGACTTTGATCTAATGCTGTGACCCAACCTTGCAGGAAGGACAACTCTGGCCCTGACACTCTAGGTCTGGGTGTACTAGCGATTTTTGTGGGTGAACATGCAGCAAGTTCGGAAAGTTCAAAAGTGAGGGAGCTGCTCTTGTGGACGGAGCCAACAAAGGCAGGTGCTTGGCAATTGCAACCGATTCCTGCCTCTCTTATCTTTGACATGCTGCCACAGCTTTACAAACACCTTTCAAAGGAAATGTTACAGTCAGGCCAAAGTAGCACTCTGTGCTTCCACTGGTTTTAGCTCACCAGGGTGCTGAAGAGGTTGCTCATGTAAGCATGGAGGATACTCTCCCAGAGAAGCACGTATTTTGTGCACATCAAAGGAAGCTGAAACACAGAAGCTGGCCCACAGAGCATGTGTTCCCACTGTTTGCAATCTGCAAAATGGCAACAAAGCACTCCTGGACAACTGAGGTACAGATGTGGAAGCTCTGGATCAAGAAAGAGAACTCCAGAACCAGTCTTTCACATAGCAGCTACAGGGATGTTTAAAGTCTGATTTATTGCAAATTGCTTGTTTGTTGTTTGGCTGTTGCATGTGATGAAAATGGGTCATCCTTGCCAAGGGAGGCAAATGCAATTCTGTCAAACAGCATCTAAGTGCATCATTTGCTAAGTGGAAACAACTGTTTCTCCTCACTTTTCAGGCTCCTCTTCAAGTTCCTTAGGTGGCACTGACACAGCTCACAGACCAAGCATGCCAGAGCTGCTAATATTAAAGAAATAACTGGATGAAAATGTAGGAATGTTGTGCATTTTTTTCCTACAGTAACATTTCAACTTCTACTACAAAGAAATATGCAATAACGTTACCATCTGTGTCACTTTATTCAGGCCAGATCCACATTACAGCTAGAACAGTGTTCCAATGCTGAAACACTACATCATTATCAGCAATTAACAACATAGCTCCACTATTAGCAATGGGATTTCTACAGCCAGTTTGCATCGTCTGTGCTACTTTTATTTATTTTGGAAAAACAATGAACATAAAATGTCTCTGCTGGACTCTGACATGGCGTGTACAAAGGCAGATGTCTGTTGCAATCTACAGGGTGGACACGGAGGAGGTGATGGAGGGAACTGCTCAGCCACTGAAAGTTACTTTCATCAGTGTTTCCTTTGGCAGAGGCTGCTCAGAAAATGCTAGGAGAAAGGGGGGAGGGAGGTGAAGAGGAGGAGGAAAGAGTGAGACAAAAAAAGCTGAAGATGAAAAGTGGTTTTTTTACTGTAGTGGGTTCAGAAGTTTTTTTTGACAGATAATTGCTAATTATTTTAGAGAGATGGGCAGATTTTTCTGCAGATAACTGTCTCTCATGCCTTAAAACCCTGTAGAGTTAGGCTGGAATAGCCTTTAACACCTATTTTAAAAAGCCTAAAACCCAGCAGACAGCAAATGGTCTGTTTAACACCTGGCAAAGTAGATACACTGCAAGAAAATATTAATCTCTGTTCAAATACATATGATTCAAGAGGATATTTTTACAACACCTTTTAAATTACACACCGATTCAGTTTTCTGGTTACTTGGTCAGGATGCTTAATGGCTGCATCAAACACAGGGTGACGGACGAGTGAAGTCCTCGGCTCTATGACTAGGGTATGAGATCTGCTCTAACATCTGAGTGCACAGTTGTGACTGCTTCTCTTCAGAATTTGCCAAGAATGCACATTAAAAGAGGCTGCAGGGTAAAAAATTACAGCTGCCTGACAGACAGGCAGCAGCCTCATTTTACACAACTCTTGTCTGTACTCTGCTGAAATAAAAACAACAGGCTGATTCATAACCTCCAAATTATCCATGCAAGAAAAGAGGATTTTCCCCTAGTATAATGAGAGTAAAGGAGCCTCCATCTCAGCGCCACACTGGGGAAACAGTTCACAGTCTGCCCCTTTTTTGCAGCTGATCCAGACAATACACACTAAACTAGGCTTTAATAACTCACTCATTAAGAGAGCTTTCATTGTGCGTGCTTGATACAGTTGCTTAACAGAAAGTCTGGTTTTGATCCTTTTCTCCAGATCTCAGTCTTGAGCCCAGATAATCTGGGAGTGTTTGCCATGCAGGTTGTGGCCACAACCACATGCTCTCATCACAGACTCAGAGGGAGGCACAGTGCTGGCTCCCCAGGAAAGGGTTGAAGCTGTCAGACACCTGAAGCTTTGGTGAGCTTTGAGCAAAATGCACCTCTGCCTGGACAAAGGTCAGCTATTTTGGTTGTAAGTCTTGCCTGGTCTGGACCATGTAAACTGAAACATCTCACCTTCATGTTTGTTCTTTAAAAAGGTCTTTTCTGGGCTTAGACAAGACAGGAGAGCATGAACCACTGGGACCCTGCAGCCACCATGCAGAGATGTGCTTGTACCCCTAAGCCCTCCTCCTAGCGTTCGTCAACCCTACATGATATTTCCATGTATTTTAAAATGGAAAAACAAAACGAACCTTCTTTTCAATAAAAGTATGAAATTAAAAATTTTAAAATGAACAAGGACAGATAGTGAGAAACTAGTCTTTACTTGACCAGAAAGGCTGTGGTAGGATGTGAAATAAAGATTCCAAACCATTCTAACTAGATCTTCTTTGGCTTTATGGAAGCATTTAGTCTTACGCAGATTACTTCATTTTAGCTTTTATGTTATATAAAATGCAGTTCCTTTGAGCAGTAAGTTGGATCCTTCCAATCCAAATGGTCCCGTGATAGCATGAAACAAATTTAATACAATGCAGTAAAATTTTATTTTCATATAAGAATGAAAGAAAAATAACTAGATTAAAAAGACATTTCAACATTTCATAATCAAAAATTGAATGAAATTCATGTCAAAAATTGAACTGACTGTTGCCACTCTGCTTTCTGGCAGAAGAGAACTGGATGGTTTGAATTTAATCCATTCCATGACAATCGGTCTCAGAGCCAATGAACTTCGCCTGGTTTATATACTATATGTTTACAAAAAACTTCCTAATAAAATTTAAACTAGTTTTTCCCATGAAAAGTATTTTTTCCTACAAAAGTCTTCAACTAGCATCAAACAGTGCTGCATTTTTCAATGCAGTTCCCACAGAAGAAAAACCCACCAGCTATCTAAGTAATTCTTTCGTTGATATTGAAATTGAACTCATCTGGAAAATTCTTGTAGCACTAAACTGCCAAAAGCTATAAGACGATACTTTACTAAAAACACATTTTCCCTCCAGGTTCCTTAGTGGTGACACAGCAAAAAAGGTGTTTCCTGGGATACAATAAATAAACACATGTATGCGTATATGTGTAGATGTGTGAGATTTCTCCAGCAAAGAAACATACAGTTGAGGTTACAGCAGTGACAGTTCCATTACAATCCCATTTTCATGTGCTCAGAGCTTTCTGAGCTGCATTATTTTGACAAAGAGATTTACATTTGGCCCCTAGCTCATAGGTGATGTTTTTTTGAGGTTCCACAAAATCTATTAATCCATTTTTGAGTTACCAAAGGGTAAAGAAATGCTTTTCCTGCCTCTTAGATTCTTGTAGCCCTGTTATGGCATTGATTTTTACACAGAACTCTCTGCAGAGTTTAATAGCAATCAGCAGCCTGATGTGTCTTAATGACTTCCTCTGTGCGTTCAAAAAATGGCTAAACTTGACAAGTTGGAACCTTCCAAGGGGCCAGTGCTCACTGAATAATAGCTCCCAGGTCAGTTTGTGATTATTATTTTAAAGTAATAACAGAATAAAGACATTAAGATTTCCTTGAGTTTATAAAAATATTTTGAAAATCAGTTTTAACCTCAGAATAGCCCCTGAGTTTAGAGCTATACAGCCATTTTTCAGCTTGTGCACATCAGATTAGATCCATTGCAGTTAGTGTAACTGCAGCAGGGAAAGGCCTAAACCATAAAGGAAACACAAAGCAGTCAGTCACAACTTCATTGACTTCACTAGAAACATGCAGATATAAAAATGGAGGATGGGACCCTTAACGTAAATGCTAGCTATCTTGCAGAGTATTTTTTGTGCAATATTTGAAAGAGATGAATCCTCTGAAAACATAAGCCTGCACAACGCATAAAAGAACACTGCATAAGAAAGTTTTTTCTGTGCCAGTCCCCCTCACTTATCTCAACGCCCGCCAGGGGATAACAGTGGGGCAGCATAAGGATCCTGAAGCAGCCAGTGTGATCTTTGTCCCAAATATGCCAGTAATTTGCAGATCAGGGTCTGTCTGAGCCAAAAGTCGTGTCCTTGTGTTTATGGCTTTCAATGAATTTTCCTCTCACTGGTGTATGTTAGCTTTGAAGCCAAGCAAGCATTTAGCCTCCATAACAACAGGACTCCTAATGCTATTTTATGAGAGGAAAGAGTGGTAAACTCAGAAGTTTTTTTTTACTGGTATTAATTTTGCTTTCTGAAGGTTTGATCATGCAGTGAGGGGTGAAGAAACATAGCCAAACAGTGAAATCAATATAAATTAAAACTTCCATTTCCTTCTCATTTCATTTTTCTTCCGTAAGTCTTTCAATTGAGTGGGAGGTTCAGGGCTGTGACTAAGAACAGAAACAGCATCAGGAAGTTGGGACTTGAGCAAGAATCCAATATTGTCAGTTCTCGTGATTTTTACCCCAAGTATAATGAAATTTGGTTGCAGGTTTTAAAGCATCAGCTGTTGATATCATGAAAACTAATTTTTTAGACAAGGATTTTTATAATGTTTCACAGCTTTTTTGAGGCCTAAGTTATAATGTCCAAAACTGGGAGTGGACAATACACAGATAACAACTATGTTTTACCCAGGAAAATTTGAGCTTTCACATCACCTACAGAGAGGAGATAAGGAAGGATGAGGTCTCAGCTGAAACAAGCAAACTGCAAAAAAAGTCTGATACGTTCTTAAAGGAGGTTAAGAAACAAGTTAGATGACCTAGCACAGTACTTCATGCATTATGTGTATTGTAATAACAGAGAATTGGGAATTTACTTTTTTTTTATTTCATCATTGGTCTAGCAGTACAAAATGCATTTGAAAACTCATGGGTCTCTTTGCTTCCCTACATGCACTGAGTGCACTGGAAGGAGAGTAATGCCCAAACTAAGAAAAATTCTATGAGAAACACTGGTACCAGAAAAGTGCTCTTCAAAAAAAGGATTTCCTTGAGCCTAAAATAATATTTTTTTTAGCCCAAGTGGGATTGTGGAGAAATTTTGCCATTGACTTGAAGGAAGCCAGAATTTCACTGTGTGCAAGGATGAGGAATGCGCCCCCAATAGCAGACAGAACAGGCCCAAAATATTTGTGTTATCTGCTTCCACCCAACAACAGCTTTATAGAAGTAAGTTAAGAATGAATAACTTAACAGCTGCCCAAGATGCCTCTAAAGTGCTGCTCTCCCTCACTGCACATGAGAAGACAGCCATTAGAGTTGCTGCCGCTAGGTTCACTGCTCCTCAGGGGATGCTGCCTCTGCAGAATGGCCTAGCTTTGTGCTGGCAATGTGCACACGTTTGAAATTGCTTGCATTTGGATGCTGTATGGTGCTCAGTTTTGAGTTAGTGCAGTGTTTGTTACAGATTCTTCTCATCATGGATAATGTGTCTCTTGTGAACGTGATCCTATTCTTTATTTTTGTTTGGATAACACTTTTCTCTGAAAGTCAAATGACTACCACATGCATTTTCACACAGCGGTATATTGTTAAAAAAAATTAAAGGCTAGAGGATGAACAAACACAAAACAACGGCAAATAATTATTATACTGCACTACATTTCCACCCAGCAGTCTCTAAGGAATTCACAGACACTAATAAGTGGATCCTCAGATATTTGCAAACCAGAGAAATATTAGCTGCTCTAAGGAAACTGAGTCACAAAGATGATTGACTCGCTCAAAATCAATCAGAATGAGAGCGTTAGCACTGTAAACAATGACAGTGACACAGCACCTAATCCTGTGTACTTCCTAAAAGCTGTTAGTGGAAAAAAAGTTTGTACGCACAGTAGAAGGTCTTTATTCCACTTACTTTTAAGAAGGTCCTACCCATTCTGCATGAGTATTAAAGTCTGATCTTGATGAAGGGCAAAACTTTAACTGACTTCACTCTGTGCTAACTCTGTTCCAGCTACAATACTGGCCTTTCTTCTGAGAATTTCTAGGGAACTGTAGAAAGATAGAGTCAGTTCCTCACTCAGAGGATATAAATCATTGGTGCTCCACTAACTTCAGTAGAAAGATCTTTGGACAAATTAAGAATATGGCCCATGAAACCCAGCTTTGTTCCTTTATATATTTAAATCAAAAATATTTGGTATCTTTCAGATGAGAAAGAGCTGAAGCTGGCATGTAGCAAGGAAGGACATATTTTCCTTTCTATGCTGAGCATATGGGGACATGCAGAAGTTACATGGTGATCAGATGTTTATTTTCATAGCGTTCAGACTTCGATTTCAGAGCATCAGCGGAGCTGTGGTTACACCTATGAACATGTTTTTACTTTGAAATGTTGGGGGAGGGGGAAAGAATAACTAGGGAAAGGGATAGAATACCTTGCATGTCATATGGAATATCACGGGTGAGTGTGTGCATATAGAAAATTTCCATGGAGCAAGCGAGGTGCTTGAAGGTCACACCACAGTAATTCATCTAGCTGCCTAGAGAGGCAAGTTAAAAAAAAAAACTTCCAGGAAAGCATAAGTTACAGTAGACAGAGGAATGGCTTGGCTTAGACACTCTGCCTAAGCTTTTGTTTGAAGAGTGTAAGCTGGGAGAAAATGGATGCATCACTAATCCCCCTAGTATGCATATATATATATATATATATCTACATTGCAATTTGTAACTGGCAATCAGTAAGCTAATCTAATTAATTTTTGCTAATAAATTTAGCCAATACACTGGCCAAACCCCTCTGCTAGCATTTGTCACTAGTTATGTAACACAGAAGCAGGGCTACACGTTGTTTTTACAGTCAATTCAGCCATACCAAGCTAAAACCCATTCTGGACAAAACAGTACAGTCCCTGCTACAAACTGCTGACACTAGCAAGGTTTATTTCTGCAAAAAACACTGCCATAAGACACCTTTATACATAAGACACCCCCCTAGTCTGTGCTGAATTGTTTTAACTATATGCATACAAAACCTTAATTGAAATCATAAAATTAGTACAAAATTGGTGCATGAAGACTACACTTTAGAAGACAAAGATTCAAGTATGAAGGAGTACACAGGAAGGGTTAATTGAAAAATGTAAAAATGCAAAGTAAAAACATAATAGCCACTAGAAGAAGCCTAATTGCCTGGGAAAACTGAGACTGGCTCTCGGTAGTAAGCTTTAAGTTCAGTTTGAGGGAGAGCTATTTGTGTGGGAAAGGCAAAAGAACACTGGTTTCGTGAATAATGACACGCTATGACAGGAAGAATGAGAAGCAATTTGGGCACTACTAGCCGCACTATTCAGGAGTAATAAGGAACTTGAAAATGATGTCAGAGAAATGAGATAAGAAGACTATTATACTGTTTGAGGGCCATCATCTAGTATAGCTGTGGAGGATAAAGGAAAATGGAAACTGGTGAGGAACTTAATATCATTGGCTTGTGGTATTTTGTGTTTGGACTATTAGCAGGTGAAACACTATGGGCATCAGTGGAGCTGTCTTCACTTGCTTCACAGCTCAATATAGTCCTGTATCTATTTTGGATACCCACATTATATAGTGTATGTGCTATTTAAACACAACAGAAAACTTTTGAAATTCATTAGAATGCATACAGACTACATAGAGTGGTTAAAATGTGTACCTGCTTTAACTGCTTGCCATCTGAAATACAAGGAGATGAACCTAAATTGTCTGCTGTACATGCATTAAAGAAGTTTGGGATTTAAGCCCAGATATGAATATACAAAATTTATAAAAATGTGACACAAAGTCTCAGGGGTTTTGTGGGAATGTCAAAAAACACTCAGTGATCAACATATGCCTGCCATGTTAGTACATTTTATGCCTCTGTCTCCAAAACAGATTATCAAGATGGCTGTGAAACAGAAAAAAAGTGAGCTTTTATTCAAAAGCTACCTTTGCATATTTTTCCAGACTAAACTAAAGCTACTCAAATGTAACGACAGCCTAGGATTTCATCTAAGAAGGGTTTTTAGCATGAGGGATGTAAGCCTCCCATTCTGCATCTGGCGAAGTGGAATCATCACTATGGAAATAGCGTAGCCTACGTTTCTGCATGGTGATCAAGCTAAAGCTTTTCTAAATTGCTGATCTGCTTCCCTTGTTACAGATGAATACATCAGAGGAAAGTCAGTAGAAGTTGTCTGGCTTAATGACAGATCGGCATAAGATCCTACAACAAGGTGAACTTCGATTTTTTCCCATGAGCTTAGCAACTTGTCCCAAACTTTCACTACTACTAGCAAAGATTCTGGAAAAGAAATGAAAACTTATATATACTAATTTATGAATTGAGGGGACAAAAAAGAAATTAAGCTGAATTTTCTACTCTATTGTAAATTACTCCACACGATCTGAAACCTACTGTTATAGAAAGTAACTATTCATTTGTATAGGGCCATAAAAGTACGCACGAGTAAGTCTATTGTTTTAACTGACTTCAGTGGGACTGTTTATGTGCATAAGATGAGCAAAACTCTGGCTGTGAGGGAGCATTTCCCAAAGCCTGAGGCAGAATAATCATATGGGTGTGAACAGACCTCTCTATTTTTCTCCAGGATCCCAACTTCCAATATAACGAGTGTTGTAAAAAAACAGTAAAAGGACTACCTGTATCTTCTTTTCCAACATGAAAAGTAGCAGACCGTGCCCCCACCCGCAGTGGGGTGCTCCAACCTCCCTCCCACGGTTCTGATGGGCTGTATCCTCTCATGAGGACATGGTAACAGCCCTCAGTGCAAACATGCAATGGAGTCCAAGCTGCTGAGAGTGTAAGAAAAGGATTAACCCAGGCTCTCACTCAATGTGAGGCTCGGCCCATCTGTAGTTAGGGGAGGTCTAGGGCTTGTGACCACTGCAGCTCCACATTAGCATGCAAGGCAGCAGACAACCACACAGTCTCTCCTGTACAACAGCTGGTTATTCTTCTGGGATACGTATAGTTTCTTCTGGAAGAAATCACCACATCAAATGGGTGTCTCATCCACATACAGAGATATTTTCTCAATAGTCCCTTTTGAGCTATCAAGCTTCTTCATTTTAGAGCATTATGTAAAATATTGCAATGCTATTAACATGCAAGATGAGTCTAAATATGATCAATACTTTCCTGTTCGAATGAATTTTCATAAAGCTCACACAGTTAACAAGCAGCTTTGTGGATCGCAGAGTTTCACAGTATCTTATGTGTGAGAAACAATCAGAAATTTGATTTCTTTGAGGTAATGTTTTTAAAAACCTTTCACATTGCCCATGAAAATCAATTTCCTCCATGGAAGTTTAGGACTTGGGAAGGAGGTTATTCTCACATTTTTGTGAGTTCCTACAGAAAAGCAAATGACCTATGCTCCCAAAAAGTTGGCAGGTGACTTATTAAACTTCTCTCAAATCTCCTTCAGGAAGTTCATTAAAACTCTATTTGGAAATTGCCAGGTGCTTGCTTCCCACAGAGCAAGAGGGAAATCTGTCAACCTGTTTAAAAAATTGTTTGGTTACTTGGGATAAAGAAATAATCATTATACCAAGCTGTGTGGTTTTGTGATGGAAAACTGTGGCTTGGTGAGAAAAGTGCCAAGGTCAATGCAATGAAAGACCCGCAGTGAACTCAGACCTGATTTTAGAAGTCAGTGGTGGATGGAGGCCAGGAGAACAGAGTCTTTTCTGTGGTTCACTTGAAAACAGTTTTTAAGATTCTAGATAAAAATAACTCTCCAGTTTGAGACAGTTTTTAGCTCGAAAAAATATTCATTAGAAAAGATTATTGTCTATTTTATAAGGATCGTTAAAGCTGACAAAACTACATTTTTTGACACTGGATCCTGACCTAAAATACTACAGCCAAGTCAACTAACAGGAAAATAGCAGGGCTAAGCCTTTTCCATTCTTTATTCTGCCAAACCACTGCCTCTTACAATCAGGATTGATTACAAACACCCAATTAAGAGGCATTTGGAACATGATCTGAACACTAATCCTGTCTCTTTTTCTCTTTATACCTAATTATCAGCCTTAAGATGGGTATTAGCGCTTTAATTAGTAGATTTACTCTAGGAACTTCTACATAAACTAAGAAATCTATACTATATGTGTAAATGTGTGTACGTATGCACAGTCTTAAAAGATGTGCATGTAACATATATGCCTATATCCAAGTAGTGATAGGTAAGTCTAGACACATACATGTGACTACATGTATATCCTGTTTTCAGACATACTTTAATTCTTTGGAAATACTGCAAAAGAAAATAATTGAATTTGGTTTTACATCAGCTGTTTAAAAATCTCTGTATGATAATTATCAAAGTATGATCTGATGCTATATCTTGCAATGAGATATAATTAAGAAACTAATTTTCAGCAACACATAGGTTTTTGTTCTAATTACAGTAGCACAGGAGAGGGGTTGGATAGGAGAGCAGGATAGAATTGACTGAAAACATATTGAGTGTTTCATGGGGCTAATGCCAGTGACTCTGGATTTCAATTTAGAAAGAACTCAACCCTCTGTTCTGAATTTGTCTGTCTCTGTCCCCAGAAAGGATGAAGAATTAGGCTCATGGGAATCCATATTTGACCCTGAATTTTCATCCTGACTAAAGGGTATCTGGTTGAAGCATATCACAACAGAATTCCCCACAGATCACTTAACTGTCCGGATTAATAAAAATACTTGCATATGCTTGTTATTATAATTCTAATGTGCTACTGTACAGAGACCCAAGTCAAGACTCCACTGTGCCAGGGAATGCACCCACAGAGTGCAAAACCAGATTGTGCATCCAATACCTCAGCCCTAAACACAAGCCAGCACAGGCTCTCTAGCTATGACCGAGCAGTTTGGTCATGGTTTCTCTAACATCTTTTTCTGAGAAAACTCAAACCCAAACTGCTACCTAAAAGAAAGAAATATTAAACAATTTGACAAGAGACTTTCACAAGAGTTAACTGCTTGGTTAAACAACAAAAGAATTGGTTTATTACACTGTGTAATCAGAAAAGTAGTATCATTTCCAAACTCTTTCAACTCTTATTTAGCATCTAAATCATAATGAAGTAACAGCATCATCTTTAGATACTTGCATCTGATATTTGTGTGCAAGTATATACTGAACCCTGTAGAAAAGAGCACCTACTTGCTTATCCTTTCACATGCTCCATGTCTACTGCAGCAAGTATTTTCGGCTTCCCTGACCCTAAGTAGGCTTCGGGCACCTTTCCTTGGCACAGTTTACTGTAGCCTTCCAGAGGGTATCGAATAGCAGTGGTCACAAGCGGGGCTGTCTGGAGTCTAGCAGCATGTTCCCTGAGAAAGCCTTTCGTGTGCCTTATGTAAAGTAGAGAAATGCCCTCAAAGTGCACCCAGAAACATGAGATATCACATGTTCCCCAAATCCACAGCAATGACTCATCCTAAACTATGCCAAAAATACTTGGTTTCTTGTTTTGGAGACAGAATGAAGGATGGTCCCCTTTAGTACTCCCAAATAATCTCTCCCTAACCCCAAACAGCTCCTAAGGGACTGATTTCCGAGAAAGAAAAGGGGGTGGAGAAATTGTCCCTTTGGGCTCAGATATAGCCTCCCCAGTGGGTCGGCGTGAAGCCCCATGCCCTGCTCATGTCTGCATCAAGCTTGGATCCACAGAAAGAGATTTAAGCCTTTGACAGCATACTGTGGTGAAGTGTGTGCTGGGGTGGCACAAGGTGTGTGGGCTGCAAGATTTAGTTAATTCAAATCAGAAGAGACCTGGGAGTATGAGTATTCCTCCAGCTGCCCTCAGCAGTGAGGTGGAGATATTCCCGTCTGGCTTGGGTACCTCATCCTGGGCAAATGGCTACAAGCCTGATGTTAATGCCCAGAGGAGTGGGTCCAGGCCATTAAACCCATACTTCTGTTCGAAATCTCAGAGGCCTGGGCTACTTCACACTTCAAATACGGTCCCTGTCTCTCACAGGCCTGAATGAATCTGCTCCTTTGGCAGCTCTGCGGCTCACCTCACGTTGTCAGCTGCAGTCACCTCCCTGCCTACTGTTCAACAGTGGCAGAAGAAGAGGGAATTAAGAAGCGCTGACTGACAGTTGCCATCAAAATGACTTATACAGTCACAAAACAGTTGTACAGGGCCTGTACTGCAGCCTTCCACACAGCCTTAAGGAACACAGGAGACAGCTCTATGGAAACAGAGTGCAAAATTCCCGTCACTTCCAACGATAAGAGGGCTGCAACTGGGCCAAGAACCTCCTTTACATCTGAGACATTCTTGGTGCAGTTTGTGGGAACAGTTCAGGGTTGGCAAGCCAAGCTATAGCTGCGCCTCTGGGCAGTCAGAATGCAGCTATCACATATGCAGCTGTTGGCAGGACCCTTTTGACAGGCAAGGCTTGATGGGCAGACCAGATGTCCTCCACAAGCGGTTCTTCTCCAGACGGGCAGCTAGGATATGTACACTTTTACTCCCATTGGCTCAACCCAAAGGGCTCAAACCACCTTTGCACAATAGAAACACGAGGCACAAAGTCTACACAAAACAGACCTCAATGCACGGAAGAACAGAAATCAGGATTTAGACCAAAGCAAATGAGAGTTTAAGCTTTCAGAAACTAGGGAAAAGTTGAGCCATAAGTCTTGTCCTGCTCCTGTTTATTTCACCATCTTCAATTTGCTATACCTACAGATTTATAGCATAAATCCATCGACATTATTTAGAAATGAAAAGGATGGATGAATTTCTAATGCCATTAAGGTCTATAGGAGTTCCTCAGAGCTACAGTTTCACTCTGTATGTCTGGATAGCCATGCTTTCTTCCATACTCAAGGATCTGGAGGAGTTGGTTTTGCCTACATAAACAAAAAGGTTTTTTTTCCCTCTGTATTCTAGAACTGACTGCTATTTCTATACAGCTCTAATCTTATCAGTGTAACTAATCCCTGGTTAACGCACTATAAAGAATAATTATGACATCTCTCCTTCTACAACTTCAATATTTTCAAAATGGGCATTTTTTTCCGTCCCAAGTGATTTGACAGCATTGAATATACACACTATAACTGTCAAGCAAGGGTGATATTTACTCCCTATACCTACAAATGATGGCCAGTAAAACAATTGTGCTGTGAGGTATACCTTTGAAAAACTTCTAAAACAGTACAGTCAATTCTGGCAACAAAGTCAATAATTTGTCAGTGAGGAAACCATTATTGGGCCTTTTCTATCCATTCCTCCACCTTTCTTAAGCCCTCTTCTTCTGAAGCTTCACATTCATTTTCTTAATGTTTTTAACCTAGTGTCTGTGAAATTTTTATTGCTCCCTAGATAATGACATTTGATCTGAATGTAACCACACACCTCTTCGCTCAGCAACATTTGTCACAAACCATTATAAATTATCATGCTGATAGTGTGCATTGCTGGGAAACCGGAAAAGTTCCATAAATTCAAAGTACTGTATCAGTGACATTCTTGTTTATTATCTAGGTATAAAGTTTTACTAGATTCAAGATGGCTACATTTACACAGTAGGATATTTCAGCAACACCAGACTTGTACAGCTTGCACTAAGTGCTGAAAAGCATTTACCACATGCAACAAACACTGGAGCATTTTAACTAATATGTAGCCATATGTTTTGCCTCTTCTATTCATTTTAACCATGTTCCTGACTCCAAAAATGCATGGCTATTATCAGGGCTTGCTTGAGAAAAGGTAAAACAGCAAGCAGAAACTACTTTTCTCTTAAAAACCAACCATAATTTCTATACCTTGGCCTCCTGAAGATGAGCCATAACACTCATTAAAGTTAAAAGTTAAAAAGAGACTGTGTATTTTTTCATTATGCGTGCCCTGATAACAATCTGTGGTTGACATGATTGTAGACTTCCCGTTGAGACCCAGTATTTCTATTATGCTGGTTCAGTAGTTCTGGCTAGAAATTTTTTTATTAGATGAATCTAGCTTGTGTGAACACATTTTTAATTATTTGCGTATCTTTATTCTTCAAAACTGTGAAAGCTGAATCCTTTGGAATGCCTCAAGAGAAACAGAAAGTATTTTTGCTTGAAATTTAAAACAACTCAAATGGTTCTGATCATTAGAAAATCATACATATATGAATTTTGTTAGGAGTCATTTGAGGAAATACTTATTCATTAAAGCATAGCATAGTAAGTAGGTAAATCCAGGGCATATTTTTTAAATTAATACCAAACCCTAACATACAAAATGACTAACTGGGAACAGCTTCAGTACAGCTAGTGCTTAAATTTGCTGCATTTGATTCTCCTTAGAGAGTCCACCTTTTAACAGTTTTAGATTTCAATACTTCTAGCCCTCTATATAGAGTAATATTTTAAAAAGTTAGGTAAGGTCACTTGATTTTCTTGTTAGCACTACAGAACAAGAAGGTAACCTTTCCAAAGTCACACTGTTTCCCTCTCTGGGCTCATGGAGTCCTTGTTATTAAAATTGTTTTCAACACTAAGGCCTAAGATGCAATGAAAAGCATTATAAAGAGGATTTTGGGAGCTAGGCCAGAAAGCTAATCTTCTCCTCTAGTCTAGTCTAATTGTATGGAGCATTTTTTGTTCCCAGACATGAATTCCCCTATCTCTCATTTTCTATCTGCATTTCGTATTTAAGTGCTTATTAATTTCCAGTGCTAAACGTTTCAATAAACTAGAGTGTAACCTAAATTACATATTTCTAGATTGCAGACGGAGTTGCTAATAAACTTAGTATATTAGGAAATCAAAACTTACTTAGCTCCAAAAAAAAAAATAAATCTTGTGATATGTTTTATTACATTAATCTCCTGTTGCACCCAATATTTGCTACAAAGAATGTGAATTTTGCAAGTAGACACTGACATTTCAAACCACAAATTCCTGTTCCTGAAATAATTTTCTGTTATTCTGGTCCTAAGTTTTTTGGCACAAACATGATTCTTCTCAAGTTAAAAAGAGCAATATTATATATAAGGGAAGTAGCAGCTGAGTAGTTTAGCATAGACTAGAACATTAGCATTTCAGCATAGATCAAATAATGGTAAAGTCATCACCATCGCACACTGCAAAACCAACGCAAACGACCCTATTTAGAGACTTCCTTCCACCCACTACCATCTTATTACTGCAGTGGGCCCCCTGTCAGAAGAAGAAATAATACAGGGGGAAGAGAGGACAATGCATATTGAGAAGGGAGCGACAGAGGGAGGGAGTCAGCCCCTTCCCTGGACCCAGTTCAGCTCAGTCTAGCACTTTTTAGCACAACACTCTGCCACAAAGATTACTTGTTCTTCAAATAATTGTATGCTGTACACCACTTAACTGCTGTCAAAGACCATGCTGGTTTTACAGCGTTGGAAAAACATGTATTTTAGCAAGGAACAAAAAGGATTTGACACAGTAATATACTTGATTTAATTTCCTAATCTCTATCTAAGAGATGAAAAGAGACAGACAAACATTTTCAAGCATAAGCACTGGCCCACAGAACGCAAGCAAAACCTGTATCAAGAAGACACAGGGAAGTGAATCATTGCATGACTACAACAAAATAAAAATTAAAGAATGGGAAGTCAGTGTGTGAACATATGGTGTGAATATGAGCTGCAGCTCCAACATCACAGCAAAAACTCATTTTAACAGAGAGACAGTTTAGTTTTATGAGCATAGGGTTTCCCTGCATTATTACTCAAATACAGTGCTGAAATGCTGATATAAATAGATTATGAAAGACAACAAAAAAGCAACTAAGCACCACACTGCATCGTTAAAGAACTTTGTTTCAAGGAAAATCAGTAATTGTGATGTAAGTAATCAATTTATTAAATAACAGGAATAGAGATGTGCATGGTAAAAATTACATGCTCAAGTACAATGGTTCTCTCTATAAATCTAACACTAACCTCGTGGTCTGCTACAACCACTGCCGGTGGTGCTGAGCATCATTTTACAGGATCAAACCCTGTGAAATCTTAAATACTCCCATGAAATGCCAAACGCCAATTGCTAATGAATTTAATCTCTTTCTAACACAGAGAAAAAACCTTGACTGGTATCATTAATGAACAATAACTCTCTTTTGCTGTTGTCAGAAAGGGATGATACTGAAGAAATTTTTAAATAATGAATCACTAAAATATTTTCTTCATGAAATAAGTAGGCTGAATTTAGAGGGCATTCTGAAGAGGGGAACAATTTGACCATGTCTTGCCTTGTGCAAGCTACGTGTTTTACAGATCTGGGGAAAAGTGGAGAACTCTCAGTGGCTCCCAACTCTCCTTTCTCACTCTTGGAAATAGATGGTTGAAGGGAATGCAAGCACAAGGGGACCAAAGGGAGCCTCAGCTACCCCCTTCCTCCTCTCAAGTCACTACAGTAGAGCAGGAGGAGGAAGAGCTACTGGTTATAAATCAGCAGCAAAGGAAGAAAGGGAGAAATCTGACTGTCAGTTCTGCAGTCCGCTGCCCCTTAATGGGTGAGAGTGAATGCCAGACTAACTCTGTGTTAAGAGCATTTAGCCATTTATAAATTGCCTGTTTCTGCCAGGCTGTTTGTAGCTGTGGGGATACAAAATGAAAGGGATCTAAATTTTTGAAACTCTAGAGACTTACTCAAAATAGCAAGCAGTCCAACAAACACGCAATGGTGCCTCACCCTAACCGCCCTCCCACAACGCACACCATCACTATCACCCATTTGCCTCTCCCACCAGGCAAGAAGAATTCAGATACGCTTTATAAGGCTGCTCAATACAAGGTCAAAGATCTTTTTAAACCTCTCCCCGAGTCCCGCCCCGAAGGATGCTCTGCCGCTCGCTTCCCTGCGTCTTGCAGGCACACAGCGGCCGCAGTCCCTGGGCAGCGACCGGGACCGCGGGAGCGGAGCCATCGCGGCGGGCAAGCCGCGGTGGCGCAGCCAGCCGGCAGGTGGCGCCGTGGCGCTCCGCAGCGCCGCGCCCGCACTTACTTGCAGTCGCGGTCCTCCAGGTCGAAGTGGGGATTGAAGTTGATCATTATCCTCTGGTATGGCTCCGGAGCCTGGATCAGCCACTCGCATTTCTGGCTGGGGTGGTAGGACTGGGGGTAGCCGGGAGAGGTCAGGTACCCTGGGCTTAAAATTTTGATCGTGTCGCCGCACTTATCTGCAGGGGAAGGAAACAAATTGGCTTTTTTTTTCAGTTCCCCCCGGCAAGCACCGGGTTTCAGCCCACAGCAATGAAACATCTGACCGCCCTCGGAATGCTGAAAGGCTTGTAGCCTTCTTCAAGCAAACTTCTGCTGTGTCCTTGTGCCTTTCACACAAAAGCATCTCTGCTATATTTTACCAAAGGAAAGAGGCCTGCCTCTCCATGCTCATCCTTAAGCTCAGCAGCTGGACAGGCAGCAGGTAGCAGAAGATATCTCATTTCTACACAATATTCATTTTAAAAGCCCCTTGCCCTGAGCAAACAGTGCCTTTTACGGTGTTAAAACCTTGTAACCTCACAACAGCATTAATGTTGCCTCATTAATGTGGCTGTCTGAGTCTCAATTATCTCCAAAAAGTATAATCTTCTTAAGCATGAAGTTTTAAGAAAAGCTGGGAGGAGAGTTAAAAGGATGCCATTTGACCCCCTGCCCAACTATGGGACAAGCCTGGTCTGTGTCACTGACCACTGGAATTGTCTTGGTGGATCCAAGCTCATTTGCAGCAGACCCTCCCTTTCTTTTTATCAGTCCATAAATCTAGGCAGGTTGAAACTATCTGTTTTCTTCAAATCCAAGCTTGCAGAGAACAAAGTGGTTTTAGTGAAGCAGAAATCATCCACTATTTATTCCTTCAAGGAAGTTTGTTCATGCTCAGAGGATGCATCAAAGTAATGGAGCAGAACAACATCCTTTCCTCTTCCCTCTGCCTCTTCCTGCCCTCAATAAAAACAAAGATTTTTTTCTAATAGCAAAACAGTTGCAAAAGTTTCCAGAATCACCAAGTGGGACTGTGAAATGTGGTATGTTGCATCTTGCACCTTTGGCTAGTTTTGTCAGGTTTGCATTTTAAGGTTTATAGAAAAAATAAGAAAGGGACAAGATAGTCAACTTACACTGTCACTGACTTCACTGTACAGTGCAGGTCTGTGTTACCAGTTTTTACTATTATGCATTTCTTTTTATAGACCTTCAGGGAGCAAAATCTTTCTCTACAGATTGATTGTTTAATTTTGAGCAATAAAATATGACAGTGAACTACACACAAGGAAGAATGTCCACAGTAAATAGGAAGACTATATATCACTACATCCCAATAACTGTATACACAGGCTGCAGTGCTGTATCTAAAACATTCCCTGTGAAAGCAAAATGGCATTTCTTGCTCTCAGCATGAATTTATAAATGTACAGGATTTTATTGTAGGAAAAACAGGTCAAATGGAAAAGAAGGAGGAAGTGCACATCAAAAATGCATAAAGCTCAACTCTTTATAGAAATTATTTCTCATAAATTAGGAGGAAAGGGGATGATACATACTCAGCTGTATGGTCAAACCCCAGATATTGCTCAGTGTGTTGCTGGGAAAGACTATCTTATTATTTATTTCCTTTTTGCCTTTGCAAAACAGGCTGTTTTCCTCTGACCAGAACAAAAGGTATTGCAACTCAAAGCTCAAAAGCTGTCACTGGTGATCTTGCTAATCCGCTGTCTGAGGTTCTCAGGGAATCTTGCCTTTTCCTCCCTGTGTAAGCACACTCAGAAAGTGATCCTGTCTCATTAAGAACACTCCAGCTCTGGAAACAGCATGGCAGAGTCTGGCATCTGTTAAATGCCTGAAATAAAGCAGTGCTGCTTCTAGCCACTTGACAGAGTCACTTCAGCGGACGCTGAGGTGGACTCACTACCACCAACGTGCCTTAATCTGTGACTTCTGGGAAAGTGACAGCGTAATAAGATAATATGGTCTGCTAGACTCCCTGGCTCTGTGCAATCTCTCTCACACTTGATTAAGAAGAGCAGTTTCTAATGACTTTGGACCAATAGTTTTAAATAAGGTTAATGAATTAATTTAATGGACACTAGTACTCCATATAGGTGAAGGTGGCATTAGTAGGTCTGGTAGGTTACACAGGTTAACGACCTTGGTGACTCCAGCAGGGCCACCACACTAACTACTCATGGGGGAGGCTTCTCCCATACAGGCAACCTGCCTTACTCCCCTTCTGTTAATGGAAATTATCAGCAAGAGCACAGGGTGCTTCCCTTCCATCCCTAAGAGGGTGCAAGACTAGGGGCAGTCTTTGTTTATGTGGGAGCCAGGGAGGTGACTGTCAGCACCCCTCACCTGGGCTGGGAAGGGGGGTGAGCAAAGTGCACCTTTCAGAGCACCCCCAAGTGTGGCTAGGCACACACCTCTAGTGCCTTTTTTTCCCTGTGCCACAGTGCTGAAGAAAGCAGCTTGTACTGATTAAATTAAGCAGCCTCCTCAAAACATATTGGGAGATTAACTTCCATCATAAAAACTGGAATTTTAATACTCTCTGTTCCATGACACTCCACTTGTGGGCCTTTATTAAAACAATATACCAGCGTAAATGGAGGGTGCTCTCTTATTTTAATTACTTTGATTGAAAACTCTGTCAGGCAAAAGTAAATATTTTATAATTAGTTAATAATAATTGCTCAGGATTTGTCGGGAAAGAAAAACTCACACGAGCTGTTTCAGTGCGAGAGCTAAACGTCAAGCAGTCCCACAATTAGACCATCTTTAAAAATGCATCATGCAGTGAAATATTCACGGTGCCCTGGCATTGTTTGGGGAAGGAGGAGCATGCTGCTTTTAATTAGATGTGTTTTCAAGGGCTGCCTAAGAGTACACTAGCTACATCAGTCATTTGTTACGGGATTTCTCTCTTGGAAGGGAGTCTTGAGCCTTCGCAGAGAAGCTCAGCCTCTCGGCACTGTGCAAGTTGCACATAAGCTGCAGAATTGGGAAAGAGGGTAGTGGAGAGGTCCCTGAACACTAGCCGCAGGTACACACACAGAGCTACTAAAAGGCACCATAACCTGGAATCTTAGGTTTTGAGAAAAGGGGGGAGAGAAAGCCTTCCATTTAAAGTATTCATTATCTTTCTGACACCGAAGGCAAGACTTATTTAATTGCCTATGGCAGAAGACATTATTAAGATAATTGGCTGTCCTGATCTTGTAAGAACGAGCAGCCTGCTTCATCAGACAACCCAAAAGAGCGGAAAATAAAGTCGGAAGGCCATGCCAGGGCGGGAGACCCTCGGGCGAGAATCCGCTGCCTCCCTCCCTCCTCCAGCGGAAAGCTCCCCCCGACGCACCCGGGTCGGTGCCCCCGCTCGGGCAGCCCCGCAGCCGCCTGCCCCGCCTGGGACCCCGCGTCTCCCCGAAACTCACCGCTTCGCAGAGCCCTGGTGAGGGTGAAGGTGAGGGCTGCACAGTGCAGGAGAAGTCCCCAATCCATTTTTCCTTCCGAGAGCAGGGGACGAAGGAAAAAAAAAAAAAAATATATATATATATGCCCTTCACGTACAACTCTTCCTAGAGTCTTAAATCCTCCAGTTGGAGTCAGGAGCAGAAAGCAAGGTCCGCAGGGGCAGTCCCGGGGCAGAGGGAGGCGGTTTCTTTCTGTGCCTCAAGTCGCCCGCATCCTGTCATTTAGCTCCGCTTCCCTCTCCCTTTCCCCACACTTGTTCCTTCTCCAGCCGCCGCTGCCCCTGCCATTCCCAGCGAGACTAGAAAGCCAAATGAAAACGAGGGGAAAAACAAAAACAAAACCAAAAAAAACAACAAACACAGACAAGACAGACAAATCCTGGCGGCTGCTGACACCTCGGTAGCGCTCTGCCGGGGCGGGCGCCGGGAGTGCTCTGCGAAGAGAAGGAAGGGAAAGCGGCTGTGAGCGGGGACCAGCCGGGCGCTGGAGTTTGACAAAGTGCGTCCCCCTCGCGGGGCGGGTAGCCCCTGGGCGGCGGCGCCCGGCGCCCCGCACTCACCTACCCCGGCGGGAGGCGAGCAAGCGCGCTGCGCGGCACGGGCTCCCGGCCGGCCGGGGAAGGGGGAAGCGCCCGGGAGGCTCGGGCTCGCAGCCTGAGGAAGAGGAGCGCAACTCAGCGGCAATAAGAGAGGCCGAGGAGCCGCCGTCTCCCAAGCCCCAGTCCCCTCCCCCTCCCCGCCCTCCTTCTCCTCCTCCTTCTCCTCCTCGGCCCCCAAGACATCGGCAGCTCGGAAGAACCAACAAACAAACACGACAAGCCCCAGCCCTGACACCCAGCCGGGGCGGGCACTGCCTCGGGGTGCGGGGAGGCGACGCCAGGGGGACAAGAGGCGGCCTCCCTCGCCGCGGCAAGTAGAGCCGATCCGAGCGGAGGCACCACCTGCGCCCGCCGTGCCCTGCCCCTCCCCGCCCTGCCCCGGCCCCGCACGCAGGCACGCTCGCACCCCTGCCCATCTCCCGACCCGCTCCCGTCGCGGCGTCCCGCGCCCCACCAGTACAATGCCCCATCCCCTCTGACATTCACCACCCTGCCCTCAGCCTCCCCCCGGCTTTTTTTGTGCCAGTGTTCAACCAAGCCCCCGGTCCCACGCGTGTCCCTTGGAGCCTCGGCTGTCCCCTTGTGGGAGGCCACCGTCCCCAGTGATCCTAGGGGCTGTTGGCTGCACTGGTGTGGGATAAGCTGCGAGGATCACCCAGACCCACCGCCGTTGTCCCCTTTGCATTTCTACGTCTCTGGGGGGGCTTCCTGCTCCCTCTCCCTGCTGATCCTCTTCCCACGCCCCTTCTCGTCGATTCTGGCTGCCATTCTCGCGTCTCTCAGCTTTTCTGGCTGCTTTGCCCCCCTATATGTCGCTCATTAAGCCTCCTGAGGGGCTGAGGAACTGCTAGCGTCCCCCAGCCTATCTCAACTCCCCATGAAGGCTGTGCAGCATGAAATCTTCACTGTGTGTCTCCTGAGCAATCTCTCCTGCCCTGCTGGCACCAGGGGACAGGCACAAAGTGGGGACAAGTTGGCCATTGGCTGCACGATCTGCTGCTCACCAGCTGTGGGCCCTGGCCCTTCCTTGCCCCATTGCCTTGCCTTAACAGGCTGTCCCTGCACCCAGGAGTGATGACCTAGCTGAACCGACTGCTTCTTTTACATGGAGCGCTTTGAGCTCCCTGTGTGGAGGCAATACTCTCGCTGGGGTAGAGGTTAGAGGAAGAGTTCTAAGGCTGAAAGATGAAACACAATGTTAAATGGTCCCCAAAGATGGGTCTGCACTAGGAAAATGACCTGCAGCCAACAGTGGATGTCAGCCAGTCTCGTCTTCCAGAGCAGAGTTTGAAAACAGTTTATCACTGGTGTGCAGCTGAGGCAAAATCTGTTAACGCTTCCTCAGGAAAAAGGCCTGTTAGAGGACCTGCTCCACAAGGAGTATTTCTGAAGGATGCAGAAGGAAAAGGCTTGGGCTTTGCTGGGGGCAGGGTTATCCTCGAAGCGCAGCCACAGCAGTAAATCCCTGTCCACACTGAAGATATAACTATGTTTGAAATAGTTTTGAAACATATTTGTAGTCTGCAGCCACACAGATTAACTACAAATGTGTTACATCTGTGTTCAGAAATCATACACAGAGTCAGCCTTCTCCATCCCTTTGTCTCCAGCCCTGAGCCTGAGCCTTCCACTCTTCCTCTCTCTCACTGCCCTTTTAAAGCCCCGACTTTAAGGTCAGCTGAAGTCTGGAGATTAAGTCCGTAGGAAATCTCTCTACTGGGTTCATACTGCACACACTCTCTTCACTACTTTCTGTGGTTTTGCAAGACATTCCCCTTTTCTTCCATGATTGTAGTTCTGTAATACCATGCACTAAAGTGTGGTTCGATCCTGTTAAACTCTCTGTGCACTCCATTCTTTTCCCTTCCTCTGCCTCTACCCCTACTCCTGCCCATGCCTGTGTCTGCAGGCAGGCTGGAAACCAGGCTAGCTGGAACTAGTCAGACTGAGTTATCGGGTTTGGTCTCATTTCCCTGTCTTTAGACAGTCTCTGGATCATCATGTGCAATACCTTATGCATTTTCTTGATTGATTGGGATGTATATTTTATGTGTAGCGCATTAAGCCCCCTTCATTTTTTTCTTTTAGAGAAGTTCCCAGAACAAGGGGGAAGGGAGAGTTAACAGTGCTCTCTTATTATTAAAACCCTCATGCTGCTGGACAGTCCTTGAAATGAATTGGTTCTGTCCTGAAGCACATCATAGTCTGTGACTGACTGAGAGACAATATGGGTTTTAAAATAAAGTACATCTATTTTTGAAAACAGAAATTACCTGCTGATGGGGGGCAGTGTGTGGAAGTATATACATACTTTTTTAAAAAAAATTCACTCTCAGAAGCCAAGATTAATTCTGTGAGTGAAAAGAAGTAAGCAGATACCCAGAGAGCACGTACCTCAAAAATTACACTTGGCGCATGACAGTGATGGTTCTCTTACTTTAAGATTAGCATCCCCCATCAGGTAATTTCTGTGAATCTGCAGAGTGGAAATACTTGTTCTCAATTGTATGCCCTAAAGATGATCCAGACCAACCAACTGACCAACTAACCAACCAACTGTGGTTTTTTTTCTATTTGTTTTCCTATCAGATTAACAAGTCACTTTCTGCAGATGCAGGCACAGCGTGTTAGTAACTAGTGTATTTTAAAGAAATTCCATTTTCTGAAACAAAAATTAAATGCTTAAATGCAGACAGAACATATATATTAGTGAAGATGGTACAATGTGATAAATTGTCAGACTAATGATGAAAGTTGCTTTTGTCACCTCAGCCTACCTTGTAACCACTAATCCATACATCAAAGTTTATTTCAGCGGGCTCATGTTTCAAATATCAGCTCTTCCTCCTCTTGCACAGAAAGAAATGTGCATCAGGCTACAAAGACAGCTGACCAGGAATGGCCTCTGTTGTGGCTAACGTGGGCAATTTGTGTTTTACATAGGGATGTTTTTTTCTTTTTGCTATTGAATGCTCAAGGCCTAGGAAGTATAGCAGAGTGTGGTCCGTTAACGTCCTTTCCTATCATAATGTGAATGGCATTAGTCTGTTTTTTTCCAACCCATCTTTTTCTCTCTGATTCACAGATATAGGCACAAGTTTCTTCCATGTATGAATTGGCCTGAAACGGTGAGTGAAGGCATTCTATCCCTGGTTTACATATGTTTATCTGAAAATGTTTAATCTTCAATAACCTTGAATATAAATTAGCATCAATTGAAACATTCAGAAGTCTCTTTTTATAATCCACTTCTCACATTTTAGTCACGGTATTTTAGGACCTGATCCTGCAACTGCTTACACACTTGTTCAGCTCTCCATTTTCACATCAGTAATGGGCTTTTATGGCAAGGATGAGTTAGTGTTACAAAGACTGAATCTGAATCCAGTGTATGTAAAAGTTAATGGAGTGGCTAGCTTTGGGGTTTGGGTTGAGGCCCATCTTTGCTTTGTAATTTGACTTGGTGCTTATAATGCTTTTTTTGAAGATTGTCTGCACTTCTGTTATAAACCAGTTTCTCAAGGACTTTATAATTCAGCCATAAAAAAATATTTGCTTTGGGCTAAATCACGTTATATAAAACTTAAAATTCCAAAGGAAAAAACAGTGTTCCCATTTTAACAATAGCACAACAGAGCAACTTTGATGTTTACTCCTTTACTCACTCCTATAGCACAGTAATGTATTTAATTAAAAGTTAAGTTTGGCAAATGATAAATCCATGGCTGAAGACACCTTTATTTGGTATTATTTTGAAAAAGAAACACCACTAATTACACTCATCCGTAATATTAAATGCCTGAAAAAGGAGTATTCCTATAAATATTTAGTGGAGAATAGAAACAAATTTGCTGTATGACTAGTACCTACTAATATATTCGTATATAGTCTGGTGCTTATTTATAATCTGCTCTATAGTGCTTTCCTTTCTTTCACTTATCTTCCCCAATATTCTCTCCAAAATTAGGCTTCTGTATCATTGCCTGTCCTGTTGCTTTGGCCATATGAATCACTGCTTGGCTTCCTGTTTCTTACTGTTCTGAACCGAAGCTATTTATCCTTATCTTTAAAATCAGACATACATTTCCCCTTGTCTTTATCTGTCCTCTCTCAACCTTTTTATTTCCTATGTCTTTTATCCTCCTACTCAGTCTCTCATACTCAATGCTTTTTTACCCTGTTCTCTCACATCACACCTCTTTTCCACATCTGAATGATCCTTCTACTTTCACTGCACTTCTTACCCTTCTCCAAAGAACCACTGCAAATACATGTATTTTTATAAACCATTCAATATGATTTATATATTATTTAAATTTACATATGGCCATGTATTGCAAAATACACTCAGATCCGATACTCCATTGGTTAGAGATCAGTTTCATTGGCATTTACATCTTCTCCACACTGACTACATTGTTTGGGTTAGAGTGACTTTACAAATATCTTACCAAGCTCCTTGGAATCACAACTGTGCCATCTCACAAATGCCTTATCAAAACATGTTCATCATCCTGTCTAAACACATTCCACTCCAACAAATTAGCGCAGCCCAAGGCTTTATTAGCTAGTTATCTGATTATCAAAAGTCAAATGTTTTTATCTGTGTCAAAGGTAAATCATCACACATATCACTCTACTCCTATTTCCAATTTGACAACAAACTCGTCAGGTCCATACTAGGCCTAATTCCTCATCTGCTTGCATTGCTGCAACTGCCAAAATGTAAGCATGGTCACCATGTTCTTCCAGATTGTCCCACTCCTTTTCTTTCCTATGATAATGTTTGTATATTCTCAGTGTAATCTGCTTTTTTTCTGAAATAGGAAGTGGGGGACGTATACAGCGTATGATTTATGATAGTGTCCTTAATAATAAAGCTTGATCATCTCAAGGGCTTTTGAAGTAGCTGTTTCTGTAATGAAGGAAGTAATACATAGCAAATCTACCCACATGGGCTAAGAATCTGATTCTATTTCCATTCATGACAATGGCAAAATCCAACTGACTTCAAAAGAAAAAAGGAAGCCCTGTATGATGATAATGGACCTTAGATTATAAACTTGATTTACAACTTCAGTTGCTTCCATTTGGTTGCACAATGGGTGTATCACTGGCTGTATTTACAGTAAGATAACTGCCACAAAAAGCCAAAATAACAGTTCCTTTCAAAGTAAGGCTTTGCCAGACTGAAGGTCTGTAATCATTAAGAAGCAGGTGAAAACAGTGTTAGATGTATCTTTGTATTTCTTGTCTTGCTCGGTTTTTGTCTGGAAAATTAGTGTCCTACTCATACAATCTATTCGTCTGTAGTGGCCCATATTATTATATAATATTATTGAAAATTATATGCACTACTTTATACGTGTTTTGTCTGATAGAATAATACTAGGAAAGGTACAATGTTATTAGGGAAATGGAAGCTGTCACAGCGACACTGCATGGTTGTCATGCACCCCCTTTAGCTACAATGCAGCAATCACTGTAAACAAGCAGTCGTACTGCATTCATTACAGATCAGATTCCCTTTCTCAGTCATCTCTCATCTTCTTCAAGAGATGTTCTCTATCATAATTTTCTTTGTCACTTAATACAGCTGATGTTAAATGGCTTTTCAGCTAAATGCTTTGTTTGGGTTATTTATTAACTAGAGAACATTTACATTGGCATACTTTGATGTTATACATGAAATAGAGAACACATTTGTAGTCTGTGGTGGATTAACTAGAAATGCAGGCAATCATATTCAAAGGAATTAACTCTTAGGCAATGGATTTCCTCCAGTTGGTTAGATTCATTGGAGGAGATGGAAGCAACCTCTAACATGCAGAATCTTTTTTCAGGTGTTAACACGTAGTAGTTGGGGCATTAGTCAAATAAATTGAATATGTTTAGTTAATATGTCTGGTGTTGTTGGTCTTGCAGCTTAAGAATATGGACTGAGATCTGGAAGGAGCTTTTAGGCTCTACATGGGTTAATTTTGTTTCATATCAGGTCTTGGAAGTGGAAAGCATGAAATATAAGTGGTCTGATGTAATGGGTTCATTTTCAGAATGTTGGTTTCTTTCAGTATTTTCTCCTTATTGCTATGTTGGTAGAAAAATTGCCCTGAAATGTGTTTTGTAAAATTGCTGTGAAAAAAACCCATAGTAATCTTTTGTTTTGTTACTTTATCAAGAAGATAGCTGTAGGCAATCCAGGAGACTTCTGGAATGCACTGAGGAGAATGTCTTAGACCAGATAATACACAGGTAGTCCCCTACCAGAGGGGATACGATACTGGACCTGATGATCACCTACGCAAGTGAGCTCATTGGTGACATCAAGATTGGAGGCAGCTTGGGTTGCAGTGATTGTGCACTGGTGGATTTCACAGTCCTGAAGGATATGGATCAGTCAAAGAGCGAAGTCAGGACCCAGAATTTTAGGAAAGTAAATTTTGAGCTGTTCAAGGAGAAAATCAATAGGATCCCCTGGGAAACTGCTCTCAGGAACAAGGGAGCAGAGTGGAACTGGCAGATCTTTAAGGATGCTTTTTGTAGAATGCAAGAGCTCTCAGTCCCCAGGTGTAAGAAATCAGGAAGAGGATGCAAGGGAGCGGCATGGCTGAGTTGAGACCTGCTGGTTAAACTAAAAGGCAAGAAGGAAATGCACAAATAGTACAAGCAGGGACAGGAATCCTGGGAAAAGCACAGGGAAGCTGCCCTGTTGTGTAGGGATTTGGTCAGGAAGGCCAAGCCACAGCTCGAGCTGAACTTGGCAAGGGGTGTAAAGAATAATAAGAAAGGCTTCTACACGTATGTCAGCCCAAAAAGGAAGATCAAAGAAGCTGTACCCCTCTGAAGAACCAGAGTGGCAAACTGGTAACAACAGGCGAGGATAAGGCTAAGGTACTCTGTAACATTTTTGCCTCTGTCTTCACTGGAATTCTCTTTTCCCACACCTCTTGAGTGGATTGACTACAAGGTGGGGATTGGGGGAGCAAAGTCACTCCCACTGTAAGAGAGGATCAAGTTCGAGACCACCTGAGAAACGTGAATATACGTAAGTCTGTGGGATCAGACAAGACGCATCCCAGAGTCCTGAGGGAATTGGCTGATGTGATTGCCAAGCCACTCTCCTTGATTTTTGAAAAGTTATAGCAGTCAGGTCAAGTCCCTGGTGCCTGGAAAAAGTGAAACACTGCATCCGTTTTTAGAAATGGTAGAAACAGGGACCCTGGGAACTACTGCCCTGTCAGCCCCACCTCTGTGCTGGGGCAGATCATGGAACAGATCCTTCTAGAAGCTAGGCTAAGGCACATGGAGGACAGTGAAAGGATTTGAGACAGCCAGCATGGCTCCACCAAGGGCAAGTCCTGCCTGACCAACCTAGTGGCTTTCTGTGATGCAGTGACTATATCAGCGGACAAGGCAAGGTCAATTTTTAACAATCTGAATTTGTAGGGTGCAGTAGACGGGTGCTGGATGAACCCAGTAGAGATGATAGAAAATTGAACTGGCATACTCCCTGATATATAACTAGAAAAAAAAAAGAAAGTAAAAGAGAGCCTGAACAAGAGATGACTGAATAGGAAATTGTGTTTTAAAAGGCAACACTTTTCTTGTAAATTTGTTGTGTTTGTCTTTTTTCTCCCTCCTGTAGTTTCTACTGCATTTTTTACCTGTTCTATGACCATTTAGTTGCCAATAAAGGCAGCTGAAGAACCCCTGTTTTGAGAAAAGTTGACTTAATTTTTACCTACTTTGTGGAAAAAAATGTGTTTTCTAAAGAAGCTTCTAAGCAATAACCAAGGCAGTTTTCAATACCTCTCAGAATCTTTCAATCTTATTTCATGACAAGGGTAACAGAATCATTGTTCTAGATTTCTTGTAATCTGCCATTTATGGTTTTACATTTCTCAGAGACCTTTCTGGAATTTAGTCATCACTGTGGGTTCATGATTTTATAAAATTCAGACGAGCTGTCATGAGGAGAAACGCAGTTGTCCAGGTTGTCACAATGGCTAAAACTTTCCATTTTTTGGAATTGTCACCAGGCCCTTGGCTTCTTGTAACCAAATAACCAGAAATGTTATTAGTTTAATGAAGAAGCTCTCCAACAGGCTGTTTCCAAATCTGCAAGTTATCTGTCCAACAAGTATGTCACTGCTGTGTGTGGTATTTTATTTGCAAAGGCCATCTGGACAGCCTTGACAAAGGATTCATAGCATTTGCCAGAGAACATCTTGTTTGCTGTGAAAAAAAATTAAATTCAGTGTTTTTCTAAATCTATCCAGAGACATGCTTTTTTTTGTTCTCAGTTTCTCCGTTGGCTTTACAGTGTTGAAGCTTCTTTGTCACCGTTGCAGAATCTGTAAACATGACATTGTCTCCTTTTTCATCCCTGTGTTTATAATCTTATGCACACCTTTGCTGTTTAAGATTATTTCAGACTCTGATTAGTAACAGTCATTGATTTATTCTGGTGAAATTCGTGTTTAAATTGAAACTCCATGACATTTATATGTTTTGTTGCTTTTGAGATTTCCTTCGTGGCTTGTACATCATGCCATAACATATCATAAAACCTCCAATTATTTTATCCTCCTTTGCAGCAAATTCTTCCATCACAAAGATCTTAATGAATAATAAACAGACAAAAAACAGGTATCACATATAGAATGGAAAAAGGTTAAATCCCATTTTAACGGCTTGGCAACTGCATGTAGCGAATTCAAAAGGTGCTTGGTTTTTATTGACTGGAATGAAGATGATTTTAGCTAGGCAGAAAATAGCATGCTGTGACCAATGGCCAAGAACCCCACTTCAAATTAATCCTGCAAAATACTGAGCAATCTTATAGAAGACCGAGTAACCTCAGCTGCCATGCAATGTGGAATAGGAGCTGATGTTTTTTTCAGCTTCTTAGTAAAATACAGAGCATCTTGTTGGAAAGCTCTGTATCCTTCATGCAGAAAGTTCACATATTAATATAATTTCAAAATGTTCTTTCACCCAATTATCCATAATTATAAAAGGACTGCCAGACCTTTGTGATACAGTATCTGGATGGAAAGTTAGAAAATTAATGACATTGATTTTTTGACATGCGCAGTATCACTCCCTGAGTATAATTAACAAATCATTTTTGAGAATGATAGGAACTTACTGGATTTATTGAAAATTTCTCTTCTACATTTTTGTCTTGCAAGATAATTTTGTAACATACATATATGATCCTGGTGCAATCGGTATAAAAGTAATGGGTTCATCAGTATATTCAGAACCTCTCCAAATCTCTGTTCAAGCAAAGTATAGACGCTCTGGTTTGGAAAGTTTATGATGAATTAAAATTTGAAACCAAAGTGTATGAATAGTTCTTAATTATGTAAATATGGTACTTGGAGAAAAGAAGTTTGTGTGAGACTGTGTTGTCAAACAAGTTTTGCTTTTAAGTGTTATCTTTTTTATGGCTAAAGAGCTAGTGCTCATCCCTCCAAAGGCTTACACTTCTGCAGATGAAATGTGAACATTTTATATACTGAGTGCTTTCAAAAACAAAAAACGTAGCTTAAAAGTTTGGTATCTCTTGACATGGTGGCAAGATGCGATAACCCAGCAGAACAGTGACAGGTATTTAAAGGAGGCTGAGGATATTTGTGTGTAGATCTTCGCTTGGCAAAGAGGACTGCTACTGAGGAAGTTAAGCTCACTGTTATTTTCTGTTGTTGCATTCTGGCAGCACGCTGTGGTGTTGCCAAGTGAAGCACGCTCGGGTCCTTTAGCCAAGATATTAACCTGTTTACCTACTGCCCCAAAATGAGAATGCTGCCAGCCATAATCTGCTTTCGCTGAAAACGAAGGTATAGCAAACATTGAAATAAAACAATTCCTTGGCAATTAATAAAAAAGATTTACCTGAGAAACAGTCATTTAAAGAGGGCAGTTTTTCTGGGAGACTCTGCTTCTTGCCTATGACCTATGGAAAATGAAAATTTTCGTGAAATTCAACTTAACATAAAACAGATCAAGATAATATTCCTCAGTTGTCAACCTGTTTTTGAGATCAAAGAAGGAAATAGTGTTGCTCTGTAACTTACAGTCATTCCAATCCCTATGTGTATGAACTTGAAATAACTTCATAGTTTAGTGAATAAAAGAGTCTGGCTGATAAACTAATCAGGGTGCAGTGTGGACTTGAACAGTACTGATATTTGCAAGCATGATTTCAGTATGTTTTTGCTCAGTGTGAGCTGGTGCTTGCAGACAATGCCTGGGTAAGGTTTGGAATTAGCATGGGTCAGGGACTATTCCCCATAGGAAGTCTGGACAAAGTTGTTCTGTGTAAATATGACTGAGTTAGTTGCCATCAGGCCAGAGCACAGTCTCTGACTCATTGCATTGACTGATATAGACACAGTTTTAGTAGTGGGACAGACAATTTCTACATCTTTGCTAAAACGTGTGCTGTCTAGCAAATGGAAAATTGTTGAAATTAAGCTTTACCAAAATGAAGGGCTGCTGTTTTTTTTGGGGTGGAGGGGAAGCAATCAAAGTGAACGGGGAGTCTGTGGACTACAACCTGGTGCTCAGCTCCCCAGAGTGGAGAGCAGTGTCTGTGCTTATATCTAGGGATGAGACCTTGAAGATGCTCCAGGCTCTTGAGCGTGAGGACGTACAAAGTATTTATCTTTCCTCTCCCATTCAAAGTCCCATTATTCAGCTGCTAAGTGATAGCCCAGATTTCTCTGTGTCACCAGGCCAAGGTGCACTGGGCTTCCAACTGCTCTGGCTAGTGGAAGATATAGGAAGTATTTCAGCATTGAACAATACGAGATGTTCTTTGGCAATGGCAAGTAGCTCTGGTGTCTGTTAGAGTTTCAGATGTTTTACTGGAGGGAGGAGAGTGCCTTTGAGAGAGACAGAGGCGCACTACCCCATATTGCTGTGCCAGTCTGCTCCCCTACCACATTGGGAGTTGTTCTCACATTTGCCATAAGAGGGGAATGCATGTGTTTCCACCGCACAATAGAAGCCCATCTGTGTGATGGCGAGTTCCAGGAAAACACCGAAGGCTGTTGAAGATGACCCTTTTCATGCCATATCTCCTGTCTTCCTCTTCCAGATCTTGTGTCCATCTTGCCCCTATGTGCTCGATCACCCAGAGATATTCCCTACGCCTTGTGTAAGGCATAACTAAATTCTTCTAAGATCACCTGGGCTAATTATGAACGTTAAATACTGGAGTGGGAATAGATATCAGGAAACTGGACAAGATGAAGGTAAGGAATGTCTTTTAGACATTGTCTTTGGATATTCTCAGGATAATTTTCTTGTTTTCTTGAATTTGTGTGGTGCTACCAATATGGCCTGTGGATGGTGCAATATCCTGATGCTTCTTCTGGGGCATCTGGTTGGACCTCCTCTCCTGGGCTTTCTTTTTGCATGCTGAAAGGAGGATTGCTCTGTCTGTGAGGCCCAGGATGGCTCCCCAGTGCTACTCAGACGTTTGTTGACGTGGTGTTAACAACACTTGTCGTCAGGACTGGGTCCATAGGCCAGACTGCTAAGGAGGAAACTGCTTTACAGCCTCAAGAGTGGGATTTTAATAAGTGTTATGTGGAGAGTTTACACATGCCCTGGAGTGTTGTGTGACTATTTGGGGTTGCATGTGAGAGTATGAGGTCTCCTGGGTTAATGTTGGAGGATGGTGACAGATGGAGATAACTAAACATGGTATGCCCTTATCCATACTGCTCCTTGGTGGGAGCTAACCCCAGGATGAACCCAAGTTTCATCTTGAAGCGATGTAAGGGGAATAGTCCAAATCACTACAAAGGAGAATGCAGAGTGGCTGTCAAGGGCTGAATACTCAAGCTTGTGCACTTGCTCTTTATAATTTCATGGCGTATAGATATGCACCATCAGCCTTCACTGGAACTTCTGCCTTTCCTCGGTAGAAATCATGGTTCTATTGCTTTAATAAATTACAGTGGGTTTAGTATCAGGCTAGAAACGCATTTTTTAAACAATTTTATTAAAAAGCATTACCAGCTTTGCTATGATCTACCTCCGTGTCCTGGTACAAGAAGGTGTCTGAGTTTCAAAGCTAATGTGATTTGAGTTTTCCAGATCAGAGTCGGCTCTTTCTCAGCATAGTTTAACATATATAAACAAAATCTGTTGCAGTAACTGTGAGACCATTTGCATTCATAATTACAGTGTTTTTTCTCATAAATTGTGATCGTATCCAAGAAAACATATAAAAATAGAAATACATTACTTATGCTTTATTGTTCAAAATGGGATTCTGTTTTATCAAGCTACAAGGATAAAAAAAAATACGTTTACTCAAAACAAGAAACCTGGAATATCATACTGTGGCAAGGTGGTGTCAGATCAAAATCAATAGTAGTACAGCTATCTCTTAAAAAGGAGCTAGAACCTTTGAAATCATTATCACTGTAGTGTTAAAAGCCCCCAAATAAAAACAACACCATGCCATAAAGACATGAGATGACACTGTTCTAGTTGAGGGCCCCAACTGAACGAAAACTTTTGAATTTTTTATAAGGTTTTACATTTTTGATGAAAATATCTTGGTAAGGAACTGTTATTAGATTCAAAAATATGTCTGTCAGATAGGTATTTGGGTCTGTAGTGTTGTGAAATCTCTTGGAAGTGACAGTGGATGTGCAGTTGATCAAAAGTCTGAGCCGATTTAAAATGCTCAGTAAAATCCAATTAAGCAAAGTAGAGAACAAGGAATTGAAATGTCTCCTTTTCCATCCAAGCACCTGTGTATATTTAGGAATTTAAATTATTATTATGATATGTAGTCTATATAGGAAATAAAGAAAAATCTTGTCTTCCAAGAATTATAAATTGTGTGTATATCCCATTTACTCAGGATACTTGAGACAGAGATATCTTATTCAGATAACAAGGTCTGGGCTGGTCATCAAGAGCAATGGAGGAGAGAATTTGATTCTTAGTCTATTATCATAAAATACAGATTCTGCCACTGTTACTCTCATAAGCTGTAGCTTAGTCCTCAGTATCTTTCGTCTTTTTGGCAGTTTTGCTACTATGGAGAATAGCATTACCTGACATGGATACATATTAAAAAAAAATTTTCTAAAAGAAAAAGAATTTAAGTATTTTGCATTAAATATGCAGCAGTATGATTTTTGACTGTGATATTCTACTTAAGTTTTCCTCTGTAAGGGATGATTCAGTTGCAAAAAGAAGTGACAGGCTTTTCCCATCTTAGGACTAAACATAAAGTCCTGGAATTTGAAAGGATTTTTTAATGTCCGAAGAATTCTTCTCTGTAGGTACTTGTTTTATCTATAACTAGAAAAAGAAATGCTGACATGTAAGAAATAAGGCTACTCATGAGCTTTTCAAACCGCTTGTTCTGACCCAAGAGGCAGTTCAGAAAAATATTGAATCCTGGGAGTCCTTGTCTGAATCACCCATTTTGAGGAGCAAGGGGTTATGGATGGAATCTTTAAAATAAGAATCCAAAGTTCAAGGCTGTTTATATCATGTTCTTGGTGTCAGTTTAGCTTAATTGCACGTGGAGCCCCTAACTCTAGTGCAATATTAATGATGATGTTAAAAAGCTCATGAATGCAGATCCAATTACAATGAGATTCTCACACCAGTCCTTTGTGATAAGCGTGGTGATAATACAATGCTAGGGGAAAGTGAAGGGTCGTTTACTGTGCCAAGCTTAACACATTTGGGCTCTGTTGGAGTAGTAGGGGAAGCCAATTTTGAAGCTGAGAGCTGTTTGTTTTAAAACCATTGCTACTGCCTCCTATTTGTTTAATTCTAGAGCTCTAACATTATATTGTCAGAAATTGCTTTGAGAATTCACTTGGCAGGAGATGTTTTCTCAAGAAGATAGGACCCAGGCCATTTCACACTAATTCAGTGTAGGAGCCAGATTCAATAGGGAGGGAACCATCCCTCTGGTGGGGAGACAGAATTTTTGCCAGAGAAACTATCTAGTATGTGCTCGGTGACTCCCATTGCCAGCCAGGAAAGCAGCTGGTTTCAACACGCATTATTTCCAGTTGGTCCTCATCTGTAGCCCCATATAGAGCACATCACAATAATTAAGTCTAGAATTTACAAAGGCATGGGATGGAGGTGGCAGTGTCTGAATCCAAGAAGAAATGTGATAGATGTCTAACCAAAGCAGATATGAAATCTTGGGCCCTCAAAGACACCTGCAATTTCAAATAGCAATAGGAATCCAAACTCACTCCAGGTTGAAAGCGTCCCAAATGGGAAGTGGCAAAGAAGTAAGATTGTCCCTGTTTTCCCTTATGCAATAGCACCTTCTCTGTCTTGTCCAAATTAGGCTTCTGTCGGCTTGCCCTTATCTAAGTATTAATCTCTGCCAGGCACAGGCAAAGCAAAGATGCTGCGCCATCTGGGTTTGATGAAAATGAAGCATGGAGCTGCGTGTCATCTGCATCTTGATAGCACAACAGCCCAAATTGTGTTATTATCTCTCTCAGCATCATATAGAGGAGGGGTACTAAGATATAGCCTGACAGAACCTGTGTGAAAGTGTTCTTTGGGTAGATGAGCAATTGATCAAAATCACTTTCTTTCATCTCTTGGAGCCCGAGCTTTGAAACTTAAAGCACTTTTGCATTTGAGTGCAGTGTTGGAACTGGAGATGACATTTGGAGAGGAAAGAACAGAATCACTGAAGTGAGCGATAGCATAAAAGCTATGCTGTTTATCACAACCAAGGACCACAGGTATCAAAGCTGCTGACTCATCTAGGAAATTAAAACAGACATCTGATATTTGGCCCACTGCTAAGAGAATCTAATGGTCAGTGAGACTAGAATAGCCTCTATGCAGTATGTCTAATTCAGACTAACCTAAAAAAAAAGGATAAAGGACAGATTAATATTCCAGACTTGTTTGTCTAACTTCATCTTCCTTCTCGGAAACCCTTAGAAAGGAGATTGTGGAGCAATATGATAACAGCAGAATTTCAAGTACTGAGACGTGCATTTTTTTCAGAAGACCAAAAGCTGCAGAATTTTGCAAAAGTGCTATTTTTAGTTCTCATGAGTAATCAAAAATACCTAATCTAATGCATTTGTGGTCAACTTGGTACCAAAATCCAGGTTGTAAAATGAAATCCTTCCTCAAACTGCAAAACTGCTGCTGCTTAAACTGGCTGACATCTCACCAAAGAAGAGGCCGCATTTATCTCTTCCAGTCTCAACTGTGTGATCAGAGGTGGAAATACTGCTTCTCTTAGAGAGCAATGAGGTTGAAGAGGTGATTTGTCCATCTCCTTTCCCCCAGGTAATTAGTTGCAATGAAGTAGGTTGGCTTGGCTTCCCCAGTAGGGTTGCCTTTATTGTTCTGAATGGAGACCCGACTTTCACTACCCTTTGGGGTCTGCACAGTTTAGAAGCCGTATATATTTCACCCAGTTTGACACAGAAAAGGTGCATGAAAGATGAGTGATGACATAGATACAGGATGAAGTTAAAGGTAAGAAATACTTGCTTGTAACACAGTGCCTTCAGTTCTTACATTTTCATTAACCGCAGCATGCAAGATGTGCAAATGTCCTGATGGAGTGGACACACATGTACTACAGATCACGCTTTACATCAGTCTGCACATATGTCCTTTGAATGGGATAAAAGATTCTCCTCTAGGCAATCTGGGCTACAGGCTCACTCGAGTTGAAAGAAAATCTTTATGGTATTTTAATCCTAGCAATTTTCTGGAAATTTGTGAAGGGAGAAAAAAAGACTCAGATTAAAAACTTAAGCCCTTATACTAGTTAAGAAAACCCAGCATTCTAACATGATTAACATTAATAAATAGTGATTTTAAAAGCAGCAAAAGTGGCTAAGCCATGGTGGAGCTGAATTTAGGAATTTTAAGATAATAATTTGAGTATTAAGCTGTGAGAAATTGGTCTGTACCAGAAGTGAGCAGCAGGTTTGATAAGTAATGCAGAAGGTGAAGCAGAGAAAAAAAAATCCTCTGCAGAAATGGTGATTTAATGTAGTAACGATGTGGGGATATATGTGAAAAGTATAAGCTGTAGTACCTATGTCAGAAATGGTAATTTTAGAAAACAAGTAGTTTTCTGATAAACCCTGAGGGATGAAATATTAAAAAGCAAAAGAGAAAAGACACTTAAGCTCACGCTAATATCTCTTTTTAATTTAAACACAATTTTATGTCAGGCACTACTTCCTTGGAATAGTATGGTATTTAAAAAAGAGCATGCACATTAACCTTTATGGTGTCTTCATGACCTGTAAGTATTCAAATGTGGCACATGAAGACAACGTCCTATCTTTGCAGTTGTAGAAAGCCAAAGTATTTAATAGTTTATAGACAGTAAAAAGCATTATGGTTTGTATTGGAGCAGGAAATTCTTATTATTGTCTTCTCTACATTGCCATTCTTGGATTTTATATAAATGTTTTCAAAAGTTTTTATTATTAGGTTTAGTAAGTACCAGAGGTTGTAAGAAATAACACTCAGAAATGAAATTTCTCCTTCACAAAAACTTCCATTTGTGTGCTGGTGAAAACTATAATGTGGATGTGTTTCTTATGATTTTAGGTTAAGCTGTGCAGGCTGTGTTCGATATACTTACATTAAGATTTTGATGACACAAAAGTTCAGAGTTCATTTTGCCTAGAGCATTCTCTCTCTATTGAGATTTCAGTGAAGAACAATGAAATGTGACCAGAATAACCAAATAATGACCAATAGTTATCAGAAGATAAAAAGGACTAAAATGGCACTTTGAAATACAGCTCTGGATGTGGACCATGTTGGAGAAAACCTTTTGAAAGAGAGAAAAGAGTGTATAAACTACCTATAGATTAGCAAAGTACTTTTAAAAGAGGTGCCTGAAAGGTGAGATCTGTCCTGTCAGCAAAGGAATCCTATGGAGAAAACAAGAAGTCACAAAGTCTTTCATAATTTGAAAAATTATGTATGATCCGTGCACACTTACAGTTTGTATAAATTAGGCATGTAGTTCTATAACATCAGTGGAGTAATATGTTATACAGATTATAAGCATTTTCTAGAAAATAAGATTTTCGGGAAGATAACAAATCTATTCTTTCCTTCTCAGTGGAATAAGATAGACTATGTCTGACTAGAATCTATAAACAGTGAACAAAACAATATAATCCAGGGATAAATTAGTTCCCCAAATTGTCATGGTTAGGTAGATTCTTTTTACATTTCCTTCTACCTGTAGATGTATAGAATGCCTTTTCTTGGAGCATTGAGTAGTGTGAAGATTACATGGTTGTTTCCAGAGGGTTTAGACATCTTACTAATGGGACTAGGCTGCTCATGCTCTCCATGTAAGGGGATCTAAACACAACAATTTAGAGTCAGCCAGGTGTAGGGTCTATTAAAGAAATATCTGGAATAAGTTGTTCATGCAATTGCATGATCATCATGCATATAGTTACAATGACTTTTATTCTCTTCTATCTGTGTATAATTTTCTCTGTTTTAAATTACCCAGAACAGACAAATGAGATAATTTTTTTTTGTTGATTAAATCTGGCATTTCTGCCCTTGGTCTGCTAAGGCACCCTGTTTTGTAGATGGGCATGTTGAAAGAACACCTAGCACATTGGCAATACTAATTTCCACATGACATGACTGTCACAACAAATGCGGTTGACAGGTTACTCAAAACAGTTCAAATAAACACCCTTTGAATAGGAGTCAGAAATTAAAGACCTGAACTTTGGGCAGGTGGAAAAAAACATCTTTCAGTACCTTAACTAGTCCCAAGATTAGAGAATAGGATTTAGTCTGAAAAGCATGGAGGAAAGAGCTGTGGACTAGACATGGTCTGACATCTGATGTCACCAGAATCCATCTATGCTATGTTGTTCTGCAGGTGGTAGTGCTGGAGTGGTCGTGTCACTGAACAATATCAGGAGATTGCCAAAGTGATGTGTTCCTGTTTCTAATGTACTGAAGGGGTAAGAAACAGTTCTTTATTCCAACCTCAAAATATTTAAAGTCATGTATTTTACAAACATAGAAATAGTGTATCCATTATGACAGAGTCGCCATAACTTTTTTTCTGAGAGCAGCTACTGGGATAATTTCTTTCTCTTTTTATTTTTTTTCCTTCAGGGTATTCATTAACTTTTAAAAATCAAATCGCTTTAACTGTGTTTACTCACCTGCCAGGATCACCTTCTACATACATAATGTACATAATGGCAGAAACAGTCACAAAACAGGAAGGATAAGGTTTAAGTCCCTGTGAGTTCTGCTTAATCCTGGCAGTGCCTGTTTTCTCTTCAGTAGCAATTTTACTGGCAGTGAAGTAGCTTTAAGTTTTGAAGAATTTATACTGAGAGAAAATAAAAAAATCCAGTCCAGCACAGTCATATGAAAAAACCTACACTAGCATACACACTGTCAAATGAAATTATCAGGACACCTGCATATCTATTATTTTTTGCATTATAATTTTGAATTGTAGTGATAAAATATATGCAATGATTTGTTGACAGATGAACTACGTAGCAAAAATTATTTGACAAATTGTTTTGAACAATGGATACATAAGGAAATTGTTACCTGTTCACAGACAATACATAGGCATAAAAGGCAAAATTAGTCAAATAAATTATACATTGAAAATCATTATCTCAGCTCTTCTGATATCCTGTCCCTTTACTGTAACTTCTGCTTTCACCATATAGAGAAATAAAATGCATTTCTAATTTGTTTTCTAATAAGTACTAATTAGTCCAGGCCTTTGAGATCCATAAGGAAATAAAGTGTGTCCTTGTAGCCTTCCAAATAAAGCTCTAAAGCTGCAGCTGGTACAGTCCCACATTGCTGTTCCTTCCTGCCTCCAAGAAGAAATTGAAATCATCCCTCATTTAGATTTTAATATGAGATTAAGTTAAAATCAAAATGACTAAAAGGAGCAGCAGTCATTTAGTCAATGAGTAATGTATGGAAATTGCACCTTTGTGGTGACTTAAGAGAGGATGATCAGAGGAAAACACAGAGAAAATATTCAAATAGAAAGAAACAAATAATTTTGAACTGGATTTGTTAGATGCTGCTGCTAGGAGAAATAGTTTCTTGGGGAAAGTCTGTTTCCCTGTGGAAGTGTCCACTCCCTCTGCAGAGCTGCTCTGGAACAGTGACATGTAGGACATGGGAAGCATCTCTCTCCCAGCAGTCACGGCTGGAATGGCCCATGCACCCATTGAGCTGGTCTCCCTTTCGCCGCTGAAGAATTTCATCATGTATTCTCCAGAATTTGTCCATCTAAATTTTACTATAAAACTGGACTCTTTCTTTAAATTGTGAACAATTTTGTAAGGAATAATATGTATTTGGGTACACCAAGTCTTCCTCTTCTTCCAGTACAGGGTTGCTTTCTGGGTTATGTACTCTGATGCATTATTATAAACCTTATCATGTCATATTGATGATCTCTGTAAATGTTCTGACAGTCTGTGAGAAGAGAAACGGGAATGCTTTATCACCTCAACTTTTTTCTCTGCCCCCTTCACCCTGCTTTTTGGGGGCTCCACCTGTGTTTTTTGCCTGCTCTTGACTCTATAATTTTCTACTGCCTATTCTGATTCAAGTGGTCTCCCCCGTCAGTCGCTGCAAAGATTCTTTTGTCTCTTACTTCAAATATTTCCTAATGATCTCCTTTCAACAGATGGAGAAATGACTGCTCATTACTCAATTAGATGCAAACTGCCCAGAAAAAATTCATTTTGCCTTGTAAAAGATTTTTTTTTCCAGTTTTAATTTGGAAAAAGAAAAAAAAGAAAAACCAAAACATTGGATTTTTCCAAAAGAGGAAAGAAAAAGTATTTGGTGATGGACCTTCCTCCTGTGGGGTCATGCTGAGGCTCTCCATGCCCCGCAGAGGCTAAAGAGAAGTTGTAGAGCTGCAAAGGCAGGAAACTAAGGAGATGACTGACAGCAGAGACTTGGCAGGGGGTAATTCTGTGAGACCTGGTCAGGGGTCTGTCACAGTATTGTCGAAACTGAACCGCTTGTCTTAGACCTTTCATTTTTTTATGAGACAGTAGGTTCTTAGGCAAAAATATTTCCACAACAATTTTATGGCCTAAGAAAGTGTGTCTGTATCTGAGGGTCCATGGAAGAGCACTTCCCATTGTGTGGAGTGGTGTTGGGCTTCTTTCTTGCCAGCTGAGCTAGTTGCTTGTGTAGCGGGTGTCCACGGGGCACAAGCCATTCTCGTCTCCCCTCACCATTGGCAAGCTGGGTTGTGCAAACCACAGCAGGCTCTGTTTCACTCAGTTGAGCATTAAGCACGTGCTAAGCAGAAGCATATGAGTCATCCTGCTGACATGAACTTGAGCTGATGAACAGCAAGTAGTGAAAAAAACCCCAACAAATACTTTTGTTCATGCATGAAGTTCTTTGGTTGTCCAGGGATACTGTTATCTCTGTGAATAATACCATATCCACCAACGTTTGTCTGAATGCCTGAGGAAAAAGGGGAAAAGGGCAGGATACTGGTACCACAGAACTGTAGTCCTTGGAAATTTTACAAATAAGCTCACTGACAAATACTTTTGTTGCTTGGTCACCTTTTGTGACCATTGGTAGTATTTTCTAGAATGCTCATTTTGCTATTATTTCTCTGATTTTGCTGGCCAAACTGGAGTGAACAGTATTTCTGGGTTCACCTTCTTCACATTAGAAGTGCACCCACAGTAGGTGTTTTCTTGGTGACATAGCTAAACTGAGAAAACTTTTCTAGACAAGCTTCAAGAGTGTTTGGTAAATTGCAATCCGCACATCCAATGTTTGTCAGTCGAACAACCCCAGGAAGAAATCCAACCCAGGCATCCTAATTCAGGACCCAAAGTATTACCACCTTTTTATTTGATAAGAAAGCAATTGCCACCATGTTTGAAGACTGCCTCTTTTTGTTGAGATCGTGATTCTCTGCTCCAAAGGAAACTTAGGTAGATAAATGTCTACTTCCAGATGCCTGTGGACATTACTGATAAATTTTTGCAGGAAACAAAAAATAGATATGTAGAAAGAAATGTCTGTAGACACAAAGGAAACTTTTTAAAAAAGTAAAGTCTCTAATGAGTTCAGGCTGTTCTTAACTTAGGTGACAACCAGGGGCAGAGAATTCAGAATGGCATTTAGTGTAAAGGCTACTCAAGCCTCATTGTATATGCCTGCATCATTTGCTGTGTCTAGCCTGTGGGAACATGCTAAATTTTGCTTTGCCGTCACCCCTTTTTTCCACCTCTCTTTCTGAGAACGATAATTTTTAGAAAGAACTCTGGATGTCATATCCATTTTTGGTACATGGGATCCTAAAGGAGATAGACTGTGATGTGAATTCCTAAAAACTGGTTGTGATCCAAGCTCATGTTCTTTGCTTGTTTGTTATTTTTGCTGGTACCTACTTGGCTGCTTCTAGCTTGTGTGTTAGTTTTTCTGCTTATTTCCATAAATAAAATGTTCTTTCTCTGCCATGTTGCTGTTCCCCCTGATTATTTCCTGCTGTGGCCTTAGTGTAATAGTTTTTCTTCTTTTACTTAAAACAGCACGCAATTCAATTTTGAGTTAAGTTAATGGGGGATAGAAAGGATATAGCCAAATCTCTACAGGACTCCCAAGTCTCACTGTAGCATCTCTGCAAAACCTTTCTATAGGTCTGGCTCAGTTTTTCTACTGATTTCAGTTGGCTTTGTTTATTACCTACCAAAGCAGAATACTTTGTATGTCACTTACTATTTAATGAAATACCCTACAGTAACTTGGATTTCTAGTATTAGCTTCCAGGGAACCTGTAAGAGTCCAGTTATTGTTACTGCTATTGGGGCTGTATTGGTTCTTTGCCATCATTAAAAGAATAAAGTATTACATTTGCTACCCTTGCATTAAAAAGCAGCTACATAAAGCTCAATGTGAGCTTTATTATCTGTTGGACTTCCCATAATGTCTAGCATACAATACAGTGCACCTATTTAGCAAAAAGGTTCCTGCTGCAATTGAACATTCTCTTAGAAACAGAAAAGGATTTTCAGGCTGTGAATCTGCAGGTAGTAATTTTAATAGCCACTAATGTAAATTAATAATTCTAATAGCTTCATTTCTGATGCATTATCAGAATACTAGAGAGTGGGTTGCCATGGCTGCTATATTTTATCACTCACAGCTGTGTAAACTCTTTTAGGCCAGCCTTTTTTTTTTTACTAAAAAAGCTTTCGTGTGACTTCGCATTGGGGTTGTTCTTAGAGCTGTCATTCAGCATGGACCAACACAGTTCCTAGGAAAGTATTTTTTACCCCTCTGGGAGACTGAGCCATATTATTAGCAGCTTAGGGAGAAATCACTGTCCAGGGAAACATTCAAGGTAAAACCAGTTGTCATCATGCCAGCATATTTTTCATTAGGAATGCGTAGTCTGCCCAATACTCTTCAAGAAATTTAGTTGCCCAGTGGAATAAGAAGTGAGACAGAAGAATATATTCTCTCTTTTCCAGGATGCAGCAAAGTCCAAAAAGCACAGTCCGTTTCTTGATTTGCAAAACTGTTAAATGAGGATGGGATTTGCATGGATATAAATTTCAAATTTTGAACTCTTTGTCTAATAGCAAGACAAATCTTTAAGTATATGAGTAACTTCATTCCTACTTAGCAAAACATTGCAGCGCACGGAACTTAAGTAAGCCCTTAATTGCTTTTTGTACCAGTTGCTCATCTAAGGCAAAAAAAGTAAAAGTGTAAAAGCATAAGAGGCACAGAACTCAGTGCACAGGACTTCTTACCTGTGATATTTTATCAAAATAATAATCTCTGTGCCGTTTGAGGACAACGCAGTGGTGGTGTTGTTTTAGGGAGCGTCTTAATCATGTTGGCTAACATCTCAGTCCATCTACATTAATAAAACCTTTGAAAGCAGTGTTGCACACATTTGTGTCGAGGAGACCCTACCGGGTTTGCATGATAGTTACATTTCAGCACACTTCAGCAGTCTAACCTGTTAATGGGTGGAGCTTTGCATCTGGTAATGAGACAAACTTTCAATTCCTTATCTGAAGAACATCCAGATCTCTGCAGTCAGCAAAACATCTGCAAATCTCACAGCAACAGACTTTACAGAGATAACGATGGTATTTCCCGGAAGTGCAAGACTGGTCTTTCTGACAGAATTTCAGCATGGCTATTTTTGGCTCTAGGTTTAAGAAATGATAGGGAGTGCCATTATAAAAAAAAAAAAAACCAACAAAAAAAACCTCAATGTCTTAAAATCCCCTCTTTTTTTCTGTTTTGGTACTACAAATAGGCACAATGAGAAGAAAGGATTCAACTACACTCGTGTGCTTTCTGTACATCCAAGCCTACTTTACTTTAAGGTTTCTACTGAACACTTTTCAGGAAAATCCTGTTCTACTGTGCTAGGAAAGTTTTCAATACCTGCTTATTTGAGGATGGGATGCATCCTTAGAAACGTCTCTGTAGCATTGCTCTTTCGGGGCAATGGGAAGAAGACCTTTCTTTGCAACTCAGGGCTCTGTGAGGCAGACTGTGCTGACTGACCTTCAGTGGATACTGCAATTCGCTTCACAGCCTTTCTGCTCTCATTTGCAGCATATTCATCTTCACATGATGCCTCATTTGCTTTCAGAGTTGTTAGGAGTCACCTCAGCTTTTGTACTTAATGTACATTTTGTACCCTTAAAACCCTAAAAGGATGACCACGGCAAAGTAGGGATTAAAAATCTTTGATGGATGACAGTCTTCCTCTTCACAGAAAGCATTTTGTCTGTTTAGTATTAGCACCGTTAGGTAAAATTACATCTCTTTAAATGTCCCAGAATGTGTCCTTCATTATGATGAATCACACTAGCTACATAAGGCACGTAATACAGCACTAAAATGGATTCCCACATGGCACATCTAACCAACAGTGTCTCCACTTACATGGACTGGACAGGACTATTTTATATAATGTAGATTTAATGTACAAAACCTCACATACAGTTATTTTGAAATATAAGCTAATATAAAGATATTCTATTTTTTAAATATGGAAAGACACTGAGGGATTTTTTTTCTTAACTCATCCTGCTTCTTTAAATGGAGTTGATAACTGGATCCTTTTAGATTACAAAAAAAAGTATTTCTGTGGCAAATACAGATACCCACGCACTCTCCCTCAAGAAATAAGTGTATAATCGGATTAGAAGATATTTCAGATTTGGACAATTCTAATTAAATTACTTCTAACTTTCACTGGCCTCTGTGAATCAATCTCTTCTTGACCTTCACAGTCCATCAATAAAGGCAAAAGCAAAGTAAAAAAAAACACTTCCACCTCAAAAAAAAAAGCCTTTTTCTTATTAAAAATACAGGCTGTAGCTGGCTGGATTTGCTTCCCACTTGATCTCATAATGCACTAATATTAGCTAAAAAAACCATACTTATTTTTATATTAACTTTCTTCAATGGTACAAAATTTGTGTGAAGAATTTCTTGTGCACTCTGGTTTCCTTTTGCATACATCATTTACCACCTTTTGAGGTAAGGATCTTAAATGTATGCTGATGCCTTTATTATCTTGACAGTTTAGGGATAAAAGTTCTGTCCAATTGGATGAATAAAAGACTTTTTCCTTTAAATGTATAAAATAGAAGGCATTTTCTTTACATATCTTAGAAAATTAAATGCCACATATTGTTTTGCATAACATTTATGAATTCTTTTACTTGAGAAGCCCAGAGTTTGTGTCTTTGAGGTCCTATTCTGATCCTTTGAATTTGCATAGTGTAATCGTAATCTGATCATGCATCTCTTCACTTATCACAGTAAGGAATAAGGACACACTCTGCCGGAATTCAGTCCTTTTGATGTAGATGATGTGCCTCTACAGCAGGCAGGGTGTCTAGAGGTAGGAATGCATATTTAGTTGCTTGGCTCCTGCTGTGCATACTATGTGCTTAAAATTTCCAATGTTAGCATTTATACAGAAACAAGAAGAAATTAAAAGCTTTTAAAATTAGCTTTCTTTTATGAATTTAATTTAATTACAGTGATGCCAGTATGCATTAAAGTGAAGGTTGCTGCTATGAAACCACATCACCAGAATCAAAACAGTTTTCAGTCAACAATGTACAACCACTATATTAATTCAATCTTGACATTAGCGCAAGCCATCTCAATTAGAGCTATGTCATTCTGTGTCTCAGGACTGAATTTTTTGTACTAATTTTTATGTAATTTAATGAGTGCATCTGGGAGAGTAATGCAGTCTAATGCCTTTATCCCATGTGTAGAAACGATTCATCATAAGCTTCACACTGTCACTGCTAAGGATAGTGCATTGACCTTGGATGACCCTGGTTTGGGACGATCTAGCTTCAAAGTTGGAAGTGTTCATCATGTCACATTTAGGAATGTACAAAATATTCTTTTGGACTGGTACAAAAATGTAAAGTCAGAGCATTTAACAATTTTATTTTAAATCACATTCATAACTTCTTGAAAATCTTTAGTTGCTGAGAGAAATACTATGGGTTTTCTCTGAGAAAAAATGAACCTGCACAAAACGAAAAATAGTAAATCAGGCAAACTTGAGGTTTGTCTTTTGCAACAGAGACTTCACAAAGACTTAACTTGGAAAAATAGAAGATAGATAGATCATTCCTTCACTTCTGTTACTCTCACTCTTTTTTTGCTTCTCTAAATGCTTCTCTGCATATAGCTGTTTCTTCTTTTCTCTAGGTATTTTTTCCTCCTTTCTACTCTCTTCTTCCTCATATCTTTAGTTCTTGCCCTGATGGAATTCAACCATTTAACGTAAAATTACCCAGGGATTCTATTGATGGAATGCATGAGACATTTCCTAAAACACCAAGCAAATGTTATCTGTGCACGGTGAACTGGGAAACAATCAATTCCTCATCAGTTCCAAAACTCATCCAGCTACACTATGATGGATGTTGGGTACATGAAGCCTCAGATGCCTTCCTAACCACTCACTCCTTAAGCCTCTCTTTTTTTCTTTTTCACTCAGATGATCAGTATTACTATAAAACCTAACTACAGACACTGTCCTTTTGCTGCCTGCACCATAAATAATGTGGGACAGTTTCTCATGACCCTTCTGTTCTTTCTAAAAAAGAGCTTCTCAGCAATGACCATAATGACCGTTGAATTAACTCCCGTGTAGGTGAGCCCATTAGGTGCAGCTCAGCTTCGCAGTCCATGTAAGTTATTGTTCTCCTGCATGCTGTCTCTTGGGCAGCCCTGCTAAGAAGCCACAGAGAAATGTAGGATTGTCATCAAATATCTCTTCCTCTGTTTCAGAGACCCAAGTTGTAAAGTATTCTCCATAAAATAATAATAAACAGAGATGTGAGAGTAGTGGGAAAATGTACTATAAAGCTTCCATTAGTAAATGAAAATGGCTGTCACAATCATGTGAAAGTTCAAGGAGGCAATCTTGTTAAACAGCCATTTTGCATAGAGAAATTTTTACTGATACAGACCTTCTCAAATAACTTTGATGTTTTCCAGAATGATTTATGATTGCTCTGCTTTGAAAGAAGAAAGATCAATCCAACACAAAATAAAGTTGGCTAGCAATGGACATTTAGTCACAGCTCAGGCACTCCACATTCATTTGCAACACGCTTCTATACAACGCAGTAGTGATTTCTCCCTGCTGAAGAGCTTCGTGCGCTTCTTTGATTCCTTTTCATGTTGGGATTTGTTTTAAAACAAAATCATGTTAGATGCTCCAGCAACACAATGTTCTCAACACAGATGACAAATTTCTCTTAAATGAATAGTACCAAAGCCAATGGCTTCACCACAACTAAAACATCATGTTTCCATTTGTATTACCTTCTGAACTCTTCAAATCCATCCATGTCTTGACGTGACCAGCCTTCTGAAGTTAACAATCGTACTTAGAACTCTGAATTTCTTGACCTACACAGCCTCAAAACCTGCAAACTTCAAAGATAAAGGACAAAAAGGAGACCTTTAATCTATTTTCTCAAGTCAGTCATCTCCCATGCATCTAAATTTAACAGCCAGGTCAGTCCTCAAAAGCATGCAAAACCCGCAGCCAAATACAATTAATGGAACACTAGACCAAACATTGAAACACATGTCCCTTTAATGGTACTGTGCAGACAGTACTTACCCATGTAGCGGGAATGTGTGATTCTGAAGTATAGGGTAAGAGCAACCAGCTACTTTTCGGAAATCTTTTAATGAATACACTTCAAAACCACCCCATGTGTGCTACCTGTTATAGGCAGCTTTCTTACACTGTTGCACATCAGTATTGATGAGCAGCCACTTTATCTGCTGGGTCTCTGGACCCTTCTTCTTCCTTTACTTCCAAGATCTCTGCTCTGTGGTTTTCCTGGGGGTCTCTGCTGCAGCCTTGTGATGACTTTCTGCTATGTATGTCCTTATCCTAGAACTACCAGTGATTTGGACTGTCCAACCATGGTGTTTCAAAGCACATACCTGTACTACATATTATTTTCACTTATTTATATGTATTTTTCTCATTATTGCAATATTAAGGAGTTTGAATTTGGTTCTGTTGAGGTTACAATCAACTCTTCCGTCACAGGGACATATTCAGGTAGCTGTGGTCTTATGATTGGGCTGGCTAAACCTGACTTCTGTCGTCTGCTTATTGCTACGTTCTTGCTGACTGGACAGTGTATTTTGAATGCTTTGGTCTTGCATCATCAGTTGCTGACTTTTTCATAATTATTTGAAAAAACTTTGCTGCAATATGCAAATGTTTTCACTAAACATTTAAATATTATGATGGTATATAGCAGGATCCTGGCCTGTATTATCAAGACCACAGTAAGAAGAAGAAATAATACATGAAATAGTTTAGATGCTATAGAATTGTAAAATATATAATCCCATTAAAAAATATCACTGTATATTGTTTCAAGTTGTGATGCTCATGTTGTGACATTTTGCTGGATTTGTTTGGACTTCTAATTTTGCTGGAATTCTGTAATTGAATAATTCACTGTAGATGTAGATATAAGAGATTTTGCTTAATTTCTTCCATCCACTGTTCCTGTGGGAGCATAGTTTTAAATCAGTGTAAAGCCTGTGTGTTTTTTCAATTACTGTAATAGCAGAATTGTATGTTTGATTACGCACTTGAATCCCTCTGATTGAGTGTACAGAGCACCAAGCATCTTTGGATAAAATTTTATTTTCAATTACAAAGTGTGATCTAAATGCCAAGATATCACATGGCAAAGTACATAGAGTATGCTTTTTCCAGACTGAAAAAGATAACTTTTGTGTTGAGTGATTCTTCATGGTGATGGATATTTGCTACTGTTTTCCTGATGCTGGAGAACAGTTGTTGGACATATCTAAAGCTGGTTGATTAACTCATTGGAAACAAAAGAATATTTCTGCTAAATTGGTACATGCTTGCATATCATACAGATCTATAGTAGTCTGGTTATCGATGTATTACCATGGTTAGGGAATTTATGGCCTCTACTATTTCTTAGAGACTTTATACAATCATGAGATCATTAACTTATACATACTTATTTTAAAATACCCCCAGTGTAACACTACACAAACTATTTTGTTTCCCAATCATAATGCTGTAAAGCTGCATGTAAATGCGTGCAACCTTCTGAAATAAAATTTACCAAAGCAGACACTTCTGCATTTTTGCTTCTTTTAAGCACAGGAAAATTACATTTTGTAACAAGTTTTGCCTACCAGCACATCACACAGGCAAGGTAAGAATCCATATAGATACTGTTGTTGTTTTTATAATGCTTGAAGCTAATGAAGAAGTTAGAAAGAACATGGGTCTCCTTATTATGTTGTAAAATGTACAAACATTCATTTCCCCGAAGGAATGCTTTCATCATGTCATTGCCCATCAAAGATAAATGCAAATACATTGAATATGGATCTGAAATCTATACCGTTTAATGTCTCACTCACTGCACCTACACTTATATATAAGTAAAATACTTAGGTTTCTATATTTCCATTCTATACTTATATTTTTAATCTGTTGCCTGCATGCGTTTAGCCCAAGATATGTTCCAGCTGACAATTCAAAAAATTGTGTTCAAAGGAATTTTCAAAGGAAAGTTGATTTTTGTGATATGCAACTCTGCTCTAAACTCAAAAAACCTTTCAGCTTTGCATGGTGGCTTCAAACATGTAGGCTTCTCTCCATGGATTTCACATCCCTGCAAAAATAACAATCAATCATTTAATTCTTCACTCTATTCCTTTCCCGTTTCTCTTGCCTTCCTGCACTTTTGGCAGCAGTTTCTTTTAGGACCACACTAATATTTTCACTCTGGTTACTGGATACGCAGCTGTTTCATTACAGTCTTATCCATGACTGTGCTTACCTATGAATTTTATTTGAACCTTTAGTCATTGATTAGAGAAGATTACCATTTGAATACTCCCCCCACCCCTCTACCCCATCCCCTTATTATCTTGGTAGGATTTTAACTCTCACATCCTTCTTGTAATATTTCTTCAACTCTTCAAAAAATATCTACGAAATTCTCCATTTTTGTGGTTGCTGGACTTACTGTGCTTAGACATCTCAACCTGGTTTAGTCTTTCATATATGGCTACTTTGAAACCCTCTTTATAAATATTACCCAGTGTTCTCAGTCACTAGCCTGGCTTCCATCTTTAATAATTTCTTTTCTTGTGCATATCCCCTGGCCATTTTAATTTACTGTTTGTCCTGCAGGGTGGAGCAACTTATCAACAATCTACCTGCACCTTAAATGAACTGTCAGGCCTGTCAAGTTCAATTAATATACTGCTACCCTTTCAATTTGCATTTTTGAGTAAGCAAAGCCCAAACAAAATTTGTTGGGGCTTCTTGATCATTTCTGATATGATTTTCACTGTTTTACCCTGGATGTTCCTGCAGTGCTACTAGTCAAATTCTATGTTTGTCCCGTTTAAGTATCATTTTTTGATTGTTCCGACATGATTGGTGTCCAGTTCTGTTTCAACAGTGGTGTGTTCACTTGTCCTTTGACCCTTCTGGTTTGGAAATTATTTTTGACGGTCACTAATTTTACTGTTTCTTGTGCTTGTTTTCATGTTACTTATTTGCATTCTCTTCTTAAAAAAGAATGTATCATATTCTTGAGGACTGTCATTAATTTCTAGAAAATTTGGGTTGTACCAGACTTCTCCATTGAAATTAAGTTATTCCATGTTTGTACAGCTGCTGCAACATCCATTTTTCATATTACCTGGGTTCTTTTTCTTCTGCTTTTTTTTGTTCCAACTCCTGTACTTCATCTTCTGGGCTTTGTTTCTAATTTTATTTAATCTTCTTTTCTTTAATTTTCAGCTTTTTTTTTATTCTACATATTTTTGGATTTTTTTGTCCCATTTTTTTGTTTCTTTTGCTTCTTTGTCTTCTTTGTCTACTATCCTAGCTCTGGTTTCTCCTCCTGCATTCTGCAATACTCAAATAGCTTATCTTTTGAACTCTCTGCATTTTCGTAGGTGAATTTCTCATTTCATATTAACAGACATCAATAATTCATTCTGCATTTTCTTGTGAGCCATAGAAGATATTCCCTACCCATAGATTTGGATCCCATTGTGAGAGCCATGATTCTAGCTGATAATTCATTTCCTTGTGTCCTAGAGATGATGAGACAAATGTTGTGATCCCTTCAATCTATTGCTCCATTTTTCTGTTACAGATCTGATTACTACCTGTTGGCTAACTGGTTACCAATTACGTAGGCTGTTTGGATACTTAAAACTGTTATCACCAAATGGTGAAAGGAAAAGACAAATGTTTCAGATAGGTGCTTACGCTGTTGAGGCTGAAGTGCAGCTCGATCATGAGTGCAAGACAGAAGATATATCCTTCCTCATGGTAGATTTTCAGTAGTACTCAATTTCCTAGATTGGCTACCTCCTCCACCAATTGCTACATGCAGAATTAACCATCGGTCCTCAAAAGCAGGTAACCAGATCAGTATACAATCAGGCACCAAAATACATTTATGTTTACGTTAGCAAGAGAGTATTACCATAGTGTTAAGTACCACCGCACTACTACATCACTAAGAGTTCAGGATAGAATCTGAGCCATGTGTTCTCCACACCTGATTTAAAATACAGGGTAAAGCTAGTTGCTTTTGTGGCTGTCTTATTGATAGACCTTAAAGACACTCCACCTATGCTGTCCACTATGGGCAGTTTTGTTAGGCTGCTGCATGTCTGTATCAATGTGTATGTATGTCTGCTGGGGTCTCTGGCCCAGTCTTCTTCCCATATTTCCAAAGTCTTCAACTTTGTGGTTTTTTTCTGTTATACTCTCTCTTATCCGAGAGCCACCAGTAAACTTCTCTGCCCAACCATGGTATTTCAAAGCATATATATATGTATGTGTGTGTGTGTGTGTGTGTGTGTGTGTGTGTGTGTGTGTGTGTGTAATGCTTCCTCAACTTCTTATTGATGTTTATCTAATTCTAGTAATTATATTATTGTGGATTTGGATTTAGTTCTTTTCAGGTTATAACACCCAGAAGAGTAAGTACAGAAGGTTTTCACTAAAAATGAACAGTGTGGAACTGTGACAGATGGGCATTAATCTGTCAGCAATTATATCGGACACAGAACAGAATGAAGTTGGGAAGCTGTAAGTAAACATGAACCCTATCTTTTCTAAAGGAAAAATGAACTGGACAAAATTTGACACCTCTAGGCAGAATATATAGATTGTAAATCCATGATATTTTAAGGTAGGATCCTGGGACAGGTGGAAATAAAAAGCGGAGGCCAGCTCTGGGGAAAAGGCGTTATCCTCACTTGATTTTAGAAGGACTATCTATGATACAGGGCCAAAAATCCAGTACCACAAATTGCTCATATAATTGTGAGACCATTGGTAGCATTTTCAGAGAGCTTCTATGTGAATGCCTTTGAGAGGTGAGATAATGGAGGCAGAAATACTTCATATGAAGTAGTATGACTGAGTTCACCAAAAGAATGTGAGGAGAGGGTTAAACAAAAAGCTTCTGTACCAGTGGCTATGGTAGTACCGGGATATTTTGGGGGCAAAAAGATTAAACAAAAATTAAGAAGCTGGACTGTAAGAGATTCTGTGTTCCTGTGTTTACAGAATGTGAGCTAACTGACACTACAATTTGTTTTATTTTACTTTCCTTTTGCTCTTTTAGTCATGGTAAGTATTGTATTTCTAAAGTGTTTGCGGCTTGGGAATGTCACGATAGAATTGTCTCAAACATATAAAATCTATCTATCTATTTATCTGCCTGTTCTGAATGATGTCATATTTCTGATACTTGCGTGGCATTTGTTACTCAGCGAAAGGCAACCTGAGATCCATCCAGCCTAGGATAATTTGCTATGAGGTCTGAGAGCTGGCAGGTGAATACAGCGGCATAGCTTCTGAACTCAGAGGAGATCTGAGTTTATGAGGTTATAAAGGGACAAAAATGTATTTTGTCACATATGCCAAACATATGATTCGTACTTCAACTCCCTGGAAAATGCTTACACCAATTTAAACCATTTTTTGAGCGTATTCTTACATTTAACTGATAATTGTTTGTAGAATCAGTGAAAAATTCTACCATTTTTACAGACAGAAGGAACTCCACTGTAATTATCAGTTCATATGAAAACATAAACAGATGCCCCATAGCAACACATATTTCATTGCTGAGAATGTAGATTTTGTTAAAAGATCCGGAGACAGTGAGTGCTGTGAGTAAGCAAGACTTGCGTGATTCGCATTCCAGATGCCCTCATGATATGGGCACTGGATCTGATTTTTAACAATATTAATGTTTCTACATTTTTTTATGGAGAGATTTGGGTACACTGGACTTCCAAAAACCCAGTCTGTTTCTTTTGTGGGTCAAAACTTGTCACCAACAGGAAAACTACAAAAACTCCTCTGGGTGAGGCTTTTATTGCTGAGCCAGTGCCAGGTACCGCTTTGGGTGCAGTGTTTGGAGCAGTGCTGAGCAGTAGCTGGTAACACAGCAGAAAGGCAGCACTTATTACTTCAGGCAGGGAACAGCGCTAATGTAATTATACAGCTTTTAGCACTAGAGCTAATATTTCCAACAGAAATCGGAGCTGAGTTATACCAGATTGGCCAGTACTAGCTAAAGGATCTCTTTATGAAAGAGGATAAAGGTTATCTTTTCTGATGGATTTAAGGCTAGATACCTTCCTCTTCTGTGCCAACGCCTGATGCTAGGCAATGATGTTACTGATGTCAAGGCTATCAGCAGATCTCACTGCAAGTGTTAAATAGGGGACAGAAATTTCTCTTTTAGAAATATGATGGCTAGGAATAGTTGTTTGGGTTTTTTTTTTAATTAAGGTTTAGATTGAAACTAACTTCATGACATGATTCTGAATGCTAAGACTGAAGGCCCGGTACTAGGCCTGGGTCAGTAAGAGCTAACTTCTGCAGTACCACTTTGGCAAAACACATGCCCTGTTACCTGCTAAAGTCACCATCAGAGACAGAGAGAAGGAATGAATAGAAAATCCGTGGTGGGTACAATATCTTTGTGAAAATGATGGCTCTATTTTGCTTCTGTTGTAGTGTTTTCTCGTACAACATGTTCCACAGAGAAGAAAAAAAAATAGAGGAGAAACTCTCATGTGTAACACAGCAAGACAGAGTTGTTTAGCACAGGTAGTACTGCTAATTTCAGAGTTAACAAGCTCTACGGGGTTCCTTTAACTGAGCAAGGACTATCAAACTCATTTTGTTACGGGCTTTGTACCATCATATCCCAATTATTGAGCTACTTCTGAGGGATGCTTTTCGGTTACTGTTTGAGATATTTTGTGCAATTCTTCATCTATACTAGGAAATATTTGCTGGGTCAAGCAACACATACGTTTTCCTGTCAAACAAACAGATGTGACCATCTGCTCATGCTTTAAAGGCATAGTCTGTCTGATCTTTACCTGACTAATACTTGAGGCCTTGGAAATGTTTTGGAGATAAGGAGTTAAATAAGAAGTGAATTATTATTTCACTGAGGCCTCATAGCCAGCCAGTCTGAACAGGCCTTCTGCTTCAGGTCACTTCTATTCTGCTCATTCCTGCACGGGTAGAGTGCATCTCCATCTGTTCTTGCCGATGTGGAAGTACCAGCATTTTTGCCCTACTTTCTAAGCTACAGACAAAGAATTGTTATGTTTTTCTGGGTACTCTTTAGCCACAGTATAGCTTTGCAGTGATAGATGGGAGCCTGGCATAGTAACTGAACAGTGCATAGGACTTTTTTTACAGATTCAATGTATACATGATGCCTAGACCTCCAGTAATTTTATCTGTCTGATAAGGAACAGTTAAAATGTAGTAACATAAAAGCAATTTACATTTATGCAACATCTTTCAGTCACAGAGCTGTGGAATTTTAGCACAGCAAAGTAATGTGAAGTTTTATTTACAATGTCCCTGCCCAAAGACCACATTAACTATACTTGCCATTCCTGGCACATGTCTTCTCCTTCAAGAAGTCCAGTGGTACAACACATTATCACCCCAAAAATCTACTGACTTCTCCTGTTAGGTATAACACTAGGACATTGTTTACTCGCATGTACTCCTTTTCACTTTCACCTGAATCTTGTTACTGTGTTTCACCCCAGACTTCTCTGCTTTGGACTGGGCATTCCCTTTTCTACACCTCTGCTTATTTTTGTTGCTCTCCTTGGGGCTACATACAGCTTGTACAGATGAATCTACAAAATGTAACCTTGAGTGTTCATTGTCATGCCACAGCTATGTGGTGCGTAATACCATTGTTGGTTTTGTTTTAAAGTTATGTTGTTAAACATCTTGCCCTGTTGTTACAAAAGGAATCAACACCAGCAGCATCCCAAGAGTCTTGCTTCCTATTGCGCGAAGCTAGCCTTAATGCCAAACCTGATCATTAATAATTCTGAGCAGTCTTCACTCATTAAAGTAGTTCTCCTGGAGTTAGTGGGATTCTTCACATGAACAGGATAACTACCATGAAGCTGTCCAAAGGATTAGGCCTATTTAATTTTGAATGAATAGCAACCTATTTGAAAACTGAAAAAGGACAAATGCCAAAATAATCAGGGGTGGCAAATGGTACAACATGTTGTAAATACTCTGCTGATATCTCCACCCTGTAGCTGAAAAACAAAGATTTGATATGCAGTGTCTGACTGAAGCTTTCAAAGAGTTTGATAGCAGCTCTGCCCGTTGGCTTTTTGTGCACTTTAGCTCTCTAAGACAATGCAGAATTCTGTGCTCTAACTAGAGGTTTGGTGGTTATTGATAACACATTAGGAGAGAGCAGACATTAATTATCTTCGCTTATAATTTAAATTCATTTTTTATAGCATTGCAGCATCTTGTCATTAAAAATATAGATGCTGAATGATTGGGTCTAGAGCCCCACAGAACTCATCAGCAGATACTGTGGTAGGTATTCCCTTTGGAATCAATTAGAAACATCTTCCACAACTATGTTTCTTCTTATCCTCATTTGAAAGGAATACACAAACAGCATCTTTAGGCAAAGGAAAAAAGGCTTTAACATCACTTACATCAAATTAGGTAAAGATTCTCTAATAAATTGTTAATCTTGACACCATGTGAATGTATTTAACTGAAACCTTGACTTGGCATATTCAAACTATTCACTATGTGCTATGAAAATATTTTTAATGGGTTTGCTAGTAAGCCTTTTACTGTTTCAGGAATGAAAATATAGACTTAGTAATACTGTAATCACTCCTCCAGGCCTACTCTTTATGCCATATTTAGAGGAGTGTACCAGCAAAATGTCCAACTCTGTGAGTGCTTGAGCATTTCAGCCTCTTCATTTCTGTGACTAATGAAACTCAAAGGTTATTTGTTTGCCCCAGTATACAGGCTCATATCTGTACAGAATGAGGTCATCAGGGCTATTCTGGGACTCATCTCCTTTAAGTTGTGATTTGTCCTGGAGTAGCTGCAACGAGTGAAATAACAGCAATACTTCACTAGTTTTTGCTTGAGTGACTAGAAATTATTTTTCTCTTGCAAGAGGAAATGTCTTCCATTGCTGTGAAGATGGGCATGAAGGTCCATATCCAGGGACAATCAAGGAGCTGAGCAATGCCCTGGCAGCAGTCAGCTGCTACTCAGATCCATGTGTTTCCAGGAAGCAGCCTCAGCATAAGCAGAGGGGGCTGAGGGAGCAGATCAGACACTGCCCTGTTGGTTCTTTATCCTACATTATTGTCATTTAGGAACTGTGCTTGTTGACAACTGGAGCAGCCTCCACTACTGGCTTTAATTTTAAAGTAACAGCTCTGAGTTCAGGGTGATATCCCTAAAGCTTGTCTGATTTCTATAGAACTGTCCTGGCCTTATAGAGTTAAAATCCAGGCTCTTGGGGAATTCTGCTCCAGAAGGAACAAAGTTTATCTTTGTTAGGTAATTAGGCTATGGAGCATAGAACTGAATAGATTATTCCCATAAATAAAGTATTGGTATTAATGAGGAATGGATATTATCGCAAAAAAGATAAATGGAGAATTACTTTGCAACAAAATTATGTATTAGAAATAGTGTTGAAGTTCCAGGGTATTTGTCTCATCAGCGCAATGAATCTAAATAATTGCTAACATTACATACATTTGTGGAACCAATAAAAAAATTATGCTTTTTAAGAAACGAAACGTAGCCTAGGTCTGATAAATTCCATCCATATATTATATCAAGACTTATGGCTAATATCAGGATTTAGTATATTTTAGGACTAGGAAAAAGTAATTCATTAAAAAAACCTCCAAAAATACATGTTTATTCTTAAAAACAGATAAAAACAACCTTTCAAAATTCTTCTATTCAAACTTCTCTTGAACTAGATGTGCTTCCCCCTTGCTTCCCCTTTTCCTTCTCTCAAGGATCTGCTGAAGAAATTCTTTGCTGTCTATACTTAGGATTAAGAAAATGACCTGGAAACCAATGACGCAGAAGACTCTCTCATGGGGAAAAGTGCTAGAAGAATCTCTGAAGAGTTTTGAAACTTAAATATATATGCCACAATGTATCAGTCAGTTTTCTCAAGATATAAACTATTAACCCCAGCTCTAGATCTCTGGAAATACTTTCAGTAACTTTTTTCTTCTCACAGCCCGGGGAAGTCATTGATGATCGAGTAGGACTGTTTGGCAGCTTCCACACTTATGCATGCTGAGATTCTACTTGACTACTAGGTCTCAAAAGTCTTGTGGATGTTTGTATGCAGATACTTGTGCCAAAGGTAATTAACAGGCCAGCAGAAAGGGGAAAATGTTGCTTCTCAGAGCTGTGATAAAAAGCTTTCATATCTGGCAAAGTATATAAACTGGTGTGACAAGACATTTCACAGAGCCACCACCAGAGCACAGAGTGAGGAGTCAGAAGATCGAGGCCTTTGGTTAAATTTTATCAGGGTTTCTGGGCAAACCACCTCAAATTCATGTGCATATACTTCAGTTCTTAATCTATAACATGAAGAAAAGATATCAAATGCTCTTACAACTGGGTTGGAATTGTGTGGTAAAAAGTAGCTGGCTATTAGAATCTGGAGACAATAAGATACAATAAGTGGTCTAATGTTTATAAATATGCAATTCAGGAAGTCGTGTTTGTGATTAAAATACAAATTAATCGTTTGTTTATTATTTCCCATGCTGTGACGATCATTCAGATACTAAATATCAGGCGCTATTCTCACACAACCAGATGTATTGCCACTGATTTTTTTGTCAAAATAATTCCTTACTTTTCATAATACTTTCCAATTTGTACATTCCTTTTTGTTTGCTTTTCTATTGAATGTTGAGAAAATCCTTTTTGTTTGCTTTTCTGCTGAATGTTGAGAAAAAAGGCACTCTTATTTGGTTCTGTACACGGAGTCCATAAAAATGCTGTGTACACATCAGGGCAAATCAGACTACTGTAACTGTCTTGATTGCAGTTGCTGATGCAGATACTAAAAATCATACAATAGCATAGGCACACTGTACTTCCCCTTGAGGTATTCCTCATGACAAGATTAACCTGTCTAAACAGAGACGCCTATTTGAGATACCATCTGAGATGTCCAGTACAGCTATAGTAGCCATCAGATGCAAATCATAGTCTGCTCATATTTACACCTTTTTGGAGCAACAGCTGGAAACTGGGCAGCGTAAACTCCTTACACATGTGAGCCTTAAAACCAAGACGTTTTTAAATCTGAAAATATTTCTAGGAAGGACAACAAATACAGTTCACGTGTAACACTTCAAATGGGACAGTCACCTCCAACCCTTCAGTGGTTCTTGTTTCTTCTGTAAGACAGAAACATACATCAATTAACTATCCCTGAAATACGGATCCAAATCGAGGTTTCCCAAAAAAGTGTTAACAAAGCATACTGGTTATGTGTTTTCATTGCATCAATTGCTTTATTGATAAATAACCCTCACAAAATGGAATAGTTTGTTGACAGACAAAAGCACAATCAAACAACGGACTATTTAGACTTGCAAATGACAGAACACTTAATTATTCCAAAACAACATTTCCCTGTTAGACTACAATCATTATATCCATCATCTTTCAGTTTATATGCATGAAACATTTATCATGTCTTCTAAAAGCAGGATTCAGTCATCTAAATATAGATTTTTGGACCATCCATTTCATCATGGCATTTCATCGAAAGCCCAGGATTTCATTTATTTTCAGTTACAGAGATAAAGTGTTTGTAAACGATGTGATAAGACCATAAAGAAAAGTGAAGTGAAATTCAGCTCCATACAAAGATGATAAATACAATACCTACTTTGAACACTGGGATTATTGTGAAAGAAAAATGAGATATCGGAAGTCAGCAGCTATGTTTAAGATAAGAACTTTTTTCTCCTGTGAATTTTTCATTAAAGTCAGTGGCCAATAAAGAATTATCTGAATGATTCTGACTGTTTCAGACATCAAACTAAAAAAAAACTCAAACAGAGAACAACTCAAATTAAAGAAAGCAAATGCTGCAGTATTCTATCTCTCGTGTTGTGGAATTAATAAAGGGCTCATTTCCAGTTACTAAAAAAGCCTGGAAAAATTTCCATCACATTAAAATATGTTCTGGTCAGAAGACATGTGATTTTAAAATGCTCATTCAAGACAATCAAGCTAGAATCCTTCTCCTAAAACAATATCTGATCTATGTGTTTGTGGGTGTTTCCAGAAGAAGCCTTCACGTCAAAACCTTATTTGTGCAGTTTGCTTGCATGCATTTGGGATGTTTGTAAGAGCATTTAAGCTGTACCTCCGGGCATTTTGGCTTCACCTTCACATGAGTTCACTTTGGCAGGATTTATTTCTTCTGTTGTCCCCACCCCTTCACTCTCTTTTCTTTGTTTGGCAGAGTGGCAGCTTCTCTCGAAATCACTGCACCCAAGCATATCTGAATGATTGTTTTCACTTTTGTAAGGCAATCTAAATCATAACTATCATAATGAAAATGTGCTTGCATAATTCCTGTGGGCTTTTTTTTGCACAGGCTGCAGAGTGGAGGACGTTCTTATTTTATTTGCCAAGGTAACAAAATTAGTTGTTTTCTATGCTTTTTCTTAAATACAGCTATATAGGAGATAAACTTTTTTCCCTGTTTCTATCTGTTGTTTTTTTCTTGATAAACAAAATCTGAAGCAGAAAACTAAATAAATAATGGATGTACAGAATGTTCTTGGCTTCTGTATAAGACTGCAGGTGTCCTTTTGTCATATTCATTTGGCTGGCAAAGTGGGAAAGTGCTTGCAACCTGAAGTTAGCTTGCGTAACAAAAGAAAGTCAAAATATGGCACAGAAAGGGAAGAGAACATTGATTTTGTCTATTGTATCTCTAGATGGCCCTTTCTAGGGAACGATCTAGAGATGAAATACATATTATATTAAGAGAATGTTACAGTTACAGAATAGTTGAGGTTGAAAGGGACCTTTGGAGGTCATCTTGTCCAAGTCTTTTAACAGAGACAAGGATTTAAAAGTGAGGAAATACTATATTTCAGGTAGTCTATATAACCTTAATTTGTCTTTCCCTGAGTATGCATTTAAACAGAGCTTTGATTACATGTGTTAATCTTATTTTTTTCCATTTGACCCCCTGGATTCAGAGAGATCACAGAAAAGGAGTTAGATGTTGATACTTTTTTAAGCTAACTCAATTCCCTTTATGATGTCTCTAAGCCTTTTGTTTTTAATACACACTCCTCAAACCTTTATCGACAACAAAATCATTATACTTCCTCCTGTGTGTTTATATCATGATCAGAGAATGAGACCCTGTTGAGATACTTTGGATTCAAGTTCTCATTTCAGTGCTTACAAAAGCATGGATTTCTACCTTGCTCCCTCACACTGGGATTCTTGATAGGGCAAGGTTAATTCAAGCATTTCCTGACTTTTGAATCCTGCAGAAGTTAATGACCCTTCTATACGTTTACTGCTCATCCTTTTTACTCTGCAGTTCCCTAAACTTGTTTGTAAAACACTCTGTGAGCAATATCCAATCCACCCAGAGCGTTTTGCAAAGTTCAGGTCAAAGCAATTGTCTACTGTAGTCACATAGACTAATGAAGGCAGTCCTGAGCTCTCTTTGGGCACATTCTCTTTAAGACACAAGATATTTGTTACCTTACAAGTTCATTGTTAGATAAAGACAGGTCTTGAGAACAGACTTAAGCATGATGCAGGAGCTTCCTGATCCTTACTGCAAGTGCTTCTGTTCTCACAGCTGTAACTAAGATCACTTATATTGTCTTGAGAGGAGCTGAACTCTAATACTGCTGATAGGTGGGTCTATCATGCCTGATTTATGCAAGGTGTATGAAAAACATTGTGAGTGTCCTTGGACTATATATTTATATATGTATTGGTGTGGATATTCTCCACACAGAAGAATGTACATTTTGCTCAAGATGTCATAGTTTTATAAGAAGACAGCATGATTACTGCAAATGGAGTGTTTGGAAAATTTACATTTTAACAGAACATGAGTGTGTGAGAATTTAGGTTTTTAGGAGATTATGGCTGGATCAGATTTCCACAGGAGTGACAGAAGATAAGTCTTGACATCAAAGTAATTTCCTTACAGAGTTTCAAGCTTCAACTCCAAAGCTCAGACATGCTAGAGTCTCTCAACATAATGGTTTCAAGAGTTCTTAACATGACTAAAAGGATGTATTTTTACTAAATGTGTTCTTGGAATTATCTGAGTCATTTTCATGACAACTTTCCAAAACGGCTTCAGTTAGAGATGGACACCCACCATAGAAAATTTAAGCTGTAACAGTTAAAATTTGGCAAACTGTAGAAGTAATTGAAAATAAGTTTTGATAAATGAGCATTAGTCAATCTTAGCTAAAGGCATTACTTCTCCTATTATGTATATGCATGCACAAATATCTAATACGTTTACTCCTGCTATGCATGTACATACCTGTTATATATGCATATATATAACAGGGAATTAGTATAATAGTTTTTAATGCAGCTGGCAATCAGAAAGACATGTTTTTATGTGGAGCAATAGCTTATACTCTTTAGGCAGGATCCTGAGGTTAAACTCTAGCTCCAAAGCCTCCAAGTTTTTCACATAAATTTAGAGTTCATGAAAAGAGTCAGCCTGATGCTTGTTGAGAAAGAAGTCCTTTGTTTGGGTACAGCACAGAGGCACAGAGAGCAGCAGCTCAAGCTTCCTATGTGACTCTATCAGATGTCTCATCCCTGACCTGGAATAGGGAGAGGTGAAAGGTTACTCCATTCTTCATGCTCATCCAATACTTCACTTCTCTGTTGAGTGCCAAAAGAGTATCAATTACTGCCAGTTGTGTGTTGCTTTTTGTAATGTGGACTCCGGTCCATTAAGAATTGGACTGAGGCCACAAAACCATCTCATTGAGCCTGTTGGAAAGCCATCTTGATGGCAATGGCTCTTCCATCATTTCCACAATTGTTGATTTTGAAATAGGTACATGGATTTAATGTACTTCATTACTTGAGTCATACAGCTTCCCAACTTTTCATTTGTGTTTGGAAAGGAGGTGTCAGGGCTGGAACTCTCTCTACTAATACTGATAAAATAGAACAGTAATTACAATCTTTCAGTATAACCAGGGTGCCTGGTAAATCTATGCTTTTCTAGTAAGGACCTTGTTGCAAGAAAGGTCACAAAACATTATTCAGATAAAATTGCTCTAGTTAGGTAGTGTATGCACATTCTTAATATTCCCTGCAACAATTTAATTTATGGGATACTACAATGAGAAACAGGCTATGATGGTGCTAGTGTAACAGTATCTTAGCAGCAAATAAACACAGTGAGAGAAACTCTTCCTTTTAAAAACAACGTAAAGGAAAGACATTCACTCCCTTGGGCTATTTCTTTTCAAAGCATTTGCATTCTACTATACCAGAGATATTCTCAGTGAATCACATGGGGGATATGGACAAATGCCATGTATAAGCTAATTAGTTTTGCACATGCATTTCACAGACAACATTTCAGACACTTTGCCCTTACTATCATGTGTGTGCATGTAATTTATCCTGAAAATACATAATTGCATTTATAAATTATAGCTGTATCTAAGCTGTACTGATTTTACTTCATCCATTTTCTCACTGGACATAGTTACAGTTTTGCAAACAGCTATCATGGATATCCTAGAGCCCAGGATTTGAGTCCTTCCAAGCACAGATTCTCTGCAGCCATTCCTTTACCTCTCTGCCTTCTTCCCCAAGACCTGTATTTCAGACTTGCCCTTCTCAACTCTCTCACATGCTTGTATAGCAGCACTGGGATTTCACAAACTCTCCCTTCCAGCTCTTTGCCTCAGGAGCAAGAGGAGCAGGAACAGTGATAGATAATTCAGAAAGGAGTGGCTGGTGCTTGCAAAGAAAATCCTCTCTGCCAACACAAAGACTCCCCCCTTGTGTGCTGCTGAAGATGAGGAGGCCGTGCTGGGGAGGCATCACTATGTGCTTGGTGTGTTTCTGTACTCTTCTACAGGTAATCTTTATAGGACAGTGTCAGACCCAGGGTGCTGTGCTAGAGAGCCTTTTGTTCTGACTCTGGTCAGCTGGTTTTGGTATTCTTACTACTGGGTTACTGCACTGAAGATGCCAGAAGCAAATGTTGAGCCCCTTTGTAAACACAAGCCCAGTTTGAGGTTGATGCAGCACACTCTATGAGAGGCTGAAATTTGGGCCCATTAATTAGCAAGGGCCTCAACTCATAGGGCTCAAATCTGTATCCATACTCTTACAGAGTTTCAAGTAATTCAGGTCTATGGTTTTGCCTCTGGCCCATCTGTCCTAAAAATAAAGTGAAGTTGACAAATATCTCTCTTAGGCAGCTGCCCTGAAGGACTGAATATCATTACAAAAAGAGACATTAGAATACAAAAGGCCTTAGTAATTTGTGTAGGGTCTAGTTTCCAGTAACGCTATAAGAAGACTGCCAGCATTTTGGTGAAAAGGGCCTGTAGCACAAATCTTATTAACCAAACTGAATGAGGAACAAAACAACCTCCCATTGAAGTCAATGGCAGAACTACCACTGGCCATGTCGGTGTGTGATCCAACCTTTGCAGTATGGAATATGAGCACTTTCCATTAATTACCTGGTCAATTAGTTACCAAGGTCTTTTCATTCAGGAAACGAACTCTGTTTAGGTCACTGTTTACGCACCATGTTTAGAACTTCAATACAGTCTCAAACACAACAGATTTAAACCTGCTATTTTTCCTAAACATGAAACTCTATGGATAGCAATAAAAAGTTTAATGATTTTAAAGCATAGTACAACCCAGGACCTGATTATCTTCATAAAAGACTAACCATGCTGTCCTCCAAAGTGAAAATTATAGTATATTTTCTATTTAGCACCAAGTCTTCATAAGGACATGGTGAGGCCAGTTTTACTCCTCTCTCGAAGGGTAATAACTATCTTGCATTTAGTGCTTGCTAACTGCTGTATTCACTAAGACACTTAGGAGTCAAAATCTTTCAAACCTCAGTGAACCTGTGTGTAATAACCCATGTAGAAGGTGAGAGAGGTGTATCTGGTGTGCTTTAAATTAATAGCCTAGCTTACTATTAGAAACATGTCAGAGCAACATTACTGTTGATTTAATTGCTGATCAAAGGCTGTAGGTAAATACCAATTCACTACTTTAACAAGAGTGTAACGTGGGCTATGGACAAAGCTGGAGATAACCCGTTTCTCTCAGACTTTTCATAGATCATGCTGATTAAAAAATCATAATTTATATTGAAGTTTTGACATTAATTAATTAAAAGATCATCATGTACTGGATTATGAGTTATTTCAATTTTTAAAATGTAATATATTATATCGTGATGATTTATTTTATTTTATTTTGTTCTTTCTTAGTTCAGTGATCTTGTAAAAGCTTTTAATTCTCTCCCATCTTCCTCCATTGCCAACATAGCTCAGTATAACCCAGACTTCTTAGTAAACATTGCTACACATGCCAATATTCTGTCTAATTTTAACTACACATTCAATAATGCTAAGCTATTTCAGTACCTTGAGCCCACATTCTCAAAGGTATTTAAGCACAGAACTCCTCTGAGGATCTTGGCTTTGTTGCTTTCTAAAAATGCTAGAATTCCCATATGTGCTAACACGGCAATGGTAAATGCACAACTAATACTGCTGCTGTATTTACATAAACTATTATAAATTACATTCTTTCAGTGCATAACATGATTATTAATCATCCCATTCAGTTCTGTGTTACAGGCAACTAAATAAGGAACACAGTGGGCCCTTTGTAATTACTTGTCCTAACTTCAGTTTTAAAGCCAGACACGTTGTGACCTTATGCTGATTTTGGGTCCTCTATTATATGAAAGAAAAGAGAAGAAAATGTTTACATAAGATATTTGACATTTATTAACCCCACTGAAATCTCTCGCATACAGTAGTCAATAAAATGTGCAGTATGTACATATGGGTACAGTAATTAGCACGTATGTCAGAGTAAAAAATGAACTCTTTCTGTCAACATGGAAAAGGCTAGGAGAAAGGTAAATCAAGATTATTCTCTGCTCATATGGAACCTAAATAGTTCAAAAATAATATACTGTCCTTAGAAGCTACAAATTATTAAAGCACTGAAATAATCAGATCTGTCCCTGTGTTTTTTTTGTGCACTAAACTGTTACCACCCAAAGCCCTCAAACTGATGATGCAGCTTTCCCCTTCTACTGTCTGTTCCCCAAATCTGTTGCTTTGTCTAATTTTCTCTTGCCTAATTAACATTGGTACTAAATTTAGAATTGTCACAGCCTGAAAGGACAAGTTATGATCTATGCATTCCTGTATTAGCACTAATTGAAATAGTGCTTGGGGAAATATTAATCTAAAATTGAACATTAGTTGAGGATCATATTTTTTTCCAAACTGCCTGGTATATCTGCAAGTAGATGTTGTGCACATACAGATAATAGACTTCAAATAATAGACTTTTAGCTATAGGAACTCTTAAATATTGCTCTGTGAGCAGAAGCATAATGCTCTGACTGGGTTAGTTAGGGATATTTAGAAAACTGCCTGCCAAGGGAATGCAGAAAGTTGCACTGTCCTGGCTGGGGCTCTTTGTGTTACACTTTCTCCAGGGGTACAATACGGCTTCATAAACAGTTTTAACAGCTATATCAGACAAACCTGCACCTCTGCTACAGGGCTAGTTGAGATGGGAAGCAAGAGAGTACAATCCGTCTGCTTCGCACTGCAAGCACCCAGCTGCAGGAGGTGAGAGACATTGCTTCTATGTTCCTCCCACACCGTCTGCCTAAATACTGTTCTTCTGTATTCTGGTCCATGAAACCCATTTCTTGAGAATCTGGCCCTGCATTTGAATTATCATCAGTGAATCAAGCCTTCTGAGGTTCAACATCTAATAAATTCTGCCCCTAGGCAAGGAAGTGAGTGGCCATTTCATGTTCTCTACAGCTGCCTGAAGAATGTATGCAGAGCAGCACGAGGAGGGAGAGGTAGGTGTGAGAGGCAAATGATGATAAAGAGAGAAGAGCATTCATGCTTTTAAGATAATGGACCTAGTGAGGAGCTGGAAGATGGCTGTAGACCTCAGAAGAATGGTTCATGCAAATAGTAGGGAGGATTCGGATGAGTGATAGTCCTGGAAAGTAAGAGTCATACAAACCTTTTGAAAAAAAAGTGGGTAGGGAGAAGAATGGAATGGAGAGGTAAAATCCTGAAAATATTTATTACTGAGGAATGAATAGGAAAAACAGCGTGCAGAAGATTAAAAGTGACGTGTGCTACTGAAAGGTTGCGCAAAATGTAGAGAAAAGGTGCTAAAGGAGGAACTAAGATAGGGAAATCCAGGGAGCACCACCAAGGATTGTGTCTTGGCAGGGCTTTCTGAGGTACAGAAGATACAAAGCTGCAATTTATTCTGGGTTTTTTTTTATTATTATTCTTTTTTTGTTTTGTTTTGTTATTTTCTCTGACACAAGATTAGTTTCATGAGACGTAACTCTGAGGATTATAGCATATTTTCATAAAAGTCATTCCAATGAAAAGCATCCCAAATCTCCTGGTCTCCTGCTAGTGACTCAAATGTTTTCCCAGGAAGCATTTTTCATCTAAGATTAAAAGCTATGTTTTGAGTCTTGTGAAAAGATAGGAGGACATGTAAGGTGTTAGCCTGTTTAATTACCAACAGGCAACAGTTCTCATATACTGCATACAACTCAGTGTGTCAGGCAAGCCCACTCAAAAAAAAATTGGAAGAGAGAGTTGTCTCAGGTATCTCCAAGGTAAAGTCAACTTATTCTTCCAGAAAACGATGTTTTGATATCTGTGTGGATAAAATTGCCACAGCTTCTTACATAGAGGTTACTTGGACCTCAATAGCCAAGTAGATAAAAATAATCTTCCTTAATACAAATTCAGAGAAGTAATTGAAATCCATTTCCCATTACAGTAAGAAACCCACAAATAGTCTCCTGTCACCAAAATGCTCTTTTTTTTAATGCATTTTTTTAACATTGCTTATTATGCATGGAAAACACTTTCATGCTAAAAAACCCATTATCTTTTTCTTCAATGGTCTGTGGTCAAATGTATTTAAAACAACAACGGTAATAATATACTATATCCACTCTCTCCCCCCTTTTTATTTTGCCCTGATACATAACCTTAGGAGTGTTCCCAAACTATTTCAGATAATTTTGCCTTAAGAAAAAACAATGTTCATTGAGCACTGTGTGCTAAACCTTTTAAAATCTCTCATTTGGGGGATGCCAGTCTTTCTCAACTCACTGTGCCTGAGAAAATACAACTTTATACTTCTTTGGTTTTCTCAGTCTGACAAAAGGGTTTTTATATTTCTTATGAATTTTTGATTCTGCATCTCAATCATCCAGTAGCTGAATACCCAGAAGTTTGAAAGTTTCCAACTGTTACACACTATGACTAATTTTTTTTTTTTTAAAAAAAGAGCTTTATGCCACATATGAGTGACTCCTTATCTGCAGTTTGCAGGAAAAAAAATCAGGAAAATAAACATAGAGATCTGTTAAATTATGAATAAAGAATGCACTTCTTTATGGTTATTTATAAAAATAATGAGCAAAGCATCAAAGAAACTTTGTTTTTAAATTCTAATGAAGGAGACAGATTATTTCCTCCCATTTTCTCCTATCGCAATACACACAGAAAAAGGGAAAATTTCCAGGGACAATGAGAACAAACCTATAAATGCATTTTTTTTCCAATAACTTCTCCACAAATTGACCAAGGAGTTGCTAGATATGGTTGGGCTTTTATATGAAAATCAACCAAGTATGAGATAGTAGGAATATAATTCATGTACATAGAGGGAAAGGGTTTTCTGAGATTTTGCTCTGCAAAAAGCATGGCTAAATCCATCTTAAATTATTCTTTGACGATCTGTGGTCATATTTGCACTATTTTGTTCTTTTATTTTTTCCATTGGAAATGGATTTCTGCTTGGAAAGATGTCTCAACATGTCTACAGCAGTTTATTTTGTAATGTCCTTTATAGCAGTTACTGTACCATCTCTAAGTTTGTGGAAGTAGCAGGGGCTTGAAGGCTAAAGGGTAGATAGAAGAATTCCATAAAAACAGTATGGTGAAGTACGGTGATCCACCTAGCTGGTTATCTCTTATTGCACTAGTGCTACCACTATGTTTTCCCACTGCCTGCATATCCTGGCTGTAGATACAGGGGCTCACACTGGATTCATGCAGGACTGAAATAGTGCTGGTTGAAAAGGAGGAACTGTTCAGATAAAACAGAGCTTGTGCCTCAGTTCATTAAATGAATTACACATTAGTGCCTGATACGTTGGAAGGTCAACAGAAAGGAAGACAATCCTACTCTTCTAGCTCTTGTTGCTACAGGTTGCAATCAGTGGCTTCTTCCCAGCTTAAAATTTGGCCTTGGCTATCCGCGTAATCAGTGTCTCCATTCATTATTTGTGAAATTTCCTGTATATGGGATAGCACGTGAAAACACTTCAGAAATTTTTGTTTATCCAGTTTATTGCTGCCATAGGCTACAAAGAGCACATTGCTTCAGACTCAGCACTGCTCAGTGTTTCCTTCCCTTGGCCCTGATCCCTGAAGCTGCTGACAACTCTGAGACTGTCTGCCTGTCCATAGTCTGCAACATCTGTGGAGATCTTATAGCTTTGCAGACATTATCCAAGGAATGTCTGGCAAGTGATTGTACAGGGTTTTCTTAATGTGTGTGTGGCCTGGTCTACCTTGGTATGTGGCTACAACTGATCTTGGAATAATGCATTCTTTCCTTGACTGGACAGCCTACCAGTTAACCTTGGACAATCAAGCTCCAAAGTTATTTGCACAAATGACCTGAAGTCTGACCTCTATGAACACTCAGTAAAACTTGGTCCCTAAAGCAATTATGTGAAAGGATACAGCACACCTGAAGGGAGCCCATTAATAAAACTGAAACTTTTTTCTTTTTTTTTTGGCAGCGTTACCTCCTGTTCCAATGCTTTTGGCATATAAGAGATCCAAGAAGTGAGATTTTCCCCTTACAGCACAGGCAACCAGGTGGTTTCCCCAAGGCTCAGCATCAGTTGTAAAAAGGGCTGGCAGTGAATAACAATATGATGGTGATAAGGAGCAGATAATTTCAGCCAATGCAACTGTGGCACACTGATGTGATCGCCAGGGAACTGAGAGCTTTGGTAAATTCATTGCTTCTATGGCAAAATACGCTACTAAAAGATCCCAGAAATATTTAGAATCAGAAGTTTATTTTTCCCAGAATTACTCTTGTTTTTACCCAGAATTACTCTTGTTTTCTTATTACATTATACTTACTATTTTTCTTCTGTTTCCTTTCAACATACTTTTTTTTCAAATCCTAAACAAAAGATTAAGACAAATTATTTTGCAGCAGTATATGAGTTGGCATTGACTAACATTATGATCTCTCAGACAGCTACTTATTTAAGGATTTTTGAAACCACTGGTAATTGACTTAGCACAACCAGACAGCTTCTCTGGAAATGATGGAGTCTATTGTTTAAGGACTTACTATATTTTCTGCAAGTCATTTAAAAAATGGTTTTGATCCTTCTTAACTATTACAGACATAAAGGGATGGTGAAAGTGTGAGGTACAATGGTGTTATTTAATAAAGTTTTACTAAACTGTCTGCATAAATACAGATTTGAAGACTAAAGCTGGGTAGGGGGAGTTGGTCATAAATCTAAACCTCAGTGGCAAGCACCATCAGTAACAGAGGCAGCTGGAGACTGGAAGAAACGGATTATAATATGCAAGGCACTCGGCTGTGTCAGCCTGACAGCCTCTCTGTCTGCTCCACAGGACTCCTGTGAAGGTTGCCATGGGCTCAGATCCATGTGTCCCTGATGCATATTCAATGCCAGACCTCATTTTATTTTCCAGAACAGGGCAAATTCTGCAGACATACAAGAGTGACACATTCACACAAACAGCCACATCAGCTGGATGCCTAGTGATATCCAGGAACCTTGGGGACTTGGTCCCCTAAGTCCCCGAAAAGCAGCAAAATCCCGAGAAGACATTTGTAAATCTAAATCTTAAAATCTGGGCGCCTTGTCAAACTGTGCTGAACAGTCTGATTGGAATGGTTGCTGTTTGTGGAGACAGATGTGGGCTACAGTGTGGCTGTTGCATTAAGGAGCTCAGAGGCTCCTCATTTCTGGTTTTATGGCTAGGACACCCTTCTGGGACTTGAGAAATAGCAATCTGAATAATCTGCATCTGAGAAAGGCACTGAAGAGTCTCCCCTATCTCATACTCCAGTCTCTGAGAACTCAGATGCAAAATGTTGTATCCCTGTTGGGAATGGCCTATACTTTGTATTAGAGAGAAAGAGAGGATCGGCTCCTGGTGAGAGTCTATTGCTTTGCCTCCTTGTCAAGACAATGCAGATAAAGACTGGTTGACATACCTTTTTCCAGGATTTCTCAGAAAGGAAGAAGTACACAAGTCCAGTCAGTCCTGGCAGCGATAGATCTATGTGATTTATGCCCCTGTGCTCCCACAACTAATCTCCATGTTTGCAAGCGGTGAAGTTCTATCCAGATGTGCTGTGCTTACCATGCATTGCTGCACTCTTGATCTCCATACATGCTGTGGATATAGCCAGGATTTCTCTGTTGCTGCTCTGACTTGATTGTTAGACGGTGGGTCACCTTATTTCTAATGTGTACAGTTGTCCAATTCCACTTAAACCTAATTCCTAGCTAGAAAGAAAGGGTATATGTAGGTTTGAACAGTTCCTGTACCTGCCAAAAGGTAAATTAAAAAAACTCAAAAAACACTAACAAAATTTTTGAAGAATTGTAATTTTTTTCTTGCAAAATCTTTGTGACTATTGAAATGGTGAAATATTTTAGAAAATTAACCTAGCACACTATGGATGTTTCAAGTTCCAGTGCTAATATGAACATCTTCTTACCTGAATTACGAAAATGTTCATGGAGACGCATGGAGACGAAGAGGCTGTCAGTTACCACTGAGAAAAACAGAGATCCATCTATCCTTTTCAAGTTCATAGCATGGCATAGGGAATAGAAATAAAGAAACTGAGAGGTCTGAATTTGTCATTATTGGGCTTGTACAAATCTGATTTACTTTTCTGACATGAGTGGAAAATTTCAGATCTGACTGATAGAAGAAGAGAATTTACTTTACTTAGTTTTCTACCAATGCAAAACAAAATAAATGCCAGTCTTGGGCTATGGCTGCCCTTGACTGTCTTCAAAGAACAATAAATAAAACTGACTGGCTCCAACAATTATCTGCAGATCATGATACCTCAACTACAACATAAATATAACAAAAATTTAATTAGTCCTACCAACAAAATCTCAAACTTTTTTAATTGCTAAAAGTGAAACAGCTCTTCTGTATATGACAATGTCAATGTTATGGGTTAAGCCTTGGGTTCTTGATGTAATGAAAGCCATATTTATGGAAAACGCTATCTATCAGCTAAAGAAATAAAGGCCATGACTAAACTCACAGGCTGAGACAGGTAAAACTGTACTGTTTTTATGAGAAACTTAGCAACACTGTGCAGATATATTGTGATGATGCTCTACAGATATACTTACCTACACTGAAGTAAAAATACATCTGTATATTAAAATTGTATATAAAGCAAAAAAAGGGATATTAAGAAGACAAAACCTGAAGACTTTGTACTTTTTTTTTGGACTGCCTTCTGCCATGAGGAAATTTGTGGAAAGGGATAAGAAAAACTGCTCCACTGGGAAGACAGGTCACATTCCTATTTGTATGAACAACAGCTGTATGGCCTCCAGTTGCACCAGGGGACGTTCAGATTAGACTTTGGGAAAAAATTCTTCATCGAAAGGGTGGTCAGATACTGGAAGAGCTGTCTGGGGAGGTGGTTGAGTCACCATCCATGGAGGCATTCAAAAGATGGGTAGATGAAGCACTTAGGGATGTGATTGAGTAGTGGATAGGTACAGTTGAACTTGATAATCTCAAAGGTCGTTTCCAACCAAATGATTCTATGATTCTACAATCCACCCCAAATCTTGCAGAAATAGACTTATCTGAAAGGATATCTATACTATAAAAAGCGCCAATGACTGATCATCAAGCACAACCAATCTACTTCAGAGAAACTCCAGGATTCCCTTGAGACTTCAATACCTCCACCTCCATTAAGGGATCATCAAATGCGTAAAACAGTGAGTTATAGGGGCACTGTATTACATTATTCATCTGGATTACATTTCTGTCACAAAGTTCATGAGCCACCACACTGCTTTTAAACTGTTGTTTACAGACTAACCTCCAGTCAAAATCTGTTCTGTGGGCATCTTTCTGGAAAATGGCCTTTCCCTGGCAGAGGAAAAAAGCTACATTCGGAAGAGCCATTCACATACAGCTCCTAAGGTATGGTCCTGCCAGCTCTCACTACAGTCTGTTAGGAGTTTTGCTTTTCTGAGATGCTGTTTTTTCTTCTCACTATTCTTGTGTTTACCTAGGAATGTCGGTATGTCCTCGTGCTGAAATAGCAACAACTGTGTAAAAGGTATTTCAAATAAAGGAATGAGAATGCAAATGGAAGAAGAAGCTAAGAGCAGGAAAAAGGAAAGAGAATAATAAAATTAAAAAGACAATCTGTTCCTTTTTTACATGTCTTTGCTTTCTTTTTTTGTTTGTTTGTTGTATTTTTCTGGAAGAAATGGTCACTTAAGGAGCTTTGTATAGGTTTGGTGAAGAATATTGAAAGCCCATCAACCTCTATTAACATATCAGGCACAATTTAGCTGATTTAAGCAATAAATTATTGGATCTGGAATGTAATAATGGATGTATCTTATGGAATCATTCTCAGATTAGCCAGAATTCATTAGTAAATAAAATATTCTGTGAAAGAACATTGAATAAGGTTTATAGGTAACAGAACTTTCTGTCTTTTTGCTTTTGCAACCTTAGCCAACTATATTGAATTAAGTCTTAGTAACAAGTATTGAGTTTTACTATTTATTTGCAGGACAAGTGTATATAAATGTATTTAAATGACTACGCAAAATTAAACCCAACCCTCAATCTGTCAGAGTTGCAAATGTCATATATTGCAGCACAAAAGGCTAAGCACCTCTAGTCTAGGGTGAATTTTTATAGATGTGTATTGAGGCAATACCAGCATTATTTTAAGTGGTGGCATGCTAATGTTGCTCATGACTATCTCTTAGTATTAATTAGGAAGGGTCAAATTAGTTCACGAAAATCACAAGGGTAAGTTGAAGCCACAGGTTTAATCTCTGGCTTCAGTCACTGCCCTGGTAAGAATTATTTTTGACTCTACCTCCCACAATTAACTTATCATCTGCCCCAGATAACCCTCTATTGAAGGGTCTTCGTCAAAAAGGGAATCAGCTCTTCGCTGGCTGCTGATGTTCGATGTTACATGCACTAAGTGACCTAGAGCAAAAAATAAACAAGTTGAATGTTATTATGCAGACTTTGCAACTGTTTCACGATATTTGGTGGGATAAAAATAAGAAATTCAATAGAGTTTGTGTGAAGGAGTGTGCAGCTAAGGGTAAAAGAGAAGCCTTAAAAGAGGATAGGGAGGGACTAGAAGAATCTACATGAAGCAGCCAAAATGGTTATTGAATTTGGAATTCCACTAATAGACACCACTGGTTGCAGATTTACAGCTTCATCTTTGTTTAAAGAAAAAGGCAGGCACTCTCTGGCAGGTGGTTGGCTTCCCACTCCCCTACAGCAATGGTGACCAGGCGTGGCAAAACCTCTGCCACCAGGAGTGTAGGCATCCAAACTGAGCCACTATTACGGGACGCAGCTGCCCAGACTCGGGACTGCAGGGAGTGTCTCAGCTTGCTTGTGGTTCCTGAGGACCATACAAAAAATGCCTGTCTGAGGTGTGAACAGATTCAAGATCTGCTCCTTATGGTTGCAGATCTTAAGGACCAGGTAGAGAGGTTGAGGAGTATTTGTGAAAGTGAAAGGGAGATAGACTGATGGAGTAGAACCCTCTCTCCTCCCAGTAATCCTCCCCAGGAGGCTGAGGAATGCCATATTCCTCATCAACAGGATAAGGAGAGTGACCTGGTTGGTGAGGAGGGCTGGGAGCAGGTCTGCTCTTGTGGGGGTTATAGACCTCCCTTTCAAATGCCACCTTTCCAGCTGCCCCTGCAAAACAGGTTTGGGGTACTGGAATTTGATGCTCAGGTGGAGGATGCTCAGGTGGAGGATAGTATTACAGAAACTCACCCGAGGAGGCTGTTAACCTCACGTTGCCCGTCAGACAGGTCAGGACTTCAAGTAAGAAAAAGAAAAAGAGGGTCATTGTAGTGGGAGACTCCCTTCTCAAAGGGATGGAGGGCCCTATCTGTAGGATGGATCCAACTCATAGGGAAGTCTGCTGCCTTCCCCAAGCCCGGGTAGGCGACATCACCAAGAGACTCCCTAACTAAACCCTCAGATTATTACCCGCTTCTGGTGGTCCAGGCTGGTGGTGACGAGCTAGCAAAAAGAGGGTCAAGGGTAGTTAAAAAGGAATTCCAGGAACTGGGACGGTCAATAGATAGGGCAGGAGCACAGGTGGTGTTCTTCTCGGTTCCTCCGGTGGCAGGGATGTATACAGATAGGAACAAGAGAATGTATGCACTTAATAAATGGCTTAGGGGCTGGTGCTGGCAGAGGAATTTTGGGTTCTATGAAGGGGAAACCTTTACGGCATCTGGCCTGCTTGACCTAGATGGGTCTCGTCTAACTCCAAAGGGTAAGAGGATTCTAGCTCAGGAGCTGGCAGGACTTGTTGAGAGGGCTTTAAACTAGGCATGAAGGGGGAGGGGGGAGTTACTAGGCTCACCAGAGATGTTGCTGTGGAGGATGGGCCATCTCAAAGGGTGTCATCAGTAACCCAACTGAAGTGCATGTGCACAAACACACGCAGTTTGGGGAACAAACAGGAGGCGCTAGAAGTCCTGGTCCAGCGGGAGAGCTATGATATAGTTGCTATCACGGAAACGTGGTGAAACGACTGTCATAACTGGAGTGCTGCCATGGAAGGCTACAGGCTCTTCAGAAGAGACAGGCGTGAGAAGAGGGGTGGAGGGTTGGCCCTCTACACTAGGGAAACCCTGGATGATGTTGAAGTCGAGATCAGTGATGACCAGGTTGAGTGTCTATGGGTAAGAGTCAGAGGGGCAGTCAGGTCTGACCTGCTGGTTGGAGTATGTTACAGACTGCTCGACCAGGAGGACGATTTGGATCTTCTATTGTTTAAACAGCTGGAGGCTGCCTCTAAATTGGCTGCCCTTGTTCTTTTAGGAGACTTTAATCTTCCGGATATCTGCTGGGAACTTAACACTGCCGAGAGGAGGCAGTCCAGGAGGTTCTTAGAGTGTATTGAGGAGTGCTTTCTGTCACAGCTGGTGAGTGAGCCCACCAGGGGTGAGGCTCTCCTTGACCTGCTGTTCACAAACAAAGAAGGGCTGGTGGGTGATGTTATTGTCGGAGGCTGTCTGAGGTGTAGTGATCATGAGATAACTGAGTTCTCTCTAAACAATGTAACAAGAAAAGCCAGGAACAGAACATCGATGCTGGACTTTCGGCGGGCAGATTTTGGATTATTTAAGGAACTGGTCAGAAAAGTACCCTGGGAAATAGTTCTTAGTGGCGAGGGGGTCCAGGAAGGTTGGATGCATTTCAAGAATGAAATCTTGAAGGCACAGGAGAGGGCTGTCCCCATGTGTTGTAAGATGAGTCGTAGGGGCAGACGGCCAGCCTGGATGAGTAGGGAGCTTCTGAAGGAACTAAGTAAGAAAAAGGATGAATCGCCATTGTAAAGAAGGGGATGTAAGCCACGTCATGTTCAAGGATGTTGTTAAGTCGTGTAGGAAAAAAATCAGGGAAGCAAAAGCCCAGCTGGAGCTCAAATTAGCCACTTCTGTTAAGGATAATAAGAAAAGTTTTTATAAATATATCAATGGTAGAAAGAAGGGTGGCAGCGACCTTCACTCCTTGTTGGATGTGGGGGGGAATATAGTAACCAAAGATGCAGAGAAGGCTGATGTACTTAATGCTTTCTTTGCCTCAGTTTTCAAAAGTCAGGATGTCAGCTCGCTTGACAGTTGGTCCTCTGAAGTGGTTGATGGGGGTAGAGTGAAATATGGCCCTCCTGCAATCCATGAGGAGGAAGTTAGAGACCTGCTGAGCCACTTGGACTCTCATAAGTCTATGGGGCCAGATGGGATCCATCCTAGGGTGACAAGAGAGCTGGCGGATGAGCTTACTAAGCCACTCTCCATAATCTTTCAACAGTCTTGGCTCACTGGAGAGGTCTCGGAAGACTGGAAGTTGGCCAATGTAACGCCCATCCACAAGAAGGGCCGTAAGGATGATCCAGGTAATTACAGACCTGTCAGCCTGACCTCGGTCCCAGGTAAAATCATAGAGCAGATAATCCTGGGTACAATCATGCGGCACCTGCAGAATGGCCAAGAGATCAGGCCCAGCCAGCATGGGTTTAGGAGGGGTAGGTCCTGCCTGACCAACCTGATCTCCTTTTATGACCATGTGACTCGCTTGGTGGATGAGAGGAAGGCTGTGGATGTGGTATACCTGGTCTTCAGCAAGGCCTTTGACACTGTCTCCCACAATAGACTCCTAGAGAAGCTGGCAGCCCGTGGCTTAGATGGGAGCACTCTGTGCTGGGTTAGGAATTGGCTGGATGGCCGAGCCCAAAGAGTGATGGTGAATGGTGTCTCATCCAGTTGGCGTCCGGTCACCAGTGGTGTTCCCCAGGGATCGGTATTGGGTCCCGTCCTGTTTAATATCTTTATTGATGATCTGGATGAGGGGATTGAGTCCATCATCAGCAAGACTGCAGATGACACCAAGCTGGGAGGAAGGGTTGATCTGTTAGAGGGTAGGATGGCCCTACAGAGGGACCTGGACAGACTGGAGAGCTGGGCTGATTCTAATGGGATGATGTTTAATAAGTCCAAATGTCGGCTACTTCATTTTGGACACAACAATCCCATGCAGAGCTACAGACTGGGGACAGAGTGGCTGGAGAGTAGTCAGGCAGAAAAGGACCTGGGAGTGCTGGTGGACAGGAAGCTCAACATGAGCCAGCAGTGTGCCCAGGTGGGCAAGAAGGCCAATGGCATCCTGGCCTGCATCAGGAATAGTGTAGTAAGCAGGACCAGAGAAGTTATCGTCCCCCTGTACTCGGCACTGGTCAGGCCTCATCTTGAATATTGTGTCCAGTTCTGGGACCCTCAGTTTGGAAAAGATGTCAGGATGCTGGAGTGTGTTCAGAGGAGCGCAACGAAAATGGTGAAGGGGCTGGAGCACAAGCCCTATGAGGAGCAACTGAGGGAGTTGGGGCTGTTTAGTCTAGAGAAGAGGAGGCTCAGGGGAGACCTCATTGCTCTCTACAACTTCCTTAAAGGAGGTTGTAGTCGGGCAGGGGTTGGTCTCTTCTCTCGGGTGACCAATGACAGAACTAGAGGGCATGGACTCAAGCTTCGTCAGGGAAAGTTTAGACTTGATGTTAGGAAAACGTTCTTCACTGAAAGGGTGATTGGCCATTGGAATGGGCTGCCCAGGGAGGTGGTGGAGTCGCAGACCCTGGAAATGTTTAAGGGGAGACTGGATGAGGCAATGAGTGCCATGGTTTAGATGATGGTTGGTGTTAGTGTTCGTGTTAGTGTTGGGTTATAGGTTGGACTTGATGATCTCAGAGGTCCTTTCCAACCTTAGGATACTGTGATACTGTTATACTGTGTAATAGATTTTTATTGAAAACCATAGTTTCATTGTAGTTGAGAAAAGAATAAATGAATAGGAGTGATCCAAACAATATAATGTGTGAGGAATTTAAAAAAGCGTTTGACAAAGCCTCTTTTAAAGAAACTAAGCACTTGTGAGATAACAGAAGAACTTTTGTTATGGATTAATGGATAATCAATGAAGGTTAGAAACAAACAACATGTTTATTTAATGGAGAAACAGAGAAAAGATTTGCAAAATCTTCTTAAGATCAGTACTGGGATGTATGTAAGTTCAGCATAGTCTGAATCTGAAAAAGAGGATGATTGTGTTGTCAGTCACTGCTAAGTCTATACGATATACAGGATTTTGGCATAATCTGTTTTGAAGTTCACTCTGCAGAGCTACAAAAGGATCTCATAGTCATGAACAGGTATAGAATAACTTAACATCTCAATATAAAATTCAATGTCAGTCAAAGCAGGGAAGCATATACAAAGAAAGTAAATTTTGCTTCAGGTACACAGTCATGGGTTATAAACATATTTTTATGAGATATAATCATTGTTGATAGTTCTTGGAATGCATCAACCTAATACTCAGTGAAAGTGAAAAAGGTAAATAGAAGACTGAGCAAAACAAGATTTGTGGAAAATATTTTCTTGCTAAGTTGGCCAATTTACGTATTTTTTAAAAAGGAGCAAAGCTATCAAGAACACTTCAGGTCTGCCCTGCCTGGCTTCCTCCCTAGGGAGCCCCCATGGGAGGATGCTCTGCCCAGCTTTGGCTGTCCTCACCCTGGCTGAGCTGGTGGGATGGGCCTTAGTTGCCAAATGCTTCCTTGCCTGTACTTATGAGCCCCTACAAACCTCAGCCCCTCTCCAGGTGAGACACAGTTCGCTGACACCTACATTTACTTTTTCAGCCATGTATATGGAACAAAGAGAGTCAGAGAAAATGTGGTTAATGTTACTACATTGAGAAAAATTCACATTCTCCCACCTAAATCCCACCAGAAGTCTCGTAGCAGCTGTGAACATCTGAACCTGAACTTTATTTAGATGGAGGAGAATAGGCAGCACAAAAGGTGCATAAAAGCAGGTTTTTGTTCATAAGGAGAATAGGCTCCCCCAGTTTTCTTACTGTGCTGCACAGCAGCATTATGCTTTGTTGAAGAGTAACTTTGTCTTTACCCAAAAAGTGACAATTATTTGTGAAAAAGGACATAGTGATTTCTGTGCAGAAATGTGTATTTTTGTCCTGTGTTCTGAACTTTCGAAGTATCATCTTAATACATAAGAGCTTGTAAATATTTCATCTCATTAGCCAATCCTGATTTGATCATCCCATCTAAATCATAATAAATATGAGGAAAAATAACTGGTGTCACCACTCCAGTCTTAACATTGTGTAATACAATCAAAGTTAAAAAGAGTTTCCCTAGTACATGTCAGGACTGATGTTGACTTTCTTTACAGGAAATACAGATGCTCTTAAACTTTCTTGCCTATTTCGTTTTAAGAAGACGAAACTACAGAATGCACTGGCCAATCAAATAATAGTGCAAAGAACCTAAATGTCATGTTTTGTAAAGAAATGTCATGTTGTGTAAATAGAGAGATCACCTAACCAAGTATATACTGAATTCCAGAGCGGATATTTCACCACAGGTAGCAGAAGAGTAAGATAAAAATAATGAGATGAGTAATTTCTACCAAAATCCGAATGGCACCCTGAACTTCAGAAGCATGTATTCTGGATTTGGTTTCTAAACACGATTTCTTTAAAATGAAAGACAAATTGGCAACTTGGCTTAAAATCCATTGTGGCCTATTTAATAAATAAACACAGAAATCACTGATTGAAGATATTAATTAGTGGAAAAGAGCCTTGACAAATGCCAGAAAATAATTTCACAGCCAAGGTGTAGTTTTATCTGTGTTTCAAATAGTTCGTAGAAAATACTCCCCTAAAATGCCAAATATTTTGTTCCGGGATAAAGCTGACTGTCTTATTGTCTACTTTATAAGTCGGTTATAGATTATGTCTGCTTTTTAATTCCCACAAGGAAATGACATATTTCCATCCCCTTAAAGATTAATATTAACTTTGACCCTGTACTTTATGGAAATAAATTTAAAACCTTACATTTTTTGACAGCACTACAGCTGTAAATTTGCTGATTAATAACCATAAGGATACGCAACTGAGGCTGCAAGCTACTTAAAATAAAAAGTGCTCCTTGTGTTTTGGTTGCAGCTCAAAGAATAGCAGGTGGTCACTGTTTACCCTGCTAAAGCAAGACATTCATTTAGAGAAAGCTCATTTTGGACCAAAGCTGAACGTCATGCCTGAGTGATTTTGTTCCTAATAAAGCAGCCAAGAGTCTCATTCACATTGTTTCATTTGAATGAAAATTAGCTGCTTGCAATGGCCTGTCCAGGAGCTGCTATTTTAACATAGTTCTCCAGGTGTGCTTATTGGTTACTCTCAGTCTAAGAATTTGGGAATAATCTCTTAATGGGTCCACATTTCCACATTTGACTTTCAGTGAGAGTGAAAGTCAAGCAAATGCAGGAGAGAAAGGAGCAGGGAGGGATGGGGAGGCAGCATCTTCTCTCTGTGACAGTCACCTTCACCACCTGGTGAGCACCATTGAGGTGGTGGGCCTATATATTTTCATTATGAAAGGAAATGTAAGTGCTCAGCGTGATGCCGATGAAACCAGACAGGAAAGCATGCTCAGGGAGCACAATGTCCATATAATCACAATGCATACTACTGTGATCACTACCACATCTCGGACAAAAGGTTGAAACAAGCTGAGATATAAATGCTAATAGTTTTGTAGGTAACAGATTCCACCACATGGACTTTGAAGGATTGTCTTGAAAAAGCTGGTTGCTTTTGCTTCGTAGGCCTTTGCCAGGCCTAATTGTGGAACGGCAGGGTCTGTGATGTCTCTTATCAGATATGTAGTCTGTCAGAGCTCCTCAAAAAAGCAATTCACATGATCTAAACACTAAGGCCACACTTCTCTAACTATCACACTGCAAAATGAAAATTATTCATGTCTAATTTCAGCTTCTCACAGGCTATCAAAACAAGTTAAAGATTCTGCATGCCTCATGCAGCCAGCTTTTAAACTTGGACTACTCATTTTTTACCATTGGTATGGAGAGAATCTGCTACAATGTTTAGATTGTTGCATTGGTCAACTAGTAAGACTCTCCCCAGTTATTTACCATGGGAAAATTAAAAAATGTTAAGAGCTCTTATTTGGGTTCATTCCAGATACCTAGGATATACAGATCATCAGAAATATATTATGTGGATTTTTTCTATGTAAAGTTAAATAAATAGAAAAGGGGTTTAGAAATTCAATACTCCTTGCAGGCTTGATGCAGTTTAGTCAATATCTTTAGTCCAAAGTGGAATTTTGTTTTTTAAATAAACATGTGCAACTGTGACTGCCAGTGAAAACACTGAAGTACTTTGAAAGACTTGTATTTTGAGGACATTCCACCTTGTGTAAAAGCAACTAACGTTTGAAATCATGTGAGAATTTGTGAGAATTGCAGCTTTACAATTGGACTGATGGTTCAAAGAAATAGAACTGACCCTTTAATATATGGAATATTGTGGTGGGTTGACCTTCGTTGGACACCAACTGTCCACAAAGCCACTCTCACTCCCCTCCTTAGAAGGACAACAGAGGGAGAAAATAAGATGGAAAAATCTTGTGGATCAAAATTAAAGGTAGTTTAATAAAGCAAAAGCAAAGGCTCCACGTTGGAGGAAGGGAAAACAAAGATTTATTCTCTGCCTCCCATCTGTAAGCTATGCACAGCCACTTCTTGGAAAGTAGGGATTTAGTATGCATAAAGGTTGCTCTGGAAGACAAACGTAATAACAAATTCCTCTTCTTCCTCTTCCTTTCTCTTAACTTTTATTGCTAAGCAGATGTCATATGGCATGGAATAACCCTATGGTCAACTTCAGTCAGCTGTCCCGGCTACGCCTTTTCCCAAGTTCTTGCCCACTCCCAGCCCACTGGTGAAGGAGTAATGTTTGAGAGACAATCTAGGTGCTGTGTGAGCACTGGTCAGCAGTAGCCGAAACACATTTCTAGATGCCAATACAAAGTACAGCACTACAAGAGCTGCTACGGAGAAAATTAACTCCGTCTCAGCCAGACTCAATACAAATATTTATCTAAAATTTTCTAAAACATTTGGAAATTTACTTTAAACAAGGCTTGGTTATTTCTGTCCCTGAACATTTTTCTTTTTAAACATTTTTTTTGATACTAAATTAATCTTACAGTATTTGACAGTTTGCTGCCATTTAAGAAACACATTATAATCTTAGTTAACAAGAACAGTGCAATCTAGTCAGTCAAAGGCAAATATGGAAACTCGTTTGTATTTTTTCTTCTAGTCTGGATTATCAAACACAATCCACTTCAATTTAATAGCAGTAAAAATACTGGAATCTTTGGTAAAGTAGCTTCTGATCTAATGATGAAAAATTCTATGTGAAATCTAGGTATTGTTATTAAACCAAGATCCAAAATAACAACTGGTAAAAAGGAAGTCTGGCTTATTATTGTGTCAAACTTGAAATCTTTCCATTGACTTGCAATGAAATTCTTTATTAACTTTAGAATTTTACCTAATAACTCAGACACATTCTTGGGTTCATATATTTTAGAACTACTGGAGTAGCACACTCCATTCCTCCCTCTCTGATCTGCTGACTCATTCATTTCCTCTTACCCGTGAAGATAAGAGGAAGACTGCTGGGTTAGAGTTTTACTGTTCTTGTCCTCTGCATCTGGCACTCCTTCCTTTAGAGATTATACTATTTCCAGCTGGGCAGTTTTTAAAATAGCAAATTAAAATCTCTTTCTGCTTGATAAAGCATTTGATTACTGAAACATCAAGATGAGGTATAATCTCTAAAGTTTTGGTGATTTGTTTTTTTTTTTTTACTCTAAAATTTTCTCTCCTTCAATTTTTTTTTTAATTCGTCCTTGAAATAAATGAAAATAATTTCTTTCCAGAACAAATAGACTGCCAACTTCCTTGATCTTCTCTGCTGGTTCCCTTCTGAAGATTTTTGCTTTTGCAATTATAGATTGAGACACTTTACTCTCTCATGGGTCTTTGGGATAACTTAAACATACACCAGCAACAGAACTTTCAGCAGTGTATATAGTCACAGGGTTTTTAACCTTAATGCAAATTAGCAACTGACACAAAAAATCATGACTCAAATACCACCAACTGCGAAAACTATTGAAGGTCTCTTTAAAAGGATTGGAATAATTGGGTATCTTCTACAATGTTTTTCAGAGGGATGACTCACAGCACAGGTTGTTGGGTGGACATACCTGCTGGCACTCAAGTGACATGTAGGAAGAAAAGAGCAAGACGCCAAGAGTACAGGAGGTAAGGTAAGACTTGACAGGTGGCTAGGGACTCATTCAGTCTCTGCACGAGGGGAGACATGCGAGAAGGGAGATATGAGTTGGGAAGCTTCTTGTTTCATTGCTTTGCTATGGTGCAGGACTTTCTCACAGCTGATGGCGCAACATAACTGTTTTCTGGAACCTGAAGATTCTTTGAGTTGCTTGACCAGGTCTGATCAGATTTGAACACTGGTGTATTTTTCCTTTTGGTTTTGTAGTCAGAAATTTGGTCATGGATCTGCTGTCAGCACTGGACTGTTTTGATGACTTGTTCCATAAGACAGAGGAAACTCATGTTTGGAATCTGAGGAAATTAATTTGTCCTCCCATGGACACTCTATTGATAGATTTAGACCTAGAGTAAATTTGCCCTTGGAGATCACATTGATTGGGGTCATTCAGAGCAGGTCCAGAGGCCCAGAAAGAAGGCAGAGCCCTCAGTGGATGATTGTCAAGCAAAAGCTACCTGATTGCAGCAAAAACGTGGTAAAACTCCTAATACCACCACGACATTGGAGGCAAAGAAAATATTTCTTGCCCATAGGATTTAACAAATTCCCTAGTTGGTTTAGGATATCTAGGAGGAAAATCCTACCTGGCTCTACTCCATGACTGATGGGAGATAATTGTGAGAAAAATCAGACTGCTTTCAGATGGACATCATCTGTGTGGGGCTTGTGCAGTATCTTCCCAGCAGAAATACTACAATATTTCTGCTTCATTTTTGTCCTTGTCATGCTCTGTGTAGTAGTGAAGAGACTTGTGACATTTGGGCCGTGACTTGGCTGCTGAACACGAGTTTCACAGCTATTAAATCCTAGCAGGAGGCACCAACTTCTCTGTAAATAGAAGAGTTACTTCAAGAGCTAAGGCCAGCAGCTTTGCTTAAAACAGCAGTGATATGACTTGTGTTAATAAGACACGGGCAGGTGGGTTGGCCAGATTTGGTTTTTGTTAGATCTTTCATGTTTTTGTGAAGCTTATTGACAAGGTCACGGTGAGACAAAAATTACAGGTTTTATCTACGTATACACTCGCATATATACAAATAATACACACACCGTTATATACGTAATTAAAACTTCCAGTCAGGGCACGATGTGAAGATTGACTTTGTTTAGCTATCAGATGATTTTTCCACTGATGGATTAAGTCAGAACAGTTATGCATATCTGTTAACTATTCATGAGACTTTGTTAAAATGCCTGTAAACCTAAGAGGTGTGCACTGGTCTGCTTATATCCTTTAACCAGAAAAATTCCTCCTGAGTCACGTTTAGACAGTTGGCTTGTTTCCTCTGAGAGCTATTTTTTTTGCAAGACTTTATCCTTCTCTGTTTTTCTGGCTTAACTTAAAAGCAAGCCATTGAAGGTGCTGGTATGAACCTGACTAGGCTGCCTTCAATGAAAACAGACACACATTAGCTTTATCTTTTCTTTTCTCAGCTTCAGAAGGCACGGTTAAATCCTTATTCCTGGGTGTGTCTGGTATTGCCACATGGACGTATGAAAGCTATTTGAAGCTTCCATTGACATTTGCTCTACCAGTATCTTCCCAATCATACTTATCTTCCATTCAGAGAATGGCTGGGTGATGTAGGGGTTTGGGAAACAGAAGGCGGTTCCTCCTCATCAGGCCTATGAGCACATTTGGACACAATGTGATGGAGAAACTACAGAACGAAGCTGGCAAAGGAGCAGGGAGTGAAGGCTTGTGGCATGCTATTGAGACAAGCCAGCCAGGCCTTAGAGATGATGAACATAACTTTCCTAGGACCCTAAGGATACAGGGAAGAGTTTGTTGCTACTCCATTGGAAAGGATTAGCATGGAATCAAGGATGTAAAGAATGAGAGAAGAGATTGTATACGAAAAAAAATCTTATTCGTTTGTCCTTTGTTACTTAGTTGTTTTGTCTTTGATCTTCTTTGAGCATTTCCCTATAGAGCAATGGTCTAGAACCATTCCCACTGTAGCCAGTCTAGCATCCTATCATGCCCAAACCAGATAAAATTTAAAAAATATGTTATTATTATGAGGAATGTATCTTTTTATTGGATTGCAGGTGTTTGACAGCCAGTTGTTTTTTGTTTTACCAGCAAATTGTCTAATTTGATTCTCATTTCTTTCAGGATTATCTTAGAATTACTTGGAATAGCTTTCTTGCCTTTGTATATGGACAAGAAGGTGCAATCTTCACTCATAGATTCAAATCCGTACTACACTGAATTACATAAACTCTGCTTCTTAAATCTGTTGGAATAATTTTGTTGATATGCTGAAAGGGTTTCCAGTTATTCATTGGAGTAATGTTCAGATGGTTACGTTTTGGGTACCATGTGATCTATGTTGATTGCTTATTCATTTTTGGGTGGAGTTTGGAGTGTTTGTTTTGATTTATGATATACTAACTGGCTTAATTTCTTCCTTGAGAAACTACTTTTTTTTCTTTGTGTTGCACTGATGCAGCAGAAATCTGTGCAGACCTACACTTTGTCTTCTGAGCTCTAATAAAAAAGCAGCCTGCTAGTGAAATGTTATGGTTTATGGGAGGCTCTGTCTTCAGAACTTACTCATCTTCTCTGAAAAGACCTCTAAAAAAAACTTGATTTTAAGGTATCGATGCAAAGCCTGTTTTCTTGGGGTGCTTTTCAGAAAGAATTTATTCGTTGGGCAATAGCGTTGCGCTTCAGCTTTGTGTTTTGGGAAGATTAAACTGCTTTTATTCAAGCCTATGGTTCCAGTAAGTCTGAGTATTTCAAACCTGAAGCTTAGCTGAGGCTCAGCAAACAACTTATAAAAATAAAAAAAGCTAATTTGTTTAAATTTTGAGATAAAAAGAGGCTCAAGGTTATCAGAGAAGATAGTGGGAATTAGGAGGTACTCATTGTTTGAATAATGTCCAGGACACAAATTACAAACAAATATCAGGGGGTAGGAACAGCAAAAGAGGTGAAGAGTGCATAGCTATATAGACATCATTAGAGCTCAGAAGGTAATATCATTTATTTAATTTCTCCATTTCCCCTCTGAGATGATAGCTGAAACATGATTTGTTGTCTATTAATTTTCTGTGCTTTTTTACCATTTTCATTAAACCTAGAATTAAGGCATTGCACATATAAAAGCAAGAGAAAAAAAGAGGGAACTTGAGAAATAAGTGGACAGAAAATAATGTTCAGAGGTGAAACATAACATGAGAAATAAACTTCTAGATCTTGATAGAAAGCAAAATATTTAAATAAAAAGAACTGTAAAAAAAAATCCAATATTTAAAGCATTGTTAAATTCCTGATTGAAAAATATAGTCTTTTACTAGATAAGCTTTCTGGTTTAGGTTGTGACTTCCACTATTCTGCTGTGCAGGAAGTATGGCAAAAAAGCAACCTTAGCTGGGCAGTTGCTGATTCTCTTGGCATGTGGGTACATTGTGACATCCAAGGGATTGCACTGGATGATGTGCTACGGATACAAGGAAGCGAGACCAGCTGTGCAATTCTTCCTCAGGAACCCCAGCCCAAATCAGAGTCTCTGGAGGGATGCTAATCTTTTCCCAGAATCATATTGTATCTCTATTGTACCCAGCTTTCCAGAGAGATTTACATAGTAGGATCACTCTTGGTCCTCTCACAATGAACACATATGCTGTTTGGTCAGATTCAAAAATCATATCCTTTACAATGCATTGTAACAAAGAATATTGAAGGAGCCAAGAACTTTTAGCTCTTTTCATATAATCAGTCTGCCTAAGCAAAGGAAAGGTTTAATCTGAAAATACAGAGGGGATTTCCAGCAGCTCTTTGCTGCAGCAATGCAACCATTGGGAAAATACGGTCCCTAATAAGGGGCAGGTAATCAAGTCATCCTCACATACCTTCTCAAGCACGTTGTTACAGGCTAAGCCTTCCAAGGCAAATCTGTGGCTTGTTGCAAAAGGAATTCTATATCCCACAAGTAGGAATGCGTAGAGGCCTTCAAAAGGAACATGCAATCTCAAATGGAAGTCATATTGACCCTTTAACTAGCAGTGGCATTGCCACACAGCTTGACCAAAACAGACTGACAAATTGTCATAGCAGGATACAGGCTTTCAATTGCTGTGGTCTCACATCATAGCAATTCCAAGTTGCACGGACGAAACATGCACTTCACAGATGTTATAGATGGACCTGTCCAAGGCAGGTGTGAGTTCAGCTGGAGAAAGGGAAGAAATGGGGGCTCCTGAGTTTACCATTCACTGGCAATAGGAGTCTTGCATATTCCTTCTCCTGCTCTGGGGAAAGGCTGAGAAAGGGTTTGGGAAGCTGAGAGCATTGAGATGTTATAATTAGCATAAGTACTTTTGCCAGACATTCAAATTCTAGAAAGTGAGCCTCTCCAGGTCCACTTAGAAAAGTTTTCAAACTCTTTCTGTTTTTCTCTTAGATTCAAGAGGGAAAGCAGATCTGAAAGCTGCCAGCATTCTTTATTGGAATCAGCTGTTTTAGCTGAGGCCTGAGCCCATCCATATAAAAAAAGAAAGAGAGAAAAAAAAAAGAATTTTGTGAAGGCAAACCCAAAAATAGCTTCTTTGAAATATTCTTCTCTCTATTTCTCTCTCTGGGCCCTTCAGTTGATTTAGCTTAATTAAAATCTATTTGATTTCACAGGCTTTTTTTTTTTTTTTTAAAGCACACATGTAAAAGAGTAAGAGATTTTTTGCAGTATTTGGCTTTGGTTTACTGAGTTTTGCTTGCCAAGATAAGCCTCAAGAGAGACAGCACCTCATTTTTACAAATATCCCAGGAGACAGCAGGTGCTTTCCAAAATGTCTGCATTTGCGTCTGGCGAGTTCAAATAGCCAAATTAGTCAAAACAGTACTTACCCTCTAAATCAAATGTCTAAGATCCTTTCCAGCCATATCCCAGACTAGCAAATGTCATGGAAATGGACAGCTGTCCAATTGCAATTCCAGTTGAAAGCACTGGCTGTGAACTAAAATCTTTTCAAGTCGAAGGAAAGATTCCCTCAAATAGTGCCTTATCTTTTTCACTGCAATATAAGACATTTTCCTTAGTGTTTATGGGATATTTGTAGGTGGCTAATCAGGAATCTCCAAGATAAGGGACCAAGATGGAGATTTCTGAAACACTCTGTTTACCAGATATTTGCATCCTCTTCTGGAAGGATGATAGCAATCTTTCCAAAGATAGGAATGTAAACAGTCACTTAATGAAGATGGCTTGCACTGATACTCTCTCTGATCTGTTCAGGATGCAGAAAATAAAGGTGGATTTGTTGGAATAGATTGTGCTGCAAACAAACAAGATCAGATTCATCATAGTCAAACTTTGTCATCTGCAGAGCAGACATCTGCAACCATACTGCTTACCCAAGCTTGCATGAAAACTAGACATATTAACCAGATACCCACTATTAAGGGCAACCTAGGTAACAGTCACTATAAATGTAGCAGAGAAATCCTTCTTACAGTCATGGACAGTGGTGGTGAGTATCATGGTTAAGAAGAGCTCCTTTAAGTATGGAGTTAAGGCCGAAGACCCACTTACTGGCTGGCAACATCTGCCAAGTAACACAAGCTTTCTGAGAGCCATGACATTTCCTATTACAAGATGTGGGCAGTCATAAAAAAGAATAAAATGTCTTTACCTGTCAAAAAAATGGTCAATAAATTATAAAGATCTTGGCACACGTCTCTGCTAGTTGTGGATGTCTTTTGTTATTCTACCTCTCTCGTTAATCATAATTTTTAAATAACAAACTTTCCCCATATGAAATTTGCGTCTGCTATAGACAAACACCTTTGACTGCCAACAATCCAAGTACATTCCCTCTGTTTGCCACACATGGACAGGCCAGTGTACAGAAACCCCATTCATCAATTGATTTCTATATGTGAATTGAGCAATAAACCTCTGAATCACAAGAAAAACACTTTTGTCTAGAACAAAATTAGACAATGAATATTTGAGCAGGGCTTTAAAACATAGGTATAACACAAATACAAAAAGAAGGATTTAAATGATCATCCAAGAGCAAAGAGAGGTGGGTAAAATTTTGCTCAAATGCAGAATAGCATTAGCTCCAACTAGCTGGGCTTTGGGATGTTTCATTAGTCGATGCATGGACAGGAAAACCCTCTTCACCTGATGCAAGCACCAAGACTCTGAATGCTGGAAGCAATTCTTCAAACATGTTTAGAAGTGAGGCAGACAGGGGTTGCTGTTGTCCCTGCCTACTATAGAGAAGCTGTGGTCTCACCACTGATATAATACACCACAACATACAGCTGAAATGATCTTAAGAAATTGCAGTGAATGTGAGGATATTTTCTTTCTTGAAGGTAGGACTATTGAATCTTTCTTCACAACACAGTGTAAAATGCATATTTTCTTTTCAACCCTGCAACTTTACTCTCCAATTCAGTGCAGAGCATTATCTTGGGCGTATTTATTATGCTTTACAATGTCAGCTGAATGAGTTTATCTAATGAAAATCCGGAGACCCATGATTCCTCTCTAAGCCTTGTTGTTATCTCAGGTGAAACCCATTAGATCTTTCTGGAATATATGGAATATTGGGAGTGTGCAAGCTCTTGCTGGACACTGTTTCTGTTTGGCTCAAGGTTAGCCAAGTGCTGACTGACTGTAAACACCAACATGCTTTGAGTTTCCAAGCCTGAAAAGGAAGAAATGACACAAGCAGATATTTTTCTGTCTTCTTTCAGCAGACTGTGAGTGAAGTTCTTGATCTCTCAACCATTTCCAGTTTGTCAAATGTTTCTTCATGAGAGACTTCTTGCCTGGGAGTTCTTTTCTGCCATAACAGCTGCTGTTCTGGATAGATGCCTCGAGGCCCCAGGCGTTTCTCAGTGTGGGCTGCACACTTCTTTGTGAATGATGTTCTTGCATAGGAGGAAAAGAAGGGAGAGTTGCCAGGTGGTGATGAATCTTTAACAGGAGTGATCTAGACAAGCTGACTGTACCAGTGTCATACAGGTGATTTGTTGCATAAGACCACAGACAATTCCTGTTAAAAATGCCATGTCCTAAGTCCATGTGACAAAGAGGCATTTTTGAAAAGATTTGCCCTTCATTAGTTAGACTGGTGCCACCAGAGCTCTTGCAGGATTGAAAAAGATATGTTGCTAATTCAGGAACTAGGGACAACCCAGACACCCTCACAAATATCACAGCTTTGCCAGAGTACTTCCTGTGCCTGAGCCTCCAACTTATCTCCCAAGCAAACATGACCCAGCGCTGTCAGATTACAAAAGTTTGTCTGCAGAGGCTGATGACTGTGTTTTTACTCTCTTAAAAAAGTTATTTTGGGCTTTGGCAGGGGAAGGGCCAGCAGCACATATACGTTCAGATGCTGGCCTATGTTTGCTTTAGTCAGTGCTTAAGTAGTAAAATGAGAAGTAGTAGATGTGAAGACTGGTGCTTAACATTGAGACTCCTCCAGGAACCCTGGTGGGTATTGCTATGATAAACAGTTGCACTGTGGATAGCTGAAAACTCTGTTCTGGAGTTTAGCAGCCTGGAGAAGTCAGAAGGAGACTGGGAGGAGAAGGAGTGCATGAATCGTGGGTGTTTCCTGGCCTGCATGCTGAAAACTTTGGAGTCTGAAGAGACTTGGGTGTCTGCCTCAGCCAGATAACAAGTTTGGGAGAAGGGAGGAGAGTTTTGTGTGCAGGCTTGGCCAACAGCTTTAATGCAAGAAGGAGAGCAGGGGAAAAGAAAATAAGAAGCAAAAGAAAGGTACAGGAACACTTTCTCACATCCAACCACAATAATATAACTGGCAACAACTGTTTGTGTGTTGTCAGGAAGGAGCATCTAATGGTTCAAGGTGGTAAAAAGACTCCTGATTGACCATGAATCCTTGTTCCTGAAGATTCCCATACAACTTTTTTCCCTGTCTTATCCAGTTCATGTGTAGAATCTGCAGCAAAATGTAATTTGAGGTGACACCTTTGCAGACTGTACAAGCTTCCTGTTTGAAAGTAGTTGTGGCACCTTCAGCAATGGAATGATGATTGGTATCCTTTATCCACCTCTGCACTCCTCAAAATCCTTCCCAAGGACTTCTGACATCTACCCGGAGTGCAACAGGCTTGTAAGATTCAGTGTTCTCAGACCTGCTAGGCCTTCGCTCTTCTTCTAAGCACTGAGTTTGAAAATCTTTATAAGACACTCTGAAGGGATAGGTGGGAGACTCACAGTGATCAGAAAGGTAAAGGCATAGGTGGAATCCCACAACTTCCATCACTGGTATGTCTGCAGAAATGGAAAATGTTCTTCTGTGCCAGATTACAAAGTGGGAAATTATGACTAGTCTCTAGGACATCAGGGTGGTAGAGACCAGAAAGTGACCAGATAGGCTTGTCCTGAAAGGAGGCAAAGTGGTGGGAAATTATTAGGGGAATCTCTAGGCGAATCAAAAGGGCACCATGTATAAGTATAATATAAAATACTACATTTTAAAGTGACAAATTTATTCCCGATTCAACCAGGAGTGAGTTTGCTGCTATGGCATTGAAGAGCCACTATGGCATTGAAGAACTTCTTCATTTTTTGTTTCAGATCACTTCCCTTCAAATGGACGATTAAACAACTTCCCAGTCACAGGCCTGAAAAAAGATCATCGTAACAGTCATGGCCACCAGGAACATGAAGGCTAATATTTAACTAGAGTTTGTCAGTAACAGAGGCAGCATTTTCTGACTGGAAAGCTGTGGGTGATAGAAATCATCTAGTACAAGGAGGTCTGGCCACAGAACTGAGGCTAGCAGTTTAACATTTTATAGTTTTCGTGCTTCAGGTTTTCTATATATCTAAGCTGATAATTGCAGTGTTTAAACTAGACTAATTACCTTGCAAACAACAACAACATATTAAAGACAAGGTTAAATGCTTGGCAGCAATACTGTGACAATTTATCCAACAGCATTTATTCCTTACCTTGTATCACAACGGCTCTCTCCCTGTCTCTGTCGGTGTAGTGGTTGGTGGTATCTTGCCACAAACCTGATCAATGAATGAATCCAGTTTGGTCCAATGGAGAAGTCTAGGCTGGAGGGGTTTGGTTTGTTTTATTTCCCCCAGGTTCAGTCTGCAGCCCCACATGTGCTTGTGGTGGTACCATTGGACCAGCATGGGGATCAACTAGCCATGGGAAGGAGAAAGGATCCAGCCCATATAGTGTAATGGAGCCCCAGGCGAGGACTGGTTATGGTGATCTAGCTGAGGTCTGTTAACTGAGTCATAAACAATTCTATGGCCAGACACAAAAAAAAAACCCAAGACTAACTCCAAGGCTCAGGAACCAAGAGCAGGAGGGGAGACAAAGAGGCGATTATAGAACATGTTCTAACCTGCCACAGTGAGACAAGACTCAGCTCGATCACTTCACTCAGTATGAGCGGGCATGTGTTAAAATGCAGAGGTTTTCTTACCCTCAGAAAATGTTGGTGTGTACCAGGCCACAACGCTTCATCTACAAAGCAGTTTTTATCTAATAATATGACTGCGCTTGAGCACCCACCCTATTGACCAGACCTGGCTTCCTGTGATTTCTACCCCTTCCCAAAGAACAAATCGGTCCTCAAAGGAACCTGTTTTCTGTCGGTAGAAGATGCGAATGCAAAATCAACAGAGATCCTCAGCAGCCTTTCAGAAAACGATCTGTGGAATTGCTTTGAACTGAGGCAGCATCGTATACAGCTGTATGTCAACTTGCAGGGGAATGATCTTGAAGGTGGTAATAGCTTATATTCTTAATTTGTTAAATAAAATAAAGGTCCAGTTTCAGCAGTTTTGTGTCAGACCTCATATATCCCTCTGCAGTTTACACTCTTTTCTTGCTATTTGCCACTCTTTGCTGGCTTTATTTGTCAGCACTAAGGGACTTTATCTTCCAGGCGAGACCAGCCTTGAAGAAGGTGTTTCAGTGGCAAGATGTCCTTAGTGCGAAAAAAGCAGTTTTGTTTCCAGGCAATAGATCTTATTATCCTTTCCCCTGGATTAAAGAGACCTTTAATACTGAAAACCTTCACTGCACACAGACTCTAAACCAATCAGGGTGTAACGTTTAAAGGTGCTAATGGCCTGCCATTAAAGGTCACTGATGTATACACTGCAGACCCTAATTAAAGGGACTGTAGGCTAAGACAGTCTCTTTTGTTTGACAGTTAAAGCTCTGAGGTTCCTTTGTATTGTAAAGTGGTGCAAGGGGAGAACTGATACTCAGATCTCACCTTTGAAGGTCACAAGTTTCCAGCAGTTTTTAGGTGAGGGGCTTTTACAAGGGGACAGGAAGTTCTTGTCAAGGTCTTCGATTTAGTGTGACACCTTAGAAGAGATAAGAACTCCCAGGCAGTTGCTTTTTGGGTAAAGCAGTGAGGTCTGTGGTCTCTGAGTGGCAGACTGCCATTTGTTATCCCTGTTCACAATGCAACCCTCCACACAGAAGTGGGGTGTTGAATGCTTTATAATAAACTAATCGCATCACAAAAACAGCTAACGTAAGGTGGCCGTCTATTATTGCCCGGAACAGGACCCTGATTTACAAAGTACACTATTTCTTGGGAAAAGTTGTAATCGATCTACAAAGCAATAACAGTACTGGAAGGAAAAAAATCACAAAACATTTAAATCTGTCTTTAGATACAGCACAAGTTTCAGATATAGCTTTAAGTTTTCCTGTTACTGTGGAACTGAGAGTAATTATCCTAATTTTAAAGGTCGAATGCAGAGGGGCTGATTTCTAACTTTTGAAGGCTTAGTGCAAAAAATGAGGTGCTTTTGACTGTATAAAAAAATTATCCAGACTGATGAAGTCTCAGAGCTATGCAGGGAAAGTTTTTCTCACATGATTTATGAAAATTCCCACTTTTGCTGGACTTAAGACTAGAGCAGTACAAAATGATTCTTTAGATAATATATTGAGTAACTAATCAGAGAAAGGTGAGTGAACATTGGAGATAAAATACTTCAATGTGTTAGCAATCAAAAGAGAGGAAAACAAGAAAAGTAAACTGTAAAGTAACAGTCCAGATACTTTACCAGAACGTTGAGATTATGGTAATCTGTTGTCACAAGAACACTTTTTAGAAAATCTGTTTGATATCCTAACTTGATCTACTCTAGATAAAGTGTAATATACCAAGGAATTTCTTGTGAATATTTTTATGTCACTTATTATACAATTTATTTTAAAAGCCAATAAAGAAGTAAAAAAAAATATATGAAACGTATCCAGCAATCCAGGTTCCAATCCCCTCCTATAAATCTGCAGAAAAAGAAAAACTATAGCAGAATAAGACAATAAGAAAAATGCAAGCATCCAACTGAGAAAAATGTTGAAAAAAGGTTTGAAGGTAGAGCACATCAGCAGACATCCTCAAGAGAGGCATTCCAGCTTTGATGCTGCTAAACTGATCAGACTATGAATGAAAGCAAACACAGACCAGAATTGCACATTTTAAGTCTCCCTTAACCAGCCTTTGCTTATAGGTGATTTTTACATTTAAATGGTTTTAAAAGCAAACCCACTGTAATGATGCCCTAACTTAGAGTTGTCTTAGACCCTTACTAACTACTTTCATGCAGATACAAAGGAGAGTCCTGTCCTAAGAGCAACTGAGACTGTAGAAGTGTTTGCTGCTATTGAAATGTTGATCTTCTCTCCACTCTCCTCCCCTCCCCTGCTCTTAGTCCTAAAGCCCTACTTTCTCCTTTATGCTTGCTCTGTCATTTTCCAGATGTGTCCCTGGGTTGCCTTGCTCACTGAGCCAACAGAAATCTAACATTCTCCCTTTTCTTTCTCCACCCTCCTTGAATTAGTTTTCTGCCTGAGTAGTGAGTTTAACAATCAAATAGAAGGCAAAAGGGCTGTACAAACACATACCATATCTAGTCCTAAATAGGAGGTAGTGTTTCACAGCTGGGAAGGGAGTAGTAGAGTGGGATCTCCCATTTTTGGTTGCAGTGAATTCTATCTTATTCTATAAGACTATCTAGAAATTACTTTAGTGTTAAGAAATGTATGCCACTAACTTCTGGTAAAGTAATACATAATACATAAATTGTGTTTATACATTTCTAATGTCTCTGCCTCACCATTTTGAACTATTCAACATCCCCTCTCCTTCCCTATTCCCCACTTGGTGACCACTGGCTGAATAATCCCTTCTGTGCAAACTCCACGCAGTGATCACCCTGCCTGCTGGGAAAAAGGCAGAGCAAAATATGAAGTTGTCCAAAGCAGGAATTTGAGACTGTTGTTCTCAAGGACTGATTTGAAGGCAATCTCTGCCATTCCCATAGCATCGAGCAGATCTTGGCAAAGACCAGGCCTAAGCAAACTGCGACACTGTTCCTGAGCTGCCAGACCAAAACTCAGTTTGGGATTGGTATCTGATTTATTGATTGACATAAAAGCTGCACATCATAAGAGTAAATGAAATTGAACAGAACATTTCCTAAGCAGAAAATATATGGAGTTATAAAGATGGTGGAGCAGTGACAGTTGCAGCAAGGGGGAAGCAATTCGTGGAGGAGCTAACAGCTACTTGAGAAGAGTCATTAAAAGGGTGAGAGAAAGTGTTCTGTTTTGCCTGTAGTGTTCCCTTCTGCAGGAAACTATGGTCCCTAATTATGCAGATTTCCTTAGTGAATCATCTCTCTCCACTTTTTCTTACAGGAAATAATAGAAGGTTGCAGTGTTCATTAAGTATGTTGGACTGCTATCCTTGGAGACTAAAATCTCCCCGGTACAGTTCGTATCATATACACAGTGCAAGCTCTCTGCATTAGCATGCTTCAGTTCGCCACAATTCACTCTAGACAGCCACAGGAGATAAGTGTAATTCAGTCCATGGAAGTGCATGCATATTATTCCAGGAAAACCCTAGCTGCTCCTGGGAAAAAGAAAAACTGCCAGAAAACTGCTCACATGACATAACTCCTTGGCCTGAGGTGAAACTGTCTGAGTTCAAGGAGCTTGAATCTGCATCATTTCCCCCCAGAATAGCTGCATGTGTCTGTGTGTATGTGTGTGCAGTTGCCCTGCCATGGTTCCCCTCACATCGTGCCTGGTAGTTTCCTGTCCTGGGATACCTCTGTCCAGTGGGACAGAACCACAAGAGCACTTTCCTTCCAGGGTAAACAGCTTTCACCCTCTGCCTGGTCTTCTCTTTTGCTCCATCTGTCTTCCGGAAACCTCAGCCCCTTACTCTTTGCACTCCTACAATCCTAAGCAGGTAAAAGAGACTGAAATGCACAGGAAGAAGAGAGATAAATCTCAGCAATGAAAGGGATGATAGTGCAAAGGGACAGCTGTACAAACCCTGGGCGCTATTTGAGATCTTGGTAAACTTTGCTGCTAGTGGGCCTTAGGGGAGCTGGACTGCCTCCACTCCCCTCTCACACACCTCCCTGGCCTTTCCTTCAAGCCTCTGAAACTGTTTCTCTTACTGCACTGATTGCTAAAAAAGTGGCAATTAACAATGGCCTTTTTCCAATCTTGACCCACACGCATGAGAGGAAGAAGGGGCACTGCCAGGGTCTGGGTGCTTTAAGAGACCTGAACTTCTTCTCTAAAAGCAAAGATCTGGAGTTCACTGTTAAATACTCTCCTCCTTTTCTATATTTTGACTCAAGAGGAGTGACAGTGGTGACATTTGTGGTCACATTCAGAGTTGAGACTGTGGTATATTCTGTGGAAGGGTGTAGAACACTGAGAACTCAATCTTTCATGAAACCTTAAGTTTCTATTTAGAACCATGGATTTAAAGACTTGGCATGTTTTCGATCTCATAAATTCTGGCGTAACGTACTTACAATATCTAGAGAGAACGTCTGGAATGCAGATTGTTTTATGTAGTGTTTAATATAGTTGAGGTAGATGTGAAGCACTACAGACAGCATCATTTTCCACATGGAATATTGTTCCAGGATGCTTCTGAAAAACTCTGACTCAATCATCATAACACTATACCTGTTAAATAGAAGACGTTAAATAGAAACAGGTGATCACTGAGTGAGGGCAGGGTTGGATGGTACTTTGTGTTTAGACATGACATCTAAAGGAGCACACCCTGTTTTAGTGCTGCAAAGACCATTAGAGTACAAGAGCTTGTTATTGAATTGAGGCTGGCATTAATCCCCGAAGTCAGTGTTACCCATTCCAGGCTGTGGGCCACATAGTGAACACATGTGCCAGTGCATACGCACAATCTTAATGTGAAAATATAAACCACTTGTACTTTGTTAAAGCAAGACTCTGTTATTGGTGTTCTCCCCTTGCCTTAGACAGACAGTATTTCTAGATTAAAAGACATCTGCAAACCGTTTTTGTGGTGGTGGGGCAGGAAACATTTTATAGGCGTTACATAACTGTACAGTATGAATGTTCAAGCTACATTTTATTAAAGCACATGACTCCTCCAACATTACTGGGTTATTTCTTCCTCTAAATTTAGCACACAGCAATGCTGATTTGCTTAATAACAATATTTACTTTAAGGATCCCATGATATTTACTTTGTTACCCAAATCAGTTTCTGGTGACTTGAGTGGAGATTGGGTCAAATTCTTCCTTCTTATTTTTGTGAAAAAGAGGTAGGATCTGTCTTGACATTTTTCCTTTCCAAGTTAGTGAAAGTATGTCAAAAGCAGACATCCAAAAAGTGCTGAAGAAAGACTAAATGAGGAGGAGGTAACCTGGAGAGTAGATACTTTTATAATCACTGTATAGAGTTTGGAGCCAGTTTTCCACAGAGCTTATTATGAGAGAGTTCCCAGAAGACAGAGACCAATTAACTCTTTATTTTGGCAGTGATCTTTAATGGGTATTATTCTAGCTAAATTATGAATGAGCTTTATAGTAAGACAAATGCCATTATCAGAGTTATTTATTCATGGGCTGTCATCCGTAACATCCCCACACTAGTTTTTCTCAAACTTTAGTATTGATTATTTACTTTAATCAGATGCATCAAGGGACACTCAAAGAATCAGCAACTGCATGTTTGAATATCAGCATCTCTCTCTGGGTTTCTGCCAGGTTTAAGTGAGTACTGAGGCCATGTCAAACATTAGGTAACAAGGACAGTAAGTGGGGTCTTACTCTCCTAACATTAGGATTAGCGTCTGCGTGTCCCCCAAACTCTAACTTGACTGGTGATTAATCAGTCTGCACTGACATGCCCATTACTCTGTTTTTCCACTTGATTCTGAGATTCCTCCAGAGCTCCACAGGGACGATGCCCTGAAGAATTGCTGGGAGTGCAGAAGGGTCTTGCTCACCCTAATGGTATTGACTGCTGTTCACCCTGTCTCGCCTAGTAAAATCTCCTAAATTGAGAGTAAATATTCTCTGCTACATGGTGGCAAGGAGGCTCAAACCAAGTCTAAAATCAGCATTATATTGGACAAGGCAATTTAAAATGATACAATGTCTATTACTGTTTATATTGCTTACAGAGCTACAAGAGAAAAACACGGTGTCAGCATCTTGACTGGCACAGTGAGTGCTTGCTTCTGTATTGATCTACATGTGCCAGAGACTGCCTTATTTTCATTCTTTATTTCTTAACAGAAAGATTCAGCTTTATCAGATACTAAATCCAGGCACACATAGTAAGAAAACTGTCCTCCTTTTTCTTTCCTCATTGATGTTTATGGTGTCCCTGAACCACTCTGGTTAGCAAACACTTCACCTAAGGCATGAGAAAGCTAAAGTCTAGGTTTGAGTTAGTCATTATAAACTTCTAAATTCAATGAGAAGAAATCAGCATCTCTAGATGCCAATTTATCTAAGAAGGGCATTTAAGAGGCAACAGACAGGCTTAGATGCTAAGACTGTTTTTATACTACTAAACTGAGCAAAGCTATAACACAGCCCTGTGCACCAGTGCATGACCAACCAACTATATGGTCAAATTGCCAGCGCCGTCACCGGTATCCGAGTACTCTCCCAGACAGTGCCCACACACAGTTCAGGGCTCAGCATGGGCCTGACACATCCTCAATAAGTGTATTAAATGCGGTCAGTCTGCTTTAGGGGCTAAGAGGATTCAGTCATGTGGATGTGAAAAAGTCAGCCCAGGGCTGGCGAATGGGTTTTAGTCCCATGTTATTTTCTATATACTGTGAACTTTTAGAGGTCTAGAACCAAAGATGAGCTGAATCCAATGGTAAAAATAATTTTCAGTGTTTAGGAGGGCACTGTGGCACACCTGTGATATAGTAGGGAAACAAGTGACCTCTGCCTTGGAGCACTGTGAAACAATTGTAAAGCCCTGCAATATGCCCTTTGGACGCAGATTTGGTATTCTGGGATCAGGTTAATAAACCGACTCCAGTTCTTAGTTTTTTTGGCAGCGAACAGGTAACCATTCTCAGAGGATAATTCTGCTATCTGTTACAAGAACACAAACCTAGAGCAATTTCAATGAAGTCTAACTAGATAAACTGGTGTAAAAGCTACTGGAGACTCAGGCCTACTGACTTCAGAGTCTGATGCTTACACCAGTAAATGCTTTTCAGACTCGGGAAATCTCAATTACAGACTCCAAGTTCAAATCCAGACAGGAATTTGATTAATAAAATAGAATATTTCAATGTTTTCCACACAGTCTACTTGTCCAAAATATGAAAGAAATGACATGTATCTTCTTGTTTAGATTTATTATCAGGATAATTATCCCTGTATAAATTATCTATTTCATAGTACTTTTGTAACTCTTCTACTGTTGCTATTGAAGGTTCCAGCATATTTTAAAACCATGTTTTACAACAGCTTATTGTATTTTAGTAGAGCCTGCCCTCCTTTATCTTCCCACTGGAAAAGATTGTAAGAGACAGTATGTACATATTTCTTTTAAAATGAGATACACAATTTCCTCTTTCCCTCCCATTCCCTTTTTCCCTCCCCACTAACACAGTTTTTTGAATTCCAAAGTCCCATCGTTTTGCGCAGACCCATCTGCTTCTATTTTGAGGCAACTATTCTTCTGGCTCTGGAGTGCTGGGTAGCACTCCTGCTAAAGTCTGTCACTGTCTCTGGTTAATCAGCTGGAGAAGCTGCTGCTGCTATCTCTGCAGCACTCAGTGCCCATGACAGCCTGAGGAACAAGAGGGTTGGAAGAGAACCTGTTTCTCCCACATGCTAGTGGAGAACAGATCACCCGGGTGCCAGCCTTTTTTTCCTGCCTCTGTATATTTCATGTCATAGCAATAAATAGACTTGATAGAGACACACAGGAATTTAAGCTGCAGCTAGCAAAAAGGGTCATGTCTCAATTTTAAATAATTTAAATTACAAATACCTAAGATAAACCTAAGACTTGCCAGTAAAGTGGCAGAAGTGCTTAGGAGGCAGACTGTGCAGTTAATTGGCACAGTCATTTTGCTGGATAAATTAACACATATTTTAAAAATGCTTTCCTGTACCCTTTGTGTGCATGCATGTAGAAATTCTACCAAAACAAAACTGTAAAGTTTTGAGCTGCATAAAGAATTTCATTCTCCAGTCTTTCTAGTGAAAGAAAAACAAATTTCCGAAAGAAGACCAAGCTTCACCATGAGTCAGAGGCAGCAGGTCCAAGTGCAGAGGGCATGGATCATACCAGGCTGCTGCTGCTCCCAGCTCTCTGCCAGTCTGGTGAGCATGGACCAATGCTCCCTTTTGGAGCTGGCTGCATGTCCATGGCACAGCAGAGCCCATGCTGGGAGGGAAGCTGTCTCTAGTTCCAGTTTGCTTAACATCTCTCCAGTGTTGAGCCCTGATTTAGAAAGAGAGAAGCTGCCTGTGCACTTGAGGTGGAGAGGGTTGCTGAAGGCAGTGACCTCAGACAGAGTTTTGTTCATTTTTTCATTCAAACAAAACCCCTTACCTGGATTCCACCTGGGTTCAGGAGGAGAGCTGGTTGATCTGAAACTGCAGTTTGGTGCACATCCATGATCTTTACCATCTCCGTCCTGAACATAGGCATCTCATAGGTAGCTAAACTACTTGAAAACAAGACTTATAGTTCTAAAGCAGATACACACTGTTAATAATGTCACTCATAATTCTTCAGCTGTGCCTTTTAAAATTGAACTTGAACTGAGCCTTTTAGCTCATCAACTTGGAAATAGAAACTCTGTATTTGCATCAAAAAGAATTTTCTTATTTTCAATCATTTTTATTTGATTTTTTTCTGGATGAGCAACAAAGTTGTTCTGGTTTATTTCATTTTCTGCTTCCTGGGCTTTGTCAGGGCTTAGAATACTTTTCTTATATAATGAAGATAAAATTTGATGAATAAAATGTTTGACAACATATTCAGAAAAGACATCCAGAGCACTGTTTTTGTAAGACCTAATCTGTATATTCTACAGCAGTAGCTGAACTTTTCTTTCTAACCTATGTATGTTTCTGCTTTCCTTCCTACATTCTAATCTCTGGACAGACACAGTTGTGAAATGTCATCTATGCCATTTATACCTGTATTCTAAACGAGCAGCAGAAAACAGCCTTATCATCGTAGTGTCATTTTCCTTTCAGAGCTTGAGATGCAATGTGTTAATTGCCAGCCATTACTTATTTATGATTATTGCACCAAATCCATGCCTCTTTTTTTGCAGTTCTGAAATAATGTTCTGGACCATTACTGTTATTATTGCTACTACTGTTATTTATTATTCTTATAAATGTGTGCATATGCAAACACTACCTTTCTTGATATATTTAGGGAGTGCTGAATGAAATAATGGGAATTATAATTTAAAGACACAGCACCCCCCCGACACACAGAAAGACTGCTGACAATGAAGTTTGACCAAAGTGTGGTTATGGAAAAATTGTCAAAATACAAAGGGATTTATGCATGAATTTATTACTTGCACTAGTGATATTTCCACCAACAAATCCCTTGGGATGAATGTGAGACTACATTCTTCAGTGTTAGTAGAGTAGATATTATATTCAGCAATCATTTTATTTCACATTTTAATGTTCCCATTCTATAGTGCATCTCTCTATAATTCTTCTAAAAGATTTTTTATCAATCTTGATCAAGTGTGTTAGTTGATAAATGGTTGAGAGGTACAGCCTGCAAGGAAAGATGCAATGAGTCATGCTGTTTCCTAGAAACCAGATAGCAAATAGCTTTCAACAACTATTTCAGCCTTCCCAAGTACCCTCCATTACAGTAGTCTCTCAAGATGTAATATAGACTTCCACATTGCCTTTATGTTCACCTGCCTTGGAAAATTTGGGAAGCAACTGTAATGAAACTGTTTAAGTGGAGTCCTTCAGTACCTACTCAGAGGAATGAGACTGATGGTATATTAAGACAACAGGATGATGACAAAATAGGTAGGGAAGGAACTATTTCCTCAACAGTTTAGTTCCGCCTGAATATGGGCTTCTTCCAGAAACAGCAGTTCAACTCTTCCTCTGTGCCTTTGACTACGTATTCCCCTCCCTTGGGGAAGCACTATCTGTCATATCACCAATCATATGAACAAGCTGATTTGTCTGAAAAACATACAGAAAAAGAAGATATTAGTTTTCGGTGTTGTGCAGCTATCCAATTGCTACTGCCAGCACAGGAGATGCATCAAGAGCTTAAGGCAGGAAGTGTGGGGGAAAGACTGCTTTAGGCTACAGTGTGGTCTAAGATTGCTCACTGACAAACTAAACCCTCAGCTAGAGTGGTTTATTTTGAAGGAACATGCATATAATTTTATTAAATAGACAAGATGAGCCTAGAGGGGCCTTGGGATAACATCATAGACTATCGAGACTGGCATTGCTGCAAGAGTGGTTCCAGGGACCTCCCTCCTTCCCCTACATGTTGCCTATGGTGTAGAGGCATTGCACACAACGGAGGACCAAATACCAGCTGTGGTAGGGTGACTCTAGTCAGATCCACTGCCGAGCGAAGAACAAGGATCTTCTTAGTGATATTCAGTTATTACCTTGATACGTGAACAAGGGAAGGTCCAAAGGCTGGGGGTACACAAAGACTCCTTAGGCCTCAGGCTGGAAGACAGATTGAACATCATTGAAAAGTCACTCCCAAAACCCACTTGCATTGTCTTCTCCAGCTGCTTGTTCACATAAAATGAGTTTTCCTTATAGGACTCCAGAGAAATTAATTGGTTTTTTTATTCCCATTAAGCAGGTAGGGATGCTAAGGAAAAATATATAAATAACTTGTCTTAAAAAATGGTGTAAATATTCACAAGTGTTAATGTCATTGGGTCCAAGAAAGAGACCCTCATTTCTGTGCTCTGATGATCTGGCCATGTATTTCTAGATCCTGTAGCAATAGTTTCTATGGCAATGACCTACAAGAAAAAAGTTATATTTGCATATGCCTTTACTGATCTTGCATTCCCTTCAAACTCTGTTCGAATAAATTAGTAATAAAGGATAAATATTGGAGCAGCCCTGTGTGGAAATTATGAAGGAGAGCACCAACCCTGTCCTCCTTTCCCACCCACAGTGCTTCTGAGAGCCCTGGTGTCAGCTCCAAAACTGCAGTGACTCTCAGGGGTCTCAATCAGCCATAGCATGGGTGAACTGAACATCTTGAGGCATTCTCCTTCCTCTTCCCGAAACAAGTGTAAGGACCATGGTACTGCTGAAACTTGCCTATGACCCATCTGCACCCTGAGCTACTCACAGGTAAGTGCCCTGCTCAGACAGAGCGCCTCCTGCAGGGATTCCTGTAAAGGCCCCTTCCCACAGGCATCCACAATAATATGGCCAAAACCCTGTGGCATGTCCTTCAGAGGTGAAATTAAGAAAATAAAGTCATTAAACGGACATATGACAAAGGGTGAACTGAACTTTTGTTGTATAAGCTGAGTTTGTGTGTACACTTGACGATAGTATTTTTCCCTGTCTGGTATGAGTGTTTTTACTCTGTCATCACGAAACAGTTCTTTTCCTATGTTTTGCCTGAGAAGTTGTTCTAAAAACCTACCATCTGCCTTGCGTCCCTACCCAGCTTTTTGTATGGGGAGGTGAAGGGAGTCTTCAATAGGTTCTTGATACTATGGATGAGGTTACTATCACATGGCAAGCTGGAATCTGATCTCAAGTTTCCAGAACATGGATAAGCCTGATTTGAAAGGTCTGGGAGGATGACCTATTCATCCTCCCTGAGGATGTTTTTTTTCTCACGGAACCAATCTCTTCTTTCTGTTTGCCCTTACTTTGAGGTCGTAATCCCCTGTTTGTGATACCAGCAGGATTCCTACAGCAACAGTTTTCGATGTCACAAGCAGAGATTTACGAAGCCATATGACAGAGAAGCAGGAAGAAGGGCTCTGTTGTGAGACAGCCCTGACTACAAATTGTTTGTGTAGTAATTGCCCAAGTGGGAGGAAATGCATCTCACAGAAGTTATATTTTAACCATCTACGTGACTGGTTATCAATGTGTGACTGAGCATGGATATTCAAAAGCAAGTTTTCTGCTTTAAAACCCATTCATAAATCCTGACTGAATACACTTAAGTCCTTTGAGGTGATTTCATAAATGTCGCTAGAAAAAGGAGAAGAAGGCGTTGGTATGGACAACAGCTATATCAAGTGTCTCTGTAAAATGAAGGGACACTGGAAGCCCCAGAAGGATGCTCAAAGGATGTGCTAAGCAGTGACCATGCCTGAGTTGACAGCATCCCCTTCACAGCCTCAGGGCAAGCAAGAAAGTACAGAATGTGCAGTTATTTAGAAACATGATTGGTTCTCCGTTGCCTCATTTTAAGCAATACTCAGTACCTATTTCAGACACATTCACGAGACAAGGTCTCTAAGACAGAACTCTGTGGGACTTTCTCCCCCAGTGGGTGAGCTGTAGAGATTTTAGTCTCACGAGTGGTCAGGCACATTTGGTGTTTTTTGGCTCAGCTGAGAAATTCACCCTCTTTGATCATCTATCCCATCCTTGTGGTAAACAGAGATGATGGTAGATCCTGTTGTCCAGCTGGGTCTAGCACCTGGATCACAGAACAGAAAAGAGACTTTGGAGTGTTGTAGGTTTGGAAGGGATCTGTATGCCTGTGTATCTTTTGGGAAGTGAGTGTGTGAGATTTACTCTCAGTGCGTGACCTGTGACTGGTCTACCCACTATTGCCTAACCTATTCTTACTTGTCTTTGCCTTAGAATGAACAGAATACTGTTTTGAAGTTAACTCGCACAGTGACTGGCAGATATTTGATTTAGCCTTTTACTGAGATGCAGTTGAACGTGACTTGCAGAATAAATTCCTCAGTAATAGCAATTACGCCCTTCTGGTGGGATTTTAGTTCAAGTTCTGGACCTCAGTTTTCCCTGTGATTTAACATTGGGGTGAAGAGCTGAATTTCCATAAGAACATCTGAAATGCAAAAATGACCTTGTCTTGCATGTAAGATTTCTACCCGCTTAGTACAACTGAAACCTCCCCTGATTTAAAAAAAGTAAAAGAAAATCTATTTTTCTTCTAGCTTTTTTCAAGAAAAAGCCCTTATGAAAATCTTATCAGAAACTCTAAGTTGGTATCAAGTCATCTCATTGTTGGAAGACCATTGCTGATTTTTCCCACAGTCACAAACTATACAGAAACGGATAAAGAGTCTTACAAGTCGCACAAACTACACCTTCGTGAAAAACAGATTTTTTTTCCTACTGCAGACATAGGCTGCAATTTTACAGACACATGAGTCTAAAAGGTCCCAGCTTCCTTCTGCATCTGCTGTTCATCGCTATCCTCCCACTGATCTTTCTGTAATGCTGGCAAAACCATTCATGTGAACTGTCTTATGAACTTGATCAGAGAAATGGTGACATAAAAACAGGAACAAGCAGCTTACGGTGGTAGGTGCAAGATCACTTTTGTTGGCATGAGTTCTGACTGATTCTGACTTAAAGTGCATATGAAATGACAGTTATATTTGCATATCTGTGTGTTGGCTTAAATTCTCCTCATACTGTTTCTTGTACACATTATTTCTATAAAAAAAAAATTACCCAGAATGTTTTACAGGCCTGTCCAAAATACTAAACTTGGAACCAACTGCATCTGGATTTCAGTCTCAGATCCTTGCTCCATATCCACTCCAGTTTGGACATCATTTGAACATCCATGATTTGCCCTGGTGTCAACCTTTGACTTTCATACAAGTCGGACAAATGCTGTGTAGCAGAGCATTCAGGAGTTTTGTGACTGCTGCTAGACTTTCAAGATAACTCTTATTATGATACTTGATTTACTACTTCATGTTAGGACTGTATAGACATTCTCATTATGAACAAGCACTAAACAGCTGTGGCACTAAAAGAGATAGGCAGACACAGCAGGCAAAGCCAACACATGGTGCTTGATGTAAGTCCCTAAAACTGTTACTGATATATTCTTTAGTGTCATTCACTCTAAGAAGGTCATTAAAACAACACTCTTTAAAAAGAAAGTACAGAATTAAGTAACAATCACACTGATATTTTTGAAGTTCCTCATTTATTGAACGATGAGTTGTGATGTTATTTAAAATTCATCATAAGCACAGCCAGTAAGGAAAAAAAATATCCTGCCTTAAAGAGTATATTAATTTCTGCTCAGATTTCCAAAATTCATAGTTACTTACTTTGCTTTTTAAAACTTGTCCAGCTTCTATGACCTACTGCATACTTAGCCACAGAAGAAAACATACACAAGTTTTAAAAATTATTATTCTCTAAATATTTTGAATGGGAAGGGACTTACGAATTGCTGGCATTTGAGGATGTGAATTTACAGGTATGGTCAGATCACAACGAATAGGTAGGTTTCATAGTCTCAGTTTCAGAGATGTGGGTCTTGAGACACAGAAGTTTAAGTGACATTCCCAAGGACACAGAGGAAACTGGTAGCAGAGGTGAGAATCTCAGAGTTCCTGACCTCTCTGTCCTGCTCATTAATCACAAAACCGCATCTTCTGCGTACATCAAAGATTTTTCCATTGTGGTTGAGGAGCTGTTTGTTCAGAGATGTCTCTGTCTCCTTGTTTCTTCTGCAACATTCTCTATGTAGCAAGTATGATCTAACAAAGGTTTTAAGGTGAACAGTGAAAAGACCAGAATCAAATTTCTGCCACTTAAGTCTTAGGAAATTCAAGTAGTATGTTCCTGCTAGGTGGGACCATAACAGACACTTGTTGCAGCATCAGGTATTATTCCCTTTGGCAACAGCCTCACACATGTACCTGGGAGAGGTAAAGATCTGTTAAGATTGAAGGACCTGGGCACTAGCACTAATTTTCTTGCTGGGCATAGGTACCAGTTAGACTGTGTGTGCTCCAAGGACTATTAAAGTGCCAGAGCTGAGTATGGTTTGACAAGCCACAAAGGATATGACCCCTGGGAATCAGTTCATAAAATTTATAGCAACTCTTCAAGATTAATTTTGTTTGTAAACAAAGAAGAAGAATTAGGGAGTCATAAGAAACTCCCTTATGCCTTTCTCCTGTTTGAAAAGGGAGTAAGTCCATTGTCTATAAAAGAAGATCTATCTATATATGACAATGTTTGTCTATATCCCAGAGACATTCCACATGCAGTCCTATATTTTTTCTACTTTGCCCTGAATTCAGTTCAGGTCCAAGAAGTAAGATGCATTTCTTGGGTTTCCCAATGTTTGTTTTCCTCCGTCAGATGTGACAATCTTTCAGAGCTTTTTGACCCAGGTTTTTCTTGTGTTGGCTCCTTGGTGGTTATTACAGGGAGGGGCAAGAGTAAAAGTTCTTTTTCCAATAGATCCTTTCTTGTTTCATCACTACTTGTAGTACAATTTTTTAGATATTTGTTAGCACATATTCATATAAATGTAGTAAGTGACACCCTCTAATTAGGTGGGAGAAGGCTCTTGGGATGAGTAAGTCCTCTCCATCTTCTGTTTAACACAAACAGTCAGATCGTGTAATCTTTTCAAAAAAGTTAAAACTTTTTAAATTCTGTTTTAGTCTTGCTAAAAAGTTGATCCATATTTTCATAACTCTAAGAGTTCTTTTTAATTTCTCATTGCAGTCACTGTTATTAACTTAGTGTGAAAATGCTTAAGCTAATTTTAAACAAGGAGTCTTTGAAACAATCTAGCTGGGCAACAGTGCTCAGCATGGGCTCTCTTAGTCTGCTTTTCAGCAGGTAGAGATATTATTTAGCTGTGTCTACATTAGCAACAAGCATGGTTTTGTATGACCCAATCTGTAAAGCAAAACTTTGTGCTGAGGAGTCTACATCTACATTGCAAACATTTTTGGGATTTTACCTACACTGATCCCATGGATTGAACTCCCGTTTACTAAGCTGGTGGGCTGCAGCCTACCAGATAACTTTTATCACACATTCCAGATTACTTTCACCTGAAAGGAATCCATTTAGTGCCCTCTAAAAGCATTCTGCAAGGTGAAGCAATTAGACTAGATCTGTTTCAAATTGATCTGAATCAAAACACTCATGTAAATGCACCTTGTGCTTTCTTCAGCTAAACAAGGCACATGCTTCTGTGTGGGCACAGAAAAAACAAGATTACCCTTGTCATGGGCAGGATGTGACCCAGCTATGGTACGGAAGAGGTGTGCCATGATCTCGCTATTACATTCTAAGGAGAACATAAGTCTCTATCTTCTCACTTGGTCTTGTTCTCAGTCTCTCCTAAAATGAGATCTAGTTTATCCTTCATGCCAAACTGGAAGTAATTTTTCTCGTCTGCATTAATTTTAATATGCCTTTTTGGAACAGGGATAAACAGAACTGGTCATGCTACTGCAGATGAGGCTGGTGTTTGGAGTTTGTCATTTAGATTCTGCAAATATTGACAAACATCACCACATCAGTTACAAGCATTTCCCATTTCAAGGCCATTTCAGCAATTGTATCAGAAAGATATTTAGCCATCAACTACAAATAAGACAGACAGACGCTGCAGACCCAGAGTAAAAGAATTACAGTATTCTGTACCACCACAGCTTGCCAGTCTGCTTTGGGCAGCAACCGAACAGCACCTGGACAAAATTGTGTATGTAGTTAGAGCTGATCCATAGGCAAGATCATATCAAATAGCAAGGGAATATTTGCTATGAGCTATAACAATATTCATCTGAGAAAAATTACAGAGGGAAATATGCTGGGAAAAGCACAAGGATCTGCTTTTATGTTCCCTATAAGATATTACAGGGACAAATTTTAGAACATTTTCTCTCCAACTGCTCACTTCTCAACTCTCCTGGAGTTTGAAATGGGCCATTGACAGGCCAGTTAGGACTCTGATGGGATGATTAGGTTGATGAAAGTGAATATTACAAGGTTGCACTTTTTCATAGAATTTCTGTTGTCTAATAGACCCTCCATCCCTGCCCACATAATCCATTACTTTGCATTTATGCACCATAGGAAGAAAACTTCACTATCAGTAGGAGAGAAAGCAGATGGGAGAGAATATGCCTAACTGCAAAATTAAAGATTTAAAGGACAAAGAATAAAGGAAAGACTTCTATTTTTGACAGCTATGCTTCTTAAATGCATAAAAGACTTAGAAGTTGGAAGGCAGCACACTCCCAAACACTTCACAGTTGCTGTCATTGGGCACTTCATGTCAGAAATATGATTCTGACTGACATTTGTGGGAGTAGCATTCACAGAAAGGATTGTACTGAACAGTAGCTTTGATTTGGCATATCTATATTGTACCGTATAGCATACTATAGATATTCTCAAGCCAGTTTCTCATCTGGTTTCAGAACAAAGTTGTGTCTTTGATAATTAGCCATGCTAAGAAGCATAGTTATTTTTTTAGGGTCTTGCGTCATGTAAATGTAGTTCTTCTGCCTCCAAGACCTGAGCTAGGATGTCAGTATCAGGGTGCTGCTGCTTACAGCAGGTTTGGACAACAGCCAAAGTTGTAGCATTACACTGGAAAGTGGGGACATCTCCTCAACTGGTCATGCTGCAGAGAATGAGAGGTTTATCTGCACAATTTTCTCCATGCCTTATCTTTCTATTTCTTCTTTCAATATAAAGAGTACCTTTGGTCTCTTCGTGGTTTTACATAATTTTTAACTAAGAAACTTTGGGTTCAAAAGTTTACCTTCACTGTTGTTGGTTTCATGTTTTACTAGGGTAAAACTGGGGTAGAAGGCTCAGAAAGAGTAATTTCCACTGGAGGGGAGGGGAGGGGAGGGGAGGGGAGGGAAGGGAAGGGAAGGGAAGGGAAGGGAAGGGAAGGGAAGGGAAGGGAAGGGAAGGGAAGGGAAGGGAAGGGAAGGGAAGGGAAGGGAAGGGAAGGGAAGGGAAGGGAAGGGAAGGGAAGGGAAGGGAAGGGAAGGGAAGGGAAGGGAAGGGAAGGGAAGGGAAGGGGAGGAAAAGGAAGGAAAGGAAAGGAAAGGAAAGGAAAGGAAAGGAAAGGAAAGGAAAGGAAAGGAAAGGAAAGGAAAGGAAAGGAAAGGAAAGGAAAGGAAAGGAAAGGAAAGGAAAGGAAAGGAAAGGAAAGGAAAGGAAAGGAAAGGAAAGGAAAGGAAAGGAAAGGAAAGGAAAGGAAAGGAAAGGAAAGGAAAGGAAAGGAAAGGAAAGGAAAGGAGAAAAAAGAAAGATAAACAAAGAAGAGAAAGAAGGGAAAGATGTTGCAGAATTATAAAGAAAAGTTGAGATAAGCAGAATGAGAAAAATAAAAAAGAAAAATTAATGGAAAAAATAATACAATAAATACATTCTATATGGCCAAGGCAAGGTCTGATTTGTACTTAAGGACAGTTTGCCACATGCTGGCTTTTTTTCAGCTTGAATTGTATATCACTGTGGGTTGTTTCTTTTTTTAATTGAGTAATTGAATCATTGTGGAAAATATAGGGAGGCTAGCAACCTTTCAGCTCTCAGCAAATAGTTTTAGAGTGTCACAAAAATCTCTGTCATTCTTTCTTTGATTTCTAACTGCCTCTTCGAAACTTTATTCCCACACTGGTGATGGGATGAGAGCCCAGGACTTACATGCTCTGTGCTGGACTCTGGCCAGCGGTATTCAAACTGCACATATTCTTTTCCAGATCTGCTGAGAACCTGTGATGACATTTTTGGAAGGGCAAGATGTGTCTCAGAGTTCAGGGAATGAGTGGATTATCTGTCACTGTAAGTGTGTATGTGGTCTAAATAATTACTTGGCTTCAGTCTGCAATCTTGGTTGAGGTGCTGGTTCATTGCTCTGATCTCTGAACTAGGGAGTCTATCTTGAGAGCCTGGGACATGCCCTGTTTCAGCCCACCATATTTACACAATTATTTCCTGAATTAAAGGGAAGCTCTTAAAAATAAAAATGTTCAGAAGCTTTGTAGTTGTTTGTACCATAAAACGAACTAAACTTCCATGACTCCTCTCATACAAAGACCCTTGAAGCAGGGTTAGCTTGAGGGATAGGGTTAGCTGGGAGGCTGCCAGTGTGCTTAAGACTAGAGTGCACGACTGAAATTCTAGGTTAATATTTATCCCAAATCAATTAGCGGTTTGGAAAGGCATGAAATTCTGGCTTGCCCTGGGCACTGTTTGACTAAAGGCCAGCCATGGCTGGGAGCCCCAGAAGGCTGCAGATCTTGGCTCTGTGGGAGGCTCGGCAATACGGCCACAAACAAGCTTTCCTCCAAAGACCCTCAGTGCTCTGTTCGAAAGAATTTTTCATCCTCCACCTGTGGCCATGAAAGAGGGTTGACAGATGGGCTATTTTAATGGGTGATTGTGTAAATAGCATGTATTTAGCAGAAATGCTGAGGGTGTGTGTTTACAGGGGACTTACATGGATTTTCATTGTAGATGAGGAGGGTTCCAGAAGAGCTACTGCAGGTCTGCTGCATTAATTCCCTACGCAGGGCAAAGTATTTTCTTTTTGTTCATTAGATTCTGTTGGAAAGTAAACACAGCAATTAAGGGAGACTGGAAAGGAGAAGTTTTGAAATAACTTCTGATCTGGATATTAATGGTCTCTTTTTAATAATCTGGCCTCTAAAACCTCAGACTTGCAATAGCATTTGTACCCATATACAAAGGGTTTGGGTGATTCTACTTCACCCCTCCTCTTCATATCTCTGTGCAGAATATTCAGAGATATAGTAACCTGGGAAATCAGGAGCAACAGATTAGAGAGGACTGTCAAGTGTCTATTGATACAACGGAAAGAAAAATGAAGCCATGTGTGGAGGAGAGCTATAAAACTGGCTTCAGAGAATTCATTGGAACCTGAAAGCTGGAAGAAGAACCTGAGAAACTGCAGAGAAAATTGCAATAAAAAGAAGACAAGAGGAAAGAAAATACATCATTTCAACCAAACAGTGAGAAGCTTACAGGAAGAAGACAATCCCAGATAAAAATAGGCAGAAATAGAGATGAACTGGAGCAGCAGGAGAAGTACTATAAGCACCAGCCTGAAGGATGCTGATGAGAAAACAGAAGAGATGATGAGTACCAGCCCATGGGTGACCAGATCAGGCAGATCAGGATGGCTGGCCATCCTCTCCAGTGCTTGCCTTTGACAGCGTGTCAGTTGGCAGGGCCAGGAGCTGGCAACATAGCACTGACAGAGGGGTGAGCAACACGTGGTTTCACTGGCAAAGGATAGCTGTTCCCAAAGGAGTTCAAAGATTTTGATATATATAGAAGCAGGTCTGTCCCTCAGGCACAAGGCCAGCAAGTGAGAAAAGAGTCTGTACACATGTCCATGTTAGTTCTCCCTTCTAATGGGGACTTAGCCTCTGTGAAAAATCACACTCCCATGTCGGCCTAGAGCAGTTCCTAATTGCTATCAAGGAAATTCAGTGTGGGACCACCAGAGATGAAAGTGTCCCTCAGCTTTTCACAGAATCCTGCAATAAGCCCACATTTCTGTTTCCAGTGCAGGATGATATACTCCACTGGCACTACGGAACAATTGCGGACGATCATACAGCACTGTGACAGTGCACAGGGCTATTTTTGGAGGATGAGAAAGCTTGCTGGAATCCATACTGAATACCACTGGATTCAGCCAGCACGGAAAGTTAGTGCCACTCACCTTAGGTGCAGCAGCTTATCCAGACCTCCACAACTGATGTTTTGCCCAGCAAAGTGTTGGTTCTGTTTGAAATATTTAAGGGAGTGTTATTGTGCTTTCCATGCTGTTGACTGTGCTGACAGCAAGAGTAGCCCTGTTTCCTGAGAAGATGGTAGAAGTCTCAATGCTTTTAGTGGATCCCCCTTTATCTACCCTTATCTACACATCTGTCGTGTGAACAGATGACCTGTTTTTGACTGGATGAGGGATGAGTCATCTCATGAAATTGTCATCAAATTAGTGAATCAGGATATCCAGGTCCTGTACAGGAAGATGAGACTAAGGAAGAGATCAGCTTTGGCTGATGTCTCAAGATGAGGTCTAGGGTTGTCTTCCTGAGCGCTGGATTTCAGTTCCATTGTGGCTCCCAAATGAGGGAAGAGTGTACCCATTATAGATAATTGTTCTTTCGTGCAATTTAGTGGGCAATTTATGCCTTCCAAACACACAAAAGAGAAGTACAGTCAGTTAGTTGTTGATTTTGTCTTTCCCAATTCCAGTCGATTGTTATTAATCATGTTGTTATTTTCTTTAAAAGAATTTGCACCAAAATTTCATTCATTCCACTCAGAAAGAACCACCAACAACCTATTACAAAAATCTATCATTATCCCACAAAGTCATATTCTTGACATTTGTTAAGTAAAGGTTTATTTTACACTTCAAAATTCAATCTGCACAGCTGACTAAACTTCTTCAGAACTGTACAGTCTTGTTCCTGTCAAATATTTGGGAAAATAAAAGTTGGTTTAAGAAAAATATTTGTTTTGGTTGGAAAATGAGTAGCCTTTTTTTTTTTTTTCTATATGTAGGAAAATGTGACGTTCCTTAAAAATTCAAGTAGGTTGTGGAAGAAAGAAGATGAAGCATTTCCTATGTACTCTATCTGATTTTATCAGTGTCAGAAAATAACAGCTGTATCAGTTGACCGTGTACTTCATTTCAAGCTCTGCATTTTTAACTATAACATTCTAGAAGGATGATAGAAGTCAAGCTCGGCTCTTGGATAGTTTTCAAAGAAAATTCTTGAAAGTATTTGATAAAGGGTATGAATGATTTGCAACCAAGTCTATGTTACAAGACAATTTTGGCTTGTCAGACTTGGTTATGCTCTTAATCCAGGTGCAAGAATGTAGTGTGTATAGTTATAGGCCTTGGCAACAACACGTAGAAACATAAAAGTGCTGGAGGAATCTTTCAGGTATTCCAGCAGTTGAAACCACCCTATATTTTTCTCTTTATGGCCAGCTCTGGCCATAAATGCACTGTTGAAAGCAACATTACCAGTGCTACTGTAGACAACTCAGACATTTTAGTACAGTCTCAGAACAAAGCTCAGCAATGTGTAATATGTGCATGACTCCTTTCTGCTCCAAGTTTTAACCTTCTGACAGCTTTGGCCACAGTGTGTCATTATTACAGAACATATGAAAAATGTACCAAATACAAGTACAAGTACCAAGTAAAAAATGGTCTCTTGAATTAAAGAAATAATAGGTATTATTTGGGAAAGTTTTGTCAGAATAATTTATTAAATAGAAAATTAAAGTTCCACAAAATCAAAAATGTTCATTTCAGTTTTCTCTCCCTCCTCTCAGGGAAAAAAAAATAAACCAAAACCAAACCAAGCAAACCATCATAGGTTCTCACAGAACTCAGGAGATCTGGAGAATTGAAATTGCAGATATTTCTGATCTGTGCAGTTGCTCTCTGCAGTCACTCATCACAAGTCAGGAAAGGAATCAATTTACCAGTCAGTGGTCAGCAGTCAGAGTAGATATATTTCTGATGATCACTGAGATAAGACAAGAATACAGAAAATTCAGTTAATAAGTGGCAATCTTTCCTATAATACAAAGAAATTTCTATTGCTTTGAGACAGGTAATCTTGGATCTTATCTTATGTCTTCAGGTCAGCTTTGGGTCAACAATGCTGGTAACTGAATTGAAGCTTAGTAAAGCATAGTGGGTCTGGCACAACTAAGTACATCTCATCAGTGGAGTTAAGCCCTGAAGAGAACATTTTCTTGGGATTATGCTGGTGCTGTCAAAGGGAAAAGGACAGGAAAGCTGTGTGTGACAGAAAACAAGAACTACACTTCATAATACTGCTGGACTTGGAAGGTGAATTCCAACTGAATGATTCTGAATTTCTGCAAAAGAAATAAATAATTGTTTTCTTCTATCCAACCGTGAAAGATTGGGCCATAATTGGAAGAAGTATTAGATGTGATTTTGTCATCTCAGGTACTCAGATCCAGAAATTAGCTCCACAGTGCTTTCTATAGTTATCCCTTAACCTGAAATATATCTATGATTTGAAGCGTGGGGTTCATTTTTCCTTATATCAAGCCATTAAAATGAGGTGTCTAATTGTTTAGCCTCCTTCTGTACTCACTGCAGTAAAACAAGTCTATCTGCTAGGTGTTGTTTATAAGATAGCTGTTTATAAGACTTGCCCTCTCACAGCACCTATTTCTTCACATCCTTTACAGAATGATCCTAGACACCTTGGACTAGACAAGTTACATGTCAGTTAACTCAAGTTTTGTGAGATTAATCCTCTCTGGTTGTATTAAATTCCAACCGTAGGCAGGTTTGCAAAACAATTCAAGATCTGTCGCTGGCCTAAATCTTTCCATAACTCATACAGATTCTCCCACAAGAATCAGTGCCTTCTAGAGCAAAACTTGCAGCTGATCTGGCTCTAATGAAGCCAAGAAACAGGAATGCAGCAAGTGGCTATTTTCATCAATGAATAGAAAACCAATCCAGGACAAAAATTCAGCTTCTTCCTAGGTCTAGGTAGATTTGAGTCTTCATCTCCTCTATCCTGGAATGTGTCTTTATCAATAACCTGAGTGAGAAGGCGTGGACACACTCTCCCATCCTGAGGCTCTTCTGCTTTATATGTCCAACTTAAAAATTCACTGAGAGAGAAAGCCAGTACAAAGTAACAGAGGTTGGGCTAGGGGACTCTTTAATTTGTTATATTTTACTATTACATATTCCTATAGTGATTTGAACCCCGGGATTTAAAGTCATCTAACAAGGACACCCCTTCACAAGTCTCTTAAAGCTCTTCTTAATGACTATGGTGCCTTAGGCAGCTGGGAGAACAGGGCTTAAATTAATTAGACAGAAATGGAATTTGAACCCATAAACCTGTATTCTAGATGAGTGCCTCAGCCCCTGCAATTTCTGCAAAATACAGATGAGTGATAATAGCATTTCCTTCTTTAGCTAGTTTTCCAAAGAACTCTTTATAGCATCACGTTTTTACCTAGATTTCAGAGAGTGCAGCAATCAAGGAAAGAAGATGTGGAACTCATGCTTTTACTGTCATCTCTTCTAATTTAAGAAATTCTAGTTCAGCTGATCATGTTTCAGCTGATCAACGCTTTGGGTAATAGTTCACGTGGAAGCATAAGTTAAAGACTAGATGGTACAATGACCTAAAGTACAATTGTCTTACTGACCTAGTCTTAGTATTACAGAATACCAGGGAACAACAGGTAGCAACTTTCCATCAATTTATTTTGAGTTTGACCATATGGTCTAAGTTGTCCTAGAGTTCACTATCGATTTCCAAACCTATTGTATTTGAACTTTGGGCATCTTCACAGAATCAGAGAATCAGAGAATGGTCAGAGTTTGAAGGGACCTCTTGGGATCATCTAGTCCAAACCCACCGCTAAAGCAGGTTCAACCACAACAGATTGCACAGGAATGTGTCCACAGTCTTCCTGGGCAGCCTGTTCCGGTGTTCTGTCATCCTCAAAATAAAAAAGTTTTTCTTCATGTTCAGGTAGAACTTCTTGTGTTCCAATGTGTGCCCATTGCTCCTTTACCTGTCACTGGACACCACTGAAAGGAGTAGCCCAACCTCTTGACCCTGCCCTTTAGGTATTTATAAGCCGTGGTAAGATCCCCTTTCAGTTTTCTCTTCTACAGGCTAAACAGACCCAAGTCTCTCAGCCTTTCCTCATAAAAAGATGCTCCAGTTCCCTAATCATCTTCATGGTCTTCTGCTGGACTGTCTCCAGTAGTTTCTTGTCTGTCTTGAACTGTGGAGCCCAGAACTGGACAAAGTACTCCAGATGCAACCTCACCAGGGCAGATTAGAGGAGAAGGATAACCTCCCTCAACCTACTGGCCATACAATTCTTAATGCACTATAGGGTACCATTTGCCTTCTTGACCATGAGGGCACAATTTTGATTATATTTAATGTTATTACACTTCAGCCCATTGCAGTTAAAGTCTGGAATACTGATTAGTATTTGTGTTGCCTTTATGAGGATTTGGGGGTAAAGTGTTTTATAATAAACTATGGGAATTCTTTTTATCTGCTAGTATAGTATTATCCCTGGGACATGGGCTCTGGAAAAATCAAATTGCTTTGGATTTGATTCATCCTTTTATATACTGACCTTTTTTATCATAATGTATTTAACATGTTTTTAAATTAAACACACTCATGTAGGCTGTAGATCAATGAGTTTTTCTTACATGGGAAGATTGCTTTTCTGGAAGCCTAAGGCTTAAATATGACTACCTCCTTAGTTTAATCTGTAGTGAAGTGTCTGCACTCTTACCCCAGTCATTTCGCTTGTGTTAGACGGCCTCTTTGCAGTGATGGTTGCATTATAGTATATGACAAGAGTCTGAGATAGGTTTAATATAAGTTAGAATCAACTTAATATAAAATGACCCACAGAATTTCCACAGGGACAGAACACAGTCTTTCAGCAGCTGATGGAATAATTCCTTATGAAATGATATCAATTGGGACACTGGAACTTCCATAAGACAGTAATATATTAAACGTCAATCAACATGAGTTTATGAAAATAGTTCTTGTCAAACCAACCAAATGTCCTTCTCTGATGGGATTACAAGCTGGGTTAATAAAGGTAAATAGGATTGACACAATATACCTAGATATATGACAGACATTCAGCTGAGCACCCAGCAAACATTTCTTTAAGAGACAATAATGACTAAAAATCAACAGCACACACTGAGTTTATTAGAACTGGCTAACTGGTAGGTCTCAGAACGTAGATAGGGAATCGTAACAGAACAAATGTGGCTTTTGTGGTCCTTGGAAGAGTGAGGAGCAGTTCACCTGCTGTACTTTCTTTATTTTTTGTATCTGTATGACGGTTACTGCATTAGTGGATCTATTTCTGGGGTTCACCATCTTATGAGGTTGACTGCAAGCTGAGGAGGGGAGATGAGCAATATTGAACATACAGAAATGGTTAAAGGGCAAGAAAATGAAGGTTGTAAACTCAATGAGTTCAATCTGTTTAGTTTAAGAGATGATATAATCATAGTTTATAAGTATCTCCATGGCGAATAATTAGAGATTCTTCAGTTCAACCAACAAAGACATAACAAAATGCAGTATATAGACACTGAAGCTGGAAAAACTCAGATTCTAAAGCATTAGTGTTATAAAGAAGATGGTTAACCTCTGGAACAATTTAACAAGGATAATGGTGAAACCTCTGTCTACAGAAATATGTAACACAGAACAGAATATTTTTCAGAAAATTTGGATTCCTCACAGTTTTACAATCTAAGAAACAATTGGGTGAGCTGACTATCCAGTTTTCTTATGTTTAAATGGATATCTGCCATTTTTATCTTTGCTGCTTTTTGCTGGCTCAAAAGTGGTAGCATTGACCAAAACCCCTCTCTCAGATAAGAAGGTGTTTATATGTTGGTGTAGTTCGTGGGTTGCCATAAAACTTAAACTACTCCTTTAAGTAGTTCAAAATGAGATACAGTCTCTAGCAGCAGCAGAATGTACACAGCTGTAGCATGTGTGCCTGTCATGTCATACCCCTAGAAAACATTCAGATCCTGGCATGCATTTTCTTAACATAAATAGTTTAGAGTAAATGCTCATGCTCCAAGACAGAAAAAATTGCTCAGTCTACTGTAGCAACCCTGACCAGTGGGGATTTAATGCCCTCTTTAGAGAAACTATCTCAATGACACAAATCTACTGGCCTAGTCTACAATTTAACAGCTCTTGGAAAGAGCTCAATGGCCTAGTAAAAATTTGGACTACAAGCCATCCGAAGGTAATGCCATGGTGATGAGAGAATGTGATCTCCACCTCTGAGAAGAACGGGATTTAAGGGAATATTTTAATCACAGAATCATAGAATTATATATATATATTGATGACTAAGGAAACTGGATTTGGGAGCCTCTTTGTTGGTGTCTCTCCTGTGTGGTGGTGTGGTTGTTAGCAGTTCTGACATAGGGAAGGATAGCGGGCCTCAGCTGTGTGTGCCAACTGATAGTGCTCATTCCCAACACCCCCATCTGCACAGCCTCACACCTTGATGCTCCAGCCTGTGCTTTGTTAGCTGTACTTCTGTGCTTCTTAGTGCTATCGTGGTTAAAAGAGAAAACAAGTGCGTCACATTTTTTTGAGATTATTCCTGGCCTCTTGGCCGTATCATAATTTGCATCATTGCATTTTCTCTCTATGTTCTTTCCTGGGTTTTTATTGGTTGCAGTATTTCTTCATATTTGGTTCCTAATAGCAAACAACTACCATAACATGTAGACAAAGAATGCAGATATTTTCAGGGGAAAGGATTAGCCATTAGATGAATTATAAGGATAACTGTGGTTTCTCCAAGACATAAATCAATTTGCATTCTTCAGGATATAATTCATACACTAAAGATCTGAGACTTAAAGCAGAAACTTCCTTCACCAACACGTTGTTGCATAATTTCTTATTATGGAAGGTATACGTCTTCCTCTGAAGTATCTGGTACTGGTACCACTAAGTTTGATCTGGAATGGTAATTCCAGGGCACCTTTGTGGAACATTCCTGTGACAGTCCAGCAGCTGCTCAGTTCCATCTCATACAGGGCAGCCAGATGTCTCACTGCTTTAAGGTTGTACCGCTTTTCAGCATCCTACTCTGCTTCCTATGCTAGCTCTAGCGAAGGTTAACTAACATATTTCCATACATTTGTGCATTCTAATGCCTTTCACAGTGGGACATTCAGCTACATGCAATGTGATTGCAGCACGGGAGGAAACTGGTCACAGTCAGGGAATTTTTAGAAATCTGATTCTCAGGAAAACATACAGAGAAAATGGATTGCTCTCCCAACTAATTTCATATCCTGTTTTATCTCTGTCTTACAGCATGGAGACATATGTGTTGTAAATCACAATCAGGGCAACGGTGATCACGTAATTAATTTTTTTTATAATGTTTTCCATTCCACTCCTTTGTTTTCAGTAGTTCATAACTTACTAAAGTTTTCAGTTATTGATTTTGAACAAGGGAAGGAAATTAAGAAAAAAACCCAACAAACCAAACCTATATTTTCCTTTATTACTAAATAGTTATGGTCACTGTTTTCAAATAGCTCTATTGCTCAGTTGTGGGTAAACAGCTGCAATTGAGAATGCTGTTGACATTTTGAAGTAGATTTTTATATTTTTAAACTTGGAGCATGTAAATATCTCCTGCTAGAAGTACTGAGCAGATTTATTAGGGAATATCTTGGGACAAGTACAATAAGGGATAAAAACCTGAGGGTATTGTCCATGATGTCTATCTTGGATGTCTTAGGATGACAGAGATGACCTAGGGAGTCATCCTGAGAAATTACTGAATGGTTTAACCACAAAGTTAAACTTTAATACAAATGCATGGGCTATCAGCTTATAAATTAGCTTTTTCTAAACACAAGCAAGGTGGAAAGATATGTGGGTTCTAAATATGAGAAAATGTCTACTTCTGAACTAATTTTCCCAAGCTTTTTTGCAGCCAGTGGTGATATGATCAAACGGTCTTTGGAATCCACTCTGACGTAGATATGCAAAGAAGTTGTATGAATTTTTTTCCTAAAAATGCCCATCTTTTCTGGCTAAAGGGAGATTGGCATGAAGATCTTATGTGTCTACTTCAAGATGCCTCAATTTTAGAGACTCATTCATTTTGATCCACATTTCTTCCATCTTCTTCCTTGTAAGATCCCTGGGTTAACATTTTTACTCTGCCCAACTCTATCTTCCATTTTATGGTTTTTAAGCTGGAATCTCCTATAACACACACATATTCCAACCCAAATAGGAAGTACTTTAAGCTTGGACTAATAAATACAGCTACAGAAATAATTTAGATTTGTTTTCTGTTTTGACTTATGTGAGGTGCTCTCTGCACTTCAGTAAGGATACTGATGAAGCAACTGCTCCTAATGTTTCCCCTGATGAATGAATGGGTTCTTGGGAACTGCCACAACTAAATGGGAAAATAGGTTTAAGAGCATCTAAATCCAATGGGATATACTCTCATGCACACACTGGTGAAGACAGAAATTAAGGTATAGCAACTTGGTAATATTTTGTAGATTGGCACCCTTTAGTATGCGCTTTGCATTCTTTCCTCACTCAGTCCTCCTCATCCTCTCTTTATGTCCCTGCTCTTTACCTCTTCCTTTTCTCTCCTCTTCTGCAAGATATTCTATTTAATCTCTCAGCATTTATACACAAAAAAACCTTCACAAACCTAGAAAAAAACACCACACAAAAGGGGGAACTCATATACCTGTTCTTCGTTTTCCTGTCTTTCGTCTTATTTGCCAACTGAGGCACTATGTGTGGTGGTTGTGAAGGTTTAGGTGTATATTTCACTCATTCTAAGCCAATGGTTTCAAGGTTAAGCTTCCTCACTTCCCTCACCATTGGGACAGTGGAAAACCAAGATTCTATGTCTGACAGCATTACCTTAAGCTCTCCCTGCTTCCTTGTTTAAAAATAGCCCAGCAAAAATTTGCAGGTCACTTTTCTGATCGAGGTCACTGTGTCACCCCAGTCCAGGTCATGGCTATTCCAGCCATAGTGAGGGTGTGGAACAGGTATAAGTTGCTGAAACAGACACTGACTAAGAGAAATGTCAAAATGACCTGAAAAAGAAAGTAGACAGTAAGGTAAGAAAATATGCTGATGATACAAAGTTATTCAGACTTGTAGGACAAGGGCAGACTGTGAACTACTACAAAGACTGAGTAGCTGGGCAATAAAGTAATAGATGAAATGCAATGTAGATATATGTAAAGTGATGCACATAAGAAAGAGTTGTCCCAGCTGTACTTTGTAAAATGGTCTCTGAGGTGTATTAGGATTTGAAAAGGTCCAGAAAAGGGCAACAAGGATGATCTATTTTTTTTTTTTTAAATGGTTTCGGTACGAACAGCAATTGCATAGACTGAAGTGCCTCAGTTTGGACGGGAAACTTAGGGAGAATTTGGTTGATCTTGGTATCATTATGAGTGACATGAAGAATGACAGCTCACTTTGTTCTGAATGTGGACATTATATATGCACATGATGGCCCTAGTTCTTCTTTTCAGCAAACTAAAAAGAGTGGTTCTCCATGTGTTGGATGATGGACCTGTGAAACAGCTTGCCAGAGAACGTTGTGCATAAAATTGGCATGATATCAAGACACAACTGGACAAATCCTTGCAAGAATCACCCTCTGGAGATTACTAAATAGGAAAACTCATGTAGATGAGGGAATCCTTGACCTGAAAATAGTTTCAGACTGAATATGCAAAGTATTACATAGGCTTGCTCTTCCTTGCATTTTTACCTGTGGATACTGATGAACACATGATATTCATCTAGATGGACTGTTGGCCTAAGCCAGAACAGCTGCATTTGCATTCATCTAATGATGGCCTTATGAGTAGAAATTTTCCCTTTTTCTGTGTTTTGCAGTAGTCATTGAGCTGGCTGTCATAAAAATGGAGTCAAGAGATAGTCCTTACCCCAAAAATCTTATCTTAATGGCAAGATATAAGCAGTGCAGAGGGAGATAGGAAGAAGCCTGCCAAGAAACCAGTTCAGCAAGCTCTGCCACAAGCCTTTACCATGTATAAATATGTGAATTGGAGCCAGAAGATAATTATTAGAGTGTATGTATAGCTGTGTTTTGTTAAGGAGCTCTTCACAAATTTAAAACTTCTAGGTTTTTTTACTTCTAATTTTTTATACTTTATAGGGATTTTTAAACATCCCTATAAAGAATTTCGTACTTCAAGAATTTTGTTGATAAATTTGGGAATGCACTGAGATGAAAAAGCATTCTGACTAAAAGTGAATATAATCATTTCAGGAAATACACCTCCTCCAACTACCCAGTAAAACTCTTTCTGTATTATTCTCAGAAAGACTATATTCTAGTAGAAATAAACTGTGGAAATGATTAAGAAACAATGATACTTGTCTAAAAGTTTTCTAATTAGATCACTGAATATGAATATATGATCTGTGCCAAACTACATATGATTTCCTATGATGAACACAGAAAGCAAAAATATATTCCTCTGTTAGCATCCCTGTATGACTATACAAATGTCCATATGAGTTTATCTGTTTGCATATATTTAGGCATTATTTTTACACTGACAAAGAACTCACATGTGTAAGCCCTCATGTCTTCTTATCCTATTTGCTGTTTTCTTTGTCTAAAATTTAATTTACCTTCTGCTTCTTTTATATATATATATTTTTAAAACAAAAAGACTTTTCTCTTTTACAAGTCTTGTAGGATTTTTGTTCCAGGACATTTTGTGAAAAATAATCAGCCAAATCATTCCATGCAATTTAAAACCCCCAATATCAAAATAAATGTGAAAGAAGTTGAACGGGGAAGGAAAACAGTACTTCAACTTTTGTCCTCTGATCAGCATTTTTTCTGTTCAAGACTTCCTGAGTGGTAAAATAGCTCAGCCACCCATGCAGTTAAGTCAGAGGGCAGAAAATTTTTATATTACTCAGATTTCCTCAAGGGGATGACCACGCTGTGACCTCCTTGCATTCTGTACAGCTCTGTGACTCAGAGATGTTATGATGTTTCTATTTTAAAGAGTTTCTCCAGTGAACATTCAGGCTTTCCTCTGCGACACTTCTCAACTCAAGGTGGGTAAAAGCGTCTTGCCAGATTTAGTAACCTAAGGTCATTCTTGGACTCCCAGTATCAACATTTGATTAGCTGTAATAGTCTACTTTGCTGTCCAAACCGCTCTTTACTTATTTAACTTGACGCACTTGAGTAGTCCCACTCACTTCAATCACTGAGGTAAATGAATGGCTCTGCTTACAGAGCCATTTTTCTAGTATGTGCCTGGTAAATCTTTTTAAATTAATCTAGAAAAAAAATCCTTTAATGCTTGTAAAACAGCAAGAGGTTCCTGTTAAAAAAAAGGAGAATAAAAGATAGCTCCATGGATAGGACATAGACCACAGATATATATACATATAGATATACAAGAAAACAGACAATAAAGTAGGTGAGCAAATCATTGACAATAAATCTATCCACATTTCCAGGATTGAAGAGTAAAGCCTCCTAGGATTAAAATAAGATACAAACAAATGTAAATTTGAATCTCGAGATGAGATTTCATTGTGACAAGTGCTGTAATTTAAAAAGAACAATTTTTCAGTATTTTCCTGATGTACTTCATTCTGTTGCCTTCTATTTTCATGGTTTTGTTACTTAACAAACATAGCTACATACATCAAAGAGAACGCTTAGAAATATACAGCAGATTTTTCTTATAATCATATGCATCTAAACTATGGGTAGCAGAAGAAACCATTCTCACAGTTTAAGAAGTAAGACACTCAAAATGATTTTGCAGGTTGATGCAGTATATAAAAGTGATGATGGGGTATTTGATGATGAGGAACTGGAAGTAGGTACTTTACACAGTGAATAAACTGAGAAATATTTGATGAATCAGCTCGTGACACTGTCCCACTTCACATAACCGCTTAATGATGATTGTGTTGTAGCTTATCGATGGGAGCAGGTAAGGAAAACAAGAAACACTCAATATATGTAGAAAAACAGGTGAGAGAGGAGCAGTGAGAAGTAATCTGAGTGTCTTCCATAATATGCATGTTCTGTGCATGTCAGGTGGGAGACAGTATCACATCATTGTTTTTCCTGCACTCCAAAGAGGATGAAGAAAGCAGGAAGCCAGGATGGGACCGTGTGTTTGATTTATAGCTCTTGTATAGGCTGCAAAAGCATTTTCTCCTGTCTTTCTTGCCAGCTTCTGTTCCTGGGTTCTCTGAACGAGGTGTTGCACACACATAAGGAGGCAACAGTGGGAACATCACTAAAACAAAAGAAAATTCACCATCTCATGCTCTGAAACTGTGTGAACTTTCCATATTATCCTGGGTTATTTATTATAGTACATAAGAGCTAAATATAATCTTTAACATTTACTAAGATGTACGGGTTTTAAATAAAAAAAACAGGGAAATCTAGAACATGAAATCTAAGTGGCACTGAGCATCTGACCAAAACACAGGTAAAAACAGATGTTCAAGAGCAGTAATTTAATACCAGTGGTAAAATGCCTCCTATGTAATGTAAAAGTTATAGCAGTTCACTGGCCTATGTAGAGATACCTACTGCAATTTTATGCAATTTTCTTCAACTCAGCGTATGCAGGACATCAGTATGGCACAGGACCTAGGAGAGACTCACATCTTTCTTGAGAGGTCTTTGGAAGCCTCATGGGATACCACAATTTTCCAACACCGCCCTATGTATCCCCTTCATGTGTCCTCTAAAAGGCATATCATGTGGTCTCCTACCACAGTCATCTCTCCTGTCTCAGGTGCCAGTCTAAATGAATTTTTCCTCTTTCCATTAAAGGAAACCAGTAGCGTAGGAACTAAGTAGCGTAGTCCCTGGCATTGCTAAATGTAGGGAATATCAATCCCATTCCCTATTCTAGAATATTATTCAGAAAGAGTTGTCAAATCTGTACAATAGTTTGTATCTGTGTAATACAGCTTGATCATCAGACACCCTCTGGGCCATGCATTATCCATGATTCAACCACTCATTGAACAGACAAGGGACAGTCACGAACTTCTGGGGCTTTTTTGTGACTCTCACAGATAATCTACAAACATTGGAAGGGGAGAGTATCCTGTCCTGACCATCCGTCTGGATCTGCTCAAAAGTAGTTAAGCCAGCTTTCTAAAGTTAAGTACCAAAATTGATTACTCAGGTACTTAAACAGGCATGGATTTTCAGGTTTAATAAATTCAGTCAAGCCTAAGTTTATTGCCAATCGATGTGGCTAAAAGACACCTAGGGACTCAAGAAACAGAGGAAAATGGTTTGCAAAATGCTGTTAAGATTAGCATCTCACACTAACTGAAGTCTGCAAGAAAGGAGCAGGTTTTCCAGTCTGCTTTGATGATGGAGCAGAGAAAGAACATGCTACTTGATGTTTCCTGAGAAGAGAATCACAGATTCACAGATTCTGCTGAATTTTCTTTTATCTATGGCTGATTGAATTATCCATTGCAAATAGTATTTGTTGCTTATTTGGCCATTTTGCAGTACACTAATCATTCTGGAAACAATCCTGATTTCTACAAACACATTTGTTATTTGTGAGTATTCATTGAACAGTCTCATGTGAACAGATTTCAGCCTTTTTTTTTGTTCTTAAATTGTCAGTGTCATCTATTCACTATTTGAAGTGTTTGACTGGTCAACCAAATCACATACCATTGTCTGCACCCCCTGATTGGGTAACTGAAACTTATAAATACAAGTATAATGAATAACAAATGATGAATAGCAAATAGGGTATAACAAATATTGGATTGTCTGAAATTTCATACAAGAAATACATAATTCATGTAACTTTTAGGACTCAAATGGTTGTCTGAATACATGGCAGCTTCCAGAAGATCCTGGAACTATGACTAATATATATCAGAAATATCAGCAATTATACTATTCATTTTATTAACACTGTATTCAAGAATCAGGACTTCTGTGCAGAATATAGTGGCAAAAGTGAATTTATCTGCATTTATGAATGTGTAGAAGTGGTTCCTTATTATTTTCCACCAATACTCTAAATACATTTGTTAAAGTATGAGTGTATGAACATAGAACATGATGCTTTTCAATGAATGACATGGTTTCTTTGTATATACTTAAAAGGAACAGAGAAAATGACCAGGGATAGGGGAAGTGTTTTAAACTAAGATTTGATGAGGTAAAAGAAAAGAGTTGCAGACTGTAGGAGCTTCATGAAAGGTTTTCCAGTAACAACCTGTTTTAATATTGTTTCTAAATTATTTTCTTTTTGATTTCTGTTTTGTTTTTAAAGCCTTGATTATTTTTAATTAAAATGTCTTCAGACATGAAGCTGTCACATATTTATAAATATACCCTGGCACAGTGAGATTTAATAACTAATTGATTATTAATGCTATCAGTATTTTTTTGAAGGAGAAAAGTTAGTTAAAATACAAACAAACAAAACATAACCCCCCTCAAAACAAATGGTAGTTAGTTAACTAATAATTCTTCATTGCATGGATCCAGAGTGTTGATGTATTTAATGCCTTGACCTAGTGGCCAGAAGGATGTTTTGGCTAGTTTAGATGCGCCATAAGTTGGGACTGTCCCTCCACCTCTTGTCCATCCCTCAGATTAATTGTCTCTAATTCCCCTATGCACATAGATCTCATCAAGGGCAGAGATTCTTGAATAAAAGCAGACTGGGCAAAGACAGCAGGGGACTTGGGTTTCTAAGTCTTTTGAGTCCATCATTCGATCAGCCAGCCAGATATGCAGGAAGCAGGTACCACCTACCCCATTCACATATCATTCTGACGGTTTTATAGTCACTTTTTCTGCTGCTATTCCTGTCCATATCTTGCCATATCAGCCTTATATCCCTGCTGCTATAAGAAGTCAACCTCTTGGGCCACAGGTAAAAGTTTTTGATCAAGTCTTCCTGTATGACCCACTGCCTTGGGTAATGGCTTCTATTGTGTCTAGGAATCTTACTAAATATATTTTAGTTACTCCTTTACTTAAAGCTGTCTGATGGCTGTTCAGCATGACCATTGCTTAAGCCAGTTCAATAATTGTCTGGAGACCAAAGAGTCACTTGAGAGCAGTCACTCATTTTTTTCCAGTATAATGATATTATTATTTCCTGGCCTTGCCATATGGGCTACATAGGAATGGGACACAAAGCCAATTAACTGAGACAAAGGTTTAACTTAAAGGAATAACAATAGTGCATTTAGTGCACTTTGGAGCCATGGTTATCATTACCAAATTATAAATATTAATAAGAGTTAAACACATTGTCAATGGTGCAGCCATTAAACATCTGCTACCTCTGCTACATGGTGCATTTTAGCTGGAGTGAAATCTCTTCCTTGAGGCACATGCAAGTGCACTGATGTTTGTGACTGAATGTAAACCCAGGTTCTGGTGTCTTGGTAATGGCACCAATAAGGCTAACATAACACCTATACTTTTCAGAAGTGTCTGTTTTTCCAGACCATTGGTAAGAATTGTTGCTATAGATTAATGTAGAAACAGAAGACAAGATCCACTGATGAGTGCACTGCAGGCTCAGGACTTCAGACACAAGGGCTGTGTCAACATGGTTTGGGTACAGAACTCCCTCACAGGTGCTCCACACGAATGTAGCTATTACCTTCTCTTCCTTGATACACTGTGGTACCAGACAGAAATCATATATTTGCCTCAGAGTGTTCAAAAAATGAGTTCCTTTCATAAAAACAATAATTATCTAATTTTTATCTACTGGAAGGTGTACCAATTTTATCCCAAGATCTAATTTTCTTGATATCCACCAATATGTCCCAAGAAAAACTTATCAAATACAGACTATTCTGAGACTGAGAGGTATCCTTTATTTGTAATCTTATCCTCAGGACTGAAGACTACGTATATTTTTGTTTTTAATCTCTGAGCACATAAATGAACGTGTATGTGCATAAGCTTTAGGAAGCTGAACAGCAAGAAAGAAACTTAATTCTAGCAGACTTTATTTTTTAAGAATTTCATTCAGTGCTTTTATCACAGGTAAATGCACCTCGACAATATGCCAGTGAGAGAAAAAAAATAATTTCATCTGCCAGATCTTTTTCACAGAATTACTTTGTTCCAAGTCTAAGGCCCAGTGGGGAAGAAGTGATTAACTTCGAAGGTCATTTAAGCATCAAACTGTACATCTGGTAAGAAAAAGCCCTCTCAGAAGGAACAACAAATGACACCATTATTTTCAAAGCAAGAGTAATCAGAATTTTGTAAAAGCAGAAAGAAAGCAAACAGGAAAAAAGAAAAAGAGGAAGGAAGAAAGGTGAGAAAAGCACAGCTTGTTAATATCTACATTTCTCCTAATTTTGTAGAAGGCAGAGCAGAAAACAGGCTCCAATCATTAGGCAAGATATTATGTGAACAGATATTGTGTTGGACTGGTTTCAGATCTAGAAAGAACAGTCTGTTTTGTCGATCAAGTAAAAAGTTAAGAGTTAGCTTGATCTAAAAGCAAGAGGTTCTCTTACAGCAAATTCTTTAATCCAGCAGATGAAGTCCCAATAAGAATAGACCAAAGGCCAGGAAGTGTTTGCTAGAGGTGAAGCACATTTTTAATATGCGAAAGAAACAGCTACTCTGATGACTACCAACTACTTATCTAAAATCTTTACTAGAAAAAATAATCAAGTGACTGTGCACAATTTTTATACAAAGAGCTTAAGGAAGTTTTGTTGATCTGTGTTTAAATTCAGCTTGGTTTTGATTCACCTTTGAATCTCACTGTAACTCAGTTTGGCTACAAGCATTACATCTTCACTGAATCTCCAAGGACTTTTGTAGGTAAAAATATTTAGACATCTCTAATATTTTATTTCTTGATTTACTTCAAAATCCTATGTGGTTAATTCCCAAGAATATTATATTAAAAGAGAAGGCTAGAGTTCAATATGCAATATTAATTCACAATGTAATTGAATCAATGGTATTAACAGTACAGATGAATTTAGCCACTATAGGATTATGGATAAAAACATATTTAGAGGAAGCAATAAAATAGCAGTTTAACATATTAAAGGGCAACTAGCAATCTGACATAAATAAAACAGACAAAAGCAGCCCCCTGCAGAAGCAGAAAGTGGAGATTGTTAAGTAAACTCTCTGGTTAAACAAGACTATCGCTATACAACAACATCATACTTTGCCAACTTAGAGCTAGGATGAAGGTGCCATAGTGTAAATGTCAAGTCTAAAAAGAATGTGGTACAATTTGGAGGTCTGTTGAAGTAGTGTTAAATAATTTTATGGAAAAGTAATGGAGAGTTGTGCTCACTGTTCTTCGGTGGAGATAGATGCCATATGAATATTGGTTTAGACTTTGAGGGTTTTTGTAAGTATGTTTGGTTGCTTCTTGCAATGATTTCTGTTCAGGACAAAGGGGACAAATATCACCTACTCTGGATGAATCTTTCTTTTGCAGTGAATTTCTAATAAAAAAAAAAAGAATCTCCAATTTCTCAAGCCATTCTTGGCATCCAGGTAAACTGAGCCACTTTTTAACACCTGCTATGATTTACAATTCACTTTAGAGGATTCCTTGTACAGTAATTTGTAGATGCCAGCATCTGGAAGCCAAAACCAGCAACACTTTTGGCCACAAAATAAGAACATACCTGTGTATGTATTGGGTTTGGTAGAGCTGTTCCCATGAGCACACTCCTGGGATGGTTGGCACACAATGCTTGCTGCCCTTGCTTTGCCTTGAACTAGAAATTCCTGCACAGTAGGTGTCAAGTGGAAAGTTTAAAAAAAAGTTGCCACACTTTCACTGTGTTAATAAGAAGCATTACTCTGTGGTACTACCTAAAGGATTTAGTGCCACTAAATTTGGTCTAAAAGTAGCTTGTGAATAATCTGATAAAGTTAAATTCACTCAATTTATAAACGTTTGCATGTTATTTATTCATATTGTTTACATGTGTTTGCCCTGATATGTGAAAACAGCTGTCAGAAGCCAGCAGAATCTGCTTGTTCACTGATTTTTACTGGCAGGCAAAAAACAACAGTCCAGTCTCCATGTATACATGCAGTTCATTTATCCCAATTAGAAACTAACTTCAGGCAAATGGCACTAACCAAGAACAATGTGAGACAGAACAAGAGAAATTATATACAGCAGTACAATAAAAGAAGAAAAATATAGCAAATGAATATTGAGAGATCCTATGGAAAGTTACTTCTTTTTGCCAAATACAGATAACATGTCTTTGTGATATGAGGTTTCTATTATCTGTGCAGACACATCAGGCACAAATTTTGAATTGAGTTGGGGTTTGCCTCTGAGTTTGTAAAACTCAGATGAGAATCTTGCATGAAAATGTTTTCTTCTCTATCTGTAGTCATAAATACTGCAGGAACTGCCCTCTTCAGAGCCTGCTGGTATGCCTTCTTTCTGCGCTTGGCCAGCAAGTCTAAATGTTAAAAAACTTTAAAGTTTCAGAATCACATAACATTTCATTCCAATTTGGACTGGGATTCTGGGAGGGCTCTTCCTCACTTAATGGCTGCTGCTTGTCTGAAAGGTAAACCTAAGTGTCCACATGCACCAGATCCATAGTTCTACCAGATATGATTTCCCTTTTGTTGATGTTTTTTAATGCTGAGCAAAGTTTTTCATACTTGGGTGTCTTAACTTTTGTCGTACATTGAAAATGTCAAGGTCATCCAGTCACATAGAATCATAGAATCATAGAATGACCTGAGTTGGAAAGGACCCACAAGGATCATTAAGTCCAACTCCTGTCCCTGCACAGGACAGCCCCTACATTCACACCACGTGTCTGAGAGCATTGTCCAAATGCTTCTTGAACATTGTTAGGCTTGGCGCCGTGACTGCTTCCCATGTAAGAAAAACGTGAATGAAGAAAGATGAATTCGATAGCCAACATCATTCTATTGATGTGCAAACTTCCTTGTCAGGTCAGCATGAGTTCTTCATGGTTTTCCTTTGTCTTCATTTTTGTTTATAATACTGCACGAAACATCGGCAACAGCAATGTAGAGTTATGGTACATCACATAAAAACAGAGAAAAAGACTGAATTTCACATAATTTTAAAAAATTACTATACACCGTCGTTAATCAGTTCTGATTAAACTGTGTTGCCTTTTCAGGAGCTCAGTGTCACCTGTGTGTGTTGTAATGGATGTATTAGATATTCAAGGTTTTGCTACAACACACTCTAGTCTAGCAGATAAGTTAGTCAAGATATGAATTAGAGTAGCAGTACTTTCATAAATATTAAAATATGTAGCAAAAATATATTGAAAATACAATCAAACTCCTAAATTGTATACCAAACTGCATAAAAAAAAAGGGTTTTTGTCAGCCATTTCATTATAGAATAAACAGGAGATTCTAAACTGGAACAGATATTTAAGTGTAACAAATGTGAGTACAATTCTTACTTATTTTTAAAATAACATACTAAGAAATGATGATTTGCCATACTATGACACCATAAACTAAGTAAATATAAAAAACCTTATTAAAATAAAGTAAAATTCTATTTTTTTCAGAATGTATATTTTTTAAATTTTGTTTAGCAGATCGTTCACTATTCTTCTCATTTGAAACAAAAAATAACCAAGATCTCAAAGACATTAATTGTCGATTTCCAAATCTCGACAAAGTCCAGTGATAAAGTATACTAATCCTATCAGAAATAGCAATTATCTTTGGGGAAAAAAAACCTCAAAAAAATTTTAGTAAATTTCTGTTAGCTTTCCAGTGCAAATTTTAGACAAATAAGATTATAGCAGGCGAGGTAGTTACCACTAGACAATCAAAAAAGGGAGATGAAACTGTATTCAAGAGATCTTTGAACGAGTGTCCTGTTTCACAAAGCACAGTCTGACTTTCAAATGACACAAAGTAGACGCTACAGATCACTGCACTTGCTTGTCAGTGTTACTTGTGATGACTAACAATTAGTTTTGGGATTTAAATTTGCAGGAAGAGATAATTATGTACAATAAAACTCAAGAATCCTTGTTTGACAATGGTGGTAAGAGTGAAATACTTTTCTAGTTACTGAGGCACAAGTTTTGTGCATATGTGTCTGTCCACCCCTCCCTTCCTTCTGTCCTGTTCCCTTCTCTCCCCTACCCTCTCTTTCCCGCCTTTAGCCTTTCTCCTTTTCTCCCCTTTTTCTAAACATTTTTTTCATGGCAGCATGCCTCACTATCTTTTAAGGAAAGACAACTGGATAGCAAAGTTAAACACTTCTGTCACCCTAAGTATGCAACTCTACATCAGCTTTATACAACATTTAATACAATAATTTGGTTATTTTTAAATATACTTTATATCTTGGAAGTGAGTACCTCACACAGTCATTAGGGCTAGAACTGGGTTGGTCCCTTTTGTTGAAATTATTTACGTGATGTCTTTTTTCAGTTATGTAATTATCCATATATAATGAATGCTGTATATTTTAAAAACAATTATGTAGCTCACTACAGACACAGAAATTACAGATGGTTTATGTTGAAATACGCTTTCTTACATTATGCATAAAGTTTGTATCAAAAATTTTCAGCTGTGTCAGAATTAGGCTCAAACAAAATATTTTGTTTTAGAATGTTTGTGGAGGATATGTTCTGTATTACTTTAGACATAGGATACTAAGGTAAAGATAAAAGCATTTTATTATTTGCTCAGCTGCTGTAAAAGAGTCAGAAAAAAAGAGGAGTAGGAATTGATGTTAAAAGCTGCAGAATTACACCAGCATGTAATTCCTAGGAACAAGAATTAGGATTATTTATTTTTAACAACCTTCCCATGCACTCCCTCCAATGTCTTCTGGTCATCAAATCCTGCCTCTGTAACTTGAGATATTTTTTAGACATTATGACCATCAAACATAACAAAATATAAATTGATTTTCACTACTAAGATATTGGAGGACGAAGTTCATGTTGCATTAAATTACACTAATACCTTCATTAATTACTTCTTCTTTACACATCAAGGCCACACTGGAGAACCATTTGTTTAGTTAAAAAAATGTAACATTCAGTGTTGGTTATTCAGATAATATGACTTTCTAAGTTCAATTTCAGATGCATTCTTACAGAACAGAGCTGGGTACTCCAAGCCTCTGTTCTTGCCACCGGAAGTATATGAACATTCTGTAGTGAGATTTCTGTTAACTCCGAGGCTGTCAAACAGTATTTAAGAAGGAATAGCACCTGATCAACATTGAGCATTTGCCTACTTATGAAGAATAGAGAATATGGTATGGAATGAAAACCAAAATCAAAATAATTAACAACTACTTCATTCCAACACAGCAAAAAATATATGTCAACTGGTCAGTTCTTTATGCCTGCATGCACTTTTTCAAGTGATTTTTTTTTTTCAACTGCTATCCCCATTAGAACATATTCTACAGTTGTAAATCAGTGCCAGCGAATTAAATTTTGCTCAGGGCATTGTGTTCAATTACAATATGGCTATTAATGTAAGGAAAATAAAAAAGAAAAAACATTTAACATGACACAAGATCTGACTTATTAACTGATTCAGTATAAATGAATGTCAAGAAACTAACGACAGCCTCAGGAGTCATCCAACATAAGTTGTTTGAAAAAGCATTTCAGCAATACTTTAGAATACGTGTTCTTTCATTCTGTTGTTTGTGCTTCCATGTGAGTGAAACAGAGCTTCAGCTAAAAAAAAAAAAAAAAAACAGAAAGAAAAAAGAAACACACCACTTCAAGTAAAAATATTGCATAAAAGATAATTTCTACATCAGAGGGTCAGGGTAAGGACAGTGATTAACAGTAGGGAACGTATGACCAAAAAAAGAAAGATTTCTTTCTAAAAAAGAAATTGCTGAAGACAAGAAGCCTGAAAAGACCATTGCCATGGTGCTGGATGTGTTCTTGTTTCTTTTTGACCTCACCTTGTCCAGTCAAGATGACTAAAAGCCTTACTTTGTTATTTACTAGCTTTTAAGCATATGGTTTTTGACAATCTTCATTATTCTTTAATAAGTTTCTTTTGTAGTGGAACTCACCCTTTAGAAACTCAGTTAAGGAACTGAATTGGATGTTTCATCTAGAGCAGGTTCATTTTAATTAATTTAAATACATAAAGACATTCTGTTTTGGTTTGTGGATTTTTTTTAAATCCCCGTGGGCTTGCAGGCAGAGAGGTATATGGCCTTACCTCTGAGTGAAAAGTCAGGTTTCAGTTCTCTGCAAACTTCTTCTTGTTTAAATTAGGGCATTTCAATGCAAGAGTTCGTTAAAGTCATGTTAGAAGGGATGGGTTTTGCCTTGGTAGATTAATTTATCAACAGGAAAATCTACTTCTGTTTTTCTTAATGCCAAGTTTTAAAGCCTGCTTACTTTGTGGGTGGTGTGATTCAAGAGGAAGCAGGGTAGCCACAGGCATGGGATCGGAGCTTCGTCCTTATGCACATGAACAAGTGTGTGGGTGTGAGAGAAAAGAAGGTGTGAGAGCTCTATCCTTTCTCCTTACACCCAAACAACTTTCCTTGGCATCCTGGGGCACTACATGTGTTTGTAACCCAATGTACTGTGCCAATGTGCTTCCCTTCTCTGTTTTGACAGGTCTAGGAAGCTTGGAAAACGTGCAAATGGGTTTGAAATGAGAGGAGAGAGAGGAAGGTACGTGTACAGGTAGGAGCCATACGGCCCTAAGAATGGTTTCACAGAGCCCAGACTAAATTCCACTGTGAAAGACTGTGACTGCAAAAAGGAGCAATGGGTCTCCCACACTGCTAGACCAGCACTTGCAGAAGAACAGCTGCACAAAGGTCCAGAAGCCAAATGGTTTTCCAGAATGCACTCCTATTTGGAAAGAGCTGTCATATTAAAATGAACGCTTTTGTTTATGTTGATTCTAATGGTTAGTGTAATAAAAAACAACAGCAGTTGCAACATGAGCCGTGTGAAACTATGGAGTGGGAGTCTGTGGTCTTCTACCCGGTGGATTTTCATATATGTGTAAAGATCAAAGGAGACAACTTAGTGTATGAACCTTTGCAGGTCTGGTCAGCCATTGACACAACCAAGTAAATCCCACAGACTCCAACAGGAATCACAGCATCTTCACCCAATGAGCTTTCATTTATCCAGATTTTGCAGTTTTAACTGCATAACACAGTGTGGACTTGCTCCAGTCATATACTCAGGCCACACTTTGAAGTTATTGCAGATCCTGCAGACACATCTGAACAAAATGTTGAATGAACTCTAGTGCCTTTACTCATCAGAATCCACTTCAAGAGGAAACCCCGTGCTGCTGCTGTTGCAGCCAGTGTGCCAGCTGCCCTCAGCCTGACCAGAATAAACACACCTGGCCTTTAGAGGTACATGTGCCTAGATGTGTTGTAGCATGGAAATGCTCAGAGATATTCCTTCAAACCATATATTTTACTTTTATCTTGCCTTAAGATTAACAGAGACAAACACTATGCACCTTGCAGAGTGCTTGGTTTGACAGTTTAAGATTCCTGTTTGGGGATTCTGATTTGAAATCAGGAACCTGTATATTGATATTTCTACCAATGACACACAGGAAGAGGACAGAGACTCTTTGCTAGCCCTGAAGACACAGAGGCAGCAAGAAATATAGCCTTGTGAGCGGTGAGGTCCAGTAGCCTATTTTCTATAAGAAGAAGTTATAAAACTGCGTTCACAACTTTGGCAAGAGAAAAAGTCAGAGTCAGAATACAGTCTTTACAGTTTGGCTTAGGTCACAATTTTCTGCTATTTGCCAAAGAAAAACAGGATCAAACTGGAATATCTGAGAGCAAAATCTGTCTTCTGGTTGCCTTTGCAGGACCTGTAACCACATAACTATACTGCTTTTGCACTCACTTCTCTCTAATTGGTTTTCTCAAGAAGCAGTTTCTCTCCAACAATATTGATACAGGGGTGCAGGGAGGACAACAGAGAACATATTCAGTGTGTCCTTCTCCATGCACCGTGAGACATTCTGCTACTCACTGACTGATGTTTTTTCACCTCTTCCATCCTCCTCTGCTTAGTCTAACTTCAGTCCCTGCACATGCTGCTGCAGAATATTGCCATCTATGGCTTTCCAGTACTTCATATTCTGATCAATAGTCGGTTTCTTCTTGCTTCAGAGAAAGTCTCTGTTGCTGAATTTTCTCTCCAAGTCCAGAGCAGAACAGAAGGGGCCTTTGTTTACCTTAAAGTGCTCTGAAGATTTATGCTGCAGACAGTCAGGTGCCCAGTCTGCTCAGGCTGATTTTTACCTTAGGTTTCATGAGTTCTAGCTGGCAGAGGAGAATTTCTTCTCAAGGTGCCTAGGTCTGTAAAACATGACGTTCTTGGCTAAATGCAATGCTTGTATATTAGGAGATGTTATAGAAAAAAACAAATTTACAAAGTCTCTCAGTACAGTTCTGTAGTGATTGAGTAAAATTAACATACTTTAAAGCAAGAGACCCTTTCTTACCAATAAGCCTAGATATATGTATGAAATCAAAAAGTAGTAACTAACTAGCTAAATAAATAAATAAATAAATTCACTGCAAAAAACCCAAACTTTTTCAAACACAGCACACAGATTAATCACTAGTCCTTCTTTTATTCTGGTGAACTTGGAGGTTGCTGTGCTAATTGCTTTAAAGCTTAACCACATACATTTTAAAAGCTGATAACATTTTTTCCATTAGAAGGGCTTAAGTCCCTTTATAATATGTTTGGGCATCATGTTTCACAAATTTAGTTCTCAACCCAAGTAAAGTCAGACGTCCTTGTACCACAAAACTTAATGAGTGAACTTTTGCCTCACCAAGGCCTGTAAGATAAGAAGAGATGAATACTTTAAAATAAAGGCAAACATTTACTTCAACATGTAATTGTTCAGACTGTAAACTGAATTCAATTAAGTTCAGAGAGTATTATCTTAAGCCTTTTCCTAATTTAAGCTGTGAGTTTCAACTCATTAAACTCATATAGTATTTTTAAGAAAAGGGAATCTTCCAGGAAACTGCCCCATTACACAGGCTGGTTATCTTGTTTCCATTAAAAAATCACCATAACTTTGAGACCTGCCGCTAGGATACTCCACAGGAGAAGGAAGAAAGAGAGGAGAGAACTAAGGGTCCTTTTGCCAACCATAGCAAAAGAAGATGAGCTGCAGTGAGCTGCTCAGAAGCCACTTACTTGCAATGCTGTCCACCTTGACAAACTCCTTGGGGCTGGGTGATATCTCTCTGGCACCCCTGCTCAAAAGAGAAATCTCACTTGAAGAAATTAAACCTCTCCCGTAACTTAAGACCAAATAAATGCTCCCTTTTGTGATAACTACTTGCCTTGCCAAAACTTTAAGGTTTTCTTTGGGTATTATTTGACCAAAAACCATGAAGGAAACTATACCAGAGAACAGGAGAAGAGGAGGGCGAAGTGGGGTCAATCTGAAACTCTTGATATCGGGGAAGAAAAAGCATAAGAAATATAACTAAGTAAAATGCAGTCAAAACAACATGAAGATGGAATGGGGGAGTCCAGAAGAAAGTATAAATAAGGAGCCTACAAGTTCCCTAATCAGGAGAGAAAATAGCATAAAGAGGAAGGAAACAAGCTTTATCAACGCCCGGGCATGAAGTTGAAAGAAGGAGGCATTGCAGGCAACAGGAGAAGTAAAAATCAACAGAAGGTTGACATGTCAGGAGAGAGACAGGGAAGACTGCGGCCTCTGGAGACTAAGCCAATAATACAGCTTACTGAAGTTACAAAATGTGCAACTGAGTGTTTTTACAGAGGGACTAACTAGTGTTGGCACAAGACAGCAAGTGTTAGCACTGGAAGACAGAAGAAGTGCTCAGTGTGTGACAGTGACGAAGTCCCACGCAGCCCTGTGAAAGTATGTCTAAGCTGCATAAAACCAAGGAGCTAGCTTTGAGCTAGTTAGCCGAGCCTCAAAAGCAGTCTGTGCATGTTAACATTGCTTTAATTAATTTAACCGCGCTAATGCTCCTAATTTGTTGGAGGTATCTGTAAACTACACTTTGCAAGGTTAAGCAGACTCAGTGTATCTTTGTTAGAGTCACTCCAGAGACAGCAAAACAGATCGGTCCTTTCCAAAACCATTCAAACCCTTAATTTTCCTACTGTGTGTCCTTGGTCAGTGATTAGGAACACCAGAGCAATAGGCACCAAGCAGAGACTGCCAACAAGCTGAGGCTGCTGAATAACTGCCCTCTCTTAATTACTGCCAAAGCTAACAACCATGGTTATGTTCATACCAGGTGGTCTCCCTTTAAGAAAATGCTCTTTCACGTTCTTTCTCCTTTTCTTAAAAAAATCACATTGTGTAATAGAAAAAACTTGCCCAAATGCATGTTGACTATTTGCAACAGACAAAATGTACTGCTCACACGATATTTCTGTGTTATATTTTCATACTGCTCTAAACTTTCTGCTGGATTTGAACTCCTGCCAGCATTTTAGCATAGCAACTTGCTTTCTCCATGACATTCAGCAAGCGGTTTTGCCTCCTGAAAGACTTGGACTGCAACCCAGAGAGAATTTTACCTCATGAAAGAATGGAAAGTCGGTTACAGCAGGAGCAGTAAAAGCTACGCACCTCCTTCCTTCTGACCGCGGACTAAACCAGCATGCTGGATACGTGGTATTATGACTGTGATAATGTGGGACCCAACTCTTCCAGCAGGGAGTGGAACATACCTTGTTTTATAGAGCAGAGACTATTCACGGGTCTCCTCAGGGCTTGCTGCTACATGCATGATTTTGATATGCTCACGCTTACGTGACCCACTTTGCATACATCATGGAGTAGAAGAACACAGGCAGGAACCAGATATCCCCAAAAAAGTGGGAAGCCAGGCAGGTACGTCCTCCTCTGTAGCAACCAATTCTGCCTGCTTCTGGCTGCCCGCTTTCCAAATCACCATCACATTGATGGGGAGGGAACATTTTCCCAGAGAAGAAGGAGGTTTGGGGCAGAGCATGACCTAGATAAATAATCCTAGCAACCTGCATGTGGCTTGTGGAGTGTAGGTTGAACAATTCTGATTTGCACAAGCTCTGTGAGAGCCAAACCCCATTGAAACCAACAGAAAGCTTTTAATTGGCTTTAGTGAACGTTGGATCAAGGCTTTAAATTTTAGAAAGGCAAAATAGGAGACATCTGTTGGTTTTTTGCACAATGACTGTGAACACCATAGCAATAGAAACAACATCAAGGTACCCTGAGGCTCCACCACGATTGCTGTCCAGTGCCTGGCTTTTATTTGTTCCATACCTCAGAGAAGTTACTCTACACCACTGGGAAAATCTGGCTCATGCTCTTTGCTCAGGAACTTTTCACCATGCAGATTATACCAGGCGTCAGATACAAAGTAACTTCAGACAGTTTTGTCAGCATACAAAAGAAAGGAAAGCATACTCATAACACAGATAGGCTGGAGAAACTTGAAATCACAGTTTCTGAGCCAAAAAGATAGATTCCTCTTCCCATAGTTGATTTCCTGTCTCCTATACTCAATGTGATACCATTTGTAGAGCTCTTTCAGTGTACATACATGGTGCACGTGACTCCTGCTGCTGCGTAGCTTTAGGCAGATTATCATTCGGTCTATTGCTTTAATCAAAAACTAGTGGCAAATTAGTGATGGTTTTAGTGCTACCACTTGTTGGGGATAGCATGTTTATTTATAGGGACTTTTTAATTTATATTTTTTAAAAATTAAAGTGACTTGTTGCTAAGTAATAAGTCTTGTAAATCAATAAAAAGGCAACACTAATAATAATAACAGCAAAATGCTGGCTTATAAAAAGCCCTGCTGTGCATCAGCAATAGTGATGAAAAGAGGAAGGGGACACAATCTCCTTGGTAAATTATTCTGGGCCAGAAAACATCATCACAACTGGGGAACTTGTCTTAGATGACTCAAGCCTTGCACATGTGAACTCATTAGCCCAGAGAAACCCCTAAAACCACAAATTTACCTTGGAGTGATCAAGTTCATATTTATAATAATGCAAGCAACCTGCTTTTCAGTGCTCTGACTCTTTTGTTGTGCTTTCAAATACACAACCAGGTAACAGGCACAGTGTGCCTTCTTCAGGTTTATGCCTTGAGTCTTACTTTTTCAACCAGGCATTCACAGCTGTGGGCAGGCAGGTTATAGCCAGAAGTTTCAATCATGAAGGACTTGAAGGACTATTTTGAAGTCCTGCTGTACACTGGGTACAGTAAGATGGAGAGTCCAGGCTTCTACTTCATTTGGTGTATGCAGTCCCACCAAATTCACGAGATATTCTTGCCCGCACATCTCTGTCTACATAAAAAGCTAACATTAATCTGATTTAAATAAATAAGGTAAACCCCCCATACATCTTAATAATTGGTTCCTTCCCTATGTTCGCTGTGTAAGAGCAAAATAGCAAGTTTCACCCAAGGCCTATGGTAATAAATCTCATGAAGGGTAGGACCTTCCATTATGAATAGAAAGATGACTTTAATTTAAAAAAAAAATCAATAGATTATTTTCAATCATTAGAATCTTGTGCCAGTTGCAAAATCAATCCTTTTTTTATTAAAGTTCTTACATTCCCAGTAAAATACTCTATGACATAGAATCCCCATTATGACAGAGTTGGTTTATGCTCTCAGGAAGCCAGCGACTTGCATTGTAATCACAGATTTCACATGGTAAATCAAAGATTGAGTTTTAACTCCTGGAATTCCTTTTGAAGGAGTAATGGACTTGTAACTTGGATCACCTTCAGGAAGACTGGGTGTGTGAGCAGTTGTGTATGAGGAAAATTGGACCTAGGACATGAAATTAAGAAGTTCCCAGTCCATAGCAGAAGGTCATTTAGTGCCTCTTGGCAAAGTCTATCATAACAAAAAAACCAGATTCTTCGTAGGGAGAGAGATAATCTGACCAGAATTACTCTAATCAGGTGTGCATAGTGATGGAAAAGAAAGGAAGAGAGTAAATAGTTAGGAATTTCATTTGCACCAGAGTTTTGGTTTGTTCTTATCGCTTCTGAAAGTGACAGCTCTATTTAGTTTTGAGTAATTACTCTGCAAGTTGGATTAAGTTTTCTTCTCTCTCTTGGTCTAATGTAACAGGAGAGACAGTGTGTATTATACACTGGCAGAACATTTGCCTTTTAGAAAAAAACCTTTTAGAAAAAATTCCCATAGGTACTATGTTCACAAAGCATTAGCATAATGATGTTAGGGGGAGATCTTTGCTCTTTTAGAAACGGTTTATCTCTGTCAAGGTCTTACATGTAGACTGTTACAAACACTATGGAAATGAAAAACCAAACTAAGATACAATAAAATTCCGCTAGTGATTGAGTAAATATAGAGTTTGAAAATAAGAAATTAAATTTCTTACACTATAATAACTATACTTCTACTTCAGTAAAGCACAACTAAAGAGAGCACCAGAAAATAGAGATGGAAATTAAGAGACAGTGCCATATTAGCATGGGACACTTTAAGGCCTAATTCAAATCCTTCTGAAGCCAGTGTTATGTCTAACAGGTCTAACAGTAATAATAAAAGTAATAATGGTTGTTCTCCATAATTAAGGATGATTATGAGGCACTTAGGGTAATGCAGCTATTTACTTTCACCACCAATGTATTTACTTGTGTGAGAATAGATTCAGCTGTGATGAGCAGCTATGGTTGTGGATGTTCAGTTTTGATGACTGGAAAGTGCTAATTGGTTCTCCTTGAGCTTTCTTCCTTGAGGCCGTTTTGCTTCATAGGCTGATTTGTATTATCATACATCAGGTGTCTTGATCTAAAGACTTTCCCCTCACTTATGGAGAAAGATCTTGCAAACATTAAGGGATGTTTTCAGCATGCCCTTCAAACTGGAATTTAGCTGTTCTTTTACCACAGGCAAGCAAGGTCTCATCCAAGGATCAAGAGCACCCACACTGCCTACCTGCCCACCTCTGCACTGACCAAGACCTTAACAAAAAACCTATGGCATATGTGGATGTTTAGAGGATGATTATCTGGCCATGCCTAGATTCCAGGCAGAACCATCCTGTTCTCATATACAACACCTGTGCAAACACAGATCCTCTCAAGAATCACAGCCATTATGACAGTCCGATGAAAACTGCTAAGAAAATGTTACAAGCTAAACATGAGAGCAGATCTATGGTAAAGAGAGGGCCGTTACCTGCAAAGAAGCAAGGAAAAGGCATCTTGAAAAAGATTGACTTTTTTTTCCCTTCGGACGAATGATATTTCCATGTTCCCAGTAGACTGGCATGAGCCTTAGCATGCATAATGGAAGTGATCACTGGAGGAAGAGGGCCAGGAAGAGGAGGATTGATAGATTGCTTGCAGATTTGTACTATGAATTCCATTTTAGGTTGTTGAACTACCAGCATCCATCTACAGAAGGCATCCTGGTCTGAAATTAGTGTTATTTCCTCAGTACTCAGAGAAGAGATGGGGACATTCTTCTACAATCAGGGGTATATCCCCATTAGTTCCTCATTAATAGGGGATTTCCAAAAGGAAAGTCAGATGGTTTACAAGGGAAGTTTGCTCTTCCTCCAAGCCACAAGGAAAATTTTGGTTCCATGGTTTATTCATTAAGGATTTCCACAGTGTCCAGTAAGAGGTAAGGCTCTAAGAGAGCAGATTCTATCCCATGCAGAGCTATAGACTGGGGACAGAGTGGTTGGAGAGTAGTCAGGCAGAAAAGGACCTGGGAGTGCTGGTTTACAGGAAGCTCAACATGAGCCAGCAGTGTGCCCAGGTGGCCAAGAAGGCCAATGGCATTCTGGCCTGCATCAGAAATAGTGTAGTGAGCAGGACCAGAGACGTTATTGTCACCCTGTACTCGGCACTGGTCAGGCCTCATCTTGAATATTGTGTCCAGTTCTGGGACCCCCAGTTTGGGAAAGATGTTAGGATACTGGAATGTGTTCAGAGGAGGGCAACGAAGATGGTGAAGGGGCTGGAGCACAAGCCCTATGAGGAGCGACTGAGGGAGCTGGGGCTGTTTAGTCTAGAGAAAAGGAGGCTCAGGGGAGACCTCATTGCTCTCTACAACTTCCTTAAAGGAGGTTGTAGTCGGGCAGGGGTTGGTCTCTTCTCTCAGGTGACCAGTGACAGAACTAGAGGGCATGGACTTAAGCTTCGTCAGGGAAAGTTTAGGCTTGATGTGAGGAAAACGTTATTCACTGAAAGGGTGATTGGCCATTGGAATGCGCTGCCCAGGGAGGTGGTGGAGTTGCCGACCCTGGAGGTGTTTAAGGGGAGACTGGATGAGGCACTGAGTGCCATTGTTTAGATGATGGGTTGGTGTTAATGTAGGGTTATAGGTTGGACTTGATGATCTCAGAGGTCCTTTCCAACCTTGTAATACTGTGATACTGTGATACTGTGATTCTCATGCTTTCACCTCTCCCACAGATCAGCCAGTTCTACTTCTTTCTATAAGCTGCTGTTCACAGAAGTAAGGAGAGATATAGGCTTGAGCGATTGTGAAATAGTTCTTCACTTTGTAGCAACTCAGGTTTTGAAGAATAAAATTAAAGGTGGCGGTATTTAAGGCATGTAAATTTCTTCTAAAACATGAACAAGAATTTATGGAAACTAATAAAAAGAAAAAAAAAATCTTCCCTGGACTGACCTTTGCTTGATGAGCTTCAGGAGTTCATGGCTTTTGCTTCTGAGAAGGCAGACCTTGAGAAAAGGGGCCAAGAAGTTTGGAAGCCCCGATCCAGGCACAGGCACTGCAATGCCATGAGCCTCCATTCTCGTTCATTTTATCCCTAGCAGATCCTTTTAACAACTGTAACAAAGCAAGCCTTGATAAAGTAGCCTTATATCTTAATCCAAAATATATTATATATATAAACAATTTCCATCCTTCCCACTTCTTCTTCCTTTCGAGACAGAATAATGTATTACTAAAAATAGGATTTCTGCCTTCCATTCGAGAACATTAGTAGTGAGAAAATAGTTCCCTTCATTATTAAAGTCTCAGAGGAATGCAGAGAGCAGAAGCAGCAAACACAAAACATATTTCCGAGGTGTTCTGGAGTAATGGATCAGCCCCTGATCTTCAGATACACATCAGTAAATCTAGACTGATCTACAAAAGCATTTAAATACTTTCATAACCTTGAACATATGAGCAACCTCTTCACTTGGGGTTAGTGTGTGGCTAAGTGCTTTTCTGGACTGTGGCTTTTAAAAGGAATGTAAGAATTAGTTATATATTTTGTATATTGAGGAAAAAATTCTTCACTGGAAGGAAGGAAGGAAGGAAGGAAGGAAGGAAGGAAGGAAGGAAGGAAGGAAGGAAGGAAGGAAGGAAGGAAGGAAGGAAGGAAGGAAGGAAGGACAACAAATCCAAAGAGATCTTCCCAGAACATAATAGGAATTCTGATTAAAACCAAAGAGAAATTAGAAAGTATACCACATTGCAGAAAGGATTTGGCACCTGTTGGCCTTATATTTTATATATTTATAATAAAGTATATATACTCTATGGCCACTTTTATGTGAGAAAAGGAATGACCACTGAGAACTCAGAGCTCCAAGACTATGTGGGATCAGTTTTATTCACATACCTTCCTTGGTCTGCCCTGCTTCCTTAGCCTCCCTATCAGAAATCCTGTCCCTTATAGTCTTCAGATGAGACAATTATGTGAGATGCTTTGGGCAAAGCAATTTTGACACATTTAAATAGGAAGCCTGAGCTTATTGTTTTTTAAGTTGAACAGCTTAGGGATGCTCAGCTGATATGCCCAACTCATATGAGTAGTGAATTGGTCCACTGGAAGCAGAGATGGCCATGCACAAACTGCCTGTAGATAAGGAAGTAGGAGTTTCATATTATACAGTTAATTAGGCAGTGCCAGGGGACATTCCCAGGCACTGAAGCTTGATTATTTACACTATGAAATTGTTAGGATGATGCCTGGCATGTTTTTGGCAAAGGTACAAACACCCTAGCTAACACACTGCCAAGCAATTCCCAGGAACAGCATGAGGAATGAATCCTTCTCCATAGGCACTTTGCGTTCAACCACCCTCTTCTGGAAGGCAAGCTAATTCAATAGCACAGATGAAGGCTGCTCTACATCAGTGTCGGCAAATGTTCCTGGGCATGCTTAATTTACTAATACAGATGTAACCATAGGTCCTATTCATGGGCACAGTGCTGATTCAGTTGACTTACTAGTCTATTAAAATCTAGATAGAGCTTGATTCATTGTAAACAGAATAAATACTTGGAAATGCAGTAGAGGTGAAGCCAGCAGGAGTCTTGGACCAAGTGTAGCTGCAGGAATATCTGCTTTGAAAATAAACTGTAATAAAAATACACTGGCTATAGAGGTAAGGCCATCTAAGGAAACAAAACGAGAATGTGTTGAGCTGGCATAAGAAAATAATTATGTTAGCGAGCTCTAGAATTAATGAATTCTGATCTGCTACCATTTATGTTTCTCGCTTGATTGACTTTGTTTTTTAAGGAGATTTGATGAAATCTTATTTCTATCTTAGGTATGTTTTCATATAATCTCTTTTCTGTTTGGATTCTCTGACATTTGTCAAAACCAGTACATGACGATTTAGCTAACAGCAATCCTTGATAATATTTTCCTTTTACATTAGGACAATTAACAAATTTCAAACCACTTTTTCCTTTTTTTAAAAAAATATATTAACTCCTAGAGGCACCCATACTGTTCAAAACATCCCTCTGAATATAATGTTGTGCTCTTGAAAAGCTTTGTTTTCAGCAACACCAGAAAAATGAAAAGATCTGGAAGAATAATAAAAAATAGGTTAAAGTGAACAGGAATAGTTTATCAACTGCAGACATACAGGAATGGAAAAAGATGACTACAAAAGATTTCTTTAAAAAACCAAGGAAAAAACCCCAGGGAATTAAACAGAACTACCTTACACTAACAATACAGTTGTCTGTGTTTGTCATACAAGAAGGTGTTACAAAATATAATATAAGACAGACTACTGCATGGGAAAAAAGCATAATTTTTTTCAGGTCAGGTATAAAACAAGGCTGAATTCCTCTCATTTACACTGCATGAATCAGGAATAGCTTAGTCTAAATTCAGTGTTTCGTAGGCTCAAGAAGGAAGAAAATCGCTGTGTTACCTATTTATGGGTCACTTGCATGTTTGTGCTTCTGTGCGGGAAATGTATAAGAGTACACACCTGAGAATACTCTTGGGATTGATGTACATTTGAATTCCCCAAGCCCCTCTGGTATGACTCTATATGCTTTTCTAAAATCAGTCCTCTGTTTCATTGTATTAATTTCTATTTCCCCTGCTTAATTTTTCCCAACATTACGTTTCCAATTTGTACTGGATTAAGAATGATGTGCCTTGTCAGAGTACCGTTGTCCATTATTGTTTTACATTAGAAAAGTAAATTGCTTATCTGAGGCTACTTCGAGAGTTATTACAAGAGCTTAAAGTCAAACTTAAGCTTTATGTTTAAGCAATTAGACCCCTCTGATGTTAGTAGTATTTCTCCCAACAAAGAAGTTAAAATTGTGGTTCTTAGAAAATAAGGGAGACAGGGGCTGATCTCATATTGTTCCCTTTGTATACACGTGTCACTTAAACTCTGCAGTCTCATCTTCTGCTTTAAGCCTGCATTATAATGTAATTAACACAGATATTTATGTGGCCTTTTGAAGAAATGAAGCACATATTAAGAAGCCTCAGGTGAGTGTGGGGGATCCTAAATACTCTTTTTGTTCCTCCAGACAGAGGCCTGGGTTTCTGTAATGCCCCAGGCTTATATTCAGTGTGGTCAGACTTGTCTGTGGGAATGAGCAGGAGAAACTACACTCTTCTGCGGATAGGCCTGCATTGAGGCAGCAATGTATTTATCCTATATGTATAAGATCACAGTATTTTTCAGCCTGTGGAATGTAGCTCAAGATGATACAGGCTCAGTGGTTCTCCCAAATCCACATACTTTTCTTCCCTTACCTCCCCTCTCATCTATACACACAGTTGTTTCTCTACAAAATGACCCTGTCACCATGGACTGGAGGTACAGAGTGCAAGGACACCTCCTGCTACAGCAGTGTCCTATTTCAGTTAGTCAGTTTAACTCACTGGCCTGGCAGAAAACTATTCACTATTTTCCACTGGATTAGTTTCCCATCAATTTCAAAGTTGTGCAGCCAGCTTGTTTCAGGTCAAACGAATAATAGAACAACCAAAGGGGAAACAGAGAGATGCCAGTGGCCTGGTAGCAAGTCAGCAGACAGAGGCAACTGCCTCAGTGGAGTGGCTCACTTACACAGGTTTCCTCACCAGTGAAAGTCAGTCTGGTGGAGAGATGCGAATGGTGATAGTAGCAGGAAGTCAGAGAGAAGAAGGAGGGAAATCTCATGAAGAGAAAAAAAAAAGACAGATGAACTGTAAGGAAGAAGAAAGCCAAGGGGAAACAGATTGAGAGTTGCAGGAGTTCAGTGCCAGCAGATGTTAAAAATCAGATGGGCTGAGGGAGCTCCGTAGGGAAACGAGGGTTGGAAAGGAAATGCATAGGAGAACGGCAGGAACGCAGAGGGAGTTGCTGCCAGGTTAGAAAAGGGAGCAGGTTGTGCTGACAGGCTCCTCTTAAGCTGCTTTTCTCCAATTCTGTCAGTATCATTTGTTTATTTTGCCCCTGGAATTTTTGAAGCCATTCTGCTGTGAGATTTAAAGCAGAGAAACGAGGTAAGCTTATGACAGTCCCCATGTTTGACCCTCAGCTCAGGATATATGCAGCTAAAAGCTGTGACATATGTGCATTTATCACTTTACAGATATTTCATTATTTGTAAATAGATATCCTACATATCATTTGGAAAATACCAGTGAGCCCTTAACTCTGGTAAAATGCTAGCCGAAGAAATAAACGAGACAGGCTCTTCAGTAATTCCTGAGTATATAAGGCAGTGTAAATGGCAGCTGCAGAACAGTCTGCAGCCATTCTATACAATAGTAAAGCCAGAAAGAAAGGAATTAAATTTCTTTTTTGAAATATCAAGGCTGGTGCAATGCATATTTAGGGAGAGGAAATGTACTTCCTTGCCTTTTTTTCCACTGACAAACATGCAGATTGTGCAAGGTTGAAGCTCGCTTATGATCCTTTCTCACGCAATGTAGGGGCTGAAAACCTCCTCTACTTTGATTTTTTTTCTTCATTCAAACTCGATATGGGTTTGTATGATAATAAAGTTGAATAGCTCATGTTCCATGTTTGAACCAGGCAGATCTGAGTGAAAAGAACTGTGGGATCCAAAGACTTTGGAAGAATGAATCAGATAGCAAATTTCTTCCTGTTTTCAAATACAAATTTATAATTTTTATTATAAACTAAAATTTGTCAACTATCTGGAAGTATTGACCCCTCCTTCTATGAGATACTCATTATGTAGCTCAGTTGTTACAAGGATATTGTGACAAAATCAACTTTACCTTTAGACATTCCTGAGACTAAAAAAGAGAAAGAGTAATACGTGTTCCTTCTTTCTTTCTTCTGGGCTCATCTTTCTTCTTGGACCTTTAAATGTCACAAATTTTCCTACTCTGGATATCTGGTACAAGTTGAATTGTGCTATCATGAGAGGGCTTTAGGCGCAGAACTTCACGGTTTATCTGTGTTAACTGCATTTTTCAGGCTAAGAAAGCTGTAACAAGAGAGGTCATTTAAAAAGACATGGCAACCAGTGGTAAAAAAATTAAAATTTTACTTTTATTTGAGAAAAGAAAAAATGTCAATCAGTGCGATAGTAAGCCCATCTTAATAAAATGGGTAGTGTAGATTTTATTTCCCTGCTGTGATAAATCTATGGTCAGATACCTTTGGTCCACACTATGTGGAAGTACGTTCAAATTCTGCTTGAAGATCAGAAACTTTGAAAAATATCTAGGATTAAATCAAGTTATGCTATTCAAACCCCCTCTAATTCACACATTCTTAAAAGCAAGGCTGAAGCTAAAATTTCTCTTGAGCTCTTTTCATTTACAGGGTAGATATAACCCAGACAGGTATTAATTTTTACAACACTATAGGTAAATCATGATCAACTACATATTTTATGAGGAGTTTCTCTAAGGAGTTGGTCACAAACGTATTTTTATTCCTCAGCAATCCATACCTCTTTTGCCCATTACATGAATCTTACATTCTCTCACTTCTATGTTTTTAAACTAATGCTCACAAGGTTATTCATATTCTGGAAGTGGTATCAGTTACAAGTCAGCCAACTTTACTGTATCCCGATTGAAAACCAAACTTTGATGAAATCTTGGAGTCTAAAGATAAGGGGTCTTTTTGCGATTTTCGTTCTGGAACAAAATTAGAACCAAGGATTATGTGCCATCAAACAAATAATACTGGTCAAGAATAAGGTTGTTCTTGTGGATAAGACAATAAAGAGGCCTAACTTTGCCGGAAATTCTTTATATGCTCTTGAAAAAGGGCACAAAAGTATCAAATCCTCAGTCTTCCACTACTAAAGTAAGAATGATATTACTTTATTTCTCCCATTCTTAACATTTATGGCCTATTTTGAATATAAATCATCAAGAAGTGGGAACTGCCTTATGAAATCAAACACATCAAATGCAGTACCTTCCCTCTGGCAGTCACTAAGAGCAGATCTTCAGAATACAGTAAACTATACTCCAGGGAAAACAGTGGTAGCATAATTTACCTTTATGAAAGATTCACTCTAATCACTAGAAATTAGAGGTTGACCTAAACCATGAAGCATGAAGTTTTCTATCCGGACAAATTTATTTTAGCTATTACAAGCCATTCTCATTATTCATATCTATACCAAATCCTCATCTAAATGCTGCTAAATAATGTGGGAATGCATTTTGCTGGATGATTCTCAATGTCTATTTGAATTACATCTATGCTATGGGGTATAATTTTGGCTGGTACTTCTGGTTATTCACATAAACTGTCACAGGGAAGCAAATGAGTATGGGAAGGAGAAAAGAAGGTTCACTTAATATAGCTTTACATTTCCTTTCTTTTGTTTACCAGCAAGTATTTAGTCATGAAAGGAAATGTTGATTTGTCCATTTTGCAGCAGAGTTCTTTGCTAAATGATATCAAACAAATGAGTTGGCTCTTTTGTACCCTCTTTCTAATTTGAGATGACTCTGAGGCAGCTTTGGTTTTGGAAAAATAGAAAGTTTGGAGATTCCTTTCCTACACATTTGACAAATTTCTATTTATAAAATAAGCTGGATGAAACATACAATGCCACTATATCCCTGTGTGATTTTGTTCTGCCTTTATTTAGTCTGGATGAGCACCTGGGGTCAGGGCAACCACCTAGGGTCAGTGCCAGGATCTCACCCTCCAACTGGGACTGCAACTTGAGCATCTTTCTGGGTATGAACTTCCAGGCAGAAGGGCAGGTTTAACCTTTTCTTTCCTTCAGACATGTTAAGCAAATTTAAGTTTTGTTTTCTTTCAAGAATTGAGTCTCTTCAAACTGCTCCGTATGTGTGTAAAGTCTGCTTGGTTTTTTTGCCTCATACCCCACCAGAAGAAACCATGAGCAGTTTCACCCACTGGCAAACACAGCCTTGCACCCAGATGAGAGCAGAGCCCTTGGTGTCTGTGGCTCAGTGCTGTGATGGTCACTGTAAACTCCATGCACAGCACCAGGAGGGGGGCTGTGCTGCCATGTGCTGAGATGAGGAAAAGCAATTTCAATCCACAGTATCAGGCTTACAGACTAAATCGCTCCACACCACCCCAGATAATTTGCAGGGTATTAAATGGAATCCTTTTAACAAGGAATGCTTGCATTCAAGGAAAGGGCAGCAAAGCGAGGCTGTTGGACTGAGGGAATTGCCAGCCTTGCTTACCAGTACCGCAGGGCAAAGATAAACTTTAAATGGATTCAGCAATCAAAATGAGGACCATGCAAAAGCACCCCCTGGAGAGGGAAGGTTTCTTAAACCCTTCTCCTATTGGGCATTCATCCAGGCCCCAATTTATTCTTCATTACACTATCTGCAAAAGGACTGTCTGAAAGAGCAGGGGCAGCCTGAATGTCGGTGCTGACAGCTCCAGTCACACCCTTTTCACCCAGTTTACCTGAGCTGTCTGTTTCTTTTATTCGCAGTACAACAGACTGGAAAACGGCACTTGCTCTGCACATTGTCAGGGAGAGGTGGAGAAAGTTGCCACCGTTAAGGGGAGCAAGGGGATAAAAGCAGGTCTGAGAGGGCTCCTTGCTACAAGCCAAGGGCGGCGAAGGACAGAGAGGCAGGCAAATTGCCCCAGGAAGGGTAGTTGGCAGTTTCCCTTGGTGATATTGGATTAATCTACTTCACAAAAAAGAGGTGAAGCACTTAAATATTAGAAGAGTCAGGGGAAAGGAGGGGAGGAGTGATTATTTGTTCAAGAAGCAGAATTGTTTGGGGTGGGAAGGCACCTCTGTAATATAGAGCAGAGTGCTCAGGACCACATGCAGCAGTTGTCCCTACGTAGCTTGCCCTCACTGCAATCTCTGCTAGAGTACCTAAGGTGGCTTTAAATTGTATGTGTTAGGCAGTGTTGCACTATGCTAGGTATTTGTCTTCCAAGACATGGCTCATCTGTTCTCATGTGGACTTCAGCGACTGCTCTGTATAAACATCCTGGAGCACCTTTGGTCTCTTATGAACAGGCCAGTGCCCTTACCTCCATCAGAAATCTGGTAAGGTTACAAAGTGGTCCCAAGAATGGAAAATCTTTCCAGAATAATATTGCAAAAATAGCTTTTGATTTTGACTTGGTGTACTGCAAAACATTAAAAATTCTAATAGTTTGTTTGAAACAGCACACATAAGCACTATTACAAAGACTTATTTTTACTTTGTTTCTCTAAGTTATAATCCACAATCCAAACATGCAAAAGGAAGAGCAGTTGTGACAATAACTTATTGAAATATTTTAAATTCCCTCGATGTCAGTTTTAATGAAACTGACATAATTCTGAAACAGGTGAATATTTGAATAAAGATGTTTCTGTTAAAAAGTACTCAGCAAATCATAGTTCTATTTTAGTACTGAGCGGGAAAAATCTCCTTCAAAAGACGTAGTTGCATTTCTATTAAGATCTTAAAATCCAGTTTTATGTTTTTTCGGTCAGGATAATTCACTCATGTTTCTTTTGGGTTTCTTCCTGAATGAAAGGTGGAAGATCTAAGCTTGGCTTGGTTTTTTTTCTGAAAAGTTAACAAAATTTAAGTACAGATGGGTGCAGCAGCTCTCTCTCCCATGAAAAAAAAAAGAAATAAACCAGTTTAGTGAATGTGTTTCCCATGTGAGTTAAAAGGAAGATATATGTGAAACTGCTTTCATTATGCAAACTCATAAATTCAAAAGGAAATTGTTAGGGATCTCAGCAGCCTTCACACATACTGACTTCAATAAAGATTGGAATTAGTCAAGGAAAACACCATCAAGTCCTTAAATACACTGTTTTAAAACTTCTTTAGCTTAAATTCTGAGTGCAGCTCAGGACATTTTATATGAGATGTGGAACCGAAATCGTGCTGCTAGCACCCACTGCAAGGGGCTGGCTAGTAGAGTTAAACCACATCATGTAAAGAGACCCTAGGATAATTCCAGTGTTCAGTATTTAGGGGAAAAAAAAGCTATAGAGACTCTGCTGTGATATCTTTCTGATCTTTTTTTTTGCAGCTATTCATAGAGTAGCCCATTCACAATGGTAGGAATCAGCAATATTAGACTAATGCCTGTGTAAAGGGTAAGAGAAACCACGTCTTTTAATTTGCTTTATTGAAAGCTCTCTGCACAGTTTACATACAACACAAGCAGTTGAAAATCCTTAGAGAAAGCATCTTTGTCATCTAGCTACTTTGCTAAGAGATAAGGTTACTAAGACAAATAGGACAATACCAACCACATAACATTAAGGATATGAATCTCAATGGCTTTAGCAAACCTAAGCAAATCTTTTTCAGCAGCCTGACACCATAAATGAAGCGTTTGAGATGGTATCTCCAGCATTTGAAAGAGCAACCCTGGCACATACTTTGATTAGGGAATCTGACATTTCTGTTAAAGTTCAGCAAGTCACAGAATCCTCTTAACATATGGTCAAAGATTACAATGTTCTCTTCTGAAAAAGGTGAGTGTGACTGCAGATCTCATAACATTCAAAGCCAGAACCAAAACTTATTACATCTGCTTCACTTTTTTATTCTCAGCAAAACAAACAAAGATGGGGAGACAGATAAAATACCAAAGAAGGATAATGATTATAATAAATCCCGCACATCCTTTGAAGATGTAAAGGAGTCAAGAAAGCGATGTAAATTTTGCTATTATACTAATATTATGGTACTGAAATATCTGAGCTAGAAGTTGAAGAATATTTTGTTTGATATTATCACTATACTGGTTTGACGACAAACAAACCTCAAACCCAGAGATGGGACTCAAGCCATAGTGTGAGATTCAACAAAATTTTTGCCCAAAGCTCAGATTATCTCTGTTCATATCATGAGATTTAGAAGTCCAGAGAAATGCGTGCAAATTTAGAACATATGGAGAAGAAACTACGCTAGAAATTCTGCCACAACAGACCCTCCCTAAAGGTTGGATCATTGCTGGGTTGTGACTGAATTGGTGTACTCATCAGATTAATCTTCACAGGACCGTATTAAACCAGAAGGTAGAAGAACATGAACTCTTTTTTATGTAAACACGTAAAAGGATTTAGATTGTATTCCATTCAAGGACTGGGTAAAGATCTGGACAGTTTTAATTTATTCAAAGAAATTTACCCAGTACTCTTGTTTTGTTCTTCATCTATCTAACAACATAAAAAAGATCCCTGTAGGAAATAAAAAGAAGCATTGACTATCCCATAAACAGTATGTATTTACATGATACTTGCAAATGGTGTAGCTGAAAAGGAGAATGCTCCATTTATGCCATCCACTAGCAGTTTCTGCAAGCTTTCTGTATAACTGCACATCCTAAAGCATGAGAATAAGGACCAATCTTCAGAATTCTTTAAAAGGTTTAGAGCTACTCTCATTGAAATAAATGTACTGGAAAAAAACAGAATCATGAAATTATGTGAAGGCTATAAAATTTGCATAAAGAAATCATTATGAAGGTGTGCCAAAAGAACAATTGTTTGATGTTGAATTACAAATACACCTCTTTTTTCTTTTTTTTTTTGGTTTGTTTTAAGATTCAGTTTATCCAATGGCTTTTGCATTTAAAGAACAAAAGGTAAGAATTATGAAACTTTCAAAGAAATACTAAAAATCTAAATAAGATTAAATGTCACTATAAGATGTGGCTGACATTTTTATTGGGATTTACCTTTGTTCTTAGCCTTTTCAGCAGTACTATCAGAATTTCTTCTCACAATGTTTTCATTTCAGGACCAGATGGAATCTGGAAATACAAACCATTAAAAACTAGGGAAAAAAGCACACTGAAATTAAAGATTTCTGGTCATTTCAGATTAAGAAAAAAGGTCTGGCCTCTTTAATGATCACTTAAACCACTGTGTTCATCGGGATGTAGGATTTGGAGGCCTGCTCTGGTAGTCCAGTAATGGAGCCAGAGCTCCATTGCACAAATACCTTACAAATATTTGTTATTTTCTGGAGAACTCCAAGCTGTGTCTCACCCTAAACCCTCAGCATATTCCAGCTAATATTTCTTGAGCGGATGCTGTAAATGTAAGCAGAAAAAAACCCTGCCATTTTGCTGTTGTTCTTCCTGTATCCTAGTGTATCCCTCAGTGTCAGTGTTTTCATTGGTGAACCTAGGGCTGGATCCTGGACAAGGCAGAAACGGAAACAAAAAAGGTGAAGAACCTCTTCTCCTTTCCCTTGTGCCCTTACACACAGACCATCCTTTAAAAATAAGATAAAGTTTCATCACTGAAGGGAAACAAAAGCTGCCTGTAACTTACCCTGAGTAACAACTAACTGTCTGCAAACATGTGAAATGGAATTATAACATCTTTTGATCATCACACCACAAAGCATAAAATACCTTGTATTCCCTGCAATTTATTACCTTTGGATTTTTTTAGGAAACAAGTGTTATTACTGGTGAAAGATCCTAGACTGGCAGCCCTTCAAAGAATATTTTCAACACGGGAATCATAGCTCACCTACTCATTTCCCTTCCCAGACCCTGACGCCAGTCATCCCAGTGGTTTTCTGATGCAACTGCTCTCAGGGAAAGGGCAAGGTCAGGATTTAACACTCAGACTTAGCTGATCTATTTCTTGGGTAACCATAGAATGCCATCCAAAGCCCATGAACTTGCCTTTCTAAAGTTCTTCACAGAACGTGAACCCCCTGAAGGTTTTTATAAAAAATCTTCAGTTGTCCCTGAAGTTTGGGGTAAATTTTTTTTTCCCCAGAAATGTTTGGTGTCATATTTATTACGATTCTTTAAATTATTTTTATAAGTTCAAGTCAGAGTCATGGCTAAGAGGGTTCTGGAGGGTCAGCAGCTGAAGGCTGGAATCCCAGCTCTGCTTTTTTTTGTGCACTGGGGAATCCTAAGGAGCAAATGAGACTGTCAACCAGTCCCAAATCTTCAGCATATGGGATGGACACTTTGAATGGAATAACGATACAGCCACAGAGAACTGCTGCAGCACAATAGGAATGCAAATGCAAGATACATTTGTGGGAGGGGTCACTCTATGAAGCATTCAGCTTCCTTTCATCGGCATTTGGCTTTAATTCCAAATAACATTTTGCCTCCATAGTAATCTCCTGATGGCGATTCCTAGGCATATTTCATGAGATGCAATGCTGTTAACCATGTGTTCTGATGGCTTTGATTTTAGCCTCTTTCTTCTACCAAAGATCTGTGGGACATTCTTGGCAAAGGCTATCTGGCTAGTATACTACAAGCAGATCGAATAGCTTCCTAGAGTTTTCTATTGCAAATGGACTGTAATCCTAAAGCTGCTGAAGACACAAGAATCTTTCCCTCGACTTCCACATCTTCCAGTCTTTGGATGCTATTTCAGACTAACACATACAGGCAGCTTAACTCCCTCCATTAACTTTGTATATACAGAGGAATGTGAGCAAGAAAACTGAGTGCAAATGGAAATAATATTTCCAAGAACAAGGAAAAAAGGCCTGGGAATATGTCCTGTGCTTACTGACGCATGGTCAGTAAGGGGTGACTCCAGCGTTGAATTTTATGGTGCCTTAAGCTGAAAAGGATTTTGAAGAGCAAGGTAAAGACTGTCAAAATAATAGGCCAAAGTCTTACTCAGAGGAAACTCCCACTGACTCAGTGGGAGTCTCCCTTGAATAAGGGCAGCAAGGTTTGCCTCATAAACTGTGCATGTAGATTTAGCAAAAAAAAAGATTTTTTCTCTCAGACTGGAACAAAAAGTTTTTTTCTCTTATGACGGAACTATACATATGGACCTTGTTAATTACTGGGCCTTCCGTGGTGTTTATCTGTTCACCAGCATATTTATTTCCCCTAAAATCTAATGTACCTTTGACCTTTAATACAGTAACAACATTAAAAAAACCAAACCAATAAAATAACTTGGTTACTAAAACTTACGAGTTTTTCTTGTATTTTTCAAATACTCTCTTTGCAGTCTCACTCATTTCCTGTCAGAAGAGTTTGGCACTTAGTTTCCATTACATAAACAAACCCAGGAGCAGGCCTAAGCCAGGTTTTTTTTACAGCTAACTGCAGAAGATGCTTTAGAGCAAAAAAAATACAATTGTCCCCAGGGGACCTAATCTCTTTTTGGGTGTCCTATATCCCTCTGCCTGTTCTTATAAAAAGTTCTCTTTATTCTTCTGGAGAAACAGCCAAACAAAGGCAAAGAGAAATCTTACTATTTTGTGCTGCATTTTTGATGAACATTTTGCTTGACTCTAAAGGGTTTCCTGATATGCACGTCATTGTTCCTCATGCAGATGAAATACACCAGAATTGTCCCTCTTTTGCGGGTATTCAAAGGAGGTTATAGTTGCAGATCCTTGTGGGAACGTATGCATTAACTTGGGCAGTGAGAAACGCCCTATGTGGAGCACCGTCGTCTCCAAATTAAAATTGGCCATTATCAGAAGATCAAATGTGTATTTTTGGTGGATTTGATATAGGTCTTGCAGAGAAAACTTGTGAACCTCTGCTCCATAGCACAGCATCTTGCCCATGCCAATGTCTGAACCTGGGTCAAAAAACCAAAGAATTCTGCTCCAATAGCTTTATTCTTGAGCCTTCACTGCAGAATAATCTTTTCCTACCGTATAAACTTTTATCGTTAACTGTCTTTTTGGGACCCCTATCCATTTCCGTGTTATTCTTAGTGTGAAATATTTCTGCCTTTAACTTCAATGTTACACCTCAAACCTACAGTTTTAAAATATCCCCCTTTGCCTCATTTTCTGGGTTGTTCTTTAAGTGATGTGAGTTTAGTGCTGATACTGCATTAGTGATCAAACAAACTTTGCCAAGAGCACACACAAAATAAGCAAATAAATAAATCCTCCAGTATATTTTGATGTGCCTCTGAAAGGAGGAAAATTCCTTTCACATGGCCTCTGGTCTCTAGAAATCTGCAAGTTTCTTTGTCTTGGCAAGTAGCCAAGCAGCACCGTGATGTACCATTTTTCTTGGCCTGTGTTTTTAGGCCTTTTGAAACCAGACCAACTGTTCACATGGTATTTCCTCATTTAACAGCTGCAAGACAGTAATCGCAGCTGCATGCACCATGAAACATAGCTTCCATCTATAGCAAGGGACACTGTGATTTTGTTTTTCTGAGATAGCTGACTAAACAAATTCAAACTCAGCGCTGATACAAGCGGTGCTTCAACTTCCTATGAAGCCATTTTACCTACAAACCTTTGTGCTTCAGAAAGCAGATACAGAGAGGGGCCTTTGCGTGGTGAATGTGTATATGCATGCTGATTTTCTACATGCGTAGGACTAAATTAGCATCTCCCTAAGTGAATGCCATGCAAGTGGACTGATGCCAAACATCTGTAGCACACCTGGCAGCAATATTTGCAAGCCCACACTGCTTGGTGTCTCCCCTCCATTCAGTTCAAGTCCTCTGAGGTTACAGACTTGGCAGCCTGTCTAAATTGACCCTGTTTGGAGTGGACCCTTACATCATTTCATTTCATAAGCTGTTAACTAAAGTATTTGTGACATTGGTCAAAGTTGCTTGCTGACAAATTGCAAGGATGCTTGTAAAAAAAGGAAAAAAATGGAAGCAGAAAAAAACCACCAAAACAAGGTTCATGTGTAACACGAAGTCAGCCAGGAAATCTTTATGGTGGGTCCTGAATGATCAGGCGTTTTCCTGTCTGCTTATTAGGGGGTTTTGTGGTGTTCCAGTGAAGAGTGGTGAGGTTTTTGTGGGATTAAGACATCCAAAACTAAGCCTGGCAGGATGGAAACATTCTGCTAATGCTTAAAAAGAGGCCACGCATCTGTGCACTAAAACATGAAGTTTTAAGACATTGATAATAGTTATGATAATATTAACTAGTCTTTGGTGGTTTGAACATGAACTGAGAGTGGAAAAAACCCTGTTTAAAAGCCATAATAGGAGTAATAGCTCATAATATCTGAGGAAAAATTCCCAAGGAACTTAATGGTTTTGCCCAGATTATAGGATCGGGGCACTGTTCAGTTAGGTGAATTTGAATCCTTGATAGGTTTACTTAGACACAAGGAAGTATGTTAGGTTTTTATGTGTTTGTTTAGAAACTGCAATGACTACATTTTGAAAACAGGATTCCTGTCCAGGCGGTCACCTAATCTACACACAATAAGAAAGGGATAGGTGGGACAAATTGACAAAGACAGCATAAGGTAACAGCTACGGTTAGCAAAGTAATCACACTTTCCCCTTTCTTCAATTTATTTTTCCATTTTATTCTTATAGACTAGGAGTGGCTCAAGGCTTGCAAGCAGTTGAAACGTGGCTCCCCTGTTGGAGTTAAACCTGGGCAAAACAGGATGATGGGGTTGTGCAGGCAAGACAGTGTGGGAGCTCTGCTCTGCTGTGCAAGGCAAAGCCCTGGCAGTGACAGGCAAGGCAGCTGAAATAGCCATTGAGGGGTTGTCCCTGCGGAACTGAGCAGAGCAGTGACTGTAGACCACCCCAGCCTTGGCTGTGACAGCAGGGCCTGGGGAGCAGTTAGTGTTTCCTGCCTCTGAAACTCTCCTGGAGGTCCCTTTCCTTTAGGGTCTCTGAGGTGTGTATCTCATGGCTCTCAGCCACACAAAGTTCTGGGCAAGTGGCTTGTAGGGTCAAGAGGAATGGCCACCCTTGTAGGAAAAATGAGGCTCATCTGTGTTTATCGAATTCTTGTGGTATGTTATTTTTACTGCGGAGAAGCCATCTCACCCCATACTCTGCCAGCACAGGACACAGCACACTTCTTAGGCCCTCCCACAAACACTCAGTATCCCACTCTGACAGTTGTTTTTGCATTTATGCCTTTGCAACCTTGTCTTATGTTGCAATGGCAAATTAATGTTTAAAGCAACAGACTGATAAAATGAGAGGAAAAAGGACTACATTTTCTACTAAAGATTTGCTCAAAAAAATGTATCCAAATTTTTCTTAGATGTTTAAGAAGGATGTAAACAATCCAGTGGATGAAGAGGTTGCTTTTATCCATGGTTCATCACTAACCAGAGTACCTCATACCAGCATGTGTACATCCAGCTGTGGCATAGCCCCTCATGCCTAATGTGTATTCAGATGTTATTAATAATTGATTAACCCTTTACAAACCACTTAGATGTGGAATCTCTCTCTGAAGTAGGAAAAGGGACTGATCAGGCAGGGGCTTTTCAAAGAAGCTATTATGCAACCGCCTTCCTGTCTGAAAAAAATCACATTAACAATCTCATGTGTGCATTAAGGTAAATTCTGCTGGTTTTATTTGGAGATTCCTTTTGTGAATTCAATTTCTTCTTTGACACTTTATTTCCTCAAAAAAAATTGAAGTACTCTTTGGAATTCGAGTTGTATTTCCTGTGAAAAGATTTTCCACCTAAATAATTCGCTTATTCACACATGGCCTGATGTCCTCATGACATACCAGAAATTATGCATGCGCACTCAGGGTTGAGTGGGTTGTAATGATTTCTCCATGTAAGGCTGCCCATATATTTGTGCTCGAAATATGCCGCTCTACAACAATCTTGAGGGAAAAACATATTTGTAAGTTGGATGAGTGGCTTTGTTTGAAGTTCTGTAACCATGAACCAACTGAATCTGTATTATGTGTTTATAGATTCACAGAATGGATTGAATTGAGTAGGGAGCTTCTGAAGGAACTAAGTAAGAAAAAGAGGATGTATCACCGTTGGAAAGAAGGGGACGTAAGCCAAGTCATGTTCAAAGATGTTTTTAAGTCGCGTAGGAGGAAAATCAGGGAAGCAAAAGCCCAGCTGGAGCTCAAATTGACCACTTCTGTTAAGGATAATAAGAAGAGTTTTTATAAATTTATCAATGGTAGAAAGAAGGGTGGCAGCGACCTCCACTCCTTGTTGGATGTGGAGGGAAATATTGTAACCAAAGATGCAGAGAAGGCTGAGGTACTTAATGCCTTCTTTGCCTCAGTTATCAACAGCAAGGATGTCTGTTCGCTTGACAGTTGGCCCTCTGAAGTGGTTGATGGGGGCAGGGCGAAATATGGCCCTCCTGCAATTCATGAGGAGGAAGTTAGAGAACTGCTGAGCCACTTGGACCCTCATAAGTCTATGGGGCCGGATGGGTTCCATCCTAGGGTGATGAGAGAGCTGGCGGATGAGCTTGCTAAGCCACTCTCCATCATCTTTCAACAGTCCTGGCTCACCGGAGAGGTCCCAGAAGACTGGAAGTTGGCCAATGTGATGCCCATCCACAAGAAGGGCTGCAAGGATGATCCAGGTAATTACAGACCTGTCAGCCTGACCTCGGTCCCAGGTAAAATCATGGAGCAGATAATCTTAGGTGCAATCATGCGGCACCTGCAGAACGGCCAAGAGATCAGGCCCAGCCAGCATGGGTTTAGGAGGGGTAGGTCCTGCCTGACCAACCTGATCTCCTTTTATGACCATGTGACTCGCTTGGTGGATGAGAGGAAGGCTGTGGATGTGGTATACCTGGACTTTAGCAAGGCCTTTGACACTGTCTCCCACAGTAGACTCCTAGAGAAGCTGGCAGCCCGTGGCTTAGATGGGAGCACTATGTGCTGGGTTAGGAATTGGCTGGATGGCCGAGCCCAGAGAGTGATGGTGAATGGTGTCTCATCCAGTTGGCATCCGGTCACCAGTGGTGTCCCCCAGGGATCGGTATTGGGTCCCGTCCTGTTTAATATCTTTATTGATGATCTGGATGAGGGGATTGAGTCCATCATCAGCAAGTTTGCAGATGATACCAAGCTGGGAGGAAGGGTTGATCTGCTAGAGAGTAGGATGGCCCTACAGAGGGACCTGGACAGACTGGAGAGATGGGCTGATTCTAATGGACTGATGTTTAATAAGTCCAAATGTCGGATACTTCATTTTGGACACAACAATCCTATGCATAGCTATAGACTGGGGACAGAGTGGCTGGAGAGTAGTCAGGCAGAAAAGGACCTGGGAGTGCTGGTGGACAGGAAGCTCAACATGAGCCAGCAGTGTGCCCAGGTGGCCAAGAAGGCCAATGGCATTCTGGTCAGCATCAGAAATAGTGTGGCGAGCAGGACCAGAGAAGTTATCGTCCCCCTGTACTCGGCACTGGTCAGGCCTCATCTTGAATACTGTGTCCAGTTCTGGGTCCTTCAGTTCGGGAAAGATGTCAGGATACTGGAATGTGTTCAGAGGAGGGCAACAAAGATGGTGAAGGGGCTGGAGCCTACGAGGAGCGACTGAGGGAGTTGGGGCTGTTTAGTCTAAAGAAGAGGAGGCTCAGGGGAGACCTTATTGCTCTCTACAGCTACCTAAAAGGAGGTTGTAGTCAGGCAGGGGTTAGTCTCTTCTCTCAGGTGACCAGTGACAGAACTAGAGGGCATGGACTTAAGCTTTGTCAGGGAAAGTTTAGGCTTGATGTGAGGAAAAAGTTCTTCACTGAAAGGGTGATTGGCCATTGGAATGCGCTGCCCAGGGAGATGGTGGAGTCGCCGACCCTGGAGGTGTTTAAGGGGAGACTGGATGAGGCACTGAGTGCCATGGTTTAGATTATGGTTGGTGTTAGTGTTGGGTTATAGGTTGGACTTGATGATCTCAGAGATCCTTTCCAACCTTATGATACTGTGATACTGTGAATTGGAAGGGACTTTAAAGGATGATTTAGTTTCAACACCAGCCACCATGGGCAGGGTTGTCTTTTGCTATACCAGGTTGCTCAAGTTCTATTCAAGCTGATCTGGAACATTTCCAGGGATGGGGCATTCACAGCTTCTCAGAGTATCCTGTTCCAGTGTCTCACCACCCTCATGACAAAGAATTTCTTCCTTATGTCTTAAATCTACCCTTTTTAACTTCAAAACTATTACCTATTACCCTATCACTACATGCCCAGTAAAAAGCTTCTCCCATCTTTCTCATGAGCTCCTTTAAATATTGGAAGTTCACAATAAGGGTGCCCTCAGAGCCTTCTCTTCTCCAGGCAGAAAACCAAAAGTTCTCTCAGCCTTTCTTCATAAGAAAAACGTTCCATTCCTCTGCTCATTTCTGTGGCCCTCCTCTGGATCTGGTCTGACAGGTACTTGACTTTCTAGATATCACAGAAGTCATAGGTATGTCTGCCAGTGGACAAGGCTTTGATTTCATCATGCACACTGAACCCAGGGAGGTTATAATTCTTCACAAGTGCAAAGCATACCTGTCTTCACAGACTCTGATGGAAGGTCTTCTCTCCTTGCCCAGGTAGTGTGCCATAGCCTGCCAACGGCAAGGAAGGAATAAGCACACATGATTTACAGTAACTTTTAATGGAATTCAATTGATGGTTTAAAAATTTTCTATATAATAATATTAGTTCATACTGACCCCTAAACAAGATTTTTTTCTAGTTAAAAAACACAAGCATGTGAACTGGAAAGCACCAAAGGCACCTGTTTTGACAACAGAGGCTGAGTTACATGGTTGAAAGGTTCTGCTGGCAGCTTGGACAAGGGATTCACCATGGAGGTTTCATAAATTTAAAATAAAACACCTGCTTCCATTTTGAGTCCTTCTCTGTTTCTGTGCTACTGAACGGTTCTTTACAATCAAAGATGTTGATATAGTCTATGCTGCAGTGAAATCAACAAAAACTTTAATTACAAAAGCTTTAATTACCGCTCCAGTGTGAGTCCCCTGTGGGGTCACAGGTCCTTCCAGAAAAGCTGCTCTGCATGAGTTCCTTTCCATGGGCTGCAGTTCCCGCCAGGACCCTGCTTCTGTGTCTCCTGGTCTCTCTGTAAGGTTCCTTCAGGACATATCTACCTGCTCTGATGTGGGGCCCTCCACAGGATATCTGCTTCACTGTGGGCTTTCTTATTCTGCAGGCAGATAACTTGCAACCTCATGGTTTTCTCCGTGAGCTGGATCCCCTCCTTCTTCACTGACCTTGGTGTCTGCAGGGTTGTTCTACTTAGGTATTCTCACTCCTTTCTCACAGCTATTGCGCAGCATCTTTTAACCCTTCTTAAATAAGTCATCACAGAGGTAATACCAACATCACTGACAGGCTCAGCTTTGGCCATCAGTGGGTCTACCTTAGACCTGGCTGGAGCTGGCTCTGTCTGACATGGGGGCAGCTTCTGGTGTCCTCTCACAGCTTACTCACTACCAAAACCTCGTCACAGAAACTATAGATATGCTAACAAATCTAACAATATATGCTGTTGTGAGTCTTGTGTTTAAGTCCATTTAGTATTGTTTAAGATACAAAGAGTGTTTATTTTAAATCTAAGCAGGTTTTTTGCTACTTTGGTAATGTGAACAGAGAAATTAATCAACAATGACAGCAGATCTTCCCCAACAGATGTCTTTATTCTATAGGTTTCATAACAGGGAGAAACACAGACTGCAGGATATAAGCCTTTGTTCTAAATCAGTTTTGGATTTATTCTGGAATGATGGACATTTCTCTAGTTTTTAGCAAGGTAAGGTTATTTAATCTTTAACACCAAGTCCTATTCATAATCAAAGCCAGAATGAGGCTAATGCGACACTTTTGCCTTATTTAAATCCATGTATTCTGAATATGTTCAGAGTTCCTACTGTCTTTTCCAAATTATCACAATATTCTGCAAAGAGTTGCTCTGCAGGGCTTATTTTGAATGTAAGGACAAAGAACAAGAACCACCTGTTGGGAGATGATTTCATGCAGCCATTTCTAGGATAGGGACTAGCTTCTTGTATGTTGCTTTTTGTGGAAGTAACCTTAAGGGCAGAATTTATATAAGAATCCATTAGGGACAGACACAATTGGATCTATCATAGCATATAATGACTTTCTAGGCCAAATGTCACTTTGCTTTGCGTCTTGTAGGCAACTTGTGAATGGCAGTTGGTGAGACAGGATCTGCTATATGTATTTTCCTGTAGAATATTGAACATGACACAATAAAGTCTGATTTTAATCTCAAGATAAATAACAAAAAATAACATAGAAAACCTTTTAGTAAATTCTGTAAAAGGAAGTGCTTGAGGGCATTTTCTGATAGTGTAGTTATTTATAAACCTCTCCTTTCCATGTGCTAAAAGGCTCATTAAGGATGGGGATTCTAGATAAGAGCAATAGAGTGTATTGTGCACTGGGTAGCATGAAGTAAACACTCAGTGGGCACTGAAGAGTCCTTGTTCAGGGACCAAGCTCTGGAAGTGATGTAAACTGTTCACAGAGCACTTAATTTGATTCAATCAGAGATTTATTTCAGCACGTGATTGATGGAAACTGACTAAGTGGTAGTGTGGCAGAAGTACAAAAGCTATTGAACTATTAATGTTATTTATAAGGACAGGACTAACCGTGATAAGCAAGGACCAATATGAAATGTCTGTTTGCTTATTTGGACTGAAACCTCTTTGTGAGAACAGCATGATTGCATAGGCTTAGTGGAAGCTGAAAACAAGTGCAGACTTACAGAAGTCAGCGTAGACTCAGCTCCATGCTGTATGGTGGTGCGGGAAACAGGTTAGGGCTGAAAGTTTTTACAACAGATTTTGGAAGCACTTTAGTCAAACAAACAGAAATACAAAGGCTCTGAACTTCCTTGGATTCAGAAAATGTTGTTCTTCATCTCTGACCTGTCAGCTTCACTTTGCTTTGCTAATTCACTTCTGTTAAGGACAGCAGAAATGTATAAGCCAAGTGGAGCAGCAATCAGAATTCTTCGTATTTGATAACTATTTCATCTTCCAGAGAAATCACCCCTTCCTTGGGTCTACATTTCCTGAGTGCTTGAAAACCACGAGAATATAAATACATGCCAATCAAGTGGTTAACATAATAGCCTGTTGTGAAATCGTATTTAAACATCAAACTACATTGATTGGGCAATTTCCTATTGAGTTATTCTTGAATTACCACTTCCCTGAATATATCTTTTAGGAATGCCTCAGCTAGAAAGCAGTCTGCAATCTTTTATTCTCTTTAGACTTAATTTATTCAAAATATTCCTACTCCTGCATACTAGTCAATATATGACAGGCTTATGGGCCAGCATTAGCAACTCAAATTGATGAGTGATTGACCAACTACAGATCCCAAGGACGAATACGGGTAGTTGATCTGTAAATATTTGTATGGAAATATTCAAGAACCTCTTGCTTGTGTTTTACTGCATGACCTCAGTCTCTCACTCATTTAATACTCTTTCCCTGAACTCAAACAGAGGGATCAGGCACACTAGCATTCCACCACAAGAATTCCCATGGTACCATTTAACTTGTAGGAGGAAGGAAGGGTTAAATTCACAGGTGGCCTTGCTTTTCTTGGGAAAGATCCTACTTCACATGCAAGTCTCCTCAGTAACTAAGCAAAGCCAACCAATGTGTCAATCACATTGCAGTGAGTAGAAGTCTGTCCAAACATCTGCCTTTCTTGTCTGGTTTCCCTGGGTGTTCTGCTTTGCTTTCGCTGCACAGAAATACTTGACATGAAAGAGTTTCTCACTTCACAGGAAAAAGTACAGCAGCTTCTTGGACTTCTATCTTATTTGCTTTAGCCAGACAGTCATCTGCATAACAGAGAATAATTTTTAATTTGATGCTGGTGCACTGATTAACAGTGCAGGTCCCTTTATAGGTATCTATTTCTTAGACTTGCCAATCAGCAAGATTAAGCAGTGAGCTTGTAGTAATTTACTTATAAAGAGTGAGTGGGTGACAGCCTCCTATCAGCTAGTGTTGGCATATTATCTACTAGAAGAAATATAGAACTAAATATTTTGAGTCCTAAGAATCAAAGTAGGAAAAAACAGAAGGAATCTATAGCGTTTGTACCCAGTGCATCAGTCATTTCCCAGATAATATTTAGGTATCTTTCCTTTATTGACATTGTAGGCTGGATTTATGCAGAAAATAAAGTACTTGAAGTAACACGATATCCATGATCTGCTTTCAAGTTTATTTGAAGTTCCTAGATGTCAAGGAGAGTTTTGTCTTAACAGAGCTTTGAATCAGGAGATGTTTTGTTCCATGAAGTCTCCACTCTTCAGTTATCTGCAATATTTATGTGATTTTTTTCTTATGAGAACAAGCTTTCTGATGGTTCTTGGTGGTCAGCAGGTTAAAATAACATCTAAATACTTTCCAACTAACTATATCTATCCTAATCCTGACCAGAATCAGGATATATAGAGATAATTTTTATATTCACATAAATTTTTTTCAGAAACACCCCCACAAAATATATTTGGTTTGTAGTTTAGGTCCATCATTATCTCATCTGTCATTTCAGGCACATACCCCCAAGAATCTCTAGAAGTTAGGTAAAACACTTATGGTAGAAAGATACCTAAACAAGTTCAGGAGAACATAGAAATAGCACTGCCCCACCACAAGGTCCATATGTCTAGATCCCAGACACCAGCTGAAACATGACGATCTCTTGGCTATGTCTGTTCTATCAGAAGAACAAAAAGGTAACTAGATAAAAGCACAATGATTATGCTCTTTCTTTCCTGATTGTTGGCTTCAACTGGGTTATCAGCTGGTTTCAATGGGGTTATGCAGTGACTAGGTTGAGTTCAAATTCCTTGCTGTTGGATTGCACTGGATGTGTCCAGCCCTGCCCACATCCAACACACCCAGAATGTGAACATGCGTACGAACCCTGCTAGTCACTAAACCAGCCTGGACTTTGCCAGAGGAGCCCCAGCAGCTCAGATGGATGGCCTTGGCAGGCAGACTTGGTGAGGTCTGAAACTGACATCTGCATGACAGGATGGACATTGGGCTATGTCTGTTCTGAGTAATTAATAGCCACTGAACACACGATCAAGATCTGATCTGTGGTCCCCTCTGCTCACTGCTACAGGTTCCCTGGTGATGCTTGGACCTGCACAACAGCAAGAATGACTGAGGCACTTGTATCATCTAGGATGTCTTTTCTGCAGGTGGGTGGAGGAGGGAACCTGGCTTTGTGGAAGAAGCACTCTTCCTTGTTTCGTATCCTGCTCCTGTGGCTCAAGACAACCCCTATTACTGTTTATGTACACATATAAAGTAAAACTTTATTGCGTGATATCTGAAACATTGGTTTGATGCTAGTTTTTCTTGTCTGGTTCATACATTAATTTAACTGGTTATATTTTCCTCCTTGCAATCAAACCATCTTGAGTGTCTGTTACAGTGATGAAATATCTTATATGTTCTGCCAGAAACTGTCATGTTCTCATTGTCTAGTGATTACAGGCAAGCTGAGTCATAGTCAAAAAAAAAGAAAAGAAAAGCAAAAAAAAAAAACAAAAAAAAAGTGTCTAACATTTCTGACAAAGCAGGAATGCCGTTTGGAAAGGTAAATCATAGCAATACAGGAGGTCAAAAATAGGTATCTCACCAAGCTTCTTGAGATCTCCACTCATAATAAACTTCTATATAAGATATCCAAACTCACAAAATCTGATAGGAGTGCCATGGTACTTGAACAATAAGTAACTGGAAGATATGAGATAAAGATAATAGAAATGTCATAGGCCTTTAAGGTTACTATCATTTATTCTTTTATGAAAACTGTACGTTATTTTCTTCAGGACTCTGTGTGTTGTTTGTTGCATGTTGCAGCTTCTGTCCCTATCTTGGCTTTTTGATTTTTCTAATTCGTGAGGTAATAACACAGGGAAGATGGAATGTGCTATGCAAGTGCAAAGCACAAGCCAGGCTCATTGATTTTAGCAGAAATTAAGGCCTATATCTATTTTTTATGCTTATATAGCACATTCCATCTTCCACACTTCTCCATTTAGGGGGTAACATCGTCGCCGGAGAGAACAAATCACATTCCCTTCTGTATTATTCAGCAACATAATGCGATAGTGATAAGATCAAGATGTTTGGCACTAAAATCCCAACTGTTTCATCAAGGGCTTCATGGTTGCTTGGGGTGTCATATCTGTTAACAAGCTTGTTCATCATCTTCGCATCTTCCTTGTGGAACAGGTAATGAATGGTAACTTGTGTATCTTTCTCTAGTCATCCACTTCCCTGCTACAGAAACAGTTGGTCTTTGTGGGATAAGAGTAAATCTTTCCTTGAGTTGGATGCTTTGTTTTTTGGGTTTAGGTTTTTAGGTTTAGGCAGAGCTGCAAAAACCCGAGACAAAGAACTCTCTGGGTCTTAAACACAGGAGAGCTTGGACGATCCTGTCTAGCACAGACTAATATAACAACAGACCACTCACTTTAACAGTCCCTTCTTCCAATTTTCTATCTCTAAAAATGGGACAATGTAACATTTGGTGGAAACATTTCATGACTTAGGAAATATTTATGGCACAACACTGTTATTAGCATAGCATTGTTTACTCCTGAAAATGTAGATTAAGGACACCGAAATTATCAAGATGATAACTGTAAGGTAAAAAAGGAAATGAAAATGAGGCTTTAATCACTCTCTCAGTGTGTAAAGGAACACAGATCAGGCTGTTCCTGAGCACAAGCTATGAACAGGACATTACCGAGCGAGTACAATTTTGTCACTTATTTTCTCTCTGGGGATTTCATCTCGGCAAAACTTCAGCTTTGCTGCCTGCTGCCACAGGCTGGTAGCCTGGAACCAAGCTCTCAAATGTAATGAAAAGGATAAAGACAAAGAAAGTTAATGGCTGCAACAGCTCATATGGGTCTCACTTCCACAGATTTGGTAACCTTGTATAGAGCTGCTTTCATTACATGCAACGGCATGCTGTGGCTTCAATTACATGGGTGCTGCTGTGTTACTGCCTTGCCTACTGACACTGAGATATTGCTTGGATAAATATTACCTCCTGAAGGACTGTACTGAGTCAACCACATGCCTCAAGCTAAGAGTGATGAAAATTTCTTCCGGATGAGACAAGTTAACATTGCTTTTGCTGACTCAAATAGTGGGAGAATCTTTTGTGATTCATTTGGTAGAAATGCTGCTTTTGTCTGAAAGCGTGCAACTCTTCCCCAGCTCAGGAGGCATAATCCCAGCTCTCCGCTTCTCCTAATTTGGCTGGTGTCTACCTCAGTTTGCTGTGATGTAGCCCACGTGCAACCCATATGTGTCTTGTCCTCACTGAGAAACTCTGTCATGGACTACATGGCATGCCAAATTCCAGCCACTGTCTTCCACTTTCATTTACTTCTCGACAAACTCAAATTTGCAGAAAAGTCAAGAAATCTTAGTTAATCTGACAAAAATGCAAAAAGCTGTGACACAATATTTATTATGCCTGCAGGATTCTTGAAAAATTACATATTTGCTTTATTGAGTATTTTAAAACTTATGAGTTCATCACTGCTTCCTTCAGAAGCTGGGATTTTCTCCCCATCTTTTTCTTGTTAGGTTTTTCATCTTTGGGGGCCTTGCAAGTGCATACTAGCAACGTACACATAAAATATGCTTTGTGCAGGGCAGATGCAGCAGTATGCAGTACAGATGAGAAAGCAGCTTTAAGTAAATACCAAGTATCTCATTCAGAGTCAACCTTCATCAACTTTTTCCCTGATGGAGCTCCAGAAGAGCAGAGGAGAGCAAGCAGTTTTTCATGGGCTCTCCATTGCTTTTGTGTTCAAATTTCTAGTTACTGCTCTGGACCTCTGCCAGAATTATTGTTTCTAGTCCTTGGAGCTGAATCTGGGACAACTGTAATCTACCACGGTATTAATAGTCTCTAGCTCCATGAAATGCATACTACTTATCTATGCAGATTTCGGAAGCACACCTACTGGAGCTGGTAATTGAATCTGGTTTACCTTCCCCAGTCCTCATGCCCCTAACCCTTCTTGGGATTCTGCAGCTACAACTATGCCAGTAAACTGAATAAGGTCAGGGTGTTCCTCAGGCAGTAGCACACCACTATCTGTGCTGTAAAACTATTAACAAGGTACGTGACATGCCTTTGGACCAGGCAATCCAATACTCTTCCAGACGAGTAATGGACATTGCTCAAGGATCAGCATGGTCTAGAGACTGTCCTCAATTCAACATCTTAGACATAGCTTTTTCCTCATGTTCCTCTACGGTAATATCCTTCTTAAGAGAGTTTAGATTGTGAAGCGGCCATCTAAAGACTCAAAGGTGAATGTATTGACTCTTAGTGCCCAAAACACATTGGGATTTATCTATGAACAAAAGCTGTCATAGAATCACAGAATCATTAAGGTGAGAAAAGACCTCTAAGATCATTGAGTCTAATCATCAGCTCAGCACCACCAGGCCTAATAAACTATGTCCCAAAGTGCCATGCGTACATGGTTTTTGAACACCTGCAAGGATGGTGACACTCCTACTTCCTCTGCCACAGCCTGTTCGAATGCTTCATAACACTTTCAGTGCAGAAATTTTTTCTAATATCCAATCTAAACCCACCCTGGGGCAACCTGAAGCCATGTCCTAGATTTGAGGTCTTGTCCTATATTAGTCCCGCAAAAGGTGCAGGAAGATCAGCATAAAACATCATGTAATAGCTGAACCATTATTCTCACTTGGCCACAAAAACTGGGTAGTCTTGAATAGCAAGTTTGCCATCATTTTATGGTCTTAGCTGATATTGTGGTACTACAGCTGCCTTTCCTCTAGTAATGTATTTGAGGGGTTTACTATTTAGAGGAAAATTTCGAAAGAGAATTGTAAATGGGATGTCTTGTCCAGATGATATTTCTAACTTGTCCAATTAGCTGAAGTCCCATGTAATATCTGTGATGTCATAGACATTTTCATTGAAAAGTTGATGCTGCGTTCTGCAAAATGGACAACAGTAGCCCTAAATTCAGATAGCAACTGATTGAAAAAGGAAGGTTTTTCAGAGGAAAAATATAACTACCAAAAGCTTTGGTTAATTTTACGCACATGTCATGTTTTTCTATGCTTAGCATGGTAAAAAATTATTTCAAAGGCACATCTTTGGTAGGACATTGAAGGACTTTCAACAATGATCTGAATTGACATTAAAATCAATGGCACAGTGCCGAATGCTCTGTAACTAATGATGTCCACCTTCTACGTTTTTACAGTTCTTCTTTTGCACTCCTCATGTGCTCTCAAAAAAGGTAATCAGACATCTAAATGGACATACGGAAGCAATTACTAGAATAAGAGAGGTATTTAATCCAATAGAACTAGGAAAAGATTGCCTTAAAGTTGTTTACGTAACAAGTTATTGTTTTGTATTCTGCAAGGATTAGATATCTTCTTGGTATAGTCTGTACCTGAGGAATTATCACCAGCTCCATCCCTGGATCTTACATGAAACTATGAGAAAATCTTCTCTGTCTGTCCATCTGTCCAGCAGATGGATATGATAGATCTGACTTTGGATTTCTTATTTTCCTTTTTTTTCCTGTTCTTCCCCTTTCCCAAATCCAGTTGGCAGATCTTGTAATTTTCTGAGCTGACCCTTCCAAGGGCTTGATATTGAACCTACCATCTGGCTAATAATAATGAGGCCAGCTGGACACTAACACCAAGACTTAGTTCCAGACTCACATGTTCTTCATCTGGCTTCTTTTCTAGCCATTTGTTCTTGCTCTGTTTCGACCCAATTGACATCATGCAGTGCAAAGTCACATAAAATTCTTAGCCAACCTTTTCATTTCTCAGTACACTTCATGATGGCGGGGGCATTGTTTTCCTGTTCCCTCAGGCAACATTTTCTTGTTGGATGAGGACCATTAGGATGCCAAAACTCTGGTGAAACTACTGTCACGGTTAATAAGCAGCAGTATCTTCTGGTTGCAGCAATAGATTCAGATAAATCATTGGATCATTTCCCTCAGAGTTTAATTGAACCACTGCTCTCACTCACAGGTTTGATTTATGTGGCGGTATACACAAATTGTTGATTCATAAGAAGCAAAATATTTTCTGCTGTTGAATCAGAGATCACCCTTCAGATCATCGTTCAGAACAATTGTATCTGACAAAGCATGCTCTTGGATCCACTTAGGCTGTTAAGTACGGCCGCTGACTGTCAAAGACATTTTTATTCTAAGAAGCTTGCTATGGGACCTCGCCATGTCTGCCTGATGTCGCTACTATCAATGAAGTGAGAGTTAGAGGATCTAGGTGTGGCTGGACACAAACAACTGACCATACAGACAAAATGAGTGGACTGCTCTGTAAGGGAAGTTGAACCAGGAGCTGAGGCACATCAGCAAAGCTGGTAGGGCACAAGTCTCACCAGCACAGTCCCATAGTGCCCCAGCAACACAAGCAAGGCATACCCAGGGACAGAAGCTAGCTTCAGCTTAGAGTCAAGATTGCTAAACAAGTCTGTAATGATGAGACAGGTCTGAAGTCAAGCCAGGAGGCCAAGTCTGCCTGTCAGGGTCAGTGGGGCTTATGGCCAGGCACAGACACAGCTGAAAAATGGGCCAGAGCTTTGGAGCAATGTGCTTAATGTTTTCTACCAAAATATGTAAAGTGAGTAGAATCGTATCTATTATGCTTTGTAAGTTTAGTTTTGATAATGCGACATAATAGAGGTCCCACTTTCAAGTAAATAAATAAAAATATGAAGTAGCTATACTTTTTCATGCATATTCTGAAAGGTATCCTCTTTATTGCTCCACAGAAAAGCCTTTATCTTTATTAACATGATTTTGAGGACACTTTATCCATGAGAGACTGCAAAGTCAATGTCCACTCTGTGACAGTTTCTTCACTCCTATCCAATAACATGCCAGTGCAATAGCATCATGAAAGAAAAAGATCATTCTCTCCCAAGGGAAGAATCTTGTTCAACATCTGTTCTACGTCTTCTGCAGCTCCTGTTGCTGCCTCTAACACAGATAGGGCCGTTCTCAAGTGTAAAGACCCATTTTGAAAATGATCAGCTTCTTGCCAGCTGTTAAATGAAGTACAGTACAAGGGCAATCCTTCACGTGTCCATGGAGATAGGTTAATAATACTATGCGAATCAGGTGCGTGTCGTCCCTATTTAGCAAGCATTACTGTGCATATACCAAGGTCTGCTCACCCTGAATCCTCTGAATCCTGTTGTGTCAAGCCATTGATTTATGCCATTGTTGTTGCCTTAGAAAGAACAGAAGGGTTCATATTGCCAGGGATGTAGGATCAATCCTTTAATTACAGTCCATTAGCAGGGAAGTCACTGCTGGGCTCTCTTACATTAGAAATAGACCATCATTTCTAAAACTGTCTAAAACAATGAGGTCTATGAAAATAGCTCCCAGTTGTGAGGAAGAGGCTTGTACAACCAGCTGGAGATGTAATTGTGTTGGAGCACAGTTCAGCATGGAGGGGAGATGGTCCTTGTCTCAGTGCATTAAAGGCAATACGCTACAGATATGGCAGGCTCTGTTGATTTCAGAGTGATTTCCAAGGCTGCATTTGAAAGCAATCTGACTCCAGGTGGCTTTCTCCAGAAAGATTTCCCACTGGATTTCTGCTTAGTGCTTTGCACCCTGTCTTCTGTTTTGTCTGGGAGAACTTTAAAGAATTGCTTTCAGATTCACCATTCAGTTTCTTACAGATAATTCCAGGCATCTGCCTTACCCAACTGTGACTTGAGTTTTAAACCAACGCACAGCCCCTAAACTCTCCTCCTATCCAAATTTCTGCTGATGGAGTCACTTTTGGTATTTCCTATTATTTAATTCCAAAAGCTGAAATATGGCTGTACCTGAATGTGGTGCTCTTCATGGTGATATTTTCAAGATCCACCCGCTGTTCTAAAGTGTGATTTAGTTCTTCTGTTACCTTTGCTAGAACAGGTGCCAAACAGCTGACACAGGGTGCTGAGTACTTGCAAGCTCAAACAACCCGTTTATTAAATTATTGTTGATAGAAAACACTGGCTCTCAGTTGTAAACTTAGTTGCCATTGGCTGTCCTATATAGCCAGACACTCCAAATGCTAAGTTGGAAATATTGCTGTTGGTAAATTATATGGTGCTAATTATTTCAGTTCTAATCCCTGCAGTTGACAATTGCTGAGCATCTGCATTTTCTTTGTTCTGCTACAGCCCCACCCAGAGAAAAAGTAGACTGCTGTTTTCCAAGGCTCCAAACTGTATTAACAGGCTAACAGTAAGGTCATGTCCTGCATTTGCCAAATATGGTATTTTGTACAATATGTCTCATGTGTTGACTGAAATGCAACACCATTTCTGTGAATGTATGTTCAACATTGCCTTCACCACCTCCTTTTCTTTGATCTGTCACTGCTGGAGAGCAAAAGAAAGTAACACAGGAGGAAATATAAAGATTATTAATAATGTCTTCTTCCCTAGATCCCCTTTTACCCTACGTAATTATTTAACCATGGTTCCATTTATCTATTCCGACCAATTTATCTTTTATTCTGCCAGTTCCCTGTCCAAATGTCAGCAGTCCAAGGTACAGTGATGCTTGAGCCAACGGGGCTAGGTGGGCCTTAGCAATGTCTCTTCTGTTACAGGAACAGTTTATGCCAATGAAGCTCCCTGGATTACAGACCAAAGACTGCATGTAAAAGAACTGAAATGAGCACCTCCTAGTCTATAATGCCTAGCTTAGTCCCTACACATTTATTGTAATCTTTCTGGCCAGTTCTTCTAAAGGAAGGGCAATCTCACTCAATGACCTATAGTTTTTTTTCTCTTTCAGCTAGGTCAGCAAGCACCCTTAGCCAAGAAACTGTTTAACCCCTTAGCAGCAAGGATTGCACTGGGTGACATGTCCCTGGCTCTTCTATAAGAACAATGTCAATGATCATTAAGATCATCATTAATGATCAGCTGTTTAAGAACTCAATAATATAGATTTCTTGGCATGCAGGTACAGCTCAGGCCTTTGGGAAATTCAGATCCACTTGCAGAATTTTATCTTTGCAACCTCTGAGCAATATATCCACAAATAGATTTAGGAAAGTTTGGAATTAACAACCTGAAGCCTCTTTCAATCTGTGCATTGAATGGTATCTGAGCAGTACTTTTTGGAGTACTGGTTCATTGAAGCACTATATGGTACTCACAGCAGCTTCTCTCTTTGCACCATATGTTGCACTTTCTTTCCTTGGTCATGGTATAAAAGAATATCTAATCAAGAACCAGGGAGATGTTCTCCTGTCAACTTAGCAACTATTCCTCATTTTGTTGCTTCTATCACCTTCTGTGTAAAACATTGCCCTGAGCACTTCTTCTGTACCTTCCCCATGTGCTCTTGGCTCCTGCTGTGCTCTGTGGGCAACTGGGCCAACATAAACCCACCCTGAGGAACTATGCATGTTCTTCTGCCACTGTGGGTCCCAGGAAAGTGAGTGGGGAGCCCGAAGTGCTGGCATGACAAGCCTGTGCCACAGAGCCTTGGTCACCCCTGCTGCATTAGCATAACAGAAGCTACAGCCATCATTTGTGTATTTGCTACTATAACCTCACTTCAGGTCTGGAGGCTTTTCAGTGAGTTCTGGTGTAGCATCTGTAAAACAGATTGCAGTGTTGCAGCTAAATACCTGCTTTCAACCAAGATAAAGGCCAATTTCGAATCCCTCACACACAGGCAGAAAGTTTCAAAAGTAACTTATAGTAATCATGGGAGAATCTTTGCTAATATTCCTCTTCACTGGCTGCTGTGTAAGCTTCCTCTGTCCAAGTGCTTCCTCTCCAAAAGACAGTAAACAGTTACAAAAAGCTATCTAGGAATTACAAGGAAACAGCTAGAAAAATGGTCAGCACGACAAACAGTAGTTTCAGCACAGCAGCAGCCTGCTAATCTTTTGCAGCCATCACAGCAAGAGAGAATTTTTTAAATGGATTTGAAGAAGGGGCAGCAACTGTAGAGGTGCTTGTTTGTAAATTGAGAAAGGGAAGGAAGAAAAAACATGAATAACAATTGAAGTCCAGAATGACATTGAGTGGTCTTGGCTTATGTTTTTGAGGCTGAGTTGGTTTGGATTGCTGTGGAGTTTTCTGGGTGGGGAGAGACAGAATCTTTTCCGCTATGTGAAAACACACGAGCATACATGCACACACATACACAAAATGTTTCCCTGTTAACATGCTTTCATTGCCTACATCTCAGAGGTTTTCTTATGCTTACATTTGGTTCTCATTTATCTATGCTGCTCACCTCATGCTTCTGTCTCACATCCCTCTGTTGTTTAGCTAAGGCTTCTTTCAAACCTCTCTCTTCAACAGTGCCACAGGGGCCTCATGCCAGTCGTTCCCTCACAGAACTGTTTCTATCTATATTTTCAGCATTCTGAGCATTCACTTATTTTAAGCCTTTATTTTTTTATTACTGTTTTTCTCCCTGTCATTCTGCTTCTGCTTCTTTTTCTATCATTTTCTTCTCCCCTGCATTAAGCATGCCCTTTACCTTTATTTGTCCTCTAGATCAATTCCAGTCTGTGTCTTTTTTCCCTCTTCCTCCCTTCTGTTTTTTTTTTCGTTCTCCTTCTCTGTTTTTGATCCTTCTTTTTCATGCTCTCCTATTGCCCAAGAGCATGTCGATATTTTAGCAGCACTTTCGTGTATAATTTTTGTTTATTGTAGGACAAAGATTCAAAGTCCACCTTGACAAAGAAGCTATCTTCATGACTTCAATGGATCTGCCAAAGTGCTAGAGCTTGTAGGATCTGTTTCCTTCCGGATATTGAGTTTCTGAAGGCTTTTATTAATAACAGAACTATTTACATATTAAATGTGTTTGTGGCCAGAATTTGAACTCAGCATACTACATGGTAATCACTTAGGTCACAACAGTTTTCTTTTTACTGCTACCTATTTATTTCTTATTAAAAACATAAGAAATCATGTTGGAGAAACATGGCCCAAGCTGAGGAGCAGTTGAGAGATCCTTTCTGTTTTAAAGGAGCAGACTTTCCTGACAGCTACAGCAAGTCTGTGCTTGTGAATCAGTAGTTGCTGTCAACGTGAAAAAAACCACTTTTTAGTATCATCTTTTGGGATGTTGTAGATTCTGTCTGTCTTGATGCTCTGCCTTTATCTTCACAGAGTGAAAATACTGGGACATCTGAGTTTTATTACATCAAACAGAAAAATGTAAATCACTTCTAAATGCACTATTTAAGTATTTTTGTGTCTTCTGCAGTTTAAATAGTTTCATTTCTTGTTACCTATTTCTGTTATCTTTTTTCACTGCTGAAGAGAGGTACAGATCCAGAAAAGAACAGATGGGCTGAATATGTGGGAAGCAGTCATAGTGACCTTAATGTGAAAGGTCAGAAATACTCTCTATTAGTCATATGAGTTTTATGGGTTGTAAAAGGAACCATCAAATTCAAGTCAGGTTCCTTGAACTATGCCTTTTCCCTATTGTTAAACAAAATGAAAAGCATGAAAACATACACATGTAGGACAGTCAGAGAAGTTATTTATTTTAGTATGTTTTTAATTAAATTCCAGCACTATTTCTGAACATCCATCCTGCATGAAGAGTACATCAGGAAATTTTCCAGTGCTATCACCCTCTGGTTAAGTTCTTGCCTATTAGTGTCTGATGGTCTATTTCCCTATTGAAAAAGGTTCATCATCTTTCCCCCCTTTCTACTTTCATGATGTCATTTCCTCCTGGCACCATTTCTTTTTCAGTCACAACCAGACAAATTCCTTCTCACTTGTACATGTTTCCCTATTCCACTTTCATCTCTCATACTGCAGGAACCATTTCCTCTTCTGCTGCCATTATCTCAAACAGGCTTCTCCATATCAGTGACTCTTTCATCTCCTTTCAAACACTGGGAACACCATTCAGCTCTCCTTTGGATAGTTTACTTAGGCTTCCTGTCACTTTTACCTTTAAATTATAGTTTAAAATATAGCCTCATTGTGTAAACATTTAGAAGCTATCGTTTCCACAGATGACAGTAAGGCAGAGTAGCTCTGTCTTAAAAAGCAGCCAAAGTGCACAAGTTGCAGACTGGTTTAGCACATATTTTAGCCTGTTTAAAAAAAAAACAAAGAAAGATTACTTGGAAGAGGGCTCAGAAAGGTGAGTCAGTGACCTGCTACCTGTGGGAAGGGTGTTGCTGGTGCAGAACCACCCTGCTAGTTTTTGACATCATAACAAATCATCTCACTATTTAAAGCTCAGTATTCTTAACCTGTCTCTACAGCCAAGTCAGAAATCAAGGCACCAGACCTGAGTTGACAAAAACCTCTGAAACTCCTTTCAACAATGATATAAATGAGGGCAGCCCAGGTAAAAGCCTCAGGTGCCTAAAATTTAGTAAAGCCAGCCCCTTGCGTAAGGTGTTGATTATTTAGAAAAAATCACTAAAATATCTACTGGGTTTCCTTCCACACAAAGACCAGACCAAAAACATAGCAGCAGCTTTAATATGAGAGCATCTACATGACTTGCAGGTTATCTGTATGGATGATGAGTGAAATTCATCCGCATAAAGTAGGGCCTTTGCAACACTGGAGTCCAGCAAATATCTAACTACGGCCACAGCCTAACACATTTTCACCAGAACTATCTTTAAGTGTTGTGCCCATGCCTGAGCTCTGCAGCAACAATGCCTCAAGTCACAACATTCCTGCGTCCTGGAAATCTCTAGCACAGCGCTCTGCTCTGCTATGCCTTTCTTGCTTGAGTCTTCCTATGAGCTCTGTTGTGGCTCTTACAGGCAGAACTGAGTCCAAAGCGTAATTATATGAAGTTGCAAGAACAGGTAAGAACACATCTTATGTACCCATCAGACAAAATTAAAATCTGGTATAATAGACAACTATTCTCAGATCTAGCTGCAAATGGTAAATAAATCCACCTTGTAACTTAGCAATACTTGTGTTTGCAACCAGCAGTGAAAACTGCCTGGGGAACAAAAGCTGAAACTGTGCGTGGAAGACAGAATGAAGTCATTGGCAATCATATACAGAAAGCACCTGGATTTTGTCATTCTGACCTGGACATACAGTCATGTTAGTTCTGGACTGAAATCTCCAAGTTAGTGAGGTCTGGGCTTTTTATAATCAGGCTGCTGGATACTAGATCTGTGCTGATGATCATTTCATATTCGTACCCCACATTAGACACCCTGCAACTGTGCAGAGGCACCGTTACACTACCTCGCCGATCCCTCTTGCTCCCTCCTCCCACAGCTCAGACCAAAATCATCTTCCTTTCTTGGAATTAATTTCAAAACAGATTCATGTGGTGCCTGCTATTCCCCAACAAACAAATAAATTAGCTGCTGTGATATGGAAATTTGCATGATTCACTGTACTTAAAAACTGTTAGCTGTGAACTTATTAATTGAAAACCACAGGACGGTAATAAGTGTGTCCTTCACTCTGAACATGAGTCCCTTGTTATAATGAATTTGCAAAGCAATAAAGATGTGTTTTTCAAGGAAAACACCTCTGCCTCAGGACTGTTGCAGCCTGGTCATGCCTCGCAGGAAAGAGAAGTGCTTTCAGGGAGAGGAGCACAGGGGCTCCCTGCCAAAGCCATGACTCCCTGGCTGCAGGGCACAGGCAAGGCACAGAGGTACCAAGGGGCAGCCACGCCTCCAACAATCCTGCCTTCACCTGCGGGATTTTTCTCCCCACCCCTTAGCCATAGCCAGGGTGCAGGGAGATGGCTTTTGCCTCCCTCCCACGCAGCTGCCCTGGGGGCTCTCCCTGCTTCTCCCTCCTCTGGCAGCCCCACACAAGGGCAGGAAGAAATTATTTAGCCCTCATATAAGGTCACCTTTCAGCTGACTCTGCTTTCCTTGCAGAATAGTGTACGTACTGATTTATTTGCTCTGCTTTGTCCATACATGTAAGGTTTTCTTGTGCTTTGCATTTATTACAGAGAAACTGTTTCTCCGCTCCTTTTTAGGAAAATTCTTGAGCAAACTGTATTTGTTTTGCAAAAGAGATGCAAAGGCTAAAAACTAGAAAGACTATGTTTTCTTTAGTGTGTATATGTCAGAGATCTACCATATATAACAAGTCCTCCATATGCATTAGAACATCTAACAGGTGAAGTTAGGGCTCGTGTCCACCCTGACTCACAATCTGTAATTGCTGGTCTGCACTAGAATATTGTACCATGTATTTTCAATATCGTATCATGTATTTTCACACACATTAGGATTCTAAAACAGGAAACAGTTAGTTAAAACTGCATTGGCAAAGCATGTCAATATTTGGGATGAATTCTGGTAGAATAATGTATTGCTTTGTTTTCTGTGTTTTTCCTTCTTCTCTGCTTTCCTTCATTTATTTAGAAGGAATGAAAGAGACTGCCTCTAGTGCTTGAATTTTAATTCTTTGCTGCACTGTCCTTGGGTAAGACTGAGTATTTCTAAGTGGTATAACACGTTGTACAGCAAAAGCATGAATGTAGTGCCTGTGCTTCTAATACCAGAATTTGTTGCTGCTTTCCTTATCAACAGCTGTTATATGTTATTTTAAAAACACATTGACAATACTAATATTTATTCTAACTTAAAAATTACAATCCTCAGAAAAATATAGAAACAATTGTCAAAGAATCATAGAATTTGTGGGATTTTATTCAAACACATATTTGTATTACTGTTGCTCTTGATTACAGTAGTAAACTACTATTGCATTGCATTACTTAAACGCATTGCAAAGCCAGAGATTTGTTTGGATTTTTTTAGAAATATACTGTAGCTATGTGGACCTGATGCCAATATTGGCTCTAAAAGGCGATACCTATGCATTGCAAAAAATACTGTCTCATGAAAGATCCAATTTATGGGGTAGGACAAGGCCATGAGACAGGGAGTTAAACTTTTATAGGCAGAAGTAGCTGAAAAATATAACACAATTTAGAAATAAAGATTTCTTTCACCTGCCCTATAAAAACAAACTGTTCTTGCCCTACCTTCAGCTTTTTCTCATTTACCTGGTGTTTCTCAATCCAACACTTCATACCACTGTGGTTTTTGATCTAGTGTTAATGTAATATACACAAATGACTGCAGAGGTCCAGGCAGCAAAACCAGATCAGCAGGAAGTTCAGCAGATGTGCATCATCATGGGATCTTTCTTCAAAGGGGACTTCATGTCGTTGGATTCTTGTTATTGTTCATAACGTCACAGCCATCATTATTGCTTATTTTCAGCAAAGTAAAATGAAATCAGAATAATATTTCAGGCTAATTAAAACATTGTTTCCTAGATTATTCTTAAGTTTGTATACTTTAGCCATTTTGCATCTTGTATCAAAACCACAAACCTGGTATTTGAAAGCTCACTTACTCTCACTAACCCTTCACAGAGGGGAATTATGACATTTTTTGCTCTGAAATGTAGAACAGAGAATCTGCAACTAGATCCAGCCACTAGGTAAAAACACTAGAGCTCAGAAGATGCTGTAGGAACTATTGATTTCAACTTATAGTCCATCAACTAATCATAAGACTATTAAAAAACCTAAGCTCATATATACTATCAGTATCTACACTTCCTCTTCAAAAAACATAAAAATCCAATTCAAAGAATTCAGGAGCACAGCAATCAAATTTCCAAGAAAAAGCATACTAGTGTCTGTGAAATTTTTATTCTTATTAACAGACACTCCCATTTTTTTTAAGGACAGCTTTTAAAAAAAGGCACAATCTAACCAGAAAGGGAGGAAGATTTTTTGAGCTCACTAAATGAATGCACATGACTGAAAGACAAAAAAATCAAGCTTGACATTCAAGATGCATCTAAAACTGAAGGGCAAGAAAATCTAATAAATCAGAATATTCTTTTATATCAGAAAAGGCACAAAAGTCTCTTCCATGTCACAGAAGCGTGACCCATGTTATGATTTTCTATTTATTTTAAACTAAGTAACATCTTAGTTATCTCACAGAGTTCGGAGAAAATTGGCAATATGAGACTTATGGGCAGGAATATGGACTGCCCAAATCTTAAGTCATCTCTATTAGATGATCCTTAATGCCTGATTCTAGTTACTCAACGCAAATTAAAGAATGTCTTAATGAAGTTGGAAGGCAAGTCAGCCAATGAATAGACAAAAAAGGAATCCGGAGAGATGCTATCCTAGATTCAGTTCAAAACCGCAAATATTAAAATAATATCTCTTTTTGAGATATTTTACCTCAACAGCATTATTCTGTTTTATCATTCCAATTGGTCTATCTAATTATGCATTAATAGATCACTAATGTGTATCAACAATTTTAATAGGTCAAAAAGATAGAAAATCACCAGAAAAAAAAAAAATAAATAATCAAAACAAAGAATAAAAATGTGTCCCTTACTTATAAAGTCTTCAGTCTAGCTGCAAGGGATTTTATTTTTTTAATTCAAAGGCATAGAAACATTAGTATTTCCATCTATCAAAGTCGTCTCCAGTATTGTTAGGAAGTATACTTTATTGATAGTCCTCCTTAAGTCTGTCTTAAGGAAAACAACTGACTGATATAAGGAAAACAACTAACCAAAAAAAAAGGAACCAAACTCAATTAAAAAAAAATCCTTCTCAGCTCATTGAACATGTCAGAAATTAAAGGCTGCAGCATGATGAGGGTCTCCTTGGATTAATCTGGGTATATGGGCAGGGCCGTAATTCTCACTTTATGAATCAAATTTTGAAGCTGCAATTTAATCCTCAGCAGGAAAGAAGCTGTAATGTTTTGCTCTCAGAAATGTTAAGGACATGCCCTTTAGTCCTGGCACACCAAAGGCTATAACCAAACAGACATAGGATGGATGTAAGCATCGTGTGTCCCACTTGGACAGACTATCACTGATAACTTATGAAGTTAAATACAGTAATCTCCGAGTGAACATCTGATGCCACTGAACAACTTTTCCCTGACTTGGGTGTGCAATCCACTGGCTATATCATCAAGCAAGCCACATCCCAGCTGTGGGGACAGATCTCCTCAATGCAGAGGGCTCTGGAGAAATGATGCACAGGTGCATCTTCATGCAGCCAGGCTAAGGCACTATGGTGATTTGTTTCTTCACAACTATTCATACAGTGCAAGTCATCAGATGAAAACTAAACAAATTGTGTGAGTGTGAGTGTGTATGTGTTTGACAAGCAAAACCGCAAGTGAACTTGCAGAGAAAACTAGTGCCACCATCCTACTCATCATAGCTGTTTTAAAATCACTCTACATTAGTAGCAAGAGGTCTCCTTGAAAGCATAAGTCATGTACTTTTTGTGACATGTGAGCGTCCTTTCTTCTGAATCACAGCAAGTTTATCAGACGATAGGGCATAAAATGCTCCCTAAACGGACTAAAAATGGGTGACAGAAGGAGAAAAATTACTTAGATTAAGAGAACAAATAACTGAAAACAGACGATGAGGTCAACAACCTTCATTCCCTTTTTCTTTCCTCCCAAAATTGAAGAAAGTAAGTGAAGAAATTTCAATGCATGTACTAAAGAGAGTTTACAAATTGTACCTCAAATTCTCTACAGAGGTCATTGTGCTTTTGAAAACAAAAACCGTCCTCTCATTTTCTCTCAGATCAACTTGGCACATTGTTGCCACATGCATATTTAACATCTGACAATAAGTAGCAGTAAGTGAACAGCAAAAAATTAGGAGTTCTGCTTTGTTTAACCTGAGAATTGCTATATGCTTATCCAGACCTTATCTACCTCCTCCTACAAATATGTGAACCTCCAGGCATGAGAAATATTTAGACACCTGCTACTGAAACTAATGGGAGCTGCAATCACAGAGTTCCCAGGACAATCAGGTATCTTAAGTCTACAAAATTAGGTTGAAAATCTCCCAGGAACAATTTTTCTCTTACCGTACTTACTGCTTCCCAACAGGCAGGAAATATTTGAAGCACAGGTTCACTTGTGGTATGTTGGTATCCTGATTCTTTTTGAGGGAAGGAACGGGAAGACAGAGCGGGACATCATACAAGGCGAAAAAAAAATCTTTTAAAGTAACTGAAAACAGTCAATACCTGAAAATTCTTGATTTGTGATTGTCTCAAGATTCTGGGTAGATGTTCAATTGGTTGTAATTTTCATCCCAACAGATTAAGCACTCCTTATTAAAAGGGAGCTTTCTCTAGAAAGTGCAAGGAAAATGGCTTTTCAGGCCCCTTCTTATAATGTAAAACACATGGGTATGCTGCTAAGCTCACACTGCCTTTCTGCATTCAATGGATCTCTTTGCAGGTGCAAGAGTCTTGGGAAAGAATGAGGACTACAGTTTTCAGCCTAGGAGTATCAAGACAGCATTTTACACGCTCTAAATCAAGAGAAGAAGGTTCTTTTCCATTTAAGTACTCCCTTCAGGAAAAATGGCTTTAGGATGACTTCTGCAGTTTCTAAAGCTTGAAATGATCCCCTGGAGGATACAGTTATAAGGAAGAATAGGTACTGTGAAACAGTTTGCTGTGGAGGTCCTTAGCAGACGAGAGAAACTGGCTGGTTTACTTGTAATTCTGCCTTGCCCGGATTATGGCTTTGATTGTACTTTTCAAAATAAAGCCAAAATTGTGGTTTTATTGGTTTCTTCCAACACTGAACAAATACTGCAAGATATAGAAGGGTACACCCATTTCAGTGGAATGAAATTACATCCAATTGCACTAAATATCTTCTTTATAGACATTCTCCACAAGCATTCATGGGAGTTCTTCTTCCCCACCAAAAACCAAAAAAAAAGTGACTCATTCATAGCAGTCAGGTCTCACACAACTGATGGCAGGCCTGAGCGCACATGGATCACACAACACATAGTTAGAACGATGGACCAGTGTTTCCTCTAAGCAAGGATGGTATATTGCAGTTCTTACAAGTTTGCGGGTTGCTAGTTGTTTGGTGAGATGTCACCAAGTGATCCAGGCAACGATCATTGGTGTGAAGCTGCACAGAGCTACAGAGCCGGAGTTAGTCTATAGTATCTCTCTCCTCCCATCCTGCCCCTTAGCACCAGGGCACCAATGCAGTCCAATACATAACAGCTTATACAGACAGACACAGAAGATTTCAAACTTCTTCCACGATTTTTGAGCCTCTATGGGATATCTTGAACACCATCTATTGAACTCAAAATTTGAGATGAGCCTTGGTCTTTACTGTAGAAAAACTTGGGCAGTAACTCAGCAGCTGAAATTCAAACACTGGAAGTTGTGCTGTGGAAGTGAAGCTTACTACATTTCTTCAAGGGCTGTGTAGCATTTCGCATCCCAATCTCTGCAGAGGCTGTGTGCGCTAGAAATGACTTTGGGGAAATGAGTTAGTTGCCCCTGTAGTTACGACAATCTCCCCAGGCACATTCCTGTGGTGCTTAGTAACATTAGGAGACCATGCAGGAGCAGCTGTCTGCTGCTGACCATATTGCCCTTCAAGTGCCCACCAGAGCCACTTGAACTCAAACAGGTGTCAGATGGGAGCTTCAAACAAACTTTCATATACCCCTATTTTCTGAACCTTAGAAGTCCTGCTTAAACAGTAGCTATAGATGTAGACAGATGCTCAAAGTAACCTTTCAACTTTTCTTTCCCATGGATTTGGAGCACAGTTATCCATCTGAAGTTGTAACCTGGTTGGTAATCAACTGACTGTTCACATAAGGCTCTCTTCTTTTAACCATTGGGAGGTTTGTTTCTTAAAGAACCTTCTACAGCAACAACGATGGCTATGAATTCTTCACCAACCCAGACCCCTCACCAGGGTGTCTTATGAACGAACATGGTTCTTTGTACTCCTTGCATATGCAGGAGAAAAAGAGTCTGACTTTCAGTGTATGTACAAAGTGACTTGCTATTGCATAAGCACAATGAGATCAGATCCTTCTTATAACACAGAGTTAAACTATGGAACACTGAGTAGTAGACTGTTGTGGGTGACAGATGTTTCTGGATTTAAAAAAGCTTTTAGAAAAGTGCTTAGTAGGCAACATCAAGGCCCATCAAAAAGGAAGAAAACTCCTTTGTTCAAGAGTGTCTTGACATAAAGATTGCTGGAGAGTGAAAAAAATATACTAGGGAAATGGCACTTTACTTTTGTCTAACATTTTCATCTCTGTTTGCAATCAGACTTTGACCATTTTTGGTGATGTGCTAACTGGGCAAGATAGACATGTAATCTGATTTTTTTGTAGGTATTCTTACATTCTTTCTTTTTTGGCTAGCTTTGTATGGGAGGAGGGGATGTGATGTAGGGGAACCCTTCCAAATAAATGGCCTAGGTTATGGGACCAACTCATAGGACAGAACCGTCCTTTAATCAATTTTGAAAACCTACTGATCAAGAAGTAGAAAGCATTCCTTCTATAGGCCAAACTCTGTTTAGATTTTCAGGTTTTACGTAGAGGTGAGCATGAGTCAAAATCCTAGGTCTGAACAGCCCAAAGCTGAGATTTGAGATTTCATGGACTTATGGTGCATGTAATCACTTTCTCATAGTGCCTTCAGGAAAGCTTGTTGGAGAGTAGTTTTCATTTTCTTCCAGCACAGCTCCAAAAATGCATCTGACAGTGTGTAAATTAGCTGACGAGCTAACCCTTCAGCTCCACTGACCATTACATTCAACTCACGGACTTGAAAATTCCTGCTGAAGCTCCACCACATCTTGTCGAGCCAGAGATACTATGCTGATGTACAGACACATTGGATGTAATAAGCTCCAGTTTCCACGTGCTAAAAATGCTTATAGCTTGTAAGGTTGCATAATAACGTACGTAAATAAAAAAATGTGGGAGGCCTGTGCACATGAGGCAGGTGGACATAAGAAAGAAGGTGGGTTTTACCTATTAAATGTAAGATCCGTGAGAAGTATGAACAAGTATTTCTGGGTTTTTCTCACATAAAGGTAGGCTCTGGTTTCCCGTTCTAAGGATGGGTATAATAAAGTGAATGATGGAGCCAGATTAATTTTGTTTTCACCTGTCGGTATTGTACCAGTGGGAAATGCCATCTGATAAAGGGTCTGATTCAGCTACCAACCTTCCTTGAAAAGGCATAATAGAATAAAAGCTATCTTCAAAGTACATTGATGTATTTATGTACTGAAATTAAAAAGTAAATACTTCTGCCTTTGCTAGTTTATGCCACAATTCTTCAGCAATCCAGCAGCTTGGCATTGTGTGAACGTTCTGTTTCTGTGTCTCAAGGTCAGTGGCCCTGCCTGTTGTTCTTGGAGCCTTTTTTAAAATTGTAATAAACTAACCATATCTTAGCTCTGCATAAGGAGATGAGCCTTGTTCACAGGGAGAGAAGAGACTGTTTTGAAGCTGAGGAAATAAAAGGCAGTGAAGTGTCTTTATTTTCATTCTAGTCTAGCAGAGCACAGTGCTAGCACACTCAAATCTAGCTGGAATATCTACCTTTGACAGTCTTGGGACATCAGCAAAATTAAAACTCTGAGCACAGAGGGTTTTTCTTTTAATTGGGCTGATTGCCTCCACTAACAAATTGCAAACAGACTGAACATAGATGTAAACAAAAACCTGCATGTAGAACCCCTTGCACTGTTTAAATAAACACCAAGCAAACTTCTCAGCATAAATACTCTTTCTGCACTACCCCCTGCACTCTCTTTACATATGTACAAATATATAAACAGAATCATGTATTTCCATTTGCTTTTTTTTAGCCTTAGAAAGTATGGGCATTTATCCCCACCAGACTGTTTATAATGATGCTCTAGGTTTAGATGCGTGTCCCCTTTGGCTTTTCTCCTGAAGCACAGAAACATTTGCACAGAGCACGCCAGGTGTTACTTTCATATCCTCAGACATACTGGAATATATTAACACAAACACTAAATCAAAAAGCAGCAATTTTAATGATCACTGCTAGGCTAGAGAAACCAAACTCCTTATTACAAAACAGGACTTGTGTGTATTGTTTCTGTTATCTTAGTTCCTATATTATTGTAAAATCAGATACCGATAGCTAATTAGCTGTTCTAATTATTGGTTTGAGTTTGCATAAATTATGCTGAAATGCCCAACTTCCTCTTGCTTTAATCAATATAATATGTCAAAAGGTTGCTTGGGGTTATAAGATAATGAGATAACTAAAGCAGTATCCTGCACACTTCATTATTATAGGCTGAAGCCAAAAGAAATATCAGTATTTCCAAATTACCCCCACTTAAAGCACACAGTCTGAAGCCTACTACTCTTCAAGCAACTGTTCATCAGCCCTGTTTCTGTTATAACTACTGCCTGATAATCAGAGTATCAAATAAATTGTTGATGGAATAGTGTAAATGGTTGTGTCTATTCCAAACCCCTCAGACTCCTGAACAATACAAATTGCACAATTATTTCAGTGTGTGGGTTTAATCTTTGTCTGGATTGTCCTCTTGAGAGGAACATGTAATCCCTTGAGGTCATAATTTTGGCCAAAATTTACTCTCATTCAAACACGACCCTACTGCAATCCAAGTTCACTTCCAGGGAAGACTAACCTGCACTTGCTTGTAATGCTAATATTTTAAAGCAGGGGTTACTTCTATAAGCATCATGGTCATTTACAAATGAAGAAAAATCATTTCCTAAAGAGCTGACATTTCTGTCCTACTTTTATTTGCTACTTTAAAGCCCTTAATTATGAACAGATTCAAATTATTTTAGCATAAAATATAATTTTATGTACCAATGGCAGAAGTCGAGGATAAGAACCAAGAAAAATACCATTTCAGTGGAAGAGGAAGAAATGAGCACAGTGAAAGTGAGATTTATAACTCATATATTTATACATGATAATCTTAATAGTGTTAGGCAACACTAGCTCTTCAGCTGTACAAATAAGACAACTAAGTCATGCCAAATTCTCCCAAATTACTTAAATATACAAAGGGTTATTTCAGTGGAACTTGGGCATCTAGGTCCAGAAATATGATTCTCAAAATGCATTATTTACTTGCATTCGTGCCAATAAAGATCCCTAAGACACAAAGGTTTTGCAGATGTTTAAAATCTCTTCCATCTTGGCCATCATTAGCCGTCTGTCACTTAGACCATGCTTAAACTCATTCAAGATGTACTATTAAGCATTCCCTAGCTAGGATCTAAAAGGGGGTGACCCCATTGCCGTATGCTGATCTCACGCTGGAAGAACTTGTTCCCTACATAATATAAAGACACTGACTATTGATGTCATCTCTTAAGATTAAGTTAACATGAAATTATGATGCAGTTAGACTGGGGGTGGTGGTGGGGAGGAAAGAGGGACTATTGACTCTTCTGGTAAGAGAAAGGTTCATTTAGTTGTGCAATGGAGGACTTGGCTACTATGTACCAGAGTCCAACTGTCTTTCCCTTGCCCTTCCTGTTGGCTCATTCATCCTGTAAGCCTTCGTTAGGCATCTGGCTGCTTTGAACACTACTGAGAGGATCCCATCCCTGCCCCTGCAGCAACAGAAGTCCAGCTTGATCTTTGGACTCCACACAAAGAACCGGTAGTAGTGATCACAGAAAAGAATACAAAATCATTAGGTACAATCCTAATTAACCTCTGGATTCTGAATGATCCTTTATCATCAGAAAGAACCGAGGATTAACTCGATAGTCCAGACCAAAATTTCACTTCTGCTGTGTATTAACTGAGGGCAAGGTTTTCTTTATACTTTTCTTCTGCTATTAAGCCATCAAAATGAGAAGAATGTGGGAAGAAGGGTGGAAATAAGGATCCAGATTTAAAATTTCTAATTGGATTATTCCAGTGGCATAGAGCATCTAATTTTCAAAATATTCAATTGTGCCTTTGCTTTTAGAATGAATGGAGATTGAAGGTATTCAGAACATCAAGGGAAGATCAAGGGATGAGATATGGTCCTGGTTGACAGCAGAACTGAAAATAAGCTTCTCCACTAAAGGAGTACAATCAAAATCTTTCTGCATAACACCTGCAGCTGTGACCTTGAAAAGGAATCCTTCCAAATTCAAAGTCCTTTCTTTGTCAGTGAAAAACCTGGGGACAACCATGGCAAACTATGGAAAAGCACAAATACAAACTAAGAACTGGGCACCCTGAGAGAAAACCTGGGTCTTTTTTGGACAGGAGGTGAAAACACTGTTGAAAGAAACACATTAATTAGTGCTTTGTCTTGGGGCTCATGACGGGGGGGTGGGGGGCTCGGGGGGGTGGCAGATGTCAGAAACACAGGGACATCTCCCAAGAGAGGATGAAGAGATATTAAAAATAAAAATCATTGAGGGTTAAAACTCGACAGGCAATCAAGAAATTGAAATGTCTGAAGAATGATGGAACTCTGAGGCCAGACGGGATATAGGATGCTGGAAATATATGGCATTCAAAGACATGGAGGAAAGAGTAATAACTTCAGTGCCCTGAAGATTTCTAATGTGCCTCCATAATGGCAGCACCTGTGTAGGCAAGCATACTGTATGCATCCTTTTCATCATTGATGACTTCTGAGTGCCAAGCAAATCTACTTTGCTTTTATTTTTGTTTCCAGCCCAAAAACTTACATTATTTCAAATATTTAAGTTTCCATTCTTCCTTCAGCTCCTCATTATTTCAGTCTGAACTTCCTTGCCCTCCTCCTTTGTCCTGAATGCCACTTCACAATTTAACAGCAAATTAATCCACTTACTGTCTTTTTATTTCTTCGTTTTTAGAGAAAGTGAACAAAATTGATCCCAACACTTATCATTATCCCCCTCCCCAAGTCACAGCCTTCCATGGTAAATTGTTCCCATTCAGAATGTCTGTCATGGTAGCCAGACTAACTCTTTGTTCTTAAGCATCCAAATAATTTCCTAACCCATCTGTTTGATGAATAACACATTCTCATGTTTCAGTAAAAAGCCTGGTCTCTTTGGATCAGGTTTGCAGGATATATAAATTACAATTGTGGAATTAAAATCAAAATGGAATAAAACAAAGGAAACTTGTTGCGTACTGTGCAGCATATGTAAGGTTGAATGCATCTGAGATATGGGATGAGGAGTCTGCAGCTGCTCCTCCATTATACAATAAGAAATGCATACTGCTCTAGCCAATGCTGATAAGGAAGGTATGATCTCTTTTGCCCATGCCTGATAAATTCACTCTTGGTTGTACATGTTGAAATTTCGAGTTGGAGAGGAGAGACAAATCCAGGATTCCTAATACAGAGCACTTTCAGGTGTCCTCTGAAAAGAGTCACGGTTTTGCCTCAATTCAGATGGTCCATCTACAGAATAACATGCATTGCTAGTGAAGAATCTACTTTTTTTTTCTGGTTTGTTTGGCTTTTTTTTTAGTTTTTATTTTGCCTTTTTTTTTTTTTCCGGTAAGGAGCTGGAGACAGGGTGTCCTGCCAGAGGAATGCTAGCTGTGGGGTGAGTGGAGGACGGAATGTGATACAACAGCAGGCACGAGGTCTTTTTTCTTTTTTTTTTTTTCTTTTTTCTTCAACAGCCAGAGCCTTTTTGTTACCCTAGCATTGCGCAGCTTTCTGAAAACCAGCCAGGGAGGTATCATGTGGGTCCTCAGCCTGAAAGAGAAAGACATTTGCTCTGTCCCCTTCCAGAGGCTGATGGGGAGAAAGCGGAAGCCAGTGCCAGAGGGTGTGGGAACCATACCCAACAGAGTGTGTTGCCCACCAGCAGCACCCCTGCTCAGCTCAGACACTGTGACCCTAGACACACCTCTGCAAAGATATCTTCAGTTATAATGGAGTTACAGCAGTGTCTGTTGCTTAGCCAGTTCTGATTAAAGAGGCTAGAACCAGTGCTAAAACCAGTCTGATGATGTAAACTTGGGCCTCAGAAGTATTTGTTTAAGTCTTTAATTCCTGTTGTAGTTAGATGGTACCACCTTTGAGGAGCTGTATCTTCAACCAAGACAATTTGATAAAGAAACTCTGAATTTTCAGGACAATCACTTAATAGTTATTTTTTCATGCATCTCAGTGTCTCATACTCATCCGTGCAGGATTCCTGAATGATAGGAAATTATTATCCCTGCTCATAAACATGGTACTAGGACATATAGTAGATCAGGTCTATTTTCTAAATTCATACAGGAAATCTGCATCTGAACCAGAGTTTAGAGCCTGGTCTCCTGAGTCCAAGCCCTGTGCACTAGACAGACTATCTTTCTCCTCTGGAAAGGTGACTAGAAAACCTCCGAATAAAGAGACCTGCATTGCTTCTCCAAATGCAGCAATAGAAAAAAAATTAAATACTAGTTAGAGTGAGGCTTGGGGAGATTATGATACAATTATGAAAAGTCAGCATGAATTCACAAAAGAAAACTTGTAGTTAACAATCCACTGATGGGATTTTTTTGAGGTGGATAATAAAAATATTCAATAAGAGGGATCTATATATTCTGCTTAACTAGTTTTTTACATAGAAAAGCGAGGTTCTTTGTGTTGTATGTTTGATTTTGGAGAGTGAATGAATGCAAAGGAAATCCCCTTTTAACAGCTGCTTATGACAGCTTTCCACTAGAAACTACAAATTCTTCTCTGTCACATAAAGGAGACAGATATGAGAAGACAGCCTTAAACATTCAGGAGCTCCAAACACAATCCAGAACATAGGATGGAGGGAACTGCTCATGGGACCATTCGTGTCGGAACTCACCAAAGGGACACAAGCCTGGCAGTGTCTATGGGTGGTCCCAGAGCACATCCTACATCCCCCTGTGCTCCACAGGCAGTTTGCCCCTGGCTGGAGAGGCACCTGCAGCTGCAGGAGAGGTGGAGAAGTCTGGTTATATTATGAGGTTACGCAGGGAGAAAATCAGAAGGGCCAAAGCCCAACAAAAACATAATCTGGCTACTAAGGTAAAGAACAATAAAAAATGTTTCTATAAATATATAGGCAGTGAAACAAAGGGAGAAACTTAGTGACAAAGGATGGGGGAAAATCTGAAGTATTTAATGCCTTCTTCACCTCAATTTTAATAGCAAGACCAGTTGTTATACTGATACCCAGCCCCCTGAGCTGGAAGACAGGGATGGGGAGCAGAATGGAGCCCCCATAAACCAAGAGGAAAGGATTAATGATGTGCTACTCCATTTAGATCCACACAGGTCTATGGGCCTGGATGAGATCCACCTGAGAGTGCTGAATAAATTGTTGAAAATGCTCAACAAGCCACTTTCCATCCTAACTGGGGATGTCCCTGTTGACTGGGGATTAGTAAATGTGACACTCAACTACAGAAATGGTTGGAAGGAGTATCCAGGGAACTGCAGACCTGTCAGCCTGACCTCGGTTCCAAGGAAGGTTATGGAGCAGACCATCTTGAGTGCCATCACACAGTACACACAGGATGACTAGATGATCAGGCCGATTTAGCATGGGTTTAGGAAAGGCAAGTCCTGCCTGACTAACCTGATCTTCTTATGTGACAACATGACCCACTTAGTACATTAGGGAAAGCTCGTCCATGTTGTCTACCTAGACTCTAGCAAAGCCTTTGACACAGTTTCCTACGGCATTCTGTTGGAAAATCTGACTCTTCATGGGTTGGATGGATGTACTCTTCACTGGTTAAAAAACTGACTGGACGAATGAGCCCAGAGGGTTGTGGTGAATGGAGTTAAATCCAGTTAGTAGCCAGTCACAAGTGGTGCTCTCCAGGTCACACTTTTGGGGCCAGTTCTGTTTAAAATTTTAATCAATGGTCTGGATGAGTGATTGAGTGAACCCTCAGTAAGTTTGCACTCAACAATATGCTGTGCGGAAGTATTGATCTGCTTGAAGGTAGAAAGAATTTACAGAGGGGTCCAGACAGGTTGGATTGAAGGGTCAAGACTGTCTGTATGGGATTCAGCAAGGCTACATGTCAGGGTCTGTACTTGGGCCACAGCAACCCCATGAAATGCAACAGGTTTGGAAATGAATGGCTGAAGACCGGCCCAGCAGAAAAAGACGTGGGGTTTTAGTTGACTGATTATGAGACAGTGGTGTGCTCAGGTGGCCAAGAAGGCCAATAGCATCCTGGCTTGTATGAGAAATAGTGTAGCCAGCAGGAGTAGGGAAGGGATTGTTCCCCTATAATCAACACTGGTGACTGCACCTCAAATACTGTGTTTAGCTTTCCATTGCTCATTACAAGAAAGGCACTGAGCTGCTCAACAACTGGTGTTGTTCAGTTCAGGAGGCTGAGAGGAGACTATCGCTCTCTACAACTATCTGAAAGGAGGTAGTAGTAAGTCGGGTGTTGGTCTCTTCTACTAAGTAACAAGTAATAGGACAAGAGTGAACGACCTCAAGCAGTGCCAGGAGAGGTTTAGACTAGGTATTAGAAGATATTTCTTCACTGAGAGTATTGTCAAGTGCTGGAACAGGCTGCCCAGGGTAGTGGTTGAGTCACCATCCCTGAAGGTGTTTAAAAGACTTGTAGATGTGGTGCTTAGGGACATGGTTTAGTGGTGGGCTTGGCAGTGTTAGGTTTACGGGTGGACTCAATGTTCTTAAAGGTATTTTCCAACCTTTCTGTGATTCTGGAAAGACCAATGGCTTCCAGGTCTCACCCTTTCTTCCTATGCTGTTTCTCTAAATTTGCAGTCTCAGCCTTCTCGGTATATCCAATTTCAGTAAGTTATGAACTAGCTTCAATATTTTTTAAGAGATAACTATGAATGCTAATGGTTTAACATGTAAGGATGTGACTAAAAGGGAGTCACAAGGATTAGTGTGAGGATCAATTTTCTTCACTTTATATATCAGTGACCTGGAAGAAATAAGATGCAGTAAGTGGATTACATTTGCTGATGATATAAAGAGAAGGGGCAGTCAAAATAAAGAAGGAGGGCAACAAAATTCAGAATATATGGTCTAGTAACTGGATACAGATAAGTAGCTTATAAGTTTCAAAGTATGTAAGGTAATGAGTTTGGGAACAAAACCCAAGAAGACAGAATATCCACTCATAGACACACGTTACAAGACTTTACAGAAGTACATTATATGGGGTTAGTGGGAGATAAATCTCTAAAGTAATGAGCAAAAGTGCTGAATAGCAGCAAGATAGTGAAAGAAAAATCTCTAAACTGTAAGATAGAAAAAAGGTAACTGTAAAGTACACACAAGAAAATCACTCAAATCCTGCAAGTGGAGCTGGTTTTATGACAAAATTTTGCATGTTTCTAACCAGATATGAAAAATATGTTGTTGAAAAAAACCTGGTAAAATAGACCTCTGCCAGAAACTGACAGCTGTTGAAATATCTTGATTATCCAGGGACTGGAGATGAAATCCAGGTTTGTGTGGCTGAGGATAGAAGATTAAAAGGAGACCTTGCTGCAGTACACGCAGTCCTAAGGGGAAAAGAGATGAGAAACGATCTGAGACTTTCAGAGCTGGTGATACCAGCAAGGGCAGGGAGGAATGGACATCAGTGGAAGGCAGGCATCAGTGGGGCTGTACAGGACTTATAAATCACCTAACAGACCAAGGACAACAACAGATACAACAAGCACAAACAATATGATGTGTATTTACATAGCAGGGCAAGTTACAAGGTACACCTCTAGCCCTGGAAGGAGGTCAGTCACACACTCACATGGCTGCTCTTCCCCACAGATGCCATCACACTTTTTGGGCTTTACCAGGAGCCTGCAGAGATGAATAAGAATCTTTGTGCCAACCACAGCAAGGGCTGGATCAGATCCCATGTGGAAAGTATCCTTTCTGTTGCTCTGCTTTTCCTTACAGCAGTCACTAATTAGCTGGCTCACTTGTGCCCCTTTGCCAGTCCCTTTGTGGTGCCAGGGTTGGGGTAGCTGCCTGCAGTCGTTTTGGGAACTCACTGCCCTGGCCGTCCCCCGGCGCTCTTTCTTTTTCTCTCTATGTGATCTGTGCTTGCAGCTCATTTGTCACAGCTATTAAGTTCTCTTGCTCCCTGCCCTCTTGGCTGCTGGCAGCATTCCCCTCCCTGGGTCTCCCTCTGCTACAGGAGCAACCATGTCTGTACCTCCCCTCCTCTGCAGGCACCTATGCATAACCCAGGCTGAGCCTGCCCCTTTTACTCCACTGCAATTTTGCTGGCATATCTCTGGTCTCACAGCCACCTCTAGGTAATTGCTCTCTTTGAACGGCACCTTCTGGGCCACCTCTGACATGCACCACACTTGGACAACACTTGAAGTCTGCTGCCAACTGCCTTCAAAGCTGCTGCTCCGTTAATGCCATGCTGTTTGATTTGTTGGCCCAGGGTAAGGCAGGCTAGGAGGATAAATGCATGCACGCTCTTTCACTCAATACTTCTAAAGAGAAAGACCCTGCTACACAGATCTCATGATTTTCTGTTCCTAACCAAATTTCCTGAGCACACAGTGTCTGAGTGGGTTGGAAATTTCCATAGCGGTTTTCTCTCAGCCTTGAAAAAAATGTTAAGTGAACTGTGAAAAACAAACCATTGACCACATTGGTCAGAACAGATTCATACCTTGCACTATCACCCTGAGTTTCTTGCTTGCATCAAAAGCTTTTGGATTGGAATCCTTTAGTTGATACTCTTGATCAATTTTTCTCTCCTAAGTCTAGATAATAATTCTAAGCCAACAGATCTGTCCTGCAATATAAAATTCCATCCACAGTCCTCAGCACAACCAGCCCAATGAAATCAAGCCTTCCTACTGGCTTGCAGAGAGCCCTCAGAAGCCAAAAAGGAGCAGACAGGGAGTTCCGGTCCATAGAGAAGCTCAGGTACAGGCTCAGCTTTTTTTTTTCTTCCAGCATCTCGTGAGTCTGTCTGAATGTATCACGAACCATGGAGTCACAAACTGCATTTCATTAGTTGTAATACTAAAATAAATAGAATAATTTAAGTTGTATGACCTTCCTTATAACAGCTAAAGCTAGAAACAGCAAATTCCCTAGTAGGTATGTATGATTAATGCATAATGAATTTATATTTTTGCATTTCACATCCATTTGGAAGAAGTTGGGAGCTGGTCTGTTACCACTCTTTCTAAATAGAACTCCACTTCTACTTTTTCTGTCTTTTGTTGATAAGCTAGAAAAGATCTAAGAAATAAATACATTTGGGAGAGGATTTTACATTATTATTGGGTCTTTGTTCCAAGCAATTTCTGCATCTTAGGGATCAAGGTGAGCCTCCCATAATGCACCTGCTAGTAAGCAGATATTAAGAGAGAGTCTTTCTAGGCATTTATCTTTGAGACATCAGACTGTAAGATGAAAAGATGGCCCAGGTATTTGCCGGCCATCTCAGACAATGGCTTACTGTGATTAAAGCTATGTATGTTACCTGGACAAAACTACATCAAAGCGCTAATTAGGGAACATGTATTCTTGACTGGTCGCCTCCAAGGCTAATACGCTTTAATTTGTTTTAAGAACCCTACCTGATGAGGAGATTCGGTGTGAACTAGAAAAATATATCTATATAATGGACAGTATTACTGCTCTCCATCATCTTTTCTGTGATATATTCTCTTTATATAGAGAAACAAAATTTGTGTTTATCTCACAGTGCCAAGGCATCCAATTAAAGAGCTTTGTCCTAGAAAATCACCTGTAAAATGAAAGAAGATTAGTCTGATTCATTTATTGCTGATGATAAGTGCTTAACTAACAGTTTTCAGGAGTATTTTATCCTATGATATTCCCAAAACAGTAGCTACAATTGGGATAGACCATACTTATATGAAGAAGAAGGGAAAAACATCACCCATGTTGTATATGAATATGGATTTTTTAAAAAAGATCTGATTTCCCAAGGCAAGAAATTGATGGGTAATAGATCAAGCAGTACATGAAACAAATATATGTGTATTGTTGATAAAGAAGCCAAGATGCAGAACATGCTCTATGTTAGAGATGCTGCCTGGTTTGCAGCACCATGCAGTCTGAATGCAACACCATGCGGTCTAAATGCCCGTGTGGTTGTGGAAAATCTGTCAGTATGAGTGTAGCGTCTCTTCTTGGAGGAATAATGCTTTCATCTCCAAATCTGACATGTAACAGACACTGGTACAACAAATCAAGTCATACTGAAGTTGGGGGGACATTATTCACCCTCAAGAAAACAGCATCCAGCAGTTTATTGAGTCAAAAAACTGCATACACTTAAATGTAAAAGAAACCAGACCTACCTCTACGAGTCAGATTGGTTTTGATGCTCTTTTATCTAAGACATAACAGAACCCTATTGTTTCTCAGCTTGGCGTGGACCATTTGGAGGCCATATGGAGGTCTAGGTTTTATTGCACATGCAAAAGGTATTTTACAGTAACAAGTTACACTCTCAATGCTTCTTCATAAAGTGAGGGTGGGGCTGCAGTGAAAGTGTTTCTTTAAAGAAGAAAACAAAACAGTAGGATTAATACTACTAAGTGTATTACATTTAGTGTTCCACTTCATCTAGTATAAAAGCAGGTAAGGGTAGCAAAGGTCTGTTGAAAATGACTGCAGAGGTGCCGACCCTCTGGAAACTCAGTCACTTTCATTTATTGCTTACTTGAAGAAGTAATTATAGTTCTCACTTCTTGGCTAATGCCTCCTAATGGTCACTTTATTCTTGAAAATTGTACAGTACTGTAACTGTTGGAAGGTAAAGTAATTGTGTAAAAAGGTTTGTCAGGAATGGCCTAGTTAAAATCTAAGGAGGAAAAATATTTTCTCTCAAACTGTGAAAGCTGTACTTTTTTTTCTGGATAGAGGTATAATAGAATAATTTGTTCCATAGTGTCCAGACAACGCAGGCAATGGGAATACATAAATCAGCCCAAGCTCAGTGAATATGAAAGGACAATATTCAGGCCAAACAAAGCTGTGCCATATGAGATCCTGGTTTTCCTTTGGATATTTCTGTGTTTAAGGCAGATTTTCTTTCATTCTTTACAAAAAGTAGTTTCAATTTGCATTTGAGAAAACTAGAGGCAGCATTCTCTGCTATTCAGTTATTTCCATTTAGTCACATGCTGCTTCCACTGCAGAGGTGTTAGTTAAAGACACGGTTGAGTGAATAGCTCTGAAGTGCCCAGCCCTGGGGCGATGCACTCAGATCTTCCAGAGCTGCCAGGACTGGGGGGAGTGTGGGGTAGGCAAGGGTTCTTCTTTTGTCAGCAAAAGTTTGACTGGATTGAAGCCTTACTGGCCTGGCTAAACAGGAATTATAGCTGAGGAAGGATTTCAGTAGTTAGCCCATTGTTTGTCTAACACAAATCTCATTGTCATCAGAAATGCATCATTTCCAGTGCAGGTTTATCAGAAATCTTTGATTCGTCTATTATGGTTGATTCCCTACTCTCAGTGATGAAGCAAACAGAGGGTTGAACTCCACAGAGTCCTGACTCAGCATCATCAATAACTGAGCTGTTAAACAGTTCCTTCTAGCTGAATGGCGCTTTGTTCACAATTAGAGCCTGTTGCATGAAGATTATTTTGCTTCTAAAAACTAAGCTGTTCTGTACTAAAATTCTGTACCAATATAAACATACTTTTCAAACCTTTTATTTGCTTTGTCAATGTGTAAAATCCCATTTTTTCCACATATACACAATAATTCAAACTTAGGTGTCAATCACATTTTCATTCCAAGGAAACAATTTTGTACCATGGAATACATTTCATTCCTGTCATGGCACACAGTGAACTATTTGAAAAGGATAAATAACACTTAATATATTTTGCCTGGCTTCTGTAGTACTGCTTTTAAAATTCTATTTACTACTGTATTTTCTCCTACAACCTGGCTTTGTGATGCTGCTGTTTGCATGCAAAAACTATTTAAGTGGAACATTGCACCTCACTTCTTCAGAGCTTATAATGAAGAAAAATGTGCAAAAGCATTACTTTGCAAAAACAGATAAGTAAGCATACTGCCTGTCAAATGATGTCGCCCATGCTTGGCAGACAAAAAATAAATGACTGCATAAGCCTGGTACAACAGTCTGCAATTCACAGAGCATGAAATATCCTGGGGACTTAGAATCTATATTCTGCATTTCTTCATACTTCTTACTAATTTTCTGTTTCTTTTGCTAGGCTGCAGAATCTGCAGTGTATTGCAAAACACTAACTGTGAGGCCCCTTAAATGCATCTGGGATCAATCCCTTATGAGATATTATCTCATTAAGACTGGCCCAAACCCCAACCTGCTCAGTGCTACTTAGATTACTACATTAAGCTGACAGAATGCGAAGTCATTAAACCAAGATACTCAGTACAGAGTATACATTGCTCGGTAAAGAAGAGGGAGGGAAGGCGTTTTCAGCTTAACTGTTCTCATAAACAGCCAGAGCAAACCTCTATTAAAACTATTAAGCTACTCTTACCCAGTATCAGTCTGACGCTGGTTCTCTGCACTACTCATGGCATCTGGCAGCATTTTTACTTGAACAGGATTGCTGTTTATTTTTCTCGCCAGCTCTGCAGTCCATATCTGCTTTTGTCTGGGGAAAGTGAGATATATTCGGTGATGCTTCTGACAGAAAGACAATAAGCAGTTTGTATGCATCCCGTGTACATGGGCTCGTTTCTCTGCTGTGCCTGGGTAATGGCACTGCGCTGTGGAGGGGAAAGGCAGCACTGTGGCTGTGCCTTGCAGTCACTCCTGAAAAGCTGAAGCAGGGCACAGCCTGCCCTCTGCTTTAGGCTGAACCTCCAAAAGGGTTGCGTAGAGACATTTTCTAGCAGTCAAAAGTCACTGGGAGTACTGGCTACTCAGGCTTTGCCCTCTGATCTTATATGTCCCAATGTGTCCAGAGATGGGGAAAAGGTGATTTAAAGCACAAAAGGCAAAATGTCAAGCCAATATCTTATTTAAAGGAGAGGCTAACTTGCATTGTGCTAGAAAACAGCAACAGTATCCTTCTTTGAAGGGCTCTGAGTGGGGGTGGGTACGTGTGTGAGACATTTCACTTAGAAAAAGAAGTAATTTAAGCCCCACTTTTAGCAAGCAATTGTTCTGAGTAATGGGCAAATCATAGCTATAGCTCTAGAGCACCCACCCTACCTGGCCCTGGAGGAAGAGTAACGAGAAGCTCGTGAATCATGAAGATAGGTATGATGCAGAGTAATAGATTCGACCATATATTTCCTCTAATACTGTTTAAAGACAATGATGAGTTCTCTCTGCCATGCCTGTCTGGGTAAGAGATGTGTCAGCTCCAGAGAGAGAAGAGTTAACTGTGTAGAAAATAAATTAATCCAGTTCCAAACATTTGAAGGTACACAAAGCACAGAGCAGAGCTTGAAAAGAAGAGCATTTTGCTTTATAAATTGAAATCAGAGGAGCAGAGTTTTTCTGCGTTCAAGAATACTGCAACAACACTCGACTCCCACAGCAGGCTGAAAATCAGCATGAGTGGAGGCAGTGAGGACCGACACTAAAACAAAACCTTGCAGAACCCAGGTGCTCAGGATAGAGAAATTAGCTTTTGGTTATGAAGCTGCTAGTAAAAATTTTGTAATAAAAATGTTTATCTCTTTAAATATGACCGTTTTTTCATGCCACTATTTCCCAGATTTGTCCTTCCAACATTAATTGTGTTCCCTGATGAAACTAAAAGCTCCAGGCTTTTGTGGACTATTTTCATGTGTTATCAAAACTAGGAGGTCTGATACAATTTAGACAAGATAGCAGTTGTTCTTTAAATTGCACCTCTACTTATAACGACTTACCATTGCTATAGTTAATAAGTAAGTAAATGCATAAATTTGTGAAATGGGAGTGTTCTCTTCTTTTGCCAGTTGAATTTTAGTTGACTAACCTCAGGAAAAAAATAGTCAAGTGTAGCATCATATTTAGAGGTGCTCGTTTCCTCATGATCTTCAGAGAGGTTGCTTACAGTTGCAGAATGGAGATTATAACACTCTCCCGTGCTGTGGCATGTTGTTATGGCATGTCTCCCTGAATTGCTTGAGGGGGTATCAAATATTTTAAGGGAAAAAAACCCCAAAGTTCTCTCTTTATTTTTTTCCATGATATATCTGTGGGAGAGAAGAAGGAATTTTAGCTATACTGAGGGGAACAATTTAGTTAATCACCAATTTGCTTAAAAAAGTCATCTTTCTCCAATCACACAAAGTTCTTTAAAGATTTTCCTATGTGTCAAATGTGTCAATATTATCCACTGCATGGTGTGTGCCAGTATTTCTTTGATGCTTATTTATGAGCATTATGTTTCTAATATTCAATGGCCAACATTTTTTTTTCCCAGAAATATTACACATTATTTGCTTAAAAGCAAAGTTTAAGCATTTGTTTTGATGAAATTGCCTTCCAGGAAACTCATTTATACATATCTTCCTGAAAAGGAGCAACGTACTCTGATACAGATAATGTTAATGCATTCATAAAGGTGGATAAGAATGTAAATATCTGAACATGCAAATAACACTAAAATATTAGGAATTTCAACTATCCCTCCAACTATTGAAAAATGTCTGTTACTTTTGCGTATATCACTAAGCAAGACATGTTTCTGTATGTAAGACTGTTTTTCACCAATAGAAGAGCTTTCCAATGCAACAGGCTGAGGCCTGGGGAAATTTCCCTGCATTTCATCCAATTTTCCCCACAAGTGTACAAGTGAGATAACTTGATTTAATGATGTCAATTCAGCGCGAACCTCTTCAGCAGCAATTACTGAAGGCGGAAAAAAATATAAAAGAATGAATTCCCTGGGTGCTTTTGTTAGTTCTTCATTATTTTCTCTTTGAAAATTATTCTTCCATACTTCATCTTGAGCTGCCTTTTTTTCAAGCTGAATAGCCCTATTGCTTCTGCTGAATACACGGACATGACCACCCACACTTAGAAAAATCTTACCTCTTGCTGAGTTTCTCTGAAATGGTAGGCAGCAGGGCTCATGCAGCAATAAAACTTCATGATCATAGGGGAAGGAAATAGTGCAAGGCTGGAAATTCTCCTGCTGTTTCCATATGATTTCCTAATTTCAAAATAGACTGAGAAATAATAGGGGGGAAGTATATTGTGAGAGTTTCCACTGTGCTCTTCTACAGTTTCCCACTTAGCCTGTTGTGCGTGCAAGGAACTCTATTAAACTGCTACCCCAAAAAGCAGCAACTTGGCAGTCAGTCCAATGAGTGGCAAAAGTTTATTCTCCACTATTTTTGAAGGAAGATTTCCTCTTGAACCAAGGAAGTCGAATCATATGGGGTTACTCTCTCTATTGTTTTTCTTCCTGTCATGTCTCCCCCGGCCCTGCAAAAAGAATGAGGTCTTGACTTGGGGCCTGTGAAAGGTTACAGTTGTTTACATATAGCACTCAATTTGGTCCAATATTAAGGTGAGATCCAGCTGTGATGACTTTGAAATGTGTCCACACACATGGACAGAACAACCCTGACAGTTTGAGGTTTGGGGTATGGACACTGAGTGTTCTCTTGTAGCTAAGAACAGTTATCAGGTACCACCTTTCAAAGCTGGAATGAGACATTTTGAGGCTGCAGCAGTTCATTTTGCTCTTACACTTCTTTCCTTCCCCATAAGCCTTTTTCAGACCTTTCCAATTGACCATTGACGCCTCAGCCTAAAAGACCATATTTTTAATTAGTTTCATGTGGAATTATAATTTCAGGGATATCAAATGAAAGCTAGGCAGAATTTGTTTCACACTACAAATACCATGAAGGTGACAAAGTTACCTAGAAAAATAGTGATCTTGCATGTCAGTTTTTAAAGAAAAAGCTAAAATAAAAATTGTTATAAAACATAATGATTATGAAAACCAGGGCAAGCCCAGATTTACTCCTTCACCCAGAGGACTGTCAGCTTTACATTGCATTTTGAACAACCACAGCAAAACCAACCAAGTACTAAGTTACCAGGTCTGTCACACACACATTTGAAATATCTTTATTCCAATGTACCATTTTCCACACTTTGGTATAGTAAGCTTTCTCAAGTCATCCCACAAGCCAGAAATCACATTTTGGTTGGTTTGAATTTTTTTTATTTTTTTTTTTTACTTCAGAAGGGTCTAGTAGCATTAGTTAGCTATGCTTTTTTTTTTTTTTTTTTTTTTTTGTGGTTTCCTTTTCCTTTCTGTGTCTCTAAATTGTTTAAAGAATAATCCGCTGAAGGAAGTGAATGAAAACTGACATCATACTGTGTCAGATAGTTAAGCATTCTAGAATTTTTATTTCAAAATATAGTGGATTATTGTCCCTTTAGACAGTGTTACCACCTAATGTGAGCACATGTGGTCTTCAGAGCTGAAGTCACAGAGGGGCACTGCTTTTAAATCCCATAAATTATCTGGTAGACTTGTTATTTGCTTTTGCCTCTCACTCCCCAGAGTTTCATAGCCTTTGAACACCTCAGAAGAAGTGCTAAGTCTTTACTTCACAAAAAATGTCCTAGATACAAACTGACCTGCTACAACAGCCAGAGTCCCATTGCTCCCTGGTACCGGTCTTGCCTCACTATTTATTTTAAGACTGTTATGAGAGCAGGGAGGCAGCGAAAGGTCAGGAGAATGGTGAAAATATGTACTTAGGGGGGTCACAACTGTTAGAAAGTGCAGCTCAGCCATGGCAGGCCCTCTCCACCGCCTCTCCCTGTACTCCGATTTCTTACTCTCTGGGTAGGCTGGACTCTCCCACTGTACAGTTGCACAATTGTACATTTGCTGAGTCCCATCACCGGGCTGTTGCTCAGCAACAGCATCGAGAACAATTTGGTTTTGGACCATTCGGAAGATGATTACATTTGAGGCATGTTCCCCCCTCGATCCTCCCTGACCCCCCCCGAACCTATTCCTGGATATTGTAAATACTCATCTGAGTTTTGCATATACAGTAGTTTCCCTCTAGGTAAAAACCATACAATTTAAATGTGTTTTTAAGAGTATTTTACTCTGATGCATGCCTACATTTCCTCTCATTCAGGAGATATAATGTTGCACATGAAAGTGCATTATTGGACTTCTGGGGGTTTTGTTTTGTTTCGTCTATGTCACACGAATTTAAGCTGGAGCAGGGCTGGGCTTTTTATGGCAGTGCTGCTTCTTTGCTTTGTTTAAGGCACACAAAACAAGTGAAGCTTTTAAATAGTTGTGAACACCTGAATGACTGTAAGGCATTTGAGTAAAAGATAGGTTCAGATCTCCATATTTCCAGTTTCTTTCCTAATTGTTTATCTACATATCTTTGAGCATCCCATTAGAGAAACATTCCCATGTGCCGTACTTAAAAGAATTTATCTAAGGATTATAATGCAATATTTAAAACTTTGTAATCCATTTCCCTGTAGTTTCACTCACAATAGCGATTTACTCTGAATCTTCCAACTTTCTTCCCACTAACCTACTCAAAACTCAGTTGTGAGGGTAACTTTCCAGGACTGACCTGCCAGCCTTCTTGGTAGGGCCTTCCCCCCTGCTGCCAGAGAGCAGATAAAACACTCCTTGTCCTTTTGTCTTTAGATGCCTCCTTCACGTAGACCAGCGTACAGACATCCACCTACCTGTGCAACACTCAGTCAAGCTAACTCAGATGTCTTATTTACAAGTATCACATGCAAACTTCCCTTTATTTCTTTCCCTCAGAGATGATGGAGCACAAAAACAGAGGAGAGGAAAAGAGGGAGCAGAAAAAAAGGATTCAGAAATCAAGTAGTGGATGTTTGTGTGTGTTGTATTTGGTGACTGACACTGTGTCCCAGACCACTGAGGCACATGGACATGTTACTAATTTAAATACTTAAGATCAACAGTTCTGTTATTGTGCTTTTACTGCGCTACATGCTTGTGTACCCTTACTCACTCAGTCAACTGTAGTTTATTTTCTGCTGGTGTAGATATACAACTGGAATCAGGCATTTTCGCTACACCTTTCCTCTCTTGACTTATTTCTGCCCTTGACTCCCCTCCACACCGCTCTGGGCTGACGACTTACATGGAGAGGAAAAGGAAGAAAATGGCAAATCTGGCATTTCTCTTAGCTTTTCAAGGGCACTTTGTTTTGCCTTAAAGGTACCCGGGTGCTCCAGGTTCCCATTGGAGAGGCAGATCCGGCAGTCTGACATGCTGACAGCCACCCACTCGCTAGCCAGTGTCCCCAAGACCTGTGCTGCATTGGAGACTCCAGCTAATCCCTCTCCACAGTGCAGCACGGATTCTTGTTCCTGCAGGCTTGTCCTGAGACCCCTGACAGGGACCTACACTGCACGGAAGAAACCTTTTGCGTATTGTAGCCTGTGAGACATCTCTATACAATGCAGGAGGCAGGCAGGCACGTAATGCACACACACAAACACACAAAGTCAAGTGGCACTAGGATAAGCTCTGCTCTGGAGTATCCTTTATACGTGCCCCAAAACAAAAGCAATTTTTCCTTCTTAACTAGTTGTGTTAGTGCAAACAGTTATACAAGACCTAAATTCCAAATTGTACTTTTTCTCACTTTCCTCAGTGCAAGCTACGTTTACTCTATAAATGTATATTTTCATTTCTCAAACATTTTTCTCTTTAAAATGCAGGCCAAACATTAATCAATGACGTAATTTTCAAAAAAATTACTGGATATCGATATTCAGTTCAAACTAGGTAATTCCTCATTATTTTGAAGGAACGAATTACTAACTCCTGCTGCTGTGAACTTCTTGATACAACACACATTTATCCAGGCCTTACAGGGGTCATTACAATGAGATTCACCCGTGTGTATGCGTATATGTATTTAAAAATAACCCCCTCAAATCTCTCCTTTGGTCTTTCAGCAGGGAACATATCAAACAGCAACAGCAAATCTCATACACACATCAATATCACGCTAACGTAGTTGAGTTTCACTGAGACCAAAGCCAAATTAACTTTTACAGGGCAATTACAATATCTTATAATCATGCAAATTAGTAGTAAGCAGCTTACATCTTCCAATTAAATTGCCACCTGCTATTCCAAGATCCGAGTTAGCTATAATAAACTTCTTTTCCTATTTTAAAGAGAGACTCTTAATACAGAGTCATCAATGTATGGATTGACTTTCTTGGGAACAGGGGTTCCAGTTTGCAATGAGCATAAGCTAGTTGTTTCAGGAAAAGAAAGACAAATGCCTATTATAGAGCGAAGAGAAAAGGGAATTAACACCAGAGTTCTTATAAAATATTGAGTATTCAGCTGCATTCCTAAACTCAGGGTCACAACCCAGCTGTAGTTTAAGTCCATAACCAGGCACAGTCTGCCACTCCATCCTTCTCCCTCCCTCTCCCTCCTTGTATGAAGCAGAAGTAGAAAAGCTGTTGTTACCTAGACCAGGGCTGGTCTCTGACTTCCAGAGATCTGTACAGTGTACCCCAGGACAGAGACTCTCGCTCTGCTTGATCTACAAACACCTAAATGTTCTATACAGTCTTCCTCACAGAATGGACGCGTAGCACATTTCAAGGTTTTCTCCCAGCTCCCTGTAAGTTAGGCAGCGAGATGAAGTGACAAGTGAATGTAATTCACTTTAGGATGAGGCAGTAAGGTGGGGTCATTTAACAGATTTACAGAAAAAAAAACGTTTTTAAAAGTCAAGACTCCTAAGTTTAGTACAGCAGAAGTGACATTTACTATTACTTCTGAAGTACAAATTTTGTAAAAAAAACAAGAGATTTTTTTCTTGCTAAAATCAGAGAGAAAAATGCACTGCTTGGGCTCCTATAAAGCAAAGATGTTAAAGCAGGTTGTAGCCTACAGAAGTAACTATAATGATGCAAATCAAACATCTCAGAAGAAAAGTCAGGCTTGAAATATAGCAGATAATGTGAACTCTGGAAAAAGTTACAGAATTAAATTCTTCTTTCTTTACTCTCTCACTTATCTTTCTTATCTCCCTGCCCCTTCTGCAGGATTTGACTTACACAGTTGTGACAGAACCTATGCCCGTGTCAGGTGCTGCCTTCAGTTTCCAAGAGGTCAATTATCAATGGTTTGTAGCCAACAGCACTGTTATTCAAAATCAATTTAGCTAACATCCACAAGTTGTGCTTGTACCGAGGCCTACAGCTTCTGAAATTTTTGAGAAGTCATTACTAGCCAGTAGTCCAAGTTGTTCTGAGAGACAACTTTCCAGGGCAACTTGGTGGATCTCCTTAGGTACTGTGCACTCCCTGGGCTGTGCAATTTTGGTGGCTTTTCTGGAGTGACTCCTTACTTATTCAGCTCATTATAATGTTTCTTTGCTCATAAAGTTGTTTGTAAGTAAAAGAGATTAGGTTTCACTTTTGTTATTTTAAGTAAAAACTGAACTTACGAAGAGAAAAAGCAAACAGCTACTGAGCTCTTGTTACTTCTGCCACTGCAGCTGTACATAACCACAGCTATATGCCATAAGTCCGGGACAAAAAATAAGTATATCACTGCAGAAGATAACAGAAACCATAGAAGTCTTTATTCAGACTACGAACTCCACTGTCTTCTCTTTTCTGAGACATGACAAATGCAGAAACATCAGTGTTTGAAAAAATTCTTTGAATATTTTAAAGCATCTTATTCTCAAGGATTTGCTAGTGGGGTTCCAGCATGACAGAGTTTTTGATTCGAAGCAGAAAACGGGATTTTTTTTGTCATTGTTACACAACTAGTTTTGATTGAAGAAGAGAATACCAAATTACTACAGGAATTCCTTTCTTGCCTTACAGTCCAGCATTTCTACCGATAAGCCAATATGTTTGCAAGCAGTAGGAGTTGTAGTTTGTTTACAAGCAGTGTATCAAAGTACTTTCTTCGTATGTGGTAATAGGAGGGAGAAAAAAATAAGGTTCTTGTACCAGATAGATCTGAAAGGTTACACAGCTGCAGTGTCTTGAGGTTACAAAACTGTCATTTTAACAAGCAAGATAAGAGGTAATGCTGATATATTTATAGGAGTTTAGACATTTATATTGCTTTTTAAAAGAAATGTAATGAACCAATCCATAAATATTATGGAGATCATAGGTTTATTGCTGTCTTAGTGTAATGGAAGCTTACAATATAAAAACATGCCAATAAGAAACTTCTGTGATAATGGGATTGGCAAGAAGTTCTTTGGGGCAAGGTCTACCTTATTAGTAAGGATATGTGTGCGGAGGCTGGCACAAAGCAGTAACAGTCTGGATGGAACCTTGAGGTGCTGTTGGCACGTGGGGACATTGTTTAGTGGTGAACTTTTAGCAGTGTTGGGTTTGCAGTTGGACTCATTGATCTTAAAGGTCATTTCAAATCCTAATGATTCTGATTCTGTGATTCTGAAACTATTAGAAAACAATCAATGAGAGAGTGTGTTGTCAAAGATAACCAAATGGGGTAACTTTGCCTTTTCCTGTGTGTCAAAATGGCTTTACATCATTTCTGTGATAAAGGGAGTGCTGAGCTATAACTCTGAACTGCCATCACTGAATTCTCACCCCTTTCCATGTCATGCAGAGCGGTTCAAGGACAAAGCTGTTGGCTTTCCCCCTCGACCAGCCTGGGCTTTTACAGCATAAATGAACAAAATATTAGGGGTTAAATGTAATTTCTCTGCCAAGAACACTTTTCTGACTGGGGACTTCCTTTTGAAAGATCTGGCTCAGAGGAAAAAAGTAGAAGAGGGTATGCTAAATATTTTACTACTTAATTTTGGAAATATCAGGATGAAGCTCTCCAAAATAAATACTGGAGAGGTTCTTAAGCAATATATGCAATGAACTGTGGCTGGAGGCTGGCACTCAGCCACGGTTAGATGGTGTTTGGTTCTGGTCTCCTAGTCAACCTCTCATGACTAAGTGTTAAAATGTAGTGTGAAAGAGTGATGAGGGAGGAGTGATGAGGGAGAAGTGATGAGGGAGAAGTTGAGATTACCTCTCTGACACAAATTGCCCTGCTAAGGTCAAGGCAAATATTATTAGAAGGGAAAGCCAATCAGAATTCAATACTAAATGTAACCCAGTGACATGAAGTTTCCTCTTTCAAACTTCCAAGTCATCATTGAAATGAGTGACATCTCTCTTAAAGTGCTCTCCCTTATAATCTTTGTCTAAACCTACTACTCCTCAGGCATCAACTCCTAACCATGATTTTTCACTTTTCAGTCCTTTGATTTCCTATGACATTCGGGAAAACCACTTCCCCCATAGCTCCTGCCTGGTACAATCTGCACAGCCATGCAATGTTCTTGCTCAGCATTGCCTCTTCTCTGCCACTTCCATCTCTGAACACAAGCCCAGCATCCCTAAGATGCCACTACTGTTACATCTGCATGGGACTTTCAGATTGCTGTACATCAGTGCACATGTGTTTGTTTTCAAAGTCAACAACAAATGTAACATTAAACACCCTTGACTGCTTCACTAAACAGCCTTGTCTGCTTCATGTTGCAAAACAGACTTAATTCCTATTGTAGCTGGTTTGTGATTGAACTAATGGTGCATGCAGAATCATAATTCAGCAAAGTGAATTAAATTATCAAAGTGTCTTTTACACTCAGCACTTATCACTGCCTATACAAAAAACATACCAGTGTACTTGTGGGAAGGTAATTTTTTTCATGCACCTTAGAGGGAGCTGGATGGCAAGCTGTGGGCAAAGAGGAGCTAGAGACAGCAACTCATTGAAGAACTGAGGGTCTGGAAATATGCAAATTACAAGTCTAAACAGATCAGCAACTCTCCAAAAGCAAAACATCAGTGGATTGTAGGAATAATTTCCCCCTGCAGATCCCATTTGTAAGGCACTGACTGTCATTCATTGCCTATACAGTTTAATAAGGGGTATGAAATATTTATTTGGTATTATTTTCCTCTTTTCGGAGAAGGATCGTAAAGTAGTTCCTGTCTCTTTCTTTTCCATTCTTTTTCCATTAAGAACCTGACTAAGGATCTCTGCATGGCAACAGAAATTGTTTTTTCAACGGAAGGAGGCAGATCCAATATCCCAAACCAGCTTGTACTGTCACTTGTTCCAGATACCACCATGGGAAAGTAGCTCCAGTTTACCTGACATACCAGATCAGGTACCTTTACCAGACCATGGAAAACTCTTGGCTTTCAGGAACATGCAGAAAAGCATGTTTATGGAGATTTTTCTTCCTCCTATGAAGAAAGTATTTAAAGATTATTGTCAAGTTTTTGTTTGGCTAGTTTATTTTGTCTTCCTTGGTAGGAGAGTTATTATCCTTCCAGGATGCATTTGACTAATCTTTAGAGCAAGAACACATCCCAGAGGATGCACAGCTGACCTATCCCAAATAAAACTGTGACTGAGACAAGCATTAATCTACTTTATAGAGCAAAGGAGAGTTTTGCCTTACCAGATGTTATCTGTTACAGGAAATCAGATCTGAAAAGTGTCTAGCCAATCCAACTATTTTTATAGGCTCAAAAAATCATTGGATTTTCTCAGCGAAAGATGTAGATCTAGAACTTGGTTGAGTATGGCAACATAAGATGCAAGAAAGGAAAATGCCACTCTTCCCCTTTACCTCTTCAGTGTCAGAGAAGATCTCATTGCTCTTAAATAAATAACAACCACAACTCCTATATTGATCACAGTTTCTTTGTTCTTGGAAGATCATTCTCTGTGAAATCTTAACTCGCTTTGGATATTCTTTGTTTCTTTTCAACAGATTTTGGACTGGACCTGAAGCACACCAGTCGGTTTGCACTGGACAAAAGCTGTTATTTGGGAATGTTGCTGAGACCATGACCACGTTACTCCAACTTGGAAGGATCAGAAAGTTGGAGACTTACAAAGCAAGATCAGTTCTGTTTCCTATCAGAAGGCTGTTTGTTACTTTGTTCTTAAGGGTCTGTACAGCTGAGTGTTTCACTACCTGAATAGACTACCTATTTCTTAACTGTCTGTAGAATTTGAGCATTTTTCCAAATGTCTAATCCCATGTTTCCTTGTAGTAATTCAACTTATTACTTCATGTCCAAAGTACGAGACTGCATTATTTTTTTCCATCGCTAATATTTTACATGCCTAAATGACTGTTACTGCGTTTCTCCCTCCACTATCTGTTACTCAACCTTGATATCATCTGTTTCTTCAGTCACGCTAGCCAGATGAGTTTTCTAAATCTCTAATCATTCTCAGTTCTCTTCCTCTGGACTCTCTCCATTTACTTACCATCTCAAAACGCCCCACACTGGCAAATCTGCTGCTTAGTCCAAACAGGACTGTGTGGAGCAGAAAGACAGCTTCCCCTGTCTTTCCAGCTATGCTTGCTTGTATATCCCTGCAAAGAACAACATAGGACAACAGATTGGAATTATTGACCTATGTTCACTTGCTAATCCACTCTAATCTCCTTCTCTACTGAACTGCCTGCTCTATGTTGTGTATTTTTGCAGATTAGCAGCTCTGCTTAGGTATACTACCCAGTACTTCCACCTAACGAATAGCACGTTGGCCTCCAGCTTGTCAAGACTGTTTTGCATTCAAGGGCTGCCCTGCAGTCAATATTCTTGCACTCCCTTCTGGGTTTCGATCATCTGTATAATCTCTGTTCCATCATCTGTTAATGAAAATACCAAGGTAAGAACAGCCCCTATGGAGCCCTGTTTTAGGCTGCTTGTGGGATTCAGGTCTGATCAGTGTTTTGTTGACCCAGTACTGCTGCCTGGGCAGGAGAGAACAATTTTACATAAAGTTCTGACACAATCCCTATTCTTTTCTTCTTCTATTGTGCCCTGTAATACAACTACTAACAAGGCAATGAAATCACTGCCTCCAGCTGTTTCCCAATGGACTTTACCAAAAGGGTAGTGAAATGATCTCATTCAAATCCTTTTCCCCACAAAACATTGAACTGTACCAGCCAACACCAACACTGGTTCCAATGTGGTCATAGTGCAATTTCCTTGACAGTCCTGGACAGTTTCAAGGAGATTACAGATGGATTGGGCCCATTTAGTTCCAGCTAGGCTGGAGTGCAGATGGATCCCAAATGTCAGAAAATGGATCCTCAGAGTTTAAATACTTGTGGATACTCAAATTCCCTTGAAAAGTGACAGTTCTGGAAATAACATTTTCAGTACCAGTAAATTAGTCCCAGAATGGCATTTCCTGGCACGTCCACAGTCTGGATGTGGTTAGCTTGAAAGAGATGCAGAAAAAATATTGAAGTGAAGATACTGTTGTGCTCAGAGATGTCCCATGGGAAAATATCTAGGCTTGTTCTCTCACACTTTAAAGCTCTTCCTTTTTATTTAAATAAAGGTAAGGTTGAAACAAGGTAATGAAACTCGGGAAGGATGCTTGCTTGTATGAAACGTACAACAGTTATTTGTATGTGTTAAAGCAGCTCAGACAGACAGCTAACATAATCTACAATGAATATTTTCCTTGCCACTGTGCAAGGATCAGTCTATCTAGACAAAGCTCCTTGGCCTCTAACTCCACTGGTGGCACAGGGCAGGAGCACTGCAAAAGCTTGATTGTCCAGGTAAAGCTCTGTGATGGCTGACAGTGCTCAGAACTTTGCAATATCAGACAACATCTGACAGGAAAAATACTTGAAAGTGAAGTGTTAAGATTTTAAGAAGATAATAAATCATGTTTTCCTAAAAAGCAAACAGACCTGAAACGCTCTGGAGGACCTGAAGCCAGTGTTACTGCCACGACAACCAACAATTGCAGTCTGAGAAATCTGATTTCCCTGGGATGATCCTGAGCACCTTCAAAACACCCGACAGATTCCAGCACTGACAAAAGCAAACATAAGTATAGCAGGTTCAAAGTCACCAAGATTTGCATTATGCAGGCAGAAAAGAAAGAAAACTCTGATAAAATTCCTGCTAATATCAAAGGAAGTTCCTCATAGATCTCTGCCAGCTGGCTCATTCTGTACTGGCCCTTTCTTTAATGGAGCCAAGAATGGAGATATATGTCAAATACAGACCAGCTCCACAGAAGTACATGTAGATACCAACACTTCAACCACTTTTACAGGTAATGTTTTATGCTACTTCCTAGTAGGACTGTAGCCTGGACTGTAATTTTGAATGAAAGTCCTCAAATTCAATATTCAATTTGAATATGTGTGGAAGCGAAAACAGGAGAAAACTCCTTCATTTGCTGTCCAAATTGTTTGTATTTGGACTGACCGATGTGCAGAGCACATGGTTAGATAATTTCCAAGCTTCCCATAGGAGTCTAAATTCTCTGTGTTTGCAGGCATACACGTGTATAGATACAGTCCATCACTCTCTACCCTTGTACTTTCTATGAGATGTTTCAGTAGACCTACAGACTGCACACAGGACATCTTTGCATCCTGGCTACCTGGCTACAGGTAGAAGACCTGGGTCTTCTGTGTAATAAACAGACTAGTGAAACTGTTTACTATACAGAAAATCAAAACACTTCAGCCTAAAAATCGATATATATTACCTGATATATAAACTGTGGTAATCCTAGATGTGACATATGTTTTGCTTTAAGTTCATACAAATGTCAGTAGATATTTAACAGATTTAACTTTCTTTTTTAAAAAAACCTCATGAAGGGTATGCTTTTCTTCCTTCTCATTTTAAATATAAGCATTGAGTGACATTTCCTCTAATTTGGAAATAAAATATGGCAGTAAAATTACTCAATCTGTGCATGAGAAAATGGATTCCTTGCTCTTGTTGCAGGGGTAAAGCATGGCTGTTGAATCATCCCAGCAAAAAACTATAAAGAGAATACAGCTGTAGTGAAGTAATTTGCTTACATCTTTCTGTTTTTTTTTTTTCCTTACAATGGCTGTTGCAACACTGAAAAGGAAAGAAACTGGTAAAAAGCACTGTTTTCTGTACTAATTTCTCATTTTGTGATTAGAAAAGGCAGCCAAAACCTGGTATTTTTTTTTATAGCACCAAAATCATTGTGTTTGCTTATAAATGGAGCTCGCTACATATCAGATGATTATGCCCTAGGATTTCAGAATCTGGGAAATTCTGCACTTGATCGATCTTAGTCTTTTTACAGCAGCAGTTTGACAACCAGTACTCTATTCCAGCACCCACCAAATACTGGACCTGTTTTACAATGGTTATTTTCATATTCTATATTCAGACTACCTTATTGAGTATGCATGTTGACTCGCAATTTTTTATTACTAATCTATGTATTTTTCTTGCTGCTAGAAGGGATTATTTGCAGACGTTAACATATACAAAGATTTCTGTGAAATCTTTGAAGAACTGGCTTTGCGTTTAGAATTAAATTTTCTAACCCTAAAGTTCCATGGCTAATTCCATGAACATGGTTGCCACAACTTTCATTCCAGTTTCAGATGCTTGGTTTCTTTTAATGCAGTCATAGAGCATCACCATCTTATATAAGTGAAGTATCATCCTTAGATCTTTTGTAACCTGAATGGTACCCCAACATTTCACATCTCTAGAAACATGCCATCCATGTTATAAATATCAATAGATCTGGAAGAAAGTAGCATCAAAATCTCCAAGACAACACACAAAGATAGAACAAATCAAAGGCAAAATAGTAATGGTTCGATTAGACTTTTAAATAACATATTAAAATGAGGTTTATAGTTAAATACAATTGTCTCTGAATTTGGCAGGGAAATCATTAACCAAATGATGCTAAATTTGCACAGATTGTTGAATAAATGAGTAAGACTTACTTTACATGGCAGCAAACCAGCCAAGAAACATGCATACAAAGAACGGCTAGCAGTCAACATGAACAAATAACATTCATGAGGATAAGAGTATTTTTTGAAGATCAGTAATTGAACAGTTACTATTATCATTATCTAGTACTCCACACAGAATAGCCCTTTTATAGTCTGTACAAGTGGGGCAATAATGGAGGGGGGGAGAGGGGGGCGAGTTACAGACACATGTTCCTATGTAATAATCTAAGGTTTCTTGGTTGTTTAAAGAATGGGTGCTCTTAGTATTGATATTAATTAAAGTTCATAACCATTTATTCATGACATGTAAAGGCTATATAAATTTAAATATTCATTTATCTTGATATTTTGATATAGATGCTTTCTCTGTCTGATTTCCAGGATACACCCAGAGAAATGTAGGTATCTGGATGTATGGATTCTAAAAATGTAGAGATTTTACTGAGAAATATTATCACGCAAATAGAACATTTACAGTTCAATTTATGATTTGGCTTTAGCTACTGCTAGCAATAAATATTCAGAATATTTTAATAAACTGAACTATGATTTCTTCATCCTAATGAAAAACTTGTTTTCTAAAATCCATCAACTTCTGGATATTCGTCTCCTGAAGTTATAGTTTAATATACAGTAAGTGTGAGAAATCCAGAATAAACAACATCACGGTATAACCTTTCTTCCAAGGGTAAATTGTAATTTTAATTAACATTTAAAGTCAGGATTATTTGTTATAATGTATTATATTGATACCCATTTGATTAACATAGTACTAAAAGCAAAGAAAAAGACAGTCTTTCATCGCAGCATGTGCAGCCTGCAACTGAAATGAGATCCCAGTTCTCATCTCAGCACGTACAGTGGTTACTTACGGGTTAGCTCCAGCACAGGTTATCATTTCTCGGTCAGAGCAGGAAAACTTGTGTTCAGACCCACTAGAATGTGAAATCAGCTACAACTCTGCTAATATATCAAATGGGTCAGGAGAGTAATGGGCACGTGGTAGCTTATGTGGACATGGCAGAACTTCATCCACTTTAAGACTGTTTTTTCACCCTTGCTGCCCACAGCTAACCATCTCCATCCCACACTGTTCCCTAAGTCTCTACCTGAAAGAACAGCAATTTGTGGGGCAGAAGCAGTCTAGAAATTGAACAATGCGGACAACTGTAGATGAGCTTTTGAGCCTTATTGGTACAGACATGGCTAAAATAGGCCGAAGTTGGGAGACAATGATAAGAGATGAGCATGAGCTTAAGTCAAGACCTAAAATGAGAGACTGTTGTCCATGGGGAAACTGGGAATTGGGAACTGGAAAATCAAAGAGGAATGTGAGCTAAAACTAAACATTGGCTGGGGATAAGGGATGGAAGAGAGTCCAAATAGCTGAAGGCCAGGCTGGAACTTGGAGGTGAATGAGATATGCAGCACAGAAACACATTTAAAATAACAAAGCAATCCTCACAAGTGATTTCCTTCAAGTAGTTCCAGCAATGAAATAATCACACTGGTCACTGCCTATGATGTGATCTCATTCCCAGAAGTACAGTTCCAGTTTTAAATACCCTCATAAAGTGGTTATATCATGAGATGCTTCCAATTTTACAACTGAAAAAGACTCAGCAAACAAGCTCTTTACCAACACAGACTAATGAAACATACTGGAGAAAATACCCCTTCCACTTATTAATAAAACCAACGTAATGCCCCTAGAGGAATTACAGGAGTTTGGGGTTATACTTAAAGTTGTGCTGTATTGAAAGGCATTGCTATTTCCACTCCATGGACTATAGCACCTCTACTTGCAATATCTAGACTCACAAGGTAACTCAATAAAGTAGTTCAACTCCAGAGAGTTCAATGAAGTTGTGCCAACCATGGATTTGGTCCCCTGGCTGTAAAATGCAGGCTATTACGGTATGAATGATATGAAGTTTCAGATCCATGTAAAAATCAGGCAACAGCAACTATATTTTATTTATTTCAGTGTTCATCTGGGGACTTTGCAAGAAGAGAAGTCCTGCTTCCATCTGAACAATACTAGGATGATTGTAATATCTTAACATTAAAAAGAAAGAAAAGAGGCAAATAAAATGCTAAATGGCAAAAGGGAGAAAAGACAAAACATGCTAAGGAAATGTCACAAAATGGGCCAAATTTATTGAACAATACACAATAGCATGAGGATCTGATATTTGTTTTCAGCATTGATGCAGGATATATTTAATATGCTCAAGATGCATTATTCAGTCTGCGGCAGCTGTCTTTGTATAGAATGCCACTGAAGAAAAAAAGGAGCAACATACAATAAAACAACCATGCTAGGCACCTTTCTATGTCCCCTGCTAGCTGTCACAACACTCGTTCCTTGTACTCAAATGGAGCACATAGCTGAGATTTTTTCAAATAGGTGTTAAGTGTTTCGGAGAAAAGGAAAAACGAGTAAACCCTTTGTGTGAAATGATCTGTACCCATCAGTATTTCCACAAGAAAAAATAAATGTTTGTTGTTAAACTATAAACTCAAAACAATGAAACATCAATGATTTGAACCTCAGTGAATTGTTAGGTATTTTTCCCAAGAAGCTGGATCCATTTCAGAACTAGATCTGCACTGACACCCTGCTTCTGGAAAACATCATTATTCATTTATGTTTTGCCTTCCGGGAACAGAAACGGATGTAAGCCTGAGTTTCTGTGACTTATAGGAATAAACTATTGTCACACAGACCATAAGAAGTAGTAAAACCAGAAAAAATGCTGTTGCATCTGGCCATTTATTCACTAAATGTGGTCTTGGTTGCATCCACACCTGAGGAGGAACAGCATTCTTTCTAATCCTTTTAATGCCGTCACACTGCCCTATCCACTTGACATCTTAGCCATTTGTTCCATTTCTTTCGTGAACTTATTTGTTCGCCTCTGCCTCTTCCAGTCCAATTAAAAGTATATACTCCCCCTGTCCTATTTAAAAGTCAAAAAACAGGAACCAGTAGTGAGAGCGGGTGACAGATTTTCCTGGCGACTTTCTTCTGCTCCTGTCACCATGCTGTTGTGTTTCTCTCTTGTTGTCTTTTATGCTCATCCTTGCTAAGGATGTTGTTAAACTGAAACTCAGTGCATGTTTACATGGAGAAGTATAGGAAAATTAGATACAGATTAACCAATGCAATGGTTATTTACAGGGAGACATGCAGGAAAATCAGATACAGAATGGTCAAAGCCACAGAGATGTACTTCTGCATGTAGCAGTGCAGATATTGCAACTCCCAATGGCCCCCAGCTGGTGATGAGAAATTGTCTTCCTGCCCAGGGTAAGAGTGGTGGTGATGCTGTCTAATCCATCTGAATAAAGACAAGATGGGTTGTCTTACCTTCAGGAACATGTTGTCCTTCCCAGAGCCTCCAATTCAGGGAACACAAAACCAAAGGTTTCCAGGCCTGACCCTAAACTGGAGGGTGAAAATGTCCTCAGGCTGTGGGGACACAAGTGGACAGAGATGGGAGCCTTCACAACAAGCTGGGTGTGCAGATAGGAACTGGGGTCCTGAAAGACAGTACGCATTAAAGGCGGATTGTAACTGGGGCTTATAGCTGAATCAAGCTACCATTGGACCATGGTTGGTGGGATGAGCTTACTAATTTCTCTCCTGGCAATGTGAGCTTACTATAAGGACTTCCGTTGTTCTTCATGGGAACCATATGTTAATGCATGCCAGGTGTCTTTCAGAGGAGAGTATAGAATAAGCCTCCTTGCTTCTTTTGCTTTGAGTCAGAAGGAACCACGCAGAGGAGAGAGACCCTGCCCTCTGGGAAAACAACAGAGTATGGTGGGGGACAAGAAAAGGGACTTTCTGGAGTATGGGATGAGCATAAGGGACATTCCAGACTTCCTCTACGGTAAGTATGTTCCTTCATCTTTTACTCAAATATATCCTAGTTTTCAAGTTCAAAAAGTGCTTTTGGTCTTTAAGACTGCTTACTGTAAGTTTGTGCAGGATGCAAAGCTTTGGTGAACCTGCAATGTCTTAACAACTGAATGACTTTGGACTGGATGTAGAACACTCAAACCTTCCGTCTGACAGATGAAAAGCAGCAAAGAGCTGAAGGACCGATCATATTTAGTTGTCAGAGCTGTCCACAATGATTATTTCTTTGTAACCTAAATTACTTTCATACTCCTGTGTGGACTTTCTCATTTGGAGATTAAGTCTGAAAGATCAGAGCACCACCTGCACACCAGTGCCATGCTAAGATAGCACAATTAGAGCTTGCTGTCTTCTGGGTTTGTTGTACCAAACATCACATCTGCTCCTGCACACGCTCCAGTTGGAGTTAGCAGATATGCACGTGTGGCCAGGGTAGCCCTAAAGCAAGGCATTTCTCAAACTGCTGGCTTGCCTCTGGTCACCAGGCACTGCATTCAAAACTGACGTGGGCCAAGTAAATTATAATGAATAATGTCACATCTGTTCTAATCTTGAATTAATGTACCCATGCAGTAATTCAATGCTTAGAATGCCAGCTAATCCTCTGGCTTTTTTTGGTTTTGAGGGTTTTTCTTTGCTTTTGATTATTTTTTATTAATTGCTTTGTGCTTTTGGTTATTGTGGGCAAAAGCAAAACAAGTGGAATTCTGCATTCTTTATATATATATTTAGAGAAGATAAAATTGTTTTCAGTTCTTTCAGAACCAACATGGATAAAAATCACATTTCAGCAGCATTTTCACTTTTATCTAATGAATTTCATCTGGTACATTTTTATAGAGCAAAGCAAAGCCACAGAAAATGCAACATTTCATGCTTCTACAAATTGGGAGGAAAAATTACTAGGCTAACTTAGATTTGCTGAAGCTGTAGCTTTCATAACACATAAATGACTGACAAAGTAAAAGGAAACTGCACAAAGTTTCACTGAGTTTCGACAGAAGGACAGATTTATCCCTGGCATAACTCAAGCAAAGTTAAGGGACGAGTCTGGCTTGGAGACTCTGAGTGGATTTCTACAATTTACGGTTTACAAATCCACCCTAATCCTTGTCCTTCCTATCTGTTATGGGTTACTCACAAGCAATAAGTATCTGTCACATTGCCAAAGAACAGTTGTTTATCTAGTTTTAAATGAGTTTGGGAGTCTATTTTTTTTTTTTACAGGAGGTATGATGGACACAATTACAGGGACAACAAAATGCATGGTTACAGTGTAACTGCTCTGTGGATCAGACAACAGCAAAACCATCCATCTTCCATGTGTGCAGTCACCGTGGTTCTTTCTTACCTTCAAGTGAATGAGATCTCTCCAAAAATGTGCAGAAATTTATCTTTATTAAAGTTTGGGGTCAAAACATATTAAATCATACTCCAGAGTGCCTCTGGTATTAGTGTGGTGGGAAGGGAGATTCAATTTATACTTAACTATGGGATGATTTATGAATTGGGGACTCCCTCTTTCCACATTTGGGCATGAACATTTGGTATTATTATCAGTACCAGGTTTCTCTCTGGGTGAAGGATGCTGCTCTCCTTCATCATGAGGAGACTCAATATTTAAGCAGTCAGAGCTGGTCGTTCTGACTCAAGCAACAAACAGATTTTTATCTTATTTCTGCACACACACTGTACAGACAGAAGATAAATTTCCCTCCCATATAAGATGTGATCAGTTGGGCACTCTTTCACTAGAAATGTGCAAATCCTGATTTGTCTTGTCTTCACTGACATAATCTCTCTCCCAGCACTTTTAGGGCCTTCAACCTTTTCTTCTGTCTAGATTCTAACGTTTGATTTATTCCCCAATTTGATTTCATCTCTGATTTAATAGCTCTCTCACTTGCACCTGCCCTTTTATTTTGCAATTTTTTTCTCACCTCTTTACTATTTGACCTTTCCTAGATCTTATTTAAAAGATCTATATCACCATTTCTATTGCTATATTGTTTTTTTTCTGGCCTTTTTGACCAGCCCTTCTTTGGCCTCATAGTTCACTCAAAAAAGGAGTGTAAAGAAAGTGAGGGTAAGACAAAGCTGACACTGATTTTTATGAGATTTGATTCTGGCCCACCACAATCGAACGATAACTCAAAGTTGTTTGGGCACCGGTCCTGCAAAATCTAGGAGAGGCCACATAACCCTGGAATTGTACCCCAGGAGTATTGTGGTGCGCATATTTATAATTATATTTCATTTTTTAATATGATCTGATCAACTTTTAAGATTCTTCTGAGTTACACTATACTATATAATAACGTGTTGGACTGAGTGAAGACTGGAAACATAAGACTTAAAGTAGAAAGTAAGGATGAATGTCAGGATTTGGCTCACTATTGAAAAGGAAAGGATTTTTACAATCAAAAAATAACCTTCACCCTGAAGAGGTTCCACCACATTTAGGAAATTCCAGGTCTCAGCGTTAGCCCTGCTAACACAGCAGAACAGGATGAATGGGACCGTCTGCCATAGACAAGAAGAGCATTGTACAGAGACAGAAATGGAAAAAACTCTGTTACCATGATGGATTTGTGTAGTAACAGCCAAACATGATAAATTTCACAAGCTGGTCAGGGTTAAATTGGTAAATTATGCAATCAGTTATGGGTTAAATATTAACAGAAGACATTCTCTGAAAAATAAAAGGACAAGGTTGATTGCATTCTTTCAAATGACTCCCAGATGTTAAAATGTGCTTTCCAATGAAAATAATTATATAATCTACAAACCTGAATCCCATGTTAAAGGAAGAGTAGTGCAAATTAATGAGTCTAGGACCATGGCCATTTTGTCTCTAAAGACAAACAAGAAAGCGTCACGTGTCCTGAGAGCTGTTGGAGTGAAAAATTCTGAATTTAACAAATTTCATACTTAATACAGTAACTATAATATTTTTCACTGTATGTTAAAATGCAGTTATTTTTCACTTTTTGTGATACTGGGATTAATAAGAAGTTTTTCCTTTTTCAGTGGCTTGCAATGGAACTGAGGAGCAGACTCTCAAAGCCATCTAACTCTGTAACTGCAAATGTCAGTAGCATTGAAGCATGTTTACTACATACACCTTACCTGCACATTTCTGTAGCACAGAATGTCCCTGTTTAATACATCTTTCTTGTTGATTACTTTTTATTTTTCTTTGAAGAACTCACAGTCTCAGGGTCCCAAAACCATTCATCCTTCCAACCTTTGCCAGTTCATCCTTCACATGATAGATACTGCTTATAAACTATTAGGAAAACTATTTGGTCTCTTTTCATTTAAATTCTGTGATTTACTACTCTTGGGATGATACTCCTGGTTTCAGTACTTGCTTCTTTGCTCTTCCTGTTGTTTTCCAAATTAGAGATGAAATTCTCATTTAAACCCACTCTAAGACTTGCAGAAAAATATCAAATTAATGGAGCTTCTGGGAACTGGTAACATCATGACTCCTTCAAACCAGAATTAAAATAGACACATTGCCATTCAATAGCTTCCATATTAAAGCTGTGAGAATTACTTTTGAACTGCTGGTTAACTAATTAATAGACTCATAGGTAAATATTTGTCCAACAGTTAATTCCTTGATTACTTTTCTTTTTCACTTGGAACAGTTATATGAATCTCCAAGTGACTTCTCAATAGTGAAATTTGCTGGCAAATATACTTAATTAGATGTATGAAATAGACATACTGATCACATCTCGAGTAGAGACCCCAGTCTATGACTAAGCATATGCAAAGTTTTGATGAGTGCTCAGAATTGTTACGGAAAGAATAAGGGAATTAGATTTCTGAAAACCTTCGTTAATTAATTGCAGTAATTAATGGTCCTATCAATAACACACACCAGATTTCAACCACACAGCAACCATAAGGCAGAGAAAAACACATAGTTTTTCAGTCTAAAACAATTTCCTCCTCTGTCTTTTTGTCTTTATAGATCACCCTTGATGTTTTTTTGATAATTTTTAATGCCGAGTAAGTCAAACGAAGAGTGAGAAGTGCAAATTTTTTTAAAAATAAAGTTGCCCTTCTCAGAAACCTGGTTTGCTGAGGAAGAATGCATCTTTCAAATACTTCATACTTACCAAAGGCTAGATCATCTAAATTCAAATGTCAAAAAGTTGGTTATCCAGGTCAGTGCTAGTGACCTCCTGCCATCTTTATAGGCACTGGAGAAAAGCAGGCACCATCAGTGATCATCAGACTTGGCTTGGTGTCTAAGATACCTCAGGTCTTGGGGATCCAGAAACAATATGAGCCTCCGTTTTTAGGTGACTCTTCTTCCCCTTGCCTATGAAAAGCATCTATTATGTTTGGATCATGTCATTTTTTTAGGGAAAATGATCCAAGATCCCAGCTAGAGCTATAGAGAAGAGTTCCATTCTTGCATAGAGCTTCAAAGGCCACAGGAATGCCCCCAAGGCCAGAGAGTCACTGAATCTGCTCGAAGGTTACTGGAGGACTAGTGTCCAAGCACAGCCTGAGAGCCACATGGAGAAACTCCTGCTAGCTGAAAATCCCATCAACTTCGTCTTGCAATGAACAATGTGTTATGTTCAAACTGATGCATTCAAATGAACAAATAAACTAGTGATGGTGCTTTTGAAGTGTTATCATCTTCACCAATCTTAAAAATCCCATTAGTTACTTGACAGAACAGCTTATATTTTCTTTAAGTGCTGACAAGTATATTTTCTAGCTGAGATCAAAATGATATTATTTTCCCTTGAGTGCACGAATGCTTTATTTATATTTATTTATTTTTTAAAATCTCTCTGATATTTAAGGAGTTTATGAGTTTTGCTTTGGGTTTGTTTTTTTCTTGGTAAAGGTTTCCTTTAATCAAATGTATTAACTATTTATTAGCTATGGTCAAAAACAAACTTTCAGATCTGGAGGGTAAACACGTAAAGCTCTCACAGTTTAATCCTGGATTATGCAAACACTCAAATACAGCAAAGTTCATTTAAGTGAGAGGAGAAGCAGGCATAGGAGGGCCTAGGACAGTTGTTCCCTCAATTCCATTCCCAAGCATCTACAAATCTGGATCTGTGCCTTAGGCGATGGGTGCCCAAAGTTTTGCAGACCAGGAGCTAAGAAAAAAACACACAGATCCCCTGTTTGCAGCGCTGGTACCATCACTGGTAGAAATGCTGGGATTTTGTGCCAGAATGAGAGAGTGCTGACCCAAGTATTTCCAAGTGATTCACATCTTTGTCTTCCATTGGATGTATTCACTCCCTCAACTCAGACCTCTCTGACCCTTGTCCTTTGCATTCCATTGCCTCCCGCCTCAATGCATGCCATGTTTTTCCAGAAAAAGGAAAGGTCTGAGGACTCAAATTACTCCACTTCAAGAAAGAAGTGGTAAACACCTCGGTTGAAAAACTTGCTGTGCTTCAGAAGGAGGCGTGATTAACCAGTAATGAACAGTGGGGAGGCAGTGAGAGTTGCACAGTGGAGCTCCAGATCATGTCCCTGCTTTTCTTGCCTCTGTTTTTGCAGGTTCGTCACCTGGCTGTTGCATGTTCAAACACTGAGACAGGTTATAGAAGGGCTCATGTTCTTCATTTCAAATGCCAGGAAGTAACTGGTGGTTTTGGCTCCTGTTACTTTGGGCTTTGCTTGAGGTACCTTAATAACATCTGATTTTCAGAAAGTACAAACAAATACATTTATAGGGTGTCTCAAATCTAACGTTCAAATGCAGGAGTAAACAAAATCTTTCAGTCTTTAAAATTTTGGCATAAGTGTTTTAGGCTGAAAGTCTCAGTTTTTACATCTATGAGAACATCTGAAAAAAGTATGACTGTTCATGGCTGCAGTGTCCTTCTGTGGATTCAAATTCAGCTTATTTTTAAAGCACGTTAGATTTTTTCTCACCGTATCTTTTAATGGCATTTAGAAGAACTGATGATCAAAATGTTCAAATGTTCATACTTTTAAATGGACATAACTATTGAAGACTATATTGTTCGTAGTTGTTAACAACAATACAAGAAAGGGAAGTGGTGTCATTCTTCATAAATGCCTGCTGAAGTGAAAAATAAACTTTCAGTGATCCAGACCATCAAAATGTAAGACAACAGACTGCCACTGAAAAAAACGGTCTATTAAATTAAGATGCTGCTAGGTGTTATTGTCACTGTATGGGTAGCATGTTTTTCTCAAAGCCAACTATTTGTGGGTCTTTGGCTCCCGTCCAGTGTAATGCAGTAATAAGCAGCGTGTGACACTTTTAGAGGTGTCATCCTTTAGAGGAAATATTAAACCTACTGTCCTTCTGCCAGCTCTATAGTTTGAAATTAAAGATCCCCCAAGTACCTTTTGAATACAGTGAGTAATAACCTTGGAACCCTGGCCCAGATTCCCTCTCTCAATAAAAAATTGTAATGGGTGTGGCAGAAGTCTTACAAACCAATCAAAAAGTCTCATTAAAAATGTGATCCCTTTATGTGTTTTTAAACATAGTAAGTCATCTATTTGATGAAGTTTCAATAGTATTTTTAAGCACCTGCCATAAATTTCCCATACAGGGACATTCAAAAGCACAAAGAACAACTTCCACATCTCATCTTTGGGAAACCGCTAACTGTCCATAGACGCTTTTGAAAAACTTTATCCAGGTTCAGGAGAGGTCCATGAAAAACACTTAGTGAGTCTGCATCTTATAAGAAACCTTCAGTGTAGAGCGCCACAGCAACATTCATGGCCTGTTAAGAGTGAATGTGCTGGGGAGTCTGTCAGAAGCTTCGTGTGTGGCTCCTAAGTACCAAGAGCTGATAGGTTCATATTTCCAGATGTATTCTTGCTCTGTTAACCTGGCCAACTGATATTTGCATGTGATTAAATCTGCTTTTGAGACCTTTTCCACATAGCAGGAATCATAGCACAGTTATTTAGTGACAATGGGCACACATCTTGCCAGTGCCATATGTATACAATTATGGAAGAGATTTTTCTGCCATGCCGAAATTTTAGCATGTGGATCGAGTGAAGCAGGACATAATGTGTTCTGAGCTAAATCCTTTAACTCCCACTAGCTCTGGAAAGGTAATGTGAAATGCTGTAGTTTGCCATGCCAGAAAACTGTAAACTCTTTGGGAAGAACTGTAACAACACCCCACAACATGCCCGTTTCTCCTGTCTCCTAGCTGGTTGCCTCTCCACAGCCTCACTATGAGCAAGGTCTTCCTCTGCCCTTGCAGTATGCTACTCAAGGTGATGCCCATGTGGGCAGAGCAGAAAAGAGATATAGAACCCCCAATGTCTGGAGATTTCTTGTCACAAATCTTTAAGGTAGCAGTGAAATGACCACACTGAAGGGTGAGAGCTTTCACCTGCTTCTCCCTCCATTGTTTTCTAATTATGATAGAGTCTTGGCTCCATATAACATCTTGGTGATGCCATTTCTTGTGCGTCGCATGCCCTGGAAACTAAAAATCAGCAATCTGTTTTTCAGTCACCCTAAACTCACTCACAGCAAATAGGGAAAAAAAGTGTATCTAGATAGTAATTCATCTCCCGAAGGGTACACCTAAGAGAGGTCAGAGGAATTTGTTCTCTTGATAGCTGAGGAAACAGGAGTACCTCATGCAGACTTGGACCTCAGACAAAGGAATCCAACCTTTGCATACCCAAATGCTCCCTATTTCAGGTGCGGAAATCCTTCCTGTACAGCATCAGGAAGGTTGGGACTGCCAGAATGCAACAGCCTACAATGTTGCACTAGAATCTCCTTTGTGGACTTCATCAATTGTGTTTTTTTTACCACTTCTTCTTTCTAAACCCAAGAATGTACAATAAGGTCCCAAAAGCCTGCATATCTTACAGAGAAACTGCTGTTTGCCTATAGTGCCAGAATCCTTTAAATTCGTTTTAGTTTTTGTAGCACGTTTCCTTCAAACAGGCAACAAAATTAGTTCCCCTGATGGTGTCTGGGTGCCGTAGCAGTCCTACGTAGTACGTGTTAGATGTGTGCCAAAAATTTCCCGTCACTGCCCACTCACTCTCATGACTATATTTCTAATGAAGTTTTGTAAGATGTGTTGTTGTGGTTTCTTGCTCCTGAATAAGTTTCCTTTCTCTCTGCTCATTAGCCTCTGAAGAAAATGAATGGTAGTAGCAGAAAATGGCTTCTGTCTCCTTTACACCTTTCTCATTTCAGTTCTGCTGTTCATTTCTCATACTTCTACTCAAGTGCTCTTTTGAACTCCTCACTTCAGTGACCTCCTTTCTTAATTTAATCTGGACAAAGCAGAGAGTTCATTTCAAGTCATAAATCTTGATTTGCTGTGTGCTCTTGGCAAATGTGAATAAGCTCACTGGCTCCTTTTAATCACCTATCATAATCGCAATAATATTTTTTAAAAAAATCTGCAACAATTAGGTCACCAAAGCAACTAGTCTCTTGTGTTCTATTGAGAACAAATCCATCCTCCAACTTGCTGCAAAATTTAATTATTAAAGCTTGATATCATTTTGGTTTCCATGTAAGGCAACCCCATAAGGACAATTATATCCTTTCGAAGGCAAGGTTACTACTGCTAGAACCAGTATCACAGGGCATGATACTGTGCTGTATATGGTAATACTACTACTTCCAACCACACACATTGCAACATTCGTCCACCTACCCAGCCAACAACAGCACTCTGCTGGCATCCAGCCCACAATTCTGCACTGAGCTAGCATGTGGAGGATCTGGTATCAATTAGTTAATAATTTAGCAATAGTTTGAAGATGTAAAGCAGCTACTAAAAACTAAGCCTTATTACTATGTTAACTAATTATTTTTTCTTTTACCTTTTACCTTTTTTCCCCTCAGAAAACACTATTGCGTTATTAACAGCTTTTAACATCTCCTTGTCCTGACATTTAAGTGTCTGAAATGTTTTACTGTAATTACACTGTTTTGTATCACAAGACCTAAGATGCCTCCCTCTGTATGAAAATTTGAATACTTAAATTTTGTTTTGAGAACCTTAACTCTTTCTATTAGCTACTTGAAAAAAAAGACAAGAAAACAGTGCGGTAAAACATCCGATTCATCTTGCTGGAGCAGCTTTCCATATTAAATTATTTCAGAATTTTGTAAAATTTTTGGGACACTGGGTTGATACTCATTTCCAAACTCTACTTTTCCTGATTCCCTCTCAGTTCCCCTCATAGCCCAAGGAATATCTGATACTTCTGGTGCACTGAGAAAGTCTCTCCTGAGTCACATGTTTTGAGGATCTGATTGGCACACAAATTGGGCTGCTAGGCACAATTAGAGATCCCGTATTTCAAGAAAGACTTGTAGCAAACACATGTTGCTTGAAATTTAAGAGGCACAACAGCAAAATTCAGCAAGACAGTTGCAAATGTTGTTGGTACAAGAATGATATATCTTCACATTCACCTTAATATACTGTATAAACTGCCCAAATGCAAACACATTTTGTCTGATGCATGTAGACAGAACAAGATCTAACTGTAGCATGCTGAGAATAACAGGACCCTTCTCCCAGAGTAAGCTTGCTTAGGTGCTGCACTGCACATAAAGAATAAATTGCAATTATTCTAAAACAAGAATTAGAACAACTGTACTGCCATATTTACGATGTTGGTTTCCACTTTTTGGCAGGACTGGGATGCAATCAAAACAATTTGAACTTGGAGATATTATCTTATGCCAACAATAGGAGCTTGTTTGAAGGCTAAGATGGCATATAACATGGTGTGGTATTGAATTTAAATTCCAATAAGTCTCACCAAAGAAGCTTAAAATCATCAGTCTCATAAACTTCATAGCTTTTCTAGAGTTATAAGTCATTAGATACCTTCAAGCCTGTCAGAAGCACGCCATTTATGTAACAGCACTTCAGCTCCTTCTGGAACAACTAATTAGATGTCCCTTTTACATACTTGCCTTGTTCAGCCTGTAGTTATTAGGGCATGTCACGCATTTTCAGTCAGTGCAAGGGCACTGGAGTTAGCTTCCTGGAATTCCACCAGGATAAAAATAAAGTTGTTCTTAATATGCGACACATCATTTAGTATGCCTTATTCCAAACACTCTGGGAGAGGAAAATAATGCATGCTTTGTCACTTGGGGCTATGTTATGCCATGTGGAACTATTTTAGACCTCAGTGCTTTTGAGGGAGACTGCAGCTAATCCCGTTTTCAGGTACTGATACCAAAAGTGCATGACTAATGTGCAAATCCTATACAAAACCTATCAGCCAGTTTGACCACTAAATGAGGATCTTTGCAAACCTCCCAGCCACAAACAGAAGATGCTCATCTGCTCTGCCATACTTGGGGGCAGCTGAGCAGACAGTGCAAAGTGGAGCTCTATCTTGGTGCACAAGCCAGGAAGTCCAAACAGTCCCATCTGGAAGCATAAACTTGAAAATGAGCTCAAATCCTGGCAAAGGGATAATTTTCTACCATGCCTATCAGTATGGCAGAGCTGAGCTTGTTCTCCAGAAATATTAGTGGAACTTTCTGTGGAACAGAGCTTCTTCTGAGCAATCAGTCAGCACTGTCTGGAAATTTGGTCTAGCTAGTGGTTAGTAAGATGCCAGTGATGGAGCTTATGTCTGAAATGAGTCTTTAGCATAATAAGCAGCAAGACAGCATCAGCAAACAATGTACTCTTATGGCAAGGAAGGCTAATGGTATCATGAGTTGCACTGGGAAAAGTGTGGCCCTGAAGGGAGGGTACAAAGGAGACAGAGACAAACTCTTTTCTGAGACACTCAGGGGCAGCACAAGAGGCAACCTGAACTAACTGAAATAGAGGAGGTTCCCTCTAGACATCAGGAAACACTTTTCCACTGTGAGGGTGACCAAGCACTGGAACAGGTTCCCCAGAGATATTACTGAATCTTCATCAGTGGAGATACTAAAAAGCCATCTGGATGTGGTCCTGAGCAACTGGTTATAGGAGGCCCTGCCTGAGTAGGGTGGTTTTGATCTAGATAACTTCCAGACATCCCTTCCAACTTCAACCATTCTTCACTAACAATCATCAAATGATAGTGTAGAGGAAAAAGAGACAGAGCTGCCCAAGTTTCTTACATTGATGATATGAAACTAAGCAAAAACAGCTACATTTGCACATGCCAAGGTTGTTAATTAACAGACAAAACCAAAATCATGGTGAGATTTGTCTAGTAGTACATAGTATCTTGCATCCCTTATTATCTTTTTAGTTTCTGTCTCAGTATTCCCTTTAGGACTTCTTCCTCATCCTCAGGGCTCCTTCCAGCTGCTAAGGGCTCTGTATAGCCTCCTTGGGCCCTTTCCAGTCAGTGCCATTACATCTTGCCATGAACCTGCCACTCTCCTTCAGTGTCAGCAGAAAGAGCTTCAGCCAGCAGGATTTATGAATGTTTGACCTCTCATACAGTCTGCATATCAATTCTGCTTCAAGCTCATTCTCCAGCCTGTGCTGGGACTTCAAAGCCATAGTCTGATGCACTGCATTGATTTTGCCTCCAGAGACTATGAGAATATTTACTTTCTCTGGGAATATTTTTTTACTGTGGCAGAAAATCAGACTTGGACAGAAATAAACAAAGAACTCTGGAAGAACATCTGGGATATCATACTACCCAACAGAGACATATCCTGGCCTATTTCCTCTCTTTTGCCTCTTGAAACCCATCCCTAGAGCCATAAACAAAGTAAAGAACAAGAACAACAATGTTTTTCAAGAAATACTTTTCCTGCATCTCATAGTAATTGCTACGTGCCTTTACCGGCAACCTTATTTTGTGCAGAACCTTCATTTGCCCTTAGACATCAAACGATAGCCAACTTTGAAGAAGTTTGAATACAGATCTAGTCTTTGCAGCTGAAGCACACCTTTAGCATAATGATGGAAAAAAAAAAGCTGAACACAGACAAACTTCTTCCAGAAATCACTCTAATGAAACAGCTGCTTCCAGCATGAAGTCATGCCAAAATCCTCCCCAACATGGTGAATAGAGTTCTGATATAAATTTACGAAAAGACTGACTCTTAAGCTTATAACATTACCAGATCCCTACACTGGCCTCTTAACGTAAGAGTGAGTGTGTTAAAGAGACTCGTTTGTTACATAGACATTGTTAGAGGGTAATACTATTACACAATTTTTTCTGCCTCACCAGATCCTAAATAGGAAAGCAAATTACAAAGAGTTATATCTGGAAGAGACAAATCCATGGTGCAATTTTTTCTCAGGTAAAGTAAATCAGCTATATGCTTCATACTCCAGAAGTTGCCCAAAAAAAATTTAGTATGCTGCTTAATATCTTTAAAAGGGATATTTCCAGCAATTGACAGATGGTATAAAATTTTTATTGTTTTGCTCTTGTCATACAGACACCTTAAACATAGATTAGAAAGCCAGTGATTTAGGCAATGCATGAGTACATAACAAAGAAGATGGCGTGGCATAAGCATCAATAGTATTTTACTTCAAGATACATGATACAGAGATGCATTTGTACACCAATGTTCTTCTCCAGTGTGTTCTATCAGTTTTAACCTTAGTTGCTAAGGCTGTGACATTTGGCTGTAAAAGGTCAGGGGTGTCCTTGAGATATGGATGTGAAACACATATGGGAGAAAAGGCTCAGCAGAAGGAGAAAGGGAACCCTTCTGAGGTTGAATTGTAAGATTTCTTCTTACAAAATGAATTCTTGACTGTGGCACAACAGCAGAAGCAATGGGACTAATTATGATAGCAATAACCATGATGAGAAAAAAATGAGAACAAAGCAGAAAAAGATAATTAAGAATTTTTTATTCAGCAAATGGGTTCATTTTAATAGAGTCTCGTTTAAAATTTTGTGCAATGAGAGCAGGTGATCACTAGTACACTTCAAATGTTTCCTGTTGTAATATTTGTTTAACAACGCAAAGTTTCTAACATTAAAAATGAACACTTATTCTGTGGAAAATACGTTTCTATAAGCTCATCCATGCCTTTACACTTGTCAGGTCTTCTCAACAGTTCTCGTCTTCCCTCAACTGGAGAACCAAACAAGAAAAGTTCATCAGGGCATCAAAGTTTGGAGTGCTTTCCTTCATGTGCTTACTGTTTGGCCTGTCCTTACTGGTAAATAAGAGTCTTTTGAAAGCAGCTCAAATAATGAGAAAGGACAATGGTTCATTATGAATTTTTTAATAGTGTTATGTTCTTTGATAAGAAATGTCAGATTGTACTGTTAGTAGAAATGGAGCAGAAAAATAGACAATAAACATCAAGTCAACATTAAGGAAATTAAAACATGATAATTACAGATGGATTATGAGAATGTTTTTAGAATTTATTTTATTTATGGACAAGTGAATTTTCTTGTAGAAAATACAGAAAGAATACAAATCAAGATGTAACTATAAGTTAACGTAGCAGGGGAATTTCAGGGGATACATGATACACTACTTTTTCTGTCGTCAGAGGGTATGTCACTACCTCTGGTGGTCTTAAGTAGGCTGAGAGGAATATAAATTCATTTCATATTCAAAGTAAAGTCTACTTCAACACTCAGGTCCTAGGTGGTGGTAATAGTATTTTTATCTTTATCAAATTTCAGGGAATGTCTTTGTATTTAGCAGACATAATTTACATAGTAATGACTCAGAATTAATTGCATGTCTAACTAAACAGAGCACACAATTCAGTCTTTTTAACACTCCCAAAGATATCCTTGTCTATCGCAGGCAAGGTGGGTAGGTAGGTGTTGTTATTATGCTTTCAGAAGACAGCACTATTGTATTTACTCTCATCTTTTACTCATCCTTTGATAATTTTTTATGATTGCTCTCTGACTTTTGGCCTACAGACATTTCCCATTCTAAAAGGAATTACAGAGATAGTAAGAAAGACGAAAGGATAACAGGAAGAAAGCAGTCAAGTAAAACGGGAAGAAATTCTGGAATGTAAGAGTGAAGGTTTAAAAGAAAAGTTTAAAGTAAAACAAAGCAAAATAAAATACCTAAGACACATCAGCTGGAAGGTAAACGTGAATCCTTCACTTTAAAGACTTTTAACAAGGGCAGTGCGACAGCGGCAGAGAAGGAAAAAAGGGAAAGGACAGCAATGGAGAAACTGTGTTACATTGTCAGAGGTTTTTCTTACGGTATATTTTGAATCCACACCATAAGAATGATTGGTTGTAATTTATGAAATAATTATCAAAAAAACATACCTATTTCTGACTGGAGAGAGCAAGAAAATCTCTCAGTCCACAGTCTCTTAAGAGGTGTATCTCAGCCACAATATGTTTGTTGAAAACATAAAGGGGTGTTTGACAGAAATTTTAAAACACTTTTTTTCTTTAATCAAGGAAAACAATAATTTCCCTTAAAATGTTTGAACAAGTCATACAGTATGGAATTCCTGGTAAAAATCAGGAAGCTCGACCTGTTGTAAGCCAAGCGTCCTATATCCTGAAGGAGTACCCAGCCTTTTGCTTAGGCCATGCTGGGATGGGTAGGCTCTAGCTTCATTTTCTTTTGAACAGAAACAGTTTTGAAATCTTGAAAGCTCTTAGAAGACATAAAAAATGCTTCCTGTCCAGCTCTATCCTGAAGATTCCTATATCACCAAATAAAATGACCTATAATGGCTAAAATAGCTTCATTAGTTATGTTTATTATTGTGTAAATTGCAGAAAAGTCATGGGACTCAAACATGCAAAGGTGGCAATTCCATTACCTACTTTCCAACACAACATATGTTTTCAATTTAAACAAATTTTACCATTTCCCAACTGCAAGTTGGATGACATACAACAAAACCAGTGTTTTAGCAGCTTTAGTACTATGGACATCACAGCCGTGCACGAAGCCTTTACCTTAGGAAAAAGTAAGACTTACAAAGAGCTTGTTGTAAAAACATCTGATCATCAGCACCCAGCTGGAAGTTGTACAACCTACTGCATAGCAGACTAGACTAAGACACAAAACACATGAACACTTGTCCTTGAAGAAAGATGCTTTGCCCCCTTTGTTTCCATGTCTACAAAATGGGGTAATAATACTTATCTACCTGCTGTGTAACTGAATGCTTTGGAAATAAGAGCTGGTTGTTTTCTGCAAAGTGGAGATCACTTGATATTTCTAACAGTATGAGTAATAATAACTCAACAAATGCAGTAGAAAATGTTTAAGCAAGCGTCAGTGGATTAACTCAAAATATCAAGACTGTACAATGTAGCAATGTAACTGCACTGACAAATTCTAATTTTGGGGTCCTACTTCTGTTAGGTTTTTAGTTCAAATAGAGCACAAAGTAGGCTTATTCATATCAAAAGGTCCAGTATACAGACACTCAGTTACAAAACCAGCCACTTCTTCCTCAGTCGTGTTTTGTAGTCTCCATTAATATCAGACCAGATATTTTGATGGACTTTCGGAGCTTATCTCTAGTCATCTGGCAAAATGCTAAGTATGATGGCAAAATGCTACCCATAAGAGAACGTCAAGATCTCTAAATTTTTTTGTAGTGCATAAATAAGCTTCAGATTAAAATATATTGTGAAAGCCTGAAGGAATCACTCTTTTATTGCAGATCATTGATAAAATCTTGGCTACACTTAAGTTTTTGGAGTCTTGCCATTGATTCGGCAGGGTACAGATTCCAGGATGGACTTTGAAATAATCAGATTAGAAACAGCTACTTTTCTGACTTCCAGAATTTCACAGTGGAAGCTGAGAAAGGATATTTTGAATGTTGAAGTCATTTAGGGCAGCCAAGAAGGATGTAAACTTGTTACTTTAGTAAAAGATTGACTGTCTGGAAAATATTATGAAGCTGGGCACTTATTATTTTTGCATTAGTTTTCAGAGATTTGAGGCACAATCTGTGGTATGAATCAAAGGTATGTATATGCATACTATACTCAGTGATACCAGTTTTATATTTATCTCTTACACCTATATGCAGCCCCATCGATACAATAGACTTTCATATGGCTTAAATTGATTGTAATAGACAATTGCACAGAAAAAAACACATAACATATAAGGGAGTGGTTTCTCTAATAAATATGTGAAGAATCTTCTTTTTTTGTTCATGCATCTATGCCTATGATATATATTCTTAGTACTTTTGACATCAGTAATACTTTTGTTACGATACCACTAATGAAAGGAATCAAATTTTTTCACTTTTGTATATTTTTTCTATTTTTATTTTTCCTAAGACCAATATAAATGCTCTCTTTTCCAGACATTCAAACCCAGGTAGCACAAGTTATGTGTCCAAAGTACCTTGTTTTTCTTTTTCCTTTCTCCGAAGACCACACAGTCAGTGATCTTACTGTTTTCTCCGGACTGCTTTCTGTTCATCTTCCCCTTCTGTGCTCACATAATCAAAGCAATGTTTATTTCTTATTCAGGAAATCTCCCGTTCTTCTCCTTTAGTCAAGGCCTGCCCCAAGGACAGTGGTTTGGACAGTAGCGTCTATTGTTTCAGCTGTCTTCTTCCAGAAATGAGCTTAATTGCTTCTCCCACCTAAATGACAAAGGGTTTACACAGTCATCACTATAGCCCATGATTGCCCAGGGATCAAATGCACTTCTGTTGCACTTAACCATATTCTGCTGCCCTCTACCATATTACTAGCTAAACCTGTGGGCTGAAGTCAGACTCTATGCACACATTCTTATTCTGACAGTAAATTAGAGCTATATATGATCCTACTAAGAGATATTTTTTGAAAGGCCAGGAACAGACATATAGATCTACTACTACTGGGATAAGCTCTATCCGGTAAATTGGAAAGACCTCAAAAGACCAATGAAATTCTTTTTCACAGACAAGTACATGTATACAAACATGTATTTTGGAAGAACATAATGGAAAATATTGTAATGATCTTTGTAATCATATACCCTCACACAAATTAGTTTCTCTACAATTGCAAAAACTATTGTCTAAGTACCCTGTCCTACTGAACTTTTCTCCTAAGGGCCCAAAACTATTTAGAATAAAGGTCCACCTGTTTGCCCAGTTTTCTTCTTCAGAAGGGCTGATTGTGATATTGATTGTGGTGACTGATGAAGGGGGCGGAAAAATAGGGTCGGTTAATTGCTGCCCAGGGAACAGGATGTAGAAGGTCTCTTTTGTTCCAGGCTGAGGACTCACTTGTAATAAAGACATACAACAAAGGTGTTCAGAAGACACTCTTGTAAGACCCTTCCCACAAGGGAATAACAGATTTTCTATATGATTCCTGGGTCTAGGGTTTGGGGTCTGATACTGTAAAATATCTGTGCAATCTGAGCTAGACACCACAAATAAGTGCAAATAAATATATCATGACTAGAGGTATTATAGCTCACATTATTAACAGAATAAAACAGCAAGAACTCAAACTCAGTAAAATACCTTTCAGTTTTCTTTTTGAATAATTGAAATATGTGCAGAACTCACATATTTTGAGAATTTCCACAGCCAATATTTTCTGGAAGAAAACAACCCTCATCCTGAACACTGCTGTCCCATGGGTTCCCTGCCTTTAGATTATGGGAGATCTCACATCTGTTCTCAGACCTGCCAACTCTAATAAAATGTATTTATTTCAAGCTTTTCTGATGGCTAAAGACAAACCCTAATAACTATTGAAATGGAAATCAACAACTGTTCCAGGCCACAGTAAATGGATTTGAGGACTAAGTAACCTGGCCCCCCTGAATATGTCTTCTACATAATGCCAGACAAAATTAGCATATTTGAGAACATGTGGTCAACTCTCATGGATGTGTCCTCCATTACATAAGGTCTCTTTCTCATTTCTTCTTTTTTTTATACTCTCTAGAGTAAGGAAAATACAGGAGGCCTAATAAAATCTTTTATCTTCTCCCGTCTCTCTTCTTTTTCCTCTAATAAATGTCTCTGGTGCAGTTGTGATTTACAGCATTGAGGACAGCAAATCATCAGTACTCCACACACTATTGTTTCGAACGAAGAGAAAGAGTTTTAGAAAAGCACAGCCCTAAAGCAAACAGTCCTGCTTGGCAAAGTCATGAACAAAATAACTTACTATACCTTTGGTGTTGAAAAATGTATGCATTTTCTTTTCCAGCCCTTAATGAACATCTGAAGAAAAAAACCACAACTAATTGGCTTTGAAATCTGGCTTGGAGAATATTTAATGTGTTTTCACTTATGTTCAAATGCCATAGCTAGAAAACGGTATTTCTAATGGTATTCATATGCCTGTGTTGTCACTTCCCTCGTGAAAGTGTCTTATTGTAAAGATTTTTATATTAGAAATATGTCAGTTTATCTAAAAAAAGAAAGGTAAAAACATATTTTTAGATCTGTTTCTTCCCCTCCCCCATCTACCTTCTTGCACGCATAATTAGCCAGCAATCAGGTATAATAGCTAGACATGTAAATGCTTTTAGTTTCATGCAGGTGCAAAAAAACAAGGTTATACACAAAATCAAGCTCTAAGGTTTAGTCTTTCAATAAAGGACACAAAGGCTGCCTTTTCTTGCTCCTCCAAACCAATTCCTCAAATACAGATACTTCTTTCACATATAAAAGCCAATAATGTAATTATATCTTGGCTCCTATGTTGTACAATGCAAAAATAATATTGTGTGGGTATCTGTTATGAGTCAGTTTTGGCATCAGTTTTGGTAATCTGGTGATAGCAACACAGGGAAAAGAAAACTAACTGTGGAAGATTAAATTGTTACTAGGAGAGTAGCAGAAAAATGGAGATTTACTTCAAGAAAAACTTGCAGAACAGGCTCCTTTCTAACTTAGAGGCATTAAGTTATTTTTTTCAGTTGCAAGAAAAGAAAAAGATATGGCTTTGGAAATAATCGCTGTGTATGAAAACATGCACAAAATAAGAAATGGGGAACTATCTATAGAGATTTCTTGGTTTCCCATAGTTAATGTAAAGATTACTTACCTTTGTCTTCCAGTGAAACTGAATTGTATTTTGAACTTAAACATAAGAGATAAAAATCTTCTTCTCCTGGGCATACACTGTTATCGAAAGGTGGTGAATAACGATTCAGAAATATCTTCCCTTCTGAATCATCTGTCAATATTCAAAACAAAAATCTTTGGTGGAACAAATGGTTCAAGGTGCACAGCCAGACAGATGTTCCCTGAGGGAAAAGATTCTGAGGACAGGGGCAGTAATGTGGCCTATGTGAAAACTACCCTAACCCTGTAGCTGACAGTGCACAGGGTTGTTGGCTTATGAGATATGGTAGTTACAGATAGACATTATTGAGGTGGCTGAATAGCTGGGTTAAAAGATTTTCTGACATGAAAAAAAAAATGAACTCAAAATCATCTGTATTGTGGTTATAAAATAAAAACAAAATGCAGGCACTGTGAGTAGATCTGGGTTTACAGTCAGAAACGTCACTATGATTTTTTTCATGCTCACAGATCATTGATTTGAAGTAACTTTTCTGAGAGTCTGTGCAGAGTCCTCACAATCAAAGTAAGTTCATAAGATGATAGAATGACCTGAGTTGGAAGGGACTCACAAGGGTCATGGAGTCCAACTCCTATCCCTGCATAGGACAACCGGAACACTCACACTGTGTTTATGGGGGCATTGTCCAAGTGCTTCTTGAATATTGTTAGGCTTGGTGCTGTGACTGCTTACCTGGAGAGTTGTTCTAGTGCTCCACCACCCTCTGAGTGAAGAAACATTTCCTAATGTTTAATTGAAACCTCCCTGACACATCTTCCTGCCATTCCTTTGAGTCCTATCATTGTTCACCAGAGAGAAAAAGTTGTCCAGTTTTACAGAGACAAAAGTCAAATCAGTATCACGCAACGGATTATCTTTCCTGACTGTTTTCAGACTTCAGCAGCTGAAATTCCCACCTCTGTGCAGACACAAGTTCTCACTTGCTCAGTGCCGAGTTAAGTACAGGAAGGCCAGATCCCTGTAAGATCTGGCATGCCCATGTTTAATAACATGTTTAGATAGCAGTGATTGCAGCCTGTCCTCTGTTACACTCCACTCCAGCCCAGAGCCAACACAGTTCCTGAAGCAAAAGGGAGCGCTGACTACTCAACAAGAAAGTAAACATTGAAAACATGCCTTTGCCTGCAGAGTAATCTAACCCAGCTGGTATTGAGACAGATGCCGAGGGTTTACACAGTGCTTTCATCTGGCTCTGCCACGCTTCCTGTCAGGAGGACAGCAACGCACAGTGCCAGCAGTGTGCGCCGGGGCAGAGCCATGCTCCCAGCCCAGGGAGGATTGGTGGAGGTAAAGAGAAGGGCCTGGAGCTTTCTGGGCGTTAGAGAGTTTGCATTAAGATCTTTAAGCTCTCAGGCTGAACCTTCTTGTTTACCTGCAAGAAAAGTCAAACTATCTCAGCATATGAGCATTTGGTACAGCATTAAATTGCAAATCCTAAGCCTGGAAGGGCTTTTCTGTGGCAACCTGAAGTTTCTGTCCTGCCATCCCATATAATGTCAACTTTTCATATTACAATCCTGTCCTTAATACCCTTGTAACTAAAATTTCATGCTTTTTTTGAAGCAAATTGCCCCAATGCCATGTGTCAGGGGCTACACCCATCACTCAGAGGCCCAGGCATAGCCTGCAAGAGCTTCTGAACTAAACAGCTACAAGAAATCCAAGAACCTACACCCTTGAAATGACAACACATGTTGCCACAAACAACTGGTGCCTCTCAGAGTCTATTCTCTGCACAAAATTGAAATACAATGTTTGTCGTCCTGAACCTGGTGGCTTGGAGGCACTGCCAGGCTCTTTGGAAGAGTACTCTGCAAACACCTCTGTAAGTCACCCCTGTTTCCCCTGTGCTCCTGGCCCAGCCTTGTGTGCATAATCCGAACTTTCTTTCCTCTGCCAGTAATGAGGCTCTCACTCTCAGAAAGCCAAAAAGCCACCCATTGCAGCTTTCTCCATTAGGCCATAAATGCTCTTGAGCTGCTAGAATCTGTTTTGTAAATAGAAAATTAAAATGAAGAAGAACAAAAAATTCTCTGCTCAGCTTTACATAGCCAGAGCCGAAAGACAGCTGTCTTGAGTGGCTCAATCCTGCACATCCTGAGAGACTTCTGAAAAGGGCTGAGTACTTTCATTTGTAAAGAACTTAATTTGAGATAAAGGTAGCAAAGCACCTTCAGTACCCCACTGGATGAAGCCACATGTTGTTGGGACTACCACTGCTTTCTGTCATAAGAGCAATTGGTTTTGAGAATAAATAAGGAAAAAAATCTCACACTGACACCAGTGGGAAACCTTGGCACATACAAGGAACAAAACATTATGGCTGAGATCTTCTCTGGCTATGGGAACAGTCTTATTCTGCTTATGCAAATTATATATACAAATTATGCCAATAATTAGCAAGTCATTCTGGTTGACTGTATGATAATAACAACAGTAATAATTATTATTGTCATTACTGATGTTAATGTTGTTTGTCACTATTGTTGTTGTTCATATTTATTCTGATTGTGCCTTGAGGCCGGCCAAGAACAGTGTCCATTAGTGCTGTATGTTACAAACTGAAGAAAACACACCAATACAGAAGGGAAGGGAGGGATGGAGGGCAGAACGACGCTCCAGGGATGCTGCAGCCTCCCGTGAGTATTTGTTTCTCAGCTGGTGAAGTTAGGCTAAGTAGAGAGATAAGATGTCTGAGGAAGCAGCAGGGCACATTTTTTTCTGTCAGGGTCATGCAGTTGTTAGCATCCCCGTGTGCAAAAAAAAGTACATCCATCCCTCAGATTTGGATGCGTAAGAGGTCTGTGGGAAGTGCATGAAGTTGCATTTTACCAGCTTTTGGATAAATGCAGAAATCCCTCAATTACCAAGTCATCCTTCTTGTACAGACTGGGATTTTGGGCTGCTGCTTCTCTGCCACTAGGTACAGCATGTCTGTTTTACCTTTCACACCTATTCCCAAGAAAAGTCAATGACAGCAGGGATTCTCTTAGCTTATTGCATTCATACCTAAAGAGAGGAGGGAAAAAACCCAAATCCAACAATTAATGAAAGTAAGAACTGGCCTGAATCTTTCTCATTCCTTCCTCAAATGTTTTCCAGGTATTTTTCCAGATATGGAGAAAGTTCTTGCCAGCCACTGTTCCCTTCTTAAAGTGGATGTTCTTCCTTTCCCTCCTATGACCCTTCAGTAACTTCACCAATCACTTCCATAACAGTAAATAAAACAGGATACAGCAGGTTGTCCAAGCTTCATGACAGGTAGCATGGTCCAGCTGAACCCACATAACTAAATCCTCTTACCCCACAAAGCAGGTTGGCCTTGATACTACTGAGTGTCAGGATGCAGCCCTGCCATGCAGAGCACACTAACACAGGAAGAGACCGTGCTGTCTCAGGCTGCGGCTTGTGCCCATGCTTTGGACTTGATTTTATTAATGGAGCCTGCTACTGTTTCTCCTTCCTGCCATTTTCAGAGTGTTTGTTTATTGTTATATGAAATAAATTTAAAAAATAACACCCTCGCCCAAATTATTTGTTCCCCCCAAAATGCAAGAGATTGTCTCAGTACTTGAGTTGTGGAGATAATAAGCCTTCTTGAATTTTGGAACACTTAATGGCTTTTCAGCAACAAGGTTTTCAATTATTAGAATACAAATGTAGGCCAACTCCACTGAAGTAAAATCTTTTATTCTTCATTTACTCCCATATAATTTAAAGCATTGTGATAATAAATAGAGGGACTTCTTAAATCTCAGAGGTCTGCGTTTCTCAAAATGACATATGTGGCTATGATTTCCTGTGTGAAGTACAAATTATCAAGAGTGTTCCTACAGAGCTGAGAGATGCCAGAAACCACTTTTTTTTGTCTATATTTCAACAATTGCTCCTATCTTGTTCTAACTTTTGTGTAAGTAATAAGAATGGATTAACCTCCTTCCCTTCTTTTTTTCAGTCTCTCTGTATTTTCACTCTTCATTAGCTTGTGTTTCTCTGTTCTTTCCCTCTTTACCACAACCTCTTATTAATGGAGTATGAAGTAATTTATTATCAGTCTGAATAAAACATTCAAAACGACAATTTTCAAATGATTCTACATTAGGAGGAATTAGCCTATTCAAAATGTGTGATACGTCATCATTTTGGTACCTAAGAGTATCTAGAATGAGAGAAATGTGTTACAGAAGTCTTCTGACAAGGTTTTTTACAATCAGAGAACGTATGATCTATGTATTGGGTACTATGTGGGAAATTCACAATTACATACAGTAACCTGTTGTTCAAAAAAGTTCCAGATATATTTTGGAGGACTCTGTGTCTGTCATGGGAAGGATAAGACACATGAATGTGAGGAAACAGTTTAAAGGTTCAGCTTCCACTAGAACAAACATGAACAACCTTGAACTGACAGATGTAAAAGGACAATTGTTTAACAACTTCCTTTCTACAAAAAGACAATATTCTGTATCCCTGTAAAGTACAATACTCCATACAATATAAACACAATGCAAAACTGCTTAACAAATTACATAGCAGGGATAAGAATATTTCAATAGTTGGCCTTATTTTCTTGATTTTTAATTTACCAGAAGTGTTGGCTAGATCACAGTTTACAAATGTCTTAGTTAATTTAAATCTCCATTCCTATTATCCCTTACTGAGCTTCCTGGTAAGCTGAGTAGCTTTCATAGTTCCACAGGATAGTTTTACTTAATAAAATAGTATTTATATTGGACATTGAAAAGTTCTCTGTGTCAAGCAGAATGTCTCAGATTAAAAATTAAAATGTGAAGGAAATATTGTGGAAAAACACTCCTTTGAATAAAATGAGCAAGGCTCTTCCAGATTGTCAGACAACCACAAAACAGGGAAATGCCCACATTCTGTAAAAGGTACTTTCTACCCATTCCCCAGGCTTCTTCAGTAACTGTACTCAGTGATAAGGGAAAGAGACAGAGAAATACAATGGTAATCAGCAGATACATAAAGAAGCTGATCCCATCTGCAGCTCTCACCATAGTCGACAAATGTTTTAGGTGCATGGCTTGGTGATATTTTCATCTCCTCTACCACTCCCATTAGTACTATTGGGTTGAAACAAAATAATTTTAGGATGGGGCAAGAATAACCATCAGAGCAGGAAATTCACCCTGATGTTCCTTCTATTCTATTCTAGTCATACATATAGAAGGCTCGAGGTTAGCACTGATCCACGTAGCCTGTGCTTCTACAAAGGACTGTGTTATGGCCATGCACTTCAACAACTTCCCTGGTTAAATTAAGCAGTCAGTCCACAACCACTCCCCCAAAGAACTGACATCCACTGTTGACTGTTTCATGGACTAACTCTGATATCACCCCACGGCCTATGGCAACAGATTTCTCCATCCTTGTCCATTTCTTCATCTCACCAAAACCCGAAGAGCTGGTGAAATACAGTTTTGTCTACTTCTGTCCCACTATGATCAAAAGCTGTCTATAACAGTTGTGCATCAGGGGAAATGCATTTGTCTGCTCAAATGGCTGTTTTTCTGTAAGCCATAAAAAAGAAGTGTTTTTATTTATTAAGTCAATATACACACTGAAAAATAACACATTGAAATTAATTCCCGCAGTGGTGTTTTCACCGCACCTTTGCCTTCTTGACAATAGTAAATCTCTGCAGTTTATCTTAGACACTGCTCTAGGATCAGACATTTACATTTATTTTAAGGAGCTTGAATTTAAAAAAAAAGTCCTCTATTCTTTTTCAAGTTGCATCTCTTCTACTATTCTCAACTCTTCTACTTTTTTTTCCAAAAGTACTCACATATATTTGAAACAATAATTTTTTACACTAAAGCATTTTCTCAAGATTAATAACATAACCAAGCATCGTACCATTTTTCTTGGCAACAATCATGAGCTCATTTCATCCCTAAAGTTTATCAGTTCATTTCAATTCAGCAGGACTTTATTTTTTGACATAAAAAGCCATACAAAGATTCTCAAACTATAAAAGAGACAGACACCCTCAGGTACCTGTCATAGGTAATCAGAATTCATACTCAGAATGTGTCATTTTGCCTTGTACATCCATTTGTCGGGAAAGTTAAGTCTTGGGCACAGATCACTGCTTTATAAATGGATCATCTGTTGTCTAAAATACTGAAGTGGAAATACATCTTATGAAATATTCTGAGCTTTCCTTCTGTTGATTTTCTTTCCTAAACTGGAATAAATTGAGGGATTATATCTTGTACTTCGTAGCTAGAGAACTTAAAGAAAAAGTCTTAGAGATCTAGTGAACACAGATTCCTCCTGGGAAAAACACAGAAAAGAAGAGTCAACCAATAAAATTACAGCATAATTAAACTGAAAGATCTGTCTGATCACAGAAGGAGATGACAAAGAAATGAAACAAAACTTACCAATGAAAATTGTGGCAAAAAAATTAAAATATTTTACTAGATCACTGGCAAAACGTCGTAACAGGGGTAAGCTTCAGTAGTCTCTCTTACTATCATCGTGACTCTTCCATAGTGGATACACATCAAATGCTTGTATTAGTTCAGGATGCACATATCGACTTTGGCAACACTTTCAGTTTTAGATGTCTTGTACTTTTGATTTTTCTAAGGGAGGAGTAATATTTACCACGGGCCCACTGCAGAACAAAAGATAAAATGTGACATCGACATGAAATACTGGAAAAGCCTAAATTTTAAGCATGAGGTAAACACTAGATTGGTCCTTATCTTTCAGGGGAAAGAGCATCTTTCTAGACAGGAACATTTGACATTTCTTAGTCACTAGCCCTCCCATCTCCACTACAAGGAGTTTCAGCTTATGGTCCTGATAACTGCATGGGTGCAATGCCAGTAGATTTATCAACATATGAGTGTCCATGATGAGGATACAACTGACCTTAATTCTACTTTCAGACTCCTCTAGTGACTTGCTGTACAACCTCCAGCAAGGAACTTCTTTGCATAGTTATTCCCAATGGGATAAAAAGATAATGATGTCTGCTTACTTTGTAATGAGATTTGAGGACAGCTAATGAAGTGCAGGCCAAATTTTGGGCATCGACAACATTTATGCAACTTTGTTGGAGTAGCGTAGTTAGTTTTTGCAGGGAGCAGGAGCTGGGATGGGAAGCAGTAATTGGAAGTGAAAGCAGTTGATACAGGAGGATGTTTAATGCAGTGCTCTGGGCATTGAACGTTATCACAGAGGGTTTAATTGCACCTTGTGTGCCTCATTATGTCTCAGAAAAGGAGAAGGCAAGTGGTTTACTGTACAAAAAATACTTTCTCTTCAAATTTTGCTTTGCAAGTGAACTTCAGTCTGCTTAATCTGTAGCTGGGTGCTCTCTGCTATCTGCTTTGAGTGGCAAGGTGGGCCAGATGACCTCCAGACCTCCCTTTCAACCCAAATTCTTCTTTCTCTTCTTAGGTACCATTGCCTTCGTTTCCTCCACCTCTTTTTTGCTGCTCTTTGGAATCTGTAGCTCTTTTTTAGATATACTTCCCTAATTTTTTTTTTGTGTGGGCCAACTAGGGATTGTGAAAAAGTTACGAGTGTAGTTACTTTTCAGACTAGGTCATCCTTGTTTGCAAAATATACCTCAGACAGAAGCTTAGACCAAGTAAAGTTCAGAACAGTTTTGAGAATGCAATTGCCAAGGAAAGTTCTCTTTCAGGTTTTGTTTTCTATTTTGTTATTATATGTTTTCAATGAAAACCCAAGAACATCTTGCCACCTGCTTCATTATTGTCCATAATTACATCAACTGTTTTCTCTTCAAGTACAGACTCCTATACAAGTTCATAAATTACTTCTTGCAAGCTTTGGCTTGCTCATTATAAAAATGTAGAAACAGTCCTATGCCAGAAAGTGGGAAGTTCCACCTCCCTACATACTGACCCCAGTATACAACTGTCTTTGTAAAGATTTTGAATACTGGAACCAGATCTGAGAGGAATACTGCTGTGTTATTCAAAAAGGGTGTAAACTAGTGATCATAACAGGTGCAATCTTTACTTTGACATAAACATTGTGATGATTCCAGGAGGAGAACCCATTCTCTAGAAGTCAGCAAATTGCTCTTTCATTGCAGAAGTGTGTTGAACCAGGATATTTTTTTAAAAACAAAATATCAAAGTGGGTTTGCTTATCTGGAAAGTACTTCTGAGGAAATTGAATAGGATGTTACTACAGGAGTTCACATTGTAGGACTTGCACAATTCTGAATTGATTACAGAAGTTTCTGAAATTTTGCATTTGATTCAGGGTTTTTTTGTAGTTTGGAACGTCTTCATGTACATGAATATTCTCCTTTTGGATGAGCAAGTGTTTATGTTGACATGGATAAAAGAAACAGTGTTCTGAGGGTTTTTTGTTTGTTGTTTTTTTTTATCTTACTATGCTTTAAAACCTGCTAAGTCAAAGAGAAGGAAAAGAGAAAGCCTATGTAGAGACCAGTTTGCCTAGCAATATCACTTATGTCCATGGACATGTAAAGCATTTGGTGCACTTTTCCAGTTTTCACCATGACAGCATGGAGGGAGAGGCTGCAACTCATCATTACACAGACAGAGCAGATTCAGCCAATATCCACTCCCCAACTGGGATTCCATAAATGCATTTAGCATTTCAAAAACAGATACATCAAAGAACTGGAAGAGACATTTGTCATCTATGTAGAAGTTTAATTAGGCACAAATCAAATAAAGTCACTATCCATCTAGAGGTTTGGAAGCACAAACAGTCATACATCTTGTAACTTTTATTTTAATGACTCAAAATGCTTTAAGAGTACAGTGGCCCATCAGACAGTGGACAACATATACATTTTATCAAATATAACTCGCAGTAATATGCTCATTCACACAATGTTTTGGCACCAGATAGAAAAACTAATGGCTTTTCACTGTACTCTCTCTCCGTTCTAGTATTAAGACATGACTAGCTAGGCTTTTTATTAAATGTTGTCCAAAACAAACTCTAACATAGGAAAGCACCAAGATGAAGCGTTAAGCAGATTCTTCCTGTCAGAATCAGTGAAAGTTTTGTGAGCATTTTATCCATAGAACGGCTTTAGCCAAGCTAGGAAGGAAAGCTATGTTGAAGTTTTGCTAAATTTTGTGTTATTTTTTGTTTGAATTCTTAGAGGACCTGACGCACAGAGTAAGTTTTCTTTCCTGCAAACACGGCTGAGTGCATGAGGCCCCACTAAAGGTCTAAAAGGGAAAACCATGAAGCACAAAGGTGATCAGTGTCAGAGCAGAGATGAGGGAAGGACTAGAGGCTAGTTATGCAGTACAGAGTGCTGTGATACAAAGGGAAGAGAGACAGACTAGTGGAAATCAGCTGGTGTTCTCATTTGTGCATTACTTTAGATGCACTGACAGAAGAGGACATGATGATTTATCTGGGAGAAAATAGCCTGGTAGTAGATACAGAACTCAATCTCATTAAGATAGAGATGTGTACCATATCCTTGAGGCAGCCAATATAGAATATAAAATGGATCTGGAAGAACCATGTGCAAAGGAGTCAAAAAAAGATAGAATTGAAAATACTTAGATAAAATAGATATTTGATAATGTGACCCTTCAGGCTTAAGGGTATTAAAATATGGTCTAAGATGTATTAGATCTTTGTGTTAGCAAGCCCAAAAGGCTTACATATATTCATTAGATATTCCAGCAGATATAGCAAATGCAAACTTACTGGGCCCCTTTGAAGAAGTATCTGACATGATGGGTTTTCTTGATTCCCAAGAAAATCGCTTACAGACAGAAAAATCAACATTGATGTCTTATCATCCACCGGGTAACAGTGCCATTGCCCCAAAAGTGATATCACAAAGGCAAGTCTAGGAAAAAAGGAGTAAAGAGGTATGCAGCTAGAAAAAAGTTAACCCATTCTGGAATGCTAGAATTGCAAGAGACACAAATTATTTTAGACCGTGATCTGTGCACATCAAGGTTTAACTTCTCTCTGTGGCTACTACTTGAAATGAGATTAAAGCTGCTTCCAAAAAGACTATGACTGATAAGCATTGACCTTTGATGTTTGCCTGATTTGATATTGTTTGCTGAATTTCATTACTTAGCATTTACTTATTATTATTTATTATTATTGTTATGCAGAAGAGAAAAGAAAAAATGCCTGGTTTTTATCCCAAATTAGTGGACACTGTGAAATTCAGGAGTTTTGTGGAAGCCAATCAGGCATTAGTCAATATTAGTAGATTTTCATGTCAAATGCTTTTTTGGAAAAGAAACAGATTAATATGGAGCAGGCATTACACAGTTTAAAAATAAATTTCCTGTTATTAGAGTAGATCACTATTACAGGATGTTTGCTATGTAGAATAAACCTTTGGGGATAGCAATCATATTGGACAGAGAGCAGATTGTGACAGCAATAATAAAGTGTACAGCACAACAGTGTGGGAAAAGGCAGAAGAAAGAAAAAACTACCGTAGTGTATATCCTTAACAGAGATTCACACTGAGATATAACCTTAAATAGTTACAAGACCTGAAAGCTCGTTCTCTTCTTTTCCATACATTTCCCTTGTCTGATAGAATGAAAAAGAAAACACAGTTTTATGGATTCATTCCATTGTACTTTATTTATTTCCTGATCTGTACAAGGCTTAGAATCCATGTGCAGTAGTGACAAATACTACATATCATGCTATTGATCAGTGCCAGCATATAAACCCACCAAGAAAACAAACTAAATGCCAAACCCCATCTGACAAAGCCTGAGAGGAAGGTTGAATTGGATGCCAGACTCTGAAAACATCTTGTTTGTCTTGTTTAACACAGAAGACAAGGCCATGCGATCTCCAGCCTGCTTGACTGCCCCCAGCAACGAGATATAACCACAGATATCTCAGCTGGATTTTAATACACTGCAAAATTGCTACCACAAGGCTGAGAGTGTCACAGCAGAGCAGGACTCCATCCACACAGGACTTTACAGAGCTATCTCAGCAGCTTGACTTGAGGCCAGATGCAAACAGGAAACCAATACACCTCTTTTCATCTGCTGGTGTAGTTATTTTCTTTATCTGGGGTTTTATTCATCACCCCAGTATAGGGGCACTTCTACTCACAGCATCTAAAACAATCACCTGCACCAACTCAGGTTTCCAAAGGGTTCTCAGAGGTATCTTAGGGATAGCTCCATGCAGTAATCAGGTCTGGAGTCTTGCAAGATCGAGACAAATATTACCCGGTGTCACAGTTTTATGTGATAGTTTTAAATGAAAAGAAGCCAACTGCAATGTCAAAACCACCTACAACATGTGAACTTTTGGACCTGATATGGAACAACTAACACTCTTATCATTCAGTGATACGCTTACGAAGTTTAATCACCTACCACCTTCTGGTGTGGTATTGATAACATAAACACTTTCTGGCAGTGACTTAGCCTTTCTCCATAAAGACACAGGGGTTGGGCAGTGTAGGACACTCTGGGTTAAAGTTTTGGGGTTCAGTAATAAAAATTAATTAGGAAGGACTGTTTTGGTCTTCTCTGATGTGAGTTTCTGTCAACTCAGGCAATGCTTTAAGCAAATGGAAAAGACAAGCCATTGGTCAACACATAGATTCAGTAAAAAAAAATGTGCAGCCCTATATTTCATGAATGATGTCAAGGCAACTTAATGTTCTGCTGTCTCCCTAGGAATCTTAATTTAAAAGTAGCACTGTTTCAGCAATGGGAGCTGTTTTTACCTAAGACTGGATTGTGATTAGTCAATGGACAAGTGCTTAAAGTGAATGATGGTCTATGGGAGAAAACTTCAGCTTGCTGGCTTTGGTCAGCTATACAGATACATAGATACAACTCAGTCCAAGGAGGAGATGGAGGAGCTGTGTTCTCTGTATGTTCCACTGTCATTATTTCAGAAACCGTCAGCTGAGCAAGATAGCCCTAATGACAGAGTCTGTCCAAAGCATCCATTCCAAATCAAGAAAGAATGTCTGCACATGCTTCTTCTGTTATTCTTCAGTCATGTAGTGTTATTGCAGAACACTTCATTGCTTTTTCTTGACAGAGGGTTTGGTGCTTGCGCTAATGAAGCATAATCTCCACTTTTCCCAGAAATGTTCCCATAGTATTAGGGTGAAAAAAGTGTAACTAATTTCATACTATGCCAGAAATCTCTCTCTGAAGTGAATCCCTTGCTGATGGTGGCATATGGTAGTTCTGGTGCATGGACAGGAGTCAGCAGGCTGGATTCTCCAGTCCATCCATGATGCTCTGTGTTATATCTGGTACCTCATAAAAGCTTTAACTGCCTACTTGGCTTTAGTCCTCTTTGTAGGGTCCAGATGCCAAGGTACTGGTTGCACCTGGGGCATCACCAGCAATGGGAGGAGATGTCATGACCTCCTTGCCCACCTTCTTCTCAATTGCTTAAGCCAGCTGTGCTAGTTATTTCTCAACACTTTACACAGCCTGAAGCCTGCTTTTCTTTATGCCAAAGCCTGGCATAGGCAATGCCCAGCACAGGCAGAATAAACTCCTGACCTTTGCTATTCTGTTCTCACAACTTGCAAATGAGCACAGCTTGGCTGGTCCAGAAGCCTGGCCAGCATATGACAAAAGGGAATGAGGAGTTAAGTGTTCCTTTCCTCTCTAAAATATCTGAAATTCATTTGACCACTCTATGGCTGGAAGCCACTGCACCTGTGAGTACATCCCAGGGGGTCACTGTGGCCTGTCTGCCTCAAAATGTCAAAAAAACTCGGCAGGTTCTGCAGTGGGAAAGTGAAGAATAACGGAGTCTGCACCACTGGATTTTCGTTTTGGATAGTAAAGCACTATTTATTTTCCTTTAATTATAGAGCAATCATGCTCTTCTGAAACAGGGCTTGCAGATTTCACTGTAACTTCTATCTTAATTGGATGTTTGTGAATGTAAAGGTTTCTACCATGACTTGTGGAATGAAACAAAAACATCATTTCTACATTAATTTAATTCTCTTACTTCCACCCGTTCTCTCACAATCAGCTTTCCTTGATATGCTTAATCTTTTGCAATGGTTTCCATGGCAACTTCTCTTCATTGTGGTGCCACCAAGGACTCCTGTAATCAGGAAGCCCAACTTTGCCAACGGATTGGGTTTTGCCTTTCACACCCCCGACTCTACCACAGCAGATGTCAGCAGCACCACTGCTTCCTCCTGCCCACCCCACCTTCCCCACAGTCACACCTGAAGGCAAGGGCAGGAAGCACAAAATAGGATGTTATTAGGGTTTTATGACAATTACTACAGCAAAGCTCCCTTTTCAAGCTCTGTTACACATCACTGGCTACTGCTGCATTCCTATTAAATCCCCATCAGAAAGGTGAGGCGCTCATGGTTATTCATCCTCGGAAATTCAAAAGGTTTCTTTGCTGTCACAACCAAACCCACAAAATAGCCTGCCTACAAAGCACAGCATCATCTGTGCGGTGTTCAGTTACACAAAGCAGTCTCTTCTATACAGCACAATACCACAGCTGTAGTGTACAGTATATGAATTATCCCATACTATACTGCATACATCCATAGCAGTAACATACAGATACAGAAATTAACTCCTGCTGTATGGCATAAAACCATAGCTGCAGTAAATATCTGTACAAAAATAGCTGATGCCAGGCTAAACTGGCTCCAGCAGTGTTTGGATTACACATTGCAAGAACTATACTTTGTTGCTCTAATTTCCTTCCTACAATTTACCTCTCCATCCCCCAGCCCAAAAAGTTCAGAGGAATGGACTGTGTGACTGGCAGATCAAACATGATTATTAATCACTTGTAATTACTTTTCTTGGCCCAGTTGCAGAGCCTGGGAAGCTAACCACAGTCTCTAGAGTGCAACCTTAACTACAACATGTTTCTGAACCAACATTAGCTCATTGCTAGTCATGATTAACCAGAAAGAATTTTGAAACTTTTTTTCCATGAAACGTCTCAAGCCATGTATGCTGCACAGATCAGCATGAAAATCTCTGCATATGTATCGCTGTGATTCCAGCTGTCCACTGACTTTGCCAAAACCTCAGAAGTTTAGCTCAGGCTGAGCAACAGGCAAGTGTTTTTCCTTCCCCTTGTCACAAGCAGTATGAACAGTTTAACCACAGCAATATAATTTTCTACTGCAAAGTGGATAACTCATACTTTTTTTTAAAAAAACAATACGACATTCAGCTTCGGTTCAAGTCAACAAGTTGTTTACTAAGTACACTAGGTTTAAATGCCTCCATAAGGATAAACACCCTCTTCTGAGGAATGTCTTCTGTCAGCTATGTGATAATTAACTGATGACTACAAGGTAATGAAATGCAGAAAGTGACTTAAAAAATAACATCTCTCTCAGCAGAGCGCCCGCTTCTTGTGTCTAATCACCAGCTTCTCATGTCCAGTGTGAGAGGCCTGGGTACAGTCCCAGTGCTTGTCTGAGGGATTCCTGCCCCGTCCTATGCACCCATCCACAGGAGCATGTGACTATCCCAAAAACTAACTTTTGTTTGCAGGATTGTCTCTCAGCTCAGTGATTTGATCTGGTTTACCTTGCCAGTATACTCTTGTCAACAAGAGACAAGGAGCAGGAGTTAGGGTCCGGGAGGAAGTGAGGTTGAGACCTTTCCTTTCAGGACTCATTTTATGCACCGTTTTTCTTACTGTATATACTATAATGAATATTACTTAAAAGAAAACAGATAGTAAAAAGGAAAACTGTGATGTCTACATCTACACCTCGAATAGCAGAATCTTTTCTTAGACCACTCTCATCTCCTTTCCGCAGTAACTCACAACACTGCTTTATGAGTAGGAGTACATCTGTGTTTTCCTACTGCACAGTATGACCTGAGACAGATGAAATGCTCAAACCTGCTTATGGCTTAAGCTAAATTTGTACCTGGGCTTGTTTGCATTGTAACAGAAAAAAATTGCAAATATGTGGCAACATCACAGCCATTAACAGATACCCAGTGAATGTGGTTGCCATATGGTTGTGGAAGTGACTGGCATTTTTCAGCCTCTGGTCTTCAGCTAACTGCTGTTTTACAGGCTTGGTGGAAAAGGCTGATGGTTACAGAGCCAGTTGGGTGACAGAGAGGGAGAGAACAGCTCTGACACTTTTTAGCCAAGCTTTCTTAGCAATCATAATCAAGCAGGAGTGATAGTTCTCACTGTCTTTTGGCAGTAGTAGGCAGGTTATTGCTAATTGCCAGCTACCTCTGAACACTTGGCCCCTTTGGCCTTTTCCAGGGCTTGAGCAGTCGTTTGTGAACTTGAGAAGCAGCAGGTGAGTGCTGCAGAGGCAGAGAACAGCTCACTGTCCATGGGTGAAAGAGACTGACAGGAGGGTAGAGAAAAGTCCTAGACAAAGCAAGGCAAAGAGGGAGAACAAGAGCAGCTTATCCCTTTCTGCAGCACAGCCTTGCCTCCTGGCCAGCTGTTATGAGGAATTAGTTCAGGGCTTTGTAATAGTCTGAATGGCAGAAGATCTACATCTTCAGCTTTAGGGCATAACACACAACAGAAATGTAACCCACACTGCAAAATTTATGGGGAGAGAAAAGGCACGTGGTTTAGTGCTCAATATAGTGAACTTACATCACCTGCAGAAGGTACCAACCTTTGTCAGGGACTCTGAACTCCTGGTAAAAACTTGTTACAGTATCCCCAGTTAGAGACAGTTGTACTGAGCAATCAGCCACTCAAAACAACTGTTAGTCCCATGTTTGTGTATTTGCTCTCAGGTACAAATGAAGCCATGGTGGCATGGGATGTGCATAACAGAGGCAGGCAATCATCCCTCCATAAGAAAGGTGTATATACAGAAGAGAGAGAGCAGTAGCTGCTCCTTTCTGTATGAGGGGCACTGAAGAGTGCCTCTTGGATTAATCATTGTCAAAGAACACTTGAGTCCCTGGGAATAAGCTTGAAAGGAAGTACACTGAAGTAAAGTGAGTAGAAATCTTTTGAGAAAAGTTTTAAGCCAAAAATCTTGAAAAAATATAATCGGAGAAAATATCTCTTCAAGAAAATGTTCTCATTTTTTGTCCAACTTACATCTTTATATTCAAATAATTGTTAGTTTTAGTTAGAAAATAACTCTCAGGCTCTTTCCTGCCCTTGTTGCTGTCTCACTATTTAAATGGGACAATCAAATGTCCTACAGTTTGACTTTCAGCAAAAACAAGGTAGACCTGAATGTCTAGTATAGGTAATTCTAGATTTGACATTTGATTTGCCGTTGTAAATATTAGTATTTATCTTCCAAAACTTGAATGAAAACACCATGACTGTTTATATGAAAAATGTGTCTGTAAGTATTTACAGTCATGATATTTTATCTTCAAGAAGGGAACTCAACGCTGAAAATCTGACCCTAGAAAAATTAGTAATGGATGTTCCAGTTAATATTTCCCAAACATTCCTTTGTTGCAATGCTGGGCAACTTCTTGGTTTTAACGCTTCTATTTTGGATGAAGGACTAGTAGAAAACCATTTTTCTCTAAAATGGAACCTTTACTACAACACAGCGGAAGAAAACAACTCAGACATTTTACGATCCCCAAATATAGTCAACCATTCAGACTACGGATACAGGAGTTGCCATTCACAGAGTCCTATCTGCTGGTTTGGTTTGGTTTTCTACCATGGCCATAACGGAATCTTGTCTTTAGCCTGACCTCCCTGTCTGGGCTCCCTGGCTAGCAAGGTGTCCAGCCAAGACCTCTGCCATGGCCGGGGAAGCATTTTGTGTTCAGACCTCTCTGATTTGAAGAGCCTTGTCATAGGCTCACAATAGCCAATTCTTGGCATATTTGTTGCACTTCTCAAATCCTGACACACCCTCAGTGAGATGCTTTGCGCATAAATCTTGTGCACACCTTGAGAAGGCTTTCTCTCCACTTTTACTTTCCTGTTTTCCTGGAGTTTCCTAGTAGGAGAAGTCAACGGAAAAACTAACAACAGCAATAGACCACAGGACGAGATAAGACTGTTATTTGTTCTCCCCTCAGCCAGCACTGCAGTCATGCTAGCTGCCCTCTCTCTATACCTCCACCAAGGCACAAGGGAAGCCACCTTGTGCTGCAATCTCTCCTTTCGTCCAAAGATCATCCCTTTCAAGAGCCCTCTGCAGGGAAGGAATCCATCCCATTAACTAATTTATTAAAATTTACATTACAAGTATTAGCTACTTAAATAATATCACTTCTTTACCCTTTAATGCATGTCTCTAGCAAAACTTTGATACCTGAATAAAAAAATCTCAAAGGGACCAAGAAGTTTATCTACCCAGTCACCCATTTGATTTGGTGTTATCTTTGTTTATTTTTGTTTCTCCACCTACAGATATACAAAGCAATGAGAACAAGCTGCAATTCCACATACTTGTCTTTGATCCTTAAGACAAATGTACGGTTATTAAAATAGTTATCAGACACTTACAATCTAAGTGTTGCTAATGGATTTTTTTTCTCCTTCTCCTTTCCCCTCTTCATGATTTATGCAACATTTGCTCACAGGAATGCAGCTCTGGCTGATGCAGCAGTATGAAATAACTTACCTGAAGTAAAATAATAACGGATCTTTGGGGAGATCCCACCGTGAAAGGAGCCAAGATTAAGAAAAGCAGAAGTTGAGAAGGCTGTACTGAAATGAATCCAAGCAAAATATGCATACACCAGCTACTTCGTTCCAAAGGAGGCAGGTGGCAGGCTTACGTCCTCCTGTTCTTCAGCTACCCATTTCCTTTTGTGGTCATTTTTCATATGAGTTGCTTCCTTTTCTTGCAAGCCAAAATCTGAATATATTCTTTCTGTACTGTGCTTGCAGTTTCCAATACAGCTTACACGTAAAATAATTCAACCACAGCTTCCTACATTCCAAGTTTATCTTGCTTTTGCAATCATTTTCCTCTCCTCTCTTCTGGATATTTCAGCATTAGGAGGATGTGGACAATTCAAAGGGAACTGAGAGAAAACAAGCTGAAGGAATTGAGAATGTGAATGGAGTCACATTAAAATCTGGCTAAATTATGACATAAGGGAAATGTGATATCTGTCCAATATTCACCTATTTGGCATGAAGGAATAACTGAAAGATTTTACCCTGGACTCAGTATCTTAACATGCTAATACCAGTACAACTGAGTCACAGGTGTATTCAAACAATCAGTTCAGGCGAGTTCAGTCAGCCCAGAGTATACAAAACCTTCCTTCTGTTTTTCCAGTGCCTAAGAAATGTATGCTTAACCTCTTTTTCAAATTCTATCAAATAGGTCTTGTTTGTAAGATGACCAATTTCAGAATATTTCAGACCATAAGAAAATGATGTGTATTGCTGATGCCGTTGTAGCTATGGGTTATATAAAACTTCTTCAGTTTTATATAACACAATATACACTTACGTAGTTGGATTAAAATAGACGCATCATATTTGTGAAAAATGTTTTTTACTTTAGCCTAGAGTAGGATTCATAACAACACACTTTCAGGTGTTCTTGCAAGTATTAATACTAAATGTGACTGATAGCTCCTGCTGCCTTATATATGAAGGCAGTGTCATCTCAGCACAGACAGATCAAGGAAGAGATGAGTCAGATATAAAAAAAGCCAAGCCAAACCCAGCTGTTTCAAATCTTGCAGAGCTAGTGAAGGCTTGTTGGCTTTGGATTTGTACCCTATGTTCTCTATCATCCTAAATCTTCCTCACATGTATCAGACCAAAAGCACTAGTGTAGTATCTCCCAGTGCTTCCATACCACCCTATGACACTGCTGGGTCTCTCCATCCTTGCCTTATGAAGCAGAGATTTGCCTTTGTTATCCCAACTACAACAGCCTGAGAAACATCCTCTTTTCATTATGAGGCCTTTCCCAGACCTTGCCAATAAGCAGGGAATGGAGGGTTTGATAGTGGAGAGCTTCATACTTCACTGTCATCATCTCTGTGGCCAGGAGCCCAGACAGATATATTGCCTTTGTGCCTACCAAGGTAAAGCTGTGAGCAGGCTGACTGGGACAGTGGAGGCTGAAGTCTCTCTCCCGAATAGGATCCTTCTGCATTGGTAAACATAAAATTTGACATCTGTGAGACGTTTAATCCTTTGTCAAATTTGCTAAACTTTCATCATAGCTTCTAAAATTCCTAGGGGAAGGCATGAGGTGACAGGCAGAGACACACAGGTGAGTAGTGCCATTGTATATGTTTCATTTCCTTAGACAATCAAAGTAGGAACTCAGGATATAACACAGCAGCACTACCCCTACCTCACAGAAGTGTCTACTGAAAAAATACAGGAAGTTGCTGCACAGATTTCTGGCTTCCTCATCCCTATTTCTCAAAAAAATAAGGTTTTTTTTCCATAAATACTTTTTATGAAATCATATTCCTCTAATCCAACTTATCTGGACATCATTCTCTCCTTACTTCCTATTTCTCTACTGAAGGAACCATACTGATACACACGTATAAAATGTGTATGTCCCATCAGTCAGTAATTGGTCAGTAATTCAGCATAGTTATTTAAGACCTAATTCAAGATATTTTTTCCCCAGCAAAGTATAACTAGTTTCACCAGCAAAAAAAAAATTAAAGTAATCCAGGTTGGCAATTTAAAGTTATTACTGGATTCATTAGAGCTTCAATATCCTACCTACTGCTGAGCTGCTGACAGGACGAGATTTAGCTGAAATCAGTGGATCCAATTAGAGCCACGGGTCTGCACATTGAGCATTTCCAGAGTACAAATTATTGGTGACATTTCTAAACAGTGATTGACAGCTGAAGCCAGTGCACTTTTCCTACACGACTTTGCAATGTCATTATGAGCAGGAGTAGACTTTGTAACCTTTCCACGGTACCAGCAGAAAAAAAAATCAGCTTTCATTTTTTTGCTATCCTTCAATTTTCAGCGTAGACTTTTTTTTTTCCCAGAACAATTGGACTCTCCCAACATAACTCGGGATTTGAATTTGCATTATAACTTACTGAGTCTGCAGTTCGCAATGGGCCACCCTCTGACGTTGGGAATGTTAGATCTATATTTGCGCAGAAAAAGCAGTCTACTACACAGATACTAAGAGCCCCTCAGCTTCTATTATCAACATAATATTGTGAAAAAGAACAGTGAGTGGATGTGCGTTTATTCATAATTTTACTGTCCTATACAATGACTTCTCTGGGTGTTCTTCTAATTAATTAAAAATCATTTTGGTATGTCATTTATTCGCCCAACTGATTCCCAATTACATTTCTCTACAAACCTTGCCTCTGCTAGAATATTATAAGCACATTCCAAATATAAATAATTAATAAGACAAGCATGCCTTTCTTATCATATGTTGTATGTTATCAACTGACTCACACCTCACTTTTGGTGCTGCAATCACTTTGCTTCCAGCATCTGCTCAAGTGTTCATATTCTTACTGCTATTGCAAAGGAACAGATTTAACCATCTTGGATGTTATACATGGTAAGATAAAGAGGCCTGCATGTATGAGAAGTCAAGGTCAATTATCTCAGTGTGGTTTTCTGTTATTGGTTTAACACATAGTCAGAAATTTAGGCCCTGATCATGTAATTATTTCATATGCAAAAATCACATGCACATCAAAGTGAATTAGCTCAGTACAGAGAGGGACTGCAAGATCAAGCATCTAGTAAAATGTTTAATATTTCAAGTGTATCATTCTTCACAATGGTGGACTGTCAAAGTAAATGACACAGATTAATACACATTGGGGAAACAAGTCAACCGATTCCATTTCTGTCTTCCTCATATAAATAAATACTGAAGATTCCATGACATGAAAGAAAGTCATGAGAAATAAAATTTGATTGGTAAAATTTTACCCCAAAATACATGTTCAGTAAATGAGTTTCCACTACAGAATTCGTTATAGCCTGTGGTGGATTGACCCTGGCTAGATGCCAGGTGCTCACTAAAGCTGCTCTATTACTCTTCCTCCTCAAATGAACATGAGAGAGAAAACATAATGAAAGACTTGTGGATTGAGATAAGGACAGGGAGGTCACTCAGCAATTATCACCATGGCTAAAAGAGACTTCTCTCAGAGAAATCAGTTTAATTTGTTACCAATCAAATCAGAGTGGAATAATGAGAAATAAGCCCAAATCTTAAAAACACCCTCACCTCCACGCCTCTTCTTTTTGAGCTTAACTTTCCTCCTGATTTTCCCTTCCTCCTACCCCTGAGAGGCACAGGGGGACAGGGAATGAGAGTTATGATCAGTTAATCACGTCTCTGTCGCGTCTTTCTGCTTAGGGGAGGACTCCTCGCACTCTTCCCCTGTTCCAGCATTGGGTCCCACCCACAGGAGACAGTCCTCCATGTACTTCTCCGATGTGAGTCCTTCCCATGAGCTGCAGCTCTTCAGGAACTGCTCCATCATGGGTCCCTTTCAAGGGGTTATCTGCAAGGTTATTTATTTCACATGTTATCATTTCTCTCTCCAGTTGAAATTGCTCTCACACAGCTTTTTTTACCCTTTTCAAAATATATTATACCAGATGCTATCACCATCACTGATTAGTTCAAGCAGCAGGTCCATATTGGAGCAGGCTGGCCCTGGATCTATTGGACATAGTGGAAGCTTCAAGCAGCATCTCACAGAAGCAACCCCTGTAGCCTGCAACTGGCTGAATTATTCATTAGAGATAACACACCCAATGAATTTATCATAATATTATTTATACAATAACAATGGTCACCTGAGGCTGATGGCATTTGTTTATTTTCTCCACTATGTGGCCGAAACTTTTATAGTGGGAACTTTTCCCTTCTGCAAACTGGCCAATAAAAATAATTTTCTTCAATTCATTTATTAAAGAATAAAGTAGATATTTTCCAAATTAGAGTTGAAACCAAGTATGAATAATTGTGTTTATTCTCACTGAGATTTACAATATTTTCTGGTCAACTCTGCAAATGATGTCTCATTCTGTCTGAGTCCATAAAAATCTCATTCTTTATGAGTATAAACACAGCAAAAAACGTGGTTCTAAGTCACATTAACTGTTATTATATTGGAAACTCAAGGTAAGATGCCACTACTAAAAACGTAATTGAAAACCATACATAGTTTCTCAATAAACCTGAAAATGTAATTCTGCTGTCAACAGTTTACCTCAAGGGAAGTTGCATCTTCCACAAACAACACAACTGCAGGAATCTCTGTCAGTCATGCACGGGAATCTTGATCCTCTGTCAGTCCTGTTGTATTGCAAGATATGGCTTTGGAAAATTGAGTTGGTTTATTCCTAGAACACATTGCTGTAGTAGTCCTGAAGTGTCCTCAGCATATCAACAGAGTCTTTGTGGATCAGCCAGACCAATCATCCTGTTAATGGAACAGCAACAGTGATGAGAGCTCTAAAACGAGAAAGGAAATCGTCTTTGCATTTAGCTAAACTCTGGGTTCACCAGTTTCTTCCCTGGTTTTGAAGATCAGTGGCTTGGTCCCTCTGGACTACTGGGCCTCACTAAATGGTATTTCTTCATTGTCCCCTCCATAGTGCTTTCCATTACCCTTCAGATGCAGTTGAGAAGAATGCCCTTGGTTTTGTCTTCAAGTTTTTTACAAAGTTGTCTGCTTCCCAGTCTTGTTCAACATGGTATTATTTCCTTCCTTATGCCCTTAAAGACCCTAATTTCCACACATTCCTGACTTGTAGATCCTGGCTAGAAAGTTCTCTCAAATGATATTTGACTGTAACCTGCTGTATACAAATATCCTGGGAGAGAACAGAGGGAAGCTATTGATCTGCTTGCTCAATATCCACCATTCCGTCTGGGATGCATAAAATTCTGAAACAATATGTTTTGTTGCCTAAAGATGCTTTCAGTTTTCCTAGATGTAGCTGCACTACTGAGTAAACAAGTACCTCACTGCCAAGAATCCCAGCCAATAGTAGCTGTCCCGTATACTCTTGGTTGAGCTTGTATCAGAGAGTGGCCTGAGAACTCTAATGCTGCATTCTGCAACATCTGACCATTGCTGTAGATTGAAGACAACATGCCTGTTTGATTAAAGGTTTCTTTTCTCAAATCCCTCTAAGATGGATACGCTCAAAACAGGTCCGATGTCAAAAAACTCAATGCCCTTAGGTTAGGTTATCTTACTCTACTACATATTATGATTAAACCATTACTAAGCCTCAGAAGAAATAGCTGCCAAGCTGTCCATAGGAAAAGAAAACTTTTCTATAAACAGTTCTTTTCGCATATCCTGTCGCTTTAGACTTGTTGCACAACATAACCTCACTGTAGAGCTGTGCTGGAGGCAGTTAGATTCCTGAACTGACTGTGAAAATTGCCTTCAGAAAAATCCAGGAACCTTTGCCCTTTCTTCTCCAAGGAACCATCCATGTTCAGCTGGGCAGGCAGTGTTTTTTCTTGTTTGCTCAGTCTTGCAACCAGAAGACTGGAATGAAAGGTAGAGAGTAAAGTTCTCTAACCCATCCCAAAATCTATCATTATTATTTTAATAGCACCTCTCTCCTTCTGACCCAGGTAACAGAAGCAGCTGCTAGACCTTTCTCATTCCTCTGGACAAAGGCTGCACAAACAGAAAAGTAATTCTACTCTAGAGTAGAAGTCAAATCCAGAGGACTAAAATAATGTTCTGTTCCTCCAGGTTCTCTGAGCTGTCAAAATACTGGATCAGCCTTCAACTCCTAGGTCCTCTTTCTCCCTTCCAACACGATAATTTGCCTTTCCAGTACACACACAAGAAATCATATTCAGACCTAAGTTTCTGCTTACACCATAGAGACTTGTTACTGCTCCCATGGTCTCATTCTGCAGTCTTTTGGATCAGATATGAGCTCACATTGTCTATACTCCAAGACAGCTGTTGCTGCTACTGTCTTTTTTTTATAGCAGAATGCATTTTCTTGGCTTCAGCACAGGACTAGCCACGTCCTCAAAGCTTAAAATTGTGTTGGAGCAAAAGCAGAACTTGTTCCCACAGCCTGCAAAGATATTCTGGAAGTGTCCCTCTCATCTACTCATTCTCCCATCCTCTGTTTTCCTCAGTATGTGTTTTTCTCCTGACAGTTTCATAAAACCTCCCAAGTCCTGAAACCTTGATTCCAGCTCCAGTATTTTTCCCAAATATTGTACAAACCAAAGCCTCAATAGAAGGTTTTATGAAACTCCAAAGACTTATCTATGCTTCTTTGCTCCAGGCAATATATAACAAATAAAATCTACTTCTCTCTAGAACCGCATCAATGTTGAACGTTTCTGAGGTTTTCAGTGACCAGAGTCTTGGTGTACTCCTTCCACTTACTTCTTTCTTTTTAAAGTAAAGCAGTCAATTGACCTTATGACCTTCCAGTTAGGAAGTCTGCTAAATCCATGTCTGTCTGTCCCAGAAGCCTGAGGTTTCTACACTTTTGATTGTACCTATCGATGTTGCCCTCTTTTTCAGAGCTGTTTCCTTTAGCTGTTAGTCCAACAGCATCACACTTATAGTGTGCTTTGTCCACTCATATCTTATCTCCCACAGACCCCTTTCTGACCTGTACATAACACCATTTCCATGGCCGCAGATTGAAATGGCTTTGCAAGGTGCACCGAGTCCTCTGGTTCAAGAAAGAGGAAAGCTCTGAAAACTTGTAATTAAGACTTTCCTCCTTGTGGTCTGCTTATGAGTACAGCCACTTTTCCCTGTGACTATTATTTCTAATACACCCTCATTTTTCAGAAGGTACCAATCACATGGGCAATCCTTTATGTAGTGATGTTCCTAAAAAGGTATGTGATGGAAAAGCCTCTCCAGTCATTGCATATATATTTAAGTTCACTAGTCACACAAAACTAATGTTAAGTTATTTTCATATTAGGGAGCTCACTACTACCTAAAAGGGGAAGCCTCTTCTGAGTCTTGCACCAGCACTGGCATTTAACATTAACATTGAAACACTGAAGCTACTCAGTAACTAAGCAGAAAATAAGGTAAGCCAAAGAAAACCTATAGCTTTGTGTAGTCTTTTTGTGTTAAATCATCTCAAGTGAAGAGTCAAGTCAACCAGAGTTGGTGCAAGCTAGGAAGGAGAGAGGGAGGCATGCACAGGGCACAGGTGAGGCTCAGGACCGACCCAGAAGCAGAGAGGACAGTGGAATATCTCTCTCTCTTGTAGCAGGAAGCATCTCACTTGTCCTCTTATCTGCCCCTCTACATGCATTATCAGCTCGTTCACCACAAAACCTCACCAGCTGAGGCAGTGAGAAAGTGTAGCTGAGGAGGTCTGCGTTAGTCAAGGCAAAAGAGATGTCCTTATAACCTAGCCCTGAGGTGGTCACTCAAATGTCAAGCGAATAGCACTTCAGCTGTTTGCATTGTTGGTGATTTCATTTTCATTAAAGCACTTAAAGGAAAGGTCATATTGTGGAGTTGTGAGTGAAGTTTCTTTTTCTTGACAAGAGATCTGACTTTCCATAGTTCAGATGCATCGAGGTACGTGGATTGGGAAGTGCATTTACATTCCTGTTCAGTGAATTAGAGTTAGGCAGTAACCATGCCATACGTTGTAGAGGTGACAAGTCCTGTACCACAAACAGACAGTAGACAGTTTGCACAGCAGAATGTTTCATTTTATTGGAAAAGACTTCTGAATAACAAGTACCCTAATGGTATTCAAAATCAGATTCTAACTTGCAAACAAGGCAAAAAACCTACATTTGCTGGGTAGTTTATTTCCAATAAATAATTCAACCTCTTCTAATAGAAAGTTCTCCACTTTAAAACAGCAAATCAGCTTTGCACAAATGATTCCCAGTGCAGTATTTGTTCACTGGTAGAAATCATCTCCAATGAACTCTGGAGTGTAGCATAAGTTTTGCAAAAATAGTTTGGCTGTCCTGAAAAATGTTAACTCCAAAATCCCCCCTGCTCTTTAAGCATAGGTTGGTACATAAAATAATGAGAGCTTCAAGCATCCCCTTCTCTTAAAGCTATAATTTATGTCAATAGATAGGAGGGAATTAGAGCAAAGCATGAATTATCCTTTCATTACAATACTACTTTCTAAAATTTATATTTTAACCATCCATACCATGAGCACAAAACTCAGCAATGAAAGGCTTTAAAACTATATTGGGCAACAAGTGATAAAAGATTATTTAAAACTTACCCCTATAAAACCAATCTGTTAAAAATATCCACAGGACAGCACAAGATTTCTGAATATATGTTTACTTTTTTTAACATCTATTTTTTCTTTACGCTTAAAGTAACTCAAATTCATTATAAAAATTAGGACACTCCTAATAGGATTTTTACTGAAATGTTATGAGGTTTAATTTGTGTGAAAGAACAGACAAGTATTCATTTGGTAGAAGTGTGGAATTTGCCTCACGTAACACTCAGGACTTAGCTAGAGCTTTGATAGAAATATTATTTGGTAATTATCTGCTCTTCCCTTGGGGACAAGGTAATTAATTCTGTTCCACAGTTCACAGCATATTCTGGTTTTACACACATGAGGGATGAATTTTGGAAGATTATGATCAATAGTTACTTTATTGACAGCTGATAACTCATCATCCTGGCAGCTCTATCATGACTTTTAAAGAAAGAGCAGGAACACAGAAGTCAAACTCTGATTCTTAACCTTTTTTTTTTTCATTGTGGTGGTAGGAGACTAATTCTGAATGAAAATATATACTTAAAATTAGCTTTCATCAAAAAATTAGATGACATTTTATATATTAACAGAGATAATAACTCACGAAACATTATATTTTTACGTAACTCACAACTAAAATAAATCCCATATGGTTTTCTCTATGTTTTGATTCTTTATTTCTTTTCTTTAGACTAAAGAATAATTTAAAGTTCAAGTTGAATACAAGTTTGAGCAATGAATTTTAGGGATAGGTGGGGAGCTGAACCTCTCCCTGGAGTATAGTTTACGGCATGTGACATTTTCGTCCATTACAGAGAATCTCTGTGTGTCTGGAGTTAAGATGTTCATCACAGCCTACTCAATCACTGTATGATGTGTTTCCTACTTTCAAAGAGTATGTACAAAAGAAGCATATGCCAGCTGATGGAAAACAAAATACAGAGGTCCCAGAAATGCTGTCTGTGTGAAGAGGAATGTAAAAATATTCCTATCAGTATTTTGGACTCAAATATTACTCAGTGGAAAACAACGCTCTCAAGAAAATTGTTTGAAGTAATTATTTTTGCAAACTTTTTTTTTCCTGCATCAGGGAAGTCCTAGTTCAGTAGAACTGTGGGGGAAAGGGCTTACCTCCAGGAACTCTTATATCAGATCCTCGTTCTAAGTCCACATACCATAGCCTGAACAGACCATTTTGATTAGAGAGCTAGAAGTATGATTTCCTCTAAGGATTTCTTATGAACAAAATCTCCTGGTATAAATGCAAAAATGCACCATGGAATTCTTTTTCTTCAGTCTAGCCTATCTCTTGGTGGACCCGGTATAAGTTTAATCACAAAGAACTCCTGTGTAACGTACGATCCCCTCTTGGAAGTTTCTTTCTAGTATAAGCTTGGCTATAGTTTCCTGGCGTTGTGAAAAATAATGCTAACAACATTTCCTGCCCAACAGGAAAGTTGTGTCAATAAATGAATTAAAGATGTCAAAGGATGGAGCTATAAAAACACAAATACCAATACTGTAGCTAGAAACCAAGAACTTAATGTTCTCAATTTTTCACTGTCCAAAAACACAGTCATCTCTGAAACAACTGAAATTCTCATTTATTCCATCAGCTACTAAGGGACTTGGCACGAGCCACTTAAATGGTGCTGGCCTTAGTCAGTTTTAAAAAAGCTCTTGGATGTAATCTGCCAATAATGCAACAATTAGACATTTTACAGGAAACTATTCCATTGACAAAAATTAAGTTTAGGAAGAAACAGTCAGAGGACTGGAACTGGCTGCACTTCACAACAGTGCTGGTAATAAATCTTGACAATAAAAGGGAATGAATACTTAAGCCAGAAAAGTGAAATCAGTAAAAATAAAACTAGAGACAAATTACATTCATGTCCCAGATCTCATTCAAATATCTGACTGGAAAAAATGCCTGCCGTGATAGCCACAGCATCCCAAGACACCCACATCTGCCTTCACCCATGTAACTTTGCCAATCAAGAAGACAAATAATGAATGATGTTCCACTGCTCATTATGTGTGCCTCAGTTTGTAGCCAAGATAAAACGCTGAAAGTGGATAGGAAAACAGTAGTTATGTCCAACAAAGATGCCCCTCTAGGATTTCTTCCAGACTCAGAGCCACATTTGGAGTAAAAAATCCACCATCAAATGTATGAAAAAACCCTTCCCACAGAATGCCTCTGTTTTTCCACACAAGACACAGCTTGGCTCTGGCAGTGCAAACACCCACTCTTACCTCAGGCAGCCAAGGACACAGGACATGAGTAGTTCTTGCACTTATCGTTAGCACCTTCTGTGAAAACAAGTCTGGGCCTTTCATCACAACTGGGAAATAAACTTTGTGCCAATCTACAGGAAGAAGAGTACCAACAAACCTCTACATTTATATTCCCGTTTTCTGCATAAGCTATTTCATCCAAGGCTGAAACACACAATTTGCAGTAAGGTTGCAGCATGAAGGTGCATATAGTCCTTTACCCCGCCTCCTGAGTATGAGATTCCACAGAGCTCCTTCAAGCACAATTACTTCTGCAGCATCCTGGCACATGCCTTGCCCTGGATACACTTGCATCAGCCTTTCTGTGTGTTAGACCTTGCTGTCTGGAAACACTCCAGTTAACATCTGAATTTCATGGAGAAGATCAGCACAAAACAAGCGCCTTGGTTGATTCACAGACTCAGTTCTGCAAGATTAACACAACGCTGCACTTGGCCTCATTACTTTCTCACTGCTAAGGAGCAGGAGTAATTACTGTGGATGCAATACCGGCTGATAAAGCCATAGTGTCTTGCTGTTCTGGTACTGTTTTAGCTGATACCAGTCTGAGATTATCCACAGCACACTATATTGGATACAAGGAATGAAAAGAAAAACAATGAAGCGAGAAAACCTCCTTTGCCTTTTTTCATACTTCATCAAAAGTTTGTGTCGTTCTTGATTTCAATACAGGGTGAAGGCTGCGGGTCAGGTTTCAATGGGGACAACTCAGCTCTTCCTATCCTAATTGCTCAAACTATACTCTTCATGATTAATTCTCTCATCAGTGTTTCAAGGTCTTCAGGGATTTTTGGCAAAGATGACTATATTATCAGCTGATCTAATGTGGCTTAGGTGCTCTCATTTATCACGATGTCCTTTCCCTCCCTGTTCAAGGTTTCTATAAACTTTTTTCAAAGCATGAGGCAAATTGTTCCAGTGTAACAATATCTTCTTGTCTAGTTCTATTCTTCCACTTGATCTCTTCACTTTTGTTGTCAATGCTTAAATGTCACTGTAATACATTGTTCACATGCTCTGGGATTCCAAGAAGTCTTTCTTCTTCTCTAGTGTTTCTCATGCAGTGTCTAGGGTTTTTTGTGTGTACACCATTTGCATTACACACACCATTAGGGGCATGCACCTGCTCCTCTTGAAGCCAGTGGCAATATTCCCACTTATTTCAGTAAAAGCAGGTTCGGACCCAGTGGTATGCCAACTGATAGATTAACTTTCAGACAAAACACAAAGAGGTAGCACAATTTCCAGGAATATGATTGGCCATTTGAACAAAGGAGGATTTTTCTAGTTGATACCGTCAGAAAGTTTTCTGTATAGAATCAATGCCTCTTTTGTTTATCCATTGCTGAAGACCTGAATAAAACTGTTAATAAACTACAAAATAATAAACTACAAACTAATAATAATAAATAATAAACTGTTAATAATAAACTACAAACTAATAAATAAAATACAGTCCAGTGGCTTTTTCATAAAGTGAACTTTATTAATGTAGACACCATTAACACCATAGACTAGAATTTCTTATGAGGTAAAGGGACGCCTGCTATTTGAAATGAATGAAAACATATTTGTGGACAGTCAATACCAGATATTCTCTGAGTAATGTCTCTGCAGTAAACTGTATTTCATCAGTGTAGAAGCACAAGGGTTTGAATTAATAATCTGACGCAAGATAAAAGAGAGCAAAATTGTAGAACATGAGGGAAAACATAAAACATTATTTTGGCCGCTGTGACAACTTTCAAACAGAGCATGTATTTTTTATCTTAATAGTTTGGGGACATGGAATTAAAAATTATGGGTTGAAATGTCTTTACCGTTGTTCTACCATAATTAGTATTTTGACCACGTGGAGTCTGTGAGAGGAAGAACAAGATTTTAGCATGCAGTGATTTAAAATAGGATATAAGCTTCATCTTCTTTTACTGTCAACATCAGTTTCTCCTTTCTCTAAGTTCTGGTGTCTTTCTGGAAGTATTTAAATGAATCAGGATGTATTTAAAGTTTGTTTACAAACTAAAACACAGGACAATCCACATTCTTTCCAAACCTGAGTTATTGTTTTAAGTTGAAATCTTCAGGAAATCAGTGACTGGTCAAAATTTTCTGAAAACTGGAAAATCCTTTTACTAGTTCTTGCTTGACCCACAATTGGCTATATTGTCAGTCTTCTAATCCCAAATACAAATCACCAGTTTCACTGGTTGTGGAACTGGAGTATAGATTACTATATTGCAATATAATATACTGTACTGTAGTTTGAGACCAAATTAATCTGTCTCATGATGTAAACTAGATTTAAGTCCTAGCCTCCAGAAATTGTTCTGTTAATGAATTTCTTCCCTATCCCTTGATCAGAAGTAACAAACCCAATCTGACAATCTTTAATGACATTCTCATGGAGCTCATTAAAGAAATTGGAAGTATCTCTGAGTGAGCAATAGGATCAATGTATTCTTGATATTGCTGCTAGTGCAGTGAGTTTTTACCTCAGCTTTTAGCTCCTGTTGATGACACATGTGTATGGCCGTGTTGTTTAGAGCATACCATACACAGGCCAAAATGACAAAAGGAAAAAGAAAAGAAATTCTTGGTGTTCAGCAAGTATCAGATAAGGCGGTATCATTTTACTCCCTGTCAGTTTTGCACAACTCCCAGAGTTCCCCAGCCAAGGAATCTTTCTCTCCAGCCTTTTTGAACTGATAAGAATCTAGTGGGAGGTCAGTTGCCATGACTGCATACCACATCCCTTTTCTCCCTGATATTATGCATTATAGCATTTATTATGGAGTCACTCCAGATATCAGTTAGACTAGGTAAGAAAGTGTGAATCTTAACCTTAGTGGTTTGAAAGGTAATTGCCTTGGAGAGTATGAAACAGATCTCCACATCCTTTGCTAGTCATAAGTTTCATTAATGACTTGATCAGTGTTTTGGCAGGGGGCAGGCTTTCGGAAGATATCAGCCCAGCTTCTTTATTTTTATCTTCACAACAAAAGTCACTGAAGTCTCCTTCCCTTTATTAACAAATACCTGTGGAACATTAAAACATAAACTTGAAAGTACCATGAATTGCCTCTATAATGTTCTTCATTATAAGCTTATGTTCCATATGAGGTTATTGCACTTTGACTATCAGCTACACTGATCTTCCTGAGCAATGCAGTCAATTTTACTGTGCACTTCACACACAATACGGTGATTTCTTGACTCCTTGGAACAGACTAATTGAGAGGATGTGCTGTATTACAGAATACAATTTGCCTACAAAGATTACCATCTAGCTCATTAATTTTACATTACCATACTATGCTTTTATAGACATCGCAATGCTTTCTACAACTACTTACTGCAATCACAAAAATGCACAGATATCACTATAGCTATTAAGGTGATGAAAATATTTTTAGAGATGTTATTATTTATTTATATTACAGAAATACCTCCCATTCTTGGTCAATATTGGGACCCACTGTGCCAACAGAGAAAATGCGTTCCCTGTCCTGAAAAACTTGGAGTCTGGTTACACAAGTCCTAGGAGCCACACAGTATGACACAAAGAAATAAAAAGGAAAAAGCAGGAGATATGACTTGCATTTAAATAAAAAAAAATTTACACAACTGGAGACCTCGTGTTTTCTAAATGTACGTTATAGGATAAATAAAAGAAAAGCTGATAAGCCATAAGATTGAGCAACAACATGGTGGAAGTGATTGGCAGGGGGACAATTGAGGGAAGACTGGACTGTAGAGAGGTCTCACCCCAAAGGGACATCTTGGGATGGTATTTGAAGGAAAAGAATTAAAATGGATCAGATAGAAGTTGATGTCATGAGTGAAAAAAATGCTGCAGGGTTAACATATTGAGATGTAGTATTTTTGAATGGTAATATTACAGTAATTTGTAAAGTGTCTTAAATAAGGAGCTAGATTAACTGACTATGAGACAGCATACGTGAGCATCAGTATTCTCAGTGATGCTCTGGGAGAAGCCAAGAAGAAGATTTTATCAGCAGAGGTTTGGAGGAGTCAGAATGGATTCAAGTCCCTTCTGTTCAAAGGCCAGTGCTGACCTGGTCTAAGGAAAACCTTTCCATTTTACAGAGACTTGAGAAATTCTGAGAAAAATGGCCTTTTATTTCAGGGTGAAATGGTAAATAGAAAGTAGAAATCTCTCTTGAAAATGAATCTTAGTAAAGTTCTGCTTGAAAGAATCCAAATATTTTGTTGTGAGAAATTGGAGTGACATTTTGTGGCACAACCATATGTGACCAGTACCATCTGAGACACCCACGACACCATTTGGAGGAAGCAGAGTACCTGGCAGGGCTCCTTTGATTGCAGGAGTGATGACATTTACAGCGGAGTTTGGAAAATTACTCCCTGCTCTCCCACAGCAATGGGTCTGAAGCCATGAGTTTGCCAACTCAGAGGAGGACATCTGAGATTGCCAGAAAGAGTATTACAGGGCCAGGAGCTGAGTTACAGAACTGAAGTCCTCAGGGTTTCCAGACTCCATGCTACAGAGGCAGGAGACTAAAACAGCAAGACCAAGAGTTGCCTTTCCCCAGCTCATCACAGTAATTCTGCACAGTGTGTTAGAATCTCCCTGTTACTCCCAGTTTGATCTTTTCCCTCTAACTTCAACAACATCAAAAGGTCCAATGGACAAAACAGTGGCTCTGAGCTTGGTTGCTTACTGTCAGTCTAGCACAGGAGAGCACACCCGGTGAGGAGGTGATGCTCCTGTGGCTCCTAGGATCCCCGCTCTGTGTAAAGTGCCATTGCAGACAAAAGAATCTCAGGCAAAAAGGAAGATGAGCCTATGGGCTTCAGAACCCACCTGCAAAACTGATCCAAGGCTCCTGTGGTTCATGTATGTATGGCAGGGAGTTTCCAGACTCACAGGAAATCTAGCCCTAGGGCATTGCCATGGCAGAGTTTCTCAAAATGGCAGATTCTGCACAACACGGTTGCCTTGAAGCCCTTAGCAGCCCATAAAATGAGCTGACAGGAACTCAGGCATGTTGCTATCAGAAATCCACCTGTGTTTCTCTTGTAGTTCATAAAAAACAACATACTTCCAGAAAACAGTCTTGATTTCATGATAGAAACACAGTTGGAATACCAAATACACTCAAACAGGAAGGTCAAGCAGTGAAGATAAGAGCTAAGGAAAAATTAGACCATTTAATCAGCTTCTCCCTGTGGCTAGACATAAGCAATAAAAATACAGCGATATAAACTGTAAAGAAACAACAGCAAGGAAATACATATATTTAAAACTACTATTCATCCTTATAGCTTTCTCTATTTACAAAATACCAATAGCTTTATAGTTATACCATAAATTCTTCCTGCAGTACAATGTAGGGCATTACATAGCATTAGCTTACCCATAGTATCTGGTACTGAGTTTTATTTTCCTCTCACTAGTGCTGTCTTTACCCAGAAGAGATGCAGCTGCGCTGATACTCCTAAAGTCATTTGTCCTTCTGTCTCGCAGACATGGTTTCAATTAAGTTTAATTGCAGCCCCCGTAGTTTCAGACCAAAGTCTGCCTCACACCACGTGTAGCTTCTATTGCAGGAGATCTCAAATCTGAGAGCTCTGCAGAAAGAATAGACAAACTGCTGACACTCCAATAGTATAATTTGCGTCAGATTCAAAGTCCTTTTTTTAATATTATTTGAGGCTTATTCAGGGCTCCACTACTGCAACCTGTAAGCAAGGAAAAAGATGTAGTGAACAAAAGATGAAGGCAGTTCTCCTGAGGCAGAATTTTATCATGAATCTCACTGTCTCTGATGCTTTTTCAGAAAGCACAGCTCCTGCTGTCAGTTGATTATAAAGGCCAAATTCTTTTTTTCTTTAAAAAAAAAAAAAAGTTGTTATACTGGCTATTACAGAGAAAAGTCATGTAAATGTGACTGAAGTGTTCCTGCAGGGCTCCAAGAAGGAGGCAAGGGAAAAGAGTCGAGCAGTTATTTGACAACCTTATTCTAAGCAAAACTCATGGGTTTGGAAGGACTTTAGTCTATAAACAGGTATCTACAAGAATGAAGCAAAGTAAGAGTAAGGAGAGTCACTCATTTAGTGTTGAAAACAAGTTTTGGCACAGATGCTTGTACCATCATGATCGATTCCTGCACAGCATTCAGCATGAGGCAGAGCTGGGTACTACCAGGCTTTAATGTCAACCCAAGTCTTTGTTATTTGGAACCCAATATTTGCTGAGATGGATTATGGTGACGTATGCTCAAAAACTCTATGCTCAAACACAGAAAATGGCATTCAAAATCTGTGAAGAAAATGCAAATCCACCTTCCAAATAGGCCAGACACATGGTACCATATTAGGAGATCTATTTCTTAAGCATTAGAGAGCTCATTTTTGAATTTGTTGACACCGTGAACAGGATCCATATAAAGCCAGCACAGAATCCAAGAACAAACTGAAAAGGAAAAACAAGCAGCATTTTCTCCCAGCAGCGATCGCAGCCACATGGCAATCTTGGCTGCCATGAGGAAAACATTCATTAGCCTATTTAACCAAAATTAACTATGAAAATGTACTCTGAGTTTTCTTCCCTCACATTGGTAAAGTATCTTTTAACGTAAGAGTTTTCTAACCAATTTAAAGCAATTTTTTCCTGTAAATGGTATCATTATTATCATTATGCTGGGAAAGGTTAAGTCATGATTTTTCTGAGTTCTCAGAATCACATTTTACTTGATAAAATGTCAGAAAAAAACCCCTCATAATCACCCTTAGATTCACTAAGTTGCAGTAAAATATCGTCAAGAAATAAGGAGAGCACCCTATTTGACAAAACAGAAGAGATAAACAGTCATTACAGATACATACCCCCAATGCCTTTCTTCTCAGACAAATCAAATAAATATCTTAGCTTCAGTAGAAAGTAATTGAAATGACCTGACCATGTCTCACACCATGGTCCAGGTTCCACTAAAATTATAAACAGTTTATGTTGCAGTCTAGAGTTTAAGCCACTGAATCAAAGTACTTCTATGTCAGACTTCACATGCTTCCCCTTCATCTCTATAATGTGGTGAATCAATTAAACTCTCCTCTAGAGTGTTGAAATCTGTATGCTACTCTGTATTTATGACTGTCTATACACTTCAATTGCAAATACATGTATATCTCAATGAGAGTAAAAAAAGAGCTTTGAATTACATTTGTTTCACACTCCTGCTGAAGATGGAGAATTTTTGTTTCAGTTGAATTGGGGTTTCATCATTTCCTCTTTGGTGGCCTTATGACATAAGAGAACAAAAAACACCTGTACTGGACCAGACCCCCGGTCCATCTCACTCAGCATCTTTTCTCTAGCAGGGTAACAGCGAGGCAAGCACAAAGTGACATTTCGACAAAATACAACCCAGCGATTTGCAGCACACAGCTTTCTTAGCTAAGTATGATGCCTTTGAACCTATTAGCTGTCACACTATAGATTTTTGTAACTGCTTTTTGAACTCCATAAACTTTTAGCATCTGCAATTTCCTGTGAAATTCCACAGCCTGCTTACATGCCATGGGGACCTTCTCTTCTTTTATGCTGAGCTTTCCAACTACCAGCTTGTAGGTACAGCTCATCTCCTGGGTTTTGTGCTGCAATAGATTCATGATCACCTTCTCACTGTGTCTCACAATTTTATACTATACACATTTTCCACAGTCTTCTCAAGTGGCTTTACTTCAGTCCAAAGAATTTTTCGGACTGGATACTGAGTTAAATCTTAAATGAGGGATCCAGGTTTGCCCATATAATTCAAGATGCAGATAAATAATTAATACAGTACTGTAATGTTTTCTGGTTTGTTTTCTATCTTTTCTCCTAGCACTTCTTAACTCTTGATTTATTTTTTCCCTACTAATGAGAACTGAGCTGATGCTTTCACAGAAGTGTCTGTTAGAACTCCACAAATTGAGTCCTAAATTACTCATCAGCTCAGAGATCATCATTTTATAGGTGGTTAGGTTTTTTTCCAGTGTGCATTGCTGTACATTAACTATATTGAATTCATGTGCCATTTTATTGTCTAATCATTCAGTATCATAAGGACCTTCTACAACACTTTATCCATGTTGGTTGTCATTTCTACTACCCTGAGTAAAAGTCCCATCAGCAAGCTTTATTACCCCACACTTTACTACCTCAATAATGGCTTATTGTTTAACCTCTACTGCTTACAGTTTCAAGTGTTAAGTGTGAGATTTGTGTATGATTACAACAGAGTACACCAGGGAGGAAAGATTTAAAAATGTTACACAATATTTCTATTCCTTTTATCACCTTTTCCTCCTCCCCATCTGTCCTACATTCTCCCTGTTTGCAATACTCTGCAGAGAAAAACTACGTCAGTCAAGGAAATTGCACTGGTAGTTGTTCTCTGAAATGAACATTTGGATAATTAAAAGGTGGCTTCTTTGTTCTGGAGCCTTTTCTAACTGAGCTAGAACCAGCAGGAGTTCTGAAAAAGGAATCTGAATGGTCATATAGGGAGAACCATCATTTTGTTCATTTAGTGTGATGTTCTGACAGAACCAACTGCAGTTTTCTTCTTGTTGGCTGGTGCGCTGACAAGAAAGCTCTCCAAGGCCAGAACAAAGAATACTCCAGGGACCTGAGAGCACGCAGGATTTATGTAGCAGCAGACCATCATCCTATTCAGCAGCATTTAGCCAGAGTAGTTTGCCTTGCCTCTACATCCACTTTCCATCAGTCAGAAATGTCAAGGGACCAAGGATTTAAAAGCAGAGGGCAACCTTTGTTTGAAGGTTAGTTTATTCATTCACAACATGCAGGAAGTATGAATATGTACTTTAAAAGGCAGGAAAAAATATGGAAAGTTGTTTTCAAATATGACTGGCAACAGATTATTCAAAGTCTCACAATCTTAAGAAGTGAGATCTTCAAGGCTCCTCTTTTCCCTAGGTCCAATGACAACAAAATTTTCCTTTCTTACATTTTGTCCCCCAAAGTCCTCTCTTTGAACATTGGATTTTGACTCAACTTTACTCAGACAGATAAGCTGTGAATGCCACAGGTCAGAAAATTCATGATTTGGGACCCATTTTAGCATTCATTACAGTTTAAAGAAAACTGTGCTGTCCTTATTTAACATACAAACATTTAATTATATTCTTTTTTAGCAAAGTCTTTGTCTTTAGTTGTTTTTTTGTTCCGCTGAATCATACATAGCTAATGACTCCAAAGTTTTCCAAAGAAGAAACAATCCATCATGTTTATCTTACAAGAACAGAACCAGGATAAAGTCATTCCCTTACTGTACAATATAAAGTTTAATGTATATACATAGCTGATGAAGCCAGTTTATATTAGAAATAGCTCAATATTTTATATGACCACGACCTCACCATAGCTTAAACATTTATATCACTCATTTTCTAAGAACGTGAAGCTTCACCTCAGTCACATGCACCAGTTCACCTCTTTAACTGGATGACAATTTGTATATTATGAAAAATGAGATACATATCATAGGAATTTCAGTTGGTTTTACGGTTTTGTCAGTAGCTTTTGATGAGTATTGTGAAACTTGGCTTTCTATGAGTATCACTCCGAATATTTACTTTAGGCTTCACTGGAATCAAAGGTTGTATCAGAGTTGAAAGTCTGGATTTTTTTATTCATAAGCAGTCTTTGCAGTCCATGTTGGGCCTGAAAATGGTGCTGAGTTTGCCTTGAGAGTGCAAAATAGCAATTTAAGAAAAGTCCCCCACTATCATGAACAAAAAAAAAAAAAACCAATTTAGAAATGTATTTGCATGAATAGTCAAAGAACTAATATGAAAATTCCCTTTTTCAGGTATTGGGCTTCTGAAAGATTTTCTAATGAAGATTATAGCAGTTTCCTTTTTATGTTATGAAAAGATGTGTTCCATAAAATATAATTGTGCTATCTTTCTTTGCAAATATTATTTGATGACCACGGGGTCCAGCAGCTACTTGCAACATTTTGGCAACTGTCACAATTTAATTCTGTTTTCCTCCCAAGAAATGTCATGTCCAGAATAATTTCATAGAAAATATTATTAAATGCATAAAAAGATATCTTGAGACTATGTAAAATAAATCCTCAAGCTCATCTTTATTTTAAGAAGACCCGTTGTTTGCTTCAGGTGGACAGATAAGACTTTTCGCTTTCTCCTTTGAGGACAAAAAAGGATAATGGCAGCTGCACCTAGCACAAGGCATTGCCATCTGTATGCATCAGAGTAAGCCAATTTAATTCTTAGGATAATAGGACTTTCCAAGTTTCCAAAGCTACAGGCAAAAAGAATATATTCCACTTTGTTTTCTCAGATCCTAAAACTGATTTTCTTCGCAACTGAAATGATTGCCTTAATGTTAGAATACTGATATATGTTTATTTTTTAAGTACATGTTTTGAAAATATATTTGAATAAAGAATTCTGTAAAGGAAATAATGAAAGACAGGTAAGGTTGTCTGTCACTTTTTGAGTCCTAAGAAAACGTATCATTCTCAGAAATCAACTTCTGTATTAAAAATGTGTACAAGAAAATGAATGACAGAGGAAGAGAGAGAAATCAAGAGAAGAGCTGCTTTGTGTTTCGTTTTGATAGAAAAAAAATCTATATCAATCAAACGATTTTTTTGCTGTGACGTAATTCAGATGAGTCATAATGTTGGCTCTTACGCCAAACGCATCTGAGACTCTGCGAGATAGCAAGTTCAGACCCGCAGTGGAGAGAATTATTTTTCTGTCTGAGTTGAATAAAACATCATTCATTTAACAGAAATTAGAAGTAGCTGCCTTGGCAGAGCTTGCCTGTGGAATTACAAGAGCATGGGCAAGAATTCTTACAAAGCTGAAGAAGTCTGTTTACTGACTTGAGCAGACTTTGAAGGGAGTCTCTTTACATTCTGCTTGCAGTGCTATGTGCACAGAGTTATCCTTATCTTTAAATGAACAACTGCTGAAAATCTTCTGCCCTACCAGTCTGTCTCAGTAGAGCAGGATAAATGTGCTCAGCTGAATGCACAGTTAACTCTCTTCACTAGTGCTTTACAAGTGGACTGCTATTTTCATCTTTACTTTTAATTATTTGTTTTGGTTTGAAATTTCAGCTGCCTTCATAAGGGACTAACTTAATGATTTTTTGTACTCTTCCTTTGGCTTCTTTTAATCCAAATTAAACAATATATGGACATTAAAATGTTAAAAATGCTTTATTTTGCCCAGTGTATAATCCCCATTTTAAATGGCTGTAATCATAAGGCACTTTTTTAAAATGTGAGACTGAATTTGAATGTGACTGTTGCTACTTTTATTCCCTGTGAAAATGTTATTCAGAAAAGAGCCATATATTCTAGGCAGATAAGTGCTTGATTTCATTTTATAGTGTTCATGGCAGAAAAAAATATATTTAATGTTTCAATCAGGCCTCTAATATGATTCATTGTTTTCCCTCCTTCATAATTTTTTGGAAAAAGACCCTGTGGACTTAATAATCTTAATGCTTCCTTTAAAACCTTTCCTAAGGAAACATCCTTTCTTCCTTTTTAAATTACACATTTTTCAGTTTTAACGTAGCTTAAGCTGCTTTTTGGTAACTCTTTGGTAAGTCCAAATTGCAGAAAAATATTTGAAAATAACATGATGAATTTAAAAAATTGTATCTCGTATGATCAGTGCTAGATAAGGATCAGCATATCAGTCTTATCTATAATATTAGTTCTAGAACTTATGCCTTATTATAACACCTCCTCTGTTCTACAAACAAACATTAAGCTCAGCTCAGGAGCCTAGAAAAGACTTTTATGAGGATGCTTCATTAGGGATTGGAGCCTATCTTTTGTGGTTGTTGTTGCTGTTAATCACTATCTTTATTTAACTTCACTGCATTTTGAGCCACTGACACACTAGTTACTGCAAAGCCAGTCCTGTAGCCCGTAGCTTTATGTTCAAAATTTCTTTTCTTCCTCACTTGTCTTCTCCTCTAGTGGTTCCCTGTGCAAGTCAGAGAAATTTAACTTATCCCATCTGCAGCTCCAAGTCAAACATCCCTCCTCTCCCTCTGTTGCCTCTTGGCCCCCCAGCGCAGCTGGCAGTGGTGCCAGCAGTGCACACAGCCATGGGACAGGGACAGGACAACAGGGCAAGAAAATCACAAAGAGGAGTGAGTCATCAAATACAGGAGTGGCAAGAAGGAATAAATAGAATAGAAAAGTGGGAGAGAAAGAGAAAGAAAGACTGTGGTAATTTCTCAGAACATAGAAAAAGCTCTCCTTCTAAAATAGAAGGAGAAAATATGAGATACTGGGTTAACAGGAATGGATATGAGAGTTTCATCACAATATACACCAAGAGCAGTAGCTTTGTCAAAGCCCTTCATGCACTTCAGAGAAATAATGTCTCTTCTCTTTAAGGGTGATAAAACTCTGCTCAAAGTTCTGATTTTGATTTTAAAAAATTAATGTAGTAAGGAGAGCAGTGCAAGAGATCTAAGAGCAGAAGGAAACCCCCTTATTGTGTCAGCCCCTGCTATGCTTCTATAATATTCCACTATGTTTTTTTAATGGGGCATGAGCCCAACCCTAAAACTGCTACCCCGTTATTCAAGGGGGCAGCTATTTCATCGATTAAGTCAGTGAAGAAGAAGCAAGCCAAAATCTAAAATGTGACACTAAAAATCCTCTCTCAGTCACTCAGCATGCACTTCCTTGGTCCTGACAAGGTCATAATTCCCCTATGGTAGCTCCTGGGTAGTCAAGCCAACACGAAGATCAGATTTGAGGTATTTAATGTAACTGTAGGGGAAAAATATTTCAGTGACAGCAGAACAGAGCCCTCAAATTTATTTTAAAATCAGACATCATCTCTTTGTATGTACCAGCCACCTCTTTACTTGTTAAAGAAAACTGATCGTAACAAGTTATTCCGCTCTTATATCCTCCTTCTACAGTTATAGTTTGATTTTTTAACCAAATTATGGTTATGTGCATGTGATTTTTTTACATGCAGTAACTTTCTCAGCTGGTTAACTTTGCTAGAACTATGGAAACTAATGAAACACATGATTCTGAAATAATAAAATCACTTTTATATCCCTAAGAAAATTGAATCCTTCCCTTCTTGCAAGAGATCATCATGTGTGATTCCACCTGGATATGACATCTATTTTTCTATTTAATTTTGTCCAGCACAAAAAAAAACCCACCTTACTTGGATCTGTTTTTCTATTTAATTTTGTCTAGCACAAAAAAAACCCTCACCTTACTTGGATCTAAGCATCTTTTAGAATAGCCTTAAAAAGAAAACAACTTAGATCTTGCATGGTTAAATTTTGGTGCAAAATTGAATGTATTTTTCCCAGTGTCAGAATACCGAGATTCAGATTGCCCAGGGTAATACGTAGAGACTTTAAATAAGTGAGTGAACTTTCTTATCAAAAGCAACCTCATTTTTTACAGGTTAATTGAAGGGACACTGTCAAGGTTGTTGAGTATTAAAATTTCCATAAATTGACAGTTGTTTCATCTGAAAGTATTTACCTTAAAGATACACTGTTAACTTTAAAAAAAATCACATTTAAACTTGATCTGAATGCAGTGTGCTTCTAATTAGTGAGTTTAAAGAGCTTATATTTTACTTTCCTTTAGTTTTTGGGTGGAGCAGGGGAGGAATTGAGAGGTTTGCTTTCATGGCTTTTATGACATATCATCCTGTAAAGTTTTAAATGTCTAATTGGCAAGACTGTAAAGCAACTTCAGACGTGTTTTCAAAGGTAATTCTCTTCACTTAAAGATGCAGATCTCAGTAGCAGTGGAATGGATGCTTTTTGAAATGGCAGGAGGTGCTTATCTAAATTTCAGATTTCTAAATACTTTTGCAAATTGGGTCAAGTGTTTAAGAACCTATGCCACTGACAGACAGCGGGATTTGCATTCTTGAATGTTTTTACTGCCTTTAAAATTTTATTCTCCTGAAAAATTCTTTTCCCTGTTGCACTATTGCAGTAGTGACTTAGACCCCTCTCCAGGAGCTGCTTCTCTGAGCAGTTACATGCCTTCACATCCTGAATTAATTCAGTGAGTTAAAGCATCCCTCCAAAGGAGGTTGTAGTCGGGCAGGGGTTGGTCTCTTCTCTCGGGTGACCAGTGACAGAACTAGTGGGCATAGACTCAAGCTTCGTCAGGGAAAGTTTAAGCTTGATGTTAGGAAAAAGTTCTTCATTGAAAGGATGATTGGCCATTGGAATGCGCTGCCCAGGGAGGTGGTGGAGTCGCCGACCCTGGAGGTGTTTAAGGGGAGACTGGATGAGGTACTGAGTGCCATGGTTTAGATGATGGTTGGTGTTAGTGTTGGGTTATAGGTTGGACTTGATGATCTCAGAGGTCCTTTCCAACCTTATGATGCTGTGATACTGTGATACTGTGACTTATTTTCTAAGACCTAGCTATTCAATTTAACAAAGCACACACACTGTTAGAAACCAACACTATCATCATCCACATACCAAAGTAAAATATTTCTCAAATCCCCAAGTCTCTTTTCCATGAAAAGTTTAGCAAATTTGATACAACTTTAAGTGTAAAGTTCATGCTACTCTGGAAGAAATGGTGTTGTCAAATAATTAGTTATATTCCTGTTGTACTCTATTGTGTAGGTTCACACAGAGGAATATGTTCTATGTTGAAGCAATTTCAAAGGAAACTGATGCACACAGATAACAATTAATGTAAACTTCTTTTATGCGATCAACAATATGGCTGAATCTGTGAGAACTTTTTACATCTATTAAAAAGCAGGAGATTCAAGTGGGTAATTTAGGAGCCGAATCAATCCATTACCTACTTTTCCTGTTGAGAGTATCTGACAGTTGCCTACAACTGTCCTTTACCATGTGATACTGTAGTTCTGGGAGACATACTATGAAACCCTTAAAATACTCAAATTCAGGAAAGAAGGAATTACTGTAGAGGAGGTGAAATTTATACAATGTGAACTGTAGCTATGTGTTCATTTTTTATGTCAGCTCTCCCAAAACCCACTTTCTGATTCCCTTTTACACACCTTTGCTATCTTCAGTTCCTCCATGGAGCCTTTCACTGCTGGCAGATGACATAATTCCACTGGATTTGGTACCTGTGAATAGACCGCTGTTGGTCAGAAAAGTTACAAAGTTCATCCAGAGAAGGGTGCCATTTAAATAATTGTATTTTGCAAAAGAGCAAGTCTCCTGTTTGACAGGTTTATTATGCTCAGATTGACTATGATAAATTTTCTGTGAATCTCTGTCTTACTTTGGAAATTATCTGAGATTTAGATGGCTACCAGCTTAGGACCTCCAGTGCTATTCCTGGTACTACTGCTGAATGTAGCCAGTTGGGTTGTTATTTATCCCATGCACGTCTTGCAAGGCTTAGCATGACAACAGCCAACAACTCAGGGAAAGCAGAGAGTCTTGAATTAAAAAGTGCAGACTACTAGTCCTCACTCTGCAAGCCGCCTGGTTTTCTCTCATTACTGCTGTTTCGGACTTTCAGTGTTTTACTGAGGTGAATCACACACTTGGCGTGTTATCTACTGGAGGAGAAATTTGGATGTATTGCCAAGTGTAACCCACTCTCAGAGCAAACCTTTCTCAAAGAACTCTCAGTCCAGTACCAATCCATCAGGTTTGTAAGCTCAGACAATTATTCTGTCTCACACTCATTCTCTAAAGTAAGATTTTCACTTCAAAAGCGTTACACTGCCTTTATTTCTGGTGACGTATTATCTCTGTTTCTCTCAGACAGAAGGGCTTTATAAATGCTCAGCATCATCTCATATCTTCTAATGGCGATGTACGTTTCATCTAACACGTTGAAACAGAATTACCTCAACCCACTTTATCAAATCTTTTCAGAGAATCTGATTCTAACTTGACATGTTGGGTCCATTAGAGACTGTAATTATTTGGGGTTAATTTTACAGGTTTGGAAGTAGGAAGGGTATGTTGAGTTGTGACAGATAGTATCAGGGACAGACTTGAGGTTAACAGAAGGAGCGTGTGGGGCATTTCTTTCCCCCTTTAATAGAACAATTAACACTTAGCCCAACCTATCTTGCATTTTTGAATGTCTTGCTGATAGGTCATGCACCATTACATCAGCATGTGAGAGACGGCAAATGCAAATAGGTCACTGGAATTCATCTCAGTGGAACCTTACTGTAAATCTAATATGGTTTAAACAGAATAGAAGAGTTCTGGGATGAATAGCTGAGGAAGGATCACAGATTCGGAAAACTTTATTAGCTAAAAACAATGTATTCTTAAGCAGGATAAGCAGAACAGCACCAGCCCTATCTCTGATAACCAGGTACTGATATAGGTGGAGGTCTCTAAATCTAATAATAATTGTAGAAATATCTTTAAATGCTGAAGTTACTGTCCATGGGATAACAGGTTTTTCCCTCCCTTTATTAAAGAACCAAGAGTCAGCAAGCCCAGTTTTATTTGTTCAAAGATTACTGGATGGTGAATTTAAATGACAGTCTTTTTGCGCAGACACAGGCTCTCCTCACTTCTCAGTCCTACCTGATTGAACAGTATGAGGAAAGTTTGTCCTAATGGCTATGGCATGATTGTAGGGAAAAATTATCTGTTCCCTATTGGAGCATTATTGCAATGTAAGGAAGCATGGAGGTCTGCAGTATGTTTGAGACCTAAGACAAACCCCCTGCATGCTTGTTCTTATTTCATGGTGTCCTGCTGTAAATGAAAAACAATTTCTGCATGTCCTTGCCCCATTGTGGGTCATCCATGGGCTGCAATCCCTGGAGAGGGTCCTTGAGCCTGGTTTAGTGTTGAGTGCCCCTTACTAGCACTGTGCTCCAGCCTTCAGTAGGTGCTAATTTTTTATCATACATGTTTAAGCATTTCCTTGATAGTTAAAGGTTTAATTTATGCATGCAATGGTTAAGTTTTCCACAGGTGGGGTTCCTCCCTCTACTGTTTCCCTCTGCCTCAGGGCAGGCTGTCCCTTGGTGGTCCCACCTACCTACACCCACACAGCTGCTCACTATGGCCCCTGCTGCTTTCAGCCTTGCTCCTGCGCCCAAGAAACTCGAATGTTGTCAGTTGAAAGGAAGCAAGATCTCACCTTTTCCACTCTGCTGTTAGTCTATGAGCACAAGTCCCCAACTAATATCAAGAAACACATGCTTATAATGGGTGTGGAAAAATAAGATTTCCAATATCTGATAAACCACCTAATCAGCTTAATTTGAAGGGTGCAGTATTCACAACTCTAAAGTTCAGTTTCAGAAAGAGATCACACAGAGCTGCATCTCGTGCTATAATTTTAGTTTCTGTCATTGCCACCACATGGAGGAACATGTTTCTCAGCTGCACCATTTGCATGAACATTGTGAAGTCTTTTATAGCTTAAATGTTCAAAGCTTAAAATTCCCATTCATGTGATTTTTTTTTTTTAAACTGAAACCTTAAACCCTGCATTTAATCTAGAATAAAATAACAATCTTTCAAATCTTCCAGAGAAAGTAAAACCTTGTCTTGCCTTTGTGAAATGGCTGCTCATGACTCTCATACCTCCTAAACTTGTTCCAGAAAACATGCGGGAGCATCAAACAGTCAAACTGCTTGGCTCCAAGTTTGGTTGGAGACTTCCATCTCAGACTGTCAGGTCAGACAAGTCTGTTAGGTGTTGAGACTTTATGGCCTGTCCTCTGCTGCAGAAATATCAGAATGTCTGACTCAGGAGCAGGCTGCAATGCAGGATCCAGACATCTGGATTGGGCTTGGGAAGTCAAGGGTTCAAGCAATTTGCCAGGGATCTGGCAGAGATCTCCACGCCATTCTGTAGTCAGGATGTTTTCATAAAATATTTTGGTGTTTCAGGTTATCCTTATGTGCTTTTCACATTCAACTGTGGGAAAAAGGACAAATTGCAATTGCAAGTACAGCCTTCCTTCCCTCAATATGTCAGTCCTGAACTCCACTCAGAGATTGAATTGGTTCCTCTCTTTCCATTTATTATCATCTTCTGAAGAACACTTTTAATAACAACAGGCTATCTGCAGTGTCTCTCATTTAAGCAGAAACTATTGATTGACTAGTTAGAACTTCCGTGCTTTATGAATTGTTCTCTAGAGGTGACGAAATGGCGAAATCAATGCTTCAATTTGCTTTTATATTCCAACCCCTAATGCAAGTTAAACTTTTTCTAAGAGAGATTCAGAAGGTGAAGGCATATTTTAAATTCTCAACGTATCTTGTGGTTGCAGAAGGAACAAATAGATCACCATACGTTCAGTTTATTAAAAATTATAATCACGAAAAAAAACTAATAGTTTAAGCCAGTGATAAGAACTTAATCCAACTAGAGTTCTTTGTTGAATAAGTAGACCAATTTGTATCTTGAATGATTCTAAAAGCATTTTAGAAAGGTTCAAGACCAAATAGCTTGAACGAGTGTGGAGAAATACTCTTACTATTGTGGCTGGCCTAAAGCACCAATTCACAGCCTTCACTCTCTGATTTCTATTATTGCCATGGCAATAGCAGTTTTCTCTATCAATCAGTCTAAGTTCATGCAGGGGGAATAAAGTATGGATTTACACAGATTTGCAGTAAAAATACAATGGAAAGTAATGATGCATAGCCATAGAAGCTACTGTTATTTGAGTCACTATTATAGAGCCAAAGTAGTACCACATGATAATTTACCCACCTTATCACAGCAGAAAACCTCTTTACCCTGGGAATGAGGTACAGGGTAGGTTAATCTTAATGGCTTATATTGATAAATTAAGTGCATATGTTTTGCCCATCTGTTCTGAATTCAAATGAACAGCTATACAGTATTAATTTTGTATGTTTCTCTATAGAGTAGGTACTATCTATGTTTCATACACTAAAAAAAAGAAACACGTGTCGTGCATAGTTTTATGTCAGAAACAAAAACAATGCACTTTGAGGTTTCTACATATTGCCAAGAATGTTTGGAATAAATGGACCTTCTGTGTATGAAATACAGCTTTTTCTAAAATAAGAGACATGTATGACTAATGGTCATACCAGGTAGAAGCAAATGACTATTCTGATTTTAGAACAGCCAAAAAATAATGATCACTTCCTTGTTTCTGAAGAAAAACTGGAGAGAAGCATTAACGCAGCCATTGTTTCAGCCAATGGGGCGTATTATATTTTTGGATCAGATCTTGAACTAAACAATGCCTCCAACAGCTTGGAATACCTAGTTCACATCTTTCGAAGGTACAATTAATCCTGAAAGACCAATAATTTAATCAACTGTTTATTACTGTGATGATCATCATTAAAATAACACCAGGTCTTTCTTAAAGGAACACACTTTCTGTTTATATCTGTGCTTATTATAAGGGGTGTAAATGTTAGATATTGTAATGAAGCAGCAGGACTTTAGAAAATTTGTTAATTGATCAAAAACTTCATAAGCTACCAAAAAAAAATTAAAAATAAAATTTAAGTGGTACTAGGAAAGAGAAAATTTTAAAAAGCATACTCAAAAAAATACCTACTGTAAATTACCTGAAAAGAAATCTAGGACAATAAATACTGTAGGAAATAAAAGAAACAACATTCCTTCTACCCAGTCTGATTCAGTTCAGAACTAAAATTACAATTACAACTGCCACCATAAAAAACCTTCATAGTTAGGAAAGGAAAAGAATGTTGTGTTCATAGCCAAAGTTAAATAGTAAAACCGTGGGTTGCTGGATCCTCAGGCCAAGACTCAGCAGATGTTACTTCAGGTCCTGCCATGTACTTCTGATATAACCTTGAGAGACTTAGATCCATATTCATACCTCCCCTTCAAGCACTGTATCGCAGAACTGGGTAGTTAAATGTTCCTATTTGTTTCACAAGGAGTATAAAAAAAGTGAGGTTAAATTCCACAAGTTAGAAAAAGACATTTTCTCTTGTGACCTACCCAGCAGTCAGGTGAATCTTTAGAGAACTGTCTGTCCTCATCAGCAACCAGAAGGACTTGTCCTGAGTGCAGGAGGATGTCAAGCAGGAAGCCTAAAGCCAAGAACAAAGTTGAGCACTACCAGTGCATGACCAAGCACCTACCTGAAGGATTCTCAACTATACATCTGTTCATAAGGGGTTAAAAACATTGTGCTTATTTTGACTGTAGATTTTTTTTTTAAGTTTCTAGAAAGCAAGGTGTCACCTTCTCTTCTATCATGTGGTAGAGCAAGAATGTCCAGCCTACGGCTCACTGTTTGATTTGAACAATCAAAAAATACTCCCATCTGTTCAAAAGCCTGCTTAATGTCACCTTCTTTCCAGAACATCTCCAGACATAAGTGAGACTTTAATTATGGCAACTATATTTACGCTAACCTATTACCAAAGATCTCTCTACCCCTCACAATCACTCCCCTTTGCTGCCACTGTAATGTAAAATTCATGAATCCAAAACCATTACAGACCCAAGATGGTTGAAGGTATGTGTGAGATGAAAATAAGCTGAGTCCTGGTTTCTGGCCCCCGTTCACAACACTGTACAGACATTTTCATCCAGCAATACATGTAAAAGTAGACACCACAGATGGGTCCCAAACTGAAGTTAGCTCCCTTGCGTAGGATCCTTACATCACTACAGCAACAGAGTACACCACTTATTTTTACTCTTGCTTTTTCTCTGGTCCAATTACTCTTGCATCACTGATGTCATGACAACCAGATTCAATGGGAGAACAGCCCCTTCATAGTCTTGCCTCAAACTTGATTGCTCATTTGCTAGGGATGGGATCAGATACTTTCAGAACAGCCAAGGATTATTGCACAAATTTGGCCACTCCACTGCATGAGTACTTTGGCATTGTTCACCTTTGGCCTGTGCGCAGCAGAATATGTCCTTGTTTACTTCAGGTATCGATGATCTTTTTGGTCACGGACATTGTGGAAACAAACTGTTCTCATGCTCAGCAGAGCCAGAGACTCCAGTCATTCTGAGAAATTTGATTATTCCAAAGAGTGCAACACAAGCCCAACATGACTAGATTTTAAGGTCTCTCTTGTCATTTAAACATTGTGCATGCAGCAGGGTTGCTTAGGCACAGTGCTTCACTTCCTTTGGTGGGGCTTCTGATCAGGTGTACCCTCTGCTAGGTTGAGGAGGGTTTTTTTTGCTTCAAAGAACATACATTTAGTGGCCCTAGGCACTTTCAGGCTTTATCCAGAATGTTAGAGAGCAGTTTGAATTTTTCCTTGAGATTTCAGTTGAACTGCTCTCAGAAAGCCGTCTAGCACCTTTTGTGGGTGCCCACTGTTGTCCCCAGATGCTGCTCCAAAGGGAAAACAGGCCCCTCCCAGGTGCCACATCTATAACAATGTTTCATATTTTGATAACCTGTACTGGATGCCTGTGTTTAGGCATTGAGCAGCTGAAGTGTGATTAAATCTCCATTTAATTGGAGATTAGACATGTGGATAAGAATAATAATTCCAAACAGTAAGGACATTCTAAGAATAAGTCTACAAAGCTTAATTCATGCTCCAAAACCAGAGTGAGAGAGACACAAGAAAGAGTTCTCCACTACTTTCACACATTACCTAATGAATCTTCATAGGCTTCTGGTCACACCAGAATTATTAATAATGTATTTTTATCCTCTTAAGGTTACTAAGGAAGAAAGAATTAGTCCAACGTACATAAATAGACTGCTAAAAAGGTTGTGCATTTATTTACTCTTACAAACATGCATTTTGTGTGTATCTGCAGATAACATTTTAGATAACCTTCTTAGAAAATGTTGGAGTAAGAAACCTGTTCACACTCATGTGGCTGACTGAAATACTGAATTCTCATAGCATGAACTGACAAGCCATGTATGCTGGGCTAGCTACCAACATATGTGCCGCTATCTCGACCATCATGATGGTGTGCAGAGTAAATTGACTAGAATATCTTGCATCAGCTCCTGAAATTGAAAGAGTAGGAAAGTTAAAAAAAAGACAAAACAAAACTGGGGGTTAAAAACAGGGCGGAGATTACAGAAACGTTTCTTCTATGATGTAAAAACTTGCTCTTTTTCCAATGTGCTTATGTTTTGATCCCAGCGCCATGTTATTACTGAGCCTGAGGAAAAACGGGGTTTGAAAGACTGCAGTAAACTATCTCCATTAGAGCTAAATGTGTTTCAGAGAGCTTGTTTCTATTACAGAAACAGAAAGGAAGAACGTTTTGTCACATGGGAGGTGTTGAAAAGGCAGGTTTGGTCGGACATGCCAAGTTGTATTTATGCCTATAACTGGCCTGATGCTCTTTTGAGGAAAGTACAGAAACCAGCAGTGGAGATGGTAAGCTGAGCTGTCTGTACAGCTGAGAGAGGCTCCCAAGCACGTCTGCTTTTTTGTTATGGTTTGAACACACCTCTAATTTATTTAACCTGTCATAGAAGTGCCAGATCAAAATCATGTGGCAATCAATGGACTGGTTATTTCCATTCCTGGTTCGGAAGGTTGCTTTTATTATTTTTATACATATACTCAAAGAAAAAATATTGTTGGAACAAAATAATTTTCAGGCTGAGAGCGTACAGAGGCACACATGCTGCAGGCAGTGGGGCACTATCACATTGCCCAGATGTACCTCCCTCAGAGCTGAAGGACCCATGTTATACTTCCCAAGGATCACAGAGAATCCAATGTCTCGTGGACTAAAGTCAACTGCAGAGGGTCTTATGGCTCAGTTTTAATATCCCCTTCTTTTTCTATGACCCCATTATCATCGGTAGTTCGGTGGTTATGCTCAGTGCTGCTCTCTAACTGCAAGAGATTAATTGCCCACTCAGATACCTTAAGAAGGAGCCATGGCCTTCATATAAGAATAACACCAGCAGCGAAAAGTAGCTCCTCCCCGCTGCTCTCCTTCCCACTCCATTCCCTCCACCCACTCTATGTTACAGTAAGATTTCTCACTGCTAGGTAATCTGCACAGCTACCACAGTTTTAAAGTGCTGAGGGTGGTATAACAGAAGGAGGGCATGCCGTCTTTTAGCACATGACTATAGTCCAGCAGCGATAATCATTTCAAACTACCTAGGAAAAAAAAAAACAGTATAACATTATTAGTCAGGTAGCTTTTTCTACCTTATCAACACCTGCAGACACTAACCTGCACTGACAAATGCTACACCAGAGGGTAAGATAAGTGGAATTAGAAAATATTACCTTCAGGAGCTATTGGGCTCCCAAATGTGATATGCAACAGTAATGTAGATACCATGGAAAAACAGACAATAAGTACAGCTTTGAATTCAAACATGACCTTCAAAGAGCTTTTTCTTAGAAACACAGAGTAAAAGCCCTAAACCTTTGAAAGAACGTGACCAAACAATAAACCCCCATCTTCACGTGCACCTCTGAGTATTCATTCTCAATAATGGACTCTCAGAAGTCTTTTATCACTCCTTTAAAGCCTTTATTTATCAAATTTGAAAGATACCTTCTCTTTGCCCCATTTTTATCATAGTCTCAAGGTAACTTATCAATATTCACCCAGCAAGCACAAGCATATTTCTAAGTGACAGTACAGAACAGTATGTGATAAACTGGAACATTTTTGCAGCTCAGACCAATGTGTAAGATAAAAGGACATAGACTCCTGCAAAACGCAGCAGGGCTTGGGCTGAAATGTCAGAGGCAACTATTTTGTGGAGAGTGATTCATTAAGCTGGCACTTCAAAAACTGGAAGAGCTGTTCCAGTGCTCCAAGCTAGGTCTGAAAAACCTAAACTCCCCTGAACTGTAGGTTCAGAACTGGCAGAGTTTACTAACCCTGCTCTCATTCTTCCAAATGAGACAAATTTTGCTCTATGAAACTTAGGACAGAATATTTCATAGGTGAGATCTTCCATAAAGTGGAGTTGTGTTCGCAATTCACAGACAATAGAAAGTCATGATAATTATTATTGGAGAAAGAGGTGTTTTCAGACACTTGGTCAAAGCTGAATAATAGTTATTGTCTTTCAGGAGTGGATGAAGAAAATTTCAGTATGAATATAAGCTGAGAATTCTCTAGCTTGAAACATGCTCACAAGAAAAAGAAACAACTGTAATCATTAAATGCATTCTTTATTGAGCAAATAAGTCACGTAACTATATGTATCTTTTACATCTAAATAAACTGCCAAGAAGATTTTTCAACTATAACTTCAGCAAAGAAATTGGATGGTTGATTTAGAAATTATTAAATTTGTAGTGAATCTTCATTGCCAAAGGCATGTACTGTGTGAATGCATACATGACATAGAAAACATTTGTAGTCCACATATGAGACAAATGAAAAAGCTTGGAACATTACCAAAGAAAACTCGTGAATAAGCAATCAAAAAATCATGTTGAAAGGATGAATTAAGCTATGTAAGGCCTTGTTCATGACCAAATCTTAAAATCAACTTGATAATTAATCCTGCAGCAAATAAGGAATAGAGAGATAATGTTCTGCTCCCTCTAACTTAAATGAAATATTATCCTACTATTGCTAGAAGAATAGCCAATGAAAGAAGTACAATACCAGTATTAAATTCTGCAAAGTGGACCAAGTTCTATCTTGTACTAAAGCAGCAGATAACACTTTGATTTAAGCATTCCCTTCATTCATCTGTTAAATAGTCATGCAGGCTACTATAAAATTGATCTAAGACACAGCATGATTCAGTAGCATTAGGACTTTTTTTGTTTATTAATCTTGATCAATTACTATGTGCTTTATATAACAGAAATCATATGCTTATTGATCAAAAGAAAACAAACATTATTGAAAGCTGTATTAGAGAAGCAAAATTTTCCATCCAGTCCGTTACAATCAGCTTTTATACAACGTGTCTAAGTCTTTTGTTGTGGTGAAAGTAGCAGCGGTGTAAATGTTCTTAGCGTCAAAAAAGTGAAGAACTAGTCCTAGATTTAATTACACAGTGCTAAACACTCTAAGTCTCCTGCTATCCACAACATTCTTCCCCGGTAGTGTCTCTTTTTTAAGGATAAAGCAAGACCTACAGTGTCAGTGGATTCCAGAAATCCTGAGGCTTTCTTGTTCTGAGTAGAATCGTTCACAGTTACCGGTAAGCAGAAAAGCTTATTTACTGCAAGCCTGTTAAATCTAACAGTTAACTCCTGTGCTTCAGAAAATTTGGGGTGGGGAGGAGGTGGCTTGCTGGCTGTAGCAGGACTGACCAATCTCTAAAAATCAATTCATGTCATCAGCTTTGGAAAGGTAATCAAGTGTTACATCTACATTCACCTAACAAGCTCTAATCTACTGAAGGTTTAACTACAGCTGATTTAATGAGGCTACTCTGAGAACTGGAAAGAACTTTGGGGATTTTACTTAAGAAACAGTAGATGCAGGAGCAGACACTTGGGATTTGATAACTGAGGATGAGAAGCCCTTGTTAATCATGTCTTCCTAGAAGTCAATAATTAAAGTCTCGATTTTTCCTAAAGGAATTCTTCCTCCACTGTGCCTGCAAACACAGTCCTTGACAATTGTCATATGACTTTCAGGTTAAACATTTTAATCTCTGGAACAACTATTTAACAGGTCTTTTATTTTTCTGGTCTGCCAAATTAATTATTAGAGCTCCAAGAAAAGGGACATTTACTGCAGAATAAATCTGCTATAAACAACTAGGACCTCTTATGGCTTGCAAAATAGATTTAACTCTCTTGAATTGAAGAAGTGGTTCTATTCTCATAAACCACTGTTTTAGAAAGGGGTGAGAGAGCACATCAGCACAGTCTAGGAAATTTTATTTTGGGGAATCCATTGTGTCATGGGATTTGGTGACTGTTTCTGTGACTCTATGTAAACTCTCAAAATACTGCCTCTACCAGTGCACAAAACAAAATCCACATAAGAAACATGGTATCATGTGTAACTTCAATTTAGTGAGAACAGACTTGAGCTATTGATAGCTCCTGTGGAAATGTTTCCTACATGAATTCCATCATTCTTAACTTTTTAAATATGTAACCTGTTTTGGAGAGAGAGAGGAATAAAGGTAACATTGGATTGTAACACAGGAACCTATCACTCATTCCTCAGCTGGTATCAAGGAACAATATAATTACAACATGAAGAATAAAAAACAAGCAAACAAAACAATTCCCGGTAGATAGCAATAAGCAAATGTCTTTCCTCTGCAATATTTCAGACTCTCTCATAATATCAATCCATGATGTTCAAGGTTACTTTTAGCTGCTGATAATAAAGACAACCTCAAACCAAGTTCCTTTTGTCATAAATTTGCTCTAAGCTATATACAGTTCCTTTTTCATTATCTGAGCAACAAATAGAATTGCAATTAAAAAAAAAAGGAAGAAAAATAAAATTAAATACACCCATTTTATTTTCCATTTCTCTTCTCACTTGCCATTTATTTTTCCTTATGGAGGCCACTAAGGTTTTCAATATATTTGAATGTCATACTCACAGTCCTCCAAGTGTGTTAACCACTAAGGATTCGCCTACTTCTGTTCTTATATTGAATACGATAATGTACATGTAGATTTCTGGTGCTGTGAAACATACGTTTGATTTCAGCTAACTTTGCTTTCAAACACACTCCTGAAAACTAATTCAGAAAGCAAAGTGCACACCCATCACCCTCAATTAAGACAAATGTACTGGTATGACCACGTGTACTTCTTACTTGGAGAAACTTTGGAACACGCTACATTAGATTTTTAGTACACCTTCCACTTCCCAAATTCTTTCTTTTCTTTTCTTTTCTTTTCTTTTCTTTTCTTTTCTTTTCTTTTCTTTTCTTTTCTTTTCTTTTCTTTTCTTTTCTTTTCTTTTCTTTTCTTTTCTTTTCTTTTCTTTTCTTTTCTTTTCTTTTCTTTTCTTTTCTTTTCTGTGTATTTCCAGCAGGCAAGTTACTTATATTGTAAGGATTAATATCTCCCAATAATATGAATAGTAAATTTATTTAGGATATTTAATACAGTCACATCAGCACATCATAGTGGGAATTGCGTGGCCACTAACCACATGGGGTTAATATGCACTAGCTTTGATGATCTCAAAGTCAGATATTCAGCTGGTGTTCATTGGAATGCATCTCCATTTCATGCTATGAAGCAATGCCAATCGATACCAGTTGAGAATTTGGTCTTTCATCTTCTTTCTTTGTCAAAGCTAGAGTTGAAATAGCTAGAATCAGTTCTTAGTAAACTTATAATTTCATTGATATTAAATTTGATCCCTCATAACCAGATCCTTCATGAATTCCAGAGACTTCATCTTTGCTAAATAGTTTTTCATTAATAAATACTGATGACTTTGTGGCACCAGAAAAGGGAAATGAAAAAAACATGTTCTTGCAAGAAAAAAGATGTGTTAGAAACACCAAATAAATGAATTCCGGCTTTTACAAGGATTCTTAACTTTTAAATTATAGCAGTTGAGAAAGAAGCATAGCTTCTGCCTGGTCTGGAGGGAGAGAATTACTTCCTACTAAATCTGGGAGTTGTTCAAAAAGATAGCCAGAAAACGTTTTTTAAATTAAAAGCATATTTTGCAAAGAATGACATTTTAGGTCCAATAGCGTCTAATAGCAGACCTCAGTTTATTTCTGAAATATTCAGAGATATTTTTTCCCTTAGCATAGGGAATTTGAAATGTGTGAAGCAGTCTGAATATTAGTCTTGAGGAAGAGGTCCTACATAAAGCTATGGGAGCCTGAGGATGTTGTTGGAGGCAGCTTTTGCAGGCTTCAGTGCATCACAGAATCCAAATACTTGCAGTCAGGAGAAATGGAAACTGTGGTACATAGAGCTGGAAAAGACTAAGCAAAGATGTTATTGTCTTACTAAAGACTTAGCAGCTTTGAAGAGGACCTCCTAGTTGTTGCTGCAACTTAAAAAAAACCCAACATAGGAAATGGTGAAAAATAGCAGGCGTAGCAGGTCCCCATAAAGGCACTGCATAGTATAGGCAAAAGACATGGGAGCCAGTGGGAAAGTGGGAAACCAAGTAACTGTGACAAAAAGCTCAGGAATGACAAGCTGCAAATGACCCCTCAGCAGGACCTCAGGCCACCTTGCATGAGTATTGAGAGAAAGGTGATTATGACCTTGTCTGATTTCACACAAGGAAAACTGATCCACTCGTTAATTGTCTTCACCTGAACTCATGGAAACAACCTAAATTCAGCCAGGCTATGAGATAGTGACTATTAGTTTGCTATAGGTTTGTGAGCTTGCGAGTAAAATATTTGCTTTTAATCTGTTGTTGTAGGCAGGCTACAAACATAATGAGGCAAAGTGAAGAGAGAAGACCAAGATTTGCAAGAGAGATCTAGTTCAGATTAAAGGGCTTCAGAAATATAAGCAGATGTTCTGTGAATAATCATAGGAAATATACAATCTTTGTAGCCACTGGGTAACATACACCAAATTACAGTCCTCAGCCCAGAAAATTTCTTCATCTCTGAAGTGCTCACTCTGACTGTTTACCAAGACTTACTCATGATCAAGAGTGTGTCGCTTACTCTTGTTGATAAATTGACTCATCAGCTACAAAACTGCCCTTTGGCTGTATTTACTCATCATTACTAAACCTATAGAAATGGCAGGTGCCATACATTTCAAACAAGTGTATTCAAGTAATAAGAAAGTAAACAAGAGACAAATATTGCTACAGACTTAAGCTATGGAACAAAAGAGCAAAATGGTAAGAGAAGTCAGAGAAGATAAATAGGTCAGTGGAGGGATATATTGCACTAATATTCCAATCCTGCTAAAATAGAATTATGTGATCATCTAGTAGAAGAGATAGATGACAGAAACTCAATTTCATCTTCAATGGGACAAAGGCCTTGGAGGCCTTAAACTTAGTTCCTCATAGTATAGACATGTTTTACATATTTAACTGTTACAAATACTTCTCTCTTTGTAAACTCTTGGAGAGGATGTATCCTTCATGATGTTTCCACTTAGAGAGAGAACCAGAGAATGAGGTAGCAAATATTATCCTACTGATGACAAAGACATCTGGAAAGGTAAGGACATAAAACCAGTTATTATTTATGTGTGATCAGTTCCGTCAGGTGTTATTTACTTTTGGATTATCTGTTTAATTTTTTAACACAGTCAGTTTTTCTGCTTATTTGCATAACTAACTATGCTAGAACAGTACTCTCAGTCATCCAGAGGTGACAGCATCCACGTAGAGGTCTTGTTTTGAACTGGATTACTTTCCAAAAGGTGGTTTCCTTGATAAAATAATATATTTGCTTTTATGAAATATTCAAATTACTGATGAAACTCATTTAAAATAAAGTTATCAAGATACAGGAAAAGTTGCAAGATGAACTGTCTTTTGTTAAGTACTGAAAGCACAGTAAAACATGTAAAGATGGGTGACGCTTATCCAGATCAGCTTTAAGGGATCTCAATAAAGCTTGGGCTGCTGCAAATGATTAACTCAAAATCATGCCAACATACTAACGGTTCTGCATATTAGCAGTGTTAACTACTCACAAGACTGAGGAGAGATTATTACCTGACATTTTCATGTCCTTCCTGAGCTCCAGAGTGTGACAGTTTGAATTAAAACAAAGTTATCTCTGTCAGGAGAGGATGTAATAGAAACGACAAATACTTAATCGAGCCAGAACCTGGGATGCTGAATTGGGTCTAAAGGTGATTACAGTCACCAGTGATAGAATGTTATCCAGCTACATGTTATGTCTATGAAAAATAATGTTATTAGTTTGAAATTTGTGAAGTGATTCGTATGAGAATCTTGCTTTTCAATGACAGAGGACAGATTTACTCTATTTGTATTAGAAAAAGGCTGAATATTTCAGCTTGGACACTGAAAATCACTATAACAAGAGGTAAGAATCTTACCTAAGCCACAGGTACAGGGGATATTAAAAAAACAGACCCTGCATTTCAGGTTCAATCTGAATCAGGACCAACATACAGACTGCAAAATGCTTGCAAGCTCTTTCAAACTGCCCTGGCAAAAATCCCATCAGATGAACTCATTATAGTAAGCTTTCTACATCTCTTAATTAATACCAATCACATTAAATGAAGGAGTTCTGTGGATTTTCCCATATTTGATCAAAAGTCTCAGGAGAATGGCTACTCTGTTAAGTCTGATCTAAAAGTAGGTACTTCCTGTTCCTGGATTCAGTTCTGAACGTGTATGAAATCAGTGTTTCTTACTGAAATGATGGATATTTAAAATAAAAAAAAAAAGGCGTACCTGTGAAGATATATTCACCACCATCACCTCCTCATTAGTTATTTCCTCTTAATCTGCAGTATACAAAGCATTTGAGGCATCATTTCCATGAATTAAAGTTCTGTATCTATATGGTTGGGTGATAAAGAACAACCATGTTTTTCCGTCTCTTACTAGCTAATGGCCATTGAGACTGACACAAACGGTAGTTGTTTCACGTCATTTTTCCCCCCCTCAAATATGCCCATCAGGATTGTTGTCTCTAATCCTGCCAAAAAAATGCAGCCCCTGCAGTACACAAGCAACCTCGAGTACTATATATTCTGCAACAAAACTTCAGTCTTCAGTATAGAACTGTAGGAAGTGGATGACCTCTTCTACGCAGCAAGAGTGCTGCTGACCAGATGACTCACATAGCAAACCCAATCTTGACACAGACATAAAATGCTGTTGAAAACATTTTGTTTAGCAACTGTTTATTTACCCAGGAACTTGGTACCACATTAGCAATTTTGTTCTGACTTGGGATTCACTGATTATTTCCAGAAACACTGACTGCTATCAGAGTAACAGCATTAGAAAAGCTTAAAAACAAACAAGCATTGCAGAGTCCCATATACAACTGGACTGTCTGCTAATCTCTTTGTCGTACTGTGCATTTAAACGGTAAATGAAGTTGGGAAAAAATCCAGGAACTCAAAATATTTGAGCCACGAGTTTTAGTGGCGTGTCCAGTAGTAAACACCTTCATCTGAACTTATCTACTATGTCACTTTGTCAACCACAATTTGGCACAACACTGTAGATGCAAAAAAGTTCGTGTTCTCCAAGTAAAAATTTGAGTCAGTCATTGAAAGACTATGTCTTAAGCCATTCAGTTTGTGTTTCTAGTGAGGTGTAGGTGTTCCTTGTTCACAATATTTGGTAATAAACCATAAAACACAGATGAAAGAGAGAGTCTAGTAGAATATCACAAATACCATCCCTCCCACTTGAGGATGATTTTATATGCCACTATGGGAAGAAATATTTCATTAGTATTCTGTAGGCATTGCAGGGAAGTGCTACTATTACAAAAGCCTGGATCATAAACATGAAGGCGGAGGGGGAGAATGGTTTAGTTCTCATCTCTAAGTGTAAAGGATACTTCAAAACAAAACGAGGAAATAAAGCAATACTGGTCTGATTAAAGCCTGTTGAAGTGAGTTGAAAGATTTTCCTTTATGTCAAATGGTGACAGATCTGTTTCTTTGTGATTCTGTACTGCTATTTGCAGTTTGGTGGGTTTTTTTTCTGGAAAATAGCACCACAATAATCTTTGTAGCTGAAAAGCATTCCTATTTTAAAGAATGGGGGTTCAAGCCACAGGAACACAGTCTTTCACCTTGCCTAAAAGGTGTCCAAGGGAAAATGAAGGCAGCATAGTCAAGACAAGCAGTAGTGTCTGTCTTTCTTGATTCCTGACCACCTAGCAAAGCATGAAAACTCGATTTTCTTTATGAATGTGAAGTGTTATCAAGGAAAAATAACACACTGAGACTCTCTCAGGGATATGAAATTAACCTGTGGAACTATCACACGGCCATTTATGTGCTTGTACAAGTAAAATTAATGTGGCACAACACATTTCTTCCTCCTTCTGCTTGGTTGAACTGTATTTTCATAGCAAACATCTATTAAATAAGAAAGATCAAGCTAATAAGCTGCATCCAGTGTACTCTGTAGAATTCAGTATTTTCCCTATAGCAAACTGTCACTTTGTGCAAGACACAGTAGAACCCAAGCTTTTTTCAAATATGAAAGTTGCCCATAAAAAAATTTAACATTACTGCTTCTGTTCATTTTCTTAAATTATCTAAGGAAAAGACCTCATATTTTGTGTTATATGGGCAAAACTCAGAGGTGTGATACTTGCATTTTCTCAGTCTTTATCTAAGCAAAGCAGATAACACCCTCATTCTGTTTTCTTCCTACCAATGATTACATTAGCTTGAGACTGGGAATACCATCCTTAACCTGTGCTTTTTTTTTGTTGCAAAACCTGAAAGCTAGAGCAAAATTTTCTTGTGCCAGCCACACACTCGCTGAAGGTAAATAATTCAAAAGTGTCAGGATGATAGCTTTTAAACATGTCATGCTAACTATACTACTGAAAAAGAAAATCCCTGGGCAAAGTTAAAGATACTCTGTGTACTAAACTCAGTGCCATCAATGAATGCATCCAAGTTACTGAATAAATCATCAATGGAGTAGACCACAGTGAGAACACAACAGACAGGAAATGTCCACAGATGACCAGCTGGATTCCTTGAGTGTTTCTGTCAAGCTAAGGTTAACTACCAGTTCCCCAAACATCTCCTTGCTGGCCAGCCCTGTTGTATCTGTAAACTGAAATCTGAAGCTTTGTTAAAAGTCTGCTAAATATCCTAAGTACCACCTAAAACTGAACAGACATCACAAATATCTCCAGATGTGACTTTACACTGCTATGCTGACTTGGATATGGGTGTGCCAGAAGAAGCCACAATATGGGCCTTCTTTTGAGGCAAAACTACTTCTATCAGTTTAAGATGTGCCTATAAAGGCACAAGCTCATGCTAAGTTGATTTACTTTAAATATAAGCCTACCTACAAGCTGCCCACGTCTAACTAAACTGAATTAAGACAAATTAGTCTGACTTGTGTCTAGTCACAGGCTCAGAGTGCAAAGGCAACTGTGTATGTGGTGGATCAACAACCACCAGCACCCTTGCAGATTTCTTTCCCTGCTCAAAGTGGCAGCCAGGCTGCTGTCTACCTCAGACAGCCACAGAGTCGTTACAAAGGGCTGAGGGAAGTGCCTAATAACAATCCAGCATCTTGATCTTCAGTTATTTATTAGACTTCTGGGCTGGATCATCCGTGTACTATTTTAATTTTTGAAAGTCTCATGTGAAGACTGGAAATGTCTACAGGACATACCAGTTAGTTTCCTTAATAGCCCATTTAATCTCTTTTTTTTATGAGGAAAAAATATACAGACAGGAAAAATAGATGCCTTTTTGGTTTGTTTTTAAAGGTAAGAATAAGCCTGTACAATGCATACGCAAAATGTTTCCCTTCTTTAGTGATTGCCATGGTCTGATCTATAATTGCAAAGGCAATCAATACAGGCTCCCTTAAGCAGTACTCCTGAAGGAAGATATCCCTTGCCAAAGCATCTGGATCTAGTATATAGCTATAGAGAATTACACAACTTGCCAATAGAGATGAGATCTCAATTGGCATGCATTGTTTTATTAGATGCAAATGGGTTTTCCATCTACAGGGCACAATGGGATGACTAAAGGAGAGATTTTCAGACAGTAGATTTCCTTGCTTTTGTGAGTTTAAAACAGATGGTGGGCATTTTAATACAACTTTTTGGAACAGAAGCCTATATTTAATAGTATTTTTTAAAAAATGACAGTTCTGCTGGAATTGTGTAATCTCTGTGATTGGTGTTGTCTGATTTGTCAGGTTGGGGGTTAGGTATCTTGTATTTCTCTTCTCCTCCACAATTCAGCAGTAGCATATATGATTAGGACTAAGCATTCAGTGCTCACTTTTTAGAGCATTTGTTGTTAATAAACAGAGAAGCTTTCATGTCTTCTACTTAGGAAATGTTATACAAATACCAATTACATTTCTAAAGCACCAGATTTGTGAGGTAGATAAGGTGAGTTTTGTCCAGTTGTAGCACTTCCCAGTACACAATATCATGGGACATGGATGGATGTATTCAGCTGCATCTGGGGTTTCAGGGAGTTTACTACACTTTCCTTTTAAAATATGAGAGAGATATTTTCTCAAAGAGAGAGGCAAAGGACACATCCTCACCCTACTGAAATACGTAGGAAACTTGTTTTAAAATTCAGTGAGAAAGTATTTTTATTTTAAAAGGGTAGAACTCATCGCACCTAACTTCAGTACTCTAAAAATCAGCTGCCAATCATCCAGACTTTCTTTAAGTCTGGGGTCAGGCACCTGGTTTTGAACCCTTCTTTTTTAGGATATACAGCATTTTTTGTGTAGGAGGCTCCCCCTCAGCTGACTCATAAATATGTTTATATGGGTAACTTATCCTAGACTCTTAACTTTTAGACAGCTGAAGTTCAGATAATGTAATCCCGCCCTGAGTGGAGTTCATATGACAAAGACATACATCCTAGAAAGCAGCATGGCTGAGATAGGAATTTAAGAGTTCCTGTTTCTCAGTATTACATCCAGTAAAGTATGTTATGAGGCACTAAATTTTTGTTCTAAAGGTAATATAGAAATGGCATTATTTAATTCCTTTCTATTCATAATGAAAAAAAGCATATTAAATCATCAAAAAGGTAAAAAAATAAAAATCAGTGGTAAAAAAATTGCATTGTAGTTTCAATGTTATTTCAGTTGATGGAGTGCTGGTAGCAGACACAGCTTTGGGTGACCCTGTCCTACCCAGCTATCACTAACCCCCCTCTTTCTCCCAGCTGAGCTCACAGCAGAGACAAGTAAGCTGAGGGGCAGTGCACTGTGGGCAAGGGTCTGGAGGGAGAGAGAACTCCTTCAGGTCCTTGCTGCTGAAGATTTTGTGCCATAAAGCTACACCCAAGTGCCGCTGGTGTTTCCTCAGCCACCAGTTGCTTTTACCTCATAAAGGGGCTTGATTGCTTTGTTCCTGGAGCCTGAGCAATTGCTTGACACACCCATTATTTTTAACGAGAATTGTTATTTTCTTTGGAGCCAGGACATCCCTGTTGGCAACTGCTAACCTTTCAGCCTAACTGTATCCTGCAAATGTGCAGCTTTAAGTGTGGTCTGTATATGTATAGACAAGCACAGTCCCTTCCTCAAAGTGTCTGCAATCTCACCATTAAACAGTGTTCAGATCTGTGTGCTGTTTACACCCAAATTCATTAAGGTGTTCATGAATACAGAGAAGAGCGAGCATACGCACAGCTCCTTCGATCTCACAGGTGTTATACAAATGCTGAAATTCAGGTATATTCCAGATCTCTGGTACAGTGAACATCCAAAAAGACTGCTGATGTTGAACTTCAGGGCAGGCTGGTTCGGAAAGAGCTAAGGTGTGCAGTGCAGGAGAGTGCTTTCTTAGCATTTCAAACTTTTTTCACTCCCATACAGGGCCAGATGAAGACCATCCAGGGAGTGACTGAATACAGAACCCAGTAGTCAGGGCATTTATTGCAATACAATTGAAACAAAGACAAGAGGAGAGAGCAACTGACACAGGCTCAGCTAGCCAGCAGCCCAGTGTTTCCAGCTGAGAGCAGGGACTTGCACACTCACGCTCTTGTGAGTGCTGTAACTCCTGGCCTCTAGATTATTCTGCCACTCATGAAAAAGTTTTCCTTTTGACAGATTGTTTCTTTCTTTAAGATGAAAACCTCTCTGTCAAAAAAATCCCAACCAGCATTTTTCCTAAGACAATCAGCAACTCAAATCAAAATAACTGCGATAACCCCAAACCTTAGGACTGAATTGCCTTAATTATATATTACACTTGATAGAGCAATCAGAGTTGCTTTGATTTGGGTTATGAATAGATAAGATCTCTGTGAAAGATTTAAAAAGTCACCGTGTGCATCTTCATTTTTTCCTTTTTTTTTTTTTTTTTTAATTGACGTTACCTTCATATAAAGTATCGGATTTTCTCCCTGGTGTGACTGAACTCCATGTTGCTCACAATTTTATCACTGCAATGGCAAATATCCCTCTGGGTTTAGAGGAAGAAGTGGAGAAAATAATTGTCAGCAAAGATAACGAAAAAATTCGATTTGGTATAGAAGTTTTGGTTTCAGCTTTCTCAACACTTTTATCTTGAAGCTGAAGTTCCTGCTCTCTTTTTTTTGTCCTCAATACAAAAATAAAAATCTCTTATAATAAAAATATTTATCCTGCTTTTTCAAATCAAATTTGAATTTTCAGTTTTCAAATACATTTGTTTCTTTGAAAACAGCTTCAGTCAGATCCTACAATTTGACTATAAAAGGATGTAAGAATGCCTCTGTTCAACAGTGAGAACAAAATTAAAGCCCTTTACGAGAGAATGGTAGGTTCAAGGTGACAATGCATCATGATTTTATGCCTAACAGAAGAAGCATTAAGAATTATCTCTAGGTTGCAGTCCTGGCTAATAGTCTGAAAACACTTCTTTGTGAAACAAAACTGGTTTTGCTACAGAAACATCAAAAAAACATTATAAAGGAGATACTGAAACATCAAAAGAATGTTAACATGATAGTAGGCAGTCTTGAAATATATTTCTGACTCTGAGCTGTGGCATTTACAGTTTGAGTTTCCAAAATTGTTTTCGTTGTTGATTCTGTCCAGTTTGCAGGTGGAAATTCCACACATAACATCATTCTGGGCTTAACACTCCATCCCTTCTTTCCTTCTCTGGGTGCTCAAGTTTTCTCAGAATTTCTAAGGCTCAAGACTAAAGTTTCTCATTTGGCCCCCATGTCATTGAGGCTCAGTGTGTAAAATTACATCTATGTAATAGTGGTTTTAACTGAGCAAACAAAAAGGTACAGCAAGATCATCAAAGGTGAAGTTAGAAGATTTCAGGCTGATGATAACATAAATTTTTATCGGTGCAAGCAATTAAAAACTATGGTCGTTGCCAAAGGATGTGGTGAATTCTCCATCCCTTATAATCTTAAATATGAACTGGATGCCTTTCTTAAAGATTTTCTTGATTGCCTCCACAAGTGACTGGGTTTGAGTACGAAGTATTGAGTGAACTTCTACAGTTGGTGTTAAAAAGGAAGTTAGCTAATACACTAGATCATTCTAGTGGTCTCTTCTGACCTCAGAATCTCTCCAGAATCTATCTATACATTCAGGACTAATTTATTAAAAGCCTGGCTGGCTGTTGCAGGCAATGAGGTATTGCAATACTGAAAGAGTTCTGTGAAAAAGAACTGTTGCCAACATTGCTGACTGCAGTCAGCATTTTCTGAAGATCACAGGAAGTGAAAATACAAAATAAGCACCCTTCTGATTCATGTACATTTCCCCTGAAATGCTTGCCTCCAAGTATTTTTCATTATCCAGTAACTGCACACCTTAAAATTTGAAATAAAATATTAAAAATTAATATCTTCCACTAGGTTATGATACTTGTTCTCTGTCACACAAAATAGATGTCTAGGAAATATTACTTCTGCACACTAAGTAGAGATGCATCTGTCTGTGAAGATATTGCCGATAAAAGTCTACTTGCCTAGGAGGACAGCCTAATCTGAAAATACTCCAAGAATTAGCCAATTAGAAGGCTATCAGTATTAAAAATTTAAATTTTCATTCAGTTCAAAGATAAAGAAATGATAACTAAAGACTCTAGGGCCTAATGCCAAGACACAATTTGTCAAGTGGTTTTAGGCAGATCTAGGTCTAATGCTAACACAATACAATCAGGCAGTCTACTTCTTGCTGCTGAGCTAGGTACCATGCTCATAGGCTGACTTCTGTTACTTTCACGTTTTGTTAATAAATAGGACAAACAGAATTTCTCATTTTTGGAGCCTCAGAATCTGTGTTACAACAGGATCTAATTTTCATCCTCTTTGGACAAATTGTTTGGTTGAGGAACCACTCTAACACCTTTGTGAAAGGAGAGAAAAGGAATAAATAGAAAAGGAATCCCACAATTTTTACCTGAGTCATTCTCTCTAAAAATGCTGAAAAACTTTTAAAATAAGTCATCACATTAGTTACTATTCAGTCTGAAAAATTAAAATCTGGAATGACTATGGATGATCTTTGTATTGTAAGCTTCTGAGAAGACTTTGAGAGGACTCAAAGAAATTTGCCTACTTTAAAAATACCAGAGACAAATAGACCATAGAGATATGTGACACTTGCCAGGGCATCCACTCTGGGACCTCATTTGGTAGCACGATTATTCTAGAAGTATGAAAACAGCCCTTCTGTATTCCCCAACCAATCCACAAAAAGGAGTGTTACGTCTGTATTGAGCTGTGCTGCATTTCTTTGACTCAGCTAAGAGGGAAAAAGGGAAAGGTATTATATAGAAAAAACATGTTTTAAATCCAGCCTCTGCTCCATTCTGTAAAAAACCTAGAGTTGGCTCTAAGGGACAGAGTTTAGGATTAGACTTTGCAACAGGAGAATATGCCCCTTTGGCATTTCCTGTGACCTTCTCTGAACTTTTGCCCAGCATTAATCCACTAAGTGGCCTGTAATGAACTACTGTGGAAAACAAAGAAAGAAAGAAAAGTTTTTATTTCATTGGTCGTTATATGGGACTATTTAAAGAAAAGTAAGCAGTTCTTTCCGTATGTTGAATGGCATTCAAGATCCACATGAGCATTCGCTTTTACCTTAGACATTCATCAGGAATGTGCTGGCAAATATCACAGGCAGAAAAATTGATGGAAAAACTGGTCAGGGATTCTATTGTTCAATATGCTTTAACTGCTCTTTACTGTAGCTCTTTTAATTAAAAGCTATTACTTTGGCATCGGGGTGCTCCAGTTTTACCAGAAATCGTGACACTAAATACAACATATATATTATAAGGACACAATCGAAAACGTATTAGCTCAGTGGTCGTATCCTCAAATGCCTACAAGTTACAATATGTCAGAAAATCTGGGTTAAAAGGGTTCCAGAACTGAAGCCTAGTCAAAGGGAAACAGCAAGAGAGCTTTATTTTACTGCCTGCTCTGACAGGTCACTGGATTTTGATTATGCAGTCAGATACGGTATTCATCCCCTTGATAATGAAAGGTGGGTGGCTGGCTGGAAAGAAAAGGCACACAAGATGGCTTTTGGTCATTGTCTGTGCTATTTCTGGTAATCCTCCTTGCTGTCTAACTCGTGTTCAGGAAGGATTTGGGCCTGTGGGGTAAATGGAATTCAAATCTCTCAAGAGGAAAAAAAAAAAGCAACACAGAAACAAAGTGTACTTTCCAGCATTTTAAGGAGATGTTTAACAAAAGGAGCAGCCTGTATTCTGTATTAGATTACTGCATCACTGGCTGTATTGCTTTCACTGCTGCCTCAGAACGCCAGCTGAAGACAATAGAAGGACTGCTGCTGGTCTCCCAGATCCTTGTTGAAACTTTACCAACCGGATCCAAATACCACCAATCAAATGTCATAATAATGCAAATCACTCACCTTTTAATACATATACAAGGTATTTATAGGGAGATAAACCCTTAACCACATTTCATTTATGGTCTAGTGTGGACTGGGAGAACGTACGTGGTACAATCAGGAGATAGATCAGCTGCTCTGTAACATACCTTCTTTTTTTTTAACTTAAGATCTGTAGAGTACCAAGTCAGATTTCTAGCTGTTCCTTCCCAGCCTGAGTCCTGCATCTTAATCCTTCTGCAGCAGATGAGATTAACATTAAATTCACAGCATAGTAGTTAATTCAAGAGAAATGTAACAGCTAAGTTAAACTAATATTATTGCAATAGCATCATCTGTCATAAGGGCAGTCTATGACACAGATGAAGCAAGGCAGTTCCCTGCCCTGGTTTCCTTCCGCCTCCTCTCTGAAGGAAAGTGGTCTTGGCCTTCATGGACAATAAGTCAACAGCTTTGAGTCAAGACTTTTGAGCAGCAACTACAATGGTGCTGTTGGCACAGAGTAATGGGGCAGAATTTTATATATAGGAAAATCACAACTCATCCACCTATGAACAGACATAGCTAAGTGGATCTTCAAAAGTGAGAAAAGACATGGGATAGCTGAGATACAAATGGTTCCCTTGTACTCAGAAGGAGCAAGTGTGCTTCAGGCTCATGTTTACCATGGTCCATTACTCCTCACCTTCACTCAATACCTTTCTAAACAGGTTGCACTGGGTCAAGAGGGTTGTGCTTCTGCAATACTGGAAGCATAACATCAGGATGTACTTCCACCATGGCAGTGTGTGGAGATCTATTTGCCATCTGCATTTGTACAAATCTGTACAAATCTTCTCAATCAGTTCTACAGTTTAGCTCCAATCAGTGTAGACTGTGACATTTAATATCAAATACTCTTCCAACATTCCCACATTAATAAACACGAACAGTCAATCCTCTCACTGCTGTAATGATGATTTCTGGCATCGTTTAAAAGTGCATATTATTATGCCACTATTAAGAATTGGTACAGCTTCATGCAATGCTGGCATATATATCTGAAAACTAATTTACTTGAGTTGTAATGTTAGGATTATCCTTCTGTCTTTCATGACTGATGCTTCATCTGGAGAATGCATAATGTTTTCTTGTCAATGAGTGTTAACTCAAATGAATTATTCCAATCTGTTTACTTTGTCCCTTTCTAACAAACTCAAATTACAATTTAAAAAAAAAGAAAAAACCACAAAGAGCATTGTAAACCTAGCATGAAAACATTGTGTAGGTTTTTCTACTCTTAAGTCCACATCAATAAGCAATTTAACAATAGAAGAACTCTCAATGGGAGACCAACAGATGAAATTACTGTAGAGCAGAGCCTTAGATGAAATTTTTTCTTTGCCTGTGTAATTGCATGCAGCTATCCTTGTGTGAAATCCCCCATCAGATTACAGGGTTAGTTGTATGTAAATTGAAGACTAAATGCTTGGTAGCACCTTTCAGCTCTGCAGTGCTGGAAATGAGTTTTTTAATAGGAAATTAGATTAGTAGTAGTTTAGTCAACAAAAATGTGGAAAATTTCTGCATAAAGATGAGAAAATTATTCATGCAAACTGACATTAAAAAAAGAATGAACAATTGCAAAATTCTGTATACTACTATTCATAAATTTTTCTGCACATTATTTTTTTAAAAAAAGAATGGGATATTCAAACACAAATTATTTCTTCTCTACTAGCTGTGGTATTAACAGAGGTTTCAACAGGTAGCAACAGGTTGCATAATTTAGTGGCTTCTATTTTAAATATGATTTTATACAGTTCTAAAAGTAAGGAACAATATGTGGAAAATTACAATGAACTCAGTCCAGAGACCGATTTTTAAAACAGACTTTTGCAAACCATCAACCAAGCACTAAAGCAAGACATTGTCATTTCCAGTCCCGGTTATGCTGCAGTTGATTAGACTAACCCTTGCCGAGTCTCAGAAGCTAAAGTGAGAAAACTTCTTAAATGTCCTTTCCAAATGCAAAAGTAGTTCCTCTAGCATAAATTTGCCTTCATTATAGTCCATAGCCCCCCCAAACAACGCATCAGATATTAATAAATTATCATTCTTATTATTTGTAAACATTTTATTAAAATGGTTATTGCAGTTTGGGGCCAACAACACAGCAGAGCCTGAACAGACCATATACTGAGAAAACTAAGGAAAACTTGCATCATGAACAGGGACCAAGAGCTAGTTAAAAGAACAGAACAAAACACACAGAATCTTTAGACACAAAGTTTTAGGCAAAGGCATTCTTGTTCCTAAGAGCCTCCTGGCTTTTAATAACCTGGCTACAGTTGAAATATTACAATGCTTTGCGCTGGCCCCTAAGGAAGATATTAAATATGATGGGTACCTTGAAGGGGGGTCTCAGACTTCAGTGAGTTGTAAGTGGGAATAAGTATTATATGGTGGAGCAGTGAAAACTAATGTCTTCTCCAGCTTGCCAAACACGATGGTGTTTGAAGTCTTTGAAAATTCCTCTAGATAGTTCTTCAGCTTCCAACAGTGACCATAGGAATGTATTTCCTACTTACAGGAGGAAAAGATTTTTCTCTCCCTCTACAAAAGCATTAAGGAAGTAGCTCCTCAGTTAAATGAAGACATCTTTTTATATCGACAAAGGTAGCAAGTCCCCAGCTATTACTGGTTACAGCAATATGCTCTGTAACTCTAAATGAGAATATTGCTAGAACTAGGAATATATCTCAGATGGGATTGTCATGCACCTGTTGCAAAAAATCCATATAAACCATTTTTTAAAAATGTTCCTCCCACACTCAAAGAACTCCAAACAAATATTTATTAGCTCTTACTGCCAAAAATAGTATTCTGTGGTATATATGATAAAAACTAAACACAATCCCTAGTCCCAAAACCTGATAATCTAAACACATCTTAGGGAAACCCTAAGAAACAGAGGAAATAATGGGGAATAATAAAGTTGGTTTACTTGTGTTGTAAATTCACATCTTACAGGCTAAAGTGTGGAATGAATCTCTAGGAAGGTCATGTGTGTTGCACTGAGGTTACTGCCCACTAGTTTATCCCTTTTTACGCCTTTGGGGAATAAAAGGGGATAAAAGTTACAAACTACTGGTGGCTGTAGGGGTAAAACAGTGGAAGGGAATGGAGAACATTTCTGCTCCCATTTTATTCCTCTCCCTCAGTCTTCTTTTCTTTTCCTTATTTTCCTAAGACAAAAATTACTCCAAAAAAACAAGTGGATTAAAACTGGATAACCAAAGCTACGATCACACACGGCTGTCATCTCTCCCTCTGACAGGTTACTGCAGTTTTTAGCTCAATGTGCGAATGTAAGCCCATTCCAGATCTTAGCTGCTGTAAGATGTGCAGCTGAAAACAGTATTTTGGGAGTTAATTTGCAAGGGAAGAGGGTCCTGGCATCCTTTGGAATGGCACAAGCAGCTTCCTCTTCTATCTGGCTGTCTTTAAACCACAGTCACGTCTGTCTGAGCTCTGAAACCATCAGCTATTCAGACAGAGAATGATACCTCTAAGGATTTTTTTTTTTCACAGTAGATGGCATGCAGTGGGCATAAATATTTTCAAAACTTTCCTTAACTTTTTTTTTGCCTCCAAAGCTCCTGGGCTTGATGTTTTTCTTCATCTCATTCAGACAGTACTCTAACAGTGCCTACAACTGCCTGGGAAGTATGTACTGCACACAAAATAGAAATCAAAGCCATATCCTGTGTTCTTCTTTTGTGTAATCCCAATTCAAGCTTCCAGTCTCAGTTTTTAAAATATGATTAAAGTGCAAACTACAAAAGATAACACTAGTCCCAAGGACAGAGAAATATTAAAACAAGTTTGCAAAGTTAAGAGAGAAATATCAATCACTGGCAAGAAGCAGTCTAGGATACGAATGAACTGAGTATTGTTTAGAGAAACAAATACAGGCAACAGTATTAATAAGCATACGTAAAAGAGAGAGTGTAATGCTGATATAAAATAGAAAAGATGTATGAGAGGGCATGAAATAATATCTATGTGCATCAAATCATCAGCTGTTTTCTGCACAGATGGAAAAAAAACCCAGAAGAAATGCTACAAGACATTTTGAAGAGGGTTTCAAGCTGGACATGAATTGAAGGCAAATGCATCAAATTTGTGCCTCTCTCGCATGTCCACACACACACACAGACACAACCTAGTTTCTCGAAGTCAGTCCCCCATGTGGGGTTTCTGACCCTCACTCCCCTGCCACCTTAGGGCTCAACTTTGGTCTGGAAGTCCAGGGTGCGTGGTACAACAGCAGCATAAAAAAATAGCTGAGGTTTTTCTCTGTGTTCGCATTCCTGACGGATTTCTCACAACTTCTATGAACTAGACTAAGGACTCAGGAGAGAAAGATGTAGAAACAGTCAGGCACAGCAAACAGAATTAAGAAATATTTTGAAAAAGAGACTTGCAAGCCAGGACATGCATAGCCAAATTCACTTTAAGTCTCAACAACACAATTTCAAAGGTTTGAGTTACTCAAGAATATCCCATGTTTAGCCAACACTGTTAATCTGGTGCATCTCTTTCTTGTCTGGCGAAGGTTTCATCCCTTCCCTTCTCAACATACCCAGCACAGATCAATGCAATGTTACAGACACTCATAAACAAAGCGAACGTGAGCAAAGCATCAGCAGAGCTTTGAAAGGCAGGCCATTTATCTATAGTCATGATGGGTTTAAAATTTGTTTTGCTGTTCTTCCTGCTGCTTGCCAGCAGTAAATGGCAATTGTACTTTCCAACCATGTTCAGCTGGGCTCTATGCCATTTTTTGCTGTTTTTGATGGCAGAGTTCTCAAAGACGTATATTAAATTATCTGGCCCATGCAGTAACTCAGTAGGACTGCATGCTTGTTTCCAAGGAGGCCTTATAAGAAGTAGGGTTTTTTTAGAAAGGCAGCATTCTTCCACATTAGTAATATTAAACTTTCCCACAGAATTTCAATAACATTAACATACTATTTTGATAAAAAAACAGCAGGCTTAGCAGATGTTTTTTTGAGGCTTTCAACAGAGAAAAATGTGCAAGACTTACACCCACTCCTCGATGTTGTAAGCTCCCTTACAGTTCGTCCTGTGACCATTCTTAAATACACTGATATTACAGAATTAATCTCATAATGGTAATGCGTCCACAAACAAATTACTGCAGTTATGTAGTTAGCTCAATTAACTTTTGAATTTATTCACCATGCAGAACTAAAGGTCATTTTCTATTAAAATATCTCCCTCCCACTTCCTTATCACCCTTTGGCACTTATGGGAGTTAATACTAGAAATACTGTCTACGCTATGTCAGGAAGAAGGCAAGATGATGAAGCCAGAAAACGACCTTATTCTTTACTAACATAACACAGACATGGCCCAAAGAGAACATCTGCCTCCTTTCATGAACACGTCTAATTATGGCAAATTGTTAACACCTTGAAGAGGAGTTTCATAGAAGGATAAACTTTAACATATGCCATCTTCACACATAAAACATTGCATACTTCATACTTTTTCCCAACATATGCCCTTTTTCTTACAACAGTTTATCAAAGACCTTATTTTGATAAGGACCTCAACCTGTTTTCCATTTTTGTGGATGCAGATTTTAGTGCTTGCAATTATTTGTCTGTCCATAGAAACATCAGACTATGTAATCTGGTAATGCAGTCAGGAGATGAGACAGTAAGATCAGTAAAACTGCAAATGCAATTATTTCCCCACTCACAACTCTTTTGCAATATCATTCCTTTAATTTATTTGGGCACCAAAAGCTGCCTGTCCACTTTGGGGTTCCAGTTACTCTTCCCCTTAAGACCCCACTCTAAAGTTACAGTGAATAATTTGACACTATTGTTGCCATGGTAACAGCCTGATGTCATGCATATACAGAATTATGATTGACATTCCTGCAGTATCCAACAAAAGGAGGAAAGAGGGGAAGAGGGAGAAAAACAGACACAACTCCAATACTAATGGGGGAAACAGAGTATCACTGGCACTGTAAATATTGCTTTATTCATAAATCTGCCTTCTCCCATTTTTCACCGTGTCAACATCCCTGTGAAGGGCTCCCATCGGAGCCCAAAGTGCACACTCGGTACAGAGGGTTCTTCCTCACACATGCCCAGGTCTGGCTAGAGCACAGGGGGTTCCCTTCTCCTACCAGCACTCTCCTTGGGAAGATGAATCCATGCTATGGCCCGGAAGACTTTTGCCACAGAGCTTAGCTCTTAAGAATGCACCTTTTAAATGTCACAGGTACGCCTAAAATAACATAAGACATTAGATGGTGTGTTTTCCCCTCTAAGGATAGTATTCAGGTGTTCAGCTGGGCTGTAAATCTTTTCTTTTTTTTTCCTTGCCAATGTTTATAAAAGCTCACAGAAAGACACACGCAAATCATTAGCAATAGGATAAAATAACATCTGTTCAATATTTTTAAACTTGAGGTCTGCAGCAGTTCTCATAAGGGTGTATAGGCAACACCAAGACAAGGATGGAAACAGCCTTTTATTCTAAATTTCATATGTACATGGAAAGCCATTTTATACAGTTTTGTAAATTCTGCGTAAAAGAGCTATTGTCATCTGATGTCACTGTGCTTACACTAGTAACAACTTTTAAACATGGAGTACATTATTAACAACAAAACCCATTAACAAATAGGCATAAAAGACACTGATATGTGTGCAGATATTTCACATATATTCTAGAAAGAATTTGGCGCAAAAATAAAATGTGCCGGTAAAAAAAATATGTTTTTTAAAATCACACAATACATGATTTTCTTTCTTGCTTTCTCTCTTTCCTTTTTGTACACAATATGCTGAGAGTAATTCTCAAGCCTTTTCACATCAGGATTTTCAGGCACTTCAGCAGCCCATCTGTATTTTTTACAATACATGAAGTTCAGACCAACAAACATAAAAACAGCTGCTGCAAAAGAAATTCTCATGTCCCATATGCACATTCAAATATTACTCACTGCTAGAGCAATCTTATTTGCTTCAGTTATTTTTGGATACTTACATGTTTTCAGGATGATGTGTAACAGTTTGTCTCCACTTAAGTCTCATTCATATACTTAAAGGTTTATTTTTAATGTAGCATCATGATGCAACAATACAGGATACAGAGGCACAAAGCAATTGTCCACAAAGCTTCACAAATTATAAAAAGAAGAAATTATTTCCTTTTCATTTTTTTGATCCCAAGAAAAAATTGATTTCTTCTGCTCTTGCTTTAAGCTGTCTCCAAAATTTGCCCAAAGACAATCGTGTATCAAATGACCATGAGATGATATCCTCCATAGTTCTCTTCCTAGACACAGTTGTCATAGGGCAAAATTCATTCAGAAGCAAAGCAAAGCAGAACTCAGTTGTACATTTGTTCATAAATTCTCACCTTTAATAAAATAGTAATATATACTTATCAAGGTCTTGTCTGTGACCGTATAAATAGTCTCTCTCCAGTTATTTCATTTGTAATGGACTGTGCATTAAGATTATAAGGCAATTGTAACAGGACTCCCAGGATAACTGAAAGCTTTATATTGTTTTCCTCATGAGTCAGGATAAAGGCTCTTTTAATAAGCTCAGAGTGGGGAGAGAGAAAAAGAGTGCATATGTGCATAATAGGAGAAGGACAGTTTTTCAGCATATAGACACTTAAATATTGATCAAGAAAGACTGGTAATGACTCCACCATAAAACACCTTAGAACTGAAACAGCAATCCAGAGTAGAGCTAAGCCTTTTCTACTCAAAAGTGATATGTAAGCCTCCTCCTGACCCAAGAGAAATGAAAAAGGACACGTCAATGCTTCCTTCAACCTCAAATTCATTAATTTTATGCCACAAAGCTGCATGTTGTTGTAATAGGTCACTGCAAAGTAAAACACATTACAACAAATCTTAGTAATAAGCTATTGACAGCTACTGGACTGGGCTACGGGACTCAGTACGCAGGGGTGGTGTTGCTCACTTCCGCTATGATTGTCAAATGATAGAACATCCTTCCATGAATTCAGCACTTGAGACAGAATGGCAAAGACATAAGGCCCACCAATGCTTTGCCCAATATTTTAAAGGCACTGAAACAGACAACAGATATATTCCTTAGTACCATCAATTTAAAAAGTTTTCAAAATATTAGTCTTTATATGAAAATGTTCCTTATTGCATGACAAGTTGATCTTCATTTTCTTCACTTCAAGAATAAAATGGTCTTCCCTTTTCTGGTGTTTGCAATCTGTTCAGCCTGGCTACCTGAGATGGTGAGGGTGGTACATCTTGTCTGAAAGGACCTTTAGGAGGGGTATAATTAGGGTCCTGGATTTTCTTATATGAGTCATAGTTGCTAGGCCCTTCAGAAGAAGTTTTTTTTTTCAGTTGTTGTTCTTTCCGCCTCTGCTCTTGACGGAGCAGTTCTTGTGTTTCTAGCATTACCCTGGCGTTGAAGCCATGTCCCCCCATGTAGCCATTCCTTGATCCCTGGTAGCTGGAGTATCTGGGATTTTCCTTCGCAGTCTGGAACCCTTCACCAGGGGAATAACTCTGCTCCCAGGAGTCTTGAGATACAGAACTGGCATTTTTTCTGCTTTGTCTGGGAAGAGAAATGGAAGAGGCTTTTAAGACAAATGTTCTGGATCCCCTCCTACTATTATTGACAACAGTCCCTGGAAAGAAGGGTGCTTCTGCAGTGCTGTCAGGTTTCCCCCAGCTACAGCATTCTCCAGAAGTCATGTTCTCTTCTCCCTTAAAGAGGCATCTGAGCTCTTTTGTTGGAAGAACATTTCCTAAAGAGTTGAACTGTATTGCTAGGCCTCTCCAGGAGGAATATGCTGTGAAAACCAATCCAGCGTAACAACAACCTTCATGTTCACGAGAAAAAAAAGTGCTGCAATTCAGAGAGACCATACACATCGCTGTGCTTTCAAAAAACAGATAACAGCCAGCACTTGTAAAGTTGCTCCTGAAAGATTTGAATCTAGGCTCATACTTGATTAAAAGTGCAACAGGCAGACATCTAAAACACTTGCTCTAGTGCTGCACACATCAGATGATAAAGCTACTTTTTGATAGGTAGTAGAACAGATGAGAGTTTCTTTCTCCCATTTCCAGAACTAAGGAATTTCATGCTATCAGGACGTTTCCCAGTTTGCTTTAGCTTTCATAAAAGAAAAGGCAGAGGTAACCTTTCTTTTTCCTTTTTTTGGCTCCATGGGGTAGATAAATAAATCAAACACATATAGGAATTACAAATTCTTATCTCTTTTCACAGTAAATCATCACATTAATTTGAAGGCAAATTATGGTTTTGAAATAGGTTTAACTTAGTATCAAACTACTAAATGTCTTTATGAATTTAAAATAAGATTGGTGATGATAAAGTGAAACAATTTTGTGCTGCAGCAAAAGATACACACTTTGAGATTAAAATTAGTCTACAAGAAGCAAGCAGTAAACCAAAATAAATTGTGACATTAGTCAATAAGAAAATAATTTAGATGTTTATATGTGGTTTGTTTTTTCATGTCAACACATATGACTCAATGTGGCCTCATCCAATGAATACATAATGGAGAGACAGGAGATCAGGAGAATTTTTCTTCCATTAGTAAAAACAAGTCACCTAATGTTTTAGCACACTTCCTTCCACATATATAACTGGAAAATGACCATATTCAACTCATTTTGTAATAGATTTTGATATTTCTTGATGAAAATTTTTAATCAGGATGAATGTAAATTATTACAGCATAAATTACAACATAATGTAAATTCTTATGCAAATTTTTATAGCTGTTCTTGGTATTCATATAACCAGCTTTGCCAAAGAAACAATGTTTCTGAGCCATGTTTTATCACTCCCTGGAACAAGAGCAAATTGAACAAACCTCTGTAGGCTACGAAACTGTCAGGTTTCTGATCTAAAGTAAGATAAAATTTAAGTACTAGAAAATTAACTTGGAGCCAAACATTGCTTTTACCGTTTCACATGGGACAAGGATGACTAGTTGAACTGATTTAATTTACTGACTGTTTTCTGGTACTTTTTCAAAATTAGTTGGCCCACTTTCACTGTCTTTCTGGGAAGATCCTTTAAAATTGACTCAAGAGTTTATTTGCCTTCAGTACTGATGATTTAAATGTACAAACAGAAAAAAAAAAGGAGGCCCCTAGAGACTATAGAAGATGAAAAGCAACATAGCTCAAAAATGAAGCCAGTGCACAAACTTTAATCACTACAAAGCCACAGTTGCAACATAAGGCTTGGGACCTAAGTTTCAGAGTAAAAGTAAGGTTTCTTTAAAGGTCGGTCACAGACTTACAAACACTTTATAAAGCTGGAGTACTGGCTATCCCAGCTTGCTATAGAAGTATCGTGGTATTTACTGCACTCAATTTTAACCCAATATCCTGAAATTTTGTCTGCTCTCAGCACTGTTCAAATACCCAGAATGTTCAAGCAAAGTCATTAAATTATCATTAATTACTCAGTAACATGCATTGCTAGCTCAATAGTCATTTCTCATGTTGAAACCATAATGAATGAAGTTCTCAGTCACTTTTTTTTTTCAAAACAAGCGTTTCTATGGCTCAAAACACTATTTTCCAAATTCCTTGTAGATTAATTTTCTACTTACAGGTATTAATTTCTGCCTCTGGAAGTGCGTTACAACTGACTTCCAATTTCTAAGTGCTACCAGTGATTGAGCAGAACAGGGGAATCATTTAAAAACTTAAAATAAACCCCTCAACTTAAGTGTAAATCTAGCATCTGTGCTCTTCTACTCATTATGTGCATTGCTAGGGCTAGCAAAATGGAAAGAGAATTCCTCAGAAAAAACAATGCCACATTAATAGGTGTGGTCACTTTAGAAGCAAGGTAGAGATAAGAAGCAAAGGGAATATAAAGACAATCTAAGAAAACACAGTAACTTTACGTTTTCCTTTCCCACCTTCCAAACCCAATAGAAAAACTTTCTACACTGAAAGGTGTTCCAGCATGTGAAAATCCAAGAGATCTGGCTTAATTTCAAAGACGTTGGTACAATAAGGGTTCATGATTAGATAATATTCATTATGAAGTTTCTGTTTGTTTCAGAAAAAGAGTTATGATACACTTTGTGAAACAAATGTTGTCACAAAAAATATAGTTTCCACACCATTTCCACATGGGACACATTAAATATTACAAACACATTGGAAGAAACAATTAGAAGCAAGAGAAATTGACACTTGCCTCTGGTATAAAGGACTCTCCATTTAACAATTGCCACTGATACTTGAAAATGCAAAGATCATTTGCATAATGCTGAACTATGATAGCTATCCAAGTTATAATACAAGTTGGGTAAACTTCTAATAATACTTGAAACTAAATATCAAGTTAAGGAAATGTTGCCCACACAACTTAATTTAAAAAAAAAATAATCTAAGATTTTTTAAATACAGATCTATTTAGGCAAAAAGTGCATTCATTTTCAGTATTCCATCACTAATGAACTAGCAACTTAGGAGAAATGTATATACTGGAAAGTTAGAGGCCCCTGATTTTTTGGATAGAGTTTCTCATTTCCTTATTCTTTTGCTTGAGGTCTTGAAATTTTTTTTCCTTTTCAGTTTTTTTTTATCTGTATCAGCATTACAAAGATAGAATTTCTATCCAGTAAGGAATTAAGCAACAGAAAAAAAAGCCTTGACATGTCAAAAGGGGACAACCCATGTCATGCTCAGGAGACTTTCGTAATTGCAGAAAATTAAACTGGATGGTGTCCCACAAAGAATAGCTTTGTTTTAATGTCTCAATTCTGTTGGTTGTTGAGTGTCATCGAATCCAACTGAAACCAGCTCTGAAGTAATTTGTCTAAAATAAACAGCTTCCACATGCTCTCGCTTAAGAAATTTTATGCCTCTTCCACACTGAATAGATTCCACCTTATATCAATGCTAAACAAAAGTGTTTGCTCTATGTACAACATTTTCCTTTCACAAATGAAATTAGCTCCAGGGTCATATACACTGAATAGCTTCAGACAGTCACCATACCTGGGTAATGAGCTGTACTGCCGCTGAGCTTGCTGGAAACTCTCTCTTTCTTCTTGCCGCTGCCGCTGCATTTGAACCTCTACTGATACTGAGTGTCTGCCACTCTGTGAGTACGTCTTGGTGCTTGGCTGCAAAATAAAAATGAAAATGTCTTAAACAAAGCAAAAAAAAATACCCACAAAAGACCTGTTATTTAAATTGCTATTATACATATACAGTTGCGTTTGTTTCAAAGTGCAGTACAGGTAAATCTTCCATAATAATTAGATTAAGTTCTGACCCATAACAGTGGCCTGTCCTACACATTCTGTGTCTGACCTACTGTCTTTGAGATGTATCAAGAAAATTTAAATTAAGTCAGTGAAACAGATCTTCAGCCATGGTAATACTAAGTTTTACACCCCAGTGAGGATCTGAGGGAGGAGGAAGCTTAGCAGCTCTTTCAAACCTCACCAGTACACTCAAGCGATGCTCTCCTTTAGTAGACCCATCCTATTTTGCTGTTGGTCCAGACACGCAACACATGCTGTTCTGAGAGACAGGGAAACATTTTCTGGTTCAATATCATCAAGTAGATAAATTATAGTAAGTCTCTTGTGGGCAATGGGGAATCCCATATCTCCCAGAAAGATTTTAGATAACATCTTAATGAGGTGACAAATTGAAACTTTGAGGTCAGTAGTAAGAGCATGTGAAAATGGATGGCCTCTCTGCAAATACAGAGCATTACTGGTCAAGATCTGGCAGAATGGTTGAATTCAAATTTAGGATTACAAAAAAGGTTACTTTTCTAGAGATATCACTTTTCACTTTACATGACTACTTCCTTCAGTTTTTGTGATTTCAAGTTGCAAAATAGGGTGCCACAGAAGTTAAAGAATGCTTTGGGCTTTGTTATTGTTTTAATAATAACATTTCAGCTAACAAAGAAAGAAAACATTATTTTATCACCTAAAATTACCAGTTCTATTCAAAACATATAAGTGTAATCATTGTGAGTTTATGGAGCATAACCACTTGGCTGAGCCTAAGACTTAAACAGCTTGTCTCAGACCTGTGTTTTTTGTTAAAGCGCTTTTTGCCTTTTTATATGTGCCTTCCCTCTAAAGAACATTTCTTTTGTTTTTTTGCCATTATAATTTCTGCAGCAGAAAGATATCATAATGTCCGACAAATATCTGAAAGAAAAAAAGGCTTTTCAAAACCGTCATACACTGAAGATAAGTTTTAGAATCAAGAAAGTCGTCATTTGTGACATAAACTTCTTTGTCTCTCTATATAGTCAAGTACCTGCAGGTAGCCTGAAACACAACAGATTTAAAACAGGTTTACAAATTTTAGAAACATATTTTTCAGTAGCAACACGCTTCATAAGAGCACCAGTCTTGGCTCAAAATTTAACAGATGCAATTTGGTGAACTACTGCCTTTCCCATTACAAGAAGACTATTGTGAAAAAAAATCTGAATGTGAAAGCATAGATTATGAGTAACGGAGAACTCGTTTGAGAAGCCTTAATGCAACATTGGTGTCTACTTCAGAACAGACTTACTCTGTAAAAACCTCACTATATTTCTATTGAAAAATGCTTTAGGAACAGTATGATGAAGCAACAAGTTGAGAAAACAGTATCATGTGTCAGCCTTGTGGGAAATTTTCTAAGAGATGAATAAGCTGTACATATGTATGTCCAAACCAACAACCCCCATGGAGATTTCCTACTATATTAAATAAGGGCAATACATACAGAGCAGAATTTCAGTTATTGCATATGTCAACATTTCTAACTTTCTTGACTTTATTGAGAGTCTTCTGACATTTGGCATTTTATTGAAGGGCTCAGCTTATGGAAGCAAGTGATTACCTGAAAATCACAAGATTTATTGATGAATTCCCTCCAGAGTTGTTATAAGCAGCTTACAGAGAATCAGGGGGAAACTTAGAAGTTCCCATCTCAACTTCTCCATAAGGAATAAAAACATTTAAACTAAGATTTTAGAGTCAATCTCCTCATTTCATGAGTTCCACTTTAACAATGTTGGAAAGCTTGCATGTAGCTGGAAAGCTACAGTTATTTCATATGTGAGAAAGTAGTTATCACAAATCAGACACAAAATCAGAATTACTTCTCTTTATTTGAACACAGTTTCACTTTTTTCCCTTCTCTAACTACAACAAATTAAAGCATTTTACAACACAGGGAATAGTAAAATTATCAAACAGGTGGTGCTAGATTTAGCTGCTGCTCAGTTTAGGCTTATGCAAGACACTAAAATGCATCATCTAGACAGCATGAATGCAAATACACGCACAGACACGTGCAGTGAGCTGAAGTTACCATAAAAGCCTTTACTAAAGAGACAATGGCTTTGAAAGCCCTAATAGACAACAAATGGACTAATACCAAAACACAGCTTCAGAGATTTCTTTTTTCCCTAATGCACACAGAAACCAATGGCTAAATAGAGGCAGGGACTATCACACCTGTCTGCCCACTGCAGCGCGTGCCCGGGACGACTGGATCTGAGGATTCAGGTCTGGATTCTCAGTAGCTCACAAAAAATTTAATCTAATGGATGACATTTATAATTTGATGGGTCTAAAGGCAAACATCTAAACCCCATTATCTGATTTTTCTGAAGGTATGAGTACCTATATATCCTGTTAAATTAAGTGAATTTGCAATTCTTAACTAAGCTGAAAAGGATAATTATTTAGAGTCCTGTCTGCACATTGTTCACATCTGCACTACGCTATTCACATAATCAGATGTGCTATCCATTTCAAGCAACTAAAAATATGGCAATGAGACATAAAAATAATCTTTAAGCTTTTCAGAAAAATGCAAATCTTCATTTACCTTTTCCATACGCTTTTAATTAAAGTATCTAAACCTAAAAATATTTATATCATAAGTAAGCTTGTCTTTCCAAAGCTAATTGGTAGTTCTGTCTCAATCTCCAAAGTAGACTTTCACACATATATAAAGTACATATACAAGCACATGTCCATATACACCGATACTTCATTTACGTCAGCACAAAATGGAGGCAATTAAAAGAAAAAGTTTATTTTCACATCTTTCAACAGCAACAGACAACTACGTATAAGGAACACACATAACACTGTATTATAACACTGATATTAACACAAGGCTAGGTACAATTATAACAACCTGACATCATGCAACAAACCTGGCAACAGCTCAGTCTTCACGGTACAGATTGATAAGAACTCTGGCCTTGTTTGCAATGAGATATATGACAAGCACTGACCTTTTAAATCAGGATGTGGTCAAGGCCACAATAACAACCAAGGCTGCATTATACAAATAAATGTATGTTCATGTCTTCCAAAATGCATCTAAGTGGCAATGATAGTTATAGCATTCAGCACTGTTAAACAATATTCAGTACGTAAAACTGTGCTTTAAAATACATGAAATTACACAGCTCTCTTCTCAAAGAGGTATTAATTTAAAACCAGACCTTCAAAGCTTATAGTTTCTAAAGATTTCTCACTTTATGCCAACAGTTTTTCACCTCACAGAGAGCGTACCCCCATGGCTCATGTTGTACTGACCACTGTCAGCAGTAAATGGCAGTCCATTTTAGGGATAAGGGTTCATCCAGTCTTTCTTAACTACACCAGTGGACGCGCGTGCAGTTTGCTCCACTGTAAAGTGGCATTTCTGCCCACCGTGGCAGCACAGATCAAAGCTGCCACAGAATTAGAGAAAGGAGATCATGGTGGTTATCAGGACACTGTGGTTTCAGGGAGATCAAACCAGCTCAAGTGACGTGAGCTCCACCAGTTGAGGTAACACACCTGTCTCACAGCCTACTGCCATAGGGAGAAGCTGGGAGAAATGCTTACTCAAACCTGTAGACCTCTGTTGTGCTGATAAAGAAATGGTTTATAAGGAGATTATTAAAGTATACAAAAAAATACTAAGTCCCTTAGTATTTCACCAGTTATGAAAAAAGACCATTATTTAATATTAAAATACGTGTGCTTTTTTTTTTCCAGGTTAAGGTCGGTGTTTAATCAAGAAGTATCAACTTCACCTGGGAAGTTGGTAGGCACGTGGCTGCCCAAAAGACTGTGGTTCTTATAGGTCAGCACTAATTAGAAATATATAAGATTAAATGACCTTGACTGCTGTATGTGTAAAGGTACTTGGCACAGACAACAGACAATACAGTAACAGTGTGTATAAAAATTCAGAATGATAAAAAAACATTCAACAGTTCTGGGAGATGCCCTTGAAAACTATTTTTACTTCCATATTTTTATGTTGCTATGATGAACAAAACATATAGCAACATTTCTTTTACAAATTGCCAAGAGGTGTGTGTATTAATTCACAATACCATATAATAAGAAAATCTCATGCCTTTGTGTGTCTCTTTATGGTGAATATGTAGGAAGCAGAATGGCGTGCTAAGACTAAGATTTCTATTGCGTGTATAGCAGCAATAGAAAGAAAATCTTCCATACGTATGGTAGAAACTAATCCCTCAGAGAGTCCTGAAATTCTGCCTGGGGTATTTACATGCACTGCACACCTCTGAGCTATAAATATGTTTGTGTACAAACTGAAATTATTTAATTTCTTTTAAAAATCTTCTATCTTTATCTTCTGTTTCACATAGCTTAAGAGATTGAAACTATTGAAGGAAAAAAGTTTAAAATATAATTTTTTAAAGTCAAAGTCTAAATCTTGGCAAGAAATTGCAGGTGGTTCATTAAATCTTTCCCAGGTTTGACACGGAATGGATATGAACTACACAACTGAGGAGCAACTACTTGTGGAGAGGTTGCCCTGCATAACTTGGCTTTCTCTCTGATACAGAATGGGGTAAGAGAAACAGCAATTAAGCTCCTCGGGTATTCTTTGTCTGTTACAATGCTCCATTAGATAATGCCTAATATCTTGAATAAAATATCCTGAAAGGTACTCTTGAAATGGACTTTTCTTTCTCATCAATGTGTTGAGTACTTCTAGATAATTTACAGCCTGATATAAACTTTGCAATATTTACTTTGAATACAGTCTGAATTTTTAATCTGTGTTAGTTATAAAATCTACACACCAACAAACAGCAGAAACCCCAAATATAATCCATAAATTTTATGAGGATTCATCTATCAGGCCATGCATAAGTAGGTTATTAGGACCACTGCAGTCTTTCCTTTATGAAAATCATGCAGTTATTTACCTTTCACAAATTTGTGCACATAATTAAAGCTTTACTCAGATGAGTCAGGTAGTATATTTATTTTGACCCAGTTAGCTGTTCTCTTTAGGGAAAAAAAATCCTTTTATTTGGCTCTTAAATATTTAAAGCAGAGTTTGCTCAGCTGCTCTCTTGGTGTCAGTTTTCTCCCTCCACCCAAATAGACCTGGGATGACTGGAGAAGAATATGTTTCTGAATGAAATTTGTCACTTTCCATTTTTAGAAGTGATTTTTTTTTTTTTTTGAGATGAAGAAATAAACCACCAACTTTTGTACCTCCTGCATCTTTGTGGGTTTGGTTGATTGCTGCTGTGCTTCCAGAAGCAGGACTGGCAAGCAGGTGGAGTGTTTTCAACAGATTTAATATGTTCTTTTTTTTTAATTAGATTGTTCACTCCCATGATATTTAGAGCTATAATGCTGTGGTTTTGTTATTGAAGGTGTGGATCCGTTAATTAAGATGTGACTAGGCAAAATACAAGACATGGAACAAATTACAACCAAAATCTCCTAAACCCAGGACTGGTGAAAGCAAGACTAAACCTCAGCAGACCAAATATTACCCAGAAAAGAACAAAAACTAGAGGCTGAATTTTGGTGCCAAACAGGAAAATCAGCCCCGAAAGAATACTGCATTGGTATAAAAATGTCATAGCAACAGCAAAGGCCTTAAATATTAGCAGACATACTGTGATTCCATGCAATTCCATATGCTCAGATACACATTTCTGCAAACTCTGACTGGAATTAACATCAGTAGGATTGAAATAGATTAATCATATTTTATGTTATTGTTCTTTCTCCCCTCCATGTAATATCAGTCATATAGTACTGCCCTTGAAACTCTCTTGTACCTTGTGCTTTGAAACACGAAAAATAAAAAAGCTATGGAAGACAAAAAAATTATGAAGCCTGAGAAAATTGTCTTACAATAAACAAATGCGAATATCTTTTCCATAAAGCTTTGACTCAGTTGCAGACCTAGAGATGGCTTGATGTTACAACAGTCAGTTGGTTATTAAACCTTAACAGTGTGTCATTCAAATGGCCTTGAGCAGAAACGTTATTCTGCTTAATAGACGGTGTCATCTCATTCCACTGTTATCACTTTTTGTGTTTGTTAAGCTGCCTGATACTGAACGAACACTCGTAGGCAGTCAAGTATTTTGTTTACTGGCAGGACAACCACAGCCTGACAAAAAGCCCAGCTCTGTCACATTGCTCATCTACAGAGAAATAACCTTCACCTGACAGGCATAGTCAGAAGGGGATGGAGGTCAGGCATCACTCTCTCTGCCATGGGTGTCATTCAGAGCCAGCGTGATGTAGAGATATGCCTCCAACCCATGGAGGAGACTGAAGGTATTTGTCACAGGTAACTGGACTCTCGTGTCACACGCCATTAATAATCTGGGATGGATTTGAGTTGGTGACGTTCACAGGAACATTTTGATTATATATTAGCAGGGTTCTGAGATATTGAGCTCCGAATATCCTCAGAGCTGCCAGATTTCTGTCAGTATCTATTACTTACACTGCAAACTTCATGTTTCTTTACACTTCCTTAAAGTAACCAATAGTCCCACATCACATCAGCACTTTGTTCCCTATCCTCAACCTTCCTATCATCTTGTTAATGAGAAATGTAAACTACTTATCACCCCATAGCACACACATCTCTGTGAACGCTTTTTCCCTCTCTTTTTATCCAAACCAAGTAAGAGTTGGCTGTTGTCATGAGACTCAGAGGCTTCTCTGGAGTGTAAAGCCTTTTGTTTACATAGGCTGTGCAAGCCATCTCCCTCAGGTGAAAACACACTTTTCAACAATTGTCCACATACAGGTGCACTTTTCACTGCTGCGGGTTGTAACCAACAGCTTACAGACAGAGAAGACTGAAAAGATGTTGATAAATGCATCTTAAGTATTTTCCTGTGTAGGCATTATAAACAAATTCTGTGTTTTTTTGTGTCACTCGTACTTATTAATACATCTAGATTTGTTTTGAGAGGGTGTCTTTACAAAACCCATCTTTTTTAGACTAATATGTTAAAGTAATATACACTCCTTAAGAGAGAGGACTATAGCTCCTTAACACTGAAATGACTCTAAGCTGCTGAAATGGATGAGATCATTGTTTTATCCTTTCCAAGCATTGTGATCTAGAAAGGTTGGAGTATATGGTGGAAAAAAAATAACTAAAAAATATTCTGGGTCCATTTTTTAAAAAAAATACTTATATAGAATAAAACATTTTCTCACCTACATCTTTAACAACAGAGCAGCTCCTACAAAAGCAAAAATAAGCTTCAGTTTTTATATTAATACATTAAGCTGAATTAATCACTTTGAGCTCATTTGCATGATCTATAGAAGGGGAGTAAACAGAGAGATCCCATTTGTTTGAATAAGAGAAAAAGGAAAGGTCAGTGTTCTGACCCACCATTTAGGAAATTATTCCATTCCTAAGGTAATCAGCCTGTCATCCAAATAATTCCCTCCTCGCTCATTACAAGAAACTATAATAAAAGCCAAGTTGCTTGTCTAAAGTTGCTATGGCATTTAGATATACAACAATTTGGCCCATGACCTTCAGTCGTTAAATTCCCAAGTCTTCAAGAGTGCAAGTTTTTCTCATACACAATTTTCCCAAGAATGCTGTTCAAATCTCTCATTTGAAGACTAAACAGCAGTTGATATGTGTAATGGAAAGTACCTCCCACACCCAGCCTCTTTTCACCCCCAAACTGCTACCCTATAACTGAGATGAGCTATTGCACTATCTTCACCACATCAAATCAAAAACATCTGGTCATGGAACAAATGTTAATTTTGTTTTTTAAGTTTCAGAGAAGGTTAGAGGTTTTCTGACATGGGAAAAGAGAAGCCTATATCTCAATACAGTTTGTTAAGCAATGTTAGGTCCTTTAAGGATACATTTACCTTTGTTTCTCTTCATGTTGCATGCCAAAAATATCACAGCTTCCGATTGGTTAGTTGAAGGTAGACAAGGATACAAAGACCCAACAAAAATAAAAAAATCTTTTATGTCCACCACAATAGGCAAACAAAGATATCAGATGCATTATGATGTCACCCAGGTTGTTGTCAATGAATTCATATACACAGATGGTTGATCTTCAGCTATTTCCACCTTGGTCTTGTCTGCTAAGTAATGCTAACCCATGAACTACAACCACGCTGGAGAAAGCTGTGAGATTCCCCGCTTTTTGGGGAATGGAAGCAGATAGTTCACTGCCTTTATTTTGGCATTTTAAACAAAAATACAATAAGATATTTATCCTGTATTTAAAAAGGATCTTAATTTAAGACATGTAATTGATTAAAAAGCAACACTGATTAATTTAATTATGTTAAACAAGATAAGCACAGGGATTTACATAATTGTATCACATCATTAGATCAGATTGAACAGAATTTAAATGATCAATTAAGACATATATCTTCAGCCAGAACTGTCTCGGTTAATATAAGTGGTAAAGGGGTACTATTGTGAAGCATGTTATGAACATCTATCTCTTCTTTGTTGCTGTGAAAATACATAGCTCTTCCTCTTAAGGAAAAGAACTAATCACAGTGACATTGCTTCAGAGAAAAATTGTATTTACAAGATTACATATTCTAAATTATTTGTTACTATGTGTTTTATTCTAATTTTTCTAGAAAATTTCAGAATAATTGATATTGCCTTTGAGGCAAAATAGTCCAAGTAGTAACTCACAGACTCAAGGGCCTAAACACAAAGCAAACACTGCTGCATGCACACAGATGCCTAAAGAAGTTTAAAAATTAAACAAATATCAAAGAACACAAATGGGGATAAGAAAAAGGGCAGAAGTATGGAGGCAGGGAACCCTGCATCTCTTTCAGTTTGCTCCCGACCAGCCCAGGGACAGCAAGAGTCAGCCTACCTTTCCAGATTTGACAGGCTCTGTACACTTACCCATGGCTGCTCAAAACTGTAAGTACGTCTCCTGTCTTCCACGTCCTCATCTTGCTTTGCTTGCTGAAACTCTTGTCTCAGGCGCTGTATCCGGTCATGATTGTTAGGGGTTGATCTGTTGCTAAAAGAGGGAGGATGGAAATGATCAATATAGTTGGGAACTGCCATCTGTGACTGTAATTTCTTAGCATGGGGCTGGTACTGCAGTGCAGGAGTAGAGATTAAAAATAATTTCGAAGCACTTAGAACAAATATCTTTATTTTTTTTAAAAGATGGTTTGTTTGACTTATAAAGAAGGGATAAAACAAATGAGGCTGTTCCTAAAAATCATCAAAAGTTACTGGCATGTTTTCAGTATATGTTACCTCTAGAAATGAAGAGGCATAAGTTTGCTAGTGTCAGACTTAACATAAAGGGAAATTATGAAAAAAGTCCTAATGATCTCTGCTGCTGAATAAACATGAAATACACTTTTTCCCAATCAATAAACTGTAGTACTGTCAGATCCTTATTTGCATGAAATTTGTTGCAATGTTTGAAGGCCCTGCCTATGTAAAATTTGATTATTTTCTCCAATCAATAAGAGACTGTCTTAGTTCTGGTTTTAACAAGTCTTTTAAACTGATCAGTCTGAAAGCATTAAAAGACTTGAGAGTCAGTAAAAAGCAATCCATTTGACAGTGCCATATACAGGAACGAATCCAAGCAGCAGACAAGCACTGGCTGATGCCCTGCCGACGCCAGTGGGTTGGAGAGAGCTCAGCCCCATAGGTACTGCTACATAACACCACATCCAGAAGCTCGAATTCTTCAAAACCATGCAGTTTTCCACAACGCCTGCTGCAGACAATCTGCTCTGCACAGCACAGGTTTATGGGAAATCATAATGAAATATGCACAGGAATGGCTTATTGCACATGGCAGAGGGAAAGTGGATATTTATTAATCTTGTCATTTTTCCAGCTGTGCAGCTTGCACCTGAACCCTATAACCCCATCATATTTTCAAACATGTTAATGTGGGAATCACAAGAAGACTGATAAAGAGATACATTATATCAAGACTAACTAGAAGCATTTTAATCTCTTATGGCCTTCTCAAGCCCTGCATTTTATTGTTTATTTCAAAAGAGCTGATGAGGAAATGTCAGCTGTTACTTTGTTTCAAAAGAGAAATCCACAGGGAGACAAGAGAAAGCAATTCCACAGATTCCTGTACTTGGACAGAGGGTACAGTAAAACACAGTGAATTTATATCCCATGTCTTCTCTCATATGAAAAGTGACAATTTTGAAGTCCATTTGTGACTGTTCTCCATGTCTCTTGGGACTGGTAGGAGTAGTGGATTGGAAGCCGTAGGTGTTTGAGACATTACCTCCCACTCGTTCCAGTACCATTAACTGGAGCTTATCAGTGCTTGACTGGCCAAACAGTAAAATTAGCATCATTCTAGCAAAGCATGATATTTAAAGAGATTTGGGTTTTAATTTTTCTATTTCCTTTCAAACCAAAGGCAAAGAAAATGAAGGAATTTAGGAAAGTGTTTTGTTTCATTATTTTTGCAAATGGGAGTTTGAAAAAATGCTTTATTTGTAGGGTAGGTCAACTTCTATGTGTAAATTGCAATTTTGAAAAGTGCAGTTAAAGGAAGCTTTATTTAGAACAGGTTGAAATGAAATATTGTGGCATTTTCAAAATTTCCACTTCATTGTAGGTTTGCTAATCCTATTTCCTTAATTCAACTTAATTTTGTGGAACAGCTTATCTCCATTTGCAGTTTTATGTTATGTAAATTTATTCCTTATTGTCACAGTCTGCCCAGCTTCACTCTACAACCACTTGTTTTTTTCCCATGCAGTGCTATACTCTGCACATTTTAAATGTAATCATCACAATCCAGTATAAGCTATAAAAATACTTTTAAATGGTCTGTTTATTTTTAAAATGGGTATTGTTAATCTAACAAACAAGTAGTCCAATACTTTCTACACAGATGGTGTTTCCTGTAAGATAAATTGCACCTAAATGTAGCAAAATACTTCAAGTGTTAGTATTTCAGGTATAGGAACATATACTTGAAAGAGAAATGTCATTGAATTTTGGTGCAAAATTACTATACATAGACACCTTGAAGTACTCAAGATGATCAGTAAATAATCAGCCTTCCTTAATCAAGGTTTTTTCAGACTTGAGGTGCAAAAGTGACACTGGAGCAGTTATCCAAAGGCAAAGAAAAACAGATGGTTATCCCCAAAAGTACTGAACTAAACACTGTGCGTTATAAGGAACAGACACATTCTACCAGTCCCCAAATGGGCTACTGGAAGCATTATTACAGATCTCAGGACTTCTGCACATTTTGTGGTTTTTATTCATTAAAACAGTTACATAACAGACGAATAGCAAGCAAATGTGTAGTGTCCATGTAATGAAGCCAAAATGTTTATCTCCTCCTGAATAGCAAATACATGAATCTGACACTCTTCATACTGCAGAGGTGGAACAATAAGGAAAAGGAGGATCCTGGGATTTATGATTAACTTGTCCCTAGACCTAAGAAGAACTTATTCTTATGGCAAAAGAAAAAAATTAAAAAAGAAGTCAAGCTGATTTTTAGAGCAGTTATTCAGGTTTGAAAATGGCAGAGAAGATAAATCTTTTAACAATATTTCTATTTTATCTGAAAAGCAAGTGACATGACCCAAATTTATAAAATTGCAAAAGAAGTGAATTATAAAGAGGACTATTTCACAAAAAAAGGAAAGAGCCAAATTAAAACTTAAACCCCCTTCTGTATCTGCTCAAATTTCTTTGTGTTCAAAAAGTCTGTGATATACACAGAAAGTGAGGTCAAGTCAAAAGTTTAATAATAATAATAATGAAAAATTAAACATTTTCATCTAGAAAAGAAAAAGGCAAGCAGCAAAGAAGGGACTAAGATACCTTTCCGAAAACATTGTTTGAGGGCTTAGACTATATCCCAGGTAGGCTTCCTTTTGTTTCCAATTTCCTCTAATTGGTTAAATTATTCAGCTGTCCTAACTCTCATACCAGGAAAAACTTGCACAACTCCCTCCTGGCTTTCCATGCTGTTTCCTGTTTCTTTTCTTGCCTCTCTTCATCCAGTTAATTTTATCATCAGTAGTTTTCTTATTGTGTTTTTTATGTCTCACACTGCACTCAGGGAACACTTGGTATACCTACGTGGTAGCTGGTTCAACCTTCAGCCAACAATTACTACTTCCAGAAGGAGGGAAATGCAAAAGTCACAATCACAATAAAAAGCTATCACAAACAAAATTTTGAGTCAATAGCACAACTCTATTTTTTGTTTCTGAGATGCTCTGTTTTATCTAAGATAAAACTCTTTATATAAGGCACATCATTATCCCTTGGGAAATCGAAACAAAACATATTCAGTGTGAAGAGTCTTCAGTCAGTCTAAAGCAAAATTAATTTTGACTTATTGGATTAATTCATCTGAGAGAGGTAGTGTCATATCAACAAACTATTAGGATGCAGGGCTGCAGGTGTTCCTGCTGCTTAAAATACGCTTTGTATTTTGCAGGTGTATGGTGCCAGTCCTCAAAAATTTAATTAAATGTGTTATATTTTGTTTAGGTTTTTCATCCAAATGAGCAGAAAATATGAAATCAAATTCACCTCAAAGCGGGAAGGAAGGAATTTGACTTGGATCCATTTAAAGTTTATTTAAGATTTGACCTATGCTAGTTTTAAACTTTTGATCCAAACTGGAATGACAACTCTGTACAGTAACCACAGCTTGCCCAGACAGTCTTTCCCTATGCTTACTTAATAACAGCATGGCTGTAAATTTACAGAAGACAACTAGTACCTCCTAGCACCAGATGAACATGAAGTACTTCTTTTAATGCACTCTCATTAATAAATGTTCTTAAAAGAAATAAAAATCAAAGAAAGACTTTTAAGGTCAAAGTTAACTTGTGTTGCAAAGCGTCTGGGCTTCCTTGTATCACAGGTCTACTTGGCATCCCATTGCCTTCCATGTGCAGATGGCACAATTCACCAACAGCTATTTTGTGAGCGCTCCTTTAAAACACCCGCCAGCACAGGCTAAAAATGCAACTGTAAGCAAGGCTCAGATAGACCAGAGCTGTCACATATTTCCAGAAACAAGCAGCAGCAGCAGCAATGACCATCAAAGTCTCAGATCATTAAGCAATGTCTCAGTGTGATGTCATGCACTGATGTACAGTTGTAATCCTTTCAAAACAGACAGATTTTCAGTGATAGAGCAGATACAAACATGCTACTGAACAGGGATGACTAAAGCTTTGGAAAAAAATTATTGGCCTGAAAAAGCATGGAAAGGGGCCTTAACAACACCACCAGGCAGTTGCAACATGACTAGAATAACCAAAAGGTTAGTAAGCAAACAGTGTTCTTTACACCTTGAAATCTTTAACACAGATTTCAGCTGCCAGGGACTCACTGGTCTGACTGGCTGCTTAGATCTGTTGATAGCAGTTATAAAACACAGATGGGTTCTTATTTACTTCAAGCTGGCAAATAACTATCACCTATTTGTATAAAATAAATTTCTTTCCATTTGGACAGCTTACTCATGTCATATTAAAAATCCAAAGCTCAACTACAATTTAGCTGTGTCTACAAATAAAGAGGAGCAGAAAAAGAGTTTATTTCTGTCAAAATTGAGGATTAATGATGTCCTTGCTCTGGTGGCTGTGCCTTAGTTGGCAACACATACCCTTGCCAAATCTCAGAACTAGCTGAGTGTCTACAAAATTGTCCTCTTTCTTCACAACGTAAGCTGGATGAAAACAACGCAAGAGAAAGTAGAGTGGTGATAATGTAATAGAAAAGTTTATGCTGCATTTGTTGAAACTTGAGCACCCTCTTGCCACAGTGCTTACTGCAAGCAGATGGATTGGTCTGTTCTGGATGGCCCTTGAGGGTGGATAAACACAAACTGCCAAGTTCTTGCAAAAAGCCATGAACATAAAATAAAATGAAAGCATGCCCTTTACCAGGTGAAAAGATAACACTGTTCTCCAATGCATGTTCACTTTAAACAGATCTGTTAACTGTGCCCGCATACCATGGGGTTGAAGACAACTGGGCAGTGGCAGAGTCTGCACCGTCTCCTTCCTGCCACCAGGTAGCCATAATAGATTGGTCTTTTCCTATTATTTTGTTCTATGATTTATTTTTTGACATCTAAATACCAGCCCTCAAGCCTACACTAGTGCAACCCATTTGGTTGGTCCTCCCCTTCCAGTGTGCCCTATGTATGGTCCTTCTCCGGGAAATCAGGGAATAGACTTCCCACAGATACATGGATGTTAACACATACAGACATGGTACACAAACAGGAGCAACTACAGCTGGCATAGTATAAAAGAGCTGCTTTACGATTACAGAATTAATATAGTCATGAGAACGAAAATAGCTGAGCAAGGGATCAAATTTGTTAGACTACCAAAGTACACAGAAGTGGCCACTTCTGTAAAGGATAATAAGAAGAGTTTTTATAAATATATCAATGGTAGAAAGAAGGGCAGCAGTGACCTCCACTCCTTGTTGGATGTGGAGGGAAATAGAGTAACCAAAGATGCAGAGAAGGCTGAGGTACTTAATGCCTTCTTTGCCTCAGTTTTCAACAGCAAGGATGTCAGCTCGTTTGACAGTTGGTCCTCTGAAGTGGTTGATGGGGGCAGGGCAAAATATGGCCCTCCTGCAATCCATGAGGAGGAAGTTAGAGACCTGCTGAGCCACTTGGACTCTCATAAGTCTATGGGGCCAGATGGGATCCATCCTAGGGTGATGAGAGAGCTGGCGGATGAGCTTGCTAAGCCGCTCTCCATCATCTTTCAATAGTCCCGGCTCACCGGAGAGGTCCCAGAAGACTGGAAGTTGGCCAATGTGATGCCCATCCACAAGAAGGGCCATAAGGATGATCCAGGTAATTACAGACCTGTCAGCCTGACCTCAGTCCCAGGTAAAATTATGGAGTAGATAATCCTGGGTGCAATCATGCGGCACCTGCAGAACGGCCAAGAGATCAGGCCCAGCCAGCACGGGTTTAGGAGGGGTAGGTCCTGCCTGACCAACCTGATCTCCTTTTATGACCATGTGACTCACCTGGTGGATGAGAGGAAGACTGTGGATGTGGTATACCTGGACTTTAGCAAGGCCTTTGACACTGTCTCCCACAGTAGACTCCTAGGGAAGCTGGCAGCCCGTGGCTTAGATGGGAGCACTCTGTGCTGGGTTAGGAATTGGCTGGATGGCCGAGCCCAGAGAGTGGTGGTGAATGGTGTCTCATCCAGTTGGCGGCCGGTCACCAGTGGTGTCCCCCAGGGATCGGTATTAAACAGGGTATTAAACAGGGTCCCGTCCTGTTTAATATCTTTATTGATGATCTGGATGAGGGGATTGAGTCCATCATCAGCAAGTTTGCAGATGATACCAAGCTGGGAGGAAGGGTTGATCTGTTAGAGGTTAGGATGGCCCTACAGAGGGACCTGGACAGATTGGAGAGCTGGGCTGATTCTAATGGGATGATGCTTAATAAGTCCAAATGTCGGGTACTTCATTTTGGACACAACAATCCTATGCAGAGCTGTAGACTGGGGACAGAGTGGCTGGAGAGTAGTCAGGCAGAAAGGGACCTGGGAGTGCTGGTTGACAGGAAGCTCAACAAGAGCCAGCAGTGTGCCCAGGTGGCCAAGAAAGCCAATGGCATTCTGGCCTGCATCAGAAATAGTGTGGCGAGCAGGACCAGAGAAGTTATCGTCCCCCTGTACTCGGCACTGGTCAGGCCTCACCTTGAATGCTGTGTACAGTTCTGGGCCCCCCAGTTTGGGAAAGATGTCAGGATGCTGGAGTGTGTTCAGAGGAGGACAACGAAGATGGTGAAGGGGCTGGAGCACAAGCCCTATGAGGAGCGACTGAGGGAGTTGGGGCTGTTTAGTCTAGAGAAGAGGAGGCTCAGGAGAGACCTCATTGCTCTCTACAACTACCTAAAAGGAGGTTGTAGTTGGGCAGGGATTGGTCTCTTCTCTCAGGTGACCAGTGACAGAACTAGAGGGCATGGACTTAAGCTTCGTCAGGGGAAGTTTAGACTTGATGTTAGGAAAAAGTTCTTCACCGAAAGGGTGATTGGCCATTGGAATGCGCTGCCCAGGGAGGTGGTGGAGTCGCCGACCCTGGAAATGTTTAAGGGGAGACTGGATGAGACACTGAGTGCCATGGTTTAGATGATGGGTTGGTGTTAGTGTTGGGTTATAGGTTGGACTCAATGATCTCGGAGGTCCTTTCCAACCTTATGATACTGAGATACTACGATACCTGTAATATGGTGCTGTTGCAACCTGAAAGGAGGCATAAAAAGGTTTGTCCTACACTACTTACATTTCTCTTGAGTGTCAAAGCATTTATTGGGACTAAGGCATTAAAAGGTGGGGGAGAGGTGTAAAAAACCAAAAAATGCATCAATTACAAAAATGCAAATAAAAATAACTTCTCTGCACAAGCTTCATTAAGTTTTATCAGCTAGTATCTTGGGGTTTTACACTCAAACCACAGGTCATAAATTCACAGTAAATCCCCCATATGCTCACCAAACACCTGAATTCAATTTTGCTTCTAGTTGTAAGAAATGGGATGTGCTGCTCGAATTAATTATGCATGCAAAGTTAGTTCCTAACAAGGGCAGCTTTTTGCATGCTGAAGAATATACATCCTATCTGAATTCCGTGCCCCCCCGTCCTCCCCCGATCTCTTTCAATCCTGGCTTATTTCTACTGTTCACAAAGATATAAAAATCCTTCTCGCTCGCCAATTCATATTTGCTACATGAGCACAGAGTAATACATATCCTTTAAAGTCTGTAGGTTTTAGAGGCAGCTAAATTCAATGATTGGCTTAATGTGACAGGCAGAATCTAACATATTACCTGTACACATAGCTGTTTAATTCCATCAAAACAAGGACTTAAAACCTAGGATTTATGTCAATATGTATGCATGTGAAATCAGTTCATCAGGAAGTTTTATGTCATTACCAGTTTACCTTCACTGTAGAAGTTATCAACTCAAATATCACAAAGAAGTTACGCAAGTCTCCAAATGCACTTGCTTTCTTCAGTGAACGAAATTAATTTCCAAATTCTTATATTGCAATTTGTTGATCATTTCACGCCAATTTCAACAGAGTAAATCATTAAAAATCAAAACCATACATCTCTAGTCTCTGGGCTAAAAAGGTAATCTCAAATGCTCTTAATTCGGCACTTGTTTCTGATGTGATGGCCATAAACAATCAGAGAGTGGCAGCTGATAGGGAGGTCACTTCACTGCAACAGTCTCTTCAAACTGTCCAGACTACATTTCACTTGGAGTCCCTCTGTGGCCCTTCTGTAGCAGGGCCATAATTTTACAATCAGTGAAATCTGAAGAATGCACCCAAGACCCTTTTTATTGCCACCATCACTCTTCCTTATTAGCCTGTCACAGCCTGCACACCAGAGACAGAAATCCAGTCTGGGGAATTCAGGGGAATTCTTCTACTAAAAAGAAAAGCAAAGATTTTAGGAGCTTGCTATAAACATCTGAAAACAGATCCTCAGCTACTGGGTTATCACACAGTCTAAGCTTTACTTTGGAGCTGTTAGATTTTGCAGATACAAGCCAAGCCAATTTTCAGCCACACATAACTTGTTACAGCCATTGTCACAGGGTATTGCATTTTCTGAGTTAAAAAAAAAAAAAAGAGAGAACACCACAAGTAATCTAAAAGAAAATACATGACATATAACTGTGAATTTCTTATCAAAGTGTTAAGGAAATGGCAGAAACACCCAGAGAAAGAGTTACTAAATCATGGAAAAAGAAATCCTGGTGATTAAAGAAAGGAGAAATTTACATTTGTGATTCTCAATAAAATACAAAATTACTTCAAAGGCAGATGGGGAGAAGCAGGCTCTGACCTTCTAAATATCTTTCTATCCTAACTGGAACAGACAATGATGTCTCCAGTGGTGTTTGGTCTGATGAACATCCACAATTAGGCATCACAGGCTATTTTGTGTCAACACGAGGATTGCCTGGCACAGTAATACAAAGGCTTTTAACAAAGACCACAGAGAAGAAATCCTCTTCTGGACCTAGCTGGCCATTTCTGTGCCAGTAGAAGGGATCACTGGAAAGATCCCTAGTGGGCTTCAGGCCATGTCAGCCATCATCTCTGTTTAAGCTAATCCAGCTGCTTTGCTGGAAGCTATTTAGGGAAAACTCCCTCTGATTTCCTCTCTGGATGAGATGTGGGGGCAGAAATCTTCAGCAAAGGGGCAGCAACAAGCAGCCAGGGAGCAGTCACTTCTGAAAGCACAGCAGCTATTTGCAAAAAGAAACATCTGTCATAGCCAATACCACCTGCGTAGTGTGAATGCTGTTAGGTCTGTATAACCCAGCTCACTGTAGCACACCTTACATGACTCAGCTACTACCGTATGGTGCCACTATATTTTACAGTATAAAATCTGTTCCACAGTCAAACTTGAGCCAACGTGAAAGTGGGAAAAAAGCCCCTGTGTCTTCTCACAGGAGAAAGAAAAAAAAAACAAAAACAAACAAAAAAAAAACCAACAGGAAATACAGTCCAGATTTTACTTGGATTTGCAGGATTCATTGAAACAGAGTAACAACCCACTACACACCACCCTGTTATTCAAGTCATGCACCATTACATTGTGTTTATAAATGGTGAGATTTAGCTCTGTTTGAATGCTAAAAACTTGCTTAACAGGTACTTAGATCTTGCTTAATGCATTGACATAAGCTATACTGGAAATTAAAAAAAAAATTATGATGTTTTATTCCACTTTAACCATCAAAAATACTTAGGAAATAGGTATCAAGGTGTTGCAACTAGCAAAACACAAGAGATGTTTTTGACTCTTGCGAACACTTGTCCTCACAAAAATAACATCTTATTTTTAAGTACAAATAAAACTATAAATTCAAGCAGTACATCGCTAAACATACAAAGACATCTATAAAAGACATCTCTTCAAAATGCCCAAACATTTAAAAAGATAATACGTTACACAAAGTTCACATATCTCCCACAGTCCTTACCAGCCACTAACATGATTATAGTATAATTATTTCTATCATTTTATCTTACTCTAACTATAGGCTAATTTCCAAGTGCAAAATGAGAAGCTGTCTGTTAAAAATCAAACACCAAGGCTAGGTCAAAGCTTCATGCGGTTTCTGAAATCTGAAACTTAGGGAAAGTCCCTTTGCTAGAAGGATTAGTAGTAGATCTGAATTTCTATATAAAACACAGAGAAATGTGGAATCACTGTTTTATTTTTGGCGCTAAATAATCTGCAACCTCTAAACAAACTTTAAATCTGAGTTTACTGTTAAGCATTTCATCATTTAGTGCCTGTGTACACAGTTTCCCATATGACTCAACCAAGAAAACACAAAAATCAAAGCTAAGATTGATTACTTGCATTGGTGCCTAAACTCATATGGCTGATGCCTTCTTATGAAGTTGATTGTTAAGATTTATACTGATTAACACAAAACCCAATTAAGATTTTAAATTAAATATTATTTACATAAGGAGATTTAGAAAATCTTAGCATGATATTTTGCAAAATAACTGATTACTGGATAAATCCTCTCAACATTTTACTGTAAAGATGAAGATTTTATGGTTTAATCATACATTGTCATCATACTTCCTTGATTAACTAGATTAAAACTAGAAACTTCCATAAAATGACAGTTATACTAAGGAATAATCAATTCCAGGCTAGGAGAGAGGAGAAGAGCACTTACCTATCATCCAAAAATTTAGTTTATTGAGGAGTCAGCTAGAACTCACTTTTACTACATAAGATATCTTCAAATTATTGGAAGTGTCTTTTCTTCAGGAATTCTTTGTCAGATGTACTGTGCAGGATGCTTAGTAATTGCTGAAGGTCTTATTTTGCTTTGAAACACTGGATTAGAAATTCTGAATTCTCATAGTTATAGTTCTTGGGATGCTTAGTCACAAACCAAGTGCAAATTTCAGATATCCAAAAGTGTGTACTTCTCTTGCTGAGGAAGAAATACAGTATTAACTTGTCACACCACTTTGGTGATTTACCAAGACAATTACCCTGACAAGGGCTATAGGAAAGCTAATTTATTTAGCAGAAGAAGGTAAGGAAGGAGTTTTCTCATGCAATTTTATCATCTGAAAGTTAAAAACTACCCATCTAGACCCTTGCTGAGGGAAATACAAATAAATAAGTTATTCTAGAGGGCAATTTTTAGGCAGAAAAACTAATTCAAATAAAATTGCCTTTGCATCAGTTATTCATAGCTAAGTCACTCAACCTCTTTGTGTTTGCATTCACATATTCAAAAATGGACAATTGTCTTCCTTACAGACTGGGTTTTCAGACCCTGTATAAATTCTATACAACAACCAGTTCTCATTTACTCTAATTTTAATGATTCTTTACAGAGTATATTTTACTACTGTTTGCACTTCTCATTTATAGAAAAAAAAATAAGATTTTTAATTTCTGAAACATACAGACATGTATAGCCATGCCTGAGATAAGCCAAGGATTGCAATTTAGCTTCTGTAGTTAAGATCTCCTCAGTATGGCTAATTTGTATCTCAACTTTCACATTACTTCAGCAAATACTACACAAATGCTATAAGGCTTTTTTGAGTAACATAACTGCCATATGTTTTTTAGTAAACAGAAATGAAATATGTATAATAATTAATTCCACTTACTACATCAAATTTATTTTGCATGATATTGGCATTATATTACAAAGTTAAATTGGTATTATTTCATGTTGTTATTCTTGTAGTCTTAGGCTGATAATGTTTTATTTTGACAACATAATGGTGTCTCTGGGGATTTTGATGAAAATGTGTTTTGACATCATGCTAAAATATATCCAAACTGATATCGCTTTATTGTGTCATCATTACCTAGTTTCAGTTGAATTTCTAAGATACTGCTTTATTCTGACATCTTTAATTAGGAAGATTTCAGTCCAAGCGGCAAGCGTTAAAAAAGAGTTTTGAAGATGTTTAGCACAGCTGTTTAGCATGCGTTAGTGCCATTCAAATATGTACTGGCCAGATATCCCAAAATATAATAAATTAGTCACATGGTACACAGATCTGCAGTCAGATCATAAAAACATGAAAACGCTTTTTCTTCTGGAGCATGATAATAAACTTAATAAATTCTACTGTAATTCTATTTCAGACACTTTAGGCAGGAGGCCCAGCAGCACATTCACTGCCGTAAACCAGAGCCTTCTGCTTCCGTTAGAGCATCTGACATGTGCTCCCTTCATGAGTCCCTGTATAGAAACCAGAAATTATTTCCTGAAAGCTATTAAAAAAGTGAGATTTCCAGTTCCTAAGCTTCACTGAAATGGAAATTCCCACATATGTGATTCTAACTAAAAAGCAGCAGTGCCAGTTCTAGTACACAGATCTAAACTGCAATGCTGGTATTGAGCCTTAACTGGCGCAAACCTGCCTATACCCATTTAATCCAATTGAGCTTTGAGAGTTTATTGGCATCTGAAGATCTGACCAAGAATTTTGAAGAGGTTTTAGGGGAAGAAATAAGGAATAATTTCGAGCTCTAAGCTTCTCATTATCAGTATGAAATTCAGTGATTGATTTTGAAACATTTTTCTATAAAAATAATCTGGTAAATTATCCCTAGTCTACCAGAAAGATGCATGTCCTATCAATTTGAACATGTCCACTTACAGCAATATCAGACAGTTTATTCTTTTTTTTTATTTACTAGCTCTTCATTCTGTCTCTACAATGAATTAAAGAGCAACTTCGGGGAAATCAAAACATTACATGTACTAGGAAGTGTATTTATTCAGCACAGCAACTCAAGTTCTACTTACCAAAATGATTGCAGATAAAATCTCTAATTTTAAACATTAATGCATAAGACTTCTCTGCCATTCAAATCTGATCAAAGAGATTAAAGAACTTCTTCTTCCCCCTGCCCCACTCTCCTGAAGTATAATACTTAATAGAAATTGCTTGTATTATCTTATTTCAGAGAGCAGACTACAACTGAGACAATCCCTTGATCCCAGCTCATGAATAAAGCATTTAATGGACTGCACTTGTCAAAGGACACACTAAGCATTTGATCTATACAGTAAATAAATGTATACGAAAAACAAGTCCCCAAAACAAAAGTTTTCCATTGTTACTCATTATTTAAGATATTTTCCCTTCCTTTCTTATTTCAGAACTCTGAAGGCCTTGCTGGAATGACAGAACCACATTAAGATGAAAACAGACTTTTTCAAACAACGGATGGCAGCAGTTTATATTCCAGGGAAACAGCTAATAAGTCCATCTAAAGTTCATATACAACTACTCTCCAGGAAAATGAATTAATTGTTATAACATCAAAATATGCATAATTACTAAACAAATGACAGAAGGCTAAGTTGTACCCTGACATTGTAATGCTCTCCACATCATCTTTAAGAGTCTCCTTTGGGTATTTGCAGCAAAGAGAAACTCCTGCCAGCAGAAGAAAATGAAGCTACAGAACTGTGAGCCTGCATAACTATGAACCTAGTTGACCTGAAGAATTTGATACATATCTACAAAATGCTCTTTCATGCTCCCATTAGACAAGATGAAATATTACAAGAAAATAACATAAACAATACTTCAGAGGCAGTTCCATTTAATGCAAATTATAGACTTATTTCTTTCTGGCATTGACCATTCTTCACCAGCCATAAAACCAAATAGGCTGAACTGTCTGAGAGGCCTGTATATAAGATTATATTATTTTTAAACAAATGTATTTGTTGAAAAAAAGGATTGAAATATTTTTCTGCCTCCTGAGTTTAAAAGATCAGTGTATCTTCTTCCATTACCTTAAAAAATAAGAAATTTAATTATTTTTTTTTAAAAAAAAATACTTTTCAATACAATGAGCTTCATTAATGCAATGAGCTGTCAACTGACAGACTAATGAAACGTCAACACAAAACTGCACTGGTATTTATGATTAATCTCTGAAATAAACTCACAGTGTAGTATTGTCTCTGTAATTCAAGTTTTATATTGTAACAGGTCACACTGTATTTTTTGTCAGGTATGACTGTCATGATGCTGTAAAGAGCGCAGCTGCATAAGGCAATGTACATCACTTGTGTAAGCGCAACTCTTCTCTGAAAATTACTTCTCCTCTACAAAAGGCAACAGAAATTTCACGAGTATCTATGGGAATTTTCAAAATTAAGTAAGGCAAGACATGGCTTCCAGGGAGCAGTTCATATCCTGTGCTGCAGATAAAGTTCAACTCCCATGAATTTTCCCATCTGAGTTGCACAGTAATTTGCTTTTCAGGGAAAAAAACCCCAGGAATTAGATGGCATGAAAGACAAGAATGATAAATATCCTTAGGAAGCAGGACCCACAAAGATCTGATTTTGCTGCCTTTTTGCTATTTACTTTCTATTATTTTCACCAGATTTCTGCATCATTAAGCACTACTCAAATTACAGGACTTTATCTGCAACAGACACTGCATAGACCGCCTACAAGTCCTTAACCAAAGATTTTACAGTGTGAGAACAGATTTGCTCCTGCACACTGGAGCACACACATTTGTGTGTCCTTTGCCTCACAAAAAATGTATGCAGTAGGTGGTCAGAACTGGCATCTCCACTGACTGCAAAAGGAACTGAGCTATATAGGAGTATACTGGAGACATCTAAAATAAGATGAACGAGGTATTAAATCAGACTTCTGAAGTCAGAGCACCCAAATGAGAAAAAACACCTTACAAATGATACTTAGAGAAATTCTGTGGGATTTAGATGTCACCCAAACTTAAGGAGACGGCAACATCAAAGATGTTCACTAGGTTACTGGCTGACTGCATGGAAAATGGAGATGATACCTATTGTGACTCTGAAGAGAGCTGGCAATCTTTTCATTCACTGTGAATGAAATAACTACATTATGTTGAAGTCAAGTAAATGGTAGATATCCATCATTAGAGTTAAAAGGAGAATCCTGCAAGAGCCCCTTTAGCCCCTCCCATCATTCACAGCAGGCAATACTGACTCCAACAACCCCTACATATGATGGAAAGGGGACTGAAGAAGTCAGGACAGCCTTCATTTGCATTATTTTTACCATCACTTTGAGAAGTATAAGCAAGTCTCCCAAACCATCCTGGGGATTATTTTCCAAAGAATATAATTTTAAGCCATTGACACAAATAAAATAACCATATTCTCAAGACTCACTTAAGACCTCCTCCACCTGTCAGCTGAACACAAGACAACCAAAGACAATGACACAAGTCTGGTTATCTGATTATGTATAAGCAACTACACTTCCCCTTGTTGTGTAGAGGTAATTGCTTTTTTGGCAAGGGCTGTAAAAGCCTATATTGAGAGAACAATGCAAGTCATTAGCTCACCGTACTTATTTAAAACAAACCAAATGGCATGTCTTATATTAAAGCTACGGCTTTATTATCAATGCCCAATTCAGGTCACATTTTTCCCAGCTCTGTGTCTCGTGGTAAATTACTTGCACTTGATGTAGAGCAGGCATAAAATGAGCAGAAAACAAAACTTTGGCCATTTTAATTTAAATGCTTGTAATGGCAGGTCAAATTTATGTGAACTCTTTGGTGAATTGGTTCCTTTATTAGTACCCAGTTTAATTCAAATCAGAGTCTTCTACAGAAGATTAATTAAAAATTAATCAAAAGTCCAGGGCAGTCTAAGCTTCTGTTCCATTAACCTAAACGTGACTCCATACAGAACCACAATGCCTTTTTTCCCAACCCTCTCTCTATTTTAAAGAAGCCTTTGAGTTTTTTTTCGTTATGGTGCAACTCCTTGTAAATGCAGATGTGCTATTTGCAGTGTATGTTTAAAGGTCATGATTCTTTTTCCTTTTCCAATTAAAGCTGCTCTTAATCACAATTAAGCTTTCAAGAAACAATTAACAGAAGTCAAAACTTTTTTCCATCAATACGTTTAAGCGATGTAGAGTGTGTACCCTCTATTACCACTGGTGTCACTGAACTAATTATGTGATGTTAAGGTTCACCTTCTCGGGTGTAAATTTTGGTTTCAGTTGACACTAAAAAGAAACATCAATTTATTAGGAGATAAAACTTGTTCTGCAGTAATGGAACAGCTGTGTATATAAATTTATTGCAGCTTAATGTTCTCACACATAAAGCAATTAGAGCTTTCTGACAGACAGACTTGCTAAGTATAGCGTGGAGCATATAGTAACATGCAGTTACAGGCACAACATATTTAAGAGTGATCATATATATTCTGTACAGTAATATCCATTTCTCAAGCCTCTCCAACCCTAAATGTGTTCTTAATGAACATAAACGTATGCTTATAGTCATGTGAAATTTTCCTCCTCTGTGGCTCCATGGAGGAACCTTTTCATGCTATGTAATTTTACTCATAGAAACCTCTGGGCTAAATTTGGCTTCTCCTTCTGCTGGAATAGACACAGCCTAGTTCCTTTAGGCAGGCTTATTTTTTTTTCACAAAAATGATAATGGAGACAATAATGTTGTTAACAGATTGCTTTAAAAAATCTGAAAGTAAAACCATACGCATGGTGTTTGAGATAAGCACCTTTATTTCTAGAACCATGAAGTATGAATACATGCAATGAACTGCATTCGCCTAGCATCATTTCTTCTCATCACCTGCTCTCAGATAACTTTAGTTGCCTCCAAATATCTTTCAGGATATTTTTCCTTCTTTCCTTTCTTCCTTCCTTCCTATCTTTCCTAGGGGGTAATTATATTTTACTTAATCTAAGAATTGTGGTTTTGAGGATATTGATTTTCAAGGCTAGCAAAGGAAAGAAAACAGTATGGAGTAGTGGTGTTCCAGACTAATGGTATATGATACCTTCTCAAATCTTGGAAGCTTGGAAAATATTAGATCTTGAAACAAGCATACATGGTCAATTGAGATGATAATTTTCCAGTTGATGGACTAAACAATTAGTACCAGTCAGACTTAATGGAGTTTTCCAAAAGAAAGTTCTGAAAAAAAATCAGAACTTCATGATATGTAGAGGAACAAGCATGTTATTTGCTTTTACTTTGGAAAGTCCTCAGGAACTTCCTTTTCATGTAATAGCTCACACCTGTTTGTATGCCCAATTTAGTCACATTTACTCATGACCAAAGATACATACGTTATACAATACCTGGAACTCCTTCTGCATTTTAATACATTTATACTATGTCTGCCTTTATGTGTACACCTATGAGCTAACTGATGTGATGCTTACATCAGTTACTTGGAATTTCACTATCTGCAGCACCTGGGAAGAGTAATTTCTTAATTCTTTAGGTAGAGGATTCAATTAAATGACTCGGAGATTATTGTTGTAAAATAACTGCAGGCTTTTTCAGGCTAGGATTCTTAAAAAGGTCTAAGATAACTAAAGAGTGTTTCACACTTTGTTTGAACTGATGTAAGTCCTGGCTGCTGTGGAGAATTCTGCCCTCCGTAGCCAAACGTACCTTTCTCAGGTTTTGGGACACAAAGTACTCATGAATCTACAGGGCTATCCAAATCAAGGAGATGTATGAAAAACCTTATTCTTTTTTCTTTCTTTTCTATTCTTTTCTTCTACAGGATGTTCTCTCAGGAAGATTATTTTCTAATCCCTCTGTGAGCACAAGCACTGGCAGGGACACATGACAAGGGGCAGAGGAAAAGGCAGGAGTCTGACGTTTTCAATGGAAATTTGTCCCTATGGCATCCCATGGCTGCTGAAAGTCAATAGAAGGCAGGTACTAAACTCCTGTGACATCCTTAAGGATGTCTGGGTTAAGGTAGAAGACGAACCTAAGTAAGTCTGCAATGAAACTATGGCAGCACAACTGACAGACAGACAGAATAAGGATGACAAATCGGTGGTGAGGTGTTCAGAGGTCATCTCAAATCTAAATCAAATCTGGACAAGAATTAAATCAGAAATTTATGAACTCATATGACAGGCCTGTGCTTTATACACATATTTGATATAGTTTAGAATGATGTGGATATCTTACATTGCCAAAATAGCAGCATGAAACCCCTTCTAAAAAGACATGCCCTGCTCAACAGTACAGGTAAACTGGATTTTCAATGGTGCTATTACCATGAGATCATCAGAAATGCATGATAACTAGTGCCAAGACAACCACCTTTTTAATTTCATTGTCTTCTCTGTTTTTGTCTTTGAGACACGATGCAGGTCAGTGAATCTGAGCACAGAACAGAAGCCAGGAATTCCTAATTCTGACAACTTTGGAAAAGCTATTCTTAACTTGTCTCTGCTGCCACTGTAGGAATCACAATCTGAAATACCCAACAATAAATTCCTTCATTGGAGGGGTGCTCCAAAGCCTAATGCTTCTGGAAGAACCCTGAAGATAAAAACTGTTAACAAGTTAAGAATTCTCAGTTATGGCATACTTGCAGCATACAAATTGAAAATAACTGGTAAAAATTATGTTGTTTGCAATATTGTTGTTATAAACAAATTTTGAGCTTCCCATAAATTAAATCATAAATTTGACCCTTCTCATAAATTAAAGCACTTTTGCAGTTCCAGACTATCTAGCTTGGGGAATAATTTATTCTTAATTTCTTAAAAAGCACACCCTATCACCTGTTTCTTTCATGATACACATAAAACCCCTAAATTACAGAGCAATGGTGGGTTTTCAGTTTTTTTTGAAAACCATCACCTATCCACCACATTAAATAGATTCCTTTCCACTGTGCTGACAGCTGTTTCCCAGGTAACCAGCCTAGCTAGAAGCTGACTTCACGCAGTGTACAAGAACCAGCACTCACACCTCTGCACTTACACGTTTCGAGGAGCTCTTTTGAACTGCTGCAATGTCCCCAGTGCCCCTGGCAGTCAACAGGAGCTGGGAGTATCCAGCAAGTAAGGGAATAAAGCTCATCAGCAGTCAAAAAATACCAGCTAAGGGTGATTTTATATACAGAATTGTAAATGTCATTAGCAGTTGGAAATTAAAATTATCCTCAGTGGCAAACCAGCAGGATTCGACTTCACATGAGCAGCCACCTTTTACAGGTTCAGCCTGCTTCTTCCCCATTCCATAAGGGAACTGGGAGAAAAGCAGCAGGTATTTTGCTGCTTTTTTTCCATGATGAGGAATCATTGTCCCCTCAGTTTCTGCAAGCATGTGTTTAATACCCCTTACTATATAAATGAGATCTCAGCTGCTGTCAGTCAATGCTCCTCTGGACATCATGGTCATTGTGGCACATGTAATTTTAGTAATTTTTTTGTCCATCTATCTTTTAATTCTATACATTAATAGAAAACAGAATTATTCTACAAGACACTGCTATACTTAAAGTTATATGTTACAGATCTCCGTCACTCTGGATTTAGTAATTTACTTTTTAGATCCATGGTATCTGATGCTGCAGTGGAAAGAGCTGACAGAGAAGATTATGTATTGAAGAGAGCACCAAAGGAGTGCGATTTACCCTATAAACAACCAGGGCAGTTTTTTAAAAGATAATGAAAAAGCTATATCTTTGGGAAATTCAATGCTAGATGAAAGTGGGTAGTATTGCTCATTAGCCAGTTCCTAATAATGCCTATTACAGAAAAACTATAGAGCTTACGTAGGTTTATTTTTTATGAGCAGAAGAATAAACTATTTCTGGTGTTGTGTGTCCGTGTCTCCCACTTCCCTAGAGACTCAAGCATTACTACTCCCCTTTTATTATGTTAGAATGTAGGGTTACAGATAAAACAAATGGGATGATCTCAACAACTATGCAGGAAATGCACAATGCCATACATATGTGAGCACATGCACAGATACTCTGCAACATGGGGAGACAGTGGAAAGTCTTGGGCAAATGTTGCACTCTGCTTTAAAATAAAATCAGGCTTTGATGTGTAGAACATCAAGTTATTTGCTCACACTGCACTTTACTGTTCAGCTATTCAGTCATTCCAGAATTTCCTATTCCTAAATTCATCTCAGACACTGCTTTTTTTTCTAGTGTTAACACAATGGTCCCTTAGAGTTAGCTGAAATTTAATTTTCTTTTTCTCCTAGTACTCGGGATCTGACTGTGCTATGCTTTTCACCATCCAAATATACCTGCTTCTAAAATTGACTGATTGTCTTTTCCCTTTAATATGCCATGAAAGACAGACTGATCACTTTAAATAGTAAAACAAATATCATCACAACTATTCTAGTTCCATCCAGAAAGATTCAATAGTGCCTCTTATCTAAATGAGCATATCTAGCAAATAATCTACCATGCTCTCAAATTCCTGCTTTGCCACAAGCTCTGAGGTCCAGACCTCTTCAGGCAGGGTCCAAGAAGAGACAGTGATGAATAGAATTAGCTTGTCTTGCGGTTTCTTAGCACTGTGTGGCTGAACACACCCCAGAACACCCCAAATCTGGCCCATTTCCTGCTGGAACACAGTGGTTCTGTAAGAGCCAGTCACTACCATCCCTCAGCAGCACAAATAGGAACAAGACGTAGAAAAGAATAAGAGGAAACTCTTCTATATATTCTCACATGGGCATGCAAGAGGGCAGAATACTCTGTATTTCAGTACAATACCATAGCCTCTTCATTGAACCTCAGTTATATTGGTTTTAATAATTAAAAGGAGTATCTTTTGCATAATCTTAAAATTACATTGTATTAATAATAAATTATATTGAGACTTACATGGATATCAAATGGACCATCTTCCTCAAGACAGTTCTTTCAATATAACTCCTGTCTCTGAACTAAGCACAAAAGTTTACTGATTTATAAAACCACTTAAAAATTGGATTTTGTATGGGATACAGAAGTCAGATATGGTGAAAAGTCAAAACACTAAATTCTTCCATGAAAGAAGCAGCTATGGAAAAAAATGGGAGTCAGAAATGGTGAAAAATATTGTTCTAAAATTATCTAGCAAAATTAAGTACTTCATTATGCCTTAAATGAAAACATTCATTTCAGTTCACCCGAATACTACATGTTCAATTTGGGATCACTTCAACAAATACCTGTGCTCTCTCAAATTACTACAAGCTCTCATGGACTGCAATTGAAGTGTTTTCTGTGGCTATTGTCCAATACAGGTTGGATTTTTTCACTTAAATGAGGCATTTCATGATGTACACCACAAAAATTCAGCCAGAAGCAGGAACATATTGCCTCATGAGAGACAACGCTTAGTAATGAGTTGCTACAGAAGACAGAATCAATGCTACATAGTGATATTAGAATCATAGCACATGATGACATGAAAAAAGATTGTTTACAAATTAAAATATTCAACTATGGATTGAATTGCAATACTGTGTTGCACTTACATCTCCACAATTAAACATTTTTAATATGGTAAAATTAAAACTTATATTTTAGACAGTTCCAATATTTTATTAAACTTTGTTCATCAACAAATTTTACCAGGAAAGAATCAAATTTTAAATTATAAAAAAGAATGTGAGAAATGGAAACAAAATATATTATTTTTCATTTGTACAACTATGTGGAAGCCATATGCAAATCTGTTGGAAAAGCACCCACTTTCAGTATGTCTGGTCAAAAAAAAGATTGCATGAGCAATTCATGCTTTCTGAAATTAACTACAGCAAAGTGAGTAATTGCTGGGTGAGGCATATACCTCAGAACGCGATCCTGAGGCTGCTTTAAAAGGTGCGATCTTCTGTAATCATTTCTGGTGTGCAAAGCAATTACTTTTCAATGGGAAAAACAAGTAGGAGAACAACAGTATCCAAGAGCAGAGTTCACTAGTTTGTAAACCTTGACCCTTCGTATCATTCAGTTATTGACCAAGTTGGTCAAAGGCGAGTGTCACTATTAAATTACTACAGCCCACATCTTAGATGGCACGGAGCACCATGAGGCTGGGAGTCTGGAAAGCAGAATTTAAAAGAAGAAACTTAAGTTTAAGTTCTAATCCCTTCACAAGGACATTTCACTCCTCTGTTCCAACAAGGTGAGAGTTTCGTACAAGTAAAACGCATGTAAGGGAGATGAGAAACAAGAAAGGAACGCTGTGCCTCCTGCCTCACTCTCCAGTAGCAACTAAGGGCAGTTCAGATGAAGGGGGGTGAGGCAGAACCGATTAAGAGCACTCATGGGAAGCCTGGGAGAGGCAGGTGGTGCTGCTGCTGCTGCCACCGCGGTGTTTCATGTAAGGGAAAGAAGCCTCCGAGTAAGAACATATGGCAATAGAGCAAATTTGTTGGATAGAAAGTATATTTTTCCCCTCTCAAATAAAGATTTTGGTTTTATGTGTCAGAGACTTAAAACAATACTAGGCCACTGCAGGTGGCAGATGTTAATGACAGTAAGATGAAATAGCTGCTTCTGAGTAAACGGAAAGGATTTCTAGGGGGTTTAGGCTATTACTGCAGGACAATGCACACACCTGCACTTCATGGGTTAGATTCATGTTTTTGCCTTCCGTGGCATCCGACCACTTGCCTTCTGCAGGAATTAAGTCAATGGAGCTGGGAAATGCCTAGCAGTGTTGTAGGATGCTGGGGAGAGGGAATGAGGAGGATGAGAGCACAGTGGTGAAAATATGCTGAGCACTCCTCAATCATGTTTTAGTTGGCGCAAAAGTAGGAAAGACGTTTTCTAAGACATCTCTGCCTCTTAGCTCTTATTTTCTTCTGCAGATCATCTAGGAAAGAAATAAAGAGGAGTGTGGAGAAGTCATGCAGAAGGAAGCAATTTTTGCAAGAGTAAATTTAAATTGGAAGAGAGCTAAGGGAACTTCGAGAGGGGAGTAAGAGGAAGAAACATATGTTTATGGAGATGTCAGGAGATTTAAAGGCTGACGAAGTGCTTATGCACAAATCTGAAGGGGAAACGGAGAATAGGATAAAAATGTGACAGTATTACTGGAAAAATGGTGGGAAATGGTGGAAAGAAGAATGGGGTCTAGAAAACCTGTAATGAAACAAAGACTTTCAAAGGGGCATTGCAAAACTAAATAATTATGGTAACAATCATGTCTGAGTGAAAGATTGTTAGTTTTTAATCTATGGAGAGAAATCAGTTAACACAAGGAATGATACCTGTAAAAGTTACCTTAAACACCTAAGGATCCCAGAAGATGTGCCCTCTATAGAACCTTCTTTCTTTCTACTGGATATAACATACAAGTAAAACTTGCATATTCCAAAATACAAAAAGGACTCCCACACTACGAGAATGAGACTGGGAAGATAAAGATCAGCATTTCACCCGAGGGAGGATCAGACACAGGCAAGTGAAGGCAGAAGTAGAGAGGAGCCAAAACCACAGGAGAATGAAAATCAAGCTTGGAGAAATCACGCGTGTGCAGAGAAGGAAAAGTCACTGGAGGAAATAAGTCTTGGGGAGCAGAGTGCTAATAAAAAGTTTGTTTCACTCACTCAACTTCTAAGTACACAGTGAAATGGGCCCTTTAAGGACTGCATTTCACATAAAAAAAGAAAGCAAACCTTTCCCCTTCGTATACAAGTTTCTGCCAAAATGACCTTTGGAAAAAGTGTCCTGACTTCAAATGGCGTGTCCAGCCCACCCCCAAGTTTAAGCATGAAGTCCACAAGCAGTGTTTCTCAGCGCAACAAGGAGTGCCGGCACTCTCCAAGATGTGACTAAGCTCCTAAACTTCAGATGAAGACCCTGTTCCCCAACAACCTACCTTGCAAAATCAAAATTTTTCTGGCCCTTTCAGCTGACTAATGGATGACATGAAGCATGGGATTAATTAAATATAATATAAATTCAGAACAACAAATACAAACAAAAACCTGTGATCCGCTTTCAGTTTCCTCCTGGGGATATCAACAAATCAAATACCCAAAGGTTAATTTCACAAGCTTTTTTCTGACACAACAGCACGGAAACTGGGTAGCCACAGGAAAAGTAACCTAGATATGATTAAAGAAATGTTACAACCTTTCTGAGACTTTGAGGACTGCTGAGCAGCCTGTAAGTTAAAGTGATAGAAGACAGAGATCGGTGGTTTTTTACAGTATGTCCAAAGGCAATAAAAGAAACTACAGAGGAAGAAAGTAACAAAGAACAACACTGCCCATATGAGCACTCCTTCCTAAAGTTTGCTTCCCTGTTTTCAAGAGAGAGGAAATGCCATGCCTCCACACTCTGAGCCTCTGAGTCATGTATTTATAACTTATTAAGAGGTCAAAAAATGGCATTTGTTGGGTCTCAGTCTACATAACTCCTTGAATTACTCTAAGAACTGAGACTCTGTGTTTAAATTGAATAACTAGATCTTATGGAAGACATATATTATGATTGGGAGTTTACTTGCAGCAAAAGGACAAATTCCTACCCAAATGTGTGCCAGGTCTTGTGCAAGACCAGGATAAGACTCTTTGCAAGAACCTTCAGCATTAGGTATTCCAGGTCAGTCATACCAGGAGACACGAGCTCAGTAAATGCACATAAGGTTTTATATATTTTTTTTTTTTTTAAATATATCCACGTACAATATTCTCAATAGGCTTTGGTCAAAATATGAAGGACTTTGCATATCTTTTGTGTTTGACTTGCCTCCTTCGATTAAAATAAGAGCCTAATGAAAGTCAAACAAGAACAGCCTGTAACATTTCCAAAGATATGTTCAAGCATTAACTGATTCATCCTCGCTGGCTCATTAGGAAGAGGAAATTGCGGCAGAACTCTGTGTTAAAACCACTCAGAGAGGAGATGACAGATCCAGGATCAGTACTTATAAATTACCGTCTCTCACCCTTGGTCTCAGTCCCAGCCCTGCAATAAACGCCTGTGGGAAAGTTCCCTGGGCAGGCTCAGAGCCATCATGTCCTCAGAAAAGGCTAACACAAGTTGGGAAATTGTTCCTCATTTCTTTTTAGCATTTCACCAAAGTTTCAGGTCTTTCAAGTACAAAGCTTAAGATTTCAAAAACGCACCATGGAAAAAGTCATCTGTGGAATAAGATATATTGCTAGCTATTCAAATATTTTCTATTACCTATTAGTGCACTGCACAGCACATCAATACAGATCCCAGATATTGCAGCAAGGGACACTGGAAATACTTAAGCAGAATGATCAATTTAATTTCTGTTGCAATACAGTGCATTAGCAGGATGACTTTTTTTTTTCCTTTTTCTTGGCACAGATTAGGGAGCTCAGAATTAGGACAAATATTCTCTTTCCTCCTCAACAAACGCTTAACAAATGACATAAGTGACAGCTTTGAAAGACTGATTTTTTTAGAAGTGAGGTTCTGTATGGTAACTTATGAAAGCACTTTAATTTAGAATGATTATTAATCAACCATCCGTTCAGATAATTTTCTAATTTAGGGGGCAAAAATCAATATTCTGTCTCTTACATCCCCATCAGGTACTAAAATATGAATGTCTGCACTCATTAACAAATACAAATAGGGAGCATTATCTGATGCAGAGAGACAGAGTTAATGCTGAGATATAATATTCCTACCTGACAGAGAATGTTCTGAATTTCAGTACAGAAGAGATGTAATCTGAACTTTAAATATTTTATTATATTACAGTCATAATTATCATATATGTATGAAATGACAAACCTATCCTGACATACTGGAACATAGCTGCTTGTTCTGCATGCTCTCTCTGTTTAATTCTATGTAGAGCAGAGACTTAATTTCCTATTAAAAAAAAGATGGGATAATAAAACAGCAAGTGCAACTAAGGACAAAAAGATAAGAGTGCAATACAAACAGTACAATTGGCAAATAAAATTTTAATCCTGAAGAATTAAAAGATATTTTGACTGACAAATTTATAAGGCCTTCCTTACACTGATTTATTGCGTGTTCTATCTACTTTGTTTCTCCAGCATGAATCTATGAAAATTGGAAACATAATGTGCATATTTATCACCACAATATTATTCTGAAGCAATCCAAAACATTCAAATAGTATGCAAAATATCGTAAATTAGTTTCTAAACTAAGGTATTTAAAGCTCTGTCCAGAGGAGTTCTGTGCCCAGACCGGGGTGCGGGTAGAGAAGTCTCTACAAAGTAAATATACTTTCTGAACAACTTTTCTAACCAACTATTATTGAGCCAAAAATGAATGCTAGCCTCACTGCAGCCATGCTTAACAGAATAAAATCTGACTTAAAAAGAATAGTTGCCTATCTGGGGGACTGTTCTTGTGAGGTTCTTGAATCACCCTATTAGCTGCATAGGGAGCTTCAGTGGGAAAAATCAAAGTAAATGTACAACTCCAACTGAGTATTGGCTTCCTGGAGATACATGCTATTGACTTAGAGGTTACATATTCTTCAAAGGTGACCTACAATACGTTCTAAATGGACCTTGGAATCATGTCTAGTTTAAAAATCCAAGTTTATTGTGACATCTATATACATAGGCATAATTTATGAAGGAAGGCAGGCAAACACAATTGTGACACAAAATATGTGCCAAGGGAGTCATTTACTAGGCTTTCATACAAAATACAAATTTATTACTAAGTGTCTATGCCTAAAATTCAGTATGTAGTACATCATATTTTAAATTATTAACATCTCTGCTGGAGAAGTTTCCTTCATAAAATATTTACACAGCACATCTCAGGACTCTGTATTTTGCCAGCAGTTACTCAAAGTGTAAGATAAATATAGTTAGCAGGTCATCCTTTCCTTCATAAGCTATTCTTTTCACTAGAAAAAACCCAAAATGTTTAAGCTATACTACTGCTATGGCGTTTGTCAAGAAATATTGTGCTCCAATATAATGATATATTTTGACCCCTGAGAGCTGCTGGGGTCAGAGGGCAGAGCTTTTGCTAATGACAGTGCATGGCTGTAAAACACAAGAGGCAGGCATGTTTCAATTACTTTTCCAATTAGTATCAACAACGAATGAGTGCTGCAAAAAGCCTTAAGGAAACTAGCAAAATGTTGCTAAGTATGGATATGATTCTCTTTTAAGTAACAAACCCAGGAACAATAAAAGTATAAGTATTCCCTTGATGGTTTTTTCAATAGCGCAAGACCATACAACCATTTATTTCAGACCAAGCAACCTGGAAATGTTGCCTTTTCAAAATCCAGACAGTCTTCAAAGTAAGCAAGAATTAGATAATGTTATTTTCTAACCTAGGCCAGAAGAAAATTTTATATTGGTCATTTTGTTAGAGAAAGTAAATTGAATTTCTGATGAAAACTTCAAACATGCTAGACTGTTACTTAAAACTAAGCAACAATTATGCTGTAATTTTTCAAGTAGTGTCTCAGTATTCAGTAGCACTGAATAGAAAAAGAAGAGCCTCGAGCATTTCAAACTATTGGCATACAGTCACGCGGGCTATTAAAAACCTCAGCACAGTATGAGAATTCTGTTGGCATTTGTACATTCAGTTTGCCAATGTCGAAATAAAATTTTAAAGATGTAAGGAAGCAGAAAGGCAGAACTTTATAGCCAAATATACCTGCAATATGAGGCACATATATTTTGAGATATGTAAGATTCTATTGTTCCTGAAAATTCAACTGCCCAGTTTAAAAACGTATCCAAAACACTTTCCTGATGTTCCTATACTTTTATTAAGGATATGAAGTAACACCTATTTGGATTAATTTTGTTTTAATTGTTGATACTAAATACAGAAAAATTTGATGAGGTAGTATTAATTTTAAATTTCACAATACACACTCATGGTTTTCTACTGTGGGCTGAATAGCCCATGGCAATACCCCTCACATCCCAAACTCATGGAAGAACATGAAAAAAAATTCTGCGATCGTTCAATTACATTTTTGCTTTAAAGTATGTAACAGACACATCTTTTATATACATGTGATGGAAAATACCTTCATGTCACTTACTAGGTAGAAAATATTGGTAATAATGTCGATGAATGTTTTTTTCTTACATTAAGGGAGAAAAATCATTGTCAATTCAATAGCAAATAAGGAGACAACTAAAATGAAAACATTTATAATTAAGTTGTTTCAAATCTGCAAGATCAGATTCCTTCTGCTCTACAGTGTGTAAGGAACGGTCTGAGGATCCACCCTGGACAATGATATGTAATATAATTACTGTAACACAGAAGAAATTCTAAAATCTAGAAAAAAGACAACCCGTCAACATTTCAAGGAAGTAAGAGGAATCATCTCAACATGACATCACTGAAAGGAAAAACTGTGAAAATAATGTTAGAAGAGGCAATCAGTTGCATGGAGTAACAGCATGATTAATACCAATCAACACAGTTTAATAGAAAACTGGTCTTCTTAGGAAATTTCATATCATTCTGTGATGATATTACAGATTCAGTAGGTAAAGATAAGTTTTGCAAACATATACTTTAATTTCTGTATAAATATCTTCGCCTATTATCTCTCTGATGAAAATGTAACATTGCAGAAAATCAACAGGGTTTATATATTAAACATTTTAAAGAACACTGAGAATCTGAAAAAGAAATTGTAAATGAGGAACAAATACATAATGGGAATATCTTTGGTGATATTGTAAAGACGTGCATTATAAACAGCCAATAGAACTGAGCACCAGACTCAAGATACATTGAAACATCTAAATACACCTGAACAAAACTGTGGACAGCAGTGACAACTAAAAATATCTCAGCAGTCCTAAAAAATAACCAATGGAAAATGGATTCTTATTATAGCACTGTTGCTCTCAGAACTTGCATATTTTGTGAAATCATGGATCTGGATGTGCAATGTAGAATGGAAAAGTGACATATATCTTCATGTGACATTGATAATGTTAAAAGAAAGTAATATGTAGATCTTGTCACCACACTTTCAAATAGATGTCTATTAAAAGAACTGTATATATTATCACAATAAAGGTGATTAACCTCTGGAATAATTTATAATACATGTGGTTATTTTTTCCTCTCATATGAAACCTTAAACTGAAATCAGATAGACTAAAAATATCAAATTGAACAAGGCAGAGAGAAACTTATGAAGAAATTCCAGATGAAAAGTAGGGAGTAATTTCAAAAGAGCAGTAAATATTTTTCTTCTTTTACACGGGGAAAATATTTTGCCACAGAGATAAATATCATCCATGTTAAACCTTCATTATGGATAATATAAGGAAATATTCACAGAAGAGCTTTAGGGCTAAAATTCATTTTAATGCTTTTTGTTAAGTTATTTTGATGCCAAAAATAAGAGAATAAACACATGTTCTTCAATGTTTACTGATTCTATATCTGCATTTCAATATTATTCATTAATTCTGTTGTGTTTCAAATGAGACTATGTTCAAACAGTATCTGACATCATCAGGGATCAACTCAGCCTGCAGCCTCTATGTGATTTTGAAACCCAAATTGTAAACAAGATTACAACAATAGGTACAAGCGTAAGTAAGCTCCGTATAACATTTATTGAACTGATGTGTACCTTCCACTTTTACTATCTGAAAATGAGCTAGTCTGGACTACTCCCAGAACTCCCAGCTATGATAGATATATCCTCTACTGTAGTTTTGGAGTCAAGAGGCACCTAGCTATGCAAGTTCCCTCTTTACTTACTCCACCTATAAGGTAACTAAGAGTTAAATTTTTCTACCGATTGAAAGATTTGCTAATAGCTGTGGAATTTCCATGACAATACACACTCATTATAAAAAGAAATATATGTATTATTTTAGATGAACAAATGAACTAAAACGCTGAAAGGAATACATATTAAAATGTTTTGTTCATTATGCACTGTAATTGCTTTCCTCAAAGCGTGTATGTTTTTGGCTGTATAAGTGTATACATAGAATTAGATCTATCCAGTTGGAGCAGCTCTTTGGAGTTCCCTTTTGAGTCAGGAGAACTTTCTAGCTGATATCGGGTAGCTCTTAGCTCTATTCCATTTTGTGCTAGATGTTAGTAAACTGAAAATTTTGTCTAGCGTGGCAGACTCCTTGGCATGGAAAACTCATTTGGCCAGCACTCCCCTTGAACCTCCCTCTTCAGAGGATTTTGCTGCTGAGAGGATAGGGGGGAGGACAGCATGTCATTATGTTGGCTATCTCAGGCACTTAGGGATTACAGTTGGCCCCAAGCAACTCTTGTCTCCATTTTTTATTGACTGCAATCTTGGAAAAACAAGATGACTCACAGACAGATCAAAACAACTTCTTGAACTTGACCATGTAACTTTCTTGAAGACTGGTCTCTAAAAACTGTCTTGCAGGTGAAGGTGGCATTGCAATTGAAGAATACAAAGAACCTGAGCAAGTTTTACTCTAGGGTCCCTCAGATTCTAAGAAAAAGCCACTTACGTACACACAGCAGAGTATCCTTTCTTAAAATGATGCACTATATGTTACAATCTCTTGTTGTATCAGTGAAATGGTAAGCATATGATTTCCCCTTTTCCACTTAACACTTCTTGCTTTCATTTCTGGTCAACATAACACACTGGAACAAGCACAAAGCATGAGAGGTAAACTGCAACACATTTCCATGTGGCAATACATCGACCTCTATGGCACTGGATTCACACTTGCAAATATGTCTGAAGAATTTCCTCTTTGAAGAGCAGATAGAGTAGCCCCCATCTGCAAAAACACTGAGCTGGGAAAGCCCAGCATGCAAGCACTGCAATATTTCACTCTATATGATAGAGGAATTACTCAAATTTTAGAAGATATATTACTAACAACTATCAGTTTCAAAATAGCAGAAAACAGAAGTTGCAATGTTACAAATAACATTTTAAACAATCACTTCTTTTATGTGATTTTGTAGAGAAATTATATTCGTCACACATGCCCTAGGTCTGTATTGTGCTTGTGCTTTCCAAATCTCTTAAATTAGTAAACAGAAAACAGGTGTTTAAGCTCTTATGGTACATCTGTCATATTCATGCCACATTGTTCTCTTCCACTGAATTTAAGTACTAATGTAAATATGATCTCAGTTAATTCAGTGATAAAGAACATTCTTCACAAAAATACTGGTACAGGTACTTGCAATGGACTAAGAAGTTAGTGTTTCTGGCTAACGTTCACTATATCATAAATAATTCAGCACTGTAACAGATCATTCTCTTTGTACCTTTCTTTAATAGCATCTCTTTAACAAAAATTAGATCTTTCATTATATACACCAAATGTTATTATAAATAAGGAGACTTGCACCATGTCATTTCATCTATTTCAGGAACAATGAGTAATGAATGATGCTGTCTGATAGCTCTTTGATTAAGTGGGAGAAAATGCAGTAGAGGCTGCTCTTAAAGTTTTTCACATTTTTATACAACGATCTAGCTTTATTTTGCTTTATTTTTAAGGTCAAGGGATACTATTAAATTACTTGATAAATGGCATGACACATGTTCAGGGGGAAGCAAGCAGAAAACCTAGGAAGGTATTGCAAACTTGCACATTAGTGTAGAAAATACACCACACAGTAGAAGAACTATAAAGTTACAACGCAACAGATATGTGGTAAAATGTAATAATTAGAGCACTGTGGACATAATGATAAAGGGAAAAAGAAAGGAAAAAAAAGGATAAATTATGTTCTTGTCAGAACCCAACCCCTCCCCGCCCCATATATCCATTAGCACGTACAATTAGCATTTAAAATCGCTGACGGTGTAAGTGGTACAATTGTTTATTGCTTCCACTTCTGAGAAAGGTTCAGTATTTTCAGGCAAAATAATAGGTAGAAAGGTGATATCGTTTGTTTAAAGGGCAGAGCATGCCTCCTGCACAACTTTTTAAAATCCCAGGTTTACCAGTCAACTACAGCAGCACTGTCAGCGAGGTCAGACACTTCTACTTTGCTCTCATCAAGTGAATAAAGGACAAATGGGAAAGAACGAAATTTTCTTTATATCACCTGCAAAGTCTAATTCGGATGCAAGATTTGTTTCCTGATTGATCGGTGTCCCTGAGCATGAATTTTAGATGCTGTTAAAAGAAATAAAAGTGGTAACTTCCAGCAATTAAATTCAAAGAGCTTTCTGTGGTTATAAAATCACCAATAGGAAGTGATTAGCAATGCTGGTGGAGAACAGAGGCTGTTATTCTCCTAATGAGAGCCCTCTGTCTGGGGTTTCCACCTTAGCTCCCATTTAGTTACTATAGTTTTACCATCCCTATGTAAGAGGCATTTCTGCTTCCTCCTGCCAATAGTTTGCCATGGAAATAGGAAAAATGTTCTCAGAACTGCACAGCCTGCTCACACATTTTGTAACTGAAAAATTACATCAGTTTATGAGCAGCATGTAACAGTTCTGTTTCCCAAGTCTCATGATTTAAGCCCGAGTCTTATGACATTTATGTATTTTCACAAAGCACCAAGTGACAGGAATTACACATCCCTTACATTTTTAATCTATTTTAATCTATTTTCCTAAGAAAATGAGGCTTTTATGACCACACTGGTCTGTATTTCAATCTATGAAGAGCTTTCTAGTAACTTTTGAACCTACAGGCTGATTTAAGTTAAAATTAAGTATAAAAGACTCAAGGATAATTAAGTTCCTAAGAGTTTTACAGAAATCATTGTCTGGGTCGAGGACTGAAGCTGAAATTGTTGAATTGTTGGCACGTCCATTGTAAATGTGGTCATAACTCGGCCCTGAGACACTGCTGTGAAGCTGCCAGCTGGCTGACGAACATACCTGTACTGGCTACCAGACATGCACATAGCTTTAGACATGCTGATCCGCTGCCTCTTTTCCAGTGGGAATATAACAGGAAGGAGCTCATGGTATTTTACAGGGGATAACTTAGAAACTATAGGACAAATATCTGTAGGCCAAAAACTTGCAGTTGTGCTACTTAAAAATATTTTTTTTCTCCTTTAAAGAAAGACCTACTTACATGGTTAGTGCAGACAAACCTGGAAACATCGGCCACTAAACCTCTAAAGGCTCAAAAATTAATAAAGTGAGTCTAAAGAACAGAAAAATTTTAATCTCAAGACTTTTTTAAGCAACCTTGTGATCTTGCGATGGCAAGTATCAATAATACTGTAAGACATTACATCAAAAAGATGACAGGGCCAAATTCTTCTTTAAAAATGGAATAAGCTTGAGATGCAATGCTCAGAGAAACACAGAAGGGGAATTTCCCCATAGGGAATATGAACAAGGAGTTGAGAATAGGTTCTGACTTGCCTTGGTTTACTATATCTTGATTCGCTACAAAACACACTGGGAATCAGAAAGATACCTGTCATATTGCTCATAACAGGATATGGACTTGCAATGTTTACACAGAACAATTTGATGGAAGTAGTTTGCCATTTTCATGAATTTGTGTCTGAGAACCTGTGGAAAGAATAAACCTCTAAAAACTCATATGCAACTCAAAACCCCTACATCTGCATGAAAGAACTGAAGCTATTAAGGGTTAATAGAGAGAAAAGACTAAAACATTGCTTTATAATGATTCATTCCACCTCATTTTTAAGCTCCTATGCTGATACAATACTGCCATTAGCATATTAGATCTGAACCCTCCACAGCTACAGATATGTCATTATAAATAATTGAATACAAGTCTATGGGTCACTGTAGCAGAAAAATAATTTCATGAAAGTAGAAATGGACCCTTTTTTGCCTAATGCATTTAAAAAAAATTAATAATATCATATGAATTTCAATTTAGGTAAAATGATCAGAAGCTCCCACAGTCTCCCCTTTGCCTCCCCTAATCCTGATGTTTCCTCTCCCATTCATTTATTCCTTGGAAGTTTTCATCCAATGGGCAATGAAAATGACCAAAAGCACTGGAATCCAGCTATTCCTCCCTTAACAACATGTCACAATCAACAAGATAACTCTAAAATTGTGGGAAATTAGTCTTTTCAACCAAATGTCAGAGGTGCTTTGATAGACTCTCTCTGCCCTCATGGTGATACCGCCAGAGCATTTATATTATTGTCTTGAGCTACACTGACACTACTTTTACTGCCTCAGGATAAGAAGAGCATGATGCAGGAGAGGGAACATGTACGTGACTCAGGTTTTGGCAAGTCAAGTTGCTTAGAAGAGTGCCCTGAATAGAGGGGAAAACAAGCTTTTCGGTGAGCAAAATTCAGACCATCTCTCTCTACTGAGTAAATAGCTGGGGAAGACTAGCTTGTGCATCAGTGCTCAGTACTGAAAGTTAAGGATGAAACAATTGCCCCAAGTCTTACAATGAAGCTCTGCTTACCTTTTTAATATGCGCGATAAGTGCACACTTCTAATCACAGCTCACATTTCTATAGCACAAAAGCTTTCCTTTCAGAAAAACACAGTCATTCTGATTTGTACCCTGGATCTACCTTGTCAGAAAAATGAAGTGTAAAAATAAAAATATGAGGGGCTGAACCCTTTGTAATTTCTTAGATTCTCCTATCTTTTAGGAGAGCATCATTTTAGGCTCGAAGAAGGTAACAGGCAGTGCTCTAGTGCAGTGATTTGGGTTGGTTCACTTCCTCTTAAAACCGTGAGATATAACTGAGAGAGAGCAGTAAAAATTAGCAGCAGTTTAGCTTCTAATTAGTTGTTTAACAAAATATCATCACTGAAACAGTCACAGGAAAACACCAGTCTAATCTGAACTATGGACCAGGAAGGTCTTCACAGGGATAAATGAAGTGAAGGAAGGATAGGTGAGAAGGAGAACAAAAATAAACTAATTTAAAATGCAAATATATGGATAAACTTCAAAACAAAAAAAATGTACTGTGTTTACTTAGAAGCCCATTATTAAGAGCTTACAATTAAGAACACAGCTAGGAAATGGTGAGGCTCTTTTTTTTACACTGACAGTTTTGATAAAATATCCTAAAATAACTTTTGCTCAACAGAGACAACTCCCAAACAGAACTCTGGTTTTGGTTAGGACTTTGACACACACCAGAGTGTGCCATGTTCCAGTTTTACTCCAAAAGAGCAAATATAACTATTTTCCTAAATCAGCTGACAATTGTTAGGTGACAACAAAGCACTTGTCTATCTCATATTTACAGAACAGCAGGTGTCGAATGTAAAAGATACCACAAATTTTCTATTAGTCACATACCAAACACAATCTTGGTACAGTTTTCTATTCTGTTACTCCAGTTTCACACCAGTAACCTCCATGGAGAAAGATCAAACCAATAAAGTCAACTGATATCTTCAGCAGAGCTGGGCCCAAATTTATCAAAAACAAAATTGTTAATAACTCTGTTTAATTACAACCTGTTCTATCCAACATGGAATATGCATGAGTTTTCAAAGAGATTTAATTATTTAGAAAGTTGAAAGATGTGATAAGCTATTTTTGAGATAGAAGGAGACAAAGAAAGATACAAAAGTCAACATTTCAAACTGGTAATTTTTTAATGATCTCTACTCAAAAGCTGTCAGAAAATATTCTCTCTAATACAATGAAGAAAATCCATTCTTCAAGGTATTAGTGGGGAAAATAGGCTTGGTAATAAAAGGAATTGTTTTATTGACTGGAGAAGAGCTATCACTTCATAAAACCATAATATGAACAATAAGAACAAACAAAAAATACTTTGGATACTGATTAGTGGAGAGAAAGGAGGACTTAAAGAAGAGAAAAAAAGCTGACTTAAAATCAGGTGCTACAAAAAATGGGCAGTTTGCACAGGACCACAAACACAGAGCAGTTATCAATTGTTAAAAATAAATCATCACCGCAAAGAAGCTTATGGTTTTCTTGGAAAAGGGACTTAATATTCTGGCAGAATAGTATATTTAGAAATGTATTCTTAGTTTCTTGTGTTATTTTCACCCACACATTAGTATTTATATAGAAACATATACATACATGATATATAGAGTGGCAGATAAGCCATAGCGACACATTTCTACACCTTCAACTTCATGTTTAGTCAAATGTCTTGAGGGACTATCAAAAGCTTAGGCTAAAATCTCATTTATTTTATCAGAAAGAAAATAATTTTCTCAGCTTTTCTAAGGCTCACTGGACTCCTTTCTTTCCAAATAGGCTGTGTTTCATGTTCTCAGTCCCAGAACACAGTAGAAAGATGCCAGCTGGCTTCCAAAATGCCAGCTTTACGGGGACTGTGCTCAGCTAAGCTGACTAGTGTCTCTAAGCTGTACAGCCCTAGGGGATATAAGCAAACTTTGGTTAACCGAGAATTTTGGTTAAGCGGCGTTCAGTAAAATAAGGTTATAATGTGTATTGCATGCCTTGCTCAAACAGATGTTGTCTAAGCTACTTGGACGCTAACAGTTCAGCTGACTATTGATTATTATTAGCATATGCTAATTGTATGTCATTTATGAACACCATAGCATGCTAATCAGTTATGAGACTGGTTTATGTTACATCCACTTAATAAACGGGAAGAAGACCTTCTCTGAAATAAGCCATGAGCCTCTGGTCCTCTGCTCCCAAAACACAACATGAAGGAGTCATCTGTAGCTGCCTTTATGCTATACAATCCCAAGACATAATGAGCTCCTTTCTCCTTTTACCACACCACCAGACAATATCTCAGATGTAAACAACAATCTGACACCGTGCCCTAGAAATTGCCTTTTACTGAATGTGGCAGAATTAGTTAGAATCACAGAATTATAGAATGTCTTTGGTTGGAAGGGACCTTAGAGATCATTTATTTCCAACTGCCCTGCCATGGGCAGGGATGCCTTCCACTGGATTTGGTTGCTCAGAGCCTCATCCAACCTGGCCTTGAACCTTGCCAGCCAGGGATGAGGCATTCAAGACTTCTCTGGGCAACCTGTTCCAGTGCCTCATCCCCATCACAGTAAAAAATTTCTTCCTAATATCTAATCTAAATCTACCTGCTTTCATCTTAAAACCGTTACCCCTCGTCCTATCTCAACAGAGATTATGGAAAATTACTGTAAACAACAGAAATCTCCTAACTTGAGCACAACACCACACTTGCTGTGAATAAGAATAAAATAAAAAAAAAAGAAAAAATAAAATCCTCAAACACATTCACACGTAATAGAAATAAGGTGTAAAGTACAAAAAATATTCCTGGAAATATATGCATTGAGCGAGGATTAATAACCATGCCTACTTCTAAAGCTGTCACATAAACCTGCTTTTTCTCACAACAAAACTAGACTTTCTATATAAATTATATCCAACCTCATCAACTCAGACAAATTTGTATTAAGCACAGATTTATCTTCTAGCTAGTTATCCAACACTAACATGACATAACTCATAAATTAAGACAGTTTTAAGTGATTTCAAACCTGAAAGCTTAAGCCTGTGGTACCAATAAAGACATTATAATTATATTTGCCTTGCATAACCTAAAAATATAAACTTTATCATTTAATCTCAAGACCTGGTTTTAAAGCACAATTCTTCATATGACATAAGTGTATAGGAATTTTTAGTTCATACTTATACGTACCCTATGAGCCAAATCCATCAAATTCATCGCAATATGAAAATTCCAGTGGCTAATGAAGTTCATAATCAACTATTTACAATTTAAAAAAATAATCTCTTTCCAAATTAATTTTAATATTACACTATGAACTCTTGCCTTACAATAATACCAAGCCTGATGTTTTCATTCTTACAAGAACAGAATTCAAACACTGGTGAAAACAATACACTGGGAAAGAGAAAATATTAAGTCCCTAATCCTGGTTTAATTAGTTGAGGTGAAGTCCATAATAATGGCTACAAACATTCTTTTAAAAAAATTAACAAACGGGTCATTTCATAGTAAATGTTGGCATACCTACTTAGCCTGCAGCCTCACAGAGGATAAAAATTCCGAAACACAAATGCATCCGAAAATGTCAGCTAAAACTTTTATAAGAGAGCTAAATTTGTGAGCTATACTTATGTAGTACACTGGAGATGGAAAGACAGATGTTTTAAATCTGTAAAGTCTCAATACCACTGTGCTCTGAAGACAGCAGGCAACAGAATGGAAGGAAGAAAGTAGCTTGATACAAAAAAAACCCCAGGAGTTAACCTGCTTGATCTTTCACACATACCAACTAGATTTTACAGTGCTTCAACAGTTTCTCCACAGTTAGAGGTGCTCGCAATTGTACCTTGGCATGTGGCAGTCCTACTAGCATACCATGATGATCTCCTGTCCTTTGTTCTAGTGTTAGAACTCTTTAAAAATAGACTTTTCTAAATACACTTTCGAAATGTTCACTTCTGTTGGAAGTTGAACTAAATAGGCTAAAAGCGATAACTTTACTATCTATACCCCTTAGACAGACTATCTGGTGATGGAGATAATCACCTCCAAAAATAGATAACATTAAAACAGCTGAATTGAAAAAACCCTATTTATTATCTATACAAACACATCTTCTTTGTCTACGTTTTCTCATAAGACAGAGGATATAGCATTGTTTCCCATCCCAGGTTTTTCCAAGCTGTTCTTCAAAAAGGATATTGAGTGAAAAATAGAAAGGCCATTAACTGAATTGAATGGGAAAAAAAAAACCAGTTGATTTAAACCAGGTTAGGATTCTCTTTAATAACTTTAGCTACATATACTAAGACAAAAGTTCAGATGAAAAGCATCATCACAGACAAAAAAGAAAGAGTTCTGCAGAATGAGGGGCAATAGCAAGCAGACTGTCAGACACCAAGCAAGAGCAGCAAATATATCTAAAGTCTGACCCCTCTCTTGCTCCTACAGAAATCAAGTCAGTGACAGACCTTAAACACCCACTTGAAATGAGCAAAGATTTATTCTAATATTCACATTGTTATTGCTTCTATCTGTCTCATCTAAAACATAATTTAAACTATAGTCATCAGTCACAGCCTCCTAGCAGGAAAACATACACCACCATAACACTCCTTCCAAGACATCCTCTGGGAGGTCATCCAGAGCCAGTCATTTAGTCAGCTGTAGGAATTAACATCAAGTAAAACATATTTTCACACCCTAAAGCAAAACCACTCCTTCATTTCTAATTGTCTGGATAACAGAGTTACCTGCTGTTGAGCAGGCAGATCTCTCACTAGCTCAGACAGCAAATAAGGCACTTGGCACCTAATAGGATAAGGTTCAAAAGCTGTGTTTCTACAACACTTACATTTGAAGATCAAGGCTCAGAAATTAAGGACATGATGTTCTCCATATGCACAGTACTTAATGACTTAAAAATAAACATATGTACAAGTGTTTCTGTAATTGGGTCCTCAGACTGTAGTGCTGTCTCTCTATTATTTGAGTCTTTAAAAATCTTACAAGTACATTAGTAACAACCTCTAAGGAATCTTCTTAAGGAATGTTTGCAGCAAAATACAACCTTAAAATTTGAACTTTCCTACTTTGAAGATACAGCTTTTTGGTAGAAAAAAATCATAAGTATCTCCTGTATGATTACCAAGGAAAAACTGGTGGATTTCTTGCAGTATTGAGGAAACCCATAAGAACTCAGAAACAATGACTATAATCTCATTAAATAGAAAACTGGCTGCTTATGATTATACATTCATTGTCTAATTTGGCAGAAATGCAAGAAATACAATAAAGAATGTATATTACGCCAAACGTTAAATCCAGACCATATCAAGAATGAGAGATCCTTTGGTTAATTATACACAGAAACTCTTACCCATGTACTTCCAGGGCATCCACCCTGCACCTCTAAGAGTAGCCACAGGACTACAGGCTGAAATCTTATTTTAGTGCAAATCCCCAGGCATTTGATCTATCTGATCACAGAAGCTTTTCAAGCTACCCTGCTAAATATACTGAGGGCATCTGAGAGAAGAGTTTGTACTGCTGTAGTTGAAACAACACATATCTGAACATGACTGAAATTATATCACACTCCTTATTTTAATGTTTTTTCATGATGACAGATGGCTCCACAATCTTGTGCCTCAGTCCAAGTGCAAATTACTTTGAAAGGATGTATTGACATGCTCATGGACACTGCATAAATGCTGCTTCAGACTCACAATAATATTTACAGGCATATTAAAACACGTAAATATAAATATAATGAGAGAGTAATGAATATTTCAGGAATTTAATATCCACTGCAAAGGAATTAATGATTTCACCTTTTGTCCTATAATGCTTCAAATCTCTGTCTAAGTTCGGCAACACGTTATCCTTTCAAATTAACTGTAATTTTCCACTGCTACGCTCACTATGAATGAACAAACATCCAAAGAAATTACAAATGTGCAGAGATAGTCACAAAAAAGCAACTGTTTTTTTCATATGCAAAACCTCTTTCTTTTCTCCTCCATTTTGGATAAAATTTGATTTTGAATTTGGGGTTTAATGTTTGCAGTACTGAACTGAAAACTTCAAAGAAAAAATAACCAGAAATAGAGAATTAGTGTGCTTATGAGGACAGCAAAGTAGCGTCCAGCAGAAGAGTCTTATCACAGTGGGACAATATATAAAAAGAACCCTAAAACAAAAAAGCCTAAAAAATACCATAACTCTTCAGATAATTAAAGTGCTTTAGACCACTAGCCAATTGATTTCCTCCTTGTAAAGGTAGCTCAATTGAAATGTTCAGAATAAATCATGTGTTAAAATTATCTTCTAAAGTAAGAGTTGAGTGCATATTGATTAATAATTATTTGCACTAACGGACTGAACTAAAGCAATACCATCAATTACATCAAAAATCTGTAATATCAATCACGATGGAATCAACTATTGAAAGATTCACTACAATTTTCCCTATATTTCAGAAGTGCTCATTGAATGGTTTCCCAGAGATACCTTGGTTTCCTGTTTCTAGAGCTGCAGAAATTTGTTTTAAATACCAATTACCACCAGGCATTTCAACTACATAATACAGCTCTCACCCTAAATTACATGGGATGTCTGCAAGAAGATCAAATGCTTTCCACATCAAGTATGAAGCATGAGGGGGCACTTTTACCAAGGAAGTTTAGTTAATATTTCATACTTACGCTCACACAGCAAAGGAAATGCAAACAACCTAAACTAATGACCAGAGCTAATGATTTACACAGAGCCACCTATCCAAAGATGGGAGATACTCAGTATAGATTAACTCCATTTTACACACTAATGAGTCCTACTTGCTGAATTTGTCTGGTCAGCACAATAAAACTGGTAATTCTACAAAAAATTACAATTTAGTTTGCATGACTATAAATAGCACAGAGATACTTAATCGGTTGCAGCACCACAGGCATTGCTCAAGCCTGGTATCTTATTGAAAATCAAAGAGAATTTTACTTTGTCATGATGTATAGCACCATTAGAGTTGGGTGGGAGTCTGCTAGCGGCAATGCTGAATCACAACGTTTCTGTGATTCAGGTTTTCATGGTTGCTTTTCCACTGATTTCCAGGTCTATATACTGCAGAAGCATTGAATACACAGACAGACAACAGGTCACAAAATTTGGTGGAACTCAGCCCACACGTTGGTGGAAGATATTCAAAATGGCAGCAGTGACATGTTAGTTATTTTCTAGATTTTTCTTTCTTTTTTTTTCCTTTTTAAGGTTGGCTGATACAGGACCAACTCCCACATATACGGCCAGGTCTTCAGAAGATAACAAAATTTCTATGCAACTTCTCTGAAATGTACAAAAAAAATTTATGACCTGAAACAATAACACTTCTAGCTGAAATAGCAACTTTAAATTTAAACATTGTTAATATAAATGAGATGCACAGCTCTGTCTAAACATCTTAATTTTATGCATTTTTACACTTCTAAGCAACTTAGTAGTGAGGACTGCTTATTTGCATTCATTTACATACAATTTACAGGAAAAGCTGAAAAAAGATAGTAAGGAAATCCATCATTTTGACTTTAAATGAAAGTATTATTTCTGTAAAAAAATATCTTGAGTGTTTATTTGCTTACTTCATTTAGGAAACAGATTTTAATAGCTTTCTAAGTATTGAATGGAACCTCACAAAAATGAACTTTTTTTCATCTAGTAGGTTTAAAAAAATATCCAGCATTGTTTTTGATGTGTACAGATGGAAAATACGATTTTTTTTTTCCTCTAAGAGAATTCAGTTTCTTAGCAAGATCAATCATCACCCTGATATTCTGGCTCTTCTCCAAATTTATATTTTACTAATTTTTGTAGGCCTCTATCCTTGCCATGTAATGTAGGGTAACAACGGGTCTGTTAATGAAAATATTGTGTAACATCCTTATACAAATTCAAGTGTTTATGGCACCATTTTCAGGTTTTGTGCTATCTGTGGATTATTTCTTAGAGGATGTTAAAATGTATTCAAATAAATTTGCAGTAACTTCACACCTACATTCAACATATTTTCTTACTCTTTTCAAAGCTATGATTTTCATATGTAGTCACAGTCCTCCTGGCTGCCAGCTGTATCTCTAATTACGTGGTAGTAATCATACCTAGTCACAGAATGAAGATGGCCAGTGGCTCCTTGTTCCTTGGAGACTGCACATACTTTAATTGTCTTAGTTTATTTCTGCACCACATCCAACTTATCTGCCATTACATCCCCATGCCTCTGTAACACATGTAATATCAGGAACTTGCTATAAAACGCAAAGGAAGATGTAAAATGCAGAACAGATGCTGAGCTACAGCTGAACTTTCTAAGAAAGCACATTAGGAAATTCTGCAATGCAGAAGTTGTCTCAGGAAAGTATCGTGGGTGTGTTTTTGCTAAAACATGCACCAATCCTACTGTCTGCCATGGTGATAATTTTATCTGGCTTTCATAACATCCTTGGTTTTGGTAACTCATACTACAGTATCAGGGATAGCTCACATCTGAAGGACTTCAACACAACTCAAGGAAAGCCAGCAGAAGTGTATGCTTTGTGCAGCCCTCAGTGACCCCATCCCTGAGATGGCCAGGAGACAGAAAAACCTCCAAACCAGAGCTGCTACCTCTGCAGTGGGACTCAAGGGCACTCCCTTCTCTGAAGGGTGTATGCAATGTTGGTAAAAGCCCAGTGTTGCTGTGGATGCAGCCCAGTCTCCTAAAAGCAGTGTTGCTCTGCATTAATGGTAAAAGGGAAGACACACTTTATACATTCTGCTTCAACTAAGCCAAAACTTATGATTGGTAAGAAACAAAATGTGTGTTTTCAGGCTTTCACGATCATTTTATGTGGTGGTTTTCTTTCTTTTTCACATGTGTTTTTCTATACAACCTCCATATTCCTGTGGGATTCAAGATACACATTTCCTAAATTTTACTTAAGTTTTTCCCACTGCTAAATATTTTGAAAAATAATTTTGTGCTGATTTGCATCAGTTCAGTATCACGTTGCTTTAACACATTGTCTTTATATTATAATGCCTTACACTGCAAGATTTTAGAGTTTCAAACTCTCAACTCTCCTCTACTATGTACTTTTGATCTGGTTGAAATTTAAAAAAGGGAGGTTTTACTCTTGCAAATTAAAAGATAGCACAAGTCCATTAATTTTCATAATCAGATTAAGGCATTGTAATAAAACTTTCAGTGACTCAAGGGAAAGATTGCTTGAGACAGCAATGTATAATTAAGCAATACTCTTGTATCTGTATCATTAAAGAAAACGTTAAAAGTAATTTGAGTCGAGAGAGCAGCGCTTTAAACCTTCCCCAACCCTAGCCTTAACCCTCAACCCAACTTTGTAGTGTAAGCACATTTTGTCAACAGCAGCCTAGAGGCCTCATGAAATTAATTAAGTAAGCTATCCCTTTACAATGGAAACAAGCCCCGTCCACATGCTGCTCACATTTCTGGCACGATAGGCATTTGTTACAGAAGTCATTGGCGTCAGCAATTGGGAAGTACAAGACTGAGCAATCTTTCATTTCTTTTGTCTTTCTACCGCTTTCAGACTCACCTGTTAATTATGGTACTCCATAGGTATCAGTCTTAAAAGCAGGTATGTCTCCTACTGCAAAATGAATTTTTCAGATGATTCTTACTATGAGAAATAAAAAGCCTACCAAAGCGCCTAAAGAAATTCTTTGTCCTTAAAGTCCTTCACTCTCCTTTAGAAAAACTATATGAGTCACAAGTAGGAGGACTGCAAGGAGGCAAGGATACACTTGCCTTGCCATCATTTAGCAGCTGTCAACTCTCCCATGCCAATGGCAGACACATGAAACTGCATCAGAATTTGGAAACATCAAATACGGCATTAAAGAAAGGGGAGAGGGAAACCAGGAAAAGGTTAGCAGCCTCCACAGAGCAACTGAGTAGACCCATGTGCTCTGTCATTATGTTGAAGACAGCAAATAAGTCCGTGGTGTTGCCAGAGCTGGGGCTCTCAGCTTGAGGGCCATGCCTTATGGGCAGATGCTCCAGGCAACCTACCAGAGATCTGAGGGTGCTGTGCCAATTATCCCACGGATCCTCTAGCTACACACATTTATCAAACCACATCAGAAGCCTAGCATAAAGCCAAGAGACTAAAACCCCTCAGGAGTCTTATTATTCACCCAGCAGTCATAGGAGCAATGGTCTTTTGATAGCCTTCTATATAATCATAATTGTCACTTAGATTACAGGGTCCTGAGGCCCCAACTTAGTTTGTTTTATAACTAGGCAGTCTAATTTCCCCCTGCCTAACCATGAAATACAGATTTCAAAACCAAAACAAGCAGAAGACTCTAAAACCCCCACAAGAAAGTTATTCAGTATAGCTCAAACATTAACTGTCCCTTTGTTCTGTAAATAATCTGCATTTGTTGTTAGAAACAAAGATTCAGTAAGAGGCTATGACACAGGTTCCTCAAAAGTAGTAATGGTCCCTGGTTTTATAAGGAAGAAATACTTCTGCATAAAGAAAAGTTTGTCACTAGCTTTAAAGTGTAACAAGAGTGGAATAAACAATGAGATTTAGTATATGGATAAATGAATTTTGACAACTTGTTTACATTCATGCAGAACCGTAACAGAATCCCAGATCTCTATAATCACCAATATGTTATTTGTGTAGAATTATCGCATGACTGACAGTGCATCAGTGAGAATAGCTGCAATACCAAAACATACACATGTAAGTTTATTTCCTTTCAATAGACACAACCAATGCATTGGTAAAAAAATGCTGGCCACAAGCCATTATCCTACCTCTGAAATGCCACTCTTGGATTTTATTTTCAATTCAAACATTCTGTAGCCAAAACAGGAGGAGTTTCAGATTAATATTCTACATCCAGTGGTCAAGCAAATACTTCAAATGTCATGCCAGAAATTAAAGTGTGTCTAGATTTTTTAGCTACTCTGGTAGTTGAACTTAGGACCCTTGCAGTGAGTCACCATAGTCACACCATTACTGAGATATTATATTCTGCAAGTACAAAGATGGGAAATTTTCCAGATTGTCTGCCAAGATTCACTGCACCTAGGATACAGAAAGTGTCATAAATAGAATTTGCCACAGCAAGCCTTGCAATAACTGCCAGAGAAACGCAACAGACTTCCTGCAGTCTGATTTAACATAAACAAGCCAAGACATGGAAAAAGTAAAAACACTGCCCTGCAGTCACTGCTTAATAGCTTTTCCAATTGAGCATGGAGAAGTCTGACGTATTGAGAATGTCTGTCTATCCAGTGTATGATGGTGCCTTATGTGCTGTGGCTTCTGCCACATCATGGGGAACCTTCCGTTCCTACTTGGAAGATCGCAAATTTATGTTCAGAAAGAGATGAATTTAGAGTCTGCTGTGTGAGTATACGTGAATATTTGCTTTTACTGCTTCTCCACCCTAAAATAGCAAAACAAACCCCATGCATGTTAAAACATATGGTTTGGGTGAGGAATCAGTAAATGCAAAGCTCTTTTATTTCCTCGTTGAGTCTCACTTTATAACTGCTTGTGCAGTCCAGCTCACAGATCTCCCGGAGAATATTTTACAAAAATAAGTTTTCATCAGGAAAACATAAGAACCAAAAAGCTTTTCTTATAGTTTATCTCATTTTTATTCATAGAATTTTATTTTACTTTTAGGAATAAAAGGAATTAACTATAAATAAAAGAATGGTTTGAAAAACTTCTCATCATCCTATAGGTCATCCTTTAAAGATGGAAGTGTTAAAATACATCTAGGAGAACAAATTAATTAAAAATTACCGTAATTGTTTTTACTGTGTTGTAATGAACATTACCAAAGGTATTACTTGCAAGAGTGACATGATTACACACTGCATAGAAGTGTGATTGCAATTTCTACATTATAAGATTTAGACTACAGTTATGGTATGTTCCAGAATATTGCAGAATTCAGCAGAACAAAGGAATAACAAAATTGTGTCTTTAACAGCCACATTTAAAAGGTAATACTACCTTTAAAGCAAAACATTAGCCCATTAGTTGGAAAGGGCAAACTCTTATTTTTCTTCCTCTTCACCTTGCTACAAAGAAACACCATTCTTGGAAAGGTCACGGTGCATTATGGATAAATTAGGGAAATAGGGTGGAGTGAACATAGTGCTACCCTCTGTGGCAAAGTGCAAAATCCCGTATATATAATAAAAAGTGTAAAAAGATCATTAATCAAAGAAGAAGTGAAATTCTAAATGACTCCATCATGAAAGCTCCAGGTGCAAAGTTAGCATGAACAGTCATATGTACTACTCTTCCATGTGTGTCAGAATACTTTGAAAACACCAAATTGTCCTCTGGAGAAACAATTCAGTTTCAACAGGGAAAAAAAATAGCTAAAATTTTTTTATATAGTTTAAAAACTGTAGAACATTTTAAAAACATTTAAAACCAAACAGATTACATAAAATAGAATTTTTAATTAAGACTGGAAATATGGCCATGGGATTTCAAATGTTATATGTAATGAAGCAGTAATCTATCAAAACATATGGGAGAGATCCTAACAGAGGAGAAAGGGAAAGGTTTTATTTCAGTTTAAAGCTATGGTCACATTAAACTAACAAGAAGAAAATGTAAATTATTTTAGAGGTGTTTCTTTTCATTATTTAGGGAATTGTAAATTAATTTTAGACTTTGATGAAATCCAGTGATTTTCTAAAATAGCATTTACCTTTTTACAATACATTCCTCTCAGTGCTGAGAGCCTTGACATCATTTGGCAGTTTGTCACCTGGAAAACCTCAGAAAGATTTCATTCCTTTCATACTGAGGTAGAAAAACAACATTAAATAACAGAAAATAATGATGTAATGGGATTTTTTTTTCTCAGTATTATCTTGAAATTATACCAATGTAGATAATTCTGATATGAAAAGAGAAAGTGAATCAATCCCTTAGCATATGTGAGCTATTTATCGCACTATTACAGGTACTTCAAATGCAGTTTAAGATGCTGTGGCTTCTGGATTTCACACAGACACGAGGGAACTTATGAGCCATGAAAATAATGTGGCATAAATATGTAGTCTATAAGGTTGAACTGGTAGTATTCTGTTGATACACAACTGGGTAAAAGATTATCTGACAGCATTTGCAAACCATTTCTATCGTTTGCTAATTTGTTTGGAGTTTGTACAGCTTTTTGATGGATTTTAAAATATGACACATCAAACCCTTATGTTTTACTTTGTAAAAGTTCATTTTCTAATATCAACACCACCAAAGAGACACAGCTGCAGAGCTAGAGTGAGGTCTGTAGTCACTTAAGCACATACAAATCAACAACCAAATTATTTATTTTGTCTGAATCTCCTTATATTTAGCTTGCTTTTTAAGCAAAGTAAAAATTAATGTAACTATTCTGCATGTATCACAAGTTCCCCTTCAGAGGGAATTTAGCATTTAAACATGATATACACTTTTCTCACATTTGGGGAAAAAGAGGCAAATTACAACAAATAGTACATCGTGATAAAGATGTGCTGGTGTGTAAAAACACAGGGGGGTTTGATGACTCCCGACACTGATTTGTGCACCTCCTCATCACTTTCCTATAGTCCCGTCTTACTATATGGCTATGCCAAAAGATGTACAGATAGACAAGAGAGTGCTCATGGTTAAATACATATGTATTGCAACAAATTCACTTCTAATACAATTCTAGCAGTCCAAAACAATAACTGTTTTGGTTATTATTCATTTGCTCTTTATTTTTCTTCCCAGGGCAAAAGGTTATCTATTTTAAAGCTATTACTTTTATCTATTTCTGGGCTAAAAATGTTAGAAATGTTTCTTAAAGACTAGAAGCCACTCTAGGGCTGTTCACCATGTTGTACCTCGTATTGCAAGCTGAGCCTCTCAGGCAATCAGCAGTACTGCCCTCACGCACTATGTGCTTATGTTCCCTATAACAATAGGTACAATTAAGTCAAAGCAAACCCGATTAATCCCGCTCCAGGCTAACCCTTGTATGCTCACTCGTTCCCTTGATTAACTGTACAGGACTGACAGACAGGAAAGTGTCAGGAAAGCCCCAAAGAATTAGCAAGCCTGCAAGGAGACTCTGCAGGAGGGAGAAAGTGCAAGAAAGAAAGAGTAGAAAGTGGCAGTTTAAAACACTTATTAAGGGAGTTAACAAAATAAAAGGATGTAATTTAAATCACTAAATGACAGAATCCTATTGTGATGAGGCACTACAGCATCTGAAAGTGGTTACTCCCCATAAAGATCACACACATACCTGCACAATAGCATTAGATGAGGATGGAAATATAAATCTCTGTGACATCGGACTTCATGGGTTCAGACTCCTTGCAATAATTGGAATAGGTTTTATATTGATAGTTAAAATTTTAAGTAATATAAATTATTTATTAGTGTCCACCTGATGGTAGTACTTTAGTGTCCCTTATACAAAAGCCAACTTGAACATCAGTCTGTTATTTATTAAAATAAAACTGAAAACCACACTGGTAAAATGCAAAATTGTATTTGAAATATGTTCTATTAGTTTTCCAATATTCCTATGTTCAGTTATAGCACCAAGGTATCAGCCAATATACAGAAACTCAGATACTGTTATAATTTTAGCATACAGCAATGTTAATTACAGCATGTCAAGCTATTTAAAAATTAAATTAATATAAGGAGACTTAATTTCATTTTTGTTGCATACCAGTTAGAACTCCTACTTCTGTTTATCACAGCCGGCTGCTGTAATGTTTTGGACTTTTATAGCATTGTGCTCTCTGTGGAAGGAGTGCCCTCCCCCACTTCAATGGCAGTAGACTGCTGATAGATCGTTCAAAGACAAAAATACGTACCACCAAGTCCCTTAAATGTCGTGATAAACGAACTCAAATGTCACCATTAAAATATTTCCTTTTATCAGTTTCACAGTACAGATCTCCCATTGCAATGCCAGAACTGACTTAACTTTGCTAATACTTCCAGAGGAAAACTGAATTTCTTTTTGAAGGTTGCCTTTAAGACAGTGGCAATGTGTGTGGCATAAAACTGAGATAGCCACCTGTAAAGTGGCTTAAAAGATAACCCCCTGAGAAAAACTCTTCTACATGACCCTCTTTCAGAGGATAAAAAAAAAAAAAGGAAAGAAAAGGTTGAGTTCATCACAAGGCAGTCCCCTGAAACAATTCTTTCCAGGCTTCTTTAAAAGTGAAAGGCATCATTTTTCTTTCAACTGACTCCGTTAAGAGTCTTGAAGATAAAGTGACATGGCATAAGAGAGAAATCCTTATGAAGAAAACAAAAGACTAAATGAGAAATTCAAGGGTACCAGATTTCTTTCTTCTTTGTCACTGTTATTCGATGCTGCGTTTCCATATTGGAAGGAAAGAAATACACAATTCCTTGAATGCAGTACCAAAATAAATATGACATGAAAATTTTGTTACTTTATTATGAGTAGTTCTATGTTTCTGTAACATTTCATGCCTTTCTCCCTCCTGTCTATTTTCTATTCTAATATCCAGGTGATGCTTAGGAACTTTAAACAAAGGGCTGATAGGAAGGGAAGACTAACGAACAATGCGTGTTTATAATGAGAACCGAACTACTACCTGTAGAGAAAAATACAGGATGATCTCTTTTTGGAGAAGGGGAATAAAAAATCAACAGCATAAATGGAATACTGTCAAATTTATAAGCAGCAATTTAGACAGCAAATACGTTGCTTGGGTTTCAGCAGTCTTAAACACTGTGAGCGGCTTAACCTTATCTCCCAGTGCCACTGCCTTCCTGGAGTAATTGATGCTCGGAGTCCCCCAATTTCACATAAACCAGGCCACTGTGTTATTGTATACAGCAATCTAACTGCTAGCAGAGACAGGAAACGGTGCTGAACCCAGATCAATAGACATGTCAACAGTAAGCTGCTTAATCTAATTCTGCCTATCTCATCTTGGAGCACAGTTTGCAATTTTACTGCTAGGTCCCTCTGGCAGGAAATGGTTTGGAAAGTTTAGTCTTAAGAAGTTTAAGCGATATGCTTATCCTTCAGGCTCTCGAATGTTTATTCAGCAGAATAGCTGCTTTAAATGTTTTATAAATGGTAGCAATGTAAACAAGGCACTCCTGAATTCCTTCCCATATGAAAGCTATGACGGTGATTTCCTCACAGTGGACAAGGAGCTTAACGCAACAGCCAATTACGCTTAAAGGTAAATTGCATTTGTACAGATGTACCGAACTAAAATAAACTTTCAAGATGAGAACAATTTTCCCAACATACCCTCCTTCACTCTGATGATATTCCCACATGGAAACACTTCCCTTTTGGCAATTACATTGCTCCCTCCCTTTTTTTTTTTCTCTTTTTTAATGCATATGAAAATTACACGTTTCTTTGCAAGTAACTCCAGTGTCTAGGATGGTATAATACAATCTCTGACAATAAATTAAGATCTGGTAATAAGAAACCCTGACAGAGGCTCTCCTTCAAAAAGCAAGAGGGAACAAATTAAAGAGATGACATTTTTCTTATCTCCCTACTGCACACCTTTATTCCCTTTTGAAGGAAAAAAACCCCAGAAATTCAGAGCTTTGCCCAACATGCCAGAGCCAGACATGGGGAAGCCCCAGTGAAGTGCCTGGGCAGACGGCAGTGCTCCTGTCACAGCCAAAACATGGGCTGGTCTCCCCATCATCCCACGAGCCCACTCCAGCCATGCGCCTGTCACAGCATTATCAACAACTTCACAGCAAAAATAGACATATACATATATATATATTTGTAATTCACAATTCGCTGGTGTCTGTTTCATGTCCCAAAACACTCAGGGGTTTCAGTTTCATGTGAGCTATGATGAAGTCATGCTGCAGCGGTGGAGATTTTGTTGTGCCGCACAATTCAAGGGACAGTGGCCGTTGCCAGTAGAAGGGAAATTTAAGCTCCTGGTTAGCTTTGGAATCATGGTTGATGCCTCCAGTCATGACAGACCTTTAAACTACTTTGACAATCTATTTGTCATTGGAAAACAAGCATGAACTTGCTTAGAGAGGAAAGATGGTGCTGGAGTGGCAATCAGACGGCACAGTTTCTTTCCTCAACTCTGAAACAAAGTGCCAGTCAGTTTTTAAATGCTTCAGCTCCCCATCCATAAAATAAAACTTCTCTCACTGCAGTGGAGTGCTGAGATGCTCAATGCATTAGTGTCCATGAGGTGTACAGACACTACAGTGCTGAGCATTACAGAAAAGTCAATAATGAACTCCATAAATAAAATGTTACAAAAGCCCACTTCAAACTTTCAACTTGAAATCATGGGACTGCTCCCATGAGTTAGTGCCTTGAAAATAAATTTAGCCAAGATTCCAGGAACAATAAAGTTGAGGCTAAAATTAAGAAATAGTAAAGACAACATCATAATTTAGATACTTGTGCATTACTTAACAAGCAAGTTGCTTACTACTGGAAGTCTTGCAACACAACGCATACCTCAGACGAGGAAATATTGCAAAAAAAAGTATCCACAGACACTCCCTGGAGTAAAATTTTAAAAAATTCAACATGATATTTACAGCTTATTTGTTCATTTGCTGTGAACAAAACCCTCTTGGACAAAGACTCAAATGGAAAGAGTTTGCATAGCTGGCCTAAAATTTCTTCACACTGCCCTTCTGTATGTTTATAAAAGTTTTACTCTTTTGCTCTAAAAGCTGAAACTATACAACATTATTCCAAAGATCAACAGCATACCATGAATAATCAAAGGGAGAGCTGAAGGGATTCTTTTGTCAACAATTCATGGACCCAACTGCGGCCATTTCTAATAAGGAGCAATTTAGTAAAAATAATAAAAATCAGAGGAGACAGACTATCCATGAATACAAAAAGCACTAATTTAGTTCAATTAGTTCACTTCAAATAGAAACTTATGGCATGCCAGTCTATTTTGGTTTCAGACTTGTCCCACCCCCTGTCCACATTTCAAAGACAAAATATATTGCAAATGCTAATTAACTACTATTCCTTTTAAACTCATGTATATCCCTAAAAATCTGACAGTGTGGGGGTTTTACACGGATGTAAGACTAGGAAATTACATTCTCATTAAAATGCAAACAAATCAGAAAGGCCTCTCTTTTATCCCACATAAACCACTATTAGAACAAGAATACTTCCCTGTCTCACTCAGCAAAATAGCCCTGCCAAAGAGCAGCTAAGAACATGAAAACATTTCTAAACCTGATGATCTGCTCACGGAACTCTTGAGTTGAGGAGGTTTCAGTGCTTGTAATTTCAACTTCATTTTAATGCAACCTGCCTTTCTCTGGATTAAACTGTGAATTTTCTGCCCTCACCTTTCATTCAACTTCTTCTCAGAGAAACAATTCTGCTGTACTGGTAAACTGTAATTAGCCAATCAACAATGCCACAAGCTGGAAATAATCCATTTTACCACTTCATATATTTTTTTAAAAATAATCAAATCTGATTCTTTACAGTCATCAGGTTGAGCAACAGTGAAAATGATATAGTCATCATGCACTTGCTCTTTTACTATTTTCCACACAAGCATGATGCTTCTCAATATATATGAAGTTATCTCTTTAGCACAGGACTCTGTTTTCATATGCATTTGTTTTATACCTACAAGTGAACTCATTGATAATTCCTGCACTGCAAATAAATGATGAATTTCTCTGATATGTAACAAAAGAAGTACACTAGGAGCTCAAAATCTTTCCAACTGTAATATAAAGTTGCAGAACAAAAGCAAGTACAAAATCTTGCTGTCAAACGGTAACAGGCCTACTCAACAAAGAGAGATCTTGCAGCTTTGAGTGGAGTAATTAATGCTCTATGTTTTAAAATTTGGCTGTACAGAGAAGAGTTGCACAGAAGATATACAAATAAGTATTTAATCTTTGTTGTGTAAAAATTATGGAGAACTTTATAATTGAAAAAATACTACTAGATTTACTACTAGATTTGTTTTTAAAAACTCCTACACAACCATCTTGAAGATGTCACTTTTTCTGTGACTCTGGCTTATAGGAAACCAGACACAGATTCAGACCTTGCAATACAGCAGGCAAGAAACTGGACATAGGTGCATACCAACTTTTGTAAAGTGTGTAAGGTTTTGAGTTGGTATCTAATTCCCACTGAGATCAATAACATTTAGATGCCTAATCTGCTTAAGCACTTGTGAAAACCCCACTGCTTTGCCTAGCCTGAAATACTAATAACTTCTACATTTTCACAGCTACAATCGCCATCACTTCACGACTTCACTCATCCACAGGAAACTGCAGGCAATTCTTCCAAAAAGACTAAGTCAAATTGATGCATAGTTGTCTTTTTGACCCTTTTGTTTAAGAAATGCATTTTCTTGCTTTCTATCTGGACTTAGATAAATGAGAAACAAATTAAAAGAAATGCTTTTATGATTCACTGCAGTAGCTTGCTTTTTGTGCTTTTCTCTTTTCTGATACAAGGTTAAAAGTGACTGGTAAACCTTTTAAAGTTATTGAAACTAAATTATTAACGTTGTGTTTCACCTTCCTTTTGTCCTCTCCATGGCATTCTCCCTGATTGCTTACTGCTACTCCACTCCTACAAGTTGTAAATCAAATGAAAAATCTTTAAAGTACAAAACCATCTGATTAAAATTTTGATCCACAAGGGAACCACAGATATGACAAGAAACCACATTATGCAGTTTTTACATTTAAAACATCTGACAGACTTTTTTTTTCATGTATGCGAAAATTGAGCACTTTCATCTTCGGAAGCAAAAAAAAAAAAAATCAGGGTGATTCTCACTCATAAAACCCATTTGCAATCTTTAAAACATCTTTGATATTCTCATTGCATAACTGCATTTGGTGCATTATATGCAGGCAAAACGTGTGGTGACACACAGCTCGTCCGGGCAAATTTGAACTTCTTCCAACTCAAACGGATACAGTTCACAGGTTTGCTGAGATCATCCATCAATCTCAGCACCAGATCATTCACAAGAGAGCCCACACTATCTGGGCAGTTGGACCCATTAAGGGAAGATATGAAGTAAACCATGATTAAGGGGTTTAATAAAAACCTCTAGTGTATACTTCTGAGGGAAAAGACATACCTTTAAGGAATGAACTGTTATCTAGAAGGAAGCTAAATACTAATATACATTTTTGTGAGGTTCTTAATGCAATGCCTATATTAGATATGAGTTTATTTGACAGCATATTTCTGAAAAGCTGGCAAACAACTTTCTTAGTGATGCTTTTCAGCAGCAGAGTATAGGCTGATCCATCCCCAAGTTTTCAAGATCTGAGCTCCTAATACTCCAAAAGAGAACAAACCAAGCAAACTGCTGCATTTCAGTTTTCATTGGATTTCATAGCTGCTGCACGTTTGCGGTCTGCTAGGTTGGCACAAGGTTACTGCACGTATGCTGCAGCAGTAAGAGGTTTGTTTCTCCAGCAATGGAATTCCTGGATTGGAGTTAAAACATCAGCCTTAGTCACGAGCAGGCCCTGAAGAAAGCCTGTGGTGCTAATACTAACTATTTAATGCCTGATAACACATCAATGTCTGATAACACATTCATTACGGAGATACGAAGTTACAGAAAAGCACTGAGCTCTCATTAAATACTGGTCCAGCTCCTCATTTATCCCATTGACATATTATTCAAATACAACAGCATAAACAATGTATCCTGTAAACCAACTGTTACAATTCTAAACTGAGTATTTGGGATACTATATCAACAGCCACAAGCACAGAAATAGCTCTGTCCTAATCCTATGGCATGTGATGCGAATGGTTCTTCTCTCAGGAGCAAGGTCTGTGACAGAGCATAGAAAGTTCCCCCTGGCTGGGAAAGATGCCAAGCAGGAAAACCTTCATGCACAGCAAGTTTCAGGAAAGCATCCCAAGACCTCCTGAAGAATGACTGAGTGACTACCTGAGACACCACTTTTGGTTCTTCATGAGGAGAAGTTCTCAAAGATGCTTGCTTTCCTTTATTTAAGATTTAAGATACTGGTTGCATTTTATGTTTCATACAGAAGAAAAGCATCATCTCAGCATGAGTAGAAAGCACTGAATGCAAACTTTGCATGGGAAGGCATGAGCTTCTGTGATGGATAAAGGGGAATATCCTAGGAGCAGCAGCTGAACGGTATCTGGGATGATCAAAGCTCTGAGCCAAAAGACAGCAACTTGTCAGCATTTGTGCTGTACTCGAGCTAGCATTCTCACTTTTCCATGCAGCATTAAAATCTGTATTGACATTTCCTATTGGAGAGTGATATGGCAAGATTTTCTCATGGAAACCTGAGCAAGCCGCATACAGAATGAAGGAGGTCTTAACCACTTGTATTGAACAATTTGTTTTTCAGAACTCAGTTTGTCTTCCTTTTCCCCTACCTTTTTCTTTCTGCCTTTGTTTTGGTGTTCAGACACTTAGATGCTCACAATCAATCACAACAAAGTAGCTCCTATAAACTGCTTAGAGGAAAACATTTTCAGCCCTCCAACCCATTCCCTAGAAAGCAGTTGCTTCCCTAAATATACAAGGCAGCAGCATCTGAAAAAGTGTTCAGCCATCCAGTTGCTTCGTAGAACTGGGACTTATGTAATAAAAGATATAGTGTAAACAGTTTGGAGATCTGTTTATATCACAAGGGCATAAACAGTTGCAAATCCTCAGCAAGATACCATAACCTTCAGGGAAAGATCCAGCCTCTTCTTCCAGCCCATGGAATTTTTTGCTCTATGGTGGTACAGTTGTAATAAAAGGAGAAATGAAGTGCAAAAAGGTGAGAAGTGAATTCCCGTCTTTCATTTTCTAAAAGCTGCCATACTCGTTCTGGAATTGGATGATAAGTTGGCCTCCTCTTTGTTTAAGCAGCCTCCATGGCACATTGTCTGAGGCCTCCAGCTGCATCAGTACATGTTTGCTGTGCTCCACACACACAGATGGGAGTAGGTAGAGAAATGTCAAGCTACTTGGATTAGCTCAGTTTTCGTCACGCACAGAACTGGAGCTCAGGGCACCCAAGGGATTCTAAATTAAACATGAAACATCCTCTACAGTTTAGGCACCTCATTTTTTAGGCATTAGTCATTAAGCAGCTTCCAAGCTGTTAGGTCTTGCAGTGGGTTTAAGTGCTTTCATCGCTCTACATCCCAGCAGCAAAGGTACCTTGCCCTAATAATGGGATAAAGCCATCACATAATAAATGTGATACGATGCTTTAAGTTTTAAAACTACTTTGAACACATGCATGCAGTTAACTTCATTGTTATTGTCGCTAATCCCCTTGAGGGAAACGTCATCTTTCCCTTTAGCTCTTTCTATGTATGGAATCTTTTTTGTGAGACATATTTCAGTAATTGGGCACGTTTATTCCTCAGCTAGTTCCAACACAACCAGTAGAGGCTACATTTTGAATGTATGGGAGCAAGCTGGCAAGTGGTGTTAAAAAATTAACATTTACAACAGTACGCAACACATGGGTGAATGTTACTCAGCCTGATGGGATGTGCAATTTTTAAATCTTGTACAAATGTCTGCATATTATTCCACTACTTCCCCCTGTGGTTTTGGTTGAAGGATATTTCCAGTTCAGACTACTTTTCATCAACATTTTCTCCTATTTTCTCTACCTTCAGTAATATCCATTACTAGCTCTCACTCTCTCCAATAAGTGACTTGTTTCACTGCCTTCCTTTCCATTTTCTTTGTAGCAATTCTGTGCTCTCCTGGTCTTCTCAATAAGAAGCAGTTCCTGTTCTTCCTCCATACACAATTTAAAGAAACAGTCTGAAGCAGGAATGGGTGAGAATCTGCCAATTCTATCCTTGAAGGATAAACAGTAGTCTTTCAGTATTATACTTTTATATATCAATGCCAAACCACAGATCTGCTGAAAAAAGTAGGCCTTCTCAACCAGTTATTAAAAAAATATAATCTACCTTCAATTGTCCTCTGGCAAATTTCAATTGATTACAAGAGTCACTTTAGAGATTAAAGGTACCACCATGTTTAGACCGCTGAAATATTAAAAATGGCAGAAAGGACGGTAATGTCATGACATCGGCGTGTTTTTTTCTTGATACCACTCCTAGCTCAGACCTTCAGGATCCTCCTTGCTCCTCATCCAACTTTTACAGGGAAAGAATACATAAGAAACACTTACAAATGAAAAAAAAAATTAAGAGCTGCTACCATATTGCTAAACAGCAGTTCATTGTTTCCTTCCCTTGGATAGTTTTAGCTTTAGGTCTTTATTTCACTCAAAGATCTCTTACTTACCAATGCCCTGACCTCAGCATCTGCACTATTCCTCTTAAAGCTAATGTGATCGGCTCACACAAAGCAGACTATTGCCAAGGAGCATAAGCAGCCCTAGTGATGTCACTGAACTCATTAAAGATATAGTTGACTTCTTGGCCCTAGAAAACCTAATTATTAAAAGTAACCTTTGCTGAAAACAGTACTGCTTGTTGATAAGCAAAGCAAAACAATAGATGTTTTGTTCAAACCTAAAAATAGTACTTGAGCAATAAATAGGAGCTCATACTTTATAACGTGGCAAACTGTAGTTAACTACGGAATTCCTGAGATAATTGATATTAAAAAGGGCAGATTATTTTCAAATACATTCACATGCATACTTTGAAAATTTAATCCCTAATGCAAGTCATAGCATTTATGCTAGGTCTAGAAAATTCAGTGGTTCATTTTAGTAAACAGCAAACTGCATATTCTCACTCTGAGGACCTACTAGGAGACTAACCCTAATGTAAAACTGCTATAATCTATCTTCTGAGAATTATTTTAAAACATACCTTTTATAGCAAATGTAAAACACAATAACTATGTTGTAAATGTGACTGCTATACTTATTTGTTGCTATAGATAAGGATTACAAATTCAGATAGGAAAAATACACTTCAAATACTATCACTGACAATAAGAGCCTTATACTTCCACATGCTATTAAACATGCCACCTCCCACTGGTGATCCATAAATCACAGCACTGTTGAATCAGTTTCTTTCTTGCAATGCATTTGCTTCTTGAAATTTCTTAGATTTGTCCTAACTAAGAATTAATGTATTAGTTTTTATCTATGATCATATATAAAAAAGCCAACAACTACCCAATGGTTTCTGGGTCAATAGAGTCCATCAATAAAACTCACATGAACACCTAAATCAGAGAAACCAAGTATTCTTGAAATAGGAGTGGCTAAAGGAACTGTTGAAAACCAGAGATTTTACGTGACCATTCTCCAGGGTCAAGAAGCTGTCTTCAGTCTGCCTGGAATGTGCCTCGAGTATTTAGAGACATCTTTCCCTCTTCCTCTGTCTCTATAAAGCAAGTCAAAAACAATGTTCCCAGATAGCAAAAGATAGTACACATTAACTACTGAAACCCCAAATAACTTTACTGGGCTTGATGTGGCTTTGCAGGTATTTACATTGAATTATAAAATAAGCCAGATGCCATCACCTTCAGTAAAAAAAATCAGGGGGTTCACCTGCATTTTAGTACAGAAAAAATTTCTCTCGATGAGAGTCGATATTCCATTATTTGAGGCATTTAATCTTAGCTTAGTTAAAATGACCCTGGTGATGATGCTATGGAGAACTGCAGACACAACATTCATCTATCGCAGAAACTAATATAAGCCTCTCAATTTTTTTTTAATATAAGTATTGCAGCCCTAATTTTGTATAACAATTTTCTATCCTCCTTGCTGAATGCTTCAGGATTTCATGCAAAAATTTTTGCATGAGATATCATCGACCTAGACATTTGCATGAGATCTCATCAGTCTAGAAGCTACCAGTTAAATCAACCCTCTGCTTCTGAAGACTACCTGCTGAAGGCATTGAAGAATCAGTGTGAAAATACTATTTCTCAGACCAAAATTATTCAAAAATAATACGTATATTAAAATATATGTAACAATTTTATCACATGGGAAAATAACACAAAAATATATGTGAATGGTTTAAAACAGTAGTAAAACACATAGCACACCAGGGAAGGTAGTTTTGAGGGAAGCAAAATCATAAGCACGTACGTGAGCTTCAAAAAACTTGCTGCCCCCCTCTTCCTTCGCTTTTTCTTTTGTGTGTGCGAGGACTGGATATATATGACAGATGTCAAGGTCAAATCATCCAACTTTTAGAGCTAATACAAACTGTTACAGCACTCTACTTGTATATGTCACAAAAAAATGCGTGTGATTTGAAACTTTCAACCACAGATTACAGACTGGCTTCCTGTGATTTTTTTAAACAGATGGTCAGAAGTGAGGATAAAAGGCAGCATCTTTTGTGATCCATTGTTCATATGAGAATGTTATCTTTGTTTTGTTTAAGTGTCACAGCTTGCTACAGTAATGAGCTGAACAGAGTATTTCAAAGGGTTAAGCTTTTAAAATGAGCAGATTCAGAAAGGGGCACAATAACATCTTAATACCTAACAAGTCAGTAAACACTGCACATACCTGAAGGCCTTACTGTTTAAGGCCTTTTTTTTTTAAAAAAAAAAGGCATCAATCTCAAAGCGCTAATTTTAATGTCAGATTTGGTATCATTGCTGTGTAATTACCTAATGCCTAATATGTTCTTGTAAGGAACGAAATGCATCACATAATCACACCCCATAATTACAAAATACATAGAATCCCTATTTATAGACACATGTACTTCAGTACAAAACACGCTATTATAACCTTCTGTTAAGTGAACTTTGCTAAAAATTTTTATCTGATATTTTTCCATCTCTCTTATTCTAGCTCTATTCTTGCTTCTGTTTGTCTCAACCATTGGCAGCACCTGTACTATAGATATAGACAGCGAGGAGTCAAGATTAGTTATTTGCCATAGTTACATCCAGCACACTGAGGCCTGACCTGCATGGTGCTTCTCCAATATACATGTTAAATCAAAGATCATATAGTGGCAATGTCTAGACAAAGGCATTATAAAAAAAAAAAAAGGTAATTCAGCACTCACTGATCACTCCCTAAACACAGGGAAGTTCGAGTAGCAGGAAGTGGGGACCCAATGTGGTGCATATACTGCTCCATTTCTTAGCATCTTTTCCTCTCCAAAAGCTCTTGAATTTTTGACAAACTTATTATCTGGAGTGAGGGAACCCCTGACTCACGGTTGTACCTGATACACCATGTCTCACCTTCAAAATACATGGCCATTGCTTTCATGGCTGTGTTGCAGAGCCCCATATACTACTCTGTTCACTGTCGTAAGAGATGTGTATTTTATGGTTGCTTTTGCAAATGGTGTTGCAAGGCAGAGCACAAATTGATTAGAATAGAAATACACTTTATAAGAAATTATCACAATTTTGGAAAAAAAAATCTTTCTTTATAAAGTGGATCATAACTTCCTAACTACAAAACTAAAGAATAACATGAAAGAAACTAAGAGTTATTTAAATACTCTATTGTCAGTGTTTTTTCTGTTCATGCAAGGAATGTGTTTAATTGTTTCAACAACTAGAGATGAAAAACAAATCTGTCTAATCCTGTAAAATAAACTATTATAAGTGTCAAGACTCTGGCCACTGAATTCTTGCCAGGTAACTTAATCTCATTGCTTTCAAATTAAAAACGCAATTTGAGCTACTGCTGCTCTGCTCTAAACAGCATTGCTTCAAATAGAAGAGGAAAGGACATCAAGCAATTACAATAAAAGGAGGAAAATGTGTCAACTACATTCACTTAGTGTTGTTTTTGTGTATCTACACCATGGACGCTGCCAATTCTGAGTAAAAGCCAGCTGAGAAACTAAAAGCATCTGCTTTGTCTGAGCAACTCAGGTTCAGGAGCCCAAAAGCTTCCCTTTGTAACTTCTCCCATTGGGGTCACTGACCAAAACCATTCATGGGCACATTTAAAAAATTCCATATTCTAAAAGCCCACACATATGGACACAACACAAATAATTAGAAACAAACTTAAAGAAAAAAAGACCCTCTGGTCATAAAAAAGTCTCAAGAGAGACAGTGACACTGTAATAACAACAAACTCTGCAAACTAGAATATCTACATCCATAGCCATCTACATATTAAAAGAAATGCATATTCATATTCTGTCAGCAAAGTCCCTTTGCCTTTCCAAAGTCAAAGGAACTGTTCTCTAACTGGAAACAATTTTTCTCACTATGTTTTCCAGTAGCTTCCTTTGCTGATTTCTAATCCAAGCTCATGAAAACTGGCTTTGGCAACAGACTGTAGTTTCCCAGACGAGTAAGCAAAAGATTCTTTTTTCTCCCTTTTCCACAGAACCTGAGATGCATTTTGTGTCTTAAGAAGGAATTGATGAGTCCCATAATCTGGTCAACACCTGAAATACATTTAATGAAGGAATGTCAGAGGTCTATGGTATTTGTATACTTCAAAATGTGGACAGTTACACAACAAAGATAAATGCCAGCCTGAGAAATAAAAAAATGGAACATAGCAATTTATAAGAGTAGAAAATGAGAAACCTTTAGACAAAATTGATTTAGATTTGACTGAGAAGCAAGCTTATGAAGAACACGTAAATTGACACATCATAAAAAACGTTCACTTGGGTTATTCTAAAGTATTCTTTAAATTGGGGAAAAAAGCTCATCACAATAACAACATTCACTGAAAGATGATATTGATTTAGTAGGCAGAGCCTGAGGGATGTCAAACCAGAAAATCACTATAATCAACTACAAAGGAAATTCATCATGGCAAAAAGGAAGTGGGTGGATGTGCAAAGCTCATGAAAGGAAAAGAAAAATAACATTGCCTGTTGTTTAGATGCATTATTTAAAATACATCAAAAAAGTGAATGCTAAAATGACTCCTAAGCAGCAAATAAATATATCAAACAGGTTGATATCGAGAAAAATAATTAAGAGTTTAGGCTGTATTTTATTGAAGAGCCATTGCGGAATTCCATAAGCAAATGTTTATTGTAACTTCATTCTAAAGACAAATTTTAGGTTGAAGATTCAAAATCTGAATATTTTAAAACATAACACATTTCTCAGAAAGACTTCATAGAAAGAGAGAAAATATGTGCTAGACCTAGAATTCTAATTTATTTTTCTGTAATAAAACAGAAGAGTGCTGAATAAAGTCCAGCAGAAGCCAAGGTGTTTACAAATGACAAAGCAGACAACTTCAAACATCTTATGACAAGAAAGATTGAGCTTAATATGTTGCAAACTCGTAAGTTTAAAATAATTTGATTTAAGATTTGTTCTCAGTCTTGAGTAGAAGAGCAGGACAAGGAAAGATTAAATGGCAGGTGAATTGAATGTTTCTTTTGGTGATAATAAAATCTAGAGCACTGATGGAATGTAATTTAATCTAAACCAGCACAAATCACTTATGTTCTCCTACAAAAAATGTCTGTGACATAAGGCGTGATCTTTCAGTGTGATCTGGCAGCAGGAACCCAGCTCAAACCCACCCTTTGCACATGCAGCCGTGCATGGCACCAGCTTCCCAACATAGCCTCCACGCAACATTCTGACAGCCAATTTTGGGAAAAAAAGACTCAACTGTGGTTTATATTTTTGAATGCCCTGTTTTTTGCATGTTTGACTCCAGATATTTCTCTTGTGCAGCATAGTACATAGTCAGGAGGTGCAAGCAGTTGAAAATGAGGCGGGAGAAGTTTAATATAGAACCGGCAGAAAACTGTGGCAAACAATACTTGGCTAGGTAAAATTACCATAAAAGTTGCATAATTGCCATTCCCCTCCACAGCCCTAAACTGTGCTACACTAAGTAGTAGGTGAGGTGCTAAAAAGGTAGTAGACAGCCTGCTGGTAACTCACTATGGCTGTTGGAAGTAGTTGTCTTCAGAGCCACCCTGAAAAACCAACCCAATTCTACCACCTGTCTTGATTAGTGCTGGAAATACTAAATCAGAACAAAACAACTCATCTACCACCCCCCAGATAAATTGTAGGTACTTGCATGATAACTACATGCAGATTCAGGGCACTGTTTTCACTGCTGTCAGTAAAGGGCACACAGATTTAAATGGCAACTTCATGAGTATCAGAAGCCAGACAGTGAGTAGGATTCACTTAATAAAAATAAGACAACTATAGCTATGTTATTCATCTAAGTCAATTAACATAAAGAGGACTGTTAGCTATTTAGCTGACCTACTTAGACATTTGCTTTAAGATGAGGTAAATCACACCATAGATCCCTTTGACTGCATTAAGTACGCTTCGATTTTCTATAAGCAGAGCTCAGGTGACTTGTTCAGTATATGTTTACATCTAATTGGATGATTCCTATTTGCTTTGCAAAGTGCCTGCCAGGGGATTCAAGAAGTAAATTGTGTATGCAATTGAGTTCACAGAACTATAGTGTACTTATTTATGCTTTTTTTTTTTGGTTGTTTGTTTTGTTCTGACGATTTTTCTACCTTAAAAGAAACAAAAATAGTTGGACTGGATCACAGAAAAGATCCATCTGCTCCCTATTTTCCAACAGTGATCAACAGTAAATATCCAGGGAAGAGTATAAGACTATAAAGAAACCTCTCTGATGCACACTTCTAGTCAATGCAATTTGCATTACAGACTTCTTTAGAGGAGTTGATATTTTGTCTTGAAGCAGAGATAACAACTTACTGATCACAGGGTTTCAATAACAATTGTCTGTGCAATGCTTCAGAGTAGTAAAGCACTTTACGAGTGTTAAGTATCACTATTCATTGTGTTTCACTTGTATTAGAGATTTGATGATATGCTCAGAGTTAATATGCCTATTACTTGTATGAGCACAAAATAATTCATCCAGAGCTTGAAGTCTATTAGCTGTCAACCACTCTAACAATTTACATGATTTTTCTAATTAAAAGCACCCAGAAGACCACTGCAGTAGTAGCAGATGTTTCTTAGAGAACCCAAAGCAAGATATTTATTTAAAAATATTTATTATGAGACCAGTTTAAACATAATAGTTGCAGCTTTTATTTTTTCAGACATACAAAACCTAAACATTTGCCTCTCTAGGAAAGTTATTTCTTTATGAATTTGCAGAGCATTAGCTCTGAAGTTGCAAATTTTTATAACATATTGAGTTTACCTTAAGGTCAAGATCATTTACTCCATTTTGAACTATTTAGCACAAAGGGTCTTTGCAATAAACGTTATCACCTCTAACAGCTCCTTTTCTTTCTCTTTCCTCTTAGCCCTAGCAAAACGTTCTTCAAAACTTTGTATGAAAATATGTAAGCATGACAGAAAAAATAATTTCACTAGGACAAATATTCCTAAAAAGACCACCTAATCTTACATACTAAGCAGAAAAATAATAATGTGGATCAGTAACTTTCCATAAGGGAGTCTATACAATACCACGTAAAAATCAACATAGAAATGCTCAATGAATCGAGATGGTTTTCCCTAGCTGAAGAACAGAGCTGCAAGGGACCTGAAGATCTTGTGCTCTGAGTAGTATCAGCTACGGCTGGTTACGCCAGTCTCACCTGACCATAAATATTTCTGATGTTGGCAAAATCCATAACATCTATGGGCAATCTACTACCAATGCTTCATTCTCCTTACTGCTAGACAAGAATGCCTTTTAAACTTCCACTGTAAGTTTTTCTTCCATGCAGTATTTATAGGCAGAATAGATGATTCCCTTCTTTTGAGGAACCTATTACATCATATCAGAGTGACTCTCAGAGTTTGATAGCAGCAAAGACCAGCTCTTGCAAAGATGTGTATCCTTTCAAAAATAATTTATGAACTGATTTTCCATTTAATAATTGCATATGAAGTAAAAAAAGTCTATTTGCATTTCTCTCATGTTAAGTCCTTTGTTATGCTAGCATTGCCAATATAAAATATCTAAAGTGTTATTTATAGAGCAAATTATAATAATCAAGTGAGAAAAATTCCATTACAAATCTTAAAATAAACTCTTATCACATTTTAAGGGATCGCCTGCATTACGCCATGACTCCTTTACCAATATTACAGTTCCTGAATATCAGAATTCTTATATGATGTTTCAAAATATTCTTTGAACAATATCTCCCCCAAACTATCACATACTATACTGTCTGCATAAAGCAAAAATTCTTACAGTCTTACAGTTTCTCAAAATACCTTACAAAACAGGTTCTCCTCTTGCTTGACTAAGTGGTTTTAATGGAAGGTGCAGAAGTAGATGACTGCATACAATAGCTATTTTGCACTTTAAAGGCAAATTCTTCTCTAGCAGCCATTTAGAAGTTCAGCCACAAATTAGGGCTACCGTATGCAACTGAAATTGCTCAGAAAATGCCAACATGCTGCAGTTCAAATTCCAGTTTGTGCAGGTAAAGACTGCACAACAGAGTTTATTCAAAGGCTACAAATATGCATTATCCAACAATTAAGACATTATTTTCACTGGAACTTATTTTATAGTACAATATGGTTTCAATATCTTTCTTAAAAACAAATCCCAGTTAGTTACTAATTTGGTAATCATGCCTATGCCTCTAATATTTAAATAGTCATCAAAAATAAGTACCTGGTAAGATATTACAAATGGATGGATTTAAGTCACCTTAGACATTCACATTTAGACATTGCATTTGCCTTTCATGGGATAGTCACATGTCTAATTTTCAGTAAGCACGTTATGAAAGCAAGATTTTAGGGCAAGACACACATTAGAGAAAGGCATGTTTCTAGACTGTTTTGATTTACCCTCTGGAGATATCTCCATCTATGCACTATATAAGGATTTCTCTCTGTTAATACCTGTATTAATTGTGTGAGAACATCCCCTACAGTGGCTCGATTTTAGAATCACAGCATTTCCACACCTCATTCTGAGACTGTAAAACTAGATACAAATTGATGATCACTTACTTCGACATCAGGGGTATGCAACATTATAAGGGCAAAACAGACAGTCCCTGGAGAGCTATGGATGGCCAGCCCTTCATGAATGGACTTCCATTTGCACTACTCAGAAAGGAAGCTTAGTTGACTTCAGACTTAATGAGTTCCTATCAACTTGGTAACTAAATGACCTCAGGGCAGGATTAATATGTATGGGTAGGGAGCATTTACAACTCTGCCTAAAGCTATCTCACTTGGATGCCCTCCTGAGGATACTAGGTCTCTCTTTTGACTATATAGATAGCTCGGCTTCCTAATTCAGGCATGAATAAGCTCCTTTTTAAAGATTTGCATTATTCTTTTTTTGTGTATTGGCTAGGACACATCCCGCAGATTTAGGTCTGATGGAACCACATTAAATCAGTATTTCACAAGTATCCATTCACCCTTCAGCAGTTAAGGCTGAGATTTACAAAGAGGAATTTTGGATCTAACGATGTCAATGCTGTTTCTTTAACTCTATACATTTCACCAAACTTTCTCTCTAACTCAATGAAATTTGCTAATTTGACAGTTAGATCCATAAACCATCATGACTATCTTAATGCTATCAACAGTCTAAGTGCAGTATCAGAGTTCAGTTCATCGAATCATCAAATAATATTCTCTTGGGGGCATTTTCTCCCCTTGATGAGCACACGTAAGACATAGTTACGTTAATCATCATATATATATTGAGAAGCAAATGTAATCCATTGTACATTCAGCCTGTCAAAATGTATCAATTATTCAGTCAGAAAGGTCTGACTGCATGAATCATTTCAGTGTTCATCATGGAGCAGGCCTGGAAAAACTTTTTGATGAAATAACTGAGTAGGAGCTTAAAAAAACACTATTCTTAACTGAAATTTAAGGTGTAAGTAGGGAAGGCATAAGTAGGTATAAGTCATGTTTAGAACTGCTTAGAAAGCATTTATTTTTCTGTTCTCCTTCCTAAGCTCCTTCTAATTCAGATAATGTTTCCATTCTGCTGCAGGTTTCTCTCAGGAAATTAATTTCTTAGCTGGTTGTCACCTGAGGACGTCCAAATGAACCGCCTAACATTTCCGTAGCCTCTTTTCCTTCTAATGCTGTCTTATATCTTAACATTTTACAGAACAACTGTGAGATTTTTACGGGATACAATCTGATCTTATTATAAACTCTATGAAGTGCTGCACCACACTCTATGGTATTACATAAATAAAAGTAACATAGTATCACTGCTTGAGGATATGTTTATGTCCTGAAAGTCCTTCTTTCACAGAGCACTGTAATGGACAAAAGTGATGTTTTTGGCCAAAACGAAACAAGACTGGAAGACTGATTTGCTCTACTTCCGTCTTTTTTTACAGCAGATTCTTGTTTTCTTCCCCTTCCTAATTTTTACACCCCTCTCATGATGAGGGAGGGAGGATGATGTTGTATAGAAGGCTATAGTGCAGGAGATAGATACTTTGCATGACAGGATGAGATACTAGACTATCAGACAGGACTCCTCCTTATCTGGTGCATTTGCCGAGGAATGTATTAAACAGAAGTCCTTTAAGGTACATTAAGTTTGACAGTCTTCTTCCATTGTGAGTTTGGCACATGTGATTGCTGTGAGACAATGATGCAGGTTGCAGCTTGCTCTCATTTTAACGCCAGCTCAATCCTGACATTCTCCAGTGTCTAGTGAATTTGCAGAAAAACATTTTAAAGAAGTTTTTCTTTACTCTCAGTTTTTCAAATGAACTTAATATAGTGTAAAATAAGAGTTTATGATCCCGGCGAGAGACATACCATATAGACTAGCACAGCATAAAAAGCAATAGGGTAGGTTTTCCAGTACCCCTCAGCGCCTCAACTCTGAGCTGAAGGGACTACTTTCTAATCAAAAGCCCTCATATTTTTCATTCTTTGCTACTCTTTTGATAACAGAAGGCCCAGACAAACAAAGGCAAATAGAAATTTTATTCTGCTGTTCATGCAAGGTTGTTCACAAAATGCCTCCCATAGGCTGCTTTCCACCAGCCCTACTATTTTATTTAATCCATTCAGTCCTGAAGGATCAACTTAGGCAATTACACAAGGGATTTGGTCTCTGAGGGATAATTGGATGACTTGCATGCAATAAACTTTCCACGCTCTCTTCACTTTTTTCTTTTGTTCTCTTTGCTCATCTCTTTGTTTCTCATCATTAATTTTCTTAATCAAGTTTGCAACACCCTTGCAGATACAGCAAGACAGTAATGTGACCGAGCCACAAGAACCTAAACACCTACACTGTGAATCCTGCTGTTTTATGCTTCTTTAAATTGTTCTGATGTGATACCAAAATGAAGAGCAGCTGAATTTAGATGATGGGATGCAGCAGCCAAGGCTTCATTTTTGTACTGCTGAAGTTGCAGGGAGGGAACAAATGAGCTCAGATGTCTTTGCCTAATCTCAGGTGAATCCTGGAAGAAAGCTCATGAAGCGGGGGGAAAAGCAGAATTTAATTGGTTGTATTCTGGAGAATTGTGTGCCAAGGAGCTTACTGACATAGATTAAGGACTGCTGAAATGTAATTACCTTTCTTTTCCCCCTATAACTACCTTCATTCCCCCTTCTTGTCATCTCCAAGGCCCAGTCTGGGAGCTCTTTTTACCTCCAACACACAACCTCATTCTCACCCTTTAGTCCTCGGCATGATACTTTTAACTTTCATTTCCTCCTATTTTGACATGTTCCTCTCACATCTGCCACTTCCCTCATGTCGTCCTTCCTAGTCCTTATTTATTTACTGCATAAAACTGCCTTCCTCTGCTCATGCGATTTTAAACTTCTGTATCCTGGACTCTAGCAAAATTTGTCAGTCTGGGTACACAATGAAGTTTAAAATTGCATGGAAGTTTCAACATCTCCCTCTAAAATTACAAAATAATTCTCTTCTATAATAAAAGTCAGTGAAATATTGATGATCACTATGCTATCAACTGTAAAAAGTAACGCCAACAACAGCAAAAATCAGATATTAAACCGCCTAGCTTAAATGTGTAGAGATTGTGTAACCAGCTGCTGAATGTGCAAAAGTCTTTCAGTGCCCACCTGTAAGGAATACAAATATTGCAGCCACAGCTACTGAGATTTAGCTCAACCTGTAGGAAAGAAACCCTTCCTTCTAGAAGTACACATTCAGTCTTACATGAGCAAATAGGCACAATGTCCTGCATGCCTCCTCTGAAGAGTCATTCAGGTTACACTGCCAGGCAACAGGAAATTAGGACAGACTGCACAACCTTGGGAAATGCTATAGGTATCTTACAAATGAAAAACGTCCACCAAAAACAAGGTCAAGAGTGAAATAAAATTTATTTCTTCTACTAGAGAGATGGGTATTCAAGAGCCGATCATCTTCAGATGAAAGTATGGGGGATTTTAAGATGAGATAAATATTCTACTGAGAAATAATTGAAAAATACTTTTCAGAGTTTTTTGTAAGACTGGAGAGACTATGCAGCTCTGCTCTCAGTGAAGAGCAGGTTTGAGTAGCTCAGGCAGAATATTGGAGGATATGACCATTGAGTTAATTCAAATCGTACTGCTGTGCTCTGCACAGAGAACATAAATGAAGATGGAGTAATGAAAGAGGGTGAAATATGAAAGATATGATTAAACTATGCTCACAAAAGAAAGGTGGTGCATTTGTCTCCAGACAGAATAGACACTCTCAGATAGGTAATGGGCATTTCAGACACTTTATGTCCTTCTACGCTAGACCCTACTCCATTCAAGAAAACATCCAAGTGATAAAATAAAAAGTTAGGTTAAATATCAGGCAATTGTCTTCTCAAATGAGCTATAAAAGAAGAACTACAGACTATCTCTCCACATAAAGTTGGTGGACAAACCCCATTTCAAAATGACTGAATGTGCACTACTTTATTCCAATGTGTGGAATAAAGCACAGTAGGAATCAATTCTGTGTACAAAGGGAGTCAGACCAAGTTACTAACAAGGTCTTTTCTATAACTCAGTAGAAAATTGTTTCTGGAAGGATATCACCAAGCTCTTCTCACAAGCGTACAGGTGTTAACCTTGGTGCCCTGGCCATGTTCCAGCTCAGGTAATTACCTTTTTTCACTTAAATTCTCCTTCCAGACTCCTGGCTTGTCTCCACTCCCTGACCCTGATTTATATGCAATTAAAGAGCAGCAGTGTTTCACTGCGCAGGTGGTTGCTTGTCAGAGCAGAGAGTGGTGAGGGGATCAGCTGTGGAGTGAAATGGTCGTCATATTGACTACAAGTCCCCATTAAAGGTTATGAAGTTCTTTAGGATCCCTGCAAATATACTGTCTAGATGAACGATAACCCTGCATAGATCACTCTGTGCCTCATCTGTGCTTACGATGAGGTTCGTTGATTTTTTTTTCCCAAGGGTGAGATACTAGCCAGCTCCTCTTCATCACAGCAAGTTCAGTAGGCAGTTTCCTCTCTCTGATCAGCATCCTGCAGCACTCCTGATCTCCTCAGGGGAGTTGCTTTATTTCCCCCCTTGCAGCCCCTCAGCTCCCTAGGAGGCCCATACATCTTATGGGGCTTGGTTCCTGCCATGCCACACCCCTTGCTATCTGCAGATTTTAGCTTACAAATGTAGGTGAGCAGAGCTTTGAGCAATGCTTGGAAACCTTTGTTTCACTACTCCCTGCCAAAACAGTACCATTTCTCTGGGAATTATGACCTCGTTTTGTCCTGAAAATTGTGCAGATGAGCTGCAGAACCTCAGTGTTCAAAGAGAAACACTGAAAATCCCTTAGCAGGAGAAGAGAGGCTGTTGCACCAGCAGGTCCCATGAGGCAGCAATCCTGCCTATGCAGGAGAATAGTGCGGTTCCCCGCAGGTAGAACTGAAAAGCAAGAACTAAGTACATACAAGGAGCATATCCAATCCATCAGCACACACAACTCTGAGTCATTTTTTTTAAAGGTGCTTTCAGATGCATTGTTTTTGGTGGAGCTGAATGTTGTACATGATACAACACCTATGAAATAAAAGAGAAAAGGCAGAGTCCTGTGTTTCAAGAGAGATGAAGAGTTACACTCTGTCCTCAGACTTTTTTGTCAAGTTTTGATTAATGTAGTAGAGAAAAAAACAACACATGTATCCAAAACAATTTCTGAGATACAAGCCAAGTACCTAAGTGTGACTCTGAAATATGGAAATACAGTAAGTGATTTAAGAAAAAAAACTACTTCAGCAATCATTCTAGGAAAAGTTCAACATTAACCATGAAATACTATTTTGAAAGGTAATTCTTATTATTTTAAAAATTCCTTTAAATGACTGAAAAATATGAATCTGTTGTTTCATATTCCGAATCTCACAGAAGTGAGTAGTTTTATTTTGTCTATCACGCACACATCCCAGACTCTTCTCAGAGTTTCACAGTAAAAGGATGAGAGGAAAAGAGCATAAACTTAAGCATGGGAAATTCTGATACCAAAAGCTTTTTTTTTTCTTGTTGCTGTTTTTGTTTGTTTGGTTGGTTGGTTGGATTTTTTTTGTTTTGTTTTGTTTTGTTTTGTTTTTCTGGGCGGGAGGAGTTGGGTTTGGGTTTTTTTTGGACAGCACGAGGCTGGTCAAATACTGGAAAAGGCACCAAGGGAGCTGGAAGAAATCTCCATCCTCAGACATATTCAGGATATGACTGCAGCCCTGAACAACTTGACCTGATGAAAACAGGGGGCTGGACTAGATGAACTCTGGAGGTTATTTCCTCTGGAACCAAGTAATTTTTACAGAAGATTTTTTAATTTTTTTTTAATCCAAATACCTATAGACAGAAGTAAATGTGCACACATAAAAATTCTGCCACAGCTAAACACATTCCTGTATCTGCATCTTATTCGGCACATGTGCCTGTGCTCTGCTGAATGCAAATAGACACTCACACATGACATGCTATATAGTTGATATGAGTCTGAGAAGGAATATCAAGAAACATAAGCATGAGCTACAATAAAGTAGGATTATTTCTAACACTGAATGTTGTATCAGTTTTACCTATTCTCCTGTTAAATCCTGACATCTTAAGCTGCAGCAATTTTAACCACATCAGAATAGTGTAACTAATGAAAGCTAACAAAATTCAGTCTGCATGAACTATTCATTGTGGCTTAAGAGGAGAAGCAACAACTTAGCTCATCTAAACAAGATGCAGAGGACATTTTTGAAATTCTAAAAAAGAAAAGAAAACGATGTTCCTGCCCTAAATCACAGTACATGCAGTACAGGCATCAACTATGTCCCCCAAGCAAGAGATGAGCAAAGAACATTGAAGATTGTGAGTGTTCTCCAGTCAGCCCTGGAAAAGGATCAGGGTAGAGTCCAGTCCACAGTGCTTGGACTGGTTCAACCCAACCATTAGTTGTTCTAACACGGTACCTGAATGGAAAGTTTCCTGGACACTGCTCCATACGGAAACTTTCCAAGAAGAACTGGTTTGTGAATCTCAACTTGAAATAGTAACACAGATGCATCTGGGGACTAGAAATCGCCAGAGTATGTTAGCTGTAGACAAATGTAGACAAACAGCCCTACTAAAGTGAAAGGAGCAAATTCTTTTTATGGTACATCCTTTCACAAAATGCTTTTACATAAATTCCCATCATTACTTTTCTTCACGATCCCCATAAAATTTAGATTAAAAAATATTACTTACAGCACTCTTTTAATTTTGAGTTAGTTTTAGATGAACTATAAAGGCCTAACTTAGTGACTGTGTAATCTTACTGACTTTACCAACTCTCTTTATTTCTCTCTATCACCTAATATTTTTGCCTGACTTCTTCATTTTTAACACGTCTATTTGAGAATTTGTACCTTATCAGACACAAAGATTGAAGAAAACATTAGTAAAAGCAAATACATGGAAGATTGCTTCCACAGAAAATCCACCTCTGTCTTAAGTACAGTTTTTAAAAAGTTGGATCAATTAGCAATCTGTGAATATTATAAACATCTTAACAATGTCTCAAAGATGAAAGAGCATATCACAGAATGAGGAAAGGGGGAAAAATTAAATTATGTCTGCAGTCATAATGAATCAAAGCCCAGAAGGTGGTCTCCGAATCAGCAGGTTTTGATGAAATATTAAGGAAAATGATTATTGATGAAAAATGAATAAGGTCTTTTTGATTTTAGCAATCTTTAAATCACACTTTGCTAATTAAAATAGCTTCAATGCATCCTTCCATTTCTTGATAGGCATTTAGAGAACCTTAGAAATGGGTGGGTTAATTTTACAACATTTTAGCAAATATGCAAAGAGTTTATCTCAAGCAAGCAGACGCAGCACAGCTTAAGATGACGTCCAAAATAATACATAAATAAACCTTCTCTCTTTTTCACTTTTCTCTCTATTTTTTTACACTATATATACTAACACAATTACAAAGTGATGACAGTCAGCTTCTTGTTTTCTCTGCAGCATGCAATACTCAATAATATATACTGCAACTATTAATGAGCCATGAACTATGTCTCAGGAAATAAAGACTGATGCTATTTTCTATCTCCTTTTCTTGCCAGGTCCGAGCGCTTCTAGGACAATTACTCCTACTGCCTAGGGGCTATGTTACTGCAGGTACTGCAGAATTCTGCAAATAAATTTCCTTTCCAAACTTCAGTGGAAATGAGAAGTCTGAAGAACATTAGTTCCCAAATCCCTTGAAGTTGCACAGATTCTAATTGCTTTTTGAAATGTTGGTAGTAGTAATTCTCCATTCTCTTTTTTGCCCAGTTCTTAAAATGCTTCGTTTTAAAGGGAAACCTAGGAATGAGGGAAGGCTGTAATCGAGACTGAATTGTTGCACACAGAAAACATTTCATTACAGACTGCACTGCAACTCAGGCGTGTTACGCATTGTTGTTACAAAACTATATAGAAAAATTAAAATTAAGCAAGATGTGCTCCTTTGCTTTTTCTTTCATAAATTCTTCTATATTATATCACCCTGTCCACTCCAGGCAGACGAAATTACCAATCTATTACAAATATGTGATCTACTTACTGTAATAACATTTCATATATTCATCATGTAAGAATGATTTCTGTAACCGCATGAGATTGAAAAGCTGTTTAAATGTCACTAGTATCTTAAGGAATAAAAAAAAAAGAAATCATGGCAAGTAAATAAGTCTGAAGTTATAATAATATTTTTCAGAAATACATAACCATGTAAGACAGATCACGCAGGAAACCTTTTAATATCTCACATTATAGTGTTTGAGCTTTAAGGAACAAGATTTCAAACACCTTATAAACCATTTAACAATACACCATGAAGTATAACGCTTGAGTAATAGATGCTGTTTTCTGAGTGATGAGTGAAAAACATTGATTTTCAACTTTCTGACCAAGAACAAGCTGAAATGAGATCTTTCAGCAATTTCTCAATTTCCAGGGTTTCCAGTGTAGTGTGTTCATAAGCACTCGTTCAACAACTTTACAATATGTTAAAAGGAATTAGCCACCACAACCCAAAGTACATGTAGTGATATTATTTTCCTTCCTAACATTTACTGCAGAGGATTCCTCCCCACAATTAGGCTCTATTGCATCCATCAGTGACAAACTGCTTTGACCATAAGCAGGATGCTTTTTAAGTCACATAAACAAACAAGACTGACAATGATGATAAACCATGTAGTCAAATATTGGTTGTCTCATCTGTGAAGGAGACACAACTTGTAAAAAAAAAAAAGAGAACAAAAAACATTCAAAACTCTCCAACATTATAAGAAAACACAAAATAAAAACTTAAAAAAATATTTATTTTATTTTCATCCATTAACCTATACTAATTTAAAGATCTAACTTCAAATTTTTTATTTAGTTTTAGCAAGCAGAGAGTATTCAATAAACACACACCAGTCCCTCCAAGGTCTGCCTGTGCACCTCCGTCCTGTAATCAACTCCAAAATGCAAAACCCCCAACTCTTTAACTGCTTGGAGAAGAGAAGCATGAATCTTTCACTAAAGAGGAACATATGGGTCGACTGGAGAGACATAAAAGATAGAAGAATCATAAATTTGCGTTCTATTTAGAAAGGGCCACATTCAAAAGCAACAACAAATTAAACTGATTAAATATGGTCTTCAAGTGCTACATAACATCAGTTCGCAATCCAAATTTTGGTTAGCAGGACTAGAACAGAACAGATTTTAACAGTTTACACTATTAGGATCAAAGCACTTCATTCGATGAATGAGAGAGCCTTTGCTTTTTCAGCTTTGTGTACTCAAATATTCCCCATAATTTTCTCAGGATTAAGAACTCCAAATTGTATTGATAGCATTTGTGAAAAATAAAGATGCGTATGTTATACACACACCTGTTTTTTTGGACTGCAGCCTCAAGCCATACAATAACCATTTGATACCTGAGACATTGCTTTTTCAATTTTTACATCATGTGTTTTTTCATAATAGGATATATAATTTAAATTTTCCTTTTTTTTTCTTGGTTGTTGTTTTTGGTTTGTGGGGTTTTTTTTAACGAAACGCTGCCTTCTACCATCTGGAAAAACATAAAGTTTGTTCCCTTTTTTCCTTCAAGAAACAAAACACCCAACCAATCTATAGCTGTGTGCAAATCACACTAAAATACCAATGAAAAAAATATATAATTCAATTACAATGTATTTAAAAACCTAATATATCTTATACACTTAAATGTATGAAAAGCGACAGGGTTTGATCTACTGTAAGTACAGTTTCTCATCATAAGTAGTAGCTGCACTTAGAGAACTGAAAATCACAACCTAAATGGACACACCTAATTTCCAGCAAAAGGAACTCATAAGCAGTTGTTGAGAATGGAGGCACTAAGGGCACTTTCCGGTGGGCCTCACTTCACTCACCCTCTCCTTTTGTAACCCAGAGTGGGAAGTTCATCTCTCTCTTATCTTTCTGTGCATTTTCCCACTGCAACCATTTGCAGAGGTACTAACTCTGGCTGCTTTTGTAAAAACAAACAAATAGCTGTCACTCTTCAGATTACATGGCAAGCTGACTGGAGGAGAGAGGAAGCAAAACTACCGGGGTTTAAGTGAGGCTGCAGCTGTGGTAAATGGAGAAAGACATGGTTCTCACAACAGTATCAGTGCTTAGTATCTATTCAGAAAGAACACAGGACTTTCAAGTAATTAAAATGGGAGACCTGAATAGAGTTCCCTGTAAGTCTGCCATTTATTCCACCAAAGTGGTAACCCAGACAGGGAGTGCAATTGCATACTTTCACAATAGGGAGCCTACATAAATCCTCATGAATTTATATTAAAACTTGTCTTATATTCTATCAAGATGGAAGAACAAAAGAAAACAACCAACCTAAGATAATAAAATGCCAATGCTAATAGTGTCTATTGCCTTCTAAATACACGGGTCTATGAGAGACCAAGCTAATTTTTAGGCAGTCCTGGGGGCAAGGATTACTGGCTTATAGGATGAAGGGTAGCCGAACAAAAAAACCCAATATGTTAGCGCTAAAGTGAAATTAAACCCCACGAAGAGTCTCACAGAGGCTCTAACTAATCCTTCTCTGGGTTATCACAGACAGAAGAGGAAAAATACCACAATGACTTCCAAGTATTATTTTCAGTTTTACACATTAGAGAACTGCAAATAGTTCATTAACCCACTGCTCTCCACTGGGCTGTCTTGGAAAGTCTGTTTGATTATCCCATAATGGTATACGTGCCATTTTCTAGGCCGAAGAAGTCTTTCCTGAAATCAGATTCTCACAGAAATGAAGCTTTGTCATGCCACAAAAGGGTGATGCCACTCACTGGAAGATAAGGATTTAAAACCTACTGCTATTAATTTCTGAAACATTACTGAGTATTTAGGGAACTTGGATAACAAACAGGTCCCTGCTCTGAAGTGCTTGTAACCTAATCAAGTGTTTGCAATGTGTTTACCCACATGAGTTGTACCTTCCCCTGGCAGCAGGTTATCCTTAGGGCTCTGATGGTAGAGGGTGACAAACAATGAAGAACAAGGGATCCAAGTGCAGGAAAATATTTCCACATCAGCGAACACAAGTAAACAAGAGGTAGGAGGGAAGAGCTTACTCATAACCTTATTCAGCCTAGGTTGTTAGCCTTCTGCACAGCTCTGCAGATTTTAAATGTCATTGGTTAGATGGTTTACAGTGTTGTGGCCTTTCCTTTCATGAAAGTGTTCTTCAAGTTAACTTCCAGAACCATCAAAAATCTCTTCATCTAAGAATGAAGAAATATCCTAGCATTTACAGGATGCATCACCCTGCATCTTATCTCCATCTCTGGTGGGTCTGGCAGTCAGCTCAGGTTCCTATGCATAAATGATCACACAGACTTAAGAACACTCCTGTGACTGACACTACTAATAAAGAAGTTTAATATAGCTGCACAAGTGCCTTGGTTTTATAACAAATATTTATCCAGGCATGGCAATATAGTATTTCATAGCTTTCATGACCCATTTTGCTATTGCTAAGAGTTATTTTACACACACTAGAAAGACAGGGTCTGCTTATTTCACTTTGCACATATTCCTATATTATGTTACAGCATTTCTTTCCAGATTCCAGGATTCACTACACTCATGCCAATTTAAGCACAAAGATACTACTGAGCAAATAAAAGTTAACATCTAAATAAAATGTTCTCCCTTTCATTTTGGAAAAGCAGCAAAAAAAGTATGTGGCCTGACCTTAAAAACAGCATCTTGTCTCTTCGCACTGAATAGATAACAGTTAAAGCAAGTGGGGTTATTTTCAGTTCCCAAATATTCCTTTGACATAACTTGATTCCGCTTCTGATAGAAAAGAACCCAGTTCATAAAGGTCTCCCTTCTGAAATGAACATTTTTTCTTTTTAATGGCAAAATGCATGCAAAAAGCATATGATTATGGCATTTATGTTTCCATTAAAATGTCCTCAGCAAGCTGGGGGAGTCTAGCCTACTATTTTCAAGCTATTTAGATTTACAGCAGCACAGTGCCTATTTTATTTCAATTATATTTCAGGACAATGCACTCTTGGTGGGAAATGATTACGGAGTGACAGCCAGTAAATGTCCATCAGGAATTGTCTTTCTACATACTGCTCAAATGTGGACGTCAGGTGAACGCTAAAAAAATCCATTGTATAGTATCATTGTCATCTATATGAAAAATACTATTGATCAGTAGTGCAGCTTCTGTATGATGTAAAACATATTAGAGACAGTTTTCAGTTAAGCTAAAAGCTTTATGCACAAGAACACAGTTCCTGAGACACTTCTTTCTTGAACTTTAAAATAAACATAGATTACACACTGCGCTTCAATTTTGCTCCATTCTTAACATAAGAAGTGAAAAACTTCTTAGCAGTCTGTCTCTGTAAGCTATCACAGGATGGTGTGAACATGACAAGAACAGCTCATGTACATGCAGCTATACTGATCACCAATCTTTCCCAACACAGTTTATTTATTCTTTTATTACTACCGCTTCATTTCTTCTGAGCAATAAATTCCTCCTCTGTTAAGAAAGAGAATCTGCTTTAATTCTCTAGGATCAAAAACAGAAAAAATTTTTAGTGCTACTGGACAGACCTGCTATGACTACTGTAACTGGAATTTAAAGTGTTTCAAGATTCACAGGAGCTACTCATATGCAAAGATTATATAAGAAGCCCAAAATAAAGAATCTTCCATACTTCACCTACATCTTTAACAGATAACTATCACTGAAAAACCAAACCAAACAAATAAACAACACACCCTAAAATCCATCAATGATCTACCTCTCAAGCAACATAAACCTGCATTAAAGCAATTCTAAAACAGTTTCAAGTTATACTATAACTTGGAAGATCTCTGCTTGACAACTTGACAGTATCATCATTTGTTTAAATATTATAATAGTTGTGCTCATAACAGCCTTAAACTTACAAAAAATAAAATACAATTGTCCATTATTCTGATGAACAGTTTACACATTGTCCTCCACTTCGTTATCATTCATATGCCATGACACAGTTAAATTTACATCAGTTGGTGGCATGTGTTGATGAAAATAAGAGAGAAGGTGAAGGAATATTAAAGAAAAACAAACCCTGACAAGGCCTCACACAGAGGCACAATAATTCTCTTGCAAGTTAAGGAATAATTCGTCCTAAGTGTTCAGCAATGGTATGCAAACTATTATGGGACATTTTGTTACAGGCTTCTTTATAACAGACTTTTAAATAAACTTTTGGACATACTTAAATGTCAAATTTTGATTGGCACTGGCAACTAAACTAATAGAAATAACATTTCCCATATAAACAATGTTGCTTTTAATATGAATGTGCTAAAGACTTGAGACAGAATGGCCATTACCAGCTCCTGGCAGTTCATTGCAAGGGTAACACTCTGCAAGTGATTTCCCTTCCCACCCACAAAGGCTGGAAGCAACTGTTTCTATTTAGGTAAACTTTGAAATGTCCCCAAGAAAGCAAAGGATGGCAGGGCAAAGGGATAAAACACAGTTAAAATAATGCTCATTACAGGTGAAGGCTAATGTAAATAATACTTTAAGGATACAGAACTGCAACCAACTATTTCTCCTTAAATTTTTTTGTAGTGTTATTGTGATAAAGCAGACTACAGAGAAGAGAGCTCCCTTGAGAAGAGCCTCAGGAAAATGCACTTGGATGCTTGCTGTGGAGAGGGGCATCATGGGATGGCAAGTTGGCAAGTGCAGAGGGAAGGTCTCACTCTCGGAAAGAGACAGCAAGAAATGAGTTGTGACGCACATGGGTTGAGAAGCCAGATGGGGAGACAAGTCAGATTATAAGCATCTTAGGCCCATATGGGAAAAACTATTACTTAAAATGATGCTCAGACGAAGCTTTCTTAATGAATCTGAGAAGAAGCCTGTAAAACACAGAGCAGGCTTGGGAAGGCAGCTCAACAGCAATGCAGGCTCTCCTGCTGAACACTACAAGAAGCCAAGCTCCTTGATGTCGTACACCATATACACCTCAAGACAGACCGAAACCCAGTCCCTCACAGCTGTTGTATCTCCTCCATGCTCCAAGCAGGTGTCTTGCTCTCTCGGTGTTGTGCCCAAAGTACAGACCAGATTTCTGGGACAGTTAAATTTGAACCTGAAATTGAGCAAGTTGCTGCAACATTCCCCAGAAGGTCTCCCACAGCCAGGTAGGATTCATTAGCTTTGCAGTCTGGGTGTTAAATAAAGGTGTGAGGAGGGAGGAAAGAAAACCCCATATGACATGCACTTTCATGCCTCAGACACTCAAACAAGTACTTCAGATCATATTTACAGCAAATAACATTTTTTTTCCATCTGAATTGCCTATTTCTTTCCAGGTTTTTCTTGGGGGTGACCCCTACTTGTCCTAGTTCTAGTCCCCAACTTGAGTCTTCTCCCTCTGCTCAAGGCCATTGTGCGCACCAGACGCTCCTTTTGTCACAGCATGATCCAGCTGCGAGGTACAGAGCCCTCTGTGCTTCAGGAGCAGCCTGAATGTGCAGAATTACCACACCGCTCTTCAGTCCTGCCCTTATGATTAACAACACATTCTCCTGGTACTCCGTTATCTTCAGTTCTACTCACTTTCTCCCAGCTCTTTTATCAGCAATCACACAGAGTTAGCTAGGTCACGCAGGTCTTATATTTCACCGTGCCAGGTTTGCATCAAAGAACCTTTTTTTTTTGTTGATGTGACACTGATGCCATTCAACTCAGGCATGAAACGCTGCCTTTGGTCTAACAAAAACATCCGTGAGAGTCACCACGTCGCAGCCATATCCAACCAATCTATCCTGATTTCCAAAGGTACAAAAGTGCTGAAATGTCAGGCCCTTGGTCATACCAGTGCCAGTCAATATAAGGCTACAGAATACAAAATTTCAAGGGCACAGACAAAAATGCTGTCTTTTTAAAATATTTTGCTTCCTTTACTAAAATAATGTATGTATCCAAAGTATATAATTATGTTTAATATGAAAAGCAGATCTTTTATACAGTGCAATATAGCAGAACAGTTTGATTGAGAAAATAAAAAGGCAGTTGTGCTACCAAATTTTGGTAAAAATTTATGCATTTGACAATGCATCTGAAATCTCTTTATTTGTCATGTTATAGGCTATATTTTTACCAACATTATGGAAAGGAACCTTTCAAAACAGATCTACTGTAAGGTTAAATACACCAGTATCAATCCTCAATTAAGAAGAACTCTGTATGACAGCTACCTTCCTTAAGATCAAATGTAAATGACTGTTACCACCAGAAGAGAACATGCAAGATGAATGTAAGGCTAGTGCAGAGCTATACAGATCTCAAAATCTGTAACCATGCTGATTTAACTGGAAGTTCACTTTTCTTTTCTGGAGAGAATCAGGTACAGAACAAAATGATGAGTGGTTTTACCATGAGCTAAATTAATAACCTCTGAATGAGTTAACAATAGCTCCTGCACTAGATTTTTGTGTTAGTTTTTGTAAAGCTGAGAAAATGAAGAACTACAAGATCATAGATGTAAGCCAAGAAAACAGATGTATTTTCATTGTTAGTATACAAAAGCTGTGAATTTTGCCTTTGGTTACTTCTACTTTATGTTAGTTTACATGCCTGTTTTAGCTTCAGGTTTTCAAACGAACTCAAATTCCATTGACAGAAACCGGAATTTTGCCCAACTTCAGCATAAAACCAAGCATGACACAGTTCAGATAACTACAGGAAAAGTACAAATCACAAGCTACAGCCCAAGAAGAAAAAGTAACTCATGAGTCAAGCTTGGAGTTTACTCACTTGATCTGTGTTTTAACAAAAAGCTCATCCCCTTAGACTGACGTTCAAGACTACAGTAGGACTAAAATCCAGGTAAGCTTTAACCCACTTTTGCTCTAACAACTAAAGCTTTCCAGAGATTTTGTAACTGCTGTGAATAGGTTGGAAATTATGTATTCCACAATCATATCTGATAAACAAACCAAATGACGTTGTAAATTTGAGTTTAATTTGTATGTCACCAAACAGTGACTCCAAAATTCCAAATCATCTGCAGAATGAGAAGAAAAACTGCCGCTCTGCAGAAAATAAATGTCATGTCCCATTCTGTTACAGTTTGATTTGTGTGAGCTCAATACTCTTCTACATAAAGGTTTTCCAAAAGTCATTAACGAAATGCAGTTCTGACTTTCCAATTGATGTACAGTCATTTCCCGTAACAAAAGCATTACAAAGGCTGATTTTGAAAAAGTATATTAATTGGTGTCTGGTGCCTACCTGTCTACAGGTGAAGACTTTGAATTCCGTGGTTTCTTCACTTGGGCATACAAGGCTTCCACTGTCTGCCCTTCCCTCGGGCTCTGTGGTCGGCTGTTCAGTGTTATCATGCCACTATTTGAAGAAGAGTCATAGGAAGCAATCCCAGCATACATTGAGTCTGCATCACAGCCAAACATCCGGTTAAAATCCTGTATCTCTGCATAGTCACGTTCACGAGCTTGGCGCTCTCGAAATTCTCGAGTTTTTGCTTGAATTCTGAAAAAGTAAAAGAAGGCTGAAACTAATTTTTTTCACCCCAATCATTTGAAAGTCGCAGTTAGCAGACACTTTAAGTAGCCCGTGGTAATGAAAGTCACTGACATGTTTCCAGTTTCAGTTTGTTACGGAATCTAATGATTACCTTGGTTATTGAAGTCTAGATTGAAGCAATTCTACAGTCAACACTGGTCTTTGAGGAAGAAGTCTAATTATCCACTTTTTTCTCATTATTCAGTTAAATAATGACTAGCTATAGCTGTTGGTAAACAGAATTTACCTGTTGTTCTGTACATCTTAGGATGCCTGTGTTATCACCTGACCTGTCTGTAAATGGCCTAACGCCATTCATATTGTATTGTACTCCTAACAGATTCAATGGTTCTGTATTTAGAGAGGAATTTTAATGTACATTCTTGGCCCAATAATATAAACCCCACACTTCTTTCAGAATTTAAAACTTTGTAAGGATAGAGGACACACATAGAAATTTATGTACGCATGCATGCAGTAAACAGCAGAAGTAGATTCGTGCATAATCATTTAAAATGTGCATGTTTTGTTTAAAAAGTTTAATAAACTGAATCTGGCATCTCTCAAAAGTAGGCAGTTCCTTCTCAGAAAGTAACATATGCCTTATGTTAAAGCTACAAATGAAAGGTGATGCTGTACTAGGGGTTTGTACTTAAGTGCTGGTGTTTAGCTGTATGATAAGAAGTCACAGATAAAAACAGATGACATTTAGGAACCTGACAAACACAAATTGAACACAGGTCATATTTTCAAAAGCACACAAAGCTATTACTAAAATTTGATCTGAGCTTCAAAGTTTCCCTGGCATTTTAGAAAAATTGATGTATCACACACACATGCACAGCAAACTGACCCCCCACCCCCGGCACGCATTGTCTCCCCAGACCAATTTAATGCTCTGTCATCATTGCAAAATGAAACACTCAGTTGTCTCCTCCCTTCCATTAGGAATATTAGTTCTTTTTTCATCTAATACAGCCACGGCTACACAGTGTGACAGCATCTATCCATTCAGACTACAGCTCTGTGCATTTCTGTTACATGCCATTTCCAAAGACAGGTTGTTCACCAACTTGGAACAACAGCAGCCTGCTCAAAGCCTCCAAATCTCCTGAAAGGAAGTCTTGTCTCTTTCGAAAACAGAAACACCATAATTTAGGTAACTTTGACATTTTTTGAAATTTTAAACTTTGCTCCATTCAAGATTAATCTTTGCAAAAAGAAAAGGGAATGCAAAAAGGGTGGGATTCAGGCTGCAGACCAGCCCATCAGGATCTAGATGCCCAGAGCAGGTAAGTGCAGCCCAGCTACAAATGCAGACTCCCTTTACAGTCCAGGGAGCTGTGAGTCAGCAGACTCCAGAGTTACACAGCTGCCATACTAGTTGATGTGTCATAGTATGAAAAGTGATTCCATAGACAATTTTGATGCTGTTGTTGAGGTCTTCCTTGGGAGCTTGGATACCCAGCCTTGATTCAGATGCTCAAACATCGGCAGCTATGGCCACCTGACATCCCCAGGTAATCCTGCTAGATCTCCAGCTGCTGGGCAAGAAGGACTCCTGTAGGTCCTTGTCACATCTGCCAGCCCCATGCTGACATCTCAGAGACTATGATAATTCAAATGACACAATACACCTGTGTTCAAACATGTGAATACAGCCCTGAGCTGGTACATGAGCACATAAATATGTGTCTTCACCAAATTAAATCCCAAACAAATGTTTTTTTTCTATGCTAACAAAGATTACCATAATGAAAGACGGGAATAGGAGGATGGCACAGACAGACAGTCTTATTTTCCCCAAAAAATCCTACAAGTATTGACTAAGGATACTGATTTGGGATACAACTGATTGGCTGAACTTCCTTCAACAGCCAGTACCATCTATATTGACAGTTCAGTGATTCATTTACATGCCTCGAGTTATACCTCGGGGTATAATGCCTCTTCTAATCTGTACTACCACTGGCTTGTGCACAAAAACTCTCACTCAAATTCAGTCACAGTGGAAAGAAAAACATCAATACCAAAAAAAAATATTTGAGGAAGTTTAACTTAAATTAAGACAAATCTAAATTTCACAATTTTACAAATATGAAATTATATACTGGCTTCTTTTTATTTTAATAAGGCAAAACTGAAGTGAAAACTGTAATACTACTCAGCTGGCAGCGTTTTCCTCTGCAATTTCAGCAACATCAAACTGGAATTGTCGTTTGCTTTATGCTTAATCTACACTGAAGGAGGACTTGGGTTTAAATCCAAAACCCATTTCAAATTTAAACTGTGTTTCTGCATGCCTATTTCTTACTTAAAATATGTTTTATATTGTCCTATACACCAAGGCTGTAATTCAGAAATGTTACAGTCTTAAACACTTGGAAGATATCTATGCAGAAGGAAAAACATGCCTGAAAATGACCTGTGGTTGTTCATTCCTCTTTCCACAGGTTTCACTTTCAGTTTGTAGCCCTGTATTAATTACCCTGTGGAGGAAATGCATTTGTCTATTGGTATTTGTCCTCTGAACAAGAGAAGCAAAGGAAATCAGAAACTTCCTCAGCATTGGTAGATTTAATTTTAACTTCAATGCACAATGTATCATCACATACTGGAACAGTGGCTGACGCCAATTTGAGAAAAAAACCCACCTATTTATATTAGATAACCAACATTTCAGTGTATGAAAACTGACAGTATAGCAACAATGTGGCACAGAGTAATTCAGCTGGAAGAAAACACTGTTATCCAAAGTGCTTATGAACCAGAAATACCTGGTGGTAACTGGTGATATTAGGCTCAGTGATAAACTGACTGGTATGAGAGCTGCAGGTGAACTTATCTCACTTTTGACCATGAATATCACATCTCTGTCCACAGGTGTGGATATGAGTGTCCCCTGTTTCATTTTAACCAACTACTCTCATATATCTGCTTATCAGTTATTTAATATGTTTGGATGTAGCACCATTTGTAGCAAGAAAATTAAGATTTTCCCATGGATGGTTCAATAAAGGATACTTATTCCTGTTCAAGTGGGAGAGAACTGATTGTTGAAGTGTTATGCAAGTAAGTATGTTCATATTCACTGGAAACATTTTTAGAATATTTCTGCAATTGCCAACACAATGTGTTAATACACATACGCAGTATTAAAAATCAGAGTGTAAACGCATTATAAATCTTACTGCTAATTATAATCAAAGTACACAGTAACCATTTGCAGTAAGTAGCATTTAACTAAGGATAACTCTAAAGCAAAATTTTTAAGATGTCTGACTATACTGACACCTAAAATGTTTTGATATTTTTCTCTTTATTAATTTTCTGTGCTCTAAGTTTAAACCGCTGTGCAAGTCCTATCACTTTCACATGAGAAAAGAATAGTTATTCTGATTACTTAACATATTTTTGAATATTGTTTAAAATACTGCTTTGATTTTTTCTTCTCCGGGTCATACTGCATTTGAACATTATCATAGAACCATAGAATAGTTTGGGTTGGAAGGGACCTTAAAAATCATCCAGTTCCAACCCCAGTGCCCCAGGGATAAGATATCCATGACTTCTCTGGACAACCTGCATCACCACTCTCATAGTAAAAAAATTTTCTCTAATATCTAATCTAAGTCTCCCCTCTTTCCACTTAAAACCATTACCCTGTGTCTTGTCACTACACTCCTTGATAAAGAACCCCTCTCCAGCTTTCCTGTAGGGCCACCTTAAGTACAGGAATGCTGCTATAAGATATCCTTGGAACCATCTCTTCTCCAGGCTCCATACTTACAAGGAACCAAATGACCAGTGAAAAACGCATAGACATATTCTTGAATAGAATAACAGCTATCAGTGGAATACTACACTATCCCTTTTGCAATTATAATAATTTTTAACTCTGAGTATATTTTTATATAAGAACTTGAACTTAAAGTGACATTATTTTGCTATGTTGACTCCCTTCCTTTTATGCGTGTTTGAGTGCACACACACCCACGTACATATACATGATACAGCCTAAAACATTTGTTAGTATATACTCCATTAAGAATACATAAAGGAAATGCCAGTGCAGACTATTGTAGGAAAGATTAAAATGATTATGTAAATACACTGTGCAGCACAGGCAAGAACGTGGAATTTGCTCTGTACTTCAGCCCTAATCAGCAATGCTTATGCTATTGAAATCCAGAATCTGGAGAAGTGTTTGACCACAGTGCTTCAGTTTCACAACGTGGATATGTGTATTAAGCAGTCTTCACTCAATTGTATTCCTTCATGACATCGCATAAAAAAATGCACACGTCTGAAATTTCAGATCAGCTCATTTTGAGGATTTATGGTCTTCATACAGATTTTGTGTAGGTTTAAAAATAATAACAATGCTGAGCATTCACATAACTCTTTTCATATTCAAAGAATTTAGAAAAAAGTGCTAATCAGTTTTGCAGCAGTGTTTAAAGGAAACTAAACTTTTAAAAATACAAAAGCCATCCCAAGAAGTTTCTAAACCCTTCTTTCTGAAGTGTTAATACTGAAAATGTCAACAATTTACTGTCATGCTTTGAGAGACAAATTATAATATTCAGTAAAGTATAAACTATCCTCATGCATTTGTGTGCCATTCAATTCAAAAGCTAATGATAACTGCTCCAAATGACAATATTGTTATCTGCATAACTTCCTATAATTGTTAGAAGAGCTTTTCATTGCAAGCTAATCCAGCAATGATAGACATATCCATTGTACAGTGATTCCTATGCACATGAAGTGGTGGTCACAGATGTAAGAGAAAAACTTACGTGCTGCTCTTCCCAGCAAACAGTAGCCACTTCATTCCCTTCTTCAAAACTCTGTGAGACTCAGCTTTCAGATGAAGGCAACTACCATTTTAGACACCTAAATTTGCGTGTTGACATGTTTTGGACTTACAGAAGACTGGTCAAGATTCAGTCATATCAGGCGGCTGCCCGCAGGGTCTACAGAGCAGTTCAGTTGGACATCTGTAATGTGGTGTAGTAAAACCTTTCTTTTAAGTTCTACTTAAAAGGTGAAGTAAAACCTTTCTTCAAGTTCTACCAATGGTGTTGAGCACCCTTTCCTTGATCAGGAAGGTCATTTAGCCATGTAGCTCATATGTGGATACTAAATCATCTTTGTCTGAAAGCACAATACCACCCTGAGCCAAAGGCCTACATCAGTTCTGTCTGAACTAAACTTCAACTTTTTCTAGCAACAGAAAATTCAAATCTGTGAATTTGAGTTGTGAGTTGTTGTGATTAAAAATGAATAAGCAAAAGAAGTGAAATAATTTCATGTAGTGCCAGGAGTGAAATTATAAATATGTTTCCAGTCTCTTGGGAGCTTCGGTCCTTTTTATGGGATTTTTTTTATATTGGTGATTTAGATACTTGCAAAAAATCACCTACTTATCTTAATTGATGAAAGCAGCATGGGAAGGATATTCATGGCTAGTAGAATACACTTGCCATTGCAATAGCAGCAATGTCCTCCCCTAAGAGCAGAAACAAAGTTGGCTGCTGCTTCTGATGTGCAATTGCTTGGTCAATTCAATTAATCCTCCTGCTGCTGCCAGGAATCAGCTATTGCCCAAGTGATAATCCACAACCTCGTCTTTTCCACCAAGGCTCATCATTTACAAAATCAGTATTGAACGCTTGCAGTTCCACATATGTGAGATGGCTGACAATGTTTATTAAGGACAGAAACAGCATTGTGTAAGGACAGAAACTAAATGACAAGCCATTCACCACTGCCAGTTCTCAGTTCTTTTGCCATCAGACTGGCATGCATTGGGATGATGGATTGAAAACAGAGAAAAACAATGACACGTTTATAAAACCAGTCAGCTTGTTTGAGTTAGTCAGAAGGGATGAACACATTTGGTCCAATTTTTGCCAGATATCGTTTCTAATAAAGAGGTCAGGAGGTATGTTGGCCAGTAGCCAAATCTTGTCAAATTTGTTCCCTTCTCCTTTGCTAGTGAAAAATACCTTGCAGGCATAGCATGCCAGCAACCAAGCCACGTCTTGCTGTACCTCCCCTGCCTATCCTCGACTGCCTTCAGGGCTTTAATGCTCCTTTTTTTCTAATTTTTGGCAATCAAGTCAATATGGGAGTTTGTCCTCTCCTGTATTTTTCTTTGACCTTTGTCTGGACCCAAGCAGAATTTTTCTGACAACTACTCTTCTAATGAGGGTACTTTGATTATAGGCATTATTGTAATTTCCCTCTGAACCGGCATATGACACTTAGCTTTTCTTACCATGATTAGAGCTAGTCAGTTATCACAGTTATAACCATTTCTCAGTAGAGCCATCTGCTTTCCTGGGAAAATCATTCTGAAGGATCACTGTGGGCAATGGATAATCATGGGCAGCAACAGAGGTAGCTTATAAACAGCAAAGACACCTCTTCTGCTTACATCCCTCCATTTAATTCAAAAGTTTAGATATTTGAAAAAAAAGGTCAGAAAATAATGCTACGTAAACATAATTTTTAATTTAGAAGGCTGCAGACCAATATTTTTCAAGGTATTGAAAGCAAAAAGTTAACACTTCTGCCTCACCTCCCACATACACACACGTATGGCCAGCTGGCTAAAATGTGACTGTCCTCTGATCTCAAACACATAGTAAATGTGGTCATTTTGCTGTGTTTAAGCATAAACATATAGAGACAAAATCAAAAAGGCCAAGGTACAGTGTGAAATAGAAGTAGCAGGAAGCTTTAAAGACAACAATAAATCATCACGTAATTGCATTAGCAGTAAAAGGAAGAGCAAAGAAAAGGTTGCTCCCCTGCTCAGTAGTGAGGCAACGATATTGACAGATGATGCTGAGGAGACCTAAGACTTAATGGTTTTTTTTCTTTGCATCTGTCTTCACTAAAATGGTTGATTGCAAGCAGGTGGCCATCTCCAACCTAACAGCAAAAGAATCAGCTAGAACAGCTACTTCATTCGACACACACAACTGTCTTAGGGAGTCTCAGACCTTTTTCAGCAACCAGGAGAACCTGCTCAGGACAGCTGAACTATTGAAAGATTACAGTCAAACATCCCTCGAAGGAGAATTACAGACCTATCGGTTTAACTTCAATCCCTTTTGAAACAAGCTATTCGCAAACACAGAGGAGATAATGGGATGAGCAGTAGCCACTACAGATTTTTCAAGAAGAGGTGTGGTCAAGTTGGTTGTATTTCCTTCTACAACACAATGAACACCCTTGTGAACAGAGCAAAAATGGTGCATCCCAGGCTAAGAGAAACATCTACAGGGTGGGTGCATGGGTTGAATCTGGCAGTTGCTAAAGAGTATCCAGAAAGCAGATCGAAGCAATTCACAGTCATGCTAGATGGATGGATTGAGACATTGTCTACACGGATTTCTCTCTGAATTTACTCACTTTTCATTACTAAATAGGACACCAATGAATCTGTAGAAAACCCAATTGAAGGAACTTTGGAGGAAAGGATTAACATTTTAAATATTCTTGAAAAATAGAAAAAAAAATCAAAAATAGAATTAACTTCAATAACAGCAACTGGAAGTCAATTTACATAGTTTAAATAATTAAGCATACCAATTAAAAATAGGGGGGAAATCTGTGGGTTGCTTTTTCAGGAATGTATCTGGAAGTTCTACCATGTAACAGATAATCACGAGTCAGCAATGTCAAACTGTTGGGGAAAAGAAAAAGAAAGAGTAAGCATATAACAGCAGTCTGCAGATACATAAGGAGGAAAAGAATAATATTTTCTATCTGTAATGCAAGTACTGGGTATTTAAAACAGCTGCAAGAATAACTGAGACTAGATACTGTGGGCTGGGGAACTTTCTAATGAAAACGTAGTGGAAAAGGTTGCCATGGGAAGTTTTAGAGTCTATGTTATTATAAACTGAAAAAACCCCAGAAAGATACAAACATCTTGCAGGAATGGTATACACAGAACATCCTACTTTAGAAAAGTTACACGATATCTCTCCCAAATCTATAATCCTGCACCTACATAGAAATTTTATACACATGTATTTCCAATGTGCTGTTTATAAAACAACAGAGAAACATAATGCGGAGTACACATAACCTTGAAATTAAATAAATAAATCTACACAGATAGACCTAATTTTCTCCCTCCTTCAACAATCACAGCCTATCTGCCAATTAGACCATGTGATAGCACTTACTGTCTCTCTGAAGTTCCCTGCTCCTCAAATCCCACATGCAGAAGAGATGCATGAAAATTTCAAAAACCTTTAATGAGCTACAACCCAGGAGGGCTGTAGCTGAAAAAAAAAGAGGGGGGGAGTAAAGGTGATTACTGTAAGTGCCCTAATACATCGAGAACAACATACTCATTTTCATAAGGACTTTATAAAGAAGGCAGCAAAATACAAATGAAGATGTAAAGAAATGAAAAAATGTGGAGAGAAAGTAAATATTACATGTATGAGCAGATGAAGTGCAAACACCACGTTGACACCAAGTGACACTGAAGAAACTAACGGAGACATTAGAATCATTTCCTCCAACCTGGTGGAATCTCTCATGCATTTCACCCCTAACTTCTCTTATTCCCTGACTTTCTTGATTCATCCTTTGTCTTTCCAGAGTGAAGCTATATCCCGCCCCCCTAGTACAGCATCTCAAACTTGCTTTCTTGGATCTTGGGGAAAACAAGCGAAAATCCTTGCTTATTTTGTTGTAAATTATCACCTTACTTACATTTCAATGGAGCTTTGAGACTACTTTGCAGATAATGGTCTGCAGCATTTGGGGGTGGAGGGAGGTGTTTTTGTTCTTTAAGGATATGTTTCAATGAAAGCCAAATCAACCAAAGTCGAATGTATCAAGTACATAGACAGTAAAGGTCCTCCCCTGTCCAAAATAAACACTGCCATGACTGAAATGTTTTGTCCTTATTCTCATGCCTGATCCAAAGGTCAGTGACCCCAGCAGTGGAAGATCATCCAGATGGGAAACTGGGACATTTATCCTGCTAGGAACCATGTTGCATCAAAGAACATCATTGCTGTCTGTAATCAAAATGGAATTTAGCTTTTCTTTAGCATTACAAAACTAACCAGAAGAGCTTCTATCTACACCTATGACAACAGATTAAGCTATTAGATTAATTAAGCTCAAATCTGCTATTTAGCTGTTATACCGGACTGAAGTAGAAAGGAAAAAGATCACAAGATTCAGCTGTTGCTGAACACAACTTGGGAGAGCTTTCACTTCCATACTTCCTCACTTTAAGAGCACATAGGCTTTCTTGGAACATTTCTTTGCCTATTTTCTTTTTTACAACTGAACAAAATGCCCGAAAGCTGCACGGGTGTGTAACATCTGAATTCCGCTGTTAGATGTGCAAGTAGCAGCTGTTCCCATATGTGTAAGAAACAAATGACATGGGCATACTATATATCAAATAGTACCATATATCACACTATACACCACATCAGTCATTCCCAGATACTCCAAGCAGTAACTGGAGGTCCAGCTACAGAGTTGCCATCAGTTGGTTAAGCTTAGCCTATTCAGCATCTACATTCCTCTAGCCAAAGTCTAGTAACAAAAGTGGTATGAAATTCCACCACTAGCTCTATTTCAGCTCCATTATTCTGTCTTTCTGGAATGCTATGTACAAAGTAGCATAATACCAAATCTGGAAAATGAAACAGTCTGAAGTGACAGAAAATTACAATGAAAAACTTGGGAAAAAACTCACTCATAAGCAATGGATTTTGTGAATGTTGTGCACAGAAGTTGAAAAAAAAGGAAAAAAAACCCCAATATTTACAGCTTTTAAGTCAGTATCTTTGCTCAGAATCCACAAAAAAGCACCAGCATCATCTCTCGGGATTCAATTCTAAAACCTGGCTGGGTCACAGTACTGAGAGCATAGATCTAGAACCTGGACAATAAACAGAACCAGGTTTCTTATAACCCATTAAAAGGTTTGTTCTAGTAACTGGTTACAAAATAAAACTTCCAGCTATGTGGTGTATGGCAGCAAAGTCTTGTGGTTATTTTTTTTTAAAATTGGTTGGAAACAAGAGCGCTGAGGTACTCAGGCTGAACCCTGTCCACACCTCTACCATCAGAGTGGTTCCAAAGAATGTTTATCAATATGTTGGTAGGTGCTTTATATATAAATATATAGGTATATATATGTGTGTGTGTATGGGGGGAACCTATCTACCAGTCGTGAAGATATCCTTAGGTACCTTTCCGGTTAGTCAGATACTTGCAGCAGTATCTAAGAATTAGAAAAAAAGCATGTTTTAGTGCTTTATGTTACTGTTATATTCCTGTAGCGCAGTCTGGAAAATCTGGGGTTTCAGTTCTGTACGACTCAGCAAGTTTAGTAATTTAGTAATTACAGTACGGCTTTTTTAATTATCAAGTATTTGCTACAGCAACTCTACCTGTAACATCAGAGTTTGTGGGACATCAGAGGTCATGTTGCTGCCTTATCCTAAAGTTCTTGGCAAAAGTGAACGCATATTAGCACTTATTTAGAACTGAGATTTTTAAGAGAGTGCTGAGCTCGTATGATCTGCAAGACACCTTAACCAAATCGGTAACTCAGAACATTATAAAGATCATGTAAATGATACTTTTAATTGTAAGGCAAGGGACTTGGCCAGACCTTGCCCAGTACAATATCTTGAATCACTGTAGAGTCATAATAAAGTATACTTTTAGCATGATGTCTTAAAATCTCAGTAATTACAATATGTAGCTAGAGAATGTGAGGAACTTTCTTAAAAAAAAAAAAAAACAACAAATTACCTCAGCAGCTATTATTCCACAAAAGGTTCAATTTACTTATCTCCCAAAGTCAGTATTTTTATGAAGTGGAACTGGTCCGAGATGTTTTTCCAAAGCTCAATATTCTCATGCTCCATTTCTGTGTTCTCTTACAAAAATTACTGCCATTGATTTGTTTTCATGGCCTGCACCTTCATCCATTACGCCAAAAAACTCTGCCAACAATAATGCTACAAATCTCAGTGAAACTGGAATATCCCTTGACAAGCAGACTCCATCTCAAAATAAGTGAGAATGAGAAACACATTGCTCTGATTTTCTGATTCACAGAGGAATTTTTTCTCTCATCTCTTCTGGTCTGGGGAATGGGTGGAAGTTCTATCAGAAAATATTTTACACAAGTAACTTTAGAAAATATTTACTTTCTCAATGTTTGAAGTAACAACCTAATAAGCAATAAGTTCTTGTGAAAGCTGTTAAGTGGCATCAAACACAGCAGCAGCAAAACTAAAGCTGAACCTTTGCTTTATTTTAAAGACAAATATATCACTTAGGCTACATAAGAAACAAAAATCCTCTCCCTATAACAGTATGTTGTCTTTATCCTAAAAGCAAATTGAAACTGCTCGTTGAAAATATTTTGCTAAAGGGGAAAAAGTTGGTGTTTTCCAATAAAAATATTATGGTCTCTCTGGGAAATCTGGAAAGACACCAGGAGCGTCCTGCTGTTCAGCCCCCCACTCCATCTGATACTTTAGCAGTTCCAGATGGCCTTTACTACAGGATGACCTCCCCTCTATTCTTTTATAATGACCTTTGGGTCACAAATTATCTATAGGATGCTGCTGTCATTCTGTAAGACACTCTTGTATTCTTTCATCTAAAGAATAAAGATGCCCAACATTAAACTCATCTTTGTTAGACTGACCTTCCAGTGATGATCAAAACAGACAGTTATTCCAATCAATGTCACTGCTGGAGAAAATATGTTTCATTTTTTGCAACACTGACATTAAGAAACTACGGCATGGTTTTAAAGCAGATCACTTTTGCAATTCTATTTGGCTGGAGAGCATAGCATATTATACTCATTTAAAATATCAAAAATATTGCTGTAATGGTTTTGATGAGTTACATTGATTAGGAGGATGTGGTGGGTTTGTTTTTTGTAAGTTATTGATGTGGTTTTCATGTAAACTTCATTGATAGGAGGTAATAAAAATTTATGTGGCTTTTATTAATTATTTGTCTTTCTCTATTATCATAAAAGGAACACACTGAACTTGCATAGGAAAATATAATAAATGTACTAAATAAAGTAATAAGGTTAATTTCTTTCCTGCTGTCAGTAAATTCATGTTAGCATTCTCTCGTCAGCTTGACATCAATTAATGATTTTAATTCCAGACTCTTGTCACAGTACTCACCACCCTTTTGTCTAATTAAAATGGATGATGCATGATGAAGGGAAAACACAAGACTTCTGTTCTTGTTTTAACATTTCTATTCATTAGTATACTTTTACAATAAAGGGCTTGTGGCTTTAATGGCACAAGAGAAAGATGAAGAGAAGTTTACTGTATATCAGAGATAAAGGTCCTTATCCCCTTAGGAAACATATAATACAGGAAGCATTTTATGGAATGACCAAATCCTTCAGGAAAATAAAAATCAATATTATTTTAACTGCTAATGAACCTACAGAATGTTTCAGTCCAACTTTACAAAAAGTCATTAGGTGAACGACACCCACTGACACTGTACGTTTTCTTACATTCACACAAAAAAAAAGATGCTGTCAGGCTATTGACTGGTCTCCAAAAGTAACAGCAAATCTGCCAGAACAGTGCCAAATGCCTGAACCACCTCTTCCACGCAGCATCTCCGCGAGACCAAGATCTTCTGTCTCCTCCTATTCCCTGCCACAGCATCGCCTCCAGCCTCCGACTGCTGAAAGCTTCTCCCCAGACCCCATCAGAAACAGGTTTCCCCCCAGCTGACAGCAAGGCGTTGAGAGCCGCTCAGCACTGGTGAGGGCTCCAGCCCGGAGATCGGCCAGGGCTCCGCACCCGCTCCGGCCCCGCAGCTCCCCCTCCCGGCCTCGCCGCACGGGCTGGGGGCACGGGTGACAGTGGCACAGGCCGGGAACGGCAGCAGCGGGATTACGCAAAGTTCATTCCCTATGTAGTTTAAAAGGACAAAAGGTCATGTTTTCCAAAACAGAAAGGGGGAAAAGGAGCAAAGCAGCAGGTTTCTTTCCCAGATGATAACCATACGTACACCCGTACGTGGTACTGCTTTGCTGGGTATTAAGTGTCCTACAACAAGGATAGCGGAGACTGGAATTGTACAGCTGCTTTTTCAAAGCAGAGGAAGGTCCTGGCTTCAAAAGCCCCCATCTGACTGCTCCAACATCCTCCCAGCGTTTCTGGAGCCTCTGTCATAGCCCTTCCACCATTACAGCTCTTTCATTTTCTTCTGAAAGGTTTCTCCTTATCTCCTCAAGACTGATCGTCGCAACACAGGGGTTCAAGCACCTGATTTTGCATCCATTTCAATAGAAATTGAGGAATAATAAAATACTAAGATTAAAACACTGTTACAGTAACCCAAACATTTACAGAACATCAGTAAAGCTCTTAAATCAGTGTATTAACCAGAGTCTGTATCCAGTAGACTCTTGCTTTCAAGAGGAGGAAGTGCCTCTAGAGGCAGAGTAAAGCACAAGCACTACTCACCCATAGCTGGGATCACATACTCTGAATCATAAGATTTCATCTTTTAAACATTATCTAGCAGTGAACCATGTGGATACAGCTGAATTTCTTAAAAACTTCATAAAGAAGTATGTTTATTTCATTCCTCCATTATCTACTACCTGGGTACAAAGAGTAAAGTTGTTTGGATTGGGGAGTGCTTGGTTTGTTGGGGAAGTCAGTCCAACGCTGAACACAGGGACAGCACATATGGCCTTGGCAAGTAGCTGTGAGAACTGCACATGCCCGAGCTGAAGAAGGGCAGGACAGGCAAAGGTTTGTAACTGGCTGAAGTTTTATTTTGCAGTGAATGCAGAGCTGCTGGGGTCAGGGGATGGAAAGATACCAAAACAAACCACTGAAAAAGAAATCCAATGAAAAATCCAAGGGTGAAAGAGAAAGACATGAAGGTATCAGAACCTGCTGTTAGAAGGATGTCTCTTTTTCAGCAAGGGCCACCAATAAAAAAACAAAAGACAAAAGCAGCAGGTTTTCTGAACAGTTCTGTCTTCACATCTCCTAAGAAAGAGACTATACTATAGGCTCTTGAAGACATCAGAAAACATTTCAGGGCAATCAGGTTGCAGGATATCGATGGACACATCGGCTACATATCAAGAAAACCCTGTCCTAGGAGGCCCTAAAAGACCAGATGTGGAGTGTTTCAAAACTGGAAAGGTCTGTGGGCTTCCAAAGGCTTAGATGCAGTGGCATAGCAGAAGGCGACCATCTATATGAAAACTAATTGGTCTGTAACACTAATTCCTCTTAGCTCTTGCCAAAAGTTTCAAAATCTGGTTTTAAGTCTATCCTATATAGCAATGCCTGTGTAAGACTAAAAGCATCTCTGAGAACTCAAGGTATTCCATGCATCTTGAATCTGTAAAATCCAAGACATCACTCTTAGGAAGATGGGCCAACTACAGGTGCATCGGGAAACACTGGAATAGATAGAAGACCTTCTATAAAGGAACCAAGAAGGGCCTAGGGCTGTTTTTCAGTCTACATGAGTGCATGTAGCATCTCAGTGGTATCCAAGTTTTAGTAGTCCAGTGATGGACGAGATGACAGCATAGTAAGAGGGGCTCCAAGTTTGCATGTATATAAAACAGCTGTGATCTGGCACAGAAACAGAGCTAATTGAATTCAGGTCATATTCGACTTCCTCAAGACTCTTCAGTGTAGTCTCTTTCTCAGGAGACACAAGGCCAAGTTGAGAACTGCCACTGCTGTGGAGAAGCACCCTTTCTAACAGCACATAAGGGCCCACCTGGATTTTCAGGATAATGCAAGCAGACTTCTTTTTCTGGAGTAAACCAGTGTTAAAGATGGTGACATGGGAACAATGTCCTGTGGCCTGGGATGAAATGTTACTCCAACATTCAGAAAATTTACAAACAGCAAGCATTTTACAGCAATTTTGTAAGATTGGTGGGTCTCCTCAGATGACATTGCAGTGTTCTATTTCATTGAAAGCTGCCTGCATTTTCAACTAGATAATTGCATTTTCTGTTGAAAATTACTTTAAGATTGTCACTAAACATGTACCATACACAGCTTAAGAGATATGCTCCTCCGAAAGAAATTATTATTAATATGTTTGTAAAAGGCAATTTTATTCATTTTCATCATGGTAAATTGAAGAACATTAATTTTCTTATTTGTCTCATAATCAATAGGAACAATAAGTTTAAGATTTTAACGAAAATACTATTGTAAGCACAATACTATTGAAATTATCAAGTCAAGGCATAATAATTCCATAAAATCGTGGGCATGATTGATTTTTTAATGGACCATTCACTTATTCTCTGGACCCTAAGGATTTTTGTTCGTAGCCCCACATACAGAGTAAATTCATTACATCCAACCTATTTCCCCAAAGTATTGCATCATTATAGAGGTATATAGTATCAAATACCAAGTAAAATAAAGCAAGTGAATAGTATTGCTAAAAACATCAAGGAGGGGAAAAAAAAACATGGAAAGCAAAGTTAAAATAGCATCCATTATGAACCAACAATGACAGTACATTTTATTCTGTCTCCTAGTAAGCATTTTGAGGGATTGTTCAGTTAATTTGCAAGAGTACTTTTCATTATTAGCATGTATCTAACATCATTATTTTACAGGATCAAAAGGAAACTCTGCAATCTAACTGCAAAAATACTTAGTCTCTATGGACCAAATGAATATTTAAACTTTTCAGAAACATAAGGAAGCACCTCACACAGTCAGTTGCTATTTTATTGTCTTTTATTAGTTGTACATGCCACTACCCCAAAGAACTTGCATTCTCTTGTAAAAACAAAGGAAAGCAAATACACAGTTAGAGAAAGAGAGTAACAGGAGGAGGAAGACCTATGTTACGATAACAACAAGCTGTTATGAAGCTCTGGCACATGCATTTTCTGCAGTTTCAGTGAACACATAAAATTGTTTTTATGACACACAAGGAGTGAGATTACAGGAATGATTCAAATTGGTTAGCATAACTTGATGGACAGGGATTAGGAATTTGCTCCATGCATTGGAGGCTATATAAATAATTTCATAAATCTACCTTGGTACCCAGCGTGCCTATTGAAACCTCTCTTACATCACCACACGGACAATTTTTACTCTCACCATTCTTACTGAGAGAGACAGAGAGACAAACAGAGAGAATGAAGAGAGAGCAAATGTTACCAACTCAAACCTAAAGTCCTTCTTCTTTGAATAAGTGTATATGGCTGAGTGCAAGGTTACTAAGAAACCCTCCATGCTGGGCAAGCTTAGTTTCAGCAGAATGTATAAGCCAGGGATCAGCACTATGCACATGTGGCTAACTTCCCCCTGCCCTGAGCTGGCTGGAGCAACGGAGGCAGCTGTCAATGGCTCTGCACCCTGGCATGAGTTTATCCACAAAGTAGCTAGTCTGCCCATGCATAAAGGGAATTTGACTACACAAACACTCTCATATCCAAAGTCACTCACTTCCTTCAGTTCCCTTTAACATTTAATCTGAAAGCATACTGTTCTTAAAAGCAGGAACAAATTTAATGACCCTACTTCACATCTGTTAAAAAGAGAAAAAATGAGACAAGTTTAAAACAACCAAGCACTGCGATCCAGTCACCCTCTACTGTCAGAATGGATCAAGAAAGACATGAATGTTTACATCAATTTATGCTAAAATTTTATCTGTTAAAGAGTAAAAAAATCCCATAATGTAATCCAAACAGATGGTCACAAATCATAAAGTTTCTGCAGTTTAACAAGTTACTGCTGATCTTCATTAACTAATAAGTATACTCCTAGCCTGTCTTAACTGTAACGTAAATCACTCAACCCCAAAAGAATTGAAAACAAACCATTTTAGGTTCAACTGAGGAGACCACACAAGAGTTACTGTGGCTCTACTATTCCAGTGAGCTGTTAGGGTGATGAAGCCATCATTTATAAACTTCTTTTCTTACTTGCAGAAGACCAGTGTGCATAGAGATAAGGACTAACTGGTTATGCCCCTGTACAAGGACAACAAAATTTCCCTCCATAGCTCCTGTAAATCGTCAATTTATGGCTGAGCTATAACATAATTTTTAGATAAATCATTCCAATTCATAGTTCACTTTCACTGCTAAATGTGTCTGAATCTATTTGCCATTCAGCATTCAAACTTTAAATAATCCTTTAAAGTTTGTTTTCTTACTGAAGAGATGTCTACTCAAAGAGGTCTTCTCTCCACACATATCCCCAAATTCTAGTTAATTTATGACCTAAGCTTTCCAAGATTTTGACTAAATTGATATAAAAATCAGAGTCTAGGCCCCAGATACGCAGGGTTACAAGAGACAGGATGTAAAGTAGAAGTATTGAGAACATATATTATATAGGTTTTAAATGTTAATGGAAGATGAAAAGGAAAAATAGAGGTACTCACCACTCATTTTTACAATTAGCAGATTAATATACATATCATTCCATAAACAGACTGCATGACACATAAATAGACTGAACTCCAGTGACATACACTGGTGAGTATAATTATTATTTTTTTTCTAAATATATCAATGAAAAAAACTAGATAAGCAAGACTTTGAAGAAAAATACAAAACATATTTCACTCTATATAAATATTTGTTCTCTGAAAATGTCAATAAAATCAGTTATAGAATATATAGGGAAAACATTTTCACTTCAGTCTTCTCAATAAGGAAAGGAGCTCTGGGTCTATAAAAGATTCTTAACGCAGCCAAAGAGACTGTTGATAATGATGTCCAAAATAAATCCAGCTTTGTCTTGTTATTTAAAGCATATAAACATATCAACATTCGGTAAATTTCATCAGTGAAAATTGAACTTCAGTTATTTAATCTAAAAAACAAACTCTCTCTATCAATGTTTAAGCAAATACTGAAGTCTACCTCTCCTGTTCTTGCTTCATTCGTATTCTCTCCTCTTCTGAAGTAAGAGCTTCCTGCACTTTTATTTTACCAGTTTTCTCACTCTTGTCATCTTTGCGATGTTTGCCAAACCTGTTAATAACACACAAAAAAAGAATCTAACTTGTGAAATGAACAAAACTGTATTTTCCTTTTCCTATGACAAATACAGTCCTCAAAGAGGGCTGCTTGGAAACCAGGAAAAGAACGTGCAAAGAACTCAGAATCTCAATTTTTAATATTTTCAGGCTGCTTTTGAGGATTTTTTTGTAGGTTTTTTAAAATTTTTATTTCTATTTCACTCATAGAATTCCTCACTAAAGATATGAACAAACCAAAAACATCATAGGACCATATCCAGGATTTTGGTGTCATTATGCTTTAATATACAGTCAAACAATGTTTTAGAAATTACTCAAGACTATAACTGCCAAAGAATGCAACTCAAGTTTACAGTAAGGAAAGGCTTTCGTGTGAACTGCAAGACACAGCCCTGTATGTCTGAGAACTTCCCAGAGCGCAGCACCACCCTCCACACCTGCCCCAGGAGTGTAGTGTCACCAAACAGTGGACGCCATCCAAAAATATCAATTCATTCTTTTTTCAGCACCAAGTTTTTTTCAAACCTCATTACTCATGACTATTTTTCCCCAAGGGTGTTCCAGTGCAAGAAGGCTAAGTGGAGGGATGGAGAGGGGCTGCCAGCCCAGTGTTTGCCCCTTTTCACGTCTCCTCTTCTCCTTTACTGGCTACATTTCAAGTATTTCAGGTTTCTTCCATATTTGAACATTTCACTGCTTTCTTTTAAATTTTCAGGAAGAGCACAGTTTGGCATTTGTCGTTATTATTACGACAAAATTGCATGTATTTCTTAGATATTTCAGACCTACTCTGAAAGGAATGACTTTTGTACAAAGTGAACTAAATGAACAATTAAATATAGCCCTTAAATAAAGTTTAGGTAACTATTTTCTATTTACGACAGAAGAGAAAACACGTATTGAATAACCAGCACCTTACTATAATACATACCTATTAAATGTGGGATCATATATCACCTCAAAAGCAGCGAGAAATTTAGGTTTTTTAATCAAATGCTCAGATGAGAGCAGACAGACATTTGAGGTACTTCACACTCAGGCTCACATCAAAAGTGAAATAAAAGCACTGAAACATACAAAGTCCAGCACTGGTCAGACAGGACACCCCAAATGTTCTTAAAACTTTCTTCTGACCCATGAATGTAAACAGTTTTAAATATTTAGAAGCCACCAGGCGTTTATAATATTTTCGCTTTTGTTCCTGTTGATTCTAGTACAAAGTCATGGTGTGGGTTGAAGATGTACCACACAGTGACCCTGCAGAAAGATTTACTTCTGATCACTCAATGAAGAGACTTTATTATACTGCATAAACATGTTTAGGGCTCTTAAGGCAGCTGTTTGAAAAGAGACCAGCACAAAAGTAATGTGTAGGGGCATGTACACAAACTTTGAAGTGCATGGCTGTTCTCTACACTTTCCAGATTGCTGATTTCCAAACTAATTCAGAGATGAAAACTAAAATTGTTGAAAAAAAAATAAGTATCTGAAAAGGGAAAGGAAAAGGACGTGACAGAGTTAAGAAATACTACATAACGTCTCTGATTTCACAGTATGTTATGTGTTAAACTGACATACATAATTTCAGTGGCTATAAACACCAGCATGTATCTCTTTAAAACGTCTACCTATTTATTAGAGAGAAGTCAAAATCATTATACAAAACATTTATATATATGACACAAGAGATTCAAATCAAGTTCTGGATGTCGTACACTAGACAAAAGAGAACAAGTCATTTAAAATAGCGCTAATTCCTCTAGCCAAGAGAGAAGTTTTGGAAGAAAAACAGTGGAACTGAGCCATTTTACCCTGATACACAGAGATTGCCAAAGGTGGCAGGGGTCTGACTGAGAGAACACACAGAACTGTGAGGAGACATATAACATATGTGGTACTGTAGCACAGCCTCTCTGCGATGCTTGCATTTGCTTCTGTATCCTGCCCTTCTTTGATCCATTCAAAATGTCAGGCAAAGAAAAAGAATCAAATTCTGAAGCACACAGTTTATTTTTGAAAAAAGTGCTTGTGATTGAAATAGGAAAAAAAGAAAAGAAAAAAAGAAAACAAAATCATATTACTTAGTTCTCATCAGGTAGCTTATTAAAAAATAAAGTACATAGGAAACTTCTAATAATCCTTGTAAGCAATCTAGTAAATGTCTGGTCAGGCTGCATGATTGTAGGGAGAGTGCTTCTCATGTCAACATATAACACAAACCTAGCAAAAATGGATGGTTTGGGTTTCCAGATCCAACCATCCAAGTCCAGACAAAACCACACTCGTGCTGCATTTTCAACAGAGGCAGAGGTGGGGTTACTGCACAGGCAGTGCTTTAAACAGCAGAAGGGTTCAATTCGCTCTGACTCGCGAGCAAGTTGTAGCAACAACCCTTCTTCTCTTTCAGGGTTTTCTTCTGATCATCTGGGAATGAATGTTCCTTCTGCCTTCGGGGACAGTCCTGATAAAGTCTCCAAGAAGACATCCCAGGCCACAATGTCCTCACTTTGACAAGAGACTTTCCAGTGTCAATCTCTGACAAGCTCTGCGGTCATCCCAGCAGTGGACAGCCTGGCAGAGTGTGAACCACGGTGGTCTTGCAAAGTTGCCTTCTCTGGACTTTGTCACCCGCAGAGTGATATATCTGCCATAATCACCACTGCCTGTAACAAGTTCAGCAACATTAACTGCACCGTTCCTATATTCAAACTTGGAATAATCAATGCCATCCTCCCCCCTCCCTGATTGTGGCTTCCTCTTTTTAACACATCACCTGCATAGATAGCATCTCCACAATACTTATAAGTCAAGGAGCTGCAGAACAGTTTGGAAACATTCTGCCCTAAGTGAGTCTGGCTCTGAGCAAGTCTGCATTCTTTTAGTAAGACCTCCGTGAAAAAAATGTTCACAAGTTCAAGATTCCTCTTTTCCACTGAGATCACAAGTCTAACAGCATCTCTGTTAAGCTTCAGCTTACAACAGTAGAAATAACAAACAAAGAAAAAACATTTTCTAGGCTCCACCAAACACTTGAGAAAGGTGTTTAAAAGAACTGCAATGGAGATACATATGTATGCACACACTCCTTTTTTTCTGTAGGAGCAGTCAACACTCCAAACAACATTCAAAGGTTTTGGTAAGAATACTCTTGCTAACTGTAAGTGTGCTTGCTATTTAGTTCTATTAAAAATTGTTGCTCCATGAAGTATGATTTATAGACATCAGGAAGCCCACAGGCCAAATCTGCATCTTCTCCACCAAATTTATAACAGACATTTATAAATTAATTAACATTCATATTCAAGCCAACTATAGAATAGCAACATTCAGCATTTCTAAGGCACACAAAGTGAGCTGTTAACATTCTCTCAACTCTACTGAGGTGACTACGGTAGTGTTAAACTATTCAAAGCCTCACCAGTCCTTCTAATTTCCTCAGGTAGATGTTTCCTACTCTGATTCATAAATATTAGGTAAACCAGGACACTTAGAAATAAAAATAAGAGTATTTGCAACACTGAAATTCATGCTGTTTCAAAATATCAAATGTACATCCTACAGCTACCCTGTGCCTTCCTCACAGCCAGTGATAAAGGTCAGATCCCCAAAATTACTCCCAGTATTTAAAAGACCCCAATTTGAATGCATCAGTTTACAGAAAAGATCCAGCTTACCTTTGTAAAAGTTTCACCTTCTTAAACGTGCAAGTGGTATAGTCCCTGACTTGTCCACGAACATTAATTCATACAACACAACCCATCAGCATGTGCATCATTGCACATTGCAGCATTGTGAAGCTTACTTATTTATTGCTTAGGCATTCAAAAGGAAGGGAAGATGGAATTAGGATATATGTTCCATATGTGACCCATGGTAACTCTGGAACCTTACTGCTTCACTACTTCCAATACTATTTCTTCCGTAATGCATATACTGAATGTGCTGGTACACCCGCATAATAAACTTCCCCCACAGAAGAGGCTGCTCACTTAATGATAATAACCTAAGGCTGTAAACTACCAAAGCACAATTGTTAACGATATCTTCTTTATAAAATAGAAATCACCATCCATTTGTCCCATGTCAGAAAGACTCCAGACTTATGCAAGGACTTAGCCTTGAGGATACTGTCATGTGATTTGATTTCAGTTCTCGCTGCTCATTTCCCAGAGGCAGGAACTGTGCCTGAAGCACCTGGAGATTTTCAGGTACTTGTCTGCACCTCATTGCTGTGAGGCTGGCTGCTGGGATACTTGTTGCAGTGCTTACAAATTCAGATGAAATTATAATTTGCCTTCAGAAGCATACATGAGCACTCCACCACTCAGCCTCTTCAGTGCTCCTTGCATTAGTGAAAAGGAAGACAGTGTTTAAAAACAAAGGTAAGAACTACTGTTAGAACTAAACAACAAAACGGCTCAGAAAGGAGCATCTGTGACACTGATGTTCAGACAGTCCTGGGAATCTAATTCCAAGCTCCTGTCATTTGCTAAATTCTGTGCCAACAATTTGACTGTGAGCTACAAAAACCTTACCTAAATCAGCACCCAAGATACCAATGCACAGACACAAGCTACCACATGGTGTGCAGTAAAGTTGTGTACACTACTGATTCACAAAGTTACCATATTCACGATGAAGAAAGTTCTGATGCTAAGGCCTGAGCCACAGCAGATACTGTGGAGCACCTGCAGCCAGAGCAGCACAATGCTGACCTGTGGCCACTGCTATTGCAGTCTGCATTCTTAGAAGCAGAGCACAGAATACGGTTACCCAAGGCAGAAAAAAAAAGAGCAAAGGAAGTTGCACATTATCCTCCAAACCCCAAATAATAAAAAAAATATTATCTTTCTGTTCATAAACATATTCTTTCATAGACATAGTTCAATACTTCTTTGAGGAAACATACTGCATGGTCATAGAATAATCTCTTTATAATAGTAACAATGTTTATAAATAATACTACCTCACAAAACAGCTAGATTATTCAGTATTTCATCTAAACCCAACAGTTATAAAAAGTACAGCTAAAAAGCAGTTTAATTTTATTCTGTAGCTACATAAGCAAAAGCTTCAAGAAAAAAACTCCTATGACTAATTGAAATCAGGTTGTAAATTAAAATACCCTGTCTATCCAAAAGTGTGAGAAACTGATGAAAGAGAGTAGCTGAAAGCTTGTTCACTTTAATTGCCAAGATAATCCTGGATTCTACTTAATTTATAGCTTCTTAATTCTTATTTTACACTGAGGGTTAGAGAAAGTTTCAGTATAAGCGTAAATGCTCCACCATATTCACAGATCCACAGACTCAAATTAAGCCAAAAATTACAATCACAGTAAGTTAAGAAATCAAAAAAAAAAAAAAAAATGGAAGAGGACCATTTTTTAAAAGTATGATCTCTAGAACATAACAGTCAAGTTACACCAGAGGAAAGGACCATCATCACACCCTGTGATATTTTTATTATTATTGTTAACAAAAAGATAAGAACACAGACTTACATGCCCAAAGCTTGACCCTCAAATATGAAATTCCATGAACTCTGGATAAGTTAATCAAACTAGAATGCAAATCCAAACCTCTCTAACAGTCCCTAGGTGTCTTACTTGCTTGAATAACTGTCATCACCTAGGAGGTGGCCTAATCCATAGCCTATCGCAATTGAGAGAGAGGCACTGACTAGCAAGTGCCTTCAGTGGATTTGGGCCAATGCATGAGAACTAAACAGTGCAAGACTCAACAGGGAAAACAGTGTAGTATAACACTCAAAGAACAAGCTCAAGCTACAACATGATGCCATATATAAAAAATACTTGAAATGTATATAAAATACTTATGTAACATAAAGAGCGTGTAAATGACTTTGCCTAAATAAATATATAGACAGAACAAACGGAGAAAGGAGGATGTGTAAGTGGTAGCCACAGAAATTCCACATTTACAACTTATCTTAAAAATGGTTTCTGTTTAAAAGAATATATATCTGCATCCTTGATACAAAAAAATAATATACATATAATCTGCTAAATGGATTTTACTCTGATGCGTTACTGATGAGATCATTGTCATCCACCAAATCATCCACATATTTCATTAGAGTAAAGAACTATGGAAGAAACACGCATTAGCTGATTAATGAAAAAAACACAAAAATTGATTGAGACAGTAGTTCAGTAGCATTATGTTCCTTAATAGAAAAAAGACCATCATTAAAAATTAACAAATGATAAGTGTCTTGAGCTATTCTATCAGTGTTTTCTGTCCTTAAGGCATGCTCCTTTCCCTATAGCAGCAAACAATATTCCTAGACACACAACTCAATGCCACTCAAAGGATTTTGCAGTGATGTCTGTAATCTTTTTCACCCTGCTGTATTAGCAGGTTTAGATTTATTGCAAAAGATTATTGTGACACGCATAAACATCTTGTTCCTAAAATAAAATTTAATAAGCATAAACAAGGATTCAACATAGCACACAAACAAAAATTACCCTTGCTAGTGAGGACTAGAGGGTTTACAAGACTTCCTCTCAAAGCAAACTTGTGAAAGTGCTATCTTTAAAAATATGCTGGTAAGTGCAAACATTTACATATTTGCAATGTATTTCTAGAAATAGCCAGTTATCCCATCCAATCAAATTAGTAGATCAGAAGAGAATAACTGTTGGAGTGACTTAGTAGCAGCACTGTTCTAAGATGATACAGAAACAGTGATGTACAGCCAACATGAGAAAGGAACCTTCATGTAGGAGCTTGCAGGCATAGTTAAAACGAACATTCGTAACTTTCCATTTTTCCCAGGTTTTCTTGTGTATTTTTAAAACTGATAAAGCAGCAATCTTCTGATGCAACATTCAGCTGAAGACCCCTGCCAAGAGGGTGTCTGGAGAACCCTGCTGTCGCAAGCCAAGAAAGGGGCATTACAAAAGCCCACAAGCAACTCATGAAAATGGAGAATATCTTTAGATATCTCTGGATATCTGTACTCTTCAGAGAAAAAAATTTTGACTTCAAGCAATACAGCAACCCATGTAACAGGAAGGTCTTCTGTAATGTATTCACACGTTTTCTCCTACTATTCTCTGCCTCACTTTCCAAACAGTAGAAACTATTTTTCAGCACCGTTCAGGTGGGCATTTTAGTATGTCTCACCAAACTAAGGCTACTCAAAACCACCAGCAAATATGGCACTTAAATTGTAGCATTCCATGTGCAATGTCATTGGTGATTCTCACCACAACTTCCCGGAAAGAAGTGGAAACAACATATGGGATCGGTAACCGTTTCCAGCCACTTAATCTGCTTGTCTTTGTGAGTTAGTATCCCAGTTTATAGAATATGGGTATAATGCCAAGCTAAGAGATATGTCATGAGGTTTAATTCAATTATTTTCATAAACAGTTTTGATAATATTTCCTGAAAGGCACGACACAACAAGCAGAATATTATTCACACCAAGTCACTCTCTTTTCACAACTTAAGCATTTGTAATATTTACTTCTAGCATAAAATGGTGGAACTTTTAAAAACAGATTTCTTTTATGGTGAGACCATCTGTTTGCAAATTTCTAAACAGAAGATAATCTTCTGGCATTGCCTCTCACAATTGCCTAAAGCTAGCTGAGGCCATTGACAGCTCTAATAAATAAAATAATTAATCACAGGAAATAAGGAAAAAACCTAAAAACTAATCCAAACTACTGCAGTTTAATAAAAAGGCTGAGAAGATCAAAGGAGGTGGGTATAATTTTACAATGATAATATTTGAAAGAGAGCAGCAAGTCAGCAAACAGACAAGAGATTCTTCTATTGTAGTAAGCAATATCAGAACATACTAAAAGTCACCATAAATAACACACTCATGGTGGTCAGCCATAATCTGTTAAACTGTGGACTGCCGCATCCCTGAAGGAATCAGGAATAAAAAAGAAAGCTTCTGCTTAGATAAAACTATGCTAGCAATCATCAATGATAGGAACAACCACAGAAGCAGTATATGGCATTTTAATGGCAGTTTCATAACAGTCTAAGCATTTTGAAGTGTGCTAGTTTGGCAGAAACTCTTTAAAGCTGTGCATGTATTCAGAAAAGAGAGCGGTTATTGACCACAAAGTTACTTGCCCCAGATTTGATATACTGTGTGCTATTTGTTAGTGAAGAAAGTATCTCATACATGTGACACAGCCAAGCTAATTCAGTCTTCTAATAGATAATGTAATCTTAATGGGCAACATATCCTTCCATTACTGTCATTTAATGTACTTACAAACGCTCCTGTCCCCTCTCTCAGACAGAATTTGCCCATCAAGAGAGCAGTGCCCTGTTAGGTAATTCAATACTAGGCCGTAAAGATATTAAACAGTAATTGAAAAACTGTAAACACAAATTGCAAAAAAAAAAAAAAAAAAAAGGCTCACAAAGTAAAGAGCAGGCTCCTGAAAAAATCTGAGTGAAAGCCTCCAGTAACCAACTCATCTTTCACAAACTACATACATAAAAGTAGACACATAACCCTTTACTTTGCAATATATAATACCGTACATAGAGGCTAAGCATCAACAGCAGTCTTCTGTTATTAGGTGCCTCACTATTTTTGAGTCTAAAGTACAAAGTAGCTATTCTTCTATAACATAAGCAATTTTTATTTTCTGAGTTAGGGTAAAACACTCAGTGTGCTGGGTTTCAAGTCCAACCATCTCCTGCACACACTGTACTGAGCCAGTCACAAAGCTTTACTCCAACGCTCCCCACCTGACAACTGCTGCCCTGCAACAACGCAACGATATGTGCACACTTCTGTCTTTGCATTTGTCCTGCTCCACAAATTACTTTAAAAATTGTGGACCAATTTAGGTTATTAATAATAGTACTTTGTGTGCCTCTAATTATCAGTGTCCACTAAGAGCGCATAGGGAGAGCATTTAAACCATGGCTACTCTTCAACATGTTCTCTCCGAAACTATAGTCCTAATTCCTGCTCTGTTCATTTTAATGCATTATTGTTTCAAAATACAATGCTTCAAAATTACAAATTACATCTGGCTCAAGGGCTGATTATGAGAAATACTAGCACTTCTGCCTCTGTGTGAATAACTCTGATAATAATGAGAGATTGATTGAGCTCCAAGAAGTCCACATGATGAGAAGGGTCAATTTGAACATTTCTATTAGCTTCTTTTGTTAAATCTAACACTTTGCCAGGCCAGAGACAAATACTGCATCTGGTTACCATGATTTTTTCCAACTCTACATAAGTACAATTTAGAAACTGGTCTAAAGGCAGACCTTATAAGAAATGCTAATGAAACATAAAACCCCACCCACTTTATTGGCACTCAAGAGATGGGAAAAAAAAGAAAAGAAAAAAAAAGAAAAAGAGAAGTTGCAAGGGAAATTTGCATCAACAGTTTTCTGGCAGAAGAGAAAAAAAAAAACCCATAATAATACTACGAGTCTTCGTAACTCTATTTTACCACTGAAAGGCTTGCTTGCATTTATGCATGACATCAACATGAGCTAAAAGAAGAAAATCACTAAAGATGCTCGCTAAGCACATGCAAAAGACAAAGAAATGAGGATACAAATGTAATGCACTGGCTAGTTAAGACTAGGAAATTGCAGTAACAGTATTCCAACAACTTAGCCTTGCAATTACACTGTATAAAATCAGCAAAGGTTAACATAGACACACAAAAAGTTAAATCAAACTACTGGCAGTTCATCCGGAACCTTCCAAAGATTAAAACTTCCCTACAGATCTCATTACCTAGAAATGTTAATAAGTCAGTCAGCACTTTTTCTGTCAATTACTGAAAATCTTGTTGATACACATCTCCTGGAAAATAATCTCTCTAGGGTAAATTAAGCAATAGGTGATGTCTCTATATCTTTAGCTTCATTCATATATTTACACTTATGGAAAGTAGGGAAGGCACAGAAGATTTCCAGCAGACGACAACAGACAATGCTGCAGAATATGTGGGACAAATCTAACCAAAAAAATCCTTAAACCCCAACTACCATTCACTTCTCAGCGGATACCCACAACACTAAACAGCAATTCCCCTCACCGCATTGCAGCATCCAAGAGCTGGTGGCTCTAGGTTACACTTTAGGGTCTCCTGTCACATTCTGGGTTCCACAGTGTCACCTAAGTCTCCTTGGGAATAAAAAAAATGAACTTTAAATAATACAATAGAATACTTGTACAAGGTGCTCTAGAGCTCAACTCAATTACACTACATTGAATGCCCCTGAATCAACATTATAATAAAGAACAGAGGACAAAAAATAACAGGTGCATTATTTCAAAAGTTTGCTACAAAGACACAACTCAGGACTTAGTCTGAGCCAAGGCTCTAGTTAGTACGCATTAATATGCCACTGCTGGCTTCACATTCCTCTGTCTATTCTATCAGCTGTTATTCTACCCTGCAGCATGAAAATTTAGTTTACATATGCAGTATCTTCGGGGTGGAAAATAAAGAAAGAGACTTTGCACCACAGCAGCAACACCGGAACAAATCATCTCTGGAGTGGATGCAACAAGACTCAGGTGTATCATTGCTGGGAAGGCAGTTTGGCAGTAAGTCCCCACAGCAGCTGGTGCAGGAGCTCGCCCAGAGCTACCTGGAGCCCTGGAGATGCCCAGCATCCTGTAACTGCCAATGCTCAGAGCTTGAGCTGTCTTCATGGTAACTGCAGCTGAAATAACTATATCAATTGTGATCTACACCGCTGATTATTTCAGGGCAAAGTTGGGAACAAAGATTTATTTCAGACTGAAAAGGTGTACATACAAAGACTTGCACTGGACTAATTGAAAGAGAGAGATGTAGGGTGGCAAGCGTTTTTTTTTTCTTCCAGTCAGCATGTAATTAACCTCCCAGCACAGAAGATCTCATACCAGGACCATCCCCATACACCCTGGCAGTTCTGTACTCATTTGTACGTGCTCAGGCATTATAAGAAGTGAGTTACTGAGTCTGTATTTCTGTAGAAAATGAGACAGATGATGCTTAAAATAAAGCCTATCCTGATATCAAAGATATCTGGCTCTTGAGATGTTCTTCTCCAAAGAAGATAAGCTCTACTCATGCTCAGTGCTGCACACAGTATACAGAAATTATCAAGGCGAACTCAATATTTCTTCTGAATCTTTTCAGTAAATCTTTTAAAAATACTGATGAAAGCAGCACTGAGTCTTCCCTTTGATGAAGCAGCACTGAGTCTTCACTTTTTATCTTACACAAACAGTCTTCTTACTTTAGCAGTTATAAGTCAAACAGAATTAGCAAATTATTTGGAGCTCCACAGATTATATTAGGACTCCTACCAGTTACAGATGATGATACTGTTGGAATTATTACCTACTCAGCAAGATCAGACAAAAAAATTCTTTAACTGTAACTCTACACCTGAAACTCCTGCTTGTGGCAGCATGTTGTGCTCTCAATTTCAGGATTTTAGCACTATGGGTTAAAGAAAAAGATAGCATTTATAATAACATTGTGAAATGGTTGAGATTTATTTGAGGTATGTCACTGTTGAAATGTCTAACAGCAATTCAACTTGCATTCTGAATACTGCTGGCATACCTGGTGTTGAATATGCTGGAAGCACTTGCAATCGGTATAAAAATATACCACTTTCATTATTGTGATACTAAAAATGCTGATACAGCTGAGATTTTTGTTTTTAAATCCTCTGTTTCAGAACTTTTAGAGCTAATCTATAAACTTTATTTCTGATTAGATATTTTCTTACTAAGTACCACCACAACAGTATAGCAGAATAAAGGAAATCTATGTACATTTTCAGTCACCTCTCTACCCACCTTCAAATTAAACTCAACAGCAGCATCTGGAAGCCGTAGATAGTGTATGGTTTTAGCATACAAATATTTCATATTTCTACAATACAGGAAACACCACAGGACACTAAAGACCTTGGAGACACTAGCTTGGAGAAGACACTATCAGATCTTTAAAATGAGAAAACAGTTCCTCTTGAAATCTTAAGCAACTTTGCCAGACTCCCAGAGATGTCTGTATTACAAGCACAAACAACGTAAGAACTAACGTTCTGCTGAATCCATTGACAAAGTAGGGTCTATGAAGTTAATATATCTACTGAACTTAATTACTTCTAACAGAGAATTTCTCTACCAATACAGCATTATCAACATACTTTCAATGTATAGCACACACTCTTTGATACATTCGTATCCATAGAATGCTATTGTATTTGTTCAAAAATAATTACAGATTCCCAAGTAGTTCCATGAAACCATACTACGTTCTTTTTCCTTTTCAGACTAGGATCCACACAACTGACATCAAAAAACCCTGAAAAGACTGTTAACGTGTAGAAACTATGAATTTATCTTCTGCAGAAGCGAACATTTCAAAATTTACTGTTAATGACATCATCAGCTAGCCCAAACGTACACTGTAAAACCAGCTCATGAACTGAATGTATTCCAGCAGGGTCTATTTTACAAACATCTACAGCCTTATCTTGCATTCCTGCTTATTGTGAGTTTGCACAGAAGTAGAAAAAGTTAATACACAGTGGAACACTACATTAACTGCTGAAATGTTATTGCGCATCAAAAAGGTTTACTGCTACTTTGCAAACATGCTTACCTGAGTGCCATAAAATACTGACATAATGAGTCAGATCTACTCCAGTGCATTGCAATCAGGTCTTCACACTTGTAATGTAAAAGCAGCTCCTTGAGACAAAAGTAATTCTACACAATCTCTGAAAGACATTTTTGCATATGATACACTACAAATTTTGTTAGTGTTTTGGCATTAAGTAAATATACACTAAATCATCAGTAACTGGACTAATTCCTAGGAACAGAATATGCACACCATTATTTTGTATTTCAACACATAGGCATCATCTGAGGAAATCCTTAAGAAGCACTGAAAGCCTGGAAGGCAGACCTGGGAAGAACTGCTATACTGTTACTCTGTTCTGGTACCCCACCCTTGGCAACTACTACCGACCACTGTCAGAGAAAAAATATACAGGGACTTACCAGGTATCATTTAACTCTGCCTGTATTCTTCTGTTCTTACGTGAAACTATAGAGTATCTACCAAACATGGAATGAATTAAAAATAACAGTTTCTCCCCTCTAAAAGTAATATAAAGTTCCTTCTTTTGTGACTAGCAACTAGAAATGTCTGAGGTTTTACCTGGTACCTATACTCTGAAAATGAAAAGCGTCAGCACTAATACAACACAAATGTTATGGCTTTAATTAAAAAACAGGTAACATTTTCTGGTGTAGCAAGAAACAGTAAAAAGGAAGATGTCTGTATACTGTTTCTTCCTCAGTTCCATAGGAAATAATCACCTTTTCTAGCTCAGTGGATCGTATCAGACACTATTAAGTATCATATTAGATAATCAAGCTTGGTAGCCTAACAGATGATAGTTCAAGAAAATTTAGAGTACGATGCTTGGAAGCACAGTAAAAATAACCTGCTTATAGGTAACTTCTTCCTTAATATTTAGCACGCAATAGGTGACTCACAGTTACAAATGCCTGCTTAGCTGCACTATTTCCAATATTCTTGGTGTTAGAGTAACTGTAAGGGTAGTAAGTCCCTGAGGGTAATCACATATCAAAAAAATCCTTTAAAATTTCAGTTCTTTGGATGACAATCTTGTTGTACATCCACATTTTTTTGCTTCAGGAGAAGGATAAGTATATGTTGATTGATTCAGTTTTTTTCTACCGGTGATTATTCAGTGCATATTGTTCCTATCGCCTTTTATCGAGGACAAGTACTTCTCTCCAGGAGAGTGGTTAAGCACTGGAACAAGCTGCCAAGAGAGGCTGCTGAGTCTCCATCATTGGAGATATTTGAAACTCAACTGGCTGTGACACTCAGTTGATGAAACACTGAAGATGGAATGCTGTGAGCAGGAGCTGAACCAAGAAGAATCACTCTAAGAGTGCAGTATTCAGTTCCTCTAATTCTATCTTTTTCCCTCCAGAAGTCATCAATGGATTCAAAGTGGGGGAAACACTACTTGCATGCCCCATTGATACTGTGTTTCCAACACTACCTTCTCTCTTGTTCTTTCTACAAAATTTCTGTTCCTCTTATTTTTCCCTGAAACAACTTAAAAGCCTAAATAAGACCTCTATTTTCTTATTGCATTCAGGGAAATGCAAGGGCATGCATTACACCCATTATTTTCTTACTCAATTCAGGGAAATGCAGGGGCTCATAGAGTATTTCTATTGTGGTATATTCTATTCCGGAAATCCTACTGATTTATACACATTTTGCCATTTTCAGTGAAGTGTTTTATAACTCTGTCTTTTATGACTATTTCTCTACAGTGGGACATGTGGAAATCTTAATGGGAGGCATCAGACTGCCAACTTACTGTGAATAGAGATCATTGCTCCAAGGAAGTAAAACACAGCAGTAAGTTGGAGCTTTTTGTTTCAGAAAAGGATCGATTGTCCTGTAGCTGCCAATTTAAGTACCTCAAGTAACTATGACTTAATAGCCTATGTCATCTTCAGCTATAAAAATATATTAAATTTCATCTAAGACAAAATACTTATTCCTGTTTTTAAAAAGGATTTTCAAAGAAGACTGCTTTAAAAATATAACCTACAGCATCTGTAATGTTTATCATGTACAGGTGCTATCAGTAGCAAATAACACCTCCAAAGAATATTTCCAACAGACAATGAAACAAATATCATTCATACAGCTTTTCATCTAACAGATACTTCCTGTCTTGAGACAGTATTTATTTACCATACTTTGTTATGGACTAGCACACTGCCTAGTTAATGTTCAATTATCACATCAGGAGGAAGAAAAAATCGTATTTCTATATGAGCTAAAACTAGATTGACTTTGAATCTCTTAACTGTCAACCAATTTTTCTCTGAAAAGGCTTGCTTTGCAGAGATTATAAAGTAGGTGTCATCCTTGACACTTGCGTTCTATATTCATCTGGCAGGCCTGGAAGAGAAGTGCCGCAGAATGTCGGGCAGGATGGTGGAGGGTTCAGCTGTCACGCTGCCTGCCTCCCTCACTTGCTTTGCAGGCAGAGACGGTGCTGTAAGTGTCAAAGGTTCTCTATTTAAACTCGCTGGCAAACAATGGAAGAATACTGGGAGAATATGTTAGCAGCCATTATGAACTCGTCTCTAGTATCAGGTCATCCTGACACTTATTTCTGGTTGTTAGAAACAAAAGCCTTGATTCTATTGAAATATAAAAAAAAAAGAAAACCCACATGATATACCCCCAATCAGATTTACAAGTTCAAGATTTACTCTGGGAAAATCCAGTGTTAAGAATACATAGAGCAAAGCCCTGCTTTCTGTCAGAATGACAAACTAGAAAGCCACATAAAATTATGTTAATCTCTTACTTCAAATCTCCTTTGTACAATCGCATACCGCTGCTTTCCGTGTTTCATTTAAGTCACGGAGTGTACCAACCACTTAATCAAGCTGCATTCCTTAAATTTCTGAGAGATTATGTGAAGACATTTGGTTTAGAAACATGAATTTGCCATTTCACTGCCCTCACCCCAGTGACACCTTAGTCAGAAGCTGGTGTGTTTGGGGCTGCAGGCAATGAAACATGTATTTCCCCAAAGCAACTGATTCTACCAAGCAGAAATGAACAGGAAATGATAAAGTGTAGAGAGAAAAGATGAGCATGGCCACAGCTTGCCTTTCCAAAACAGAAAATCTTATCTCTTTCAATGCCTTATTTAATTTTAATTGTAAAGAAGGATGTGAAGAAAATTAAAATCTTTGAAAGATGTTTAGAAAAGTCCTGGGTAATTGTCTGCATCAAAGATGACCAATTGCTTCACGGCTGATTTCATTTGAAAGGCTTTTCTGACTCTGTGCATCCCAGAGGCTGGATGAAACTTTGCAAATAGATCTGGACAAAGTACTCCAGAGCAGTAAAGAAAAGAAGGTTATCCACCTTGCAGCCAGGATGAGGACTGCGCCACTCTGAATTTTGAAAAAGGCGTTATGCTTAGATCTTGCATCTAGGATTGTATCAGGTCACACATTTTATAGCTGGTGACAGATGTGGACTTAATGATAGTCGTGCCAGCTGGTTCATAGGAGTAGCAAGCAAAAAACACAGCACAAATAGCCCCAGGTTCCATTTACCTGAGCAACAACCCAGCTCTGAGTTTCTGATGACAGTCTCAGCACAGGCACTGCAAGCTGTTAGCGGCGTTCTCAGATGAGCATTAGCAAACCCAGGCGCAATTCAGTGTAAGAGCAACGAGCTTCCAAATTTGAAATTATTCAACTGACAGGTGTTTAGGTAATGACCTCTTCCTCTGGTTCTAAGGTTCAAGATTTATGGTGTTTTGTGCCACGAGCAGAGCACTAAAGAAAAAAAATTGCAACTTTCGGAGCTCATTCTCATGTTTTCTTTTAAGTCCATTCATCAGTAAGTGCCATTCACCAATACGAAGTCCTATTAGCCATCCTTCCAAGGAAAATGCTATTATTGCTTATTCTTAAACTACTGAATGATGAAAATCAGACCACAGATTTTATTTTATTGAGTTTGAGGTGTTTTCCAGTCCTGTTGATTAGGGTATAATTCAACAGTATTTTACACAATTCGAATACCTTTTTGTCACGTGCCTGCATAAAGTCTGAAGGTTGTTATTAAATGAAAGAGGAAGAAGGTAATTATTAAATCAATGGTATAACCCTTGTGATTTGATTTTCATCTCCTCACAGGCATTACAATGAGGAAACTTAAAATGAAAACCAGAGTAGGCAATACAAGAAAGTCATGTAACAAGTAACAGAAATCCATGTAGGTTATTCTCCCAAATGCCCAGTCAGAGGTCTCAGATGGCTAATGTGGTTGAAATGTGCAATTCAAAGCTACAAATTATGTGTTTATGAATCTGGACACGTTCATTGCACCTTGGAAGCAGCTGTGTGGGTAGGGAAAAAAAAAAAAAGACAACAGCAAACAGCATATCTGATTCCAGCTAAACAAGGTTGCAAACTGAATTATCTATTTTTTCTCACAGAACTGAAAGATAGTACACTGCAAAGCTCCCAGTAATCATTTTAAATGTAATGAAATCTAATTAGGATTACATTTTAATGGTAATCTGGGAATATTACATTTGCATTGGCTATCCAGAGCACTGATTTACCCACCTGTATGGTACAATAGTTAAGAGAGGAACGAAAGTTTAGTTACCTTATGTTACAGCTTCACATTTCCACCAACTTTACAGGCCAGATCTTGAAATACACAGCCCCCAGTACTAAAACCACCTATGTGCATGATTAATTTTAGGGATATTGTCTTATTCCATGAATTTCAACACACAGTGCTTATGTTTTCTATTGAAAAGTTATGTTTATGTGGAACTGAGGCATTGATTGCTACAGTAGAAAACTTGCTTATTTCATATAACATACTTATCCACAAATGCTTCAAATTGTAGTACAACCATTTCACAAGCAACCTTCAAAAACAATGCAGATATTTTTGCATAAACTCAAGGTTAAGACACAATGTGTATAACCCCCACCTTTTGGTCTCCTCAGCAGTTCCCCACATAAAATCAGACATACCATTTGTATTTGCAAAACCATTTTTATCTGGTCATATAAAAGTCTCCTTGTTTTATTATCAAGCAGGGACTGTCCCTCCAGTATTTTCAGCAATACATGTCAAGATAGCTTGGTTTCCCTATTCTCTTCCTCCCTTTGGAAATCCAGAGTTGCTTTCCCCCCTTCCTCCTTATTCTCAACATCATGGTAGTTCAGTTTCTTCTAAAGATGTTAATCCTCAGATATATCCTCACCTGAACATGATCACTTGCTGGACAATATTTTCCTATCATAAAATCTCCAATGAGATATCTCATACACAAGCTCCCCAGTAAGAGCATAGCTGTCTACTTCCTTGCAAACAAGATGGATAAATTTCAAAAAAAAAGTGGCATAATAACAGTGATGTCACTATCTTACAGAATTATGGTTTAGGGATGATCATAGAGGAAAATTATATATAGCTTGAAGAAGCTGGGGAAAGATGTAGAGCTATCACTTCATTTGCCTATTGCCTATTAGTTTAGAGTCCCAGTCCCCCATACAGAAACTATATCCAAGTTTCTACATTAGGAATAAGCATGAATGAAGTACAAGGATCTTAAGTGATCAGCTGCCCCACAGCAGTGTCATTTCATCATCACCCAAAACCTGCAAATCTCAAAACTCCCAATTTCATAAATGAAAATATTCTGTACATGATGGGCAGGAGGAGGGGAAAAGAAGGTTCCATATATAATTTTCTCTCTTAGCAGAAGAATGTCAAACAATTACAAAACATAGAAGGCCATCAAATTAATGTATCCCTACCAGCCCTTATTACAAACGCACCATTTGAAAACTCTTTCCTAAGGCAGCACTATGACTTATTTATCAACTGATTGTTTTTGTCAGGTTGATTTTTACCAAGAAGCAACATCTCCAATTAAAAATAAACAAAATCATGCTCAGAAGTGAGCAAAAACATTTTAGATTGCACTTGGAGAAGCATACAGATTTTTATAATGTTCTGATGTTGAAACACATCTATTCAAGCTGCCTTAGTGAAACACAGCAACTAGCAGAATTTCATATCAGCATTCCAAAAAGTACTTGCTCAGCTGGCAGTGGCCCTCCAGGTACCCCCTTTAGGTACCATGCCACCCATGCAAAAGAAGGAACTGCACAGCTTCTCCCTGATATGGGATTAAAGCCACAGAACACAGCACATGAACCTACTCAAGGGATAAGATGGACAGGAATGATGCAACTATGCAGGTAAAACAAATAAATTCAGCTTAAGCAAAGCACCTGCACCTCCTACAATAGATTAACATTTTTGATTAATGCCCTTCTTGGTTTACTTTTGCCCTATATTCATCTGTGAAGAGAAAGAGACTTCTTAGCCAAATGACAAATTTAAATAAATTATTCTGTTCTGCCCTGAAATGTCAGTTTGAAAAAAGAAATGCACATGTGCTCAGACAGATTTATTTCACAGTGAGAAGGTGAATTTTCAGACAGTCCACAGCCCAATGTCAGCAAAGGTCCTCTGGAAATAACAGGAGTTGTGCACGTCAAAGCCATGCAGGCTGCACCCCACAATTTGCAGTTCTTCACTGTTACATCAAACTTTTTTACTATGCTTGATATAAACAGCAAAACAATGGAAGTGCTTAAGAGATTTACTTATGATTTTAACATGCTACTGGAATCACCCAGGGATTTTGTGGAAAAGATGACAAGATGCTGAAGGACAAATGTAACCTAGGGTTCTCTATTGGGAGTTTCCATCTCACAGTACAGTTTAACAAAGATCCCAGTAGCAAATTCTAAGATTTTAACTGAAGGCAAGGAGAATTATTTTTATACATCACACAGTCTCCACTTTATGAGCTGCTGGTTTGCATACAGGCAATAAGAAGCCCTTTGACTAAATACAGACATTGGAATAAGTGTCAGTTAGCAGTAATTTCATCAGCAAGTGTTCTTGCCCATGCAAGTTAATGAAGAAAGATTATTTAAAGATAAGAGAACAGAAAAAGGAAGAAAAAAGTGAAAAAGGAGAAAAGAAAAAGACAAAGAAATCACAATGTTGCACAGAACCAAAACACCCAATTATGCTTTGATCACAGCTTGAATTTTAAATGTTACTGCCATCATTATTTTCTATCGCACAACTTCTTCCAGTGATTACTTGATGTCTATGATGTATGTCAGATATATAGAAAACCAAAGCATGTTATAGGCAGTAGTAGCTTATCTTGCAGACAATAAAGCCCATCTCTCAAACATCATTGAGAATCCTGTCAACAAAGCAGATCAAGCACTGAGTGGAAATGAGACATAATGCTTAATTCCCTCACTCGGCATTTTCCTGCTTGTCAGAAGCACTTCTCTTGGGTGGGCTGACAAGGTGCAAGGTAATTTACAGATCCAGGAGTCATCAACTGCATCCAAATAGCACTGCTCCCACGTTAATTAAAAGGAGACTGAAAAGTGAAGTTCAATCAGAAATAATAGTGAGGGAAAAAAGTAACTCAAGGAAATGTTGACTGTTATGAAGAGCAAACAACGAAGCGATCATCAGATCTTCCTATCAGTCAAATTAGTGTTGTTTCCAGATTAAAGAATTCAGAAGTGTTATACTGAGCATACAGACAAGGTTACTTTCTATTTAGCTGGGAGCATCTGATTAAAAATGGTATTAATTTCCACTTTCACACTCATTTAATCTAGAGTATTCAAAGCTACACGTGAACACCAGACATTATGGTCTAAGACTGGAGGGCAGAAAGGAGCCCCACACCAAGCTCTCTGGAACATGGAAGCTTCTCTCTTTTGATGGGATACTCTGCAAGTGAGCCCTTCGTCTGCTTGCAAAATGAAGCAGCTATCTCACAGGTCTTCTGGGTACTAGGACTGTTACCTAGAAGGAAACTGAGGACCAAGGAGCTGTCCCAGCTCTCTAGATGCTGTAAACACTTTCTGACTGAACTCACAAGTGAGCATTTACGGTATCCAACAAGCTACTTAGAGTCCACAGAATTAATCACATATATGTGCCCTTATTTCACCTATTGTTTCTGCTGTATAAAAATTGGCAAAGACCATAGAAAAGAAAGAGCCAGCACTTTGCATTTCTAACCTTCCACTATCCCCAGCATGGGGTGCAACACTCCGCTTAAATCTAGGCAGGCAAGTGCCCAGCAGATGAAGGCATCCTCGTGGGACTCAAAGGGGACCAGGCTGAAGTGCTCTCCTCATGTCTAATATGTAGGACCATCTCCTGTGACACTTTTGGCGTTCTGTGGCATATGCTGTCTAACAACCTGATATTATTTTGTGTTATCTAAACACGTACTCTAAGTAATATTTTTTCTAATTACTGCTTTTTTTTCCTAATTAACTAATATTTTCTAATTAACTAATATTTTCTAATTAACTAGTTTTTCTATTAATTAATTTTGTACTACAATTCACAGACACAGCAGAACTCTCAAGAACCTACGCAGTTGCAACACAGGTTCAATTAATGTTTTACAGGATAAAGAAGTTAACAGGATAAAAGTTAACTAAGCTCCACTTCCTTGCTTTCAGAGCCGAATAATTTTTAATAAATTTTTGAAATAATACTGGTATCTGACTTCAAAACTAAACAATGAATTATTGCAGATACAAAAGAAAACAAACACTGCCTTAATATTGTTTTTTTCCTTGGAAATATATTTATTTGCTCTACCTAGCTGAAAGATTGATTTTCTTGTTCTCTTACCACTTCCCACAAGTGATCAAAGTTGTTTGTCATGTGTCATCATTTACCCAGACCAGTAGGGTGTACCTCAACAGTCTACCCCTTTCAGATCACTCATGTCTGCTGAAAAGATGACTTATTTCAAAAACCTCAGTGCTTGGTAAAAATCAGGTCTTTCATTTACCCCTTCTCCAGATTGTGGATTCTCAGAGCACACAACCTCATTTAGATCCTGTTTTTCTTGAGAGGAACATGCTGTTTTTCAATCTCAAACTGATTCATCTCTTTCACATCATGCCTCCATGATACCAAAGAGTCTTAACAGTAAAGCAAAGACAAACACTCATTTAGTAACACATAAGCTTTGGGTACAGTATTAGGAACAGCACAGCTTAAGAAAAAAATAAAACTCAAAATTGTTTGACCTGTCAAAGGAGACGTGCACTACTTAGACATCACCGCAGACTCTTTCCAAGACCAAGCAATTTGTTGCTAAAAAACATATTTATCTTTGCAGCCCCTTTAGCCTATCAGTCATTGCTTTCTCTTCCATTCTGAGCTGTTTCCCTTCCATGACACCACTTGTGGGCTCAAAAATTAAAAGATAAGCCTATATATATCATGAATACATACGTATAGTAAAATATGGCCTCAGCAAACAATCACAATATAAATTAATAACTAAAAGATGAAATTTCATTTTATAATTCATTCTTATACTTGACCGCAAAGCACCTACCTGAACATGTCTCCTAAGCCTTTCAGCATCCCCTTCTTTGCCTTAATTTTATCCTTCTCTTTATCTCGATCTTTCTTCTTTTCCTTTACAGCCTTTTTTCTGTCACCTTTATCTTGGCTTCCATTCATCTGCCTCTCTAATGAGTGGGATGGTTGGTCACTTGCTGTAGACACAGATTCTCTACCAGATCTTGAGCTCTCCTCTGTGTCTTCCTCCACTGAAAGCACAAATTAAGAAAGATCATTGAGATAAGAACAAGCAAGAAGGGCAGGCTTTTTGGTATATTGTGTAATGTATTTTGAAACAGGATACATGTACAACCATAAAAAACTCATTTTTTCTTTTTCAAAAGCAGCATCTGCTCATGCGGGGATTTCCTGGAATGTTCACTTTGTACTATTAAACTCTTAAAAGCAAGGAATTCACCTTTGCAGAACACAGGATTCATGCTTTGTAGGTACTCCGAATAATGTATGGATTAATAAAGAGGATTAGCAAAGTAATGTTAATTGGTCCATTTAGTTTCAGTATTTAAATGAGTTGAGGACAGCCTTGGAAATATCTGCAAGAAGAAACAACAGCAGTGTAGCATTCCTTGTCAGTAAATTCTTAGTAATACGCCCATAAAATCATGAAAATCCGTAAGGACTGTTAACCCTCAATACAAGTTTTAACAGATTTTTTTCTTCTGCAGCAAGTAAAATAATGGTTGTGTAGCACAACTTTATTTCCTGGAGCAGTTTAAAACACATCATGCACCATGATTTTTATTCTTCATTGAGTGGGGGCACCCTGGGAGTTTTGGGTGGGGAGATTCCATCCAGCAGAGCAAATAAAATCATTTAAGGGCATATAACACATTTCTTCTCCATATCTAATCCAAGACCAAGATTTGGAGTATCCTAAAGTATATTCAAGGTTAGATTTAACAAAGAACATGCGTTTCAGAAAGTTTGAAACAAAAAGTACCAAAGGAAACTATCCATTCAAAACCTGAAAACTCCCTCAGTAGCTTAGTGAGAAAGAAATAAAGCACTTCAAGCTTGTGAGACAGAGTTCTACAACCATCCTGACTCAAAGCCAAGTCAAAAAAATAACACTTCATGGCTGGTGAAGCTGTGACCTCCCAGGAACTCTAATATTTTATATCATCACATTAAAAGTAGGGCTACACCATCTCCCAGTTTTCCAACAGACAGCACAAAGTAGCAATTAGGATCACAGAAGCCCACTTCACGCTCTCTCCTGTAGCTCTAATGAACACAAAGACTCCGCACAACTTTTGGCAGTGGAAGTTGAAAAATACAGTTTTGCTTTGTAGTTAATAAGATTTGGAAATGGCCATGGTTTCTAGAAGGAAAAAAGAATAATTTTTGAGTTTAGCATATGCTTACTACTTCTTTTTATTATTCCTACTAATGTTGTTGTTTCTAGACCTCAGTAACTCTTTTACAGCCAGCAGAAGTATGTAATGCTTCACAAATAGATATAAACTAATGTAGAACATAAATTTGCTTTTCTTAATCATCCTACACATTCACCTTACAAGTAATTTATTGAATGTGAAAAGTCTACAAATCACTGACTGAAAATCATTTGGTATAGTCCGTTCTCTCTCTCAGATATTTTCCTGCAAAATACTGTTTATTCATTTTTATTACAATACACAGACCTGTTCAATAGACTTAGTACTTATTCAATAAGTATCCCAAGACTTCTATAAGTATTCTCCAATTCTGGAATATCACATAAATATATTTCAAGGAGATAAATCTCAACATTAATACTGAATCTCATCTCATACTCTGAAGTACAAACCATTACGAAAAAAAAAGTAAAAAGGGCAAGTCTTAGCATTTCATGTTAACTTGTCTTCAGGACTGCCATGAGTTAAGTAGATGATACAGCTTCTCAATTGTAGGCAGAAGTTTAATATTTGGGTAATTCTATTTTAGAAAATGAATAGACCTTTCCCATATATGCTCTGTACTAGCTGTACTCATACTTTTTTTGGTCACACTGTTTCTTAATCAATGTCTGGGATGATATTTAGTTATTATTAAAAGAGTAGTCGAAAACCACTTTAGAAAAGAAATGCTAATTTTTTGCATGTTAATTTATAGCTACAATCTGTTCCAGTTAAAACCAACTAGACATTTAAAAGATTGTACTTGCAAATGAATATAATTAGTAAAAAAAAAATGCATTAAGTTTCTAAGAAATTCTGAAGTCAAAGGCTTACTTGGTACTTCATTGCTAGACTTTTAAAGATGAATCAATCTTGACCTATGGTTGTTCACATTCATATAGCAGTAAATTAAATTAATTCTAAACATATATTAAATGTATTCTGCTATGCTGAACATTGCATTGCCATAACAATACTTCCTCTTATTATTTATTCTGCATATTCTATGGAGACAACATTGCCTCCTTCCCACATTTGTGCTGCAATAAATCTTTGTCTCTCATATCCAGTTCACATGCAATTATCTCTACATATTAGAGTGAGGCTTGTGAACCAGGATGCTTGTTCTCCTGAGGTAAACACTAGTATCTCTACTGGAGTAAATAGTTTTCCCATTTTACTTAAAAGGACTCAACACGAAGAAATTTGTTTCACTTTTATGCAGCACAGTCATTCTGCAATTAACATACACCTAATTACTAGTGTTTAGAACAAATGCAAATGCTGCTCAATTAAAATTCAAGCCCAGGCTACAAATGAAACTTCTAATTTTTGTTGAGTTGCAGTAATGACATTAGGTTACCGCAAAATGCAGAATGTATTTGTTTTGGTGCTGTTATTTCCTTTCTTTCTGGCAACCTCCTGCCTCCCCATTCAGGGTGCTGAAGCCAAAAAAAATTAAATTGGAGTATACTTTAAACATCAATTAAACCTGAAAACTAGTGTCATTTCACGAACCACACTGTACTACGGAGAACTACACAAACAGGTATTATGAAGCTACTCTCCTAATTAGGCCATAAAATGGAAAAGATGCACATGAGGAATCAAAGCTACTTAATGTGAAGTTATTTTGCCTCTAAGCTTCTAGGCCTCTTGTTGCGATATTTAATACAGCCCTAGATTCCAGCAATTAAGATTCAGCAAAAGATTAGAAAGCTTTGTTGATCTCTCCAAACCCAAATGCCTTGTTCTCATTCACGACACTAAAGTCAGCTACTTCAAATACTAAGAAAAAAAAAAAAGCAGGAAAAATGATCAGTAAAAGCTGAACACCCACACCTTTCCACAAATGTTACTTCTTTACAGCCATTAAAACTCGTACTTTTTAAAATGTTACCCCAGAACCGGTCACTGCTATGATTTTCATCCTACATTTAGTAATTTAATAGCACACTGTTCCAAGGACAGCAATCACATTCAGAAGTGAGTCAGTCTCTTTGCTACATATGCCACCTGTATTTTTTATAGCTTTTGTACACAGGATGATGACATGTTAAGAGTTCCTCTATACAATACATTGAAATGCTATTATTTGCTATTGCAAAGAGGGAAGAAAGAAACGGTCTTAACACTGAACTACTTGAAGGAGAAAGGGGAAAAAATTCAAGTAAGACAAATGGATCCAATCTCAAGGGCATCAGCAAATTGACCACCAACATGTTTGCCTGAGTTTTATAATGAGAGAAAGGCACATTTTAATTTCAAACGATTATGGAATAATTAAATACAATTAAAAAAATCTTAGGCAATGTTGTTATGGTAGCAGTGAGGCACTAGTTACGTTAGGACCAGATTGTTAAATTAACTTCTACATATTCGTATGTGCCCAGGCTTTGTCCAGCTGAAGGTGCCATTTGGTAAATTCTGTGGAACCTGAGGCCACGTATAATTTACATAAGTGGAGCAGACCGGAGTGTTTACAGTTTTAAAACAGATACAGACATGTTTTTAGAAAGACAGACCGAGAACCTAGCATTTTTGGTGGTCCCAGGCAACATACGGTCGGTGCAGCTCTTATGCTCTCACTGCCACCCTGAGAATGAGAAGACCTCAAGTACCAAATTCTGTTCAACCAACTTACTATATCTGCTTTGCTACTCATCTGCTTCCATTAACCTGGTATTGCAAAATTCTGAATTACTTCTTAGATGCTTTATTATAATATATGAAAACTATCAAAAACAAGAAACTCAACAGAACACACTGTTCTATGCACATAACTTGGTCACAGTCTGCTCAGCCCTTCTTTACCATGCAAAATTTGAGAACAGTCTCCCGTGGCTCTGAGATGGCTTTTGTTTCACCAGTGCTAGACAACTTCACCTATCCAGAGAGATGAGGGGAAAGACTCACTCCACAGCATTTCAACTTCAGTCAGAAGGCTTTGTCTGGTGTCTACTGCTCCCATGCAAACGATACAAATAATTCCTTGCTACTGTTTGTGCATTGCATCAACAAGCTGAAAACTCCTTACAGTAATCTCATAAACCTAAACTCACTTAGGAATTTTTAGTGAGAACAGTTTTGCTGTATTTTTGACCATATGAAGATAAACTGTTTGTAACTTCTGGATAAGCCTTGGATATCTGATGCGCAAAACAGAATATTACTACCAGTGGACTCACACCAAACAAGGCTTTTAGTAAAACATGGTCTATGTCCCAACAGACCACAGGCATGCAATCTGGGTGAATGATCAGGATCACTACACAATTTTTCATACCTGTTCTTCTACTGGTCAGAAAAAGATTGACAGGCAATAGCATCAGACCAGCATTTAGCCTCACTGCTGCGTGAAATTGCTAGGTTGCTGGAAAAGCGAAGCAGAATTAATTCTGTTCGTAACTACCTTTGAGAAAAGTGACTGGCAAAATGACCTCTCTTTCAAAAAAAGCCAAGAATTAAAAAAAAATAAAAGAGTGATGACACAAGCAGCTTATAAAAGAATATCAGGAAATGATACTTATGAAACAGTTTTTCAGAAACTAAGAAGTTTTAAAAAGAGCAGAGAGTGAAAATTTTTTTTCCAGGCCTTTTCTGTCAGCATTCAGGTTAAATATTTTACAACTTCAATCCTCTCACCATCATCTTCATTCACAATCTTCTAACTAGCTGCAGGTTGATTAAAAAAAATTCTGCTGGTGTGTGACAAGTTGAACGTAGTACAACACAAAGGTTAAAAATTCAATGATTTTAATACAACCCCTGATTGAGGTAATTTACCATTCATAGTATTTTCATTCAATACAAGTTGTCATTTTACCAGCCCATTCTTATATAGTTCAATAATGATAAGGTTAGCTTTGAAGTGTTTCTTTTATGTTAATGACATTCTCCACATGTTGGGTCATACTTTGGGTTAAAGAACTGAAAATGTAAATGAATGCCTATTAGGGTAGGTAATAGCTGATCATTAACTTTATATTTTATTAGATCTGCCTGTCTCACTCACTTTAATTAAAGGACAGTGATTTCTTTCCCCCCCCTAGACACTACAAATGTAATCGTTCAAAGTTAGATGCACATATTTTTGTAACATAAATTCATTGGGTTTTTTGTCTTTCTGCATATTTTTTTTTCTAATTTACATTAGTAAATTAATTAGCTGTCTTACAGAAAAATTTCATAGTAATTTAAGTAACCACACTCCTAATAATGTTATTTCCTTATTTTAGAAAGACAGGAAGCTGCTGAATGTTGCAATCTGTTAATGCATATGAAGGGAAAAAGCCTGAAAAAAAACAGATGAAGAGAAGTTAGGTCTATTCTTTTAAAACCCTAAAATTATCTTCTACTACTTTTAATCAATTTCAAAAGGCATTAATCTATGTTGTTAACATTCTTTGTGTATAGCAATGGTTTACTTACAAGTTTCCATGCCTTCATCATCATCATCTGCTACAGGTTTATCATATGATTTGTCTATGGCAGCTCTGAAGCTTTCATTGCAGCCTCGTCCTCGGATAATTCGCGGGCGCGGGCGGTGGAAGGGAATATCACCATTCAGAGTCACCTCAGCAACGGCTGTCTGTAGGCTTTCTAATGAGCTGGATTTCTTCAAACCTAATGAAGGCCCCACATCTCTGGTTGGGGAACCTTAGTGATTTAGAGGGGGAAAAAACGTAATTAGAATTAGCATTGAGAACTGCATGCTTGATTATGCATATCCATCCTGAAAGTCTGTGGGGACACACTTAACATTATTCACATCATCTCTCAATAATCTGCAGGGAATTCTCTGCAGATTTGTTGGTCTCACAAGTGAATAGTATGTCAAGTCACAGTCAGTGAAACCGACAACATTAGTGATGTCTGGATTTTCAAATCAGTGAAGAGAGACCAACATCCATTACTATTATTTTAACAATTGGAATGATAAAGTAATCACAGGGCTTTAAAAACACAGCTCATATAACCAGCAGAGATACATATCTTCTTGCATCAAACAAAACTATTAATTATTTTTGTTTTGAGCAGAACATTTAAACAGTAGCAACTGAGGAGCAGAGAGCAGATTATGGGCATGAGTCCTATTGTGTTTAGAGTAACGTCTTGCAAAGTAGCCTGACTTCTGGCTTCAAGGAACATGTTGATTGCTTTTAATCACGTTTTAAAGACTTGCATCAAATTGCTAAGGATTTCATAATGAAATATTTCTGAGAAATACCAGTTGATTTGCCAGGATTTTGTGAAGTTGGTCAAAAATAATTTGTGGAAAGAACTCATTTAGTCAGGCAATCGTAGTTTTCCAGATAGAAGAAAAACACGTTCCTGGCAGTCACCAGGTTGATGTCTGGGCAGCACTACAGCTGGAGCTGAGGACAGTTGTTATTGATACAGCATGTTCAGAGGTGTGCCAAGAAAGCCCCAGACAGTATTCTGCAATACCTTTTCCTTATCAAGACTGTTCTTCTCAAGTTTGTGGACTAAAGGTCAACCCTCTGGTTTTAGATACACACATTCACAATGCAAATCAGCTGACAATTGCAAAATTAGATCTCATATTATAGTTAAAACTGGGAGAAATCTTTCAGAGGAAAAAAATCATTGTATTTATTTGAAGTGATATTATTCAAAAGTGCAGTATAGGTTTGGCTAGATTTTCCATAGGATTTGGGGCTGGAGAGCAGGATGAGGGGGGACATCAGCGTCATCATAGCCATATTTCCTGAAATTATGAGACCAGAGACCTCACCTAGAATACGGAAACCTGACTTTTTCTCTACCTAGTGGGAACAGAACAGAGTGTTGTAGCACCATGGCAGTCCCAGGTGGTGGGTTGCTACTCTGTTAATATCGTGACAGAGCACACAACAGGGCACAGAGAGATAAATTTCAAAGCCAGTCAGCGCTGACAGACAGAGTCAAGAACTGAACCCTCAAGAATAACAAACCAATGAACAATACATTTGTAATCAAGGTCTGGTGTAAGTAATGCAATAAAAGAAAAATATTTTTTTTAAGTATATATCTCAGAATAATACAAAGCTCTGGAGACAATCCCTATTCTGGTAAATACTAGGAGGGAGAAGAGAGAGAGGATCTGCCACTGTTCTTTAAACAAAGCTACATGAAGTTACCTTACATTGTGGAAAATCACTACTGCACTACTAAACCCAGCTTCTGTCACTACAAGTGTTGTAGGAGGAGGAAGGGTGTTGCTGGACCTAAAGAAGGGATGTCGAATAATAGCGTGTCATTTACTAACTTGGTATGAGATACTGCAAGGCAGCAAACAATTACATTTTCTACTTAGCTATTAAAAGTTTGAAGAATTACATTAAACTGAAATCCCTCAGATCAAATAAATTCAAACAGCTGCTGTCAAACTATTCCCCTTCAGCTGTCTTACTGATAAGGTGAACTTGTAAATAGAAACAAAACAAAAATCCTCTTTCAGAGGTCTACACAATTTGTGCAGTTTGGTTACCCCAGAGGTCCCAGAGTCCTGCTGCTTGGACCCTTGGCCAGAACTAAACACATCCCAAAAATGAGAAATTTTATCTTAATGAACTCACACCTCCTAGGAGAAGCGCCCCTCACTCACAGTCTGTACTGGCTGGAGGGCCAAGGGTCACGAGGGTGGTTGGGTGATTGGGGGTACAGTGCAACTGCTGGGGTGAACAAGAGCAGCCAGCTGGGACAAGGGGGGGTTGATGGCTTCCCAGCTGTGCAAACAAACTGCAGTTCAGGTTCACCAAACTTGTGAGCATGGGCTAAAGCCTAAGGCAAGTTTTTTTACATAACCCTCTCTTTACCAAGTAAAAGAAGTCCAACTTAGATAGTGCCCTATAAAATTATCCACTTTCTAGTACATGTCAAAATCTGCTATTCCTCCACTAATGCCTGCAGTACACAAGAAATGAGATCTTGTCCTGTTACTTCTTGAGATTGTTTTTTGTTAAAAAAATCCATGAGGCAGGAAAAAGGAATGCAACATTCTGAAGGAAAAAAAAGAGGAAACAGGACAATCATATATAAACCAGCTGTTTGACAGATTCAATTTCATATACAAAAGGAAAGGGTATCCTCTTACACGGCAACTTACTGTAAACTTCCTTATTCCAGATTTTGCTTTGCAACCTTGAAATAAAATGCTCATATATCTTTTCCTAATTACTGAGTGGCTCTTTTTCTAAACAGTAATTATAAAGAAGGCATTTATGTGCCCATTTACGTTCATAAAGGACATTAAAAACATGCCATTTCCTGCCACCCAATACAGATCTTTGTGAGAACTGTATTTATGTAAGTTGTGTTTTCCCAAAGGAAAAGCTAGATGGGATATGACCTAATGCTCCTTGAGAACTGTAAAACTAATAATGGATTACAGAAATGATAGGAATATTTTTTGAACTTGGGTGGCCAAGAACACAAATGTGGACAGGTTGCAGAATTTGACAGAGGGAAATGTCCTTTCTCAAGAAATTTAAGCACTGCGATCGCAAAGCTAGGTATATTATAATACTTTCACTATCTTCTGTGGCCACTTCATAGCAAATCTACTATTTTCAAAATGTATAGTTAAGCCTTCCTATACATTTGAGTTCAGAATTTCTTACTAGAATTCACCAGCTAGATAGTGAGCTGTTTACCCATAATCTAGTGAGAAACAGCAAACTTTCTTTAAAATTGATTCTGTTTAAAATTTATAAGTCACATCAAAACCTTGTTTTCTAAATACAAAAATGTCAGCATTTTCTTCCAGCCTTTACAGCTCTGGTGGTAATCATCAGAAATGTTATCTGCTCAGAAGAAGTTCTACTTCTATTTTGACATCAGAATTTAAAGTAGAAAAAAAAGAAGAGAAAAAGACACATCTACCTAAAGCAGCTTTATATGACTAAGGGATAAAAGGGATTCTTTTATCGTTTTTAAAATTTGAAGTTCATCAAAATTTTCCTTTCCAACAATTAGATCAATAAATATCCTTTTGAGGAAGATTCATCCCTCATACCACAGCAGTCCTTCTCCGTGACTGCCACCATGTGCACAGCCTCCCCTGAACACTCCACTTACACACATGGCTCAGCTTCACATGCCCCACACCCCTACGCATCTTTCAAGGGCTTTGTAACATGTTCACACCACCCTGCCAATCACAGTCCCTGCCCACCACACATGCATCCCCACTCCCTGTGTCCCCAGCCGGCCAGCCCTTGAGAACAACAGCCGAGCCCTGCCCTTCAGGCCATGCAACCACCTTCTACTCATGCATGACTCTACTGGCAGTGTTTGCATCTGCTCTCGCGTGGCACAGAGAGCCCCCACCACATAACTTTGCAACACAGAGAGATCCAATGAGACATTAGATTACATAAAGTGCTCCCTGCTCCCCTCATTTTTTCCCCTGTACTGTTGGTGTTTAACAACTCCTTGTGCCTCTACTTCTCTCATTTTCTGTTAAGTATTTATTCTGCACCACAAATCCACTTGGGTCATTTGCAAAAGCAAAAAGCATGGTGTCAAAGGATATATGATGCTTCCTTTAGTGTTTCCTTCAGCGATTAATTTCAAAGGTTATCAAGAAAACCTTTCATCAGCACTTTCTTTCAAATGATTTAAAATGACCATTTTGATTCTTTCTGAAACATTATTTTTATTATTTCTCAGCTTAAATGCTATCAGCAAATGATGCCAAAAACTTCCCTCAATTTGATTAAACCAGTTTTGCAAAGGCATAAAGTCTACTCTTTAAACTCTTTCTTAAAGGACATTAGCAGCAAGTCTATGTACTTACTAACATCTGCTCCATTAGATTTGATAAATTCTAGTTCAATTCATGCTCTAAAAGAGTAATGTTTTGGCTGGGGATAGCAGGGGAGGAATAGAGCAAGCAACTGCATCAAGAATAGTTTTGGTTACGTTTAATAAAACTGTTTAAACAGCACTGGGTAAAAATAAATAAATAATTTACATAAATGTTTTTGATTTTTTTTCTTTCTTTTTCATTTTCACAATATATACATGGAAAAATAACTACCTAGACCTATAGCATGCCTGGGACGGAATAAATGAGCCATGCTCAATTACTACTGAATGTACGTCTAACCTCTAGGATGAACTGTAAACACTGCAAGGATTAGGCATTTCAAATGAACTATAGAAAGAAAAATAATTAAAAATCTATTATAGTAACTAGGGTTAGTGAGTTTTACACTCTCTTTTTCAGCCAATACTATTAAGTCCAACTTTGACTGTTGGACAACTGTTTGTTTTCATTTTTTCTAAAGTAAATACATGCTGAAGTTTTCTGGTTTCTAGAGTTCATTAAAACACAGTTCACCACACATCTGAATATTTTTTTTTCTTACAACCATATATTTTAAAGCTAAACTACAGTAAGTGGTTTATTTAACAACCACATCCATCTTCAGCAATGAGAGAAATCCAGTGTTTATATACAAAATCTGTTTAAAAGCACACAAGATAAATAAAGTAAAAGTACAGTAAAAGGTGCTTTTCCTATTTTAAAGCCACTGAGATTTCTGCACGCAAAAAATGTAACTGCTTAGTCCAGATGGTTACGGTCACGTTCTTTAATACAAGTTTTCTGACTTGTCTCTTTTTTGGAATTTAATCCAGGTGTTACACATAGAGAAAAACTACACTCGGTTAATACCACCAAAAACCTACACACTTTTAATATCTAAGCATCACACTTTACTAAAACATACCAGTTTTACACCATTCCAATCTCTTTCCATTCAACTAGGCAGGCTAATGAGAAAATGAAAAATAATTTACAATAATTTTGAGTTTGATCTGTAACTCCTTTTTATGTGAATAATACTCTGGGGTGAAAGTGGTTCTTAAGCACTGATTCTTATTAAAATCTTTAATACAATTCATACATTCACACTCTGATGGCTTTAAACCTTTGAAACATTCATACATTTTAATTTTGTGTACTTATTCTCAATTTGTAAAGCTGTAAGTCTGTGGCCATATTCTGCAAAATTTTAAGAGGCAGAAGTTTTAGCTGTTTAAATAAAAATCATAATCTTCTCACTTGGTTACTTAAAGCTTTTCAGTATTCCTACTCATGTTTTAAAGCATGATTAGTTTAAACAGAGATACAGTTGTGAAATATTAACAGTCAGTTCTCTATGGAATGCCCTACTACCCAAATCCTGATAAAATAAATAATAATTTCAGGTTAAAAAGGTGACTTCTTCCTAATTAGAGCTAAGTAATGTTATAGTGTCCCCTGAATCTAGCCTTATTAAAATAGCATTCCACAGGTCAAAAGCTAACTTATATTAATAAATCATAAAGGTTCATAATTATTTTAACTACTAATAAAAAATATGCTTTGAAAGCTATTTTTCATTATCATTGCGTGAAATGTTACAATCAATGCTATGTGGAAAAGATTCTATTTACATATTCTTTTGTTCTGTTATGACGCTCAGGTTGCAGCTCCAAAGGCAAATCAACTTGCACTAATAATCTTCGACTCAACTAACAAGTGGATACCCACTTAATCCAAAGGTAGCAGTTTCTAATTAAAATAATTATTTCCAAGCACTGTGTTAGCACTGAAATAGCCAAACATTCCACTTTTGTACATCATCTCTCTGTACATTAGAGTTTGAAGCCAGGAAGAAATTTTCCAAGATTTTTTTGAAAGGATGAAAAATCCAAACAACTGTGAATACTTATGAGTTCAAAGTGCAGAAACAGGTGTCTACCAACAGTCACATGTATGACCTTGATGAACTACCCTCCTTTAGATATTTATCTCTATAGGGAATTTTTTTTCTGTACAACTTGATTATTCACAACAATAGAAAGCAGACATGCAAGTACTGGAATATTCATGTTTTCATGCAATTTGACTGGCAGTTCTGTAATTGTGGTAAGCTGCTTTGACCAAGGTTTCTATAGCAACAGCCTTACTGTCAATTCTTACCTGTTTTCTGGTCATCCATTGTACTGAGCTTAGTCTCGTCAGCTACTGTTAAAAGGTAAATGTATAACGGTTAGCCCAGTTAGTGCCCATGCCCCACATGCATCCAACATTCCTTCTGGTTTGCATATTTTTTTTCACGTTAGGGACCTTAGCAATGTCATACTTCATGCAAATAAACTGCAACAGTAAGCAAACATTCTGGGTGGAAATGGCAGCAAACTAGTAACCTTCATGCAATGTCAGTCATGTTCACATCACAGGCAGGTACAATATGTTATTTACATGTTAGCACATCACAACTAGTCAAGACAAGTCAAGACCACCAACCTTACTGTCTTGCGAGGAAGTTGGTGAATTAGGGATTGAAGTTAAGATATTCACAATTATTGTAAAGGAGTGAATCATTTTTATTATTCTGAGTAGGGAACTCTGTGTTTAAACAATGAAAACTCTGTGTTTAAGGTTACTAGAGTCTGCACGTCTGACTCTGAATTCAATGGCAGAAAAATTGATGGGCTGGTTAGCGATTACTTATTCTTGGTTGTTTTATCAGTTGAAATCATTATATCCAATTGCCTGTCTTAGCCACTGCTACTTTACAGGGCTTCTGATATAAATATTAAAACCTGGGTCTCAAACACATGTTAGACTAGCCTCATTTTCTAATGCAGAATGAACTCCTACCTTTAATATCTTAATCAAAATTCATCTACAAAATGAGAGACCACAAATGATCTTTACGGCTAATTGCTTTAAAATCATCAGCTGAGAATAAGCCTGTCTACCCAGAACTAAAGCATAGTACAGTTCTGCTCAGTTATTCTATTTGGACTGGTAAATGCACTTTTCACCTCCATTTTAATAAATACTTTTAATGTTTATGTATAAACACATATCCAGAGGACTACAAAATTTAAATGTATGCACATTTACAAACGGTACAAACAATACATAGGCCACCTGGACATTCATGTTAAGAATATTTTACTGCCCACCAGTAGATATTATGTGCAGTAATGCTGCATGTAAACAGTGTATGTGGAATTACAAAATGGATATACTTACAACATGAAAATCAGGTTCAAATAAAACAATTGAAAAAATATCACTCACTACCTAGATCCATGCTTTTGGATTTTCGTGTTTTAACAAACTCCAACTGACTGGCATCTGAAAATTGCTTTGTACGCTTTTCTGACATGCTCTGGCGTCCAAAACCCTCTCGCTGGAAGGCAAGCACTGGATCAACATCTGGACTAAGAGTGCTGTAGGAAGGGAAAAAAATCATGCAAACATTTATCAATATCACACAACTTTTCACTATGCAAAATAGCATTTATTTACCATGGGACTTCGACCAATGATAAAATGCACATTTTTAAATAAACCACTGCAAGCAGACAGTTACACACGATGGATTTGTTTTACTGCACTGAGCAATTCTAGTTAAAGAGTATCAAGAATTTCATTTATGAGCTTTGATGAAAGATATACATATCCAGGGCATTATATATATATATACATATATACTATCAGAATGTACAGCCCCCCACAATAATAATTTGAGGCAGAATGAGGCACAAATATATCCTGTTGATAGCAAATAATCAGATTTTTTCTTCATCACAAACCATTTTTAGTAGAGCATAAAGATATTGTCCCACTTGAAGTCCACAGAGCTTTAAACTTCTTTTAAAGCCTTTGCATCAAAATTTCTCTCCATTCCTGAAATTGCTTGTAAATTTTTCACAGCATCACCTGGTTTTAACCTGCCTATGACAAACACATTTTTACTCATCACTTCCGTACACAGCAAGCATTTGCCACAATGGTTCGACCACTAATCAGAAATGGGGGTAACTGGACTGAGTTTCAGTCTCTTCTGCAGGTTTCTTGCATCACCTCAGCTAAGTGAGTCAGGTTATTACCTATCTTATAGGAAAAAGATCACTCAAAATCCATCGTTTGATTCTTGCTGAACTTTAAGATAAAAAAAAAAGCTGAGATCACTAAATAGACTAAATGCCACTGAAAATATTGCGTACATGTATGTTACTGTTCAGTAACATGTTCCAACAGAATTATTTTCTACTTTAAGGGCTAAGTATAATGCACATCTCATACCTATCAAGAAACAGGTAAATAGTGAATTTCTGCAGAAACCAAGTTATACTTTTAAATCTGTAATGTTCACAATGTTTATGTATGGCATGTACTATAATTTATAGAAGCATCTCTGATCAAGAAACACTTGGATATCATGCACAACAGCGAAGAGAGGCAATGAAAAGTGTCCAAAGGCATCAAAGTACCATGAAGGATGAAAATCACTTATCCGCATTACCAGGCAGTCTAGAAGAAACTCAGTCTAGTAGTGGCAGATTTACAAATAATAAGATATGTGTATGTGACAAGCATATATACTTAAGTGAGAGCAGGATCAGAGCTTATATGAATAAAGTCAATGTCAAGTGCCTTTCGACTTTAATGTTTCTGGCTCAGGCTCATAATGTTTTACATTTAATTACTGCAACTATGTCAGAGATGTCTGCACAATTTAATAGAGTTTTGAAGCATATGCTTAAAAGCTCTGATGAATCAGAGTCTGAACTCAAAAATAACTATTTAGCCCTTACATTCATTCCCATAAAACAGGGAAAAATTATCTCCATATGATAGAAAGATAAATCAGACAGGGCCAATATACACTTCAGGCACTTAGACCAGCACAACGCATACCTGAATAAGAACTGCCTAAGTCTGAAAACGTCCTCCGAGTGACTCATCTGAACTTAAAGGGTTTCAACACCTTTCATAATCAGATCATAAATGGCTTTTCCAAGGCCACACAGGAGTTCCTGGCTCGCTGCTAGTCAGCCCTGTCTCTGAAGGCCAGAAAAATGTGGTTTTACTAAGTGAGAATTTTCTCTAGAATATTCACTTAGTTAAAGATGACTGGCTTCATCTCACCGAACAAAATGTATCCTGTGCCGCCTTCTTAAAAAAGAATGAATTTCTAAGTGTTTGTTTTGGCTGTAAGCTCCTTTATTCATATGAGCTTACTTTGATTCACATATCTAAAGCTTCTAATAAAGCTGAATATAATTTTCATGTAAATACAGCATGCACATATACATTTAACTTGAAATCCTGAGAACGGACTAAAACTCCAAGGTTAACTAAAACTTGAAAAGGCACCACAGGTCCCCGAGAGAGCAGTGGGGTCTGGACATGGCACCAGCAACGAGGAACTCTGCAGACTGCATCCCAGCACTTCCACTGACACCACCTTTAGGAGCTTTCCCTCTGCCTCCCTTGTCTGCCCTTATCACACCTACCTTCCACACACACTTACTAGGGCTATTATTACTTCCCCTAATTACATGTTTGCATAGTATCCTGCATACTAAAGGCACTATTTAGCACCAAAAATTATTTGCCTTCTGACATCAAGACATCTCGTACCTTTTTACTGAGGCCTATGTAGAGTCGTTTTCATGTCTTGCTTTCTATTATTTATGACACACAAGGGTGTTTCAGTAATTAAGGAGGGAGCAGATTACAGGAGTCTGAATGCATCTACATTGCCTAAAAGTATTCAATAGCCCCCATGAAGATTCACAACTGGAAAAGCCAATGAACATATAGGAGGAACTACTGCCCCTAAAATGCCTCATTTGAATATGTTTCAACTACATTAATAAAAGACAGAAGGTGAGTTTAGTGCAAGTCATTAAGCAATGCCAAATGCAATTTACTATATTCTAGCATACTTAACAAATAAGATTTCTGGAATGACAGCTGATCCTTAAAAGAATGTAACCGTCTTCTGACCCTCCGTGTTATTAAAATTCCACTTATTAATCCTGTCTTATTGCCCCTTTGTTTTCATAACATTTTCATCAAGGATTAGGGAGATATTGTGGGGCTGGAAAAGCTTACATTTTCTTCTGTGATTCAGAACAGCTGCCATTCTTGTTTGGATAACCCTTCATCCATATTCTTAGTTTTACCCTTTGTGCCTTCCAGCAAAATCATACAATGCACCTTCGTTTTACAAGTCTTCCTTCATCCATTAGTAGCAGGAAATTAATGCAACAATCTAATTCTACTGCTATTTACTTTCCTACAAATAGAATACATTAGATAGCAAGGCGCTGCACCGACCTACTCTTTTAAGTGCAATTGTATCTGAAGACCTTTACAGTCTCTCATACACACATTTAAACATTTTGAGCATGATGAATTCCACAATATCTAATTCCTGTTTCCTTTACTGTTATTTTCATTTTCAAAGAAGTATATGAATAACAAGATATGTTGCAAAAGTAAATGTAAAAGCATCTACAGATTTCAAATGAGCTCTTATTTCATGCTGGTTTTGTTCATATTCAGCTAAAAAAAATTCCCTCAGCAATAAGCTATTATGTGCAGCCTTGAATACTATTTTATTTAAATGTCTCAGATTTTCAGCTCTAAAAGCTTTTACGAAAGATAGATGGACTTTTCAACGGCCCAAATTACAGGTATAAGTTGTCCAAGAAAAGAGTTGCAACATTAAAAAAATGTAAATTAAGATGAAAAAAAAAGCTTTTATACAATCATTAAAACGCGGAACTCAGTTCCTGGAAAAAAATAAAATAAACTAATATAAAGGAAAGAAGAAGCTGACAGGTGCATATCAGCTGACAGGTACTATCGCTAATTTGTTAAGGTATTGCTGACACATTATTAACAGGCTCAAGAGCTAAGAAAAATAAGAAAATTCATATACTTCACACCATTTGTGGTAATTATCTAGCTTCAAGAAGTGGCAGTGTGTAGGGGTGGGCTTTTATTTTGCTATTACTATAGATAATTACAGGACTTGCGAATTAAATCTTAGATCTGTATTAATTTTACTAACTAAGCAATAAACAGTATTTCTTTGCCAGAAACCTAAGTCAGTCAATAATAGAGCTCAATGCATTTTTCATTAAGAGTCTTATCCTAAAATGTATAAAAGTAACTACGGAGTCAGCCTAAGATTCACAAAAATTATTTTTACTATAGATTAAATGTATAAAGTCAAGTCACTTTCCATAGTTTTATAGTACCATTGTATTAATAGGCTCTTAGATATACTGGAATCTAAAAATAAAATATTTGTTTTACAGATGTTGAAATATTTACGGTGATGTTTATAAACCCAAATTTTCAATTGGAATTATTCTTTCACCTTTGACAAACTCAAGTGTTTAAACCTTGTAAATTGTTTTTTCACAAACGTTATCTCAGTTGGCAACTAAATCAATATTAAATCATCAAATTAACACAGTTATATACTAATCTGGTCTTAATAACAATTAGTAACATTTCTACAAATGTGCTTTGATGAAGCACAAAACCGCAAGCAGAAGTAGGAAGTCTAACAAATTGTCTGTAGAGACTTCCTTCCTGAAACAGGGGCAACTACCAGTTTGGAAATAGTGAAATCTAAATGTGATGGGGGAAAAAAAAGGATTAATATTAGCAGTAGCCAAAAATTATACTAAAGAAAAAGATATAACTGCAGTCATCTCATTTTTCCTTCCACTAAACCATGCTCTTACCAGTCTGTTGACTCATTAATTGCAGCTTTAGCCCATCCACCAGCATCAACAGTGCCAAACCCGATATCATCGTGGGAACTGGATGACGACTGGTCAGAGAGATGAGGAGGGAGGACCGACAGCCTGTCATCTTCGATAATGACAGTGTCATCTTGGGGCATGTTCACTGTTGGAGACAGCTGATATTTACCTGAACAATAAAAGGGAGAAAACACCCAAAACCTAAATAATGGCAGAGAGTGCCTTGAATAATGTATAATCACAGCTGATAAAATGTCTTGTCAAACTGCAATGCTACAGATAAGAGTGGTACAACACAGATAATAAAATTAACTATGCCATACTTTATACGCCTCTTCCTATGCAGATGTCTGAAAAGTAATACACATGAGCTGTATCTGTTGCCTACTGCAAGATCACAGAAACACAGAAGCATTGAGGTTGGAAAGGACCTCTCATCTGACCCAATTTCCCTCTGCTCAAGCAGGGACACCTACAGCCAGCTGCCCAGGAACCTGTCCAAATGGCTTTTGAATATTTCTATTCTACCACCTCCCTGGACAATCTGTGCTCAGTTACCCTCAGAGCGACAAAGTGACTTTTGATGTTCAGAGGGAACTTCGCGTGTTTCCACCTGTACCTATTGTCTCAGTTCCAGACACTAGGAAACATTTTCTCTTGCACTAAATCGTTTGGTGGAAACAACATATGAGTTCAACAGAGAATAACAGAGCACCTAATTTCTCCTGATCAGTCTTGCCCTCATGAAATCTGAAACTTGTTTCACTGCTATTGGGAAATTGGAGCCCTTTAATAATGCCTCCACAAAGGTAATAATTGAGAAAGGTGATGGGAACTCAGGGGTAAAACTAAATGACTCCAAATTCTTTCCCCTCCTTTTAAAAAATATATGGAGGCACACATAGAAAATTTGGAAAAATATTCCTTCATTCTATTACCATCAAATTCAAATAAGTTTTAACACTGTTATTAAAATGCTTAAACTGGAGCCATCACATACATGGAAGAGACATAATAAAGACTCAACATTAAACTTTATTCAGTATCAGACTTTATTGGGTTAATTTATGAGATCATCAGTTAAAAGAGGATATTCAGAGGATTCTTACAAACTCGTAAAACACTGTTTTAAAGTAAAAAAATGTTTTAATGCACATCTAAACAGTATAAACATACTACCACTGCTGCTTTTATAGGCATAAATATATACACATTATTATATTTTCTAGCAATCATTTCAAGTATGACAATTTTCAAACTGCTGTATAAAAAGCAGAAGCAACTTTTAAACCTATAGAAAACTTTATGCCACCAAAACAGAAAAAAAATCTGTAAAGAATATCAGAAGGAATATTTTGATTGCTTTGCAACGTAACTATGGCTTAAACTGAATAAATCTGTTTTTAGGATACGTGCTTGAGATATAGAATTGGGAGGATGGGCTTTATATAATATTATTTCGAGAAGAGTGCAAATATAGAATTATCACCATTTAAAATTTTAACTTGGAATAGAGAGATATTAATTCAGTGTCTAGAAATACTTAGCTAATAGTTGCTCAAAGAAAATAATGATTTGCAAATCTGGATGAAAATTATTTAGTTATCTGAGGCAATGGCTAACTATTAAGTGTGATTCTTTCAATTAGCTGCATATAAATTTTTATGTGACAGAATATCTTTTAAAATAGCTTTTCCTACTAGATATTGATGCTCAACTTTAAAAGATTTGTCATTTAAAAAGTTTGGTCCTAACTCTCACTACACGCCAACATTATTTCTAATGAATGATCATGAGATTACATGAATTTTATTGCTGGAAATGTATTATCTTACTAGAATAATCAGTAATATTGTCATATCTTGTTGGAAGAAAAGCACTAGCTTAATCTGACAACAAACTATAAATTATTCTAAAACTATGATGCACTGCAATAATAAGTTATAGCATAAGTTATATGTCCATAACATAAATTGCTGCTATGGACACATCGAATATCTTCACACTTTATTTTTCCTACAGGTAATAGAAAAATTGTGTAGAATTAGGGGAAAAGAATTTTTTCCTCTTTTCTGGAAAGTTACCATCACTACCTTTGCATGCAATTATTAAAAAACAACCAAAAAAAACTTTCCACATAAAGAGCTAGCTAAAATCATCACTGCACTCAATAACACATTTTGTAGAGCTTTCCAAAGGGGGCAAAGCTGACTTCAAAAGAGACCATTTAAGAAGGCTGAAGAAGAAAAAGGTATTGCATGGTGAACATCTCATCGCTGTCACACTGAAATGAATGTGTTCAGTTTGCATAACAGCTGATTCTTTGCCCAGCTATAGCTTCTTTGATGGACAGGTTAATGGTAATGTACTTCTTTCCAAATATAATGCCTACAAGACTGTTAACGCTGTAGTTAATAACATCTTCAAAGAATTTATTGTAAAAAGGTATAACCTTATGGCATTCAGCAGATTGAACTTCCCATTTGAGAGGCTTCAGTAATTCAGTAACATTTTTAACTTTTCACTACCCTGGTATATATGACAAGGGTGAAGATTGACATTTTAATAGTTGCTTTGAAATTAAGGAGAAAACCCATCTGACATGCCCATGCTTCTCACTGCAGATGAAGCTAAAAACAGGTGAAAGGCTTCACCTTCAGCAGACGGTTAGATAGACATCAGCAATGGACTTGATACATCTTCTGTAGAGAACTCAGCTGAAGAGGAGAAAAAATACCCTTGGAGAAAGCAACTCTGCAAATGTTGTGAGAAACATTATAAAGAAACATCAAAGAAACTTCAAACCTAGTAATCGTCAGTATATTTGACTGATCTACAAATCTGAGACGTTGCTCAGCCTGTCTAAAAACCTCTCCAAGACAATAATTTCCCTTGGGCTAGGAAAGTACTATGAAATTTAGACTCTGAAGACACTTCAGGTTCAGTTTTGCATATATTAATTCACCTTCGGCAAGGCAACCTGAAAAAATACGTAGTATTTTGGACAGTGTAACAAGGAAGGGAAAAAAATTCTTCCTTTCAAGTGTGTCTCATCTCAGGACAACAAGGCTCAAATTCTTGAACAAGTTACCGATCTAAACAAACATAGCCGGAGGATCAGAGCAAACTATGGGGTAAGAAGTGTTCCCATCTGTCTGTGCAGAAAAAGAAGTCTCAGAGCTCCAGTACCAAATGACTGTTCTCCAGGTCTATGAGGACATTCAGCTTAGAAAAAAAAATATTCCAAACAGCAATACCTCAAACCTATAATAGTATAGACCTACAATAGACCAGAAAATAATTTGGATCTGAATTAAACCACAAACATAAAGTGCTTCAAAACAACCCTGAGCACAGAAAGTACATAAAATTAACCGGTTTACTCATGAAGAACCCAACTATTCCAGGTCCTTTTAAATCTTGAAAATCCCTCAAGTTTGGGTAATCTGTTTGCTGTAATAAGTTGGCTCCCATACTACACTACATTCTCATGGTACTGTATCTGACTTGGTTTTGTGTTTTCCTATTGCTTTCTCTTTAAAGGAAAGTCTAAGAAATCTGTTGAACACCCTTATGATATGTTCAAAGCCAAGTATTACTTTATGAGTGGCTCTCATGAGCATTTTGATGTTGCGGGATTGCATTTGTGCATTCCTGAATCCAGCTCCCACCCACCACTGAGTCCAGTCTGAGACTAAGCCAGAAGAGAGTCAGACCAACAATACACTTCAAGCCTCTTCCGCAAGTAGAGGGCCTATCTTGCTCTGACATGGCAAGTGACCTAATCCACCTGATCAAGAAATCAGCAACAGCTACTCTGTGATGAATAACAAAGTAGTAACCAAGGTAACAAATAGACTAATAAATAATAGAAATAAAAACTAAAATAGTGTTGATGATGATAATAATAGCAATGAGATTTCCTACAGGAAGGATGCAGGGAACTGGTCAGTGAGAAGCTACAATTTCTGCAGATCTTCATTTATTTATTTTTCACTAACAACATATTTGTCCCCAGCAATATACTGAGTTTTGGCAAAATTTCCCATATGTACTCACATCATCTAATTTTCCAAGATAAATAGAGGTGGAATTGGGAATACATGTGCAGGGAACGTCTAAAGACAAAAGTGTCTCCACTGTACCCAGGCTTTGTATCTCCAGAGAGTGCTCAGATCTGCCAAGACTATTGTAGCAGACCGCCATGTTCTAATGAGATTCCTGGCTGGGGAACTGCATTCTGCTTGTAAAGGGTTATTTTCATTTCATTGACACACACACTCTACATCTCTAGCTAAATTTTTCTCAGTAGTGTTTCCTCCCAATCCTATCCTTAAGATAGTAATTACTTATGTAGAGAACAAAGTATTTCCTGTTATGTAGTAAATATCAAATTTTACAAAGTTCTGGGAGACCCTTCAGGATGAAAAGCAGATTGATTGCAAACTATTGTTATTCTGTGTACCCCATAAATAACTCCTGTTTAGTCAGTGTTAGCAACAACCCCCACCACATTCATAAAAAAAATATCAGTAACTAGAAGAAAGAGATGAAAAAGGACTTTGTACTAAGGTGTTTGTTGAATAAGAATAATTTATATAGACGGCAGCTATGTATTTGCGTATTGCAAAACTCAGCAGCATAATGTATGACACACAAGAATGTTGTATCAGAAGAGACTCAAATTTTTAATCAGAGAGCCGAGCAAACAAGCATAACACATTTGTTATTTTGAATGTCCTAACAACACAAAATTTAAAAATATTAAAAATAAACATAAGGGGGTTTATAGTCATCCAATTCGTACAAGAGAAGATCCAATATGTACAAATAAAAAAATGTCTCATCAAAACAAAAATATCATTCACTGAATACAGAAAGCAGTGTTTCCTCTCCATCAGAAATATTCAGTGAAATATTATCAAGTGGAAAAGCAGAAAAATATCTAACAGCAATAATCATCTAGAAAAGCAAATCAACATAAGAATGTCCAAAACATTGAAAGATTCATGTAGCCTTTTTGCAGTAAGCAAACATTATTTGACATAATTTAAATTAAGTTCTAAAATTGGTATTTTATTCCCACTCTCACAGCAAGGCTCTGACAAACAGTTCTTGCTGTCAGTTACGGACTAAAAGAGTACAGAAATAGACTTAAATACCTTTCCTGAAAATTACATGAGGTTTTATTTAAAAGAAATAAAACTCCCTTAAAAGTTTTGTTCCGACTTTAAGCAATGACTCAAAAGAGTAGGTATTTTCCAGACCTTGAGATAATAACTTTTGAATAGTATAACTTAGGAAGGAAGAAAACTCAAACTCCATCAATTTTATCCAATAGCAAAAGAAGCAGAAAAACCTACTCCTTCACATGTGAAATTGAACTGTGACCTCCTCGCCACAAGGTACTGAGAGTACTAAATGTTTACATAATTAAATCCATTGAGGGGTAAATAAAAAGACATCAGGTAATTAAGAGAGCCCATAAGTCAGAGGGCTCCTCTATATGGGGAGAGAACTCAAAGGAATCATCACGGCACCAAGGACTCCTTTCAGCTTGCTTTCATGGTCAGGGCTAGCACGGGGAGGTACAGAGTTCCAGTCTTCCTCAATCAGACTATTCTTAGGAATATCCATGCTTTTAGGCTCATTTTCAAGAGGAGGAAAGGTTATTTTTTCCCAGGAAAATAAAAGTAGTTCTGAGGGGGTATTTTTATTATTGATGCTAATAAGACAGGAAGCCCATTGCGTAATAAATCATTGAGTCTTACAAACTTCAGCTACTCTGACACAAGTAATTGAATGTATCTCTGCCAACAGAGATCTCTGTTGTATGGCACTGCAAGAAAGCATGCATGCAATTCTATCACAACAGATTGTAAACGCTGCAGGTTTAGCCTCATGGTACTGCTCCATTCAGAAAATATAGCATATCAGAAAATTACTGCCACCTAAAAACTGGTTTTAAACACGACAGCTCTGTGAAGCTACCATGACTGCAGAAGGGAATAACCCAGTCTTGGCAAGATGGGTCTTCAATCACACTGGACTTGATCACATTTACTACAACGTTCAGGCACAATCTGATTTGCCATGTGCTTCCAACTAAAGCACCGATGGATTTAAGTCACAACAAACCAACTTTCCACATAGTTCCTGGTTTCTGAGAACAATGCAAAGAAACCAATGAATCAGAGGAAAACAAAACACCAACTTCAGGTTATAAAATATTTAGAAATACAGGATGGACTTCCCCCCCCCCCATGTCTACACTGCAGAAGTACCCAAAAGCATTAGATTTTAAGAGCTTTGGAAAGATTTTTGGTCTTTTGTTGAAAATCAGTTATTGGCCTCAGTTAAAGGAATGATACCAGACTGACTAAGTGCTAGTTTAATTTGGCATGGTACATCCTGTGCTCCTTTGATGTGGAAGTAAACTGACACACATACACACAGGCTCTCTTGGGGTTTCTTTTCCCATCACTGGACAAGGTGCTTAAGTGATAACTCATTAACGCTTATATGAACTCTACGTCTAAATCCCTTTAAACACTGATGGAAAAAGCAGAAGGCAGTGCTTTGCAAATATTTTACCTAAAGCCCTGACACCACAACAAGTAGTCTCTTCAATGGGAGAATAGTGCTAAAGACTTCAAATGATTTTATCAGTCCTTAAATTTTTCAACACATACATAGAGATTTTTTAAAATTGTCCTCTCATATGACTTTGAATGAAATGGTTCCATGCTTTCTTGATTCTCAGGTTTATAATTTTACTTCCAAGTTTCATGAAATGCAATGCGATACAATAGAATAGGATTTATTTCTAATTACTGTTGTCCAAATGCACAAAAAAAGACAAAAGTCTTAACTGATGAAGTATTTTAAATAGCAAATCTGTGGATTTTCAAAGTTTAAAACCAGTATTACTCAACTACCCAAAAAAAAAAAACAAACCTGAAAATACAAAATTAACAAGAGCAAAAACAACAAAAAACCCCACAACAACCCCAAAACAGAGTGAAATACATACTGAAACTGTTGGCTAGGAAAAGTCTAATTTTCTGGACTACCATTTCCTAAGGACTAAATCAGTCTCCGGGAATTAAAAACTAAGTACAGCCTTATTGCAGCATCTTCTAATAACGTCTCTGTATGTCAAGTGTGATAAAAAAAGTCCCAGGTTTAATGGCTATATCTTATGTTTAAAACACGTAAGTCAAGCAGGCAATTGTTGCGTCTTCTGTCAGGTACTATTTTCATCAAGCTGGTTTTTGTGTTTAAATTTGAAAATCCCTTCAAACTAATCCCATCCCAGTCAATAAATCCTACCACTCTTTGTTGCCTAGCTCTGTACATAGGAAGCTGAATTGCTGCAGAGCAACCGCTAACAACCTCATTATCCACTGGGGCCATGCAGATGGTGTGGTACAGAATCTGCATAAGGGATGCCTAAAATCAGTTACGAGGTTTTAAAATTGATGTCCTGCAAAGCAAAAATTCAAACAAATTAATGAAATGCCCTAATAAGCATAAATGGATGCAAGATTGATGTATTTGTTTTTGTACTTTAGTATGACTGAAAGACAGAAGACACGCTGAAATTCATTATAAATTCCCTTAAGTCACTGACTTTCATGCAAATGAAGACTCAACATGGAGATTAGACCAACCAATGATCTATTGTCCCAGATCAGACACTGAAATAACATATTAAATACTCCTGTTATTCATTCTACTACACATACTAACCATCCAGAAGGCTTGACTTGGCCTGGAACAACTTTAAGGTACGTTTTAAGATGGTCAGTGGAAACCCCCATGTTCCTTGCTTTCTACATAGTACATTAATCAACCTTCAATGAATCACAGTGACGAATAAAAACACGCCCCAATTAGCAGAGCTGATTTGACTCACCCATTATCCTACTCAGCGCAGCATTTCTTGTGGGCGACTCGCTGAGAGCCTCCATCCCGCCATAGAGGGAGTGGGAAATCCTTCGCTCCCGGTCGTCCTGCAGAGTCTCAATGGGCAGCTCGGGCCCTGAAGGGCTCCCAGGTGATTCCAGCTACACAGAGAGATGAAAATTAGTGCCCAGGGTCCATTTAGCAGCATGGGGGAACTGTAACAACTTGCCTAAGGCCTAGACCTCTCTGGGCACCAAATGAGCTAGAAGTTCTCAGCCTGGACAAATATAATTTGCAATGACAGTTCTGCTTAATGACCAACTTTCTAAGTCATTTTACAATGCACCTCCTAAGGTGCCCTGTCAAATTTCAAATCCTTCAGGAGAAAATTGGTGAAAAAAACACATTGCATTTTGGTGTCTCTTCGCTGGATAATTTCTTAAAACAGACAGTTTGGGCTTTTTTCAACGTATCGGGCAGACAGCTGGGCGATCGTTCCTACACTGACAGCCTGTCAGAACAAGGCTCCTGTCAGGAGCGTGGAGCACGAACTCCATTTGGAATTGGGCTGCTGCTGCTTTTTTGAAGTGCTGCAATTTGCTTACAACTGTAATGATCATGGAAATCCCCAGGAACCCCCACTACGTGTATTAGTAACTAATACATAAAACACTCAAATGTTTTGTAGTTAGCAGGGAAAGGAAAAAAAAGAGGTCAGGCTTTACACTAACTATTTTTTTTTCCTCCTTATGATGAATTCTTTGCTCTGCCTTTCCTGGTCACAGGATACAGAGGCCTCACATGCTTTGTTCAGTCTGGAAACTTCACTGGTTCCTGGCACTGCTGCAGCATTCAGGCAGAGCCACAATATGCAGAACTGAGGCGTCCCCTGACCCCAGCCTTCACTCTCTAGAGCTGTTGGTCCTCGCCCACCATGACTCCAGGCATTACTTCCCAGGGCATTATCAGGCAGACGAAGCAGGCCATGGAAGAAGTGATGAAGACAGACTGCGTGGCCATGTGCACAGGGAATAAGACTGCACGTATGGCTGCCTCCCTGCCCCAACTGCCTTCCATTAGAAGGCTGCTCTTGAGCAACATCTCATCTCAGCCTTCATTCGCAGAAGCGCGCAATCCCTTGTTTTCCTACATATGCCTCTCACATTTTTAAAAGAGAGAGAAAAAATTTTAGCTTTTCCTCCTTGAGCCCCAGAGTATCGGAGCTCAGTGGAAAACAGCGCTTGTGCAAGGTAAAGAAAGAAAACAGTTGGGTATCATCTAGCTGGATTTAGCCACCATTAGGCATGGGCAGCTCCATTGCCACTGCTAACACAGCCCCTGGAGAATGAGGAGAACAAGTGCCCGCACACTCACGAGTCAGCCTGGATGCCAAATTTGTCAGCACCCAGGCACTCACCGCAGAGATACAGACTCTCCACACTGTCACCCAACCCAGCCTTCCTGCCCTTAAAGCTCTCTAGCACCCTGCCGGCACTCGGTAAGGCTACCAAAGGAGCTTTGCCAAGACCATTAAACCAATCCACCTCACCAGTGCAATCTGAATCCATCTTTATTAAAAAAAAAAAAATATTAAAAAATAGATGCATTTTGTAGGGCAGTCATATGAACTCACACATCAAAGTGTTCTGTTCTCATCAACATGCCTCTTCATACCGAAGTGCACAGTTAAATCTCAAGAACAACGTCCTTACACAAATCTCACAGCATTTATTTTGTATATATTGAAATACAGAAGGGACCAGATACTTCAAGATACTGACCATACTGCAAACTCTTTGAAGTCACTGAGAACTGGGAATGCTTATTCCACAGGACCAGTCTTCTCTAAATGAGCAAGAGAGGAATAGTTCCTAGTTTCAGGAATTACAATAACAAGCAACAAATTTGTTCGTTATTTTTTTTCTTTGAACAGCTGCCCATTATTAATCCCTCCACCCACAATCCCTGGATATTAAGAAATGTAAGCTATGATTTTTAAAAATGTGCTTCAAGGTCTACAAAGCACTCAGCTGCAGTCTCCACAGCAGTGACTTTGAAGTCAACCTGATGGACTAATGACTTCTAACATCTGGGCGCTGGCATAACGCCCGGTACACAGAGAGGTGGAGGTTTGCAAAATGCCACATTACAAAGTGGAGAAGACCATGACAGGGAGATCGCAGAGTCTGTAGAAATTATTATTTCTGTTCAAAGCCATCATCTGTTTAATATAAATGAGATATTTAATGAAGTTCCAAATTGTAGACTTATCTCTCCCAGTTTGATAAGCACTGGGGAGATTTACTGCATCGGAGGGTCAACACAATTACAATTGGAGGCACGTCAAGCTGCAGGAGAATAATAAACTTGCAGTGCAAGTGAATTAGACTCAATAAGGTTTAAATTGTGAAATGAGGATTTGTTTTATTAGTTTTTTTAAATTGCAGATTACAACTGACAGCTTTACTGAAAAGTAAATTAAACAATATTTGTAGCCTCTGTTATAAGAGAATCTAAGACAAATTCAGAAAGAAGTGATAAATTCTGAAACACTAAGAAAAAAAAGCACAGCAACACTAGATTGCTTGAGAGCTTAAACTTGCACTATAAAAGCATTAAATTATAAACTAACCTTTATTTCACTGCCTTTAAATAAGGTGTGAAAATATCAAAGTGCTTGGGGATTTATGCTCCCACTGCTATATTGATGACTTTATGTAACAAATGTCCAGCTTTTAGTGAGACATACCACACAGTCCTTCTTCATGTGACAACCCATCAACTTTCCAACTCATTTGTAGGAAGGTCTCAAGAGATTTTCAGAATGATACTGACAAGAAGAAAGCTCTGAATCAGAGAAATACATAGAAATTCACTCCTGGCAATGCAGTAAAGAACAGGGTAAATAAAAGAAAGAGCAGAAGCACTGAGTTTAGATGGCTGTGTTCTGTAAAGTGAATCACATATTTTATCATTTTCATGGGAAAAACGTTTTCTATTTCTAATTAGCATCTCAAAAGATGGGTTTAAACAAAGGCATCAACAGCCAGCTACACAAATATTTTACAAAAAAATACAATGTTATTTATAAAATAGCAAAAAATTAGACAAGAATTACACAACTGGCTTTCACCAAAAAAAATGGTAAGTTTGTGTAAGGAAAAATGCATTGAATTTAGAAACTGTGCTGTTGGCAAGACAAAGAAACCAACAGTCCAAAGCAAGAATGCAGTTCACATAAACACCTGCACTTCTTGATGCATTTCTAATAAAGAGTTTGAATTTCACATTCCAATTCCTTTCCTTAGCAGTTGTCAATGCTATCTAGTATAATTTAATTTGATTAATTGATAAATAGTAGGCAATATAAATTGAGATGTACAAATTCCTGACCTTCATTAAAGGCCTGGCTAGGAAAGCAAGCTAGGGCAGCAACTGGTCCCTGTATTTTCTATCAATAACCGCCCTTAGAAGAAGCATTTCTTGGAGTCAGAGTTCAGAGTTATGATCCAGTTGAGGTCAAACGGCACCTCTGGATATTAGTTGGTCCAATATCTTATTCAAAGTAGGGTCAGCAAGAGGAGGTTTCCCAGTGCCTTGTCCAGTTGGATTCTGAATATCTCCAAGGATGGAGATTCCACAACCTCTCCTGGCAACCTGTGCCAGTTGTTGACCACCACCTCTGAAGAAAACTTTTTTTTTACGTGTTAAGAGATTCCTTCAATTTCAGTTTATGCCCATTGCTTCTTGTCCTGGCAGTGGGCACCCCTGAGAAGGGTCTGGATCCATTTTCTTTACTCCCCTCCACAGGGATTTATAGACACTGGTAAGATCCCGCTGAGCTTTCTCTTCTCTCTGAAAAGAGAGAGTTCCCACTCGAGGTACTAGAACTGATCTATAATAAAAGAAGTGCAATAAAATCTTGCATGCTGCAGATTCTTTTAGCTCACTTTCTCTCCTTTCTCCTAAAATAAAAATAGAAGCAAGAATTTTCTTCTTTTTTTCAAATAAAAAGGTCTCTACCCTGACCTTTTGTCATTCAGATAAGAAACAGCTGTTTGCTAAAGCACTGTCTGTACTAACTAGCCCAGCTGCTGCTTATCTAGATGATAAAAGAACAACTAATGCAGTCCTTTTTACTTAAACAGCACCATCCATCCTATCTGAACTTATGCACATAAATATGAAAAAAGTTTATGCACGAGAACATTGCCAAAATTTCAAAGCATAAACAAACTCTTTTTTAAAATAACAATAATCAGACTCCTTTTTTTTCCTTCAAAAAGTAAATTATCCAAAAACTGGCATGTAAGCATTATGAATTTTAAAAAAGCCAGTACACAAATTTCCTACATTTTACACTGCAGCCAGGGTACTGAAGCTCTTTCTGTCACACAGAATTATTCTCCAGGCTTTCTTTCTCCTTTGTTATCTCTGTATTTTGACCAAGATGTCCCAAATGCTTCAGCTTCCTTTTACAACAGAGGTATTTTTACAATACTACTACCAAAATGAAATACATTTTTCTTTGTTACCACCCAAGTTGGGATCTTGCTTTAGGGACAGATTTTGCAGGATGCAAAAAATATAATAGCAAGTAAAAGGGTCAGACTAGGCTTATAAGCACAATCATGCACCAGTAAATGCAAAATTAGTGCAGTGTTTCTAAGAAACACCATGTTCTTGTTCTGACAAGGTTAAAAAGTAAGCAGAAGACTAGAAATGCTTTCAGAATGGTGGGAGGGAACCCAAACAGCATTGTAAAATGTTGTTAGATGGCAGGAGCAGAAGAGAAGCTGGTTGAAGTTCAAAACAGAAGACTTTATGATACTACAAAATACAGAATCATGTGCGTGCTTTCCGAATAACTTTAAAAAATATTCTTGGGATGTTTCCTATCTAAAGTTTGCCAAAGTACACTAAAAAAACTTGCACAGAAAGACCACCAAAGGTCTAAAGGCAGACTATTAATTAGTACTGTATTAGAAGCTTAGGTAGAATGTGCCACAATTAGCCAAAAAATATGGCCAAAAAAAAAAAAGAGATAAGGAAGAATTCAAGCAGCACACTTCAGAGGATGCTCAGACTGTAACCAAAATGCTCAGTAAGGACACCAGACACTGGAAGGTACACAGGGAATCAGGTGGACCACTTGATGGCAAGCGTGAAAGGTACACTGAGGGACAAGTCTGCAATGGGGAGTCTCAATTATTTCTTTGCTTTAGTCTTTGCTGCTGAAGATATTGGGGAGATTTCCACACCTGACCCCACTCTTTGTAGCAAATAAGAGTGAGATCAGCAAGAAGAAAATACAGAAGCATTTGACCAAATAGGTAGGTGAGAAGTTAACACATCATCCACATTGGATGGCGTTCTCCCAAAAGCCCTGAAGGAACTCAGGCAAGAAAGTGCTTAACTGCTGGCCAAAACGTTCAATATACTGTTACAAATGGCTGTGGTGCCAGAGGTGCCAGTGGTTTGTCTATATACCTAGAGGGGATCTTCGGAATTACAGACCAGGTGTCTGACCTCCTTCTGGATAAAATGGTGGCATCTACAATAAAGAGTAAGATCACTGAGTAAGACAAATATGGGTCCATTGGGAAGGCAGACATCCATGCGGAAATCCTGCCTCACTGGGATGCTGTAGTTGCACAAAGTCCCAGTAAGGTCTCCAAGCTCTCAAGCAGAGAATTGGACATGATATATTTCAAAAAGCCTATACCAAGGCTTTATATCAAAAACATTAAAGAAGCTAAGTTTTCACTGGCCTGGACTAAGTTTTCATTTTCTGGATTGAAATCTGGCTAAAGGACTGGAAACAAAGATCAGTCTTCAAAGTTGAGAAGTCAGCTGTAGGTTTCCCTCAGGAATTAGGGATGGGAACAGCTTATACTTATGAACAGCTTTATCAAAGACTTGGAGAGGAGAGTGAACAGTAAAATCCCTGTGTTTTGAGAAGATACTGAAGTCTTTTCTATAGTTAAATTAACTCAAGAAGGTCATCACAAAATTAATCTAGTGAGAAAAGAAAAACCTCAAACCTGCCACATCAAAGTAAGAAACTGGGTAATGCACACAGGAAAAATGATAATGTTTTATAGTTCTACACATACTGGAAAAAAATAGATGTTTGCTTGTTTCTATTCTTCTATAACGAAACCACTCATTTGAAAAGTCTCTCTCACTGATCTGCCTACAAGTCAATTTATTTAAACAGTTGATGAGGTCCATATACGGTCTGGATTCATGGCTGTTTGTCAACTTCATTTTCAGTTCAGCAACTGGAGGAAAGATGAACAGCCATGCAGAGAGAAATCTAGGGATGTGCAAATTATTTGCAAATCTTCCTTTCAGGGAGGTTTGGCAAGACATTAATTCTGTCAAAAAGGGGAGGTAGACAAGAAAAACCCTTGAAATGTCTCTTTTTGAGGAAAACGGTGATGCTCTCTCTCTTAATGGCAGACAAGTGCTGCCTGCATGTGACACAAACACGATGCAGACAAGCAATCTGTGCCTCTAAGCTGTCCAGGTTGCAGGACTGAAGAGAGCTGAATTCCAAAAGTAACAATTACCTTTATTTTCTTGAATCAGCACATACTGCCGCCAGCTGCACAGATCTGCCTGACAGCCATGTCTAAATGCTGCGTATGCATTATGGCCATGCAGCAGCTGTTTGCCTGTACAGGTTAATCATAATAATAACACTAATTAACAGAACACTGTGCATTGTTTCTCCTTAAATCTTAGGCTCCTCAGTAATGAAAAAAATAGTCAGCCCTATGTTAAAGATCCAAAAAGCTGATGGCTATGTCTTCTGAAAACTGAGGTGTTAAATACTGGCACTGCTATTGTTACTCTTCCTATTCTTGTCCCTGTCTGCATAGCTTTGGAAATGTACTTTATAATCTGTCTGTGCTTAGAAAGGAAAGCTACAGAATCAACACACAATGCTGATCACAGAGGGAAAAGCAGAAAGTTCAAAACATAGATTTGAACAGCATATTAATCCCAATCTAAGTGTTTTGGTTACACTAATCTAACAGCATCACTGTATGATTTGGTCTGGAGTGTCGAGACACTAAACAAAGCTTTGCAAGGTTTGCCATAGTGCAGCTTACAAAATTAACTGTATTACCCTACTCTGTGTAGACGTAATGCAAACAGGAGAAAAACTCAAACACACAGTCTTGGTTTGGAGTTCATTCATAACTACTATTCACTGCCTGTTTGTATCAGTATTTACTACAAGATAAATCAATTGAAAACCTGTATGGATTATACTCTATCTCCTGGTGCATCAATGAAAATTCTTTCTACAGGCTACTCTTCAATTCAGTAAAACCACAACAGCCTAAAAACGCTTTTCACCTCTGGAAAGTTTGTGGTGTCTTTTGAGTTCACAGTTATGTAAGAGCTGATGATGTAAGTGATCTCCTCACTAACTCTCTGAAGACAGAATAATACTCTTAACAGTGTTTATGTACCTTTTTATTGTTACTATAATTGCTTTAGAAGCTAAGTCCACAACACGAGAACTGGTGAAGCCGAGAATAATGCTTGTGTGGAAAAGGAGTATCAGAGGTCACTTCATGAAGTTTTGAAACAGTTTCATGCTCAAGTTAAGCAGGATTTGACTTCTGAAATCTAAGGAAGTTTTCTGACAGAGAAATAGTTCCTCTGCAGCAGACTGGAGGCAACTGCCCGTGTCTCTCTAACCCAGGACAGCAGGGACTGAGCCATCTTCTCTTCTGGACAGCAACCAAAACACAAAATGCACGTGAAAATTCCAGTCTGACGTAAAACACAAAGAAGTGGAGCTCTGCAGAACATGCTGCTAAATGAATTCACCCTCCCCTGCAGTTCTTAAGACTGATTATGAAAATGAATATTAAAAATAAAAGAAATGTATTCATACTACTAACTTTCTTGAAATTCAATTCAAACTCAATTTTAATGAAGAAAAAAGCAGACTGCATTGCCTGTCGAATTGAATAGGATCTTTTTTTGTTGCTGTTGTTACTTTATGGTGAGTCCTCTGTAGAACCAAAAAAAGAGACAAAAGCATCAAAAATACTTTCTCAAAAGGTAAACTTTTTGTTTTGTCTTTAAGAAAAAAAGAATAAAACCTTATTTGTGAGGAACTGGGGCTGTTTAGTCTGGAGAAAAGGAGGCTGAGAGGAGACCTTGCTCTACAACTACATGAAAGGAGGTTGTAGCAAGGCAGGTGTTGGTCTCTTCTCCCAAGTAACAAGGGATTGTATAAGAGGAAGTGGCTTCGAGTTGTGCCAGGGGAGGCTGAAATTGGACACTGGAATAGGCTGCCCAGGGAAAGGGTTGAGTCACCATCCCTGGAGATATTTAAAAGACGTGGAGATGTGGTGCTTAGGATATGGATTAGTGGTGACCTTGGCAGTGTTAGGTTTACGGCTGGTCTCAATGATCTTAAAGGTCTTTTCCAACCTATGATTCCATGGTTCAATGCTGGTAAAAGCTGTGATTCATCAAGATAGGATCTGCCCTTCTGATGCTTTTACATCTGATCTGCAAGCTTCTGAATTTGCCACCAGTTAGATGTAATTTTTTTTTGTTCTAATACTAAAAATATTTGCTGAGACTGTATACTAGGCTGGTGGCAGCTACAGGAATATTCTAAGGGGACAACCTTTGTACCAGTGTGTAAGTTAGCTACGTTGACGCTGCTATCCAGCTGGGTCTCAGTTCATACATTCATTACCTACTCATACTCATACAAACTATTCATGCTCATATACACCGTACTGATATATACTATTCATGCAAGATATATAAATGAAGTTATCATAGCTCTATTAGTATTATATCTGATTAATAATAACCAAAGTTTAAATCCACGCAATTCTTGAACAGGAACTAGGGTTTAATTGCAAAATGACAGGAAAAAAAATTATGTTTCCTCTTTTAATTTCTTTGAAGTCTGGGCTTTGTAAGACTTTCAGACTTTTCAGCTTCTTGAATACTGCCAGCTCAGCAGGTAAATAGCTTTATGCACATGCAAGTTGTGCTTTCATCATATTAAAATATGCAAACAGTATCGACATTGTATTCCTTTTGGATAAATGTCATGAAAGCAATAATTCCTGAGAAAAAATAGTTACAAAAAATATTTTGTAAAGATGATCACCACACCAATAACTGCATATCAACACTTTCCCAAATCATCATGGCTCATCTCAGTAGCTGAACAAGGAGTTGGGAAAATGCATAAAATCTATGAAGTAGGCCTAGATACACACAGTTCCCCATCCTGCTCCCTCTACACGTACATTTCAGTGTATTAAAAATTTGGTTCTAATATCAGTTATTTCATCTTGGAGCACATACACTGTAGATACTGTAGACTTGATTAAAACAAACCTAATGTGGACACCAAACTGTTCTTAACTTGAACGAGCAAAAATGCTATCAGATTTAAGGAGAAACGTCTTTGGTTCATCATGGCTGGATTTGCTCCATCATGTTTAAAACCACTGTCGATACATTTAATCTAGAAGACTTTCACTAAAAGAAGAGTGAATATCATCTAAATTAATTTTGAAAAAGAAATATACTAAACACAGAAATAGTCTAAAATATTTCACCCTGTTAATGTAGTAACATACAAAATGCAGCTGTAATTGAGTAGGAATAAGGAACAGTCTCCAAAGGAGAGTATGGAGTCCAAGTTCAGAATTAGGGCTAGAACGGGGTATCACCAAATATAACAAGGTCAGAATTCCTTTAACACCGAGTGAGAAACCGTGTGTATGCAAGCTGCCTTTCCAGCAGTGTGTATATACAAATGTGTTTTATGTGTATTAAAGCTGTGTATAAGCAGTTAATTAAGAGGAGCTTAACACTTTAAGAGGACAGTGCCTTTTCCAAACATGATTTTATAATACACTATGGACTGGAACTTTTTAAAAATCAATTCTATGCATTAAAAAAATAAATCATTCCTTTTCCCCTTAGGCAGGATCAGCCATACTAAACCCATGTGTGCACATCATTTTTGAACCATGATGCTCAAGAAATAACATTCACAACAAGACCTTACCGGTGTTAATAAGAATTAAAGAATGACTTTTAGATGTCTTAAGAACAGATGCTTCCCTGACCTGCCATTCAGCTGCACCCTATTTAACTCAGTGGATTTCTGCAATTTGTCAAAATCACTTTGAAGTCTAATTCAGTCCTACACAGCATCTGCAGTCCATCTCAGTATCATATGCCCACACAGCCCTACTATATAGCATTATTTACACTAATCTTGAAGACAAACTATTAGAAATCATGAATATGTTTCAAAATATCAACACATTAACATTGCACTGGAGGACCCAAGTTGCAAATAATATCAGAAAAAGAATCACCACTTTACCCTGAATTCAATATTGCATATTTCCCTGCAATGCAGACCTAGACACAACATATTTAAAACCCAAAATAACAGATGCATTTGTGTTTAGTTTTGCAGAATCTTTGCATGGAACTTTTAACAGCTTAGATAAAATACAACAAAAAGTGACAAAGAAGGAGTCAGTTAACACTGCCTAAAGATGAAAGATTCAATAGACTTACGTAAAAAGCTCCTAAGAACAAAACTCACATAAACAATGGGATCTGACGACAAAATCAATATAGTTTTATTCAGTGTTTCCTGTTATTCATTGATGAAAATACTCAAAAGAAAAACTTTATTGATCAGTAATAAGGTTAGCATGTCTGACACTGAAATTTAGATAATTTTGTAATTCTCTCTTTCTTTAGCTTCTCCAATATTATTTTCCAGGTCTCAGAGGAAACATGACATGTCCTATAAACACAAATATCTTAGAAGTGAAAACTCCCAGTCCTGATATCAAGAGAGTATTACCTCATTGCATTTACTTATTCGCCTTGCCACAATAAGCTGAATCATTCCCCGCTTGTTTCCTTCAGTAGACATGGACCTCCTTAAGGTTTCCATAGCATCTTGATTTGTTTTGCCCAATAATGATTCTCCATTGACTGCTATTAGTTGATCATTCACTCGAAGCCTGCCATCCTGGAAAAGGAGAGCTTATAGCTAGTTACACAAAACATGCACAGAAGATTTTTTGTCTGCTGAAGAGAGGAAAAAAAAAAACCAAACAAAAGAAAAATAATCAAACTATGCTTAGTTCTAATAGTTTATGGCCAAACGAACACTGGTACAATAGCTTCCATTGCAGCCATTGTAGGAAATGCCTATTTCAATTATAGATTTGCACTGCAAGCTATTGTCATAACCTGACTGCACAAATAGCATACTAATTGAACTGTATCGGAAACAGCTCGTACCCTTCCCAAGAATCTGTAAGAGCTGTTCATATCCTGGGATGTGCAAACATATGATTCTGAGTAGAAACATAAATGTTACTTCTGACGGCTTAATTGGAAAAAGCTAGTTACATTCTTCTTGAATCTGTGGTTATTTTCAAACTGCATTATTATGGAAAACTAAGGAAGACCAAAGTATGCAAATGTTCCGTCTTACCTTGGATGCTGCTCCACCGTTAATAATGGACTTGACGAATATTCCTAAATCAGCGTGGTTTTCTTTTGACCGGTTACCTTTGACGCTCACACCAAGACCAGCTGATCCAGAGTCATTCAGTGGAACTTCAAATGTCAGGAATTCCCTGGTGCCATCAGGTGTGAGGACAAGCTCCTCCTCTTCTGCTTTCTGTTGGAAGATTGGCATGGGGTTATAGAAGATTATTTCTATTTGAGAATTCTTTTCCCTCTAAAGCTATTACCATTAAAAAAACCCTGCTTTTAACTACAATGCCACAATATTTTCCACAGTAATTAATTGAAGAAACATGCACAAACAGTGTATTTTCTATCACCTCCAGCTGATGCCTAGATTCAGAAATATCTTATGATTGTGTCTAAGAGTTTCTCTGTCTAGTAAAATAATTGAATCGTAAGTCATTATTGAATGTGTCATTAAAATCAATTCACAAACAAGCCATTTCATTATCCAAAAGAGAGCTGTATCAGAAATTTTATTTACTTGCAAACTTACAGAATTTTTACAATAACATCATCATCTATGGCAGCTTTGCAGTCATGGGAGAAAGTAAATGCAAGAAAGTTAAATTCAAAAATTACTCATTCACCTAATTTCATTTAAAACTAGCTGTGTTAGGAAAAACAGAAAATTACACAGTTGACATCTGCAACAGTACATCTCTCTGCTGTTGCCAGGCTTAGCATCAAATCCAGCTCTGAGTGCCAATTTTCCTGCCTTTCTCAGCTCCACTGTTCATTTTTGTCCTATTACCTACATCTCTGGTTCTTTGCTGTTCTCCACTCACAGATTTAGCCGGGCTGGGACAAGCCCAGCTTTTGAACAATTAGAATCATAGTCCCAGACTTGCCAGTTGTCCCTGGCAAGGAGCTTCTCAGAGATACTCTTCCCCACATGCAAAAGCACATGCAGAAGACCAGACTCTTGCTTCACCTCCTGCTGAGCTCAGGGTGGTGGTGGGCTGGGAGTGGAGCCTCTTGGGTGTTCCCTAAGAGCAGTGGCATTCACGGGGGCAGCAGTAATGGGCACAGCATCCAGGAAAGAAAATGGTCAGGACCTGAGGATCAGTGCTTATGCACAGGAGGTGGCAGCTGAATGGAGGAACAGGATGAACGAGTTGTTCACCAGCCCTGTCCCTTGTGGTAGATATTGTCCACTTGCAAAAACTCATGTCCTTTAAACATTGTTCTCTGCAGTAGGCCAAGTGTCTGGCCTCCAGAAAGATACTTATGAATCCAACTGTGCTGTTTTTTCTCACCCACATGAAGGAGAAAGAGTAAAACAACGTCCACCAGAATTCATGGTAACATCCAACAGCTGAAAGTTCTTCTCTGGAAGAATTAATCTGGCCATTTTTTTTTTTGATAACATTAGCAAACGTGTCACCTCCCCTACTGACACTGATTTGGTACTGACTTTTCCCACATTGCTCTAATCTATCTGCAAAGTTTGCTCCTCCTGCCTTTGTACTAGATATTCCCAGATACCTGGAGCAGGACAAAACACATGAGCAGTTAATGTGTGTCTGCTGAGCCATCCCTGTTTCTTAAGACCTGAGGAAATGCAAAGTTGACAAGTTCTTCTGAAATCCAGCCACAGACTATGGCAAGGATGGATGTGAAAGCCATGCAGAGTACAGCAAACTGAGATGATCCATTTGGGCACAAGCACGCTAGTTGCATCACCGCTGACCTAGAAATGCAATGTGAAAACATCACCTGGCAAGGCAGTCAGACTGCTGAGAGAACCAGAACAGCTAAGGAAAGAAAAACTGGAGCTCTGTCTTTTCCCACTTGGGTAAAAGCATGACTCTTAACGTCTTCACCAACTCCTTCCTTTGCATTAGACACTGTTTGCTTGCCTCTGACCATCTTTTGTTTATATAACAAAGCATAATGTTTCATTAATTAAAAAAAATAAGGTGACACCCCCTATCCAAGTGTCATAGCTAAACTGGCTCACTTATGAATCCCATTATCCAAACATATCTCTCAGCCACACAATATGCAAGTTATCAGGAATAGAAAGGTGTGTCTGTGGAAAAAACACTGGATCTAAAAAACGTTTCCCAAATTTTGGGAAAATTAGAAGTATAATTTCCCCGTTTGGGTCACAAAAGCACTAGTTACAGCATAAATTTCAGTGCATCTTTTGTCAGGTGGCTACAGAATAAAACAATCTGAGACAGATGCACGTTACCTTTAGTTTCTGTAATGCTGAGCGCTTTCATATTCCTTAACAAATAGTAGGAATGAAAGCTTGTAAGACAAAAGGGAGATAAAGCCAAGGCAGGATGTATGGATAGTCAAGGAAGCACAAAAGATTACTGAATTTGTCTTCATTACTGTTATCAGAAATTTGCAATCAATTTCCCCCTTTCCCCAGTATTTTCTATTGTTCTAAAATATCTGTCAGCCACAGCCATCTCCCTTTCATGGCAGAAAACTAAACCTCTTCCCTGCACAGCCCATCCCTGTCAGCCGCACTTCTATCTGCCAAGGGGTCAACTGGAGAAAGCATCTCTGCATGCGTCCCCAAGGACTTGGCTAATGGCCTCAAGGCTCCTTCTCTTCAGCAAGACCAAAGAGCTGCATTATCAGCTCTGCACTGTTCTTAATGTGAGGCTTCTGCTTGCTTGTTTTCTACAGTCTTAAATAAGTAAAAGATCTAGTTCTAATATTGGGCTATAGAGTGTGGAGGTGAAACTTAAAGCCTAAACCTGAAGCAAATGACTACTTAGCAGCTGCTCCTGAGTAAATCATGCACGTGAAAAAGTGAGAAATAACAGCTTCAGCACTGGAATGGAAGTATTGAAGCCATGAGATTTCTCAACTCATTCAAAGGAAAAATTACCATTACTGGACTAAAGCTAAATTGCTTTAGGAACTTCATTGGGTATCCACAGCTTTTTTTCAACTAAGCCAGCTTGTTTTACCACCACACTTGCGTCCACAATTTTAGGGACATCAGAAGATTTGTGCCCTCTAGAATCTGTGTGTCATCTGTCAGCAACATAGCCTGAACGCAGATTTCAAAAAGAGAAAGTACCAGAACAAACATTTCTTTTTTTATATCCCACATCTTTTTCTGAAAATTCTTAGGAGAAAAATGTGGCTTTTGAGAATAATGGAACCATTAAGATTCAAGGACTATGGATATGAAAGTCTTGATTCTAATAGGTGTGCCACATCATAGTACCAAAAAAGGTCTTACTACATATGTTATACTGAATACAGCTTCATACGTACAAACCTATATAGTAATTAGGAACCTCTAAGTATGTCATAAACAAGTCATTTTCAGAGAAATAAGCAGGAAGAGAGCCTGAAACTGTAATATTTTGAACTAAAGTTGTAAAACCAAAGCCAAACAAACAAACCTCTCATTGACTGAATCCTTTGTTCCTCAAAACCCTCTAGAGTCCAGAAACATTACATACAGCAATTCTGCTCATTCAATTAAGTATCAGTTATTATAAAAAATTGTGCTGAATATTAGGTACCTAAATGGAACAAACTATAAGCATAAATGTGCACAAAAAACTAAAATGCAGCTTTTAAAAATTTCAACTGAGAAAACAATATCTTCCTAATTGCAATAACTTCCATTTGATCTTGCTATACTCTAAATTAACAGCTTCGCTATGTCAATCAAACACCTCAACACTATTTTCATGATTAGCTGATCTGTGGGAGAAATGTATTCCTTCATATACTTTGACAGGCCAGCAGTAAACGTGGAAGTAAAATGATGTACTGTGAACTCTGAACAACAAAATTCAACTCCCTTAAGAATTTTCAATTAAGAGCAGAACAAGATTCTGTTCAGAGAGAGTCTGTTGAGGAAAAGGTCATCTGAAATATCTTCAACTGGATGAATGAAGCTGCTCCAGTATGTAACTTGTAATAAAAATTCGATTGGTAATAAAATACGTAGGTGACATTTTTTTGCTTCCAATTCATGCTTAGCAGCGATTTATGCTAAATGATATTTAAGTTTTTCACTTTTTAACTACAACACAAATATATTGTGAATTTAAAGATAAACTTCCTGACTAGAGTAAACTTATGGTCATGCTTAGATACATATAGAGATTTTAAAATGCCATTGGATAAACAGGAGACAAATTATTTTTCTCTTCTACGTAACATTGGTTTCTGATCTGATCATAAAATCTGATTTAATTTTATAAACAACATTTAAATGGACCTTGATGCTAAAAGTGCAATAAGTCTATTTCATCATGTTAGTAACAGCATATCTGCCTTATCCTTTTATGTTTTAAATACTACGAAGAAATTTCTTGCTTGAGACTTCTCTTTATAAAATCTCATCAGGGTTCAGCTGGTGAGTAAACAGTATGAGCAGGGTGAAAAAAGAAACCTAACAGCAAAGAAAAACCTCCTCCCACCTAACAGGGGAAGCAATTTTCAATCAAGCTGAGACAAGTTTCCGAAGTGGCTTGCTGCAGCTACAAATCTGGATGCATTCTCTCCAGTGAACTTCATTCTCTTGCAAGCTTAGACATGCTGTCTTCTCAGCAGCTATTAAGTTACTGAAACCTGTCTGCAATATGGTTTATGATCATGTATAGAGAAAAGGAAAAAGCTAATCATGGGACCCTCAGCAAAAATGCAGCGCACTCCTGTTTTCTTTCAGAGAAGCAATTACTAAAGCTCTGTATCCATACTCTTAATTTCTAGGTTAGGCATATAGCACACATGAAATAATGGGGAGTTTCAGCTGAATGTCACAGCCTTTTCCAGGTTACTTTCAATCTTTAGAAGATTTTAACATAGAATTCCTTATTCTTTCACAAAAGGCACCCATGATACTAAAAAATCACAGCTCCTGAGCACTGAGAAACCAGTAAAACTTGTCTCAGAATTATTATGACAAAACAGAATTCCTATTTTAAAACATGCATTATAGACATGAGAGGAGATTTCACTTAGCTGTTGTGCAAAAAAGTTCTTAACATCAGAGATTATTAAAATTGTTTTGTTCTTCAGGTTAGGTGGGGGACACTGGTGTTGTATCAGGCCACCTTCTAAACTCAGATACACCAAAAGATGATGACTCTCCCTTTATCATATGCCATCACATATACATATGTAGAACACGTAAATCGAGCAGCTCTAAGGAAGCAAAACAGCATCTGTGGTTAACAAATGTTTTGTGACGAGTAATGTTTAGTACTTAAAAAAATACAGATAGGTTACTGCTGGAGGTACTGAAAACAGAGCAATGTAGGTGGTCTGTAACACACCTCTGCAACTTCAGTTGAGGCTCCTCCAGAGGAGTCACAACTGAAAGCTGATGCATCCTGCCGTGAGTAGTAGGCATTAAAGATAAATATAACTACAACAGCTCGTTCAGAATTAAAACTGGACCTCCATCAGAGAAAAGCCTGCCTACTGACCCAGGACTGACACGCACACTCCAACCCGGTTTCCTCCCAAAATACAAGAAGGCTTTTTATCTTTTTAATTTTCTTTTTAAATCAAACAATCATGTGTCACATTACAGGTTATAAGGGCCTAAAGAGGCCTTACTTACGTAGTTATAAAATTATATAGGCCTTAAGCCAACTAAACAACTAGAATTCTTATGCTTGCTTTCTTTTTCTAACTCTTCCTAGGTTAACTTTTTTAATATTTCACATATGTTCGATAAACACTACTGAATCTTATTTGCACATACACACTGAAACTCATAATGCATATTAGCTAAGTTAATATGTCACATCTGGCAAAGACTGCACTCTTGTTCCAATCAAACAGCAGCTGCTAAATAACGAAAAAAATACGTCTGAATTCTGGGATTTTATGGGAAATGTGGTCTGCTGTAATTTTAATCCCATCAAGGAAAAGTTTTTTGCATATTATATGTGGATTAACTTTGGTGCACATTTATAAGCAGAAATGCTAGCTCACAAAAATACTGCTAAACAGGCTCATTATGTTTTCAGTTATATTCTTTTTAAGGATTTATAATTTCATATCAAAAAAATATGTTCCACATTCCAAAATGTCTTCAGTTTAATGTTTTTGAGGGATTAAAAAATGGTTTAGGAAAAAATTAAATATATTCCAAAGGAAAAAAATTCCAGCATGTGATTTTCATTTAGTATGAAAATCAAAGCTTTGCAAAAGCCCGTGTTTAAGTACATCCACATGTTTGTTATTTATGCCTATAAGGAGGCCACTGCTTGCCTATGCTAACATTATTCTCCCTAGTACTAACACTCTGATCTGGGCTGTCATAGAAACTGGTTTAAGCAGTTGAGATTCTACATTTCAAATCAACTGATCAAACCACTAAAAATATTTTGTTGGTTATGCATCTCAGAACTTCACACAGGGACCAATCTGTCGTCGTTACCGTAATGCCTGTACTTTATTCAGACCAACATACTCTGTTCCAAACTGTTGTTCCTACTCAGACTATATGCTCCTACGTAAGTTCTGAAACAAATATGCAATTGTAATGCTAACTCCAATTCTTTACAAGATGCTTATCCTAGAGAAGTGAATTAGATACACAGCAGGTGTCTGCTCTGTCAAAGAAGCCTATAAAGCTACAGCTCTCTGCACTATCCGTTGTTGAAGAAAAACTTCAATGCCCAACACACTAACAACACAGCTCCCTGAAAATCTTTATACTTCCCTCAGTGCCGCATTGGATGCATAAAATCTGAAAGACTAAAGAAACAGATAGAGAGTGTCTGGGAAAGCCAGACAGAAAAACAAAGTTGAAAGGGAAATAATGCCTTTGTAGAAGTCCATTGTAAGAAACACATTCCTTATGAGGCAATGCCTGTACAGGGCACTGCGACTGACCTGTGTCTTACTCCTACTTCTGCTTCAGACGTTCAGGCACCCATGACAAATGCCTTCAAGCCACTGGATTTGAACAGCAATGAAGAATCAACACCAACAGTCTAATGCCAACAGTGCAGCAACACATGATTTGCACACAGCCAATAAGTAATCAGAGGTTTAAACAGGAATTTTAATCAACAACGCAAACTTCTCACTCATCCAAATTAGGTCAAGTGTTTGAAGGAACCTGATGACTGTACTGCCTGTGCTAGCAGATGACCAACTAAAGGATCTGAGAGCCCCTTTCAGTCTCACATTCTATATCAACTGTCTGAAATGTAAATGCCTAACTGGATCAATTCTTATTAGCCAAAATAACATGAGGCTGGTATGTTTAAATTGTTTAATAATAGTGAATAAAGATATGCACACAAGTGTGGCTTCAGGATGCCTCCACAACAGTGGCATTGTGGTCCTGTAACAGAGTTACAGGACCACAGTGGGGGGCGATACACATTGTCTTCCACAAAACTGGAAACTGCTATCAACACAAGCTTTGAGAAAACAGCTAAAGCTGCCCCGCAGGGCTGCACGGAGACAGCTTGGGTATGGCAGAGGGCAGCTCAGGTGAATCACCTGCGGATGATGGAATCAAAATTATGAGCCTGAGGATCAACCCCAAGCATAGAATTACACAGAGGTTTACATATATTATCATTAACCATTCCAGGAAATTCAGACTTCTCAAAGAGCATTCATAAGCAAAGTCACCCAATTGTTGTATTAATTATTCACTAGGAATTAATGTCTCAGTTCCACTCATTAATGACCCAGGACAGAGCACTGGAACAGGCTGCCCAGAGACGTTGTGGAATGTCCTTGTCTGGAGATATTTAAAAACCAACTGGGTGCATTCCTGGTTTAGCAGGGTAATTGGACTACATGATCTCCTGAGGTCCATTCCAACCCCTACCATTCTGTGATTGTGTAATTCTGTAACATGCTGTTCAATGCTAGAATACCTCCTATGGTAAAAGGCTCTAAATAGAACAGTATCCTGCAGGAACACTAGAACAGGTTGCCCAGCAAGGCAGTGCATGCCCCATCCCTGACTGGGAACATTCAAGGTCAGGTTGGACGGGGCTCTGAGTAACCCAATAGAGTTGAAGGTGTCTCTGCTCACTACAGGGGGGGTGGGCAAGTTGACCTTTAAAGGTCCCTTCCAACGCAAAATATTCTATGGTTCTATGGTTTTTAAAAAGCACCCTTGTGCTTCACATTATGAAGGCAAAAAGGTATAAAAATAACCAGCACCAGTTATTTGCAGTATTCCAAAACATCATAGAGGAAATAACAGCACTAGCTTAATCATCAGTTAAACCTCTCCTTTTTAGATAAAATCATTCTATATCTAATGATATCAGCACTAATATTGTTGTAGGCCGGTATTAGTCAACATACAATCTTGGCTCAATTTTAGATGTTTGGATCACCTATTGCAGCAACAGAAAATGATGAAGCTCTAAATTGTTTTCAAAGAAGGTTTTGTGTGAAGGAAGAGTTCCATGAACTTAATGGCACAAAGTTGCTATAAAAGCTGAAGTCCTGTGTAAGTGCTAAATATGAAGAGGTGGAAACTTAACTTACAGTTTTTGAAAAAACAGCTATGGATACATACACAGCGCCTACATATCTTGAAGTAATATAAACAGCTTTTCACCAAAAGTAAAAAGCATACACACACATCTGAGAACACCATCTTAAAGATCAACACCAATAGGGCTTTTTTTCCCCCAAGACTAAGCTCCAAGAACTTTCCATCCATTAAGCAATATAAAATTCATTTTTCTAGGCATTTGCTAGTATATGTCTCATAATCACAACAAGAATAATTGCAAATAAAAAGCACACAAAGAAAAAATTTGCATTAATTCTTATAAAATGCCTCTGACCAAGTTGGTATTACCACCCCAATCCTATAGGTGATAAATTCCTGCACTAAAAGTGCAGCTCAGAAACACAGAAAAGTATAACGTAAGAGCAGCAACTGAACCCAAAAATGCTGCCAAGTTTAGCCAAGGTATTATCCTTGGATTCTGAAAAAACACAGTGATCAAAATGAAATTTAGATAACAAAGGGAATATCAGATTTTCATGTTCAGAAGAAAATATAAAGAAATCCCATTTGCAATTTCTATCAGGGCTGCTAAACATTTATATTTTATTCCAACACACCAACCGCTCTTGTTATGTCACTGTTACAAATCCTGCACTCACTAAAATTCATAACATTCTGCTCACTTACAGCAATTTGACAGAAAAACAAAGGAGAACAGAAAACTGAAGTTTTCTTATGCTACTGAGTGCAAGAGTCACGAAATGAAATCCTGAACCCTAACTTTGAATCTCTTTCTCACTGTTAAGACAACACGCCCTACAAAATCCCTCCATATATGATAATTAGTATTTTTCTAACACTCTGCTCATGTGAAAGTTAACTTGCTGGATTGAATTCAGAAAACAAACAGAGGAGGACAACTGTAAAAGCAAAACATTACTGAAACACTGTTGACTTTCTAAGAGTAAGAGGAAAAAAATAATTGGCAGATGTTTTACATAGTATAATTAACAGTTCATTTCAACACTCTGTAACAAGATTAAGATAATTATGCTTAGAAACAGAAATGTAATAATGATAAATTGCTAGTTTTCATATTACGGTCAAACTCCTACATTCCAAATAATCACCATGTTTAGAAATAGGTGCATCTGTTCCATGTTGGCATGAGCTACGCAAATGGCACAAACTTGTGGCTGGGTGAAACAATCTTTCAACCAACATACAGGAGATTTCCCTGCTTCAGGAGTAAATGAAGTGCTTGTTCCATTCATCAGCAAAACAGAAGGTAAAAACGGCAGTACTGTTTTCACCAGGGCACAGTTACTACGTAGAAGCTGAAGTTGTATTAGCAATTTGCATTTCTTATGGATAACTGGAGAGAAAATATTAAATTCCATGAGCTTAGCAAGTTACAAAAACTCCTCATAGGGAAGTTCAAGAAAGAGAATATGAGTATTCTGTGATGGTGTGTAAAATGTGAAGTCAGATGCTTTTCTACATGAGTAGTAAGAAATAACTCTCAAGGATTTCAGGCCACAAATAAATTTAGAAAAAAACTAATTTAAAAGGTTTTCTTTTATTAAGACTCTTAACTACTGCATCCAGCTACCACAGCATTAGTGTAAATCATTTCAAAATAACAGTTACAAGAATGCAACCCCTGATGTTAATAATGTGTTGATAAAATAGGCTTGGGGTCTACATACAAATTTTATTTCAGGCCTTTCATTCTCAAGGGGTTTAATCTTTTTTAATTTCAAAGGTGCATTTTTTCTTCTATCTCTGCACAAAGACATAACAACCAAAAAAAATCCACAACATTTTGCCTTTAAATTAAAACTAGACTGTATTTCACCTCTCATTTCTATAGCTTCACTGCTTTCATCGTGCTTTTTTTGTTGTTGTTTTTTGCTTTGCTTTCTACTATCAAGTCCTTGACACTTGGGAGGCTAAAATCTCACAACCAACAGCACAAAGATCAGAGCAGATACAGAAATAGAAATTGCAAGATTAGAAATCTCAAAGACCTGAGAAGCAGACAGAGGAGAAATAAATAGGGATCAAGACAGAACCAAGGAGAATACAGGAAAACAATGAAAAACATTTTAATAAAAATGTTATTGATGATGATGTTGATGATATTAATAATAATAATAATAATGTGTGGCTGTCTTATTAACATGTAGCTGAGAAAAATAAGGTCCTTTGAACCAGAGTATCACACTTATCCTAAGCAAAGTAGATTGGAAGAAGAGAGCTAAATGCAAAAGCATTGTGCATTATAAATACCTACCAAAACCTTTCAGGTTTAGTCCATTTTTTATTCCTACCCAGGAGTAGCCAAATTTAGAGAGACCTATTGTTCCTTCTAGTGATCACTGTTGCTGAGCCTTCAAATAAATAACAAATATATCCCACCCCATAATTAATGAAAAACCCAAGACATTATGCAAAAAACAGTTTTGTATTGACCAGCTTTCTAGCTGCATCCCCTCACTAACCAAATACATCTCCACATGTTTCCCAATTCATTTCCTTATTTCCAAGGCTTGCTAGGGCATTCTGGCTGGGTTTTCAGAAATCTGTAGCAACTCAGATGCACTCTGTCCCTCGTGCACAAACCCCAGGTTAACAATTTTGTAGCTCACATCTATGGACAATAAATGAGAGATTCTTATTTTCTTTTGGTCTTTCCTTGGATGAGGTTAGGGTGATGGATCCAAAAATGGCAGAGAAAGGATTTCACAGTGCTACAAAATATTAACTTTGCAACAGATGAACTACTGATTTATATAAACTCCTTAAAGGTAATCTGCCTAATCTGAATGAGGTTTTGGGGCAGAATTTCAACTCCTAAAACCTGGATACTTTTATAAGGCTACACCAACAAATTGCTCTCAATTGTATTCAATTACCAGCAGAAATACTGTCCTGGGCTCTGATCTTTGATCTCTTTACGTATCAGCAGTACATGGTAAGAAACCATGAGGATACACACATACATAATCTAATGAGAAGTACTAAAAAGATACTGAAACAATGATACACCCATGATTTTCCAGAGCCCTTATGCAGATGCCTTTCAGACTAGAAGGGCATCAAAAGTTAGAGGGATAAAAGTCAATATTGCTACATTCAACCCAAAATGCTCATTTTATCAGTTATATTGACTGTACCCTTGACTACCTCACCGAGACGGTTCTTACATCTCCTCACCTAGTCTTAACTTTCTTTTTTATCCAAGACACCATCTCTCCAGTGCTGGTAAGGCATTCTGAATCACCTAGACAAGATTTCTCTGTTTTTCAGCAACCTATTTAATTTCAAAACCCAGCATGAATCCCCTTAATTTCTCCATAACCTAATTAATTTTTTAATTTTGAAATAGGTCCCTAATTGAAAGGAGCTCCTTGAATTATGTTTTTAACTAAGTTACAGTATACCTTTAAGGTAAATGCTATTGTTATATCTGTGTTAATATTTCATACAATTTTCAGAAAAGCTTTTTACGTATTTTGGCATAACATGCATTAAGACTGATCCTGTTCCACTCACTAAAATGAGGTATATACACAGTGTACAACCTCAGTAAACAGCCTCACTGACACATCACATACAAACCTGTTACAGCCTTCAAAAGGTTATACTTGATACCACTTCCCTATAGTTTCTTAAATATAACTGAAAAATACTGATTTGCTATGAGGATACAACTGAGACAAATACAAACGGCCTAATTTCTCTGTTTGTATGTCAGGTTACATTCACATAATCATGAGTTAAACAATTAGTATCAACAACTAACCCAATCTACCAGTCTACTCTTATCATTTCAACTTAAGGCCTTTGGTTGAGCATAAAACCTGTAATTTCAAATGGCACTTGAACATATAGAACAACTGAATCCTGTATCACTTTCAAACAGTATTTGAAATTACATTAAAAATGTAAAGCTAGAGAGAGCCATCTACAGTACATAAAGTGAAAGGAGGGTCTGTGAAACTTTGATGGAGAAGTGCCATATCAATTTAAAAACATTTGGGAGTCTTCCAGTATGGAAAAGACAAAGCTCTTACCGTTTCCTTTGGAATTTGTGACTGGCTTTGTTCTGCATTCTAAAGGAAGTAAAAAAAATAAATAAGAACATGACTACATACGACATGTACTATCTATCAGTAGGGGGATAACAAAGAGCTCTAAAGCTGACGTGAAGTGGTAATGGAAAAATGAAAGGTGTTTGTCACACTCCCAGCACTAAACAAATTTGTCTAAACAAGCACTAAATGAGAGGAGGACAAAAAGAACCTCCAGTGAACTTATGCCAGTGCACCTGACTTTATCTGGCTATGAGGGAGGTGGCCCTTTGGCCAAGGAAGAATCACGGCTACTTGCACCATTTTCTGGCTGGTGGAATGTTTTCATTCAGAGATGCTCTCTCCCTTCTGTTTTGAAGGCTCCAAAGAATGATCTCAGCAGGCCAGGTGAACCTTTCAAATGAGTACCTATATTTAAAAATATTCACTCTCACTTTAACAAAGAATTCCCCCTTCGAGTGTGTTTGGATGAACTAGAATTACAGCATTGGATATACCAAGGACAGGAGATTGCTTTGGGTCCACCAGAGATAGAATCCTCCTACACCCTGCATTCCTTGCCTGTCTTTCAGGGCACATAAGATAAGGCAAACATACATCATTGGAAAACATTTCTGCATCCCCCAGACAATTCTGGAAACAGACGTATGGAACTATTGCTCTTGCAAACCCATGTCCATCCCTATTAAAACCTCTTTGTGCACCTAGGAAACATCTTGCTGCTGGCTGGATGATCGTATTCAGGCTAATGAGCTATTGCTTTCCATTCAGCTGGGTCAAAATTAAATGCTAGTGTTTTCTGGACTTTTTGCTTTAGCCTGTTTTGCAGGAGATTCAAATGATTTAAGTAGAAGAAAGTGGTGGTTAAGTAGTAACAGAAACATCCAGTTAGCTTTAAGGTATAGCCAACAAGCAATTGGAAAAAAAAGATGAAGGAGCCAACTGCCAGGAACATGTAAAGGACCTACATATACCAACAAGGGTATTAACTTGTAGGGTACAGGAGACTAACTGTGCCAGCCAGTCTCTGCTGTACCAAGAATTTGGCTCAAAAGCTAAATAACTCAAGTCAACCCTTCAGTGGATTCACATAGAGAGTAATAGGCTCTAAGAAAATCCTTCACAGCAAGTTATGTAAGTTATACCACAGCATAACAGGAGCTCTACTTAACCAGTGTAATCCTCATCCTTAATAGAGGGACTGGGAGGGAAGATCTTTAGAAGACAATCCACCTTGGGCACTGATGCAGACAAGCCCTGGTATATTGCCTATCTGGTAGTAGGTAACTCTGGAAGCAGTAAAATGCCTGATATTCTGAAGAAGCAAAATCGTTTTTCCAGGTCTCACTGGTTAGACAAGTTACGTCCTGCCAATTTGATTTCATTCCCTGCTTCAATGTTTTAGTCACTTTTACTGTGATCTGCTGCACTGGATGATGGCTCTCCATCACATGCACACACCCCCCAACAACACAAGCTACAAAGACCCCGTAGTCACCTAAATGGGCTCAGCTTAACATTCCTGCAAGTTTTAGATACAGCTACACATTTTCATACGTCTCTTTCAGACAAAAAAGGCAACATACATCAAAGACATTAAACTCCACAACTCTCCTGAAAGTTTATTATCTTCATTTTACTTATAAAGAAACCCAAGGACAAGTAACTTTTGAAAAGTCATTCAACAAGCCATAACCCAAAGCATAAAATCTAAACACCTTTTTTATTGATATTACTATCAGTACAAATATTGAAAAACATAAAATGGTTTTAACACTGAGTGCTCCTCAGCAAGCAACAGCAAGTCCTGAACTTTATGAGATGGATAATACCAAATAACATGATAATACCAAAATAATGGATAATACCAAAAAAACATGTATACTGTTTGTGCGACACATCTCATTCAGTTAATATTTAAAGCATACACATGTAGTAAGTATGACATAAATAGAGGAAGGATGCAAAGATAAATTCTTCTTAGTGGGCAAATGGGTCTGCCTGTAAAAAAGATGAACTGGCATGACTTAAGATTATTCCCCTCCCTTCTTCAATATTGATTTTATTTCTTTTCTGGGTACATAAAGCCAGCAAATCAATGAGGGGACCTGACTGAAGACACCTTTTTTTTTTTTTAGCTTTATTTCTTACCAGAGAAGAAAGCACAGCCCTTCTGATGGGATTTAGTTCAACACTTTCCCAAGCAATTCTGCTCCTGATTTTTGACAGCTGTCAACAGAACACACCTAACAATTCTTTATGTCAAAATCCAAAAAAACAAATCCTTATGCAACAGAGGATCATCACATACGTACTGTCAGATCCTCGCAATATCAATTGTTCAGCTGGAGTTACACAAACGTACCTCTGACTATGTAGCACAGAGCCCACCTACTACCTGGCACAGTCACAATGAGATCTGGCTGCCCTGTGCTGCTGTTTTTTAAAATAGCAGCTGGGAGTATCGTCTGAGCAGCAGCAGGGAGGCCACTGAAGTTGAATTCAATGAAAGTGGCTGGATTGCGAAATTGTATCAAGTATTACTACTAAATCTCTGCACCACTGATATCATATCTTTGTTCACAATTATTTAATATCTTGTTAAGTTATTCATTATAATTTCATTATTTTACTACAGAAATAACATACACAAAATTAAGACATTTTATTACTTCTAGGTTTATTTAGAAAACTTGAAAGGCATTTTCATTCATCTTTATGTAAGATAGCAACGCTGTGAAAATTACATCATAGGAACTTACAAACAGATTGTTTTCACAGTTCCAGCATAAAGGTATGGCTTAATATGATTTCTATTTGGTAATTTCTCTTCATTTTATGACAATTTTCACTTCAGTACCTGAAGTCATGTTCCAAGAATATTAAGGTAAAAGTGTGTTTCAGTTGCAACCTTCCCTGCTACTTTGACTTTCTAGGTTCAATTGTAGTTTTAAAAAGTAAATGTGAATGTTAAAAATCTTGAAATGGCCGAACAAAAACTCATTCTCTTTGCATTTAAAATAAACCAAATCCAACATAGGAAATAAAGCAATCTCTCTCTCATATTTCTCACTTATATTTGTCTTTCTTCTCATGATAATGCAGCCAAATAAGTTATTATTAGAGCTATATATAGCGGTGATAATACAAATAATAAATAAGTCCAGCAATATAATTGAACACAGTAAAAGGAAAGACTACAATATTCACAGTCTACCTTTTCATAACAGGATTATCTTGATAAATTATCAGAGAAATATCTGTATACACTATGCAAGTGGGAAAGGGACAGTATAAAATATTTGATTTCCATTTCATGTAAAGTTCTCAGAAACATTTTCTGAATTAGTCTGCTAAATTAATAACTGCAGGCTTTCCATTCCACAGAGATTTCATTTATATTAAAAAAATAGCCTACTATTTCTTAAATATTCCACTTTTTGATAAAAAGGTATTTACATATCCTGCTTTATTTTACTGAGCAGGAAGGGGGACAAATTGCAGGCTTACAAACATACATTTCTCCATGTGAAAGATATGACATAATCTACTTGTCTGCATGCATCCAAATAAAGTCCATTCAATAGCTTCTTCCATAATAAACATTTTGACTCAAGATAAAACTCTCACTTATACATTATTAACAAATATTTAATTCCAATATCAGATCTCAAAGAGAATAAAAAATGTTCATGTAAAATGTTCTAAATAAAGCAGATTAGCTTTTCCCCCCTCTTACATTCAGTCCTGGCCATGCATGTTTCCTAGCAGGTGACAAGATCAAATCATTTGCTCATACTCATCTAAATCTCTTAGCTGCTCTCTATTTTACGCACCAGTTCCCTTGGATGGAATGTTTCTTCCTGTCGAAAAATCAGAAGGCTGACAGTCCCTCCCATCTTGGTGCTTCGCAGCAAGGACACAACTTCTTCTTGAGTTTTGCCTGTTAAATCAACTCCATTTACCTGTGACAAAGGAAACATTAGAAATTTATAACACTCCAAAATAGGAAAAACAGTAGAAATTCATACTGAAAGTCATGTGAATCATTTGGGACAGTATTAAAAAAAACTCACTTGAAGCAATGTGCTTATTGACTCAGCATAGCTTCCACTTAATAGATCATTCTTCACATACATTCTTTACATACAAATAACAAGCAAGTCAGCTATAGTTTCCCCCTTTTCAGCAGCAATAGTATACTCCGAAGCCACTTAATACCATCTACAGGTTTTTTACAAGAATTTCTGCATAGAAAATCCTTTGGCAAAATCAATGGATGATCCACAACTGGTCCTGTTTCCGCATGCCTTGGTGTTATACATCTCTTCCATCCAGATAGATATTGGACAATAAATTGTGCCAAAAGTTGAAAATTATTTTTCTCCCAAATAATTTGGGGGTAGTCACTCTTTATTCTCCCTTTGTTCAGCAATCCAATCCCTTGGCCTCCACAATCCATTTACCAGGACAGACAGGTATAAAATACCTACAGGTAAATCTTCCACTGTTTGACTTAAGGAAGGGACAAGCCAAAGCAAAATAGGGTATTCTGAGGCTTGATTGTTCAGAAACATTCTGTAAATGTAAGGCAACTCAACTAATGGTGTTAAGCAAGAGAGTACAGCGCTCAGACAAAGTCAGCAACCCAACCTTTTCCCTTCCCTTGTAAGAGTTCATAGCTCACGCCACTGAGATGCCATAAGCATCAACTTAACTGCTTCTCAGCCGCCTTCTAGCCAAGTCACCTGGGTTACCCTGAATTACATTCAGCAATGACAGTCATTACAGAGGGCTACCCTCCAGCAACAATTCAAGCCAGCTTTGCCTATTTTACAGTAAAGTGGAGTTAGGACACTGAGAGGCAGTTAGTCTCAGCTGTACTTCCAGTGTCATTTGGCTTAGGGACGGTAATGAAGAGCTGTGGGTGGCAACATTTTCTATCACTCCAGCTAGATTTGCAGGAAGATCTCTGCTGTGCGCCTATCTAACAGAAATTCAGTTCCCTTGAGAACATTCTCCCTTTAGGAGGAAAGCAGCCTTGATTCTCTGCAGAACTACCCTCCTCTTACATTTTCCCTTTCAGTTAATTTACTAAATCTTTTCAGGGTTTTGTCTTCCAAACTTAGCAACGGCCCTGATAAGTTCTAGTCTGTCACTCCACGTTGATTCAATACCACTTGTTAGGTAACAATTGCTTTGCTGCAACTTATTCCTAAACAGAAAAGACTATGGCACTATATTCACATAAGGACATGTAAATTCTTGTTTTCATAGTTCGTTTGGGTCCAGCTCTTAAAACAGTTATATATTGAAAATGCACAGACCTTGATCTGTTACCCAAAATAACACCCAAAGCCAAAAAAAATTTAAAAAAGGAAAAAATAAAAGAAGGAAATATTTTCCTTTAACACAAACTCCTAAGAGCTTCTGGAAGTGAACTAATGCATGGACTCCTGCCAAAACATAGACAAACAACACGTAACACTACATCACCTCAATTAATCGGTCTCCAGCTTTTAGTCTCCCATCTTGAATAGCTGCACCTCTCGGAAGGATGTTTTTCACATAAATTGGAGCAGAGCCACCAATTGGGACATCTCTTGAAGTAATGCTAAATCCCAAGCCTTCTGTACCTGTACAAAGAATGTAGAATGTTACTTTTTAAAATGCATATTTTACATCATGCATTATTTTTATCCAGCAGAATGTATGTACACATCTGATACACTCCATCAAAATACATATATAAGAAGTAAGAATTACTGCATGGCAAAAAAATAAAAAGGGGGGGTATATAGGAATGCTATAGCTGAAGCACTGAGTCTTGGCATGGACAGCTGCCTCCTTTCAAATTGCTGTTCTGATGATTTCCAAGTCATTGCCATATTTCCAACTTCAATTTCAGATGAGCTGAGTGACAAGGAATCAGAACAAAGCATATCTGATACGCTACCACTGCCTTCCCCCTTGTCAACCTGGATCTCATCAATGAACCTTTCATCCTCTTTTGCTACTCCTTCAGCAATGGCATTTGGCTGACACTGCTGGCCATGGGGCTTTGTCAACTCACTTTGGACACTGGCAAGCGACAGACAGAACTGTATCTCAGTGATCTCATTTATTCTGCTCTGAGGAACCTCCAGCTGTTTTCTGTCAAGAGCTCCTTTGCCCCAGGGCTTCACCCCAGCTCTCGCTGGTTTCCACCCCACCTTCTGCCGCACAGGCCGGGAGCAGAGGCAGGCTGCCACTTCAGAAGTCCTGCTGTGCATCCAGGTGCCTGGCTACACTTGGCTAAGATTGACTGAAGCAAAACAGAGACATTTAAGATGACCTGGAGAAAGCCAGACAAGGGATCCAGACAACAGGGCAAACACTTGCTCGTATTTCAGAGAAATTATACCCATAACCGGTTATTGAAGTTTACCTTAAGATCCCGCAGCTTTGCAATTCACAAGCCGAGGAAAAATAGAAGCAAGCATTTCCTACTATGCAGAAATTTCATTTGTGATCCCCTTTTTGATATCATCTGTCCAGTGCTAACAGCATCCTTTGAAACTCTACATTGAATCCCATCCCAGCACTGCACACCAAATCTATTCAGGGCACTTAATCTAGCATGGAACACAGACAGCCATTCAGTGGAGAACATTCCTGACAGAGAGTCAGCATTTACAACTTGCATTTGAAACATCTCAGGTTGACAAGATATATCTATAGTGCAAGATGCCCACCATACATTTCATCTCACCTACTAAGGCAACTTGAAGTTAAGACTCAGCAGTATCAGCCCCCTGTCAGCACCTAGAAGCTGCACAAAACTCACCTTTGCATAAAATCACAGGGACAGCCAGAAGCCAAACCTTTTTGCAATAGTCCTCAGCTTTGAATGCTGGGGAGCTGAACACAGCCTGCTTGAAAAATACTATATAACCATTTGAAGTTAAAGCGTGAATTAATTTCTCTCTTACTGCTCCCTGTGTTCATTTGCTAGGTCTGCTCTTTTACTGAGTAGGTTAACATTCACACATGTGAAAAAAGAAGCAGAGTCCACCTTAGTCTACACACAGATTTCTGAAATCTGCACCATTATGTTTGATTAAAATTTAGTACAACGTATTTTATTATGAAGATGGTAATCATTTTTAAAAGTTATTTGACACAGGTGATAGTGCTGAGAGGGAGATAATCATTTAAAGTCTTCATTTTGAATGTATGTAAGTTCTCATTTATCCACAGCATGTGCATGCAGCTCATTTTGATCAGGAAATTTGGATCAATTCCTCTAGGCTAACTATTGTGACACACCCTCCTTCCTCAAGTCTGCAGCATTCAAGACAGCTGAAAAATTCACATTTGAATTTGAAAGTCTTCATTCACTTTCAGGCTGGTATAAAATTTATCAGTGCTATTGCACAGAGATGAAAAAAAAACTATTAGATCTTATAACATCTATATTTTACTTTGGAGACCTCACAATTTTAATGATGCTTCAAAGGTTCATAGAGTTCTTTAATTCCTTGCAACATGGGAAGATGATCTGTATAGATGTAAGGGTTTTTTTTAAATCCCTCTCAGATTTTTACGGAATTTATCTTTTTCTTATTCTAAGGATCCGTGTTGAATACTGCTCTTTGAGTACAGGCTCTGTCTGATAAAATTTCTAAAGCAATCTCAGAACATGACTGCATGCCCGTGACAATGTTTCATTATTAATAACTTAATCCCCACAGCCTGATTATGGCGTCATTACAGATGTCTGGTTCACACGTTCCACTTTAAATACTCACAGAAAAAACGTAAGTTGAAATGCTCACATTACAAATGCACACAGGATATAAATTTGGACTACGGCATTTTTTGCTGTCAAATTTCAGCCTTTACCAAAGCCGGCAGAATGCCACAAATCCACACTCAGCACAGACATTAGCGGAAGAAAATTCTAATTACTTGTTTCTTTGAAAAGAGAGGAGCTTCAACTGGGCTACACTCTGCTATTCTGCTCTGTAAAGCTTTGCATGAGGCAACTTTTGGATGTCATTTACCTCTTATTTTTTCAAAGCTTCATTTTATTATTCGTGCACTAGAGCTGCCTTTAGCTGTAGAATACAGCTTCATAAACTCCTATGTCCATTGTACATAAATTAGAAGTCCCTATTGGGAAATAAATGGATACATTCAACAAAGGCCAAAACCAAACATGATTTCTGTGACCAGTTTGATTTTTTCATTTGGCTTTTTTTTTCTTTTTACACACAAAACTGATTTAGTTCCAGGGATTTCAGTTGCATATAGAAATGTATATAACATATTAATATCATCCTGCTGCTGAATTGTTTCTAATTCTTAGAGTGTAAACTCCATCATAATAATGAGGGAGCTATGCAAACATACTGTAGGCTCCTCTAATCTCTCTGATTTATACTAAAAACATGGGAAAAACTGGACACACATACAGGCAGAACCAGAACAAAGACAGAAAACAGAAGGAATTTCCATTTTTTTTGAAAACATGGGAGTTATCCTACTCAAAGTTAGGAGCTTTACATTGCAACATTTAGATTATTTGAACTATGTTCAACTTAAACCTCACAGATTTTAAAAAGAAAGAGGGTAGAAAACATTTTCCTTTCTCTATAGCTGTCATCTCTGACAACGATCAAATTAAACCGAGTGATAATAACATTTAAAAATTACCCAATAATTTGTGCAATTTGAATTCTTAGGCTTCTTTTATAAATCAGCAGCTCTCTCGACAAGTTAGAGCTTCCCTTTTCTCTTTAATGTGATGCTGAACACGCCTTCTAAAGTCGCATTACCCTCAAGAGCTCAACCAGCTCTGAACTGAAGACAAAGTAGTTTTAGTGAGTAAAGAGAGCAGTTACAAGAGTAAAAGAACTATCTTGTAAAAGCAGAAAAGAAGCAGATTTGCTGCTTCAGTTGGTGTTTTAGAGGAACTTGGTTTTAGTAGCATTAACATAGGGAGGAGCAAAAAATTTTCACAAAAGTTCATTAAATACATACTCAAAATGAACAACATCATCTTATTTGGAATCAGCGTGATCATAAACTGACAGGATGCTAAAACAATTAGTAAATCTTACTACAGATGGCTAGGCTTTGTGCTATCTCCCAGTGAATAAGTGTTTCATTTCTCACTAATGCCAGGATTATCTTCTTGATTGTGGAAAAATGTATCTGGCATAACGTTTCAGTCTTTCTAAGGTTATTCTGCTTGAGAAATGGTGTGCTCCTCATCCAGCACCAACTGCAGGTCTAAATCATCAACAGCAAAATGTGCTGCTGGGTAGAAACATTGCCAGAACACGAGACAAAAAGCAAACATCACGTCTGCACTGCTTCCACTACTGTCACGTCACTCTTAAAAAGGACATTAGATCAGACACCCAATAAGGAAAATCAGAAGGACCTACACTTCCAGCTTCTTATGATACTTCTCTTAACAGCTATCTTCCCTTTCGGGACTGCAAGGAGAGCTAGAAGTAAATCATGCTCTTCTTTCTACTCTAATTTAAGAAAATGCAGATGAGTTCTCAGGTACTTCAACACAGTTCTCCCCTAAATTTAAAAAAAAAAATCACTTCTAAACAATGGAAAATGTTTGATAACTGACAATTGGCAGCACATTTGTTAGTACTTATGCAAGAGAAGCAAAGAACATTTCAGAGCAACCTAAATATGGAAAATCCATGTGAGTGAACAGTCCTCAGATGGAACAAAGGATTGTTAAGGGTAAGTGCAGATTCTTCATGAAAGACAAAGAACACACTATCCCTTTCCTAAAACAATAACGAAGGTGGGTAATACACATACACAGTTGGTGACACAAAGTCACAAAAATTACAAAATAAAGCATACCCACTTAGTGAAAGTATTAGATTAATAAAGTGATCCACAGTAAGAAGAGAGATAACAATATAACAAAACTAAGCAGAAGGGCCAAATGCTCTCCGATAACAATCAACGTAGACATTGTTCTTCAAAGCATTTCAAGTTCCTGATTTTTTTTGCCGTAGTTTCTTTCTTAAGACTCATGAATGCATGGGTCACTGCTGAAATAATTATCCTACTTTTTTATGATAGAAAGCAGTTTTTATTAAGGACTGGACATCGTGCAAGAGCTGAACAGAAAATGTTTTCCTTATTGTCAGGGCTTTCACTAAACTAACCAAGACCATTTTAGAAACTTCCTGAAAGATATTTTACTGCTCCTACTCTAAACCTCCTATTTTTAGAATTTGTGTAATGTAGTCAGGGTAACTGTACGTTCAAATAACTGCTTAGAAGCCTGACTGCTCAGCTGTCCATAAAATTTCTGCAGCCATATGCGAAATCCAGACAAATTAATTGCATCCCTATTTTTATGTAGTTGAGTGATTTGGAACAACTGGATTTTTCACCAAGCAAAGCTCAGACGTCTCAAGAATATCTTTGATCCACCTAACAGAAACATTCCTCCCTTTTTGCTACAGTCTGTTAATAAATACTGATTAGAAGTGGTTTTAAAAAATTTAAAGATGAAACTTGATGCAGTTTACGCTTCAGGTTTGCCCAGAATTATTTGCTTCACTTTTGAATCTCATTTCTCAAGGTCACTTAAGTAATTTAGGAATCTACATGCTTCATTTCAAAAGTGACTAACACCCCTATTGCATCTCAACAAGAATTCTAAAACCAGTCTAAGAGAATACATAACTTCAAAAGAAATTTTGAATAAAAATTTAAAATGTCAGTTCAAAGTCTGGCTTAAGAAACTGTGTGGGAAAACAGAAGAGTATGATGAAAAATGCATGCAAATCTGTACACTTTGGATACATGATGCAGGATATCTTACAGGCAAGTTCAGGGTCCTGTCTTGTATACTCTGCTATATAAACTCAAGTAAAGCAAGCCACCATCCATATAAGTGCTTTACTCCATAGCAAATATGACATTTTAAATTAGCACACTCCTAAACTACCCATGGTATCTTCTTTGTGTCTTTAATGAATTCTTGAAGAAAGGAGCTGGGCTGCAGCAGGACTGAGTGCCACCGTACCACAACACTGAATGCCCAGTCATCTGGTGGAAACTGCAGTGTTTAAGCTCAGCTGTGTATGTAGGATGGAACATTAATAACCACAAAAGGGCCAACAAGCCAAACAGGAACCCAACAAGAACATCTGAAGAGCTACAAGTCTCCTAATTCTCCTCATATCTACAATTCAATCACTTTTCTTTGTTGCACTGCACAAAGGTGCCTCTTTCCTCTCAAGACTCGCCACCTCCTAGGTCACAGCTGCTGTGCCTTTTCTGTAATGGACCTAGTGACTCCTACAGCTTTCTTGCTGTAGGGTATCCTGCAGTTGTGTCACTCACTTGTTTCTCTGGAAGCTACACTATTTTGCAAGAGACAAATATTCCTTGGGCCAAAAGGGAAGAGTTGATCATAACTCCCATGGCCAGTAGACAGGTTGCTCTCTGGAAGTGGGGATATGTGGACAGAAGTCCTGAACCACTGAATACTTTAGAAAAAAAAAAAAGAAAAAATAGCAAAATATTTAGTGGAAGTAGGACCAACTTAGAAAACAAGATCTCAGATTTGACATTTTATCTAGAGAATTAAATATATAATTCAGTTAGAGAAATATGTAGATATAGATAGAAATGATCCAATGCAATGAGTAGTATACATTATGGCAATCAAATAAAATGAAGCAAATTTAAAGGCTGAGTATCTCAGGCTTGTCTTAGCACAGTGATGTCAAAAACAGTACATATGAAATCTGAGGAATACAACGTCCAATTGAAAAGCAGTTGAATACATTAGTGAGTATTAGTATAAATACTCAGTGCTCAAAAACTAAGCATTAGAACCATTTATTGTACAATTGCTTATTTATTATTTACAAGTGCTGGACTAAACTTCACTCAATTGCATTGGCTCAAATCCTTGCAGTCAAAGAAAAAAACACTCTAGAATTGTCCTGGTGTATATGAAGTCAGAGTGCCCAAACACTCTGGGTATTATGTCAGTATTATTTCGTCTATAAAGTAGCAGTAAAGAACTATTTTTAGTTATTTATACTTAACCATGTATCACCTTACTCCAAACTATATATAAATGTAGGCTCCCTGTCATATCTTGTGCTATCTCAATTTGCGTGATCTATTAAGTTAGACCATTACACAGCCTTAATGGCATTAGAATATCAGCAATAACCCCTACATCTATATGCTAAAAGTTCAGGCCCTGACCTTTAAGGAAAGATAAACAGATATCCATTTTCATTTAGAAAAGCCAACAAACATTCTGCATTGACTGAAACATATGACTGACCTTCTCTTCTGACTTTATTAAACAGCTAAATCTTATGAAAGTTCAGGTTATTTTAAAATGCCAAAACAGAAATAAATATTAAGAAATCATAATTACAGAAGCACATTCTGAGGGTTATCTTACCATGTCATTTTATATAATAAAGCTTATGCAATATATAGAAATACAGCTGTAATAAAGAAGGTCTATCTGTATAGAAAAAGAGTCAATTTGCATATACTACATCATTAACCAGAATGCATAGGTTAAATCAAAAGTGAATTTCAAGATGAAGCTCTACATGCCTGGGTGTCTTAATGCAACCCATAAGGAGTTTTTTAATCTAAGCACGGTAACTGGTGAAATAACTGCTGTCTTTTAGCTACAAAAAAATTTTATTTGTTAAATATCTCTAAAGTTTGTATTATTACAACAACCTTCACGAGAAATAATCAAAGATAATCAACATCCTCATTGCACTCCTATCTATAAAAAACTACTTGAGACCATGCTTAAGTGTGTAGATTCATTTGTTGCTCCACATATACATTCTCAGAGTGATCAAATGAAAGCCAAAATGGGAGGACGTGCCTCTTTCTACAGCAGGTATTAACAAATGAAAAATATCAAAGATAAAAAGATATCCTCTATATCCTTCTTATTTTTTAAAAAACATCACCATGCACAAAATACAGTTGCAATAAACCATTTCTGTCTGTCTGCCTATAATCTGAACTGGGTGCCATTTCTTCATAAGTAGCATTCTCACATAAGCAAAATGTTGGAACAGATATCCCCTCTAAACCTCTGAAATACATTCAAAGCTTTTACTAGCGTAAGAGCCATCAGACTTCTCTGGTGTATCACACAGTATCACAAGGTTGGAAAGGACCTCTGAGATCATCAAGTCCAACCTATAACCTAACACTAACACCAACCATCATCTAAACCATGGCACTCAGTGCCTCATCCAGTCTCCCTTTAAACACCTCCAGGGTCGGCGACTCCACCACCTCCCTGGGCAGTGCATTCCAATGGCCAATCACCATTTCAGTGAAGAACTTTTTCCTAACATCAAGTCTAAACTTTCCCTGACGAAGCTTGAGTCCATGCCCTCTAGTTCTGCCACTGGTCACCTGAGAGAAGAGACCAACCCCTGCCCGACTATAACCTCCTTTTAGGTAGTTGTAGAGAGCAATGAGGTCTCCCCTGAGCCTCCTCTTCTACAGACTAAACAGCCCCAACTCTCTCAGTCGCTCCTCATAGGGCTTGTGCTCCAGCCCCTTCACCATCTTCGTTGCCCTCCTCTGAACACATTCCAGTATCCTAACATCCTTCCCAAATTGGGGGGCCCAGAACTGTACACAGTATTCAAGGTGAGGCCTGACCAGTGCCGAGTACAGGGGGACGATAACTTCTCTGGTCCTGCTTACTACACTATTCCTGATGCAGGCCAGGATGCCATTGGCCTTCTTGGCCACCTGGGCACACTGCTGGCTCATGTTGAGCTTCCTGTCAACCAGCACTCCCAGGTCCTTTTCTGCCTGACTACTTTCCAGCCACTCTGTCCCCAGTCTGTAGCTCTGCATGGGATTGTTGTGTCCAAAATGAAGTACCTGACATTTGGACTTATTAAACATCATCCCATTAGAATCAGCCCAGCTCTCCAATCTGTCCAGGTCCCTCTGTAGGGCCATCCTACCCTCTAACAGATCAACCCTTCCTCCCAGCTTGGTATCATCTGCAAACTTGCTGATGATGGACTCAATCCCCTCATCCAGATCATCAATAAAGATATTAAACAGGACGGGACCCAGTACCGATCCCTGGGGGACACCACTGGTGACCGGCCACCAACTGGATGAGACACCATTCACCATCACTCTTTGGGCTCGGCCATCCAGCCAATTCCTAACCCAGCACAGAGTGCTCCCATCTAAGCCACGGGCTGCCAGCTTCCCTAGGAGTCTACTGTGGGAGACAGTGTCAAAGGCCTTGCTTGAAGTCCAGGTATACCACATCCACAGCCTTCCTCTCATCCACCAGGCGAGTCACATTGTCGTATGAGCTATATGTCAAAGTACCTTATGGATCACTTTCCATCAACAGGTAGCACACACTTCCTTTACTCCAAAACTGTCTAATATATTGCTGCTAGCAAGGCTAAAATACATTACAGAAGTGGGGAGAGTACTTATGTAACAGTATCCTGGGCAAAAGGATAAAAATGTAACCTCACATCTGAGTCAAAGAATCCATAACGCATCAAAATATAATCTCATATTTTATCAGCAGCTATAATACCACAATTATTTTATGCAAAAAAAAATGTGATCCCACATTCTATATTCCTTCGTTGGTATTTTTGAATTACACAAAATGTATATTTCCACTTCTGGCTAAGAATTCTTTTATCTAATGTCCACGTGATATTTCTACAGACTTCCACAGACACAAAACAATAGGTAAAAATCACTGCAGTGACTGAGAGCATGTTTGTAAGCACAGCGACTCCTTATTCAGTCAATAACAATAAGTTTTTCCAAGCAGGCTGATCTGAGCTGATGGCCTAAAGAGTTTCTTGAAGGAGCATCAACAACAGAAGCAAACTGTCAACTCAACCTTATGTCATCCAAGTTTGTAGAGCTTAAAATTCAGCAACCAGAAAGAAGCAATCTGGTGGTTCATATGAAGTTCATAGAAAGGAAAGTATAACGATAATGTGACAAATAGCCTGCCACCTGTGAAACTGTATAATCTCTACCATTCAATGCATTGTCTTCAATACCTTTTGATAAAAAGGCTCATTAATAAAAATTATTAACACTATGCATATACAATATCCTAAGGGAAACATACTTTTGAGTTCATGAGCAATACTGTCACATGCGTAAACTTTTTGCTGTGTAATGTATATCTTACTCTTGCTGATAGAGATCAAATTGTATCTAACCTTAAACATGCTCATTTTAATACCATAAAGCTTACAGCACGTATAATCCTTAAAAAAAAAAAAACATTTCCCAAGAACAAAGAAATACTTGCATCTGAATGTCATCTTATTATAGTTTGAACTACCTTAAAAGCATCTAGATGGTAACTACACCAAAATACCAATTTTTTTCACTTAGTACATTTAACACATTTAACAGATGTACCAATGCATCTACATGTGTACATTTAAAACAGATTTTGAGATAAGCACACACTGCTTTCTCCTCTGTCCTTAAATAGTCTCTCACCCCCACTCAAATTACATTAGCATGTAAGATAGGAAATATCACATTACATCTCAACCATTTCAACAAAGACTTTGAGATCCCAGTGGAATAAAGAAAAGCTTTAGATGGAAATCTGAAAGTCCAATTTACCAACTGGATCCAACACACTATCAAAATCTAATGGTCAAACCACAGTAACTTGATTGGAAAAGTCATGATAACTGTAAAGTAAAGAATATAGGCCATTTTAGCTTATTTGTTTATATTAAAACGTCCACCGCTCCCTGGGTCTTAGCCAACAGAATTTGTAGCACTGACTGCAATTCTCTATTAGTTGAAAGACAGAAAATAATGTTAAGCACTCCTCAAAATGGCCTTTTGCAAATATGCTGCACACACCAAACGCACAGCTGGACTCCTGGGCCTGCTACTACGGACAACTCAGCCCCTTGGCTTTAAAAAATCAAACGGTCACAACCCTCATGCTACTGCAAACTGTCCTGCTCAGTACCATGGCACTGGACACACATAGCTACACTACACGCACACCCCTCATGCTATATGAGGAGCACACCAGTGCCTTACCTTTTCTCAGCTGTATACTGAGCCTCTTTCCTATCTTTTTGGTGTTATACCCACTGTTCGCAGTGGAGGTGAGAACTTTCTGAGGTGATGGTACCAGACCCGAGGGAGGTTTCCCTGATGAATTCACACTATGAGGTAGCTGTGAGTAGGAGTCTGTCTGCTCGGACTGGTTACCCGCTCGAGACATTCTTTGCAACGTGTGAAGTCCGGAATTGTTAACACTTTTGCCATCAGCATACTGGGAATCGGGGCTGAACCGGCTGGAGTAGTACGTGTTCTTCTCACTTTGGGACAACTGTTCATACTGCTCTTTATTTGCTGCAGGGACCACGTGGAACCAAATGAACGGTGTACGCATGGCTTGGCGAAACATATGCTGTGCTCTAGGTTTCAAAATGAACAGAAAATTAGCAAATGAGGACTGGCAGACTACAAGACATTATAAGCATAATTACTGATGTTAATTAAGCAACACGAGCTGACAGACACATTGCACTCAAGCATAAACTATAAAACTTGAATCTATTCACTAGCCTGCTTGGTCTGCTTTTTGCTAAGTTTTGTAGCCTTAGGGTAACACAATGGTTAAATGCATTTAATAACTAATGTACCAAATATTGGATTCAGAAAACTAGAAATTTTAACCAGTGTTGAATTGCAGACAGTTCTATAGCAGGGCTGCAGTGGCCTTTTGTCTTGAACCTTGATAATTGCTTTTTCAGATACAGGAATCACAGTGACAACAGAACTATTAGAATGAAAATTACACTTTATACAGTGACACTGTATTTTCATAATTTGCTGAGAGTATATGCAGCATTGCAAAAAGTTTAGTCAAGACTTTATTTTTTGTAAGTCAGTAGGCTTTCAGAATACATTAAGAAATAGTAAAACTATGCTTAACCCTGCACAGACACTAGCCTCCAGTTTGTGATCCTAAGTACACAAAGTCAAAAACTTGCTTCCCAGACTTAAGAATTTGTGATTCAGAACCTCAGAACAAGCTGAGACAAACTGCTTTCTGCCATGGTATACGGTCATGCTGCAAACCAGGTTAAAGTTAAAGAAATAAAAAATGCATTTCAAATGTGTATTAAGTATAGGACAATTGAATTGTATTCCTTTGGCCCTCAACATGTTAAGAGTTTTCAGAATAATATTATCATCTTCGAAATCACTTTTTTTCTGCATCTCTTCTCTGCTTTCTCTTTCAATTATCTATGCATGAACTACAGTCTTATTTCACTTTTAAAACTCTTTCTGATCCATCATTTCAGGATTCTAGTGAACAAATATTTATAATCTCACAAACTTCTCCAGGAAGTTTCTGCAGATAAGACCTGTAGTTCTCACACATGTAAAATCACAAATATTTTTAAAATGGTAAAAACAAAGTCTCCCTGCTGTCCACATATGCTGAACACAATGCATTGCAAGTACAATAGTAAAAATTATACGGGGCATTCAGGATAAAGTTCATCAATGCATGAAGTAAAAATCCATAATATTCGAAAACAATCCAATGAGAAGTGCGTATACGGTAAAGACAATAAATTACCCTGATTTTTTTGTAGTTTGGCTAATTAAAAAACGTTAGTGTCCTTTAGTGCATCTATTCTTTATTAAAAAAGCAAGCTTAGACAATTTTTTCCTAAATATTTTACTTCCTCAAATTACTGCAAGGCACAGCGTTAAAGATTAAATAATGCAATGTTAACATGCAGCAAGTATACTTACTGTTCAAATCTCCTATTCCGAAGGTCTCCATCATTAATCCTCACAATACAATCATTCTCACGAAAAAGATTTTCTTGTTCAGCTTTTCCACCCTTCTCCAATCGCTTTACGAGCAGCCCAAGGGTTCTGGAATATTCAGATTACAAATGATTATTGTTCTAACAATTTGCAGCATAGAAAATCCTACTGATCTAATATTTTATCGTAATCACTATAGAAACTAAATTTTAAACCATCTTTACCTAGAAGTAGGATACCATGGTTTCAAATAATTTATGAGCATTAACTGAATTACTACCCTTTACCAATGAAACAAAGACCCTAGGTGAATCAAGCACATCATTTAAAAGAACGAACAGGCAGTATGACGATAGCACATCCAGTCTTGCAAGAGGCTGATATTTCTGGGCAGTAAAAGATCCAGGAAGCACTGCACATCTGACAGCCAGCATCTTTTCTGCTAGTTAACTGAAGTTGAACAGTTTCAACTTAAAATTTGAATTTCTGAATTATCAGAGAATACCACAGCCATCACTACCTCTTCTGTGCAAGTTAAACATAGGGTCATCTCATGTAAAAAGCAGCCCCTAATGAAGGGTTGGACAGAGGATTCATGAACTTTATGCGAACCAAGTTTTTTTTTTAAATCTTAGCTTTTTTACTGAACAGCAAGTGGAAATTGAAAACTTAAATGCCATTTTTAATTTAGCATATTATCTTAAATCTATTGGTTCAGTAATGACTGAAGACATTAGCATTTGAGAGCCTCTGTGCAATGAGTTGGTCATCTCTGTCTAGTGTTTATCCAGAGTGTCATCTTAAGGACATAGAGAGAAAAGGCAAACAAATATTCAACCTGAAATTATGAAATGGATCCTGAAGAGTTGATTTCTGAGGTAATGGTAGGATAGTATGAAAAGTCAATGATGTTTCTATACCTGAACTCTAGGTTTGAAGAAGGATTCAATCTTCAGGATTATTCTTGCAGTGACACTACACTTGATTTTTTAAAGATCAGGTTTACTTTGAAATCCCACAGGACATATCAGTGGGTCAAATTCACATCATCCAAGTCAACAGCATTACTTTTTCAGAAGTTTTTTCAAGACAGTGTGGAAAATACTTGGTCACATGGCAAGACCACACGTCTTTTAGCACAAAACCATCTGTGATCATAGCACTTCAGTTCACACGTACCTCAAAGTAAAGGAGCAGTCAATGATACTTATAAGGACTCCTCATGTACTCAAAAGTTATAAATGCACTTCATCAAATGGGTCAGAAAAGCAAAATTTACTTTATTTCTTCTACTTTAAATTCTTCATTCACCAATTTATCATAAACACATGCAAATAAGACATTTATTTTACAGAACAGTCATGCATTTTCTCCTACAAGGCAGATGACAGAGTAAGAGAAACAATCCTAGCAGTATTTGCATTTTGGAACCACCTAGAGACATTAAGATATGATGTTGAAAGGATCCATACATGTAAACAGACTGTGAAGAGAAAAACAACATAAAGCATTTTGACAACACAAACCATCAAATGAAGTTTGAGTCAGACATTAACATTGAAGTGATACTACTCTGTTTCTATCTGATACAGAGTATTTTGCAAACACTTAATGCACTGCACCTTTGACCTGTTTGGGGCTCCCATCAGAGGCAAATCTTCTCCACCTCATTTGCTTCCCAAAGGACCACTTGGGTGCAGTCACTGGTGCTAACTATGGCTGGGCTTTACTTTAGCTCAGCTCCTGCAATTAGCAATCTATCTCTTTGCAATAACTCTGGCGAGCACAAGGACCAGAAAGATTCCATAAAGTTAAACTATGATTTCTCCAGGACACATGAATTTCACAAAAAAAAAAAAAAAAATCTCGAAAAACACAATCAATGCAAGTGTGTACTTACTCATGTCCTTCCCCAACCCAAGCTGATATTCTTCGGGTTTGGAAAGTTTCACCTTTTGTAGATTCCTTCCAAAAACCCAGCATCTCCCATTAAAAAGGAATATTAAAAATAAGCAAAACCAATTTTCCCAAATTTCTCAAAGTGAAAACACTTCTTCCAATTTTTTTTTTTTTCCGATGACCAAGATAGTGCAACATCAGGATATCTTAGGTGGGTTTCTATTTGCCTTTCCCACAATCCTCTAATAGTTTGCATGAAAAAAATCCTAACAGTCCACACTAGTCTCACACTAACCTGATGACCACATTGTGCTCCATTTATTGTTCCAAAATTTGCTGATAATTGTGAACGTATGTTGTCACAGGAAGTAAAACAAAGCAAATCTTTAAAATATTGGTTCAATCCATTTTTCCTTCAGTTCAGTAAAATAAGTTCTGAATACAGCCTCAGATATTTTAAATCTGATAAATAATTATCAGAAATAAAATTCTATATTGTTTGTTCATTGTAAAAAGCACTAAAAGAAATGTTATCAACGTTAATGATAGAAAGGAAAGAGAGTTGTATGCCTTCACTATATTATTTTTATCAGAATTACAGTTTTATACATATCAAACTGATGGTTAGAAACACATCTGTGACTTCTTCCCTTTCAAGTTGTTCAATTTCTCTGGGGAGACAATGTCTTTGAGCCTCAAAGTGAAGTTACTGAGGAGGATATCTCTAAATAGGGAAGAGAGAACAAGCATATATAAAACTGGGAATGCGACAATTAAAAGAAAATCACCAAAATATTTGAAGGTGAAAGGAAAGAATTGTGTCCACTCTCCCTTTCTTTCGCTCCATGGCTGACAGTACTTTGGTGCAGGTGTGATGCTCTGTAGTGCCCAAAGACAATTCAGAATTTGGATGTGCATGCAACGCTTGCATGAGAGCACACAAAATAACTGCACAGGTGTTTTCTTTACATGGTTAAATATAAAAAATTTCAAAATATCCGTATGTTATTATCAAACATATTCCACACAAAGTGCATCACTCCAAGTTAATACTATGATAATACACTACAAAAATGATAAGATTATTTCATCCCAATATCTCCATGTACTTATGATTAAAAAGTAATTGGTCTATCAATGGTTTCCATATAGCATTTTTCTTGAAACGCTTTCTGCAGTTTCTCATTCTAAAGTTATATTAAATTATTAATGTAAGATGCATCTTTATGCATGGGTTGTCATTTTTAAATCTACTTCACTGAAGCTCTCAAATCTAGCAAAAATGCTACTAATCCTAACCAACGGTAAAATAATGTAACATATAACTAAACTACCAGTCAAAATTGCAAATAAGCTCATTAAACAAGGGCTACAAGTTCTACTAATGCAAGATTGCTCATCTCAGATACAACATATGGTGCTCATAAGGATTTTACTTTTTAACAAATGTTAGAGCTCGGTTAACCAAGGCATATAAGGCTAAAATCACTGAGAACAAATTCAAGGGTGGATGAACAGCCTGAGTCAAACTTGAAACATGGATCCTCACAGAGACTTTTTTTTTAATATAAACACGAGCTAAAAGACCCTTTTAGACACAGTTCCAGAAACAATTTCCTGAATACAGTTCTGCATAGCAGAGTAAACTCTTGTACAACTTGCAGAAATGTATGTTTCTGAAAATGTTAGTAACAAAAGCCTCTCAATTTCCTACAGTATTTTTTCCGTATATTATGGTTAGATGCAACAACATGACTCTAAAAAAAGGTATTATAGGAATTCATGTTTGTTGTTGCAGTGACTAGAGACAAACAGAATAGACCTGATATTGCAAAATATGCAATAACCTAAAAACTAATTGGATTTTTTTTCCTTGCCATATGCCACCATCATTAATCCTGATAAGAGCAGAGGTAGCTACAATTTCAATATTACATTTCTTACATTAGGAAAACATACAAATTTTGAAAGCTAGTAAACTAATCTAATATTAAATACAAAAGTCAGTATATATATTTGTTTAAACACAACCACACAGCATATGAATATATGGGTGCTTTTGAATTTGCTTTGTCTTGCCAGTTAAAGTAAGTCACCACATTTTCTAACAGAAGTTCTTCCATTACAAATGTCCTAAACTCTAACTTCTTCAAGAACGGGATTAAATATTGTGTGAACCTCTGCAAAACACTTTGAAAGTCTGTAATCCTGTAGAATCAATAATAATAAACAGAAATGGGGTACCTGTTCTGTTTTAGCTGACAAGGTTAGCTGATGTGGAGACAGAAGGGAAACAGTATGAAAGCACAGAGCTCTATCTGTATTTTTTTAAATACATAACTGGGAATGTAAATAGCTTAGATTATATTAGCATTTGCACCACTATATTTCCACAAGGTTCATTACTCTAATTATACAATTAAAATAAACTCAGCTACATGTGTTAACATTTCAGTTCCCAATAGAAATGACGACTAATGACAAAACTAGAAATAAGCACTGAATGTTTTATTGGCGTCTAAATTGCCTGAGTCAGTCTGGGTAGTTCTTTGAAACTGTGAACTCCCCACATGTCATCCAGCTGTATGGAAATGATGATAATTTGTCTTAATAAAATTTGACAGTGTAAATACTATGAGAGTAATAAAAATATTACACTGAGCACCTAGAGTATGATTCGGTCATCACCACCCATTGTACAGACGCACTGAAGTTATTTACCTATTACCTGCAAGCTAACTGCAATATAATCAAATCAGACAGAACAGAAAATAACCAATTTAGATGTTTACGTAAATTCACTAACAAGAAAAGGCAAAAACTAGATTAAGGAGCAAAAATTAGGATTGATTGAAAAGCAGAAGCATAGCAGTTACACGCAATGAAAGATCTCTCAGAAGTTCTACAGGAACGTAAACAGGGTACAAATTTTCTGAGATTTTGAGGTCAGAGGAGGCAAATCGGATTGTTCAAGTTAAATTATCACAGCTGATCAGTGCTAAATTGAACATTGCACACTGCTAATTGCACATTGGGGGACCTTTACACCACACTGACAACGCTGTGCTACTGTGGGCACATTAAAATAATTTTATCAGCATTCATGCCTGAAGTCTGGAACAAATTTCCAATCTTTGGGAACTACTTCTCAGCTTTTTAGCTTGAATAATACTTCAAATTAAGTTTACATAACTTTCTAAAGGCTGAAATCAGGCAAAGAAAGTCAAATTCAGCTTGTGAGGGAATGGTACATCCACACCACAGGGAAACTTCCTAATGCTTACGTTTTTGGAAAACATGGCTACCATTGAGACTTAAAAGGTTGGAAATGCAGGAGAAGAATAAAAGGAGATGCAGATAACACATACCTCCTACATGATCAAACAGAATACAATTGTTAGAGAGGCACCTTGGAGGTGGTATTAAAAACTCTCAGTACAGACAATGGCCATTATATATTACTTTAGTTTTATTTGCATCTTGAGTAAAAGACAAACTTTCACAGAGAAATATGAAGAAATTAATAAACTCCTGAAAATGAAGGGTACTTCCACTGAAATCAAAAGAAGTTAAAGAGCTACAGTAACAAAAAATATAAATTATTTTCTAGTACAGGGATTGTATATATACCAATTCCTACCTTCCTGTGAGGATTTTCATTTTTATTAATAAAATTTTAAATTTGTAATTTAAACAAAAAAAGCAATAAAATTCAGCCTCTTATTTTTCCCATTCCAATGAGATTTCTTTAACATTTTTAATACATCTAGGATATATAAAAATAAAGAGTAAATCTTTGCGATTGCCATGTTTTAGCTGTACAGTTTATTGTGGATTTTGTGCCACGCTTCAATAGGAAGAACAGCTGGCAGAGCCCTACGTACTCACTGCTCTGCATGAAAGAAACATATCTGATAGTTATTAATGGATGTTTTTATCGGCTTTTCATACGAATATCCAAACCCTTTTCTGTTCTGTTTTACTAACTAGACTTCACAGTAGTCTTGAGACTATGAGACTATAACTCCTATATCATTATTCACAGAGATTTCCGATGTTATCGCATATATTCCTTGTGTCAGTTGAATCTCCTTCCAAAGACAGACATGGCAGGATTTCGGAAGAGCAGCAAAGGTATAGAGCTTGAGAAGATTTCAAAGATTCTTAAAAGTAAAAGAGGCTATATAATGGTAAACTATGTTATAATTCCTGTTAAGCTTACAGAGGAGAACTTAAAGCAACTCCATTTATGCATCAACATAATATCCCCCATCAGCCAGGATTGCTCAACTGAGTGCTTGTTCTCCTCTCTAAGCACCTAATAAGAAGGAAGAAATGGTGCTAAAGGCAATTTTGCACAGATTTAGAATTTTCTTTCCTTTTATGCTTTCCTGTCATTCATTTCCTCCTTGCTCTGCACTTTACCTAAACACTCCTGTTCACTTTCTGTTCTCTCCTTCTTTCTGCTTTCACTTTCATGCCTCCTATTCTGCTTAGCACTGCATCTCTGCTACTGCAAAAATGTGCAAGCAGATTCTGCAAACAAAACTTTTATCTCGAAAAACTTGACAACCAGAAGGTGATGAATACGCACACCTCTCCCCCTTTTTGGTAAGGTGAACAAACTCTTATCCAAAGCATATGATCAAAAAGGCCAGTAAAGGACTAATAAACTTCTATAGGTAAAATCAGAAGGACAATAGGGAAACATATTCATAGAAGATGGTGTCTGTACAAATCAATACTACTTCTCCCAGAGAATTACAGAGATTTTTTTTTTAATTAAAAAAGACTCAGTTTTACTAAGAACAGGAATAATTAATAGCATCTATATAGAGGAGGCAGAGATCTTTACAGATTTTGTTCAAGATCAAAAGTCAATATTGAAGAAAGATTCTCACTCCAAACACAAATCCTCAAAAGATCATGAAAAAGTCAAATATTTCCTCAATATAAATAAAGCAATAGTTATGGTATATCATTTTTTAGAGGTTTGAGGTGTTTACTTTGGGGGAGTAGCGATTTTCTGGTGGGAGAAGCCGTTGCTTATTGCATAGGTGAAAAAAGGGAGAACTACATTATAATGTTATTACATCTTTCCACTTTATAAAATCATTGATTTAATAACCATGGCCTATTAAACAACATTTTCAAAAGCAAATGAACCGGAAGAATAATAATGGAAAACACAGTGTAACTGGAATTGAACACCAAGCAAACATTAATATAAAACAACAGCGGGTCAATGGACTAAGCTATATAACACATCAGATCTCTTTTTGGACATCCCTCAAAGTCTTCACTGAGTTCTGTATTTGGTCTTGTATATTTAGTTTTCTGCTGAGCAGATCCCCTGCTCAAATAAGTTAGTTCACTGTAACTGGGAGCAATGTGCTTTGCAGCCAGAGGAGGAACAAAGAGCAGCCATGTGCTAGAGTGAGAAAAAAGTAGGCAGAAGAGGATCCCTGCCAAACATCTGCTCTCCCTCTGACTCTGGCAAAAGTAGAAACCAAGTGTTCCTTATCTCCTCAAAAGAGCTGGAGGAGCAAGAGGAAACAAAAAAACCCAACCAAAAACTCCCACCAAATGCTCCAAAACTTGAATTCTTGAATTCTTTTCCCTGACCATGCTGCAGGAAGTTGGAGAAAACGTCTTTGTCCTCATTGAAAGCATGAAGAAGTGTGGGCACAGATGACAATAAAGCAGCAGTACTACAGGAGTGCCTATCATCAACATCTACCTTTATTCCACTACAACACTACAACACAGCAAGCACGGGAGAAATGTTTTGGAAACATCTGAAGTCCTCTCCAAGACATGGACCTAACTATCTTTCTGCCAGCAAATTATTGGGATGGGGGGCAGAGAGGTGTCAAAAACCCTCAGACAGCAATTGCATGCACCATCCGCTTTTCAATGAGGGGCATTCTAATATTATGAAGAAAAAGTAGACAAATTTTAATATATAAATTATTTCCCTTGTAACAGAATCTTATTTTCAAGTACACCCTGTATCTAAACATCTATATTTAAAATTGCCTTTCTTGTACTAAAACTTTATCATATAATCCCAAACTCAGGACAAAAAAAGAGTTAAAAGTCCTTTGCAGCTGTTGACATAGCCAGTACCCTTAAAAAAAGCGGAGATATTTTATTTCTGTGTTTACGGCTTTTTCATTTTACATGCTCCCATTATGTATAAACAGTTAGAGCTTTGCCTCAGAATTGACAATCACATTAACATCCTGGAATTGAATTTTACTTGTCAAAATTCTTATTCAAAATGTCAATATATACATTTCTAACATCAGTTTTATTAAACAAGTACTTAGTAGGCAGATAACATTCTTAAACCGGTCTTTTTCTTGGCCTTCTGTCTAAATCCCAGATAACTGTATGAACATTTCACCATTTCCAGCTTCACAGGATTTACTTCTGATCTTATGTTTGAAGTACTGCCCTTTCCATCCCTGCATTGAATTTACAAAATTTCAGATTATGAAGAGAAGAATTTACCAGTTTATGGAAGTTCATTCTTAATACTTGCAGTCCTCAGAAAAAGTAGCCTTAAATTAAAACAAATTTCACTTTCTCATAACACATGTCAATACAGCTATGAAAGTATTTGGTTTAAAGTAACTACTGCAAACAAAGCTCTTATCCTGTGTTTAAAATCCTGTGAAGGTAGCTGGTATAGAAGAAAAAACACATTTATCATTTCTGAAAAGAGGATATTAATATTTGAGAGGTATATATATATATAAAATTTGTTCTGATCTTAATTACTAAACTGAAATTGCTGCTCAGTCAACAGAAATGTGAGAACATAACACCTTTTCATATGAAACAAATGATTGCTTTTTATAATATGTATTTGTTCCCCTTTTTCTGAACCAGGGAAAATACAGTCCATGCTCAGAATATGTACCACCAAAATAAAATGTGCCTATATTCTGAAGAACTATCTTTTTTCAACAGACTTAAAAGCTTCACATTTACCACTAATTACTACAAAAGTAAAGCTATTTTTCTGAGACGATGTTAATGACCCTGAATGCTAAAACTCTACTTCAGCAAAGGAAGCACTAGAGATGATGCATTCTGTTTATTGATATAATCTCCCACACTGTATTTTTTTATGTAAAAATACTTTACATATTTTTTAATAAAAAATCCGACTTCAGGAGTTCCAGCCCGTCATGTAATAAAATAGGCTCACCTTCCCCAAAACCAGAATACTTCAACTGGTTTTGCTACTTCATTTTAACCCCAGCAGATGGGACAACGCTAAATATCAAAAGCATGACGATTGTTTTCTCTCCCACTCTTATCAAGCGCAGGCGCAGGATGACTCTGGTTTAGACTCCTGCTGTTATTTGAGAACTTGTGGCTCTACACAGTCAGCAAGGCAACACTGCATAAATATCTATCCGAATTAAAGCCGCAGATCATAATTTTTAAGAGTCCCAAAGGAAAAATCCTTATATTTCAATTTCCCATGAGATTACAACAGAGACTCTATCAAAACCCCATAGTTCTAACTCCTTTTAAGTCAAGCTTTTCCATCACAGAGTTCACTGCAAGTACAGAGTCAATAAATTTGCATTACTTCCTTTCTTAACCAGCAAGGCTGCCTTTTGAGAAACATGCAATATACTACAGAAGGCAAAGGCACAAAATACAAAAATTAGCATAACTAAGATAAAACACGGAGAGTTATTATTCAATAAAAATCCTACACGATACTTTACCTTCCACCTCGGGCACTGAAAGGCACTACATGGATTCCCAAAGGCCCGCCGTCGTTGGAGACTTCTACCAGCTTTACCATATCACTGTGAGACAATGATGAATGAGGGAATATGAACATGTACTGTGAAGGAACCAAAAAACTCCACACAAACATACACAGAAAAACATAACCATTCCAGAAATCAAGTCATGAAAATGAAAGCATTTTTGAAATGCTACGTACCTGAAGATTAATCTGATGGCATGAAAGGAGATCAATCATCAAAAATAGATCAATTAATTAAAAAAGAAAAAAAATTAAAGAACTTTCTTGTAAACTTAGTTTGCCACATTGAAGTAGGTATTATCGCCACATGCATATTGTTGTATTTCTTCCTTATTCTAATGTTAAATATAAACTTTAAGTTAACTGTTTGGACTATTGAGCAGAAATATCTTAAACACCATGTACAACTTTTCCTTAAAAGCCTAAAAGATGATCATAGCACTAGGATGCTTTACTTATGCATCTTAGAGAGAGCGCTCACCCTAAGCCTTAACATCACCTTTTACATAATCACCCTTAACGGAATGAAATTGAATTTTTAACTGGTTAAACTCTCTTAGTTTCAAAATATATTCATTTATTCTATTGTAATTCCATTTCTTTTATAGGAAGATTGCTGTATTTATATCTCCTCAAAGTAGGCAAAGTTTCCAAATAAGATCCAACCATATCATTCAAACCCATCCAGATGTCCTTCTGAAGCAACTATGCATCTAGTTTTCAATAATTTTTTTGCTATAGAGAGGGAAAAAGGGAAAGAGGAAAATATAGGTTCAGAAAGTGACATGCAAAGATCCTAGAAATAGATTTGGACCAAATCTACCAATGCATTTGAAATATACCCACATCTGGGAAGGTGGAATACAGCCCATAAACCACAGTTATAAATACCCAAATGAGAAAATAATGCATGAAGGCCAAACCTCTCAGTAAATCTGGAAGTGAAAGAGCTGAATGAAAGCCACAATCTAAATTTGTGGCTTATGCCTTTTCCATATTTCCTGGCACTACATATATCTATACATAAACAGATCTTTGAAAAGTTTGTTTCTCATAAGCATACAAATCAAATTTAATCTAGAAATGGAGCAAAGAGTGAGACCAATACCCTATGATGGCAGTAAAAGCTTTTCTACTTCCTTCAATAACCTCTTGATCGTATGGTGGTCTATCACAAAAGTTTCCAAGCACTTAATCTGGAGTATGAGAATAACCAGACTACATATTGTTAGAGAATCAACAAAATTCCAGCATTACAGTTTGTTTCATATTTCTTCTACATTATCTTTTTATATATATTTCTTAAGGTAGTTAAAATTGTTGTATGCTTGAATTTGTTTCTGTTTTTTTCAATTCATTTTTTAAACAGCACACATGGAAAGTCTCTCCCTGTTCCCACTGTTTATATCAATAAAATATTAGAACAATAGGAGAGATGAGAGACATCAGCAAAAAAAATGTGTTATTCTTCAGACCTGGACCAATGTTTTAAGACTGACAACATTACAGCATTTGATAACGTCCCTTATCCCAGCCTTCGTACAGGCTAATTTAATTTCATTCTCACTGTACACTGAGGCTATTTTCATTGACTAGTGTGCAAAGCAACACATTTCACCTCCAAAATGTAGTCTAAAAGGCATCTTTTGCTCTTCGCATCCCTATGACCCCTTATGATCAACTTTTTTCTGACTTTCCTACTAGCATAAAAGAAAATTCACAGGGCTGAGGAAGGGAACAAGTGTGATTCACCTGGCACTGTCATAAATGGAAACACAGCTTTAAATAAATCAGTTTTCATATCCAGCCTACACTGTTTAACTTGTTCTACTGCTTGAGTCAGTAACTTTCCTTTTTTCCAAAATACATGCTATGCACTCATTTTTTTTACACACCTTCTTCAAAAAAAATCACCACAAATTCAAATGTTAAACTCTATAAATTGGAAAACAAAAGGAAATGATCCCTTCTAAGAGATATTATTTCAATTTTTCTTCCTGGTTTTCTCAGAAGTTTGGGTCAAGTACTTCAAAGAAACGTACAAAGAAGTATGACATCAAAGCAGAAATGAATGAAGTAGTATAAGATGAAAAGTCAATAAGTTACTTAAAAGCAACACCAAGAAGCATTAAATTTGACAGAAGTACTGCAAACTCTATTCAGCAAACAGCATTTGGAATTTACAGTGTCACAGATTTTGTAACTGGAAAGGAGTAAAACCTCAGTATGTGCTGCCTAATAGATGTCACCATGAACTTTAACATTTAAATCCTCTGCACCTAATTCATAATTTAACTGTTAAGTAATAGAAGAGGAATGTTTATTTTTATTTAAAATTTAAGTTTAATACATTTAAAACATTTTACTTAAAAGGGATATTTTCTCATTAATTCTATATTGAGGTATAGATCAACTCTTTGCAATGAAATGTAAAAGGTCAAGTTTGCTCTATATCATCATGAAATAAAATATCCTTTCCAGTTCTTTTTTTAAACCAGGAGGAGTTTCTTAGTCCTAAACAACATCAGTTCTGATCCATTCACAAAGTATGAGGGTTATGACCACACGACTTATGCGACCTTCATGCACACCTTCTTAGTAGACTGTATACTGATGACCGAAACTAAGGTTCTCCCTTTGAAATTCTTGCCTGTTGCTTTATTTGTGCTAGCACTGACCCCGTTCCTTCTGTCAAGTTTTCAGAGTTCCATCAAACAAGCATCTTCTCTGAGGCAGAAAATCTACTGTAGCATCAGCACTTATAAATGCCAAGTTTCTGATGCTCATCTTTAACTCAAGCTTTTTAAACTGTTCAAAATCTGCTTTAAAAATGTCCATGAAGCAAATTGTTTAAAACTAAAATGACACATGATCTAAAAAAGACCGTCCCACTTTCTTAAGAACAGTATCACATCATTCTGAAATTTTTGTTAGTCTGTGTTCAGTCTCAAGACTCATCATTAAAACAATGTGTTCTGCCAATAACTTACTCCAGGGAAAAATTGGTAGTGTTCTCCAAACCAGTGTCTGCATGTCCAACAGGCTCAACTCTACTGTTGTCCTCCTCTGTTCGATCTTCATCCTAGATATTTGGAAAAAAAAAAAAAAAAGGAAAAAAAAATCTTTAGCTCTAACAGGTTAAATCATTTTAATAATGCTATTTTACCATTTTCAGATCACTGGGGTTACCACATGTGCAGTAGAAATAAGTGCTTCCACAACTACAACAATTTTTGTTTGTTGCTCTCTGAAACTGTTGTAAATTGCTTTTGTCACTTTAAGCATATTTGTAATGATATTTATAATTTAGTCAGTTTTATATCATAACTTTACCACAGCTGTAAAAGCATGGCTACAAAAGCCATCACAGTCAGCGTGTTTTAAAAAAAGTAGGTAGGCACCCAAGTGAAAGAACAGAATTAGCCGATGGTCAGCAGTGTTTGGGCAAACTCCCTGGGAGCTCTCTCATGGCAGGTTATTGGGCACCCACCTGAACACACAGGGCAGCCTACTGAGGTTCATTTTCTAAGAGTTAAAAACAGCATAAGAAAACGCAGCTTGTTTAATTCCATAAAGTACCAAGACCCCTTTAAGCATTTTATCGCAGGCCTTCACTAACAGCTGTCAGAAAAGGTTGACATCAAAGAGTTTTGTGAGGTTCTAACGCTAACCAATTGATTTTATTTTTAATTTGACTTTCCAAAAAGTACATACATTATTCACCAAATGCATAATTTCAATGTAAAAGTTGTGAATACTGTACTTTCATATTTAGAGCAAGGTTATTCAAGGACTACCAGTAAAAATATCTAAAACCATCCTTATATACACGTTACACATTTGAAGTTTATGCTTTTAATTACCCATGTGACTAAACAGAAAAATTGTAAAGTGTGAACAGTAAGTTTCAAACAGGGTCTTAGATTCTGGAGCCAGAGACATCAGGTCAGTAATATAATGAGTGACAGGTTATGAGTTTAGCACAAGAGTAAGACAACATATTAAATTATTGAAGAGATATTAAGGCAGGCACAAGCAGTTGGTAATGTCCAATTGACATTTCCACTGAGAGTATGCAAAAGCAGGAGGCTGGATGCATCGAGCTTCCATGGACTGCAGATATGGTTTGTGCATCCTGCATAGCAGCACGTTGCGTGAAGTCAAGCTACTTGAAGACTGACAATCCTGTGTTTTGAGAGGCACTTCTTCGTCATCTAGCTCTGTTAAGCACTGGGCCAGAAATACATTTCAAAGGTTAACCAGCATCTTGAACCTGCCTAGAACTGCATTATGAACGTAAACAGGAACTCAAAATAAAATATCTTCCACATAGTAAAAGTTGTTTATAAACCCAATATAGAGGATAATTCACATAATTTGTAATTATGATATGCCAGTGTTCACTTTTCTATATTGAATGATTTCATCAAAAGTTCTACATGCACCACTGTATAAAGGTTAAAAATAAATATTCAAATATCATGACAAATTTAATGTTACGTGCAAAAAGGCATATATAAAACAATCAGAACATTTGGAGTGGTTTCATATTAAAAAGAAGCATTCCACCCTGTTTCATACAGCATCTCACAGATCATTGTTGATATGGATTTTTTGTATGACATTAGGGACACTGGTGATCATAGAAAACTACATAAGGATTTATATTGCACTGAAGCTACTAGCTACAAGTTAAAATGTGAGTTCCCAAGAAAATACAATTTTGAATCTCAGCTATGTTAAAAAGTCATCACAAATTAATGTCACTTAGTTAATACAATGTTTTTGGCAATTTTCCATATGTGGTCTTTTGAAGCAAACATAAATATATACGTAGGTAAGAAAAGACTGAAATAACATTCCCCCTACCAGTAGATACGGCTCTGTTAACAAAAAATTGACTGGTTTTATGCTGTATCATTTAAGCAGATATCTACAGATGTACAATGTATGCATCATTCATCTAGTACCACCTGGGTCCTACACTTCACCTCACTTCAGGTCTGTAAGTTTTTCCCTTGACTAGTTTAAAATAAGTCTGTAAACAAAACTCCCCTTGCCACACTCACTCTTGGCCACCGGCGGTCCCTTGCACCTGCTCTCAACAGACCCACTTTTGGTGTCCTCCTGAAATACAGCCTGCCATGAACAATTCGAGCTAAATCCTTGTGGAAATCCTCCTTCCCACCATGTACCAGCCCTGAATAGTATCTCTGCTCTCGCTCCCAGACCCTCCTAATGTCAGCTCACACCTAAACTTCTCCACTTCTTGCATGTTCCATTTTCCTTTTTTCATTTCTGCCTGGTCATCCAGTGGTTTATTCTGCCAAGAGAAGGAGCATCCTGATGCCTGACCTCAAGTGCAGCCAGGACAAAGGCAGCAGCCAACTCACCTGTCTAGACTATATCTTTTAATACTAGGATATAACACATCAGAAACTTCAAACCAAAAGCTTTGTAAAACAGATGCTATCTGGCACCGTCACATGTACTTTTTGTGCCTTTTGTATTGAGAATTATAAACACAGCAAGTTTTGGAGCCAGACGCACTGTCAGTTATCCAAGCAATTAAAAAACAGCAGTTCTCACACGCCTCTGTCTGGCTTTCCCGGACAGCAGACAGATCTGTATCAAAAACAAGCATGTGCCTGTAAATAGGTGCTTAGAGGAGGAATCACAACCCTAACAACAGCACTCCTGCTATAATCAACAGATGTATGATGTATCCTTTTAAAAATCTTTAATATCACAGTAATCAGGCACTCTTTTCTTCTCAGAATAACACAGATTTTGATTTACATTGAAGTGAACAGAGAAAAAAAAATCGGACACCTGCAGAAGGATTGGACTGATTTACTGATTTCTGATTTACTAAGAAAAGTAACTAGCTGTGAAAATCTCTGCATCAAGTGATTATTTCTTTATTTGGAAAGCAGTTTTCTTCTAAAGGCAAATTCCGCCTGGATGTGCTACCATAAGGCAAACCAAAGAAAAGGACATTCAGAAGATCAAGAAAGTTCTGAGAAGCCTAATAGCTATTAATGCAGACATTTCTGACTTGAGCCAACTCCCAAACAACCCAAAAGGTTTCTTTTCTCTCTATAAAAATGCCAATTCTTGCTGTATCGAAAGATGTACCTTTTAATGTATGACCACTAAAAACAGAATTATTTTTTTTATAAAATTGAAATGAAATAATTAAAAGATCATTTCATTTTTGCAGCACAGAGGAAAATTTAAAGCAGCTCTTCCAGTGTACAGTGGATGTAACAGTCCATAAAGCACATATGTCATATGTCATGTATTTAGGATACTCATACAGAGACAAAACAACACAACGGTATCAAAAACAAAGAAAAGTTCTTAAAATTTGTCTTAGTTTAAGACAAATAATTAATCTGTACAAAAATTCTTGTGTCTTAGAAGAGTCAAGTTTGCTCACAGGTACACAGCAGCAGATTCTAATAATACTATGTAGACGTCAAAGCAAGTCAAGCCATTGTTATAATAAAAACTCACCACCAAATCTCCCAAAACAATCAACAAAAAAACCTCAACTCTTTTTTTCATTATTGTTCTAAGTTCTGTAATAAAATTAACAACACAAAACCTCTTAACTGCTCAAAACAGACTGCTAATGCCAGCAGTTCTGCATATAGAAAGACCCATTTCACAGTTCACCTGCAGTTAATAAAAACCATATGAAAAGTTGCCAATTTGTTTTGTATCTTTGAAGAAAGTTTCCCCATCACCCTTTAGGATTACAAAATCCTCAAACTTGTAAAATGTTAACATTACACTTGCCAACAGAAGCTAATTCAATGTATATGAACCCAAAGAGGCTTTCTGAGTACATTTTCTCAGATTATTTTTGAGTGAGAACTGCCTTATTTCATTTCCAAAGCTCAAAACCAGTCACGTCTTCCCTATCTAATTGGACATTATATCTTCATTACCAAAACATCAGCTCCTGCCTCCAACTAATCCACAAATACTACCAGTCACTTCTTCACCTTCAAAGAAGCATTTTCCCACTTATCTCTGCTGTTCGATACACTTATAATGAACTCCCCTAAAACGTAAGAACTTCTTCACACTCCCTCATCTTCTTTAGATGATTACTTGTAGCAAACTCAATAGCAGTAAAGAAGTCTGAATAAAATTAGTCCAGTCACTTAGATTCCTACATGTTTCATTTGTGTAGTGTTCGTTTCCAGGTGCCTGGACCAAGTAAGTGCTGATTACAATCTGCTTCATCCCAACACAATGAGAAATGGGCTTTCAAGGCATGTAAGAATTCTGTATAAATCTCTCTTCTCTGAACACTAAATGCCAACTCTCAAATTTGCACCACCCCCATTCTACCAATAACTGAAAAATATGCGAGTAAAGGTGTTTGCATTTGGTTTGGGTTTTTTTTTTTTCAATTCAGAGGGATATAATAATTATTCCATTATTGTCCAGAAAATGATTGGGTATTTTAGTGACTAGGGTTGTATGAAAGAGAGTAGTTCTGCTTCAAATGACTCGAACACTCCATGGCATGGTCAGCAACACTGATCAACATGAGAGAAAAAAACTGACTGGTCATTTATGTAAACAGTAAAAATCCTGTGCATCGAAGAAATCCAAATTAATTGTTCTCTTCTGCAACCCGCAACACTGTATCCATTCCTCTTTCTCTCTACTTTCATCTCTAACACCCACCACAGGATCCTTCTCCCAAACCTGTGCCTTCCTGTCCTGACTTAGCTTTTAACTTTCACCCAATTAGAGAATTTAATCCTCTACCTTGTCTTGAGCGTCGGGAAAGGGATTATGGAAAGCCAGGACAGCCAGGGTACCGGTGCTTGGCATCCCCATCCAGCCCGACCTCACAGCAGGTGCAAACCGGCATCACAACTGGCTCAGCTGCACCACAGTTCCCTTCCTGGGAAAGCATGCTCAACCACTCTGAGATTTAACATATCCAGTGGAAAAAGAAAGTCTGGGAAATTCAGCTATAAATTGCAGTAAATCTGCTTGCATTGTACACAAACAAGACTTTAGTCTGAGTTGTAAAGTTGTTAATGAGCAAGAGGTCCAGATTCAGCAGAAAGACAGGCTGACACAGGTACACAAGAGCTATACAAAGGAACCATCTTTAAAAATGTAATTAAATTTGTCTTGTATTTTTACTAGTCCACAGAGTAACTGCAGCGAAGTACTTTCACATAGTGTAGATGTCCTCATTATACAACACTCAGCATTTTACAACCATTAGGAACAGAAAACAGGGTCTGGAAATGGAGAGCAATGCAACCATAATGGTAAACAGGCAGAGCTACCATTGTGAGCAACATATTATATCAGACATACATCCCCCTGCAAATAAAAAGCCTTTCAATAAACAGCTTGTGTTTTTTGGAAGAAGAATTCACACTTGTTTTTTTCCAGCATTTATTTTTTTTGATTCTAGCCCAGTGAGTAAAAAAATACCGTAAACATCAAAGAGGAACAGTATATGATGTCCAACAGGTACTTCAGATTTTCATGTAGAATAAGACACATTATCAATAAAGAAAAGCTACTTTTCTTCCCAGTCAGGACACAACAAAAATAATGCTCATGTTATTAAAATACGTCCTTCCCTTCATCTTTCCCCTTTTATTCTCCTGCATTTCTCTGTCATGATTACGGAAGAGACCGTATCTGCTATTAGTCTCCTGGCAGCCGTGTTTTATAAATGTTTGTTTGGTCCCTACAACGTAAAGTAGGTTCTCTCTCTCTGTATGATAGGAAACTGCTCCTAAGGGACCTATTCCCTGTGTCTTAACTAGCACAAATATACCAGCATCAGACCTTAGTGCTAATGTTCTCACTTCTTGATTAACCAGCCAAATCTCCAGAGAATGGCAATTTTCAATCAAATGTGAATAGCAGTTAGAAAGATCACATGGGGGGAAAACAAAAGTTATTGAATAAAAAAAGCCAGAGTTTCTCCCTCTTGAACACAAACATATATATATGCACGAATAATTAGGTAAGAGCTTTGTGTAATCCACATCAGCCCTATACTAGTTGAACTGCTATCAGTAATCCAGGGGGAGAGAGGCGAGAGAGGCCAGAGAGAAAGCCTACATTGAATCATCATCCACTTAGCAAAAGAACACAACAAAAAAATTATTTAATCTTTTATATATACGTATATGTGGGTTAATATTCTCCTTACATTTCAGTCATCCCTATGTTATTCATACTTTTGTGCAGATTGATCATCTCACAAATGGAAATTGCAATATTCATACATTTTCTAAATGCCTCAGTACTGTCAAATGAAATTTGCCTTGCTTAGCCAAATCAGTGAATAGACATCATATAGACACATAGGAACACAGAACCGAAGGGATTTCCCAGGTCTCTGATGAATATCAAATTCATCCCCTCCTATCACAGGCAATCATCTCTTGTTTCCCATTTAATAAACTGATGAAGCTGAGCCTTAAAATTAGTTGGCTTCATGATGGCACCATTTCTGTTGTGAAGCGCCTTGGAAGGAAATGTTTTTACTGATTTAAAGAGAGATGTATTTGATTTCCTATTGTCCAAAAAGCAGAATGTCAGATAACCAATGAACATAATTTGATACAACCTTCCTTTGACAAACCTATATGACACCGCATTCAGTTTTGAGTATGTACTATTTTTCCTGCCTAATGACTATCCTTAAAACATATCTTTATAGCCCTGTAACATTAATAGAAACTGGACAAGGTCTGTGGTATCTCAATTATTTTGTAGTCTCAATTATTTGTCCATAGTCTTCAGGTGCTCAACAGCCTGTGATATGTCACTGAAATTACACACCTATATTCTGTAACAATTTGTCAGCACGCACCTCTGTCACACAGGCTAATGGCAGGAGCACAACAAAAACACTGCCTGGCCATTTAACAGAGCTTCCACTAAAAATGCTTTTTACTAGATGCTGCTGCAGGTAATTCTTTTTTACAGTAGGCACTTCAGACAGCACTGAAGACTATGAGAGTCTTTTAAGAGTTTTAGTAGGTTAGACTAAAGGTTTTCTTGCTAGTGATTTTAACTGGAGACATTTTCCTGGTTCTGCTTCTTTCCAGTAAAGAAAATCTGACATGACCAACAACCAGCATGAAATGCATTAAAACTCACAGGGTTTTTTTGTTGTTGATAGAACATGCTTGTTAATTAATGTAGCCAAATGGTCTGTGCCTACCATCAGAGAAAAGAAATTGGGATACTGGGGGCCGGGGGGGGTAAGGAAACAAAAGTGCAAATGCTTACGCAACTCCATACCAGGGAATTGGTACAAAATAGGATTTGAGAGAGAAAGAAAATGTCTAAAGCAATGCTTATTCTCAAAGTATTTCACAAAGTGTACTGTAATCATATGTCATAGACTGTATTTGCTGTTCAGGCAAAAACTAAAACACTTGTGTTCCCCAGGCTGAGGGCATCCCATTCCAGATCATTTCAGTGACTTCTCCAGGACTACTGACAGACCCAAGGTGGGAGGCAGAGGGAGGAGGTGTGCTGTAAATTAATAGCTACTGTAACAAAGCCATACACTAAGGCTCCTCTACAGATGGCAAATATTAAACAGATAACAAAATTATGTAGCTCTTCCCACCAGATCATATCTAAGGGACATTTTAAAGACGACTCAAGTGTTAGTGTAGCACAGTATTTCATTGTCAGCCATTTTGCAACAGCTCGAAGTCCAGCAATAATATGCATCATTATAGCATATTAGAAAATATAATTCAGTGCCCTAAAATTCTGTTCATTGACAAATGGGTACATCGTTGCCAAAACAAACCGGATAACATCTTGATGATCTATTTATCATAACAGAGACTTAAGATTAAAACAACATAAAGTCCTTTCTTAACTCCTACACTGACCTGTTATACAACAGTGGGAAAAATCACTTCAAAGTGCATTTCTCTATTAATATGTTGTGGATAATACTCCCATATTTTAAGCACAAATAAAGACAAGACACTTAACTATGACACTTTGAAAAGCAGTAATATTAAAATGGATCTTAATTGCCTCAACAGCAGCTTAGGAAGCTGAGCCACTAAACACCTCTTCTTGCTCAAAGATAGAAAATGAGCTTCACCTCTTACTTTTCTCATCACATTGCAGTGATTAACCTTTTTTTCCAACATTTTACTAGATGTTAAGTATCTGCAGGATTACAAAACTCAAGACATTCCATCACATAATGAATTTCTGAGACAGTTCACTCAGAGTGACATACAAGCAAAATCAACCACAGCTAACAGGAACAGACAGCAAAGGTTTGGCATGACCGAACAGAGCATCCCAGCACTAATAGTACTGCCTGTTGGAGAAGCCACTAAAATGAGTTTTTAAGAAGCAACTAAAACATTGGATGCAACAAGAAAGTACTAACCTCTCATGTGCTAAATACTTGAAACATACAAAACATGGATTGCCGCACTTTGGCATTAACCAAAGCATCTAGGAGTGCTCTCTGAAGATCTGATCAATAACAAACTATAGATGTGTCCATTGTATTACAAAGAGAACTTATCTCATAGATCCATGTACAACTATATCAAATTACCTCAAATTGATTGCTGCCTTAAAAATAAAATGGGTTCATTTTGTGTAATTGCCCAGTTACAGTTTTTATTCTACTTTCTGTTTTTCCTCAGGATCCAAAACATATCTATTTCACAGGCAAAAATCTTATATACTTTGTTCATTTTAAAGAAGGCTTATCTGTGGATTATTTCCATATAAAAATCTCTGAAATTTTATGCTCCTGTCATATGAGTCACAGATTGACATATAGACCACCAGGATCCGCCAGTGTAAAACAAATGTTACGGTTCATATTAGATACAGATTCAAAGTCATACTTTGATGTCAGTCATGGAAAATATTTTTAATGGAAAGAGTTATCAGCTTTATTTGAAATGAGGTTACAATTATAGGTCAATGTATAATCAGAGTCCCCTGGAAAACTTCGTCCAAAGGTCAGGTCTGGTTTTGCACAGGCTCTTTTATCATTTACCTTGAATAAGGCAGGAATTACCTCAGTTACAGAGACATCCCCACATGGTGAGCCAACATGAATGTGGCACTTGCCATGTAACAAATACTTCTGATTGATGACTTCATATACCATTTATTTTCTCTTTCATCGTGTTCAGTGACACACATGGATGCATCTATATACACCACCACCTCTGCTGGTTAATTCATATAATACCCACCCACAAATATAGACAAAGTTGTGCCTGAACTGGCAGAAGATGCATTACTTGAATTATTTCACAACAGGAGTGATTTTTACAAAATTAAGTGGTATTTTTTAAGAACTAGAGTTCTTCCTACTCTCAAGTTCCAGGTTATACAGACCTGGGATTTCAGGACATGCAAAGAACAAAAAACTAACATACAATTTACAAAGAGAAGTCAATGTTTACAGAAGGAAAAAACTACCTAAAATAAAGTTCTAACATGCAGTCTTACTATGACATCCAAGAAATATAGATATTACGTGGTTCTAAATATATATATATTTTTAGAAGGTCACAACAGCAGAGACGTTATTTTGTTCTTAAAGTAAGAGAAAATAAATTAAATGGCAGTTGTACAACTACAGGGTGTTTGTTTTTTCCATTGAGTAGTCTAAAGTAGGTCAAGTTAGGCACTTCCATTAGTTCTCCTATAAATAGATCCACACTGCCTTCACCTGCTTGGAACTAATGTAGAACAACAGAATTTTAAATACTTTATCCTTTAATCTGACAAGTTAGCTTATTCTGTATATATGCATTAAAAAAAGGTCTTTAAGTCCTGCATGATTTTTAAAAAGCAGAAAAAATGACAACGGACACAGGAAATTGGGACACACTTTTTTTGAAAACCAAATGCATTTGCCTCCACCTATAAGTTTAGAGATCTGAAAGACTTCTGCAGAGATGTATTATAGACGAGGCACATAGCTTCCCCTTGATATCGAGACAAAGGAAAGGAGAAAATTCTGCATAAATAATTTCACATTTTCCCTGTTTCCTGAATATATTATTATTCACCTCACCTTTTCAAAGACCATGGTTTTCACCCTTCTGAGGATTTCTTTCTTTTTTTTTCTTAAGATACAAAAAGCATTTCTTATTTAGCAACTTGAATTTGTCATTAGGCAATTTTCAGACAGGTCTCATACCTCTTTTATCCTTATTCATTTCTTTTCCCTTTTTTAATCTGAAATAGTCCCTTGTTGCTTGATTTGCAGATCTGTATCAGCACATGAGGATTTCACTACCTTCAGTCAAGTACAGAACAGTTTGATTCCCTCGAGTACTGAATGTAAGAGTCAATTTAGAAGCAAACTAAAAGTACAGCACTCTGTTCTCCGTCACACAAAACATCATTTTACTCACACAGGCATACTAATAACAAAATTCAATTCCAGATACTTTTCTCAGCATGGCCCAGGACTGTTGAGAGATAACAGCAGAATTCTTATTAAACTCTTGTCTTTTTAAAAATTTAATTAAAATATCTGTTTTCCAATAACATAAAAGTCCCTACATTGGTGGTATTTTAAAGTTAGCATGGAGTCTTTAACTTTGAATTTCATCTCATTTAGGAAACATAACTTCCAATAGCTTTCGGTTTTGTTACTATAAATCACCCTGTTAATTTTGCCCAAGGAACTAGAAAAACATTATTATGATACTATTTTATCAACTTAACGAAAAGTACATGGGTTTCCTCTCCTTTAGACAGTGATTCATCTTTGGTTTGCATTTGCTAGGATTTGTTAACATATAGTTTTGATTTATGACTTTTTATTTAAATTCCTACTACTGGAAAGAAAAAATACCTACATATCAGTTTTAAAGGCATTTTATGCTACACACCACATAGATGGACAAACACATCTGAACAAGGGTTCCCCAACTTCAATAGCTTAAAGTTACTTCTTCCCATTTTGGCTCTTCCTCCCCTAAAGGAACAAAACCAAGCAAGGTCCCAGCTCCAGGTCTCAAGGGAGGAAGATCCCCAAGGAAAGCTGCGCACTGCGACGGTACCACAGGGCACCTGGCCACACTGCAGAGGCACAAAGTACTCAAGATGGCTCTCAGCTCCTGTGCAAAGTTTGAGTGATGAGATTTTACCATTTTCCAGTTTTATCTTTTACTTCTGTTGTGCTGAATTGCACAGTTGTGTGCTACTTTTTGCTTTTCACATCATTCTTCAAGGAGAAACTCCACTAAAATTGCTTCAATTGAGTTCCCCTGTTATGGTATAGCATTTTCTTTTTTGGTCTTTTGCACAACATGGTTTTTACCTTAGGCACCAAACAAATTCACCATTTTAATAACAGAAAATACTATAGCATTCTTCATTGTTCTTTGTTCAATTTGTTTTGCTGAAGTCAACATGAGAAACAATTTCAACTTCTTAGTAAATGCTCCATTCCAAGTGCCTACAGGGTTACAATCTGGTCTATGACAATTTTATTAATTTTTTAATCAAAAGCATTAAATCAAATTTAAAATAAATAGTCCTTAGTACTTCTGTATTGCCCTCTGGCACAGTATGGCAAAAAAAAGCTTCATGGACAGTAATAAATTTAGATTTACTATACCCTCAGGAATAATATTAAAAATTATTCTGCAAGTTCTTTATTTGAGGAAATTGAGGCACAGAAGATTTCCTTCCATATTTTTGAGGTCCATCTCCAGCCTTAGAAGCTTTTCAGTTTTCAGGTGATCTCTCTGGGATAGGCAAAGCCTTACTTTCACAAAAATGTTAAATACTCACATGGACTACAGAGCTCAACTAAAAAGCACAGAAGGTAAACCAGCAATTTAAAAACAAAATAGCACTAGGCAAATTTCTGAAAACATCAAAAACTATCTAGACTCACAACTGCAGGGAGTAGATCATTCCCTGTTCAGGCAGCAGCCATCGCCACAGGCCCCATCACCCCTGAAGGCTGGTAGCTGGAGAGAGCCTGGGGAAAGCAGCCATTCTCTCGGAGCAGTTTGGTCCCCAGGCCACACCAGCACGTGCACCACTCCCGGTCATGCAAAACTCACATGACACGTGACGAAACATGATCAAGAGCCAAATGGCATCACCATCACCACTACCTCACTATGCTATCCAGGGACATCAAAGAAGACCTCTTGTCTAAAATGTACTGAGGAATAAAGTGTAGGACACCACATGAGCCAGAACCTCAAATTCAGAAGCACTCTAAAAATTAACTGTAAGTTTTATAAAAATGAAGGCATTTCAAAAAATAACTTATATGTGCCATTTGTTGCACAGATAGAGACCTTATTTCACTTTCTGATTCTTTCTTTTTGTTTTTTTGCCCCAGTCAGAGCAGTAGGGACTGAATTCAGCACGTGATGGACATGCAGTATTTCCAACCAGTTGTATTACCACTGTGCTGCCCATAATAACACCTTGATCTGGTATTTCATTAGCCTTGCACAGCCAGTGCAAACCACGGATGAGGCTATTCAAAGAGGCACTCTCATCTTTTCCCCTCCCCAGACAGTCATGTTCCTCACTGGATCCCTCTGTCCACCTTTCCCTTTCTCCTTTCTCCTTCTTCAAGCATTTGTATCATTACACAGAAGTTCTAAATTAAAATTGATGTTTAAGAAAAACAACTTGAATTGATTAGGCTGGTCCAGTTCAGCCATATAAAAGCTCAGGGAGGCACAAAGGAGGAAGCAAAGCATGGCCAAGACTGCTTATTTCAACAGCAGAGATGACTTAAAATCTCTCTAATACTGTGGCCTCAGACTGTTGTTTGAAGGGATATTGTTCATCTGCAGTTTTGCACACAGCTCAAAGCATTCTTTTCAATATTCAGTAACTTGCACTGTTCTGTATCCAAGCTTACCCCTCTTCTATTGCCTCCTTCAAAGTTTTACCTCTTTTCAACTAATCTATATAACTGTGTCTCGCTCACTGAAGTTGCCATCTCAGCACTCCCTCTATTTCAAAACAAGCATGCTTTCCAGGAATAAATCCCTCTTGCCCTTGTATATCATTGACCTGTTTTCCATAATTTGTTTTTCACTCTGCCAGTTTCTCATCTACAGCAGAACTTCATTTGCCACCACATAAATAGTTACCTAAACAACTTCATAAAAATTACTCAAATTCCACCATCTTCTTTAGAGGAGACCAAATTAAGAGAAAGGCATAACAATCCTTTTAAGTTCTATTTCCTAAGTTCATTGAAAGCTAAGATGCATAAACAGAAGGAAAAAAAACAAACATACATTTTGTGGTTGAATTCCTTTCCATTCATCACATCCAAAAAAGAAAAAAAGGGAAAGCATAGAAGTCATATATACATACATTAGAAAGGTATGTGCCTTTCTTCATTAAAAAAAAATAGCATTTTACACATAGACATCTCCATAAACATTCTTTTAAGGTTAACAATGGCATTTTGGGAAACAAATTTCAACAAGCAACTAGAACAACCTGTGTCAATTAAGATTAAAAGGAGTTGGACACCGTTAACCCCACACTTATGCATTCCAATTTTGATGTGACGTTTTCTTAGTGCCACTTAATCAATTATAAATTAGTTAAAGCTGAGTTGAAGGATTCCAAATGTAGAGGAACTCATCAATTTCCCATAAACCACATTCAAACGCCAGATGAGTCAGTTAACGAAGCTGGTCCAAGTCTTAGGTCTCCTTAAAAAAAGTTTATTTTTGCTTTAACTCTTCATACTTACTTTCTAAAACTGGAAAATACTTCTAGGAAACTGGGGAAAGCAAGTACAATTATCCTACCATTCTCAACCTTTTTTCCTTCAAACTATGAAGGAAACCTGAAGAACAAGCAAATGCTGGGGTTTCAGAAAGAAGTAACTTTAGAAATCAAATTGCACTGAACACTTCTTCCACTGTATCCTTGAGCTGCATCTTCGGGCACTTCCAATTTCCAGCTTCACAGAATATATCGAGTTTCCACCGAAATAGCTGGGCTATTCAAGTATCAGGTTATGGCCAGCTCTGCCTATTTCAGAGGAAGGTGCAAGATCTGCTAAAAGAGATAAGTATTTCAACAACAGGCTTTCGCTCATCCTTGGGAAGCTACATTTGATGTCATTATAACCGAAGTGTCTCCTCAAATGTCACCAAGAGCATGCAAGGAAATCACTGGCCTACCAATACTCCTTAATATATCGGAAGGAGAAAATCATCTGCTTTATCATCACAGAATTCATATCTTGAAGAGACTAGTGAGTGAACCTTTGAAACAAGGTAAAGGTCACTACATCTTATAACTAAGAACCTATTCAGTATAAAGGTGAAAGCAGTTTAAAAAAAACACGAACTAGAAAATTCTGTGACAAAGGCTGTGGTTTCTCACTGAAATGAATAACGTTCATTGCATTCTCAAAGAATTATATGATTTGAAGAAAATATGGGGAGAGACAAACAGATTAGTTTAAAACATGTGATTTGCCACTTACTAAAATCAGCAGGTTCCCTGACCTCTTTTTCCTGGTCTATCCTCAGTTAGTTAACAGGCTCAAAACAGTTCCTTAATATTCTTTTTTTGCAGTTTTGTTTAATTAAAAAGAACAAACAACTGAACTTGAAAAACTATCTTGCACACATATATTCTAGACCACGTAGACAGGAGGAATCCATAAAATTAATGAAATGCACTTGTCTTTCTCACCTTGTATATAACCAGGTTGAAGGGAATTACAGAGAAAAAGAGAGTGTATATACAAACCGTGACAAAAGAATATTAAAACAACCTTTAAAATAGAAAAGCTAATCTTTCCTAAGGGACTGACAGCAAGATAATGGTACTTAAAAAATTAATAATCTTGAAGAGCAACTTCAAAATTAAGTGATGAAATTTACCAGTGAAATACAACTTAGCTTTAAACAATCTTTTAAAACATGATCAATGAGCTTTGTGAGACTTTCCAGGTATATATCTATGTGGACTGAGAAGCCTGGTGACTGAGGAAATTGAAACTTAAATGTAAGATAATACATTCTGAGAAATGCAACCTAGTCTAACCCTCAAAGGGAAGACACTTGGAAAAATTAGCAACACCTCTCAAAAAAAACCCCAGCAAAAATTACCATAAATTAAAGAATTTCTGGTTGATAATACTGAGGTAGATTTGATATACCTGTTTTTTATTGCAGCATCAAATATTTTTTGCAGCGAATTTAGCTATAAAAGTAATTTCAAATGGCAATTCCCAGTGTTCTGCCCTCCTGAGGTAGTTTGGATGAATATTAATGTAGTATGTACTTATTTGCGCTGCAGGTGAATAAAAACAAAAGAAATGGGCATCAAATGTGACATCAAATATTAAGGAAGAAATTTAGTCAAAAAGCATAAGTAGCTGGGCGAATAACAGATTACTGGAAAGATGTCAATATACTTCTGCCTTATTTACTGAATTCACAACAACTTTTGAGAGAGCAGACACAGTGTATGACAATGATGGACATGACTGGAACTTATTTTTCCTCATGATGGAAAAGCAACGCAGGTAGAAAAGACAATAAATAATAAGAGATGATGTGTGCAAGCGGTGTGTGTGAAGGACAGCAGAGATATGTATGCCTGTCCACATTTAGACTCTTCTTAGAGGAAGGGCAGACTGAGACATTACTCCTGCTGAGCACCTTTTCTGAGAAAAAAACCCACATCTTTCCACTCACCACACACTACTACAGACTTCAGCTGCAGCAAGATACAGATGCTCCTATAAGAGCCGGCAATCTACTGAACACGCTGAGGTGAACATACTTAAGCACTGGAAAGCTGGAAGCTCTTTGTCTACACAGTTCAGGTCATCTAAATCGTACCTGAGTACTAGGCACTTTCCTATCAAAATAAGGTAGTCAGGAGAAAAAAAGAGATGATGCATTTAGAAACCTGCTTTTCCCCATAAGAAAATCCTGAATCACACATATACTGAGCTGTTATATTCTGATGCAGGTAAAGAAGAAGGATTAATTGCAAGTGCTGGACAGGGAAGAAGCTCAGAACAGAACTTCCATGTGGTACAAATCCATGTAGCTGGGAGAAAGGAGGTGACATGAGGCTAAATATCAGAAGATGGGGTGGTATAGCAGATTGTGAAAGCCTCCCAAGGGAAGAAGCTGAATCCCCACTGCTCAACACATTTAAAAGTACCATGGACAAAGAACTACAAGATAGGCTACAGGGAATAACTCAATACATAGTAAGAGGATGGTTCAGATGACCTAATAATATAACAGGATTTAAAATGACTAGATAATTCTATTATCATTAACCACATTCACAGCAGTACAAGCTAAAACACTGTTGCTATGGTAATCAATCCTTATGCGTCGTTGCAGAAAATGACTGTGATACAAGGGATGGAAATGAATTGAACCAGCCCTTCCTATTCTCAATGAATTTAATGTTCCAGTCAGCCGGGAAGCTATCTAACGTGAAAGTTTACATCTAGCTTCCCACAAGCCTTTTAAAATATATAGTAAAGCAGAACTGAGTGTCTGGCATTCAAATATGGTTTATCCTTAGACTTACACAGTCAGTTCAGATTCAAGATAGGAGCAAGGTTTCAGTTCAGAGGGGATGCTCATAGAAACAGATGGACTGCTCTCATTAGTGCACTTTGAATCCCCTTCTCTGGATACTGCCTGAATTCTCTCAGCCCAAAGTAAACCAACACTATGAAAAGACTAATGCACGCACGCTTGTGCTCACATGCTATTACAGCTCCACATCATGAGAACATGAGACCAATTTGGTGTCCATGTGGAAGGCAAGAAAAAGACACCAAAGGCAATCATTTCCTCTGGCACTTTCTAGACCTATGCACAACAAACCATAGTACTGATATCATCCTACTTTTAATTCTTCATTTATACTCACAACTGAAAACACACAAGATTTTAAGATTCAAGTAACAGCAAAACAAATGATCAGCAGTCTCCTGATCACATATTATCAATTCGAAATCAACTCCATTCCTGCATAAATGTTATTACAGTGTTGTACTGACGTGCACAGTACACTGGAAAATGCATACTAGTTTGCTCACTCAGTTTTCCCCTTTACTTACGGTAGCAAACTATTTGTCAAGAAATGAGGAAGATAAACCTGGCAGTAATAAAATCCTCAGAGCCAGGGAAAATTTTGGAACTCAAATTTTGAAAATCTGAGTTTAAATCATTCCTGGTACCAGTCAAATCAGGTTTGTTTGAACCTCTGCTATAAAACTGGAAAACCCCACTAAGTTTTTTTAATGACAACTGAGAATTTAAAATAAGACACCAACACTCCTCTTCCTCCAAAACAAAAAGTTTTCAGCAAAATCCAACGGCAATTGAGAGGGAACGAAAGCTCAAATCCTACTGTGAAACTATGCTCTCCCAGTTTCCTAACAGTAAAAATAGACTGCAGAATGCATTTAGGAAAAACTATAGGCATGTGTAGACAGAAGATGACTAATTCCACCCCTCAGAATTCCACAGCAACGTTTCCTTTAAAAAAATGCTTTCTCAAGTGAACAAAGTATTTCTTTTGGTATTTTTCATAGTCTCTAGCATTAAGAAAAATAATTCAAAGCAGCCCACACAAACGGAAGGGGTGCTATGGATTATGGAAGTCAGGTATTCCAAAAGGAACATGTTTTTACCAGCTAGTGCTGGTATTTAAATGTAACTCTTACTCATTGTTTTGTGCAGCACTACGCAAAATATTCATCAGAAACCAGAAAAAAAAAATAAAAAAGTAAGTCCATGTTCTGGTTTGAAAAGCAACTATATGCAAGCAAGTACACCAGAAGGTAAAAATAAACGTCAAAATCCTCAGTTACAAAATATTTTAAAGAGGTTAAAAAAAAAAAGCTTGGTTTTTTTAAAAAGCCATTACATTAGACCTTAACAAACGTATTATATTTTAAGTGAGAAGCAAAGGACATATGTTAAGGAAAAGATCAGAGCAGTCGTGGAGTTTTCAATATTCGCAAACATATACAGAAGCAAAATACTTGATAGATGTGCTATACAGTTACCCTTGTACATTAAATATTTACATAATCTAATTTTTTTTAACAAAATTCTCAGTGATAAGCAGAGAAAATTACTCAAATACTATCAGAACATTTTTGAAATGGTAAAACATGCCTGAATTTGTGAGGCATTTATTCAACTGATGAAGATACACCCTTTTTATTGAAAACAGTCTGTAAAACACTGTATGTATATTTTGTTTCTATTTTAATATAGTTCATTGGTATTTTTCTTGGAATTCAAACAAAAATGTTCCTACTCATGTGAGGTTCAAGTTTTTAGTGCCAAAAATTCAGCCAATGTTTCATGAGAAAATTACTGAATTATGTCTGTTTATGATTATAACAGAGATTTCTCAAGAAAATTATTCCCTCTTGGGCATTAAAAACTAAATGAGTATGAAAAACTAGAACGTGTTTAATGGGACCAAGCTAGCTTTTCCCGCCAAAATGCTTCAATTTAATCCAAACTAATTTTTTAAAACTTAAACAAAGTCTAATAAAAGTTAATTCACTTCCAAAAATGACGTGCATTTACTAGAAGAGACTCGATAAAAAGATATCAATAAAAAATCCAAATTATAAAGGCCAAGAATTTTACTATGCAATTGCCATAAATAATTTCTTTTTTTTTTAATGTAAGTTCATGGATGAGTCAAAAAGAGCATGTGTGAGAAAGAGAAAGAAATCCCAGTGCAACTGAGAAATTAAACTGAAAAATTAAATCAAGGAGCCAAAAACCAGACACACAGATGGTAAAAACTGGCAAAAATAAAAAGCAAAAATCATGATCTTAAGTACCAACAGATGCAGTGACTTTAAAATATTACTCCTTGAGGATACACAAAGACAATAATCCCAGATTGCAATTTCTGGGCCAGTCTACTGCTGCACTAGAGCCACAAAATACACCATATTGTACAGAGAAAAAAATGATTTGTCAGAGACAGTGATATCTGCACTACCAGTCTACTAAAATAGAAGGGAAGAAAATTAAACTATCCAATACTGTGAAATTATTGTCTTGAGAAAAAAAAAAATAACTGTGTATATGAGATAAGAGAGATGACTTACAGAATCCATTTGCAGATTTATAATACTACAGGACTGAGCATGAATTCATTATTTGAGCATTTCTGAAACACTTCTTCTTGAAAGGATATTCAAGCCTCTTGCTACAGATGGAAGCGAGACTGTGCCTCCCAGATTCCCCATGGTTAAATTTTGCCATGCTAATAGCTTTGCTGACCTCCAGTCTCATTTAGGGCCACCTTGATTTCAATCACCACAATTTCCTAAAAGCTATCCCAGTTCAGTCTATCAGTATTAAAAGAAGGAAAGAAAAATAATCCAAGATTGGAAAACTGAGAACTGATGTGTAGAACATACATGCTGGAAATTCAGCGTTTCCTGAAAGATCTTCCTAAAATCAGAACTTGAAAAAAATAATTATTAGTATTACCTCTAAAATGCATTACTTAAACCTAATTTTCTAGATTGTTAAATGAACTAAGCTGGTACTGCAATGCACAACTGAAAAAATGCAGCATCTTACACCATCTCCATAATCTCATGCTAGCTGTAGATACATAACCTTTTGGGGCTAAAAAACTAAAATCATATTCAAAGAAAACAAAACTCTATTTCTTTACTCTTTAGCATGCAGAAGTTTATATTGGGTATTTTCCCCTCTAAAACAAATTACTAAATTTATCAGGATAATCAGGAAGGTGACTAAGAACTCTACAACATGAATGTATTTAAGAACACAGGTACAAGAACAAGAATAGACAAAAAATAAGTTCTACAAGTTATAGACAGATACATTTAAACATACAGATACACACACACACACACGCATGTGTCAACAAAGACAGCACTTTAAAATACTGCTCCTAAAAGAGGGAATTTAATGAAATGTTCTGTATTTCTAGTATGTAAATAGGAACTGACATGTACTTATTTAACTCTAACATATAAGGATGAGATGTTAAGAATGTTGAACTATAAAAATAAACATCAAAGTTTGTTATATGTTAACCGGAAAACAGAGAGATGCTGTCATGAATCAAACAAGTTTTGTCCTCTGCAGAGGTTCCAAATTCAGATAACCCAGAAAGGCATCGCTGCTCACCAGGACACCCGCCAGCTTCCAGGCAGCACAAGCCAGCAAGGCTTCAGCAGCTGCTGTTTGCCCTGCTGAAACAGCCCAGGAGACGGTTTCAAAATATCTCCCACTAGCCCAAAACACAGTCCCAGCTGCACACTGCAGATGCAAGCACTGCTCTGAATTCACCCCAGGTTTCTGAGGTTTGGCTTTCGAGTAAGACAAGCCGAAGCGCGCCTGACACAGCGTACTCAGAACCCCAGGGGCCCAGCATGGGAGGGCAAAATTTCTCTTCAGCTTTGCCTCTTTTTATATTAACACACATACGTAGCTGTAAAATTAAAAAAGGCATCAGGGAACTGCATTGGAATGAGGTAGGAATATCACATAAGATTCAGATACAATAATTTCTTTTAGGGTTTTTTTTCTGCACATTTCCCAGCCTACATCCTGGTGTCTCCTGCTGTCCCCTGACACATCAGTATGGAGCCAAAGTGCCTCCTCCCCAGTCTTTATCTTTTCAGTAAGACCAACACTTGTTAATTTAGGGGGAAAATGGCAAAGTCCTTGAGTCCCATTAATTTCACCTACCCAGAATGCCATGATACACACACTCCTACTGAAGTATAACATTATAAGATGCTTCTTTCACACAGAGACCAATTTTACTGACCTTCAAATCACCAGCAAAATCCATCACTTTTGATGAGTGGATGAGTTAAAAGAGTCTTCATGAAGAGAAAGCTATTTCTAGTGACAAAGTGTAACTACAAGGAAGAAATACGGATGGGCTTGCTTTATGAAATACGTGGGTTTTTTGTAACAATTATTGCCTAGAAAATCAAGATAAATACAAATGGTGTGATGGAATACTCAGTGAAACTTTCAATAAATTTAAATAGAGATGCTCACAGATATGACCGCTTTCTTTTGGGATATTTAATTTAGTGTGTGCTTTCAATAAATGGGTTGAAATTATAAGTAATCATGAATTCCTACACATTAGGAAAGTAAAGATTTTTGAAGACAAATGATGGTATCCAAAAGGAAGAGGAAATTAAGTTTTGATAAAAAGTGTTTGAACGCTGGCTTCCTGCCCAGTATTCTGAATAAATACTAAGAAGACGAGAGGCTTTTGCTCATACTGGATACCTCACTCCTTAGGTGTTTATTCCTCAGTCTGTAAAAATGTTTGCAATATACAGTCTAAAGGATATTTTTTTCTTTTTCCATTTTGTAAACAGTTGACTGCCCTTAATATTATTTTTAAATGGTGAAAACAAACAATATTTTAAATGGTAAATAAGATAAAATAGTAATAGCAAACTGGTTTTGCTCAAATTCTATAAATAGTCATCTCTGGGTCAGAAAAAGCAGTGTAAAATTTTTCAATCCAAATGAAGATGAAGTAATCCTATACAGCTGGCATCAAAGTGAGACCTTAATCTGGAATCTAGGAAATTACTTTTATTCTTAAAATATCACATACAAGAGATCAAAACTTAAAAGGAATATTTATTTCCAAAGTAAAATCTTTACAGCAATACATTACAGAAAGTCTTTAGTTCATTAATACTTTTAGTGCTTCACATGTTTCCAATTGATTGCTTCCTCACAGAAGCACTAGTTTTGCCTCATTGGTTTTAATTTTGTGCATATTGAGTATGGAACTCACCTCAACCGGAGTAACTGAATCAGTTACAAATCAGTTTTCCCTATCCCTTTGGCACAGGAATTCAGTAAGAGTCCTTATCAGTGCCACAAGCCAGTTGACAGTTGCTGGATCTTATGGAAACACTTTTTAATTATTTAATAAATCAGAATAAATATTTTTATAAAAAAAAAGAGAAAGACAGATTGTTGTTTCTTCTATTTTGCATGTGACATACAAAATTAAATAACTGTTTTGTACATCCCGATTTCCTAACCAACGAAATTTCTCTTCTCCTTCTTCGCCCCCCCTCTCTAGCCCTGGAAGCTTCTAGGTTCACCGTTTCATGTTTAACTCCAAGCCATTTCAAGATAAATGTAGAATGGACTTATTTTCAAATGAGTCAGTGAACAAATTGGCAAGGCTAGTCTATTATCTCTTTCTCTCTTTGAGTTATACTGATGAAATAAATTAAAATCTGAAGTATTTTCATCAACTAGGTCATATTACGTAATTCCATTCACTCAGTTGCTGCACTCACTAAATCTTGCTGTGTCACTTCATGAGGAATCATGACATATCTCAAAGTATCCTATAAATTACAGCAACCACTTAATACAGCCAGAGTACTACATTCACTAATGAAATGCTCATACTTAAGCAATAAAATAGAGATTAAATTTAAAACCCAAAATAAAACAAAACCCCAGACAAATTACTTCCACATAATTCAATTACTAATTCCAAGTTACACATTACTATTTCCCTTTACAGCAAAGTGTAACCATGTCATTAAAGTAACCTGTCCAAACAGGATTTTAAAACGTAAGCGCCTTTCCTATCAATGGAAGACAAATTAACGACCACTTCCATAACAACCAGGACAAACTTGGTATTTTTTCATAATTAATAGAATGAAAAAATATAAAAGTCATCCTGCTGTTATTCAATAAATGAGATATGTTTCCTGTTCAGATAAAACCTGACATTTTACTTTGCCCAAAACAACCACTCTGACTTTACTTCTGGTCTGTTTGGAATTAACTGATTTGCACGACTCAGCAGTGACTTTTCGCCTAAAAGCTACAGTGAGAAGCGAAAAGCCCTCACAGCCACGTTCCTGTCCAGATAAATTCTTCTATTTTACTGTAAGAAAGACTACAACATCCAGTACAAATTAATAATACAAATATTTCTTTTAAATAAGTAACATTAACCATTTAGAAGAAAAATTGCAACAGGAAGAAAATCAGACTACTAAAGAAAATAAAAGACAGGCACTTATTTTTCCATTTCAAGTCAAGCAAATTCTAAAATGTAAATTAAGTTAACTGGAAATTAAGTTAATCTGAAGCTTAAGCCAGACCAGACTGACTTCTAATGCAGAATTATAGAAGTCTAGGTCGGCAACAAAAGCAAGCAAATTCTCAGTCTAAGGTCTACTTAAAATTTGAAAGGAATCGGGGAAATAAAAAAGAGACAGTATTTGGGATAATATCCTGATTTTGAATGGTGCCTTTCCAATAGAATATAAAAATGGACATCATAAAGACTCCAGAAAAAAAAAAACAGAGAAGGGAATTGGGGAGCTGGGATTTAGCAAGGCCATCTCATTCTTTCCAAGGAATTAATTGCAGTACTGTAGAAAACTGTATTATAAAACATAAAGCAGGTATGCAGGAAGAAGGGAAAGACAGAGAAGAGAAAATGAGACCACAAAATGGAAGGGAAAAAATCCCCTGTAAAATATCAATTCCATGTATAATCAGTACCACCTTCTGAAACAAAAACACAGAATTTCCTTTTAAGCCTCAAAGATACAAGTAATGCCTTACATATTTACACTTTGGTTAAAAGGCTAGAACACAGAATGAACATAATATGAATTTTAAATGACGAATACTTTACCAAGGGCAAGGGAGAATCCTCTATAGACACAATTAACAGAATTGCTTTAATATACTTAAAAGTTTTAACCTTTGTGATCTCTGGAGTGAACAGTGGAACTGCATCTATTTGAGTTTGTACAGAAGGGCTGTGCTGCCCTGAAAAGTTTTATAGTGCTGTAAACTAATGAAATAAATTATCTTAATTTGGTTAGATCTATTTTCATTAACTGTATTACCCACTGAGGGAACGAGGACAAATTTTAATTTTACTAATGTATTTCAGTTCTGCATTACTTTGACACGCCATAACTGCAGCTCCTGCTTGGTATTGCTCACTCTCCATCACAAGGCCACCTTGTTCCCACACTCCCCCTGCTCTCAGCCACACGGAGCTCCTGGGACCCACACAGCCATCACCGCCTCAAGCAGGACTGCACAATACTCACTCATACCACATTCCCACAGGGCTTTTGAGGACACAGCACCATAGTAGCAACAAGCAAATTATGAAAAAAAGTAAGTGTTTCTATGATAAACAACTCTTCAGGATACATTGTATATGCCTGGACTGAAAAATAGACATATGAGACTATATAACTCTCTCGCAGCATGAAAAAAAAACCAAGTTTTTGAAAAAAAGAAAGGAAGACAAGATACCCTTTAGATGCTATGCTCTTCCAGGCCCAGTAAGAGATTTTCAGATGTCCTTATCTGACCTGCTACCACGGACAGACAGCAGTCAGAAAAAGTCAGATAACACTGTTCTGCTTCTTACAACATGTCCAGAAAAGAATATTACTTATATCCCTGGTAGCACAGATTTACTACTATTAACTACTATAACAACATGGTTATTTAAAGAGTTTGGTCCACAAGGAGAGGAAAACAGCTTTGCATGTTTATTACCAAATCATGTGTGCCAACATTCTTCAAAAAGGTTCTGCAGAAGAGATTAGGTCTAGCAGATAGCAGCAGAGATAGAGATGTGATCAGCTCACTCTACTGAGCACTTGCCAGTCTGCACCTGGAGTACTGTGTCCAGTTCTGCTCACCACAATCCATGAAAGACATGGACAGACTGGAGGGACAGCCGAAAACAGGGCCATGCAGATGATTAAAGGTTTGAAGAACCTGCCCTACGAGGAAAGACTGAAGGAGTTAGGTCTTTTGTCCCTAGAGAAGAGAAGGTTAGTGGGAATGCCATCACAATATGCCAGTACTTAAAGGCTGCCTACAAAAAGAATGAAGGCTTTCCCTTCACAAGAAGCCACATGGAGAAGACATGAGGGCTACAGGTACAAGTTGCACCAGGAGTGGTTTCAACTTGATACAAGAAATATTTTTCTTTTTTAAAATGGGAACAATGATTCATTGGAACAACCTCCCCAGGGAAGTGGTAGAGTCCTCCTCAATGGAGGTTTTTCAAGATAGGATAGGATGGGGTGCTAGGTAGTCTCATCTAAACTGTCTTTCCCACAAAAGCTTGGACTGGATGACATTGTCTCTTCCAGCCTTGGCTTTTCTAGAAATCTTTAAATTGCATCCCAGCCCATCTCCCTGCTTATGTGTATGTGTACGTATATCTATGAGAGTGTTTGAGTGTGAGGCTATACACCTGAATATGATGCATATCTTTTTCTATAACAATTAAAATCTAAGGGGATTTTTGTAAAATTGTCTTATATGGTTTTGATTTGGGATTGTTGTTACTTTTTTTTTTAATTGTGGACACATACAGAGCTATATTCTGCCAGTGAATTCATATCTACACAGAAGCATATAACTGAAAGTAGACTGTAGCCCCTAAACTGTCTCACCTATTTAATACACAGTATGAAATGACAGATTATTTTTCAAAGGAGAACAAGACAGATGCCAGCATGAAACATTGTTTATAAAAGTGCCACAGATACAGCTGTCCCCAAGCAATAAAGATGTTTATTCCCACCTCCTACCTCATATAAACTGAAACCCTCAGCACTGAAAAACAACTTCAAATCCGTTCATGACTCCAAGACAAATAAGAAGCAGAATCTCCTTCCAAAATACACAATTGAGGTCATGTCCGTGAATGTCCATTTTGCATATAAATGCACAGACTTCTAAATTACATTGATAATATTTTCTTAAAACTAATACATACTATAGCTTGAAATTTGATTCTGTCTCTGCACATACTGATGTATTCAGCATACAGATTAATCCTTCTCCTCAAGGCTTCTTCTTGTTTCTGTGGTTATACACAAACATTGGAGAACATATAACATATTCATATCTAAGCCTTATATACAAGAATAAAGAAGACAAGACAATCTTCAAGGGAGCAGGAATTCAGTGTCTACCTAAAAATAATAAACAGGTGAAGTTATAATCTAAAAATGAGACGTCTTTTAAGTATGAAAATTAAATTCAGATTTAGAAATCTACCTACCCATAGTTATAGCTATGACTTATATTTCAGTACTAAGTCAGGTGCAAAGCAATGCCTTTCTCAGCTGCATCCCATTGCTCTACCTGCAGAAGCAAGCAAACCACATGAGCCACGGCCTTGTTCACTAGCTGGAAACATTTTTTCCTCTCTTGGTCAGCCTCAGAGTAGCCCTGCCTGGTTTCACAAACCCCGGATAGCCTCCTGCCTACACACACACACACACACTCTGCCTTTTGTATGGGATCGCCGACTGAAGACCTCCCAAAAAGAGACAGGCCTTAGCATTGGTCCTACAGCTTCGAACATATGCAGATCTCTATCGTTGTGATAGAAATCCTTTCTAATGAATATGACAAGTTTTAAAACCGTTTTTGTACTTTATAATTTATACGCTGTCACGGTTCTATGTTCATTAAGGTTGTTATCACAAAAGGTAAATCAGAACACATGTACTCAGAGAGGAAGGAAAGCCATGAGGCTCCATCTTAACATCATAGAGTAATGGAGAACTGGTTAGAAGTGATTCATCCGACTGAAGCCTAGTCAAACCTTTTTCCATACCTTAAAGCAGAACTCCTTACTAATGACAATATATTTTTTTAATGCAGTTTCACACTCAACGTGTGAGGAGTACGAGCCCTCACTGTCCAAGCCTCTCCATCTCCAGTCCATGAAACACGGATGTTTTAGACCTTCTCTCTGTAGTTACAGTCATGATAAAATCTACTAACAAAAGCCAAAATACACTGTCAGACAGGAGACATTAGCTATACCACTATAAAGCATTCAGAACTAAAACAAAATAAACGAACTGCATTTCTGTCTTCTATTCTCGTGTTAAGGCATTAAACAGAAGCAGGGATTTTGTTAAATGAAAAATTTGACAACATGGGTAAGCTGGAGTACAAGGATCCACAGGAAATTAGTGTTTAAATTCACCAACCTAGCTCTGAAGCTCTGCTTATTTTTTTCAACTGACAAAGCTAAAATGCACTAATTTATAGCATCCAAGTGTTCTAAGAGAGAACATTCAATCATATTAAAAGCAGGCCTTATTTTACTGAAAATACAAGCTGAAGGCATGTACTCCACAGCTGGAGATGTAAAACCATATGCTACTTGCACATCTGATCTCGTTGAAACAGGAAGCAGAGAAACAGTACCAGATTACTATGGACAGGTGTCGAACAAGAATAACGTAGGGGAAACGTTCCGTACAGCACATTTCAGCTCATGAAGATGGTAGCAGTAACCAACTTCTATTCCCATTTCAGAATATATTTGAGTTGCTTTTATCTCCGTTTTTTGCTAGATACTAGAAAGCTACAGGGATTTTTGGAATTCGTTCTTCAGTAATAATGAAATCTTACTCCATCTCCTAACCTGCTTTCATGCACTGGCAAATACAGGTATATATCCAATAGTTATCTGTATATATATTTGCATATCATTTTAATTGAATCAGTCTCATTTTATTTGTAAATCTCATCAACAGCTTCATAATTAAGCATAATTAAGCTGTAGAATTTCCTTCTCCTGCTGGTCTCGCACCCTTCCCAGGACGCAGCACCACTGGGGCCTCTTAATCCTTCTGCAAAACAGGCTTCTCCAGCAAAGCAAGGAATATCCTATTTCAGTTCAAGGTGTCTTGATTGGTGCCAGTTCCAATATTTGACTAACAAAACTAAAATGACCACCCAAGAGAAGATTTCTCTGTACTTAGTTTAAGGAATTGGTGAAAAGTTTAACTCTTTCATGCATTCTCTTTTCATGTCTCCCTGGTATGAAAGAGCATGAGCCCAGATGATCAGGGCCTGAGCAAGTCTCGAGGGGAACTGAGGAAAAATGATTTCTGAAATAAAAGGGACATTAACATACATATGAATACATTTCAGAGGAAATAAGATTTTTCAACTGTTCCACAAAGTTTGGTTGCTGGGGCAGAAGGAAAGAAAGTGCAGTGGAGAGCAAGCTGAAGAACAAAACCCAGATTTTTCTTTTTTTAAGATAGTTCAGAATTAAATGAAAGATTGCAAAGTTTGTTCATAGCACTTGAAAATCTATAGAGAAAATCAGTTAAATAATTGAGCAAAAGAGTAAAAAATCCAATCCTTAACTTTCTAAATGTATCCTGAAACTGTATTTGGATTTTGGCTTTATAGTGGTGAAATGACTGGTACAAAAGTTTCATGTAACTTATTTCGCAGACTTGAGGAAAACCAAAACTTTCTGAGACATACACAGATCATTTGCCCTGCGGACAACCAGAGAGGTCTGGAACTAACTGTGAAGAATCCTTAGGTATTACAGCTAAACAGCATACACAACCTCAATACCTTAAAGGACTCAGCAAGCAGAATTAATCTTTTCCATTTCTTTGATGTATCACATTAATTTAGCAGAGTCCTAGTAAAGCACAACAGATAGGAGCAAAAGCAATTACTTCCAGGAATTTTAACAGGCTTCAGGCATTCCTCCATTTTAGGCACTAAGACCTAGACAAGTTTACAGAACTATTTTTCTAACAACTTCTTGAACACATCTAATTCTGTGCCCTTACTAATCCCTGCTAGAGCAGCTTATAATGATTTACTAGAAACAAGGTCTCCTGCAGTTTCATCTGCAGAACAGGTTGGATGCTGCAGAAGCACAGTTCACTTTGTGGTTCCGCTCATGGGAAATGAGGTGTTATCCACACAAAAATAACTGCATTTCTTTGGCACATCAGACCTTCACCCCTCAAAGTGCAACTCCAGTCAATGTTCATGTATTTTAGAAGCTGTCAAAGGTCATGGCGGAAATTTTTTTCACCTCATATTCAAAAGCAAAAGAGGAGACAAGCTTTGAGGGAAGCTACACAATCCAAGCCAGAAAAGTGTTCCTCCAACAACAAACCTCTGGAATCTGCAAGATGAATCCAGTGTTTACTACTATCTCCTCTAAAAAGCCATAAAGGCATGTTATACCAGGACTATGATTACCCCTGGTATCCGCAATGGGTTCTGCCCTAGAGGTTTCTTGGCACTGTCACTGCCTTACCCTTGGTGCCAGACCTGCAGTCTGCTACGTTTTATGCACATACTGACAGGGGGCGCAGACCACTCCAACCCCTCCCCCCAGGGGAACATATGAACAGAATGGGAAGTTGCTAGATTAATTGATTATGCCAGATAACAACCTTGTCGTTTCAGTTTCTTCTTCACAGAAGTGAAAGTCTTAACCAGTGAAAAACAGAAAGCCCACAGAGGATACTGAAAAAGAGTTTAAAACCCAAAAAATATAGGAACACTCTCTGCAGCTACTCTATCCCCTTGCCAGGGCCTTACCTCCCTCTCTCTCGAAGAGCTTTGCTGCCTCTCACTCTCACTATGGATTTTCGTCTTCTGTTAAACAGGTTTCAGTCTAATTAATTATCCTCCTGATATGAAATCACAAAATCACCTGGTCTTCCAGGTACATGCAGATTCATTAACACATTTAAAGTACAAATGTTTCCTCTCTCTCTCTCAAAAAACACCACTGCAAACAAACAATAACAGAAAGCAGAAAACCTATTTGCAATTTCAGACTTCAGCCACTTAACTCAGACAGCAAATACTCTTCCAAACTACCACTAGTGCCCAATTATTTACCTAATTGGTGAATAAATTGAACTAGTTAAGCTGTTCAGAGATCAGAATCAGAATAAAACTTAATATAATACATCATAACATAAAATACTCCTGTACCCAACATTTTGTAAGATAATCACTATTAAGATTCCTAATGCACTTATTTTGCTGAGACAACAGTTTCATTAACTGCCACAGTGAAAATCTAATGATGCATGGAACCATGCCTCAAAAACATCAAACCAGCAGAACCATCACAGGAGATGCCGTCAAATCTGGGAACTAACTTTGCATTTCAACACAGGCAGATACAAAGACAGCAGCTAAGCTCATTTTCTCTAAGTCTACGCCTTTTGAGAGGAAAACAGTAACGGAACTACCACTATCAATATATGTGCAGGAGAAAATACACCTGGACCAAAAAACAGAGGTTTTTTTTCATCAAACATATAATTTCAAATGAATCTACAGCTAATCACAAGATATAAAAATAGTTAATAGCTCACATTTTGTTTAGGGTTTTTTTAAGTTTTTACATTCTGTGATATTACTTGAGCTCCTTTTTAACGATGAATGGGATTGAATAAAGAATATTTGGAATATCCTAGGATTTGGTAACATTGGACTTCAAATATGAGTATAGGATTTGTAGGTGAAGGAGACCAGTCCCAGGACATCAGCCCAGTGCTGGACCTTCCCCTCCACAAGGCACAGTGTAAAAGCCTGGGCTGTGTCAAATGGCAAATTTTATTTGTAAGCTCTTCTGTATAAATCAAATTCTGGTTTTATGCCTTATTGCTCTAAAATACAAAATTTGTACATTTATATTAAAAGCAAAAACTCAATGCTTCCACATCACATTGTATAAAGAAGAAAACCAACATATGCACTATCCTGTATATGGGCTTTCTGATGTATTTCCAGACTCCACGGTAAAAATGCATCTTCCTCACATACTTGAAGACACTTTCTGGAAACTTTCAGATATATACAAATACATTAAGTGACTGAAAGGTACTTTTAATTTCAGATCTTTCAGCTTATTAACAAAAAAGTGTCTCAAAAAAGCGCAACATCCAAAGCAGTATAAATGTACCCTAGATAAATACGATAACACTGTCTTCAATTTTATTATTACTATATTTTACAACGTTAAGAATAACAAGTATTTAAAAGTGTAATGTCAAAACTGACCCACATTTGACTACTCTGTAGTAATATCATTAGTTTTCCATGGCAAAATGTTTATCAAAATAATACTCTCTAATTAAAATACTCCTGCTGGTATCAGTTGTAAAGAACAGCAACACTCCACATACTTTATAAACATGTTTATGACTCAAAAATGAAATAATTTCCAGCTGTCCATTTCATTCATAATGCATTTTTTTATTTTTGAAGCAGAAGGAATCCCATACAAATTTAGACAGCATATTGCTGATGCTTGTATCATGCTCAGAGACAATATCACACAAGAATACACTTCTTCATAATAGCTTGGAGTAGCATAAAGATTAGATCGATAAAGTAATATATATACCCATATATATTACCTGTTCTTGCCTCTCCAGCCACTTGTCCACCATGGGATGACTGGCACTTAACGATGAACGAGCATTGTCTCTCTGAAACTGGTTAGACCAGCTACTAGTATCTCGTGGTAGGCTTCTGTAGTTTTCATCTTTCTAGTTTAAAAGAAACAAAAAAGTGTCGTATATAAAACAACCAGTCCTTGCACATTAACAATGCAGCTGGTTATTAAACGAATAATCTCTTCCTACAGGAAAGATGGGGAGGGGCTCTTCATCAGGGACAGGACAATGGGTAATGGTTTTAAGCTGAAAGAGGGGAGATTTTGATTAGATATTAGGAAGAAATTAGGTGGGAAGGCACTGGAACAGGTTGCCCAGAGAAGTCCTGGATGACCCATCCCTGGAGATAGATGTTCAAGGCCAGGTTGGATGAAGCTTTGGGCAACCTGATCCAGTGGAAAGTGTCCCTCCTATTGCAGAGGGGTTGAAACTGGATGATCTTTAAGGTCCCTTCCAACCCAAACCATTCTATGATTCTATGGATACAAAAGGAAAGCTGACAAAGGAGAACACAGGTCCAAAAGGACCCAACGACAATGCCATTGCCTCGCCATTGAATGTCAAGAGCTCCCCTTCCTTAATGCCAGTGAAGCCCAGTCAAAGCCTTTTGGTGGGTTTGTAGCTCCGGTAGCCACTTATGCTTCACTACCTCACATTTTTGACCTAAAGCTTCTAGTCCACAGACTTCCCAGGTACATACCCAGCAAGGTTTTCAGAGCCTAAGGGTCCTTAGTTTCATTCTCACCACGCAATAGTCCATCCAGTGACAGCAAAGGCCACTACATAATTTTCCCAAATCTCTGTATGTAATCAATTGTACAATCAAAGCTGTCTTATTGCTCCAGGTACTGTCCTTTAGACCAGAATAGCATGCCAGAGAGTTCAAAACTTGGATTATTATTCCACATATAATGCTTAGCTTGGTTTGCCTGAGGGTATACAAATACAGTCACATTTGTACAACAGCAGCAGATGGAGATAGTGCTGATGGAGGTATATTTATCCCATTGAGGCTGATAAAAAAAAGATATTTCTTTTTCTTTTTAATTGATGAGTTTATCTTCACAGCTTTCCCACAAGCTGCACAAATTTTTCAGCTTCTAAAGATCAGTCCTCACCCATTCTGATCACTGAAAGCCAATAAAAGCACAGAGGCAAATCTTTAACGAAGGGAGGCACCCTTAGCCCAAAGTCAATGAATTACTGATAACTTAGGTTAATTCACTCCAACTGAAATAATATATGGAGTTAAAATAGTGCTTTACTTTTCAAAACAGGATTATAAATACAGTGTAAATGCATTTCCTTCAGGAGCAAGGTATTTTTCCAGTCAGTGTTTGTCTATCCTCATGCTAAATCACAAAATTTAGAGAATCTATTTTCCTTAAAAAACAAGATTGTAACCCTACATATTTTGCAATACTATCGCTTTTAGGAATCTCAAAAATCTCTAAAGAAATAAAAAAATTCCAATACAAATTCACAGCTAAAAACTAATTTTTTTTTTCATTTATAGCACACAGTAGATTTTTCCCCCTTCTGTAATCAATACTTATTCCATCAGCATTAGTATTTCCTTTCCCGGTTTACTATATTGATATTTCTTTGGCCTTGCACAGCATACTAAAATATGGACTGTAGCACCAATTTCCTTACAATTGCCGTTCAGAACTTTAAGTCTTTTAAATGGACAACAGGCTTTACCAAATTCAGGTTTCTGTAACTGTGATAAGTAGCACGGTTTTCAAAAGCTTCCTGTACAAGAGCAGTTTTTTTCCCAGAAATCTCAAAATTAAGCATTCTTAACTGATGACAACTTCTTTTCTTAAAAGAGATTTTGTAGTATAAAATAAATATTCCGTTTCAAGATATTAAAGCATGAATTCAGCCAGCGTAAGATAACCTTGTAAAAATATGTCTGTACAAGTAACCAGCCTCACAAATCACCATTATAAATTAGTTTATGCTGCCACAAATGAGAAATAACTTCCGGTCTTTGAGCAATGGGAAAAAAACCCCACAGTTTTCCAGTATGGTTAACCACACAGCAAACTAGAGACTTGCTCAGTCTCTTCCTTAGAAAATTACAGTGGAAGTCAGTCATTGCTTTGCACACCTGTCCCTTAGCAGAGCCATAAAAGCCAGGGAATAGTGTGTACAAATTGATTTTTTCCTGCTGCTTCTCTTTTTCTGCTTTACTCTTCCAGTGACAGAGGTGGCAGAGTTCCTACAAGCCAAAACAACAATTTTTCTTGTTCAAAGTGGCAGAAGGGATAAAAACAAAATCAAAATTGTACAATGAAATAATGAGAGACCATTTTATGCACAGAATCCCCCATACTGTTGGTACATGAGTTATTGTCATAGAACAATAACTCGCTGACAGCCCATCACCTACCTGAATGAATAGAAGTTTCCTCCTATATAACACAATGTTTTCTGTATTCCTGCACTTTGTAATTCTATTTTTTATTGATTCATGTTTACAATCTTCAATGTAAACTTTTAGAAAATATACTTTTATCTATGCTACACAAAAATCTCTGTCCACACAGCATCCATTACCGTGCAGAGTTTTGTGAAAGAGCAAGAAATAAGGGAAAAAGTTCATCAAAGGATGTGTTGTTCTTCAATGATTGCAAGCCTAAATCTCTGATAGGGATCATGCAAGTCAGTCTTAATGCTTGGAGTTTATTTGGGATTGGAACATCATAGTGTTAAAAGTCTTCAACACCACAGCACGCAATGTAAGTGAAATTATCTAAGGTAAAGGAGTTAAATTAGGCCTCTGTTTCCTGGACCTATACTAATGTCAAGAATTCTGCGAGGAGTTTACTACTAATGCTGTCTGTGCTGATCAGAAGAGTATATTCCTCCCATCTACCGAAATATTTCTGCTGTAGTCCTCTTTTGTAGAAGATTACCTTTCTCCTGTGAAGACCTATACCTTCATTTTATACAGAAGGCATCAAAGTCACAAAGTAATTTTTCTGACAGTAGAAGTAAAAGCTGAAATGGTAGAGATGTGCTTCCTGTAACTTCTTGTGTTTCTCAGTGCTGCTCAGAGGCACAAAATATCACTGTTATCAGAGTGTAATAAATACCTTACGAGTGTGGCAATCACACACAGAGTCATGTTAGTGTTAGTCAAACAGTGACACATTAGAAAAACAACCAGCCATAGACAAGTCCTCCGTTCTTCTCTTTGTCATTGCTTTTTGGCAGACAGCTATCCCTGTACCCCACAGGCAACAGCACAGGGACAAGCAGGAGACCAGGAGCAGAAAGACAAGAACTTTGAACACTGTTGGACATGGTGCTTCTCACAAACAGCTACACAACAAAACCATAAGATGTTGCTGGCTACCTGGAACCCCATTCATGCAGGGATCTTGATTACTACTACTGCCAAATCTAATAGCAGTAGCGATAAACTACAGAAGTGGAGGTGAAAAACACATCACTGCAGCTTACATATCCAAACCAACTACAATGCTGTTTGCTGTTTAAAAATATATATAATATGAGGAGGGGGGAAGCTGTTGCTAAAATACACAAACGCCAGCCCATAAAGCTTTATTTCCATTCAGCATAATCTAGCAATAGCATACATCCTCCCAGCATACGACTGGAAAAGGTGTGTGTTGCTTTTAACTTGAATACCATAAAGAAAAAGATTTCATGGTATAGAAGCCATCAGGGTCACACAGGGAATCCTTATTTCTTCTAGAGCTGCAGGTGTAAGCCCTCCTGGGACTGGGGCTGACACACATCATCAGTTACAATTAAATGCTCTAATTTCTTTTTTTCAAAAGTTTCTTTCCCAAACATATTTTCCCAAACATTCATGTCAGCTTTATCACATTTGAAATGGAAACTGATCAATATAACGCTAAAACAGCCAAGTCACAATATCACCACTACACTTAGCAGCATCTTGCAGTATTTTTAATGAGGACATACAACGTAACACCTTAAGATTTAGTTCAGTGTGGTGTACCTGCAAGTCTTTGCCAGAGGGCTGGGTGAAAGGGGACAGGGCAAATGAAGCAATATTGCTATACTTTTAATTTAAGATGATTTGCAACATATAACAAGCTCCTCATCAAAGCCTCTGCAGCTTGTAGATGAAATGATGCATTAACACGATCTGTGTAGTTCAATTATGAGCTGTCAGTGCATATATTCACTCATGATTTTCACCCACAGTTGTACCCCTACAGACGCCCAGCATCACCAACCCTCTGTCTTTTTGCCTCCATCTTTAATAATGTTGATAGACATGCGCTGCCTGGTCCTCTGAGCCTGAGGACCTCAAGTGTGGGAACAGTGACATGTCATTTGTGGACACTGAAATTGTAAGTGACCAGCTGTATCAGCTGAATGCTCACAAGTCCATGAGGCTTGATAGGATTCATCCCAGAGATCTGAAGGAGCTAGCAGATGTTGTGGTAGGTCCCCTCTCTAGCATCTATCAAAGGTCTTGGGAGTCTGTGGAGGCCTCTGCTGACTGGAAGCTAGCCAATGTAATTCCAAACTACAAAAACGTGTGAGGCAACACCCAGGGAACTATATACCTGTTAGTCTAACCTCAGTTCCTGGAAAAATTATGGTGAACATTATACTGGGTACTACTGAAAGGCATTTAAAAACCAATGAAACCACAGTCAACACAGGTCCACAAAATGAAAGTCCTGTTTAACTAATTTGATATCCTCTACAATAAGGTTACCTACCTAGAGGCTGAAGGGAAGGCAGTAGACATAGTTTTTCTGGACTTTAGTAAGGCTTTTCATACTGTCCCTCACAAATTGTCTAGCTATGCGATGAATGAATTTATGGTGCGCTGGGTGAAGAACTGGCTGACCAGCAAAGCTCAAAAGGTTATAGTGAATGGGGATACATCTGGCTGGTGACCGGTCACTAGAACCGTTCCTCAGGGTTCAGTTCTAGGGCCAGTTCTGTTCAGTATCAACAACCTGGATGCAGTAGCTGAATGCACCATTCGCAAGTTTGCTGATGATACCAAACCAGTAGGTGCAGCTGACTCTCCTGAGGGACATAAGAACTTCCAGAGATTTCTAGATAGATTGGAGCATTGGGCTTTGATTAATAGGATGAAATGAAATAGGTTGAAATGTTGGATTCTGTACCTAAGAGTGTCATGCCAGGTACAGATATAAATTGCAAGAGAAGTGGTTGGAGAGCAGCCCTTCAGAAAGGGATGTGGGTGTGTTGGTTAAAAGCAGGTTCAATACAAGTCAGCAGTGTGCCTAGAAGCATCCTCAAGGGCATGAAACACAGTATAAATAGTTGTCAAAAGAGGTGATTATGTTACTGCATTCAGTGCTTGTGTGGCCTCATCTGGAACACTGTGTGTGGTTCTGGGCCCCACAATTTAAGAAGAATGTTCAGCTTGAAAGCTTCCAGGAGGGCGACAAAGCTGGTGAAAGGGCTGGAAGGAATGTCCTATGAGGAGTGGCTAAGGCTTTTTGAGTATGGAGAAAAAGAGGGTGATGGGTAACATAATTGCTCTCTACAGCTTCCTGAGGTGGGGAAACAGAGAGGGAGGTGCCGAGACTGGTATCCACTGACAGGACACATGGGAATGGTTCAGAGCTGTGCCAGGAGAGGTTTGAAACTGGCTTTCTAAACAGGTGGTCGATGCCCCACACCTGTCAGTATTTAAGAGGCATTTGGACAATATGCTTTAACTTTTGGTCAATCCTGAATTGGTCTGGCAGTTGGACTATATGATTGTTGTAGGTCCCATCCAACTGAAATATTCTATTCAGGAATGTCTACAATCCTGTGAATGGAATGAAGGTATTACGCATTGACAGTAGCTCATTAGATGCCTATGAGGAGAAAAACAATTGAAAAGTTAATGTTCTGCTAAAGTTCTACCATTTTACATTCAGAGATTTCCAGAGCTGTCCAATTCCAATTAATATTTTCTGTGTTATCCTTTGATTGACAAGCAAAGGTTGACCTTAAAAAAGTGAAATAAATACAGGTCATGATGAACAGACAGTTTTCTGTCCATGTGGTGCTATGTGTAAATATTTAGTGTCAAAGAATATAGGCTAAATTAAACTAAAAAAACTTGAGGCTGCCTATGCAGGATATTCTGTTGATCTCTCATGTTTACAAGGGAAAAATCAAAAATGTCATGAACTCTGCTTGTATACACACAAAGCCAGAAATTACCAGGCAGTGTATATTATTATTTCACAGACCGAGGGACTGGAGAGAAGCTGCTTCTTCCATTCACTCTTTACTTATTAATCTCACAAGAAAATCTCACAAAAGATAATGCAAAACAATTCAAATAACATGTGGCAGTTGATATTCAGTAATTATAATTCAGAAGCTGGATTTTATTTTCATAAGCTTCTTAACTAAAAAGGCATGGCTTCCCATAGTTTCATTTTAAAGAAAAATAAATGAACCGCTTAACTTAAAACGTCATGAAGCTACAGTTCTGATTCCTGTGCACATTATATTTAGAAACCAGTTTCTCCTTCTACTATTTGTCACTTAAGTGAAACATTCTCTTTTGCTGTGCTACTTTAAGGGCCTCTTAGAGTTTCTGTGTATATCCAGATACATACGAATCTATATGGCTATCCATTTAAATGCAATAACATAATTAGACACAATCCTGCCATTTTCACCAGATATTTGATTGTGTACCCAGATTTATACAATGCTTTATGTCAGTTTGGATTTATAGGAAATCGCCATCGTAAAGTTGTTTATTTTTAATGTCAACATTCCTTCATTTGATTCTTTGACAAAGCAAATAAATTAAATTGCAGGAGAGGAAGAAAGCTGATAATGAATAGGATTTAGCAAATAGAATGTTGACATTAAATATATTTGGGGAGCTCAGGCAAACAGGAAACAATGGGGTACAGGAAACTTCACAAAGATCTTCTATTTAGATCTTGAAACAAAGAGTATCTTATAAACCACATTCACGATCCCTTCAAGTGCTGAGTAGATGCTTGCATGTGGCCATACCTCTAAAATTAAAATTTGAAAGGTGCAACTGGCTGTTTCTATGTTTAGAAACGTGTATAAGCAGTCCTGAAACAAAAAGAAGAGGGTGAAGGGATAAGGCAACTTGGCTGTCCTCTCAGACTAACTAAACTGTTATTTTCTTTTTCTTCACTACCTTGACAAGTGTGTAGAAGAGCAGTGATTTAAGGTCAGAAGCACGAAGGCAGTGCTTCAACCACATAGAGGTGGTTGTGCCATCACATGCTGCCAGCCAGCCGCTCCTCTACTCTGTCAGACCTTACCCACACCACCACCCTTGTCTGTATCAACAGTACAGACAGGGTCCCAGTAAAGCATCTCTCATTTCATCCAACATATAAATTCCTTTCAGACCTTGGCCAGAATCCTTTCTGGAGTTTGTGGCAAAAGGTCCAAATAGGTACCAGATGGGTGGCTTGTAGCAGTGTGTTTCTCTTTTTGCCTGATTTTACAGCAACACCATTACCTCAGGCTCCCTGCAGTCTCACATGCATCCTCCCTATTCAGTTGGCTTGTTCACCAATTTACAAACCTTTCCCACAATAAACAGCTTCCAATGATTCTCTGTCATATGGTTCTAGCTTTTATCCAAATTTCTTTCACCTGGTGTGCTCTGTGGGCTGTGCTCTTAGGCTGGACATCTGTATATAGAAGCTGAAGAGCTCATTTATAAGACAACAACAAAACTGGGTGGTAGCGTAGAATGATTGTCCCCTCTCTGTCAGACTGTGAAACAAAACCAGGCTAAGTGACATCTGTTTCAGCCCCAAATTTAGTCACAACAGAAAAAATCTCAGAAGGTGACTAAGCATTCCTGGTTTGAAATCCTGTAGTTATTGGAGATGAATTTCCCTACTAATTAAAGCTTACTAACTTCTCTCCAGCCATAATACTCCTTTGTATACATTACTTCTACATTACGTCTGAATTTATTCTGAGACTACTTTGCCTGGTTATCTTTCTTTTCTTGTGTGCTAAGTATTCATTGCAACATGACCTAAAAATACAACTAATACAGGAAAAAAAAAAGGGTCAAAATGATCACTGTTTGAACCACACAGACTCATGTCAGAGCTCTGTAGGGAAGCACAGCCTGCAACCTGGATTGCACTGTAAACTTTATTCTTGCTAGCTATACATCCAACCAAAATCCAAACCTGCTTTGCACCAATACACAACCTTGACAGTATGAAAACAAGACAGACAAATAAATGAATCTGAAGAAACTCCTGAACCACAAGTATACACTGTAAATGCACAGTTGGGGTTACAACTAAAAAGATGAAAGCGGGTCAAACCGTGAGCTAACTACTGCCAGTGAAAATATGTGTTTCTAAACTGAAAAAAAAAAAAAAAAATAAAAATCACTGAACTTGAACTTCCAACTTTTTTTTTTCTTCTTTTGTAACTTATTCCATCTTTTATCAAGTTATTCTTTCAGGCCTGGAGTTTTTCACCCTTAAACCCAGGGAGAGCTGCAAGAACATTAAAAAAAAAAAAAAAAAAGAAATAGAGATGAACACTTAAACATGGGAATTTGCAAAGTACACATTCACTTAGATGAACGGGTAGATGAATGGGAGAGGAAAAGTCAGCCATTCGTTACAATTTCAATTATCCTATACCATGTATTGAGAGATTTCTGTTGTCAGTATAGGTTTCACTGCCACTCATAGAGAGGTGCTGTATACCCCATTTACTAAAGTGAAAAGACAAACAGCCTGTGCACGTCCCACCACTCCTTTGTCACCAGTAAGAGACTACCTCACCCAAACCCTCTTTGGCGTTCCCAGCTAATGATGTAGCACCGTGTCCCCTTGCCCATGGACATCACTCAACCATAACACAAAGAGTGGTGGGACAGTACAGCACTGGCAGAAAAATACACATTCAACAGATGTGCTCAACAAATACTGTATTTGTTTTCACACTATGAAAGTCAGGAATTTTGTTCTTTCATAGAGATTTTATTTTATAGTGCACTAAAATATTACTAGTTGCTCTGCCAAAGAAGGTTAGAGTCCTCTTTGTGATATCCAGTGAAAGCACAAAGAGGCAATGGGCACATAAAGAAATACAAGTTATTCTATCAAAACGTAAGAAACAACTTCTTAGTATAAGGGTGATCGAGCAGTGGAAGAGGTTGTCCAGAAAGGTGATGCAGCCTCCACCCTTGGAGATGCATATACTCAAAACCCAACCAGACACAGACCTGAGTAATCTGCCCTAGTTGACCCTGCTTTGACCAGAAAGGTTGGATGTCCAGAGGTACCTTCCAACCTCAGCTGCTCTATGATTCTATGAAAGTCATAAATTTTGCACATTACCTAGGACAACAACAACACATACTATGTTATTTTATATCACAGCCTGTTCAGGTATGATTCCTCTAAACTATTTCAGCATCACGCGACAAGCTGCCAGCAACGAGTTACTACCACAAAGAAAGAACTGATGCATACAACTTTTGGGGGCTGAATTTCCATTAACCTCATATAACAACATTTTCTGTCTTAAAACAGCCTATTTCATCCTCTGCAGATAACTCGCTCTCATTCTTCCTTCCTCTCAGTCCACATGAATCACATCCGAAATGACAAGAATCATGACTGTCTCACTGAAAAGAGAAAAGCTCTGCCAAAATAAACTTGGATGAAGAAATATTCATGGCTATTGAATCCTTCAGAATGTCTGGTTAAAACATTATTAGTTTGAAAGCAGAAAGCTGCAGTCATTATGTGGGGGTTTAAAACCTATCATGGCAGAGATGCCAGGCTCTTTGCATTTACCCTCTATTTCTCCTTAGCCAATTCTGTTGTATTACAGCACTTCACCGACACTGTTCATCTGTACACGCTGCCTCTCTTCTGCAGGAGTACAAACCACAGATGAAGGTTCCCAAGAAACCTCAGCAACACTTTGGACTCTTGTCAATTTAATCGATTTACATTCTGCAATTCATACTCCCTAGCCATAAAATGACACTCACACGCACACTTCTCATATAGGGCTCTTCAATCCTCTGAATATAGTTAAAATCCATTGAAATACCATGTCTTTGGTGACAGTGATAAAGCAGACTTCACTAAGCTGTGTTTAAAAATACTCAAAGCTAAATGAAACTAATTTTCACTTTAAATCTGATTTTGACACTGAAATGCTATTATTGTTGAAGCTTTTCGTATAATATGTGCATGTTTTTCTCCTATCTAGACATACGTCATTAGAGAAATAACTTTTTTTAAATTCTGTTTACAAAGACGATTAGAAAGCATTGCATCCTTCACATAAATAAAAAAACCTACACTCCAACAATCCGAATATTTGTACTCATATGTCCCAATCCAGAGGAAAAGCAAAAATACCTGCAGGAAGATACGTGGGAAACACAATTCTTTACAGATAAGGGATTTGACACTAGGTAAGACTTACATCACTCCCATATGGTTTCAAATTCTTCCTCTGCTGTTTACAGAGCCCCAAAAGATTAGGTTTCCAAGTAGGATGAAAGCACACCCTAAAAATAATTATTTCTACAAGACATGGCTATTTTCAAACTCTAAATACATATATGGGCAAACCTATTAAAAAACAACAACAAAAAAAACCTGGCTGCTGACAAAATACCAAAGGTAAAGAGAGAAGAAAAATAAAATTTAAAAAATTATGTGCCAAGTACACTCAGCTATGTGTTTGCTGTTGCTGATCCACCCCATGGAGCACATTGCATGCCATCTGCTTTGCTCCAGGTGGGTGAACCCAGGAGCAATGACAGGCACAGAAGTCCATCCACAATAATTTCTCTCTCTCATTGCTCTCTCTTGAGGGTCCTTCTTACTGTACATTTTCACTTCTTTCTGCTGTACCAATGCTGTTATCTGATGCAATAATACATGAATCAAATTCAGAAAAGTCACAGTGGGAAATTTTTCATATGCCAGTTAGCCATGGGATATCCCTGCATTAAGCCAGCCAAGTTAACTAGGTAAGCTTTGAGTCTTTCAGAGCAGCAGGATCAAAGCAGGTAACTAATTTGTAATTATATGCAGTTCCTCACCACAAATGGAGACATAAATTTAAAAAAACACACTGAAAACACATGGCATACTTAATATATATATATTAATATATCTGGTTGTTACATTTATACACTTCCCACACAGCAACAAAAACATCTAAGGGAAATGAAACGTGACTTTCATTAATGCTGCTCACACCTACTATGGGCAGCTGATTAAGCCAATAGGCTTTGGTACTAAATTATTAAGAATGTGATCCAAACTAACAGTTATTCAGAAAGCAACAATATCAAAAAGCATTTTACTGCAATCGAAAAAAGCACACATGATATGCTTCAGTTGCGTACAATCTGTTCAGCTGTAGAGTTCAAACACAATTCAAACAAAATTACAGCTTGCAAATCAGGTTTTACTGCAGGCCTTTGCAAGGATATTTTTACTACGAGATTTCTTCTTACTTCATTAGAATGGCTCAAGGAAGCAAGAGACAGGATTAAGTCATGAGTCCCAAGGTAATACAAATACGTCTCTCACACACAAAAAGTACCTGAAAGGGATTTTAATATTCACTTTTTTTAAAATCCTGAGAAGCGAATTTACTACTAAAGCTACTGATAATTGTGAGCCAATTTTGTGAATACTTACACAGATGAGACCTAATCATTTGGTTGAGACCACCATGGGAAGGATACAGAAGCATGAGGTCAGGAATTAACTATCTGAATACAGTTATCAACCCTAAAATAACTTGTAAATAATCAGTAATAATGATAATTCTTCAACTAAGTACTTTAGTATACGGAGCATCTAGTTTCAAGTTGCTCTTACACATGGACAACACAGAAAACAGAAATCATTAAGATTCCAATTCTAAGGAAACATAGGAGCGTACTGTGATATCCTGGCAATAAATATATTTCTTTATGATGCAATAATATGAAAAATGGATGCAAGAGCACGTCCAGTTTAGTGCAAGGGTTTCATATCAAAACATCCTACTTACTGTAGTAGAAATGCATCTAAGTTCAACACATTCAAATCTTCACAGGACCTATGAAAGCCCCTTCAAACCAAACTCTTTCCCTTTCCGGTCCTTCTCCTATTTTCTGAGCAGCACAGGGGAGAGCCTCAAGTCCTGTTCCACCTATCCTAATAATTACAGGTAGCACTACAATTTCTTCAGCAGGATCCTTCAAACATCCTACATTTTTCCTTTTCCCCAGTGCCCTTTTTCCCTTCTCTTTGCCTAGAACTACTGGCATATGTCCTGGTTTCTCACAGCCCTCGGTGCATGGTAGCACTCCCATCCCTTCATTTCATCTGATCTTGGGCATCTGCCCATCTTCCTGCCATTCCAAATTCTTCTTTCCCAAAAAGAAACAAACATGAATAAGGAGTCTTCTCTCACTTGCCCCTGAGAAATAAATCCCTTCTGCCAGATACACACAGTTTCCCTCTGCTAATTCTTCCAAAAATTGGACAGACTTTCTACCTGTCAATTATTTCTCTTTAGAGGTGATGGGCTGAAAGTAATGTCACTTCTTAAGAGTCAGTAGGTGGATGAAGCTTCTGGCAACTCTCCCAGAAACGCTTTTCTTGTTTCTGCAAGATACTGCTGGGGCAAAGTTGCTAATCTACAACTGCGCTGCAAATCTTAGCCCAAGAACATATGTTCTTGTGCTGTCAAGAGAAAAAACTGCAGTGAAAACATTACGTAGTGCCAGCCGCCCACAAGAGATATATGGGTGCTCAAGCCCAACGCAGTGAGTAGAAAATTAAGATTGTTCTCATTGCTTTGTTTGAAATGTCTGTGTCATCTATAATCAATGAAACAGTCTGGAACAAAGCGCAGCCATTTCTTTTTGTTATCTGAGTAGCTGAAGAAAATAATCTAACATAAGAACAAGTGAGGACTTGCTCCAGTTCAAATAACCAAAACATATTTGTGAAAATTTAGTGTTAGTACTTTGGTGAGTGAGTCTTCAAAAATGCACCTTTTAGAATAATACTACAAATGCAATTGTTGCTAATACTGGGAAAGGAAATGAGAACTCTTAATATCGATTCCTAAGAGAAACAAGACTCACTACAAAATCTTGGCTCACATAAAGAAATCAAGATGCTTGAAAACACAAAAAACTAGTCTAGCACAAATGATCTCGGGATGAATTCAGAACACATTGCACAAGCAATTATTATTTAACTCCAGTTGTTTACTGTATCTTACCTATTAAAAATAGTGCACCCGGTGATCTGCTCTATTTACAGGATCACCGTGTAGAGTGTGCAAAAAAAGGTAAAATAAATTATCAATATCTATTGTACTAACTAAACTACATTAGTTCTTCAAGATTTTGATCTAATGTTCTCTCATGCCTTGCTTCCCATCACTACATGAGCTCACATGCATTCATTTCCAGTTTGGTCACCATGCTTCAGTAGACAGGAAATATTTTCATGAAAATCAAGAGTAAATACATATTGAACAACTAATGATGGAAAAAGACTAGTGTGAAAGATTAGCTGCTGTTCAATTCTCGCCAATTTCTGCTAATTTCAGACACTCAAAGAAATCTGATTATGCTCTGTATGGCCCTCCATGTCTATGCTTGTGGAGTAATGAAGTGCAGCCTCATTATGACTTCAGAAAAATTAACTGAAAATGTTAACACTTTAAACAGATTAGATTACCATTTTTCTTCTCCAAATCAGAATAGTAGAACAGATACTTTTTTAAAACAACGTGCACTTTTGTGCCACATCAGTACAAGTGACAGAAGATATACCATTAACTACCTGAATCCAGATCAAGCAGACACCTAACAATACCAGGTTAACTGACACCTCTCTAAGAACATGCACCTCAATATCTATGAGCATTGTACTTTTATAAAGGCTTTTAAAACAATCAAAAGCCCACTGAAGATAGTTCAGTTCATTAGCAGCTTGAAAAGACTTCTTTATTTGCAGTGTGGGAGTCCTGGCTGCAGAGTTTCAGTTCGCATTTATACTACACAGAATTAATAATAATAAAGAAAAAAACAGCTATAATAAGCTGCCTATTTTCCAACAGGATTTTGTGCTGCACAGAATGCTAACTGAAAGCACAATCTTCTTTAAAAATTACTCATTTCTATTGGAAAACATATGTATGTTTTTCCTTTTGAGTTTGTTTGCAAGTTACCATCACAATTATGGGCAATGTTGGGCTGGGGCCTGCACAAAATTTCTTCCAATTTTTTTTCAATAATGCACCAAGAAGAGAGCTTCCTGCTGGCTTCCCTAGTAATAACGCAATTCATGTAGAAATACTGAAATTACATTGAATAAATTGAGGAAAAAAAATACTCCCTCTGCATTTCAGTGTTTTAGTTTTAAGATATCAAGGAGAGACAGCATTTGCAATTTGTGTTTTGTATTACTTGACTAATGTCTCAGAAAGTAAACACTAGCAGTGCTATTTCATAAAGACAGACCAGACCAGCTGTGGGCATGCAGATTATTCAATCACATCAGGACTTCTATGGAGATCAGTAAAAATCATAGAAATGACCTAATTGCATTCAAAGAAAACGCGTGACAGTATTTAGGCCTTGCTTTGCACAGTAATAAGTAATCAGAGCTTCAACTGCAGTTAACGGCAAAATCAAGTTTTTAGAGCCCCTGCTGTGGGCATCACCAAGAGTCTCCTGAGAGCAGGCACTTGCGTGACTCAAACACTCCTCTGATAATGATTGGGTTTGGTGAACAAGGTCAGAAACACAAGTTTAAACCAGGAGCAGCTGAGAGAAAAACAAAACAATTCAAGACTCAAGCACGTTTGTCATCTGTTGGATGAAGAGAGGGAAAGAAATATACCTTTCTTTCATGAGCACTGGGTCCACCAGGGGTGTTCTGCTTGAGAAAGCCTGCTGTTGTGGACCACCTTGTAGGGTTTTTCCGTGAAGGCTCTTCTGAAGAAAAATTTGTGTCGCTTACAGAGGTTGATAGGCCAATCAGTGCAGGGTCACTACTACGTCGGACATGAAGAGGCATATCTGCAGAATAAAACAGACAGTAAATAAACGCTGACTAGATTTAAAATGTTTTTCACATAAGAAAAATATTTTTTTAAGCTCTGGATGAGTGGTTTTGACCAAATGAGTAAGGAGTTATTGACCTCAGCATAGCTCCTCAAGGACAAGGTCTGTTTTCTCAAAACTACAGCCTTTCTGCTTGGACGTACAAGGAGAAAACAAGGATCAAACCAAGCTCTTTGAACCTAGCACATCTCCTTGGCTTTACAAGCACAAATATAGCATTGCCACTATCTGCTGGTTGTTGTGTAAATTTAAAAAAGCAGCATAAGCTTGAACAACTAAGGCTAAGGTAACTTACAGGCATTTTAAAAAAGCAAGCAAAGACCTAAAATCAACAGTCTGGTGACAATTAAGAGGTGGACTGGGACAATGTGTCCCTTGCCCCACTGCCATGGATGCACATGGGCACTGCCAGCACAACATGCAGGCAAGAAGCTGAGCAACAGCTTCTTTGCAGCGAAAGGCAGCCTCCTCACCTTCTAAATTGAACTCTCCATTCCCTTCTCAAAACTTACAGAAGTGACTGTTTCCTATTCTGCATTCTTCCTTTGCCTCTTCCTGACAGCTGAAACAAGATCTGTGCTGATTTACTCTGATTCCCTTAGCCTTCCAGCTGGCTTGACTGACAAGAGAAAAAGACTTCATTAGTAATAAACGATGCATCAGGCAGGTAGACTGATTGGAAAGAGATAGATTTTTTTAATATCTGTTGAGGTCAAACCCATTCTGGAAACTTTGGTGGCACACATTAAAGTTAGTTTGTCTTGAAATACAACTTAATTTTTTCCAATTTCATTTATTATCCCACAACAAATACCCACACATCCATCGTCGCCTTGCCCAAACAGAAGTTTCATTGCCTGTATGTGCAACCTCTTAGCACTCTCCTACCCAGCATCAGAACCTTGGGGATGTGATTTATCAGATATATTTCTCTTTGCTGCTGCACTGGGTACCTTGAATGTAAAGTGGAAAAGAAAAGGTGAAACCTACGACACGTAAATAGAAGAGTCAGTGGGAAAGGCACACTGGGCAAAACCCAAGAATGAAAACCAGACTATTTTTTAATGCTTTCATGAAACAGTTCCTGAGGAAGCTGAAGGTGCATATCTCACAATACTGGCAGGAAAATACAACGAAAGGAGTTTAAATGGCTACTCTTAAGTTTTGCAGTAACACTACATACAACCTTATTAAAATACAGAATCTTATTTTTCATGGCATAATGAAGACAATGAGAAAGGCCATATAGAGAAAGCAGGTGAGGTTTTTTCATTTGTGCTTTTTTTTTGGTTGGTGCTTTTTTGTTGTTGTCTTATTTTGTCTGTTTTTTAATCAACAGCTATGACAGTTGCTTCTGAAATATGCACAAGTGTTACAGGATGAAACACCAATCAGTCATTCTATTTCATGTCCACCCTGATATACAAGAATAAGAGAGAATTAAATTGGTTTTTTTCCCACAGTCATTGTACTATTTCTCTTTCCTTTGAAAATTCTTTTAATATTATTTTCATCACAAAAATACCCACAAGTTCTTTCTAACAAATAAAATGTTTTCACTTATAGATGCGCACACTTTACATATTTCTGTGTATAGCAGAACTAAGAAGTAACTAAAAGAACAGAAAAAATTAAAAGGACATGGATCTGTTAGAGCGAGCCCAGAGGAGGACACAAAGATAATAAGAGGGCTGGAGCACCTCCCATATGAGGACAGGCTGAGAGAGTTGGGTTTGTTCAGCCTAGAGAAGAGAAGGCTCCATGGAGACCACTGAGTAGCCTTCCAGTACTTAAAGGGGACCCATAGGAAAGCTGAGGAGGAACACCTTATCAGGGAGTGCAATGATTAAGATGGGGGGAACAGTTTTAATCTAAAAGGGGGAGATTTAGACTAGATATTAGGAAGAAATTTTTTACTGTGTGGGTGGTGAGGCACTAGCACAGGTTGCCCAGAGAAGCTGTGGATGCTCCATCCCTGCCAGTGTTTAAGGCCAGGCTGAATGGAGCTCTGAGGAACCTGATCCAGTGGGAGGTGTCCCTACCCATGGCAGGGAGTTGGAACTAGTTGATTTCTGAGGTCCCTTCCAACCGAAACCATTCTATTATTCTAGGAATATTTCAGAAAAGAACACTTGAATTACACATAAAAGTTTTCATGGTCTAAGCTAACACTGCTTTGATTTTGACTACTCAGAATATACTCATAAACTCATAATAGAGGAGTTTTCTTTGACTGCCTTGTCTTCAACTACTTCAAATTTCATGAAGCAGCTGAAGGTAAAGCCTCTCATTTCCCTCTAGATGGTAAATATAATAAAGTAAGCTCTCAAATCACAAGAGATCTCTGTAACACAGGGGGCACAGCTGCAGTCCCAGCCACAGTCCCACAATATAAAATGAAGTGACCCATTAACAGCAGTGTCTGTGCTGGCTTAGCCCTGAACACGCACACTCATTTATTAGATTAGCCTGGGCAAGACAGTGGCTCTGTAGTATGTAGTACCACTTAAGAAAAATACCAATCTATATTTATTGCAAGGAGCAGCCTGTGCATACTATCTTGTTTTATTCAGCTACCCATCCTACAACAGAGAATTACAATTTTCAAACACAAGTTCACTCACTCCTTATTCTCCTACATCTAGATATAAGCGTGGTGATAACAAATTGTTCTTGTATTTTTACACCCTTTCTTCAAATTACTTGACAAAACAGAAGTTCAGTTGGGTGAGCTTCTGAAAGAAGAGGCCAAATTGCTAACAAAGAAAGAAAGGAAGAAACTGGAACTGAAGTCAGCACTTCTAGAGGTGAGCAAGTGATTATCACTGCCTCACCTTTTGCTTTGTAGCAAAAACCTGACAGTTTGCACTATGCTAAGTAGCAGAGACACTGACTCAGGCTCCTTAAAGGCACATCCAACCTGGCCTTGAACATCTGTTTTCAGGGATGGGGCATTCACGACTTCCCTGGACAACCTATTCCAGTGTCTCACCACCCACACAGTAAAAAATTTCTTCCCAATACCAAATTTAAATCTCCTCTCTTTCAGCTTAAAACCATTACCCCTCATCCTATCACAGCACTCCCTGAAAAAAGCCCCTCCCCAGCTTTCCGGTGGGCTCCCTCTAGGTACTGGAAGGCTGCTCTATGGTCTCCCTGCAGCTTTCTCTTCTCTAGGCTGAACAAGCCCAATTCTCTCAGCCTGTCCTGCATTAACACGAGAATCTTCTCTACATAATCTATTTGCTTAAGAGCCACCTTTAATATGATTCATTTCATTTTAGAAAGGTTCGTTATTGAGGTATTTTCAGATATTTATTGAACACTTGTCCAAATCTTAAAAAAAAGGCATTATTTCAATAAAAAGATACAATGTGATCAATTCTAGTCTCTCCGTGACATTCTACCCTTTCTTTGGAAATGGTTCCACATATAAGAAGTGTTTTGTATTACTAACCAAATTTCACAATAAAGTGAATTAAAAAAGACAATGATTAGGACAGGTTGCATCTATTTCCCAGTTGAACTAGAAATTTAAACATATAGTTTGTTTTTTTTCTTTCTGTTTCTGGAATGAGACAAGCACAGAGAGCCAGCTCTGGCATATGCTGCTTGGCAGTGGTCAATACTGCTCCAGGTATTAATCCAATAATTAAATCTTATTCACAGCATACTAACCACAAGCTGTAAATATCATCTCCTGCATTTCTCTCTCCAACTCTATTCTGAGAGATCGTTCTAACTCAGTTTTGATACTGTCTATTAAAACAACAACAAAAAAAAGAAAATATTGAATAGCTTTTTCTATCAATACATTGTTGGTTATAATCTTCTGGTTTACTTGAATTTATAGATTTGAAGAAGATATACTTTGAAATATTAAAAATAAAATCAAAGAAAAGTAATTTAATAATTAAACCACAAGATGATGTACACATGGGACCGATGCAATGTCACTGATTCCAGGATGATGGCTGACAGCGTTTGAAGTTTGTGATTTCTTTGAAGAGTGGATAAAACAGCAATGAACTCTATAATCACAAGGCTTCAAATTCTCTGTGGCACTAATGCACTGTAAATATTGATTTGCTTCTGCAGCTAAGGTGCCTTTTAAATAAACACTTGAAACAGTAAATCTAATAAGGAATTACAGGAAGTTTTACATTTAAGAATTAAGCAAAAATTAGATTAAAAATCATGAAAGTTACCACTAGTTCAGTTCCTGAGCCACATGCAAGGACTTCAAGTATACGCCAATGAGTCCAACAATACAACTTCAGAACAAATTATGTGTGGCAGAGAATCCCATTAATTCTGCTACAAAATGGCTATCTGTAGGATAAATTCAAGCCGGATAAGAAAATGTTCACATTCATAATCACGAAATTCTGACTGGAATTCTTATTTTATTAAAAGCTACAGCAGTTTCACTATAAATTATAAAAACAGCCAATATACATTTTACAACCATCTTTAAATGTTAAGAACACAGAGTTGTACCTTTCCTTCCTGCCAGCAATTTCATTTTTATTTTAAAAGGGTCATCACCTTCTCTGATTTTGAAATCTGCTCACAAGCAAAAGCATTTGAGGATCTGGTAAATTTCATCCATAAAGTTCAATAAGTTGCCCTGCACGCAGGCATTCAGCACAAAGGATGGTGGTCTTTCCAAGCAGAGCTAATATATACCTTCCCACACCAACTTCCTCTCAGATGTCAGCTTGGAGGGCATGACTAGAAAAATACATACATATATTTATAGAGCATAAGCAAGATAATTTTACTCTGTGAAGATTTCAACTGATATTTCAGCTCCTCAGTATCATTCTCAGCATGCACACTTTGGTGTACAGTGAACTTAAGGCACAGGAATGAAAAGTGAGCTTATGGTCATTTCTGGGCACCTAACATGCCATCAGACCCATAATTGATGAGTAGACCTGAACAGGACTTTTTCTTTTTCCTCTCCAAACTCTAGAGTCTTCTCTGGGAAAATGATGATTCAGTAAAATCAAAAAACTCTGTGGGAAAGAGTAACTTCCAACAGGGAAGCTGTTCAGGTTAGACAGAGCTCCTGAAAGTGAGCCCATAGATACATATGTCCATTGGGGTGCACTGTATTCACAAGACAACATAGATCCTACCTCAGCATCAAGAAACTGGTCTGGGGATGGGAGACAGAAACTCAACAGTTTTACTGCCTGCATCACCCATCCAACTCATCACGCTGCTCAAATCCTTGTCTGGAGTCCAAGAGAGAGGATAAATCAGGAAAGCAGGACTGTTTCTTTCAGTCTGAAGTACTTGAAACTACAAGTTAGATTTTGTCTATATTTAACCGAAATAGCTCTTAAAAATATTTAGGTTAGCCTTGAGTTTCACACTCCAGCACAGCTCCCTGAGCCCCGAGCTCTGGTTCCAACTTCAGTAGGTTCTGTTCAGCTCCTTGTTTCACTCAGTCAGACACAGCGAGAGCCAAACATTCTTGATGACCTTCAAAAGCTCAAATCCCCCAAATCAGTTCAACTCTGATTCTTGCAGACTTCTAGACACCAGACAACATTAACTTCCAAAGACTGCTGAGGCTGTTGTAAACTGGACTACCACACAGGTTTTCACAAATTTTTATCTTCAGATAGAAAGAAAACAGTTCGAGACAAAGAACAGCTGATTGCAAACTTATCTACAAACTGCATCAAACTCTAGCAACAGCTAACATCAGCCAGTACTTTTCTACAAGATTAATAAAACTGTGCAAATCATATGTAGGCATCTTGAATTAGAAAAAAAAAAAAAAAAAAAAAAAAAAAAAAAAAACCATTAAAAACATAAGCAGTTCCAAGAGATGAAGCATTACTGCTTGGCCAACTGCATCACCTGTCCTGCAGAAGCAAACTCAGACATGCTGGAGAGATGTGAAACAAGTAGCACTGCAGATCTTTTCAGAAAAATACTTTAGCATGAGCAGTAAAGGAAGAAGATACATATACACCACCAACTCTCTATGGCCCAAAACAGTATTTTTCTCTCCCCTACAATTCATTCCATATTTAAGTAAGGATTATTTAATAACAGAATTTGCAGCATTTCCCAAACTGAATACTGTTTACTTGGTCAAAATACTCAAAATTTTTCTTCCAAATCTTGTATTATTTACTACTTATCTCCCTTTCACTTACAAAACTATATTTTCTTTTCATATGTCACAAACAACTAGAGCAATTCTCCCCTGAACGGTGCTGCAAAGCACATAACTTCACCTCTGCCTCTCTTACTTCTCTACCGCTGTTCATTTTCATAAATATTATTGTGGTCTTAACTTGCTCAGAAGACACTCAGAATAGTGCATTTCTTCTACGAAATGCCCTCAGTACTGTCTCAGAAGGAGTATCCTCCCTGTCTTTTTTATTAATTTTTACACTAATACATAGTCAACAATAACCACATTTATTAGCATGGTATTGATCAAGAACATCCACAGAAATCCTAAAACTTATACTATAGCACCACTTCAGCATCTTTGTCTTGTTAACTGAAGTGTATGTTCAGTTCATATCAACGTTCTTATACGTTAGCATCTCTATTGGATTATTTGTTACCTGCATTCATATTATATATATTATTATATATATATATTATATATATAATATATATATATTATAGGAATATATATATTATATATATACCTGCATTCTTTCCTAATTTATCAACATCGGAAATTGTAATGAACATATTATTTACAGTACTGCTTTTCTTAGATTTCAAGATGTTAAATATAACCAATACTAACGGGAATCCTCATGATACCCTACTGGACAACCTGTCTAGACTAAGATTTCCTCCAACTTCTAAGATTTCTACACTGTTTTTCACAGAATCTCAGAATCGTCTAGGCTGGAAAAGACCTTTAAGATCAACGAGTCCAACCATAAACCTAACACTGCCAAACTACCACTAAACCATGTCCTAAGCACCACATCTACATGTCTGTTAAACATCTCCAGGGATGGTGACTCAACCACTTCCCTGGGCAGTCTGTTTCAATGCCTGACAACACTTTTGGTGAAGTAATATTTCCTAATATCCAATTTCAACCACCACTGGTACAACCCGAGGCCATTTCTGCTCATCCTATCCCTTGTTACTTGGGAGAAGAGATCAAAACTCACCTCGATACAACCTCCTTTGAGGTGGTATCCCTCAGCCTCCTTTACTCCAGACTAAAGAGCCCCAGTTCCCTCAGCCACTCCTCATAAGACTCGTGCTCCAGACTCTTCACCAGCTTCACTGCCCTTCTCCAGACACACTCCAGGACCTCAATGTCTTTCTTGTAGGGAGGGGCCCAAGACGGAACACAACATTTGAAGTGCAACCTCACCAGCACTGAATGCAGGGAGATGATCACTTCTCTAGTCCTGCTAGCCACATTATTTCAAACCATACTGAAGTATCACAGTATCACAAGGTTGGAAAGGACCTCTGAGATCATCAAGTCCAACCTATAACCCAACACTAACACCAACACTAACACCAACCATCATCTCAACCATGGCACTCAGTGCCTCATCCAGTCTCCCCTTAAACACCTCCAGCGTTGGCGACTCCACCACCTCCCTGGGCAGTGCATTCCAAAGTGTTCATGCTCACATTAACTTGGAATTTCCAAGACCCTTCTACTTATATCAAATGCTTTAATATTTGCATCACTCACCTGCAAATGCCAGCTATCTAGTACTCACAGCTCTCTCCTTCAGAACTACAAGAAAGCTTAAGATGACACAATTTAGATAATTAGCATTTCTCTACTTGAATATGTTTATGCTTTAAAATATCAGCTTCTAAAATGAATTTCTCTACATTCAGAACTCTTGGTGAAATAACAAGACTGTCATTCCTCTTACAGAGAGAAAAAAAGAATCATTGATAACTTCACACAATTCCGGATATTTATAACTACTTCACATACAAACCCAACTGTTCTCAGTTATTCTTCTAGATATTCATCTTCAAACAACAGCTTATGTACTTCCTCACAGACATATTTTCAATGTTATCAAATACTGTTCTCTGCTTTCTTATTTCTTCAGCTTTAAAATGGCACATTCATAAGCATTCACACATTCAAATCATGACAAACCATAATTATTCCATTTTCCTCATACCACTGCTCGATGCAGTTGAAGATCCGGCAAGCAGCCACATCAGAAGCAGGGCAGAGGCCATACCACGGTGCTAAAAAGGCACAACATGGTCTGGCAGACGGCAGATGAATGAGGCAGGCCATGGGACTCCTACTCCTAGCCTGAAAAATCTGATAGGTATGCATATGTTCCTAACTATAACATAAACGTAGAGAAAATACACTGGGCTGTGTAAAATACACACATAAAACCCCACTGTGTGCTAGAATACCTTTACAAAAACACAAGACACTATATTAGCATACCTATGATCAAAAAGAACTCATAGAAAAGTAAGATCACCTCTGGAAGAATGGATGGCAGTGAAAAGAATGCAACCAAGCCATCAAAAAAAAGTCCTATTACAAAGCAAAGCAAAGAAAAAAAGTCCCTACCTTCATAGTAACATTTTCAATTTCTTTTAATAGAACCTAAGTTTTCCATTTTCTCAACCGTGACTGCTCAATGACTTTGAAATTCAGAAATATGAAAACATCAACCTGCCATAGTTATATTTTAATAATGAGATGATCTTAAATTCTTATCTTGAAAGGCCTTTAAAATAACAGTCTTCCTTCTCTTTCTCTGATATTCTTTCTTCTTACTTTTGAATACTGAGATCCAGGAGGAAAAAGAAGATTACACCTTCAAACTCAATTTACTTAGACACTGACTTTTAAAGTTAATTAGAGAAAGATCTTTAAAATCAAAATTAAAATTTAATTACCTACACCCTCTCCGTCTCCTTTCTCTGGGCTTTTTCTAAAATGCAAATATCTTTGCATGCCGAAAGAAAAGACAAAAATGTCAGATCTTACAAATGTTCTACTCGTCTTTGTTAAAAAATTATGTTTCAGTATGTTTTAATGAGCCGCAGTTTCAGATTTTTGGGTACATTCTTCATGGATTTTCTTAAAAACTGGTGGATGACCTCTTTTCACACTACTGCTGCAAATGCTGGACAAATGCACTTCTGGCCACCCAGATGTTAAAGATTTTTGTAAAATTTGTTCCTTATTTCTTCAAACAGTTGTGCGACAGCACCATCAGCTTTGCTGATACTGAAGTTTTTCTGCCAACAGCAAAGATCATGACTTACTCATAAGGTTCTGATAGGTATTTAGTCATACAAAGACACTGTATTCTGCATCTTCATTCACAAGTCACTTTGCGGTACAGGAAAGGGTTTGCAGCGACACGAGCAAATTCTTAGCTGCTTTAAGTTGATAATGCCAGACTGCTCTGAGAACAGGAAGGAATTTAGCAGGTATTTTTCTTACCACAACGTTGAAAAATCCCCTAAAACCGAAGGGTAAAATTGCTCCTATTAGTGAACATAATGCAGTGGTGTGAAAAGTGAAAAGCCTATATTCTTTATGTTCTAAATGCTTCTGCTAGGCTCAAAAAGGCTTACTTAGGGAAAGAAGTTGGTAACTTTTTCCTGGACAGAAAGAGAAAAATACAGATGCAACAATAGGATTTAGATTGTAACTTGAACAGCTCAGTTGTGAAGAAGCAGGAATGATATAACATGTATAATACACGTTACATTTATTTTATCAGTAAGTTTCAGCCGGAGAAATGTCATGACCTCACTCTGGTCCACAGGCCATCACTCTGCCTTTATACAAGTAGGAAAAGGGGTGGGTAGAGTACCATTACTCTGCAGTACCAGATACTAGGGATTCAGAACTGTTTGTCAGTCTACATTCAGATCTGACATCCTAGAATACACTTCCTCTCACATCTGTTGCCGACACAGCCTTGTACATAACTACATCGTCTCATACGCGAGGTGGGAATTCCTACATTGATCATATCCTGATGCCAGAGAGTTAAATATGCTTAATTGCAATTCAGCAGGTATGTGTGTAATTAGCAAGGGGTTTGTTGTTTTGTACGTCCTTACAAAGCTCACACAGGAATTCTCTCCTCCTGTGCTCTCCATCAGAACCTAATGCCACATCCACTGGCTCACACATTCCAACACTGATTGTTCAAAAATGTAACAAATGGCCTGCAATGCCTAGAGGGCTGTAGAGCCTCCATCCTGCCCTTCGGCATAGCCTCTGTGGCTCCTGCCCAGCAAAGGAAACCCTATCAGCCATTTCCTGGGTAAACAGTGAGGAAATTAAAACCTACAGAATTTTGTACTGCAGATCAAAAGGAGGAAAAAAACAACCAAACTTCTAGATTAGTGAAGACATCACAATGGAACCATCACTGAATAGTTCAGTGTGTCGATAGGGTATGGTAACAGGTGGCAGCAGGGATGCTACTCACTTCTTAACTATGTGAACAAACAAGTTCTTTGTTTACCTCGTTTATGTTTGAAACAGTGAGGGAAGAGGTACTTCTTTACCAGTCATCAGATGAATATTCCATATTTGATAGCGTTTGGCTGCTAATCTGCCTTGTTTCCATGTTTCTGTGGAGAACCTCCTCAACATTGAGCAGGCACTGGAGACCTAACTTCTCCCTACCTGCAGGCTGGGGCAACCACGGCCAGCTCCAGCCACACTTCACTGCAGAAAAGTATAGGAATCATCAAAAACCCAGCTGGGGCTTTTCTGAGATATAAAAACAATCACTACATCCAGGTCACAGGCCACTGTCAGGTTGGAGAAGGCAATGGATTTGGGATATCAACACCTGGAAGTGGATCTCAACCTGAATTACCCCAAAACCATACAGCTTCATTAAAGAAATTTTGTAGACGAATTTTTAACTAAAGCTTAATAATCATGATAAACAATAAAATTTCACTACAATCATCTAAAGGAACGATCTGTGCATGCATTTTCATAGCTATATGCACAAAATTTAAAGCAAAACGAACACATGGGAAGGAATAGCCTCTATGCATGGTACTGAGTTTCTGACACGGCAAAAAAAATTACACATCTATAATGAGTGAACATAGTCCCGAACATCTATCAAAAATGACTAACAGCTTCTGCAATTTTAATGGCATTTGTTCTTGTTTCCATGACAGAAACAGTTACTAGGATTATTAAAAACATGTTGGTACGTTCATGAAATGCTCTCTCATTAAAAGTGTTATCGAATCTCTGCAAGTTAGCATTTTGCTGAGCTCATATCTGTTGCCGATGACCCAGAGGAGTAAAAGATCTCAAGCAGAACTAGGAAAAGGCCATGTCTTGCCATCCCATCTGCTCAGATAGACCATTTTTAGCAGAAGCCTCTTCTGCATGGCAGGAACTAATACAGCTTAAAGGCAAAGCACAGAGCATAAAGATCTCAAAAACATTATTTTCTGTCATTCAGCTAAAAGTATCAAGCAGAATCCCCAAAGACAAGTCAGGTACTTGCGTGTTTAAGTAATGAGACGAAATGCCACCAACCCTCCCCATCCACAGGGGATGCACGGCAGTGGAGCTGCCAGGCCCATGACATGGGAGGGCAGACAGGGCGGATCTCTGCCAAAAGATGCAGTGCTGTGCCTGACCTTTCACTGGGGGGTAGGTCGGAGAACAAGCTGGGAAGCTGGGAAGCTTGAGGACTACACAAACCTAACAACAACCGAACAAGCTCTTTCTTTCTTACACGAGTGTGAAATAAGAAGTTCCAGCTATCAGCACAACATGCTGAAATCTTCTCATTAACTCTCAAGGTTAAAGATCAGCTTCCGCAAAAAAAATCCAGTGTTCCCAGTAGTCAAAACAGAGAGTAAGACAATTCAGGCTACATTGGAAGTTATTAGCTAGTTATTTGCATAATGCCCACAAACGGACATTAAAACAGAACATGTGCCGCTCTCCAAGGGGTGACAGACCAACAAATATCTTTAATTCTTCTTCTTTACTAAAAACAGATTATAATAATAAACCATAACCCCTTCTTTTTTAAAATCATGTATAATGAGCAGCAGGAGACTTGTTGCTGCTTGAACCATGTGCAAAGTTGAGCATTCCTGTCTGTCTTTACCTATACTGCAGAAAGTCAACAGGGAGCCTGAATTGCTCTCTTCTGGAAATGCAGAAAATTTTCCACGCCATGGAGAAACTTTGGCAACATCTATCTTCCCCTCCTCCATTTCTTTTTCTTTTTTCCTTCCCTTTTCTTTTTTTTCCCCATCTCCTCCCTTTTATAACCCTGGAAACACACGGTTACACTGTATGCTTAATTATATATCTCTCGCTCCTGTTTTTGTTATTTCACATTGCCAAGACTGAAAAGAGTCAAAAAATTATTCCTAAAAGTTCAAAACCAAGACTAAGCAAATAGAAAGAGCCACAGCTGAAGTTCAAGAAGAAATCTCACTATATGAAAGATAGTTCCTGAATTTTTGGATCCATGACTTTTCATGCTTGCAGTTGCCAATTTTCATTATAATTTGTGATTGGTTCTAGCCTAGAAATGAAGATCATCTTTCTTACAGGAGAAACAGCTTCAGCTAGAACTAACAGAAGATATTTACTGAAATACTACGGTATATACTTCATGCCAGAATTTGTCAGGTTCCCAGCAGCTAACTTTTCCAAGCTGTCTCCACACCACAAGCGTCCCTCGTCTCATCCTAGAACGTGCTACAACAATTTCAAATATCTGCATGCAGAAAGAGAACATGTGGCAGAAAAATTTTATTTTACTTTTTTTTAATACTTCTTAAAATAAAATGATTATTATTCATTATACACAATTAAAGAGTTTTCATTTTGTTTCATTTTTCAAAGGAGACTATTAAGGTATTTATTGTTCTGCAACCCTAAACATATTGATACACTGAAATGAGAAAAAGAGGGAACAGCTAGCCTATATTACTTGGTCCTGTTCCATTTGCATGACTAATTGGAAGCTGTTTCTTGAACATGAAGAAAACCAACAGATTAAAAGGAAAATCAATAGCTCAGGACAGGATATCCGAGAAATGCTCTGCAAGTAGACAGTCGGAAAAGAGCAACCTGCAGAACCCCTCAAACATACCGCATTTTCCATAGAGCAGAAAGAAAATGCTGTTAGAACTGATCTGGCAACTGGATGCCTTCTTCTGGACCTGAACCCAGTTAAATGCCTCGTGCTACTACTACAGAGATCTTACTCTCTCCAAAGCCTCCCTGCAGACGGATAACAAGCTGGCAAAACCTCTATCGAGGACAGACAGAAAAGAAACGGGGGAAACAAAGGAACTGCCATTTCTCTAGTCCACATGAGGCCATGGCCAGGGCTGCCTGTATGTGAGCTGATGGACAAAGTATTCACCTTCCCAGGTGTCTCACACCCAGACACACCCTCTGCAGTGTCAAGGATAACAACCTCAGTCGATGAGAAAATATATCCAAGACTGAATCAGGAACATGGAAGGGTCACTATCCACACTACCCACACTATCCATCCAACTGTCAACATGGAGGTGCAAAGGAGGAGCTACCCTTTGTGGATTAAAGCATCCAAGGTGCACTTTTGATGCCACAGTCAGGACACAAAGATGACTCTAAAAGCACTATGGTGACCAATCCTCAGCATCCACTGGCTTCCCCTATCCAGCATGTATCTGCAAATCTGTAACTTGCTGCTGGTTATGACCAAAAATAAAAATCACTGTATTAACATTTCTTTGACTTAAGTCCGTCACAAAGTCTCTGTGAAATGTAATTCAGATATTTCCCATCTCTCAAAAGGAAGACAGTTATGTTGCATAACCACTGAAAGAAAGCCACAGGAAAAGAGAGCCATCTCCTGTGCTGATGGAGTTATTTCTTTAACCCACCTGAGAGCAATGGATTTCAGGGAACAAGTTTTAGTATCATCGGTTTTTTCTTATATTAGAATTTAGAAAGCTTTCTGGTTTTAAGATCTCTCTAGTGTACTGATTTTTCAATCCATGTATCCTTACGACGTTTGCATGTGGCACCTGGACATTCACAGAATAAACACCAGGAAGATGTACAAATGACTGCAAGAAGAAAAACTTCCAGGGGCTTTCATTGATCATCAACCTCTCTGCAGTGTGCATCAAGCAGTCAATGTGCTTCTAGCAGGAACCTACCTCTATTTTTTAAGTGCTTAGCTCAAAATCTGAAACTTACTGTAGGAAATTGCTCACATATATTTTGCAAAATTACACTACTTTTACATTACACACAGTGCATCTGACTAAAAACTACTCTTTAATAAAAATAGCTATCTTGAATTTCACGTAAATTAAGAGAGCTGTGAAATTGCTTATCATTGTTTAATTACCTATGTTGATTAATCATCACAGCAATTAAAAAGGCTATTTAAAACAGAGAACCCTCATGCAGCTGGGTTTTTTTAAGTCACTCCAGACAAAAGTTTTAGTTGTCATCTTGTCTGTACAAAAACTGAAATATCATCTTCCATATCATTCACATAAACACTAAAAATAATTCTTAAATGTTTCTGAAACTAAATAGCTTTCTGTCAACAAGATCATCACTTTGTGTTTCTTCTCTGGAATTTGTGAAACTACTTTAAAAGTTATTAATTCGTGACACAGTTTACTTTTGTCTCTCAGATGAGATTTGGACTTAGGTTTTTTTAAGGCATTTGAAAATACTTCCAAAGTATGTTTAACACCCTTTCTCTCAGACTGAAAGTTCAAATTCAGGAGAAGAAAAAACTTATCCATTGGTCACACAATACATGTGCAAAATACAAGTCTCCTCTGAAAGTTTAAACAGAGTCAAGACTAAGCACACGTGGGAAACAAAAATTGAATCTTAATAACAGAGGGTTGCCCCTGCCTCTCCATAGCAGAACATCTCAGAGAGGGTCTCTGCTTCACCATGCAAAAGCCAAGCAGAGGAAAGGCCACTCTCAAGAGGAAAGGACCAACTCTCAGATGAGGATCTAACGAAACACTTCATTGCTGGACAGGAGAGCAGGTTGGGCTGTTCTCTGCTCCATGCTCAGCATCAAGCACCCCTCACTCATCTCCCCTGTTCTTTATTTTTATCACTTCTTGGAATCTAATCATCATTGTATTTTTTAAGTGATTACTGTGGTAATTCTAACGTAGATCAGGCTACAGTAAAACAAATATACTTGTTTTTTCTGAGATTATCAAAACTGAAAAGTCAAGTTGCTCACACATTCCTCATAAGCAGTTGGGTTATCTCAAATATGACCACTGGACTAAAAACACTGATCAAGCATAGCCATTTTTCCTGCTTCCACATACCTGGAGATAAATGCAGTTACATATCTCCAAAAGCTTTGCTGCTCCTTTTTCAGCAGCAGCACTTCAGCAGCGTTGGGAAGCAGCTACGCTGAGAGGAACAGGAGCCAAACACACCTAAGCCTGCACTCATTCAGATGTCCACACTCCTCACTCGTGATGGGCACAGGGACCACACTAGGATGTTGGTGCTCTTGCCCAGCTAAAGCCAGGAGACAGGGAGAGACAAAGGTTGCGAAACAGAGAGATGCTGCTACTCAGCACATCCATAACCTATATGTAGGTATATAACATACCCCAGTGGGTCACTGAATCCCAGTGTCACTGACATTCTCATCAAACAGTCTCTCACAATACCCCTGTCTGTTCTAAGGTTTGCAGCTCTTGTCCCTGCACACACACTTTGTGATTTAGAAGTCCCATGATGCAGCCAGAGAGGACAGAATGCCACCTTTTCAGTAAAAGGCACTTCATGATCCCTTTCCCAAGGAGTTTTAACAGTTTTGTTTCCCTTTTCATTTTACAGCAGAGCAAAAGGAAAAACCTGGCATCACACGCTTTGAATTACACTCTTGAGGGGCTCACCTGTAGATGACTAAGGGAATACAACCTTAACCTACAAAAATATAGTATTGAGTTCTTTAATAAAATACACTTTTGCAGATCTTGCCACCAAGAAAAAATAACTTCCCTGGACACAAACTGGAGGATAAAAGCCTTTGCATGAACAAAATAAACATAAAAATTCTTGGATCAAAATTCACTTGGCAGCAGGAAGCTGAAAAGAAATTTCCTACTGATTTACTACAAGGCAGTTTGCTTGTCTAGCTTTTCGAGACGGCGATCTAACATTAATGTGAGGAGAGCAAGAGAGAAAATTGCTGCCTAAGTGGCAGGTTTGTTATTGTTTGACAATTCTAAAGAGTTCACTAGAAACTTCCAAAAGGAGAATCTCTAATTCCCTGAAATTACCAATAATCGCCCAAGTGAATGGAGAACAATTATGAAGAAAATTGAATGCTTCCAAATGCCAATTTGCTGTATATCCTGAATTAATATTGCATAAGCATTTTTAGTCTCTTGCTGTAAAAGCAAAGGGATAAAAACCTAGGCCCACAGGCATTCTTGCATAGCTTTTCTCATAGAATGCTCTGTCATTATTTTTGCATTTTGTAATCATACTTAGCATTTATGTGGTAGCTTATATATTTAATCTATTTTTCTTTCAAAAAAAAAAAAACCCCATCTGTAAGGTAAACTGTCTTCTGCATTGAAGGTTCAACAACAAGCAGTCACGCCACAACAGCATGAAGCCTCCTAATCCAGCCAGAGATATACGCTGGTTTTTCCTACTCATTAAGTCAGACCACACTTGAAGCCATTGTTTCAAAATACAGTCTCAGGAATTTTTTTATGGTACAGCAACGCCAGCAGTTGGCCATTAAGTAGAGTAAACAGAAGAAATACTCAGGGAAAAGGGGCTCAAGATGTCCAGTTTTCAGCTCAGCCAAAACAGGTCAGTTTCTGTTAAATGGCCAAGAAAGTGTAGAAGGTAATGCAGAACTTCTACCAGCCCCAGTTTCTTGGGTAGCAGCTCAGTCATCAGCCAGTCCTGCAGGAGAACAAGACCATCCCAAGCCATGCTGATGGAATAAGATGCTGTGCATCCTCCTTAGCCCACACTAAAGAGGAACTGAATCAAAAAGCAAATGCAAAAAATCTTTATAAATAATTTTCTCCGTTTTCCTAAAAAAAAAAAAAACCAAAAAAAAACCAAAAATAGAACCTAAAGAAAAAAAAAAAAAAAGAATACCCAAACCACTCTCTCCATCTACAAACAAAACACAGTATGGGTGAAGGAGAAACCAGATTGCTGGAGGGCTGCCAGGAGGAAAGGACATTACAGCAGTACAGCTAGAGAAAGACAGGCTGCAGCAGGCAGGATGGGAAGACTACAGAACCAACTGGAACGGACATGGTAAGCAGGGAGAGAAAATGCAGCTGGGAAAACTGCACCAAAAGAAAATGTTAAGAAAACAAATACAGAAGGATGTTAAAAGAGAAAAGCATAAATCCAAGTATGCGAAGAATCATTTGCTACACAGACTGCAGTACTACAGCGAGACTCCAAACAAGCCTCATAACTCAAATCCTGAAGACACCCTGTGATCATCCTGTCAAACACCTATATAAGCCCAGGTACATCGTACAATAATGTCTGCATTTAGTCTTTTAACTTCTGTTGGAAATACAGAAAAATATTGACTTTAATTTCAAGACTTGAGGAGACAGAGGAGACATCTATCAAAGCCCCGGGACTGTCATATTTAAAGCTCTGCAATTCAGTGACTGTCTTCAGTGTCTGAGACAGCCACAGCTTGTGTTTCAGGAAAGGTAATTCGAAATGTCATCATGCACTTATACAAATCTAACATTACACACAATACCATTTTTCATTTTGTGATTAACACTTGAGAAATAACAAAAGTGCAATCATGTGGGATTATCCTTCCTTTTCATGTCTTTAACGTTTTTGGCATAGACCAGTCTCAGATTCTACAGATAGTTTTCCAAAGCGAAAGAACGGAAGAGAGGGACGGCAGGAGAAACCTATTTGCGTCTATCTCATAGTCATACATCAGTTAACAGGGCTCCTAGGGTAATTATTTAGATGGCAAAGTAACATCAAGGAAACAGTTATGTATTTTCATTTGTCCCCAGGGAGGTAAGCATTCCCGGCACTAGCTCCTTTTTTTTTTTTCCGTTTTCTGATCCATGCTTCTTTATTCTTTAATTCTTCATGCCTTCTCTCTTCCTTTCTCCTTCTGTTTCTGATCACAGGCTGATATGAAGTTGTTGTCTCCTTTCTAAAATTTCCACAAGGCATCAAGTTAACCCAGCTGCACCAATTTCTCAATCTGGAAGTCAGCAAATGGAAACAGACGGAAGACACATCAAGTCACCAGCTAACCTTCTCTCAAACAAAAGCATCGTTCCCATCACACATGCTGAGCATCTGACGTTCTGCAGCTCAACAAACCCAGACAGAAAGCACAAAGCACATAAAGAGCCTTAATCAACACCCCTACCTTTGACATCTCCTCACTTTTAATTGTTAAAAACGATCATTTGGATGTCTTAAAGCAAATGACAGAAAAATAGTGGGGGGAAAATCAAGTAAGGAAACACAGAATTTATATTGCAGAGCAAGTGAAAAAAAAAAGAAAAAATAGTTACGGCTAAAATAAAACAAATACTAACTAATTGGGCTGGCCAAGGTGAAAATTAAACTCTGAATTAAGCACATCTATCTGTGAGTGAAATTTACCGTCCATCTCGTTAATACTCTGACTTTAAGACTAAGAACATCTTCCAAGGTAAGATCAAGCAAACACCATATTTTCTTTACACGTTACATATGCTTCTATTTTTTTTTTTTAAAAGAATGAAAAGTGAAGGAAAAACACAAGTACAATTTTGCTTACAAAAGCCATCACTTTTGATACAGCATGAGATGCATTATTGGATTTAATTACTTACTCAACTCACTAATTTCTACAAAACATGTGGTCAATTAAATGCCTTCCTCCCACAGAGGTCTGAAACTCAGCTCCTTCCTGAGGAAATTCTAACTATTTACCAATATTAGCTGCTTGCATGAACAAAACACTGAAAATCTCTTGTCCTAGAACTCAAGGCATCTGCCAGATCTGGGAGGCATAAAGCAGAGAAAAATACAACAGTGATTCACAAGGATCAGTGCCTGTTAAGCATGATTGGATTTGCAGAAAAACCTTGAAAGCACATGTACTGAGAAAATATTTAAAACATCTGGTGAAACCTGAATGATGGGAGGGGGGAATACAAGCCCATAACATGAGCACAAATTAAAATACTTCATTAAAAATATTTTTCATCCTTAGAAGAACATTCCAACTTTGAAAATGTAAAATGGAAATGAATGAAGCAAAATCCTAGCCTTGGGAGAATTCAGAAACTGAAGCCGGTACGTGGCACACATAGCACAGCACAAATTGTGCAGTACCAGTGAAGCTGGTGTACTGCCTTGAGGGTTGGAGGAGTAATTTAATATTCAATTCAGCCCATAATAGGAATCCCATGCAAAGAATTCACATCCACAAAATCATTCTGGTAAGATGCAGAATGTAGCAAGATTCCTAGAGTCTTGCTTATTGCACCAGCAGTCATACCAGGTAAACAGAGCATAAATCTCAGTATTAAAATACCCCAGACTCACAGTCATTGAGAACTTTAAGGACATCCTAATATAAAAGCCCAAATGAGTTTAGCATGCATATGCACCATGCTCCTCTGAGAGTTCATTCCACCGGGTGTACACCTGGGTGGCCACGTGCCACAACGGGAGGACTGTGGAGTCCAAGCCCAGCAAAGCACCCGCTGTCCTGAGCGCTGCTCCTCTGCCTGCAGCCTGGGGGATGTTCCTGGGCACAGTTGCCCTGCTGTACTGTTTAGGCAGTAAACGTGTTGAAGACACAGGTCAACCATGCACTGTTTTGGTACTTTTATCTTCCATAAAGACATTTCATCTTCCACGTACTACTGCACCGATGAACTGCCAAGAGACACAATTTAGGATAAACTCTTCAACTGCCACAAGAAGTATGCAGACCAAGCTGTAATAAACAAACATCTACGCACATTTGCAGCTGCAGTTTCACTGAAGCTTTTTCACCCTTCACTTTTTGGGGGCTAGGTTTTTAAACAGTTCCACTTTCTCCTCCTTCCCTTCATTACTGCTCACAGGTGATGACTTCCTCCTCTGGCTCCTGTAGACAGCCCTGCTCACCACACAGCCAGAGCTCTGGCAGAGACCCTCTCCCCAAGCCTTCAGCTACACATGCCGCAACTCTGGTCACTGCCAAACTGCAAACCAGAAATACTATCTCAGTACCAGCAATAACTGCAAACAGATTTCCCCCTACCCTTATGAGTGGATAAAGTGAAAATGGTTATTTTCCTGTAATGCTATGTTTTAAGCAACACAGCAAAGAGCTACGGGAAAGCAGAATTACGGGAAGACTTTGTCCACTTATGTTTTATTACTTTAAAGGTGAACTAAAACAGAGGTAGAGATAAATCATCTACGTGTACCATACTCACAGAAATATTGCCTACTATGTCAAACTAGAGCGGCAACTTTATTCACTCACTTAATGGATATTTCTCATGGATAAATGTCATGCAGTTCATTTGAAAAAGCAGATCCATAATTTTTCCACTGCAGCACTCCTAGTAAGCCCTTCATTTTTATTTATTTTTCAATGAGTCAAGAGCCCAACTACAATTTTAAATAAAACATGAAGAGATTTCACTATGCGAGACCCTTCAGATGGAAATCATTGTGAAAGTCATGCAGTGCTTGACCTAAAATCCTTCTGTCATCTGATGAAAATCTTAAACATCAGAGCTTAAAATGGGTTGGAATAGAAGAAGCTAACGTCATTTTTATATTTGGTGGAGAAAGCTTTCATATGCAGATAACATTTTTGAGGTTTTCATTCCAAAAAGTCCAAAAGCAGAGAAATCAAGAGGGGACGTACCAAAAATCATGGAAATATTAATTTGTACATCACATAGGGCTGGTTAACAAGGCAGGTGCATCTCTTCAGTCTCTAACTTATCAGAAACAGGGGAAGATAAGGTTATTCTTTTATAATCCACTAAAACTGAACTGCCAGCATTGCTTTAAATGCTATTTCATTTGAAACAGTCTCAGTAGTTGTTGCTCACCATTATTCTCTCTGCAAACCTGCAAGAGCATTTACTTTAATAGCCTATATTCAAGAGATGGCTCCTTTCCCTGGCTGCCCATACAGAAGCCGCACATGGATACAGAAAGCTTTCTTCTCCCAAGCCCATGGGCAGCCGGGATACCCCAAACAGCAGTAAGGGCAGGATGTCCATAACACCCAGATGCTGCATGGTTCATAGAGGAATGGGGTACAGGGACACTCAACTACAGTAGCAAAGACAACACAAGTCTTTCAGTGCTCATTAACTCCGTGTCATGCTTGTTCCCCCAGATTTAAGCTGACTTTTCAGTGTCATGTGGCATGACCTGTTACACTCTGAGGTCTGAGAACATGTAGCAATAAAAAAGTACAGCTGTCTCTTTGCAGAGATTTACCTATTTGGGAATAGTACTGCATAATGTGACCAGATTCAGTCTCAGACCCATGTCAGAAGACACTGTTGGTTTAACCATAAAATTACATGGACATTTCCCAGGCCAATTTTACTCTGAAAAAAGCCAATATGGGACTATCCGCATCAATGACATACTGTCTAACAGCCAAATATACTTCCCAAGCATAATAATGGCTGTAGGAACTTCCTGGAGCCGTGTAAAACTTCTCTATGGGTCAAACTGAGAAGCCGTTGACTTTGCAAAATGCCATTTAGTCTTCCTCTTTCAAATATACAAACAACCATTTTTAAGGCAACAAAAGCAATATCCTATTTCATTTTAAAAAAAAATAATCTTTCATATCAAAATTGACAGGGTGAGGTAAATCACACACAGAATGGGATCTACTGGCATCTATTTAGGAATTGGTCACCTCTGTTTCTCTGTCATCAGTGGAGATTAGCGAGTGCCACTAGTTTGTGCCATGTTCCATCGCATCCTGAACTAAGCTATAAAACAGGTCAGATTAACTCACCCTAAAAGTGTCCATTCCTCTCCAGGAATTTATAAAAAGCCTGCCTTAATTATGTAGCTCCGATACAGAACTTGAAGTCTTCTGGTACTAATCTCATCCATTGTGTCTCCCTAGCAACTGCCAAAAGAGTCCCAACTTTTTTTTCCAGCTGCAAAGAATGCTGTATACAGAGTTGAATCAAATCTACCTCTCTAGATAAATTTTCAATGGCTGGCCAAAGTTTGCTTTGAGAAGCCAGTCCCAACTCATGCACAATTTGCAGAACCTAACAGGATAGTTTGATATCATTGTCTTTGTAGAGCCCTTTACGGTATGCACATGAGTAGTAGTACAAATATGTCAACCTAAGCAACATTTTTTGCTTTTGTTTCTAAACCCACGTGGCCCTCAATTCATTTCACACATAGACAAAGTCTTCCAGTTTCTATAAATCCAAAAATGTTGACAATCAATTACCTAAATCTGTAATGGAGTCAAGTCAGGCTTGTCACCTCCACTGTATCCACTGGGGTCAAAATCTCAGAAGAAAGTTCTGCTAAATACATATGCTTGACTCTCACCCTGAATGCTTAATCTGCCCCTGACATGAACCCACAGCATTTCTGAAGATGGAGCTCATCTTACTTACACAATGCATTTAAGATTTATGAGGTAAGTGGGAGAAAGAACAAATTTTATCTTTTTAAAAGTATTAAATAAGGCAATAAATTAATGGAAAGTTATTCCTCTTCTACTATTTATTTCTGCGTCATCTTCCAGTTCTTTTCAGCACACAAGAGAGTAAATAACAAACTAAAAAACAAACCTATTCAACAGCAGCCATCTGTCCCTGTTTCATCCCCCTCAAAAGAACTTGTCAAAATACAGAATTTAAAGCAACTTTCTCCCAGTAATCACCAAAAGAGATGGTCTCTCTCCAAAATACATCCCCATCTGAAAAGATGTGAGTTCACTTGCTGCAAATGCAATAAAGAAAGGAGCAAGAAGATCTCTTGTGAATTAAGAACAAAAGCAAGCAACAATGCTCTCACTGAAGTACAAGTTTGGCCTAATTAAGGATATACTATAAGTATAACATCTTACAGCCTTGTGCTTGTGGTCAAAAACAGCCACATTTTTGTTGGGAGGTTGTGGGGGAGGCACACACTAAGCTGTTTCATCAAACACAGCACAACCCTGCAGACAGCACTGTGCAGAAACCCTAGCATTACAACATTCTTCACCAGCCCTACAACACCCTACCCCTAATATCACCCCTCTTAGAACCGAGTGAATGGTTAAGTACATGTAACAAACTCTGCATCGTCTCCTGTAGGCAAATTTTCTGAGTAACTGATGTTGGTAGTCCGCCCCCTCAGAGACCAAAGCTGCTGAAATCAAATAAAAGCAAAACACAACCGAGGTACCAGTTTACTCTCACAGACTGGTGGTTCTGGATATTAAGGATGCCTTGAAGCATACTGTTAATCACATTTCAGAATAAGTACCTATAAATACTGCACAAGGTTTTTAGAAACTATTGGGATTAAAAAAAGTGTATTATGCACACATGCCTCTATAAAGAAAAAAAATTCACAGGGTGAGTGCCAGAACTGTGAAAAAGCATTTCCTACTCATTTCAGGTTTGTGTTTCTTTTCCTTTACTATACTCCTTCTTGTTTGCTTACAGTAAAATAACATTGTTATATTGTAATATTCTTCAAATAATAAGAAATAGAGTAGTAATCAAGAAATTATATATAGAAAGAGTTATTACACATACTGATCCACATGTGAGGACAAACTCCATAAACAAACAGTTTTATCATAATGGGATTAAACCTATGATGTCACAATACAATGGACTTATGCAGCTCTGTAATGTTGGACTAGATAAAATGGCATAACACTTCTATATACATAAAAAATATAGTTCCCTTAAGGGAAAAGTTACCTTTCATTTAATGAAGGGGGAAACAAAGACCAGCAACACCATCATCACCACACGTGCATATTGAAACATCCTCAAAGTACAGCTGTGATTTCCATAACAGCTTCTTGTTCAAGTGATCATTAAATCTATTTAAGATGTCAAATTTAGACTAATATCCAAACATGACTTCTTAAAATATTCAAATTCAATACTTCAAATCTTCATAACCCTTCCTTATTAACTCTCTTGTACTACATGCTGTACCTATGGTAAAAATACAACCAAGTATCAGATACAATACCTAATTTTTATTACTCCTTATCATCAGTACTTGAAGATAGAAGCCCTCACCATATTGAATGACATCTTGAAATGCCCCCTAGGTTTCCTCTAGAGAATCCAGTAATTTCTAAAATTCGTTACTTATGGGTTTCAGGGATTTTTTTTAATCCGACTAGAATCTACAGTATTTTGCTTGATGGTATGCTGAGAAGATTGAAGATATTAAAGGTTAATTTAGAAACTTAAGCAGTTTAAAACCCATTTGTTTTTACAAACGTGTCACGGCCTCATCAAAAACACATGGTTTTTAAATTGCTCAACAATCTCAAATTAACAGCAGAGCATTACACTTGGAGAAAACACCAACTGGAGATCACTCAAGTCAGAACTGTGCTGTAGAAAGAACAAATTTAGCCTCATGGAAGAAAGCAGCACCTGGTACTGATTTTTTGATTCAATAACTCTGGCTTTAAAACAATCACATCCTTGATAGAGCTACAGGAATAAATGTGATAAGAATTCCTGAGCAGAAAGAGCACCAGAAGGTGAAAAAACAGACTTTGCTAAATCTTCTTCTCAAGCCTCGATGCATGAGAAACCTTACTTATTCATTTGCCAACAGCTTGATGCAGGCCTCAGTTCAAGGTTCTTGTAAGCATCTGAGAAACTGACAAAGAAGTAGAAGTGGGAATGATGGTTAGAAAGGCTTTTGGAATCCATTCCTGAAACAGCAGGCACCTGAACATCACCTCGTCGCCAGTAAAGGTTGCTGGCAGAGGAGACTCACTGTAGGAAGCTGACCTAACCAAAGCTTGGTGGAGTTAGTGGAAAACATCCCATTGACTTCAGCAAGCATTAATAAAGCCATAATCTCTCATTATAAGCGTGGATAACTTTCTCTACATTTTGTAAGCAGCTATTTAACCCTATAGATAACTCCATCTGATACAAGCTCCAAACATCTGGATATTAATGAACCCAGCTTTCACTTCATTCCTCTTCTAATCTCCTGCTTCCTTACTTCTTCAGCACTTGAAAATGACTTTATTTCCGCATATAAAGCTGACTTGAAGCTGAATAAGGAGTCAAAGAGACACAAACAAGAATGAAAAAGTTTCTAATGTCCATATGCGGGAAAGAGTACTGAAGCCATCATAATTTTGAAATACGAACTCACCTCTGAAGTTCTTTGCTAACATACTAACATGCTCCAATGCATTAAACAAAGGCACTTAGAAATATTAACAAATTAATTCTCAGAATATGCATTTGGGACTCTAGATAAATACTTCTATCAAATCAGTGAAGTGCCATATTTAAAACAGCAATTTGAAAGTCCTTGAAATTCACACTTATTTATGCGCTCACACCTTTAACTGGTTTGCTTAATATTGGGGGGTTTTAACACTTGAATTGTGAGATGCTAAGAAAAGGCACAAGCATATTTACATTGGATGCAAGAAGTGCCTCATCCATGGTTACAAAGCCACCTAAAGGCCAGGAACAGGATAGTTCTGCCACCAACAGCCAGTCAACTTGTGTTGCAGCCCAGCATAGGCGAGTGCTCAGCAGTCCGCAGAATGCCCCTCTGACCATTCCTACAGACTTGCTTGTTATATGAGGTGTAAAAACACTTTTTAAGCCTACACATTACAGAAAATGGCTTTTTCCCAAGAAATGCCAACTGCCCTTCTCTTAGCAGACATGGGAAACAAGAAAAAAATAATACATTTGAAGACTTGGACCCTATCAGTTTTTATCTTTTCTTAACTAAATAAACTAATCCTTCCAATACTTGGTTACAGTTTCCAAAGGGTCTTATTCTGTTGCTCTCTTTCAGCTCTTTCCAACTTGTTTACAGTTTCTCCAAGTCTGGCAGCACAACTGGTCACTCAAGCTTAAGTCTTCCTGCTCACACCTACTTCAGGGAGCCAACAACAGCATTTGCCTTTGATCCTTTGATGGAAGAGCATTAAAGCCCGGATGCAGTATAATAAGGCACTATAATGCCCAGATCCTCTCGCAGTACTGTATACTTAGCTCTTCAAAGGTATTGCACTGCAAATTACTTTTTTTTCTAGATGCAGTGGTTGTGCACATCTCACTGGTTTTAGATAGTTTATAAACGTATGAAGTGAATGCTGAACTGAAACCTTAACATCCAAAGTGCTTGAAAATCCATCTTAGTTTTTTATGCAATACTTTATATTCCAGTTCTGATTTATTAAAATACTGAACAGTCCTTAACCTAAGAGAGCCCTCAGGGACTATACTCGATATGTCCTACTAATTTGCCAGTGAACTACTAAAAACTATTCAGAAAGCACAGAGAGATCCACAAATTCAAAGGCAAGCAAGGTCATGAAAGTCTGCATGCATGCTTTTACCTGTGAGGAATAAACTTGTGCTGATGGCAGGGTAAGAACACACATGCACACAGGGAACCCTACTGCAACAGCCATGCTGCTGGGTACACAAAGACTCACAGCCAGCTGTGCACTCGCTTTGTAATATTCTTATCTTGATCAATTTTCTTTTTCATAGTCTCCTCCTGTGATCCAAATACGAAACCGATGCTGAGAGTCCTACAAAGCTATCAAATACAGATCACTTGAGCAAATACCTCACTGGAGTGCACCATTTTCAGCTAGCTGTTAGTAATTTCTTAGACTCCTCTGGCCAGCTCAGGGGGGGTTGCTCGCCCTGAACTTTTTAGAACCACCCCATATCTCCATTTTGAAGGAACTGAGGTACCTACCAAGGACATCCTGAGAATAAAAGCAGGAATCTTGTAAAAGGCATGGTCAGCTGATCTATGTCTCACTGGCACAAACCAGTAAAATACTAAACCATGCTAGGAAGCTGTGAGGCCACAACATGCTGGCACAACTGTCTGCTAAATATGTCACTATAAACACCATTTGCTTTTACAAATAAGAGCTTCAGGAAGCAAACACTATAATTTTATTAATTAAATTTGAAGTCAAGAGAGCTACACCATAACTCTGGAGGTTGGATGAAATCTCTGGAGGTCATTTAAGTCCAACCTCTCCACACAAAACAGGATGAGCTAGATCAGGTTGCCCAGAGCCATATTGAGTCAAGTTCTGTCCATCTTCAAGGATGGAGTTGCCACAACTTCTCTGAGCAGTCTCTTTCACTCTAGAAGTGAAAATTGTTTTCTGAATATGTAACCAGCATTCTCCTTGTTGCAATTTGTGTTTATTATCTCCAGCAATAACATGCCCATGTGAGAAGAGCCTGGCTTCATTTTCTCAACACCTTCCCATTAAACAGCTAAACAAAGAAAGACAGACCTCCCAGCCCCCATACTCTTCTCTACTTTCATACAGAAAACAAAAACAAACAAAAAACCCCAAACAAATAAAGAAAGCTAATCAGTCCTCCAAAGCTTTCTTTATTTATTTTCCAATTTTTTTTTATATTAAAAATGTTTTTAACTGGAAATGCTGAAATATTCAGAGAGACGTGTAACATTTAATCACACCAAGACCAAGAACTAAGGCCACCCTTGGTTATTTAACAGAGCTAAATAACTTAAAAGGAATATTAGACAAAGACATGACCCTTTTCACAATATCTCATGTAGCTGGAAAGGGATTTTATTTACAATATTTAAATGAAGTACTGTGAAACAAACAACTTGGTTCACAGGCAGCGCACCCACTGCTGAACTGTCACCGTCTGACATCTTGTCTTATCTGCCAAACTGCTCATTAGGTTTGGCAATTTTCACCTGCGCCTCCAGTTTATATTTCAGCAGGGAATAAACATCAGTCTGCTTTAACAATCTTCTGCAGTGAGCTTCCAACCTCTTCTCAGAAAGCACGCAGACACACACAAAAAACGCTTTGTGTACTGTATGCTTAGAAAAAATGCAGCTTAACTGCTGAAACACAACAAGAGGAAGCTTAACTTGGGTAAGAGAAAAGCAGTAAAACAGAAAGAGCTAGGCAAGAAACACAAATAAATCAACTGCTTGTATCAATGAACTGTGTTTTCACATTGCAAAACAACATAGGGGGTATGGGCCAGCCTCATTTTTGTTTCCACATTTAGACGGGAAGATTCTATTGGACACAACCCCCTCCTTGTGCAAAGTACAGGCTGTGTTTATGCACGGAAAAAGAGGGAATCCAGATGAATATTACTTTTCCAGCTGGACCTGATCTAGCTAACCTTTCCCTTGCTGGGAGAGGAGCGATGGCGTGATCTATAAACAAACAAAAGGAGTAGCATGGCAACCAGAACAAAGAGAGGAGAATCTCAGCAGGCCCTCAAGCCCCAGCCTAACACGCTGAGATGCTGCCTCCAACCCGAGACTGCTCCGTAACCCTCGGGTGCAGGTGAGTGGTAGCAGAATGGCACAAAGCTATGATTCTGCGAGTGAACTGCTGAGAAACAGAGCCCAGCTTCTGAGCAAAAAGCACCAGAGACGTAAAACAAAATGTCTAAAATGCTATAAACCAATTTCAGATGGAATACTGTTTTTCATTTGTTAGAACTAAAATATTCACCACCAACCCTGCAATTAGCTAGAAAATTACAATAATTACAGCAATTTTGTATCCCATCTCCAATCCAATTAATAGATATATGACCTTGTCAACATGTAATAATCAGGATCTGCATCTACCACAAAACTGGATGGGTTTTATTTGCTGAATAGAACTTACACAGTCAGAAGATAATTATTTGAAATACTGAGAATACCATTTGTATGCTATGCTTCACTTCACAAGTTATAAAGGAAATACAATAGGGATATTATTTCCATTTTCAATGTATATTTAAATGAAATTCTTGAAATAGGTATGTTTAATAGGCAGTAATATTACTGGACCGGGATTCTACACTTGTGGTTTGGAACATTTAGAAACAAAATATATCCAATTGTCAACAATTTTTAAAAAGGAATTACCTAGATAGAAGGACATCTCTGATTTGTGACAACATATTTATAACAAATGGTTTCATCCATTTCATTGCTGAATGCTTTTATAAAAAGTGTCAAAAGAGCTATAAAATTCTTACCCAGATATAACTCTTTTGCATTTCTACAGACCTTTGTATTGTAATGGTCTCAAAGCACTATTGGGTCATTTTAGCAATCAGTGAACAACCTTAAGTATTCCAAGTATTTTCAAGAATGACAGCAAAGGTAAGTGAGCTGTCCAATATATTACTGAATTTTATCTGTCCTGTACAATTTTGATACACTAACATCAATGTACTGTATAATACACCAGATAATCACACTAAGGAGAAAATGTATCTGTATTTGTCTGCTCTACCTCTGCCCAAGGTGAGAATCCAAGAGGACAGTATTTTTGGCTTATGCAGGGAAATGAGACATGCATTTAGCAGTTACATAGCCAAGTGACAACAGAATAGAAGGGCTCTGAAATTCCAGGAAACTTTTTTATTCTGCCATCAAACTTTTAATTCTGGGTTATAATGAAGCATAGTTACAGTTTGAAAAGACACACGTTCAAGTCAACATCAGCTAATTGGTAAATGTTGTTCCCTTAATTTTACAGAAAAAGCTCTGTAAGGGTACAAAATCCCTCAAACTTTAAATAAAGACTTGTAATTTTTCTATTTGCATTTTACTTGATTACATAAGCATAGATTGTATACATTAAAAAACCTACAAAAATAACTTATTGGGAATTAGAAAATGTTGTTTAAAACAACATATCTACAGAATATCAAAGGACTGACTGATAGTAAATTCTCCTTAAGAATTTTGTAGAGTGATTTCACTACTTCAAAAGTTCAGTGAGTGAAATGACAAACACTACAGGTAAGAGGGCAAAATGCTTTACCACATTGTCTTGTATGCATGGTCCTTTTAACAGTAAAAATTAAACAGTAAATTTTGGTGTGTGACTTTTCTTCTAATAAGCTGAAACATTCAAAGACCCCGCCTGAGCAAGAAATGAGATATATAATTCCTGCTTCATGGATTTGCAACACATGTTCCCCATGTTGAAATAAACAAAATCAAGGGATGTTCCTGGCTATGTTTTTTTATATAAGTGTATTTTTGTAATGCAGTAAATGCACATATCAGCAGATGTTTTTATGGAAAGGTGACAAACAAAGCCTAGCAACATTGACAGATTCAGTAGAAAGTGTTCCTATCTTTAGTTTCTTTTTAACCTTTTCTTCATTAAATGGAACAAACTGAAAATTACACTGTGCAGCAACTGCATTTGGAAACTTTGCTGTGATTTTCAGTGTGAGGACAATTTTAAACTGGCAGCATGGAAAGAGCTTATTGCTCCTAAAAGCAGTTTATAAATAATTTATTAAAACAGAAGGGTTTGTTTACTTGCAAGCAACAATCATTTATGCAGTTTCTCAATTATGATAAGCTTTTGATAAGGGCAGACAATGAATGATTTTCCCAGCAGCATGAATGGGTAACAGCACTTGGCATCCTCGTAAATTAAGATGAAACACATCTTATTGTTTGAGAACATTTACTTACTTGCACGAAGGACTGAAGGGGTGACCTCAATTTCACTTGTTGCTTGGTAAGGCTGGAAGGCTGACGCTGCATTGGAGCCAAGCTCACTGCCAAAAATCTCAGGGCTTTGCGTGCCTGTTGAGCTGGCGCTGGTGCCATCACCTCCATGGTGTGGATCTTGCTCATCAAACACAGCTACAAGCTGCAAATAAGAATTTAATCTACTGTTAAAAAAAAACTTTCAATAACATCAAAGTGCCACTGTAGATCAGCATTTCATCGTTTCTCCCCACCAAAGAGAAAGAAACATCTATCAGCAGAGACTCAGATCAATGCCTACATCAAAAAATCATCAGCTCAAGGAAAGGCAGCCATTAATTGGACAGAACAAAGGGTCACGGCTCTGATGGGACATGGAACCCATCACTGTGAGCTGCAGAGTGAACAACAGTAAGTCAGGAAAGGGTCGCACCTTCCCTTCAAACCACTTCATCTTACCCACCAATGCAAAAAGCTATCTGAGTGTGGATCAATGTCTGTGCACTGGAATTTATCACCTTTGTTTTGTTACCTCTATAGGTATCATTACTACAAAGTCAAATCATGAGAAAACCACATTTTTATTTAATAAAATTATTAATAACTTATGTTAATACATGTTGAAAGCGGTAGGCAAAATATAAAGCCCCTCTAACAATACTATTTCAGTTATGGACTCCCCTTGCAAAATTTCTTTTGACAAATTTTTGGAGATACATCTGTATTTGTTTGCAACTGAATTCTCCACAACAAGCCTAAGAGCTCAAGCCCAATTTAAAACCAAATTAGTAATTTAATAAGAATTTACTAAAGCTGTATTCACCATTGCAAGGGAAATAAGAAAAATATCACAGTATTTTTTGGTAAACCTGAGTTATCTCTTCTACCATGACTGAATGCTTTCATTTGAAACAAATAATTTATCCCCATTTATCTTTAGTGACCTACTGAAAGAGAAAAAGCCAGCTTTTGTACACATTTAATTTTAGAACTTAATTTTTAAGATGGGTAAAAAAGTTTTATGGATAACAGCATTCTGTAGGCTATAAATTAAGCTATAATGTAATATTTGAAAGACATTTCCAAGAAAGCATTATATTCTTCCAAATTGGTAGGGTAAATGGAGGAAATCAACTTAAACCTATGCCAATCTCTGCATATTGTTTATTTTGTTAGAACAACACTTAAAATTTTGTATAACTTAAAGGAATCAGCAGTTACTTTTTTTTTAAAGTGAATTTGACATCATCTCATCCCACAGATTTGAATATTAGTCCCCTACTCACATCTAACTTACACAAGCATCAGTAAAACTATTGAAAATCGGAACTGTAAGCCCAAGTGGAAACCATTTGGGAATTCAGCTTCTGAAAGTACTTCCAGGCATTAACTTTTTTTAACAAGTAATTCTGAAATTGAGGAGTAGCAAACTTCTGCCAATAATTCCATACTCAATGCAAATTTAGGCCCTGGCATGCACAAAACAGAAAAAAATGAATTGGTAATAGGTAAAAAGTCCATGCGCTCTCCACTGCTATTTGAAAAGCAGGGAGCAGAAGGAAAACCAGGCTGCAGCTGCAGACAGCTAGAATGCATTTTTTTAACATACAATTCATTATTTTATGCTTGAGAGATCTACGCACAAGATAGCAACGAGAGACGTGACAGCATCTAAAATGTCAGTAGCTCAAGAATATTGGAAATTTAATTTTCTAACACATTGTGAAATATCAATGCTTAGTTAAATTGAACCATATTTCTCAAAGAAGCACACTTTACTCACAACACTTCTCCGATCTGTTTTATAACAAGCTAATTACCATCTCCAGCAACTGAAAATAAATTACTCCACAAGTGAAGATGTGTAAGGTATTAGAACAAAACACAAACGATGCATTTAAAAATTCTAGGCATGAAACATCAAATCTTTTTGTCCTTTGCACAGCACGCATCAAGATAAATCCTCAAATTACATACTGTTCCTTTGAGACTGATCGAACAATATTACTCAATGCATGTTGTTGCAAGTATTTTATATATATTATAAATATATGTAAAAAGGTACTTGCATCTAAATCATTATATATATGGAAGTTCTATTATAAGATGCCTTCAGCTTTTTGCCCATTTCAGACAGTCTACAAGCTATGACTTCAAAATATCTAAAAATGAATGTTTCTCATTTTAAGATTAGCTTTTGATCTTACGTATTTTCACAGACATTCACCATTTTGACAGCATCAAATCTTCAAAGGATTCAGTTCCATTAAAAAGCAAACCAAGTTGTAACATTTTTGCATACAACATGTGAAGAAACACAAGCCATGTTAGTCTTCTCCAAATCTAATTAGTGTTAGGAATGTAGGTTAGGAAGTTCGTTGTAAAACAGCATTACAAAGGTACACTCACTCCTCATAATGAGTTAGGAAGTCTTTGGAGCTGGAAGATTTAATGTGAATAAGCAGTCTTGGATCTTGATTTCTAGAGCTAAGTACGCGACACTGCGGATGATGGTGAGCTTACAAGAAGCAAGCACAGCCAAAACATCTTTTGCTGTATTCTGATATCAAGCATTCATTTCTCCAACACATTTTATTTTAGTTAAGCGACATTCTTCGAGGTAAGACCATAATACTTTTCTGTACCTCCAGAGGCCAAGAAATTACACATCAACTACCATTTCTGCAGGAACAAGAAGTGACATCTTATGGCTTCTTATGGCTACTTAGAGGGAATCCACATCAGACCACTGGACCAACCAAGAATCCTTTGCATCAGGAATGCATAGCAATAAACACCGCTTTAAGCCAGGGAAGCAAATGGTCTGTCAGTGAGATACCAGTCATGCTTAAAGGCCAATGAGATGTTTTTAATTTGGCAGAGCGTGGAACACAGATTACTGGTCCAGCTTTTATCAGCCTTAAAGTCAGTGGTAACCTGTGGTGTTTTGATAGCCTTTAAATGTAAGATTTACAAAGGGAGTAGAAAAAAGATAACTGACTTATCTGGAAACAACAGCATCTTTACTGTAGCGAGACTGTTTCCATGTTAAGAAATAAATGACTGAAATTAACATAAACATGCAGGGTTGGTTTCAAATGCAATGGATTACATATGCCTTTCCAGAATCATTCTATAATTACTTTCAATATCTGACATGACTTAGGCCTCCTGCTCTTCTGTCACTCAGTTTTAGATCTCATCACTTGCAATGACCTAAGGAACTCATCATACAGTTTCACAGCATCACAAGTTTGGAAAGGACCTCTGAGATCATCAAGTCCAACCTATAACCCAACACTAACACCAACCCATCATCTAAACCATGGCACTCAGTGCCTCATCCAGTCTCCCCTTAAACACTTCCAGGGTCGGCGACTCCACCACCACCCTGGGCAGCGCATTCCAATGGCCAATCACCATTTCAGTGAAGAACTTTTTCCTAACATCAAGTCTAAACTTTCCCTGACGAAGCTTAAGTCCATGCCCTCTGGTTCTGCCACTGGTCACCTGAGAGAAGAGACCAACCCCTGCCCGACTATAACCTCCTTTTAGGTAGTTGTAGAGAGCAATGAGGTCTCCCCTGAGCCTCCTCTTCTTCAGACTAAACAGCCCCAACTCTCTCAGTCGCTCCTCGTAGGGCTTGTGCTCCAGCCCCTTCACCATCTTCATTGCCCTTCTCTGAACACACTCCAGCATCCTGACATCTTTCCCAAACTGGGGGGCCCAGAACTGTACACAGTATTCAAGGTGAGGCCTGACCAGTGCCGAGTACAGGGGGACAATAACTTCTCTGGTCCTGCTCGCCACACTATTCCTGATGCAGGCCAGAATGCCATTGGCTTTCTTGCCCACCTGGGCACATTGCTGGCTCATGTTGAGTTTCCTGTAAACCAGCACTCCCAGGTCCCTTTCTGCCTGACTACTCTCCAGCCACTCTGTCCCCAGTCTATAGCTATGCATGGGATTGTTGTGTCCAAAATGAAGTACCCGACATTTGGACTTATTAAATATCATCCCATTAGAATCCATGCTTATTCAGAAGCATACCATCCATGCTTATTCAGAACAGATCAGCAGAAGGGCTGAACAAACTATAACAATGCATGAAGAAAGCAGAAAATACCTTAGTTGTTCAATATTAGGTCGATATTAGGTCTTTAAAAAATCTTCCAACAAAATTCAGTGAAAATAGGAGCCATTTGGCTTTTTTGAATCCATTTTAAAAAAAGCCCACAGCCAAAGATCAAATATCATATAAAAATAATAATAAAAAAATAATAGTAGCACTTAAAATATTATAGTTAGTTATACCCACCTCCTATTCCTTGGGACTTGAACTTGAATGCATCAAAGATGCAGTTAAGTAAGTTACAACAGTTTTAATCACTTGGAATAACAGGACATGCTATTTGCATTTTTCAGTCATTAAACTAAAAATCTGGAAATGGGAAATAAAATAAAGTAGCAACAAATCTCTTTGTCTTGCCAAAACAAAATTTAATAAATGATAGGCTTAATTTAGACTGGCATGTTTACATTTCTAATTATAATATGGCAAAAGCAATGAAAAGGAAGTTTAATACAGATCTACATTCTTTATCAATGTAAGCTGGCACAGGAAGAAACATCAGTTGTAGGCGTATACTAGTTTTCCAAGAAAAATGAAGCTTCAAATATTCAGTAGCACTTTGAAATACAAAGACAGCAACAACTTATGGAACAGTTCATTCCATTTCTGCAACAGAATCAAGAGTATGTTTTCAACAGGTCAACAGGCAGAAACCAAAATATTCCTATTTTTAAACTCCAGGGCAAGGAATATAAGCAATCTTGCATTAATTATCAACAAACAATATGATTTTTAAAAAAGGCAATAACATACAGTGTTTGACCAATGACATTTTTTTTTGTAACATACAAGGAACTGCAGTAAACCTTAACAATTATGCCAATGGCAAAAGTATGCTTGTAATCCTTAGTATATTGTAAGAGGTGGGGTTTTATTGCTACCATCACCTTCTGAAGACAAAAAATATTGGAGTGCAGTTTTAAAATCAGCTACTTACTGGACGCTCCCCTCTTTGGCTGATAAAGACTCTTTCTACAGCAAACAGAAAAAAAATGAGGAACAACATAATTTAATTTTTTTGCTAAATATATTAGCTGCATCAAGCGAACAACTTACAAAGAAATCATTCTACAGCCTAAGTTATCAAAACAAAGTTTTACTGAGCTGCCTTTGGCTTTAGGATAGGAGGAAAGCGTTCCAGCACATCACTGCATTCAGCCCTCTACAGCACATTTGACTGACTTCCCACAACACCACATTGTACAGAATTAATTACGCTCTGACCTTTAATTCTTTCTGAAAGAGATACCAGGACAAGAGTCTCTATTGCTCTGTCCAGAACTCAACACATCATACTAACCAGGTTCTATTTACTTAAATAAATAAAAAGCAAGAAGAATGATTTCTTAGAATATTGACACAGCAGCAGCCTGCATTCCAACATCAATTATTACCATTTCTGTCTATTCTAAGGTAATTAAAAATTAGTAAACACATATGCAGTCTTAATTAATAGACTAGCTTAAGTACTTGAATGTTAATTGACTGGATTAAAAAACTATTTACACCAGTAATGGTAGTTTACATTTCCATTACGTGCTAAGACCATATAAAACAATTCAATACTATCAAATGGTGCCATCAGGTCATCTCTCTCCTGCACAAAACCAGAAATCCTCCACTTCACAGAAATGCATAAAGCTAGAAAATTTTGCTGTATTTTTCCCCACTATGGACAAGTAAGATTGTCAAAAAGATCACTTAAATTTTGCATATTCCTAAGTATCTGTCCAGAATGTGTTAATTCTTTTATAATATTTATTGTTGAATCTGAGACTGGCTCATATGCAGGCACCAGTAAGGATTTCAGACTTATTTTAACATCAGTTAAGATTACAGCTGCATTTCCATGCTAGAAAGACACCAAGTGATCCTCTGCTTTTCACATCCTCTGCACTTCTCACCCACTTCTTTTAACAATGAGGGAAAGTGAAATCATTTCTCTGTTTCAACTATGAGGAGCCACTTTAAACATCTAGTTTCTTCTCACCAGAAGGACACTTATCAGATAATTTCATACAAGGACATTCCCGATCTGTTCTGCTCTTCAATGACCAGTTCTCAGTAGTTGATCTGTTGAGCAACCAGAAGTGTCTCAATTCCCCTGGCTGAACCATGCACTTCCGTTTCCTGGCCCATACAACAACTTCCAGATGTGATCTTCCCTTTCACAGCTGCTATGCTCATCTGGCATTTATGCTGCACATCTCCTGCAAGATGGCCATTCATGTGTGAAAATGTCTTTCACAAAAGTGATTACTTTTCTGCTTCCAGCAGAAGAGAGAGCACAGCCCCTCTTGAGGCAGCTCCAAGGGACAGAGTAACTCAACCCTGGTGGGGTGCCCACATTGGCAAGGATTCTAATTCTCAGTTTATTCTTAATACTGAACTAACTAACTTCCTCACAGGAGATTTTAGTCCTTGAAGAGAAAGATATTGATGATCCAAATGAGATTCTAAAATCTAAATTTTTCTTGTCAACACATCTCCACCTAAAACAGCTACTTTGAGCATTTTCTTTAAAACTTGATGCCAGAGCGTTAAGCCCAGCCCTGCAGTCCCCAGCATACAGGTCTCTCTCTGCACACACTTTCAGACAGCTGCGTAATCTGCTAATGTGAGAGACTTCAGTCACTCTAAGAGCACTGTCATACACTTTCAGACATATGCAGCAAGTATCTGGAAAGAGAAAATGGAGAAGGCTGGCAGAAAACTTAAACACAAGCATCACCGGCGTCCTTTCCTCAGTAAAAAAAAAAATTCCCGTGTTAAGCAAGTCTGTACAGTGAACCCACATGGCACCCACAGAACTGATAACGCACTTCTTTGCAACAAGCACAACCCAAATAAAGAGCAACAGTATATAAGCAAATCTCTACAGTAACTCTTAAGGGTTGGCAATAACCGTGGGTACCTGAAGCAGTCCGTGTATTACTCAGTCTGTGCTATAATACAGAACCAAAGAGTACTTGTTTAATAAGGCCCAGCAGTAAATCACATCTCAGCTAATGGCACCTCAGACCCCAAAACATCCTGAAACACGAGTTGCTTGTGAATGACGAGATGAGTAAAAGAGGCAAAAAACCTTAAATTTGGGAAAATAATTAATGAGGGAGTAGCCAATTATTATTTAGATATGAAAGAAATTAAATATGAAGACAATTTGTAGGCTTTCTGATAACTAAACTGACTTCAATGGCCCCATGTCAGACCCAGATACTTATTATTCCTTGAGTTTCACCCTTCTCCATGGCTCATTAAAAAAAACATTTAAATATAGCTACTGTTTCAATGAACTGGTAAGAAACACAAGTAAAAAAGTCTGTTTTCACAAATAATGCACTACTGCCCAAAGACATAAAAAACGATCAATTAGGAAAAACAGCAGCATCTAAGAGGCATTCTGTGCTATACCTGCAACCTGAGTTTGCACTCAATATATCACCCAAGGTTTTAGGAGAAAAAGGGCAAGCACAGTTTCAATTATAGATGATCTGTAACACAAACAACAAAACCTTATAATTTCAAGAAAACCTTTAACTGTCCTAATTAATCAGTTTTAGTCGTGAAGCCAGAACTAACTTTTCATATCAATGTATCAGGGTAATATTGCTACGGGGGAGTCAAACAGCCAACATTCTTTGAACAACTTTACTGCATTACTGCTTTTGGAAAAATAAGGACATTTTAAGGGTCACATTCTATTAGCAAATTAACATTTTCTATTAGTTCTTCTGTGGATTACACATAAGTGTAAGTCCATAGAGAATCACAGAATAACCTGAACTGGAAGGGACCTCTGGAGATCACCAAGTTCCAGCCTCTGTTCAAAGCAGGGTCAGTGAGAGGAGGTTCCTCAGGGCCACATCTAGTCACACATTGAACAACTCCAAGGATGGAGACTCCACAAACTCTTTAGGCAACCTCCCCAGGTAACCTCTTCCAGTGTTTAACTGCTCTTGGGTTTAAGAATTTTTTTCCTTGTATCGAGTTGGAGCTTCTCTTGTTGCAACTTGTGTCTGTTGCCCCTCAGGCTACTCCTGTGCACCTTAGAGAAAAGTCTAGTTACATCTCAACAAAGAGCAGCTACAGAAAGAATGTCATGCTTAGGCAACTACACAGCCATACAGCACCCCTGAAGACCTATCTTGCCCTGTGATGGTCTCCAGCCCCCTAATTCACCCTGGTGGCCTGTGGGTAGGCCATCATGGTAATGTCTTCCTATTATTAAGGAGATAAAAATACTCCAGAAGCACTGAGAAATAGTCACTTCTCTCAACCTGCTGACTTCAGGCTTGCTAATACAGTCCAGGGTGGTGCTGGTCGTCTTTATCGCAGAAGCACACTGCTGCCCCATGTTCATTGGGTTGTCCACCAGCTCTGTTCCTATCCAGCCAGTGGGTCTCCAGCCCGTACTGCCGCATGGGGTTATTCCAGCCCAGACGCGGATCTCTGCATTTGCCTTTGGTGAACAGAATGTGCTCCATCAAAACCCTATGATATATAATAACCACTGCTGGAAAATCATTATAGGTCTTATTGAAAGTCATTCTCGCATCTGCTGACTAAGTAAACATGCTTCACTTTTGAAGTTCAACATAACAAGTTAAATCATATATACAAGAATAGAACTCATCTATTGATTCAAAGCACACTTTCATTTTATCAATAGTTTAAAAATCTTCTGTTTTCAAGATTCTTTAAATCTAAGAAATTATTCTGATGTAAATATAGCTTTTTATTAAAACATTGCTTTTGATTATTTATTTCCTACAGCACTATGATCTGAGAAATTCTAGAACCAATATTAAATTGCAATCCAATCTTCTCCCAGTAGGAATTAAATGCAGCTTTAGGTACTGTATCTTAAGTTCCAAGACTATTAAATATATTTTAAATATATTTAAAATTTTAAAATATTTAAGACATATTAGTTTAATGTTACATATATTTAAAATATTTTCCTCCCTTCTCCTCTCTATGGCTGAGCAACAGACTCAAAAACAAGCATAACTACAGCACCCTGGAAAGTAATTTTTGTATATTCTGTCTGAATTGTTCTCTACTTGACCTCTGTGGGTTAAGACAGGCTGAGGTTTAGATCAAAAAATAACGGAGCAGTGTTAAAAGTGTTATGGGCTATTAGAAGTAGCTACCACTGACCTAGCCATCAGGATGGCTGGATTTGCTTTTTCATGACCTCAGACCTTGACTACACCAGACACACTGCTTCTGCATAACACACTGAAGGAACGGAACTTAAGCCGTCAGCCCACGTCTGCAATCTGACAGACACTGGTTATTCTGCAAAGTCCTTCTGATCTGCTCACCTGTCCAAACCTAGTGCATAGACACAGCAAGTCCAACACCAGAGTTGGATCTTGGACTTCATCACCAGCTAACTTCCCTGGCCAAAGAAAATATCCCCATTTGCCATCTCCTACAGCCAGATAACCCAACAGCCCTATCCTACATGGCCAGAATGCATTCCTGGTAGAAAGAAAAGTAGCAGTCGTCTACATTTCAAGACACCGAGAGACACAGGGAGAAGGATTTAGAGGCAGGGTGGTGGTGTTTCAGCAGAACATACTCACCTGGGCCAGTAACAGGTAGAAGCTCCAGTTCATTACCTTAACTGATTCTCCTGAATGCTACGTTTCTGCTCTTAACCTTAACCATGCTAAGGAAGGCTCCACAAGCAATATGAATTATCTACTAATCCCAGCCTTCTCAATGGACTGAATGCCTTTATCAGCACTGATACCTACAGCTGCTAAGCTACGCCCAGACAAAGGAGTGTGCAGTGCCATCACTGCACTGATCTCAAGGAGCATGGGGGCAGCCATACAAAATCCAAAAGGCAGAAACAGTGCAGCCGCATCTCACTGCAAAAGCAGTATGATTAAGATTACGGCATAAGAAATTCCAGAGCCTGCAACTGAAAGCAAAACTACTGCTAAAATGAGAGCATGGAGAATAACCTCATTTCTTTTAAACAATATTTTTTTGATGATGCTTTTCAGCAAAAATGAAGATATTACACTTAGAGAGAAGTTTGCTTCCCTCATTTGCTACAGTCCCTCCACACAGCAGGTAGCAAAATGCTTGATTCCATGCTTTCTTTGGGCTATAAGAACAGCTGGGGAAAATACCTTTATCTGAAATCAGAAAGTTTTTCAATCATAAGGTTTTTGTCATAGGATTTTTGTAATAGGTTCCTTCTTCACCTACTCTGCCTCTGAAAGCATACAGAGCTTAATGCTACCCTGTTATTTTCTTAAATCCTCAATTTGTCCGGAAAAGATTTCTTCCAAAATCCCCTTGTAAAAACAGTCCCTTGTTCAAGGCTAAGGACATACTCTGCAAAATTACCACAATACATGATTTACCATGGTATCTCCTTAGCTCATTTTGAAAAAAGTAAGAAATAAATATATCTATCCTGGCTTTAAACATGTGCGTGAAGAAAGCATGGTATGAGAAGAGAGAATGCTATGATTGGAAAGTCAGAGGGACACATCTCAGTGTGTGAATAAGCCAATTTCATCTCCTCGGTTTTTGATCCTTCAGCACAAATTAATATAGGTAAACCACAGAGGACAAAGTTGTTAATATTACTTTGGAAGCAAGTTTACATTCTTAGCATGCACTAGAAAAGTCTGCCTCCTTTTCTAAGAGGAGAAGGCTCACATAATTACCCTGGTTGTTCTCCATGCAGCTTAGCCTGTCAGTACAGGATGGCTCCACAGGTCAGCAGATTTCCAAATCAATGGCCTGGACCATACAGGAGTTCAGTATTTTACTTCTGCCATGGGGGTCAACAGTTAAGCAGTGACGCTATGCAGTAAGTAATCCAGACACTGGGGTTATTAGAGGGGCTGGTGTCACACAGCAAGATATATTGCTGAAATAAAGACGTATTAAATCTTAACAGTTGTCTCATCTGTCACTGGGAGCTGCAGCCCTTGAGTACCGAGGAAAAACCGGTTTCAGAAACCTCCAAAAAGACTATGTTTCCATTGCTCTGTTACAGGATCAAAACAGCAGCATTTAAATTCTATAATTTTAATTTCAACTGAGGTACAAAAAGGTATCTAGCTAGTTAACGCACAGGCCAATCTTTGAAAGCTTATTAAACTTCAAGAAAATAGATTTTGTAAAATACAGCTCTTCATTTTCTACAGTGTGTGCTGTTCGGTGTAATTTGCATGCAAAAGCCAGGAGATTGTGATTAAAAATACCTATCTAGAGACACAGATGAAAAACTTCAAACATTTTCTGATTCCCTTCTGTTCCACTCATTATTTCAATATCTCACTACAACAAAGGAATAGATAACACTTGTCCTTGACATTAGCCTAAATTATCTTTGGTGTGCAATACAATACCTATTAAATTAGGCTTATTTTAAATCAACGTCAAGGTCTGTTCAGAAGGTAAAACTCTGTGTACCTTTCACCTTTTGTATAACACCCTCCTCCCTCCCCCCAAGAAACTTTTCAGAGGTCTTAAAAACAACAAGATAGGGATTTTTTTTTTTTTTAACTAACTTCATTATCTAGTATTAAAAATCATCAGAGAGATATTTAGCTCTGGCATTTTAAAACAACAATAACAATATTCTTCATTTTATGCATAATGACAAAAATAATCAGCACATTAACAATATTTCATGCCTCCACTTCTTTAAATAAGGTTCTAAAAAATCTTAAATGCAAAAAACTGATTGCTCCCTCATGACTCACATTTTATATTATTCGTAACACTAGTGAAAATAATGCACCTCAGAGTCCATTAGAACTATCCTGATAAAGAATAAAAGGTAGTAGTCCAACAGTGTGAGGCTAATGGCAAGAGACACGTACCAGGAGATCTATGGAGGCTGTCCCTTCCTGTGGTAACCCCCAGGCACAGGGGACTTGGTTCACTGGAATTATTACGTGAAATTACATCAGATAAGGTTCTCTGGTCTTAAGCAAAAGACACCTATTAGATAACATCTGATACAGATTGAGACATTGAGCGGATCCCAGAACTCCTATACTACAGTTCTTCCACACTTGCAAGATTTCTACAACCAAGATGACTATGGTGATCTCTGTATGAAGGCAAGATAGCCTGATTCATCCATATCCAGCTGGAAATCCATCTACCATGCACCATAATCTGCTAGAAGGAGACAGGGTCTGTGTTTATTTCCTACAGAACACCAAGGTAAACATTGTAGTAACTGAGTCCCAGGGACTTTCTCTAAAACCTGGGCTCACAATGCCAAAATCATTTTCAAAACAATCTAGAGCCACATTTTCAACACTAATTTGGCAGATAGGGCTGCAGAAAGGCATCTCACTTATTTTATCCCCATAAAATCACTAGAAATCAGAGGCCAAGATGTTTTTGAAACTGCTTTTAAAAGCTGCCTGGTGACTTTTCAAATCTGACCTCTAAACGCTTATGAAAACTAACACAAACAGGAAAAAAAAAAAAAACAGCAGGAAGAAATGAAGAATAAGGAAGGACCTCAGGAGGAAGCTGGCTGGTTAATATCATCAAATTCATCCTCAGAACACAGTCACTGGAAGTTAAGTGCTTTTGTTTCTGTGAAATACAGGGAATGAACAGCAAGGATGATCTCTGATATTATTCTAATGACAGTTCATATCAGGCCATGATTCTTGAGTACTTGGTGCAGAAGCCTCCACCACCTCATGGTGCTCTCTGTTTATGCAGGGATACAGCACCCGAGCACTATAACCAAAGAGACAGGAACATGAATATGAACTCTTGATGGAATTATGCTCTTAAATCATTTAGTGTGAAAGCTTCAAAGACTCCAGCCTTATTTTCTGAACTCATTTTGAAAATTAATTCCCTAAATCACTGTGGAAACTGGGACTGATGCCCCTGCATCACCTAGATGAATAAAAAAAAAAATAAAAAAAGAAAAAAAAGAAACATTCAAACCAGCGATTACATTTGTACACAAAATCACTTCAAGCTACCAAACTTGGGAAGATACTATCGTTCTTACATTTCACCTTGTCTCACCTCACATCCATGAATGTATTTTGCAACACATAATATAAATGTCAGCCAGCCTGGGGAATGAGATACAAGTATTGCCAAAACCCATCAGCTTCAACCTGAGGACAAGGGCTGCACTGAAAGCTTTGGAACAGACCCCTTCCATCGTGTAGATGTCCTAATTCCTCTCTATCTCCTGTGGGCTGATGCAGCCTCTTTTGTTTCCCCTCTTTTCTCTCCTAGAAAATTAAGGCTGTAAGTAGCTGGTGCTCCACTCCAGGGCAGCAGGTTTGTCACTTTTTGAGGTGCCTGTATTAAATTTCATAGTAAATTCAAATATTGTTCTGAGGCTATTAAAATCATTCATGATTTTATCTGTGCCAAATGGATCATTACACTGTCAACACTGATCTTTATTATGCAAAAATATGCAGAACTTAATATCTTTTGTTGAGCTGGCAAAACAGTATATTCAGTAGTAACTCTATTTTTCATTAAATTTTGCACAAGGTTAAAACATGAGTGGAATCTGATTACCAAAAGCACCATTCAGAAACATCACATAAACCAAGCTGTTTGACTTGTGTCAGGATTTTTTTTAAACCTACAAATAAATAAATTCTTCTGAGTAGTGCTAACCGAACTAATGCTGTTCTGATTCATTCAGTTACCTTTAATTTTTACTATTATAAATTAAGAAAGAAAAAACAAACAAATCCTTCAGAAGCAAGCATTCCTTTTCATGCACCCTGAAGATTACGAAAATATTGAAGTGTTTTGATGGCCTGGCACAAGGAAAAGTTGCTTTTTCTGTTTGCTGGGAGGGCATGGCTATCTAAAGTCCTTGAAAACTGGCACATGTTTGGAGGACTTTGTGGTTGAATTTCATTTCTTGGCAAATTACACAGAAAAATACAGTCAAAGCAAACCAAAGGAGCACTCTCTCTGCTTCTATGCTTATGGCTTAGTTAGGTATTTTATTAAGTTAATGTCCATTTCAGTAAGATTCAGTGATTCTCTGCTTATTTTTGACTATTAAAAAATTACTACTTTGCTTTGAAATGTTTTCAGCTAAAATTTTTTTAAGCAAAACATAATTACAGCCACAGCTGAAGACAGCTTGAAGAAGCTTGCTTTGCTTTGCCTGGCAAAGAACAAACATGGCCATCCCCAGGGGAAGGGGAAAACTGCTGGGGAAGGAAACCAGGAAGGTGAGAGGGGATAGTAGTAATACTATGGAGAACATTAGGGCAAATGGGCGAGTTAAGGTGTTTTGGGTTTTTTAAAGTTGAGGGGTGAGGGTGGGGTGACAAGATTTTTGTTCTCTTTCCTCTTCACAATCCACCTTGATGGAAAGTCTGTAGGCACCAGTGCTACCTCCAATCTCACCTCTTACCTTCCACCCCTCTCTAAATGTTTAGTTACTCCAGTGTAAGAATCATTTCTTGGGAAGTTCCAGCCATCTTGAAAGCTTCTCCAGACTCACTGTCTCGTTAAGCCTTCATTTAATTCTTCTTTCTTTATATTTCTCCCACCAGACTCAATCTTTGCAATTTTATGAACTTTTGGAAACCCTTTTTGGGTTGCAGTTTGTAGTCTGGCTCCACACAAAGCAGATGCATCGCATAAAGCGAGCACAGGTAGCTGGGTAAATTATGCTGTCAAAAGTGATTAACATTTAAAAGGACTAAACAGAGGAAGCAGATAATACCTCCAAGATCTGTTTTTAATTAAAACATCCTAGTAATTAATATTAAAAGACACAGACTGAAAATCAGAGAGAGAATAGCTTCTAAAGAGAATAGTTTTTACACTTTTCATTAGGGGTCACCTTTTCTGATGTGTAGGACCACTTTCAATTTACCTGTCTCACTGGAGATCATTCACTTATTAAAACAACTCTGCCTACATAAATACAAGAGTCTACACATTTAAGTAGAAACATTTATGCATTCATTACTTTTTCAAACGTCCTTGCTGTAAGATAATCTTGCCCCTCATTGAAAGCAAACCGTATTTCACACTCTCCCATGCCTAATTGTTGTATCCCAAATGATTTCACTACTTTCCACGATAATTACTAAACATTATATCATCTAAACTAAAACAGTGGAAGGGCATCAACACTGAACCCCATAAGTAGCTAAAATGAATAGCACATACCAGGCAAGTCTAACAAGTCTAGCCTTTGCACATAAATCAAACCGCCTTACGCATTCTGACAGCTCCATCTAGCCACGGCTACACAAAAGTAACTCTATCCCAGGCAGAATGAATTAATTTACATTCAGTGCATACCAGCAATTACAAAAACTCTTGTGGTCAGAAGTGTCATTTCCAGAATGACTTTACTATTGTTTAACAATCAAATTAACACTTTCACCACTGTAACTGTGCCTCAGGTTACTTGGGTTTCAGAGAAATGCAGGATCAGAAAAGTTATGTCTTTAAAGGTCTCAAAAATAGAGCATCTGGATGATGTCAGGAGCAGATGCTAGGATCAGAATTTGGCAGGAATTCCTGAGATGGGAACCTTAAACACTCTGGGGAAAACACAGAGCAAAATGGGATATAATGTAAAAATGCAAAGTGCACAGTGACAGAGCAGGAGAGAGCCAACACACAGGATGTGCACGTCTGATGGAGCAGATGAGCAAGAATAATAGCAAAATAGCCAACTGCCAGAAGCAGGGGGAAGGGAAGCCTCCTCATCATGAAACTCCGGCACCGCCAGTTTACAAATCTGCAGGTTATGGACCAGCCTCTTTCCAGCCCTGGCAGGGCAGCCGGTTACAGGCAGCACCATTGCTGATCTGCTGCTGGTTGACTTTCCCAGCTACACTCCAGTGTTACAGACTGCAGTGAGGAGAACACAGAGCAAAACATAAGTAATTTTTCTCTAGTTTTTCCTCTTCCATGCATAACTGACAGCTCTAATAATCTGAAATTCACCTTTCTGTATATACAGGGGCATTGTATGCACTGGCAAAATACCATATATCTTTCTCTGGAAAACAGTGGTGCTAACTAGCTCCAGACACACAGCTCTAAGTGTTTATATATAACAAAATACTAAAGTAATTTGAGGAAATGAACTCTCATTTCATTACACATTCTTATTTTTATTTACAAATATTCTTATTATTATGTATCAAACATTATGTATGTGGTGTAGATCAGGCTCATTAAAAGTGACCCAAGTTTCAGGCACACAGAACAGCTGTAACACCTCCTTTTAAAACAGAAACCCCCACAGGACACTGAAACACACTTGGTTTGGACCTAACTTTGGGCACACATATTTGAAAGCTCTGGCCTGCAATGGACTTTATTAACATATTACAAAATTCCTTACAAGTGTAAATGCTGAAAAGGAAGTTTTTTAGTATTTGTAGTTGTAGCTAATCCAATTTACAGATCACTGATAAAGCATTTTGCCTTAAGTCGATCTAAATCAAAATTTGAAACACCGCTGGTTTACTTGTAGTATTTGAGGTTCAAAACCTATGCTAAGTCCCTTAAACCTCCGAATGACAAATTTCCAAGTTTCAAATATGTAATAGTTCCATTTTATACATAATTCCAGAATAACTAATGCACAAAAAAAGGCGATTACTCCTCAGAGGTAGACTTGCATATCTGCCTAAAAACGCAAACGTGAAATGTAAATCTGTTGTGTTGCTGTACTCGTACTGGGACACGCATAGGTGGCTGCCCCACCCAATGTCACTACACGGCCAGAGGCATCAAAGCTCAGCCCAAACAGGAATTTTACTGAATTCCCTCAGAACTCATGGAGGAAAAACTGCAGTTCTCATCACAAGCCAGTACAAATGCTCCTTCAGCCTGGCAGAGGCAATGCCAACTTTTCCACAATCTTCTATCTAATATTAAGATCACGAAAGCAGAAACACTACTAGAACTTGAAAAGCAATATTAACCAACTGGAGCACTGTTTCACTGCACTCCAAAGACAGACTCACTTCTCACTCCCACTAACTACTCTGGATGCTTTGGTACAAATATTTCTGAGGTGTGGAAGGTGGGGGACAGTGACAGTCGGTGTTTCAGAGGATAGTTTTAGCCCCTCGAATTGATAAATAACTTCATCAGAAAGGCAAATGCTGTCTAAACTCTCTCAGTCATCCATTTGAGTTCACACATAATGGAGAGAGAAGAGGAAAAGAGAAAAAAAAAATCCACAAACTAAAGGGGAAAGAGAAGTTACACAGTATCGGAACATGATTAACCACACATGTCTTTTCTAATTTGGCACTGACATCTCAGCATTGTTCAATACAGACATTTTATGATCTCAGATGCTTGTTCAAGGACTACATCTTTAACACTGCTAGAAATGAGTGAGAAATAAGAACACGTGTATTTACATAAGAGGAGTGTAAGCATTCATATAAAACACAGGTATCTCCCGGCTCCATGCAGTGGTCAGTGGACAGGTATCAAGCTTTCTTCTCTGGAAGCTTTTGTGTTGATGGCATTAGAAGGTAACAAGGAGCTCAAGAGTGGAAGTAGAAGGTGGAAGTATGGGCAACAATGCCAAAGCAAAGGAAAGACTCATGGCCATGGGACACAGGAGCACAGGGTTTCAAGACCAGCTCAGGACCATACAGCATCTGCAGCACTAGAATTAAGGCACTCTAGAAACATATTCAAGTGTTATCAAAACAGAGAAGATCAGTGGCATATCTCAGAGTCAGCATGCACAAAGCAGGCCTCGCCCTTCATAGTGGTATTTCCCAGTCATTAATTTACAGACGAAATTTGGGGAATGGTGTGCTAAGGACAGTTGTTTTCTCTGAGACCACTTAATCCAGCCCCTGAAAAAGCTACTGGGGCTAATCACCACCGCAGATAGCTGCAATCTTCATATACATTTCTGTCCACTCCTTATCCACAAAGCAAGTTTAATTTATGAGCTTATTCGGGGTCTGTTATCAGCCATATTCCTTCAGTTCTAATTTAGCAGATGTTATACTGAAGATGCCCAGGCAGATCCCATCAAGGTTTTGGTATGTGAAGCATCCTCTGAGAAAGCAACTGAGAGCAATCACTTTGGTGATTCAACAGTCCCTCCCACAAGAGAACTTTAGCTCCACCTGGAGCCGTTTTATGTGCTGGTCCCACTCCACTCACACCCCTAAAACTCAAGGCTCAGTAAAGGCACAGGCACTTCCTTGAGTATCAAAATACCTACAGTCACAAGCAGCAAGTGAAGCTACTCATAACTTGGGAGGAAAAACTGTGGCCCTGGTATAGATCCACGGCAGAGCTGAAGCACCAAGTGCTCATGAGGACAAGTGTTTTTAAGAACCCAGTTCAGTGGTTTGCATTGCTTTTCTGAGCAAGAACACAGTGCATGTTCTGGCACTACACACTTCAATGCAAGACAAGCTCAATGCTTCTCCAAACACGTCCTGGGACCATGGTACATGCCCAGGTCAGAAGAACACATACAGTTTGTACAAGAGAAGGTTGACTTCCTCAGCTCATTACACAGAACTGGAAAATCACAGGGAACAGTGTGTGAATAAATGCAAAACATGCTCATCTTTTAAAAGCATGGAACAGCTTGGATCAGTTACCAAGCCCCTCCAAAACAAAGCAGAAATAACTTTTGAGTCTTGTGAGCAAAAGCAATAAACAGTTTTATATAGGTTGCTCTAAATATTGCATTGGAAGCACACTGGAATCTAATTTGCACTTGCTGATCCTTATAAATTCCACTTAAAAGCAAAGTACTTTTCCATTCACGTTCCAGCAAACACTTCCTAGGAGAAAGCCCTGAACTTGAGCATTCATGTTGAGATACAATTCCAATGCTATTTTAGAACACATCCTAAATTCTGTGAAATAAAACTATATTGAGAAAGGCAAAATAATTAAGGATATTTAACAGCATGCTTGGCTTTTCACTGCTTTCACTTTGATCCTAGAAAACCGGTAATACACAAGAATCCAAAAACTAGCAATGTGCACGTGCACCCCAGAAAGCTAACTGTACCCTGGGCTGCATCAGAAGAATTGTAACCAGCAGATTGAGGGAACTGATTCTGCAACTCTCCTCAGTTCTCATGAGACTTCATCTGGAGTCCTGCATTCAGTTCTGGAGTCCTCAACTCAGGACAGACATAGATCTCTTGGAGAGAGCCCAGAAGAGGACCACGGAGATGATGAGAGGGGTGGAAACCTCCCATACAAGGACAGACAGAGAGCTGCCCTTGTTCTTCACCCTAGAGAACGCTTCAGGGAGATCTTATAGCAGTTTTCCAGTACTTAAAAAGGGCCCACAATAAAGACGGGGAGGGGCTCTTTATTAGAAAGTGTAGTGATAGGATGAGGAGTAATGGTTTTAAGCTGAAAGAGGGGAGATTTAAATTAGATATCAGGAAGAAATTTTTTATTGTGAGGGTGGTGAGGCACTGGCACAGGTTGCACAGAGAAGTCGTGGATGATCCACCCCTGGAGATGTTCAAGACCAGGTTTGAAGGCTTTGAGCAGGCTGATCCAGTGACATGCGTCTCTACCCATGGGGGTGTTGGAACTGGATGACCTTTAAGGTCCCTTCCAACTCAAACCATTCTATGATTCTATAAAAATACACCCAAAAAACAGTGCCTATAGAATTATTAGAATGAATTTTAAAAAATAATTTAACTAGACTGGCCCAGACTAATGATTTTTTTAATATAAAATCTAAAATTATTATAGTAGAAGTAAAACACTTCAGTGTAGGTTTCCCATATATTTTATAATTCAAAAAGTTGAGGATGACAAAAAAAAAAAAAAACCACTCAACTAAAGCACTCAAGCTGTAATTAATTCTCACCAGAAACAATCAACCCTTTTTTTTTATTTATAGCATCAAAATAAACAATGTTTTTGGTTTTTTAATTGGTTCATAAGAACCAATAATCTTATATGCAAGTATGTCAGCTAGAAACAGTTCAAACTGAGCTGACAAGAGACTACGGCTTTCTATATTTCTCTTAGAAGACTCACCTGCAGAGCACAGTCAGGAAAGAGCTGTAGGTTTCAGTGTTGGCAAAAGGCACTTGGTGGTGGATCATGAAGGAATGCTTCTGTTTCCTCCTCCCTCTAAACCCTAAATGATCGACTTTGGAAAGCTTGGATCACCTCTCATTTTCTGCCCCCTTCAGTACTAAAATAATTTAAGACCAATAATCAAATTTGAGATAAAATATTTCAGATGAATGTATCATCCATCTGCTTCTAAATATATGGGAATAGGTTGGTTAGAAACCTGGAACTATAACTCCCTCCACTAATACCACTGAAGCTTAGCACAGGGCAACTCTTCTGGAAGACTATGTGATATGGAGACAACAGACAGCACAGAGCCTACCAGGTAACTCTCTGGTCTGAGAGAGAGAGTGTGCACACTAGTTGGCCCCAGCTGTTGGCTTGGAGCCTCCTGTTTGTCCAGGGGAAGGGCAGGAGACTCACACGTTTCCACTGTGCAGTCATTTATTTCCCGATTCCAGCAGCACATGCTTTATTCAGAACCCATGAAAGGAAAGATGGACAACAGCAGCACATGCCAGGGCATGGCAGGAGGAGAAAGAGAAGAGGGCTACCTGTAGCATACATGACCAAAGCGTCTGCTAGTGAACGGCCGTCCTTTGTAATCTTCTGCTTATATCTCTTTGTCACGGTCTGATTCATCAAGAAAATAAAGACTATGCATAAAATTTTACTTACTGTGTTAAGTCATTTACCTCCAATAGGTATCAGCTACTGGTGGTTACAAACTAAAAGGTTTCATATGCTTTAAAGATAAAAGTTGTGACTATATTCAGGCTATACTGCTTCTCCGAGACACATCAATCACTCCAGGCAAAACTCAAGTCATCAATGCCAGCTAAACCTAAAGTAGTAGCATTTCACATATATTCTGTAAGATGCTTTTCTGATACCCCAAAGTGTGGGATTTTGCAAGACTGTCAGCAGAACAGCTAGCCAGCAAGGAGTACTGAGTACTAAATTGCTTGGTTCCTATTCAGCAGCCAGACATGCTTCCTACAACCTGTGCATCAAAGAGAGTCTTCTACACACTCAGCTCGTTCAGCTCAGATCCTGTCATGCAGCACACTTAACTTTGCAAATTGACCCTAAGATCAAACCATAAAAAAATTGACTGAACTTCATCTTTTCAGTAATATTTTTTCCTGGAGAAGCACTGCTTAATTTCAGACATCAATCTTCAATTCTTGTTTTGAGAAGCCAGTCTCTGCATACCGACAGGGGAATTCAGCGTGCCTGAAGCTGAATGGTTCTCTGGAGGGTGTAGCTGTTTTCCACTAGCTGTACAGTCATACAGATATCAGCTTAACTTTAGCACAAATCAGATGCCTAAAATTAGGCAACATAAATATCCATTTGTACTACTCAGCTGCAGGGGTATGAGAAACAGAGAGGAACAGATAAAAAAAAAGAACATTAAAACTCCACTAAAGAGCTGTACTTCCAATTATTAAACTATCAGACATTAACAAATATGAGAATTGCCATCAAATATAATTTACAATTTATAAGAAGCATTAATCTGTAGAACATATAGTCAAAGAGGAACACCACCATAACTTTACATGCTGTGTGTCATCTTAACCACGTGGCCTAAATCAAGGAACAATTGACTAAAAGGCTACAAAAATGCAGTCTATAAAATAGATGTGGCTGCTGATACAATGTCCACCAATTTCTTTACAAATTTACAATTTCTTTACAGATCAAGGCTAATGGTTTAAAACTGGTCTGAAATGAAGAAAGAAAGGTTATGGTGTGTTCATAACACTATGGATTTTATGATCTGATTTTTATTTTGAAGCAGTAGTTCAGACTGCATCAAAATGACATGATAGGTCATTTTCACATCTTTGATTCAGAAATCTAACAAGAGTTGACTGTTCTCAAATAAAAAGTGAATAGGCTGCAGACAAAAATTTGGATGGTCAGACATCTTTACTCTTTCATACTGGAAAGATCTTAGATTGTCTTGACAAATGTCCAGCTGCATCAGTCACAAAGGCAATCATTCAGTTTATTGGTGTCATACAGAAGATTATGTGAAAGATACAACACCATTTTAACTAAGACACTGAAAGTGAGTTAGGAAAAAAAACAGTTAGAAGTACTAACAATCACCAAAACCATGCACATGACATATGTAACCATAATCACTGACTGCCTGCAGGTCCTAGTGTGACCTGCAGACATACTAACCCTCAGGAACGATAAATGCAGTCTAGATAAAAGCTGGAAATAATAAGAGGCTGCCTGACCCAGTTTCCCTGAAATTGTCCCCAAGTATGTAATAAATTGATGATTTGATTTTCAGCCATTGACTTCCATGCTACTCTTGCCTAAAACGGCCGCTCCTGGGCATTTACAAGGAACACAGCCCAGTTTTCATTTGCAGGTTATTTTATACACAACCCAGTAATGCAACCAAGTATAACTCTATCTTCCTCAGTGAATAGCCCCACTCAGTATCCCTGTCATGCTCTGACAATCAACCAGGAAATAATTTCTTATCTTAACTAGGGCAGAGCTGCCACCACAGGCCTTTGAGAGCCATAAGTGACTGCAAAGGCAGGTTGCTGTTTAGATTTAGGATTCCAGATCTGTCTGTCCATTATTAATTATCTGCCTACTTTGTTCTTGTGACATATGAACTTTTTCAAGCACATGGAAACCCCAGGCACAGACTATTTTCTTTTAAAGACTTATAGTCAAAAATATCAGACCCATCAGGTGACCCAGGTGGAGAAGGAAATCTGGGCAGCTAAGAGTGACAAGAAGCAAAGCAATACACATGGTCAGCAATTCCTTTCCCCATGCCATTGCCACAAGGCAAGAAATCAAGAATATATTCTAACACCCCACAAACTCAACAACAAGAAAACAAAATCAAAATTAGAGTAAACAAGCACAGACTCTACTCTCCACGCACCACAGCTCAGCAAGCGCTGAGAAGGACACATCTACCTTACTGCTATTGGGCCATGCCCACGACGGAGATGCAGAAGCATCCCTTGAATTTTAACTGGTCGAGTCTCTGTATGCTTCCACACATTTGCCAGACACTCAAGGAGTCTCAGGGTGAATTATTCCTCAGCCCCACATCAAGCTCCTCAGTTTGCAGCAGACTAAACAGGCTTAGGATGCCTACACGGTTACTACTTGTTAAACATCACACTCGGCTTGGAACAGCCAGGTTTTCTACACCAGATGTCCCAAAAAGTGCATTTCCATGTTAAAGGCTGCACTTCACTGCATTCACTCCCATAACATGAGTGGAGAAATGTTCAGACCTCTCCAAGTACAGGAGACAGAAAAGCCTCTCAAGTGAGGACATCTCCAAAATAAGAGAATGTCTGTGTTTACAAAAATAAATGGTTGCGTTTGTTTTGGTTTATATAATCCACAGGGCATTACCAGTGCCCATCTAATCAACAACTTGCAATGTACCACTGCAAATAAATATATTGCCTTTATTTTCCATAAAATCTTAACAAGCTCTCAACTTTTTCATATCATTTTAGACAGTTATTCTCTTCCCACTGGACAGAGAATGAACACATTATCTGTCCATCTTACAGAGCCTCTGATGGCCAAAGAAAACATGGTTATTACTGTCAGAACTCAAATGAAATAGTCGGAACATGGCAAGAAGCGATCAGCTTGACGTTCAGAAGACAGGCTAAAAATGGAAAAGGGAAGAAAAACTTCTTTGCCCGCTTGTCTAGGCTTTTGTGGGAAAATTAGGTTATCTTCTTTTGTTTGCTGAATTAGGTTTGGGTTGCTGGTTTTTTCCTTGTGTTGAAATATATTAACTATCCTACTAAGGAGACATGGGATATGATTTTTTAATCAAAATACTGATGAGTGAGCAATTATTTTTTCCTTAGAAAAACTTTATAATATTACCGTAAATTTTGTATCTTAAATTATACACATTAAATCAACCAGGCAATGTCATTTCAGTGCACAGTAAATCCACAGCAAGTAAGATTCGTGATATAGCAGATAAACCTAGAAGCACTAAAAAAATGCAGTTACCTTTCAAATCTCTTTCCTGCTGCAGTTAAAAAAAAGCCTGTAATAACAATACCATGGCTGACATTTTCATATACTAAGCTTGCCTACTTTAACTAGCTTCACCTATAATTAGACAGAATAATGTACTTTGCATAATAGTTCGAAAATATAAAACCACAGTGCAGCAGTGAAGACAAGGAAAGCAAAATATTTTTCCTGTAGGCTCAAGTGGAAGTAAAAGGTAGAAACTGAAGATCAGCAAGATCTCAACTCTCCCAGAACACCAGTGGAAGAACTACTGCACTGAAAAACATACTTATTGAGACTCTAGAGGCAGAGAGCATCCAGTGTGGTACGGGGCCACCTCACTGTAACCAGCTACCAGAAACTGGTGCCAAGCAACCACTATCACCCGCAGTGCAGTCAGCAGCTGCCAAAATTACAGTCATCTCTGAAGGGTTTCTCTAAGCATACTTACTTTCTAAAGACATCCAGAGGGACCAATACTACAATGATGAAATCACATCCCTAGATAGCATGCACATAAAAATGGCATTAAAACAAATTAACTACGTAATAGCATTCTGCAGCAGCCGTTTTGACATTTGAGCAGATAAGTCCACTGATACCTCTACGTACATTAAAGATACAATTAGGTCCGTGTGGAAAAGCAATTCTCAAATGTTTCTAGAAAACCAAGCATTCACTAAAGAAAGAAAAATAAAGAAAATCAAAAAACAGATACCCATCAAAACATACAGCTGTACCGGATCCATCCATCCCAGTATTCTGCCTCTTAAAACGTTCAATAGCAAATGCCAAAAGAACAGGGAAAAAATACTTCATATCCCCACTCTCTAGTGACTTTTAGCTCAGGGACATCCTAAGCCACACACACTATCTTTGTGTTTAGACTCCCTAAGCCGAAATTAAACATACATTTATAATACAAATATTTTACACAAATATTTTGAAAATTATCTAAATCCAGACTCTTGGATTTAGTGCTATTTACGCCACCTGTTCAGACCTGATCACATCTATTCTTTTCAAGCACTACATCTCAAAGCAAAACTTCCAAATTACAAACCTATTTTCTCTTTTTTTCTACCAAAATTTATACCAATCTGATCCAGACAAACCTCAAAATATGTTCCAAATGACCCTGGACATGCAGCATGTGTGAAAACCTCACAAATAACCTTAAGAGCCCTATTTAGTTCTAAAGACTTCACTGTATTTATTTTCAAATTTAAAGACTATTATTTATACCAATAAAGTAATTTTTAAAACTGCATTGCTGCCATTTTTGGGTTACAGAAGCTCTAAAAGAATCTTGGATAGACCTGTGAGGACTAGTCTAGTAAGTGAGGCGCCAACAGCCATTTGAAGGAACTTCTCACAACTTCACAATATTTGCATTTAAATATAGTCAGTTATGGTTGTGTAACAATGCAAGAGAATTCATATCCAACCTTATTTTCCCATAACGCAAACAAATTAAAAATTTTCTTTCTGAAGTCTGGTTACCTCAAGAACGTAGGTTATTTGTAATGCATTAACTTTGCTCCTTCTCCAAGAAGAGTCTCCTGGCCTTTCTAAAAAGTCTCAGTGCACAATGGAAACACTGACAAAAATAATAAAGAACTGCTCTGAACTTTGATGGGTTTCTCTGCACTTAAAAGGCACATTTGGACAAATGGAGGCACCTCCTCCTGTGAAAATATAAGTTTTGCAGCCATTCAATAGTAGGATAATCAAGTATTTTCTCCTGATCTGCAAAGTGATAAATAGTTTTTCGCCTTTAACTTTTTAAAGTAAAAGTAAAACAGCAGGAGGACAACACTATTATGTTCTGTTTTCTAAGGGATTCTGGTTTTCATTATGTTAAATCATATTATGCTGTATTTATATGCCTTTCTGAAAAAAAGAACTAAATAAGATTTTAAAACCTTTTAAATATATCAAAGTACTTTGCAAATAAGGTTTACGGGTTAACTTTCTCTGACACAATTAGGAGTCTTTCTATAAACCCCAGCAGTTCTGGTACTGTAATTGCATCATGCCTTTCAAACCAGGTACTTCATCATATACAGTACAACTGCCATTTTTATAGGTCTACATTGCCCGCAAAAAGGAAGGGGGAGGGATAGGAATGAAATAAGAATCCCAAAACTCAAATTTATGGGGTTTTGGTGATTTTAAGTGAAAAATGTACAAGAAATGAGCTCTAGAAGTTACCAAAGGTGCTGAAAAAACAACCACAGAAATGGTTTATTTTCCCAACTCAACAGCAGAGTCTTGGAAAACTCAAATTCTCACTCAAGATCAAAGTGAAAATTGCTAAAGCACAGATTCAGCAAAACCCTTCATATCCAACAGCTATATTAGTTCCAATACATACATATTTTTAAGTCTATTGGAAAAGGAGAACTTGAATTATCTTTCCTGAAGCAGTTCTTTCACAGTGAGGTGAAATATTACTATTTGTCCTACTAAGTTTTGAGTTTTTTCTTTTAATAAAAATTAACCAATAAGTTTTTATTACGGTACCTACAATTTTTTTAATGATTTCCAATACTCAGACTAAACTTACAAAAGATAATTATAAACTACATTTACAATAGTAACTTCCACAGTCCTTGTCAGAGGTCATTATTCTGTGAAAGCCACCTTGGATGAGAATCTATAGAGTTTATAATGTCTCATTATATGAAACTCAAGCATACTATCTAGACAGCATCTTACAACCTATTCAAATAGGAGTTCTCGAAGTTACTTAAAGCAATTCAACCATTGATATAATTAATTTTGAGGGAAATCTCTCTCAGGGACTTTAATGAGCCGCGTCAGGAAAATACAAATTAAATCAAATGTAAACTGGATCTCAGAAGCTTGTATGTAATAATGTTAACAATATTTCCTCAATATCTAGAAAATTACACATTTATAATCATTTAAAAAATGCAGTTAGTTTCTTCAGAAACTCATAAGTTACTCAAGGATTCCTAGAAATATTTTTGAAAGATTCAGTTAAGTGGATTCGACAACAAAACACAATTGGTTCTGCTTCTATATCGTGCACCTACCTCTCCTACAGTTCAGAAATCAGAACATGACATAGTGTTAGGCCTTAAAGTTCTGAGGTGAAGGGTGGCGGGGGGGGCAGAAATGTAGACATTTCTTTCCAGACCTCCTCATATCCTCTGGCGAAGCCTTATACTTCTTGCATGGACCTGGCAGGCTGATGGCTACACCAGCCTCCTCCACCGCAGGCTTTGTGGAAGAACAGAGCGGGACAGCTTAAGAACCTGGAAAATCAACATCCAGCCCCAAAAACTGACAAGTTACAAACAGTGTCACTGCATAAAAGCATGAACAGCAGGAAAATGGATTCAAAGGTAGAACTGAGTGAAAAGACAGCAAAATCTGTTTTCACAACCAGTTACCATTCATGGTTTTTCCTCAAACCCTATACATGAAAAGCAAAAGAGCAAGATGAGTAAGGCATTACTGGCCCAGACTATAATCAGGGTGACCTCACATATACCAACATACAAGTTGATTACATACAACTGATTTGTATCATAGCTATTGTATATTTACAAAGATCACTCATTCCACCTACAAGGAGCCTCCATGTGACCAAAACCAGGGTCTATAAAACTACATCGTGTTTCATAACACAGGTCAGACAGACGAACATTAAAAAACTGATAATTCTATCTTGGCAGAGCAGTATGATAGATGGCACTTTTCAGCTGTAACCTAATAAAATATCCTCTTTTGTCCCTCCCACCAGAAAAATATTATACTTAAAAGTAGATCTAATTAAAAATATCAAGGGATGAGAGCAGTCATTGGTTTGTATCAAAGAGAAGCCTCTGTGCAGACAGCGATTCCACACAACACTATCTGCGCCTGAGGGGAGGGCCCCATGCTGAGGTGCTCTGTAGCTTCCTACTCACACTATCAGGAAAGGGAGGTGATCAATGCGCTCAGTCTAATGGTAAAGTAAATGAACTGACATTAGCAAGTTCCCCACCTGAAACACGAGAGAGAGTTTGGTTTCAAAAATGTCTACAGGCTTCAGAAAGCTCTGCAAGAAGTAACGCCATCAGCATTTCTCAAAAGCCTTCGGCCTTTTAGCAGACCAGCAGGAAGATGGCCCTGCATCTCCTTATAAGCTGGCTTTATTTATAAGAACATTTGAAGATACCAGCTAGAGGGGTTTTTGAATGCCAACCTGCATCTCTGTGGAGCACACAACATGTCATCCTACGCAGCTCCCACAGGCACATGGAAGTTGCAGGAGCAGCGAGAGCATGTGGTCACCCAGAATCCTACCTCACAAGAGACTTCTGCCAATTTCAAAGCAAGAAGAGCAACATAAAGACGATGAGAAACATCATTCGCAAGGAAGGAACCGACATAATCAAACACTCCTCACCACAACATTCCTTTCTGCAGCTTCCAGGATGAGGAGATTCCAAAGGCAGGGGCCAGAGGAGCCCTCACAGACAGAGCTATCTTTCACTGGTCACCTGAAGGAGACCAACATGTATGAGACCCCTGTAAATGTACTTATTCTTTCAGGAAATATCTAACTTCTGTGGGGTTTTAGATACAAAACTAGACTATGAAAGTCTCCGTATTAAACAGTTTTGAAAAGTTGAACTGAAAAACAATTCTCTTTCTTTTCTCTCTTTCTGAATCAATACAAGAGACATGGATGCAGCAGAGAGTGAACTTGAAGGGTTTCACTACTCTACTTGTCACTCACTGCTCATCTTCCAGCTATGACAAATGAGCACAGGTCTTCAACTACCAGGCCCCAACACATCCTTGGCATTTTTCCTCCATGTAGAGATGTGAGGCTCTGCAACCTTACTTCTTTCTAACCCCAATGGCAACCATACTGCAGGTTTTGTCAATGCCAGCAGAAGCCGTGATGCTGGGCAGAAGTGACAGTCAAAGCAAGAACATCCATTCTGATTCTTTTTTCAGTTTTCTGTGAGACTGAAGAAATACCTGTTGCAAACATCCTGACAATAAAAGTTAAAGCAGTTTCCATCACACGCATAAGCCAGTGAGTTTGCTTCTTTGTTATAGGAACAACTTTGAAATGAGAGAGAAGGGATAAAGAAGGGTGAAATAAAAAATACTATGGCTGTAATTTACAACAAAGGCTGCCCCATTTGTAGCAAAATATTGTTCAGATAGGCAAAAAAAAAATCCTGAAAACAGACCCATTGGGTAGTTCATATTCCAGAATCTCTCAATTTTGAGCATGTAATTTCTGTCCCCACCCTCACAAAGCACAGCAATTTGGTATTTCAATCCTAAAGTAATAAAACGTACAAACAGCTTCATTTACTTGGAGAAATTGATTAACCTTCATCTATAGTCAAGCTCTTTAACACTCAGATTTGACACAGGAGCCCACTTAAAGCTCAACAGGAGTTTCTGAATAGCTTTTTGGGTGATATACTTGTTCGAGAAAAATCATTTGCTTTTGTTTTTATTTCACTGTTTCACTCTACAGCTGAAGATTAAAGTTAAGAAATAGTCAAGATTACCTATATGTGTAAAGAAGTCCCCTGTACACATTTATAAGAGGAAATATCAAAAGAAATATAGCTATTCTAAGTCTCTGTGTAAATGAAAAATCAATCTGCTCTGGCTAAATAAAATTATCTTTGTTAAAAATGTTCAGCTAACAGCAAAGAACACAGTTTTACTCCTGTTGTTTGAACACCTTACACTGAATTGGGAACTTTATCTCATGTCTTTCTTTTCCCTCAGATACCTTTTTTGCCTTTTAAAAGTGGAACATAACCTAAAAACCAATGAACTTTTTCAAATCCCCTAATTATTCCATGCATACTATCTTTAGCTAGTCAAGTTGTCTTCTGCAGATCTGCAAGAAAGCAAGCAAAGCTGTCTTATCACTGAACTTCAAAAATACTGAAAAAGCTTTCAGTATTCCACTGCAAGCAAGCCAAATGGAAATCCCATTGATACAAAGGAGTCACATAGTCCTTTTGCAGCTATCCATCCTTCGTAGATGAAAGATTTCAGCTGTCAGATAAACGCGGGACAAAACAGAAAGAATAAGAAGTCTGAAAACAGGAATCTGCTGTACTGTTGTTGCACACAATAAAAGAGAGTAACGTTTCTATGAATGTTGACTCTTCCTAAGTTACTAATACACTTTTACTCCCCTTTTATAGCTCCTTCTTCCAGGAAATAATATGCCCAGCCATTTTGTTAAAAAGAAAATATTTCATTTCACAATTCACAGATACTCTTGTACCTGCTAAAATATTTTTTGCCAATTACTACCACCACCACATATCATAGACTCTGGTATTATTAGGTCTTTTTTAACATGGTAAAAAGCAACTATTCTTTTATCTTAAAATATGGTCTGCATTAAAATACAAAAAAAAAAAAACACAGATAGAAATTTCTTTCAGTAAAGAATAGATTTTAATCTCAATGTTGAATTTAATAATAAAAAATTGACAAGCAATCCAGGGTGACAGCAGCATATTACAAAAAATGCAAAAGAAAAGTGGACAAATGCAAGATAACCCTGAAATACCTGGAAGTCCAAAGGAAAAAATTACTAAATTCAGATGTAATTTCACACATCAAACTCTATGTCTCTCTAAAAAGAACAAAACAGGAAACTGAATCACATCCCACTTGATACTCCTGAGTAAAACTTATTAAGTTGAATGATGTTTGCCTGAGGCCGTAAACAGCAATACAATATTCATCAAAGCTAAATAAAATTTTTCTCCCACTTGCTTAAAAAAAAAAACAGGATAACACACTATACAATACAATGTGAGAGTATTTAATTAATGTAAATTTTAAAAAACAAGGTTTACAGAGCAAGGCCAGTTCAAACATTCTGAGAAAAGACAGGCTTCTGGACATATCCCTTCCCTCATCAGTCTTCCACTAACATAAAAACTTATTTTTAATGAGTTGTGTTAAAATTAGATCTTGAGAAGTGATGCATTAACACAGGGTTTGGAAGTCCTGTTCATGTTAGTCAGCAAAACAATGTTTCTTGCAACTGCAGGATCACCCGGTGCTCCCACACCTCAGGTTCCTACTGTGACAACATCTGTAGCAGCCAACAGGTTGCAAATCTTCAAAACTGCCAGGATCACAAGCAAGTCTCTGTGCTTCAAAGTGAGGAGAGACAAGTAGGAGAAGCCTATCTGTCTTCAATCCCACCACCTAACAGCAGGACAGACTGCAGTAGGTGGACAGGAAGCTCAAACACACTGTGATGGTGGGGTTAAATGTCTAGGAGCCTTCCAATGTTGTTGCCAAACAAGCATGACTTCCAGAAGTCAACAATGTCCAGAGGCCTTACATAAACAATAGCTTCAGTCACCCGCAAAAAAACATTTTTCTCTCAAGTCTGTAAGTCTGTTGTTTTACATTTATGAAAACATAACCACGACAATTACAAAGCAAGATTAAAAATGTCCAAATCTTTGGCAGAAGTCAGCAGTCTTGGCATGTACCAGTGCCTGATTAATGCTCGATTGCTTCTAATGGACCAAGATCTAAAACAAATAATGCAGCATTAAAAACTGCACACCAACCATGTTCAGGCTGTATTTCAGTTTACTATAAGAGGGAGCAGTACAGGACTGCTGCTCCTTAAGTGGCACCAGCACACCAGAGCTGTGCAAGAAAATGGCTCAACAAAGGAATGAATACAATCCCTCCACATACCTAGTAGGTGCCTTTTGCAAGAAGGATATGCTTCCTATGGTACCTAACAGAAGAACTGCACTCTTTATTTTAAACTGTTATTCTATACTTTAATACAGTTACTTACTCATCCACCAAAAAATGTAGAGAAACAAAGGAAAAAATTACTCCCAGAACAGCAATGTAACTTGACCTTGTTCACTTATTGAAACTAGAAGTGCCCATATGAACGACAAAAAAGCACTTCTGAAGTAAATATCACAGTAGAAAAATACAACAGATGTGGATATCATTTAGAAATGTTCACATATGATCCACATTGTGATTTTATATATTAGATTTAAGTAGGGGTTTATACCAATTCTGCAGAGAAGCACAATTTGTAATAGCCATTTTTTTCAGTTTGCTCATATTTCAAAATGTTCTGCTAAAAATCACAGTGCTTCAGTTTATCTTTATGGTTGACTGGGACTGAAAAATTCAGTAGGGGTTACGTACTATTAATACCACAATAAAAGGAAGTGCATTAGTATGTATAATTATTGAAAATGTTTTTATTAAACTGATGGTTCTTTGGTTTCTCCACAAAGAAAAAATATATTGAGAGTTGTAAAATAAAGGTTGAAATCCACAATTGCTGAAAAAAATATACCATGGGGTGCAAGGGAGATGGAAAGCATCCAGAAAACTTCTACATCTGTAGTAAAGTAGCATGTAATTATCCTCATCTATGCTAGATGACAACATGTAACTCATATTATGCGTCCCAAGACACAGCTTGTAGCAATGTAGGGTTCAAAAGATCTTTAGAGCATAGGTTACAAAGTTAAAACTGAAGCCAACAAGAACAGCAAAGCATGATGTAGTCCATAGCCCGTTAACGGTTCAGAGCTTTTGCCTATTAGTTGGTTAAGGTTGGTAAATAATCGACTTCAGGGGTATTCAAGAAATAAATAGTTTAGAATATGCTACTTGTAAAGAATTAAACGTAATACCTCTACCCGCTCCTCCATTATAATTCTCCCTATTGGCTACTTATCAGACTCTGATCATTTTCCTGGAATAAAAACTAAAATAAAAAGCCTTTAAGTACTCCATTTCTGATAATACTTTAATGTAAATTGTGCATAATTATTTTTTATTTTAAGATGCCAAAGAGGAGAAAATAGGACTTGGATTAAATACTTCCAACATTTTACTAGGTATGGTAAATCCTAATGCCAGATTTACTTTTTTTTAGTCAAAAACTGAAGCAAAACAGTGCACATGTCAAACCCTGGCACATTGATGAAAAGTGCCACAGTGGGTTTTGAATGAAGATTTAAATTTTTCCATCAGTAAAATCCATTCTATGCTTTCTGTCAATAACGTACAAAACAAAACAGTCAAAAGAATATAACATCTTCCAGAACAGGACTTTGAACTTGGTGTGTGTGGCAGAAGACTACCTGCCTCTTGTGCTTCTGAAAGTTCTCAAGTACTTGGCTTCCCCCAGTCAGGCATCTTTCAGAATCATTTTAAGTCCACCTTCTCTAATAATAAATCCAGTACTTGGAAATCTGCAGCAATACATTTTGGTGCAAGCACATGAATTGCTACATGTTTGGACACTGCAATATTATGACCTTTTCAATACTATAATGATCAAAACACTTTTTTTAAATTCTTGAATTTGATATACATGTGTATGATGATCATCTCATAACAACATACCAAGATACCACCCTTTTTTCTCCTTTCATATACCCTGTTCTCCCTATAGCAAAATTTCAGACATTTTTGGCTTCATTAAAATTACAGAAACACTCAAGTGGTTGAGAAAAATTGTCTAAAACAATGGGCTTTCACTTCCAGCCCTGGGCGACCTGGTGGCCTGTAAACCACTTCTAAACATGCTCCCAAAAAGGAACTATGAAAACCAAGCAGTGTTCAATAAATTCACTGCATTTTCACTAGAACAATCCAAAGGTCTCTGCAAATTAAGGAAAGTGGAAAAATGTTCTAAAAGCTCAAGAAAGCATGCTTGTACAGAAGGCAACTCAATATTTGTGTTCGCATTGTCTTCTCCTGATTTTCAGTGAACTGTGTAACGTGGCAAGTCCTGGCAGAATCAATTGCAACCCAACGTATAAATGAAGATGCCTCAAATACAATTATTTTTGCTTCCCTGTAATTGTAACTACTGTAACACTAGCGTAACTGCAACTTCACCCCAGTACTAATGGAAGAAGCCATTAGTAGAGACTGAGAAGCCACCGAGATATCTGTTCCATCTACCCACTCTCTCCAACAGATAAGCTTTAATATTAAATTATTGGATAGTATGCTTGCATCTCCACACAAATGTCCAAATTATATTACTTAGCATTCCAAGGCAACCAAATGTTTTGTGATGGAAGGTTGTGCCTGTAGCAGGCTTTAAAGACCAGAAGCCCATGCAAGTGACTCTGGAAATCTGCAAATACTAGCACAGAAAGACAGATTTCCTCAATTCCAGTCCTACATTTTATTCAATAGGGACATCATCTTTCACATTCCTAAAACAACAATCTGAAAAACGCAACAACAGCACCAGAACCTCAAGCATGTCAGAAATTTGGTCTCTGCAATTCTCATCCTCTGCAAACATTTCAATCTTCAAGTTGCTTGTAATGCCTGCAGAATTCAAATGTCATAGGATACCTATAAAGTGCATCAAAAAAAAAAAAAATACAGAAGAATTTGAGCAACTGTCTCTAAGCCTATACATTTTATTCACTGCTAACATCAAGCAGAGAACCTCTCAAGAAAGTTAACAGAGAGTGATTTCACAAATAAATTAAAGCCTCTTTTAAGATTTGTGAGGAAATAAAGTTTCTCTAGTCGTATTACCCAGAAGACAGCACAATGTGTCTCCAAAATATTTCTTCAGAGTTCCCATTCAGCAGAAGTTTATAAATAGATTGAAATGTGCCTGACATCATCATTATAACAATACAGAAATTACAAGAACGGGAAAAAAAAAAAAAAAGGAATTTTTCAGAAGCTGCATTAACATAGCTTAAGAAAATACTTGCTCTCAGGGATGATCTGCATATAAAATGAAAATAATTCTTTGCAAGAAGTTGTTTCATACTTGGCATCATATTGAAGCCTACAGTCTGCATAAATGATGTCACAGGAAGTAACATGCCTAAAGAAACTCTAATTTGGGCCTGGGCCAGTCTTCCTAGGTCAGACTCAGCAAGTACCAGTAATGGCTAGGCTGCTTTTCAGAAATAAACTGTTCTGTTGGCCATATGTATGCAAAGACAGTTTTGTACATAAAATATAGTTATATGTGTTACAGATAATGAAGAACAGGGAGCATAGCACCAGTCTGTACACTCGCGCTCCCAGGACATTCCTAGTACGTGAGCCTGAACAGAGCATTACAAACAGATTGGTTCAGCCTGGTGGGTTTTTTTTGTGTAGTAAAAGGTTTCATTTGGTTTCATAAAACAGAGAAATTAAAGAGGGGTAAGACAGGCATCTGAACAAGAACAGTACCACAGAGATGAAGACTGACTGTGGGACACATCCCAAATTCCATTACTCTGCCTGAAAACCAAAATACACCACTTCTAGTAAATATGCACTTATATAATGACAAAATGAGTACCAGACATAAAACAAGTTTCCCAAACACTGGCATCTCCTGAAGCCCATACACTGATTTGGAAACACCCTACACAATTTTTTAAGATCACCAGTGATCGCCATCAGACATGAGGATTGGCACATTGCTAGTTTGCCCTAACAAGCATTCTATGTTTTACTTAAACTGGCTCTGTTCCACACTTCAGTGCCGACTAAACAATGACCAAACATCTCACAGTTAAACCTAACATACAGCCAAGACAAGAAAACGTATGGATGGGAGCCAATGCCAACATCAGGGCATGCTATCCTTAGCTCATGGACTGAGACCAAGCTTTTACTTTAGTTAGAATCCTCTACATAGAACACAATAGGACTGAACACTGCCTCCACCTTAAGTCTGAATTTTCTTGAATAGCTAAGTCTAGATCACATCCCTCAAGCTCTTTATAATAGATTATGGGTTTATAATTTTCCAGACAGGATGTTAATCTTCATGTATCAGAGATGTGAATTCCAGCTTTACTAGTTTCTTTACACTCAGCATCCAAAAATCTCCCTAGAGAGAAAATTTCATTAATGTTAAGACTAAAAGTAAACTACTATAAAGTCCCGACAAACACTGTAATGTTTTCAGAAAAAAAAGTCCAGTATCCTCAGTAATACTTAGGAGAAATAAAAATGACAGATGAGAAGAAATATATCCAAGAAAAACATGTCAAGCAACTCTGCTGTTCCTCCTGACTCATTTCAGCTCTCCATATGCAGCCCAACCCCTCTCTGCACCAACACCAACAGTGACGGGTATGGACCCACACCCTTCACCTCCTGCCCTTGCCTCGCCCCCCACAACCTTCCAGACCATGCACCACCCTTCTCCCCCAGAGTCAGTGACTGCTGGAGTCCTCAAGACATGAACTCATCAGGACATGGGCAAGAAGGGTCGAGCCAAGATTAACTACAACAAAACAGAAAGTTTTTGTAGGAAAAAATGAACCAAGTAATACAGTAATAATGTTTCTTGCCTTCATTTATCAAGGCATAAGCATTAAAGGGGCTTCTAGAGAACAAAGACCACCACTGCTGCCAGCTGAATCAAGCTACAGAACACATCGTTCAGACTTCAATTTTGGTGGGAATATTAGCTTATCAGAATCCAGTTCAGAAATCTGACTCCTTCTGGAGAAGAGGATTCAGCCGTACAAAGTATGACTCACACAAGTAAGTCAGCAAAATCTTCCAAAGTATGTGGGTTATGCACAATACTATGTATGCAGAAAATTCACCTAAGTTCAATAGGGCAATAAGTAGCTTCTGACATGCAAAAAGGTCAACTGAGTTGGGACCTGTGCTTCATATGGATCAGCACCATGTCAGTCCACAGACTAAAAGGTTACTTTTAGTACATGTCTTTCATGTAACTTAGATGTCTGTTTAAAAATATTCCCTCTATAGAGCTGCATTTTCAGTGCAAAGTACACATGGAGTACCAAGACATCAAGAGGAATCGCACTTAGGAGGGGTGCTGGAAAGTTAACTGGAAGACAGCAAAACAGATTACAAACCACAAAGTTGTTAGAGCATAAGCAACCCTATACACACAACCCCACACATATAGCTAAGTATATAGCACACATAGCTATAAAGGAAGCTTTTATAATGTCAGTGCTGATGGCATTCTGAAAAAAAAACTTGGTTGTAAATTAAACTAGCTTATATCTTCTGTATTTTATGAATCTTTAAACTGTATGCTTTTTAAGACATTCAGTTACGTTTACTAAATAAGAGAAAAATTATTAAAATAGCTCTAAATCACATTTCTAAGACAGAAAGGAGAAATTTTCATAGCCTAGGTTAAACAAGGATCAAAAATTTTATTAGAAGAATGATCATAACACCACAAAATCTTGTTCAACTACATTGCTTTTTGCCTTTATCTTTAAGAAAGGAACTCAAGAAAGATGATGAAGATTTCAAAAATTCCAGAGGGTTAATTAACCTTTCCTAGGTGGGAAAAAAAATTCCAGGGCAATTAATTAACCTTTTCGACGTAAGACAGTCCTACTGATTCCTCTTTTTAACCTTCTTGGAAATGCTATTTTGTTTTCACGTCAAATAGAACAGAACTTCTTGAAAGATCTCAAATAAGTAATGAAGTAAGGCGGGGTGGGGCTCTTGTCTGTTTTCTTAAGCTTTTTCCAAAACATAAGGTTTACACTCAGACTGTCTTACCACTCCACAAGCTTCTCCCAACTGACAGTTTTCACCAATTCAAATGAGCAGAAACCTTACAAGTCTAAACTGTATCAGATCTTTGCAGTAGCCAAAAGAGAAATACATTAGCATTTGGCAGCCATGGCATACACACATACACAATCAATCAAGTATTTCTATAGTGAAGGTAAATACCATCAAACTTTACAAGGTAAAGCCTTTGGTTTTTGTACTCCTCTCTCGTCCCTATGCATTATTTTAAGAAAGAATCACAGCTACAGATACCCTTATCATGTGTTCGCAGAAGAGAGAGGTCACATCCTGCAAAACAACACAGACGCTCTGAGATAACAGAATGGCCACTTACTTATCCCTATGTCATATTTTTATCTTGATTGCTCAACTACAGAAAAGTTGCTTTCTTCTGCCAACTTCAAAGAGGTTTAAATTGTCATAGTCGAGATCTAAAACTATTCAAATAGTCTAAGGTGAGGTGGGAAAAGCCAACTGGAATATAAAACTGTGCTGCTGTGTAAGACGCGCACTTTATCTGTTGCGCTGTTACACTGCACTGGTATAGCACACCACACCAGTATTTTTCTACTAAACTCAAAAACACTCCCAAAAGAAGTTGCAAACCACCCCTATGGTACCTTTAGCATGAAGGACTGCCCCAATGAGCTTTTAAGACTCAGAGCATCCCTCACTATTTAATGGAAACAGAAACATGCAAAATGCAAAACAAAATTAAAAAGAATATTCAAATATTCTTCCCAAACTACTACCGTATTTCTGGCTATAGAGAGACATCTGTAAGGCACAACTACTGCTGGCAGCAGTGACTGTTACGCTCTCTATGTACATTTGCTTTGTAATATCTGGCACTGGTGGTACTCATGGTTACTTGGAGGTTGAGAGAAGAAGAGAAAGAGCTAGAACAAGAGATCCAAAATGCATGTTAGAGCTTGTAACATTAATAAATCAACACTGAAACACCAAGGTTAATGAGATCCTATCAGCATTAATTTTAATTTTATTTTTATTTGCTATGGTTTCAGATCAATACAGAAACTGCAGCCCACCTATCTCGGTCTATATAGTGCTTCTCAAACAGGCCACAAATGTATCATTACTTAGTATATGGATGCATCTGTGATTCTCTCCACACACACACACAGACCCACATGCCCACACAGTCAGGATACTTCAGAATATAAAAATAAGTACAAACTCTGCATAAAGACAAATATGACTGCACTACACACTGTCAGCTTCTCACCTGTTTTTAAGAAGTGCTTTTAACTCCTCTAAGTGATTGAGCCATCTTTACCATTCTAAAGGCACTTCTCCATCAGCATTTTTCTTAACATTAAGTGGATTTTTCTGACAACGCTTCTGTGTGAGGCCTGCAGGTCTCCTCCAACTCACTAATTAAAAATTTAAATATCATGTTCATACACTCACTTTCAGCTTATTCCAATTTGCACTTTCCAGTAGTTATCAAGTGGGCAACATCGTGATCTAATTACACAGAAACAGAAGAAAAGGAAAAGGCTGAACAATTGTTATTACTCCCAGCAGCCTCATCCAGGCTGTAACCTCACAGTATTTAACAGATAAGCCTTGCTACAATACACTTGACATTTACATTTTCAAACGTATGTTCTATCTAACTGCCCTCACAATATTGGTTTAATTAAGATACAGGACATTAACGACCAGAATCACTTCACTAAAAAGGTGTATGTTAAATAGTCCTATAACTAATATAATATAATTGAGCTCTGTCACTTGGAAAACCAGTTTCAGTAGAAAAAAAATCAATATTCCCTCTCTTCACAATGTTTTCCATTTCACTCTGTGCAACCAAAGTAGATTGAACAGTACCAGAAATGCATAGCAAATACAGTCAACAGTACCAGAGGAACATAAAGAAAAGACGGAGATTTAAGAATTATTTTAGAGCAGTTGGCTTATTAATAATGATTCAACATCTAACGTGGCATTTAATCAAGGTTTAAAGCATTTAACACTCCCAGTGAACAAAGAAGTTACTGAACACCATTATCAATATGAAGAAAAAGCAACACTCATATCCATTAAGCACAAAGAAAGGCAAACATGACAAAAACGAAGAGAAACTAAAGGTCAACACTATAGGATGGAAATCAAAATGCAAAGCATGCATTCCAATCATTCCTTCTGCTTTAGGTGCTGAAATCATGCTCTGCAGCAAATGGCTCAAATCACAGGGTCATATTACCAATCATAAATCGTCTTTACAATGAAAAATACATACAAGAAGAAAATGTACAAGTTATTATTCCATTTTCCATGTCATAAGGAACTTTTCAGCAAACTTAATAGGTTTACCACTCTGCTAGATAAGTGGGTTAACAAAAGAAACATACATACCATAACAACGAAAAAAAAAACCAAAACAGCAACAATGATATGTTTTATAAACAAAGATTGGTTTTCCTCAAAGACAATGTGTAAAAATGTCCCAAAAACACAGAGTGAATGAAATAACTCTCTTTGACAGTAAAAGACGTATGTGTTTTTTATAGAGGCGTAGATCACTGACTTCGTTAGAGAAAATGCTCCCCAAATATCACTGGTACACAAGCCACCTCAGACTGGTGCATTGGCCGATAATGACAGCAAATTAGCGCACTTGAAACAAGCTCCATTTGTGAACCAACACATCCATTAGAGAAAAAGAAAAAAGATGGTACATGCTAATGGGAGGTTCTCTAGCACAAATACAAGATTTTGGGGCTCAAGTCGGGCAATATCTTTGCCCGACAAAACATATCCTCCTACATTCAAATATTACAATACTTTCTCCCAGTTATACAATCTCTGCATAGGAAACATTCATTAAAATCTATTAAATCTTTCCTAAATTTCCTGAACACCTTAGAATCTTTCCACCTTAAATACTGATTGATTTGATTTCTAATCTTCAGCAAGAGAGAGGAACATAGTCTCTATACACAAATTTCCTGCTGCACAGTGTCTCCTGAGCTCTCATTAATGGACCCTTCTCTTCATTCCTAAAATTCTGACACAGATCTCCGTGTACCACCCACCACTCACCTTCCAGAGGAATTCCTAAAAATTATGACTCTAAAAATTCCTACCTTCTGATTTTGCACAAGGAAAAGCCCTCAAAAAATCATTATCAAAACCACTCCAGAAGTCAGAATTAGAATTAAATTATGGCTTTACTATACATGAGCATTCCAGTCATAAGAAATTACACACATACACTGACAACAAGTATTAACTTTTAGAAACTCAGACCAAGTAAAATCAAATGCATATCAAAATCTCATTCAGTTATATTAAAAATGCTCCTGCAACTCATTTATCACTCATTTTCTACCAAAAACTGAATTCTGTACCTGATGTTGAGCAACTTAGATTTTTTTGAAGGGCAGCAGGAAGAGAGTCAACAAGAGGTGAGCAAGATACCTACTTCCTAGAGCTATGAAATAAAAACAAAACACCTAATTTGGGGTGGTTGAAGGTCCAAATAGATAGCAAGGTGAGTAATGGCACTTAAGAACAGCAGCCATCATTCACAGGTCAATCAAACCTTTACCTGCACCTTAGCAAGCAGGTAAACAAGGTAATCTGTTAACAGCCAGCTCCATTTTCATCAATACAGCATGTCAATCCCATCTTCTTCCTATTATCCAACCAACGTGCAATACAGGATCTCAGTATCTGGTGTCAAATGCTGTAAAACGATGCAAACAGACTGTGACAAACACTGCAAAAAAGACATGCTCTGCTCTGCAGCATGATGGTAGCAGGCAGAGGTTTGGACACCACACTCTGATCTTATAAAATGCTGTTGCTGTTGGGAAATCACACACACAGAGACAAAGATTTTTTCCAACCTAAATGATACTAAGGTATTGAGTCCAACTGTAAATCTAACACTGCCAAGCCCGCCACTAAACCATGTTCCTAAGCACCACATCTATAAGCCTTTTAAATACCTCCAGGGATGGAGACTCAACCACGTTCCTAGGCAACCTGTTCTAATGCTTGATAACCCTCTGTTGGGACTCTCCTCAGAAGTGGAATACAGAAATGCAGACAAAGTCAGAAGAAAATTAGAGTTTCCAACTTGGTTCCCTCTTGGTTTTACTCTAGAGAATATTTTCAGTTCTGCTTCTCCATGTCTGTGTCTTACCTGATACAGAGACTTTCCCTTGAGAATTTCTCTTATTAACATATGTAGGAGGTTTTGTATCTTCTACTGGGAATTCATTGAGAACACAACTTTTAAGTGAAATTTTATTAGTAGTTAGTGACATGGTTGGATATAATCCTGGATTGCTCTCATACATAACCTGAACAACCTAAAATAGCTCTCTACTGAAAAATATTCAGAAATTATCTCAAGATACTTAACAGATAAAATACACTGCGTTTTATCAGTCAAAGGGTTAGGTTATGGTCTGCTTTCTGCAGAGAATGTTAGTAATTTGCAATTTAGCTCCATTTTAATTTGGAAAAAAATGTCAATATTAAGTAACACTATGAAAAAATAATTACTATGATTTGTAACTCTTATTTCTTTTCTAAAAGGCAATTGCCCTCCTGCACTGGGAGGATCAAACCACTACAAACACTGAAAAACTTTGGATCTCTGAATCCAAAGTCGCCGAGCAAGTAGCAAGGAGTCAACTGAACTGATAAGCAAGAAACTAACTAAAATTCAGTTGAAAAGGAACGCTTGCTGCTAAGCGTAAAGATAATTTGCATACTTGCAGAATTGAAGAGTGAAAAGAAGAAATCTCACATTTTACCCCAAACATTTCCAACCAGCCACAGAAAGGATCATGTTAGCCTATGGGCACAATTAGACTGGTGCAGGCAAGTGAGTTACAACTCAATAGATGAACCATTTTCACCCACCAAGCTCATACCCCTTGCCTTCTATAAACATCTTAATTCACCATAAGGTGGTAAATAAGAATGCATGTTTTACTTTGCCGTTGTAATGGGCTGTCTATTCTCACAATAGCAGTACACCCTCCCCATCTCCCTACAGCCTCTCCTCCGTGCTGTTTCTTTCAGGAAAGCATTGCCTCCTTACCATTTCCAGATTGCTTGGTTGACTTGATAGCATTTTGATAAGCTTATTAAATATGCTGGAAAAGCATATATTTCCTCCTGTGAGTCTGGAATAGACTTACTATCTTTTCAAGAGATTTAAATATTTCATAACACTGAGGTCTACCACTCTCATTAACACACAAACCATTGCATGGCAGGTCGTTGATGACTGACCCCATTTTATCTTCCTTACTTAATATTGAATTCATCCTCCTATATCCCAAAGAAGAAGGAATTGGGTTAAAATTAAAAGCTGAATAAAGTGCATTATAATCATATATTTTCTAAATATTATTTTGTAGTAAGAAACTAAAGGACTGAAAATTGCAGAACACAAATGCTGGCATATTTTGACCATGAAGAGGGCTGTGAGAAGTGAAAGGAAACCAGCTGTACAGACTAGGAAAGCAATGCACTAAAAGGAATGTAACAAAGCCTGTTTCATAATGTGAAATAGCGTTCCAACACAAAAATATAAAAGGGATTTTGTTAGTGCAATGTGAAGATACAACAGAAATATAAAACAACACAGATCACAGTTCCAGTATCTTCAGTTCTCCTCATGACCCACACCTAATCTAAAAAGAAGCTACAGGAGACAGTAATGGCACCATAAAGTTAAAGCATTAGAGATATGATTTCCCATTTAGTTCTGTGCAAAGATCACAATTAAAAAAAGAATAAAAAAAAAAGCTTTGCCCCACATTTTCCAGTAACTCCAAAGGATGTATTACAATATTAAGTTATTGTGATGTTTTGGAGGTCATTTTATCTTCCATTTGAAAATTACTTTAAGTATACAACAAATTCGGAGAAGGCTACAGTTTAAAGATATATATCTAAGTCTACAGGGACTAGAACAATTCACTCATTAGCAACACGTAATATGCTTTAATAAATTATATTACTTGAGTCTAATTTTTATTGAAATCATAGTGAAAACTAAACAGAGAATTAAATTATTTTCTGCATATTCCGAATTACCATTTTATTTGCCTGTTACTCGGCTGACATTGCTATAGTTATAGGAATTACTGTCTATTGTTTTATTGTATAAATTAGTTGTAAGCATTTTACAGCTTTACAGAAACGCTCTGTTGTGAAGATTTTACTTTTAACCCGATTTCTTGTTCTTCGGGATGTAAGAGGATGAGTTCAGTGTAAAGTAAGGAAGATAAAGCAGGGTCACACATCAGTGACCTACCATATAACGGTTTGTGTGTTAATGAGAGTGGTAAGACCTTATGAAATATTTACATCTCTTGAAAAGATACTAAAGTCTATTCCAGACTCACAGGAGGAAATATATGCTTTTCCAGCATATTTAGTAAGTGTAATAATTGGAGTGCTTAGAAGTTAGGGTGATAAAAAGCTACATTTATCTTTTCTGGTGCATTAGTGTACAATTAAAGCTGGCCTAAAAATAAGCCAAGTCACTCATAGCTGAAAAGATCAAAAATTTTGTAACTTCAGTGACTAAGTTTATTTTTAGGCTCGTCTTAAAAAGACCAAGAATTCCACTAGATTAGAGAAAATATAACTGCCATTGGTAGACAAACAGACACATTTTCTTGAACTGAACATTAAGGCTGGGAATTTATTAAAAAATATTTTAAATAGATCATGAAATAATCTCCAATTTATGTTACTTGTTGATAAAAGGCAATCCCTCGATAAATTCCAACAACAGTATAACTTTCTTTCTGAGGGAGTACAAACAAATTAGACCTCTCATACTTTGAAATCATTTTTAAGGAATTTATATTTTACTCTACATTTTCTCACCATATGTAACAAAAGAAAATACATGTTTATGTGTGTGTAAACATGCTACTGCTAAAACAAACTTGCAATGAATTAACATAATCAGTAGAGAAACTCAATTTTCTCCCCTGCATGTGCAGGTGAATACCCAGAACAGACTGATAACTCCCATTGCAAATGTGGCTACGTGTTTCTAAGCAACCTTGCTCCATCATCTTCTGTGACAAAAACAAGAGTTTGAACTGCAGTCTGATAGAGCTTTGAATACTAATGACTAACCAAAATAAAAGGCTTCTTATCATTGATTTCGGAATGTAACAAAGCAAGCACAATTACAAAAAAAATCAGTTGTATTACCTTAAACTGAAAATTCAAACATTTAAATTTATCTTCAGTAACTATGTAAGAAATAAGAATGCAGATTTCAAACAACCAAATTGAGTAAATCTTTTTCTCATATGTACCTCTTCTGCAGCACAAAATACCCACAAACTCCATTCACAAAACTGGAAAGAACACAATCAAAGATGGCAACACTTCTTGGCCAGAGAATTTACTTTAATCCTGTTATCCCTTCTGAATAGCCAACCCACAACTCACATCAGCAGAAAATTAGTTGCTTTGACCTCACCAGCCAGATGCATCATGCATCACCACACAATAGTACTAGAAATGGAAATGCTGAAAGGAGCACACTGCTATTTTACAGTAAAAAAAAAAAAAAAAAAAAAATAGCTTGAAGTTACAGAATGGTTACTTATTTTCAGAAATTTCATTTTGACAGACTGGCAGGGACTACAAAGTACAGAAATCTGCTTATTCCTTGTTCATCCATTTGGAATTTTGTGTAATAGATAAGAAAATCTGAGGGAGGGGGGTGCTGGGGAGGAAAGGCATTAGTGTTTTACAATCATATGTTGTGTGACTGGGGGGAGGATTTCACATACCAATTCTCAGTACAACAACTCAATTTACTATTCAACTAAACCAAACCTCATTCTTTAGAAGAGCATTAATTATAATTGCTTAGGCACTAAAACTGTCTCCCAAGAACGGGAATATTTTTCCAGAAAATAAAGCAAGCTTTGACAGTTGCCTGCTTACGAGAAATTAGAAGAAATTATGACTACTGGCAAAGCCTCTCAGACTAAATAAGATGCATTAATTATTAATATTTTGTCTTTTAAGGACAAAATCTGTGCTTAACTGTACCTAAGTTACAGCGTCCTCTCTACTACTGCAATTTGTCCAAGACAAAATGAAAACAAATTTCAAACCATCACTTTCTAGAAAGAAATCTGAAACAAACCTTCTCCTAGATATAGAAAGCAGTAAGTCCAAGACAAGAATATGAAAATCAAGGTCAGTGCTTGCGCTGTGGTACCAACTCCACACAATGGGCTGACGATTGCTTGGCACCACCAAATACACGGCTAAGAGTAACATCATCTTCATTAGGGCAAGTGTGAATAAATTGAAATGTGAACCTCCACATATTTAGCTTTTATTTTCTTTATTCACTGACATAATTCAGAAAATTATGAAATTGAAGTATCTCCTAAAGCAAGCACACATCTTGCATGCGGTGTTCCTGTGACTTCCATCCAGTCACACCTTTCATATTTCAGGAATAGAAAACAAAAGTTGATGAATCCTCTTGTCTCTGCTGGCATAACACACCCTCCAGCCAAAAGGAAAAAGAAAACCAGATGCAAATCCCCATTTTGCATTGGTGGTTTTACTTGTGAGGTGTTGACCGTAATTCAGTATATGATGGCCTTAGTGGATGGCAGTGTAAAGTCAGTAAGATAAGTACTGACCACAATCATATGTGGAAAAAATGCTCAAGTCCTAAAGTTTTTAAGGAGCTTGACTATATCATACATTTATCTATACACTGGCTGATCTCAAGAAGAGGGGGAAAAGTTAATATAAATTTATTTAGCTTTAAAATGTTAAAAAGCAATTATTAAAAAAATCAATTGTGATTTTATTTCAATACTATAATGAACAAATCTGACATTTTTTCAAAGCCAAAAATAATTTTTTTTCCCCTTCCCACAAATTCCCTTCAGTCCTCTCTGTCTAATATAATCTTGATGATGTGAACGTTTCTATGTTAACCTTGCAGACCTAGTCTTTGCATCTGGCTGCATCCCAGGCACTCTTAGCCAACACACCAAATACATGAAGCATATGATTTGTTGAAATCACAGATGTCACGTTACAGCTTTTTTTAGAGGCTTTGCTTTTGTCCAATTGACATATTAAAAGAAAGGATTTAAGAACAGCCACAAAAGAGCTAAAATGCATTTTGCACACATGAGATTTGCCAATGGCCTGAAAAATTCAGCTTACTATATTATACAAACATAACAGACATCTTCCTAACACCATCAAGTTGCTTTTTTTGAAAGATATAATAGATTTTTACCAGTTAGCTGAGATTACAGTGTGTTTTCCACAGCAATATGTGGGACAACAAAGCACTCTGCTGATGTAAGAATATGAAAACATCATTTCAAATGTATGGCAAATTGAAAATGAGAAAGCTCTGGAAGAAGCTTGTATGTGTATTTTCACTTTAAAAAAATGCATACAAAAGACTTAAACACATTAAAAGTTTTTCTTCTACCACAGTATCAAGTAAATAGTAAATCAAAATACTGCATGAAATACTTTATAAGAACACAGGGCATAAATACCAGCAATCTATGAAGATGTTCCTTTACAGCTGTTATTTTTTTGCAACATTACCTAGAGATCGATATCTAACTTATCATATTGATCTACTGTCCAAAATTGAAAGCAATACAGACTAGACAGAGGGAGGATGCATAATGAAATGATAAACTGTGAAATCACAACCTCATTACCATTTTGTCATTCTCTTCCCACACGGCACATAATTGCCCTGACAGTAATGGCCAAGTAGCCAAGAACCTGACACTAAGGGTGCAGTGAGGACTCCTGGTTTATAAGAGTGAAAGAACAAACTAGCGGCTAGGCTTCTAAAACATTTCTTTTCCCATAAAACATCTAATGAAGCCATCTCTAGGAGAAGACTTAGCTAATAAAATCCTAAATCATTCTCTTGGCTCCAACAGAGGTCACTTGAAAGGTTCTCAGCATCTCTCAGAATAGTTCTACTTCTACAAAAGCTGTCACCTTTGACAAAGGGATGCTAAGAAGCATGAATAAAACAAGTATGTTAGAATTTGAAGTGAGATAGATAACTTCTAATGGTTCTAAATAACCCATTTAAAATAATAATAATAATACTGATGTAATGAAAGTTTTTGATGTACATCAGCCCTTCCCCAAGCGTGAAGCAAAATCTAGGCTTTTAATAGAATGTAGAACATTGCACAAGCATAAATAATCCTCACATCTCATTTTAAATTTCTATATATAATAAAGCGGGGATTCTTTCCATTAGGCAAATTTCATCTCGTAACACTTCATTAGTCCAAATAACAAACACATTATGCAAGAGCACACAAAAAATCTCAAAAACAATAAAAACTTTCCTGGAAGGTTTTTTTACTTTTCCGCACTAAAAGAACACAACCTGCGATCCCTTCTGCCACACCACAGGAACACACATTTACGCCACCATTTCTCTTTGCTGAGGTCCAATTGTTGTTCTGTCCACAATTTGCAGAGCTCTTGGACATAATTACACCTCACAGGAAAAATTATTTTAGAAATCACATTTCAAGTCCTCTCTTCCTTGCCTTGCTCTGACTCACTATAGACAGCAAGCAAGATAGGATTAACCAAAGAGGCTCGACTTTATCTTGCAGTTAGGAGATAATCACCAATTATTGCTTCAGAGAAATCTGATTTAACCTTACTGCAAAAGAAGAATTGTACGATGGGGAGAGAAAGGGGGAAAGAGACGTTAAGATTTTGATAAAACAAACTGATTTTCCACTAAGAAAATCAAATTTTATACTTGAAGCACTCTCTCCTGATTAATACCATTGTATTTGCTAAAGAAATTCTAAACTTAATCGAGTTACTGATGAATTGGGGGGTTTAACCAATTCACTGCTAGCACCCATTTCTCTTTATCTAAGTATTTATACAATAAAAATAATAATAAATGGTCATCACCATGAAAGCCAAGTGCCTTACAAATTCTAAAAGGAATGTAATAAATGACTTCTTTCTCTCACTGAAAGCCTTGCCTAAAGTGATTTTCTCTATTATTAGAGGTATACACCATAAATAAGAAATAACAAACCAATTTGCACTGTCTGGTAAGAAATATCTTGTTTCACAGTATAATTCTTTTCAATTAAAAATCACTATATCATTAGTTGTATTTAAATTTGACATTTACTTTCATTGTGAAGAAAAAAGGAAAAACAAGCAATATTTAGGGTATTTTGGCATCTGTTCTTCCTAAGATTTAAATGTAAATAAATGAATGAAGGTTTAGAGGGAGGTTTACAGATAACAATTCAAAGCCAGTTTTTCCAGATAAGCATAGCTGCTTTGGAAAGTTACCTTCAGAGAAGTTATGGATACCACAAGCCTGGGGAAACAGAGAAGCTGTGGACGCCCCATCATTGGAATTATTCAAAGTCAAATTCGATGGGGCTTTCAGCAACCTGATCTAGTGAACATTGTCCCTGTCCAGGGCAGGGAGCTGGAACTAGATGAACTTTAAAGTCCTTTCCAATCCAAACCATTCTATGACTTCATGATTTTGTTCTATGACAACAGATTTAAAACATCTATGACAACGAGAGCCTTTCAAAACCACTGGTTGTTAAGAATGATTACGGAAGCTTACCACTCCAGCAATGACAGAAAGAGCAGCTCAACACTGTCCATCTACACCCGAGGGCAGAAATTTGGGTCAGGAAAGAAAAATAACAGCACATGTTAAAACTTTTATTAAAGTATATAAAAGTTCTACTGTCCATAAGGATGTCCACTTTATCATCTCCATGTTTACAAAGGTGTTTTCTAATGGTGGACTTCGCTATCCAAAAATAATCCTCCCAGACATGACTGTTAGATATATTTATCACCAATCAAACATTGGACTAACATTGCCTCAGAATCAAAACCAGTATTATACCTTAAAAACAAGGGAAAAATAAGCAGCATGCTGTAAAAGAGAGTGTGTCAGAAATAATGAGATTCCAAAGGTATACCTTTAACTCTACGCTGTTCTGATGCAATACATATTTGTCAAATTACAGTGAAATAAGTAAATAGCAGCAGATTCAATGATGGAATGAGTTGGGAGAATACATATGTGGCAAAAATTATCTTCCAGTTCTAAAATAGGCTTTAATATACCACTGAATGTACTAATATGCATACAAGGTACAAAACCCCATTATCATTTTAACCAGATACGTAATTCCTATTTATGATACACAATGTTGTGTATCATCTGTAATCACCAATTTAGATTATAAAAAACCTGAAGCAGTGGAACCAATAAAACATAGAATAGCTTAGAGCTATTATAAAACATTAATTCTATTCTCAAAGCTAAATTACATTTTGCAATTTCTATCAATGGGTTTGAATGGAACCTTGAAATGATTAATGTTTTATCAGAGATAGCACAGACAGTGAACACAGAGGCTGCAATTTAGAACTTAATGCTGGTACTGTGTTAGTGACCAAGCAAAAGCTGATAGACCTATCACCAGTCCCAGCACTGTTGAGCAAAACAGACTGCAAAAGTAAACATGGATTTGTAATTACATCTGCAAGCTAACAGGCTCAATATTTGGTGATCAGCTACAATTCTGTAAGAGCCCCAGTACACCTGGGCCAGGAAAAAAATCACTTGTAATTGGTATCAGCATAATTGAAATGTATGCTTTTAATTTGGGTATCTGAACCAAGGCTTCCTCTGCTGTCAGATGAACTTTTGGAAAAGGTAACTCAGAGCTCTCTTAGGCAGTGTTCTCCATTTACTATGTACTCAGACAGCCAATGCAAGAATAAAAAAATTATTAAGGCAAATATTGTGACTATTTCTGTTATTGTTCCCTATTGAAGAGTGAGACTGCACAGAGGAGAATGTCAGATCTTTCTCTCCAGACACCTGCTACAACAAGGTGAACAAGGTCATGTATTAACCTAAAATCACCGGTTAATCTTTTCCTGAAGGAAAAGAAACAAAAATAAAGCGATCTCTAGATTTTATCATTAATTTCTCATTCAAGAAACTTGTGTCTATACTACCTGTGTACAAATAGCTCTTCAAAATCAGTAGTAAATTTTCTCTCCCCATGGATGACTTCTTTACATGGAAGTACATTGTTTATTTTTGTGTTCACCTAAAACTGCCATAAATTAGTTGTGCTGTGTTTTCAGTAAAATTCTTATTTTTTCTCCCCTCAATGGAATTAGAGATTAAACCTTGTTACTTCTCTAAAACAAAAAGTGAATTGTTCTCAAAAAAAGGATTTCATTCATAGTGCAAAAGAACTTGATATGAAAAAAAAAATAATTAAGAAAGAGAATAATCATGGAAATCATCTTCCCCTTCAAAAGAACACTATACCTGCGTTGATCTTCCTACTTCTACAATTCCTTCTCCAAAGTACTACTTAACAAACCTTACAGGGGAACAGGGTAGAGGAAATAGTACCTATGAAGTAGCACCATGAAGTTAGGTTTGACTGCGTTAATTAATAGCAAGTTTGACTAATTGCTATCACAAAGTGGTGAGAAAAGTTGGATTTTCATTCCTTTGCATTTTCTAATCTGAGATAGATCTTCTTTAAGTGCTTTAGTCAGATGTGAATTATATTTTAATCAAACAGGTGTTCATGTTTTGCTATGAGACACTTTTTTGAAAGCCTCTCTTTAGCCCTTGTAAAGTGCCAGCACAACTCAAAACCAATAAAACGGAGGAGGTATACTACTAGATTCCTTCTGATCACCAAGCCCTTCCCAGACCAAGAGGCTGTATCTGAAATGTTCTTGGTGCAACTAGACATTTCTATTCAATCAGACAAGGGTCAAAAATGTATTGTAAAAGGATTATGAGAAAAAATAATTCTTTGTGATTCACTGCTTTGTTAGCCAAGTCCTTGGCTAACAGCCATCCCCTCAAAAATTATTTAGATAAGAAAAAAAGTCTACCATTTTCTGTAATTGTAGAGGGCTTAAAAGATGTACAGTACCAGGAATCTGAGAGTTTGCCTGTCTTCCATTACAGCAAAATTAATAGATAAACCAAAGATTCATAAATTATTATTTCCATCTATATTTGCTAGCTTGACTAAGGTTATCACTCCAAATAGAGAAATGGGAGGAGAATAAAATAACACCATGGCAAATCAAAAAGTTTTGTGAAAGATTCATTTCATTTAACTTTTTAGTATTGTTTATTCCCATTGGTCCCATCTTTTTCCTTCTGTCACTACACAGTTTCCTTCCCTAGTCAAACATACATCCAGACTGCCAGCACACATTCCTTTCTACCCTTGTTCCAGCACATTTGTTGTTTCAGAGTCACTCGGTAGGATAAAGGGACATGAGTCAGTGTATTTCAGCCCCAAACCAGGCCTTCCATTGCCCACTGTCCACACCTGATGTCCTGTATTGCTAAAACTGGCCTGTTGTCTCCAGCTTAAATAAATATCTGGACAACAGAGCTGTTGGTAAAACCTGACACCCTTCATTCCCCTTTGCTCAGACTCAAATTTTTAAGCTTAATTTACTGGGAACAATTCCCAGAAAGCGTATTTACAATAAAAAAACACGTATTTTTTTTCTCTCAATATGTAATTTTGTGTGTTTGGTCTCTTTGTTTTTAACCTTCTACAAGGAGACTGAAGTCTTTATCACAGTTTGCCTCTTTGCACTTCCTAGGTTTCTTCACTTGCTTCCTTAGCCTATTCTCTAGGCCAGAAGGACTGACAGCAAGTTGAGAGCATCTCTGAAGGGAACAGCAAAAATCAATTCATGACTGAAATAGAAAACTCCTGTCAGTTCACAGACGACTTTTATAAATAAACAGCAACCACCTCTGACAACTAGAATTCCTCTTCGGGTCATAAAAATCAAAGCCTAACCAACAGATAGCACAGACTTTTGGTTTCAGCATTATGACAACTTTTGTAAAACACCTTGTTGCAGTTCATCCCAGTATGTCTTATCTAGCTATTAAACAGCTACAGCGCGTTTGGCAGACTAAGCCTTTCCAACTTACCCGAGTCACATTAATTTTAAAGTAATAAACCGAAGTAGAAAAAGTCACAATTTTTTTGTTCAGGAAATAAAACTGCCCTCAGTAATAGTCAATCCATATAGATTACTTAGTGGAAATCTAACTGTAACCTCATTTTACTGCATCTCAAAGGAAGACTTCAGCTTCAAAAGGAAATCAGCTGCCAAGAAACACTAAGTCTGATAGTTTATGTAAGAATTTGAGAGACAACACCTTAATTTAGAATATGCACATCTATATGTATGTGTATATATACAGGTACAGAAAATATAAATGTACACACCATATAAGCACTATAATCATGTACTTAAAGATGAAGAGGAAACTATGTAACATATGTAGAAACAGTAATATATAAAAGAGGTTTCATTGTACACACATTTGTATAGCTCAGTTAAGGCTGTTCTCGCAATAACAAAGATTTCAAAAGCCCCAAAGGAAACAGACAGTATGAGTTCAAACACAAGGCAAAAAGTAACAATTAGAAAAAATAATTCATACAATACACTTAAGGACAAGGAGTAAGGAAATGATAAGGTTTTTTCCATCCAATTTTATAAAAAGGAAGTGGAATAAAGACACTTGTAGTGCCAAAAAGTTAAATAGATGTATGAAAAACATCAGTAACTCAATGGTCGTAGCAGGATGTTGGAAAACAGTTATTTTTTTCTTCCTCCCCACTATTAGAACTCAGCAATAATATGTAACAAGTCCTCAGTCAAATTATTATTTCGACTGGTAATACCATATCTTCCTGACGATTCAAAATGTACATAAGGTTGAGCTAAGAAGAGTTTCAGATGCATCTCTCAACTATTTGGTCTTCTTCAGTGAGGAGAAAACGGAAAAAAAGAAGTGTTCTATTTTCCAATAAGGTGGCTTTACTCCCTTCCTCTTCAAAATCCTCAACAACTAACTATACACAATATTAGCAACACCTATACAAGCCTGGAAGCCTGGGAAAGTGCCAAGAAGGATCAGTTTCCTATTGCAATCATCTCATCCCGCTCAAACTCAGACTCAGCAAAGCATTTATTACTTAAGGTTAAATTTCAGTTTAAATAGTTGCAATGAAACGATTGTAACTGTTCCCTGTCCAAGTTCCTTACGGAACTGTGTTAACATGGAGGAAAACACATATTTTATGAATACAGAAAAATGCAGAAGTCTTCTTTTAAAAAAAGAAGACAGCAGGAGTATGATGAGCATGGGAACTGCCCATCCACTGGGTGTGTCCTCCAAAAGCATCCACCATTACTTAAAAAAAAAAAGGTACAGAATGACCCAAGTGTCAGATAATAATACTAAACTATGGTTATAAAGTTCACAGTCACATTAATTTGAGCAAAACTAAAGTTGCTAAGACTTAATATCATATATTTTAATTCTATTTAGTTGGGAAAGTAACAATGCCTCACTTATGGTTGGATAAATAATATTCATTGCACACTTGCTTAGAAAAGGCAATTTTTCTGATAATGTGTGGTTGTAGGTTGAACAAATTATGTTTTTTACCAAAGTAATGAGTTTTTTCTTTCCATCTTGTACTGCGCTGTCTTTCAGTTATGTGATGCACACCTCTAACACACACAATGGTTCAGGAATGAGCACAGAACAAAAATTTGCCCCTATTTAGAGCTCTGCTAATGACACTGCAGCATTTGAGGCACAAACAATTTAGAACAACTCTTCTCCTTCAAAGTCAGACACAAAATTTTGACCACTTCCAGAGATCGTATGAAGCTGCTCACTCCCAAGGAGAAGAGCTGGGACATGTGGCAGGTACAGTACTCTCTGACACACAGCATTACATTTGTGTACAGACATCAAAGAAATGACTCATTTTCGAAGTTTCTGTTATCTCTTTCCAGCCCTGAGAAAAGCAAAAAATATACGGTATTTCTTAATATGACTGGTTAAAAAGAAATTCAATTTTTGTATTTTTAATTTTGATGATGCTTTTGTAAAAAAAAAAAAAAAAAGGTAATATTTTCTGAGATAATATATTAAGGAAATACACTTTCATTGCCCAGACTCCAGTGACACAGTCAGAGGGCTGTATCTCTGCCTGTCTGAGGCTGCAAGCAGAGGTATTCACAGAGACCTGGGAGCCACCCTGCACCCACACCTGAGCCCAGCCTCCCAGGTTGGCAGCACTGCAAGGAGCTGGTCAGAATTCAGCTCAGAAATGCCTCCCCCAAGTGGAAGAACAGGACTCCTAACCAATTTTTTGCTCATAGGTCACTCAAAGATTGCACAGCGAGTGATGTAGGGCTGGAGCCCACAGAGCAGGACCTGATCCTACAGGCAATGCCTAAGGCACTGCACCAGTGACAGTCAGGCCAGCCTGCGATGGGTGAGGAAAGACCTCTGACACTGCTAGTCAGAGCATCCTTGCTTTCATCCATTTATTTGCTTGACTCAATATTATCTGAAAGCACACTTGAATTTAATTTCCTTCAGTTTTAACAAGCACATCTTCTAAAAGAAAATCACATTTAGAAAAAGCCCACTGTATCTGGTGCTCACAGACAAGATCTCAGCTGAGCGCACAAGACGGCTCTATTCATGACACCACGGCTTCTTCCCCACAACATCAATACAATCTCCCTGCATGTGTTTGATACACTCCCAGCCCCAGCACGGCTCCCACCAAACGTGTGCAAGGTCAATAAACCACCTTTTCTAACTAATATCCTGCCCAGGAAGGAAGTTGCAGGGCGGCAGAGTCCTTGTGAGCAAAGCACCCACCCAGCCAGTGTATGTAAAGATCTTCTCAAGCATACTCCATTATCGCTGAGGGGCATGAGGATGGAAGTGCAGACACCCAGCAAAGCAGTATCCAACAAAAGCAACGGTCAAGAGTCGGAAACAAGAGCAGCAGAGAGAAAAGACACCCAAAAAAACATCCTGTATAATGGGCAGAAATCCACTCACATGCTTAAATATTTTGTGCTTTTGTATGGTTGCCAAGGTTGCATTCCTTTTTCTTTATTGAAAGAATATTTACGCTTATTAATATCTAGTTGTTAGAATACACAGCAGAATATTCTGGAATATAGATTTAGGCCCCTACACAAAACAACGAAAATACACATGCCTCAAAATGTTTTGGTCCATTAAGTCTCAAAGAAAAGCATTTGTACAATCCCCTCTAGATAAAAAGTCAAAGATAACATGTGAAAGAAGTCAAGTTAAAACCTGTCAATTCACTCTGAGAAAGCTGAAACAGAGGAGATTCTCTTATTACACATTGTATTATTTTCTTCCTCTGAGTTGTAAAGACCTGTCAAAGCAATTTTATTTGTTAGTAATACTTTAGTATAAATTACCTACCACATATTTAAAACATATATAAACACACAAGTTAAGTTTTCCATGAATCTCTACTGTTCCAGATTTTTTTAGCATTAATGTCTCACACAATAGACAGATGCACGAGCCATTTTTCTACTGCTGTACAACCTCAAATATAATAAGTCTTTATGGCCTGAAATATGAGCTTTTAACAACATCTGTGCAGTTAGAAAATATAACTCAGCTTCCTAATCACTGTAGGGAATAAGGGTCTTTTGAAAAGTACTACCTATTGTAAATACATATTAGTGGCACAATGTTAAAATGATTATACTTTTATTTAATTACAATGCACTCTACATGGCAGTTCATGTAGCCTAGATCACAATTAATCTTGATTAGTGAAACCTGCAGCATAGTATTGCTCAGAGTAATCAGGATGATTACAAAACATACGATCTTTATGTTTCTGTTTTGTCTCCACAGCAGTTACCAGATACTTATCAATTTTCTATCCCGGAAGAAAGTTTAGACAGAATGGCAACACGGGAACCAGCTAACATGAATGCATTTCACTTTGGCTGCAGAAAACCCATGAAGAACACAGATATATCTTCCAGGGGTTTTGGCATTTATGTCTTCTGAAAAATCAAGTTTGAAACAGTTAAATATTTCAGAATAAATCCTCTGCTAATATGAACACAAGCAAAAATACTATGATCAGCTAACTGCCACAAACTACCTGGAACCTACAGAAATTGATTATTTTGTACAGCAAGTTTTAGTACCATGTTTGATTTAGATTATAAACTTTCCCTTAAGGATCACCAGTTTATTAGTGGTATATTCATTTTATTTGGCTTTTTTGCCAAGCACAGCAGACACTTCTACTAATAATGGCTCAAACTGATGCTCATGACAACAGGACAGAAAAAAAGACAGAACTCTTTTCAAAGGAGAGGAACGGAGGGCAGAAAGGGGACTGGGTAATAAAAGGCCCTGGGCAAGAAGAGAAAGGAACTAGTACCAGACAGATAAAAGAATTGAGACAAAAGCAAGGCAAGATGGAAGAGGCTAGAACCGAGCAAGTGAAATATATGCAATTGAGTAGAAGGGGCAGAAAAGTCTTCACCAGACAATACTCATGCCCTCCCACAGTCAGTAAATGAAAATATTTCTTTTATGTACAGCACTGGTTAAATATGTGGATTATCACCTGCTTAGCTATACGCAAGGTAAGACTGAGGGTAATACCCTACTTCTAGTTGTTACAGCAGTAGCAGAGGTTTAGGCAGGAGAACTAAACTCTCAATAACCAGCTGAAGTCAAAAGCCATCTGCAGTTTGCATTTCACAGCTACAAGAACCTACATCCAAGGAGGTAAAGACTTATAAACTACTATATGGAAATTAAAAATGTACATATAAAGCTTAAATTCTAGCGTAGCTTCATGGGCAGTGCGTCATTTGGATACTTAATTATTATTTTAATCATATATTGTAACTTAACATTCTAAATGAGCAATTGGGGATTATTTACAAATGCAGGTAGAAACTTTTGAGACCGTGTGAAGAAGGGAAACAAATTATAAAATCAGTAGCGAAAGACTAATTGTGCCAAAGTCAGGTGTACATACAAATCTATACATACACATCATGTATTATGAAAGAGAAGTAGAAATACCTGTTCTTGAAATCAGAGAATAGATATTGAATGATCTATATTCCTTTGTGCCTACATTCTAAATTACTTTCGTGAGCAATATTTCCTCCAAGAACAATTTATATCCTAGACGTGAAATGCACCAATAACATTAGGCATTATTTTGAAGCATTGTCTGACAATAAAACATTATCAAAAGTACTTTCTTTCATGCCCTTACCTGAACCTCAGAACCTTCAGTAGGACATTTCTGCATTTATGATCTAATCAGTGGGGTCAACAAGAGTCACTGATCATGAAATGGAAAGGTACATTCCAGCAGTTATATAATGACACCTTAACGCCGCTTCTCATTAATCAATTGCTGCCATTAGCAAGGCACTGAAGAAGGAAGAGTTGCAATGACTCTGCAATTAGGCAGCTAACTGCAACCATCACTACGGAAAAAGCCAAACACATAAGGAAATGGGGAAAGAATTAAAAATCATAGAAAAACAATTACTCCACAGATGTTCAATAAAGACAGAATTAAGTCCCAAGCAGCCTGGTAACTTAAAGCAGTGTAACTGTGTAAGCAATTTCAAGTTCTTCAAGAAACTACTGTACTGGTGTCACTGCTAGTAATATGAAACAGATGTTAAATAGTTTACAAATACATGCATTATACATTATGTGCATTCCCTGACATTTCATTTGTATAAATTTATCCAGTCCCGGTATGTTATTTAGCTTTGCTTCATTCTTAAGAGCTATTTTGACTTGCATCATACCATGAAGAACAGTTTTATCCACGTTGTAAAAACAATGTGTAAATATAAATTCTTGCAGTGAAACAACTGTTCCATTAGATGATATAGTCCAAGTGTGTGCATAGCAAAAAAGAAAACAAAATATAGAATTGAATAGCTTTTTTGCTAATTATCATTTTGTTAATCCTCATTAATCTGAAAGTTAGTAAATTAATTCATGTTATTTACATAATTACAGTAAAAACTCCTCTGACCACGAACTTCATTTCTGTAAAGTGCTGATCTCGTCAACTGTACTCTATAAATGATAATGGCTGAGCTTGACTATGAACAGTGACATTAGAACTCTTCTGGGAATATAAATATCACAGTCAGTATAGTACACCTTAAATATTGCAAAAAACAACACCTCCAGAAAGCAGCCACTTCATGGATTTTTTACAAATCTCAGTAACCTCTGTAGTAATACAGAAGGCTTCTCTTTCCTAGCAGTTAAGCTACCATTTCTCAACTTCAGCCTGCACAACCTCCTATCAATAAACTAGGAACCAATGTAAAAACTGCAGCTGAAATATGTGATATTGTCAGAGACAGCATGACAGCCATTCTCCACACTATCTGTTAAGTAGTTGTACAGCAAGCACACACAGTCAGGCACTTAGGACTAATACTGCTATTACCACAGCTCCCAGTTTTCTAAACTAAGAAATTTCATAATGGATGTTTTGAAAGAAAGTTTTCTTCACATCAAACTTCGATTCAAGATCTGCAAACACCCACAGAAGCATTCCTTGCCTTACGTGCTTTGTAACAGAGTGCAGCCAAACAGAAACTGCAACAGAAGCACTCACTTTTAATATTATCTGATCCACACTGCTAAAAAGTCATGTTGGTCCAGGACGCAGCATGCGGGACTGCTGCTCATATACCTCTTATGCTGCTCCCCATATTACTTTCCTGCTGCTGCTCATCTGATCGCACAGTACATTTTAGCTCCTATTGAGTTGCAGCGTTATTATCCCATGGGATCTCCCAGCTGTCGCAGCAGACCAGTGGCAAATTCAAGTCATGATTCGTGTGCTGACTACCATCAAGAACTGATTAATGGCATAAACAATTGCACCCCCTGATCAAGACTAAAACTTCTCTGATCCTTCATAATTGGATCATTTACTCTCTTTTGTTTACTCTTGAAATATGAAAATAAGAAGCTGTTCCAACTCACATTGTTTATACGCCTCCTCAGATACATACAGTACTGATCAATAATTTTTCAATTTAAACTATACCAGACTGAAATAATTCTTCTTAGTGATGTCAGTGCTTCTGAACAAAGGTAGTAAAGATGAAATGTGATTTCTAGAAAACCAGATCCTCATCCAGTATCAGCTATAAAGATTCCAGCTGAATATATATAAGGAATATCCAAAATGTCCCAAATCCCTAGTAAAGAAAAGCTGCTCCTCTCTCCAAGTAGCAGTACTTTTAAGTACAACTTCCCATGTGTCCTGTGTTCTTCTATGTGTTAATGAAAGATCCCATGGAAAGATATCAGTTTTCATCCTGATACATTAAGGCAAAACCTAATGCTTTTCTCACATTCTTAAAAGAATACCTAACCTCTTCCCAGGGGTGGAATTTTGCTGCTTCATTATTTTTGCCAGCTTCTGAACTGAAAGACGTTCCCTCTTGTTCATGTGGCTGGGTGGGAAAGGCACACAGCCAAGTGAAATGAAAATATATCCACACCCTGTTCAAAATAAACAAGCCATAACATGGAAAAAAAAAAAAAGGAGGTGGGGGAGGTTGCAGAACACATCCAGAAAACTAATAATTTTCTTGTTAAATTAAGATTGTGTCAAGATCAATATAATGCCTTCTAAAAATGGAAGCTATAAATAGAAAGTAGAAAGTTATTAATAAATCTTATATTGTTGAAAAAAAAAGGATGGCCCAACATCCAAGCAAAACTGGCACTAACAAGTGCTGGAACATCAAGAAGTTTGGAGTTTGATTTGCAGATCTGATCCTTGGCATCCATATTAGTTCAAACACTCATGAGCAGCAGTGAGGCTAGCTGGGTTAGCATTGAAACACGTAAGTCCCTACATGATTTCTTCTACTAGCCAGGAGACTAACAGAAGTAATAATATCCTAAAGAGCAGTAATAATGCAAATGAAAGGAGTTTCTAAAGTGCTCGGCTGACCTTTCATTAGTCCTCCAGTTGTAAACCTATAATAAAAATATTTTATTACCTGATCAGGTTACTCTGAAAATACATATCACAAAAGGCCAGATGGTACCAAATAATGGTACCAAATAATGGTACTAGAGGAATGAAAAAATTACAGATTCTTAAGAATAGGAAGAAACATGCGTGTATTTAATGTTCAGCATCTCAGGTGACTCATAAATCTTAGTATTAAGCCATCTGCTCAGCTCTCATCTCCACTAATTTAGTCCTTATGTTGAATTATGCTCCTCAGTTATTTTTGTAAACACCTCCAAACTGTGGTATCACTCCTGCTGTATGCGTTTCCCCGCCTGGCGGAGATGCCACAGGACACGTGGCTACCGCTGTGCCTCAGCAGAATCAAAGGAGAAACAGGAATCCCCACCTTCTGCTGAAGGTTCACAGATGTGGGTCCCACCAAGGCTAGGGAGATGGTCTATTACGTTAATGTCACTAACGGCTTCAAGACCCCAGGATCCAGCAGAAGTTCAGTAGTCAACTCATTACTGCCAAAAGTTTGTGATGCCATACAGTCACACTTATGACATTTGATTACCGGAGCCAGCAGGAGAAAAAAATAAATCTGGTTGCAAATATGTTAGCTCATTTAAAACATCCATTTAGCACTACCAAACACACCAGGAGTATACACATTTTGTAGCCTGACAGATACTTTTATAAATTGTCTAGCCTTTTCAAAGAAAATGATTCTTTGTCACAAAGGATTTCATTGTTTGGTTTTTTTTTAAGAGAACACTGGCATAGTATAACACCATGGCTCAAGCCAGCCTAGATGCTGAGCTATTTATTATTTTAGTTTAAATTTGACATTAATCACTCAGTAACACCAGCCAATTTTCCTTGTAGAGTAAGTGTTTTTCAGGAGAACCTCCACTTCTTTGTTACAATTGTTTCGAAAGCTTCAAGACACATGCAGTACGGTAAAAAACCTCAGAAGAGAAAGTAAGAGAAGCCAAATAAAGAAATAAAATCATTGACTTCACCACTGAGAAAATTAGTTTCAGCAGATAAAGACTGTGCTCTGCAGAAAGACATTCCTCCTTTGCTCAGCTTAGCCGATTCCAAATTTTCACAGTGGCCTTGCCTCGATTAAATTTACAATCAAGCAATCTTATCTTTCAAATAAAGAAATTGGATTAGTGACACTCTGAGCTGGGAACCAGAGTTTCACAAACCTACCCAATTTATACAAAAATTTATGCCAATTCTGTCCAAAGTAGCTTACTACATCCAAAACTTCCATCAGAAGACTATTTCAGAAAAGATCATAATTGGCTAAAAAGCATAAACTGAGACACTGCTTGCAAACTGCCACAAAACCCTCATATATACATACAAATACACAAAGACACACTTCCAAAAGAACAGCAACAAAAACGATACTTGTTTGTGTAAGGACTATACCTAAGTGCTTGGAGCTTAACTTGCTTCCAAGTTGAGTACCTACATCTGAAACGCTGTATAAGGCACTGAATGGTAACACCAATGTGGAGCTTAACCTACAAAGAACTAAAACCAAACTGACCTAAGGTTTAGGAGCAGGTCTCCAGAGAGGCTGCCCCTTTTACCTCTCCTAAGAACTGGACAATATTTCTTCTTAAGCAAGGTTATTGCTGGGAAGAAACATGAAGGTCTGCATAGATCTCACATACTCTATTCTTTTGCATATTAAATATTAATATGTGGAGGGTCACAAAGAGCCAAAATGTCAATAACTAATCAAAATAGAAATAAAATTAAATATTCAATTTAGTGTTCACTACTACGTCAATACATTGCATACCACAGGCCACTAAATGCATTATTTTGAATGAAACATTCCGTGGTAGACAACGGGAATTAAGGAAGGAAGCATAGGGATTAAGCCTCCCTCATTTGGAAACTGTTTCATTATCTTGTCCAATGGCACTTCATATGAATCCTGGGCAGAACCTGGACACTGAAAACTTGGAGTGCTGGGGTTCTTTTTATCTTCATAATCTATTTTTAAGCAAAGTGAGACTAAATGAGTAACACTAACAATGAATTACTCTCTGCAAGGAGAAAGAGAGGAGGAGAATGGGATTAGGAACAACTTTTCATGTACTAGTGCAAAGAGCAGTAGCTGGAAGCCACTGGACACCTCCCTGTGTTTTGAAGTACATAGCTATCACAGAATTTCAAAGTTGTTTGTTACTTATATATTTATCTTCAAAATATGGATATGACCAGACAACACTCCAGAAGTGTACCAGAGCATTAATAGTTATAAGAAATACATTTCAATAAGGTATTAACAAACTGCTTTTCTATAAAACACATTCATACCTTGTATATGTCTAATACATACACAATAGGTATTAGTTCTAATAAGCTATTTACCACCAGTATTGTGTATTAACCATTTTCCATTTATTTTCCCAACAGTAGGTGTTAAAATAATATTCCTGCCACAATGTTCTCATCCACACCTTTGCATGAAAAGGTTAAACTAATATGATCTCTCATCAGCCTTATGGGGAAAAACCCAACACTGGGGCCACTTTCCGTAAATACAGCACAAGTCGGAGGGGCTCTCTTTTGTTTTCCAAAATCAGGATTCAGATCAGAGAACTGATACAAGAAGTTGGGGATGAGTTGGCAATTTCTCTTTTACTATTTGAAAATGTTCTCATAATTGACAAATACTGAAAGGTAGTGACTGAAAGGAGCACCTTGTGTGCATGAGCCTCTCATGCTGTGGAGGTAAGCCTTGCTCAGACTGCATGACAAGCTGTTGCCTCTTTAGAATCCTTCTGCCCTTTTATTTTAACAGAGAACTAAGGTTCTTTAATGAAAAAGCACTTGCCTTTTCATATTCAAGATCCCCAAGTCAGCTTATCATACGTGCACACTTATCTCCTCTTGGAGGTGATACCAACATTTGCTTTGGGCTGGGGGGCAGTGGGACCCTGCCATCAGGGCCTCGACCCAAGTGGGCTTCTTCTAACTGCAGGTTGTGCCTGGATTCCTGAGTCCCTGTCAAAGCCTGAGCCACAGATCTTTGTCCTGTGTGACAGACTGACCTCTTTGCCACCCATCCCCATCCCAGATGCTTCTTTGGGAGTGAGGCATATTCAAAAGATTTCACCCCGGCATGGAAGAGAAGCACACAAATGCCGCTGACCACTATGCGTCCTTCCAGCCCCCAACCTTGGGGAGGTTTTTTGACTTTCAGGACATGGTAGCATAAATCATGACTAAACTGGATTAACAACTGAAAAGACACAGGACCATACAAAAGCATGTAACTAACAACACCGTTCTCATTTCTGGCAACTGCCAAAATTGGTTCTTTCCAAAGCCACAAATACATGCATGATTTATTGCAAGGTGCACAACGCTGGGTTTCCAGTTAACTTCGCCTCAGTGCAACCACAAAAGCCATTTGCAAACTGACAAAGGGACAGCCTAAAATGATAATACACATTTGAAGAAGGCTCTATTTGCTGTTTTAACAAGAGATCCCTCCTAGTGCAAACTTCACAAGCATCATTTCCACCATGCAGTGCCCTTGCTTAAATGAACTATTACTTCCTGTATTTTCCTGAATGAAATTTGAGCTCTTTCTTGTTCCATCCAAACACCTAGCAACAATCTAACTCCACCTGCTTTTCTCCACTAATCAATTTCCAGAGTCTCCCATGCCTATGCAGAGATAGATCTTCAGCAGATGCAAAATTGCAAACATCTGTTGGCACTATTTCCATAATAAGATTACACAAGCCCTTGAAGAAGAGAGATCAAGTAAAAAATTCTGAAAGACTCATTAATTTCCTGGTTAACTGAAATCGGAAGTTGTCTTTAGAAGACGGGTGACTTTTAGGATTTCTCCTGAGGACTACTTTTCAGGGTTACAACCAGCAACCGGTAGCAGGAAAACAAAAAGCTTTAAAGCAGCATTTCTCAGAAGCTCTATGGCTGCTCTAGTTCATTTGAAAATGGAAAAACTTTCTCAAACAGCAGATGATAAGCACTGATACTGATCCCTCCAACATAAAGGCAGGATAAGAGGTACACAGTCCATGGGAGGAAACAGCAGCAAAATGTTATTTTGCTGCCATATAGATTAAAAACTTACTGTGATGACAAAGGGAACCAGATATAATGTACAGAGTTTAGAAAATAGGTGGAGATCACAGCTGTCTTCTATGTTAGAAGATACTTGGCTTGTACCAAATAAAAGCAGCAACACAAGGGATCCAGGTAGGAAAAACAGTTGGGATATGACAGTAATGTCAGATAACTGAAGCTGTTACATCAGATTCAGCTATAACAGATAGGATTAATACACATAGGAAGAAAGGTGTCCTGCTCCTTGGCAGCTGTGCCCTTTACCAAAGAGATCACAATGTTGCACACGCAGGAGCACGCAGCACATCTCTGCAAGGTGACTTCTACAATGGTAGTGCAGAACATGGATTCTTAATTGTCTCTGGAGGAATAAACTTCTGTTTCACATAAAAAGTAGTTGCAGGAGATCAATGTTGCTTTTAGAACAGCAAATGCAATGCAGTTAGAAACTAATTCAGTCACTGAATTATGAAAGAAAAAATATTTCTATGTTTGCTCTAGCAAGGCACAAAACAAACAGGAAAGACACACTCTTTTTACTTCATTTTGTGGCCTTTAAGTGCAGGAGAAGAAGACTCCAGGAACGTATAAGAGCACGGACACACTTTTGGAGAAAGGGAGGAGGGACACATTTTGGAGTGAGGAGGAGATATTTGGAAAAATCTTGATAAGTATTAACCAACATGATGAAATTCTGGGTACATGCCACATTTCTTAAGGCTACTCAAGTTACCTTGAACTTCCTCATACAATCGCCTCCACTTTCTACTTCCACGTAAAAGACCTTTCTTGAAATTCATACTGTTTCATTTCAAAGCTAATGCAGGCACAAGAATTTCATAGTCATAATATTAATACTTTCAGTACTACATTTTGCTAAGTAGCATTCAAATGTCTCAATCACAAACTTACAGTGACCTCTGCTGAACAGTTAGTGCATCTTCCACGCAGATCGAAACGGAGCTACACTGCCAAACCCAGCGCTTGCAAATCAGATGCATTTTGAAAAGAATGTCACCATTTCAGCTCCAAAACCCAGAGCTCTATTTGATATTAAACAGATAAAATTTTATGCAGAATAACAAGAAGAATCTTTTGACAATCCAAAACAAACAGATAAGCGTTGGACCAAAGTTTTATATGTCACTTTGTGAGCTATCTAGTGTTATTTGCTATACCTAGTAATTTCAACAATTCACTACAGAATTACACTTATTCCAGTAAATTAAACAACAGGCTGCTTGTGCTCCCGAAGTCTAAAGAATGACTGTGCTGATAGCAGCACAGGATACAATACAACAAAAAAACCATGGATTTCATAAAATAAGAAATTAAGAAATCTCTGTCCAGAATACTTTAAGACTATAGCAAATATTTCTATTTCTCAAAATCCCTTTTCTAGACTAGGTGTATTTGTCCAGACCAGCCTTGCCAACACCAGGCTGCTGCTTCTCTCCAGCTGTGAGCTCCAGCAGAGCAGGGTGAGCCAAGAGCTTCCCTGGGCATCCCTGGCATCAGCCAGAGCTCCACACTGCACACATTGACCATGGGACGAGGACCACCTCTCCCACTTTCTCCCTGCACAGTCTCCCACACTGCATCTTACGTGGGAGAAACCCAAGCACAACTCCAAGCCACAGCTCTTTCTGTCCAGGGACAAGCGATAAAAAGACCAAGTACAAAAAAAATTAAGAACTCTTCAAATTGCTTCTGGTCTCTGAGGCTGGGTAGGAGCAATATCATTTCTGCCCCTTCTCCCTCCATAGCTCCCATTTTCTCCCCATCCCCAGGCACAGCAGCTATCTTCTCCTGCTGAAAGGTTTTGTTACTGCACCTCTTTCATATGAAATATGGAGGAGAATGTGTATACAGAGATACAACGCGTTTAATTCAAAGCCAGCCAAATTAAATGCATTAAAAATACTCTTCCATCTAAAATAATGTTTAATACTTGTTTATGCACTTACAAACTTTTAAATTTAAATATGATTTTCAAATTGACAATTTCCTCCTTTAGAAATCTGCACCTGAACTGTCGATGGATTTAGACCTTTGGATAGTGCAAAAGTTTGCAGACACAATATATCAAGAGAGTTTAAGTAAGGCTACAACATACATAAGGACAGAGGAGATCTGCCCTAGTGAATACATTACAAGTAACTATGAAAATATGGATATATAAATACATTTACACACATACATACACGTACAGAACTGCCTGTACATTCACAGAGCATTCCTAAATGATAATTGAGGCTTTTATTTGACAAACCAATACAAAACCTAATACCATTTTTATAAGTCATTTATGAACGCATTGATGACTTTGTCATCAACAGCCGGTTTACAAAACAAACAGTATTTTGTACTCTATAGTCATCACAGCTCAGAATTTCTTTTGTGCCGTTAGAGGACATTAAAAACTAGGACACTTTCCCCAGTGAGTGTTCCCAGCTGAACATGGCCCATCAGGTGGCAAGGAGTCGATGGCCCACATTTCCTCCCTGTCCTTGGCATGACAGGTAACTGCACTTCTGAATGCAGAACAGGAAGGAAGAGTTTCTGCCACCAGAAAAACAAACACATTTTTATTTATCACTGTTTACCAATACCAAGTTTTTAACAGCACTTACAAGAGCCATTCAATCCAAATGTGCCCCTCCACTTCTCACCTTGATTTTACTTGAACAATAGCCAGTTAAATACACCATATTAAAGCTTGAGACCAATATAAATACCTTAATATTTAAGCCTCTATATTGTTTTCAAGTTTATATGCATGAAACTGGACTGTTAAAACTCCATCTCAAATGACATTACATGCCACGTTACCAAGCAAGGAATTTGCATATTGTGCCACCAAACACTAATCCTTTCCTGACAGACTTTCAAATTACTCCGTTCATTTAGATACAACAGCTCCCAAGGCCATGCTACGATATAACAGCTTCTAGACATCACCTCTTTTGTGCCCTAGAGCTCTAAGCCATGAAGACTCATTGGACTCTGGCTTTTATTACTTGACATAGTCTAACAAAGTTTCTTTTTACGGCTAGAATTAAACTTTTTATTTTAATCTTAAATACTACAATAATTTTGAGGTTAGCAATAGAGCGATGGCTGAAGCAGTCCTAAGTTGCAGAAGAGATACAAACTGACACATTTCAAAACAGGTTTTTGCTTAAACCACAAATGTTTCAATTTTCAGAGACAGATTCTCATGCAGTATCAAGAGAATGATGCTCTCATAATCAACTTTCACCTTAAACAAATCCCAAAGATTTTTAAAAGGTAACCTCTTGAATTTTCAGTAGTCACATCAGGGTCTTTGAACGTTAAAGGAGAGCAGAACTGAGGCTTTCATGATGTAGCTCAGAATTAAAGGATAAATTTAACTTTCATATTATAAGGAGAACTAAGGCTCTAAGTCAACAGACAGCAAGTTCCTCCCATTATTTCTGTACAGACCCTTGGCAAGCTTTGCAACTCTGACACTCCCACATCTACATACAAGGTTGTGGTAGCAAAACAAGCCTTAATGTATCCTATTGTGTCCATTTAAGAATACTCGTATAATATAAAATGATATCATACACAGTTAGTATGTATATCATATGCAATTCTGCACTTGCTGACTCAATCAAAAGATGGTAACTTACACATATCTTATGGTATTTTACAGTGACTATAAAACCACAACATGATTTTCATATTTTTATGGCTCTAAATAAAATTCAGATTTGATTTGAATGAGTGAAAGTGATGTTCCCACAGGAAAATGCATCTTTAGTTTTTACAGCATTCCATAACATACAATATGTACAGAGCTTTTATTTAGCTTCACAAACATGTTTTGACATCATAAAATTTCCTGTCTTTGGCAGTTCTGAGTGACTGGAATTAACTTTTTTACTTGGAATTAACACAGTAACTTTACCAGATGGTATCAGAGTTACAGTTGATTAGATCAATGACAATAATGCCACCAAGTCTGAGCATCTGACCTTGGCAAAACAAATACTGCAATATTTACAGAAAAACAGGCAGACAAATCTGTAAAAAATCGCTGTTGGTAAATTGTATGAACACAGAGCTCCTCATTAAAAAAATATATTACCAGAGAAACTGAATGTTATCTTGTCACCTATTCTATAAAGATGCCTGCATTCTGAAAAATACTGTTAATACGCACTCCAGTCAGCATTCATTTGCATGTATGTTCTAATTTTCTCTTTTATAGGTTCATTTTGAGATTTCACAGGTACTTAGATAATTGAAATTTTATATAGCACAGTAAGCAGAATGTAGGTCATGCACAGACTTTAACATTTTTATAAACCAAAATTACAACCAGGTAGTATACATGCATCTTTTTATTTATTGCAAATAGTTAAAAACCATACTTCATTAATGTATTTTTACCCTAAAGCTTTTTTCAATGTCCACATAGTTTAATTTTGAGATGCAATTGGGAAATTCTTTAGTTTTCTTCTCTGTACCTCAGGGCTTTACTGCACAAGGCAACATATTCTAATATGGTTAAATGCTACTGATGTTGCAAAATGTTATTCCTTATTGGAAATGGTCATTAATATTGTTTCATACCTCAGAGAGTACAGTAGTAATTTGGTAATAAAACACACTATTATCATCTTCTTCTAATAACTTCAACGTGTAGTAATCCTAGGGCCCTAAGTGTGTTAAGGAATATTATTAGAACAAGCACATTCTGGTCATTATTTAGATGGGAACATTTCCCAAGTCTCTCATACCTCATTCAGTAATTGCATGCTCCTGCTATAATTAAATTTGCCCATTTTAAATTGTCCATAATATGGTAGGGTTCACTTTCTGGTCCCATGGGACACATCATCAACTCCATTTTGGGCACAACATACTTTTTAATGATGTATTTTAAATTGTTTGTTTTTATTTAAGTGACTGTCTAGAATAATAACTTGAAACATCCTGATTTAGATAAAACAATTTAAAGTGCGGGAAGTGAAAAAAGCAGCAGTAGCTTTCTAAACAAGAGTGAAGTGTCTCGCCTCTCATTTGAAGTGACTTTACCTATTCACTCAGCAGTAAAAGTACTGTCTTCCAGGGAAAGATACTGCTTTGAGATTAGCAGCATTTACTGGAGACAGTCAGATTTATAAGAGCATAAATGCTGTCTCCCTACCACAGCTACGTGCACAAAGCCACCACCCACTTCACTCCCTTAAATTCAGACCAAGATACTTAGTAAAGCAAAATAAAACCTGAGTGAATTTCTTAAATTAAGAAAAATAGAAAGGCTGCAGTGCAGTGCATTTAAAAAAAATCTCACCGTGTCCAAGTGTAAACTGTTAACTGTGAATAAAAATTTGAAAATGTATGTACTTGAAAATGTATATTTGCAAAACTGGTATCATTTAACAGTATTAATATCAGTAATTGCAGGGTTTGATCAGTCTATAAGGCATCTAGTCCGAGCTAGAAGAAGAGCACCAGAGGGAAGCTCAGTGCTTCCACATCCCAGCTGAAAATAAGCATTAAGCCATTTTCATCTCATCTAAATAAATGTCCACATGCAAGTCATATAACAGATCTGCACAGGATTTTGTGCACAAATAAACTGTGAAACTTGCACACATCAGACAAATCGCGGGAAACCCATAAGCAAACTGTATCCAGACAAACCTAACAAGCGAGACAGCTCAACTGCTTGGCACCTTCAGCAGAACTGCATAACATGAGCCAAGGATACAAATTACCAGAAAATCAAAACTCCCAAAGAATGGCATATGGGTTCACTAGCTTTTGGGATACTGTAAGTAAAAGGAGTGCACTTCTATTTAGAAAAATAATAATGCCTAAAGTATATAACAAGGCATTATGAAATATACACTGCATGACAGCATAAATCTGTGAAATATATAAAATGCTGTAAAAGAAGTAAAACTCTAGAAGGAAGACACCTCAACAGTAAATATTGTGCTTAATGGAACAAAATTTATTGAAATGAGAGTTGAACTATTCCTCGTGTCTCTCTAGAAGCCCCTCTCATGTTTTGAAATGCACAGAAAGAAAAGATGCAGCAGAAATACTTGTATTTTGCAGTACATCTCTGCTACATGGTAGATAACAAGAACATTCCAAGGCTCAACTAAACTACTAAAAGATTGTGATATTTTCTTCAGTTCCTTGTCAACAACAAGAAAGCAAAAGCATTCAAAAGCAAAAAGAAATTCCAGGATAAACATGGTATCAAAACAAGGACACCTTTTATAATCGGAGAAGCCCATCTTGTATACAAACAGGAACCACTGTGTTCAAAAAATTTAAAGTATTACGGAGGAGAGTGTAGTCCAGCACTCAAAAGTCCCTATACATCTGGCATATCCTGCACACTGTTAATATATTGTGCATTCTGACTTACAGCTGACACTTGATACTCACTCAAATAAAACTGAGTTACCAAGAGCATGTCTTCATGTTTACACACGTGTGGATGAACAAAAGCTGAACAGAAATCCCCAAATACAACACTTACACAAACATCTGAACATTTCCGTCTTTCTGTGATGTATTACTGTACAGCTGCAGGGGAATGTACCTTCTCACACCACCATATCAAGTGTTTATTTTTAAACTTTCACAAGTCTGCACCTTTAATAGTTTGCACAATGCTGGAATTCAAGCAATAAACTTATACTTGATGACAGCCATGCTCCTGTACCATGCTGTTCTGCAGACAACTAATTTGGGAATAAAGCAGTATTTTTCTTTTTAAATTGGATGATTAATGAGATATACATGCTATGGAATTATCTTTACAATGAAACTTATCACCCCAAATCATTCAGAATTAACAGTCTTGTAAAAATTATAAAAATTCTAAGACTTTTTTAAATTCAGATTCAAAACACATTCAAAACAAATTCATCCATCTGCTCTTTCTCCAATTATTAGAATCAATGGAGAAGTAGAAAGAAGCAATTTAGAAATTATTAAAGGATATTGAGCCTGCACTGGAAAGTCTCTAGGAGTCCACAGATTAAGTAGGTGGAAGGGCCTATCCTGTAGCAGTATCTTCCTAAACAGAAAATAATTACCTGATTTCAATAACTTAGATCAGACTACAATATGTTGTAAAAGCTTGTAGCATTATAATATGTACTCTTTCGACAGAAGTTAATCATATTTGAATTCTCTAAGACAAAACAGATACACTAGCAATACAAATTAGCAGGTCAGATTCTCCCTAAACATAGTTTAAAAATAACAGAAAGTTTTCCCAAATAACTGGGGAAAGAATGCAACTGTCATAGTCATTTTTTTGCATTTGCAATACACATTTTATTATTTATTGAACAAACACTAAGAACTGCATGTCATAAAACTGCACCTGGAGTTATTTTATCCAATTTAATTTATAGTGACCTAGGTTACATCTTTAATTTCCTTAATTTTCGGCAATACAAACCAAAGATCAGCTCTTCACTAATTTGGTCTTCATGAGTGTAATTAAAGAGATCGAACACAAGAGGTAGCTAGTGTCTCCATGATCTTACACAGCACCCTGAAGCAGGAAAGAAAACAAAATAAGCCACCTCAACGAAATTCTCATTTTTAAAAATGAAACATGAAAATGAAATTTTCTCTGGGCTCAATACATTCATAGAGAGTGATGAGGTGGTTACTCTGTGGAAAGTACCTTATTCACTCTGAGTCATTTCATAAAAAAGCCCCAAGTCCACAAATAAATGCTTGCTTTCTTTCCCTAATAAGAAGGAAAGTCAACTGCTTCAGATGTAACTCCAGTATTTTCTTGAGCATGATTACAACTGACCCTAAATCTAGGCCCTTATTTATAAGGGTTTCATTAGGCTTTCATTAGGCCCTGAAAGCCTAATGGTATTGCTACTGCAGATATTATAATAATAAATGCACAAGTTTTCATACTTGTTTTCAGGTAAGTTAATTAAAACCTGGCACAGTTGCAGAAATAAAAACTAGAAGGGGTATGATGTGTATAACATATCAAGTAAACTGTAATTATTGCCGCTTCTTGATAAAGATGTTCAGAAAATTAATACTCCAACACAGTGCATGTAATTATTTTAATTATCCTTTAACACAATGGGAAAATCCATCAAAATCCAAAGGAATTTGGTTATTGTTATGTTCCAAAAGTGCACACCAGGAACTTCCAAATGCTTGCTAATGACAATAATGAAACACGTGGCTATGATGACCTGTACCTGTCTGTAGCTCATTCTCAAATACTTTCTCCCATTAATTACACACATGCTGAGAACAGAAAGAGAATCTTCATTACGAGCAACAGGTTTGGGCCGCAGAAGTATGAAATGGTCGTAGCAGTTCTCCACCACATGGACCACTGGCTCCCTGGCAGCCTACCCACACTCAGCTTTCAAACCAGATGCTACAGAACAGCTCCGAGTTCTGCTTATGTTCACCTGCCTGAAGTAAATACGCTGTGAAAAGGAAGGCTTTTATAAAGAACTTTCAGCCTTGTCTAAAAATACAAGCCACCTTAATTTCTTACCGAATGTTATTTAACCCCCAAAGCATGAGAAAATAATGCCCAAGATATTGCAAAAATGATATTTTGTCTTTTGTATGTTAACATCACAGGTACAGTTCCTAACTCTACCACATAGTGCTGCAGATGAATTTTGGACAAGGGATCTTGCACAAACAGTAACAGAAAAAAAGCACTCTATTCAAATTAGATGCAACATTCTCCTGCATGCATATACAGCCACACACAAGCACACATATACAAAATTCAGATCAGGATGTGGTCTCTTCAGGGTTGCATCATTAGAGCAGGCACACCCCTGCAACAGCAGGATCCCACTTTTAGGCTTACATTCCTCAAATGAATGAACAAATGAACTAAACATGAAAAGATCAAATTATGACTTACCAGTTAATATTTACCACAAAACCAGTGGTAAGAACTTTGTAATACTCTGAGTAAAAGTTATTTTCATGAACAAGCAATTTCTTCTGGAACAAATGGGAGAGAGAGAGATTTTACTCGGTGCTGCTGCAATGTGTAATACTCAGAGCCATAACTAACCAAACCTTACTGTCGTATCAGCATCCAGTTCCCACCCAGAATCTTTCAGTAATAGATCTCAAAGCATGTAATGTTTTATGCTCAAAAGCAAACTATCTATACAGAAACATTTAATGTATGGTATGCAGTGAGTTCCGCATTAGATTTTTACAGTATAAAATTTACCAAAGCATAAGAAACCATAGCTCTATATAATAGAAAAATACTGAAACATAAAAGCAGGAAAAAAATATACCATAAGTGCATATTTTGAGACAAAAACCCCATGCCGCTTAAATTTGCACAAAGTTCTTGAGAAACTTATAAAGGCAACTAAAAACTATACTTGTTCCTATGTTTATTGAAAACCAAAATAAAAGCACGATGTTAGGTTTCAACTCTCATTTCCTTTCAGGGCTCACTAACTCTACATAAAAATAATCCATTATTATTAACATTTTGAAAGGTATAAATAAGATAAACTGGCATCCCTCTCATAATTTGTAAATTTGTTGTAGTCTACATTTTTTTTTCATGTACCCATTTCCATCGCTGTTAAGAACATCTGAAGCACAAACGATCACCTGATTGTTCATTCCAATAACTTCTTTTTAAAATAACTTCAGCAGATTTAATGAAATATTTAACCTAAGCAGCTCAAAACACTTAAATTTCGACATAGCTGTACCCATTCAGTGGAAAACATAATTTTCCAGTTTAAGTGGCACCTGCGACAACTTCAGAACTACCTGTGTGAACTGCCATTCTGTTAACAGAGAGAAGCAGGTAATTCAGCTAATACTCTTACCCAGCTAACCTCGTTAAATGCTGATGTTTATTTGACAAGACAAACTGGAGCAATCCGATCCTGGAACATGCACACGTTGAATACCATTTCATTTTGGCCTGAACTAAAGCAAAACACAAGACAGGCAACCTACCAGAGAGTCAACAGAAAAGGCCCAGAGCAACAGAAGCCTTAATCCAAGACCTGTATCATCCCCCACTTAATTGCATGCTGTTAATGACAACTGTTTTATTCCATTCCCCAGTTTTGCACGGGCTCCTCGGGCTCCTTTGCCAGCGGGGACAAAGGCGAGGGAAAGGAGCAGGCAAGACAGCACGTCAAGGCCAGGCTCAGTACCAGGAAGGGGTGTGAGAGACAATCAGCCACACAGATAACAAGTGTGCTCCTACAATTTAATCATTTCTGAGAAACATGTTCACAGCACTAGGTAAGATGTCTGGAATCAGCTAGAGTCAAGGGATTTAGGCATTTAAGTGCCCAAGACATTTCTTTAAATTGGACCTTCAATAGCATCTCGACAAAAGGCTGCAGAGGCTTTCGCCAAAGCTAACTTTATGTCCACTCACTAACCTGCTCACACTCAGTCAGCGGTCGATAACTGGACAGGGGTTCCACCAAAGCCCAGCTCAGGAAGGCCAAAGTACAGCTGCTCCTCAGAGAGGATTCAGAGCAAAAACTGCCACCAGAGAGGAGATAGAGGAACTTCACACCAGCTCAAGTTAGCTTTCAGGGAGGGACATCTCAGACTGTCATGTTACCGTGCCATTTGTGAGTGCCTGAACAAGGCAAAACAGACTATCTGAAAAGGTTTTAATAGAATTTAAAAATTAATATTAAGAACTGGTTTGACTACTACAACACAAGGCATATTACAAATGCTGAGTTCAAAATGGACAGCAAGAACAGGGAGCTACTTCTCATTGATTCGCCAGTGCAATTACTGCAATAACGTGCCCTAGCCTGTTTCAGATCTTTCTAGGTTTCCTGAAAATAAAACTGAGTTACTGTACTCCTGTTTTATTATTCATTTAGTCCTCACTATAAATATCCTAGATAGAGGAGCACTCCACCTATAAGGTTATAGACAGAATACAAACAAGTGCTCATTCGGTGAATATATTTTCATGCAGCTACATCACTGAACAGTAGGAATATCTCTCTATCTTATTGATAACAATTATTACTGCAATACAAGTAGAAAAAATAATTTTAAATTGCTATGAAAAAAATCACAGTGGCAAATATTATTATAAAATTAAAAGTACTACATAAACTAGGCATTTTTATTAAAAGTATGATGAATATTGACTTATACTGGTAAACCACAAACAAGTAAAATCTTTACTCTAGAATTCAAAATCCCTAGTTACAGCCAGTTCAGAAGTACAAGTTTAGAAAAGCAGAAAGTAAAATTTACATTTTTAAAGATAAACACATTATTCACATATTCATTTATCGATGCTGATACAGGAAGTTATATGTATCTGATGTATTATTAGCAAATAGTTTTCTACAGAAAATCTACAAATAAAAGTCAGCATTACAAAGTATCAATGTGTGATGCAAAAAAAATCTATATTATCCTATGCTACTGAACACACAGATTTTTTAAAGCTCTCAACTGTAAGCACAAGATCTCAGTCCTAAGCTGTAACAGCTATCTCAAAGCTCATTACTTCATATATAAAATCAGAAATGGGAGAGAAAACCCTACAAAGCCTCAACATTTAACTGAGCTTAGTTTCATCTACCACTGTAATGCCCCTCACTCAATCTTCTGAGGATGAAACATGAAAGAAGGTGGCAGAGCCAATCTGTAGTACTCTAAAGATCTTAGGAACATCCCTCAGTTCTGCCATGTCCTGCTCCCCTCTGTAGCTTATTTACAGTTCTGTTCAAGAGCACAAGTCTCAAGCAGTCATCTCTGAAAAAAAAAAAAAAACAGCTGGTGACCTTCTACTATTGACAATAAAACCTTGGTATTTACCCTTCCCCTCTTATTTCCTACTTTTAATTTTTTTCCCTTATCTATAGACAAACTTTCTCTCTTACACCACAGCTGTTAAGTCTTCTTTAGAGCTTTTGGAGACAGACCTTGTCAATCATCTTTCAGAAATCCAACAGAAAAAAATACCAAATGGATCATCCTAATCTCACCAGAGGAACCCTCACAGATTTGTGAAATAAGATATGTTTGTTAATATAAGTCATATCTTACGAGATAGAAAACATGTCAACCCCTCCTCACAAGATTGGATTCATAAAAACGTCAGCACACTAGAAGGGCAATCAGTTGGAAAGTCTTCCTTCATGTTCGTTCCCTGCCCACTCAGTCCCCGCTCCTCCTTACAAGCAGTTTGATTGTATAACAAAATCAGAGCTGGCTGTACCACATTCCTTCTCCTCATTATCAATGTGTGTCATACCAACAATTTCTCCAAAACAGACTTGCCCACAGTCACACAGGATGCTTGTGACAGAGCCAAAACATAGACAGCCACAGGAGTGGCAAAACATTATTTTTCCCCTAGAGGTCCTCCGGCTGTTCGGCTCACATCCAGGAGAGAAATCTACCTCCTCTCCTTCAAAAACTCCTGACTTGCGATTCACTCTTAAAATTGCTTTGCTTTCTTTTTCAAAAAGGAATCACTGAACAGGCCAAGCTACTATTTGTTGAACAAAGCAGGTTACTATCTGCTGTCCCGCTGAACACTGCTGCTCTTTGAAAGGACAGTCCGATTTGCAACTTAAAATAATCTAAGGATTCATTTACTCATTTTCTCCCACATAACGCCTATTTCTGTTAACCAGAAATTCACAATAAACTGCTTCTACATAGATGAGATTCACCTTCCAAACTGAATAAAAATTATGTTTAGACTTGTAAAGTATCTACAGCTTACCACAGGTAAAACAGTGGGATTTCTGTAAATTATGCTTATATCCTGTACTGGAATTCTCTTTTGAAAAATTGTCAAAATGATTCCTTAATTTCTTTAACCATCTAATATCTTAAAACGTTTTATTTTAAAAAATTTTTGAAAGGTACTGCCTTAATTCTGTCTACACTAAAGCTTCTTGCCACATCATTTATTTACTGCTCCCAGATTTGTTCCATTAAATTAATTAATTCTGTTACAAATGTTGCTATTGATTTATCTACTGAAATGAACACACAATGAAGCAGAAGGTGAAACCAACAAAAAACAGTTGCTTTTCTTTTTCCTCCCTTACTAATTTTGTCATGGCTCCAAAAATAATTCCCATAACAGCAATAAAAAGCCATATGTATTTTCACTGCAGTCTCTCTGTAAAACCAGCTTCTCTAGCAGTAGAATTAAGAAAATAAGTAGTGACGGAAAAATGAACTTGAAAACAAATTGAAAAAAATTACTTAAAAATTCAGGCTCCATTTTAGAAATTATTATAACTAGGTTTTTTCAAAGAGGCATTGTTTTCTTCAGATTATGATTCCTATGGTGCAATTTTAGGATTACAACAGAGAAACCTGAAAAAAATTCATAAATCTCAAGATTTTTTTTTTTGGTTGATCAAAGCATGAGATACAGCTGCTATATTTTATGAGTCCAACCCAAACACCGATCTAAACAGCACGAGTGCTAAGACAAGCCAGGTCTAAATCTGCAACAGGTTTTCAATTTCAGGGTATGAGAATAATGAAGTGTTTATTAAAATGCAGCAAAATATTAACATGTTCATCTCTGCAAAGTTACCTACACGTAAATTCAGCGAGTACATCAATACCTACCTATCAACTTCAGAAGCGATTTAAAAGCAGCCCTATCCAGGCTCCTTATCACCAGGCTGTTACATTTGGAAACAATTAAGAACAGGTAAGAGCAGTTCCAAATATTTGTTTAACGTGGATTCAATACCCATATGGTATCTAAGAGGTCCTACAGAAAACTGAAGCAAATATCCTTTCTTTAAGATAAATGCTACACCTTCAGAGAAGCTAGTGAAGCACTTTCCCTCTCAATAAAAGTAAAGTGAGTGTACACATAACAGCCTACATGAAAAAGTAGTTGCTTTTCGGCAGCCATTAAAAAGGAAAGGGGTGGGGAAAACGATGAGCAGGTACATCAAGATGCTCATCCCAATCTTTGCACCACTAAGCATCATCCACCAGCTCCATAACATCTTCACAGAATAATCCTTTCAATTATTAGCAAATAGCCCACTCTTTTGCATTCAATGGCCACTCAAAAGACAGATTATCTGAATGGAGACCAGAGAGCCAAGAGACAAAGGGCGAGACAGAAGTGCCCCGCTCTGGCTGGACCCTGCTACCTACAGTCACTAACCTTTATCCTGCAACCTATTTAAACAAGGATGGCTACCTACTGAAAGCATTAAATAATTAATGGTAGAGTTTATTTGCTAACTGAATTAACACTTTATCACCTGGAAGGACTAAAGTCTCAAGGTTTTATTAATTAGTAGATGTTAGCTATTATTACGATGTATGACAGGAAAGTACAAAAAAAAAAGTTTAATTCCCTGTTCTGTAATCCAAACGTAGCTCTTCAGGTATCTAAGTACTAAAAAGAGATCTGGTTCCAAGACATTAATCTAAAGGCAACGCTCAAGTTATTTAATTCATCTGCATCAGAGTAAGTGTCTATACTCAGCCCAAGTAACTTCTGACAGAGTGTGGAAGGAGGAAGAAAAAGGAATTCATTATAGTTCAGTAAGTGAACATATTTTTACATGCACAGTGAATTGTTTGTAACGGCAAGCATCAGGAAATCACTGTCATTCTCATTCTAAGACAAGAAAATACCACACCGCCGCTCTGCAACTGTTTCCACCAATGCAAATCTATCCATGTCCACGAGCAACTGCTGATGTCTGTACTCCATTGCCTGCCCGCCAAGCAAACAGGTGCAGCAGGCTGATAGGGAAAAGATGGATGTTTCATACCTACATCTGTAATGCTAGTATTGTACTCAACTGATGCCACAATGTGAAGCACCACTGCCCGCTGTCATTCATCAATGCAGTACGACAGTGTCAAGGAAAGAAGTATGTTCTCTGTTGGCAATTTGTTTTAATGAAAATGCATTGTAACATTTAAAGTTTTCATAGCTGATTTCTATTGCTGACAGCTGACAGATTTATGACAGCTATTTTTGATGAAAAATGTGCAAGAAGAACAACAATATTCAAAAGAAAGAAATCAATATAGTCTGCTTAACATGCCAAAGTACTACTAGAGGAAGAGAAGGTAATTCAATAAAGCAAGGATTGAAGAAGAGAATCTAAAGAAGGAATATATCAAATTTACAGTATTTTAAAAATTGGAACAGTCCTTAATGAACACATTGATTTCAGGAGTGGTAGACCATGGGACACTGTGGTTCTCACAAGCATGAAGTTACAACATTTCACTTTTGAACTTGCTCTCAGTAAAGCCAGAACAAAAACAATGAAACACAAATAAATGATAGAGTCACTTCTACCTCAATTTTGTTGGGTTTTCTTTTCAGCAAACAGAAAATTCTGTGGGGTTTCCTTGGTTTTATGAGGGCTTTCTTTTGTGTTTTTTTTAAAGCATTAACACATGAACTTGAAAAAAGTGCTATGAAACTTTCCATAACTCATCTTAAAGATGATCAGCACAGAAAAGAATTAAAGAGTTTTTAAGTTTATAGTAAGTTTTTAACCAGCTATTTTAATAGATAAGGCACATGGCAGATGAAATTTCAAACCCTCATGCAAATCTTTCTCTGATCATTAGGAAGAACTGTAATCATCCTGTTCTGCACCTTTAACTTTTTTTTCCAGCTTTTGGTCATAATTTCTATCCTGTGCTTCAGAAACTGCTCAAGGAAATATTGTTCAAACTACTGTATTCCTGTAAGAAGATCTGGCTCTGCTTGAACATAAATCTGTAATGTAAGATCTTTAGCATTTTCTTAACTTTATTAATCATTTCTTGATTATATCTAATTAATTTGAAAGGGAATTTTCATAAGATTGACAACGAAATCAAGATCTTGATTTCAGTTTTAAAGTTCGACCACGAGACATCTCACTTTTCCTGACCATACTGAAAAGCAGAGTAATAAAGGCTGTGGGAGAAAAAGGAAAATTAAAGCAACTTTGAGCTTTCCCAAAGAAATTGCCATAAAAGAAAAGCTGTCAGTCACAAAAGTTGATACCATGACCACAGATGACAAGAAGCTTGTTACAGTGGAAGCATAAAATGTGACCAACACTCTCTTACTAACTTCTATTTATTTAAAATAACAGACGAACAGTCATTAATATTTACTGTACTTCAAATCAGTCAGATAATGCAATCAGCAGCCTGAAGTCAGATTAGGCAGCAGCTGGTTAGATGAATGTCATCTGTCAGGGTCTGTTCTTCCAAATGCTGCTAACACTGTCAGCGAAAATTACAGTCCACAAATGAAAAGAACCTAAGTGCTTGAATTGAAACACATATGAAACCAGACAGCTCCCACTGGATTTTCCCCATGTGCTATTACCTTCATGATCAAATCACACTTCAAATGACAAAAATTGCTGAGAAAGCAAAATACTTCTTGCTTTCTATTCGAGAATTATTCTTTGAGCCAGGGGACATATTTTTATATAATTAAAATTAATTTTCCTTCCTTTTTGTCAAGAAACATTAAAAACAACCTACTGCAAAGCAAAACACTCACTTTTTCACAGAATAACAGAAGGCAAAACTGTTGCTGTGACAAACGGCACACAAAAGTGACAAACTCATTACTTAGAAATGAGATAAACTCATTCTCAGTCAGCAGATTCTGTAACATTAAACCAAAAATTTTTCTAATTTATTAAAATGAAAGCAAAGACCATGCACTCAGAACTTCAGTAACTGTTCAAAACACATGTCAAAATATTGCATTATTTTGTACTATATAAGCAAGTTTTAAGCAATGCAAGAGTCATCATTCCACAAAAACAGTGGCAGAGCACTTTAAAAGGTACTTTCAAGTCCAGAAGGGTACTAAACCACTATTTTCTGGTTTTGCTCTAGTGCTGGGAATATACTCATTTTGAAATGAAGCATTACCAGTAGGTATGTCCAGAAAGCAATCTTTTTCTTTTTTCCCCACCTATTTTGTATTTCAGGTTTCTCCCCCCTTAGTCAGAATAGAATGGCTAAACCTAGAAAGGCATTATTGCAGCTGACAACAGTGTGTTTTGAAATGCATCATCCTCATTTTAAGTATATAATCCTGTGCAAATATAGTATATAATCCTGTAAATTAACAGTAAGAAAAATATATACAAAAGACAACAGAAGCCAGGTGGGGATTTATTTTAAAAGAGCACTTTGCTTCATTGCTCATCATGGAATGCCACCAAGAATTTTAAATAAATAATCCATGTGCAGCAGTACTGGCTGGGTGCCAGTTGGGTGCTGAGCAGGTTTGCAGACAAGGATAGGTAGATCCCTCCTGGACAGCACACAGGAGACAAGTCATGAATGTGCCCTTGTGGTGATGGAAGTTGCCTACAGACTGGGCTACAACAGCTGGCACATCCAACGATGGCCACCAGCACAGCAGCGGCTGGACCACAGGACATACAAGGAGATGACAAGAGAGCTGGGATTGTTCAGTTGTAAGAGGAGGCTAAGAGGGAAGCTTGTTGTTGTCTTCTGCAGCTTAGTGGGATGGTAGAGAGAAAACAGCTGGGATCTTCTGGGAGGTGATCAGTAGTGGGTGGAAAAGCAGTATTGACGCTAGTTGCAACACAGGGAATTCAGGTTTGGCTTCGGAAACACATTTTCACCCTGCCAGCAAACACTGAAGCAGGTGCCCTGCGAGGCTGTGCATCTCCATCCTTGGAGATGCTTGGATCCAGACTGCACAGGCCCTGGGACTACCCTTTTCCAGGCTTCATCATTCTACAATTCTGTGACTCTATTTTGTTTCTCGCTTTCCTTGTTGCTGCCTACATTCCAACAGCCGATCAAAAAGCCTCAACCAAGGCAGAGCAAGTATTTCCAGCTGTGAGAAGTCTGGTGAATACACACAGAACCTATGGTTTCAGCACACTGCATTTGGCCAAACAAAACCCAGTCTTCTGTGGGTCACCACAAGCCCTTTGAGAGCACAAGCAAGACCAAGGACCTGCTTCCTTTGCATCTCCTTCCCACTCTGCATTGGGTGCCATCATGCACTGCCAAATTAATTGCCAAATCCACCATTTCTCTCCCTTCAGCTGGCAGGGCTGGAGCCCTGACAGCCATTACCACTCAGCCTTGCTGAGGGAGATTTGTGCTCTGCCATAATATCCATGCCTCTGCCAACAGCAAAGCCGCTCCTGGCCTCCAGATTGCTCCTCACAGCAGAGACCTTTGTCTCTACCTTTTCTTCCTTGGCAGGGTCCATTTTTAATGGCAGCGTTATTTTTCAGGCTGATCAGCACACTGATCCTGCTGAGCACAACCAAAAACTCCTCCTGGAAATATCAGCACACTGGAAATCAGCAGAGGAGGGCATTAACAAACATCACCACAGTGAACACTGCTGTGGCACAATGGTTTATACTCTTGTAGGAAGGACTCTAACGCACACATCTATCATCATCTGCTCAAACAAGCCTCAGTAAGAAACGGAAAGCAGGAACTGTGGTCTCACAGTGGCCAAGCCTCCCACTACCACACAACTCTGCTTTGATTTTACTCTGCATTTAACTCAAGGCGGGCCTGCTTCACTGGCTACAACCCACCTCGCCCTGCTACAATCACAGTTTCAATAACAGTAGCTAACCACCACGGTTAGCAGATGGCCATGCTCCAGGGTGAAGGAGTTTTGATAGGCCAGGTTTCTTTCGACAACACACTGCTCTTATATCCCAGTGCTCTGATACACACATTGCATGCTTTTTCTCTTTACATGATTGTCTGGTTTTGTTTTAAAAGAAATAGGATCAGATTTTCACAATAAATCCTGAGGGTTCACACTTAAAGCTGACTTCCTTCTTCCCAGAGAGGACATTCAAGATTCCCAAGGGACTGCAAAACAAGCTCTTGCAAAAGACCGGAAGAAAATCAATAGAAGGAAAACAATCACAAATCATGGTTTTAAAAATAATGTTCAAAAATTAATTATTTGACGCTCTTCTCATCCCTAATTTTTCATTACTGCTTAGGTATCTCAATAAACTACAAATAATTTGCTTTGCTGGCATCGATGCCATGGGTTTTGCTCACCAGACCTGTCGCAGACCAGTAGCACTGCACCTGGCACATCTGCTATCCACGTTCCTTAGTAGAGTTTAATGTGACAAACCACTGCTCTCTTTGAGCAGGCCCTTCCCTCACATCCCCAACCTTACCAGCGCCGTTTTCCCTATCTAGTGTTTCCTTCTAGTAAGAAAGCAGAAAGTGTAACTTACAGGTTCTCTGATGCTTATAATAAAGAATCTGGAGCACTCCTATTAACTGAGTCTTATTTAAACACAGGGATTTGAAGGTTTTCTAACAACGCTCTCTTTGTACGTATTGTTCTGCATCTGGTATAGCGGATGGTGCATCCCACATGGTTCCGGAATTAGAGAGTTAAAAAGAAAAGGACAAAAAAAAAAGCTATTCAGCTCAATTCTGTAGCACTCCATGGAAAAAAAACAGGGATATATGGGAACAAACCACAAATCTGCAGTCTATGCAAGCTCTTTATACTCTTGTACGAGCCTGAAACTTTGCCAAGCTCCAAAAACTTGTATCCAAAACAATTTTTTTCAGGAAAAGAGATTCAGATCTTAATTAACCCACTGAGCCCCAGCCCACTGTGATCAGTCAGCTGGCGATGACAGAAAGAAACAGGACTTGAGAGGCTCTCACACAGCAGCTAAAAATAGCACTGGATGTCTTTATGCTCCCTTGCACATAAGGATCTTGATCTCAAATCATCTTAAAACTTAGTTATAAGTTTTAATTCATGTAACTGAATTTGTTCTTCATTCAAAATATAAAAAGAGGCTACTTGTCCTAAAACTACCAAACATTTCAGATTATGTTGATTATAGATTATGTTGCATAACACTCACACACCTGAGAAGTTAGAGTCTATATATTTCTGTAATGTGGTTTTCCATCCAGATCAACTAATAGGACAATATCATCAGCCAGTGACAGTAATTACCATCAGATATTCTACCTTAGAACAGATAGGTCTAGGGACATAAACAGAACATAAAACATGATCTGTAGTAATAAATAACTTGATGGAAAGATTACCTTGGAAGAGGTTCATTTATATATTAAATATTTAAAATTGCTGCATTTGAAGACTTTATGATTTCCAATTTCTAATAAGTTAGCTAAGCTAATGAAAAAAAGAGAAGTGCTGCCATTTGCCTTAAACACAGACATAACATTGTAATTTGAAAGCTGTGACAAATGTATTTTTAAAATATTCTCACATTCTCATTAATATTTTACTAGTTATTTTACGAATCTTAATGTTTTATGAAAAATATTAAAATGGAAATTTTATCAGAAAAGAGGAAAAAAAAAGAAATCAAATTCTGCAGAAAAGGGGGGGCGGGGGTCAGTAACACAAAGGTCAAGGAAGCAGAGAAGGATTTTGTACATTATTATTATTTTAACAGAATTTGATTAATACCAATCCACCAAAGCATTTAGAAAGCTAATTTTGGCTTGCCTGCCTGTATAAGCAGAGTCTTGCTCCTCCAGGGAACTACCCAAGTAAAACCACATATGTTGCGAGCAGCAAAGCCTACTATTGTCACCTAAAATAGCCAAGACCAAAGCACATTTTTAAATATTCTCAAGCATCCATTAGAAAAAATGTTTTTAAAAATAAAGAGAAAAGGCAAGCAAAAAGGAGAAAGAGACTCAAGCAACAAAAGAGGCATCTGTCAGTAGTGTTTCTCCTGCTGCAGTAACTGAACAACTGCTCACATGATAACTCAGGCCTGCAATAAGACCATGTAATCACCAAAATTACACTGTACTAGCACAGTTAGGTCTGGCTGGTTAAAAACTGAACAGATTCTGATAACTACAAAGTCATTAATTTTCATCAGTATTTTACAAGTTTGACAGTAACAAAAGCAGTCCAAGTGTTTTGTGATCAACAGCACTTCCAACGCGCATAGCAGGAGTTGCCCTTTCAGGGTGAGGGGAGCAGGGAGGAGGTAAGGATGGGTTTGTTTCACTAAATTACAATGATCTAAAGACTGAAACAAGACCAAGCTTGTAGGAAAAACTAACATTTTTTACATTTAACTGGAGCATCAGGGCCGGGGGGAAACATTCTTGAGGCAGAAAAGTCCTTCTTCAGATCTATCCAATGCACTAGTTGATCAAAAGAGGGCTTTGTGCAGGGTGTTTAATTTCAGCTGTTTCACCCACTAACGTATTGTAACCAAGCCAAAGTACAAAAAGTTTCTTAAAACTACTCCTATAATTCTGCATCTATGAGTTCTGCAATTCAGATACACATCCATGCAAACACCGATTTTACCAAAATACTTTTCCTGTTGAAGCAGATGGATTATTTTTTCTTTTCAATAAAAAAAAAATTGAGAGGATAAATAATTAAACCAACAAGAATACACATTCAGAACTTGTTCAAGCATCAGCTTGAATTTGACAGTTAAGCATATTTTTCATTAACCACTAGAGGTCACACAGTAACCATGGCACCTATCCAAAAGATTAGATGCTGCAAGAACCTTAAGGTCTGAAAAAATTGAAATATAGGCATACTCCATGATTTGCACCTACAAATGAAATCATTAAGCTTGAGAAGTCTTTAGTTTTCTCCAAAAGATACAATGAACAAGAATGCTCACAGATGTCATTTGCTATTTTACATCTCTAAAATTTAGATTTATAGTTTTTACTTCTCAAATTACATGTGATAATAGAGGGAAAATAGTCAGACCTTGATGCCCTTTTGAAGATGTTCCTGATTTGTTCAAATATTTCTTCATTTAGATCTTCTGGAACTCCATTTCAAACAAGGGGGCTTCACCTATGACTATAATTAGCACTACAGAAGCACCCTAAAGTCGGAACATCCTAGTATTATACTAGTCATTATTCTGCTATTCAAATACACAATTTAAGTTTTCATTAACAACAGAAATAGTAATAAAAACAAATATGAACCTACACACATCAAAATAATTGTTTTCTTCAGTTAATACCAAAGTTTACACTGGTCAAAATAATTTGAACTCACTTAAATCTGAACGGATATACTGCCCTCAAAATTTAGGAGCAGATGTGGCAATCAGGGCTCGAAAGCAACTTGCACATGAGAAATTGACTTATACTGCTAATGAAAATCTAGTTTATTTGAAAACATTTATGGAAGCACCATTTGCAAAGTATTAAAATAGTTTGGGTTCTACACAGATAATTAAAAACTCCCTTTAAAGTTCCTTTAAAACCTTCAAAAAGGCACCCTGTGCACACAAATGCACAGTGAGAGATGGCTGACAGTCAGACATCCTGTGCTCCTTTCATATTAGATTAAATTGGAGATCAGTATACAAAGAAAATTCATGAACTGACTCACTTAGTTTTACTCCATTCACTACAGTGCACAGGGTGCATTTCTCTTTGGAGAAAATTCATTTAATTAGATTTCAACTACAAAAGATAAAGACCTGTGTATAAAAGTCTTTTACTACAGCATTGCAGCACTGCCAAGGCATTAAGTTGCCCTCTAACCCTAAGAACTGGTCCCACCAGAACAGGTGCTGCTGCTGACTTGTGTTACCTGTTCTGGAATAAGTAAAATAATTCACTCCCTAAAGCTCTCAGTCTAGTACATTTCAACATTTTAAAAAAATAATAATAATGAAGAGCAGTAAAACAGCTGTAATCTGAATAATAAATTCAAAAGTTTCAGTACCTATGATATTTTTCAGCATGACAACATATTACCAAAAGCTTGCTGGGCACATATTACTCTGTAAGAGCAATTCCTTGGGAAAAAAAATGAAATTATAAATCACGCCTTAAAAGCAGAAAAGATGCAGGCTTTTCTTCCAATAAAATTTAACACCACGAGTTTCACTATCTCTTAAGAAATATTATAGCAAAAATCCCAGCTTTATCTACACGCAAGCTTGTACGTATACACATACATACAGATTGCAAATCAGCAGAGATTGGTTTCCACTTCGTATTAACACAGTAGGTTTTACAATCTTTTTATGAATTTAGGAAGTAAGGATTTTTTTTGAGAAAAATCCAAATACAAACCTGCTTCTTCTGTGTCTGCCTTTTCTGAGCACCCAGGGTAGCTGACTTGAAGCTGAGAGACTTGGACTGTCTCCTAACTTTCACCGAATCTCTCCGGCGATCATATGAAAAAGACGACGACTTCTTTGTAATTTTCCTCTTATGTATGTCTGCCATTTCATCCACCAAAGTACAGTCACTTTCAAGCAAACAGTGTCCCAGGAAAATAAAAACTCAGTACCATCAAGCTTCCACCAAGCTTACAAGGAACAGTCCTCAATCCTATAGGAAGTGGAGTAATCAACAAGGAACAGAGCCCATCTAAGAATAATTTCAGGTTGTACAAATGAAAAAAGCCAACAGCCCTGCGATGCTGTATGTCACTGAAGAGCAGGCGAAACTCCTTCTTGCTGTATAAACTCAAACAGGCTTCAGCAGTGATGCTAATCTGAAAAATGTAGTGACTATCCTGCTGAGCACGCTAAAGGTGAACGGAAGGTAGTTCCCTGCACACCAACAGGGTGTGGAAGTACACCGACAGGGTGTGGGGATGAAGCAGAAGACTTTGGGTTCAAAGCATCTTCTTAACTCCTTCCTTTCTGGGCTACTGCTAGGAAGGCATCTGAAAAGTCTAACTGGTGAAATCTCCTAAAAAAAGTCAGCACTATTTTCTTCTTGGATTCAAGGTACTTGCTGAAGGAACTTTTAGCATGAGGTGGCTGCCCCATTCGTTAGGGGCCCTGTTTTAACCTAATTCAAATACTCCCTATTCTTTCTTTGTCAGAAAGATTATTAAAACTATAAATTGAGGTACTTTATTTACTAAGCCAACTGGAAAATAAAGTCCAAGTCCATGTATAGGTCTTAGCACCCTTCCTGGGAAATAACCATAAACTTACAGCACTCTCTTAAGACCTGTTGGCATCAAGGGATAAGAGGACAACACTAACAAATTCTCATCCTAGTGACAGTGTGGGAATCAGACGGCCGAGATTGCAACTTTTGCACCAGGACTGTGTTTAGGTAGGAATGTTTCCCTTGCATAACATATTAGTCAAGGAACACTACAAGGGTGTAGAGCCCTGAGAGTTGTTATTGATTTCCATTAAGCAAAACAGATCCTAAGTGCAAAGCTATGTGTACAGGAATGCACCTGCAAAATTAACACTGTCAGATTTAAATTTGGGTTAAAAGACAAGGAGGAAAACTATGTTTTCACAAACTTATCCGTTGTCTGGGGTCTTTTTCAGAAACTTTCCTTAATTTATTCATGACGCTACTTCGCATACAAAACAACTGTGCATAATTTATACTTGCAGGATTATCCATTACTATAATTAAGCTTTAATATGGGTCAGTCCTCTAGCGTATGAGTCTCACCACCTCTGTTAGGAAATATCTGTAAAGTTAGAACAGCATTTCTTCTACGAACTGCCGATATCAGGGAGTAAGAGGGTCGTGTTAATGAATTCCCATAACCAACCTTTTCTGCAGTCTCCTCCTTTGCTGTAGGATGAGTAATATACCTCTAGGACAAAGTGAAACCGCTAAAACTAATGAAAAGCTATCAGAATATCACACATTTTTAGTCATAATGGCCTAATTCTAGAGTCACTGCAGATTTCTGTAGAATTAGAAAGCTCTGCTTTATACTATCTAAAATTATTGAATTGTAACTACTACAGGACATAGAAAAAATCCATTATTAAATATTTTTATTATGAAGTAGCTCTAAATTTTGATGGGTTTGTAATACTGTAGCAGTCATCATCCATAGCCACATATCGACCTTCAGTGTTACTAATATTAGACACTGTGAGACCAGCATCATGTGAATGTTCTCTGTGGTTTTCGCCAAAGAGCCTTTTTAATCTAAACTTTCTCACAAATTGAAACCTTACTTAAACTGCCAGTTTCCACAATTTACAAGCAACAGCTTTTTGAAGGGTAAAAATAAGCAGATAATTCAGCACTATGCATGTTTTAAACCATGAAGTCTCAAGGAAAAATTGGTTCTCCAAAACTTGAAGCATCTGCAGTATTTGACAAAAATCACAAGCATTCTGATATATCATAGAAATCAAGGTCAAGGTAAAGTATGAAAGCCTTTTTCAGATGACATACTCCAATCGTGCTTATTTGCACAGAAATAAATACAAGCAATTAAGACTGGCAGAGACACAAATAAACTTTAAAAGCCCATTATAACGCATCTGACCTTGTATCAAATAACCCCCCAAACATTTCACTTCAGTAAAAAAACACAATAGACCTAAAACAACTTCAAGCACTGTAACAAGAACGAGCAGAGAATGAAGAGATTTCCAAATGGGAAAAAGTAAATTACAAAGGAAACTGAAGAGACAGAGATCCTTAAAATCTTTAAAGATCCAGAAAAAGGTCTGGAATCTATTTATTATCATTGTCCCTAAATAATTTGAAAACAAAAAGTATCATTTGATTTCCTAATGAAAACTTTAGTTTCATTTGATGTCCTGACATCTTGCACTGAAAAAGACAAAGAACTATTTCTCAGTGTCAGCTCTTATTTTACAGTGATATACAGTTTGCTTCTTCCATCCTCTCTTCAAGGCTGAGTCTCCTGGTCCATTTAGAGACTGCTGGCAGAGAAGCCTTTAATCTATACCTGGAATCAATGTTGGCATTTGCTCTGTGCTTTTGCTATTTCTACATTTTTTTGGTTGCTTGGTTTGTGGCTAGAGGAAGCAGAGGGCTCACCACCAGCATGTACAGCAGCAAGATCCCATCACCCACTCCCTCCTCCACCCCTTGCTTCACCACAGGGACCACTTTGGCAGCTCCACAGCCACCGGTAGCCGTGCTGAACTGAAAAGGAATGTCTCAGCCTGCTCACATTCCCACCCTCCCTCTTTTTACTTCTTCTTTCACACCTCAGTCACTTCCAGCAGTGAAGTCCTCTGCCTTTTCTCCTCAGCTTGCCAGATCCTTCAGTGAACTGATGACATGAAATAGCAGAAAAATATTCAGTTATTTTGGCAAGGAGTAGTCTTCTGCCATTTTAGTGAATAAACCTGCCAAGAGATGGGGTCCAAAGAATGCCAGATCCTGCAAGAGGTAAGGGATGGGAAAGACAGCATGAAGGAGAGGTACACATAAGGGTGAGTTGACAGGAGCCTTCCTAGATCTTATTGTGTCTCACAGAGTTGTACCTTGCAGTGTAAGTTGATGTTTCCAGATGTCTATTAAGAAATAAAAAACATTTTCCCAGATGTAACAGGTAGTTCAGAACTCATTATTTTATGCATTCAGCTAAAGGAGTTTCTCTCTAAAACACATTACATTTGTCAAAACTATATTTTATCCATCATGTAATCGTCTACTCACAGGATGCTTCTACAGCCCTTCATAACCAGCACATATCACCCACATTTTATTTCACAAACAGTGATGGAATTCGTGACTCCCATGTTCAAATCTCTCTTCCCTTTTTTCAGAGCAATTTCAAATACATTGAACAACACATGCTCTATTTTCCATCTTTTAGTCAGTTACTTATTTTTATGACACTTCCTCTTATCCCATGACAAGTTTGTACGGGTTTTGACTGTACTAACCCAGCTCCTGTTGCTCAGGTCTGACTTTTTGCTGAGAATACAGGAGGCTTTGTAAGACATGACTGTCTTCACAGCACTGTCGCAATATCATATTCATGCATGGGTCTGTCATTCTCAGAGAACAGTTTTCACCAAATTATTTGATTTTCAGAAGTCAGATTTACCTGTAACTCTTCAAATTTCCATGGAAACTAACTTACAAATTCACAAATGCCAATTCTCCTACCCAGGATTTCTTAGTGCACTGACAGAACTGCTTCAGTAATACCGGAAAGGAATTGGTATATTGCAGTTTATCCCAAAAATAAACAATAAATAATGCTATCTTCACAGAGCTAAAAGAGTAAAAGCTGAAACAAGTGAAAAAACAATAGTTACAGACAGAAAGCAACATGTAGTTACATCTAATATTGCCTAGTGACTGGAAAATGCATGTGTTTCTATATTACTATATTATGCCCAGTCGGTTTTAGTCTCATCCATAAACATTGTGAAATTAAAACTTAGATTATCAGAAATAATGCAAGCATTTTAATTCCACTCTTTGATCAAAGATAATACTTATATTTGCATATGCCATTTCCAAATATGCATTCATCAAATGGCAGCTACATTAAAAAGGTCATTCCAGCAATAATGAGTCAATAGTGTTAATATGAAATAAAATCTGGTTAAAACAGACATTCTGTTTTTACCAGTTTGACAGATCTTCAGTGAATATAAAATTGTCAATCTCTAAAAAAATAATTAAAATAAAAAATGCTGAAGAATAGTAGATGACATCAAGAGCTCCTTGTTAAGCTGAAGGTTTTTGAATTTTTTAACATAAAATAATCATGGAATTGTTATACAAAGTGTTTCTTTTGTAGTATCAACATTTTCCCAAGCTCAATGGCTCAAGTAGTTATTTTAAGCTATTACAAGAAAAGAATGCCTTATGCTTAATATGTGTTTTGCCAAGTCACTTATGAGTAACAACAAATTGTTTCAAGGTCATCCTGTTTTCCTGGGATACAGGGAAGATAGTGACAGAACAAGAAGAGGAAAGCTGTACGCTGTGGCACAGATAATCATGGCCGTAGTTGAAATGTAATTTGATGGAGAAGGTTTTAGGAAAAAAGGAAGAAGTGTGTATCAATTGTAAAAACTAAGAATCATATTACTTAGTAATTTTTTTTCTTGCATTTTTAGGTTTTGCTGTCAGATTCACCGCACTGAAACTAGATGTTCTTTCATTCACACAGGCAGAAACAAAGTACAACAGAAAGTTGTTTTTCTCTGGTCACAGTTTTAGAGTTAAATTCTGAATTTGCAGAGTCAAAGAGAATTCAAATGTAAAAATAAGCTGTAAATTTGCTCAAATGAAGCTGAGACACGCACAAATTTAGAACAAACAACAGTACTTTTAGTATCATGATTACATGCTGATGGAAATCTACAGATAACACAAGTTTATCTGTGCAACTTTCATCAAGTTCAAACACTCTTCAACATTTTAGAGAGAATGAACAGACACAGGATTACCAGAACCTGACTCTTTCTACCAGCATCATGTTGTCACTGGTCTACCCAGAATTTACTGACTGACAGAACAAAAATCAATAGCAGTGAGATATCATAATCACAGCTGTCCAGTCCCTAGCTAGCCTTTAACCTCAACAACATCATACATTTGCTCAAAATAGATTTATTTTAGAGTTGGTTTCAAGTTAACATTTGTTACAAACAAAATACAGTCATCCTTTCCAAAGCCACAGTTTGTGCATCACATGCCTCTCTTAACTCAGCGTTTTCCAAGAGGAAGTAAACAAAACAGCAGTTATTATTTAGAATTGACCATATGTTTAACACAAAGTCCAAAAGTTCATTTCCTTTCCACTACGCTGGGAAAAGCTCCTAATATGCCTTTATATTGTGAGAAGAAGCTGCTCAAAGATTTTCTCCCATCACACTACAAGCAAGTATTAAATTCATAACATTACTAGTCTCTGTAGGTCTCTAAAAGGAGATACAAATGAAGTGCAATTCATCTCATTGAATTTTAGCAGCAATTTGCTACTTAACAAAGCCAACTCCAGATCATTAATGTTTACAAACTCCATTTCAGCACAGATCTATGAAATGAATCTCCAGCCCATTCTCACCAACAGTATTCTACTCAAAAAGAAATGCCTTGTGTGTCTTTCTAGGAGGTTTGAAGTCTGTCTAACCAGCAGTAAGCACCAACATCACCTTGATCTTACAGTGACCTGGGCCGGATACTGACACCATGCGAACAAACACTGTGGCAAGCTTTAAACTTCACTCCAGACAACACTGAACCATGTCTTTCTGGGTTTTAGCTCTGCACCCAGTGGGCATAAATATGAATTACGCACAGCAAAGAATATTTGACTGAATGACTGAATATTTGAAAATGGCAAGTCAAGTAAATAAACAAAATCTAGGCTGTAACTCTAAGCACACACCAAAAGACCACTTTATTTTTTAAAACTAGAGTGCTGCATTTACTCCAATAGCAATGAAGAAAATTATAAGATGCCAATGCTTTTATATTTTCAGGTTGGTAATTCCCAAGCTACAAAAAGTCTAATACATTTCGGCAAGTAAATTTATTAATAAGTGCCATGAGTTTTATACCCTACACTGTTTCCAACTAGCTGTATTTGTCCGGCTGCTCACCAAAACCAGTGGCTGTTAACGGCAGATCCTTGTTGTTCTCTTGGACAGGGAAGCCTTTAATTTTTCAAAAATGCAGCTACACCAAACAGACATTTTTGATCTCCAAAGCTTTTCTGTGAGCCACAGACAGAGCATTACTATTCAGGAAAAAATTACATATAAGTGCACGTGAAATAATTTTTTTCAATAGTGCAAAATACAAGTGCCTATTTCAGTAAGAATTTAACTGGGAGCAGCTTATGTTCATACATTTAAAATGGGAGATTACACAACAATTTCCTGAGATTTTTTTTTCCATGGATAAACAAGGGACGAGATCCCCTAATAAGTATTTTCATATTACATCCAAAGTATGAGGATCTCTGAAGTGTCTATGCGCCTCAGCCTGCCAGGAGAAACCACAGTTAAGGATGGTTGAGGTTTCTTTTTTGTGCAGTTGATTGGGTTCTTTTTGCTTTTGGGAATATCTGCCTACTAAGAACTGAACTGAGGTCATCAAGTATGTGATCATCAAGCTGGAAATTTGTCAAGTTGACATATGTTTTTTGACAGACTTCAGATGAAGGGCTACTTTTACAAGTAACAGAAATCTAAAATCAGTTAACTTTAAAATACAGTTCTAAGCACTAAATGCTCAAGAAATCTGTATTTTTAAAATAAACAAATTAAGTTATGCAGTTGACCAAAAGCAAGCTGAAGGGAGTTATTTCTCCTTTATTTCTGGAAAAGAGGTATTAGCCATTCATCTGCCCAAGCTATTTTCAAGTAGTTTCCTCAAACAGTACCAAATATGCTCATAATTTGGACTGAAATCTATGCCATTAGTTAAAAATGGATTCATGTTTCTTATAGCCAAATATTTTTCAAAAACAACAAAGACAAGATAAGCTATTTGTGTTCGTGTAAAGAGAGAGAGAGATGGATAAATATAAAAAATCTTCTTATATTTCTATTGAAAACTATCTTTCCATAATAAAACCTGGATAAAATTTGCACGTCAATTAATCAATCACAGAAAACCTTTCCAAGAAAAAAATCATTAAACCAAAAACGAATAAAAGATCATTCAGATATCTCTACTACAATTAACTGCGCTAACCATGTTTTCATCAGCAACATTATGGGTAGGAATATTGTGCAATGTGAATGTCAAAGCTGCACGCCAGCTAAGTTAGAACACATTATGCACTTTCTCAATGAACTATGTTAAAAAGCTTAATAAAAGCTGTTTCATAAAGGAAAAAACAACTTAGCAAAATCAATTTTTCCACATGGTTTATTTCATGTTTTTCTCCTTTTTTAAGGGAGAACAACATTGATAATTATAAATTATTCCAGAGGGCAACTGGTTAACCATTATTCATCCATTCTGGTTTAGTAAGTGACAAGAGAATACCAAACTATAGGGACCGAAGAAGCTAAATAAAGTCACCCTACCATGCTGCATTTTAATGTGAAGGACACCATCACAAAGACACTTAACTTATTCCATTCAGAACAGCTGCTGTCTCTTAAGGGTCTTTGTATTTGTTATAGAACATTTTCTCCATGGAGACAGTGGAATACGAGTAAATATATTCTTCACATTACTTAGGAGTTTTATTTTACTAAAATAGTTGACTATACAGAGCAAACAATGATGTCATCAAGAGGACAAGCTGGTCCTTAGCTGCTTTACATTCTGTACTGTGTTTATATGACACCATATAAATAATTATAGCATAAAAGCAACATAAAAAAAGATACAAATTACATTTATTGTTGTGGGAATGATCTGAAGAACCACGATAAGAGCAAGTTGATTTTGAAATGTAAGAGATAATAGGTAGTGAATAGCATAATGAACTTGTCTTCAAGAACATAAAGGACTTCCTTATGAAAATGAACACAAATATATTTTCAGTTTTGCAATATCCTAGATGTTTTTGTCCCAATTAAAAAATAAAAGATACAGGTTCATGTTTAGTTTTGAGCCTACCTAATCCTTCAGACCTCAGTAATGATTTAACTAAAAGTTTAGACATCATTCATTTAAATTCAACAATATATACTTAAGTGTGTATATATATATATATATATATATATAAAATATCACTAACTGGAGATATATTAAGAACCTTGCATTAATGAGACCTATACAAGGTTCTGCTAATACAGAACTAATTGATACATTTGCTAGGCAGTAAGCACCAAATGCAAAGCTAAGAATCCAGAACTACAGAGAACCAGGAAGGTCAGCTGTAAAATATAAGACGGGAAACTAAAAAACAATGACTAATGACTGAAATGTTTGAAAATAATCAAATGTGAAGGACAAGTAAGAGTGATTAATTCAAGGATCTAAAGCAGTATATCACAACAGATGTTTATATTGCACCTTCCTAATCAATGCTATAAGGTCCTTTAAAAAAGGAAATGTAGCTGATAAGTCCTATCAGCAGAGACATCCCAGATTCACAGATCAGATGATAAGAGCTTGGCAGAAGCAGAAATAAGCACTACTAATTACTAGGTATCTTGTCAATCTCTATACAAAAAAATACTGTAATAATGCCTTTGACTGTTTCAGTTGCAGTCAGAGGTTTTTATCTATTAGTCACACGCATAAAAACACCCACAGAGTTTCACTGTGAGGAATTACCCCACTTGAAGGCAGCAAGGCAGGGTAACAGCCAAAGAATGAGGTCTTGAAGTCACCAGAACTCAAACTTCTCCTTCTGAAGGGAAGAGCACGTGAGGAGCTAAGTGCATGATTCAAATAAGTTTAAAAATATACATATACTTATGCACATACAGTGACAACTTGCATTAGCCTTTTTGAGACCTCTAAGCCAAAGCTATACTAATCATGCAGCTGAGCACTTCATGAGATAACTTAACTAGAGGTTTTAATTAGATTTCATGAAATCTTAGCTGGGCTCTATTTTTATGGAAGGAAAAAACTCAGCACTGTTACTCTATACAGCTTGAGTAATCCCAACATTTCAGACAGCAAGGAGTCTCCATGTCCCAAGACTCCTCACATAATTTTTCTTTATAAAGCCCTAGTTGAAATAACCATGTCAATTAAATTTTGTCACAAGAAATAACTGCAGGCAAAGCATTTATTTCTGAAAAATTAGCCTAGGAGTCATCATTTGGCCAGTTTTGAAGGAAGCTTCAGAGTGCCTGTTGCTTCCAACAGAGGCAATTAAGGATTCCATCTGTGAAGGGAGTGGGGTCCTGAAACACATTTCCAGACTGAAGCCTGTATCAGGCTCAGAGGTTCTCACGAGCTTCAGCAAACACGTGCTTTGCAGAGAAAAGTGGCAAATTGACATAGACTTTATAGTTTGCCACGCTGTTTCTTACCTTACCCTGTTTGAACATGTAATTCAAAGACCGAAATATCTACAACTTCAAACAGCCAAAAACCAAAATCCTCTTAGCTGACTGCAATCTGAATCTCTAGTTAAAAATAAAGAAGGACTCAAGACCCAGCAGTGTATAATTATTTTCTCAAGTCCTATGTAACCAGAAATTCCTCCCATTAAGATTTTTGAAAAACAATCTACCAGCTCTCTACCATTTAAAAACAGCAGGTATTTTTCACATATTCAGCTGGTAACCATGAAGATAAAATCTTAACTTACTTTCTTTTTATATATATATTTACTGTTCCACTCTATGAGGTTTCTTTATTCTTGCAGCCCAGACTCCTCTTCTTGCTTGAACATTTAAAGAACCAAAAAGGATGGAAAAGCCAAAAGCCATGATTTCAACAAAAGATCTCCTGTAATTTTTGAGAAGCTTAATAGCAACAGATTTTTCACATCTGTCAAACAAACTATATAAAAAAAACCCTAAAACCTCTTGAATTTACTCCCACAAAATTTTGGGCATATGCAGGAAACACAGAACACTGGTATGCCAACGTGCAGTCGCACTGAGATGCTTTCACAGCTATTCATACTTACACGGTCTTTGTCGTCTGCTACATCACAAAGAATGTCATCAAGATCTAAGATCCCACCATCCCCATGCTCCAGTCGATGTACTTGTATCCAGTAGTTTGGATCCTGCATAAAAGGAGAAGAGAATAATATCAGATATCACATACTAATAGAAAAAGGTTATCCCACCATACAGCTAACACTGCAATTCTACAAATGCTCAACATTGAAACATCCATTTAGGTCATATTCCTGAAAATAAATGTAAACTGAGACATAAAGGTAAAGCTCTTTCTTCAAATTGCCCCAGATCAGGCACACTCTTCCCACTTTTATCAGCTCTGCATAAGTCACCGTCCTATCACTAACACGTAGGGGAACAGCATTTCGCGTGTTACTGAATATATGCACCATATAAAAGGAAAATATGTCGTTCTCAAACTAAAGTATCTCAGGTAGGGAGGGGTCAACAGGCACAAAACATTACAGTACTGCTACGAAGTTGGTGGCTTTTTTACAGGGCAGCTATAAAGGATACAAACCAACATTTAAACTATAGGACTTTCTACCTGTACTTTGTAGAGTAGGTAGATGGGATATCTAAATCTTGTATGAAGAACACATTCCACATGTAAATTAAAAGAAAATTCATATACAGATACGTGCATACAGACACATATATATATGTACCTATATGCATATGTGTGCGTATGTGGTTTTGTGTCTATGTATGTGTCTACTAGTAACTGGGAAGACTGGCTTTATAGTCTTATTACTTTTGATACAAAAGGAAACCATAACCGATAGAATAAGGTTGCATCCACAAAGTGTGTTCTACATATTGCCACATGACCTGACTGCTGTTTAGAATTCAAGGCCCTATTCTTAAAAGCATTCTTTGTTTTCTAACAGCGGAAAGTTGTACTATAAACACACAACCTGAACACGATACATAATCTTTTCTTGCTTCTCAAATACTACCCCATAACAGTGCCAATGCCCCCGGCTGTTGTTAAGTTTCTAGCAGCAAGAAAGCTTCTTTGCTTTTCATTGAGCAGGCACAACTGCAGAAAGTGACTAATTCGAGGACTTCCAAACTTGCATCATCTTGCAAAGTGCCTGACTTCCTAAAAATAGCAACTAGCATCCAAGTCTTATCAGGTATCAGTGTCTAGAAGTCAAAATAAGAAGCCAAACTCAAAAAGGAAGTCCCCAAAAAAACCACACTCCACACTTAAAGAACTTGAAAATACTATGATTTCTGAAAGGATGGAACAGGTCAAGAAATGGAAGGACCAGAATTGCTCATAATCCATATGTGTTTTTAAATCTTGAGAGGACATGCTGTGAAATCTTGGACACTATGCCGCATCAGGTCCTATTCATTTTCATTTTAATATGTTATAACTCTGTTTATTTGCATGTGATAGATATGCATAGGTCAAAGATTCTGGAGAAATCTGATAACCATGAAACTTACTTCATTGTCTGCATAAGTACATCCACCTTAGATATGGCTGTAAATAATCATCATCAGATGATCAGATTTCAGAATTACATTGTGCAGTCATTAGGCTAAGTTGCTTCATAAATTACAGATTTTTTTTCTCTAATTTCTCCAAGTATTAAATGTCATTACCTTACATTTCTTCTAAGCAAGTATTTAGTATATAATTGACTGACATTCTTAGCACATGGCTTTTCCTCAAGTTGCACTTACTGTTGTAGCACATAACAAGAGATAATTCAGCATCCATTTTTTCTAAAGCAAAAACTCAGAAATAATTACAAAATAGTACTACATTATTCACATGATCATACATACCAAGGTAGATACATACTACAGAAATTTAATATGTAAAAAGGTACATATTACTAATACCAGGTTAAAGTCTATGTCAAGCTTGAACATTCCACTAACACTTGTGGACAGGGCTGGAAAAAAACAGAAATTCTTAACAAACAACTTCTCTTTAGAAGTCTGCTGAAGAAGTGCCTTTGTAAACTCGGCTCTCAAACTAAAAGTAAAGAGAACGCTTCCTCATTCCCAAGCTCATTACAAAACTCCCCTCTGCCTCGCATATCTACACCAGAGATTGAAACATAGTTAGGAAGACCCAAGCTTTGAAGACACAACCAAACTGATGAGCTAGGAAGCATCTTGCACTCCTAAAGGACTTGATTCAGGTTTCCGCTGTTAATTACTGCATCACAAAGCCAAGTCGGAATTGAACCATAACCTGGGCTTCCATGCAAAATCAGAAATGGAATAACTAGTTCAGACTTTAAGATGATCTGGTCCCTCATATGTGACACAGTTGACTGATTTTATTTCCACCAATTAATCTTCTTTCTGAAGAATGGAAACATTAAAAACAAATCACTGCAATACTGGCTCAGTGACTTGACTATATCCATCAACACAAACAGCACCCAAACTCAAACTACAACTTCTCTATTCCCATATCCTTACTTTTTCCCCTCACACCATAAGGGTTTCCCATCTCCTAGGCAAATGCAAGAAAACATGCTTGGTTACACAAGCAATAGTAGAAATACCCACTTCTGAAGTTCTATTGTGCTATTTCAGTATGTACAGTCCACATTAAAAATAGCTTTGATATATAAGCTGCATCACTTTTGCTAATTCTTATAAAGTTTCTCAATATTGCCTAAGAAGTTCTAGATAGACTTCATTTTTCCTGCACCACCTATTCGTTGTGCATTAGCCTGAACTGCTCTGGTTGCTTTTCCTGTCAGACAAGGTCCTGATACAAAACAATATGTTAGCAAGACCAGACAAGAAATATATAAAACTAGTTTGGCAAGAATTTACTCTGGCAGGATTTGGTAAGTAAATATGAAATAACAATGAAACTTTTCATTACAGCTCTCTCCAAACATCACAGAGCAGTCCTTCTCTTGAGGCCCTTTTACTCTGCTAAAGGTTTCCCACAAACCAAGAATTTGGTGGGGGAGACTTGGGATGGGAGTGAGGTCTAAGGAAGAGGTAAGTAGTAACATTTTGTTGAGATTAGTTACACCATACTGCAAAAAAAACCAACAAAAAAAAACCTAAACAAAAAACACCCACACTGAAGACAATGATTTTACCAAGCTATGAAAATCTACAGCCATTTATGTTTACAGATTTTAACTAGCATTAACTAACCAAACAACATGGAAATGCCCCAACTGCATAAATGTTCACATTTAAACCTATTCTGTGTTGTGTCTACAATGAACATAGGTGTTATGAGTCAGATTGTATGCACTGTTTGCTAAATACAAGAAAAACTGGACCAAAATTAACACTGGCTTGAATTCAATTACTTCTACACTGACATTACAAGGGTATCTGTATTCCCAGCTTGATTGAGTTGTACTTTGCCATTGCAGACAGTGAACAGATATCCATATTTCCCTATGCAATAGCAGCAATACAGTCTCTAAGCATTTTCTGAAACAAGTTAAAAATACTGTTTTGGTTTAGACCTGTTACTGAGTCACAAAGTGGAAATCAGCAATTATCAGAGTTTACTGGAGTTTATACAACTTCATCTGCCCGGTAAACTGGTCCAATCCCTTCTTCATGAGGCCCAAAACCCCTTCGGTGTCACCCTCTCCCAGTGGCAGCACAGGGCTTTCAAGCAAGGTCTCACAAATGAGGGGCTGGCTCCAACACTAACACAGAGAGTGAAGGTCTGCTCAGGGCACAGGCAACAAGGCACTTAAACAACTGAAAAGGAAAAGGTCTTCTAGTTATAAAACAAGAAAAGTGCAAAATGTATCAAGTCTACAAAAGTCAGTTTCTGTGCAGATGAAAAAAAATGCTAAGCACAATTTTAAAAATTACTCAGAAGCTTCTCAAGAAACTTGCTCCAGAATTATTTTGGTTTAAGAAAACATCCCAAAGTTGGATGTTTTCCTGTCATTCCAAAATTTGAATTTGTATATTACAAATAGATTTTCACATTTTGCCAACAAAACAAAGCCACATTTATATTCTCTCCCTGTTATGATTGTGTAAAAGGGTTCTGCGCTCTCCATATATGCAATGCATTCAGAGATATAAAAATATGCTTTGATAAAAAACTCATTAGTTAACACTGCTCCACCAACGTGTAAATTAGCAACATGCAATTATTTTGTAAAAGCTATATAAATGCCTTTGTCACTACTTCATGTAGAAGAACTAGTAAGTTGACTTCATTGACTACAAGGATAGAAGTAATGCTAAACCTGATTTATATCTTCATTTAAATATTGCATCACTCAACTCAAGTCCCTGCAAGTCAGATCTCCCGTTTCCTGTGTACACCCATTTAACTATTCTACTTGACTATGATTATAAAGGTACTTATAATTTAAACTCATAAGCACTATATTTTCTGCTCCAAATTCCTCTACAATAGAAAATAAATATTTGCTAAGTGAACACCAGCACTGAGACTGGAAGAAAGAGTACATTACAAAGGCAGAAAGAATGCAGCCATTCATATTCTGTTTATTCTATACATCATGACTTCTAATAAGCACAAAGGAACGACTGAGATGAACATTAATTTAACTAATAGCACTCAATATTCTGTAACTAATAATTTCATGCTCCTGCATAACGGAAACAAGGACATATGAGGGAAAAAGTATCTTGAATTAGGAATGGGAACTGTAATGTGTTCTTAATAAAGGCATAGGAAGATTCCTTATCCTTTAGTTCCAGAAAAGTGTCTTTGTTTTTGTAAATATACGCGTTTATAAAAATGTATAGAAATGTTCAACATAAAAAGTTACAGAAAATAAGATTATTCTTTGAAACATTTTTTCATATTGCACAAGAGGAGAGAATCACGAACTCCTTAGTCAGAAGAAGCTACCTATTTCAGACAAAGCAGAAAATCAGGCTCCTAAAAAGCCTGCGTTATGATGCCTAGTATTTACAAATTATGCCCACTGCTGTGATTCAGTCTCACCTGCCCACCCGGAGGACATCCTGAAGCATCAAAAATACTTTATCTGCATCACTAGAATGACATACTTTAGAGTGGGACGCAAGGTGGATGATTTCTTGTTTGGTTTGAAGCCCATCCAGAGAGCATTACTGAGGGCAGGACAGCAAGCGCTCCCCAAGGTGTCTGTATTTCCTACCTTTGACAGTACAGACAAACTGTAGTTGCCCTACCATTTGTTACACATCTTGAAATCAAGTAAACTAGATTTTCTTCCCCACTCACAACTCTATTTTCTAATCTGTTCAGTCCAAAATAGGAAGAGTATTTCCTACCACGGAGCAGTATCTGGGTTAAGACACTGGCTTTGCCAAGCTGAACTTACCAAGGCTCTCTGTGCCTTTCAGAGATCAACTTCCTAAAAGTGAAATTATTAAATTTAAGTATAATTTATAGCTCTTTGCTTAAAGATCTTTTTCAGTACTCAGATCCTTAAATATTTTTTTAAAAACAGTCAGCTGGACAGTCGCGCTTTGGTATTTCAGTGTAACTCTCAAAGGAAAAAGGACTTGCCACCAGGATGGATGAAAGGGCAGAAGCAGATCCAAGAGCGTCAATACAATTTCTCATTTATAAATGAGGAGTCAAAAGGGAAAATAAGTATCTATTTTTAGTTTCTACTTAAAACCATCTGAAATTTAACATTACATGAGCATGTGTATCGCTATCTTCACTGCTTCAAGTATTTTGAGAACAGATAAAGCCTTTGTGGCGAAAGAGTACACAGATCAAAACCAACTAAATCATCAGGCTAGGGTGTGTACCAGACTTGTCTGTTCAGCAGCATATGGCATATGGGCGTGTTAACAAAAGCTGAAAGGAAAATAATGGTTAATAAAAAACTAATATAGCTGAAATTTTGCCAGTGAATTCATTCATTTCCCTGTCTAGCTCTGTGCTGCAGAAGTAACCATCAAAATAAGCAGTCAAGTGCCAAAGGGAAGCCATGAACACTCACAATGTCAGCTGGATTCCAGTTATGTTCCACAGCCCAAGCACCCAACAAGAACAAGTCCCTAGTTTCGAACTGCATCTCCTTCCCATCACCTCTCACCTTGAATTTCAAGTACAAAGAGCACAACAGCAGCAAGGGAGGCGTGGGACAAGGAAGACAACAGCTTCAAAGACCACTACACTCATGTAGGTCAATATTGCACCATGCACAGCAGGGAGCAATGATACAACAGAAGTACATTCACCATCGCTGCAAGCACACAAGCCTGCAAAACACTTAACATTAATGAAAGTAGCCCAGTAGATCTCACAAAGCAACTGATACCTGCAGCAACTCTTAAGTTACCAGGTGATGAGCTGAAGGGACAGTTGCTTTTTCCATTTCTGATCGTACTTGATCTGACCTCACTCCCCTCATACCAATTTAAGAGCACATTTACTCTACCGTGCTCTGTGCCCCATGAAGTCAAGGAAAGATGGGCTGCAGAAGACGACAGAAAATAGCTGAACACTCTACAGCAGAAAATAAGCCTCATCCCTTTTATCTCTTCATTTCTTAACCTATAAAACTGCTATTTGGACTGGGGATGTACCACACTGAAGTTAATTTCTTGGTATTTTGCATAACTGAGAAAAAGGGATATACACCTAGGAAGGCTACAAATCTTGCCTTCAGAAGAAGGTTTGGTCAGGGATTCAATTTTTTTCAAATGTACATTCAAATATACGTCTTCAACTAAGAGGTATATTCAGATCCTAAATACGAACCAATTAAGAAATAGATAAAAACATACAAGTCTGATCATCAAAGCATCTTGTTCAACTTTAACACTCAGCAGTACTTTCCCAGCCTTGCTAAAAGGGTTTGACTACACAGAAATACATCCAAGACAAAATAAAAACATCTGGCCAATATTTAATCCACTTCAGCAATTAAATGTCTCCTAAAACATTGAAATAAAATAGTCAGTAAACAACTGGAACACTACTACACATTGAGTTGTTCTGCATTACTACTGGAGTACAAAAAAGCATCAACGAACTACAGAATCTTCCTTTAAAAAGCAAAAGGTTGCTATGAAAAAAAATGGTAAATTTACTTTGGCTGTTAACCCCAATGCAGTTTGTATAAAATTTTGAAAAAAAATGCATATAAATATCTTGCTCTTCTGAAATGACAAGATAATTTCCTAAATCGCTAAGGAAAGCAGTCTAAGGTGGATTCTACCCAATACTCTTCATTTTTTCTTACCATAAAACATTCTAGACAAAATAATGTGTCTTAGAATAATTTTTTTCCTATCAACGCGTTACCTCTGTGCACCACGGAAATCTGGTTTTTCTTTATTGTATGTTTTTAAACTCATCCACTTTACTCAGAAGCAACCCACACCAATCCACCAGAAATCATAGGACTAAGTAACGTAAATCAACTTTCCTACATGCTGTGTATTTCCAGTACCTATTAAACAGTACATCATCTCGACATACCCTGATACTGTAACATCATGGAATAACTGAGGTTGGAAGGGACCTGAGTACATCCCAAACATGGGTATGTATCAAGGTGTGCTGAGCAAAGGGTAGTGACCCCATCCTCCATCTCCTGGTGGTGCCCTACTGACACCGCGCAGGATGCTGCCTACTGCAATGAAATTATTGCTCATTGTCAAAACTGATGACTTCAGTGACATTTCGCCCCAGCACGCAGCCCTCTAACCACCAGGAGGTGCCACCACCCAAGGGCAGCTCCAGGCTCCAAAGCACTCTGCCAAGCCAGCAGCCAGCTACCAGCATCAAGTCAGGCACCCAAAAAAAGTTTTCCTGTGTGGCCACGAGTATGTATGTGGCAACCAACTTTGAGAATTCAAAAGGTTTTCTGTTTGGCTGAGAAAGATTAACACCTTTCTACCATGACTACTGTTTGCTTATGCTGTGCACAACTAAGTTCGATTTGCCAGGGAAAAAAATAAAATATTTGAGAAAAATATATTGGAGTGACATCGTATCTCTAAAATCCCTCATGTCCATGCTGTGAGGACTGAATAACACTGTCCTGCCCAAACTGCAAAACAAACTTGCATGAGATTTATTTGTCTGAAGGAGTCCTAGACCTCTATCAAAGCACTGCCACAAACTCCAAGTGTGCTAAATTGACAAGTAAGGTAAAAAAAAAGTGTCCTTGTCAGAGTTTTGCTGTAGCAGAGCGATTACTCCATAAATCTGCATTTAAATACAACAAATAATGCAACAAAATAATTTATCACTTACACTTTGTAATTATTACTATTAACTGCAGATGACAGATGAATTACAGTAATCAAGTCAAGAGCTCATGAATATGTAAGTGAAATGTACTGGGTATAATGGAACACAATATTCTATGCAGGGACATAAAAATTTGGGCAATGATGCTGAAGAAGTGAAGAACATCATCATATTGCAGCTCGACAACTGAAGCATGAGTGAATGCTTCATCATGAAAGAGAAGTACTTCCTGTTTCTTCCAAGAACTTCTCTCAACCTCCACCCATTATTACAGCATTGCTTGGATTTAAGCATTCATTGTTTTTTTCCAACCACTATGATAGCTCTTAAAGTTCAGTACTAGATTCAGACTTGAGTAATGGATTTTAATGCAATAAACACCCACATATGTATGTCTATATATATGTACAGACATAGATGTTGTAGATCAACACACATACAATTGTTCTATGTTGATTAAACACAAAAAATTGTGAGTCCAGCAAAATGTTTCAAGGGAAGATTTATGAGAGTGGAAACACACCTGCCTACTATAGTGACATCCAACATGAGATGAAGAGCCAAATTTATTTTAGAAATGTACAGGAAATAACATTTCCATTTGGGAGCGATTAATATCAAGCTCCATGGAAGATGGAAACAACCAACCACATGATCCCAAGTGAGCATAGTCTATTAATCTCATAGTATGTGAATTCTAAACAATGATTAATATACAGAGAGAGTTGCAAAGGCATTATTATACAAAGTGCCTCATATTTCCGACATCCTGCAAACTATGAAGTTAATAAAAAATAGGAAGTGTCATTCTCTGTTCCAATGACTATTATTCCTCTGGGATCTTCAAAGTCAAGGCTCGGCGAGTACGACTCTGCAATATAAACAGTTTTGCTTAACCATGTGGAAGGAATGCACAAGTTACGTGAATCACAGGAAAGTTTATCATAATTTAGGCCAAATATCTTACGTTTCTGATTTAGAGGTCTAGCATCCCAGACACCTCACTCTCGCTGCCACCCAGTCAGCCATGCAGAGACACTCACGAACTCTCCCTGTCTCCTGTGCAGCTGCTGTAAGGGGAAGTGGGAAGAGATCCCACACGCTCCCTGCAACGCAGCAGTCAAGGGGAGTAGGTTGCTTGGGCACTGCCTGCTGCCTGCACAGTAATTCCTGGCCTAGTTTACAGGAGAAGCAATGCGTCACCTTACATTTGTTGGATCAAGCTGGCATATGGCACAAATACAAGTGACAAACTAACATATGCTGAAAAACACCTACAGATCAACACTGAGTCCTAGGACCTGGAATAGATACGCGGAGCATTTCTACTCATTTATGTTGTAGGGAAATCCTGCTAATTGAGAGGAGGACCGAAAGCTTCCAAGATGTTAAAGCAAACACAGATGATAACTATTGAAAAAAAGCTGATTTGTGTGTTACTTCCATTTACTACACCAGCATTCCTTCCAACTTGACGCTGTGATACCTTCACAGGCCTAGATGCACCACCGCCCATCAATAGAGCAAAGCTTGCCAATAAGCCCAGAAAACAAATCCAATAACACAGAAAATTGGGGGGGAAGCATTAAAAATATCCTTTTACTTCCTTAGCTATCATCTCCCTTGTCACCTCCAGCGATAGGGAGCAGCTAACAGCAGCACACTGAACTCTAACCTATTACGCATCTTTCAAAATTACTTAAATCTCTACCAGCGTGTCTGCACTCGTCAAAATTTAAGCAGGAGGCTTGATTAAGAGAAGCCAAACCAGCTTGTCTTCTTGACCAGAAAAGAAAGTAACAAAAAATAACCATTAAAACCAGTTAAGCAATGCCAAGCCCTATTTTGAAAAAAAGGTAAATCTTTAAGTCTTCTCAGCTGAGTTGCGAGAAATACATAGCAAACTGTAAAAACTGCTTTATATTTCCAGCTCAGTCCACCACAATTTGTATCTCTAGAAGCTTTGATTAATATAAGAATATGACACTTCAGTGTTCTCAGTCATAACTTATAATATGGCCTAAATTAGAAATTCTCGTTTTCGAAACAAAATCAACCTTGGCAGAACATACAAAGAACTGATTACTATTGCATGCAGAGTAACTATGTTAGAAATACACTCAAATGCACCATAACATTCTACCTAGAATTATACTTTTAAGCCCTGTAAAACCCATGTAATTATCTCTCTTCTCTTCTGCTAGACAAATTAGAGAGTATCCTCTCTTTGGTTAAACCTGAGTTTGAAACCTTCATTTTCTAGTTCTTTACATGCTTTGAAAAACTGACTTTATTGGAAATGTTTTCAATGTAACAACACAATTGTATTACACACCCACATACCCATATATGCAGAATCTTAGAATTCTTCATAACTAATGGCAAAAATAAGTCCTACATAGGATTCATTAAAATAAAAAAAATTAGTAAAAAAAATCTTATTACTAATCTAAGTGCAGCTCATATGTTCACAGAAAAATACTATTTCTTTGAAGTATTGCAACTTCTATTTTCTGTAACTAACTCCTTTAAAACAAATGCAATATACTTGAGACTAGGGAGAACAAGCAGTAAGCCCTGTCTAGTGAGCTGTAGGAAAAAAAAAAAAGGTTCTTAGAAACTACACAAACTTTTTCTTCAGAAAACCTGTTTATATTATGCACCTGGGATCTCTCCAATTGGTGCATCACCAAAACACAGAGAGAAGTCAGTGCTAGCATCTCTTGACAACTTTGAACAATCCAGGCATATCCAATGCTGCTGTTATACACATTAAGATAGTCTCAAAAAAAAATCCCTGCTTGTTGTTCCATAACACACAGTAGAACAAAAATATAAGAGCATGTTGAATAGAAATACATTAATATACAGCATCTTTCTGATTATTTCAGCATATCCTTTAGAGAGCAGCTTCCCAGCCAGTACTGCATTAACCTAACGAACAAAGATTTAAATCATTACATCTAACCACAGCCTCCACACACGTATTTTTGCAAAAGACTTCAAATAAATTAATTTAACTTTGCAAGTTTTCCCCTAACAACCAACAAGCCCTTGCTACGCCCCTTTTCTTCTATGTTAATAGTAATGGCACTGTTAAAAATACAATGAGAGCTTCAATAACTGGAATAAAAATATATTTGTTTAAAAATCCCTCACACTTTTTTAAATAGTGAGAGTCTGGACTGACAGAAGCTTACAAGCATCAAAATAACAACCTTATATATATAACCCCACTCTCCAGTTCTTATTTTTAAAGCCAAGAATATTGTACTTAAAGAGGGAATCTGCCACAAGGAATGTGGATTCTCAGATTTGTCATGCTCTATTATAACTCAGTAGGAGAAAATAAGTACTATGTACGCTTACACAATTGAAAATATTGAGTGAAAGAAAATAATTTCCAAGAGCTTGAACATGCATTTTCAATTTCCAGGTACACAGGACTTGCTTTCTCGTGGGGAACTCTTCAATTCACCAGAAAGTCTTATAGCTGCTTCTACGTGCTTTTTCCTGCAGGTAAATTCATCTGACACCTAAATCATCACCTGGGGACTGAGCCGCTCCACAGTTGTACCAGGCAGGCTGCTGCGAGAGTTCCCAGGGAATCCTAGTCTATATATAGCAAGCTGTTCAGATAGGGAGAGGTCATGAACTTCCCTACTTCAGTAAGACACAGAGCAAGATCTACCAGCTGCAAGCTAGAGATAAAGCTGGCTGGGGCCTTTACTATCTTCCAAGTGGGTAGCATTTCCTATTCATAGCCCCGCACTCCTTCAAAATTAAAGGGAGAAAGGGAAGAAATCAGAATTTACTGGATTTTTATGCACCAGATATTTTTATGCTGAACAGAAAGGAGAGACAAGAAACCTATTAATCTATTCCTCAATTCAAAAACCAAACTGTGTATAGTAGTAGATTTAACAGACCTCATGGCCATAAAGTAGGTAGGGGGCTAGAACAACAGCATAGACACAGTAACGCAGAAGAAGGCATCAGAAACTGGCTCACAGCAACACCCTCAGCTAGGCCCAGCTTCTGTTCCAAGTTCACATGCAAAGATTTCATCAAGACATTTGCACTGAACAGCAAAGTTTAGTCCTAATAACATTCTGTTTTGCTGGATGGCTCATACCACTTCTACCCTGTTTTCAGGCTCATTTGATTTCACCATTCACAGTTTGCAGGTTGTTACACTAAGAATGCAGTTCCCTTCCTGTCTAGAAAGACAAAGCACAACACAAAAATTACTAAAAAGGTAAAATTTTGCCATTTGTATGAAAAAAATATTTTAGGTAGAGCAAGCTACTAGGAATCCACAGCATTAGGAGAAAGTTTTCTTAAATGCAAGTTTCTTGAAAACCAAACTTGAAATAAAAATGCCAATTTTAGCAAAGCTTTCCTTTGATATGAAGATTTGCTAAAAGAAACACCAGTGTCAGTGATTAACACATTCGACATGTGGGCTGAAAGAGATGCAGCTTTACAGGAGCACCCTGTAAAGCACAGTTGTGCCTGCTAGACCTCCCACCTTCCGGCTGTGCATCCTGCCCCAGAGACACACCTCTCCAAAACAGAGAAGTCTCATGCATTTTAGGAAATACAAAAGCAGCCCCTTTCATAGAAATGCTGTAAAAAAAAGAATCCTTATTTATTTTCACACAACAGAAAAGCTGTTCCCTAGCTAGTCACATGACTGAAAACCACAATTGTTTCAACAATTATTAGCTTCAGACAAAAAAATTATTTTAATCTGCTTTCAACTCAAAACATTCAGACCTGTCAAGCTCATATAAAGCATTCTTTCATACTGAGTATCTACATGAGATGAGATCAAATGTAACACTGTACAGCCAAACATTCTCCTAAATTATATAGACAGTAGGGGTGGGGGGAGGAATATCCATTCTCTTGAATTCCACAATTTTTCACACTTCTATGAGAAGTACAATCTCATTGCACAATGCAATAAAACATACTAAGACTACTCAGAGCTGCTCTCTGCACTGCCCTTTAAATTAAGAGTAAAAGCAAGCATATTTATGTTGTTAATTCAGAACAAGCCATATATTCTAAAATGAAACAAATCAATTAGAATTTAGGAAACTGATGCTCTAAAATGATAATTTATATCCTTATAGCAAATCTAATAAAAATTCTTATGCTTTGAATTTGAAAATAGTTTTACCTGGATGACTGATTTAAAGACATTTTAAAGAAATTTTAAAAGAAAAGACTTCCTTGAAATTTTTAGTGGCCCACAGCATGACCTTTGATTAGCTATACAACTCTTTCAAGGTTCACAGGAAAAAAAGCATCTCTTCAACAGATCTCCTCTTCAAACACTTAAGAAAAAAAAGAATTAAAATTGTGTCTAAGATTTCATACTCACATGCGCTGAAAAGACAAATGTTACACTGAAAGAATTGAGATCAATATACTAGTGACAGACATCAGAAATAGTTCCATAAGTAATTATGTCTGCATATATTACTCCATACAGAGCTATTCAGGATGCAAAATTTGGACCTCAGTCACAACTGCAATGGTAGCAGCAGCACCAACTGCACAGGCAGTCCTGCCCGTGGTGGTGCAGTGATGCAGAGGAGAAGCTCAGTGAGATGTTCTCTTCCTTACACCCAGTTTACTACTAACATTACCATAGCAGCTAGAGATTTAAGCAGGAACCAGAGTCCTGGACTCCCAAAGATGGAGCATCTGCCTCGGAAAACTTACAGCTCATAGCTGATTTACTTGAAATCATACTGACCCACCTAACTGAATGTCCTAAAACTTGTTTTATTATTTCCAGAGAAGACTGTGTAGAGAGGGCTGTCCCACAACCAAGAGGTGTCTGCAACCTCTCAACCCAAAGTTAGCTACTTTTAATTCTGGAACAGGCACATCCACAGCCTATTTTGGTGTAAGTTCAAATTAAATAGAAAATACTTTCCACTTTTCTGATGGGGCTAAAGTACAGCCTTCGTGCCTGCTAAACTGTCCCCACTGCGTGGGAGGACTCTGCCCCCTCACCTCTCTCTCTCTCCTCTCCTCTCGTGGCTCTTTCTGAAGCCAAAAGAAGAAAATAAAAGAGGGTTTCAAACCAGAAGTAAACATTACTGTACTCTAACCAGCAGTGAAAAAAGTTTGGGGAAATTACACAGACCACTGCCACTGCTGTCCCTCAGAGACCTGGGGGTTTTGTCCCACACCAAGATGCCGTAAGAGTCTCAATTACAGGGATGAGACATGGGTTAGCCTGCACAAGCGGGAGGAAGAGCAGAGGCTGCAGTTCAGTGGGTGATGCTCAGCCATCTTTTGCAGCTGTGCAGAAGCAGCTCTAAGCACAGCACAGAAGTGGCACAGGAAAAAGAAAAGAGGAAAAAAAAAGAAAGAAAAACTCCATAATTTGTCATTACTCACAGATCTCTGTCCTTTAAGAGAAAAAACTCATCATCATTTCAGTTGAACACTGAAAAAAACAGTTTATCTTTGTACTACAACTTACATCTCAAATTTTCACAGTCCAGTTCAGACACAGGAGAGAAGCGTAACATAAGGGTTTGCACAGTTAACTCGTATTTAGCTTTAGAATATTTCTGCCTACATAAGTCTCTCCTGTTTCAAATCTTAAAGGCAAAAGAGAATCAGAGAAAAGTTACTCGAAACGTATGTTTCATACATTCTCTTTTGATTACAGACAAAACAAAAAAGAGACTACTCTAAGTGGCCAAGATAAACATGCAGCCACATAACTGGTCTGGCTCAAATGGCAGTGGTCAGGAGAAAGCACCTCCAACTCCAAAGAGATTCAGCCTGTGCTTGACTGTCACACTAAACTGTTTACTATTTGCCTGAAAAGCCGTATATGTATGCTACAAGACTGTTTTGCCAGGCTCAGGCAGTGATGGTAGACACAGCATAAAGAGTCCTTGCCTTCTGCCAAGAGATGTGTATAGCACATCTGCATTGTTTTTCTTGCTCATCCTCATTTTAACTTGGCATGCAAGAACATGTTTAATTCTAGTGAAATTTCTGCATGCTATGTCTTTACAATGGGTCAATGTCAACAAACATTTGCAAAATTTTAACCTCCAAGTACACAAGAAGCATTCAGGAAGCAAAGTAAATAAACCAAGTTCAGAAATACTTTTGATTCCTAACCCAGAGGATAAGTAGAGAGAAAAATTGTCATTTTGCTATAAAGCAGGTTCCTTGCTGTGATGCAGGGCAGCTGGCACATAATGAAAGTGTGTCATACACAAGACATCTAGGTAACAGCCAGCTCATTAGTTTCTAGAACTCCCTTCTTCACCAGATGAGAGCAGATTCAGTTTACATCAGTGGATAACTAAAAGGAAATTCTCAGACATATCACACATGAATTTGGGGACAGCAGGGATAAATCAAGGAATTTCAGTGTAATATTATTACCAGAAGTTCTGGTCAGCTGCAACATACAGGAGAGAAACAACTGGAGGTGACGTATGCTGTTCCCCAGCACAACAGTACTGCCTGCCCCTAGAAAAAGGTCTGAGTCATCCACCCATTCATTTTCATTTATATATTTTTGTGCTTATTCTGTTCCTGTTTGTGCCAATATTTTGATTGCTTGAATTAATACTGGAAACTTTTTGTTTTGTCGGGTTTTTTAAAAAGAAAAAACACTAGACTAAAATATTTTTGCAATTCATGATACAGATTTCTTTCAGCTGTTTTTGGAAAGCAGACCGGAGAACAGAGGCACACTTAAGAAGACAGTATCTACCTGTTCAGTCTCCAAAACAAAACGTTAATGTTGACATATCTAGAACAATTTATGTCCCAATATCTGTCCAAGTCAGCCTTCTGGAGTGAGTGGCACAAGTGACTGCACGGGCAGAGAAGAGGAGCAGCAACTGGGCTGCCCCAAGGTAGAGAGGATGGAGGGGAGGTGGAGGTGCCCGACAGGCCAGACTTGGAAACACCTTCCTCCCAGGACAGCATGGCAACATTGGCAAATCTCAAACCACAATCCAGAAATCCCACTGGCTGGGACACAGCTCTCCAGGATGCAGCTCCACACACACCTCACACTGACCCGCAATCAGTGTGACTTATCACTAGGGGTACTGTGGCAGGCCGCCCCTGGCAATACCAGCACATTCAGCAAGATCACATCCCCAGGCCTCCCCAAGCTCTGCTCCTGCAGCCTTCACATCAATACAACCCGGGTCTTTCTTTTTGCTTTTTCTTGCCTCCTCAGCTGGCTTTCACATGCTGTGCAGGCAAGCAGGTCCCAGATGCTGCCTCTGCGGCAAATCGAAGCACAGCAGGGAAAACAGGGTGGGAAAAGAAACACCAGTGGTAGCACCGGCTCAGGTTGGCTTCAACAGCTACAAGATGGCCTCAAATTCAACCAACAGGCACTCTGGCCAACAGTGCCAACAGTTGGATGGTAACTGCTACTCCTCTCACCCTGGTACCTCAGGTAAACGAAATCAATGAGGCATGGAAGTCTCCTCCTTTGTGCCATAGACAGAACTTACAAAGGAGGATGAGAGGCTCAGCGGACAAATTCACTGTAGGTTGGCATGGGGTAACAAGACCCTTCCCAACTTCCTCTCTTCTGCTATTAAAAGAAAGGTTACATTATGTAGGGTTTTTCAAGCCCTCTGCCAAGCAAGGAGTACAACCACACAGAAGAAGGAAAAGATACCATAGCAGATATCACAGATGCATGCTCTCAGTCTCTGGGAGAGATGCTGCAGCCACCATAAACCAAGTGACCACAGAAAATCAAGCCACAAATGGTCTTCAATATACTCAGAAACGTACCTCCCAAATACAGCATTGCTGCTGAGCAGCTGTTTTTACACACTGCATCCCCGCTGCTTACTAGAGAACAATCCAATAAAAAGTAATTCCCAGCAAAATGCACTGTTGAGGCTTGTAGCATGAATCCGCATCCACATCCAGCTCCTTACATATAAGAACTGGAAGGTACAAAATGCAGAGAAGGCAGGCAATCCTCCTGTACATCAAGGAAGTTCACCCAGCAATCACACACCCAGTTATTTCAATGATCCTTAAAACAAAGTGTTCCCCAACCACCCAAGCTCCTACATTCCCTCCTTGCCAAGGCCACGCGCCCAAGCAGGTCACACATGCAGCAGCCTTTTGGCACTAATCACGCATGTACTGAAAGTGATCCACCATCTGTGTCACTTCACACAGAGTCCTTCAAAAGCCGCCTGGCTCTGATGAAGCCTTGCTCATCTGGCCTTACACATGCACTCAAAAAAAGCCTACAAATTATGCAAGAATAGGATATTTTGAAGAGATATTGCAGGAGATCACTAAAATGCTCAGATAACTTGGTTTGCTGATATTGCAACGTTTTAAATACTAAAATAAATTAAAACTCAAAAAAAAAAATCAGAAATGTAGCCACTTGTAGAAAGAGATGCATTTGTTCCTCCCAAAAACAGAGGAGTTTGAAGCACACATCACTGGAGGGAATTTTTTTTTTTTAAAAAGCATCAGAAAGCAGCCAAATCAACAATCAAATAACAGACTCCATCAATTAAGATCTCAGAGGAAATGAAGCAAGAACTCCATAATGATGAGAAGTGAATCTGTGGACAATGCAAATAAAATATCTTGTCTGCTTTGCTCCAATTCTTAGAGTACTATTAATGTGACTTTTGCGGTGTACACAAATTTTAAAGCTAATTACATTCCAAAAATGCTTACCAAAAAAAATCTGATTTATTGGAGTCTTTAAAATAACAAAGGTTAGTTGCAGAAGTATAGCTATGGGTGCACAGTGTAGAAAGCTGTTCCATACCCAAGAATTTAGCTGCTACACCATGTAATAACGGAAACCACAACAAAAATGACAAACACCAAAATCAATGTAGGCTAGATTCTTCAGTTAACAGAGTTCACTGGGTAAGACAAAGAAAATCATACTCCATAGCAAACTGGGTTTCACCTTGAGCACTATTTCACAGATTTCATCCCAGTCCAGTCACTCAAAACAAACATCAAACCCAGAGGGGTGAGCATCACATGAAGCTCGTGCACAAGCATCCAGCCTGCACTTTGGCTGCCGGCACTATGGATATCTGCTCTTAAAAACTCCTACAAACTCTTTTTTTTTTGTTGTTCACATACATATTTTTTTAAATAAACAGCCTGGTATCTTATTTCGTTTCTTATATCTAAAACTTTCCCATCAGAAGTAAACAAGAGCTACTACAGAAGTAAATAAACCCCCACTAAATATCCATACCCAGAGTCACAGGACTGTGAACATCAGCACCCCAGTGCAAATGCAGTTTAAGTATGGCATCGCGGATGGGAAAAGGAAATATAAAGATAGGTGACAATAAAAGCATTACCTCTGTTCTACCAATTTCCTCCTGTTCCCCAAAGGTGCTTTCTTAAGCATAAAATTATTCTTTTGATTAAAAGTCTAGTGCATCCACATATCATGCAGTTATGTTTCTGGGCTTTGTACTGCATCCTGACTCAGTTTTGGTTTTACTAGCTTGTAATTCAAACAAGCTCAGACTTTTTTTTTTTTTTTTTAGATGCTTATGATTAATCAGTTCTTGCAGGAATCAACGATGTGCGTTCCGCTTAGCTGGGCTTGAGCTTCCCTTCTCCGTGTCTCTCAGTGCACATTTGTACTCGCCAGTCTATCACTCATCTCCAGCACAGAGCTTTAAGAAAGGAAGCTCGCTCTGAAACACCGACAGTTTTCAGAACTGGTGCCAGAAACCCTCTGGAACAAACCGCAAAGGACTCTGCAACAGCCACGTACATTCTGCAGCCTCTTCCATTTTTTGCAAATTTCTGTCTCCATTAAAAACACACTATTTATTTGCTAGCAAACTTTTAAGTACATGCAAAAAAATTGATTTTTCATTATCACATTTTTTTAACTGATTTAGACTGAAAGAAGTCCAATTTTTAAAAATCTGAAATAAAAATTATGCGCAAGTCTCTCCCACCTTGTCTGGAAAGAACACACCTCCTCTACTAAGGAGGGTGGGAGTAAGAATACAGTAGGAGCAAGAATACAGTGGGAGCTGAGTGGAAGAGGGTTTGGGGAATAATATACGCTTGGTGGGTTTGTTTTTTTGTTGTGGTTTTTTTAATCTGTTTTTTATTATGATTATTTTAACTTCACAGCTATCCCCAGGTGTCAGGAGATTTAGAAGAAAAATATAATTTCACTGCAAGAACAGTACTTGAGCAGTAGATTGGGGAATACCTGCTTTTCATTTCAAAGTACATTTAATACAATGCTGTATAAATACAGTAAGAATTGCTTCTCAGGAACTCTAGAGAACTCCCTTCTAATGTAACAGGTAGGATGCTTAGTACTTCTGTGGCTACAGCTTCTGACGGGAATATTGCTAATGGAAAATCTGGAGCATACTCTCACTTTTACAATATCAAGTGAGAAGAATTTTGCAATAGGTGTAAAATATCACAAAAAAAAAAAGTCACTTTTCATGGAATTCTGCGCCTCCCATAAACTTACAAAAGCTTCCAATATTAGGCATTCTTGTAAATACTATGTATCCTCTCTTTTAACTAAATGGATGTTTACTAAACAGATATGGTACAAGTGAACAGCACAAGGGATGCTCACAATACATTACAAACTTTAAATGGGCACTCATACCACTTGCCACAAATATATGCCAATATTCTTAAACGCTGCAGGTGACTTGACCACAAACATCAAACACACCTGCAAACACGTGCAGGGTGACAATACTTTGCAGCCTTCCAACACCCTACTAGTTGTTGGCATACATGCCCAGCTCAGGATATTGGGAAGCCAAAGCAGTCATTGCCAAAGGAAAGATGTGCAGGTGCAGAGGACCCCTGAGAAGATGATGCACCACTTACTGAGCTTCCTCAGTAAATCTGAGCCTCTACGAGCATTTAGTTTGAAATACAGTTCTTTATCGGTCACCAAAGCTTCCTTCATAACCTCTTTCAGGACGAGGACGAGCCCAGCGGTTAACAGAAAATGGTGGTACTACAGTAAGAAGCACGAGGCTGCAGGCACAAGGCTCTAATGAAGCAATGAAACACATGAAGGTAACGTTAATGCTATCGTCATCTGCCTTGTCAGAATTAAAATACTCTTCTGAAATCAACTGCAAATCTTGACATGTTTTTATTTATTTTCAGAAGTGCCTCCTGAAGTTCTTCAGAGGTTGAAATACCAACCCCACCCCCCTCCCCCAGCCTGAGGTTACTAATGAATTCAGTTTCACTGGAAAAAAACAAACTCTTGAGTAGTAGAGTCTTCTTCCCTTTTACAACAACAATAATATAATATATCTTATACTAAAATATTTAATTAGCAAGACCTTGAATTTGAAATTTTTTGTCAACAGCAGAAGACCCTGAAGGTGACTGAACAGTGAGACTGTCTCCAAAAAACAGTAACAGTGAAACAATGGAATTGTTCACACTTAAATAACTCTGTTAATAAATTAATAAATAAAGTAAACAAACACCTGAGCAATTGAAAGGAAAGCAAAGCATGACAGTATCAGGATGGGATGGGAAGAGCCTCCACCTTCCAGACGCTGTGTATGCATTTCAGTGAGGCAGCGTAATGAAACCCGATTTCTTCTCTTTGAGAGGGGTAGTCACATCACTAGACATCGGCTGCAGAGGTGGGTACCAATCCATCAGGAAAAACAGCGGAATTTACATCACATCAGGCTTCTTTGCAGACCCAGCAATGATAACACTGTGGTGTCAGCTGTTGAGGGTGGCAGGCAACAGCATGAACAGAGCCCAGTGGAAGAGTCTGGTTTCTGCAGTCACACATCTTATTGTCTCATCCTCCACCCCAGGTGTCTTAGACAGGGACAGAGATCAGCTCATACAGACAGAGCTCAGAAATTTCAGTTACATATAGAAAACTATCAACCTGTATGCATCCTATCACCTTCTGTTCCAGAGTCTATGTGGTAGTTTGGTCACACTACTAAGAAAAAAGCCTCTCTCTCATAGAGAGCAGGACTTCCACATTTTGACGCAGCATGAAGGCCCAATTCAAGATGAGCAGATTCACTTAGCTCAGGTCTTTCTGTTCCTCCTTTACCTCACTATCCCCGTCTTGTTTAACACTGAGGCTCCAGCCCATCTGTCTTTACTACAGCAGCTCAACAGGAAAAAAAAGGGTGCACGCTGACTAATGAAACTTCAGTAAAATCACCACCACTGCTCAAAATCATGGCTTGTATCAGTTTGCTATCATCATCACAAGGGCATCCCCTGCCAAAGCAGATACACCCATCTTCTACCTCATTTGGATTATGTCCATCCTATTTATTATCCTTCAAACCAGCCGTATTTTTAACCCTTCTGCTTCTTCCTTAAAAGTAGATACCTCCAGTCCTTCTGCTCTCAACTGTATTATCCAGATAACGTAATTCCTGTAACAGAACAAAACACCTTGTCTCTACCCTTCATGATTTTATTTTATTTTTAAAATCGATTTACAAACTAAAAGCACAGATCACAGAAGCCAGGACAATGCAGCAACGGCAAAGCAATGAAATATTCAGCCCAGGGAAATTGCTGTCTACTGAAACCAGATACAAGCTTCTTTTTGTTGTCATCAAAGAATTAACTCAAGAGCATGCCAATAATTTATAAGAGTAGTCACAAGTATAACTGATAGGGGAGGGAGAGGACCTCCTAGCTTCTGTGCTGCAGAGAGGCAGAAGACAACGTTGGCCCAAGAGCAGGAATTTTTACTCCAGGCCCAATTGTTCTTAGAATTACAGATTAATGTCACAGGTCAGACTTAGAAAAACCTCTACACATTACTCCAACTGATTTCAGTGAGATCTCCAGATGCACAGTATTTGAAATAGAGTCCCAACACCCTGCTGCCCTTTGTGTAGAAAGAGAAACATGAACATCAAGCATTCCTATTAAATAGGGGAGGGGGAAAACAGCGTGAAGGTACCTAAAGACAAAGATGTTGCATGTATTTGGTGATATTAATGCCCTAATGACCGGAATGTGAACTAAATGAAACAAAAAGCTGGTTGCAGGGAAGGATAACCTTCCTTCCCGGGAGCTGGCTTCGTGGTTTAGGTGGTGGTTTTGAATTATCCACAGTGATGGCAGCATCAGCATCACAAGCTGAAGGAGGACAATAAATTGACTGTAGGTTGACTTTAACTCAAAGTCACCCTGGTGTACACTCAAGGCAACTTTTGCCTTCCTGCAGCTCTCCCATGATTACTCACAAACTCGCAATTTTCAAACATTTCGCTTCCTGGTTGCTGTCTTTTTTTTCATTCACAGCACTAATTCCTCCTTGGTTCTGCTGCTTGCCAGCAGACTGCTCTCTCTTCCCCTCCCCCAGCCCCGCCCAATGCTAAATAAGCTAAATAAAATTCTGTAACTTTTTTTTTCCTCACAAATTTTGTCCAAAGGCTACAGGAGTTTCAGGTCCACTTCAAAGTGTGGCTGGCAGGGCCATAACTGAACCTTCTTCCTTGTTCAGCACAGGCGTTACCATTACCAGAAGGATGATTATCCTTCTAAGTCTTATTATTCCCTGCCTCTGGCTACAACATCCTACCCTTCCCCATTTGGGAGTTACCCTACTGGCTCATCAGGTTCTTCCCCATTCCTGCTGCTGCTGACATTTTCCAAAGCTTCTCCTAGAGCGACCACTTCCTCATCTCCCCCCCAAAAAACCCTTCTTTGTTTTGGCTTCATCCCTTCCCAGTAGAAGGCTGTCCACTCCTCAAGCAATGACCCTGCGGCCCCATGGGGAAAGCATGCTGAGCCTCCTTCCCTATTTCCCTTGTACCGAGGAAGAAAGCTCCACTATTTCTACGAAAGGCAGCATTCTGCAATAGGCTCCCAGTGTAGGTGAAAACCAAAACATTTTGTGTTTCAAGATCAGAAACCACCCTTAGGATGACAAATACACAGAGCCTGGACCTCCTATTGATTTCACTGTCACTAATGGCATCCAAAAACAAACCCCAAACATCGGACGATCCTCCACTCCAGCTACCTACCAGTTCTGAAAGTACACTCCACTTCACAAAGCAATGCCAGTTCTTGTAAATGTTGTTAAACCCCAGTTCAAAATTCGGGCTAGAAGGCTGAGAGGGCAAAGGACCACTCTTAATTAAGAGGAAAAAGTGGAAATGAGAAAGTCAAAGTGTACAAGCACAGCAAGCAATAGTACATTGATCTCCCCGATGAAGAATGCAGTTCCTTCTAATGGTTTTCAATAGCTTCTCCACATAATTTTTTTCCCCATACTCTATTAACTTACAGCAAAATAAGCAACACCTGAATGCAATGTAATTGAAAGAGATACACCTAATAAATTTCCCTTGGAAGGACAAATTTCTTCTTCTGGACAGCAGTATATATTTTTACAATGCCAGATACGAGTATTTCACTCACTCAGAAACCAGCACCCAATGAGGAGCAACATCCTAAAATAATTCATAATAAATTCTATGTTGAACATCCACCATGCAGAACATAAAAGATTTCAGAGTAGTTCCTTTTAAGGCTGGGAGTTGCTTATTTGAATTCTTCATTTCAAACCACTGTTAACTTCAATATGTTGAAAACCCACGTATAGCAGCCTTGCAACATAGGCACAGCAAGAGTTCCAAGAACCTCAAATCTGTGCAAATGTCTGAAATAAATAATCTAAGAAATTAAAAATTCAAGGATGTAAGTATTAAACTCAAAATTTCAGGATTTGCCTGATGTGAACTTTCACACTAGCAAGTTTTGTGCATCAGCAAGGCACTTGGTTTTTATCCCGAATATTCAATACGCCATCCAGACTACTTCACAGGTCACTGCAGATGGCAAAGCATCTTTCACCCTCCAACAGCATTTAGCCATACCAACAGGTTCTCTGGCACTTGATCAGTAACTCCCCACCTCCAGATTTACTGTTTCACAGTAATTGCCATTAACGGTACTTTGTATTCATTCACAGCACCCAGAGGAAAAATGCTGTAAATTCAGATCTGTCATCTTTACTTCGGCATGTTTATTGGATGGATCAAAAAAAACAAGGTTTTGCAACCGTGAAATATTATTTTAAGGATGCAAATAGCTCCAAGTTTACAAACCCCATGCTGTCAGCATCATGTAAGGAGTTCCTCTGACTTCACAACTACAATACCATACCTGAATTTCAGTAATTCATGTACATATTCACTGACTACAGTAACAATACTATAAATTAATTTCAGAACATGTCACTATGAACACCAGTGACCATCAGCACAGGGTAGAATTAAAGCCAAATGGAAACTGAGGAAGAAATGTAAAAATCACAGAAACTGTCTGCACTAAGGAGCAGAATCGCTTTAAAACATCAGCTGTGTTCCCAAGTGCTCAGTGCCCACCAGCTCAAACACTTCATCTACAAACTCAACAGACAAAAACACACTTAAATCCTATGGGGATTTAAACCCACACTGGGAAAAACAATAATAATAACACTAAGCCCACGATACCCAGAAGGAATTATGAAGGATTACGGTGAGAAGCAGTGCAAAACCAAAGACAAAGGCTCCTGACAGAAACACCAGTACCTAGTCTTGAAAAAGAAGGTGGGTTTTATGGGAGGTTCTTAATTTTAAAAAATTAAAAAACAGCTTTCTAACAGGATTTAGGTTAACAAGCACCAGGTTGCAATAGGGTTTTTCATTGCCCACATAAATGAAGACAGGGCTTGCAAAGCCACTAACAGAAATCCATTTTCATCCTCCAGACTCTGAAACTTCAATATAATACAGGTCTGGCACTTAAAATTTTGTTTTAGTGGAAAACTGTAGGTTTGGAAAGGAACAGGTTTGCAGACCTGAAATAATTCTCAGTATTTTGCTAAGCAATGGCAAGCAATAAATATCACAAGAATAGGGATTATAAAAATCTCTATTCAAGAATAAGAGTAGCAGTGGTACCAAACTCCAAATGGCTTTCCATTCTGAACTGGAAACATTACACTTCAATATTGCAATGAACAGTTCACCTCCCAGTACTTTTGAATTCAACACACAGTAACAACTGTGTGATACTGTTTATGCTAAGACATTAGAGATACAATGAAAAATTTCCTTTTTAAACTCTTATGAAGATCTGTAAAAGATTTTATTACCAAATTTACCAATACAGCCAAGCCACTATCTCCAGCTTTCTCCAAAACGATGCATGTAACAGTCTGCAATTTTACAGACCTGCTTTTCTTTGTAACAGATTGTCTACAGATTAGGGTTACCTGACACTGACTACAACCCTAAGGACATTCCACTTAGAACAATTTTATTTTAAAAATTACATTATATGAATTGCAAAACAATCGCTTGTTTCCCCCAACACACTATAGAACAACTCTCTACTTGGAAAAACTACTGTTTTCTCCTATACCTTTTAATTTGAGTTACAAAATGTTTACATTAGAACAAACAATTTCCCTGATTTCTTTTCTAACAGCTTCTAGATCTGCTGCAACATGCCTACGTATCTGATTGACATCACTTTTCACTACACAGAAGTTATTATACAACCCTGGTACTTATCTTGCACTGTTTTTCAGGGCTTCCAATATTTATTCATCACATCTCACGTGTAAGAGTAAGGTCTATGTAAAACTCATTTGCATCTATCTGATTACCACTTAGCTATTTGGTTTCAAAGTCGTGGAAAGCTCAGAGATGCAGATCTTGAAACACACTTCAGTTCAGTATAATACTTGGTTGAAATAAGCAATTTAAAATTATTTCCTCTATCATTTTTAACAAAGTCATTGTGCAGTTTTATCAAACTAGGAAGTAGCAAAGGGAAAAAATTGTTGATGGCATAGAAACAGGTTCTTAGGTTCCTTTTTTAAATCTGAATTAACAACTGTTGGGTTTGGAAAGTTTTTCTGAGCTTATTTAGAAAGATGTACGTATGATTTTTGTAAAAATTCTGATTCATAAGTGGCTAATCTTAAAAAAAAAAAAAACAACATATTCTTGATGAAATAAGACTAAATGTCTCAAGTGTGAGGAGCTAAGCGGTCCCCATCCTTCCTTCCAAGAACAGACACAAAAAATAATTTCTCAACATGTTTCAGCTCCATGGAGTTAAGCACTCCTCAGAGCAAAAAGAAGTCTGTACTTGAGCAATGAGTTAAGAAGTACAATCTCATACAGACATTGTCCAGCCCTCACAACGTCCTGCAAAGCGTGAACACTGTTATCCAAAGTGAAGAAAAAGTGCAACCTACCTTTGGCCACACAACGAGGCAGCAGCAGAGATATTCAAGGAGACAGCTTGGGTTTTTTACAAGCACACACTTACTTTTACAAATAGCAAGCAGCCACTCATCAAGATCAGACACTAGCATAAAAGAGGACCTCTGCCAAGAGGACATATGTAATGGATGGCATCCAGTGGAGCAACCTGGACAGTCTGCACTGGAAATGTGTGTGCCTAAGTAATTGCACGCATGCTGCAGCTAGCCCCCACACTCTAAAACCTCAGCTATTTCATATGGCTTCTCCAGGAAAAGGCAAATTACATCTTAAAATGATGTATTTCTCACCAACTATAAAGGATTCTGCAGTGCCCAGACCAGCTGTAGACACCAACGCTGTAGGTTTACAGTTAGGTTACATGAATTCTGCTGTACACAGCAAACTTATATTCAGCATGATGGTATCGATTTCTAACATCAATAAGAAAAAGAGCCACGGTCAGAGCCTTGTGCAGAGTCCCTCTGTACAGCAACAGCACGTAATGTAAGAAGTTGTGCTACAATAGTATCTTAAACTATCCAAGAGAAGTTGACAGATACACCCAACCTGAGTAACTCTCCCAAACTCGGTTTTAATTTTTAGTATGGAATGTAAAACAAAAATAAGAGTAAAGACTTTGGTGATTGGCAGCGTGCACATCTTAGTGACATGCAACAGCTCTCACACACTCTGACATTAGACCTATAATGCCAGTCATTGCAGCTAAATTCTGACAATTATGATCCTTTTCTATGAAAAATTCAACATCTTTATTCTCCCTGTTGGTGGCAACATGATCTTTTTGTTCCTTCTCACAAACACTCTCATATCAGTGTATGTGCAAGTTCAACATGTTCTCTCAACACACACCTGCAACTTCAACACAGTCCCATTACACTCAGAATCCACACATGCACTCCCTCACCCGACCAGGGATCATTGTCTGGCTTGTGTACCGTGGTAGTTGATTTGCTGTTTCATCTATTGTTAGCTTCCAATTGCAACGGTACACCTTTAACCCGCAGTGCATTTACCCTCAGCAATGAGACTGGGTTTGGTTTCTTCCACAATGACTCTCATTCTGCATTACGTAAGTTCAGAGCACTCACTGGGTGTCTGGAATCATTTCATTACATAAAAAGAGATGCTACACATCACAAGGTAAGAAAGCTTTGGGGGCATTATTATTATTATAAACAGTGACTTTTGGGAAGACAAATATTAATTTTGTGAAAGAGCAATATCAGGAGGAGTCTGGATACTCTCCAACAAGGCTCAGTCCAGGAAACATAAGATGTCCCATGTCAAAATCAACAGTCATCACAACCATGTTTAATGCTGCAAATGGACAATTTTTAGCCTAAACTATATATTGGGGAGAGAGATATAAAGAGCATGAGATATGTCAGTACTTGATTACAATCAAATATCTCAAAGCTTGTTCTATTACAATTATTACAGCACTTCTGTGCAGCAAATGAGGGCAGCTTCTTGTGTATCTGAGGTGGCTTCCAGGCAATGAGATACAGTATGTGTTTCTATAGACTGAAGGGCAGCTGACAATACATAAGGCTACACAAATGCAAATGTTAAGAACTTGCTGCTCAAGATCCTAAAACTAAATTATAAAAAGATTATGTTCTAAAGCAACCATTGACTCTTGAGTGTGCAGAGTTATGAGACCTGTGATTTCTTAGATCTCCCATCAAAAACCCAGGGCCAGCTGGCTCCATTCCCCATCCAACTTGTTCAAGAGGCACGTATTGCTAAAGCAGCAATTGTTGCACATTCGTGAGAGCCTAGAGACACCAATGCTTGTGAATGGTAAGAAAGATACATTTGTTGGTTCGTCGGTTGGGTGTTGCCTGACAGCTGGCTGAATATGAGCCAACACTGTGCCCAAGTGGCTAAGAAGGCCAATGGCATCTTGGCCTGTATCAGAAAGAGCATGGTCAGCAGGACCAGGGAAATGTTTGTGCCCCTGTACTCAAAAGTGGGTTTACATTTAGCAAATGTGGCATTCTCACTGAGTACAGCAAAAGCTGGGTCAAGACAATTTTCTTTTTCAGATGTTCAGCCTTTCAGATTTGATATGTACATACCAAATTCCAGACACATAGCAGACTATTGTCTCCATTCATTCATATAGCACAAATTATAGCACGTTTCCTGTTAGGATGCTTTTACACTTTGCAGATGAGATATGGGAAAAATGCAAATAGGCTTTTTAAACCAGAAAAGCAGATAATGTATTTCAATGGCTGATAGAGCTGTGATGACTCCTATTTATTTTTTTGTACACAGCCCAGCTGACTGTTAACAACAAAGCCCATGCTACGTTCAAGTGTAATAAAAAGGAGGTGTTGTAAAAAGACAGATTGAACAGTTTGCCCTGAACTGATAAAGCAGCAAATAGCACTATTTTATGGAAGCATGCTTGGTTTCTAAAAGCAGTCTCCTCCTTTCCATCTGGAAACATAAGATCCATAAGATCCAAAAAAAAGGAGTGTACTTCAGTGTTCCTGATCCTCAGGATGTGTTGCTTTCTCTTACGAAAGAAGTTCAGTTGACTCAGTTCATAGTCATGTTTGAGCAACCTGTAAAGCAGTGAACATACCTGATTTCATAGGCTTTGTACTTCAGTGAAAATCATATAGTCTTATAATACAGTCAATTACCTGCTTACATTTTTAACTACTTTACTTCCCTTCCTTCATATTGATCATTTGGGTGGGTTTTTTTTTTTCCTTATATCACTATCTATATCCAATTTCCTTGGCAATAAGCTTATCCAATGCATTTTCTGTGTGTTATTGCTGAAATGCTGACTATATATCCTCTTAATATTAACAGAAGTGTTCACATGAAAAAGTTTCACCAGCTGTTAAAAAACACACACGAGTTTAAAGTTATTTAACAGTGTACAAATTCAATATTGCATCCTGAGACAGAACAGAAGCAGAAATATCCTTTTAAATCATTATCAGAACCATCTCCATTTGGAAACATATCCCACTTAAAAACTGCAGGGTAAAAAATATCTGAACTGACAGAGTCCAACCAATGCATATTCATTCATCACCATGCATTGCAGTTCACTTGCTTTCAATAAAACGCAACTTTTTGTTAAAACTCCTGACTCAGTAGCATTTGCAGGATTCCCATGACAATACTACTACTAGCAGAAAAATCTGTCCATCTGCAGCCTCCTCACACAGCGAGTTGAGGCGTATGAGAACAGTGTGGCACGTAAGAGCATGACAGAGTCTGGACAGAAAGCACGTTGCTGTAATCATTCCTGCACACAAGCCACCCTTTTTGCTTTGTTATCGCACGTCTTCAGAACAGCTCAAGTAATCAGGATGCAAGATTAATAAAGGCAGTACAGAATTCCTTGACTACTGTTGTGGTATAGGGAATAAACTGAATTTAAGACAGCAAAATGCTGCCCAGTGACAGCTTTAAAAAACAGCCTAAAATATATATTATATATATAAATATTTGAATAAGTGAAGAAAGAGAAGTTCATACACCATTTATAAGCACTTGCAGACTATCTCCTCCTTTCCTCTACAGCAGGACACGGTAGAAGAAGCAACAAACACAACTGAGTTACTACTTTCTCAATGATGTCATGGAAAGAAATCATAATGTAACTCCATAATGCACAAAGACCAGGAAACCTCCTAAACCAGAGGCTTCAATGTGCATATACTGTGTACAAGTGAAGGTGACATTAAGCAACCATCAACTGCACAAATCAGAAAGAGAGCCAGAAAAAACAGTAGAGGTTACAAACTAGTAGAACAGAACTAGTTTTTAGTAAAAAGCCAGGAAAAAGTGATGCCATTGAACAGGTCAGAAACAGCTTTCTTGCAAAGGCAGCAAAGGAAGCAAAGCATCATCACTGTTAACTGCAGTATGGTTATATCTAAGTAACAGTAGCTTTCATTTTCTCAGGGCCTTCCTAATGAAAAAAGATGTCTAAATTAGGAGAAGTATGCCACAACAACTGAGAGACACAAAATAATGCAAGTAAATCATTACAGAGATTTGTTACTACATTTCGTTAAAATCTCTCAGGCTATCCAGTTTCAAGAAATTACTTCGCATTGTACGTCCTCATGCCTAAAATCAGCATGTTTGTCAAAGGCATACAGTTACTTGAAAATACAAAGTCTAGAGGCAGAAGATGAACAATGGTTATAATGTCATTTAAATTATTTAGTAAAAGCTTCCATTTGCATAGTTCACCAGCTGCATTTTTGCAAAATGCTGTAGATAACACGATGACTATGACAGCTGTCAACAGAAACCAAAGGCTTCAACAAAAGCAGCAATAATAAATTGTGGTTCTGCTGTAGGATGTTTTTTAAAACACAAAAAGAATAAATCACCACATCCTAAACTCAAACTAGTCATTTTAAAAAGCTGGGTTGAGGGCAATTATAATTTGCTATATCCCAATTTTCAGGGCTTGGTATGTACTACAGCAAGAACTGCCATTTGCTCTCTCCAGCCCTACTGCAGCTCTGCATGTTTCCTCATCCCCAATATAGAGATCCTGAATGTGACATTATAATCATGAAAGCTTTACCTCTACAAAGGGAAAACATGCTTTCTTCAGCACTGCATGCAGAAAGGATTAAAAAGTTTTGGTAGATTGAGTTTCTTTTAAAACAGCATCAGTAGCACTGTAGTCTACAACCAATGTTGAGATTCAGGCAATTAACCCCATCAATCTAAAACAAATCAGTACACATGAAGACTACTCTTTCTTAGCAGCATCAGCTGAACACTATTAAAGCACTTACTGACCACCTCAGATATTTGCCCATGACCATCTTTCTTACAACACTTCTGTACTGGAAGAAAATTACAGCACTTTAATGAGGAGAAAAAAAAAAAACCCACATATTTAAATTCCATCAGCTTGGATCAATATTTTCCCTTCTATAACTTTCTTATATTTAAGACAAATACATCACTGATAGATTTCCTTCTGTCTTCAGTGTGTCACTTAGCTTTCAATAATTTTTTTTAAAAGCCACTATTCATAAATCACTTTAGATAGCTACATTAGAGTCAACATTAGCCTTTACTTAAATTTCATTCTAAACTATAAACATTTAAACAAGTATGCAATATTGGAAGCAACACCCTTACAGCCAAGTACAGTTTATTATATAAAAGTTTCAACCACAGAATGAGTAAATTGAAAAAAAAACATACGAAATATAAATTATTAAGCCATTTAACATGACAGAGTCGACACTTTTCCTAAGAGGAAGAGACTTTCTTTTGAACAGCCAATTACGACAGCTTTTCAGCTTGCTGAAGCATGGCATCTCTTCATACAGAGGCTGAGCTACAAGAGAACAGAAGGATTAAATACAGCGATATTTTACCATATCCTTACCAGAGGTGAAAGATAAGTTTCGGATTTAAAAAATCAGCAGGTTGGCACTTGATTTCCAGCTTGGTGCCAAACTGCTTGTGTGATCCTGGGATCAGCCAGTGACCCTCCGTGCCTTCCTTCTCCACATGCTCCATGGGGATAAGTATGTACTTGCCAAACTCACACTATGACATTTGTTTGCAGATTTGGTATTTGAAGGGAGAAGGTGGTAAAGCAGAGAAGGAAATCACCAAATTAAGAGAAGGCACTGGAGAGCCACCCCCCTGGTCCTAGTTTGGATATTGCATGCTGTCATAACCAATGGGTGTGTCACAGCTTTGCTGCAACACAGACAACCAGTACAGCAAAGTAGTTTTCTCTTTCCTAAGGTAACACAAAGATGCAGAGAAAAACCACAGGACCTTATGCAAGTACCCGCTCGCTGCAATTAACACCAGGCTGTTGTGACATACATTTAATGAGGTCCCCGCAGAGAGTGAACCACAGGAATATATGACACCACTCCCTGGTGAGCACTCCGATTCTCCATTTGGAATAAACCTACAGGGCTTCCCAGTTAATGCAGTGCTGCATTGGCAGAGCAGTGACCCAAAGGAGCCCATGCCTACTCTGTGCCCCTATTTCACACCTGAAAAAGCAGGACATTGGCAAATACATTTCTGTTCTCAAATCACAGCATCAGTGAAGCAAAACTAACAAGATATTTCCCGTATCTTCACCACAGATTTCAGCCAATACTTCCGAAAGGAACTGAAAGGCACCACAGCTGTTTTTTTTAAATCCTAACCACAGCATTTATAGCCTCCCCTATTCATTTCTACATACACTTCTTTCCATCCCTCCCATTGTTATGTGCTTGTTAAAATAGAGTAAGGAATAGTTGCCACCAAAAAAAGTACCTCTCATTAACCTTTTATAATAAAGAAATCAAGTTACATTACACTTCTCTGAAGACACCCTGATTTCTGAATTACAGTCGAGGTTAGCGACTCTTAAGTGTCTAGGGACACAAAACGTTTGGTCTTTACTAACAACTTGTACAACCTGTATGCATAATCTTACCTCCATGTTAAAAAAAGGACAATTTGAAGTAGTTCATTCTATAATGAAATTATATATGAAAGCAAGCTATAAAAACATATTCTATATGAAAGCAAGCTATAAAGACATATTCTATATGAAAGCAAGATATAAAAACAATTAATCTGCTAGAGAAGAATACACCAGGGCAGCCCAACCACGCTCCAAATTGGAGCATCCACTCACCTTGCAGTAACAGAGCTGGTGCATATACAACAGACAGCACTGCAGCTCAGCAGTAGCAAGTCTGGATATAGCTCTGGAAATCCAAGTCCACAGCAATGACAGAGTAATGGTGTAAGTAAAGATACAAAGAGGAAAAGTCTCCATGCTTTAAATATTTGAATTTCAAGGAGATTTTATTAGCTGATTTCCAAAGGCTTCCCAAATGAACAGGTCCTAATGCCAGGATATCGCTATAAAATTACTTGAAAAGTGATACAAAGTGCTTGCTGAACAGTAACATCACAATTAAAGTGGCCAAAGAACTAATAAAACGCAGAACCAGTTTTAATTAGCGGAGTTCTCCTATACTGAGCATAATACGCATTCATATCCATACTTTAAAAATAGAAGCGGTAAATTTTATTATTCCACTTTTTCTTTCTGCGCAGTTACAGTTATTTCAAAATTACTTCAATTAACATTCCCAAACCAGCAGAGCCAATTGAAACTAAAAGCCTTGTCCTGCTGCTGGCTTATCACCAACAGATCCCAGGAGGCCTTAATTGCAAGGCTGCAATCTGCTCTTTAAAGGAGGCTGGTAGCAGGTGTGCAGAACAAGCTATATATAAAGATACAAGAGTTGGGGTAGGTTGGAGAGGTCTCCACAACTTTGCCTTTATACATCACGTTAGATGTGTAGACCTACTTACTCAGAGAGCTACAAAGTCTCAGTAGACAATTCTCAGCATCTTTGAGCTCAGTGTTTGCCTCTACAGCTCCTCACACAATGCAAAGCAAAAGACTTTTGATGCAGTCTGGGATACAGTTTCTGGGCTGCAAGCGTACATTTCCAGATCATGTTGCGATTCTGGTCAACCAACACCCCCAAATCTTCCTCCTCATGGGTGCTTTCAATCCCTTCTGCTGTATGTGTTCTTGGGATTTCCCTAACCCAGGTGCAGGACCTTGCACTTGGCCTTCTTGAACTTCATGAGGTTTGCACAGGCTCACCTCTCAGGCCTGTCTGCATCTCTCTGGAGAGCACACATTTCCTCCAGCATTCTGACCGTGCCACACTGCTTGGTGTTGACGGCAAACTTGGTTATTTCAGTATCACACACAACTTTCCATCGCCAAAAGTAATCAGGAAAAAATGTGTACTCATTGTGTCATAAAATGGATCTCTATTCACAATGTCTTTGGCATCTTCCAGCCTTTTTTTGCCTTTCAGAAGGCATACTGAATCAGAAACAATTTGTGAAGGCAGCTAGAGTCAGAGGAGTCTTTACACACTGTCTAATCACAGACATAATACATGGTCTAACAAAGGGAAACACAGACCATCCCTAAAACAGGATATACATTTTTTTAAATTATAATAGCTACTACGATTTACAGATTCAAAGTAGTTTAATAACTTTCACATGAAATACAGAAGAAAAGAGTCCCTTTTTCTATTTTGTTCCACTCTGAGACCAAGCAAGTACTGAATTATGAAATGGAAATAATTTAGAACAAAATAGACCATTTCCTAAAAAATTGCTTAAATACAGTAGATGGCTATGGTAAATATTGAACTATATTTTTCTAAAAAAATCAGAAGCTTAAGCCACTCAGAGCATTTTTAGAAAGAGGATTCCCACATGGATCTATCCGATTACCCCACACCACCTGCAGGAAGACACCAAACCACTGCCCAAACCTTTCCTTCACCACTTGCTCAGCACTTCTCACACCAGCCACTGGACAACAGAAAAATAACACCACAGAGTCTCAGACTGAAATATACGATCCTCAAAAAATATTTCAGAAGTAGATTTATGATACAATTCCCCTCAGTAGCTTGTTTAGACATCTCCAAATACTAAAAGGTAAACAGCAGTACATCCAAGCTAATTACTTCATATTCAAATATCAAAAGAATATTTAACTAGGCACAAATTAGCTTTTTGTGCAAGCTAGCTTCCATTCCCCAGCTAGGGAATTCCACCAGCAAAGGAAACTTCTGAAATTCACAGAGACAGTGTGAGGACTAGGAACCTTTTCAGGTAAATATTTTATAAACCCCAAAAGATACAAAACTGGATAGTTATTATCTGTGGCTTTCAATTGAGCAGGGGGGCCTTCAAACTAACAATAGCTATTTTGTGGCAACACCAAAGCAACAAAAGGGTCATCAGGATTTTACTTCAAACAACTACACTAATAAAAGAGAGATCTATAAGACACTGATTACAACAACATTTCACACATATTAACACCTGTTTTAGTTTACCAAAGCATTATGTTCTTGAGTGGTTGCTAGGCAAGCAGTGAGGCTATTCCATTGCCTAATAGGAACACAAGTTAAATGCACTGTTTTACATACAAAGCATAACATTTTCTATTTAGACCAGGTTAGTTAACTCTAGAAAATACAGAAAGTTTTCTCTTTAAAAGAAATGGCAGCACCAAACCACACAAACATTTTGCATACAGTTATAGACATTTAAAACCATATTCACTGTCTGCTTTACAACACAGAACCTACGTTAACAGACAACTCAAAATTTAAAAGCTCTTATTTCATCCAATCCACTTTTGCTTGCAATTTCTTAGTTCAGACTTCAAGTTTACCAGAACTATTACAGACCACATTTATGTCTGCCATTTTTCACTTGAAGAAAAACCAGGAAAAGTAACAAAAGCAGCCTTAAGGAAACTCAGTGAGGGCAGAAAATACCAAACAATCTTCTCAAATTAGTATTCTTAACGCCAGAAAAAAAATGCTCAGTATAGGACTTGGTAATGATGCTTCTGGACCTGCACCATGCCCAGACAAAACCACGGTTTGAGTGAGAGCAACGGTGGAGGCTCCTGTCCCGAGGCCTTTCCCGTCCCCAGTAATCTCGTACCTACAGTGTGGCAACAGAAGCAGCATCTTTGTCAGCAATAAACAATTATCTTGGATACCTTCACCCTGATCCAAACTGCTGCTGCCTGAGCACCAATCTCCTTTGCAGGCACCTTGCAGAGTCCTGCAGCCCCCCTAGGATAGCCCTGTCCATGACCAGGCCAGGCTCCTCTCAGAAAGCAGCACTGTTACTCCTCATACCCAGCATTCATCTCTATAATAAAAGGCAGAAACATGTAGCAGAACAAGTGACACATGGAGACCACTACTCTCCAACTGGCTAAATTATTACAAAGGCACAATATATTTTAACTTTCAGCAAAGCCTCACACTTCAAGCTAGCAGTCTTCCAGCAGCCTGGTACTGCAGAAGCACATTCAAGGAGGTTAAAATCATTTCCCTCTTCACCTTCCCAGGCTGCACCTAGTGCCAAAGTCAGAGGCTCGTTCACCAGGAAAGGCTGGCCATCACAGACCAGCCACTGCAGCCTAGCTGCCTAAATTCTTCTTTCAGTATTTGGTAGCTGGCTGCTTTCCCAACACACACACCTGCAGGCAAGCAGCCTTCAGGAAGGCAGAGGGGAAAAAACTGACAGCACAAAAAAATGTACACTTAAAAAATGCAAATAACCTTTGGTACAACAAGTTCTTGGAGAGTCCAAATTAAATCAAGCCTCATTGTTCCACTTAGCGGTTTATTAAAGAAGCTAAAGGTTCTGAAGCTTCCAATTTTTTTTTTTACCTGTCATTTAATTGTTACAGCAACAGGCCACTTGGTCTCAGAGACACTCCTGCAATCCCTAGAAGCACTTTTTCCTATTTCATGAAATTCATCTCAGGCTCCTTCCTTTTCTGAAGGACTCCAAGCACTTGGAACAAAGTCATTTTTCTCAATTATATGCACAAAGAGGTGTATCTCCACAAGTTTCCCACAAGTAAGATATTGTTTCTGACATTTAATAGAAAAGAAAAAAATATTACATGGCCTTTGTCTAAGGGGAAGATAGAGTAACTCAACAACTTTGAAAGCACATGCAAAAAAGATGGGTTAAGGTGAAACTAGTGTTTCATTTAGTAAGTGTCGCTACATTCCTTCAAACAAATGAAAACACCTAAGTGGCTGCACACACAAACATACCGGCACTCCCAAAAGTCTTTTCTCCATTTAAAACATTTTATACCCACATAAGTTTTTCTTTCTCCTATTAATAATACAACACGAACACTACAACAACGAAATCTAAATTGCCATTCAGAGTCTGTAAAGACATGCATATCCAGAAAAAAAAAATCTATAAACGTGGCCACTTAAAAAGGAAACTGCTAATGATATACGAGCTCCTTCCTCCTGCAAAGGATTCAAAATCTTGCTGCATCAGCTGCATGCTGAGTCTAAGAGACTGTGGAATGACCAAAAATGTGACATCACTTTTCCAAAATAAGGTTTATTTTCCCTACCAAATCAGAGATTCACTACTTCCACTAAGCTTAGTTCTCAAAAAGGGAAGCTTCCTGTAATAAATTCTACAGGTTTCTTTTTAAAAAGATAGCCTTTTGGGTGACATCTGCTGTGCCACTGAGGTCAAGTTTTCATCCTCTTCCTAAATTAACGACTTACCTCCAGGGCACCAAGTTAACCAGTGTCTCCCCATCTTCAGCTCTTTATATTTGTCAGTACTTAATTTACTCTATTACTGTCTTGCTTTCACGCAAACTCCTGTTTCCCTCTACTGTGAAAGAAAAGGCAATAGCAGTTGCATCGATTTACCACTACCCTAAAAACATCTCCTTTCGCCAGTCTCCAAGGACATCCCATCCTTTTTTTCCTCCCCTACAGAAGACCACCCTTCTCCTGACAGTCATTTCATTTCTGCCAGCCCTGTCTCTCATTTACCAAAAGGTCTTGATGAGCAGGAGACACAATCCGTAAGGCCAAACAAGCCAAATGCTCCATCACCAGCACTCCAACATTAGTGCATGGTGCCTGACAGGAACGCAGAAGCATCCCAGGGCCCATTTCCATGGGATGCTCACATCTGCTCGTGGACAGAGAGAATCGCACCCCCTCGCACAGAAACACACATGGCCTTTATTACTCTTCCCCTCCCCTGCAAACCCCAGCCCTGAGATGGAGCATGTGGGATCCAGCCCAAGAATTAGTACAGATATATTTCTCCCTTAGTTCAGGACTAAGTAGGTTACTGCATTCGTATCATTTCACAAAAAGAAACTGAAGTAGAAAACTACTCTCATGTATCTGCTGTTCTTTTTTAATCAGGTAGCAGCAAATACTGCAACAAAATAATTATTAAAATTATTTATGATTTAACAAATATCTGGAACTAATTTGGGAAAATAATTAAGGCTACCAGCAGGAAAAAAACCTGACACTGCATAATTTTACTTGTTATAATACTTCATGTGATTATCTCAAAAAAAAAAAAAAAACGAATTTGTTATTTTAATTTTTTTTTTTCCTGAATTTAGGGTTTGGTTTATTTCTCTTTAGTAGTAATACTAGTCCTTTTGACAAGTACTATGTACATCTGTGCTGCTGCATTCTTCTTTTTCTCTCTCATTTTTTTAAACAACACCAGCAGATTACATAACTTAGCTCAAAGGCAGTTTGCTTTTTTGCTGTTTATCTGTCTTCCAGTACCAGACTTGCTGAGCATTACAATAAAATGACCTCAAAGAAACAAGGAAAATATATAACATATATTAAAAAGGGCGGAAAAAAAATAAAGCACTGATGCCCTAAAGTATCTTACAGAATTTTTTAATACCTTTTGCTCCACTTTTTATTTTCTTACTTCTCACAGAAAATTTCTGAGTGAGAACATCTGTGCTACACTCTGAATTGATGTTAGAAGAATTCCGCTTTATTTTCAATATACATAAGCTTTGGTTCAGCATTGCTGCATGTTTTATCCATTTAATTTATATTTGGATGAAAAGGTTTGTTTTCCTTTGAAGAACCAGGAAATTGTTTTAAAGCCACATGAACTGTATTCTCTATAACTAACATTGCCCGTAATTCCCCCCCACTTATTCCACCTTACTTTATCAGACTAAATGAGCCACGACCGAAATATGTTATAGTCTGGCATAACTGAGAAAGTGTTACTTACAGTGTTGTTTTTATAGCAGAACTAAAACATCTGTGACCATTATAACCAAAGTTAAAGTGTAAAAACCTATGAGAATCAGATGATTTCCCACTGGAGGAAGGCTATCACCCAGGAGAAGTGCAACTCCCTAAACCCCAAAGTGCCTCCAGGACCTGTTCTCTTGATGCTCTGAGCACTTTCACAGGCTCCTCCACAGCAAGCCCCTCAGAGCTACAGGAATTGCTTACAGCAGCTGAGCACTGCGTTTACTCCACGGGAGCAAGCCACTCTTCCACTTTACTTCGATCACCATTAAATAACACTGAAATAATCAGAAACCACATAACACCAAACTGAAAGCAATGATGTATCCCAGTCAGCTAAAGATAGGTACTGCTCATACCAGCGAACCATTACAGTACCACTAATACCCTTTACTCAAAACACCTTCAAAGTTGAAGGCCTTGCATGCTGTCCACTTTTTATTCATCTCTTACTAAGCATTACAGAATTCAGTCTTTCTCCATATTAGCCTTAGATAATTCAAAAAGCATTTGCCCTGTTTGCTTAGATAACAGGAGTATAGCTCTAGCATGGCTCTAGGGCATCCCAAAGACAACCCTCCTCCTTTGTACCACATGTGGTTGAACACAGGCAAGACCTGGTGGACAGGGTCTGCAGCAAAGTGCTCCCCAGAGCACAGCACAGCTGTGTAGCTCCCTGGCTGCCACGCCATGGGTCCCCTCAAGCACAGCACTGCTAAACAGCAAAATCCTCGTGCAAGAGACCTCAGTGGCCACTGCCATACTCAATCCAAAAATTCATTCCTACTTTCACTCTGTAACTTCTTGTGCAACACAAGTCACTTGTACTGATAGATAAGGACACCACCAGGAAAGCACTCAATCGGCTCAAAACACACAGGAAACTCGAGTTTGTGAGAAATGGTTAAAAGGAAGCTTTCTGTAACACGTGGAGAGAATAACTCACCAAATGCAAGACCTAGCCCTGCGTTTCCACCATCAACTCCAAACCTGCAGGATCACACAACAGCTTTCTAAACTCGAAGCAACTGTGATCCATTTCAGTACTTCTCTTCCTTCATTTATGAGCTATTCCTAGCTTTCACCAAGCTGCAGCAGAATGTCATTGCCAGTTAGCTGGGTTTCACTGTTACTGTTGGAAGCTCAACATCAGCTCAATAACAACAGCATCAAGAGGTCAAAGGCTAGCTTAAGAAAAATATTGGCCACCCCACAGAAACTAGTCTCTCCTGTCTGACCTCAGGTAAATGATTGAAATACTGTCCAGCAAATACTAAACAGTGTAGAGAGCAGAGACTTCATCCTGGTAATGTCAGCTGGAAGTAAATTGACAATCAACTGAGCAGCAGGAGTGAGAGGAATTTTGGGGGTTTATGGCTCCTTTGAGGGCCTTTTTTGGGTGGTGAAGGTTCCTGCACATTCCAAAAATAGTCCATAAGACTTCTTTCTACTTAAAACAGGTTCAAGAATTATGCAGCTATCAAAATGAAATCTAATTATAAAAAAAAGGAAAAAAAAAATAAGCTTTTTAATGCAAAATTTATCACCTATTGCCCATGACTGTTTTCATTACAGTTCCAAAGGGTCTCTGCATGGGCACTGTGGAGCAACCAGCTAAGCCTGTGCCCAAAACCCAGCAGCCAGGCTCAAGTCGGGAACCTGCCGAGACCAACACAAAGCACAAGTCAAGCCAGCAGATTTTCAAACTGACCCACCTCTGTGTATATACATGATGCCCCAGTGATACAACTCACAAGCAACTGTGAACCTGTTTGCTCTGCATAACATAAAAAGTATCAAAACTGCCACTGTGTACCTGGAAGACAACCAGGTACCAATCTGGGGACTTCCAAGCAAATAATCCGAGAAAATCCAGTTAGCTGGCTCTGGGGGAAAAAAAAAATCAAAAGCAGAAGAAAAGCTTCACACATCTGCTGAGACAACAAGCTTCCCCTCTCACACTTCCCCGTTGATGAATGTCAGACCTACCAAAGCACTGGAGCTTTAAGCTCTGGGTGGCCTGAGCTTCCTATGTACAAATAAGTGAGAATATGGTCATTTGACACCTGTTACATTTGCTTACACAGCTAGCTTGCAGGGAGTTCTGGTCTCTTATCAGCAACTGCCTTTAAACACTCTCACAGAGCAGATTACAATTTCTTTTCACAAATATTAACACACCACAGTTGTTAAATGAACAACTCAAGCATTGTTCCATACAACATCACAACCCCCTACCCCCCAACATTTTATCTCCCACAGCATTTGGTGGGGCAGGAGAGTCTAAAGTGAGTCTTCCTAAAGCGTTTTTGAGTCAGCGGGAAAACTATTAATCTACTTATTTTAACTAGAAAGTCAGGGTTATATACAAGGTCTAGGAACACCACGACAAGCTCATGATACACAAGTCATCAGACTGAACTATCATAAAGAGATGAAGGATTCCTGTGGGGATTGAACATGAAGCTGAACAACTCCTGTAAATCTACCAACCCCTATTTCATATTCTTGTTTAATGTGCTCATTTACATCACACAAAGACAACACGGTAATGCTAAAAAAAAAAAAAAAGCAGCAAACAAGAATTATATCTACCCATTACCTATGCCTGTTTATTCATATTTGCAAGAAAAAGAAGATCAAAGGGAAAATGCTTACAATATCCCCCAAAAAAAAATCAAAGCACACAACAAGGACAGTGATAGCTGAAAGCCACCAAAAAAAAAAAGTTTGAAATATCTCTGGGTACCACTAGATGAAAACAAAGGTACAGAACGTGCAATTATTTATTTTTGATGAAAGATTACTTGACACATAATTTTTAACCTAGCGTTAAAATGTAGAGAACTGTTAATAGTTTGATAACCATGTTTCATGACCAGGTTTCACCTCAGCTTCCTGTCGTCCCTTTTTGGGGCAGCCTACCATCTCCTTCCTGTCAAACCAGTCAGCTATGGCTGACTACCCCTCCTCCAGATCCCTCTTACCTTCTCACCAGCATTTTTTATCATTAAATCAACAGCTTGGACGCCATGAGCAACACAAAATCTACAAAGCCCTTGACAAGCAAACACACCTACCATTTCTCAGGCCATTTGCCCCCTACCCAAACTACTCATTTATCACTCAGCAATAGTGCTGGAGGCTGTATCAGTCTGGCCACACAAAGAGAGCATCACTGGCACGCCATTACACAAACAAGGTCTCAATAAGCATGATCAATTTTTGCTGATTCCAGTTGTCCTGGACTAGGAGGACTTACCAAACAACTCTTTTGCTTGTTCATCGACCACAAACACAACTTGCAAAAAAATGGAACACATTTCAGACCCAAAGCATCTTTTGGAATATAAGCAAAGAAAAAGAAAGATTTCGTATACATGCTACACAGACCAACCTCCAAGCACAGCCTGTCATATTAATAACTTACACTCCTGACATCACTGTTAATCCATAATGAATGTGAGATTTACAAATCCTAATCAAAGACAACTGGATCCAGAACTAACCGCCATAACTGGTTGGGTTACCCCTACACTTATTAAGTCTTGAAATTTTACAGAGAGGAGAACCTTACTATTATCTTGATTATTTTCTGTAACTATTTTTTTTCATTCTCACCACGTCTATTTAACCTAAATAATATCAAATCAGAAAAATTCAAGCTGAGATCAAATTTTGAATTTACTCGCTACTAGCACTCTGCAAGCATGATGCCAGGCTGCCTCACCACGACTGCACAGGTAGGTCAGAAGCCCTCGCTATCCAGATCACTTATTGCTAATCACAACCTGGAAACCATGACGAGGCAGGAGGTAATCCGAGAAGGGCTGACAACTCAGTTCTCAAAGGCTTCAAGCAGTTCTCCTGAAGGAGCAGCACACACATTTTTGCAGGATAAGAAATGCTGGTTTTCCTGTAAGTATGAAAACCATAAACTTAATTCAAATATTTTCAATAATCTCCCACAAAATACGATTTTATTCCATAACATCACAGTGGTAATGAGGTAGGTTTCAGCATCAGCTTGGTACCAGCTGCCAGATAATAGTTCATACATGCATACATACTTTGATCCTCCTAGTTCAAGAATTACTTTGTCCCCTGACTTGTCTCTTTCCAGGTGAAAATTTGCTAGTTTGCTACAACAGCATAGAAAGAAACCACCTAACTGCTATAAAAAGACAGTCATCTATGAAATTGTACCACTGAAACCATAAAATTACTATGTTACTCCACAGTGAGCACAGCAAACAGCACTATTCATTTACTTACCAGACACTGCGAATCCACCTCCTTCCTACCTAAACATCACTGCTGAAAATCTTCAGCGAATTTAAGTTAAAAGTACAGTTTGACAGTGACTGCACAAAACACTCAGAGAAAGCCCATGGATTCTGCTATTTTGTTTTCAACTGCAGTATTTCCACATCATAGAAACAATCTCACTAATTATGGCTACCTCAAGTCCACACCAGCGGCACATAGCATAACCACCATATAAATACTAATAAATAAAACTACCATGTCATTTTAAACCCAGGATAAGGAGCTTTGGGGACCAGGGACCAGTCAAAGTCTGGCTGCACCTTCACACACTATATTACATTGGCATACTCAAAAAGAGTAACAATTTTTCTCCATGTCTCCACAGGCGGGCCACTTCTTTCCTGAACAAACCCACACCACTTGCAATCATGTAACCTTTCCCAGTGACTTCCCTGTGTTTCTCCTGTGGTCCCTCTCCAATCACTTCCAGCCTTAACATCATGCTGCAGAATGTAATCACCATCCCTTAAAGCAATTTAACAGTTGGAAGCTAAGATTCGGTCCAGTGCCACAAGTTACATGCGCAACAGCTACAGAACATGTCAAAATAATTAATTTCATTAATGCTGTAACACTGATGAACGAATTCTGCTGACACTTTGCATCCAAATGGCCCAATGAGACATTCAGTGCTCCCTCAAGGGAAATGCTTTACTGTCCACTGGTTTACCTTAACCAGAAAAGTGCTTTCAGCTACTGTCTCCTACGTGCAGGTAGATTGGCATGTGCCATATATAAATAATGGCTGGTACGCAGCCACAGCCATATCCTAGTGATTCGTTCTCCAGGCAGATCACAGCTGTGTTACAAGAAGAATGATAAAAATACTGAGAGAATTTGTTTGTCCTCTCTGAAACCCCATTCTCCAGGCATGAAGCGGGGAGGTGATGGGAACCTCGGTTACTTTTCTACTCTGAGCAACACCAATTCTCTCTGAGAAAACCGATCTTAAAATTTTTTCTGGGGAATCACTTCAAACCAATCAATAGACTGTTCACAGTATTCCTTCCGCTACAGGTTTCAGAGAGCCTGGGAGTCAGCATTTGCCAAGGCAAAACTTTCAGGTTCAGAAGTGCAAAGCGCGGCAGAAGGGCTAAGCCGGGAAAGCGCACTCAGCTGCTCGGATGGATCAGGGAGAAGAGCAAAAGGGGAAGGGCGCTGCTCAACTTCTTAGCCAGCGACCGTCATGTTGTCCCAACAAACCAGTTGATTATAAAGTTGTGTGGAGCAACAAGAAGAAAGTACAAGGAGAAGAAAGAAAGAAGAGGAAAGGAAAAAAGCGAAGCCCGACAAGTCGCCTGTGGAGGGAGAGCCAAGTGTGCAACTGTCCGCACACCAACACCCAGGGATTTCAACGCGGGGCCGCGGGAGCACGGCGGCCCCGGGAATCGGGATCAGCCCCGCCACGGGCCGGGCCGGCGCTCCCGCACCCCGGGGCCGCCTCACGCACAGGCGGAGCCGCCCTCCCTGCACCCCCGAGCGCAGAGGCTGCGCGTGCGGCCGCGGCCCCGTCCCCCCACAGCCCCCGGCGCTGCGCGGGGGCTGCCCCCATCGTGGGGTCTCCTCCCTCCGCCCTCCCCGCCGGGCCTGGAGGGCCGGGAAGCCTGGAGCTGGATTTCCAGCCCTCCGCGGCGCCTCCCGCCCGGCCCGCGGCGCCTCGGCCCCGCCGCCCGCCCCGGGGCAGCCCCGGCACGGCCGCCCCCCGCGCCGCCCGGCACCGGCGAACAAAGGGCCGAGGCCCGCCCGGCGCCCGCGGAGCGGTCGCACACACCCCCCCCGCCCGGCTCCCCTCGGCGGCGGCCGCGCGCGCCCCGGAGAACCCCACCCCCCCCCAACCGCCGCCGCCGCTTCCAGCCCCGCTCTCGGCGGGGTAGCCCGGACTTTCCCCCCCTCCCTCCCCGCTCCGGGAAGCGCCATATTGATCGTGGGCGCCGCTCCCCGCGCCCCTCACCTTGGCGATCGCCTTCTTGTACCGGGTCACCGCCTGCTGGATCAGGCTGAAAACTTTCATGTTACCGTCCCCGCAGGGCACGACCACCCGCGTCCGCCCGAAGCACACCGTGACTTTCATCCTGCCCGGCCGGGGAGCGGGGCTGGCGGGGTCCCGCGTCCCTCCGGCCCCGCGCAGCCTTCCTCCTCCTCCTCCTCTCCGCCCTCCGCCACGGCCGCCCCCGGCTGGGCGCGGCGCTCAGTCTCGGCGCAGCGAGGGGAGGGCAGAGCAGGGCAAGGGGCCGGCGCTGCTGCGTTGCCGGGAGAGCGCGGCGAGCTCGAGCCCGGAGCCGGCGGCCGCTCACATGCCGCAGCGCTGCTCGCCGCCACCTGCTCGGCGCCTGCCCCGGCGCGCAGGGCGGGGCGGTGGCTCTGCCTCCCGCTCTGGAGCGCGGGTTGGGGCGGGGGAGGGAGTACCGCTCCCGGCCGGGACTGGGCACCAGGCGCGTGGTCGGAGCGGGGAGGGGGGTGACCGAACCCGGGGCCCAAGCGGCAGAAACAATTGGCACTGGGTCCCCCGTTGTTGCGCAGAATCACAGAATGACCTGAGCTGGAAGGGACCCACAGGGACCATGGATTCCAGCTCCTGCCCCTGCACAGGGCAATCCCAATACTCACACCCTGTGATTGCGGGCATTGTCCAGGTGCTGCTTGAATATTGTCAGGTTTGGCACCGTGACTGCTTCTCTGGGGAGACATTCCAGCGCTCCACCACTCTCTGAGTGAAGAACCTTTTCCTAATATCCAGCCTAAACCTTCCCTGACACATCTTCCTGCTATTCCCTACCGATGGACACTAGAGAGAAGACGGTGCACTCGAGGGATGGACGGGCGCTGCCTGCTCCCGCTTTTCCTCAGGTACTCGACTACCAGGAAAGCAAGGCAATGAACCGGAGAGAATGTGCGCCGCTGGAAACGCGCTTTCTCCTGGTGTTTGGGCAGGGCCACCTTCCACAGACTGAGTCAGATTGTCCTCATGGTACTTCGGGCTTCTGTTAGCGCTACAGAACCAGCAAGGCGCGAAAATTGGTGCATCAGCATCGATGCAATCGCTTGCTCAAGGCCATCAGAAGTCAAAGCGGTTTACAGGTACCGCTCGCATTTTTTCATGGATATCACTGAGGACAATGCAATTTCACAGTTCACTGGATATTCATTGTGGCCTGACAACGTATTTCTTTTTGGTAGAAAGGATGAAACGATTCAAATTAACTGCAGAGTGAAGGCAGATTCTGGAGGACAGAAAGGCGGGGGAGAGAAAATGTTTCTTTTCCTTTTTCTTCCCCGAGTATACACGGTACTGGCGAGATGAAGTTCTGCTAAGCTTGGTAGCACACAATGCCAACATCCTTCTGCAATTCCACAGAGCACCTCAGCCCATCTCCTCTGGTACTCCCTGCCTGTCTCAGCTGGCAGCCCACTCTTGTTCCCATAGGGGTAGTATTAGTAACTTTAAGAACTTCAAACTTGGTACAAACAGCAAAGCTATCTGCAGCTTAGTAGGTACACAGATAAAGATATACTTAAAACATCAAAGGTGAAATTTTACGCAGTGAAGGGTAAGGTAATAATGGCATCCCTAACTCCGTACATTCTTGTTAGAAGTTTCCAGTGAAGAAAATGAAGTAGTCAGATTATATTACTTTGGGCCCATGAGTATCTCATCCAATTTCACCCAAATCCACAGAATTTTTTCCACTAAGTGCAGTTTTGGAAAGCTTTGGGACACTCACATGATCAGACAGGAAAAAGCCGGTTCATTGACCTACAGATAATCCTAAACTTAGATGTTGATCATTACCCACCTCAGTTATCTGAACTAACAGTATAGATGAAAACCTGAATTTTTTATAAGGAACAGCACCTCCGTCTTAAAGCAGGAAACAAGCACACCTGCTATGCTATAATATTTTATCATATCCCCAGTGTTCACTTATGTGGAATAGAAAGGCAGCATTTAAGAGTTCAGAAAGGTAGAAATAAAATAAAACTGGAGTAAACAGTTTACAGCTCATAACTGAGACAACTGAGCACACTTTTATGGTCATAACTCATCAAATTTATTGTTGGAAAATGTTTAAAATTTCCATTAACCTGCTGTTTCTGTGCTTTCTATGTGATCATAAGAGGTGCTAGGAACATACTGGGAGGATGAAAGGAGTATAAATCCTTGGTTTAATAGACATCACCTGAGAAACTTGCAGAAACAGCTGTAAAAACATGAAGTCAATAGAGGGTCTTCCAAGGCTGTCTTTAACAAGCAATTTTACAGTAGCATAGACTTTGTAATGTTCAACATTATAACTTCAGTTGTCGTTTGCGTTTATCTGCTGAAACATAATGTTGCATATCAGGAACTTTACTACACTGCTATAAAACTTAATATTAGATACAGTTTCTGGTCAACTAATTATTTCACTGTTCAGACACTGCTACAGTTTTTTCATTTTTTTCTATGATTTAATTCCTGCTTTTTCTGTCTTTAGCAAGTTTCTTGGCAGCTTTCCCAGGTGTTCTATCAGTTTCCTAGAAAAAAAAGAACATGAAACAGTTTAGAAAGAAATAGTGACACTTTTTCTATTAAATGTGTAAAATGGCAAAACAGTAGTGAAGTACAAAGAAAATAAATTTATCTTGGGATCTGATGCAAGGCCAAAATTTAAAAACTTATGCATGAATAGTGATAGTACTAAGAGGAACGAGGAATTCAGAGATTTTAATTTCTTTCCCACTAGATACGTGCGCACAAGTTGTGCATACGTTATTCTGAAAACATTTTGGATACAATTTACCAAGTATCATGTTTATTGATGTCTTAGAATGAAGAATGAGCTTTAACAAACACAAGTAAAAAGCCTATGAGATTGTCCAAGATCTAATTATGCAAGACAAATGAAGTATAAAGCATTATTATAAGAGATTATGAGAAAAGGATTACACTAATCAGGAGAAGAATTGGCAAGAGTTGCAAGTTTACAAAAATTACAACTACTTTCCTTGTACTTAATGAGAGGACACCATTTTGCAATACAGGTGGCATAAATATAGTTCTGAATGTTGAGCTTTTCTAGGCTAATATACTACAGAACCTGACAATTTATTTATTAACTAGTACATTGTTGGAAGATTTCCATGAAAGCCAATTATCCGTCTGGCAGGAAGAAGTTAAGAGATGGAGCATGGGATGGAGAGAATCAGAGCCTGCCATTCCTAATGATTAATCTTCAAGTTCTGTTTAAAACAGCCACCAGGTTGAAATCCCAGTAGACACTGCAAACATGCAAGGAGTGAAAATCTTGCAGCCTAATGCAGATTATCAAAAGTCTGTTTTATCTGAACATTAAAACTACTCAGGTAACGGAACGTTGCTGATTTCCAGAAGTATTCCACAGTTTATCCTGTCTTTTTACTCTAGATGTAAAAATTGTTCTGGAATAATTCTGTATGTATTCAGGATTAGTAGTCTGTTCATGCCATGCAGATATTCCCTGGTCTGACAAGAAAACACTGATTCAATGTACAGTACATTTGAAGTTCATGCACTTTTAAGTATAGATGTGTCCTTAAGCCAGTTAAGTGTATTTTAGAACTGTAGAAAATCCAGTGTCAAACTGAAGACCATTATTCCTTGAAAACGGAAAGTTTTTAAAAAACGTTTAAAAGTTTTTAAAAAGTTATTAAAATCATACAGAAGCCAAAGTTAAGACAAAATTGGGGTAGCTAAGTTATATGAAGCAGACAAAAAAAATAAACTCTTACCTGGCATGAGTTCAAAGTGCCATTTGCAAAATTTTTTATGGGATGTATCAAAAACTACTAGGTCTCGATGGTTTAAGATACCAACCTGCTGTAACTCTCCTCCTGCTCAATTAAGTCAAAACCTTACCTCGTTTTCCATACCTTCAAAAATGTGACTTCTAAAGTTCTAAATAATTTACATTTTACTCTGAGTATCTAATCGTATCAAACTAAACTATGACTATTTGAGCTCTTTCTATGGATAATATTTTAACTACAGGAGTGGGTTGACTTCTCTGCTATTGTATTTTCATGATAGTTTCCTACATACGTATGGTACTTCCACAAAGGAACAAGGCAATTGTCCCTAATATTTTGTTTTAGGAATGAGGCAATCATTAAAGCTTATTAAGTAATTGTGGCTAGCTCTGGCCTGGAAAAAAATGAGACTGGATGAAAAATTATTTTCTATGACTTCTCAAAAGGGGCTCAGATTTGAGGAATCAAATCATTAAAAAGTAATTACAGAATCACGTAGGTGTTTCTGTCAGGCTTAGGAGATGCAGATGCACAAAGTTTGGGATGACAAGAACTTTCTTTGTGGTATAACAGAAGGAAGAAATTGTAGCAAAGATTAATCCACAACTTTAAGGAAAAGCCACAAGACTGTTGACCATTACAGGGGCTCCAACCTGTGCCTCAAGCAACTTGAGGTAGCGAAAAGGTGGTTATGATTAAAGAATAAATATAAATTAATTTACTACATTTTTGTCTGTGTCTATACTGGTCTTATGCTATTTTAATAAGAATTATGTTCAGGGTTTTTTAATAGTTTTTTAATAAATAGTTTTCTTAATAATTTTTAAATAGTTTTAAATAGCTTTCTTAAGAATTCACTGGTGGTTTCCTGCCATCATCAAACTGTTTAACTAGCAGGTGCTTTCTCCAAGATATATCAAGTAACTGCTTAATAATGCTGAGAATTGAAAAGACCTTAGCTAGAATAGCAAGTCACTTTTTGGTGTGGGCACTTGGAGTTGATCTACAAGAAAGGAAACAAAATCATTAGAGGTCTAAAAAGCAAACAATGTGATCTATACAGAAGGAATGAAGATACTCGGGGGGTCCAGAGCACAGAAGGGGGCATTACTGGGAGATATCCAAACAGTCTTTGGGTATGCTGAGGGTGCTACGGACCTACACCCAGGGCTATAAATTGTCATAAGGATAACATTCACACAACCAGCTTTACCCAGCCCCAGCTCTTGTACCACGTACTGTATTTATGCTACTGTATTTATATTCCCTTAAAAACAGAGGTGAAGTTCTGAAAGTCCTCATACTGCAAACATGTATCTAAGTCAGATGTTGGAGATGGGTTATTTGCCTTTAGGGCCATGGGGAGTGTGCAGCTCTGTGCCTGCAATGACCGAGAGCCACCACAGGGACTGATTGCATTCTCATGTGAGCCTCATTATGCCCAAAGTCCATCGGTTATAGTTTCACTGAGATTTGCTGAGGAAAAGAAAATGAAAAATCATGGAATCGCAAAATGTCCTGAGTTGAAAGGGATGCACAAGGATCATTGAGTCCAACTCCTGCCCCTGCACAGGACAACCCCAACGTTCACACCATGTGTCTGAGAGCATTGTCCAAATGCCCCTTGAATGTTGTCAGGCTTGGCGCCATTACCGCTCCCCCGGGAGCTGTTCCAGTGCTCCACCAACCTCTGGGTGAAGAACCTTTTCCTAATGTCCAACCTAAACCTCTCCTGGCATATCTTCCTGCCGTACTTCCTGAGTGGCAGAAAGAAAGGGAATAATGAATGTCATCAACCAAGACCAGAAAATCCCAACAGAATTTCACTGGACAAAGAAAAAGCACTTTTACAGATTTAGAATTTTATCCCTGACCAATTTCAAAGGACAGCTCTAGATGATCAGTCATCAGAGCTTCCCAACAACAATTACCAAATTAAAAAATAATCACAATGTTTTTCAACATAAAAGACATTAGATACTCTAATTAGAGGGGTCATTGCTGTGTATCCCTATAATATTGAATAAAACATATACACATATCATAAAAAAAAGTTTTTAGAAACTTTTCAATTACCAACAATTACCATTGGAAACTGTAAAAATAAAACTGTTAAAAATAGAACTTGAAGGATTTATGACTACCACAAGAAGTCAAAGTGTACATGATTAATTTATAGAAGATTGGACTACAGAGTACTTGTAGAATAAATTATCTTAGGACCCTAGGATATTCATTTTAGTTTTGTCTTAAGGCTTTTAGAAACTTAGTGCTTTCCTAAAAATATCAGAAGTTACTTATCTTTTCAGTCTTCATCTACAAAAGCTACTTGGAGATATTTTGTCTCTGCTGAGAATTTATTGGATGCTTTCCTTATCCTTTCCTTCTTTCTGCCTGTCCAGAAGTTTGCTCTTTGCTTTTCTTCCAGCTTTTCAGTTATTGATGAAGTTCCTGGCACAGATTTCCAAACTTGGAAACACAAAATACAAGTTTCCAGCAACTAAAAATTTTGTGGAGTCTTTTCACTGACTTCTGTGGGCTTTGGACCAGGCCCTAGGGTCTTATCTACCCTATTCAAATAATGAATAAACAATATCAACACAGAGCTACAGTGCTGGGCTCTGTTTGTCAAGTACTTGCCAGAGCTGGAACTAATTCAGATAAAGTCAGAGGAATGGATTTGCTGAAGAGAAGCTATGCCAGAGTATTTGCCACAATCAGGTTTTATCTATTGATGAGCATTCTTGAAAAAAACACCTTCCTGTGACATGAAGAGGAACACCCACAGGGTGTGTTAGTTGAAAGCACTATCAAAACATGATAGAACATGTATTCTACCATACAAATTATTCATGTGGTTTTTAAACATACTCTTAACATGTTTCTCAGATGGTGTTCGTCTTTAGGGATCCCTTTTTAATTTCTTACCCTGTTCTCATCTTTGTTGGGCTGAAAGGGAATGCAACTTTTGATAACAAGGTTTCTCGGTAATTGCAGACAAGTATTGTTAAAGCATGAACGGATGGTAACAGGGAGCACTGCATGGGGTAAGGATATTGCAGCCGACAGTTTCCAATTTGGATAGGAATTTAGAGGGATATATGTATAGTGGTGGGAGTCTGTTATCAGCTGCCCAGCCAGGATGAAGAAATCAATGAGCTCTTCTATGAACAACTTGGAGAAGTCTCGCGTTCACTGGCCCTTGTTCTTGTGGGAGACTTCAACCTTCCAGGTGTCTGCTGGAAGTATAACACAGCTGAAAGGAAAAAGTCTAGGAGGGTCATCAAGTGTATGAAAGATAAATTCCTAACACAACCGGTGAGTGAACCAACTAGAGAAGGTGTCCCACTGGATCGGATCTGTTCTTTGTGAACAGAGAGGGCCTTGTGGGAGAGGTGACTGTTGGAGGATGCCTGGGGCTCAGTGATCACGAGATGATAGAATTCTCAGTTCTTAGAGGAGTAAGGAGGGGGGTCAGCAGAACTGCCACCTTGGACTTCCGGGGGGCAGACTTTGAACTGTTTAGAAGGCTGCTTGATAAAGTCCAATGGGAGACAGTTCTAAATGACAAAGGAGCCCAAGAGGGCTGGATGCTCCTCAAGAAAGAAATACTGGCGGTGCAAGAGCAGGGTATCCCCGTGTGCCATAAAATGAGTCGGCAGGAAAGAAGTCTGGCTTAGCTTAACAGAGAGCTCTGTGTTGGTCTCAGGAAGAAGAGGAAAATATATGAGCTTTTGTACAGGGGGCAGATATTTCAGAAGGACAACAAAGAGCAGATGAGATAATGTAGGCAAAAAAATAGAAGAGCTAAAGCCCCACTGGAGCTTCAATTTGTCAGTTCAGTGAAAGATGATAAGAAATGTTTCTTCAAGTATATTAACAACAACAGGAAGACCAAGGAGGATCTCCCTCCCTTACTGGATGCAAGAGGAATGGTAGTAACAAAGGATGAGGACAAGGCAGAGGTACTTAATGCCTTCTTTGCTTAATCTTTAATAAGAAGGTAAGGTGTTCTCTGGGCTCCAAGCCTCCTGAGCCAGAAGACTATGAAGCTGAACCCTCAATGTTCCAAGAAGACTTGGTTAAAGTCTATGGGGCTGGATGGGATACACCCAAGGATATTAAGGGAGCTGGTAGAGGTCCTTGCCATACCTCTTTCCCTCATCTATCAACAGTCTTGGCTGACTGGGGAAGTGCCGTTCAACTGGACACTGGCAAATGTAACTCCCATTTACAAGAAAGGTCAGAGGGAAGATCCAGGGAATCATATGTCTGTCAGTTTGACCTCAGTACCAGGGAAGCAGATCACATTGAGTGCTATCACACAGCACATGCAGGACAGCCAGGTGATCAGACCTAGTCAACACAGGTTTATGAAAGTCAGATCCTGCCAGACCAATCTGATCTCCTTCTATGACAAGATTACCCAGTTAATAGATGAGGGCAAGGCTGTGGATGTGGTGTACCCGGACTTCTGTAAAGCCTTTGACACCATTTCTCACAGTATTCTGCTTGAGAACCTGGCTGCCATTTGCCTGGACAGGCACACCCTGTGCTGGGTGAAAAACTGGCTGGACGGACGGGCCCAGAGGGTGGTGGTAAATGGAGTTAAATCCAGCTGGAGGCCGGTCACGAGTGGTGTTCCCCAGGGTTCAGTGCTGGGTCCAGTCCAGTTCAATTCTTTATTAATGATCTGAACGAAGGGATCAAGTGCACTTTTAGCAAGTTTGCAGATGTCACCAAGCTGGGTGGCAGTGTTGATCTGCTTGAAGGAAGGGAGGCTTTGCAAAGAGATCTGGACAGGCTGGATCAATAGGCTGAGACCAACAGGATGAGGTTTGACAAGACCAAATGCCGAGTCCTACACCTGGGACACAACAACCCCATGCAGTGTTACAGGCTTGGGGAAGACTGGCTGGAGAGCTGCCTGGAGGAGAAAAACCTGGGGGTGTTGGTCAACAGCCAGCTGAATATGAGCCAGCAGTGTTCCCAGGTGGTTAAGAAGTCCAATGGCATCTTTGCCTGTATCAAAAACAGTGTGGCCAGCAGGACAAGGGAGGTGATTTTACCCCTGTACTCGGCACTGGTGAGGCCACACCTCGAGTACTGTGTTCAGTTCTGGGCCCCTCACTGCAAGAAGGACATTGAGGTGTTGGAGTGCGTCCAGAGGAGGGCAACGAGGCTGGTGAAGGGGCTGGAGAACAAGCCCTACAAGGAGCAGCTGAGGGAACTGGGGTTGTTTAGCTTGGAGAAGAGGAGGCTGAGGGGAGACCTCATCGCTGTCTATGGCTGCCTGAAAGGAGGATGTAGCAGAGCAAGTGTTGATCTCTTCTCCCAAGTGACAGGTGATAGGACAAGGGGAAATGGCCATAAGTTGATCCAGGGGAGGTTCAGACTAGGTATTAGGAAGAATTTCTTTACCTAAAGGGTGATCAGGCACTGAAACAGGCTGCCGAAGGAGGTGGTTGAGTCATCATCCCTGGAGGTGTTTAAAAAACAGGTAGATGAGTTTTTGAAGGACATGGTTTAGCAGAAGATGGGTGCAGTTGGACTCAATGATCTCTGAGGTCTTTTCCGACTGGAAGATTCTATGAAATACAGACATGCAGTTGGAGCACATTCATTCCTGTTACACATGGAGTTAAATGCACTCCTGCTGCTCATGTTGAAAACACATGCTACCTATCGCTCACACATAAATATTTGCTCCTGAGCAAAGTCCCACAGCACTTACAGAACGCCTTTTCTATTGCACAGGCCAGTAGTCAAGTTTCAAAGCATGAAGGGCCGGCAGGGAATTAATTACACAATGCCTTGTAATATTGTAGGGAGTATGACCAGGATACACACAGTTACCTTCACTACTGCTCCAAGCCTACTCTGACAACTTCAAAAAAATTCCAGATACTCACTAAAACCAGACTTGAGTACCTCTAGCACCTGTAGATCCCTTTAAAGAGAACGGGGCAAAAGCAGATAACTGAAATTTGGATACTGCTTTTAATATCATTCTTTGCTTACTTAGAGAAGATGCAATAAAAAAAAAATCAGAATCCAAGAAAAGTGACACATGATCTGTTTCACTCTCTGCTTTCTCCTATGTTCTTTTATGAACATCAAAATCTTCAGTCTTCTCCTTCCGTTTCTCTACTTTATTCTCTTTTCCTACCCAATCTTACTTCTCCTTTCATCTCACATCCTTTTCATAGAATCACAGTATCACAAGGTCGGAAAGGACCTCTGAGATCATCAAGTCCAACCTATAACCCAACACTAACACCAACCCATCATCTAAACCATGGCATTCAGTGCCTCATCCAGTCTCCCCTTAAACACCTCCAGGGTCTGCAACTCCAACACCTCCCTGGGCAGCGCATTCCAATGGCCAATCACCCTTTCAGTGAAGAACTTTTTCCTAACATCAAGTCTAAACTTTCCGTGACATCAAGTCTAAACTTTTCCTTTTATTGCCTTTTCTACTTCCTGTCTTGCTTAAAAGTATTTGCAGCTGCTGAATCAGTAAAAAGAAGGCTCAAATGAAATAGGAGAATCCCCAAGAGCTAAAATACATGACAGATTGTCACATACTGCCAGTAATATATTTTATTCAAGATAGAAAAAATGATGACTGAGTAATTAAGTTTTCCAAAATTCAAAGCAGTGTTTTACAGGATAAAGATGTTTTAATTCTTTACAGAAGAAGCCAAACAGCTTAAGTTGGTCTGCAAAGATTTAAAATCTGTGATTGAAACCAAGTTATCTTCTCTAATACAAAGCCGAATAACTAACCTTGGCACAGGTAGGACATCAAGGTGCAACAGGCAAGAAGAGCTTGATAAGATCACCTTTTATTTTTTCAGTCTGTTGTTGACTGCTTTAATGCATGGACTAGAGCACACCACAGGAGTGCCTCTGTGGAGAGCAGCAGCAGGGCAGCTTTAGAGCCACTGCTCAATGCCAAAGAAAGTCTTCACTCAGGTCTTATCTTGTTTCACTGAGCAAAAGACATCTTCTACACAGGCCCTTCAGCAACTGACATTCCAGGACTCCAGACAATGCTTAGCAGCGTATTTTAAAAGCAGGTAGCAATTTTTATACATTAAAATTACAGAGCGGTCATCTTCAAGATCATATGTGAGCATAGATCTTGCTCCTTTCTGCAGGGGTGTTTAGACCCGAGAGCAGAATTTAAAGCAGATTAACGCACACACCTAGAACAAAACGGATAGATCAGATAGACAAGATTAGCTCTACCAGTCTTCCTGCTGCCAGGGAAATCAGGAGCCTTCTAATTTGCCAGAAGTTTGCACTGTGGCTCCACAGTAATCCACTGACACTGCAGCTGTGTTCACTGTGACATCTATTCTAGGATTTCAGTTTATCTTAGATTTAATAGCTCTTCCTTCATATGTAGGTAAACGTGTATTATATATGCCTCCCTAATATTTTCTACAGTTTATTTTCTCTTTTAGAAAAAAAAACACCAACACAATACCCCCACATCTTACTTTAGAACTGAAATTATTTTGCAAGTTGATGAGTTTAAGTGCAGTGAATGACCAGTAATGGGTATTGTTTATTAGAGAAAGACAATGAAAATAAAACATGGAATACTGGTGTGTGCTTTATAACTGAAGAAAATATAACCACTTTCAAGGAATGAAAATTTGGTTGCCTTTCCAACACCACAGCATTTACAAATGCACAACCTCACCTGAAATCCAGGGAATCCAACCGAGACTTTAATTACAGTTAGACTGTTTCAAGAGTTCAATAATTAAAATCTACCAGGGTCAAATGACTATTTTCTGTAAGGGAAAACAATTTCTTGCTAACCTGTTAAACTGATAAACATAGTAGATAGAAGTGATTCATTTGACACGGTTTTGCTAATGCATTCTCTTCCTTGCAAGATTTATCAATACATTACTAATGTTTTGAGGTTTTTCTCCTTACAGAATCCAATACAGACTCTGGTTTACTGCTTGAAGTGAGAGTGCACTGAGTGCTGCTTTTTCTTTACTTTTTACACCTGAAATAGATTTTAAAGTCTAAAACCACTGAGCAGGGATGTGGACAGAGTGCATGTTTTCCAGGTCTTACCGTTGCAAAGTGCAGCTGTGATGGACACTGGTACATTAAAGTCAAGAGAAACAGTCTACCCTGCTCAGGGGGTTTCTCCACCTTTCTCCTGGAAGTTGCTGATCTCATGTCACAAATGGCCAGATGACACACTCTGAATCACTGCAATTTAGATCATGGTGTCCAAAGGCAACCTGAAATGGCCAACGTACTTCAAAGTACTGGGCCGAAAAAACATAGCAGTTCCAGAGCTGCTTTTCATGTTGCTGTGTTCTTGTCCACGGCAGGACAGACAGCAGTTCTTGGTTACAGCTTTGGCTGCCTGTTTAGTGAGTCACCCTCCTATCTGTGAGGGCTGTCTGTTTTGTCTTCTGAGATTAATAGCTTTGATATTTAGCCATGCTCATTTCAGCGGTATGAGGAGCCATTACACAGACTCTGTTTGGGCTGGAACTTTCAACTACATGGTTCATGCTAAAGAGAAGGTGTTAAAAATGCTTAATATTCATCTCTCCAAATCTACCTTTCCAAATTTTCTGAAACACTAAACTGTCACCACGTACCATCTGTAAATCTCAGCTTGGTTTAGGCATAGTAGGAATTGTTAGCATATTTTGTTAATGTATTCTTGACCTCTGCCTTTGCCTATTCTCTGAGACTTGTTCTAGTTTTTTTCTGAGTAATTGTAAGCAAAGAATTCAGACAATTTTGTAATTATAACATTTATGATACAGATACACATAATCTGATTTTTTTAAAAATTGAAATTAATTCACTTAGCTCAGTCATATAATTTTTAAAACTCACAGAAAACTGGTTAATTTGAATGCCTCTATGTATGTGTACAGGCAAAATCATAAGGGTAAGATAGTCTATGTGACTGCTTATACATTATGTATGAGTTGTGTTATGTATGAACCTCAAGTTGCACCAGGGGAGGTTTAGACCAGATATTAGGAAATATTACTTCACCAAAGGGTTGTAAAGCATTGGAACAGGCTGCCCAGGGAAGTGATTGAGTCACCATCCCTGGAGGTATTTAAAAGATGAGTAGATGTGGTGCTTAGGGACATAGTTTAGTGATGGACTTGGCAGTGTTAGGTTTGCTGTTGGACTCAATGATCTTAAGGGCCTTTTCCAATCTAAGCTATTCTATGATTCTGTGTGATCTATGTTGGTACTTAACCTAATATTTGCTTTGAATTGTATGCCTGCCACAGGGCCTGCTGCTCAGCCAGTATAATTTTGGCAGCCTAGTAAATAAACAGCCCTACAAGAAAGCTGTGTACAGGGAGTGATTTTTTCTGAGAAATTTCAGTTTGATCTCATCCTCTCCCTCTTGATTCAGACTTTTCTACTGATGCACCTAGTTAAGGTTTTCGTCAGACAAGAAATAGCCACCATGTGTAGATCTTGCCTTTCTTCTGTAGTTCCAGGCACTCTTTTGCGCAGACCAATTATCTGAACTTCTTCTTCTCTTGTGGTAACTGCAACTTTGGATTCCTGCAGATCATCATAAAAATGTTTTATATATTCTGCCTGTCTTTACAGGACAGGTTTGTATTCATAGCATTGCCTTGCAGTCTTAATTCTTATACAATGAGTATAATTCCTCGCCTTTTTTAGTGTCTCAACCTTTTAGGATGTGATGGCCCTTTCTGACCTTTCTAGTTGCATATTTCTCTCTTTCATCAGATCTTAATTTCATCTATTCCTTTTGACTTTTTTCAGATTTTCGGAATTGCTTATGTGATATTGATATTTCTTTTTCTATTTTTGTGTTTTCTCTTTGCATAGGCTGAGCCATGATATCTTCAATAATTCACAGCTGCTTACTAAAAAAATCTTTTCATCCCTAACACAAAGGTAAACACATCCCCAACCAAGACATGTGAGAGCTGTGTACATAAAGCTCTCAAAGGATCTTCTTCTCACTAATGTTGCCACTCTGTCTTCCCATCAAGATTTCTATTTATGTTCGTCTTCTTCAACACAGCATTTTCTCCTCTGGCAGTGTTCTCTCAAAATGTTTCTTACAACTAATCACCAGAGCTAAGAAATAACCATCCTCGCAGCAAGTCACAGTCCCCCTTGGTCTTAGGTTTCTTCATCTGCTAAAGAAAAGGTAAAGCTCTCTTTTGATCACGGTGCCCACAGAAGGGACACGAAACCCCCTATCCAAACACATGAGCTGAATGAGGGCTTTCCCTGAGGCTGCACAGGTGGAAGAGGGCAGGATTTGCCCCTTGTCTCTGTAAATACTGAAGGATTAACTTGTCTGCAGTTGTCAGCGTCATCAGGAGACATTTTCTCACTGGTGCTGGTGGAGCTAATTGTAAAGCACAGCCTTAGTGCATGGGGGGCATGAGGTAATTTTAGTGATGGTGAAAGGTACCAGACTTACCAGCCATGGAAGGTGTTGCTGTAGATGTCACTTGTGTGGTGCTGTAAACCTATGCTAGCTCAGTTTAAAACACCACTGCTGGTTTGACTGGGAAATTTTGATTTAATAATCATTAGCCCGTTTGTGTTGCAGTGCTAATGACTAGGCAAAGTTTTCTCCTCACAGAACAAGTACTGTATATGTAGAAGGATTAACAGCGTCATTTTGCTGGTGTCTGCCTATTCTGCTGTGGAGTCAGCACCTCCATGTATACAAAATTATTTAAAATATCTTTAGTATCACAACTAAACAAATTAACAAGTTTTCTTGCATCAAAACAGGGAAGCCATTAATTTGTTACTGGAGAGCATTACACAAACACACTCAGCTCTGGACAGTCCTGTACTGTACTTCCTTGGAGATAAATACACATTTGTTAGTATTTATAGACTTTGGAAATGCTTAGGAAAAAATACACATTGTGTTATCTAACTAACCAAAGACATGCCAGTCACTTAAAACCTTACTTATTTCTTGGCTTACTCCACAGCATTTTGACAATTGCAGTGAAATCCTAATACAAATACATGAAATCCAGTACATTTTTGTTTCATTGAACTGTGTGGGCTTCATTTAAGGGCAGAAGGATAACATATTTTTATTGTGCTCTGTAGCTTTCACTTGCCAAACAACAACATCCAGCCATTGGCTCTATTTGGAATTCTCAGTCAAAGCTTTTCCTATGTGAAAATTTTGGACATTTTGGAGCTACTGGTTTCATCATTCATAGCAGACAACATCAGTAGGAATTTTCAGTAAAGATATGCCCAGGACAAAGCCTTCAGTCTAACAGCCTTGACTTACCAGAGCTTGAACTGTAATACAACATTTCCAGCTGAGTTTTAGTGTCTCAGTGGGACGGAAGGGTTCGTTGTGACCCTTGATGTGCCTTTACACTGCAAGAAAATTTGACTCATTGTCATCAAGTTATCAAGATCAGGCTCATATTCATATTTGAATAGCTGCTCTGAGGATCACAATGTCTACCAAAGAGTAACTATCAGATCCAGGCAGTCCTGCCCTTCCTGGGGCAAAAGTTCCTCTCGAGTCCAGCACTTTGCTCTCTGAGCTGCCTAATCCCATCCACACTTCCAATTTCCACCAGGGCAGATTTCTTCAAAAGTCATTTTGTAGAAACTTTTCCCCTTATTCTCACCTGATAAGCACAGCTCTCCTTGAGAAAATACCACAGAATGCCTCACTGCCCCAAATCCCAACCTATTATCTCAAGTACCTCCTTTTCTCCTGCAATCCAGAGAACAATAGTGATTTCTTCCTCCTCTTGACCTGTCTCTCTGGCCAAAAGTCTTCTATTAAAAGCAACATGAACACAGATTTTGGTCTCCCCTTGTCTCTTCAATCCTCCTGCTCTCTCTTCTCACCGGCACTGCAATGATTTCCTATCTGACCATGTTCACATCTGTAATCAAGAGGGCTAAGTACAAAGAGGAGCTGCAACCCCACTTTGTGACCAGCAGCTCACAATGTGCAAGTCACTACCAAGCTCAGAGACCTGCATAAAAGGATTAGTTTCCTTAGTATAATTTTGCAACGTCTGATGTGTCTAACAGAGGGACAAGAAGTTCATGAAGCTGATGAAATAAGCAATAGAAGAATATAAAAATGTATGACCCTGAGAAAAAGCCCCACAAATAGGCCTGAGTGAGTCTGAAATAGGATTTAGATCTGAGAAACAGCTACTGCTTAAGATCTACCCTATACTAATGGAAAACAAGGCTTTGATTATAAATAAACAGGACTGTACCACAGACACACCTGATTTCATCACAAGTTTCTCATCAGACAGTGGAATAACCCACAGCACTGAACTTGACTGTTCATGTCAAACAGAAGAGTACAGCAAGTTTAAAATATAGATAACTGTTCAAACAGTAAATATACTAAGCAGTAGCCTGAATTCAGTAGGCTTTCACTTCAGTTTAAAAGATGAGTAACTACTTCACTCAGCCCATTTTTTGATCCAAGTGGAGCTGGCTGAAGAGAAAAAGAAAAAAACTTCAGCTCTGGAAGCCAAGGGCAAAGAAACAATGCAGGGAACAAAATGAAAGTTACCTTGCAAATGGCAAGTTTCGGCTTGCACCTAAGTGCAATAATAAGAAGGCAAAGTGATTCACTCTGCCAAAGTTTTCCAGCTTGAGGAGCTTGAAATAATACAACCGCCCACCACAACTGCTGCGCACAGTGAGCTTGAGGTGGGGGTGGCGGGGGGGCAGGGGCAGCCAGAAAGTATCAAGGTGATACAGAGAAACGGGAAATGGAAAGTTTGTTTTCAGCAAAGCAGAGATAAATGGCAGCCTGCTGGAGAGGAGGGAAGACAGGTAGCAGCAACAGTACTGCAGTCTTGTAAAAATTAATTTGAGTAATGATGATTTGTTCTGTACAAGAAAAAACATCCTTCTCTTTTACAGCCGCTGGGAGATGGACGTTCATGCGTGGCACATAGCACTGTGCCTCGGAGGAATTGTCAGGTCACCCTATAAAGCTTCATTTTCTGAAGTGTTGAGAGAGGGTATATTTTAGAGATGGGTAAGAAGGATCAAGTGACTTACTTGTGGCAGGCTAGTCATAGGGTGAAAAGCCAAACCAAACCAGTATTGATTTACTGCCTGAGTGTGGTTAATATTTATCTAGATGTCCAAACTGGAGATCAGGCTGCACCTTACAAAAAGTTGGCCAATCACAGCAACATTTTTCAACTAAATCCTTAACATTTTTCAAGTACAGACATGCTGATACAACTTAAAAAGAAAGCTATAAAATAGCAGATCTCATCATTATCGCTTAAATAAAACCTCCAAGACAACTCGATATGTGTATGTCCTTTTAACTTTGTCAAAATGTATGTAATAGGCAATAAATTTTCTTTTCTCAACCTATATTTAGGTGAGCACACTAAACGTTTTTTCTCTTGTTATTAGTCCCAAATCGCTTATCATCAAAATTGTTCTTTATCCCCAGACATTTTCCTCATTTCTTTCTATTCTGTAATTCAATGACCACAAAATTACATAAGCTTAACTACAGAAAGATTCATTTTAGGTTGTAACTGTTTCATCTTGCTTGGGTGTTTCTCTTTGTGGACCATCTGTACTCGATAGTGTGATACCCACAGTTCATTTACCTTTCTTAACCTATGTTTAGTGGTTTCAGCCCTTTTCAGTATCTGGACCCCTAAAAATGTATCAATGGGTCTTTTGACACTTCCATAAATGTTGGAAGCCTATTAAGTAATAAAAGGGTTTTTTTTCACTTGCTGCTTCTTAGTGGTAGCACCTCAGAGGCCTGTGAACTGCAAGCCTAAAACTTCTGAAAACCTCTGGAACTTGTACAGACTTACTCCACCTGCCCTGCAAATGAGCCTGACTTTAACCTTGTACTAATGAACAACACTGAAGCTGCAGGTGATGTATGAACTACATGTATGTGTACTGCATGAAACACATGTGAAACACATAGCTTATATGAAATATGAGTTAATAAAAATAGTATTTAGACTCTTGTATAATGGAGGTATGAAGAAATGCCAACGTCTACAGCTGCATCCAAAACTCAGCTTTCTAGATCCTTCCTTCCTGTAAATCTATAGGAAGAACTGACCATGTTTGGGCCTAATAGTTCAGTGAAAGCCATTTACAGCCTGGTTGTACCAAACTTGACTGCAGCATGGCAGGACAAGCTCAGGGAAGTGAGTCCTTCTCCTTCAGCCTACCTAACCCTCCAGCCCTGAGCAAGGGTTTTCCCCAAGGGTTGCTCATGCCTAAAGAAGAAGGAGCTCAGAACAAACCACACCCATAGATATTGGATGAGCAGCCTCATTTCAGAAAAAAAAAAAGGTTTGAAAAGCTCATGCTTCAAAAGATCCTGGTTAGTGGCATGGAAGATTTTCTCCTCTGATGACATTCCTCTCTGATTTGTTTTTATAAGTTTGGGCAGCTCTCCGCTGGTACAGCTGCTGCCGGAGTCCTGCCAGAGGAGCCATAATTTCTTAATAGCCTCCACCAATGAGTTATCGTGTTAACAAAACAGAAGATGAGAAAATGTAGTTGTAGAGCAGGCAGATGTAACCTGAGGCTAAGGAGGCAGCCACTTGTAGCACCTTCTCTAAGATGGCCCCAGAGGAAGCATGGAACTGGCGTGCCCAGGAGCAGGTGGGATGTGATCCTCTCTTCCGAAACCATCAAGTTTCTGTCCACCTACTTAGACATCTAAAGACTCAACCCATCTTCAACTGTGCGCCAAGGCTATCAAAGGCAGAAAAACAAACCCATGGGATTTTATGTGTCCCATTCACTTCTGAAGAGGGAGCCTAACAGTAAAACATCGACAAGCCAAGCCATCAGCTATTCAAGATGATCAAGAGCAGTGACATTTCCACATTTTCAGAGCTCTCAACAAACATAGCTAATTAAGTCTTGCATCAGCACTGCAGTTAAACACAAGTATGTATTCATCTCCCCTTTTCACAGAGGAGGAAGCTGCAATCTGGGGGGTATTTAGGGCCATGGAGTGAGTCACTGGCAGAGCCAGAGCTTTATTTTAAGCGCTGTAAGCTCCAAGATCATTGCCTTTTCATTTTAGTTGTTAGGCTAAAAAATACCTTCTTCTCAGCACAAATTAAAGGGAAGATAGAGAATATTCTTCCGTTGTCAGTAAGAACAGGATGACCATATCCACAGTGTGACACCAACCATCAAAGTGTTGTGACTAATTTGCAGTACAGGGAATAGCTTTCATTTGGGGGGACTATTGAGGTAGGAGAAATGAAAAGAAGAGACAGGGAAGCCCTGGATCTCATGGCCATGGTTGGCACACAAGAGAGTTCAGAAAGTGCCCTGCTTTCCTTCCAGTGCTTACTTTGGCTGCCTCCTGCTCTGCAGGCATTAGTGCCTATGGGGTCTGATTACAATTAGCAGCCACACTGCACTGGGAGTCTTCCACACTCAGGGGAAACAGCTGCTATCCCAAAAGGGTTACAAGAAGACACAGAACGTGGATGAAAGAGAGAACTGTAGAAATAAGCTATCAGTGAAATCAGCCTCTCTCAGGTCTGTTTTTAAACTTAAAAAAAATTAATCCCATTTTCAAATATAATATCCACACACAATTTCTTTCAAATTTATCAAATTTATGCCATAATTAGGACTGTGAATAACTTAATGTACATATAATTTTGTACGGACAAGGAAGTAGGCGTGTGCATGGGTGTCTGAAGGCAGTGACTTCTTAAACCAAGTGTTGCCTAAACTAACCTGCCTCAACTTGTAATAATGCTTTTTCCAAAGCATAACACTGGGACAGTTTGCTGGGTGTAGCAAAAGTGGAGAATGTAAGTCAGAGATTGGAAAGGTGGCGTGAGTATCACTTTTATATAACTCTAATCTCAAGGTTATTTTCTAAATCATCATTTCCCTTTGTGCTCTGGGAGCATCACGCAGTGCTACAAACCCAAAAGGTTCTCAGGAGCAGCATCCTGGGTGGGCATCTCCCTGGAGCGGCTCTGAGTAGCTCTGCTCCCTTTCCTCCACTGGGTTGGGAGGAGCAGGTAGCAAAAGATCAATGGCACCAGAGAGCCAAATTCCTACAGGACACTCTTCCCAGAGAGGAGCATTCCAAAACCAAATGAATCAGCTTTGTGGAAAAATAAATCAACTATATTGTATTAGAGGAAGTGGTTTAATGTATGTGTTAATTGATATCAATGCAGATAAATTCTACCATCTTTGTCCTTTTTTGCATGGGGAAATAAACAGTACACAGGAAACCCTGTAAAAAAAAGAAGTAGTCATCATGATAATTTGCAAGCCATATCATAAATTCACGTTTTTTCCTTTAACAAAGTAATAAAAATGTTTGGAACTAACATAAATAAATAACACAGATAAATGTACATGCTGGCAGTTATTCATGTTTCTGTATTTAAAATTCAAATATAAACTGAACGACTTTCTCATCAGCTGAATTTCATCAGTGGTTGTGATCTAGTACATTTTCTTCATCCAAACCCTCCAAGTGTTATTAGTTTTAAATTGGTTAATTCAAAACTAACTTAAGGTGCAATTCTGTTCCCAGCAGCAGCATCTCAAAATCTGTATTGCAATCAGAATACATGTTTTACAGATTAATACCAGGAACCTGCAAGCAGAATGCAGCCCAGACTACAAGGCAATGATACGAATCAGCAACTAGGTACAATTGCAATAAAGAATAAAATAATATTTCATGGTCAAAAAAGCACCTTGGCTAAGCAGTTCTATTCATTGCTCTGTTCCATACATCCTTTCTGTTAACATTTACATAGGACTTTTATGCTGAATGCTCGTTGTATTCCAATCCACACATTTTGTTCATTCCTCATTTTTTCCTTCCTATTTGGAAATATACTGCTGTAAAAAGCAAGATTAAGCCAATACATATGTATAAGAGCATAAAACCAGCCATATTGTATGAAGAACAAATATCCATTTAGCTCACTATCATTACTTCAGAAGTAGCAGCAGATGTTTTTGGTAAAGACTACAGAAGAGAGCATATTTTTAGTGTGAACCTCCACATGGTATTTCTTCCCAGCTTCCAGCATTGCATTAAATATTTATCTGACTGGTGTGATATTACATGTTTCCAGATCTCCCAGTGCTAGAGGATAAAAAGGACCTTCTAGTGCAGAGTAAAACCTTCAGGCTGTTCACATTTAGCCCACCTGCTCTCATCACCAAACTGCATTGTTGGACTCATTTTCTTTAGTCCACCAAAGCAACTTGATTAAGAGTCTGGATTAGTGTTCATAAAATACTGAGAATACCACAGAAAAAATCCTCAGAGCTACTGTGTTATTTATACATGCAAACCTCACAGCTAACACTGGATATAGACCTCCTGTACCAAGTATCAGCCTGGTGACCTTCTACTCCAGCACCCAGGAGGTGAAATCTTTGGCTGTTTGTTTTATTCAGGCCTTTGACAAAGTTTGTGTTTATGTCTCAGAGCACTAAAGTTTAGCCTGTGGTGATAACGCTGTCTCTCATTCAAGAAAATACTGACAATCTCATCATGGAAAACAAACAATAGGAATTGGGTCAGTTGATAACCATGAGCTTGTTTGTGATGGCACATTTCTAGAAATGCAGTGGCTTATGGCAGATCACAGTAATTAAAAGAGCTACACTAAGATGGGATTACAATTCTAACTTTCCAAGCCCCCTGGTTTTCTTTGTGGGAGCAGCACTGCCAGCCAACAGCCAGCAGCGAGGCGTGAGCACGTGAAGCGGTGACAGCCTGGCTGCCGCCAGATGCTGTGACAAATGCTCGGTGTTACCAGAACAGCTGTCTCAGAGCAGGGCTCAGCTCCCAGGGCAAGGGGGATACCCCATGCTCCCTCCTTTGCCCCCACGGCTCCAGCTGGCACTTGGCTGCTCAGATCCTCTTCCTCTCCTCAGCTGTTATCTCCTCATGGAGCCCGAGTCTCTCCCTCTCTGGCTGCTTCCCTCACCTCCGCTGAGTTCTCCAAAAGTCTTCATGGCAGGCAATGCAGCTGCACGCTGTTGCCTGCCCACAGACAGCCACTCTTACACTTCGTGTCACCTTCCCTGGAGAGGTTTCCCTGGGACCTTGCGTTGCGCCCACAGTGTCTGCTCTGCATAGTGGGGTTAAGGGACATCTCTGGCTCCGCATGGAGGTGAGCTGATCCCAGCCTCTGCTTGTCTGCTTTCCCAAGCCATTTCAGATAAAGCTGAAGAGCTTAAACTCCAGCAAACCTAACATAAATAAATTTCAAGGACCCTATCTTATGATGTCTCCTTGTCAAAACTAGTTTTCTTGTAACTTTCTTTATTACTTTTATTGGTTTATTTCTTTCTATTAGTCTGTGAAGCCTGACATAAAAAATATCTTTAAACCTTAGAGACTTACTACAAATTTACAACAGAGATTTACTTTTGCAACATAATTTGGCTGGGTTTGGAACATAAAGCAAGAATTTTTCTGTGATGGGATAGGATTTTGAGGAACTGCCTTCATATTCCATGAAAAAAAGATACAGAAACTATCTCATTAAGAGAAATGAAAGTATGAAATGAAGCAGCTCCTATCTCGCAAGCTGATTCTGCCTAAACTTTTACAACTTTACACACACATTATAAAACCTCTGATAGAACATAGATGACATATATGGAAGTTTTAAAACCAGACTGAAACTAAATACCTTCTGAATCTAATGACAAATTCTCGCTCTGCAAGGATCTATTTCTACAGGAGGATGCTGCGCATACAGCTTTCTTGTTACAGCTGGTCGGGTGGTTTCTTCAGCCAGCTGGGTTTTCTTTCTTACTCTTTCTCATGTATCATTAACTTCGCTACTGCTTTTATCTACAACAGCAAACAGACTTTCTTAAAAAGAGTTTTTCCTTTGCAAGTTTTTAATACTAGGGAAAGATTTCCATCATACTTTTAATACCCCATCTCACCTTGAGTCCTTCTAAAAGATTATTTCCCTTCCTCTATCTTACACAGTAAGAGTTTCTTCTCTGACACTATTGCCAGTCTTACTACACTGTTTGCTGTAAATCACACTCTGATGAACGTCTAAGATGAACAGTGCAAGAGAAACACAAATATTCCACCCTCCCTAGATTTTGTGTCACTCCTTTTTATTATTATTTCTCTTGTTTCTCCTGTAACATTCCATCTCTTGTCTTTTGTTTTTGCCACACACTTCCAAAATGGACCACCAAGATGTGGTGCCTCTGTTTCACAGCACACAACAGAGAGCTTCTGCTAGTATACGATCAAGTTCTTAGGGGTGAAGGGAGACACTCTTTTGCTGTTTTGTCAGTGGAAACGTCCTTTGGATTGGGCAGGATTTTCTACATGATATTCCCTTCTATGTAAGGCCAGTAGCAACAGTGAAGAATTTAGAGTAGGCTAAGGAATCCCAGCAGTATTTTTAGAAAAGCAACAAAAATAGCTTTGGTGGATGCTGCATCAACCCAAGTACTGAGGCTGGGACCAAGCATCCAGCTGCTGATAGGGGGGTTACCAGAGGTGCTGTCTGCCATGGAGCTCCCCTCTGCCCCCCAACATCATAAGCAGAGGAGACTGAACGGCAAGGGAAAGTGTTGCCTAAGGGACTCAGCAAGGGAGGGTTTGAGAATGCACATACACTCATCTGTATCTTTTCTGCTAAACACAGAATAGCTGATAATCACTGACAAAAAATATTCTCTGCAACTCCTTAAAAACATTCCAACTTTTTGTTAATACTGTGAAGGTTTAAAGAAATTTGATTGAAGCAGAGCATGGGCAGCGTAGAAGTCTTCATTCAGGATAAAAATAAGAAGATGCTAATTTTCTTTTAGCGACAAAGTAGCCCAGGCAGCTGTTGCACTAGGTGGAAATTTGACAATTTAAGTAGTGATGGGGAAAGCTGTGGGAGGGAGATGGGAGTTATAGCTTTGTGGAGCTGTTTCTGGGAAAAGGAGAAAAGGTAGAAAAAAAGTCGGGATGAAACAAGGGAAATGCTCTCAACTCAACACAGAAAGAAGGCAGTAAAAGACTGTGTTAATTGTATATACTGGTAGGGGTATGGAGGTTGTGAAAAGGAATCAACTTCTTGTTGTTCCATTCCTCCTGTCTTCCAGAACATAATTTTAAGTATGATTTCCATAAATAGAAAATATTATCTAAAATATAGTATTGTATTACTTTCATTTCCAATAAAAGAAAAAAAACCCTAAGAACCTGAATTTGAATTGACTGTGCACCAAATGGACTGTTAAAAAAATAAGGCAGACCTCCCCGCTTCCTCCACCAGGAAATAAAAAAACAATATTTCATATAGCAGTAAAAAGCAGCACCAATAAATACAATCTGAAACAAAATTCTTGATTGATTCACATAAGCTTAGAGAGGCGTGCAGCCAGACTGCGAGCACAGCAACATTAGTGTGAATTTGGAGAACTCCATGAGAGCTGACAGATTTCTTATATACGACTTAGTTGTTAATGGTTGTTGGGTGAGTTTTCTTCCCCTATGAAGCAGCAGCAGAGAAATTAATCCCATAGTGTCTTCTTCCAGATGAGCAGCCCTTTGGTAAAAGCCACCACTTCAAATCATTTGCATTATTTAGGAATGCTGTACTATTCCTCTTCTATGCCCAGCTAACTGCAGCTCCCTGGCCCTGATCCTGTCCCTCTTCATCTGCTGGTGAAATCCCCCCTGTAAACCCCACCTGCTTATACATCACTCCAGATGACATATTTATATTCATCATGTAAAAAAATAATGACAGACAAACATTTCCACTTCTAAGATTTTATTCTTTCACTTAGCTCAATTGAGCAATAATTTATAGTCTTATAGTTTGAGGTTTTATTTCTTTCCATTAACTTGAACTCAGTTCAGCTCCAATCTAAAGTGTCTACATTTCCTCCTCTAATATCTCTTTTTCTGATATATATTTACCATGAAGAATCATTAAGTCATCTGTAAAGTTTATATATTACACTGGATATAACTGGTAAAATATATAGTGATAAATTTGTAAACAGCAAGTCAAACAGCTCCACAAGTAGGAAATGTTTTGTGTCCATTCCAATTATTTGTGAATTAATCTGCTTGAAAATTCCAAAAAGATTTTAAAATATGTAATTAGAAATGCCATGCTTTATATACACTGCTTTAGTTTTTTTCCCCTCAAAGTTATTCCATCTCTGTTAGATTCTATCCAGAGACAGGTATCTCAATATAAAGACACACCTTCTCAGAAAGACATAGCTGAAGGGAGCTCTGGTGTTCACTACTGCTGATAAGCCAGCCCATGTCACCATCACAAGCAAGAATACTCAGTACTGATCCCTTTAGAGCTCAGCATAATCCTTTTTATTAATCCTGGAGAACAATGGATTCCTGGTTAAAACAAACATGCAAAACCTACAGCACTTCAACATTTAAGACAATTTTCTACAGGTGCAGGTGAATATAAATATTTTCCTAAAGGAAGTGTTGCAGACACATATGGACTCTGAGAAACAAATCTTCTACAAGAAACTTGTTTTTCACTGCCACTCCCTCATCAATAAATTTTACAGGTACCAAGGCAAGCACCAGCTGCTCCCTTCATCCACATTGCAAATATTTTCTCCAGCAGAGAATAAGTGCCATGGTCTTCTCACATTCCAGAAACAGACCCTATGGAATGATACTGGTGAACACACCAGCAGCAGGAAAACTGCCTGCAAGGCCTTGCCAGCGTTAGTGTGTCTGCTGCCTGCTGTTTGACAGGCTGGCTGCTGCTCAGAAACCAGCACAAGACCTCCCTCAAAGTTTAAAAGAAAAACAAAAAAACTTTTAAATACCCACATAAATCTAGGTGAGATGCTAAAGCAAACTTGCTGACTGGTTTGATACTTACTTCTTGTTTGTTAAATAGAGAGTTGTTCTGGCTTGTCATTAAAACAACAAAAAAGCAGACATTTGTTATCTATCAAATGAGCTTTTTGTTCTTAGTGACAGCTGTGTCAAAAAGACCCTGCGTACCAAGGGTACTGCGTGTCTGTTCTGAGCCAGGTGCTGCCATTGCCTCCTCTGGACTCCCCAGACTCTGCTCACTGGCTCCAGCCATCATTTCACAGTGAATTCAATCAACCAGAGATAGGTGAAGCAGAGCATGACGGTTCACCAAGATAGATGAGCAGATCAATTATTTAATGTTTCTGCCCTGAAAGCTTTTGCATTGGCAGGGAGCCCATCTGAAACCTCCATAAGATTTGACTAGGTGAGCACTATGCTTCCACAGCTTCAGATAAAAGAAAATGTCAATAATGTGGTACAATATGAAAGTGCTGCTTTTAAATATACATTAATAAGTACCAGATTTTTAAAAGTGCAATGACCAAATTGCTGGTTAGCTATTGGAAAACTTAATTCATAAGTAATTCTAAGCATTTACATCTTGTGCTACTATTAATGAGACTATTAATTGTTAATGCCATTAATGTTAACATTTTGTTACTACAGCACTGAAAGACAATTCTGAACCTTAAGATAATTACAATGTGTGTCTGAATTTTTTAGATTTTACATTTTCTTTTGCTTAACAATTAAAATGGATTCAATTGTGAATATGGTGCTCTCTTATAAAGCCAGTTTCACGATCTGACTTCAGCAGCAGAAGTAGCAGTAGTCTCTGAGCTGCAAGTTTCAAATTAAATACATTTTTGCTAAAAGTTACAAGAAAATGGTTGAGGAAACAGTCTTCCTATGCATCAGCATTATTAACAAAATGTTTGGAAGGAAATACAGATTTCATCATGGCTAACTCATAAGAATCAAACCAAGAAAAGAGCATTACACCCAGCAATGTAGAATCAGACTTTCTCCCTCTCAAGTCTGTAATTCTCATACGTACTTAATATTCCTTCCTTCTAACTTGCTGTTTTCTGGAAGAGAAAAACTAGAGTGCTTTATTGCCACTCTTATTATATGCACAAGGATTGAATCTAGGAGGGTGATTTGCTTTAGTATGTTTTTCATAACAATACACGTATTTTTCACTGCTGTACAATGGTTTAACTATTTACTTGAGCTGCTATGGCTTTCTTTTGTGATGCAAGGTATGCTTTTACTAGCACTATGCATCCTGTATTAATACATTTTGCTTAATGACATTTAAAAACTCCTTTGAAAGGATACACACAATAGATATTTAACACAATGACTTTCTGTGCATTATGATTACTATTGCAAATTATTTCTCTTTGTCTTGGTTTCCCTCAGTTTGAGATGAAGGGGTCTTGCTCTGTGGAAGGGAGCGGGGATCCTCACCCTGAGGCACTCATGTGCAGAGATGCAGCAGCACAGGGTAGGAGAGGTCAGCCAGGGATGGATGGTGATTTTTAACGGAGCTCTGAATGTGGACAGAGGTAGAGCTTTGTAAATAACTACTGCAAGATAGCATTTTAGAAAAACAGGATTATCTCCATAAAAGTGAGAAAACCACAAAGGCAGAAAATTTTGTAGATAGGGTGAAAGCTGGGAATGACATAAAGCTCAAGGGAGGATAAGGAGGAATTAGAGCTTCCATCATTAGACACAATGACTTAAAAACACTATAACAACTTTCCTTTCTGCAATGAATGAAGTTTTTTTCCTTCTAATCCTTCAGGATGTGGTGACAGCTGCTCATGCTATGATGCAGTGTCAAAAGAATTTTAAATATGACTTTTTAAAATCTGAAATTAGCCTCCGTTCTTGAAGTAGCTTTCCTTTCTGGCCACCTTAAACTGTTGGTTACTGCACAGTTTGCACAACTGTGAAGGTCTCAATTTTAGACAGGATTTAGATAGCTACTGACTCTGGGTGGGTAGAAATGGAAGAAACAATGAATCTTCAAGGAAACAAATGAAAATAAACCTTGGTTTCTACTCTCAGCATATTCTAACACTGGCATTTTATCTTAAAATAATCACTGAAGCTGATTGGCATAAATGCGACATTCATGCCAGAGCACAAGAAACATAAGAAATATTAGGCTCATTCTCTAGCAAACATCACATACAATAAGAAAACTTCCATTAACAAGACACTTTTGTTTGTCACACATTGCCTCAAACTGGCATCCAAATGTAAAATAATTAGTCTGTTAGAGAAGAAAGTAATGCTTGACAAATCTTTCTCCAGAAGTCAATCTCATAGCTTTCAAGCAACTTCTCAGTCTTTTAATCTCGCCAAAAGAGGGGGGAAAAGAAAAAAAGGTGAAGCACTGAATACAGCCAGACCTTGCCAGGAGAACAAGAAATGTTTGCAATTCTTCAACCATCACAGTTTACATCCAGATATCCAGTACGTGATGCATGTCACCCAGAGTATCAGAGTCCTCGTAGAGTATATGTGGGTGAAGCCTGCCAACTGCTGCATCCGAGAATGAACTAATAAGAATTAGATATAAAAACATCAAAGTTATAATTTAACATTGCAAAATAATAGTTCCTTCTCACATCTCAATCCCAATCATAAAATCATAGAATGGGTTGAGTTGTAAGGGATCTTAAAGATTAACCAGTTCCAGCCCCCCTGCCATGGGCAGGGACAATTTCCACTAGATCAGGTTACTCAAAGCCTCATTCAACCTGGCCTCTAACACCTCCAGGAATAGGGCTTCCATGACTTCTCTCGGCAGCTTGTTCCGTCACTCACCACTCTCACAGGAAAATATTTCTTCCTAACATCCAACCTAAATATCCCATCTTGCAGCTTAAAATCATTACCCCTCATCTTGTCACTACACTCTCTGATAAAGGAGCCCTCCCAATCCTCAAAAAATATTTACAAAATATTATTACTATTACTAATATACTATTAAGTATTAAATAGAGACATTGGTTTTATGCTCATCACAATTCTCTCAGTATCCCATCTCCTGCTGACTTGACTCTGTTCTGCAAATGCTTTCTCTGTCTCAGTCTGTCATCTCTGGTCTTACTGAAATCTCTCTGCTAAAATCACATCTCCCACAGGTGGGCTAATTAATTAACATAATTACAGATTAGTTTTTCTTTTGTTTGTTTACTTCAAAATGAACTACAGAATTTCATTTGTTTCACAGTATAGTCCTGTTCTGAGGCAATAATGAATTCAGGGATGGGGTGGGGAATGAGTAGCTCAGGAAGGGTAAAAACTCCTATTTCTGTTTTGCTGCTGGGAAAAATCTATCAGTGGCCTGGGAGTAATAGTTTCTAGTAATAACAGCGTCAGACTTGTTTAAATGCTTGCATACTGGAAAGCTTGACAACATTTTACATCTGTTGGTCTAATAACTTCTATTCCTTGCTCTTACAAAACTTTCTTCTTTTATAAGCTAAACTATCAGAGCTACAACAGAATTGCTATAAAAAGTGAAAGAGCAAAGTAGTACATTGCACAGGCACCAGAAAATAAGTAGCAGGCACTGTTAGGGGAGGGTGCCAGGGAGAAAGGAGCAGGACCCCCAGATGAGCAGCTGCCTACTGATACTCTACTCCTACCTTGTTCAGGGAAACAAGCTGATGTTTTGAAATGTTTGACGCCACACAGACTCCTGGTATACATGACCTGGTTAGAGTCATACTATAGATCCCAAGTGCTAGCTAGTGTATGCTGTATCGCACTTAGCTGTACAAAAGACAGCCATGAAACTCAGCCAACTTATTAAGATGACACAGTCCCTTCCCAGAAGTAGCAATAACCTTGAAGATGAGGTCTACTAATGGATGTTCTCATACTTCATCTTCTGCCCATACTTCTGCCGCTGTGTCACACCACGAAGGCCAAACTGAATCCGAATTTATCTGCATACTGCCCGTCTTCCCTTCTGTACCTGTAGTGCTCCCTCTCAAACTCTTTGTGGGCATCTCATGTTTCCCAACAACCACCTATGGCTTAGACCCTTGACGCACGCTGATAATGTGTATTTTATATAGCAAGCAATGGGAAAAGATATCAGTTAGGGATTTCTTTGAGAACCACCACCTCTCTTGAGATGAAAAGCTAAAGATACTCTCCAGAGCACCACCAGCAAAGGCCACGTCGTGAACTGGATGACAGCTGGAATTCCTGCAGCAGTTCTATTTTGAAAATCTGTCTGATGGGAATGGCTCCGCTGCTGCCAGCACGGGCTGCTGCCTAGGTGAGACACAAAAAAAACCAATAAAAAGCAAAATAGTATTTCATAAAAGCAGAAATTCTGGTTAAAGACAGATGGTATTTTATTAGACTTGTTTCACTTACATTTGCTGTTACGAAATATTTCTGTTAGGGATTCTGCTAGAATTGTCAGAATTAGGTCCTTACTGTGCAATGGGCCCTACAAATACATGTAACACTTAGTCCCTCTTGCACAAAACTGACTGTTTATGATAAACAAGATTTGAGGACAGAGGCTGAATATTTAAATCAAATAAATTTTATTGTCTTTCCTCATGTAAATCATAAGTAGTAGCTTCTTTCATTCATCCTACATTGTTGTTACTCATTGTTTCAACACAAAGACATATTTTAGGGAGAGGGTTCTCATCTTGCTGATGAATTGAGGGGGGATCTTTGCATGTAGAGGCAAATATGAAAGAAATGTGTGTATACATGCAAACATACACATCTCTATCCCTGAATAAAATAAAAATACAAGAGGGTGGAAAATGAAGGTGACCCTTGTAAGGTGATGGTTATAGGTTAAGATAGGAGAAGATAACGGAAAGGAGCAGAACTCTGAAGGGTGTTCAAGGTGCAGACAAGACGCTTAAGCTTCATATGCTGAAATGAGATAGACAGATCATGAAGGAAAGTGCCCAAAGTGACAGGCAAGGAAACACGCTGTAGAAACCGTGCACCGCAAGGACTGCACAAGGGCTCCATTAAGTTGATAGAGCTTGAAGGTAAAGGTAAAGCTCTTACCCCTGGGTGCTGAAAACATTCATCCAATTTCTGGCATCCTTATTCCTTGCTGCTGCTTCTTGCTTTGCATTGGCTCTGGTGCTTATTGGACCCCCACCAAAACAGCCTACTCCCCAAAAAGGCAGAAAACTAATCCAGCAACAAGAAGTGGAGAGTTGTCTGCCAGGCACAGAATGGGGCAAGGGAGGAGAAGGAAATAGGGTGGGAGCAGGCAAGACAAAAACATTCCAATTTGATGCCGAAGAGAGAGATCAGCTTAGCAGTCATACCTAACTCTGTCTAGAGGGGAGGAAGGTTACAGGAACTAAGACAGGGTGAACAGATAGGGATTTTGGTATTCTGGACACAAAGATGAGGAGAAAACTTGAAAATATTCATAAATTAATTAATGCATGTATGATTGGTCTATGCCTTCTAGAGAGACAGAAGACTTGAAGATCAATCCTAGCTTGAAGACTCCCATAAAAATGTTGACAGCAGTGGTATCAACAACAGCTCAGCTTTGACTCTCAGATTTCAGTAGCAGTAAGACATTAAGAAAAGAAGCCAGAGGAAGAACTTATAAAAAGGTTAACTGATAAAAAGATGATTAGTGAAAGTCGTGATTAATAGAGGGAAAAGAAAGATGGCTGTCAGGACTGGTCCTTCTGAGTGCTTTTATATTGGCTGTTACTTCAGCACCTCAGTTGGAAACCAGAGGAGGACTGGGTCATGAAACCACCACAATGCACAAGATTCCAACAACGCACTCACAGGCTGCAGTGTCACAAACACAGCTGTGGATGGGTTTCTTTAATATGAACCTTGCATACATTAATCAAAGATATTCCTACATTTGCAGATAATCTGGAGCAAGAGGGGCATACATTTGCATATTTGTTTACTACTTATCCCAAAATCTAAAACCACACTAGTGTATATCAAAATTATTAATTATTTCACAGTCAATTATTCAGAGCAGGTTGGCAAGAGCCTGAAGCCCATAAAACAGCCACAGCCTGCAACATCCCCTCTCTGGCATTTTGTCTGTTATTGCCAGATAGCACTAAGTATGTAGCATTGCATCGCCCTTGCATTTAAACAGAAGCTGCCAGTTACCAAGCGTAGCTTTAACATTCTGACAGTCCCCTGTAGGAGTCCAGGTTCCAAAAATTATCGTTTTCCTTAAGCTATATCTGCAGTACAGCAACTGCTACACCACAGCATTTATGCATTTATATTACCCATGTACAGCAGTGCAGCAGACATGGAAAAAATTACAATCTAGAGATAATATGATGCAAATTATGTGCAAAAAAATTATTCAGCTGACAACCATACTTGTCTTCAAATTAATCAGAAATCTTTAAATTTAAATATTTTAAATAATCCTTTGCAGGGTATCAAGATCTTCAGACCAGCTCATTTGCAAGCTTCAGAGTCTCTGCTGAGAAATTTCAGATTACTTCACAGAGCACAACTGAAGCAGGAGGGTGTGAAATATAGCACCCTCTGCTTTCCAATTGCATTTGATGTAAGATCATTCTACAACTTCTGAGGCTTCACAGGGATGGATAAGCAGAATTAGATTAGCAGAGAGTATTCAAATACTAAATATTTTTGTGTAATCACTAAACTTGTACTCCCTGCCTGCAGATATCTTCTACGGTTTGTTTGTTTGACTATATCAGAGGTCTGATCTCCCACATGAGGATTACCCTACTATGCCTTTTCTGCTGTCAGCTCTTCTGGGTTGTTTACTGCAGTGCTTTGGGGGTTGGTTTGTTTTTAAACACGGAGAACATCTTAGTTTGCCTTTGAATTTGGCTTGTTTTCCCTTGTACAAAGTCAGACAACACTCACCACCTTTACCAAACAATGAAACATCAGATTCTGCTAAGCAGAACTGGCTCTGAGGGGTTGATCCCAGATGCTTCCTGGTGCCAAACTTGCATTGGGGAGGAATGTGTGCTTCACCAGTCAGTGAGCAGGATGTGCTTCAGACAGAAAAACACTCAGCTGCAAAATATGGATCAGAAAAGCCCAAAGTCCTTCACCAGATTGCATCATTTCAGCCTAGAGAAATACCCGAGATCTCAGTGACAATTCTGCTGAGATTTTAGGGGCCTGCCTAAGCCGATTTTCAGTTTTTCTTATGAATGCTTATAGGGGTTTTTTAGTTTGTATTTGAGCTTGAACTTCAGCCTGTTGGTCTGTGCAGCAAAATGAGAAAATGAGGCACAAAAGCAATGGGTGAGTGGCAAGGAGGGATTAACTTGAGGATTCAGTGGACAGAGCAATCTCATTTCTTGGACTCACATCCCTTTTTGTTATGCCAACTCGTCTGATACAATTGTATGAAGAATAACAATGCCTCTGAGAAAGTAAGAGCCTCTGCAGGATACAGACAGGTCTCACAAGGTGATCATGGCGGCTGTTAAATCAGGTTGATTCTCCTCCCCATGTCCCTCAAAGAGGGAAAGAGATTGCTCTGGTCAGGAATCTAAAAATTAGCATATTGTCACGCTTCAAAACAAGCTTCAAAGTCAGAAAAAATAGCAGTCCAAAAATTAGGAAGATGAATAGAAACATTCTAGTGTATTGATTCAAACTGTTGTTGCTGGAGCATCAGTTTGGAAAAAAAGGATAATTTTTTCCTTCTTCAAAAATTTGGATTAATTCAAACCCAGTCCGTTCAGTAATATACTCAGCTGACTTAAAAAATTATGCCTTGTGTCTATTTTTGACAGAAAAAGACAAGTCAGATCTTCTCGAAAGCTAATTTCAGCAACCTATAGATAGATGGCTAAATAGTTACAAACTGTGTACTGTGCAAGAGCAAATTACACAAATGGGATCCTTACACATGCAGATTTGGGGGTACAATCTGCATAAACTTTTCACCCTTCATGTTCTGGGGACTTGAAATTCCTGCTGGGAAGAGACTAGAGAAGCAGCAGTACTGGAAGTAGCTCTTGGTTCTCGACAGCAGGGTCCTGTGGGCACAGGCTGGTACTCCCAAGACACATGCCAGTGCAGCTTCGCAGGGGTTAGCCTCAGTTCTCACCTTGGCTTCTGCTGCCACACTGAAGGCATTTTACTCTGAAAATTAATCAGTTTACTCTACACGCTCTCTGCTAATTTTGGCATCTGTTTCTGACTAGGCAGAAATTGTTCTCCAACAGGAAAGATAGCAGTTTGGTTTTGCAGATGTCTTTGCTTTTCCTTCCTGACTTATTATTATGAGACTGATTATTATGAAACTATCTGTGGGAATAAGCACAGAGGAGTGCTCGCAGGTAATAACGTAACAGTTTAGCACATGCGCTCTTCTGAACCATTTCTTCTGAAGAGGGTAATATCTCAAGGTATCAATTATCACTAATACGTTATTACCTGGTGCCACCAAAGACACAGCTCATTGCACTCCTTGAGGATAACCTCAACTCATAACAAGTACGTGTTTGAGTTGCCTTTTTTGTGGTTTATTTACTTCTGATTTGGATTGTACTTCTGCTGCTTAAGCATTTATAGAGCTCCTGTTGCTGCCAAAAGTAATGCATTACCATTGCAATAGTGTAAGCACCTTCATTCACTTTAAAAAAGGATTTAAAAATTCCTAAAGGTTTCACCAAGAAAAGCCCTCTGCTTGTGTATGGGAAAGATGATGCCTTTTTCAAGGTGCCACTTTCAAATATCCATAAAATGCTCATCCTGTAAAGGTGACAGAGTAAAGAAAATGCAGCTGTACCATCAAAAAAAAAAAAAAAAAAGACAAATGCAGGTAGAGCTGAGATTGCACAACCACACAGTGAACTTGTCACTGGATTCCTGCTAAATAGACATTCTCTGCATAGTCCCAAGCCTTGCTTATAGTGCACTATCCTGCCTCTGCAGTAGGTGCAAAATTTGCCATTTATGTCCGGAAATTTTATGAATGTTTTACTATAGCACCTGAGTGCTTTTTTTCTCAACCTCTCTGAGCTGAGCAGATACCTTTATCCCATTCCACAACGAGTACGGGAAGACGAGGAAGATGAAAGTCAAAACTGCTGAGAGTATGCTAATTTTTAGATTCCTGACCAGAGATTCAGAGTATTACTTGCCAGTAATGCTCACTTCGTAGAGCATTTGCATGTTCAAAATACACATCCAAGTGACTGCAGTGCCTTTTTCATGGGTTGACTTTGGCTGGATGCCAGGTACTCCCCAAGCCGCTCTATCACTCCCCTTCCTCAGATGGAAGGGGAGATAAAGTGTAATTAAAAGCTCATGGGTTGAGATAACGATAGGGAGAGATCACTCACATGTTACCATCATCGGTAAAACAGACTTGACATAGAAAAAATCAGTTTAATTTATTAGAAATCAAGTCAGAGTAAGATAATGAGAAACAAAACCAAATCTTAAAACATCTTCCCCTCATCCTTCTCTGCTTCCTGGGTATAACTCACTTAACTAACTTTCTCTACCTCCTGCCTTCCCAGCAGTGCAGGAGACAGGGAATGGAGGTTGGGGTCAGTTCATCACACATTGTCTCTGCTGCTGCTTCCTCCTCGGTGGTAGGTCTCCTCACATTCTTCCCCTGCTCCAGCATGGGGTTTCTCCAATGGGATACAGTCCTCCACATAGATTCATAGAATCATTTAGGTCGGAAAAGATCTTTAAGATTATTAAGTGCAACCATAAACCTAACACTGCCAAGTTCACCACTAAACCACGTCCCTCAGCACCATACCTACACGTCCACAAACCTCTCCAGTGTGAGACCTTCCCCGCAATCTTCAGTTCTGTACTAAATGCTCCAGCATGCGTCCCTTCCACAGGGTGCAGTCCTTCAGGAACAGTCTGCTCCAGCACGGGTCCTCTGTGGAGTCACAAGTCCTGTCAGCACACCTGCCCCAGCGTGCGCTCCTGTCTAAGTGGGGCCACTGGTCCTGCCAGGGTTCTGCTTCAGCACAGGCTTCCCACAGTGTCACAGCCTCCCTTCAGGCATACCTCACCTACTCTGGCATGAGGACCTCCATGGGCTGCAGATGGATATCTGCTCCACTGTTAACCTCCATAGGCTGCAGGGGAGCAGCCTGACTCACCATAGTCTTCACTACGGGCTACAGGGAATCTCTGCTCTGACACCTGGAGCACATCCTCCCCCTCTTTCTTCACTGACCTTGGTATCTGCAAGGTTGCTTATGTCACATATGCTCACTCCTCTCTCCAGCTGTAGCTTCTCTCGTGCAGCTTTCCTTCCCTCCCTATTTAGACAAGCTATGCCAGAGGTGCTACCACCATCACTGATCGGCTTGGCCTTGGCCAGCAGTGGGTCCATCTTGGAGCTGGTTGGCAGCGGCTCTGTTGGACACAGGGGAAGCTTCTGCCAGCCCAAACCACTACCAAACCTTGCCACACAAGCCAAATATCCAGCATCCCTCCAACGTGGGTTTAAATCCAGACATTCAGAAACAGTTTGTTTTTGAGACAGTTTCCCAGGATTGTACTATTATAGTGGTATAATGACATTTATACAGCATATTCAGAAATATTAAAACCAAATCTTCCACTCAGCTCTTCCCATTGTGAAAATAGAGGAACAGCAGCAATTTGTTAGGTTCTTTCTTCAGCCTGGGCAATGTGCTCTAGCTGCTCTATCAGCCTCCACTTTCCATGAACCTACTGCTATCTCTACACTTCACAACCGTGCTTTCTGCATCTGAGACAGCAGCGTCTTAGTAGGCAGGACAGGAAGATGAAGGCTGTCACCTGCCTCATGGCCATTGATCAAGGCTGACATAAAAGGGAGACAGAGGCAGAGTTTCTCCCATCGGAAGAGGTAAAAGTAAGAAATACCACACAAGTGAACTTCTCTTTGGACGGGGAATAGAAAAGTAAGAGATGGCTCTAGGTAACCAACTTTCTTGATTTGATCCTATACCCACGGCAGGATTGCACCGGCCCCTGTACACAGAGCTGCTGACCATAAAGAAAAGAACCACTGTTTACTCTCAGTTGTTCAACTATCTGCAATTCTTCACAATTAATGGCATCTATCATATCACCCAGGGGTTCGAAAAAAAATACTCTCAGAAAACTGAGGAACATTAAAAGTGTACTTTCAAGTATTTTTCTATTGTCTTAACAACTAAAAATAAAATATTTCTTGAATTTATTACTCACTGTCATTCTTTGCACATTCCACAATGAAAGTTTTGCTTGTTTTGTGCCATTAATTCAAGGCATAATAAGCAATGTCAGTTCACTCTTGGAGTTGTTGCTCATCAGCTTTTACAACAGACTCATAATTATTAAATAACAAAAGTCTTCCAAGATAATTTTAAATAATTTAAAAGGAAATACAAACATATCTTTGTAGCTTATTGTGGAAAGCATCTTCTAAAGTACAAACACAGATCTCCCAGAAGTGCTTTGGCATGAATGAAGTTTTTTCATGAGTTTTGTACCCCCGAGATGAGTATCTCCTTTTCAAAATAAATATGAGTAAAGCCAACAAAACAACACACTATTATAATATGACAGGAAAAGAAAACATGGTTCTATGCTATGAGGAACAAGAAAGGTTACTCTGGAAAAAAAGCTACCAAGTTAATGAAGATTAAATAATTTCCTTGAGGTGAAAGAACACTTAAAAGTGGTTGTAAGTGTCAGTACCAAGGTGTATTTGACCCAGTAACTTGTCTCCTCAAGCATTAGCCCAGATCATACTATAAGAACAGTGTAAGACCACATTGTACTTCTACCAATATTCTCCAGGTCTCCAGCCATTTTCAGGGACTTCTTATGCTGGATGTCACCTCCTTGGTATTAGTAGCCCTTAAGAGAATTCCATAAACTTGACTAGTCTCCTTCTGAGTCAAAAGAATTCTTAGCAGTCACAACATCCTTTAGGCAAAATCTAAGCACTCAATTATCTGTTCTATGAAAATCCACTTCATTCTATTATTTATTGGTTTTTAGCCTGGTTCCTCCTAACTTCCTTTGATGTCCCAGAGTTTTTCTAGGAAAAGAGAGTGTGAACATAATCCCTACTTTTCATTTCCACACTATTCACAGCTATGGCCTTTATTGTGATCTCCCTTGCTCCCAGCTCTTCCGTAATTTCAGTCTGCAAAACTGTCTTTCCCACTCCAGAACCATAGGCAGGTACAACATCGTGGCCCTGTGCTACAGCAAAGCCTAGCTAGGCATGTTCTCAAAGCATGGCTACACAGCATCTGGCATGGCAAGTGACACTTTTTCTTTAACAACCAGCCCTTTAAATAAGGATTTACCAGTACTGCCTCATCCTAATTGCATTATTCAATTAGCACAAATAACAGAGCTTTATCTTGCAGTAATGGAGGCACCAGCAGCCTAAGCTTCATTAAGGATTACTGACTTTAACCCTGTAAGGAACAGGCCAATGTCTGTCAACCTGGTATCCTCTTCCCAGACATCCAACCTCCACGACCAAAGTCTACCAAAACAAGCCCTCTCTTCTTACAGCACCCTGAGTAACTGATTTCCCACAGCTGCTCCTGGATCTTGTTCAAACCCTAAACATTCCTGAATTCAGGGCAGAAAAATTGCAAGGCCTTGACCCCTCCTTGTAGCATTCCTCATAGCCATGTTCCTAGCACAGCATTCATCTACATAAATGCATCTACCTGTAACCTAATCACTAAAAAATCTTCTTGTGTAGGTAGAGAAACAGTTAATACAGTCAATAGCATCTCTGGAGCTTTTATTTTCTGAAAAGAGCCAGAATAGCTTAGAGGAAACCACAAAGTACCTGTTTCTTGCTATTGACTCTACAAGAACAGAAGATGAGTAGCTAGGTGCAAACATTTACACTGTAGACTTCTAAAGGCAGACATGTCGTAACATCAAAAAAGGATTATATATGCTGTTAAAATAATGGAAATTTTATCCAGATAAAAGGTTATATTAATTCAACAAATAAAAATCTTTAAAATTCCTACACAAGTTTCAAAGTTTGTTATTAAATGCGAAAATGCTCATGCTTATAAATTGCCTACTCAGTAAAACAAAACCTAAATCATTAAGCCAGAAAGCCTTTACTTTCAGAAGAGATTTATAAAATAATTGAGTGCTATAAAGACAACTGTAACTCTTCTACAGCTCATTTAGAGAGACACAAACAAGCGTAATTTCATTTAAGACAAATAATCTAATTTCTTTTTCATCTTGTTGTATTTAATATCTGAAAAGGACAAAGAACAAAGTTCTTCAGAGCTCTGTGGAAGTTCTCCCCAGCATCTCAGTGAAAAGAAATTAGAAATGGTAGAGGTCTTAGTTCTCTGAACTCTGCACTTGCCAAATGCCTCTGAGTTGTATTTCTTATTGTTCATTACATTCTATTTTAAGAATCCCAAAACACTGGGACACTGTTGCACAGTTCGTTACAATAACGGTAAGGAAAGTTCTCCTCATGTTCAGCTTGAAATTTCTTTAGGTTCATCTAGCCATCTCTTATTGTAGCCTTTTTAACCCCCCAGATTGTTTCCCCACTTGCTTATCTTTATCCTTCAAACACTTTTAAATCGAAGCATATCCTTTGAAAGCAGCACACACTCAAAGAGCTCACCTACAGTCCTAGCTCTTCTATTAAGTTGCTTTGGGCTCAGATGCTGACCTCTTACAGCAGACAGTCTGTGCACAGAGGGAGGAGCTCTTCTCAGGCACGCCTGCACCACCGGGAGGAAATCCTACCAACTGCTACCAGAGAGAGAGCTTCAGCTCCCATTACTGTTACTTTAGCAGTAATTTCAAAAACAGGATGTGTTCAGGTACCACCACAGACTCTTCATCTGCACCAAGAACTAACACACCTGCTTTCTGGGCTTTTTGCACATTGTCAGAGGCGAAGCCTGACTCATTGTCACCATCCCAATTGCTAGGGCAGCCACCATGGCTTCTTTCTGCAAATGGAAACATCTTGAAGAGTAAAGACACTCACGAGTTGCCACCATGCTCCAACCCACCAGCAGGTACCCAGCAGAGCAAGGTCATTCATATTGCAGTATCTGGTATATTTTCTTTATTAAATCTTTGTTATTTGCCTAATAGGTTTTTGGATTAAAGCCCGTAGGCCAAATTCTCTCACCTACTTACGTGTTTCCTTTAGTGAAAGAGAATACATATGAGCCTGGCCTGGAAAACGTGACTGTATTCATTCTGCTATTCAGTTTCATTCTCTCTATTTTGCTCTTAGCTTCTCTCACATATCTTTTAATTTTCTCATGCAATTTTATGCATGCTTATTTCATTATTTCTTCTGAGTATAATCACTGGCCTCAGCTCTGTGAACTAGATGCAATTTACTCAAAAACTAAAGTAATTTCTCACCCATAAGGTTCCATACATGGCAGTGAAAAGGTGACAAACATTCATTGGATCAGCATGAAATATAAACGGTGTTGTCCCACCATGTGTTCTCAACAGCTTCACATCACTTCAAGCAGTCTAGTCTCTTACTGGAGGACCTACTGTTAAAGATGTTATCAATATTAATAATGACGGACAATCTTCAAGAAGGAAGCCCTAAAGGCACAGGAGGAGGTTGTCCCCATGTGCTGAAAGACAAGCTGGTAGGGAAGAAATCCAGCCTGGCTGTACAGACTGATTTGGCTGGAACTCAGGGAAAAAAAAGAGTTTATGATCTTTGGAGGAAGGGACAGGCAACTCGGGAGGACTACAAAGGTGTTATGAGGTTATGCAGAGAGAAATTTTGGAGGGCCAAAGCCCAATGAGAGCTTTATCTGGCTCCTGCAGTAAAGGACAATAAAAAATAGTTGCTGTCAATAGCAAAAGGAGGGCTAAGGACAATCTCCAGCCTTTATTGGATGCGGGAGGAACTGTAGTGACAAAGGATAAGAAAAAATGCTGAGATACTTAATGCCTTCTTTGCTTCAGTCTTTAATAGTAAGACCAGTTGTTCTCTGGGTATGCAGCCTCCTGAGCTGGAAGACAAGGGACGGGAAGCAGAACATCTTGAGTGCCATCACACGACACTTACATGACAACCAGGTGATCAGGCTCAGCCAGCATGGGTTTAGGAAAGGCAGGCCTTGCTTAACTAACCTGATCTCCTTTACGACAAGGTGACCTGCTTAGTGGATGAGGGAAAGAATGTGCAGGTTGTCTCCCTAGACCCTAGTAAAGCCTTTGACACAGTTTCCCACAGCATTCTCCTGAAAAAACGGACTGCTTCTGGCTTGGACAGGCATTCTCTTTCCTGAGTAAAAAAAATGGCTGAATGGCTGAGCCCAAAAAGTTGTAGTGAATGGAATTAAATCCAGTTGGCAGTCGGTCACAAGCAGCATTACATAGGGTTCAGGGTTGGGGCCAGTTCCATTTACTATCTTTATCAATAGTCTGGATGAGAGGATTGAGTGCTCCCTCACTAAGTTTGCAGATGACATGGTGTATCTGCTCGAGCGTAGGAAGGCTTTGCACAGAGATCTGGACAGGCTGGACCAATGGGCTGAGGCCAGTTGTACAGTGTTCAACAAGGCCAAGTGTCAGATGCTGCACTTGGGACACAACAACGCCATGCAACACTACAAGCTTGGGGAAGAGTGGCTGGAGAGCTGCCTGGTGGAGAAGGACCTGCGGGTGTTGGCTGACAGCCAGCTGGATATGAGTCAGCAGTGTGCCCGGGTAGCCAAGAAGACCAACAACATCCTGGCCTGTATCAGAAACAGTGTGGCCAGCAGGACCAGGGAAGTCATCTTTCACTTGTACTCAATATTGGTGAGGCCGCACCTCAACTACTGTGCTCAGTTTTGGGCCCCTCACTACAAGAAAGACATCAAGGTGTTGGAGCATGTCCAGAGAAGGGCAACAAAGCTACTGAAGGGTCTGAAGCAGAGTCTTAGGAGGCACAGCTGAGCGAACTGGCTGTTCAGTCTGGAGAAAAGGAGGCTGAGGGAAGACCTGATTGCTTGCTACAACTGCCTGAAAGGAGATTGTAGCAAGGTGGGTGGTTGGTCTCTTCTCCCAGGTAACAGAACAAGAGGAAATGGCCTGAAGTCACACCAGGAGTGGTTGAAATTGGATATTAGGAAAAATTACTTCACCAAAACTGTTGTCAAGCTGCCCAGGGAAGTGATTTAAATACCTCCAAGGATAGTGACTCAAAGACGTGCAGGTGTGGTGTTCAGGGACCACAGTTCAGCGATGGAATTGGCAGTGTTAGGTCAAGGGTTGGACTCAATCATCTTAAAGGTCTTTTCCAACTGAAATGATTCTATTTTTGCTGAAAAGATGTAAGTACCACTGAATAACTACTGAAGAAAGAAGTCAGAAGTTCAGGTTGCACTCCTTAAGCTTTTTTTTTTTTTTACCTATTTCTAGTAATAAAAGTTTACTTTAATGCTAGCACAGATGAGAGTGCAGCAAAGATGCACATACCATTGCCTCTGGGTAGTGCTAAGTGCTTGCATGCACGGAAGGCCACTGCAAGGAAACAAGATGCATGAGAGTATGCTAATTCAGGGAAACATGCAGCACAGACATCCATGCAATTGCAGATGAAAAAGTGTATTTAGGTGGAAAAGCCGAGAAGTACAGTGGAAGGGGGTTGGGAAGAAGAGACAAGCATGAAGTTTCTCAAGAACCTGAGGAGAGGAAAAAAAGAATGTGCGACTACAGAGGGGCAGTGCAAGGAGTTGCCAAGTAGCTGGGATCAGAGGAGCTGTGGGAAGGAAAAAGTGGCCAATGCACTCATGGTCACTTGGTACAGAGACCTCCAAGGAGTCTTGAAATATTTGCTTTGTTACAGCTTCCAACTAATATCAAAGCATTCAGATAGAACAGGCTGTTCTCTTGCCAGTTCTCTGTGCCACCCAGTCTACTGCTGGTTTCAAATGTGCCTGTGCTTTTGTTTTAATAATCATATAAGAGGATTTCAGATATTTTTCCACTGGTGTTTTCACTCTATTTAGCATTGTCAAAATCTCCTCCACTTTGTAGTTTAGCTCTGCCTAGAGTTGGTATTTTGCACATTCTGATTGAATGAGGGCACCAATCCAACCATGGTGTTGCCCACCAAAAAATGTTTCAAGGCTTTTGCTGCATGTTATCAAGAAAACAAAAACAACCCAACTGCTTCACACAGAGATGGGGATTGACCTTACTAAGCTATAGTTTAATCAAAATTAAAATATTGCACCATATCATCAAGCTAAATTCAACAGTGACAAAAATTGTGATCCTGAATGTTCACACACAGAAGCACCTTAATTTTTTTATTTTCAGATGCTCTGGGCGGGTGGTGTCTCACCTCTGTGCGTGCCCAGAACTGCCTCAGTCTCAGCAGGGCTGAACAGCTCAGCACTGCAGCCTGAGCAGGCTCCAGAATCTGCTCAAGTCCCCTAAGGGGCTCAGTCTGAAAGGTGGTTTTGAAGCAACATAACGAGATTAGGCACCATGACTGGCACTAATGGCAGATACTCCCTTTTAAAATAGAGCCAAAGGAAGCCAGCAACCTTCTCACTGACCCCCTTTACTTAATAACCTGGTGGTTAGAACATACACCAAGGAAGGAGAAGACCCAGGCTCAGTTCCCTACAGTGAGCCTGAGGCAATTCAGACCAGTGTTTTAGGGTCACACTCCAATCACCGCACTAAAGGTTAATCTGGGAATGAGTCCTCTCCTCTCCTGTTACTGAAGCCATGCAGTCAAGCACATAGGAACTCAGGATGCAGAAAGCACACTTCCATTTATTGGCAACCTGGGGCAAGTCTTGACTTCTCCTCTGAGACACATCTCCATGTTTCTCCAGATACAAAAGCACTGCCCACTGTGGGATGTGCCCACAACTGCTTTGCTCCACAACACATTCCTGGATTTTTTCAAGGACTGTTTCATGCAGAGTAGAAGACAACACCTGGGAGGCAAAGTATGCATCCGGGTCCCTACACTTCTACACGAGTGACCAGTCCACCAAACCAGGGCTCCTTTTTAGTTCTCCTCTACTCATGTATCTTGAATTCCCATCCGCACACTACACTAGTTTCCACAGGATGGGTATAATTTATTTCCTATTAAGTTTACTGCATCATGCTGCAGCATTTTATTGGGAAGTACTATCTTCCAATAGTACTCATACGTAATATCTTTTTTAAAAAAAGATATACGTAATATCTTTTTTAAAAACTACTTTTCAGGGAAAGCAAATGAACACATGTTTTTGACCTTACTCAATCAGAACAAGGACTCCAGATATGGAATCTCATTCATGCACAATAATGGTAAAAAAAGTACAAAATCCATGTACAAATAAGTAAAGCTTAAATAAAAGGGCAATCTACTATCAAAAACTGTAACTAATAATTGTTCTGACACAGTAATCATTATTACCTAAAAAACCTGCATAATTAACTGGCCACAGGCAACTCCAGAGCTTCTCAGCAATATTTGAACTTTACTCTAGTTAGACTACGCTCTTTAATGTTTTGAGCAAACAGAGATGGGGGTTAAGTTTGAAAAACAGGCATCTTGACTAAATGGATTTTATATTTAATAATGTCAAAAGCTGTAACTCTTATTTTCTGCTTCAGATCTCAAAGATTAATGTTCTATGAACTCAGATATTATCAGAGAGAATTAAAGTCCTATTTCCTCTCCTTAGCAAAAGCAAAGCAGGAGAGTCTTGCAAATTATACAGCTGATGTTCTACCTGGATGTCGAATGATTAGGCCTTGACTTCACACACAAAAGGCTCACCATGCCACTATAGAGGCACATTGCTTACTCTCCTTCACACAAGCAGGAACTTTGTAGCTAAGCTGATTTTGTATAGATATTGGTCAATATGTTTTATCACACTGACATTCAAAATACTGAAAGGTGTTTCAGCTTCTGTAGTGAAAATGCACACGAACCTATGAAAACAAGTATTCTGTAACATTAATCATTAAAATCTTTACCTTTTCTCACCACAAAGTTGTCCTATGTATTCCAACCAGATTACAAGATCTAAAAGGCATCTGAAAATTCTTTCTTAATATTTGCTCTGCTGCAAAAACAGCATAAAAAAACCCAACCCATAAGGACACTAAAGAAAAAGCAAATAAATTTCAGACAGAAAACTCAAAACAATAAAGGAGGCATTAAGCAGTGCAGCACTAGCCTTCTAACAACAGGATTTATTATATCTATTTTCTACTGTCACATCTTCCTTCCCTCACAACAATTCATTATAGCCTATCTCAAATGCTAAGACAGGTACAGATTCCCTGGCTCCATTCCCGGTCTGTTCCTCTGCTTCAGGGCTTCTCCTGTTCCCTCCTGCCCACTCGGGACTCACATACAGCATTGCTAACCCATTTCAAGAAGCTTGGAAAGAAAGTTGGAATCTGCACCTGGAGCTGTCATTGCTTTCACTATTTCTAGCTTCATCCTCAAACCAAGTTTAGATCTCACATTTCACTCACACACAGCACCCTCAACAGAGGAGCTTTTTATTTTCAATGAGGCTTTAAATGCTCATACCATCAGATGATCCACTCAAAACTCACAGAGACAGTTTGGGGTTGAAGAAGCAGCTGACAGGAACTCAAGGAAAGAGGATACTAGGAGAGTAGCAAGTTAGGGGGAATCAAACATGAAGTTTTTCATTTGTTGCCTGTACTGGTGTGTACAAACTGCCCAACCGCAGAATTCACAGCTAGGGTTTTCTCCCACCCTAGACAAAACTGGTGCAACCACACATCAAAATACACCAAGCATTTCAATACTGCCAGCTCTGCAGCTGCCTATGCCTCTACTTCACGCACCCTTAAATCCCCAAACTGTATCTTTCCTCACCTTTCTAGAGCTCTTCTCCTGTAACACTGAACAGATTCACACCCACCTTGTTGCCTAGCCCTTCTCTCCCTCTTAGCCTCTGCACGAAGTTCATCAATACCTTTCAGAAGCTGCAGTGCTCCACAAGCCTCCTGTTCCTGAGAGAATGAAGGTTGCCTCCACCCAGAAGGATTCTAGTAGAAAAGCCAGGTACATTTTTCTGCAGCCTGTCCTATCCTTGCTCAGATAACACATTTGATTAAGATGCAAAGCACCTTCTCCTTTTTACCCTCCCACCCAAATGTGCTAAAAGGTTGCAGATGTCTCAGCAGAAATGCATCCCAGCAGGGTCCCCAAAATCGTAAAAGCATGGCACCCTCTATTCCCAGCTCCCAGGTGCGCACTCACAAGTTTCATTCTGTTTTTTTTAAAGTCCTGTGCCCTCTAAGCTCTCCTGTTCTCCTTGCTGGACCCCACAGATAACCCACCTCGCTGAAGCATCTCCTAAATTCTGACTCCACAGTGGAGAGTATTTCCTCTCCCAAAACATATTGTTAAGAAGAAGAGAATGCTGCTGCTGTAGAAAACTGGCTTTGGGACGAGCAATCCTATCAGCCAGGAGCAAGGAACAGAGAACCTGGAGAGGGCAGGGAGGAGAATCGGCAGAAAGAAGGCTCCCCGCCCAGATCAGCTGCGGTAGCTACCTCTGCTGGCAGAAGGTTGCAGTGGGGCCTCTGCTGTTAATACGCTCACGCACTCCAAGTACCTTCACACTAACAAAGGATAAATGATAATTTTGATTTCTTTATATTTGCCTTCCTAATATATGACCTTTTCAGTGGAATGTATTGTTACATTGCTCTCCCCACAGTCACGAGAACTGGAAAATCTCTAATAAATACAGAGATTCTACTTTAAAAACACGTTTTAAGGAAAGTGCCCATGTTTCCACACAGCTGCAATTAAATCAAAGAGAGCAACGCTGCTGCAGACTTAGCAGGGGAATTACACTAAACCAGCAGCTTCAGAAAAGGAAAGAACAGGCTGCTGACAGCATCTGCCCCAAGCACACAGGACAGCTTTCTGTTGCCTTCCTCAGATTTTCCCAATTAATCAATGATTCCACTGAGTGAAGAAACTAATAATCCCATTGTCTGAAAAGAACACCGTGGAAGGACCTCTCCTACAAATAGTAATTTCAGAGCAGTTGTTATTGAACATCAATAGTGTAATTCTTTGTAGCTTCAGCAGAGGATGCATATCAAGACATCCTGTCACAGTTGCTTCCTCCTTCACTACAGGTAATTGTTTGAAGAGGATTTTAATGCAAACTATGTTGTCCATACTCTAGCTAGTCTGTAGCTAAGTGAGAGTTTTCACACGTATTTTGCAGATACAAAATGTACAAAATCACCCCAAAGGATTTCTGTGAGCAACAGAAAGTTGCAAAATATTACTCTCCAGCATGTGAAGCACTCTGTAGTAGTACAAAAACTTTAGTCTGCATGGGCAGGATTTAATGTGATTGGTTTTTGTTTTATAATTGATGTTCAAAACAGTCACCTATCAGAAGTAGTAAAAGCCTGAAGAAAACCTCGTTTAAGCATCCCATAGCTCTCTTATGATTACAGCAAAAACACATTCTAAGGAAGGTTAGGCCAAGCTGCTTGTTACAGAAGCAGACATAGGAGTAGAAACTTGTGAACTACCTTCATAACCAGTGATTTAACAGAAAAAAGGGGGGGGGGAGGGGCTTAGGCTCTCTGTGCAATTGCTACATACGCAACTTACAGGTAGGCAACAAAGCCTAAAGGGGTATGGCAAGAAAGAAGTGCTCCATGCAGTGAGAAGGGAAAAAATAGCCCTAAAGAGAAACAAAAAAACACTTTACCAAGTCAGAAGCTCAGCCATCCAACTGTGGAAGAAAATTCTGGAAGATGCAAAGCCCAGAGTCTGCATCAGCAGGATGTATGAATTAAACATCCCACAGAAAAAAACCCTTTCAAACTAAATTTCATGAGGATATATTCTTCCAAAGTTTGTATTTTATTTACAAAAGGACTTATAAAAACAACCAAAAAAGGCAAAAGCATACCTGTGAGTAAAGCAGCAATTTTACCTTTGATATTGCATATGATACACAGAACCTACAATTTTCTAGGACACCACCATGAAGGGCCTAACCCCATGCTTCTTGGCATTTTTATACATCGTTTATAATCTTTGTCCCTCTATTAGAATTAAGTCCATGCAGATCACACCCTCCTTTGCCACCCATGAATCCCTATCACTGCAGAGGCTGCCTCCAGCAGCGTTCCTTCCACCTGTCTTGCTCCCAACACTTCCTCTCCTGCAAGCAGGGCGATGGCACTACCTTTCCCTATGAACCCAGTTGGCAAAGCAAAGCTTGTCCGGACACGTAGCCCTTACACTCACAGGAGCTGCACCAGGAAGAGAAGGAGCAGATATTCAAGCTCTGCCTGTCAAGTCTGCATTTCAAAGGTTGTGCCTGGGTGTGGGAAAGCATAAGGAGGGTCTGTCGGTCCACATGCAAAACCCCAACTCTTTTGCCCCAACTGCCAGACTCTCACTCAGGACCAGAATACTTGTCCCCACTCGCTCCTTCCCATTAGGTTAATACCAGCCTCAATGAGTGACACAAGCTCCATTTCTCTCCCATTCTACCTGTCAAACTATACGCGTGTATTTTAAAATATTTTTGAAAAAGAACTACTCAGTGCTCTGAAAGACAAAGGGCATCCAAAACAGGCAAGGCTACTGTCTTGAGAAAAGAGGACTGACGAGCAGCCACTGTAATTTCTCCATTCCTTTACTCAAAAATGGATGGCTGATATTAATTTCTAACGTCTTCTCAATGGATAGAGGTTTCTTGAGGTTACAGCCTACTTGCATGCAGAGCAAAAGATTTCCATGCCCCAAAATGAGACTACTGCTGTTCTCAACAGGAATGTTACATCTTCCCAAATCTCCTTCACCAGCTGCAACAGGCACATCTCTGATTCACAGCCATGACTCAGATTTTAAGCAGTGCACGCTTTGTGGGTGTACATCTATTCCCTCAATGTGTAGCTACCGTAAGGCTCAGATACCCCACTACCAGTACACTAAAACATTTGGCAGCAGACACCCACTCAGAAGGGAAAGAATTTCACCTGGAATCACTGAGACAAGGCTACAGGTGAGATTCACATGACTCATTTCCACAGCTTTGGATGAGAGTCATGCAGAACATACATGCAAATCCAAAAAAGGTAGTTCTGAAAGCCTGATTCCCAAATCTTTCTGAGTCCGCAGGTGGGATGGTCCCTAAACTTACATGTTCATATGCTCATTCATTGCTAGTAACTTGATTACTAGCTATCACTACTAATAACTAAAGGATGAAATTTGCAGACAAAATTCTGGCCAGTGCTGCTTCCCTTCTGCACTGAGAAGCAGATGGCTCATCTTTAGTGAACCAACCCACTGACTGCAATCCATGCCCACAGCCCCAGCTCCCACAGGAAAACCTTCATGACAAGTCACAAATCCCTTGTCCCAATTACTGTTTTTTAGTTCTTTGAATATTGCAATGAAAAATACACAAAAAGCCTTGGGAAGCAGGTAAGAGTTCATCCCTTTTAGCCAACTTACCCTCAAGCCAATTTAAGTTTGTACACATCCAAGAGAGGCAACAGACCTTGCTCACCTTACTGGTTAAGACTGGGCACTCTCCTGGTCAAGCAAAGAACGAAGAAAGACTCAAAAAGGCCATGCCTTCTCTTTCTTGAACGCTATTGGTAGCAGTGCTTATGCCCTCTCTTTAAAACAGAAAAAAGCTGAAGAGAGCGTGTGATGTGCTAGGTCGTGTGTGCACAGACAGACTGGATCAACTTCCAAAGCCTAAGAATCACTAGACTATTCATAACCTTCCACTGACCGTTTCCTCTTGATTAGTTCTAGGCAGCACCTCACTCAATGTGTGTCACCACTCTGAAGGAGCCAAATGCCCAGCTTTGCACAAAACAAACCCCATAAAACATTCTGAACTGGCTTCAAATATATACTATCATGACTTTCAGATATATATTGTTTTATTCTCTGAAACTCGAGTTTCGACGACCTTGAAGCTATCAAGCTGGTGGCTGGAAAAAAGAAAGGAAAATGGAGCCATGCCGAGAGTTCTTAAGAAAACAGTCCACAAGCACAACTTGTGAAACTGAATTGAAACTGTTCCACATAAAGTGAAGAGAGATCCAAGGACTACACTTTTTTATCACATATACCCAAGTAAGTTTTAGTATAGGTTACATCATCTATAAGACAGGCAACAGCACCCACCAAGCCTCAAAACTGTCCTCAATAAGTTCCTCTTTAGTAACTGTTAGCTATGTGTTCAGAGGAGGGCAATGAAGATGGTGAGGGGGCTGGAGCACAAGCCCTATGAGGAGTGACTGAGGGAGTTGGGGCTGTTTAGTCTAGAGAAGAGGAGGCTCAGGGGAGACCTCATTGCTCTCTACAACTACCTAAAAGGAGGTTGTAGTCAGGCATGGACTTAAGCTTCGTCAGGGAAAATTTAGGCTTGATGTGAGGAAAAAGTTCTTCACTGAAAGGGTGATTGGCCATTGGAATGGGCTGCCCAGGGAGGTGGTGGAGTGGCCGACCCTGGAGGTGTTTAAGGGGAGACTGGATGAGGCACTGAGTGCCATGGTTTAGATGATGGGCTGGTGTTAGTGTTGGGCTATAGGTTGGACTTGATGATCTCAGAGGTCCTTTCCAACCCTGTGATACTGTGATACAGTGCTACTGTTCATGGCTGCTGGAAAAAAAGTTTGGCATACATCAGAACCACAAGCTTCCACCAAAAGGTGATAATTACAGCATTTACCACACAGTGATTACACTAAGAACAAGGGCTCTTTCAGATGAAAACACACCCAACAATCCTATGTATCCATTGTTGTAAACATGAATATATAAAATGTTTGGTTTGGTAAGAGTCAGACTAAAAGAAGTGATGCCTTGGCTATACAGAGATTGAGGAATGCTTTGTCCTACTTTACTTCCTGTAGTCCCAGAATATGTGATTTTCTGTTCCTGGTATGTAACAGTAAATCAAAGAAGATCAGTGGAGCAATATTTATAGAAACATCAGTGTATGATTTTATTTATCTCAGTGGAAGCACGGAAGGAAGGACACACAAAACTGTGTGGCCCCACTCAGTATAAAATACCAGAGGATACTCCTGGCTAGTCCAGAAGCTCTAGAAAGGGTTCATATGCAAGTTCACCAGTGGTTCAAAATTTTACTTGGTATTTTAATAGACGGGAAATGCACACACCCAGTACCTTCCCCAGCTGAACAGGAGAAACTTATTAAGATGTTAACGCAAGCTGTTTGTTACTCCAGTGGAAGCAACCAAAAAGGTGAGAATTTTAGTTTAACTTAAATCACCATTGATAGCTTTCAGACACAAGGGTCATAAAGAGGGTGTAGAAATGAACAGTGGAAATAATTCCCTTAACTACTGGAACTGTTCCAGAATAGACTAACAGTATCTTCTGACTTGCTTTACACAACCTCTCAGGTTTAGAGAAGTCCTTTCCTTCTCAGATGCACATGCAAGGCTGCACTTCCTGGGGAGACTATGAGAGCTTTGAAGTCTTGTGCTGCATGCTCCCGGGCCAGCTGATGGGAGCAGGACCAACACGAGCTACATCAAATGTATTGCTTCTCTGAATACTCTAGGACACTCGTTCCTCAACCACGTGATAAGTAATCATCAATAAAGAACTAAATAGAAATCTTGTTAATTGACACATGCATAGTTAAACTATTCAAAGATAAAGAACACAAAACTACAACTCCAGTACTTCTAAAAGGGAGGTGAACCGGCCTGCCTCCTCATCTACCTCCTTCCTTCTGCAGGCTGTTACTTTCTTCCCTTATTTGTGCAATTGTAAATTCCATAGAATGGAGACAACAATAAATGCACACTCAAGCTAAAGGTGTTTGGTTACTTTTACTATATTTGTCCACCTTCCTGCTTTGAAATCGCATGCACACACTTGGGTTTACCAAAGTCTTGTATTATTTTAAAATTATTACATCCAGACAATGTTTTGATCCTCTTTCTTCTTTTGCCTGACAACTTGCAAATATTCAGTTTTGTCACCAGCTAGGAAGTACAGTACAACTTACTGTAAGCAACTACAGGTAAATTCAGATTTGTAATAAGAGAAAATACTCAGTGCAAGAACTTCTGGAGAATGTTTTCATAAATTGTTAATACCTTAAATTAATTAACTCTAGGTACTTACCTTATCTGTAAAGCATTGCCCTAGGGTACAAAAATTTTTTTCTGCTCAGGAACCAAGACTATGTTCTAAGACTTGCTTTTGAAATTAGTTTTTTTAAAGATAAGAAATAGCTTTCTAAGTACAGTTGAAAGACATCAGCTTATAAAACATATTTTTCCTTTGGTTAGTTTCTGTACTCTGCTCCTTATCTAGGAAAGTGATGTATTCATTGAAAGGTTTCTTAAAAAGTAACAATACTCTCTGCTTTGACAACTGTTTCTCATGTTAAGGTGATTCAAGTCCCCTTCATAGCTCCAGCTGTAGTGTATGTATGAACACACTGAAATACAGACATGCGTTTTTCTTTCCTATAATAAGATAATCAATATGAAAATAAATTAAAACATCACAGAAATACATTTTCAGTTAGCATAAGAATTAACAACACTCAATACTAGAGGTAAAATGCATTTTGATATTAGAAATGTGTGAGATGTATGAAATCATTGTTTCCAGAATTAGCTGTATGGTTCCAAACAAACCAGCAGGTCACATATTACAAGGCTTATAACAAAAAAAAAAACTCCAAATGTGTACAATTATACCAGTTTCTTCCAGTGAAAACTTAAAAATGCATGGCATTTTTGGATGTCATGACTTTTCATAATTTGCCTCTCCTGCGAACAGCCATTAGCACTTCTTATTTTGAAATGACATTTGCCAGATGTGTTGAGTTGCCAGGTTGTAGCTCTACACTATGAGCTGCATCACTGTGTGCCAGCAATGACTTCAGTGAGGGCTGAATCCTTGCCTTACTTTTTTCCTTAGGGGAAAAGGTGTGAGTTACAAAGTAGAATTCAAATGTTTCCCAGCTATAGCCATGTTTCCCAAGAGGCACTGAAAAGACTGAGTTTGTGTATAATTATGAAAGACATTGGGGATGCCAACTGTGCTGAAATATATGAATGTTTTTAACTCACTAAGCATGTCTCAACTCAGCAGTGTGCTTATCTAAAAAACAAAATACTACTTTTGATGTTATATGTATGCAAAAATTCAGAGATAAGGTAATGCTAAAACCGTACACGTTTGGGCTAGAGCAGTAAAGTTTTTGTCTACGAAATTATTCTGAAATAAATTTGTTAAACCTTTTTCAAACGCAGTCTTAAAATTTTGCTACTGCAATCTATATTTAAATAAAACTTTTATTAACCCTTTTATGAAGAAACAAGCTTAAAATCTGTTGGTTTATACACAAATTACAAGGTAAAACACATTTGTTTCCAGAAGCTTTGGTATCACTGTTAGTTTGTTTTCTGGAGAAAGGATCTGATGATTCAATGTTCAGGTAATCTATTTTTTTTTGTGTGTCATAGAATATTACTTTTTATAAAGCACAGAAAAGTTTCACACTGAAATAGATAAAAGGTCACTCCAGACAAAAATCTATGTTAAAGTGTCTCCTATTTACTACACTTGGTGACACTAAAAGCACCTGTGCTGTCTCCCAGCACACATATAACAGCTCTGAACTACCACTTTAGACAAAGACCTACTGGACCATATTACAATCAGTTAAAAAACCCACTTCTTTAAGACATAACTCCATTTTAAAAAAATCTAGATCTTAGTGTAGTGGGATAAAATACCACAAATCTGAAAGAGGTGTTTAGTGCCCTTCATTCACCCTTACCGAAATCCACATAAGGAAAAGATATTACCACTTTTTAATGAATTTCCTAGTTAACTATAGAAAGTTTACTACACCCTCCAGATGACACATGAATGCAATGCCACTTAAGAAATAAGAGACAACAACAATCTGAGAAAATCCTTTCATACAGTGAAGAACTAGAAAAAGGAAAAAGGAAAAATCTCCCCTCTAAAGTTTTTTTTCCTTTAAAGTTAATTCTCACTCTGTGGACTTTCAGTAGGTGATGAAATATCACACAATATAAAAAAATATTGCAAATAATATGTATCTACATATATATTTTTCTATGCAAACAAATAAAATTTGGCAAAAATAGAACATTTAAAGTTAATATTTAGCTTGTTTATAAGTGCAGGCATAGCCATAAGGAAGCTCTTCTCTGCAGCAGGCATTCAGTGTGCTCACACCCTTAATGCTCTTAAACTCCAGCGGTAGAGTTAGTACCTTTTAAAACTATATTTTGCTTATGTGAGAGTGAACACTCACTATGCCATCCCTGATGAACAACACCGGACAGACATAGCCCATGGATTTCTTGTCCCACCCAAATAGCTATAAATCTAACTGGGGCAAAGGAAAACAAACTACAGTAAGTACAATCATATGAGTAAGGAGGGAAACCAAGAAAAAGACACTATGGGATTGTGTGGAAAAAAACATAGGTACCTATCCATGTAGTGCTTCTACCTAATGCATGACAGAAACAATATTTTTCAGCTACCAGTCTGCTATATTCTTTCCCATTGGATGGTTTCACAAACCACTGAACTTTATCTTTGATGTTTGCAAGAATCATCCCTAACTCTCAGTGAACTACACTAGTTAAATCCCATCAAACATCTGTTTATTCTCTCTTGTAACATATTCCTACAGTGTGAGATTAACAGACACAGAGTAGGCCTTCAGGCACAAGGAATGTAAATTAGCCTAATCTCAAGAAAACAAGATGTGCACCTAAATATTATATGATCACGTCAAATATAACATACCTGCTATTCAGCTTTATATAAATGAGTTCTTACATCAGATCTACTTCTTAGGTTATCCAAAACCCAAACATATAACATTATTTTTACTCTTCCAGGTCTGAATAATATTTACAAACATTAATGCTATATTCATATCTACAATCATTCGAGACACATTATATAACTTTATTTTTTTATTTGACAAGCAGCAGTATCATGTTCGTCATTTTTTTTACATTTTAATGTAGATACAATTATTAGGTTATCTGTCATATTACAATATTTAGGCTTTTTTTTACTTTGTCTTAAGATACATTAAAAAACATCAACTGCAAACGTGAAAGGGGAGGGGGGAAAAAAAAGCATGGTACTCAACCAATTTTCCACATTTCAGCAATATTTCACTCATTCTTTTAGTAAAGTTTTAAGAAATGTCATAATGACATGAGCTTGAAGTATCTATAGGCATTTTCATTGACGCTCATGACATGGCACTGGTGATGTTGTAAACAGCAGAAAAACAGGGGCTGTCAAGTGACCAATTATGGAGGCACACGACTGCCTCTTCCCACAGGAACACACCAAACAGTGACAGCAATGATCTCCTTACAATCATACCTGCAGGATAGCAACATCATGCTACGTAACTGTATTCGTCTGCAGAGGCCTGGCTTCGCTCTATGTATTGTTTGTCTATCAGAACTTCAATACACTTCTTAATCATGCTGATACTTGGGTTAAACCTAGCTCTTGACTGGCTAATTACCTGCAAAAGAAAGACACATTTGTGTTACTTTTATTTACAACAGTTCTAAATGCTATAGAAATATTTGCTAAGGGCTTTAAGACAAATTCTGTATACGTTTCTTTCAAAGACAAGATTAAATAAATCTGGAATAGTTCATTTATAAATATCAACAGAGCATCTCTATACATTAGTGTCAGGACACTTAAACTGACTGCTCAGCATATTGGTTACTTTGCTGGCATGTTAACCAGATCTCTCAGTTTTCTTGCTTGCTTAATTTGTCATAGTACAGAAGAAGATAAATATTCAGGTTAAAAATTAATCTAGTATTAATGCATTTCTTCACTTTATTATTATCACAATTTAAGCAAAGTGCATATTTTGTAAAAACATACGTGCCTTTCCATGCTGGCTCTGCCAACTGACTTATCTTCCTAGACCGGGTTCCTTTTACTTCTGTTTCTGTACTTTCATTGTTCTGGAATATTTAATTTATGGGCTCCCAAAATTTGTTTGAGATATATTGATCTTACTTGGAAATTAAACACCTGAAGAATGCCTTAATGTTAGTTTTCATAATAATTTATGGCAATGAATGTTTAAATTTCACTTGTTTGTATTTTTAAAACCACTTCTAAAACTGAACACAATTTTCTTCTCATCTATCACCATTTTTGTTACCATAGACAGAGAGAACGTTTTCTTTGACAAGGGCATCAAGTGCACACTCAGTAAGTTTACAGGTGACACTGAATTGTGTGGGAGTGTTGATCTGCTTGAGAGAATGAAAGGTCAACACAGGGATCTGGGCACACTGGATTGATAGGCCGTGGCCAGCTTTATGAGGTTCAACAAGACCAAGTGTCAGGTCCTGCACTTGGGTCACAACAATCCCAAACAAAGCTAAAAGGCTTGAGTATGAATGGTTGCAAAGCTGCCCAGTGGAAATGGCTGGTGATCAACAGCTGGTTGAACACCAGCCAACAGTGTGCCCAAGTGGCCAAGAAGGCCAACAGCATCCCAACTTGTATCAGAAATGGTGTGGCCAGCTGCAGCAGGGAAGTGATTGTCCCCCTGTACTTTGGTGCACTGGTGATGCTGCACCTCATATATGGGGTTCAGTTTTGGGCCTCTCACTACAAGAAAGACATTGAGGTGCTGGAGCATGTGCAAAGAAGGACAATGAACCGGTGAAGGGGTTGGAACATAAGTCTTATGAGGCGTAGCGGAGGGAATTGGGGCTGTTTAGCCTAAAGAAGAGGAGGCTGAGGGGAGACTTTATTGTGCTGTACAGCTGAAAGGAGGTTGTAGCGAAGTGGGTGTTGGCCTCTTCTCTCCCAAGTAACAGGGCAATAGGAAGAGAGGAAATGGCCTCAGGTTGCACAAGGGAGGTTTAGATTGGATATTAAGAAAAATATCTTCACTGAAAGGGTTGTCAAGCATTGGAATAGGCTTCCCAGGGAAGTGACTGAGTCACCATCCCTGGAGGTATTTAAAACACGTGCAGATGTGGTGCTTAGGGACATGGTTTAGTGGTGGACTTGCACAGTGTTAGGTTAAGTTGGACTTGATGAAAAAGGTTGGACCTGATGAAAGGTCTCTTCCAACCTGAACAATTCTGTGATTCTGTGATTTGATAAAGATTTGTGAAATATGTGTTTTCTTTATAACATTAAACAGACACATTTAGAATACATGTGAACAGGTACATAGCAAATAACAAAAAAACCTGACTCTAAGACCTTATACATTCTTGAACAGCGCAGTTTAAACGTATTAAGAATGCAACCTATCCTCAGAGATTCTACCACACTAAACAATCAAATCTGCAAAACAAACACACGCTTTTTTCAGGAAATTTGCTGAAAAACCCTTGATGACACTTTTCATCGCTGAAGACAGTCCAAGTAGTAATTCTTTAGTAAAGTTACAGTACTTCACTGCTGCTGCAGCTTCCAGGATATGCAATGTGAACTGGATTTTCTGAGTTTTGTCAAAGTTCCAGCCCGTGTAGCGCTATATACCTGGTCCTGGAAGGAACTCCAACTGCTCAGCTGCCTGGAAGGTGTAAATGGAGTCCCCCTACCACTCATATCCTTTCCTACATAATTTGAGACAACAAGGAGGAACCTCTCTTTAAGTCACTGAAGACAGCCATATGATTTGGCAAGTTCAATCTGGGTATGGTGGAACTTCATAATACACAAAGTAAAAAATTATTTGTTGTAAAACCAAATCTATATATGGATTGTTGAAGAAACTGCAACTACAGGCACAACTTTAGACTTCTCTTAATAGTTTTGCTCATTCTCTTGTGAAGAAGAGGAGGAAATGGTGTGCAATAACAGAATATGCATATCTATTAACTTGGAAAATTTTTCAGATTTTACTCTTGAGGCCAACCTGTAGCAAAGAAAATTACTATTACTTTTTCCTCTCTACTTTTTAGCAGTGGTGAGCTACACAAAAGATCTTACTACAAGTGTCACAATATATTTTGCCCATAGCTTCTCATTTGTTCTGTAAAGAAAGTAGTTTTTATTTCAGCTGGATTTCCCTTTTTTTTTTTTTTACAGTTTTTCACGGCTGGCTTTGTCCCAGCTCTAGAGCTTGTTGGAATTCTCTGTGAGCCAACAGAGCTCACCAGGTGGAACTCACTCAGCAAAGCAAACAAAAAGCGCCAAAGAGCAAGTTTTGCTGGGCCAGCAGCCAAGGGTCTGGTACGCTCCACAGCAGTAAAAATGAGAAGAAACTTACTGCTAACAAGCTAACAAATCTGCTTAGATTTCAACTAACTTCAGCCTTGCACTCCAATTGATTGTCATCATCCTACTTCACTTATTTGCTTAGGACAGAAAGAACAAAAGATAGAATTTTGTATTAGTAGGGGTTTTCCAGTTTTGGTTTTGTTTTAACAAAGATAATACAAGTCAGAGGGATGGACAGAAATACTTGATGGTCAGAACAAAAAATTTTCTGGGAACGACTGCATTGACTTTTCCCCTCCACTGCTCCCACTGACCACACTCATTTAAAGGAAAAATCTACCTTGTCTTGCAAGTGATTGCACCATGAAGCTAACAAAATTAATAATTCAGAAAAAAACATGTTGACACACACAGGCTTACCAAGAGCCTTCGGTATTTCCTTGGACATCTCACTCTAAATGAAATGTGGTGCTAGAGTCTAACCATTAGAATCAGAGCTAACTATGTGAAGACTAGGAGTCTTTCAATCACACGTATATGTATGATTATATGTATGATTATATGTATAATCCTGCCCCTATATCTCAGAAAAAAATACTAATGAGGTGAGAAAGTATTAACTATTCATAGTAAAAATACTTATTTTCAAAGATTCATTCTCACTCAAGAAATTAGACCAGAAATTTTAAGTGAATACATTATTCATAAGTATATTAACATCATGATAAAAAGTAACAAGAACTAAGTATATACGTCACCATGATTAGTAACAATAACACAAATGAATGTTTTGAGAAATAAAAAGATTCTCAACAATAAAACAAATCTTGGTACCAGGTTAGCATGAAAAAAAAAAAAGGAAGCTGGACAGCCAAGTAGTTAGTTATGCTTACTCTACAGGTTTATCAGAAGGAATGGTCATTCATTTTTAATACAGGTCAGTCTAGAGAAAGCTGAGCATGTTCAACTCTGAACCACCTGGCAGTTTGGTCTTATTCATATAACATGAAGCAAAATACATTACTGAGCTCAATGCAGACATAACTAAGTACAATTTCTACTTAACGTGAGGCTTTTCATGTTTATGTTTAAGCATTAATATATAAAAATCTGTTGCTGCACAATTGCTCTAAATCCTGGCAATAATTTCTGAGATGCCTAAGAGAACGTCTGTATCACAGATGGTAGAGAAGACACCTAAGACAATTTATAATCTAGCTCAGGTCTCAGGAAGAGTTTAGCTGAGGCAGCACGGAGATTGGCACAAACTAATTCAGAGCACAAACTAAAAAATAACCCTAATGGATTTTTCTACTGCTTCACTTATTGCTTGAGGTAAAGCTCCCCACACCACACAGCAGCATAAATACCAATTATTTAGAAACCTAACTTTCAGTTTTAAATGCTCTGATTCTCCTAGGACATAAGCAGTACTCAAAATTGAGATCTAAAGACTAAATGATACAATTTTCAGAAGTGTCATAAATTTAATTAAAAGCTAAGGTGAAAAAACCAATACTTGTGCATGTGGCTGGGGATAGGCAAATGGAACACCAACTTTACTCTCTACTCAGCTTCTAGCCGAGTAACAATCAGAATATCCACCTTTTTTGCAACAGTTGAAAAAGCTCCTGATGTTAAAAGAGACTGTACTATTTTGCAAGAGTACTTCAAGAGCAAAACACAGCAGAGGCACGTCGGATTCTTCCCGAGTTAAGCAAAGGAAGAAGTAACCAGAAAGGAATTTCTGTTTCCAAAATATATTTTTTTTATGTATTCCACCCTTATAAACTCGTCTCAAGCAAAGTACATTTCAAAAATTTTTCTAAGAATTTGAGAGTAGGGAGAAAAAAGTATTTTCAAAGATGAAACAGGGCTCACCTACCATTTTCTAGTTTCAACAGCGAATTCTTACAGGATTTCATCATAATTGCATGGATGATTTAACAGGAAACAAAATAACCAAGGATTTTGAGGATAATCACAACCTACACTGCCTCATCTTTCAAATATTCAAAGTCAGATTTCTTAAATTAAGCTTGCTTTCAGAGTATTTGTACAGTCACTATTTCAGTACCCAAAACCTTTAAGATGGCTCACACTGCAAGTTCTGGGCTTACAAGCTCTATGTAGCTGCTTACTGTTTTTAGGAAATAAAAGTTACATAGTAGGTGTGGCACACTTTCCTCCACTACAAGACACGAAGTACATATCAGATCTCAAAACGATACAACATCTGTTGGCCTCGAACCAGACAGCAAGAAAGAGCAAGCACAGAGACCTTTAGTACTTCAGCGTTAGAACACATTTACAAGATTGGTGGAGCCAGTGCACCACAACTGCAGTTCAAAGCAGGTTCCAATGAAATTGTCACTAATGTTACTGAGGTATTAGTTTTGACACAGGACAGTTTTGTGGTCAGATGTTTTACCAACTATGCCAAAGATTTTCATCAAATAATGCTTAAGAAGAGGATTTTATCTTACCTCCTGAATAAGAGCATTATGTCGCAACACTTTACGTGCTTTCATGATACGAACTATAGCAGCTTGAAGATACATTTTTCTGTCTTCATCTACAGCACTTCTGGTCTGCTCCATCTCCTGTGACACAGGAAGAACAGTAATGCTAAAAATATAGTAAGATCATAAAAGTATCTTAAACGTATATATTTATTATATTAAAAGTGGTCAATTAATAAAAAGAAAAATCTAGATGAAGTTCCACTCCAGGTAAAGCACTTCCATAAATGAAGAATACCAGATTTATGAAAGTCAGCAGGAGGTAGAGACACATCCAAAACCAGCATTTTTGCTACAGAACCAAGTAGGCAGAATTTACTATAATGTATTGACTTTGGCAGCACATACGTCTCTTGTACAGTATCCTGGGTCTTATGATATACAGAGAGAACATGCATTATGAACACTGGACTTAATTTTAGTTGCCAAAGGACATAAAATCATAAGAAAACAGAGTTGATTGGTTATGCTGTTCCTGGAACAAGTTGCTTTTATAAACACCACCAACAAGTCTCATTAAATAAGACAAGCTAAACGTCAGTCCCATTTGGTACCATCTTCCCCTGCCTATATGTTAAGAACAAAAAAAATATGCACTTCTCAAGCTTTAAACTTAAACAAGTTCTTTAGTGACGTAAATCTTAAACAGGGACTGTTCAATCTGCTTATACCAAAATAATACAATAAATTCGATTACAGAAAAACAAGCTTCCTAAGCTGTTCAAGCTAGAAACATCAAAGAACACTTGCCTGCGGCGTGTCTTTCTGCATTGATGTAGTAATTTTAAATTTTGTTCGTTTACTGCTGAAGTTCATATTTAATGAAAATGTAGACTCTGCCTCTATATCTTCCTGCAATAAAGAATCTTTTTAGAAAATGAGAAATAGAACCAGAATATGATAACAATTTACTTTCAAAAATCAGTTAGGGGCTTGCATACATACAAACAATTTCAGATTTGTAGTTGGAAATCCTAAAATGTCACTTGAATCGGGTCAATTTTTTTAAGCTACAGTTTAACTAACCTAGAAATCAAGTCTATTTTAGAAATCACTATAAAAAACTGACAGACATTAATTTTGTTAACAAGTCAATATATTCAAAGCAATTTCTGTTTTAACACTTCCAAAGCTTATTTTAGTTGTAAACACTCTCCATTTAAACTCGTTTTCTCCCTGCAAAGAAAGCAGTATTTGCATTTATTTATGGCAGAACCTCGACAAAGAGCACGCCACTGCTTCCACAACAATTACTAATGTTGTCTTCCGGAACTTAAGGAAAAGCATCTAAGCATTTTTTTATGTTATAACAGAAACAGCTGACAAGATGCAACTTCTACAGTTCCACATCTATCTGTATGTTTCTAATTTTTTTCCTCTCAGAATCTCAACCCTCTTCCACATATAAAATACCATTTCTTTCAACAAATGGTAACAATTCCCTGTGGTCCAAGCACCTTTACATTTAACTAACAGGATAACCTGACCAATCTCTGCAGTTTCCAGGCAAGAGCCTGTACAATTATTACCAGTTTCCAGCAGAGGAAAGTTACTGGGTTTCTTAGACTTTGGAAACTTGCCAAACTATGGTTGCCTCAAGTGCAAATACTTTAGTAAACACAATTAATATTTACCTCAGTATATACTCAAAACAATATTAATTCTGATTTTGTATTCTGCAACAAATATTCTTTATTACATTTTATAATATCCAAGGACAGTATACAACATTTAATGTAAAAGGCCAAAGACCAACAGTTTTAAAAAAATAAGCTCACATTAAATTTTACCATTATTCTGCTTACATGTTGAAGTATAAATCACAATAAATTGTGTTGTACAGAATTCAAAAAGCATGATTCTAATGAACCAATAAAGATTTTGCCAGAAGATTTTTTCTTTTTTTTCCTCCTCTTTCAAAAAAGAGCCAAACAAAAGCAAACCACAACATTTAACACACTCTACTTTTCTGTGTGGCTCTGATGCAGTTAAAGAGGGGGCGTATTTAATTTCACTGCTTAAGGCATGGAAGTTCACTGGCTCATTCAATAAGAAAGCTGATAGAATGCCTACAGATCTGCTTTTGCACTGCTGGATGGATTGCAAAGAAAACAGAATTAGCAGAGATGTCTGAATATAATAGCCTGGATGTTAAAGAACAAGAAAATACAGTGGTAAACATTAAAAGGTAATATGTGAGAAAACATTTACTTTTCAATGACGTATATTTAAAGAAACAGACATACAAATGTAAATCCTTTAAAAAATGGGCAATTTCCTACGATTATGAAAAATCTCACTGTTTTCTATAATAGCTCCCAGTGTCATATCTCATCCATGACACCTTCCGAGCCACTGTTCTAACCTGAGCCCATTTGCAAATATTGGAAGCACGTCCTATGCTTCAGCCAAGCATCACATGTTCCTTGCAATCTCACTTTCATTTTCTAATACTTTCCTGGTTAAAAAAAAAAGAGCTATCAAAGCAGCTCTGGATTTGTACTTATAAGCGAAACAAACAGCTTATCTCAATTTTTTCTGCTTTATAGTGTCTGAATAACAGGTCTTCTGGGATAGCTGGAAGCACGTGCTGAAGTCTGTAAGATATGCACAGGTACTTCTGTAGTGTTTCTTATATAACAAACATCTGTACCCTTTCAAGTATGGGAAAAGGGCAACTGGTTACACGTAGTTCATACAGAAGCATGAAGCAGAGTCAGAAACAGAACCTGTGCCAGCCATTGCCTTAACCAGAGAGAGAGCTCAGATATCACTGGAATTCCATAAAACTCATGGAACGATAAGTTTGGCAAATTGCAGTAAAAATCCTCTCACACAAGCCTTCCTTTCCTCCTCCTTCCTCCTCCTGTAATTCATCAGCAAGGAAGAATATTATTGCCGATACTTGCAGTGTCATAATCCCACAAATTCTTGTAGGGATCTCTGTAACGGAATTTACTACTCAGGCTCCTTCCCATGATTCAGCATGACTTTGAAAGTATCATTTTTAAAGAGTATTCCCCTCCAGCAGCAGTGAGTCTAAAGCCATATGGATGAAACACAGCAGAAGCAATAAACAGTCTTGGCGTTATTATCTGTTCCGAACACCATGCTGTTATAGGCATAGAGAGCCTATCTGACATAGATAGTCTACTTCCTCCTGTTTCATTCCTTATAATTACAGATTTATAATTGTTCACAAGGATTAACACAGTTTAGAAAAAAACCCAAGCAAACAGTGAATTCTTGTACATTAAAAAGGTAAATATTAGAATCACAAGACTAAAAACGGGAAACTTTTATATCATGACTGCATACCTTGTCTGAGTCATGGTTGATCATTTTGACATCAAGTAAGGATTTGATGGTTTTGGTCAGCTCCTTCTCATTCATTTGTGTACTATCCTGAAGCTCCTTGTAACTGACAGTTTCACTGTTGTTGAAGGCAAGCAACACTGCCATTTGGTATGTTGTGACCATGGCTACATAAGGTTTGCACAAATAATTCATTTTTACTTCACCTGTAATGACACAAGTAGTAGTGTATTATAAACTGATTGAATGTGCTGAAAAGTCACCTGAAGCCTCGCTACTAGGGCTCCTTGTATTTCCAGACATTCAACTGACACTTAAGTATGCGTTTAACACTTGGATTGGGAACATGAAAACTAATGTTGTGAACTTAACACAAAGATAATGTGGTCTGCAACAAAAATAACTCTGATCAACAGTAGTGTTTTCAAGAAAAAAAGAAACCTACTGTGTTGAATTTGAATAATATAATTTATAATAATTAAAAAAGAAATTCCAAATAAGCTCAATGCGCTGCAATGCACAAACTTCAATTAGTAACAGCTTTAACAGCTTACACAGAATCACTGAACAATGATTACAAGAAAGTTATTCCAAGGAAAGATTTAAAAACAAAGTATTTGTCCTGTAAGATTTATCATTGTATTCTTATTTTCTTTAAAATACACTGAAAGTTAAAAAAAAAAAAAAGGGGGAAGGGGGCAGAGGGGGAGGTGAAGCATTGAAGAAATCTGCCTGAAAGCAGATTCGCATTTTCTGTGTGAAAGTGACTGTGAGTAAACAGCAGCTTTCTACCATCAGAACTGAATTTTCATTATATTATACTGTAAGCTAATCTGGTTTTCACTTACACATAATATGTTATGGTGCTCAGTCGTTACAACCTGGTACTGAAAGCACTTGAAATAAAATATGACTGATACCAAACTAAGCTACAATGTTACATAGCTCTTTTAAGATGTTTTTTAACAAATATTTCTCTATATATAAACATAAGTGTGTGTGATAATAGATCTGTATGTATGTATTACTTATATACTTATATAACTGAGTAAAAAAGTATAATATGAATTCCTGAAATTATTTAATTTTCAGCTAAGGGACATTTGATACTACAGAAAATTCCATGACAACTGTTAATAGCTCAGCTGTTCTGCAGTGCCACTTCGTTGTTAAGAATGTACAACCCATTTTACTTGGATATAATACATCACAGGTAACATATGCAAGTTTACGTAACAAATATTGGAAATACCATGTAGCAAATATTAACTTATAATGCAAAATAAGTCAGATGACTTCATAAGCAACATCATGTTCCAATTCCAAAGTCTGTTGCCATTTGAAAAGGACTTTTAACAAACAGTTGTATAAAACACAAGTTTAGGAAAACACTTATTTTTACCTGTACAAAGATAATGTAACCAAGTAAGCTTCCTTCCACTAAAATGCTGACTGTAAAATAATTCAAACTGCAAAACAAAATGAACTTTAGTTACATACATAATAATTTACAATGGTTTACTATCACACTACTACCTCAGTGAAGAAACACTCGTTTCATGTTCACCGTGTTGCATACAAATACTACAGATCAATTTGTGAAAGTATTTTCCCTTAGAACATGGATGATGGACTGAACATCAACCACACTGAACTACTTGAACATATCAGCTTGCCACATGACTAAAACAAAAAGATTGTTGATATATTTGTACTCTGAAAGCATAAAATACTGTAGTTAAACAGCATTCCAACTCTACTGAATGTAAAAAAAAATTTAGGAGGTTTTAGCCATCAGTCTTATTAGGGTTTTTTATTCTGTTCCTTCCAATTCTATGTGTATTTTTATTTTTTCAGCTGGGTGAAATCATTCTATTTTCCATGGCTTTGACATCCTACTGAAAAAATACTGAGAAAATCCATTTTACTGATTTTTTTTTTTTTAAGAACATCCTTCAAAAGCCATAAACCTTTAGTTAACAGGCATTTCCCACATTCCCTACACATTGACTTTCATGACAAATCTCATTTTACGTTTCTGAACATATTTTTATGGGGAATTCCAAAAGAGCAAGCCTGAAAGTGGGCACAGTTTTTGCAACATCCCAATTTTGGTTTTAGGCCAGACACAACTATTCAGTTTGTAAACATCTTAGAATCAAGAAAGGGTTCTAGATCCTTGAATTTCTGGTGAAAACTTCTGAAACTTATTTTCACAAAGAAACACACATTGATAATCCAAGAAATAATGCTTGAAAATTGTGCTGATGCACAAAAATTGAAGCACACTCTCAAAATCAGTATTATAAAAAGCTTATATGAAAAACTACCATTAGTTGTAATGCTAATTTCTTCCTTTTTTTCTTGTCATTATGCAAAATGCTACATCTGTCATTCTGGAGAGTGTATTTTCTTGATATTTAAATTACACACATACAAATGTACAGCAAAACAGGAATATGAAAAAAATTACCCCTGAATAGGAAAAGGCCTTAAAAACAACTTCAAAATTCCTCTCTCCAAGAAACGAATTTTATTTTGTACAAGTGAAAATTAGCTATGCAGTTTCAAATCAAGCACTAAAGGGCATGAATCTGACTAGGAAATGAAATGAAGCACTGGATTTTAAAGAACAAATTAAGATATCCCAGAATGTTTAAAAAAAAAAGTCTTTTAAGGACATAGCTTTCAGCTTATTTATTCCGTGGGCTAAACTGATGCAGAAAAGTTACTCTGACAGGAAGGAAAACAAGAATTTCTCCAAAGAATGAAGTGGCTGTTTATAGCAAGGCTTATAAAATTCAGATTTTATTTTAATATATGCAATATAAGAGTCTGATCTCTTCGCTTGCAAGGAGAAACATAAACATGGGGCTTTTTAGTGGCATTCTCTTGGATGTCCTCAGAAAATAAATTAAATCTGGCTGAAAATCCAACAGAAAAACTAAAATACAAATTTCACCTTAATTCTATGCATTATCCCCTATAGGCAAGAGGAACAAATCAGATGGCATATACTGGCAAGTACCTGCTAAAATTGAGTTTTAGAAGTTTGATGGTGGTTCTTTTTTTAAGAAAAAAAATTATAAATTTTGCTCTCATACTTTCCATCTGAAAGAAACAAGAAAGTGTGGCTTGCAGACTAATCCTAATTTAAGGTCTAATTAGTTTCTGGCAATGAGAAAAACTTAAGTAGATTCAAAGAACCTCTCCTTAAAACTGGATCAAACCTCCCCACACCCCATACAGCCTACGCTGGGTACACATCAATTTGGCTTACTCTGATTTGGTCTGGCAACTCCTACAGATCAGGACTTCTGACCTCTTTAAGAATCAGATGTTTCTCTACCCAAAAGTTTACATTCCATGAAACCAGTATTTGTGTACTATTCAAATAAATATAAACCTTTAGGAAGCTCCAGCAGTCTCTGAGCCTGAAAAAGCTGCTAGACAGTTTGCCCAGTTAACAGCAGTACTTCCATACTTTGGAGCGCAACTGCAAAATGTTGTTTTTTTTTTTTCTCTAAGCCCCAGACAGAATCCTATAAGAACTCTCCCTTCATGGGTCAAATGATCAAATTCGACAGTTAAGATAGACACTGTCAGTTTTTTAAAGACTCCTCAAGGTCACGTTCTGTTTCCTCAGGGAACTGAGTGTAATTTAGAGCACTCCTAGCTAGGTGGCACATGAATAAATCTGTTCCTTTGAACAGGCAAAACAGTGAAGTTAGGCAAGCAACCCAGGCTCTGAGCTGCTTCTGATACGCAAGTCTATAACAACTTTCCAAATGAGACACAACTGACAATACTCCTGTTTTAAACCCACAAAGAAGGGCAAAATGTTATCAGTTACCTTCTGTGGATACCATAGATTGTGTTGGAAAATACTATATTGCTAAAACCTAGTAGCACTTCATATGTTAGAAATAAAAGCAGAATATATAGTTTTAATATCTAGTAGTAATGCATTACAAAGGTGGTTCACCACAGAAATAGATACTTGCCTTTATAATTTAAATCAGATAGCAACTCAAGGTATAAAATCTGCTTAAAAGAGCCATTATGTCCAATAATATAAAATTTGTCTTGGCTAAATGTACTTCACTATTAAATATATACTAGAAGTCTATGTAGGCATATTCATTGCCTAAAGTGCACTTCGCTATTAAATACACTTCAGAAAAGATCAACATATTCTGTATTTTAACACAAACATTCTACAGACAACATTTAGAATACGATAATATAATCATAAGTAATAAAATATTCCACCTCTATGAAGCAGCAATAATCACCTAAAAAGAAAATATTTAGTTGAAGTAAAACCCTACTGCTTTGAGAATTCATAAAATCAGCTTTAAAGACATTTCCATGAAGCATGATTTTGAATGGCTGTATCTGCATTTTAATCTGCTATTAAATATGTTCAGGTTTCATATCAGAAACAAAATATTCTTTTATCTAAATATTAGAAATTGGTTTTAAATCTAAGAATCAGCCCAGTTCACCTGATTGTATTTACTATTATCTCCCTCATCAATCAGGAAGTGTAGAAGACACAGGTGAAAAATAAGAAAAGTTATGCAAATATATACATAAATTCAGTTTTCATTTTGGTGACCTTTCCAAATTTCATATGGACTGGAAAGAGAACAGCCATGATTTACAAACTAAATTAAGCAGTCAGGTTTTTCGCTTTTATTTGGAGCTACTGTACATTTTCCACATGTTTACAAGGAGCCTCCTACTAACCTACCATCTGTACACTTTTTTCCAGTTCCTGAGGAATTGCAAATGTAGAAGAAGGAGCCTGAGTCAGAGGCCATGCACCAGCCTAAACGTATCAGGAAAAATAAAAGCATTAACATTTTCACACATCATCTAGATAGAGAAAAAATAACAGTGTTAAACAGATCTACAGTGTATAGTATACACTTTAGACATACAATTTAGACCAGGAGTTTTGCTGCTCATTTTACAATATTTATTATGCATGCCCCACTGAGGTACTAATTCAAGAGAAGAACACCAAGCATTTTATACCACTATTGTTTAGTGTGCTAGCAGGTTGATTTTAAAAAGAAAAACTAGGAAAACAAGTTATTTCACAATGTTCACAAGCTGTCAGTTTCCATATGATAAGTATCCACAGATAGAAAAATTGTTCAATTGTTATCAAAACAAAAATTAAGTACAAATAACTCAATGGTAATAAACATACATTAGTACCTGTAGAACATATATCTGAAAACTAATTCCCAAATCTATAATTGTGTCCTGGTTTTTGATGAAGTTGTTGAATTTATTGTTGAGATCAGCACTAACACTCATGTCTGTATACATTCGATGGAGCTTGCTGGTAAATTCATAACCACAGGCTTGCTGTGAAGAAATATTGTAACAGGTTTCACAGTGAAAACAGTACTAATTATATAAACTATGCACATTCACTACTAAAATATGAAAACCTAGTCGGAAGAAGTGAGTATTTACAGAGAACACTAGCTACAACAGAAAACAAACATTACAGAGGAAAATTATATTTATCTTAGTTTCACTTTCTATATGTTGATTTAGATGAACAATGTCATTTTATAAAATTGAAACAGAACCAGTTTATGTAAATATGAATTATTTGACCACTTAACAAAACTACCCAAAACCTCATAAAAAAATCTCAAATGCCTAAGTGATACTTGGCCATGTATTTTTCACAGGCTACAAAGAAATCAGTTTTACCTTTCAGCTATTGGAAATAGGATCTACTGATTGCTATCTCTGGCACCCTCTGCTGCTCCTTCTTAACACTGCATACTCCTATGTTCATTTATTCTGCATTAGAAGATTATCACATTACCTTTAGTTTATTAATCATGGCTTCTTCAGAATCCATAGACATAGACAAACCATGAATTAATCTTTTTGCCAACATTCTGGCATAGAACTGTATAAAAAAATCAGATATGAATATTTTTAAAAGCATAACCACATTCTTGAAGTAAACTTTAAATGTGACATTTTAACATTTATTGAATATAAAAAGTTACCTTTTGGAATACATCTTTGTCATCAATGTATTTGAAAACAGTAATGAAGCTTGTAAGTTTGTCTTCTACCTCATTCTCTGTCATTCCTTTTGCTGACTTCTTCAACAAGTTGTCACAGTACTTGGCCAGCTCAAGTTAAAAAAAAAGAAAAAACAAACCCAAACCTACTTGTCAAGCTTGAGAACAAGTGTATGCCAAAGTATTCCAAACTTCTACACAAAAGTTAAAGCATTAAATAAGTCAGGGTCTGTAGTCTCATCTTCTGTTACAAGGGCTGTATTCACAGGTGAAGGATATATACCACATCCACAGAAAATACAAATTCTGCACCAATTTTGCACAACTACAAAATGCGTGTGCAGATTAAGTTATTTATTACTACTGAAATACACAGCTGAGACTGACTCAGTGTGCAAAACATATTCATGTGATGGACCCTATGCTAACTCATTTGACAGCTATAAAAAAAAGTATTATTTTCTACAATAATATATATCACTTACCAACTCAGGTGCTTTGCAGATCGACTTGGGCTCCCTATAGTTAACTACTGATGTTAAAGCCTACATTAGAACATACAGCAAAGAGAAAAAAGTCAATTACTTGAAACTGTTTCTTTCATGAAATTTGAAGAAATCAAAATGCTCAGGGCAAAGACCATCCAAGAAACTATAAAAGTGAACTGCACAAAAGGGGATTAAAAAAGAAACAAAACGCAAAAGGGACTGAGTTACTGCTATATGAAAATTTGTGTGTTGAGCATTTTTAAGCTAAGATTTAAGTAAAAGTGAAGAGTTGGGGAACAGAAGTTAATTGGAGAAAGAAGCAGAATAAGTGAAGTTCTGATTAGAAACTTAAATGTAAAAGTATGAATATGTACGGTCCAAAAGTATGGATAGAATAATTGCAGATAAAGCAGATTTCAGCAGCAGCCCATCAACGGCAGCTTATATCAACAGCACATCTTGACCTGAAAGACATACATGGTATGCTCACAAGAAAGCACAGAACTTTTGGTTGTTGGATTTTTTGATAGACTACAGAGGAGAAAAACAACATTGTTCAAAGTGGAAATCCAAAGCAGCGCAGTACAAAAAAATATAGTAGCTGAAGAAAACCTGAAGAGGAGGAAAAAATAAAGGAAGGAGATAATGGCAGTTTAGAATTGGAAATTGTAAACAAAGATATCAGAATCATCAAGATCAGACATATCACATTTAAATTAACTTTTTAAACTAATACGAAAGCAAAAACATTGTATGACCACAGTTCCTAGAAATTACAGTTCCTCCTATGGGAAGAAAACATTGTTATTCTTATAAAGAACTGACAAGTAACTCTCTAGTACGACACCTTGACATTTCAGAATTTGATAACGGATCCCTAGAATCCCTGTGAGAAAGAATGCATGACTTAACAAGAAATATGAAACTCTGAACTTAAAGCACTCTTTTGCAATAATACTGGAGGCAACAACAGTAGTTTTGATCTCCACCAGGAAAAACTGACAGCAGATTAAGTTTTTAATTATTTATTGTATTAAAGATCATCAAAGTTAAGAATTGATGTATTTAAAAAATAAGTACATAGCCTACACGCCAGCAAATGTAGTTGTCACTCTCATATTACTCCACTTTCTGGTACATGACATTAACAGCACTTGAGGCAAATGTATTAGGGTACTGAAGTAATTGTTTTAAAATACTACATAATTACCTTCTTAATATCAGAAAGATATATGTGTAGCTGTTATGACATTATCACTGGTATTTTCATCCCTGTGTCTTTCCAGATTAACCTTGGCTGAAAATTATCAAAGCTTAGACTATGACCCTTACTACAAACTGCAATTATCGTGAACACTATAGAAGAGCACTGAAACGTATGCACACATCCTGTGGCAGGAAATTACATATAAGAAAGTAGTGAGTGCCAGAGAAAGATACAAGGATATATGGTAAGGAGTGGGAAATTAACAAACGGATTAGACAAAATGTACTTGTTTTTCCGAGGAGCCACTCAGTCCCTCAAGAGCCCATCCACATTTTTCAGAAAGTAATACTAATAACACTACCAAAAATAAAGTTAGTTTTAACTAATTATTACATTATTAAAATTTATAATCATTAGAACTATTATCCTTAATATCTACACAGTTATGCATTTCAAAGAGAAAAAGCAGCAAGTCTCTTTCCCTCAACAGGATTATTTAAAATCAAGTGCATCTCTCTACTGGAAAAAGCTAGCTATTGTGACAGTAATTGGAACAAAATAAGTTCCAAGACATTCTTTCTGGTTAACTTGGAAAATCTAAACAAAGTTTCTATGTAAGTAGTAATATCAACATTCAGCATTTAAACATTACAGCAGCAGGCAAATGGAAATTCAAATGCATGTAAGAGTTAAAGGTCCCCAAAACAATAATCTATGTATTATCTGCACTTAAATTTACATTAAATGGGTCAGTTCCATTTTTCTGTTCCTTCAGAAAAAAAATAAATTTGTTCCCTTTGTCCACATCTTTCCCCCTAATACTGGATTGCCTTTAGTCCATTGCATTTCTAAACTTGAAAAAATGCGTAAGAACTCTATCTTTGAACATGTGGTCATGCCCTGAATTCTGGTAAGCCTGAAACACGGTCCCACATTTCGTTTTCCAAAGTTTTCTTTTACTTCATAGGTAAAAGTTACCTTGTCAAGAGCACTCATAAAGTGTTGATCACCATTCAAAACAGTGTTGATGAGTTGAATAAATTTACTATGTACTTCCAAAACTGACTCCACAAATTGAGTTGGCATCTAAAAAAAGGGAGATGAAACAGAAAGCAAGTTATTGAGAAAAGCAGTATTATCTACATGGAAAGATATGTAAATTAGTTGTACAATTTTTCCTAATTATTCTTAAAAATATATCATCATAGTGATTGAGTCTATGACAGAGGACCTTTTCTGCACTGCTGTACTCCTATACTCCTGTGCTTGAGCACGTCTTGGAAATCGAAGTCTATGGCTACATTCAGAGTCCTGTAACCAAACACAGATTTGAACCTATATTGCTCTCATGTTGTATAATCTTTTCCATCATAACCTAAAATCCCTTATTAGCTCTTTCAAAAAATCATTAATACTAACATGTAAATACTGCAATAATGCCAAAAAAACCACTGAAATAAGTAAATTGCTGCTTCTTGTACATTGTGACTTCAGAGAAAGCAAATCCAGATGAACCTTTAGAAAGTTCCTATGTAGGACAGTTACCAACCAAATTGAGAGCCACATTTCAGCATAACGTTTTGTAGAGAATTGACTAGTATGAAATACAGGAGTCCCTATGCAGACAAGCTGTTAGGCAGCAGAGCAAGAGTGTGCAATGCAGCAGCTGCACCACATGATGCACCAAGTGCATTCTCAAGTTACACAGGACAAATATGCTGATGACAAAGTACTTCACCCACATAGTGGAGCAAGAACATCACATTTTTAGATTATCTATAAAAGGTTGTGAATTTTCATCATCTTCCGCATTCATTTCCCTGTGTAGACACTATTAGTTCAAAACAAAAACCTCAATAAACTTACAAAAATTATGAAAGCAAATTATACTACTGAAGACTCCAGCTCATTTTTAGTATGCACTAAAGAGTACGTACTCCTGCACAGTCGATATAAGAGTGAATTTACATCAGTTTGTCCCTATGTATTATTATTATAAACAGGAACACTGGATGGCTGAAGTCACTATCCTACAATGACCTACAGATCAGGACAGCACGACGTGTACATGTACAAATACGAAGCCAAATGAAAACTTGTTCATTTGCTTGTTACTGAACAGCAATGCCAGAAGAACAAAAAAAGCAGTATTTAAACATATGGACTGAAAAAAGTTTAACACGTTAGTAAAATAATTAAGCTACAGTATTTTCAGAAATTACATGAAAATGAGACTGCAAACCTATTGGGGAAAAAAAACACACTGAAATCAGGACAGAATGTCAGATCTTTACAAATAACATACAAATAAACTAAATGGAATAACAGGTTCCTGATGTACCAGAACAGTAAATGCCTCTGACTTAGAGAAGTTCACGAAAAAAATACATACGTGGAACAAAAGAACCTACTTGCCATGACAGCATTAAACAAACAGAGAGAAATATCTAGCTGTAGTTGTTTGTGGTTAGATTACAACAATCAACTCTCAGGATAGATATGTGTTGCACAGCTAAGGGTGGTGCTGATTAGATGTTACAATTTATTCATAATGTTCCAAACCAATTTCATATAGACAAAACTAAAAAGAAACAGAATAGACTAAAAAAAGAAAAGGTAAGCATTTCATCAGGAATATTAATCAAATAGGTAATTTCAGCTGCCTGAGGAAACTCACATTTTCCTGAGAAAGATTGCTGGTTGCTCTAAGGCCCTCATCATGGATATGGTTTTGTAGTTCCTGAATCATATGAGGTAAACCACTTGACACAGCACGAAGCAGAGTATACATATTTGCCATGTCTGTAACAGAGATACATTTTTATAGAATATGCTTAGAAACACTAGAAATCAACACTTAATATAGTACCATAATTTCACATAGAACTTTTCAAAGACTGAAACACGACCAACTGTATTCAAAAAATATACACTGGATCAACTAACAACATAAAAATTGAAAGAGTAGGGCTAATATTAGTATTTACTGGAGTAGTACCACTGTGACTACCTCACTCTTCCAATACTGCTGATTTCAGAGACACACCAAGAGGAGAGGTGGGCTAGTGTGGAAAAGTATTCTGTCAGTTTATTTTAATCCTTGGCCTCCATAAATCTCCCTTAGCAGGGGCTGACTAAAATCAATTATCTTCTTGACCTTTCGTTTTTCTCCAGTGATGCCTTGAAATTTTTACCAGGTTAGAAAAGCTGGAAATAAGCAGCGCCTATTTTTATGATTTTTTCCTTTTTTTCTTTTTTTTTGGCAAAAAAGAGATCCAAACTCTAATCAAATTTGCAAAACTCTGGAAACTGAACAATATTATTTGATACAATTTGAGTTTGATTGTGAAAAATAATTTGTTTCACATAATAGATACCATCTTCCATGCAAGAATAAGCATTATTTCAAGAATAAGAGGCATGTAGTCATCAGGAAGCATAATTTTTTCACTTGACAGGGAATATAACTGTAAGAGCATCTGCTTCTGTAAAAAGGATTTGGGAAGAGAGATCACAAAAGATTCAGGACAATAAAAAGTGGTGATAAAAAGAAGCTAAAATATTTTATAATCCTGACCTGTCAAATGATGATGAAGGAATCTGTAAAGACATAGCCATCGGTTTACAAATGAAAACACAAGCATAAAATACGATCAATTCTACAGGACACAGAACTACAGTGTGTTTTAAGGCGACTAAGACAACAAAAGAGAAAGAGTATTGGCCGAAAGAAGGGTTGTTAATAGTAAAAGAAAGGTTGTGACTATATATTTGGAACAATGAAAATGAATTACATGGTAAAAGAAAAAGGTCATTTAGGTTTTAATTGGGCTTTCTAGAAAAGTAACATATTACTTGAAAATGCTTATGCATATAAGAGGTCATTGAATAAAGAGTAAATTGCAATGCTAAATGAATAAAACAAAAAACAATTCATGCTTTTTGTGAACATTGAGACTTACCACTTCTTTTCTCTTGTCTGATAATATTGTGACATTCTGCATGAAGAAACTGCAAGTGATCGGCTACCATTCTCTGTTGGCATTCATGAATCACTTTGCCATACGAGCTGGGATGCAAGTATTTCCGGCACCGCATTTCTTCATCTTTTAATCTACCTAAAACCTACAGACCAGATTTTAAACTGAGACCCGATGAAACATTAACAACCATGAATATACAACAGTATACGTATGTAGAATAAAACACACAAATAAATAAAAAGATAATGAACTTGTCTAGGATGCTGAAATCAGATTTGCTTTTTTTGAATCAGGCTGTTGCTGAATATAATCTTCTACTCCAAGTACTGACTAGGTTCAGACACTACCAGATGTCCAATAGCTTTCAGCAGTTCTCAAAATTTGTTCTTCCCTTCAACTTTGTGACCTGTCTTTCCCTATTTCTCATATCACATTTTTTAGTCCTTTTGAGAAAGTTTTACCACAATATCTAATTATTTGGTCAAAAGAATCACTTTACTGTCCCAAACCCATCTGTTTGTATGTAAACATCTGCTCAAAAGGCATGAGTACATCTGAGCTATTAATAAAAACCTCTAACTTCAATGAAAGAAATAGGTATTATTACAAAACAAGTCACAAATACTGACATAAAAGTCCTTATATCCAGTAAATATGCGAGGAGCCAAGGGAGAGCAGTGCAGCTGCAGAATGCTAGTGATAGACAAAATGAATCTGCATTTCTTCTGGTTTAATTGAAGTCTCTCAGCTTGTCCCTGAATTTCACCTCAGGTGTGCAACCATTAGTTTATGTTCCTTATGGAAGCAATCTCGCAGCCTTCTCCTCAACTCTTCTATCTTGTTAGTGTGGACAGTATAGCACTGAGGACTGACTCTTCGTCTTATACTAATTTTGGCTTTCTCAACCAAGGAACAAGAATTACAAGTAATTTAACCACAACCTGACTTCATATACCACTAAGTAAAACAAACGAAAATCCACCTCAGAGTATGTAATTTTATCAATGTTCTGTAACAACTCTACCATATAGTCTTCTTTAACCATCACATTGCAAAAAATCTCATGCTACGACAAAGAGAAGGAAAAAAAGGAACTGAGGAAAAAATACTCTACTCAATGTGTTTTAGTTTGTCTTCTTTTCTTTTTTTTACTTTTCATGTGATTGATTTATCATTTATTATGAAATATTTTGGAGCAACGCAAGGTTTGTAGTTTACATTCAGACTAACCATGTTACCAAAAAGCATAGCTGAACCTGCCTGAAAGCACACAACGAAGAACTATGGGAACTGTAAAGCCAAACATGGATGGTCAGTAAATTGATAATAATAGATTTTAGTTATTGCATGCATATAGAAGAATCTCTTACCTTCTCCATGTATTGTGAGCAATTTGACTCTTGCAATAAATTTGAAGCTTCTTGTTTATAATACTCCCCTGTTTCATTCAGAAAAGGACACTCAAAAATTTCCTGATAAAACTAAAAGGGAAAAGTTTTTTTTTAAAGGACAAGCAATATAATAGATTAACATTCCAAATTAAAAACATAAATCAGAAACTTGTATCTACCTTTAGGGGGAATTTTTTCTTATACTGTTCAACATGAACAAAGGAGTTAATAACCCCATGGATTACTTTCTGGTTTGGGTCTTCTCCACAGCGATCACTGAAATAGGCAAAGTAAACATTCATAAGAATGCAGGTATTTAGCGTAACTCACCTGATTGCCAAGTGACATAAAACTGGATGAAAACATTTTCCAGTAAATTCTTCTGCTTAAACTGGCAAAATCGAAGAAGATTACTCTTAAAATAAAAAAATGCGCTCTTTCTCTCTAATGTATTTAAATTGCTGAGGTAACAATTCATAAACTATTCAAAAGCATTTGCAGGTCATGATATTTCCAAGTGTTTGCTAAGGTTAAGTATTTCAAATTACATACTCTAAGCAAGCATTTAAAAAGTTAGAATAAGTTCCATATTGCATTTGTAGCCTTTATTAAACAGACTACCTTCACACTCCTGCCCCTGCCAACAAAAATCATTTTTGCCACCATCACACCAAGCAGTATACTGTTTTCTTATCTGAATATCTACTATTAAATATGTAGATGCAAAGGGGAACAAATATACTTGGTGCATCATCACAATTTTTAATCATACATTGGAAAACGAAAACCTTATGTTTTCCAGTCAAGTTCTTAGCTTCAAATTATAGAGTTCAAGTAAAGAAAATATTATCTTCAGTCTCATTCAGTTGAAAATAAAGTAATTAAAACAAGTGTTTTGCATGCAAAAAAACATTAGCGTTCACATCTTTGCAAAGACTAGAAATAACAGACCCAAACCCAGAGCAGCAGAGACTTTCTTAAAACATGAACTTGTTCTAAAAAAGACCACATTTCACATACAGTTTACGAAGAAGTAAAAAATACTCCTTAACTCTCTAGGTGTTAAATAGGGCTAAAATACGATTTACAGAAGCATATTTACACTTAAGCATCAGCAGTTGTACCAAAAGTTTTCCTTTCTCAAATAGATATATACACGCATATACATGTATATAGAATAAGAACTTTTACTTTACCCCAACAGCACTAAAAAGATAAATGAGTACTGATAGAAAAACTCATGCTGATACAGGACAATCATTTACAGGAGTGATTTTTTAAAAAGTAAAAGCAAAAAGAAGTAAAGCCATCAAAAATGCTTGAAACCCAAATATTACCATATACCCCTTTACGCTAAGGTGGGATGGGGGAGAAATAATTTTGCTAATTTCATTCTTTTTGGTTTGGAATTGATAAAAATTCCAGAGGATGTCCATCAGCTAGGGAGATTTACCATGACAGCCACACCAGCAATCACTATATCACACATCCACCAGACCATATTTATACATTCAGAGCGCTGTTAGTTATATGTGTTGCTTTTAAACACTACTTTGTCCAAAGTTCTGAAAACTTAAGCACTTGATGGGTGGAAAGAACCACCTCTAACAGATTGCGAGTAGTCACAGTATTGGTCCCTTGTTAAAAATGGGCTGTCTAACGAATGGGTAACTACTCCATCAGGGACGGTCTCCCTTTTTTTTTCTTGCCCCAGGGAACAAGGAAGGGTTCCTCTGGTTCTGGTAGTGGAACAAATGGAATTAATCTGGGTTTGGGTACATGTAAACACACTCTGTGTTCTTGTCAAGGAGCCTCTGCTAGGTCTGGTTACACAATGGCAAAGGCAGCAGCATGTCACTGAAGGGAAGAAGTGCAGAATCAGACCACAACCCAGATCCAGCCCCATACTGGGCAAGCCCAGGGGCATTGTAAACTGTAGGATATACACAGCCAGTAAACATAGCACCATGTCATGGAGTGCAGGAAGCTGCATAAACAAAATTTAACCATATTACAAAGCAGGGATCCGCCAAGAGACAGTCCAGTCTGCCTCTAGCCTGAGGGGTTTTGGACCTAGAAAGATACTGATGACAAACACAATAAGCATTACTGTAATTACAGAGGAGAAGACCCAGCTTCCCTCTGCTCAGTTCACAGTCCACAGATCTGAGCTCACATAGACACGGGAGGAGAAGGCACAGCAAAGGCCAGGCCCAGGAGATTCGAAGGTCACAGTATCATTAGGAAAAAGTTGTAAGAGCATAGGAGGCAGGTGCTCCATGGAAGAGCTGCAAAGGAGGAGACAGGCTTTCAAAGCAGAGCACAAATGGCATGAAGACAACAGGCTAAAACGTACACAGCATGGAGCCAGTCTTGTATGCTCTGCCAGCACCTTCCAGCTTTTATTTACACCAACGCCACTCTGCTCCCAAGAATGTGTAATGCAAATGGCTAGTTTCAACGAAGTTTGACCCAAGTTTTAAGGATGATTTTTATGAAAGTTGTAGTAGTGAGAGCATTCACCAAATTAACGAGAAATCGGTGACCCCACTAAAGTAGAAGTCTACTAAGTGTATATTTTTCTTCTTGGCAATAGTCAGCAAGCAACATATATGCATACAGCACAGAGCAGGCTGCCACACAGGTTAAAGCAGAGTTGTCACAGGACATTTTGGGAGGGTAGAATGGAATAAAGGTGTCTAGTGTGCAATCTATACAGACAGATAAAGTGCTGGAAACACAAGTTCCACTAATTCAGATGATGCGGAGCTTCTTTTTTCAAAAGAAATTGAGAAAACTACAAAACACAAGCTCAAAGAAGCTATGCTGGCTTATATTAACTGTACCTTGTTCCTATCTTAAGAATAAAGCTAATGGTGGACGTTTAACATGTAAAAAGTTTAAAGTACAATAATAAATACTGTGTCAATTAAAAGAAGATTCTACCATTCAAAACAAGTGCTCTGCTGTGTCAGACCAATGGCCTACCGAGCCCAACTAACTACAGAACTCATTGTGAACTAGAAGAACCCATTTGAAGACTTTTAAAGAAGTTAAAAACTCTCAATACCTTTACTTCAAACAAATGGTATAAATAATTGATCAGCTTAGACAGGAACAGGTTCAATTAGTTCGAAAGGTTAGTTATCTTTAGCAGAGAAGCCTCTCCTGGTTAGTCTGTACTAATCATACTGTCATTTGAGATAGCACCTAAATAATTTCCAAATTATTTCTGTTTAAAAATTTCATAGATTAATTTTCTCACAATTCGAGATCTTGTCGGCTTCCTGTGGTGTTGAAACAAAAATGCTTAAGTTGAGATTCAGCTTGCCTTGTAGGAGGAGTGCTTGGGCTAGAGGGAGGGGGAAGAAAGTGTGTTATATTCAGAACTCAATATTAAGAGGAATGCAGTCAAGACAGGCTTAAGTGATTTAATAATTCACTGCTGTTCAAGGGGGCTAATCCTGCTCCCTTCTGCTCAGTCACAGGCCTCCGTATCTCTCGTGCACTGCTTTGGCACGTATCTAATTCTTTGCTTAACTGATTTATCATGCCAATCTGGAGAAATAGTCCCCAAAACGGTTTTCTATCATATTAGCAGATGAGTTGGTTCACTAAACGACTAGATGAGTACCAAATTCAGCACAAGAAAGGTAGCAGTGCACAGCCTGCTCCTTTTAGACACCAGCAAACTCTTAGATCAGTTCAGCCATCTTGTTCACCTGAACTACAAGTCAGTACTTGTATATCTTTATTTTCATGTACCAAAAATGTTTATTGTTAATTTTAATGTATAGTGCATTGCACAAATTTATAGCTCCTAAAAAGTCAATATGCTCAAGATTTTAGTCAGAAGTTTTTTTAAAATTCCAGTTAATTACATTGATAAAATAAAACTGGAAATTAACATTAGTGACTCTGCTCCACTTCCCTTTCCAGTACAGTAATAAACATACTTTTATAGGTAACCAGGTGAGTACAACGTTGGCTATCAACTTCACATAATGTTGTATACTATGCAAAATCTTCTCATTATAAAGAAGTTCAACTGTCCCATCTATATAAATTTTAATTTTTTGTAAAACATTTCAATAAATTGAACCGTGCACACACTTAAGTATCACACTTGAGGCACCTAATTGAGACATTTCTAATTATATACACATATTAGTAGTTTTATTAGATTTTTTAGGCAATAATCTTCCCATGCATATTTTTGCACCTGTGATAGATGTAACTTATTGATATCCATTTCTTTAAAGACTTTGTTTAATCCCCAAATTGTGAAACTCTATGTTAAAAGACATTTAACAGCTGTTTGCAGCAAAGTCTTTAAAATTGCCTCCTATAAACTTTATTTATGACTGGAATCAAACCAAAGAACAGCAACAGGCCTTTAGGTACACGCAAAGACCATCCTCAGAATATCCATAGCAAGCACTACATTTAATGATACCATCAAGAACAGCTATAATAAGTTCTCTGTTCTATAGTTCATTACGTGAGACGCAGATCACAAAATAGCTAGAACAAACAAGACAAATTGTTAGATGTGTATTTTGAGACAGAGTTGAATTATCTTGAGATCACACAGAAGAAACCTTAATAGTGGAAGGGAAAGAGAATCCAGAGCAAATCATCAGACACAGAGACTCAAGTTTTATTTAAATTTTTCAAAATAGTTTAATAACAAAAAACATCAGCTGGTTACAGCCTCAAGATCTAACACTCCACAGAGGCAGTGACAGTCTTGATCTAAATAACCTTGTGAAGTCTGCCATCAGCCCCAAGGTAATTATATGCCACTACTTTTAAGAGGCATCAGATGTCTGTTGAAAAGTTTTAACACAGATTTCCACTCCCACTCACCAGCAAAATATATGGATTGACTAAAATGAGTCTTCAGTATCACTGCGCTTGACATAACAAAATAGAATTTTCTTCACTGTGAATTAGGGAAGCTTCATTTAGTAAAAATAAGTTGTTACAGTAAACAAATGGATAAAGCAGTACTATGACTGGCTACATATGAAGGATAATTCAACAACTGAAAGCAAACAGACGCTTCCTGGCTTCCGAAAAACTAAGAGGGACATGACGTCAGTTAGTCATCAAAAACTTACTTCAGGAAGTAAAAGTAATATTAAATATCAAAATTGGGTTTTTAATGCCTTATAAATACAGCTCTTTTTCTGACCAAGTGCATGTCCAGGGAACCTCAATCAGCCAAATTAACTCACACTCTCAGTTTACCCACAGTAGCCTGGCCACCAGAGTCAGGCATGTAATCAAAACAGCAGTAAACGTACAACTGCACAAGGTCTGTAGTACATTTCAAAATTTCTATTTAGTCATAAGTAAACAAAAATATCCTTTAGGATTTCATAGTATGAACATTTTAAATCAAAACTTTGAAAAGTCCAAGCACTGCCATCAAAAGGGTGTTTAAAAGTAACAAAGGTATCCAGAAATAAAATAGGAAATTCTCTCAAAGTGAAAAAAAAAAATTACTTCCATTTCATTCAAGTATGTTAAGTGAAGTCACCCATCTGAACAACGAAACTCAGAAGCTTGGTCTTCCTGGCAGATTAGCAAGAATTGTTTTGGGTCCCATGCAAAGTAACACAGCTTTTCCGCCTTCAGCAATATCTTCACATAAGTCCTGGTCCTTAAGTTTACTGACAGCGCGGAAGCCATAAGCAATCAGAATCAGGTGGTGAAAAAGGCAAAAGGCATCCTATGGGACCTGAAGAATTGTTCTAACTACTTCCCAGTCCCATTGATAAGAAGGGTTGTCAAAATATAAAAGATCACTACCCTCAGGTTACAGTGAATTAACTGATTTCTTTTCAGAGTCTTTTTTCTATACATGCAAAACACAAATATGTAGCTACAATTAAAAATGAGGACAGAACATCATCAGGTAATAAGCTACCTTCAAAATAACCATAAAGAAGTTAATCAAATTCCCCAGACTTTTCAAAGTAAAAAAGTGCAATACCCCCATATTGTGTAGAAGCAAAAAATAATCAAGTACTCACTTTTTTATTTCTCGGAGGAGCATTCGAATAAGGATGGCCTGCAGCGGTTCAATCATTAATTTTCTCCACATATCAAGAGCTAGCTGTCAGGAAATAACACAAGTTTACATCACTAAAAAACCACCAAAAAAACCCCCACTAAAACAATACCAAAGATAACGCAATTCCCTATGCAGGATTTTAAAAATTAAATTGTTAGATACCCTCTTCTTTCTCCTTTTTGAATTCTTTTGTTTGCCTCACACACACAATTTGTCAATATATTAATATTTTAGCATTTTTCTTCTAGGACACCTGACTGCATTTGGATGGAGATCACGCCGATCTGCACCCTACCAGGTACAGTACACTTGCTTCCCAGTCTGCATTCTTCCTACACATTTAAACAGGACTGATTTATTCCTCAGTTACACTCTATCAAGGATTCTAAAACACGTATAAGGATTCTAGGCAAGTTGGTTATGACTGCAGGTTTTGAGTGCACATATAAACAAAACATCTGCACAATAACAGGTAAGTAACATGCCTTTCTACTTAAAATGTTTCAATGTGTGCAGACACTAGTATTCCTAAAAATAAGAGCAAAACCAGCCTCAGCTGACAAAGGGAATATCTCTTGGCCAATTTCTCAGAGGTCAGAGTCAAAGATACAGAACAAAGAGCATCTCCAAGCTACAATGTATACATCTTAAACCAAGTCACTAGCTAGCTAACATTTGACTTAAATGGTATTCAAATGATCTTCATATTAGGGATAGGTCACCCTATTCTTTATGTATCAGAGGGAACAGCCAAATGGACTCAAATACCTCAAACTCTTGTGGATGAAGTAATTGCTCCCAAAACACACCAAAAAACATTTTCAAAAACAAATAAAACATTTTCAAAAACACAACTGCAGCTGTTCAAAGGAATTATTACATGTAAGTCAAAATCAGATTTAAAGCCCAAAGGGGATAGTGTGATCCTTCACACGTGAGAAATAACTCCGACATTTGAGGCCTTTAAAAACACCTACCAGTGAGTAGCAGACTGGTAAAAAATTAAACTGATAAAATCAGTGAGTACAGAGGGAATATTGCTGCTAAGAAAACAGTAGCAGGTTCTCAGCTGTAAAAATTAAAATATCAATGAGGTATGTCTTAACTGACAGTAGGTGGTAGACATATATCTGTTGACTAGGTACCCAATGTGACCCACTTTATGAAACAAATCTTGCCCTGTTACAGCTTTTGAGCACCCATGATGTAATACAGGGTACAGAAGTCTAGGAGGTAAAGCTGACCCAACTGCATCACAAGCAAATTTAAAGAAGAGGTGAAGTTTTGCTTTGATTTTCACTATCTTGTTTTGTGGGGAGGAGCAGCAGAACAGGTAGAGGAAAACAGTTTCCCTAAGACATCAGAAACTCATCCAGAAGAGAATGCTGAAAGAAATAAGTTTTAGAGAGAAAAAAAGAAAAAGACTGACACTTTTTGTGACTATGAGATAAAGGGGACAGCCTCAGGCAACTCTGTCGTGCAACGTGGTTTCTGAAATGTGGTCTCTAGCATGACCCTGCTCAGATACGATCTACCAATCTGAAACAGTTTCAAGGTGCTGTTGGAATTTTCTTATCAAGTCAATCTAGCAACTTAATGTTTTAGTTCAAGAGACTCTTCTCTCCTTGAGGAGAGGGACTGATTCTACTTCTCTATATTTACAATATAGAACATGGTAGCTCCCCCATTTTCCAAAATTTGTTGCCCCATAATTCAGGGAAAAGATAGAAGACATTTTAAGTACCTTCTAGCTCATGACTCCCAAAGAGTCACTGAAAACTCAGAAGTCTTAAAACAGGTGATAGGAGCTCAAGAAAAGCAGTATCACTCACCAAGCATTCTTAACGTAACGACAGAAACAAAAAGTCTCTTGGCAAGCATTGGTAGACTATTTTCATCAACTGATCTCATCCTGTATTTCTCCTAGTACAACAATTAGTGAATGTCTGGAACATTTATCAGGATGATAGGCTGTTTTAAGCCATGCCCATAGACACCGCATACGCACGTCCAGTCTTTTGTATGTCCCTACTGCTTCACACCCTTGAAGATCTAAGCAAGCATGTACTCGCTTAAGATTACTGAAAAGCTCCCAAAGTCTCATTAACAAACAAGAGTGACTCTGAGACAGAAACTTAGGAACAGAGTACAGTTCTGCTTCTACAAATTTCTGTAACTTCATGTTGAGACTTAAGAGAACTATATATAAAATAAGCATGTTTGTTCTTCGTGTAGATAAAGGACATATCATCTCAGTCATCTAAAAAGGGATAAATCATAACTCCTTCCAATCTAATGCAATGAACAACCGAAATGAAGACTTCTGTCAGAGCCCCTAGTGCACTCCAATGAATAAAAGACAGAATCGTAAACAAGAACCATGATGAAAGAGCAAATGCTATCAAATGAAGGACTTGATACATTTGGCGAGTGCCTTGTAGGTCAAGAAGTGTGAACTACTTTTGTTTCTGGGGCAATTAACTCACCAAAAACTGCTGCAATTTTAATGCATTAAAAAAATTGAGTGTAGGACTCAAGTCCCCATTACTTTTCAGAGCAAAGGAGTAACTGTCGTAAACATAATCCTACACCAGTAGTGAATAGAGATTAACCTCATTGTCTCAAGATTCAGATTACAAAGACATTATTTGGCAGAGAGAAAAGGAAGAAGTCTTGGGGAATGGGATAATAAAAAAAACTCATTAGTAGAATTCCAGACATCATCACCCAAACTTCCTCATCAAAAAACACAGGCTGCCAGGTACACAGTTTAACAATGTTGGCCCTCCCCAGAACTCATCCAAATGATGAGCTAGGGATGTACCATCCCAGGAACAACTGCTTCCGGAAGCCTGAAGAAACCTGTAGTCAGTGTCCTTCCGTCACCTTTATGATTCCATAAATGTGAGGAAAACAGAATACTCAAAAAGAGCCAAACTATCAGGTCAGCTGTTTGTTCTTATTTGGTAAACAGCATAGAGTAGAATGCTATGGACAAAAGTTTCCAGTACCACCCTTCAGGTGATACCTCTGAATGGAACAGCAGCTTAAAGGGGGAGAATTCATTAACACATCTGCTAAATCTCCATCTGAGGAAATAAGGAATAACACTTATGCCATTTTGAAGACACCACTAACGGTGCAGCAATACGCAGTGTTTTTCTCAGCCCACCACCAACCTGTCACAGGATTAGCAATTTCAACTCACAGTGCAGTCTTCATCAGCTGGGTAGCTGGATCAGAAGCACAGAAGATGCTTCTTCATGCATCACAATTTCTCCTTACTCTTAACTAAAAGCAGCAGAGATTGCCTACTTAAAACAATGAAATCCAAGACCCTGAACAGCAACCACTGATGGGCCAAGTTCTCACATTAAGAAAAAAGTGTTTTCTCTAGCTTTTCAAACCAAGAGAAGTGTTAACCTCCTTTGTATATAAACAGGCAAAGTAGAGAGGAAAGGAAAAGAACCAATAACCCACTACACGCAACGGCAGAATGAAATTAATTCTCCAGCTAGTGGTGTGCATACATACAGACATGAAGCAAACAGATAAACAGACAAGCATTCAAAAGAAAAGTTCTACCCAACTATATTTGGGATTGTGGTTTTGTTCCAATTCAAACTGAAAAGGAATTATCAAAATCTTCTTAAAAGCCATACTGAAACACTTGTTTTGAAAAATTTGGAAGAAGTTGGGTTTTTTTTGTTTTGTTTTTTTTTACTGTAAAATTGTCTTTTAATTTTACTGTCTTGTATTTCACGGTAACAGTAGCTACAGTAGCCATGAAGTGAGAGACATCACTTCTGCATAGCTGAATTACACAGGCTAGTGACTCAGAATGTAGTCTTAATGCTGACATTTTTCATTTTATAGGTATTTAAAAATTGCTCTCAGGCTTACATTAACTGTGTCAACGACTTCGTGTTTGCTTCAAACTAATTTTTTTAAGTCCTCCCTACATAAGACTTGTCTCAAAAATCCTGTTACACTTCGTGACATTAAGAAATAGAAGCCTAAAAGTAACATTTCAAGGATTTCCATAAACAAGAGTAGTACTTCAAAATATTTTCTAGATAGTAGTGTCACTTAAAAAAACAAAGGTTTTTCTGCAAAGTGGTACATATTATCACATTCTAAACTGAGGTTCTCCAATAGTTTTCATATCTGCTTTTTACCCTCCAGGTCACTATATTTTTCTACATCAAAACTATAATCTTATTTTACAAAGCTTTCAGTCCTTAGATCATCTACTGTAACTATTCCGATTCTGTGATACAGAAAAGTCAAAAAAGGGCAAAGCTGAACTTGTAGCACTCCTCAGTACAGTTTATATCCACTTCCACTTTCAGAGATACCTACCTCTCCTATTTCCATCAATGGTTCATTCATATCCACTCCTCCATAACCATACTGAAGATCAGCTTCAGTCAATTTGTTCTTCTTAATAAACTGTGTGTTGAGGTACCTAGAGAAATAAAGATATTCTGATCAAAACAGGCAAAAGTTTAACTATTTTTTTTAAATAATTTGGAATTGTGGAATGTCTTCAAAAGGTGACCTCTTTTAACCAGTGCATATCTGAAGGAAATTCTTGAAGTATGAATGACTTCATCTAAGAGATCTTACATCACATTAAACCAGTACAGTGTTAGTAACAGATATCAAACAGTAGCCTGATACATCACTGTCAGCATTTTCTTGGTGTGCACTATAATTCTGTAAGAGTCAAACTTTTCAACATGCACTGCCATATTACTTGTATATGTAAAATAACTGCTAAATTCTAAGCAGTTGACCAGTACTAGAGTGATAGTAGAGTGTTTATTTTTAATAACAGAAAAATGTCCATCACATACTTTTAAATAAGAGGTATTTTCTTCGTGTGTCCTTTTTTTTTCATTTCACTCAGAACACGAGAAATGACCATTTTTACAAGGCCAATCATTGGCAGTTACGATCCACTACTCCGGTCTTGATAAACATTTTTGTTACAAATTTTGAAGGTAAGAGAAGAATTTGCAGTTATAATGAACAAATGCTATAAATCTTTTTTTTTATTGTTTTTGCATTATTTACTATTGTGTATGTTTTTTATAAATAACAGAACATGGTTTCCGCACAAGACCTGATAAAACATCCCTCTTAATTCTTAGTATTCCCTTAAAAGAAAAACAACAACATTTTTAAACTGAACAAATCTCCTCCTCTTTCCCAGATAATTGGGAAAAAATTCTAATATCTTTCATAACTACAGTTATAATATTTAGTGCTTAGATGAGGTAACTGATTTTTTTTTCAATTCCAATCCAGCTAGAAGTTCTGAGATGCCCATTTCAGACATTGAAAAGAGCCAGGACACTGAAGCACTACAAGACTCAGGCTTCAGAGCCTGCACAGGACTAGGGATGTCTGAACACTTTGGACAGGAAGACAAATGACAATAAGTAGACACACACTATAGAAACGTATGAACTTGAAAGAATTTAGGACACCACAGAATCCAAAGGAGGAAGACTTGTGATAATGCAGTGGTGACAAACTGGAATACCCTGGCCTAACCTGCTATCAGACCCCAGAGTCTTACAGAGCGCTGTGAGCCACTTTGCTACCTGCATAAATTGCAAATGCAAGTCTGTGCAGAATGCTACAGTCCTAACATTTTATATGAAAATTCTGTGGACATCCAGAACAGCTGGAACACAAGCCTTAAGCAGGCATACTCTATGATGATATTTCCCACCCCTCCAAGAGAACAAAGCCAGCAGCTGCCATGCTGCTTTTTCCTGCTAAGCTTGGTAAAGAAGGAAAATCCTACACTCTCCTCATTCCCACCCTCTCTTCCATCAGTACATGCCTTCTCAACATATCCAGACCAGGCAACTCATCCACCTGCAGGCAGGAAGAACCACTTGCGTCAAGAGCTTCACCCCACTCAGCCTCAAATTCAGGATCAAATTTGCCCACATTTCCTCTCCCCTTCCTCTAATTTTACCATCAACTTCCAGAACTAAGCACCAGCACTACAAATAACTGCAGTGGATGTGCAATCAGTATAATCTCAATTCCACTTCTCCACTGAAGTCAAACCACTTTTCGCCTTGAATAACTACTTCAAGTACTTCGTCTGTATTTCTTCCTTTTAGAAGACAATCCATAAGGCCCATTTGTAACTTACAGTGGAAGGTACCCACAGATCCTTGCTACTCTTGAGATAAAGCTTTCAAAGTGAAAGTTTTAAATACCTGATCACAGAGTTCAGGCCCAATTACTGCAGAATGCCCCTGTTAAGGATTGTGTTCTGTCTGACGAGGAAAATGGCAAACAAGATGACATAATTGAGGTTTGTTTACTTTCATGGTACTAGTAAAGCAATATACCTTTTGGCACCCAAACCTCAAAACATACCCACCAAGCTTCCACTCCAGAAAGAGTTTAACGAGTTTGGAATTTAGAAGAGTATTACAAGACTCACTCAAAACAAATACCTACTTTACAGTGGAATACCAAAAGACAGTGCTCCATCTATAATAAATTAAGAATATCAGGAAAATGTCTGGTACATGAATATTTTTGTGGGCAAATTTTTTAAGATATAAAGAACTTGGTAATTCAGCAAAATAAAAGGATAAGTTATTTTGCAAGGAATTTAGCAAAAAATAAACTGCAAAAGTTAATTTCACCACTCAAAGGGTAACTAATTATTGGGACAGGTTACTTGGCAACTTTCATGTATTTGGTACTTTTAGAACAACCATGAACAATACTCTAATGACAAATTACTATTCTAGACACAGTGATCATATTCCCAAAGCCAAGTTTCCACATCTCAATAACACAGTGCCCTCACAGGGACAGACTTTGCAAAGCCTTGTCAGAAGAATTAAATGTATAGTTTTTTCTTTCAACATTTCATTTGGTTTTAGTAGTTTGAATTATGTACTCCAAATCTGATTTCCTACCAAGACACACTCAGGGTGCTGGATGAAAAAAATACAACAAACCAAAGCCAACTCCATCACATTTGTTCCTAATCTACTAGCAATAGTTTAATAGCTCCTACAAGATCACACATAGGTCTCCCAATGTAATAGCACCTGTCTTGAAATCCTTTTAGAATAAATTCTCACATCATACCATCAAATAATACAATACTAACAGTGCCTCATAAGTTACATTTACCTACTGGGTATGATGAGCACAACAGAGATTAGAAGGTTCCAGAGTCAGAGGAGAATTAAAATCCAAATCCTAGCAAATCCAAAGTCATCACAACATAGTTATAAGTCCAGCAACTCATGCATTGATTAAGCTATCACTAGTCACAACAAAAGACACACACTTCAGGGAACAGTAGAAGTTACAGGGTTTAGTTTTGTTTTTATTTACAGACTTGGCTGTAAACTACTAAAAAAACACCTGTAATATTGATTGTTTGTGTACTATCCATTACTTTCTGAAGTTCTCAGAAAAAAAAAAAAAGATATTTTCACTCCTCCCGCAATCCCTGCAGTACAAACATTCACCTGAAAAGAAAGAAGCCAAAGAACACACAGCCTAGTCTAAAAGAGATATGTGGTTTTGCCAAGCAACACGGCTAAGCTTTGAAACAAACCATGTTGGTTCAACTGTTCAGTACGTCATCCTTGTAGAATAACGCCTAGCATTGCAAGCTACTTCACTGCAGGATTGATTAGAAGCAATATATTTTGTACCACAACAGAGGCACAACATCAATTTTGAAAGAACAGTAAGAATCATCTTCAGTAACTACTTGAGTGGTAAGAAGCAGTGCACAGAAAAACCTGTTGGAGCATTATTCCTTTTTTCTCACATTCTGCTACTATAACTATAATCTCTCCAAAACTGACCTGCAGCATATTCAGCTATTGCACTCCTTCAGCAACTTTATTTGCCTTAAGCTGCAGATCATAACAATTTCAAAAGTTTTACAAATTAGTTGTTAAACTTACCTGTATAAACAGTCCATATAGTCTGCCCCTTTGCTATACTCTTCCCAGTATCTATGATACATAACCAGTACTTGTTCTTCAGCTTCCAGAACTCTCTGTGAAGTAAGACACACACCCATCCCACTAAAATTAGTATGAAAATAGCATACATACATAGAAAGCTGTAACAGTATTATCATTTTGGAATAATAATCACAGACACAAAATTAAGACCACACTTAAGCTACCTCTGTAATGTATTATTTTCTACTTAACTTTAGAGCACTTGCTTGGTTCATACTCTCACATCCTACCAGCGGGGTAACTTGCAACTATTCCCTCACAGACCAATTTTAAATTCATGCAGCTACACGTACATTAGAGGAGCTGACTAACTATAAAATGCTTAAAATCAGTCTGCCTTACTGGTCAGACAAGCCCTTACACTTACCATGAATCCTGGAATAAAATAAAATGTAGATATGTTCAAACTTAAACACATCTTGAGTTCTGTAAACATAGGTCCAAATCTTCTGGAATTTAAGCAAATTATCATCTAAGAAGTTGCTGAATCATAGAATCATAGAATACTCTGGTTGGAAAAGACCTTTAAGATAACTGAGTTCAACCACACCCATCCTCAAAACTTATCTACCCATTTTTTAAACACCTCCAGGGATGGTGACACCACCCCCTCCCTAGGTAGCCTGTTCCAGTGCCTGACTACCCTTTAGGTAAAGAAATTCTTCCTAATATCCAGTCTGAACCTCCCCTGGATCAACTAATGGCCATTTCTTCTTGTCCTATCATCTGCCACTTGAGAGCAGAGATCAACACTTGCTCTACAGCCTCCTTTCAGGCAGCTGTAGACAGCAATGAGGTCTCCCCTCAGCCTCCTCTTCTCCAAGCTAAACAACCCCAGTTCCTCGTAGGACTTGTTCTCCAGCCCCTTCACCAGCGTTGTTGCCCTTCTCTGGATGCGCTCCAGCACCTCAATGTCCTTCTTATACTGAGGGGCCCAAAGTACCTGATGTAATGAATTTCTCAAAATGCATTCATACTTTAAAGGACTAAGTTCAACAAATTAAACTAATTAGTATGATTTGTGAAGGAGGATGAAACCCTAGGAATTAAACTATAAAAATCACATACTCTAGAGTGAATTAAACTCTGGCTCTCATAGCAAAGAAGTCTATGCAAAATTAATGTAAAACAGGAAAGCTAGTAGACAAAACAGAATTGAGAGTGCTTTCCTCTCCAAGATGAATTTGGCAAAGGTTTTCCAACGTTATTATAAAGACAAACAGTACACAGACAATTTAAAAAATGGATGTATGCTTTCTGCTACTTCACACAGCTTCTACTGTGCTGGTACCTGCCTGAGTATCCCACATTATGTTGCTCAGCTCACAAAATAAATGAGGCCAAACTGTTTTAGCTGAGTTTTCTGCCGATGAACCGATTTAGCCTATCTTGTCCAATACATAGGTACCTAAGCTCAAAAACCAACATCAAGCCATATACCAGTACTACCCAGCATTTGCAATTCCTCATTCCCTATACAGACACCAAAGACAGGTGGACATCTTATGTAAGTCTAACTTCTCTTTTTACTGAAATAAAAGTAGACACTTGTACTCTATATATTCAACACAATGAACCATGATTCTGTTGAAAATAGCTCTCAGCTGACAAGACAGGAGTTAATTCAGAGCTACATAGGTATACAAGTATTGTTATTTGTCATCATAATTAATCTGGAATTACTTCCTCCCTCCTAAGCATTTGTTATTTTATTTCCTACCAATTACAAAAGTTTTATTTAGCAGAGTATATACAGTCAGTTTCTAAGACACTGGAGTATATATTTCTAAGTTTTAACAGAAGACTAATGACAAACTGTAGAACACCTGGAAAAAGAAGATAATTCTAGAACTTGTTTGGTTAAAAGCATTCAACTGAAAAGAATAAACTTACTTTTCAAGCCAATGACTATTTTATATAAAGCATAATTGTTGGTTTAAAGAGCAAGTTCTTTTGTGTTGCATATACAGATATATATGTATCTGTCTACATTGTGTTCCATATATCAGATATATAGATATGTACATTCTGCCTCTGGAACTCTGTCATCTGTGACGTAGTCTCATAAAATCTGCATACCTTCACACATATAAAACAAAAACCCCATCCTGAAGTCAAAAAATGACAATATCGACAGGAACTGTTTGGATTACCTTGTGCAAATGGCGTACATGATTTTCCAAAAAAATTTTAGTCTCAGTATAAAGTCTCTCTCCAAGAGGTTCAGGATAAGCCACACACAAAGCATAAATGTCTCTGGGCTCAGAGTCAAGGTGAGTATCTACTTGAAGCATGAAAACTTATCAACAAAATTTAAGACAGAACCTTTTTCTCTCACACACACATTTTACATTTTTGTCTGTAGTCAAACACTAAAGATAAGATTGCTCATTTTCCGAAATTAGTTTAAGTCTGGATTTGTGAAGAATCCAAGTTTTCAGCATCAATAATAAATTTTAAGTAGTGGAAGGTGAAGCAATGTAAGAAGAGCTAAGATCCTGGAACTTCTGGTGGCCCCACATTGACATAGCTTCTACCACTGACGTAGCATCTATGAATAATCTATAATTATCTCTAACTGAAAAAGCAGCTTTCATCTAAAGTTGAAACTGAGACTCTTTTTGGATAATACAGAAGGACTAATTCGGTTATCACATGATTAGCTGCTAACAACAAAGGGGACATGACTTGTTTCTCTTTAGATCCACAACTACACTACCTGAATAATCAAAACTGACAGATCTCTGCTACAACAACTGACTTTGATGTTAAACAGGCTGTCCACCACGCAGCACAAGAAAATAAAGGCAGCTTATATGATGGCAGCAACTATCTCTGAACTTCTCTAGCCTTTGTGCCTTAGGCTTCAATCAGGAGTCCAGATGCCTCAACTGTTATTAACAAGTTTCTTAGTTGTAATAAACCTATTTAAAAACTAAAATAGTATCTGTAATCATTCATGAAAATGTGTATCTTGCAAAGTTGCCTCACCTTACTCTAGAGAAAAGTCAAATTTTCTTACAAGTGAAGAAAGCTGAATCTAGTATTTTTCCTTGAGATACAACACTCAATTTGCATACTTGCTGAAACTAAACTAACAGCTTGATCACAGAAGCACTTTCACAGCCAACCTCACATGTTTTCCTGTATAGATCAAATGATAAAAATCAACACAAAATTCTACTTGCTAGATATTAGCTTCCTCTGGATTTCTAAAAAAAAAAAAAAAAGAGCTATCATGAGTCTCAAAAACACATTACAGAGTAGCTTTGCTACATTCTTGCTCAATTCGTACTAGTTTATTCATCCATCCCTTTCAGCCCAGAATCCAAATTTAAGTGGAGTGTTCAAAATGTGACTCTCTTAACAAAAACCCCAACTTTTGAGGGGAGATGCATCATTACTCATCACTGGTATTTTGTTTCACAAACTTAAAGCACATTTTTTTCTGTGCCTCTGTCCCTTAAAAGATCAAGAAGAAGCCTTTATTGTTCAATAATTTATCTCTATTGGTGAAATCCATCTGTCTTTCCAGTTCAGCATATAGTTTTGCAGGGTGTGAATGGTCAAAGGAAGCTGAAGCCAAACCGCTGCTTAGAGGCCTTCATTCTGTGTTGAGAACAAGAACACCAAACGCCTCGTGCAATTTATCTGCTTCAGAAGCTATGTGAAGGGCATTACCCAGTAAGGGAAAAAATGAAGCAATTCCAAACTAAAGAGGAAAAAAAATTACTATCAACAAGGAAATATTGCAGCCAAGGCCATAAAAGCTCACGAATATTGTCCTCAGGGTTAAAAAAGCATTAAGACCACATATTAAAAGAAGGTTAGATCTTCTCTATAAGACCAAAGTAGAGCTTTTGGAAAATTTCTGTAATTGCCAGTCTTCCTCTGTAACAGAATCAAAAAATCACAGAGCACTTGAGGACTCACAGTCAGAAAGAATCATGATCATATGAACCATACTCTCCCTTCTGTTTGGGCTGGTTCTTCTGTTAAAGGTAAATGTTTATAAATTTCTGGTTCACCACAGCCTCCTTGTAAAATAAGAGATTAGAGGAGTGTGAACAAACATGCAGAAAAATCGAAGACAGTAGGTGGCCATGTTGCATACTTCTAAAATAATTCTGTTTGCAGTACAGCTGCCTTCCTAGCTGGGTCCTGTTCATCCTATTTATTTGGTTGGTGAAAAATCCAATACAAAACCAGTAAGATTCCGATGCTCTACCCCTTCAAAAAACTTGTACTGCTAAAGGGTAGTTATCAAGGTACACATGAACTTCCACTCTCTAATCAAGTCTGATCAGCCTCTTAAAGAGCCCTCCCTAGCCTACCACACAGTTACAAGCAAAGTCTTGAAAGTTATACAAAGCAGTCATAATAACCAAATTCTTGTAAATAATATCTCAAATAAGGAGACATTCCTGTCACTCTTTTACCAGACAATGGAACAACTCCAGAAACATTTCTTTCTGTAGAGAACTTTAAAGGAAATCTGAAGGTCAAAGGTGGCTCAAGATGACTCACAGTTTAAATAAAGTGACATACGGTCTTTCAAGTGATGTTTTCCAGAATGTTATAACACTTACAGGGCTATGGTTCCCAACTCTTAGTCATTCTAGCATTTCAAGTTTGAGATATAAGCTATATCTAAAGACATACTATGTTTAACAATAAAATTACCGTTAGAGTTATAAAGAACACACCATATTCAAGGCAAAAAAAGTTCAGGGGAAGTAGTGAGGCAAAAATTTATTCTAGACGTGGAGTATGCACAGCACAAGCCTTCCACCCCAAAATATTGTTAGTCTGCATAGCCCATTTAATCTCAAGCTGTCTCATGCAGCAAAACAGAAAGCAAACACTTCCTAGAATACACTGCTGCAGACTGAAATCATGATTCTCTGCTGTATCTTATCCTTTGTTTCCACATCATTGTTTCAACTACAGAGAGACTATAAAGATCAAATGGTACTATAATCAAATAACCTGTATGAATTTCATTAACACACAGTTCAAATCATTTGCCAACTTTTTATCGTACTTATGAAGCAGCGAGAAAAACAGAGGTAATACAACATTTCCTGTAGGTGTTTAGAATACTCCCAACTGAATTTAACAAAGAACATGATGATGTCTTTTTAAATGCTACATCTTTCTAAAATACAACACTAAGACCTTCTTTTTCTTTACATATTTAAAATCTGGAAAAAGCTTTCAAACTAGCTTTATAGAACTACCAGTTTCACAAAGCTGTCGAATACTCAGCAGTCTGTGTTAAAACAGAGAGAGCCTGGTTAAAGGTAGCAGAAGTACTAAACAATCAACACTTAAGCTGGAAGTTACAAGTCACACAAGCTCCTAAAGCCATTCAGCCATAGCAGATAAGCTATTGCCTGTGCCAAATTAGGCATGAAGAGTGCCACTTTCCAAGGAACATAATTAAGAGATGATAGTAAGTAAGGTCTTAAGAATTACATGCCAAATTGCCATTCCAAGACTGCTTCCCGAGATTGCTATTCATAAGCATTCCCTTTCTGATGTTCAATCAACTGGAGTAAATCCCAAAAGAGGATCAACAACAGACTTGTGTACAAGGCCTCCACATAAGAAGTTTTAAGTGAAACAGTGTGACAAGAGGAATTAATCCAACATCTCTTTCAATTGTTGTTTCAGATTTAAATCTATTTTAGGTGCCCTTGTTTAAATGCTTAGAACTTTAAGCTACATAGGTTAGCCACCAGATGAAGACTGAAATACACACTTTTCAAAAACTGCTTAGAAAGAAAGACTATAGCACAATAATTAAAAGTCTGTAAATTTTGGAGTTATTTGATCCAGTCAAAGTGAGGAGTCACACCTTCGTTATACTAATTATAAAGTTTTAAAATGAAAGAGCTCCTTAAAGATTAATATACCACAGAACAAGGCTCCGCAAGGACTACAAGTAACTAAATTTTTCTTTTATGTATTTATACATGTGCACACGGGAAAGCAATTCTGAGAAATGGTAACACATTCAAAAAGAGAAGAGAGTTTTAGAGTCTATCTCCTGCACACAAAATAAGCTAATGTTGTAAAAATCTATGTAGAAGAACCTTCTCAAATAGCCTCTTTTATCACCCAGAAAAGTGAACAAATCAATAAAAAGTCTAAACCATCTGTCCCCTTGTAATTAAACGAAACTCAGTCAAATTGCTGTTGAACAGCTGCAAAGCCTCCTATAATTCTCTAATTACACTGTAAGGGCTAATGGATGTATAGACACAGGGCACAGCTTAAATAGTTACACTTCTTTTAAAATACATTCACTGAAACTTACAACTTGTAAAATATGACAAGTCCATTTTACATGCAAAATGCACACCTTTCACTACAACAATATACACACAGCCATGAATTGAACAGCGAGACTGTATGATCACAGCTTGGAAGAGTAATTATTTTTAAACACAGCTTAACTGTCAGGAGTAGAGAGGCAAAAATAGTGGAGGGAAAGGAAGAAGGCTTTTTCATAAACTCTCACTATAGAAATGTCTAATATAGAAGTCATCAGCACACTTAGAAGTGCAAAGACGAAGAGCTCTTTAAACAGAACAAGTCACCACCCGTGTACCCTCAGATTTCAAGACGAGCATTCTCTGTCTCAGCTGTTTCCCCTGCTACATGCACACTTAAGCATACAAGAAAAACTCATTACCAGAATACAGGAAATTGTACGCACGTACTTCGCGAGCAGCTGTAGCATAAGCCAAGTATTAGAGCTAGTAAACAAGAGAAAACTTAGATGGGTTTACTTTTTATTCCCATGGTGATTTTCACATAGAATGCTTCAAAAATGTGCAGAATTTCCAATCCCTTTCAACATATCCACTGACCTACAGGTTTAATAACAGATACAACCTTACAACGAGCTTCTGACCACGACCACTGTAACTCTTACAACATAAAACAGGCCTACGCCGTGCTAGACATATGATACAAACATATTCAGTCTGATTTTTCACTTAAAGGATACGAGAAGCGATCATTCCACGTTGCTCTTTCAACATAATCCAACATAACAACAGCTTTAATTGTTGTTAGAAGTTTGTTCCATGTTTCATCAAAGTCAACTACTCGTGGTTTCAAGGACATTGTGGGGCTTTAGTGTTTATCTGTAGAAGAATTAAACATGTCAGACAACATTGCACAACCATTTTAAAAAATTGAATTTTTCAATTTAAACTGTTGCACCACTATGGTACAGCAACCCAAAAAACACCCTCCCCACCTTCCAAAATAAAGCTCAGAAGTCCTTATTTTTAAGTGTAATGAAATGGAGCATTCATGTTGCATGAACAGCCTATAACATAACGCAAACCTATCTCACAACACCATGACTCATGAAGTTCATCACCTTACCAAGCTGCCCACTTAACAGAGTCATAAAAAAAAGCAACTTTCTTGTGATTTTTTTTTAATACAGAGACTGTTTCAGCTGCCTCTGAAACAATTCTGGGCAGGAACACACTGAACATATTACCAGGGTATCTGAAATTACTACTGTCAGCCTATACTGACCTCAGGCTTTCATGAGACATTTTTGGTGTTATATTTAAAAAGCCACAAAACTCAAAAGCTTTGATCAGGATGACAAAAAGAAAACCAATTTAAACACACAGCATTACGCAGAGCTTATGCAGCTTTTTGTACTGTGCAACAGGACAAACTGAACTCTTTCAACTCATGGCTCGAACATACAAAATTAACACAGCTTCTGTATCAAAAATACCAGAACACACTTATTGAAAGAAAAACATTAAATTACTGAAACAAAACTAGGAAAAAGGCAAATTAAAAAAGAGACTTAACTGTGAAAGTCTCTTTGTTACTGTTTGTCTCTGTCCTACGCACTTAATCTAGAAAGGACCCGATGTGTGACATTCCATGCACAAAGCAAGTCTAGTTCCTGCTCAGAAACACAACATTATAATACTAAAACAAAAAGCGGAAAGAATAATTCTATTTACATTTTAAATAGATGGACAAGTGACTCAGTTTATCTTCCCTAACTTTCAGGGTCAGAAGGGAAAAAAAAGAAAGCTGGTGACAGACTTTTAGCATCACACTTTTACAGAGGGAAATAATCAAATATCATGCTAAAACACTATTTAGCAATCAGATTTCCACCTTAACTGCTACCGGCTCTTAAATGTTTCTCAGGCAGATCAGTTCTCTCAAACTGCAGAACATTTTCTTCTCAGTTTAAGAAAATAAAAGTGAAATGCAACTTCTACACTATATGCATGCAAAACGCCATCCTGACTAACTAACCAAACTCCTTAACTGCTGTGAACTCAGGAACCGCAGAGGGTCGTCTTCCTCTACTTGCATCTGAACAGTTTCCGTTTAAAATTTAATCAGTGTATTACTCAATCCACACTTGATTTGATTTCAACTGAGTGGCAACTAAGTAATATCAAGGAAGTGATATTATCCTAGGTTTTATTAATAGGAAATGTTTTTAAGGAGAGCTTAAAATATTTTCAGTTCAACAGAAATGTTTAAGTTGTTACATTTGCAACACGATTATTACCGCTTATGAGAATTAAAAAAAAATCTTCAATTCATGTACATCAGTAGCAGCTTACTACACAGAAAAATTAGTGAGAACTGGCAAAATAAATAGATATCAATTAAAGGAACTAAGTTGAAAAACACAAACTGATGTGTATTTCAAAGAAAGGCGAACCTCAGTAAAGGTTCAAAACAGCAGAGCTCACTTGCAGGAAGAGGAAGAAAAGAAAAAAGAGTACTAGCCTTCTAAAAGCTCCAATATTATTCTTCTTCTGGAAAACAAAAATGTTTTCAGCTAGCTCCATGAAAAAATAATCACAGTCCACAAAAAAAAATTAAGAATCTCAAGAAATTCTTGTGGCAACTAAGTTATACTTTGTTGAATGTTGTGTTATAGGTTGCTCTCTCTGAAACACATTTGGTACCTCCAAAGTAAGAGAACCGTTCTTTCACAGATAAGCAAAAATGAAGGTAAGAGAAAAAAAAAGGTGAAGAAAGCCATCCCCACAACACATAACACAGAATCTCTAACACTGTGTTTAGCATCACTAAAGCCTAACAATACGTAAAGTTCCACGCATCCACATAATCATGAAGGTATTCTGGAGTTAAAAGTTTAAGACAGAGCTGGCTGATATTTGGCATGCTCTTACAATTTTCACATCAATGTGAATTTAAACTTTGTTTCTAGACACATTAACAAATGCAGTATAACTTTTCCTGCAAGACACAGGGATCTGGGGGTCTGGTGTGCTTCAGAGTCTGCAGTGGGCAAGCTTGTCAGACGGGAGTATTAAATCTTGAACTGATGCAAGGAACCTCCTCAATAAAAACTAAAGCAGAGCAGAATACCTGATCTATGGTTTGTGCTGTTCTGGGGGTGGCAAACCATTCCTGTCTGACAAGCCCTAAGATACACAGATATTGGTGACACATGTTTACACACGAGGATAACGAAATGATGTTGCTTCCATCATCTTGTTCTTTCCAACACACCCCTGTCACACTAAATATATTTACTTACACAGACAAACACAGGATTTTGGCCAACGTCAAACTATTTCCCCAATTTACACCCCCATTTAAGCGTCTCCAGAACGCCACAGGCGGGTGAGAGGCAGAGGCGGGGGCACCCCGCCCCTCAGCCCGGCGGGACAGTTCCGCTGCGGCGTCGGCGGGGAGTGCTCGGCCCTACCCTGCCCGAGAGGCGGCACCACGGCCTCCCCACCGAGCAGCTCCGGGGCAGGACCCGCCGCGCGGGGCGCCGCTCCGCTACCGCCGAGAGACGGCGGCCGGGTCAGGACCCGCGGGAGCAGGGGGCGCCCGCCGAGGGACGGGGCCCAGGGTGCTCCCGCACAGGTGGGGCCTCGCCCGGCCCGGCCGCCGCAGGGACGGCGCCTGCCGCGTCCTCTCGAGTGCGGGGCTGCGCCCCGGAGCCCGCGGCGCTGCCAGGCGAGAGGGTTACCTGGCGGCAAGGGGCCCGAGTCAGCGACGCCCGCCCAGCCCGCGGCTTCCCTCGCTCCCTGCCCCACAGCCGCGGTCCCTGCCCCGTTCCGTCCTCACGGCGCGGCCATTACCCAGGCCGTTCGTGCCCCGCCCCTACGCTGGCGCAGCCACCGCCGGGGCCGGGGGGAGCCTCCCCGCTCCGCGCCACCCCTGGCGCTGCTGCCGCGCCGCCGCCTCGCCCGCCGCCCCCGAGCTCTCCCCGTCGGCCACAGAAAGGGCGGGGGAGGGCGCCGAGTCCCTGCGTGCCGTCGCTACCCAGCGCCGCACCCCCCGCCGGAGGAGAGGCCGTTGGTACAGTCCACGCTACGGCAAGCGCGAGCGGCCGCGATTCCCCGGCTTGGGGCCGCACGGCGCATGTCCCGTCGGGGCCCCGCGCACGCGTTGCTCCGCCATTGGCGGCCGCTCCACCCCTCTCCGCCCCCCTCGGCGCGCGGGCGACGCCTCCTGCTGGGGGCGGCGGCGCTGGTCATGAAACGGAGTTGGGGAGGGTGGGAGCGTGTCCCGGGTATGGGAACGAAGCTGGTGAAGGGGCTGGAGAGCAGACTTTTGAGAAGTGGCTGAGGGAACTGGAGTTGTTCAGCCTGGAAAAAGGAGTCTGAGGGGAGATCTTATTGCTCTTTACGACGGCCTGAAAGGAGGCTGTAGCGGGGTTGGTCTCTTCTTCCAGAGCAGGTGCTGGGATGTGAGGAAATGTCCCCAAGTTGTGCTAGGGGAAGTTCAGATTAAATATCAGGAAAAATTTCACTGAAAGGGTTATCAGGCACCGGAGCTGCCCAGGGAGGCGGCTGAGTCACCATCCCTGAAGGTGGCTGAAAGATGGGTAGATGAAGTGCTTCGGGGTATGGTTTACTAGTGCACAGGTACGGTAGGAATCGCTGATCTCAAAGGTCTTTTCCGACCAAACGATGCTATGATACTGTTAGGCTGCCCCTCTGACCCCCTGTGCAGGTCCAGCCCCTGGGCGTGGCGGATCCTAGTGCTCAGAGCAGCGTTTAAGGAGATCCTTATTTCCCAAGAGGTGGAGAGGTCTCTGTTCCACCATCTGGCCGGGGCTCCCAGCAGGGATGTCTGGTCAGGAATAAACTGCTTTCAGCGGCTGCTCAAGTGAACAGGGCCCCAATGCTGTGCCAGGGCAGTAACTCCCTGGCCGGGGCCGCCATCAGCTTTGCTGGCTCCTTGGAGGAAACCAGTAACAATTTTTTTTAAAGTTCAAAATAACACAGTAAAATCACTGTAGAGACCAAGTAGTTTAAAACCTTCGCGTGCTCCCAGTGCCCATACAGTCCATGTCAGAGCTGTCTGGTGCCTGACGGCACAGAGACCTGTGGGTCTTGCAGTAACTCAGGGCTGAACAGCAGTGACCCTACTGCTCGGAGAGCCCCACAGCTCCCTTTTCTCACTGCTGACTTTACAGCACTAAAGTCTGCTTCCTTCCCTTTTACAGGAAAATGTGAGCCTCTTTCATGAGGTTTGTCCCAGAGATGTGTATGAGGTCCAACACAAAAAAAAACCTGAGACTAACCCAATAGTTTGGGAACCAAGAGTGGAAGGAGAGAGACAAAGAGATGGTTATAGAACATGTTCTAACCTGTCACAGTGAGACAAGGCTAAACTCGATTGCTTCACTCGGTACGAGTGGACATCTGTTCAAATACAAATGTTTCCTTAACCTTGGTTAGAAAATGCTGATGTGCACCAGCCTGCAATGCTTTTGTCAGTGAAGCAGTTTTTAGCTAATTAATAACATCACTGTGCTTGAGAATCCACCCTATTTTGCCAAACCTGGCTCCCTGCAATTTCTGCCTTTTCCCCAAGATCAAGTTGGTACTCAAAGGAACTCATTTTTTTGTCTGCAGAAGATGTGAAAGGAAAAAATGGACATCCTTAACAGCCTTTAGAAAATGATCTATGGAATTGCTTTAAACCTTGGCAGCATTGTATACAGCTGCATGTCAACTCAGAAGGGAACTATTTATCGGGCAATCATAGTTGATTTTCTTAATTTGTTAAATTAAAAGTTACAGGCACGGCCTTGGGGTCTTTTTTTGTGTTGGACCTTGTATGTTTTAAAGCTGTCACCAGTTTTCATTGAAGAATGACAGGAAAGAGAGCATTTTTATTGGGACTGACGAAAAAAGAGAGAAGTCCTGATGTGAAATCTGTCAGAAAATGTGTAGAACATAAAAATTAGGTGTAAAAGTGTAACTTTTATCAGTTTACCATGGCTCTACAAGCTGTTTGGCAGAGGGATACCTGTTGTTATTCCCAAGAGTAGGGGAAAGACCTCTGATTCCAGAAACCTATTTGTCTTCCCCCTCTCCAAATAAACTATGGGTTTGTTTAACCTGCAACACTATGGCAACTCATCCTTGAATTTTCATGTGGCAGTTTCTTGCACCTTCCCTCTGGAAATCCTTTTTTTCATATTCTAGTATTCCTGAACCATTCTTACATATTCAAGCAACTTAAAGTACTTTCTTTTTAGTAAATGCATCTCTTCTGTGTGAAAAGATTGCTCTTAAGAGATCTTTTAACAGACAATGAGTAGATTACAAAGAAATAAATAGTATCTCCTTGGGTTTTTCAATAGCCACCTTACTATTTTTCCCTTAAGTGCAGGTATACCTGCACATTGTATCATACAAAATACTTCCAAGTATGTGGCTTTTATTTCCTTTGTAAAAGGTATCCATGTTCAGAAAATCTTAAAAGTAGCCCATTATAAATTTAGCTATTTCGAGTGGTTGTTCTTTTCTCTTAGGAAGTTCAGGTATGTGGGGGATAGGAGGACAATATGAAAATTAACTGTTACTCAGAAAAAAATACCAAACTCACTATAGTACTCACTAGTACTTGCTGTGCCTAACACCCTTATAATTCTAATTTCTTGTTTCTGTTGTTTGGAGTATGTTGCCTGCTTTGTTTGATTTCATCCCACGTGTTTGTTTAATTATAGAAATGCCATACAGCTGCTCCTATTAGGCAAGAGAGTTTTCATACTTATATTGTCCTTTGCATGCTATTCAAGTACTCCTTTTTCCCCCCTTCCAACTGAAAATAACAACACTGGAAATACATACCTGGTACAGTGAGATTGTGTTCTGAAAAGTGACTCAAAATTATTTTCAAGTTCTCCTTGTAACTTCCAAAACAAACTTCTTCAGGCCTGGATGACAACCTGAGATGCATTTCTACACATGCATGTATAAAACCACAGACCTCAAATTCTTAAACATTATTTTTTCCTGGATTGTGGAAAAATTTTGCTTAGGATGCTTTTTCTTTTTTTATTAAAAGTTGAGTCCACTTCCTCAGAAGCAAGCTTATATATGTCTTGAATAAAGAAGTACTTTATCAGAAAATCATAAGATTGCTAACTCTGTAGTCTACATTGAACAGAATGTTATCATAGTGCAAATATCTGTATCTTTGTAAAACCGTAGGTGTTAGGATCACATAATTATGCTACTCTAAATATCTTAATTATGTCTATATTCAAAAAGCATCACATCTAATTGACCTTAAATTTAAAAAAAAATATAGTATTTCCAGCTCTTAGTTTGGCAGTGGTCTGCACATGGACAGCTGAAAAAAAAAAAAAGTCCAAACTTACGTAATAATCAGTCAACTACATCAGCAGGTAGTCCAGCCAGTCAACTGTTAATGTTCACGGATCAAGTTTGAAAATCATGTAGTATGGATGTCAAGTCCTCAGCACCAACTGTTCTTTTTTTACAGATGTGTTGCATCACATTTGTAAGTGTAGATACAGCCAAAGAGCATCAACATTGTGGACATTTTTCAGGACACTTGCCTTCAAGTAGTGAGCAACAGTCTAGTGGCTTTTTTTTTTTTAAGATGCAGTAAGGAGATCCTACAATAGGCTCATTCTGTAGCTACAAAATAGGTTTCTAGATCTGAGATGATCATTTGAGATCCCCCTTTTATATTGAGAGAAACAGGTAAGTTATTTACCTCATTTTAGATTTCTAAATTAGGATGGGATAAATAGCAACCAAGGCTCCAAAGGAAACCTAGTGAGACTGGTCCAGATAAACTGCATATTAAAGGTCTTGTTTTAAAACATGTATAACATCAACCTTAAATAAGACAACAGATAGCTGCTGTGAATGTATTTCTTAATACTGCCAAGACATGAGCCTCCCCAGTACCTGCTGCTAAATATAGCTGATATAACTTTGTTCCTGTCAAAGTGGAGCAGAATCTTATGTTTCAACTTTGAAAATATGGATTTAAAATGGAAAAAAAACTTTGGGGGCAGGTTTTGTGGAAATGTCTGAGGGACGTGGAAAAATTAACCAGGGCAAATGGAATTTCAGGGATACAGCTACTTCTATAGTATTTGACTGGAAAATGAAAAGGATGGTAACATGAAAGGTGTTACATAAAAACTGTACATGTTAAGAAGGTTCTCCAGAAATGTCTCTGCAGCAATATTTTTTGTTTTATTAAAGCTGAAAAAAAAATAAATTATCCATTTGGAGTATACAGAATCAGTATCTACAGACATTGCTTTCTGGAAAACAGACATTTATTTTGGGAAGCTCTCCACTGTTCTAATCACACAAAACTCATAAAAAAGGAATTCCTTTTCTTGTTTTCAAATCAAGCTCTTGCTCATTTAATTTCAAGTGCTTAAAACTTTTTCATTAAGCCTTAATAGCTTTCTCTGGGTTTTTTTTAGTTAGTTTTATTAACTTTTTCTAGACATTTTAAACACCACCTCAACTTCCTCTATTTTCAACCTAAACCCCTTTCTTTTTCTATTTTGGTGGCTCAGCTCTCTGCTGCCGGAACAGGGGTTGTAACTTAGAACTTTTGAGTGCTTGTTCTTTTCTGCAAGTGTTACATTGTATCTGTGGCGCTTTCTTCTTTTTGTAGTACTGAAGGCTCTTTTCTAGTGCTAGCATTAGCAACAAGTTGTAAAATTAAAATCTTAGAAATCCACATATATGCCGGCACAATTAAATTATGTTCTTTAATCATGTTGTGTGAATGTATTAATTCCACAAGATCATATTAGATATCAGCTGGAGCTCAAATTGACCACTTCTGTTAAGGATAATATGAAGAGTTTTTATAAATATATCAATGGTAGAAAGAAGGGCAGCAGCGACCTCCACTCCTTGTTGGATGTGGAGGGAAATATAGTAACCAAAGATGCAGAGAAGGCTGAGGTTTTAATGCCTTCTTTGCCTCAGTTTTCAACAGTAAGGACGTCTGTTCGCTTGACAGTTGGTCCTCTGAAGTGGTTGATGGGGCAGGGTGAAATATGGCCCTCCTGCCATCCATGAGGAGGAAGTTAGAGATCTGCTGAGCCACTTGGACCCTCATAAGCCTATGGGGCCGGATGGGATCCATCCTAGGGTGATGAGAGAGCTGGCGAATGAGCTTGCTAAGCCACTCTACATCATCTTTCAACAGTCCCGGCTCACCGGAGAGGTCCCAGAAGACTGGAAGTTGGCCAATGTGACGCCCATGCACAAGAAGGGCCGTAAGGATGATCCAGGTAATTACAGACCTGTCAGCCTGACCTCAGTCCCAGGTAAAATTATGGAGCAGATAATCCTGGGTGCAATCATGCGGCACCTGCAGAATGGCCAAGAGATCAGGCCCAGCCAGCACGGGTTTAGGAGGGGTAGGTCCTGCCTGACCAACCTGATCTCCTTTTATGACCATGTGACTCGCTTGGTGGATGAGAGGAAGGCTGTGGATGTGGTATACCTGGACTTTAGCAAGGCCTTTGACACTTGTCTCCCACAGTAGACTCCTAGAGAAGCTGGCAGCCCATGGCTTAGATGGGAGCACTCTGTGCTGGGTTAGGAATTGGCTGGATGGCCGAGCCCAGAGAGTGGTGGTGAATGGTGTCTCATCCAGTTGGCGTCCGGTCACCAGTGGTGTCCCCCAGGGATCGGTATTGGGTCCCGTCCTGTTTAATATCTTTATTGATGATCTGGATGAGGGGATTGAGTCCATCATGAGCAAATTTGCAGATGATACCAAACTGGGAGGAAGGGTTGATCGGTTAGAGGTTAGGATGGCCCTACAGAGGGACCTGGACAGACTGGAGAGATGGGCCGATTTTAATGGGATGATTCTTAATAAGTCCAAATGTCGGGTACTTCATTTTGGACACAACAATCCCATGCAGAGCTATAGACTGGGGACAGAGTGGCTGGAGAGTAGTCAGGCAGAAAAGGACCTGGGAGTGCTGGTTGACAGGAAGCTCAACATGAGCCAGCAGTGTACCCAGGTGGCCAAGAAAGCCGATGGCATTCTGGCCTGCATCAAGAATAGTGTGGTGAGCAGGACCAGAGAAGTTATCGTCCCCCTGTACTCGGCACTGGTCAGGCTTCACCTTGAATACTGTGTACAGTTCTGGGCCCCCCAGTTTGGGAAAGATGTCGGGATGCTGGAGTGTGTCCAGAGGAGGGCAACGAAGATGGTGAAGGGGCTGGAGCACAAGCCCTAGGAGGAGCGACTGAGAGAGTTGGGGCTGTTTAGTCTGAAGAAGAGGAGGCTCAGGGGAGACCTTATTGCTCTCTACAACTACCTAAAAAGGAGTTTGTAGTCGGGCAGGGGTTGGTCTCTTCTCTCAGGTGACCAGTGACAGAACTAGAGGGCATGGACTCAAGCTTCATCAGGGAAAGTTTAGACTTGATGTTAGGAAAAACTTCTTCACTGAAAGGGTGATTGGCCATTGGAATGGGCTGCCCAGGGAGGTGGTGGAGTCGCAGACCCTGGAGGCGTTTAAGGGGAGATTGGATGAGGCACTGAGTGCCATGGTTTAGATTGATGGTATTGGTGTTAGTGTTGGGTTATAGGTTGGACTTGATGATCTCAGAGGTCCTTTCCAACCTTGTGATACTGTGATACTGTGATCACAAATTAGATGGCGATTAGTGAAAAGCATCCTTACCTACACACTACTCAAATTGTCTTAGTCCCAAAACTTCATAAAATCTGGATACCCTTTTTATCATGTGTCGTTGTCAAGACTGGCCAGAAAATTACCACCTGAAAATACATAGTGGGGCATTGCAGGAGTCTGAGATGAGCAAGCTGTGAGCTCCACTACATGTACTGCTAAACTCATCCTATCGCTCCCACATATCCAAAAGAAGAGAGCGGTTCTCCTACAGTCCATTAAGAGATAATTAGAATGTATCTGCACAAAACAAGATGAAAACTTGTGCATATGCACCAGTCCTTTACATGAGTGGATACATGTTTTATGCATGAGAGATTAATCCAGCGTCAGCTTTGCAGTGGGGCTGCTCCTGCTTGCTGAAGCCCAGATGTTGCTCAAGTGAATGAAACCTGCTGGGCAGACATGCCCAAGAATACCAGCTAAGGAAGTTGCCATTTGGCAAAGCTTAATCAGTTAACAGAGTGTTCAGCAACCTTAGCATTTCTTGATGACAGCAAATGTCCAGACCTACTTTAAATCCTGCTTGACCTGGGCTCGGTGTTACGTTTTGGCAGCTGTACCTGCTGGAGTCACAGATGACTGACACAGATAACTTTGGAGGTTTTCATGGGATGGTGCTATGGAGAAGTCAACTTCTCAGTAAACTCTTATCAATTAGCAATTATTGATGACAGTAGTGAGCTATATAGGTTAATTTGTAGTATGTGCATATGCCTTCTTAAAACTTTGCCACACAATGTATACAAATGTAGGGTTTCTATGAATACATCTATCAAGCCTGTTCATCGTTCTAAACAGTATTTCAATATTTCCTGAAATTCCCATTGTTTATATGCATTTGTTTCCTCCTATCTGATACTTCTGTTTCTCTGTCAGTTTTTATTAACTCATTTTCTCTTGTATAATAAACTGTTTCGGCAAGCGTTGTCTGTTTTGCTTATGTTTATGCTACATCTAACCCTGTATTATTCTGGTCCAAAGCTAGGAATCCCACAGGCCTATGAGAACACAAACACTACATGAAATGTGCCATTATATGACCTACTGCTTTATTTAGAAGCCGTTTTACAGACTGCAGTCTGAACTGACAGTAAATAGCCTACAACCCTCACCGCCACCATTGCATCTGCAGATGCCTTGCATGCTACTATCTGCCCTTTTTGCCTTCTAATTCAAATCACATTTTTACAATAACAGATCCTGTAGCCCTTTTGATGTAGAAATAAAAGAATATTTGCTAAATTCTGAGCAAGTTCCCTGTCTCTCCTTCCCTTGCAACCACAATCTTTGGTTTATACACAAGGTTTATGCTGGATTATTCATGTGATATTAAATTTTCACTAAATGAATTTCCCATTTTGCATTATTGGCAACCATAATAATATCAAAATAATTGTATTTTTTTTTACTCAAAACAAGCTAAATGAAAGCAGGAATGAACCTTTATTTTGTTATAGCTGTTTTTAATCTAGACTTTTATTATGGCTGTTTGCCATAATGTGGTGGTGTACAAAATATGAGTGTAAGCTGAGCATACCTTCTGTGAATATAAAAACCCCACAGTAATAAAGTATTCTTATTGTATCTTTCATTTACTTTAAATTTATGAAGAATTTAAAATGTGTGATTGTTTTTTTTTGCTTAAACCCCTTTAATTCCTGACAAGACATGGACGCTCACCTGTGGTCGTGCCCACTAGATGGCAGTGGTGTTTAAACTTGCACAACCTACACTAGGACTAACAAAATCTACATCATTTTGTTCATGAAATCGGAAAATAAACGGGAGTTGAGCTCTTCCAAACATCATTTATTAGTTAGCCATCAGCTGCTGAGTTCAGCTCCCAGATTTGTTCTGTCCATGGCCAGGACCCAGGATTGCTTGAAAAAAATCACAAAGGTAATTTTCCCCTTCATTATTAAAAATGGGTACCAACTTCTTTAAATGTCATTGTACCTAAGCAGTTACATTATTTTTGTGTATGGGCAACCCTATATAATTTTCATTTCCTAACTCTTTGCAAAAAAAAAATTCTAAAAAAATTGTTCAGTAACATTGTTGACGAGTAAAATTGCATAATTGCAACTTCTATTTAAAGATCATTGAGTTGTAAAACTTTTATAATAGAGCAGCTCTGAACTTAAAATATTCTACTTTGAGGACTTTTCAATTGGAAAACAGCTTTATATGTGAGGTATCCAAACTGTAAAAGCTTTTGGACCTTTCCTTTGTTCCATTACAAGGCTGTATCTCCTTCCTCTTCATGAAGGCCATCAAATGAAGACCATCAAACACAGACAGCTCAGGTACTTACTTGGTATAGACTGGGTGGAATTAGATATAATCAGTAACTAACAATCAAGTAATCTGGTACTTAGGAGGTTTCGGCATTCCTATTTATCATGTTGCTAATCTAAGCAAACTTGGGGAAAAGAGCTTCTAATGAAGGTCTTATGTGATTTTTTTTTTTTTTTGACTTGCTGAAAATGGAGAAGTCCCAGCTGGATCATTACCTGGCTGCATTGGGATTAATAATTGGGATTTTGCTTTCAGGGTTTTAACTTGACTATTAAGGTGCACCTGAAGCTTAGTATAGTAAATAAGTTATTGATGGTAGTTTTCATGCTTTAACTTTTATGAATAAAATCTCAAAGACATTATGCATTACAAAAGTGCAGTAACAAAGCTGAATTCACAGAATTGCTAAAACATTATTTATGTTCTCTGTCAGCTACATTAGGAAGAGAGAAGAGCCACGGGAGGGCACTGTATGAAATAGAAGGAAAATCAGCAAGTTCCAGAGTAGTAATTTAACTCTACCCATTTATGATTAAGGAACACATTTGTTTATGCTAACAGCAGTGAACCAAACAAAACACTGCAACCAGGCCAATAGTATTCTAAACTCTTCGCCTTCCCCTTTAATTCAGAAATTGTGTAATTGCCTTTAAATAATTATACAACCCTCTTTTTTAGCAATATGACCGCTTTTTATAAAAGATGCATAGATCATGCACGCCATGTAGTAAAATCATATCAAAAATCTTATTAAAATTATCCTCACAAGGAGACGCTTGTAACACAATGAAAAAGAATTGCTCAACAGATGCTGTGAGAGTAAGAACTCTGTTACATTTTGTTTGCTACACACAATGTTTTGGAGGAAAGTCTAGTGTAAATCTTGAGTGGTATAAAAATATAAAACCCAACATACTGTTGTTTGACATTTGTATGTGAGGTATATATAAATACACATAGATCGAAGAAAAGCATTTGAACTCAGTGATTGCACAATGCTTAGTGACGATGAATCTTAGACATCTTGGCTTTGATACAAGGTTGAATTTGCAGAGCTGTTATTTCCAGAAAAGAGAAAAGGAAAATAAGAACAAGTAATATCCACTTCATGAAAATATGATAAAGAGGAAACTTCTAGTGCCCATTTCTATCACATCATTTTCCAAATTAAACTGGACATCGTTCCACTGACAGCTTCCTCAGAGGTTTTTTGAGAAATTATTTTATAAATATCCATATTTGTCTCTCAAATAATTCAGTAAACCACATTTTTCATACTTAATGGAGGTTGAAACCTCCTGAAATGTGCAAAAGTAGCAGATAAATAGAGTGAGGAAAAATAATTTATAAATAATATAGCTGGCAAAATAGCATCATCAAGGACATAGATCAGTTGAACCAGCAGTTGATTAAAGAGATTTCCTCTTCAGGAAAAATATGTTGCTTTAGCCATTTATGTGTGTCACTGGTAGATTTGGTTCCCTGCTGTTAGCATAAACTTTGAACTCTTGACATGGAAGAAATATAAAAGCTCTGTCACATAAACTGCACTGTGAATAGCTTGGTAATCTTCTATTATACCAAATACTATTTCATTTAATTATTTTTCACTTGTATCTCTTCCTTGTCTTTACAGCTCCCAGACACCTCTACTTGGTGATTAGTGAGCTCCACTTATTCAGTTGCTTTTTCTTTTTAAGTTTTTATTCTTCATTCTTGCTGTTTACTATCAATTACAACCATCTACTGTCAACAAAATAATCTGCTCCACCATTGAAAACAACCCTCAAGGTGCTAGAAAGTCTAGTCTACAGCCAGACTGTTCACCAAATGCAAATTCTTCTTAGTATGTTTTTCATATTTTCATTGCATATTTTTGAATGAATAGGAGATTTTTACATGAATTTGTTTTTACTGCATTTTCTGCATAGCTGATGTCATTCACCACAGCATGAGGTAGTATCTCAATGTCTGTTAGTGCCTGCCTCATTATTGCATTGGCTTACCTTGCTTTACAGGATAAATCTTTTGCAAAGCATGACCGCACACAGCAAATGGTTTGTAGTATACACAGTCCTGTGGTATAGCATATTTACATTAAGCTGCCTGAGCCTTTTTAAACCTTCCAGGAGAGTTTTCATACCAGTACACTCTGGTTTTGCTGTACTTCTTTTAACACAGGCTATTGAGAAAAATTTTGATAGTGAAGTTTTATGTATTTAACATCTTAAATAGAACCCAAGCAGTTGTTTGGGAAGTAACATCAGTTAATATTCATGTTATAAATACAAAATGTTTTATACAAAACTTGTACTTTTCACCAAAGAAGTTCAAAGATCTCTACAAACAGTAATAGACAGTAAATAGTTAAGAAATATATATTATGTTCATGTTATAAGGAAATTATTATATAGGGAATGTTTATTATTCAGCAGAGGAAATGAGAAAATTTCATATAATAGTTCTCAATTATCATTCTTTTTTTTTTCCTGCTGCAGCAGAAATACCTTCATTCATATATCTTGAACTCATCAGTCAATCCTTTAAATCTTTCAGCCACCTTACATTGTTTCCTAGCCAGAATACTATTTTTCCACAGCAATATTTTCTTTCATTAAATGAGTAAGCAGCAGATGAGTACATGGCAATTCACAGAATACAAATTTATTTGCCAATCTATGGGTTTCCCCATTTTTTATTTCATTCCAGCTCCAGTGTGTGGGGTGAAAACAGTGCTGTAGGCCAGACCTAGGAATGATAGATGAGAAAATAGACGCTATAAATGTTGTCAGTTCCTCTTCACATAAAGCTTTTCTTACAAACACGACACCAAATATCTAACTACACAACCACAAATCATTAGTTGTTTGTGTTGTTGTTCAATATCCCTCCTTTCAAACTATAGAACATACCATATAGTAGCATATCACTTGTGATTCCTGTTTAGTATTCCTAAAATTAGATTTCTGATTATAAATCCTAAAAAAAAAAAGTAAAAAAACCAAAACAAACAAACCCCTAAGTTACATTGAAATGCTGTGTTTCAGACTGTACATTTCAGCTTTGGGGTGTAAAATATTGCAGCATTACTGCAAGTTATTATCCAAAATTAAATCATTGCAAACCCAAGAAAATTAAAATAATGAAAGTTTTTTAAATGGAGCTAGATTAGAACTTGTTATTCCCTTCAACACTAATAATCTCCAAGCCTTCCAAACAAAGACATCCTGTTACTTACACGACACAGGGCAGTGTTGAGATAGCTGAGGTACTGTAAAGCCTTACAGCTGTTAGGCCAGACTTCTCACTAAGTCATACCTTGGACTCCTCAAGGCTGTTCCTTCCTGTGTTCTGGCTTCTGCAACCTACAAAAGTCAAACAGTCCCTTTGCACAGCACTAATTCAGGCAGTATTGATTTTCAGAGGCTCCAGTGATGCACAGTAGTGAAAAATTAGAATAAAAGGATCAGTAATGTGCTCTTACACTAATCATAGAGTCATTCAGTTTTATTTCCATCTTAAAGTAGTTTAGGAAATGAAATATAGCAACACTTATAATTCTTCAGATGTGTAATACTTTTATAAAGCCTATATACATTTGGGAAAAAAACAGGTTACAAAGGTTTTGAAATATTTTTCAATATAGAATCATAGAATATGTGCAATTTCTGTTTCTATTTGTAAGCCTAATGAAATGCATAGTTTTATTGCATTGCTAGCAGTTTACAAAAAAAATAGGATCTTATATTCATTTCAGTCTTTCACATTTTGTACTCATTGCAGTGTACTTCTTGCTCAATTTTCTGTTTCAGATGGGTCAAGATTCTATTGCAGTGTGAAGGTGTTGGTTACTTGTGACTTTCATCATGCTTACAAAATGAGTTGTGAAAACAGTGGCTGTGTGTTGACTGCACTTTCCTATGACCACTCTACAAGTTTTGCAGTTCTCCTATTGCTTTACAAGCAGTGAGAGAGTGAAGGCAGAGTTATTCAATGAGCAACTACAAAGAGACCTGTGGTGCAATTATTTTATGGTGAATTAATCTTTTCTAGGTTCGTATACCCAATAAGGAATTATTTATTTATGGCCTATGACAACAACTATAAGCATCCAATCTATAAGGAGACAAAGAAGTAGACATCAAATATCAGATTGTGCAAGTGAAGAAAAACAGAACCTTGTCAGAAAAGCCTAACAGTGACCTTCATTAAGTGTTACATGAGGATGCATTTACTGGACATCTTTTAGCTAAGCATTGAGTGGGAATTATTTCTGGCATAATAAACTACATATAAGTAAGCTTTTTTTTAATAGAAATAATATTTAGTGTATTTCAGTCATAATTTTAAAAAGTTTTTTCTTTGACCTGACAGTTATGTTTCATCATTCCTAAATGTTTAAGATGTGTAGGTGTGGAATGGGATGAAGAGATATATATAAAACACACCAAATGGCTCTAAGTTGAAAAAGAACAAACATTTAAATATCAGTCAAAATGGAAAAATTGGAATAATTTCTTTAATGCATAAACAAAGCAAGACTATTAAATACCAGTATTGTTTCAAATAGAATGCTGGTCTGTTTTTTTTCTGTCAGTCTAACCTTTATCATCTTCAAATGTCTGAATTCTAATTAAGAAGAAAATCATCGAAGAAGCACATCCCTTTTTCTGTCTTTGCTTATGCCATGACAATCTATGATCTTTTTAACTAGAAAACTACATAGGTGTTTCATGAGATTATAGTTGAAATGCACCAAAGTCTTTTAACCCTATTCCTTAAAACAATCTGTTTAGAAGATTGCTACGAAGATCCGATATGTAAAATCAGTTGTCTAAAGATTATGTAGAAGGTATTCATATTGATGTAATATGCACTGGTGAAATATTTATGTTCTCTGCAGAGAGCATCTCATTTCTTTTGCTGTCAGGGCCAACTGAACCTCCCGTAGGTTGAGGCAGGACTTTCTCTCTATCCAGTGGTGCCCCGCTTGCCAATCAAAGCAGGTCAAAATAAACTGTCTTTCTTAATACATTGCTTCTAACTCAAATTACTTCCCCAGACAGGGTTCTGGGTTGCCCAAGAGCCTGATACCCAAGTGGTATCAATGTAACTAAAGGTGTGGGAATGAGGTGCCAGAAGTAGCTGGAGAGGGCTTAAATTGCCATTGCCCTTCTATCACACTTTCAGCTTCTCTTTGTAGAACTTCTGACTTTGCCCATCAAAGCAAAAAAAAAGCACCATAAAAGTAAGTGCTTCTGAATCACTGATATGTTCTTGAACGTGCAGGACATAGTGTCAGGTTGGACATTTCAGATCAGAGAGAAAAGACAACGCAGGCAGTAATTCTGATGGCAGCAAAGTGCATGGATTTCAAATTTAGATTGAGAAACATCTTATGTAAATTAGGACAGTCATAAAGAATCCTGACCTGTGTGGTCTTGTTCTGGATTGTTTTTGGTCTTAGCATTTGAAATTAAATTTGTTCGTATCAGGGACTGACACCAATTTAATTAGAACCATTCCAGAATGATTTTAGTCAAAGTGACACAATTTTGTGACAAAGGTCGTTTTGGCCTCAACTAACATACACTACCCCAACACTGCCACAGTAAGAATGCAACACTTCCTCTTCATTGCCCTTCACCTCCAGCCCACCAGCCCTGTGGCTGGACTAAACCCCAGCAGAGCATGACCGACTTCAGTAAGACATATCAAGGGCTGAAACTGGTCCGTCATCACCAAGGACTAAACCCCTTTGGTGGGTCACTCTCTTCCCCGATTCACTTCATTAAATTATCAGAGAGAAGAGGTATAAGTAGTAATAAATTATTAAACATTTCAAAGGTGCTTATGACTTGCTTGACAACTAATAGAAAATAACATCTTTTCCAAATCACACTGTAAGATTTCCATGAAAACTCTCAGCTCGTTTATAAACAATTTACCCCAGTGGTTTTTGTTGTTTAACACACCCATTTGAAATTTTTTCCTGTTTGTAACAAGACTTCTGCCTTCAAAACTATTTTTGAGGTGCTACTGGTATCACAACTGCTACCTTTTGCTTTTTGTGTACTCTAAGTGAAGATGGAATTTCTTCCAAAAACTTCAGCAGTTATTCTCAGTAGTTTTAGACTCGCCTGCTCATTTGATTATTTTAACTATTTTATCTAGTATTTTCTAATTGATCAGAGGTTTTCTAGTAAAGCACATCCTTTGCTGAATGGGCATAACAACACTATACCTAATGGTTTTTAATCATGGGAACAGAAACTCACATTTAAAACCCTGAAAAAACATAAAATATATGGAACAAACAAGAGGAGGGAAACAGAACTCAAAACAGGAAGGTGGTGTTGTTTAGTATTTCAACAAAGGAAATGTAGAATGAAAACCGAAAAATTGCATAAGAAATAGAGTGTTACATTTTTTTTTGTATTCTTTACACTAGATTGTGATTTTGATAGCTGTGTTAACTTCTACGAGGCAAATTAACAAACTTAAACGCTTAAAGGCAGAAACCTTTGCAAGCAAATATAATTCACCTTTCATGAATCAGAGATAAGAGTTATTTGACTTCTAAACACAGGAAATCAATACCTAGTTTCTCTTCATTCCTTGAGTAAGACTGAATATGTGACCTGTACAGACACTTCACCAATCCTGACACACACATCCTCCAATTCTTTAATCACAATGAGTCATGTGAAATTAACTCAGGTTTTTCATTCATATTTAATGCAAAACTGAATCGTTTCTTATAGAAAAAAAAAGTAAGTAAAAATGAGTAAATACATAACATCAGAACATAAGAGGGGTGATGCATATACCTGTAATTTAAAATACACTGTCGCTGACACTACTTTGTAAAATACGGAACAGCAGTAAGGCAGACGTTTCTAAAACAGCACTGGAAACAGAATTTGGAGCCCAAGCATTTATGGCATTTTAATGTTATTAAAACTGATCATGTGGATCTTATACACCCTGGAACAAGCACTGCTCAAACGCAGCACGGACCCAACATGAGTCACGGCATTAAGTGGCAGCGAGCCGGGAAACACGCGCATCGCTCCCGTTGCTTATTGCTTGGCAACTCCTGATTTATTTTAGCCCAACAGGTACAACACACGGTGCCATGCTTCAAAGGGAGAGATACGCAATATTGGGAATGACTGACGGAAGGAGGTGCTTTCGGTCAGTAAACGAATGCAAACCCAGCCTGGCCGCTGGCTGTCCCCACGGGCCCTTAGGCGACTCCCTGGTCTCCGCACCAAGGGCACGGTCCGCGTTCCCCCAACAGGGCCTGAAAAGGACCTGGTACCGCGCCCCGGCCATCGCACACCTCAGTGCAAGCCCCTGCGGGGAGCGGGACCGCCCCGCCGGTCGCCGCGGAGCTGCCCGGCCGCACGCACCGTTCGGCTCCCGCCGCCCGCCACCTCCCCGCCCCCAACGGCTCCTTCCGCCCCCAGCCAGTGAGAGGCGCTGCCGGTAGCCTCGCGGCGGTGATTGGCCAGCCCGCCGGGCGGTGGGCGCCGCGCAGCCAATCGGCGCCGCCGTATGAGCCCCGGCTCCTCCTCCTTCCGCGGCCGCCGGGGCTGGGAGTCGCCGCAGACGCCATTTCCTCAGCGCCCCCGCGGCGGCGCGGCTGCATCAGCGCTGACGTGAGGCCGACGTGCGGCTCCGCCCGGCCCAATCCCCCCCACCCCCTGTGACGGGGGCAGCACGTACAGGGCGGCGGGTGAGTGCGGGAGGGGGCGGGGACACGTGTGCGCGCAGGCCGACCCCCCGCGGGCCGGGAGCGGGGCAGCGCGTCGGGCGGCGGCGGCGGCGGCGCGGAGGGTGCGGCCCGGCGGGGCGGGCAGGGCAGGGCAGGGCAGGGGGGGCGCTGTGCCTCTCGGAGGCCGGGAGCGCGCAGGCGGGCGCGGAGGCGCGGCCCCGTCAGCGGCCGGGAGCGCGCCGCGCTCGGGCAGGGCCGCGCAGGGCCCGCCTGCTCCACTCACCCCTGCGCCTGCGAGGCGTTTCCGCAGCACGGGGAGGACGGAGCGCGCGGAGCTCCCCGCTGCCTCGCAGCCTGGGAAGGGGAGGCATCCGCGGGGCTCGGGCGGGCGGAGGCTCAGGAGGGAGCACGGTCTGGACGAGGGGGGACGGGACGGCGAGCCTGCCCGCTGCGATCAGAGGGCCCCCCGGGTGCGGGCGGCGGGGAGAGCACGGGCCCTTTCCCTCGGAGCCTGGTAGCTCCCGTTGCAGCGCTGCGTGCAGGGTTCTCCGAGCTGGGACGGGAACGCAGGTGGGGGAGGATCACAGTGGGCTCCGCGAGCCCTGCTTCTCGGCCTCTGAGTGGGCGCTGAGCGGAGCAGAGCAGAGTGTCCGGAAGCCTTTACAGCATTCCTCAGGCGCTGCCGCTTGAACGACGAATGTTCCGGGGCCGTGTGTCCCCTGCACAGCAGGCTCCGCACTGCCCTGTCTGGGTTGTGGAGGTGTCAGATGCAGAGTGATAGGTAGCACTCTTGTGCTTACAGGGATGTCAGCTAGTTTTTTTTAAATATATATTGTTAAGAGTTTTGTGAAGTTATTCTAGGAACAAAAGGATGTGGAAGAAAAAGAGGAAACACATTAGGACATAGGAGATGCAAGTGACTTAGTATTCTGCTTATACTGACAACTTAACAAAGATTACACTTTCGAGATGGTCTGTTGCACCGTTGCTCGTTTTCCCTGGCTGAGTGCTGTGCCCACCTTGCCAGTCTCTGTGCTTCACAAAGCAGTGTAGTAAAACAGACTGTAGATTTCGTACTTGGAAACAAAAAAAAAGTAGGCCTTCCAAGAATTTCCATACTTACCATGGGGTCATCAATAAATGCAAACCAGGTGTTTGTAAATTGACATCATTGCTTTCATGTAACTTTCCTGTGAATAAAAGCCTTCAAAGAGATTTGGAGCAAGGGCTGAAACCTATTTCTTAGCCTCCTACAATTTCTTTTGTAATAAGCCACCCTTGCAAACAGTCTCTGATGTATAAAGTATTGTTGAAATAAAGAAGTTGTCTTTAACATGTCTCTGGGTATTTAATTAGAGTCACACATTTCCAGTTATGCAAAACACTGTACCAGTTTGCTTATGCAGTTTAATTTTACCAGACATTAAATATTTATAATAATATTCAGTGATGTAATTGTAAAACAAACAGCAGTATCGGGGGAGAATGAAAGGATTTTTTGTACTCTTTATTATGCAAGAACACATCTTGATAGGGATGTTGTCCTTAACCTTTTATATATGGACAAAAGTATAAGAGGTTCGCACCTTTAGCTGTAAAAGAGTTCCAGTTTTCTAGGTCACCTGGGCAGCATTCTCCTTTAGATGATGCTGTCTTGTCAGTATTGTGCCATCAGGGATGCTGCTGCTGTCAACTGAAGAAACTTTTGATATGCACTAGAGGCATCTTCTTGATCAGTGTTTACCTGCTACTGATCTGCTGTGCCTTAGTTTCAGTAACTATAGTAAATATATGCTGGTACATATTAAAATGTTACTAGTGAGGCAACAGTTAAACCTCGTGCCACATCCTGAAGATTTCTTCACTGTTTTGTAGGAACAACCAAGTATCTTTGCCTTGGGTATGGAAAGCTATTTTTGTCCCCTTTCTATGTGAGAGGAGACATATAACTTTTTTGTTAGTTTAAAAATCCAGACTAATATTTGCCGTTACTGTTCAGTGATGGTAAGCAACCAAGATGGAAAATAGAAAAAAAAATGTATTAGTGCTGAATATAAGGGTAAAGCCCATACATAATTAATTGTACAATGAAGAAAAACATGTAATTTTAAACAGGACCTAAGACCATCTACTTTAAAACTGTTTGTTTGGTTTTACTTTGAAATAGGAGTAAGGTAATGTCAACTTCGAAGTCTGGTGTGTACTACTACTGATAGGCTTTTACAAAGGTTTTTAAATGCTCGGGGAAAGATGTTTCTTTTTTATTACTTTGAAACTTAAAAGCAATAATTATGTTACAACTTGCTTGCAGTGTAGACTGACTATGATACATGTGGAAACTTTGTTGGTAGCTTCTGGATTGGATTAAAAACTGTTTCGTATCACAGTCCCTATGACTGATGTGTTAGAAAAAACCCCATGGTTCTGGTCTTGCTCTGTATTTTTCTGTACATTTATTAAAACCACTTAAATGTATTCATAGCAAAATGATATATGATATAATATAGGAAATAACCCCCCTGCACAACTCAGGTTATAGAAATGTATGAATTTATTAGAATGCACTAAAGACAGTGATAGTCTGGACGGTGCAGTTCAAGGGTTCCTGAGTGTGCAGGACCTTGAGCTGTGCAAGCCCATATGAAGTGACATGGCCCTGTGCTGCTGTCTGTGGATCAAATAACGGCAACTGACCTTCACCTACATGTTCTGTAATCCCCAATGGTTGAGTCTGTCACAGATTCCAAATCTTCTAATATGACTGAATTATGATCCTAGTGTGCTGCATTTTGTCTTCAGCCATGTCTCTCAATGAAGTTTTATGCCAAATAACTAGTGTATCCTTTAAAAGTACTTATGTCCTTTATAAAAACAAAACAAAAGTAACAGACTATAATTAGATTTTTATATTTGGATGACATTTTTAGTCAAATCTCTGCTACAGACATATACTAGAATTACCAGGTTCTCAAAAAGAAGTGGATTTCAGCTTCTCTAGAAAGAGTATTTTGCTGTGTTTGAGGATAACAGTTGCATTTTACAGCAGTCAAAAAAAACCCAACTCATTAAAAGCATTATGCATGTTTTCAGATTTTGCTCCACTTTACTAAAGATTTAAAAAGAAAATAATTTGTGTTGAGTCAGAATATGCACAATTATAGATGAAAAATCTAGTTACTTGATTTTGTCATATATGTCATGCCTTAATTATATTTATTATTTCATTGGCATGTGTAATGCTTGGTGTTTTTCTAATTTGTTGTGGATAATGAAAAATGCAGTTCTTTCTTTGTACTGTATTTTGTAACACTCTAGGAATAACTGTTTTTTAGACTTTTGTGCTGGTGCTCTTTTCAGAGATATTTGCTAGCTCAGTTACTGGAGCACAGCGGATGAAAAGTCTTTGGGAGGCAAATTCTGATAAAGTAGTAAAAAAATAAATGATTTTTTTTTTATAGTGTTATGCAATCAGTGAGGAATTAAGCTAAAATTTAAAAAATAAAATCCTATTTTTCCCAATGTGAGGAATACATTTTTCCAGGTAAAAATGTTATGGAATGCATCCAGTGGGAATAAAGATACTTGGGCTTATTTCCAGCAGTAGGTTTTCTGTGACAGATGGCTTTGGATAAGAAAATACTTCAGGGCCTGTATAAAGTGAATTAATTCTGACTATATTCCTATCTTTAGGAAGAGATTACAATTAATATGTTGCCAGTACCTTTGTGTTATTTAATCTCTCTTGGTATGTGAGCTGTTCTGAAGCTTATTGGAGGCATTCTTACGTGAACCAGATAGAGCTTTTTATGTTTGAGATTCTGTGGATGGCCCCAATTTAATAAGGAGAACCATTTTTTCTCCTGTTTTTAGTATCATTGTTGTATGGAATGCATATATAAACCCAGAACGATTTAATAGATAAGCATCTTGTTATGAAAAATTCTAGTAGAAAGCTTGGCAAAAACATTCTCCCCAGAGCTGCTCAGCTTTGGTGAATTTCAGTAGATCCTTAAATAGATTGTATCTAGAGAAAAAGGTAATTAGTGGTAACTAACAAGACAGGAATGTAGAAAGATTTTAGGTGTAAAATGTCTGAATTGATACCAGCATAGAGTATTGTAACTTCTCTTGGCAGAGATACCAATGTTAACCTATAAATTCTTGAATTGTATGCAGCTTGGCTACCACTTGTTGTAGTGCTGTTAGGTCTGGTCAGTAGAATACTATTAGAAGAGTACAAGCTCCCTTGCATCTAGACAAAAAGGGTGATTTTTAAAAAAATAATACTTACTCTCCTCCAATATTGTGGAATATTATGTAAAATTGTGCTGCAAAAGGAACTGGGTTTAAATTTAATTTGTTTTAATGTAGTTAACTTTTAACGTGACATTAAATTCAAGAGCTTTGGGGTTAGGTGCGTAGCAGGGTTACTTCCCTGTGCTACCATCTCTCAGTGTGCGGCCTGAGAAGAACTGCAGTAACTATCAGCCAGCTGAAACAATTGAACTTTGAGTTCCGTTGGGCTTGCCATCCCCTAGTTACAGGAACTGAATTCGAGGAAGCGAGATTTGCTGCCTCTTAAATCCTACAACTATGTCACATCTTCCTTTTGCAGCCTCAATTCCTTGTTTAAGAAAGGTGTAGGTGGGTGTAGTCCTGCCTCCCTGCTTGCCTTTGCCTGACCCTGTCCTGTCTCTGTTCTGTTTGTAAACTTGCCTGTTGCCATGACAATATTTGAGGCATCACCTGTTCAATGTTGCACCTTCTGTGCAGGGTTTGGTAGGAGAGGAAAGGAGCCAAAGAGAACCAAGCTCTTGTTTGTTCTGTTATGACTAAGTATACGAAGAAAAAGGGAAAAGCAAATGCCAGGTAATTATGTTTTTATTTAGCAGATCTATTTGGAAGTTTCTCTATAGAATTTAAGCTTATAGTTTCAATTGAGGGTCAGGGAGTTGCTTATTCTTCTATGAAACTTACCCTACTTTTAAACCAGCAAAATGTGAAGAATCGTTGTGGATCTTGAAACGCAAGTGGTTTACAGACAATTCAAATGTAGATCCCAGCCAGGGGTCAGTATCTCAGACGGTTTGAGAGGGCTGTGGAAGCACCTGGCTAGTGGTCAACTTGAGCTTTGTCTTTGACACGAAGGACCTGCTGCAGGCAGTGCTGGTGGGCTGCTCTGGAACGCTGCACTCCCAGCTCTGCTGCTGACACTGCACAGGACCCTGACACTCTGTGCTTGTCACTCCCTTGAGAACCATTTCCAGAACTGCCTCTCCCTGCAGCTTTCCAAAGTGCTTGTTTTAGATCTCCTGGGTATAAGAATGAGCTTTTTAATATGAGGGAATGGGAAAAGGGACTTCAGGTAATCTGATATTTTAGATAGAAATGCATTTGTTTTCTGTTGGTTGTCTGCTCTGAATGTAAGTCTGGAATCGCTGTTTTCTCCCTAGACATCTAATATGTCTCCCTATACTGCATTATTTAGATGTCTATTTACTTACTTTTAGATACATGACCATGGAAATGGTTGAATCACAACAGGATGACAATGCAGTGGATTCTGTGCTAGAAAGAGATGCTGGGCGCCTTCAGAATCAGCCAAACCGAACTCAGATTTCCCCAGGATCTGATGTAAGTTGATATACAGAAAGATAAGAAGGATTGATAGGGTGATACTTAAAACTGCTATGATTTTTAAATTATCGGTATGTATGGAGTTCTCAGGTTCTGCAAGGATTATAATTAAATGGGAAACATACAACAAAGTTATACTGAAAGTACGCCTGCGGTGTTTAACAAAGGACTAGTATGACCTCAGGCCCGTTAAAAGGTTATACTTTTAGATGACTCTGTTTTTCAGACTGATCAGTAGGCGTTTTTTTTTTTTTCACGTTTCCAAGATGATTATGGAGATGGAAATAGGATCTTAAAGAGTTTAAGTTCAAAATCAAACATAGCTAAAATGTATCTTGAAATGTGTTATATAACAAAAATGAAAAAGGAATCAAAATAACCATTGTTCTTTCCTAGTTCCAGTTTTTGTACAGAATGTGTGTTGTCTTCTTACATGTACATTTTTAATGTATACTTGTTTTGTTTCATCCCTGTGCACCTAATGACAGTGTCTGGAGTTCTAAAGAAACACTTTGCATGTTTTGTATGGCAGTCGTGCCTGGATCCTTCTTTGGTAGTTAATGGATAAAAGATGACATGATAATAATTATCAAATATGACAAACATGCAGTGATACATTCAGCGCTTAAGAGACATAGTATTCTTGCCAGTGCTAATAATTATAGCTTCAGGAAGTTGTATAGACCCCTTAGAAGATTCTTCAAAGACCTGTTGTGAAATAAGTGGACTGGTATTAAAAAAAAAATGTTACAGAATCTCTTCATCATCCATAGTTAGAAGTTACTTGGTAAGATTTGATGCCATATGTTTGGCATGATAGATACTTGATTTACACTAGGTGTATTTTCAAGACTGAAAGCAGATGCTTTTTGTCGAGTCTTCAGGCACAAAGTAGGCTGCAAAGTATTCATGTACAGTTATCTATTGGTTTTGTTATCTGTGGCATTTGCTGTGGTTTGGTACCTTCAGCATTGGCAATACTGTTGGTTTTTTTTCTTTAAGAGTGAAGCATGAAACCAAGAATTTTATTGCGTTTGCTCTGTTGATGTCATCCCCTCATCTTTCTTTGATAGTTCAGTTCAAATTTGTGGTTTAACTTTGTAGGATAATTTATATGTAAAATCTATTGGTTTGTGCAGTGGTCTCTGGAAAAAAAAGACAGGTAAATTCCATCACTTGGCATTTTTAATGTAGAGCTAGAGACAAAGCTATTGCTGATGCTGTAGGAAGGCTTCTGCTGGATGCCCAGGGAACATGATGTTGATGTGCATTTCATGCTCAAATACTGTACGTGAAACTTCAGCCATACTGTGCAAGGGCCTCAGGTTGCTCAGTTACAAATAGTAACTGTGGTACTGGTGGATCACTAAAATGAGATTCATGTGCCTCACTTTGAAGGCTCAGGATAACTTTCTAGAGTTTACAGCTGAGAGTCCCACTTTTTGGTCATGTGGGCTGGTGGGACCTGCCAGGGCCACTGTGCTTGTAGCTGGAGTCAGTTTTCCTCCCCTGGCCATCCGGAAAAGTGAGATCATACCATTGTGCCACTCTGTTTTCACAACAGGGAAGCTGAGTGAGCACCAGGGCACGTCCGCTGCCTCCAGTCCACTCCCCTCACTCTCTGGGCCCGTGGGCTGAACCACTGCTGGGGCAGCTGGGAGGCTGCACCCACCCCATTGGCACCTGGATACTCAACTGGCACTGCATTAAGTGGTAGAATGGGCCCTGGTGTTGTGCCTATTGCTGAAGGGGGTCTTGTTCTGACATTCCTTGGGCTTAAGATGAGGAAGTTGAGATCCTTGGTCATGGTGGGTGTTTGAGGCAGATGTTGAGAGGGATTAATCCCTATGCGAGGCAGAGACCTCCTGTGGGACATCTCCTGCCTGCCTTGGCTGATATGGGATGGAAGACTGTGTTCCTCAGGAATTTGTGGCTATGCTGGTGGTCTGGTATCTGTATTTTGGCTGTTCCAGAAGAGCACAGTTAGCTCCTTCGCCCTCTCTGGCCTCCAGAGGAGTGCAGTTAGAAGACAGCCACTTGAAGTGACTGAAATGGACCTTATGCCAAATACCAATCATCTCTCCTAATTTCTTTGCAAGGTTGCAGGAATATGAGAAAAGAAGAATGACTTGGTTCTTACTGAGAGGTAACATGCCTGGTTACTGAAACTGAGGGCTCCTTTTCAGATGTCTCTGAGGAGTTTTCGTTTTGGTTTTTTTTTTCAGCCAAATAGTTGTTTAACATTGGTTTTGTTCAGTCAGAAGCATTTTAACACACTAGCTTTTAGTACTCAGTTTGTAGTTTTCAAAGAATCACAGAATGTTTGGGGTTGACAGAGCCCAGACCAACCCCCTGTGCAAGCAGGGTCAGCCAGAGCAGGTTGCACAGGACCATGTCCAGTTGGGTTGTGAATATCTGCAAGAATGGACTCTCCACAACCTCTCTGGACCAGAGTTTTATCTATTGTCCTTGCAGTAAAAAACGTGTGGGTTTTTTTTATATTCAGATGGAATTTCATGGGGTTTAATTTGCTTGTTTTTTGCTTAGTTATGAATTTGGCCAAGGGATGACTTAACAAAATGCTGAGGAGTACTACTGCATAGGAGGTGTTTTTTGTGCAGCATTTTTGTATGTTTTCTCCTTCTCTGAAGTTCAGGCTTTTTAAAGAAATACATGCCATTTTGTTTTAAAAAGGCAGGCAAGGTATTCAGTAAGATTATAATCTCTAGAGGGCAGACATAGTTTTGTACTGAAGCATTTTTAATATCTCCCTGGCTAGGAGGGAGGGAAGACATTAAGGAGCTCTGTGGTGTGATAGAATGACCTCCAATGCAAAGGAGAACCTATTATACATTATTAATAGGTAAAAGATAACCTCTTTTTTTTTTTCTCTAGCTTGTGTAATAGTGCTATATACTCCACTTTTTGCTGATGAAAATAAAATTACTTTTTCTGCAAAAGCAAAAATTAGTAAATTAAAAACTAGCAAAAATGAGATTTGTCTTTCATCCATTGAGGCAAAATTGATCATTTCTGTCCTTAAAGGTTCTTTTAAAAATAAAATTTATTAATGTGGAAAAAGATCACATTTATGGTTGGATTTCTTGCATCTGTCACTTTTGACCAGTTAATGAATTCACACGGTATTGTTCTGGTGATCCAGCCACTGAAATAATTAGATAAGAAAATATTAATTTGCAAAAATTTTGGTAGTTGTCTTTAGAAATTGTTGGAAGTGTGCAGAACACTGTACAGCAGCTCGCTACCTTCTCTTTGGGGAAGAACAAAGTCTAAGGGTGGAAAAATTCTCAACCTGTTTTAAGATGGGCCCCATAGGTTCTGTCTCGCATGCACAGATCTTATATTAATATGTATAAGGCTGCTCTTAAAGGGAGGTTGTTTTGCATTGAAATATTCTGGTTATATTGATGACAAGTCAAACTTGTATCATGAAACAGTTGCATTTGCATTGGTATTCAAAGAGAAATGAGATTTTCTATTTGCAGGATTTCTAGAGACCATATTGTGTTTTGTGTTGCCCTATGCTCAGCTACACTAAATGTAACTACAAAAAAAGTAAGAGGAATATACTTTTTCAGATTAGATAGAATACTTTCAGTTGTGTTTTTTCTTTAATCCTGCATCCTTGATGGTTTCTTCTTTGAATCGCTTTTTGTAAAGTTTGTCATGTTCTATCAGTGGAATTGTCTTCTGTCTTGGTATGAGGTACCAGCTGTTAACCTCTCAGTGTGGCCTCTGAGCTAGATGTGGGTCCAGATTCCCAGAGCGAGCAGAGGGGATTTTCTGGAGCCTGGAGTGCATTGCCATTGCAGGCTGTGACTCCTCAAGTTTAGCACCTAAGGGCATTCTCCTTGTGGGGTCTTGGCATCAAACTTTGAGTTGTATCTTGCTTCCAAGAGACTGAGCCCTGTAGGAATTTGCCAGGATGTTGAAAATATGGCTCTAAAACCAGCCTGCCTAATGTAAGTCCAGGTGTTTGAGCGTTACAAACCTGCAGCCTTATTGCCATTTTGTACTTTCTCAAGGGTGTGCTGTCACCAAATTGCTGAAATCAGCCTAATGGCATTCTTTAAACTATGTGCTTCTTCCTGGCATTAGCTTTGGAATTGACCAAAACTTCAGCTTTTCCTTATTGATACTACTTGGTGCCTGTGTGGTGAGTCTTTTGGTCTTTCATTAGGTGAATCCAGGATAGGTTTGCCTTGTCTTTTCCTTCTCTGGAGGCACATTCACTTTATTTCTGGTAAACACCTTGTGGTGTTTAGGGTCTGCAGTGGGGACAGAAATCAGATGGAGCTGTGCCCTGCGTACTTCATATCAGTAGTATTTGAGGTATGAGGGGTTGAATATGAACATAACCTCTGTAGTGCTCTGTAGGGAAAAGTTATCTGGCCTTGGATGACAAGAATGCTTACGTCCACAGTGTAACTGTTCTGATGGAAATGCTTTTTGAAGTCAGATAGCTGATGAGTAAGCTCTTTTTTTTTGAAATGCATGCCTCAGTATGAAGAGAGTTCATGATTTTTTTTGCTAGTTGCTTTTCTCTACCCTCTTGGAAGTGGGAGTATTTGTGTTTCCAAATGTGTGAAGTATGGGACCGTACTGCTGTAACAGAATGCATGAGTAATATTTGTTAAAGCTATTAGACTTGACTTTTGCATACTGAAGATGATAGAATCCAAAAGGACATTGCAACATCTGCAGTCTCTTTGCCGTTGCCAGGGACGTAACCCTTACGCTGTTTAACCAGGTGCTTTATGTGTTAAGCTTCCCCTCACCCTCTGTGCTTGAGTTGCTTCTGTGGATTGTTTTCAGTCACTGTGTTCCGACGGCCCTTGAAGTAATGTTGTTAAAGGTAGCATTGCTTATTGCTGATGTCAGAAGGTAATTTTTTTGCCAAGTCTGTTTCAGTCAGCATTGATGCATGAATGTGTCAAAAGGTTCCAGTGTTTCAGTTAACGTGGGAATATTCATTTTGAAAACAATTGTAAATGTGAATCATAATTATTTTAATGATTTCTAATATTTATAGAAGAGATGGAAAATGTGAAGTTGGAAATATTTTTTCAGTTTTGTTTGTAGAAAATAAACCTAATACAAAAAAAATCAGATGTTTTAAAGTAAAATTTGTAGATCACATGAACGGGTATTTGTGGAAACTCAGCACACTGATCAAATCAAATTGAGTTATTTAAAATAATTATAAATGAAAGAAAAATCACTTTTGGTTTGATCCAGCTTTAAAATATTTCAGTCTCCTTTTTCCTCAGCCTTATACCCCCACTTTAATCTGTTCTCTGAATTAATGGGAACAAAATTTCTCCTGTGATATTGAAAACTGTAGTCTTTCTAGAAGGGAATTAGTTGAATGCATTGTTTGTTTTTTTTTTTTCTTCTGTGGTTATACTGAATAAGGAGCTTTTAAATGAATTTAGTGTTTGTCAATCTTGAATACAGGATTAATTCCAGATTATATGTGCCTGACCCATTGTGTACTAAGAACTTGCTCATAAACTCTTCGCCTTGTACTATTTTATGTGTGTTGTACTTGGAAAGTTCTTTCTGATACACAGACTGTTGTATCAGATTGCAGCTCTCACAAAGATATCAGTGAATCAAAGGTTTGGTGAAATTGCCTTTGTAATGTTTTGAAAAGTTAGCATGCTTTGGAACCGTTTAGACTGCTTCCTGCTTTTTCCTTGAAGCTTGGATTTAGGGAGATGTCAGCTTTGACACAAAATAGATCATACTCTTCAGATCTTAAAGGCTCTCTAGATCGCAATCTCAAGTAGCTATTTCTGATAGATTTCTGATATTAATATTTGTTTTATAGATCGGGAAGAAGTTTTGTGTCCTATTTACATATTGCCATTTAATGCCATTTAAGGAGTCATTTTTTCTATTTCAGGGTTAGAAATGCCCTCAGTTGTTCTGTCTCCTGAAAAGCTGTTCAGTCTCCTGTAACAATTGAACAATTACATAGTGAATGTTTTGCAAGATCCTGTCTCTGTTTCCTAGAAACATTGTTCCTTCAAGATAATTTGAACCAACACCTGGTATTTTTGAAAGCCTCATGAAAGGAGTGTTTTCCAAGCAAGCAATGGCTTACGTATCAGCAATGAAAGCTTCTTTAATATTTGGAATTTAAAAAAAACCTTTCGTGTGAATATAGTAAAATACAAAACTTTCTTTTTTTTTTTCTTAATATGTATTCAGCATTCATCATGTTTTTCTGCTCACTGTCATCTACTTTCACCTTTGCTACTCATACCAGATATCTTTTGGGGCTGAGAACCAAGGTAGGAAGGGAATAAAAACAGAATTTTAGATAGAAGACTGGGTTTATTCTAGTAGGTGCAGAATACAGAGATAAACTTTTTCAATGCAGTTTATTTTGAAAAATGCTATCTCTTTTAATCATATGATTTATGTTTTTCGTTCTCTTCCTTTTCTGACTTTAGAGATGTGTCATCACATTGAATTTGAGATCAATCATAGTGTTTTCCCTTCACTTTGGTATTTGTTTCTGTTAATAAGCTTAACAATAATAGCAGAAATATTGAACTGTTTCTTTGCCTATAGGTGTTTAACTTTTCTTAACCCATCCTCAGTATTGATGGTGGAGAGCCAAGGGCTAGGGAAGGCTGTGTGTGTTTTAAAATCAGATTATTCCTAAACAGAACACTTTCCTCAGCTACACTAGGCTTAAAGACACAGCTGTTCTTTATTTTTGTTGTTGTATCAAAGCACGGATACACTCTCTGTTTTTCTTTATATATATGTGTGTATAAAGAAGATTTATTAAGCTAAAACAATTTGCAAATCTATGTATGTTTAACATTTTTTTTGCTATCTGAAAAGTTCTTGTGTTTCTTCAGACATATGAAATGCTTAAATTCAGACTAAACTTCTGGCTTAAAAAACAAAGCAAAACCAAAGCAATTCTGGATTTTTTTTTTTCCTCTCCTGGCTAAGAACATTCTGCCCTGTATGATGTTGCAGCAAGGTACCACTTCAGTGAATAGTGGTGTTTTTGATATTTTTTGTTAGGTTTCTTGAGGTTCTTCATAACCTTCATGCTAGTGATAGCAGGTTTAGTATGTGTTAACTTAGGATTGTTTTTAATTGAAGAGAAAACATGAAGTCTCTGAAGAAAAAAAAAGTAGATTTGCAATTTGATAGGTGTCAGTTTTAAGGTTTCCATGCTATTTAGAAAGGTAGTAACCAAACTTGTGCTAGTAAACCTGGTTTATTTCTGTGTGTGATAATTACACATAACTAAGCTGTTTTACGTATGGAATCAAATCCAGTTTCTTTTAGTATCACTTCTAAAAGCATTTGCTGACATCCTAAGGCATGTTACTTAAACATAATGACTGGTTTTTTTGCAAGTTTCTTTAGCTGCATGAAGTACTGGAAGAGGATCTCCAGCTGTAACTGTAGTGCAATTGCATTCCAGTCAAACTATTCAAGTCCAGGGCATCATTCAAGCCACAGAGCCCTCAGTCATTCAGTCACCAAACATGCAAGCTATTCAGTTTAGCTTTTTTGTTATGTTTTCATGGATATTTGGTGCCTCATAACTCTTTGATATGTCTAGTAAGAGAGCCTACAAATCTATCGTATGTGAATAGTTTCACCTGCAGCCATTGCAGCATGTTAAGGAAAAGACGTGTGTTGTCAATCTTCTCAAGAAGCCACCTTTAATATTTGAAATGTTTTAGAGAAAAAAGAATAAAATCTTGCCCAGATATTGAATACTTTGTAAGCAGGAGGTGTAGGTAATGGGACCTGCTAAGGTTTTGAAATTTCTAGATGTCTACTGACACAGGCACAGTAGATGGCAACCCACCTGGGTTTAGTCAAATATAAAGCCAAAATAGAGTATTGAAAACAAATTTTAATGGAATTCTTTTTAACTATAATTTACCAGACTGATCTTTATCAGATAAGCATATTACAGTCATTCCGAGTTTCTGCCACTACTTTTCTTCAAGTCAGTATTGTCAGGACATAAATACAAAAATGGAAGACTTGCTCCAAAGCTCAGAAGGAACAATTTCTCTGGAATATCCGGCCAACTGCTGCTATATTGTCTTAGGCAAGTGGAAGGCAACTATTTTTTGCATTGAGTCAACTCTAGCTGTCTTCCTTTTCCTGAAGAAGCAGAGGCAGGAAAGCTATATCCTCATTAATGCTTTCTAGTTAGTCCCAGAGTTTTGCATTGGTTTCATTTAGGCATCCTAGTGGCAAATAAGGTGACTCTACAAGAAGGACTTGAAGGTGCTGTAAAAGACTCTATGACAGAGTTTGTTCAGCCCTTTTGTGATCTGGCATTTCCTCCAGATCATTTGGCTTTAATGTCTCTGCCAAACAGTGGGGAACTGGGGAAATGGTATCAGTTTGCTTAAAAAAAAAAAAAAAAAAAAGGAAAAAAGCTGCAGGTTGATGTTAAATCTTGCATGACCTCTCCCTCAAACACCTGCAGCCTTAAACCAGAGTGTGTTCAATATTTTTTCTTGTAAAGCTGTTGCTTTTGGGATGAAAAAAATGTATATCTGTGTCATATTCCTTACTGTTTTGTTACTGTTGTTTTACGTGTGGGAGGGTTTGAAGTTCAGATCAGTATTGGACTTTTATACTTTTTTCCCCCTATAATGTATCAGCTATTGGCAGACTAACATGAACTCAAAGTTAAATTTGTTTGATTACAAAGCTGTGTGGTAAGGTTCAAGTGTGAATGATGCCCAGGAAAAATGACAATGGGTTCCACTGGTTAGCCTTGTGAACGTGGTTGCTTGCTGTTGGAATAAGCTGAAACGTTAAGTTTATCTCTATGTATTGATGAATAGTAAAACTTTCCTTTTTTTTTTTTCCAGAAAATGTCCTCTTCCACGTGTTCACAAACTAGGGGTGTCTGTTGGTAACCCTTAGTGGAACAGGAAGGTTTAAAGACTCTAAGTTCTTGGTTTCCTCCTGTTTGTCCTGAGACAAATTGTTTCCCCCACTGCAGAATGCAGGTTCTGTTATGAGATAGGATGCCCAAGCTCTAGGCTGTGCAATACTGTCTTAGTTTTGAAGGTTTATGCCATAGGCTTGAAGGTTGATCCACAGACAGCTCGCAGTAGGACACTGGAGAGAGATGCCTTTCAGATATCTTTGCTGGTCAGTGCTGATCCTGCAAAAGGATGAATACCGGCTTCTTGGAGCTCTCGTATTTCTGCCAGTCACCTCTGAAGTCTGGTTTAGAGCATGTAGACATGCAGAAGCACCTCTTGTTATTTCTGGGCAGTCTTTCTTTGAATTAGGCAGGTGTAGAGCTTTAATTACATTTCCTACTTGTTACCCAGCAAAATGAGGCAGTGTTAAATATTTTTATACCGAACTGGAATGTAGTAAAATTAACAAGTGAAAAGAGTTTAATTCTACAGTAATCTGTAGTTCTTTCTAGGTGTGGCTTTGTAGGTTTACGTTGGGTGACCACGGCCTGTACATTTCCAGAACCTTCCAATCAGTTATTTTCTGTTGGGAGTCTTGCAGGTTTAGTTTCTAGCACTGAGCATTCAGGTCTGGCAGCTCCATTAGTCCTAGAGCTCTTCCTTGACTTCCCTGAGCTGTAGGGAAGCCTCCACTGCACCCAGGTCAAACACTTGAATCTTCTAGCACTGGTGTTTTTACAGTGTTAGCTTAACGCAGCACTTGGTCTGAATGAAACTGTAGGCTGGTCTGTTATGTGAAAAGGTTGTTTTTCACACTAACTCTGCTGCGCTGTTTACTACTGGAGATCTTGCACATCTGCATACTTAAATGAATGCAGAACATAGCGTGTTTTCCTTGTTCAATAATCACTTTCAGTTCTGTGTAATAAGATGCTGATAGTGTGATTCAGCTCCAGGTCTTAATTTGGGTAACTGTAAGAGAAAAAGCCCCTGTGAAAATATTACTAATAAAGGTCTGAGAAAATAAGACATCATGGACTTGTCAAGGTTTTCTAAAACTCACACAGTATTGCTAAGCAATGTATCTGTATTTATCATCATGTGTTGGTAAGTAATTAATGTGTATATTTAAATAAACTGATTTTCTAAATAGCCTTGGTGTGTTATGAAGAGGCTTTTCTATTGTATACTGTTATTTAAGGTGCAGTAATGCAGTATGCTATATGTTAAATATTTAATTTCACTTAAAAACTTAATTAAATTGTATAATATTTTTATATTTTAAGAAATTGTCTGCCTTCAGTACTTTTTCTAGGTGTCACTCACAAAAAAGAAACCTGGTTGATTTTTTTTTTTATTTTTCAAATGGAAAATATCATCTCAGTGTTGCTAACATCATAATTTATTTACGTTGGATACAGAAGTACAAGATCACATGAGTAGTGATAAATTGGTGTACAAACTTCCTGTTTGCAAATATGGAAGGAATTTTAAAAAATATTTTACTTTGTTGCTCTCTTCATTTTTATGAAGTTATGAATTTCAGAAACTTTCCTATTATAGGTAACATCATTTACAAATGAACCTGCAGAAGGCGTAATTGATTCTCGAAAACGTAGAGAAATCCTTTCAAGGCGGCCTTCATACCGGTAAGGACTTTTTATTTTGGTTTTGTTGGTTTCTAAGGGCAGCTTATATATTAAGGCAAAGCTGTCTGATAAAAGCTAGTGACTTAGTTTTCTCATGAAATTTCAAATATATACAATTATTTACATTCTCTTTTAGAAAAATTTTGAATGAACTCTCATCAGATGCTCCTGCAGTACCAAAAATTGAAGAAGAAAATTCGGAAGATGAAGGAAAACCTTCTGGAATATCTGCAATGGCTGTGCCAGGCAGCCTGTATCATACTCACACAGGGCAATACAGTATGTTTTCAAAGATACTATGTGATGTTGCAGAGTATATGTAGGAACAACCTTGTGTCTGAGTGTTCCATAATGAAGTAGACATGTCGGATTTTGGTGAAGAATATTGAAGGCTTCTATATTTCCAAATAATTTTAATTGTTATATTTAATTTCTCCTAATGCAGGCATTGTAGACTTTTAGTCTGTTCATTGTAATGTTTGTTGTCAACTAGATTTAGTCCTTCTAGAACTCCTAAGCATTAAAAATGTGGAAGTGAGATTCTTGAAATGAAAAATATTGTCAGTTTTATGTGAGTGTTCAGTGATCTATAAATGATTACAGTTTAAAATTACTGTGATTTACTGTATAATAGTGCATAATGAACCTAAATTGTGACCTTCAATATTTGATTCTTCATACAAACACAAGTTAAAAGTTAGATTCACAGTTCTGTGTATCAAATCTTAAGATGCTGGTCACTACCCTTAAACATATTGCTTGCCGGAAAAGTTAGATTTCAAGTTGAATCCATGTGGTAGCTAGAAGGTCGTCTCCTTCTAATGGAGGGCATTTTAACTTGGAATTTACCAAAGAGAGCTTGACTGTTTACTTCTAGTCCTTGTACATATATGGTGCAGATCTGCAGCATTTCTGAGCAGCTGCCTATGATCCTTAGGAACTGCTCTCAGTTAAAACCACAATGCTATGTGGAATGTAGCATCTCCTGTGTTGATTTCAGTCTGGATATGATGCAGCAGGTCACTACATGTACCTATTTTACCTTTACATCTCCTGTCAGTTCATCTTTACTTCTGCTTATGATTATTGTACCTGAGTACTCTTCTCTTCTTGGCCAGCATTAGTTGTGTGGGTTCTTTTGTGTGGGCATCCAGCAGTTTTATGAATAAAGCTTATACAGTGTCCATGGCAGTGAAGAACTGGTCCTACAGTGTCTCTGTAGCCATCTGTATGGTGCCCTGGTTTAAAATAGATATGTTACTACACTGGCTGCTTCCTTATTTTCTCTACTCTATTCCTACATAGGAAAGGCATTTCGGTTAAAAGGTGATTTTGACTGTATGTTTGTGTCTGGGTGACTATTTTTGGAAGAACTTGATAAATAAATATTTCTGAAAAATGAATACATTGTTTCTACTAGCAGCAGTGATGGCTGTTCTTTGCTTTCTTTTTTACCAGCCAAAAGGCTATGTTGCTGTAGTTTCCAAATATCTTCTTCCTCTTAGCTTCTTGACTTTGGCTTGTGGAAGCAGACAGACTGAGAGGCATGCCCAGCTAGATAAAATGTCTTTCCCAGTTATCTCCATCAATATATGTGTTATCTTTCTATAAGGGGAATGGATAGTTTTGCTTAAGATGGTATCTTGTGTATGAGCCTTGTAGCCTGATCTGGCTACAAACCTACTCTGTTGGCTGTCATTCTGTCATGTTGGTTATTGAATACTGGAAAAAAATAGGTTTGCCTCACCTGTGGTAGTGGTCCTACTGTGCAAGAGTTTTTATTCAGTTGGAGTATGTGTATCAACCACCCCTGATCCGCTTACTTGTGCGTACCATGATGTTCTGTCTGAAATGATACAGGGGAAATGAAAATCACTAGTTCTCTTGCCATCTGTATTGGTTGCTTGCTTTCTTAGGAGAGATTTTTAACAACTGGAGAATTAAGAAATCTTTTGGGGAAGACTAGCTTCAGTTGCTTTTCCCAGTTTTGGGAGAGGGAAAGATGTGATTTTTCTGCATTAGAGCTGTTCGTCATACTCAGAGAATGGCATTAGTATTGTAGAATTGCAGAATCATAGAATCCCTTGTTTGGAAGAGACCCTTGAGATCATCAAGTCCAACTGTACCTATCCACTACTAAAATATATCCCTAAGCTCTTCATCTACCCATCTTTTGAATGCCTTCAGGGATGGTAACTCCACCACCTCCCTGGGCAGCTGTTCCAGTGCCTGACCACCCTTTCAGTGAAGAAATTCTTCCTTACATTTAATCTGAACCTCTCCTAGTGCAACTTGAGGCCATTTCCTCTTGTCCTATCACCTGTTACTTGGGAGAACAGACCATCGCCCACCTCACTCCAATCTCCTTTCAGGCAGTTGTAGACAGTGATAAGTTCTCCCCTCAGCCTTCTCCTCTCCAGGCTAAACAATCGTGGTTCCCTCAGCTGCTCCTCATAAGACTTGATTTCCAGGCCCTTCACCATTTTTAGGATTCAGGAGTCACTTGCCCCTGGCTCCCTCTTGGGCTTCCCTCCCTCGGGGGGCCACCTGTCTGCCTTCATCTAGCACTCAGCTGCAGGACTTACTGTCCCTGCTGCCAATTCTCATTGATATAGTGCTGCTGCTGGTTTTGTCTCCAGTCCTAGCTAGAAGACAAGATGACACTTAAATCCACCTGCATGATGTACAGCTCCTGGGACTGTCCAGGAGAGGCCTGTCCTCTTCATGAAAGGCCCTGTTTCCAGTGGAGCTCACGCATAGCAGAAGTGTGTTCAGTGGTTGAGATCGGGACACTGAATGGGGTGGGGCAGTGTGGTGTTCTGGCAGTACAGCAACAATCAGTGCTGTAAGGGAGAGAGGAAACTACTGGAATTCATTCAGTCTTGCTTAGAAAGTGCTGGATTGGGATCTGAATGAATAATTGCAGGATAACTGTGACATAGTTATTTACCCAGAGTCACTGGGGAGCCAAGGACTTTGTATGAATCTGTGCTGATATTTACTGCTCAGGAACCCAGACTGACTGGGTTTTATGTGGTATGATGTTGTGATGGTGTAGACACACCATTGGTACTAACCCTGTGAGAGCCACAATTCAACTGTGTATGACTTCTCTGAGAGACAGAGGGTACAAATCCTGCTGGGAAGGTTGTGTGCTGCCAGGAACCTGTGTGCAGCACCCAGCTATTTCTTGCATTACATGTTCCCTATTCGGAGTATAGAACTGGACGTCCATTCTGAACCCTATTCCAGTATTGCAGATAGGTCATTCGGCACGAGAGGAGTTCCCCAGTTTCCCCAAAAAGAAGTTAGTTTATCTGCTGGGATTTGGCCATTTTAGTAGATAATTTTTTTGAGAGGGTAGTAGAATTAGGTGAGCTTCTAGTAGGTATTTACTATTGTCCAACTTACTAATTACAGTTTACTGATCAACCATTAGTATTTTAGTGTTTCAGTGCTTTTTGGAGTGTTATTAACTGATGTTGCCCTTTCAAGATAACCTACTATTGTCAAGACAGAGCATTTGAAATCAGTTGTCTACAAAGCTCACATGGGTGTCATGTACTCAGATAACTAGAGCTGAACCTTTAGGAATATCTTTTGAATATTGTGGTTCTGGTAGTGAAATCAGAGGAGCTGGCAGTTCTGAATCTGTATTATATGTGAGTTTTGTATCATCTCAGACTACTTAAAATACAATGACTAGTTTAGGTATCTTTTGGGGGAGAAAGAAGCTTAATTAACACAAGAAATGTGGATTTGATGAGCAGACCACTCAGTGGATAAGGAATTGGATAATTGACTGGATGGTCACACTGAAAGAGTTATGGTCAATGGCGTGATAGCTGAGTGGAGACCAGTGATGAATAGCATCCCTCAGGGGTCTGCAGCTGGGGCCAGTATTATTTAACATCTTTGCTGGAGATGTGGACAGTGGGATTGAGTGCACCTTTGGAAAGTTTGTGGATGACAGCAGGTTGAGTGGTGTGGTTCACAAGAAGTTCAACAAGGCCAAGTGCAAGGTCCTGCACCTGGGTTAGGGCAATCCCAAGCACAAATACAGGCTGGGCAGAGAATGGATGGAGAGCAGCCCAAAACTGGGAGAAAGACTTGGGGGTGCTGATGGATGAAATGCTTGACATGATCCAGCAATGTGCGATTGTAGGTCAGAAGGCCAGTCATACCCTGGACTGTATGAAAAGAAGTGTGACTACTAGGTCAAGCGAGGTGATTCTGTCCCTCTGCTCTGCTCTTGAGAGACCTCACCTGGAATACTGCATTCAGTTCTGGAGTCCTCAGCACAGGAAGAACATGAATCTGTTGGAGTGAGTCCAGAGGAGGCCACAAAGATGATCAGATGGCTGGATCATCTCCCATACAAGGACAGACTGACAGAGTTGGAGTTGTTCAGCCTAGAAAAGAGAAGGCTTTGGAGAGACTTTATAGCAGCCTTCCAGTATCTAAATGGGACCTATAGGAAAGTTGGGGAGGAACTTTGTACAATGGCCTGTAGTGAAAGGGCAAAGGGTGATGGCTTTAAGCTGAAGGAGGGGAGATTTAGATTGGATATTAGGAAGAATTTTTTTCGTGTGAGGGGGTCTGGAGAAGTCATGGATGCCCCATGCCTGGAATTGTTCAGTGCCAGGTTGTACAGGGCTTTGAGCAATCTGACTTAGTGGAAGGTGTCCCTGCCCAGGTCGGGGCAGGGTGGAACTGGATGATCTTTAAGGTCCCTTCCAACCTAAGCCATTCTATGATTTTATGTTTCTACTCTTATCAAAGACAATGCTAATTTCAAAATGGATATACAATTAATAACCTCTCCAGGGAATTTTATTTTTTGTCTAAGTATTTAATTATGATGAGCAACACAATATGATTTTCTTTTAATGAGAAAAGTATATTTGTATTTTTTGTATTGCTGATTACACGGAGGGAATTTATTTCCCTTTTACATAAGACTCTTTACAGCTTTGTACAACTTGGAAAAGCATTTTTGAGCTAGACTTTCTCTCACTTTAAGGAAAAGGTTGTGAGTGTCAGAAGACATTCTGTTCCTTTGTTTAGACATTCTGTTTTTTTATTTGTGGGAGTTGATGAGTGTAGCTTTTTAAAATTTAAATAACATTTAAAACATCATGCTTAAAACATCAATGATTCTCTTTGGCTAGGAACTGCTATTTTTATTTTGCTTGTATTAAAACTATTTCATGAGAGTTAATATTTCTGGAAGCATAGAGATAAATCTTGTGGAACACATCTTTTTATCTGTTATACACATGGTGTATACTACACTTTATATTTGTGGAAATCAGCATAATGTTACTTAAGTTTTATTGTGCAGTTCATCGTTAGGCAAGGAGAGGACCAGGAATCCTGTCAGGTAGTGTTTATTTTAAAAAGGGAGATGTACTTTTTAACATGTTATTTCTCTTTCTGTTACCTAACTTTTCCTTTTTATGTTTAGTTGCTATAACTCCAGGAGGTACAATCCAGCTTGCTAATTCAGCCTCTGATGGTGTCCATGGTCTACAGACATTAGCATTAACAAATTCAGGAACTCCTCAGCCAGGTGCTACCGTTGTGCAATATGCAGGGCAATCACCTGGTGGCACACAACAGTTTTTTGTTCCTGGAAGCCAAGTCGTTGTTCAAGGTATATTTTATTTCTCTATTCCATCTTAGATTTTTCATATATAATATTTTTTTTTCTGAAAGGCTTTTTATTTTATGTTGATTATTACATTATTAAGTAAAATGTCTATGCATAACAAGATGAAAGACAGTCTTGGGAGGAGACTCAGTTTCTCTGCTCAGTAAAGCAGCTACTTCTTTTGATTCAAAAGTTACAAGGAGAAAAAAACAGTATAAAATCACTTTCTGCTTTGAATACTTCTGTCTAGATATGTTTAAATGCAGTAAAGGTACTGTTACAGATTGAAATGAGAGGCAAATCTGCATCTCATTTATTGTATTAAACTATATTTTATAGCAGTTTATCAGACTTAATAAAACAGAAGTTCTGAAGTTCTTTGGTTGTTTAGGGCAGAATTTCCTTGCAACTTTAAGCTCTTGTGATTATTAGAAAGGCAATACTGTACTGAAACTGGTTACCTATAAAACGCACACATGTGAATTGAACTGTGAACACTGAATTCTTGAATCTTACTGTACTTTATGCAGGATTTTTTTCCTTCCCCTGTTCCCAGCCTTTTGGAAATTCTGAGGGAGATTGAGAACCAAAAATATCTTGGATTCTTATCGATACCAGGAAAACTTGAAATTTGTGTTATGCTGAGAAAAACCTTTAAAAATAGGGAAGAGGTTTCTGCCCAGAGACACTAAATTAATGGCTGACATGGAGGATATAGGAAATTTATTTTCCCTTCTCAGCCTTTTTTCAAATGGGTATAGAGAACTAGAAAAGGAGGGCTCTGTGAATGCTTTCTTAAGCCAGAACAGCTATCTGAAATGAACCATGAGATCTAAGAAGACTTAAAATATGTATTCACAGAGTGGATGAGAGTCATCAACTAAATGTAAACATAGATATCTGAGATAGTGGGTGAAGTCCATGTTCAGCTGCTTTTTTTGCCCTAATAATTGTTGTTTGAAAAAAAGTGCTGTCTTTGAGTGGCTGTTTGTCTGCCTTTGCTGTAAAAGGCGGCCAGAATGTAAATAAACCTAATAGCTTGTAGATACCTGAACTTGTTCAGACAATGCTAAATAATTATACCAAATTTGAATTCTTCTATTGCCTGTGGTTCTTTGCTGAAATACGTTGTCTTTCCAAGACTTCTCAAAAGCATTTCAAGAAAGCTGTAAGACCATAATATGAAAAATCCTAAATGAAAATGTTACTTTTTGTCATGTAGAGAGTACTACTGTAACTTCCCTAAATGCTCTTGTGTATGCATTTTTAGCAAAGCCTTATCACCCAAATATGGTTGTTCCCCAGACAAATTTCACACTCTGGTAATGCATGTTTTTGAGTAAAAGTGTAATATCTTTGCTATACATGTGCATACACATCCCTTTACTTAAAGGGCTTCTCTGTCTTTCTAAGTTGGTTGTAGTATTTTCTGTGTATTGCTTTGACTCTTCAGAGCTTTGGGGTGTTGGGGGAGGGCAGAGAGAGTTTCCTAATACAGACTAAGGGTTTTTTTGTTAGCTGAAGCAAAATAAAGTGTTAATTGTTAGTTAAAATGAGTGTAGAAGAGTTACAGCAAAAATCATTCTGCTGGGATCTGTGTGTGCTTGCATAATATAGTCAGTGATATGAACAATAGCATTCCAGAAATCTGTGGCTTGATTTTTTTTGCACACTTCAGTTCTGATCTTTTGTTCATATGATCTGAAGTGGTCCTGTAATCACAGGGTGCTCTTTTTTTTTTGCTTTGATATTTCCATTATTTCTGTCCTTGACATCGTTTCACAGTTGATGAATTACCAGACTGAATTTGTTTATTAGAAACAAAGGCCTTCGAAGTTTGCTATGCCCTACATACAGACTGGCCCGAAACTAATTTAAATTGATGTAAATAAGAAGTAACTCTGTCTGAGATTAGGGGTTTTTTTTTTTATTTTTTTTTTAAACTAAGTCAACCAGATCTCTTGGATTTATTTTGAAAAAGGAGGGAACTGCAGAGAGGTAGCACCAATTGAGAGTTACTGTTCTGCCTTTACAGCATCTGAAATCACTAGCTTAAGTTTGACTTACTTTGTTGGAGCTTTCTTCAATCTTTCCTGAAGCTTTTAACTGAAATTAAATGAGTGGGTTGCGGGTCCCTGCCCTCCTGCCCCCAGGAAGGACCTTTAGCCTTTCATTTTACTTTTTTGTTATAGTTTATCATGCTTTCCTGTCTCACATGTCTGTCTGATAGAGTTCTCTGTCTTAGTGGAACTGCTCTAATCAAAACAATTTCATGTCTTTTTAAAATTTCCCAGTTTGTATCCAGTCATGATTTATTGTTCTGATTCATTCATGAATTCTAGAGCCACATTTTAATTGCTGTCAGTCGTTGCTGTGAATGTTCAGGTCTTGCTTTACAGCCAGCTTTGTGGTGTTTTCTGTAGCTTTATGAATAGTTTAGGAGAAAAGAATAAAGCTATGCTTACAGAAATATGGAAGAGGAAGGGGGGAAAAAAGGTTTACTGGAAAGAGAGTTCTTTGGGCTGCAGTTTCAGTGAGCTGTTCCAGTGACAGAGCATATTAATGACAGTGGTAAGCAAGTGAGGTCACTGTGATGTCAGTGCTCTTGCTTGTAATCCTGCACATGCTTGCTAGTTTGGAACAGTTCATGTTGAGCTCTCGTAGAGGAACAGGAGAGTTGTGTGTGCAGAAGCTGATCATGGCTGTAACAGGCGATGAAACAGGTAAAAATCTTATTAGTCTTTTACATTATATTTTTGGATGTCTAAGCAGTGCTTAGTTGGTATTTGTGACATTTTCTTTTGAAGTTGTTGCTGTAACTTTTGTTTTTCAAAACTGGTATAAGTAGCTTCTGGTTATATCTAGTCACTGTAGGATTTCAGAGCAATTGTTACAGTTTCATTTTGGGGAAAGAAAAATCTCTGTTAGTACATGAGTTCTTGCAGAGATTGATTCAGATAACTAATCTTTACTGTTTGACACAGGATTTTGCTGAAAAATCCACCACTCCTCTTTTAAATCATTCTTTATTGTCAAGAGAGTCCTGTGTGTTACTATGTTTATGGTTGGTTTTTATTTTGTAAAAATGACACTGCTTTTTTGTTTAGCAGCAAACACTTCAGATTTGATAGCTAAAATAGGCTTAAGGATAGCTATAAGAGAAATGTGTACGTTGTTTCAGTAGTGTAAATCAACCCTATGCTTTCATAACTAAAGAAAATAATGCAAACAAATTTGATAATGCAATAATTTTAAGTATTGTAACACCCGCTTGTTTTTCTCCTTCACTGTTAAAATGGTCTGTTCTTCAGCTAATTGAGTTCAAAAGGCTGACGTCATTAGATTTCCTGGAATCGTGTTGCAGTAGGGAACTGGAAAAGTTAAACTCCAAACAAGATACACATTGACGTCAGCTCCAAGTCATGCTGCGATTTAGTCAGTTCCTTTCTGCCTCGGGCAGATCTGTAACGTTAACCCATTCGCAGCTGGTACATATTGTTTCAGTAATCCAAAGATAACTATTTTCTCCAAGTCCGTGGTCTGTTTTTTTCATGCTTAAAGTAATAATGCTTCATGCCCCGTTTAGCCAGTGAAGTGGTGAAGCTAAAACCCCTCTGATAATCTAGTCCCGTCATTATGACTTATAGAAGGGGGACCAGACATACAAATACATTGCACGCGTGAGGCTTTTTTCCTTTTGGATAGTCACTGAAAGAACTCAAGTGCAGGGTTGCTCTCTAGTGTTCAGCAGTTTAATTTTCCCAAGAACCTGCTGGTACACGGTGGTTGAATTTTTAATTTTTTTTTTATAATATTTTTTAAAAGGTTCTTAGAGCTTAATTTGCAAGGTTAGTTGTACTCTTCCGAATGTGGTTTGGTTTTTTTTGGTGTGGGTTTTTTTTGTCTTCCTGTTAAAAATTTCCTTTTTGTAAGTCTCAACTGAAAGCTTCAGGTTTTCAGTGACTTTTTACTCCTTTGCAATTTTAAGGAGGAAAACAAAAGGATGACCTAGGGCAACAGGTTAGGGAAATCCACCTTCTCCGGGTTTAATGTTAGGAATGACTTTAAACATCCATGGAATTTGATTAGAAACAGCCATAGAGGTTTGTCAGTCTCGATCAAGGCATGTGGGATTTTTGTTTTGGGTCCTGAAATGGAAGGTCCCCTTCTGTGTAATATGTAGATACATTGACTTAAACAATTGTTTTTTTCAAGGGTATTTTATCCCCCATGCTTGAAGACTGTTTCATGTTTCTCAATGACTTCTTCAGGGAAGTAGTATTTTATGATAACTTGTGATTTTCTTTTTCTTTTTGCATGCTTGAAAATAATTGAATTGAAATAGTATATCATAAAGCATCAGTTGCTGCACAACTAAAAGATAACTTTGTCAATGCTAGATTTTTTTTTTTATTTTTTTTTTTTTTTTTTTTTTTAACAGCAGTGTCTGAGTTTACAAGGTCTGTACCACCAGGATGGTTATTTATCTCTGTTACCGGGCTGGTAGGTTTGTAAGGGAGCCAGATGTTAGGCAGGGACAGATACTACTGGAACCTAGTCAAACTATTCATGTAACATTTGTTACTTACGGTGGTGTTTGCTGATCCCAGCTGAGATAGGCATGCATTTTAGTTAAGCCATGTTGCAGGTACATTATCACAGAGTCCTCTTAGCAGCAGTAAGTCTTGTTAGCTAACATCTGAGTGTACATCAAACACAGAAAACAAAATAGTTGGGCTTGTCAGGCTGAGGTGACCTCAGTTTTGTGTCTTTCCCCATGTAACTATGGGTACAAAATTATTAACTTGTGTTTTTAATTCATTGTAGCTAATGCAAACTAAGATACCATCTCTTTTTTACCTAGTGAGGAGAGACAGAAAAAGGTCACTCTTACCATAGAGTCTATAAAATGTGGCCAACATAAAGGCATGCCTGAAGAGTTTCTAAAGTTGCATTTTTGTAAACAGTGAGCTGAAGTATTGTCCTGTTGACATAACTGGACTGCTAACAGACGTGTAGATATACAAGAACATTAAGCCCTGTGTTCATGGCAGCTGCCTCATTGCTCACAAGGCTGTCAAGGGCTCATTTCTCTCTTCCTCCCCCATCCCCAGGGGATTATCCGTAACCCAGGTCAGTTCACTGGTCCAGTTCATCTTGTAATTCCACAAACACTTTTACCCGCAGCACTGGGGGGGGGGAGGGGAGGTGCAAAGTGCTTAAGCTGATAATGATTTCAGGATGTGGCTGTGGAATCATAGTCTAAACACAACTTGATCCTATTTTTTATGTTTCGTTAGTGAAGCACCTCCATGAATTTAATAAGAATTAATAGTAATTTTTAAATTAAATTTAGGTTTTGGTTTGAGTTCCCCCCTCGTAGTTGACTGATGTCTCTTTACAGCTCTACCCATCAGCCTCCCCAAATTGTTTTCTTCTACATTCTATTTCTCCAAATTAAGTTTTTCCATTATTTGAATATTGCTTGAAATAATTGAAGTATAAATTGAGTGTAAGATAACAGCCCCTGAAATTTCATCTTCTATATGCAGTTGCTTTAATGACAAAATTTGGCATTTTTTTTCTGAGATAATACAAAATTAGGAGGAGTAGATAAATACTTGCTTATAATTTGAAGAGCCATTTTTTTTTCTATGTCATACAAGACACAGGTACTTAGGACTTTCACAGTATTTTAAAGTTGAGGTATGTCATGTAGGAATAAAGTACCTCAGAAATACAGAAGTGAGGTAAGACTGTCAGAGAGGTACTGGTTCCAAATAACACATCACATTTCTGATCTGCATTTATTTTGGGCAGAGCTCAAATCTGGTAGGCTTAGGAGCTGAATCTGAACCTTTGCACTCTGATTTGCTGTGTAGCTACATCCCTTCCTGTGCAACTGCCACTACCTATTGCCCGCTAATGCTGCAACATCCTTTTTGTGTTTCTCTTACTCAAGGGGCATACTCCTGTTCACCATGAGCTTTTATCTCTTCCTTTTCATTTTGGCAGCTGGAGCTCTCACTAGGTTTCCAAGAGTTGCCAAACTGCTGCTGCAAAGGGAGGAGAGGCAGTAAGCCTGGTACTGTTGCTATCACAGGGAAGGAGGAGAAAGCTGACTACTGAATCAAGCTGGCTCCTGAAGCCTCTGTTAGAGGACAGGGGTAGCATAAACCTCAGTGGCTGCAACAAAAGAAATGTCTTTTGGTCAGATTGTGCAAACAGGAAATAAGTGTGGATGCTCTGACAATGTTTCTCAGTTTTCCCTATGTTGCCTGAGAAGAGCCATGTGAAAGCTTTCACAGGCTTCAGTCTGGTTGATGAGTGGGGCCACATGCTGGAGCAATTTGGATAAGTAATTTTACAGTGTGGAAATAAACTCTAGTAAGATAACAAATATAGTTTGACATTACAGGCCTGTGAAATATTTTATGTAGCAGAGATCCTGGATAACTTATCAACAGAAATATGTTGTTTCCAGAGATACTTTTGCATTGTTCTTTCTTTGTCATAAAGTTTAAAATATGATTCTTCTATGCAGCTGCCACTGGAGATATGCCAGCTTACCAGATTCGAACTCCCAGTACTACCTTAACTCAGGGAGTGGTAATGGCAGCTTCACCAGGGACTTTGCACAGCCCTCAGCAGCTGGCAGAAGAGGCAACACGGAAGAGAGAGCTGAGACTTTTGAAAAATAGGTAAGACTATGTAACAACTAATAGTCAATGTTGCAGAAACAACCCCAAAACATTCTAATGAAGTTTTTTTCTAAAGGCCACGAGCACTGCCTGTGACTGATGAACAGAAGGCAAGAAATTATTTTTCAATCATCCCACACCCTTATAGCACTGATGAATATTGGTTGTTAACTCTGAAAATCAGAGTTGGCTTTTCTCTGACCATGGATTTTTAGTTCTAAAATATTATGTCAGAATAAGTCTTAATTTTCTGCTTTTCTGATAATTTTTGTGATGAACTGGAGATACTGATGAATTCTGCCTCTTCCTTACTGACAATAAATGACTGGTATGGGTTTGTTTCATCTTGAAGCATGCCAGCAAAGGATTAGTTAAGAAAATATCTGAGGATCTCATTAGCAGCTGTCCATTAATGATGATGTAAAGAGGACTTACTCTAGGATGGAATGATAATTATAGACTTTCCTAAATACTTGGCTAAGTTATTGTGCAGTGCCTCTGTCATTTTGTGAGGTATATTGTGTAAGGTGGCTGTATATTTTTTAATTAGTTAACATGGTCTTGACTGTGTGCTATAAATGCCAGTCTTTCTCTACGCATTCTTCTTGCTATTTTTAGAGGACTCTCTTTTTTTTGGATGCATAGCCATTTCAGTTAGTTTAATTGAAGAAATAGTCTGCTATGCAAATCTCTAATATATTGAATAGCCACTTGCGTTATCAAATTCACGGTATTGCTTTGCTCTCATGCCTGTCCCTGATTTTCAACTATTCATGAGGATGGCTGCATTGTTGTGCCTCCTTTTATTCCTTCTTTTTTCAGTTTTAAAACTAGCATCTATGCTGTCTCTCATGTAACTTGCTGGAAAGTTACACTCACAATTTGACAGTTTATCATGTTGCAAGACATTAAAGGAGTGGACTGCCAGTATTTCTAAAATTTCTTCAGGAATTGAATGCTTGTTCAGTCATATGCTTCTGAAAATACTACTCAAAGTGTTTAGCTTCAATACGATAGAAGGAGCACACCTAAGAGGATGGCTCCAGACTGCCGCTTGCCAGCCAACAAAAAAAATGCAGCTGCGTGTGGCTGAAATGAGCCCAGGTGGACAATTCTGAAATGCTAATGAATTATATTTGTTTGGACCTAGTTTTTGCTGTAGATTGTGACATTAAGGTAAAAAAATATAGCAGGTTGTAAGCTTGGCATCTAGCTTTTTATTTGAAGAGAGTAGTGTTATGCTTGTGTTTTCTGAAAGTAAATTCTTTGGGTTCAGTTTTAAAATTTTGATTGCATAAGTTAATACTCCTGATACACATACGAACTAGAATATGACTGGAAGAAAGTGCTGTTTTCAGTCCTAGTGTTTAGTACAGCTCAAGTCAATGCATTATCATTTATTCGCTTTTTTTTCCTCAGTTCCTTTGTGTATGAATTCCATCTTTGTAATTGTGGGTGCTAAATTTGTTTCACATTCTAGTTGTTTTGAATTGTAGTTTAACTATGTTATTGCTTGTGGCCTGTTATCTGCTGTTTCGTTTGTGCAATCCAACAGTTGTTGGTGGTGATTGTTGTTGTTATATTGTGGAACTGAAGGGATTGCAGGTCATTTCATTTATCCTGTCTTTGCCGTGTTGTGGCTGTTCTTGTAGTCATTTGCCTTGTATTGGTTCCAGGGAAGCTGCCAGAGAATGTCGCAGAAAGAAGAAAGAATATGTCAAATGTCTTGAAAATCGTGTGGCTGTGCTTGAAAACCAAAACAAGACTCTCATTGAGGAACTCAAGGCCCTCAAAGATCTTTATTGTCATAAAGCAGAATAACTGTCTTTCATTTGGACCCTCTTTATTATGAACTTTAATCAAGGCATGAGAGGAAGTAATTCTACAGATTGCCATATGAACTTGAGAAAGAGACACTTGAGGCCCTTGTAGAACCCAGTTTTGCTTAGTGTTTTCAAACTGATGTGGAAGATATTCCAAAATTTGGAATTCTGTCCTAGTCTCCATACTCTGCTGAGCTTTCTAATGGCATGCAAATGGCTTTTTTGTTTGCACTTTTTACTTCTGCTTTTTGCAGGCAAGCTGCTAAAGAATGTCGACGTCGGAAGAAAGAATACATAAAATGTCTGGAGAGTCGTGTTGCAATGCTAGAAGTTCAGAACAAGAAACTTATAGAGGAGCTTGAATCCCTAAAAAACCATAATTCCTCTTTGAAAATACATGAGTAAAAGTATTTATTATACTGTGAACTGACTAAAATATGTCTGGTTGCTTTATGAGGCAATACATAGCCAACATGAATTATGTCTTTCTCTTTGTGTCATTTATATTATATTCCGATTTCTAACATTCCTGAAATGCTTTCCTGCTTTTTGTCAATTCATAGCTCTAATTTCAGTTTTGTCATGTTCCTCCCTTCATCTCCCAAGGAGCCAAATGTTAAAAAATGTAACAAAGTAAAACGGCGTATAATTTCTAAGAACTGGTTCTTTGCCATATATTTACATATGACTTTTTTCATGTTAATCAGTGTCCTGCTCATACAAAATATTTTAGAGTTGTTTTAGAGAAACCATAAATATAGTGCATCCAGTAGTACAAGAAAATCAAGCAACCCAAGCTATCTCAGGAAAGAGTTTATAAAAATTGTTATGATTACACATGTACTAGTCTACAGATGATTTTATGGCATATTTTTATATTAGTTGCTTTGTGGAAAAAAAGTATTGTATTGCTGTCACTGAGTGCCATGGTTAAAGATAGTTTTTAATAGAACCATGTTGTTTAACCTGTGTAGTGTCTGATTTCCTTGAAACATCTGGTTATTTGAGATACTCTAAACCTGTGAGTGTCTGGAAGAGGACAAAGGAAAAAAGCGTACCTAAACTTGTGACATGATGCTAAGTGTATAGTAAATGCCTGAATGAAATTTTTTTTTTTATGGCTGCTAGTTACTTAAATTTTCTATAGTCTGTAGAATATTTGATTTATTAGCGATCTATGTATGAAATTTCAGTTCTGCATCCTGAATACTTTATGTTCTGGGTTCTGGACAGTTGTAGACAGGTGCCCCTAGTGAAGGCTGATGTTCTAGTTCTTTCACAGTTTCTGCAAAGTACTGAGAGGAAGTAAAAGTGACTTAAGGAAAATTTCCAGTAAATGGTGACTATCTGCTGATTCAGAGAGTTCTGGAATAGCCTTCAGGTGAAAGCTGAAGAGTTTTAAACATAAATCTATGCTTGAACCAGATGGCAGTTCTGGTAGATGCAGTACATGCCAACTTTGCATTGTGCTTTGAAAGAAAATAGTGGTTATGCAAAATTGCTTGTGGGTATTTTTTTTAATCAGCAATGATCTAATTGATTGTTGACCAGTACGGTATATGAGCAGAGCGTTTAGGAGCTTTGGTGGAAGTAGAAGCTCTATGGCCTCACTGTTGTGTTAGGAAGAAAGGCTTAGTTCCTACTGAATTTGCTTTACTCTTTGTGTGTGGAGGGAAGGATGAAATCATACCATTACTAAAATCACTGAGGCTTCTTCACTTAATTGGAAGTAAATTCACAGTTAACACAATCTTCACTCTGATAGTGTTGGGGCAGGGTGTGTGTGTGTGTTGTTTTTTCTTTTGCCAAATTTGATTTTCTTTTAACTTTCCTAAATCACTTGAAATATACAGGATAACTTTGTCCAATCTTTTGAAAATCCCACTAGGTAACTGAGACCATTTGTCAGAAGAGCCTATTATCTCTCACTTCTTGCAGCCGCATCTGTTGATTTTAAAAACGAAACAGACTGCCTTTTGGACCCACAGACTCTGCTCCAGGTGTAGAAAATAAAGTAAACTTTGAAATACCCGTTTCACTGTGAAAATACATCTTAATTGCTGAAGTTAGCAGAGGTCAAAGGTTCTGAGAGAGATGGACAGGATAAGTACAGTCTACAGGTCTGTGTTGCAACCGCTAGACTGCAACAAAAGTGTCCAGCAAATTGTTTTGTTGTGGCTCTGTCACTAGAATCTTTTTTCTGTTACAGGTAGGCATTGCTCCTGACTGCCAAGGGATTTGGGAACTTAAGCGGAAAGAAACTTGGGCATATGGTGGATATCTCTCAGTGCAAACTTCTCATACCTTCCCAATAGTATCTGGTAGTAACTGTAGTACAAAATTTGGTAGGAGGAATCCTTGTCTGTTCCACATATCTGTGCTTGGAAGTTATTTCTTTGCTAATACTTTAAACCAATTTGATTAATGTTTATTTTTTATTTAAATAGTTACTTGGAAGTACTTTGATAATTATAGGAGATTAACCCAAATTCTCTTGGCATGTGTTTCATTCTGGAAAATTCCATTTGATATGTTTATCTGCAACAAGAAAAGTATCCTTCAGAAAAGTCAATGGCAGAAAACCTGACTCATTTAGACTAAGACTAGGAAAAAAGAAAAATTTATGATATATAATTCTTTTATTCTCAGTGGTTCAAGTTGGTATAGCGTCAGTTTGACAGAATTGGCAACACACACTTCTGCGTTCTAAAGTGAGAATGAGTGTGTTTGCTGGTGAATGAGTATATATAAGATGTACAGTTGGTAAACTAGAACCCAAATGCATCTTGTCATGAAGGAAATAATTTATTTAAAAATGAGCAAAGGCAGGTCCACACAAATGCCAAGAATCTGATATCAAATTGCTACTGCAAAAATTACTACTTAAAAGAATAAATCCAGTTCTGAATTGGTTTGGGAGATGTATATTGAAAACTTTGTGAGAGACTTCCCTAAGACTAAATGAAGATTTAAAGAAAAACTTGGAGTACCACTGGGATTTGTCAGAGGTGTTCAGTCTTAATTATATTACTCGATGGTTGTGTCACAGTCTCATTTGACAAAGCTGGGAAGCACCTACTTCTCTAATAATACATAACTCTGAGCTTTCGATACAAATATAATTTTCCACAGGAATCTGATTCTGTTTCAGATTTGTGAAGCAGAGAGCAAGGCTTTTTGAACACAGCATTATTCTTAGTACAGAACATTAGATGAACCTGGGTTTGTTTATTACAAGAGAATCTGAGCACTGCCCAAGCTTTGGTTTACCAGAACTAGGATTTTTGTTTTTTCAGTACCAGAAAAAAGGCTGAAATAATTATGATTTTCTTAGGCAGTTGCAACCCTGTGGTACAAAACTCTTCCCCCTTCCTGAAATCACCTGTTTGCAGGTTTCTTTGAGACAGAAAACTGGAGGATCTGCCTTTACTGTACAGGAAGGTACACACAAGACTACATGGATGGTTTGTTTGGTTTTTTTAAAATAGAATTTTTTGTAGCTCAGGGGAAATGGTCTCTTGAAAAATGTCTTCAACCTCATAGTGATGTGGACGATGTAAGAGTCAGCTTCCTCTTAAGATACAGCTTTGAGTCATAGCTTTCTTCTTCACCATCTAAATTGAGTGGGGGGCAGAGGTGCAAAGAAAAATCTCTAGGCTATCCAGGCAGAGCTGACTCTTAACTTACTTAAACAGACCTAACTGTTATGACCTGAGGCAAAAGGGGATTAAAATGAACATATTGTGTGAGGAGGTGTGGGTTTGATTTCATTGGGGTTTATTTTTTTAGTATTTCCCATGGGTTTTTCTGTGTACAAGAATAATTGTAGCTTTTTCTGCCTCCACTGATACAATCCTAAGGAGTGCAAGCTCTATTGTCTCCCACTTAGTTCCCCAGGGTTTTCCTTCTGTTCTTATCCAACACCATTGCTGATCTGTACTGTTATCCTGTGGACATCAGTGTAACAGCTAAATCCAGTGTGGTGTTTTTTTATGAATGAAGTAGAAACTTCAAAGAAAACAAAGGAGTCTGCTCAGCTTCTGGTTTGGATTTACTCATTTTGCCCACAGTTGTTTTCTATTCTATCAACTTGATGTTTTGGTGGGCGTGCGCATGACAAGAATGTATTGAATGCTGAGCTGTTAAGCAGCTGATAGAAGTACCTGCGTTTTGGCTGTTGGCATTCTCTGTAAGGATCCAGTTCTGCGTGGGGATCAGAGCTCTCCTCTATTGAGCAGAGGATGAAAAGCATTAACATTTTGAAATCAATTCCAGTTTCTATTGTATTATCTTGTGTACATTGTCACCTATAGCTATCTCCCTCATGCTAACAGAACTGTTCCATATATTCTGTGTCCTTTCTCATAAATTATTTGCATTTTCTTGAAAGATTAATCTTGTTTCCTGTGAAATGGCAGTTAGGTACTCAGGTCTGTGTCTGATTTCTCTGGTATGTTTTAAACCTGATGGTCAATTTCAATTACATGAATAGATGTGTCAAAAATCTCTCAAAAGTTCATGAAAATAAATGGTTACCAAAGAAGGCTTGGAATTCCTAAAGAAAAAGCTACCATGTAAGCTTTAGTAGATAGAAGAAAACTTACTTGGAATTCTCTCCTTTTAGAGTCCACAGAATTAATTCATTGATTGCGTGTGGGCCATCAAAAATGAGGATTCGTTAGTTTTATTGTTGACAAGTATTAGTATAGGGGGAGGGGAGAGGTGTAGGGGAGAGGCAGTCCAATTTCTGTGGAATACACTATGTTAAAAAGGTAAATGTGTTTATAAACAAAATATATGCCTTGCAGACCTAAGCTGTTGGGTCTGAAGTTGTTTTCTGCCTCTTCACTAAGCCCAAAGTAGTTGTTAAGGAGCAATGGAATGTACACTGATAAAATACTTGCTGGATGCTATCCCAAATTTAAACAAGAAAATGACAATTTTGCACACTTCAGCTAAACAAATAAGTAAAAAATAGACTGGTGTTTACAAAAGAAATACCCACTGCTTTTACTGTTACATTGGAGTAGCTTTGAGTAGACAGTCTGGTAGTTCACCCTGTTAAATTTAAAATGCTAGTCATTTCTGACCTTTTGGATTAAGGCCAAAACAAGATGTGATTTTTTTCGTTGTTTTAGAGTGACACCTAGTGGAGTATAAATATCTGCACTTTATTTCCAAACTGATTAATCAGCTGAAGGATATTACAGACATAGAGAATTTCTAGTTACCCAAGGGGTGGTATGGGATGTGGGGTGTTCTGGATATTGAAAACTCATTTTTCCTGCTGCTCCTATGTTAATAAGTAGTTAGTAATAAGTGATTTACAATTTGTTAGCTTTCTAACAAGAAAAAATATCATATAGACAAATTTTCAATTTATATTCTTTATGACCAATAGTCCTCTTTAATGAAAGCAAATGACATTTATTTAATCTTGATTTATGTAAATTCTAATAATCATAGAATGTTATTGTAATACTTTAAAAGTGGTATTACAAAGATTGCTATTGAAGCACAGTAATTACTAGATCTAGGTCGCAAAAATGAAATATAGTTAAAAACTTGGGTATCTTTTGAAATATAATGGTGTGAAGGGAAAAGGAAATAATGCCTTTTTAATCCAGCATATGGAAAGATCATTCTGGAAATGGAAAGCTGAGGGGGGAGATAAAATCCATTCTTCAGGCTGGATAGATTTCACTTTTCTAATAAACTGCTCACTTTTGCGTTATAACTATACATGTATAGTATTTCATCCCACAATCATGTCTGCAAGTGCCTGTATGTGTGACAGATTATACAGGACTGTGTAGTATACTATATTCCCATAATTCCTGTGAAGCTTGAACTGAGCTCCTAAACGGATTTTTTTTTCCCCTTATTCAAGTGAGTTAGCCAAATACAGGAGATGCGATCTCAGGATCTAGAGCAACAAATGAATTTCTGTATGGTAAGTTAATGGGCTGTACTATGAAAAATGAAAAGACATATAGTTTGAGAATTGTTATTAAAAGAAGCATTTAAATATTTATATAATTTAATTTACAGTTGTATCAGTTGCTAATACCATGCATACAATGCAATTCCCAGTCAAAAATGTATTGTTAACTTGGTCACAGTTTAAAGCTGTTCTTCGAATTTGTTTTGCAGCTGACACAGCATGAAGAGGGTTGGTATCCACTTTCACTGTAGTGTACGACTGCAAAGCTTATGAAGTGATTTGCTGTGCCAGCTGTTTTCAGCGTAGCTGGTTTGGCTGGTGTTAGATCTGGTTGAGTATCCTTTCCCCAGACTGGAGCATTCCTGATGTTAGGCGCCTTATGCTCAAACAACATTTAACATTACCTTTTGCTGTTTAAATAGATCAGTTGGTTTTATACACAAAGCCCTTTGTTTCCAGTGCACACACCCCCTGCTCCCCCCGTCCATCCTTTCTAGAGTGAAAGAAGTAATTGCTGCTGTTCTTTAACCAGTGTTTTAGCCCTGTAAGATGCTTAAATCTTCTGCTTAGTGTCCTGCATCTACCATTACCATCTTGGGGATCAGAAATGGATTTTCCCTCATAACACAACTGAGCTATCTTCTTTGCTAACAGCAGAGGCCTCACCGTCCAACTTGAAAATACTTAAGGGGAGGAGAGAAACAACACGTGCAAATATGCACTGCAGTATCTGCAGGGCTTAGGTCAGAGGCATCTCATAGTAGCACAGTTGGACCAGATCTCCATTAGACAGAACCTCTGCTGTCAAATGGATATTTGCCCAAAACCAGACATAGAGGACAAAGAACAAGTTATTCTTGCTTCTACAAGTAGCACTCCTTTTATTTTGTTTTTTTGGAGTCCTCTCTCACAATGATGGCTTTTGTAGCAGAGTTTGATGACCTGTCTGCTCTAGGTAAAAAGTTTGAGTTTTTCTGTAGAAACCTTGGCAGCTTCCACCTTTGGCAGTAGAACTTGTTACGCTTTTTCATACACATTTTGCACTAAGGGAATGGCTACAGAAGAGCTTTTTCACGTGTCCCAAGATAAAATAAAGGCATATGCTCAAATTTAAAGGCAGGAAAATCTTCCTTCCAACAAAAACGGCACCCCCCATAATAAAAGTATCAAAGCACATCTGGGAGATACTCATTCTGCGCCACAGAAGATGCTCCATAAACATCGCAGACATGGTTTATGTAATTTTAAAGGGTAGTAATAACTTTGTTGCCTTCATATGTCAAGTTTGATCTGAAAGGTAGGTTTTGCATCTTTGAAGCTAATCGAAACCCCTAATAGTATCAGGCCTGGGTTCTGGAGTCTGGCAAGGTGAGTGTAAGCAGCCATGTGAGGACTGAAAAAATTGTAGCTGTTAATAGGAGCAAAACTGTAGTCATGTCTGGAGCTCTTAAGAACTGAGATAGCCAAGTTCAGTCATATCCCACTTTAGGTAGTGAAGCCTTTCTTTAGATCTCATCGTGTTCTCATTAATTTTTCTACCTTGATGAATGTGGATACAAATACTTTCATAAGTCTAAAGTACAAAGATATCTGGGACTATGAAATACTGTTAATGATGGTTTTATTTCTCTTTACTCTTCCTTGTAAGATAGCATATTTTTCTTTATTTAGCATAAACATGGTTTAGTAAAAATGTAATTATTTCTGAGTAGTTCTCTACCCTTTGGATGTTAAGATGCCACCTCCCTGGGATTGTTCAAGACCAGGTTGGATGGAGCCTTGAGCAGCCTTTTCTGGTGGGAGGTGTCCCTGTCCATGGTAGGGAGGGTTGAAACTTCATGATCAAGGTCCCTTCCAACCCAAACCTTTCTATGATTCTAGGATTCTACCAATGTATTCTGGAAATATCTTATGCATATTTACAGAGTTGAACAACTGCATAAGAATACAAACAGAGCTTAAACTAAATAATATGTGACTCTGTGACTGTTGGGAATGGTCAAATGTAAATGTGGAATTGAAGAGACACAATCCCAGGAGAAGCTTCTAAAGTATTGTCAGGCTATTTTGTTAAAATGTGTTGGATTTTTGTCAATAAGTTAATTGTCATCATTGGCATGTAAATGAGAATTCATTGTTATCTGTGAAACTATCTCACAGTAAAAACCCTAAACTCTTCACAAGATTTTGTTGTTGTTAGGGAGGAAGGTTTAAAATTGAACATTTTTCAGTGTACAACTTTTACACTGTAATGAAGTTCCCCAACCCATAACTCTAGTCTAACCTAGATAGTTATTTAGGCTATTTGGATTAAAATGTCAGCTTCAAAAGTTATGTTATTCAGGTGAATGACATAAATTTTAAATCAACGCAGATCTGAAAATGTTTGAAGTTATTTTTGTCTTCCTTTGCAGTTGCATTTGCCACTGATGTTGGAAGCTTCAGGACATGCATGATTACTTTTCTGTGCAGGCAGAAACCTCTTTGTTATCCTGCATTTAAGTGCATGCTTTTAGGCTCACCCATACCTCACCAAAAATGTTGACTTAGAGTTGAGCTATAGATCTTGCTTCTTCAATTCTGCATGTTCATGACCTATTCAATCCCATGTGGAATCCAGTGGCTGTTTTACAATCTCGCAATTGCCTTCAGCAGCTCACCATTCTGTTTACTTACAGAATCTGGCAGATTGGTGTTAAATTGATTTGCATTAGTAGATGGGAGAGCAAATTCCTTTAATTGTTAATGGTCAGTACATATGGATACAGAAAGAGATTAGCTTGTTGAGACAGGATGTTACAGAAGTTTTCTCCAACAATGGGTGTTATTTTGGTCCATATAGATAAATTGCATACATAATAGCATTCCAACATGTATGTGGAGTAAATATAGGACTCCAGGATACTCAGTAAGACCAGTGGTGGAAGTAAGAGAAGTATGAAGAGTTATAAACCTGAGCTCCTTAGTTGCGAAGGAGAGATGGGTACATAGACTCCTCCCTCAGAAGTCCCCTCGGACACTGAGTTAGGCTTTACTGGCAACCCATCAGCACCTCAATACTTTCTCCCGCAGTGTTTTTCCCTTTGTAACATGAAGGAAATTGGTTAGCAACAAAGGCAGCTGCCTCCTGCTATGGCTGGCTAAAAATACTTGGTTTGTGATTGAATAAAGTTTAATTTCTTTTTAGTTAACAAAAAGGGGCAAAACAAACAAAGCCACACAGGAAGCCCCAAACCAGACATACAGTGTCAGTGAAGCCTTCTGATTAGACAGCCCAGGAGAATAAAACCCCAGAATGGATATAACAACATTGAATTTGCCCATGATATCTTCCATTGGCCATTTTTTGACCTGAAAATAGCTGTGAGTGTGATGTAGATACTGTCTGGTTTATGGCTTTTCATAAAAATGGACTCTGAAAAGTATAAAATGAGGTGAACAGAATACCTTTTTGTTGGAAATGCTTGATATTATGAATGTCATTTAACTTGCATCTGTGATGTCCATGATGCAGGAAGTGAAGGTAGGTGGTTACAGTGCCTGCTCTGTTATGAAAATTCCTCCATTCTCCTTGGACATGTGATGAAAGTATAGGGCTGTGCACTTAAGGTACACTGCAAAATAAGAGATTGAGCAGAACAGAATATCTTATGTGCATGTCTCTGTGCTACATTCATTAAATGCTGGGAACTGAAGAAAAAGCTTAGTGTAAATGTGTACTTGATAGTGCTTAGTTAATGGCTTATAAGCATCTCCTATTGTGATGTTTCATTCTGTGAATTCAGAATCACAAATCCATGAACCTGCAATCTAATTCCTATCTTATTATCTTCAATACGTTCTTGAATGGATCATAAATAACCTCTAAATACTACACCAGTACTGAAATCCTGATGCCTTAGTTTGTTGTCTAAGCTTCCTGTATAACGCTTGGGGACAATAGTATTGCAAAGATAGTTCTGTAAATCCAGTTGGATTTCTGCTGAGTTTGGTGTCTACTGAAGACAGCACATGTTTTATGTGCAGAAGCTTGAGCTGAAAACCATGATCTACTGTCAGTCCCACATCTCGTATACGGATATCACGTGAGAAACGCTAATCCAGATTGTGCAATGCTTCTCTGTTTCAGGCCTTACTAGGGAGCTGAGTTTTGTGTTTATTCAGACCAAGTGTTTGAATCCATTTCTTTTACAGTCAGGTTACATTTTATACCACCGGAGTCTGAGGACTTGCAATCTATCACTTATTTATAAAAAAATGCATTGTTATTTTGTAGGAGAGTGACTTGGTTTTGTTTCCTTTGACTTGATAGGTAATTACACAAATGAGGCAAGGTTCACTTCTGTTGTGATAATGTTCCCCAGAGATCTGTCCTAAAAACTGGATGAAGACTGGAAGTGGTGCACTCCTGTCCATATGCCTATGTTAGTCTGTCCCTCGCTGTTGGCCAATATGAGCTTTATGTGGCTTCCAAGTTCTGAGGCAGAAACTTGTCTGTGAAGGCAGGAATTGCTTCTTCATTAAGTTATACTCATATATTCCAAAATTGCACTGTGGATGGGCAATTTCATTCTAAACATATTTTTCCCAGATAGTATTTTTTACTCTTTACTTTTCTTAATCTTTATAATTTTTCATGTGTATACAAGGCACGGTAACGGAGATAGTCACTACTCAGCACTGTGTGTACTGTGGGTGAGAGATGCTTCAGAGATGTGAACAGTGGTAGTAAAGAGAGCCTCTTTCCCTCCTGTGTGAAATGAATAACTGGAATGACTTGACAGAGAGAGGAGAGTAGGATTTCCCAGATCTCATGGGCAAGAAGAAGCAAGTATACTGAAGCAAGTATGCTTGGTACACACAGCTGTGAATGCTGTGAATATACAATGCTGTGATACTCTTCAGGAAATGTGAAAAATTAATGCACATAGAGTAGATAGGCAGATGATGAAGATAATGCAGTAATCCAATCCAAGCATTATCTGGGTGTAGAAATATGACAAAATCTGAAGAAGCTTGAACACTGCCCATAAAAATATTTACAGTCAAAGTCTCAGCTGTGTATACTCATTTTATGTATTAACAAGATAATGAGGACGATATGCAAGTATCCTTATCTCAAAAATGCCCATAAGTAGAACTGCCCATTCTTAACCTAGAGTTCAACAACTGAAGGAGTTATTTTTCTCTTCTTTCATGTGAAATTCAGTAAACTTGGAGACAACTGCAAGGAAGCCAAAATATACTTCTTCCAGGCTATGCTTGTTCCATGAGTGTGTGAAACATTTTACTAGGACTCATGCCAATGATTCTCTTTAAAATAACACTGGATAATCTCAAGGGCATTAGTAAGAATTGAAAGAGCTTTGCATTTGTAGGCTCTTCCTCAAAGGCTAAATAACCTTGAATTTTATTATACTGGGTTATTTCCTGATTTAATATATTTTTTGTTATTTTTGGGAAGGATACTACCTGCTTGTTCCCTACACAATCTGATCTATTGCATCATCTCACCTAACACCCAAACAGAATGCTAGAAGTCAAGACTAACATGACATCATAAATTGGGAAGCAGAAGCCAGTACCTTGCAATTTCTGCATGTCTAACTGATGGTGAGCTGCAGTGGGTGGGTGATTGTGCAATAGTTGTTAATATTTTCTTTCTGAGAAGTGGCATGAAAAGAGATTAAGTTTCAGGTGGTTACACAGCCTCTCTTTTCCAGCAGAACTTTTTTCTATTGTCAAATATGTATGTAACTCCTCTGAGAGGACATAATTCTTTCTTCCAGGAGAAAGCATGGCATCTTTTATATTTCCAAAATTACACAGCAGAGGTCCAGCATCTCTGCTTGTGAAATGAGATAATTCAGAATTATGATTTCCAGCATGACAGATAAAGATAACAGGATTAATAAAAAGACAGTGCTTGTTTTAATATCCATATTGCTGATTCTTAGTCTGTGCTTAGCAATGTTGTGTGATGTTACAGGTTCCTGAAGTGGAAGCAAATGATATAACCAATAGAGAGAGAATGGTGTGGCAGAAGATTTCAAACAAACTGCTAGAGGTACACTAGTCAAATTCACATGATGAAAAATATTGTCCTGCCTTTATTTCAGCATCTTGAATGTCCTGGGAAAGGAAGTAGCGGAACATAGGCAGAGTAATGAAAAGAAAGGACTGATGAGAGTGCCTTTGCGCTCAGATATGATTGCCAAATTTAGGCTGCTGTCTCAGTCACTTAAGCCCCTCCAGTGAGACCGTGACCTAGAAAAACAGTCCTGTCTTTCCACACTCACTGATTTTCACTGCTTCTCTTGAGCTAGTAGTAATGCCAGCACAACTACTTAGTAAGCAGGGTTAGAAACTGGCTGAAAAAGTTTTTGGCCTCAAACACAGGAGGCCTAGGCTCCTGATGCAGCTTCCTTTATGACCACGCAAATAATAATATTGGCAGAGGGGAACAGATGTGATCACACACATGGGAAATCAGGACAGCCAGTTTTATAACAGTCCACGCTTATTATTTAGATTGAGTTTCACATAGTGTATTTTGGCTTTTGGGGGAATCGGTGTAAAAGTTAGGGAACTGCATCTTCAGAGGCAGCAAAGGTTCCCAGGCTATGCATGTATGTGCAGAAGGAAATAATACTCTGATTTTCTTTCCTCTGGTCACATACTGTGCTTTGTCCCAGGAGAAGGAAAGAGAGATGCTTGTGTGTCTTTCTGAGGCACTGAGCAGTGACTGATAGAGTGAGGATGAAGGAGTGAATTGCCACTCAGACTAGGATTTGCTGAGAATCTCCCTATTGACTGATTCTACCAGTTCAATCCATTATACCACAGGCTCCCTGCCATGTTTACTGCTTCGATGGTGTCTTTGGATTTGTACATTAAATTTAAGCATGTATAAAGGCAGGATCTTTGGAGGAGTGGGTGCTTGCAGTGAGATGGTTAACTCGTTGTTTGTATTTCTGTTTGTTCCAGTGGTTGCTTCTTTTTTTAATTCTTGTCAATGGGATTGCATGTGATTAAGGGTATAGATCAAATTCGGAGTCTGTGAGCTTTAACACTCTAGAGGAACAATAGAACATGTATTTTGAATTACTTCCATGTATTTTTTTTTTCTCCTTTGTTTGCTACACTGTGGCCAGCAGCATGATTTATCCTGAACCTAAACACTTGGCCAACACATATTTGATGAGAAGTATTAGCCACCACCAATACATATATTTTAGCTGTGTAGGCAGTCCCATACCAGTTGTGAATTCTTAACATATCTTAGTCTGAACAACTGGGAAAACGATGAGGCTGGTTAACAAACTCAGAGAAAATACTGTATTATCATTATGGATAAACCACCATACTTAACAGTGAGATGTATCTTTAGCAACTTTATTATAGACAAAGACAATGAAGGGCGAGATGAGAGACTTAACTTAAATACATAAACAAAGTCAACAGGCTGGATATCATCAGCTTTAAAGCTTTAAGGGGCAGCTGGGAACATCTGACCTGAATTGCCTAAGTGCTCTAAAGAAAGAATTTTGTTTTGTAAACTTGTACCAAATTTTGCACTTCATGTAATTCACGCAGTAGTAGAAATAATTTTAAATTGGAGATTGCAAAAACAAAAAAAATGTTTTTAATTGTGCTTTTGCTATTTATTGAAAAGATCTTCCTGCTATTTTAAAGTTTTATAATAAAACTTGAAGAGAACGTCTATATGCTTACAGACAAATGCTCTGTCCTGTATAATACAAGATATCTTTCTGCTTTTAAAAATAAATTTGAGGAGGTCTGTCTTTTCAATTTGGAGCCAAGCATATCTAAGAGGATTGCAATTTATAGTCGTATGTTATAATATCATAGAATCATAGAATCTTTTGGTTGGAAAAGACCTTAGAGATCATTGAGTTCAACTGCACCCATCATCCGCTAAACCCTGTCTATCAAAAACTCATCTACCCGTTTTTTAAACACTTCCAGGGATGGTGACTCTACCACCTCCCTGGGCAGCCTGTTCCAGTGCCTGACCACCCTTTCAGTAAAGAAATTCTTCCTAATATCTAGTCTGAACCTCCCCTGGTGCAACTTATGGCCATTTCCCCTTGTCCTATCACCTGTCACTTGAGAGATCAACACTTGCTCTGCTGCAGCCTCCTTTCAGGCAGCCGTACACAGTGATGAGGTCTCCCCTCAGCCTCCTCTTCTCCAGGCTAAACAACCCCAGTTCCCTGAGCCACTCCTCGTAGGACTTGCTCTCCAGCCCCTTCACCAGCCTTGTCGCCCTTCTCTGGATGCGCTCCAACACCTCAATGTCCTTCTTGTAGTGAGGGGCCCAGAACTGAAAATTCTCGAGGTGTGGCCTCACCAGTGCTGAGTACAGGGGCACAATCACTTCCCTGGTCCTGCTGGCCACTCTGTTGTTGGTACAGGCCAAGATTCCATTGGCCTTCTTAGCTACCTGGGCGCACTGCTGGCTCATATTCAGCCGATTGTCAACCAACACCCTCCAGGTCCTTCTCCTCCAGGCAGCTCTCCAGCCAGTCTTCCCCAAGCCTGTAACACTGCATGGGGTTGTTGTGTCCCAGGTGCAGGACTCAGCATTTGGTCTTGTTAAACCTCATCCTGTTGGTCTCAGCCTATTGATCCAGCCTGTCCAGATCTCTTTGCAGAGCCTCCCTTCCTTCAAGCAGATCAACACTGCCACCCAGCATGCTTGCCATCTGCAAACTTGCTAAGGGGGCATTTGATCCCTTCGTCCAGATTATTAATAAAGATATTGAACAGGACTGGACCCAGCACTGAACCCTGGGGAACACCACTCGTGACCGGCCTCCAGCTGGATTTAACTCCATTTGCCACCACCCTTTGGGCCCGGCTGTCCAGCCATTTTTTTACCCAGCACAGGGTGTGCCCGTCCAGGCCAACGGCAGCCAGGTTCTCAAGCAGAATACTGTGAGAAATGGTGTCAAAGGCTTTACAAAAGTCCAGGTACACCACATCCACATCCTTGCCCTCATCTATTAACTGGGTAATCTTGTCATAGAAGGAGATCACATTGGTCTGGCAGGACCTGTCTTTCATAAACCCATGTTGAGTGGGTCTGATCACCTGGCTGTCCTGCATGTGCTGTGTGATAGCACTCAATATGATCTGCTCCATTATCTTCCCCGGTACTGAGGTCAAGCTGACAGACATATGATTCCCTGGATCCTCCCTCTGACTCTTCTTGTAAATGGGAGTTACATTTGCCAGTGTCCAGTTGAATGGCACTTCCTCAGTCAGCCAAGACTGTTGATAGATGAGGGAAAGGGGTATGGCAAGGACTTCCGCCAGCTCCCTTAATACCCTTGGGTGTATCCCGTCCAGCCCCATAGGCTTGTGGATGTCTAATTGGCCAAACAGGTCTTTAACCAAGTCTTCTTGGAACATTGAGGGTTCAGTTTCCCAGAATTCTGGCTCAGGAGGCTTGGAGCCCAGAGAACACCTTACCTTCCTATTAAAGACCGAAGCAAAATAAGAAGTTAAGTACCTCTGCCTTGTCCTCATCCTTTGTTACTACCATTCCTCTTGCATCCAGTAAAGGAGGGAGATTCTCCTTGGTCCTCCTGTTGTTGTTAATATACATGAAGAAACATTTCTTATCATCTTTCACTGAACTGGCCAGTTGAAGTTCCAGTTGGGCTTTAGTCCTTCTAATTTTTTGCCTAGATGATCTCACCTGCTCCTTGTAGTCCTCCTGAGATGCCTGCTCCTTCTTCCAAAGCTCATGTATTTTCCTTTTCTTCCCGAGACCAACACAGAGCTCTTTGTTAAGCCAAGTTGGCCTTCTTCCTTGCTGACTCATTTTATGGCACATGGAGATGCCCTGCTCTTGCACTGCCAGAATTTCCTTCTTAAGGAGCATCCAGCCCTCTTGGGCTCCTTTGTCATTTAGAACTGTCTCCCACTGGACTTTATCAAGCAGCCTTTTAACAGTTCAAAGTCTGCCTCCCGGAAGTCCAAGGTGGCAGTTCTGCTGACCCCCCTCCTTACTTCTCTAATCTTATTTCTTACTTCTATAATCTTGTGATCACTGAGCCCCAGGCGTTCTCCAACCGTCACCTCTCCCACAAGGCCCTCTCTGCTCACAAAGAGCAGATCCAGTGGGACACCTTCTCTAGTCGGTTCACTCACCAGTTGTGTTAGGAATTTATCTTTCATACACCCAATGACCCTCCTAGACTTGTTTCCTTTCAGCTGTGTTATACTTCCAGCAGACATCTGAAGGTTGAAGTCTCCCACAAGAACAAAGGCCAGTGAACGTGAGACTTCTCCCAGTTGCTCATAGAAGAGCTCATTGGTTTCCTTGTCCTGGCTGGGTGGCTGATAACAGACTCCCACCACTATCTCTGACTTACTGCGTTCTACTGATTTTAACCCACAAGCACTCAACCCTATCGATAGCATATTTTAGTTCTACACAATTAAAACTTTCTCTAATATAGAGAGGAAAAATACACTTTCATGTTACTTGTTAGAACTTTGTAAATTGTCAAAACATGTGACAGTGCAAAGTTCCTGGAGTGTAAAAATCCAGTGTCTCTAAATCCTTTGCAGTTGAGTAGCTTTTAAATACAGGAACAGCCTCATCACCAAATTAGTCAGTTTTTTTTTAAAGTGTCACTCTCATGAGTGCAACAAAATTATGCTACAATAAATCTGTTGATGCAGTGAACTGACCCTAAGAAAATATGTCTTCTAATGCAGGTATTTTATTTCCTGTAGCAGTCCCCAAGGGGGATTTTATGCGTGACAGGGGTCTATCAGCAGAGGACACTCTGTTAAAGTGTTAGCAGAAGAGTTCCAGCAGAGAAAGGCAGTATTAACTTAAAATGAAAACCAGATCCTTATTTGAGATAAAAGTGTCTTCATTAATTATAGTCTTTTCCATCTGAAGTATAATTCAAATTGACTAGATTTTTCCCAGTGTTAGTCAGCAGCTTTCTACAGGAATTTCTGTGCTGAGTTCCTGTTTAACCACACATTGCTAGATGTAGTTGCAGATCATGTGGCCTTCTGACTGGCCAGCTGCTAAAATTCCAGAGCTGCCTCAAGGACTGCAGGACAGTAAAAATATATAACCATTTCCTCATCAAGAGTTTCAAAAGCATTCCCCGATTTTTGTTTTTATTAAAATGTAACTTTAAATAAGTAATTTTTCCTTTTGGTTATTTGAATAACTGCACAACACTATTATAATGGGCTTTTATTACTGGTACTTCTTGGTTTTATTTTCGTGTTTGCTATCACGCTCTTTTATCATATGATCCTACTTCTTTATCTCCTTTAGTTCTTGTTTGTTGCTTTTCACTGTGTGAAATGGATTCACAGGCATCCAGAGGGAAGTGTTTGTAGGTCAGTGTCTTAATTTTCCCAGGCCTATTTGCAGACTCTGGTGATTTCTGCCGATTCTATCGAGAAAAGATGGCTTTTTTAACTTATGAACTTACTATTCTCATGTTGGCATTTCTTCTGTCAACTGATGTATCTGCTTGTTGAGTGATGATAACAGTAAAGTTAATAACATACACAAGCGGCAAACTGTGTTACAACATGTCAGAATTTGTTTCACGTTTAACGATAGGTACAAGCACTGACTGCATCAAGCAGCGTTAGTGTGCACACCAGAAGTATCACAATAGGATAAAATATCTAAGATCACACAGTAATCTAGCCAATTTTTTTTGGTTCTCTTTCCTATAACATATGGGCACCTTGCTGTTTAAAATCATTTAATCTTAAAATTACCCTCAGATACAGTGAGATTATATCATTCTCATTTCACTGGAAGGGATCTGAGAAACGGTGATGAAAGATTTTCAAGGCTTGCACAGAGTCTGCACTGGAGCTGAAAACTGAATTTGGGTTTCTTGAATCTCTGCAAATCAGTGGGTGGTTATTCTCAAAAATAAAGCAAGTAGTACTGCTATCTCAGATTATGTAGTTTAAAATATAGTGAATGAATAACCAGAAAGAGTTCAAGCTTTGCCTTTGGGGCGCTTACAGTGTGTCAGACTGAAGGCCTGCTAATAGCGCCTGAAGTAAAAACAAAGCAAGCTTCACCTGGCTGAAGGAGAAAGTCTTCCCTTTTTTTTTTTTTTTTCCCCCAAAATAATGGAAATTGATTCTAACCATTAGGCCTGCTTTTGCTGTATTTGAGAGGAAATTTTTAAATGTCCATATGGGAGCCTCAATTTTAATTCTGTAGGCTTGCTGATGTCCTGCACAGTTTTCCATTGAGAGGGAAAGGACTTTGGAAATTGCACAGAAGGTAATGTTTTTATTACATCTGTAGGCCAGTGTTTCTACTCAAAGGACATTGATACCAATGCCTATTGACAGTGGACAGAATTCACTGCTCAAATGGCCAAAAGTTTTCCTTTGTTTTCTCATTTAGATGCATAGTTTTCAGTCTTAGATTATTTTTCAAAGGAAAGGGTATTGCCTGTTTTGGTTTGAGCTAAAGTAGAACCAGTTTTCTAACTTTTCAGCTCAGCCTTTCCTAAGTATCCTAATTTTCTGAAAGTTAATGTTTTTCAGACAGTGTCTGCATCTAGAAGTGATAATGATTAATATTTGTAGTTATCACCAAGGTAACAAGGTATTGGCATGAAGAGAGGCCATTGTTTATACTTATTCCTATGTAAATCAAGACCATCCTAGAGTTGGTGGAATGCCCTAAGCCAAAGGGTGAAAAAGGGTCACACCTGCAGGGAGGAGTGGACAGGACAGGTTACCCAAAACTGAGCAACAAAGTATTCCTTTCCATATATATCATACTCAGTGTAAAGCTGAGAGACCATGATCCTCTTCTTTGATGGCAAACATCCAGTGAGGCCCTCGTCTGTCTGTCTGCCTCTGATCCTGAGCTCTGCATTGCTGAATCCACTTCCTCAGCCAGCTCCCGCCTGCTGCGAAGTCCAGTCCAGGACTTTCCTCACCCCTCTGTGGTGATTTAGAGTCACGGGGGATGGGTTTGATTTGGTTTTGTTTATTTGCATGTATTTTATTATTTTAGTATTAAAATTATTGTTTCATTAAAGCTGTTTTATTTTTGGTTTCTGACTCACAGGTCTCTCTCATTTCCCTTTCTCCAGGGGAAAGAACTGGGATTACAACTGCCCAGTTTAGCTGCTGACCTGGCTGGAAAGGGGGCTGAATTGGAACAGTAGTACCTAATACCATACAAGACCTGAGGAAGCTCAACAAAGTCTTTAAGAGTGACACACTCAAAAATTATATATCTGCACTTTATTTGTTAGAGTCCTTAATTAATTTGTGGTTCTTCGCCTCTAAGGCCTGTATTTCCATTTGCTGTCTTTTCCAGGCATATACAGAGAAACTTAGGGGTTTTGACCTCTCTGCAATTCTAAATGAGTTCCTACAATTATCTACAATTGTAGTGCCTTGCTAAAAATCAACAAGGTTCACACCTGGACACTACTCTGTTGAAAACTTGGATACTTCAAGAGCTTTAATTTTAATACTGATAATTTCCTCACATCTTCATTTCACCTCTTGATTTTAAAATTAACCGAGGAAAGGCTATTTTCACACAATATAGATGTTAAATCTTGGCAGAAATTTACTCTGTTTGAGAATGTGTTTCACATGAACAGTTCTTGAGATGAGCGTGCAGTCCACCATTACTAGCTTTATACCCTGTGTCTGAAACGTTGAACTTTCTTCAAATCTATTCTTCAAACAAAGCCTTCTGTTATTCTAGTTTAAAAGACTGATATTCCAGGGAGTTGTAGGCTAAAGTAATGAACTTCACTGATGCTCCTCTTCATATAGAGGGCTCACTCTGAGCACAGACACATGCTTTTCTCATGAGCTGTGTTTCTGTATACTTGAATCCCATGAGTATAAACCAATATTATTTCATAATACAGGACTTGTAAGCTCATACTACATATAAATGTTTCTAACTGCAAGCTGCCCTGACTGATACTGAAAATTGCTAGGTATTGAGAGTTGGGTAAAAGTGGGGGTTATTATTTTATATAAGATGAATTTGCGAGTAAAGAGTTCTGTCTGAACATGCAATCCCAAATCACTGGGTCTGGTTCAGATCTCATACTTAGCACAAATTAGGACTAGCTTCATTGAAACTAAAGAAGTTATACTTGCCTAGACTTGTATGAAAGCAGAACAGATTAACAGATATTTCTTTATAGAATGGGATCTTTCACAAGCAGAAAGAACTAAAACACAGTAAGGCTCTCATTCATACTCCATATAGACTCTCTAGCTGGCAAAGTACTTTGTGGCAGCACTGCCTGTATTTACACACTATTTTGTTCTGTTTAGTTAGGCTTTTCTCAACAAGAGATTTTATTGTTCAAGAGGGGGCACTCCTACCCTTGCTCGTAGTCACAAACCCATACTATTGGGTAATTATTGCTCTTTACATGCCAAGATCTCAGACCAAAAAAAAAAGGCAGCCAATCCTGATATGGGAAGACACACACTGGCACAAAAAAAATAACAAGGGAGACAATGAAGACAGAAAAACACAGAGAGAGACTGTATGGGATTGTGCTCTATCTGCCTATGACAGTAGCATCAGGACAATTTTGTTTTTCCTCAGTAGCTTTCCAATATAGTTACTCCATTCACTGATGAATTAAGAGTATGTGAAACTGTGCCAAAGCTAATCCAATCAAATTCCATCCAGCTGGTTAAATCCAATTGCCCATGCTTTCCTCCACAATGCAAGAGCATTCATGGTACAATTTGCTAAACTGACTCCTCTCCTCCCAACTCTCATTGCAGATCTGTGCTGTATGGGTGATCTTCGGTCACATGCGTAACGTGTGGGTTTCTGGCTGTTTCCAAGTGCAGATCTGATCTTGTTTTATCCCTGACGAAATTAAAAAAATGATGAACAGTTATATATATATTAAAAAATATACGTGTATTTGTTCTTGAAGTGTTTCACTTTAAACAATGAACAATTTTTTTCCTTGTTCAGGGGAAAATACCTCTTTCTGCAGTGATTTCAAGCTGATGAATAATATGGTAATAATTAAAAAAAACCCCTAAACTGATCTGGGATATGTAAATTTAGGGAAGCATTCTAACACCTGCTCTCCAGTGTATCGGCTTCATTCTTGAATCACCTCTTTCCTCTAGTATAGTAAATGATAATAGATAGGATCCTCTAGCTGCCATGAACTTCAGAGCAGGACCTTGACTTTGTGGTCAGAATTATTGCCTGGAATAGTATCTCTTCACTGGGTAGAATAAGATTAATATCTGAATTTATGCACTAAAGTTAAATACACGAAGGTGGTAGCCCAGATTTCTCTCTTTATCTTTAAAAGGAATCATAGAATGGTTTAGGTTGGAAGGGACCTTAAAGAACATCCAGTTCCACCCCCCCTGCCAGGGACAGGGACACCTTCCACTGGATCAGTTTGCTCAAAGCCTCATCCAACCTATCCTTGAACACTTACTTCCAGGGATGAGGCATCCATGACTTCTCTGGACAACCCGTTCCACTGCCTCACCACCCTCACAGTAAAAAAATGTCTTCTTAATATCTAATATAAATCTCCCCTCTTTCAGTTTAAAACCGTTACCTCTTGTCCTACTGCTACACTCCCTGATAAAAAGCCTCTCCCCAGCTTTCCTGTAGGCCCTTTTTAAGTACTGGAAGACTGCTATAAGGTCTCTCTGAAGCCTTGTCTTCTCCAGGCTCAACAACCCCAACTCTCTCAGCCCATCCTCATGTGGGAGGTGCTCCAGCCCTCTGATTATCTTTGTGGCCTCCTCTGGACTTGCTCTAACAGATCCATGTCCTTCCAGTGCTGAATCTTGAGTTACTCTTCATGTATTTCTCTCTCATTCAAATAAGGTACTTGCTTTCTGAGAACAACAGTGCCATTCACCAAAGGACTAACCTCACTGATACCATCTGAATATTTTTAAGCTAGGTAACAGCAGTAACTTTCATTTCTTACATACTTTGTTTTAGGTTTGGATGTCTTTCCTGTGACCAGTAGCTGTAGCTATCTTCTAAGCACCATAGAAATCTCCAAATATCTCTGATGATAGCACAATGGTTGGGGCAAGCACAGAAAGGGCTTCAGGTAACTTGTGACAAGGCTGAAAGGATGTTTTCTGGCAAGCATTGGATTTTTCCCTTCAAGAAATAGAAGGTTGCCTTAATCCTAGAAGAATCAACATCTTAAGCAAAGAGGAAATCTGACACAAGAGTAGTCCATCCAAATCCATAGGGGTGGACATCTAAGACATGATCAACGAATATATTTTCTTGAGGAGCACAGAAGGCTTTGCCATATGGGTTGGGTTAGAATCAAGTACAATGAATTCTGAACTTGCCTTGAGAAAGAAAGCCTTTCTGCAACTGAATTTAGGCTTGTAACAATAAATCTAAGTAATAACAAACAATTATCAGAGGGTCAATAATGAATGTTCCTCGGGTGTATTTATCACTGTGGTTTTAGTTGATTTGAAATTTAGTATTATAGTAAAAAATAAGTTAATTATGATAATCAACAGTTTACAGTATGATTCTGCTAGATCTCTTTCTACATAAGAATGTTCATTTTAAGCTTTTGCTTAAACTCTATAAAATGATTAGCTCTGTTATAAATTTGACAATATGGCACTTAAGAATGAATGTAAACCCAAATTGCTAGCAGGACTCTTATTAAACATTAGGTGGCGGTGTGGGGAAGGTATTTCATGACACAAATTCCTCAGACTACCTGAGATAGAACCAAAAGATCTGGTTATCACCAATCATTTATCTTAAGGATTTTTTTTAAGCTGTGGTTCTATATCATTTGGTTTGCAAGTAGAAAATAGTTTTAGATTAAATAATGTTTATTATTGTCATCTACTCAATATAGATAAAAATCTTATCTAAGCAAAGCAGTGACCTACATCTGCTGGTTTGAATTACTTACATTTTTTCCACAATGTTCCAGGAAGATTCAAGCACAAAATTTAATGGGTCAGGTCATTAATATTTAACTTATTGAAATTTATTTTCTTCTCTGTAGTGGAGATGCTACAGATTTAAAAATATCTTTTTTGCAGCAATAAGTCCTTTGTGAACAGAGGTACCTCGGGACTGACCAGTCTTGAAAGGCCTGGCCTTAGTTTAAGGAGCTTTACGGTGTTCCTCAGCTGATGGATGAAGTTGCTAAAGAGGACAAACTCATTAAAATACATCATCTTAAACCTCAAAAATAGAATGGTCTCTACTAAAGAAAGTCACAAAATATTTTCTTGTGACATTCATTACAGCTAAGCTAAGTCAGTAAGGTACAGTGAAATGTTCTTGCATTACTGTACCAATATTTATCAAATAATACCATTACATTTGCATCATACACTTGACATAGCTGAAATAAAGTAATCATAATTGAAAACCAAAAGTGCTTTCCCGATGTGTAGTTCACCCATATACCTTTATCAGCTCTTTAGTGTCAGCAGGAGACCACTACCCTAAAGCAATGTTCCTTTTCTTTGACTTTAAATATGTATTATAGCACCTTTGTCATTATAATGCACTTCCGTAAGCTCTTAGGGTAAAAGAAGGAGGAAAAAATGCATATGAAAAATTCAGAACAAAAGACTGCAACTAAGAAAATATGTGGCTACACAGTGATTACATGGTCACAACTGATGATCAGAAGTTTAAATATTTTATATTTGAAAACATTGTTAAAATTTACTTTTAGAATATTAGTTTTAAATATAGATCAAACTTTAAATAATTCCTTTTAAATGAAGGAAACATCTTTTTAAGCTCTATCTACTTTGCATTAACTCCATCAATGCCTGTTTTGTTTCAAAGCTTATGACAATGGCATATGTAGAAATCACAAGATTTGACTAAGGATTTGCTAAGACAGAATTAGAGCTCTTGCAAAGTTTCTAAATAATTAGGGGTTATGAAATGTTTGCTCTACGCCTAAAAACTGTAGTGGGATTGGTACAGCAAGACAAGGTAGCACAATGGCTTCCCAGTTAGCATTAGCCAAGCATGTGCTTACGAAACAATGGCATTGGGACCCTGGGAGCAGTCATGCTGGGACACTGCAGGCCACAAAGGTCATAAATGGGTAAGTGTCCCTGATTCCAACAGAAAGGTAGGATTTAATAAGGCAGGTCGGGGACCCATAGCAGGCAGGCAAACACATAATTCTTTCACAGAGGTCTCCTGCTCTGTTGAGGTCCTGCTGTGAGATGTGACAAAGTAGGCACTTCAGTAACACTTTATTATTGTTGTATACATACTAAAAAAGAATTGATTCTTACAAAATTGTGATTGATATATTCTGATGGTTGCTTACGCCCATTTGAGATTCCATCAACCCTGCTGACACGAGCACTGTTTATGCCGTGGCCTGGTCGGAGCAGAAAAGCGGGCTGCGAGCAGGTTCAGCTGAGAGCTGGGGAGCAAGCTGAGTGGGAGGAGCCTGAGACACCCTTAGGAAGCAGTGACCTCCATGGCATTGGGAAGCACCAGTTAGCATGATATTCTACAAGATAACTTTTCTAGTACCAGCAAATATTTAATTTCCTTTTGTTTGCATGCAAGCTATTGGAGAAACATACACAAAAATGGTAAAGCCATTCTTACTCATCTTGAGATACTCAAACATAGAAGGACAATGTAACTGACAAACCACTGCCCATCTGTTCTTGTGGGGGGGGGTGTCATAAAATTAGTTACAGAAAACATCCTCAAAATAGTTTTAAAAAAACACATTATTTTTCTTTCTTGTTGTTTCTTTGTACCTCAGTAGGCTACATTTGCATCAAATAAATGTTCAAAGATACATGAAAACTAAAAATTAATTTTTCTTAGCAACGTGTGATCTGAAAAACATGTAGGATGAAAACTTGGAAGTCTTTCATATAATTATCTGAGTTGAGCAGATCTTATGAAAACATTAGCTATCATGAGATGTCTGGTAGAGTAAAAAATAATGGTTCTCTGGACACGAGTCTGTAAGTCAAAGCATTTTTTATAAGCACACAAATGTGCTTTTCTGTTTTCACGTTATCAGTGCAATCATTCAGCTACCATGACTCAGACCTCCAGTAGTCACGAGATTTGCTTAGATTACAGAGATTATAAAAATGAAAAAAATAATGGAAAAAACTAATGAAAAACATGCAGAAACCCCACGTTTATCATTACACAGATACCAGAAAAAGGGGATTTTGACTTGGAAAGCTTTGAAACACAGGGAAACCAGTGTGTAGAGACCCATTACATACCTTCCTTCCTCTTTGGCCAGTTATCTTTGACACCATCAGTCTAAAGGAGCTCTCAAAAAGTTCTTAAAGAAACTGGATGTTCTTTAAAAACCTAAGAAATGTGTGTGAACTTTTTCTGCTGGCAGCTCCATGCAGACCACCCTGCTGTGGGGCAGGTGCTGTGTCTGGCCGGGGTCTGGGCCCAGGTCAGACGTGAAATGGGGAAGATGCTGGCTGCCACGCAGGGTTTCCACGGGGATGTTGCGCAGTGGAGATAAACCTGGGGGTCTCCCCAAGGGGATGTTGTGCAATAGAGATGAACACCAGGTTGAGAGTTTTGGGCTTGTTCAGCCTGGAAAACAGAAGGTGCCAGGGGGACCTTGTAGCTGCCTTCCAGTAGTTAATGGGGACCTACAGGAAAGCTGGGGAGGGACTTTTCACAAGGGCCTGTAGTGACAGGACAAGGGGGAATGGTTTTAAACTGGAGAGGGGAAGATTTAGATTAGACACTTGGAAGAAATTCTTCACGATGAGGGTGATGAGGCACCGGAACAGGATGCCCAGGGAAGCTGCGGACGCCCCCTCCCTGGAAGCGTCCAAGGCTGGATGTGCCCTTGAACAACGGCCAGTGGCCGCGGGCTGCACCTCCGTCCCGCGGGAGCGGGCACGGCCGCAGCCGCCCGCCTCGCAGCGCGCCTGGCTGGAGGCGTTACCGCCCGCTTGAACCGGAACCGGTTGGCGGGGGCCGCCCGGGGCGGCTGCTGCGGCTGCCGGTGCCGCGGGGGCTGCGGGCGGGCGCGTGGGCGCGTGCGCGCGCGGAGCGGCGCCGGCGGCCGCGCGGGGGCGGGGGAGGCGATGGGGCTGAGCCTCCGCGGGCGCAGCGCTGCCTGCCCGCGCGGGAGGGCTTAGCTCAGCCCGGGTGCCGCAGCCCGCGCCGCGCTGCGGGGCCGCCGCCGCGGATGAGCCGCCGCGGGGACCCGCCGGGCAGCGCAGCCGCAGGGCGCCGCCTCCTCCTCCCCCGCCGCTCCCCCGCTTCTCTGCCGCTGCCCATGGCTTCCCGCCGCCCCCGCTGCTGACCGGCCGCCCCTCGTCTCCTCCCGAGCCGGGCCGGGCTTGGCCGGGCAGAGAAGATGGGGAACACCACCTCCTGCTGCGTCTCCTCCAGCCCCAAGCTGCGCAGGAATGCCCACTCCCGGCTGGAGTCCTACCGCCCCGAGGCCGAGCTGAGCCGGGAGGACACGGGCTGCAACCTGCAGCACATCAGCGACCGCGAGAACATCGACGGTGAGGGCTGCCCGCGGAGACCGTACTCCCCTCCCCTTCCCTGCGGCGGGGCCGCGGCTCTGCCCCGGGCGGCGCCCCCCCGCAGGCGGGGCCGGTCCCGCTGCCCGGCCACCGCGCCCCTTCCGTGCCCCGGGCGCTGCCACCCCGCGCCTCTCCGTGCCCCGGCATTGCCGCACCGCGCTCCTCCGTGCCCCCCCGCGGACCGGTTTTGGTCCCCGTGTCCGCCCCCGTGGGGCTCACGGGGGTTGGCGCGGTCTATCTGCGCGGGATGCAGCCTCCACAGCAGCTCCTTTCCCCGGGGAGGATGCGTGGGACCCTTCCAGTATCATCTCCACCGCATCCCCTGGCAAGGTGCTTGGTTCCGGGGCTGCGCTGCCAGGACCCTTCTTCCCCCCGGGTGCTGTGTGTTGGTGCTGCTGGCACTCGTCCCCGGCTGCCCAGACCCACACCTGGGGGTTTGGTTGTGTCCCAGGTTTGGTTGTGCCCAGGGTGTTGCGGGGCTAGGCAGTGCAGTTGTGCTGTACCTAGCTTGCGTCACCTGCCAGGCCACTGCAGGGGTGACAACTGAAAGGACAAACCCAGCCAGCGCTGAAAGTGGGAGAAATGTTTCCCATGACAACCTTCTCTTCCAGTGACTTTTTCTTCCCCTGTTACTGTTACGATGAGGCACTGCTCTATGAAATCATGAACACCGCCTTTCCTTCTTTTTCTCTGCAGTGATATTGAAAAAAGCCATATTCCTGCTGGTTTGGTAGTGCCTGAATGTGCTACTGGTTTGGCAAACCAGAGTACAGCTTAATTTTAAAGATATGGTTTAATGTATACACGTAATTTAGTTTTTGATTAGCTGAAGTATTTAGTCCTAAAACTTTACTTGGTAAAAGGTCAGCTATCTCATGGATTAGTTCACATGAACTGCCTTTGTTGGATTGCCAGAAAGTGGGACTTTGGTGCACTTCAGTTTGCCTTCCTCTTTTTTTTTGTCATAGCGTACTCAATTGTGATTTTATTACAGGTTTTATATGAATTCAGTTCTTGACACTGGCGAAGTTAGGAAGCCCATAGAAGCAGAGAGATTCTCTCTCTGGTTAAGTTATTCATTTTAATGAGATACATTCTGGAAGTATGAATATTTTCAGATGCCTTTGCTGCATGCAGCTGAAAAATCTGAGTGTAACAGGAGCAGTAGGTGGAAAAAAAATACATAATGGTCTGGTCTGAGAAAGCCAGGGAGATCAAAGAACCAATTGTTGATCTATGAATGATTAATTCTTCCAACATCAGTGTTGTCCGGCACAGCAGCATTTAGTGCGCTCTGATGGTACGGATTTCTCCATCTATCCCAACACAGTCTACACTAAAGTTTTTGGTCAGAGATATACGGCTGTTGTGTCTTGTTCTTGATGTGTTTTTTTTCTGGATGGGAAGAAGGGCATAGGTGGAAGTAGTAAGTGCATGTGTACTTGTTAAAATATGCCTCTAATGCAGGTAACTTCCTGCATCTTAGCAGTTACTTGCAAAAAACTTCTGTTGGTTGGTTGTTCTGTTTGTGGGATCAAGGCACACGTGTGTTGTGTTTCTCTTCTCCTTAAAACTGCAGTGTGTTTCAAGCCTTGAGTTGTAACCTCTTGTGAGAACACAGAAAATACCTTTCATATTTTTTATTTTTCAGTTTTGTTGTTTTTATCTGGGACTGTTGTCGGTGCAATGTCAGATTTTCAAATGAGCAAGCTGTCTTTAATTCTGAACGAGAGCAAACAAGTTTGGGTTTGCTTTTTGGGCCTTACTCTTGTCCTGCCCCTCTTTATGGGTAGAGTCTAAGAAATAAATTTTCTCTGAGGAGACCGGTGGACAATAAATACCTGTACGCACAAAACAACTGGAGATGCTTTGAGTAAAATGGGTTTTGAGTTGTGCTTTGTTGCATGTCTGTTACCCTGGAGTCATATTCCCTGAAGGTCCTCCGGTCAAAGATGACAGACTGATTACTGAATGTAATAAGATGATACTGTGTTTCTGAAATTTTATTTCCTGTTAGACTAGCTGTTATGTTTTTCTTGTTAGATTGTTTGTTTACAGTTTAGACACTGGGATGGGAAAAAAACGTTCACAATAGAGAACTCCAGTGATATTTTAATCATTTTACAATGGTGATTTTTACAGTGAAGTCACAATGGTCTGATTATCTGTTTTGTGAAGAGAAAATGCTGGGTGTTGATTCCTTAGTGTTCCTGCATATCATAAAGTATTTCCAACAATCTCGGAGATTGGTGGTGTTGCCAAATGTTCTTTTTATTCAAAAAGTGATATAAAGACAGATGCACTGAAAGCAGACTTCCTTGACACTTCAGATTTATGTACTTGCTGTCTTTAAAAGTGAGAGCCCTCCATTCAGTGCAGGACCTGTGGCAGTGACAGTAAGGCTCTCAAAATGAAAATTCATATCCCTAGCAAGCATTTACCTTGTGAATGGTACTTTTCAAGGATTGCGACAAACCGTGATGTGCAGTGTCTGAGTTGAAATGTTTCACGTGGAAGTACTTTCATGCTCATATTCATGGAAATTAATGAAATTTTATTTTTGGAGTGGGTAAATCTGCTTGAATAAAGTAAGAATTTTATAACCTTTAAATCAGCTTTTGAAAGAGATGAGTGATTTTCACTGTTGCAGGCCCTGCTTCTGCCAGTACGAGAGAGAGAAAGAAAAAGAGGGAGAGATGTCAAACCTTTAAGAGTGATTTAACTGGAAGTTTTAGTACTAGTGGAACATTTTGCCATTTGCCGCCCTCATATACTTCGTGAGGAAATACTTGTCAAATGTGTCCTTGAGATTGTGCCTTTGAATCTTGTCCTGTAATTCAAGTACGATACCAAATCCAGTAGCTGTTTTGCAAAGAATGGATGGAAGAATTCTGCTTCAGTAGGAATGGCTTTTATGGCAAGGTTTTACTTCTGTATCGCTGATACCTTGTCAGAAGATCTGAATTTCTCTAATATTTAACAACTGTTTATGAATTGATGTCTGAAAGCGAAGGGAATTTTAGAAGATATTTGATTAGGAGGAATTTTTCTAATGACTTATTCTGGAGAGTGGTAATGGTGAGTTTATCTATCTTCCTTCTTCTCCTCCCCCCAGATTTTTAAGAAGGTAAAGGACTTATATAAAATCCACACATGTGCAAAATTGCCACTCTGAATATTGTGCAGTCACCAGAAGGCTTTTTTCCCCCCATTTTTTCTTTTTTGTTTGTACAGGCTTATGATAATGAAGAACACAACAGATTTTTACTTCTGTATTTTTGGAGAAAGAGCAAGAGGATAATTGCAACATACAGAGGTTACCATCTGTTTTTGATGATTTATTGCTGAGGGAGAGCTTCAACATTTGTCAGTGCTTCACATTTAAAAACTTACTTTAAAAAAATTACAGCGGTGAATTCAAGACTTGCAGGTTCCTAGCTCTTGATTTGCCATCAAGACATCTTTAACAGCAGTGTTAATGATAGCAATATATAGAAATGGTAGAAACCTTAATATATCAGATTCTGTATCTCATTTGCATATGAACTTTTGTCTATGCAGGCATCTTAGTGTATGCACTATGTGAATCCTGGCTATCTGAGCTGACTGTAGTCAGGACTCCACTTTATGTCAGCAGGTCATGCAGTCAGACCCACTGTTGGTTTAACTTGTGAAAAAAACAGTGTGTGCCGATGTGCTCAAATGTGATTTCTCTGTTTGAAGCATGACTTCTGTAGTAAGGGTTTCAAGTATGGAGCTCTAGGGAGAGGGCAAAGAGGATGTTTTACCACAAATATGATGGCACTAGGCAAAGCTATTACCCTGTAATGAAATTCTTCAAAAGGCTGTTCTTGAAATAGAGACTAGCTGGAAAGTTCCTAGGCTATTTGAAGGAAAGACAGTTCGTAATAATGAGCCTCTCCCCTGTCTTGTCCTTTCCAGTCTTTTTCCCCTTCCTTGCTCCTGCCAATCAGATTTTTTATTTTTCCCTCTTTGTAGACTCCTACTAATGTCACTAGGTCATTTTTCATTGCAGGCTCAGATAGAGTCATCGTGTGCAACTGTGTATCACTGATAAAATTCTTCAGCCCTTTGCATGATGAGCCAATCATGTTAATTTTTTTGCTGCATAATGCACAGGCTCCTAAGAATGGCCTGCTTTTTAAAAAGCCATTTATTTGTTCATTTACATATTTTTTTCTCCACCGTCTTGAAATTGGCATGTGGAAGACTCTGAAATGAGATGCATTGGTGTTGTTTGTCTGTCTGCTGTTTTTTTTTAAGAATTATGAGATTTTAGTGAAATGCAGGAAAATTTTAAAATGTCTGCCCCATAAACCTAATGAAATGTTGCTGAGGCTGCTGGTGTTTTCAAGAGCTAGGATGAGATGGGTTGGACGTTGTGAAGGAATTGATCTACATTCACAAATATTGAGATATAAGCACTTCAAAAGCGAATTATAGATCTGATATGTTGCACATAGACATTCCTGCTAACACATGGATCTTAAAAAATAACCCTTGTTAAAAAAAAAACAAGAAGAGCAAAACTAAGCCAAAAAGTCTGTCTCATTTACAGAAAAGTATCTTTTAAGGTTTTCTTGTTCCCTTAGCCAGAATACTTGCGCAGAGGTGATCTGTATGCTTTTCGGTACTGTTGTTTGCATTACCTACCTGAGCACTTGTCAGAGGTCAGGTATGAAGGTACCACTGTGATCTTGTGCATCAAAAAATTAAAAATAGAGCCTGCTGTAGCGTATATCACTCAACATAGTCCTGTACAGCATGCTGCTGCTGCTGTGAACCCCACACCTTTCTTTTTCCCTTCTGCTGACAGCTTCATGTGTTTACTCTGTGCCATGCCCTGCTTCGGGAAGAGGCGCCGTCATGGTGTGCAAACTCTCCCTTAAACCTCATTTTCATGTTGTTCACATTAAATCACTAAATTTACACCTTTTGTGAAGTCAGTGTTCATGTTTAATTGTAGAAGCTTTTGAATGCACACGTGGTAATACTAATGATATTTGAACTTACTTCTAACCAATTTTATTAGTGCACTGCCATCAGATTAAGATTTTCTTTGCAATTGAGTTACAGAAGATCAACAGTTTTGGCTGGGTCAGTTGGTACTTGAGGCAGAATGACAAGAGTTAAAATTATAGTGCTCCAAAAATGGAAGTTTTGCTGTATTTTGAAGTATTTTTTTTGTCCTTAGATTTTACATGTAACAAGAATAATGTGTTTAAAAGGAATGAAAACCTCTCCACTGTGTGGTCATATCTGTTTTATGTGCTTACTGAAGGTGTTTCAGACTTTCAGGTTATGTGTACCGCATCTTCAGGCCTTGCTCAAGGTCAGATGACTTGGTACAAAAAGCAATGCTGCAAGCTTGACACCCCTGTATGGTGGGATAGCATTTTATGAAACACATGAGATGCTGTTTGCTGTGCACACATAGACACTTCCTGACACTGGGGATGCTGTTTTCTAGCTGCTCTCTGTAATGTAGCCTGAGGTTGGCAGGGGAGTATGTGAGCAGAACCTACTGCCACCTGATAGCTGTGCTTGTCCTGACAGACAGCTGCAGACCAGACATAGCCTAAATATCTTTCTTGGATAATGCAAGGAAGTGTATGAAATACACTTTACAAACTGAAAACATATAGGATGTATAGCTTTTCTCTGAGTTTCTATGTAGAGATGAATCTGAATTACTTTTGCTTCTTTACTTTTCCTTTGAACTTTGGTAACTAGAGCTTCTAAAATCTGTTAGTTGACCTATGTAGTGGTCTTTTTTACTTCATCCTGCTAAGTATTTAATAGATATGCCATGCATCTCTGAAATGTACGTGAACAGCTAGTAAATGTTAATAGAATTTTTTAATTTAAAAATTTAGGCAGAATGCTCCCATTGGTATGCTTAGGTGGTGCCTTCACTGGAGTAGTTGCTAACTCATCTGCATCTTCTGTAACAGTTTCGTCTCCTTGCAAACAAACTTGGAAAGCAAATACTCCGGAATTACTGTATGAATTGTTGGGATTTTCACATTTCCCGAGTTGAATCTTTTTGCTGAAGTTGGCCAGAATTCAGACATGGTTTTATTGAGCTCAACTTAAACTACTTTTGTTGCTGATTTTGTAGACCCCATGTGTCATTGTAACTCATGCCCCCAGCCACTTCAGTTTGAGTATCAGCATCTCTTGAACAACTTCTGGGAGGACTGGCTTAAATTTGGAATGCTCATTAGCCTGAACTGGATGGAGAAGGAACTTAGCAGCAGCAACAGCATTGTCCTGAAGACTAGCCCTTAGCTAGTATAGAAGCTGGCCAAGGAGCTGTGATTTGCATTAAAGATATACTAGTGAAAGCTGTTTGGAGAATATGAATGAAATCCTTTTTTTTTATTTTATTTTTTTTGTTTGTTTCCTTTATTGTCGTGCTTGTGACATTTCAGGCCTGTTAACTCCAAAGGATTTATTAGACCAACAATCATTTGACTAAGACAAGTTGCTCAGAACAGTAAGAATGTATATTTTCCATTATCTGGTGTTATTTGCTTCTATTTATTTCTTTGCAAGATTTCTGTTTCTGTTAAGCCAGGCTAATGTTGTGACCCTTTTATTGAAATACCTTTGCTATGTCGTCACAACTGTACTTTGCACTGCAAATGTTGTGCTCTTGTCCTCTACCTTATGATGATTTAAACAAAATGTATCAATAAAAGCGATATTTTTGTCACTGCAAGTGTCACTTTATTACTATCGTGGGCTAAAAATGTTGCAGACAACTGTAATATTTGAATGCCAAGGCAAGTTTATAGAGTAGAGCTAATTCTCAGATTAGAAATGTTATCTATCATGCATAACATTTCCTATACTCTTCTCCACTGTGGTTCTTAGAGGGGGGGGAGGATCTGCACTGTTATCTGTGTGATATCCTTCTCTCTTTGCAAGCAGAAGAATCAGCCTTCCTCTGCTCATTCATAATTTTATTTTTAAAAGGAAAACATCCCAGCTTTATTTAAAAAGGTGTATTGCATGCTTTTTTGCTTGCTTGTTTCTTTGTCTGCAAAATGATTCTTGTACCCCTGTGGCTGAGATCCAGAAGCTATCAGATGGGAAGTGAAAAGATTTGACTTTCATCAGTGTGGAAACCAATATGAGATTGTTGAAATCTTAGAAGCTTCTTTGCTTTGCTGTATTGGTATTTCATTAAGAGTAGGAATTGATGAGTTATTCCTGAATCCAAAAGTTGAATTCTAAGGAGACAAAACTGTGTCCTTACAGAGGAAGTGGTAGCTGCTCCAGGTTTTTACGAAGCCAGATTACCCAAAATGTGTTATAAGGTGCATTGTTACTAAATGAAGATGTGAGACTTCTGATACAGGGATGCTTTTCTAGATTTGGAGCAAAATTAGCAGATTATTGGTATGCTTAAAATTGTTTCTGGTAAGCAGTTTATCTCTGCACATTGGTATTCTGAGAAGTGGTACCTTTTTGTTGCTGTGTTGTTATTTGTGTTATGACATCTTACTGAAGGCTTCCAGCTGATAAAGAAACTTATTACCATCTTTGTTCCTGGAAAGAATGCATTGATTTCAGATACTGAAACTAATACCGCATAAGAAAGAAGCTGTACTTAGTCAGTAAAGAATTCTGGAAATACTATCCTGTACTTTCTCACTTCTGTGTAACTCCCTAAAAAGAGAGTAATTTAGGAATTGTGAGTATATATGAGGAGGTGTATGTGAAATGGCTGGCAATGCTTCTGTGCTTGTAGTTGGGGTTTTATTTAGTGTTTGTCAATAATGTTTGTTTATTTAGTGTTTATTTAGTGTTTATCCATTTTACACCTAAATATACTGTGGTAGTTTGTCCTCATTTCTGACTTTCCTAAGGAAGGAGATTGGATCTTCAACCAATACAAAGTTTGGGAATTGTAACTGGTCCTGAGCTAGGCAGGACATGCTTCCCTGCTTTTGCTAAAACACACCTTCAGTCTGTGGTGGGTGTGCTTTACAAGCTGTAACTACATCTCTGAAGCACTTTATGAGCTATGTTACTTGGTAAAATGATGCAAGTGATGCAAAGACCATGAAGAAAGTCTTTCTGTGTTTGAAATTAATTACAGCTCTTGAGTCCTAGGCTGATGTTCAGGGTTTTAGATGTCATATGTTTTTCTACCTTGAAGAAAGTTGTCTATATGTTATACCACCATATATATACAGTGTGCATTCAGTAAGTGGTAGTCTTTACTGGTTTGATGTTGTGTTCTGTGTTCCCACCCGCTAAAATATAACCTGTGTGAAATACAAGTTAGAAAAAGAAAAAGTTGTGATTGAGAATATGCAGACAATCCTAATGGATTTTTTTGTTTCTAGAGAGTTGGCTAATTTGCTTACAACAGCATTGCAGTCTCCTGTGTGCCTGGGCAATGGTGTCACCATTGATAGGAGTCAGGATCTTTATAATTTGTTCTGATACTTGTTTGTTTTGTGTTCTTTTTGTTTTGGAGGGTTTCAAAAGACTAGTTTAGATTTTAATAAATAAGTTTATGAAACAATGTAACTCAAATCAACAAAGATAATATTCAAAATTGATAGATCCAGTTAGTGCAGAATGTTTTGCCTAACCATCCCATGTGTTGTTCTGCTGTGCTTGTACGTGTTTTTTTGCTCATTGCCCCCCTCCATCGCTGTAGCTTTAGCAAGACTGTCCGATTTTTCAAAAAAACCAGTTTCAGATCTTATTAGAAATAATTCTATTTCTAATTGCTGACACAGTTTCAACTTCAAGTATAGGCAGGATCTTAAATTTATTTGTTCCTGAAACACAGTAAAATCTGTTGAGACTGATGTTACTTTAATTTGAAATTTTCTGCCCTGCTGTTGTGCTTCAACTCAGCAGGCAGTTAAATGCCACACAGCCATTCTCTCATTCCCCACCCACAGTGGGATGAGGGAGAGAATTGGAAAAAGAGGTAAAATTCATGGATTGAGTTAAAGCCAGTTCAATACAACAGAAAAGGAAGGGAAAATAATAACAATAATTACATACAAACTAAGTGATGCACAATGCAGTTGCTCACCTCCTGCCGACCAATGCCTACCCATTCCCAAACAGCGGCTACTGCTCTCCAGGTGTTTTGTTCAGCATGACATCATATGGTACAGGATATTCCTTTGGCCAGTTGGGGCTAGATCTGCTAGATGTGTCGCCTCCAAGCTTCTTGTGCACCCACAGCCTCTTTGCTGGTGGATTGGTGTGAGAAGCTGAAGAGTGTAGGTGTGTAAGCACTAGCAACGGTGCATTATCAACATTATTCTCATCCTAAATCCAAAACTCAGTACTGTACCATCTGCTGGGAAGAAAATTAACTATCCCAGCCAAAATCAGGACACCTGTTTGTTATCCCTATAAATAGGGAATGTAGTTAACCTCTTGACATATTTGTTCATAGATACGGTTTGAAATTTTAGTGTTTTGGCTATTATATAGTAAGCAATGGTAGATTCATTTGCATTTGGAACGAACAGTTCCTGAAAAGGGATTCTGAAAAGAAGATACAGGAACTGCCTTCTGTTTAGTATTTTGTTTTCTTGCTATATGTTCATATGTAGTAGATTTGAAGTTCAGATGTTAAAATAAACACAAAGATAAAATCCAGCTTCATGAGTGAAGGACGAGATCTTTTACACGTGTCCCTACTATAAGCTATGTACCAGTCCCACTTGATGCTCCCTATGAATGCATCTGCCCTCAGTGGCACTTTGTTCATGAAGCTTTTGGTTATGACTGTTCGTACCTGGCAGAAATCTATGTGCATTTTATTCAGTCAGTCAGTGGAGGTGGAAAGGGTACGAAGAGTTTGGAACTGCAATTGTATTTTAAGCTTTCAAATCATGCTTCCTGCAGCTAAATGTCCTCCTTCCTCTTAGGATAATTCATTTGGGATGATAAGTGTCTGGTATATTGCACTGACAATATAGTTATCCTCTCTCTGTGCCGAACTTCAAAAGAAATTGGGATTGTGATTTTGTGTGCTTTTTCAAGTGTTCAGGTAGGAGAAGGATTCCTGTAACTGAGGTGGTCCTGGAGAGATCCAGCCAGTCATAAAAATAAAATGCAATTGGAGAGATGTAACTCGTTTTGTGGAGAAAAACAAACCAATACTACCTTTGAAAGCTAAAGCAAACAAAATATTTTAAAATTCCATAGATAAGCAGTGATGTAAATTCTACTTCTAGAAACTTGTTTCCCCTTGGCAAAATGGATATTTAAGTGGAAAGGACACTGCCAAGTTAAATTTAAATGGAAGCAAATGCTTTGTGAAAAGTAAGCTCCGACCTTAAGTCACATTTCTTTAAAAATATTAGAGAAAAGAGTTATTTTTATAACAACTGTTTGAATCACAGTTTGTGTAATCCAAACACTCATGTTGCTACATGAGAACCTAAACTTAAATTGAACAACTGCTCTCATATTTTCACGTATCTGGTTGTATGGCAAGTTTTTTTCCCTTTCTTTTTCTCCTTGCAGCATGCTTTCATTTTTGAATATACATTTGCAGTTCAACAGCAGTGAAGTTGTGCATGGGTGTAGGTAGATAAAGAGGGGAAATCTTAAGGAAACCATCAGTAGCTCTTTGGTCTCTGATTTCGTGTGAATTATCTCAAAATGGCTTCACATGGTTATCAATGTATTTGTTGATCTAGAAAAAAAATGTACACGGTAGTCTATCAAGTGAAGTATGATACTTCTTGAGGCTGCAACTTCTGCCAAGCGTTGTATGTTAAAGAGAAGATGGTTGCTCGCTGTGGAAAGTCACTGTGTAGAGGAACTGGTGTGTGCGGTGAGGTACTGGGCACACGGCTGGTGTCTCCATTCCCTTCTGTTCCTGGTGGCCAAGGTTAGCAGAGGGCCTCTTGTGTTACTGGATAACTGTGTGGTGTAAACCCAGCACGGCATTTGTCGTTGGGATATTTCTGAACTTCAGGATCTCCAGAAGTGAAGGCTAGACCTCCTGGCTTTGTTGGAAATACAGACGAGTGTTAGGTAGCAGTTTTTTCCCCTCTTCTCCTTAACATATGTTTAATGAAATATTTGTACCTAAAATTTTATATTTAACATAAGTTTTGGAAAATAGCGATTTTAAAGTAAAATGTTATTTTCTCCTTTTTTTTTTGGTCATGTTGCTAGTGTAATATTAAAACTAGTTTTGAACTGAAAGGTAAATGTATTTCTTTTTGATCCTTGCCCTCCTCCATCTCTGTAGCTTTAGCAAAATTATCTGATTTTTCTCCTCTCCTCCTTTTATTTTGTACATCTCTGTCATGGTCTGCCTTACTTTACTCCTACTTTACTTCTCAACCCAGACTTTTTTTACTCACAATATACAGACATTCCTGTCTCTGATCTCATCACCTTATATTTTGTTGAGCTTTTTGAGTGATGGGTAGTACACAATGCATACAGTGTGTTCCTGAGCAAGGTTTCTGTGATTGACTTCAGGATGGTATCATAATTTTCAATGTTGATTTCAGACCCCTATTTTAGATTACATCTTGTTTTCATTTCAACATTTGCTCTACATTCCTAGTTTCCTACCTCTTCTGTCTATATTACAGTCAAGCAAATCCTTGTTCTCTCAGATCTGTGTGATGGTTATCCATGTACTGGTGAGATTTATGTTTTCTCCCTGTATCATTGGACTTTCAAGTAGCATTGAAAATATTTTTTTCATCTCTATAATTTTCTTCATGACTTTTGGAAACTTTTACTTTCTGATAAATTTATATCTTGGATTACAGTTTGAGCTTACAAATAAACTGCACTGTGTGAGTAGTCATTCTTTAGGCTTTGAGGCTGTGTACATTTTTCTTTTAAAAGAATAATGGAATGCATAAACACTGTTTGCTACTAAATCAAAAGCTAGAAAGATATTAAGTTAGTAGCAGTATTAAGATTTGCAATTCATGGAAGAAATTTCTTGGTAATTACCATCTCTGTAATTGGTGCTCTGCCCACGCTTCAATGTGTCCAGCTGTATGTAAATCTTCTCTAACTACGTATTTTTGCATTTCTTTCCTCATGTAAATGAGGAATCTCCTTGGTTTCTATTTGGGGACTGAAATTTGATTTGGCACTGCATAATTGAAAGGCAGGCTCTGTTACTGAAAAAGGTTTTTGCCTCTGTTGGAGTGGGAATGTGTGACTGCTGAGGCCAGAGGTGGCCAACGAGGCTGGTGATATGCTGACCAGGGCCACCTGGCAAATCAAGTGGCAACCTGGAGGTTAGCAGGACAAAGGGGCTGCTGTGCTGTTGTGATTGGGTTCCTGGCATCCAGCTGCATGTGCAGCCCAGGTCTGTCCTTCTGTGGATTGGTGGGACCAAGGGGGAGTTTTCATTTCATCTGTTTTTGTTGCTGTGTGGTTTCTGTCCATGCATAGGTGTGAGTTTGTGGCTCTGCAGGTCAGAAAGGCTCACCAGTCACGTCTGCTTCCTCTCTTAAAAACTTTTGCAGAAAGTTGCTGAAATGATTAGGAGTGTTTCCCATGCTCTGCTTGCTGGCCATGCTGTCATCTCCACAAGCAGTTCATTCAGTCTAATCGTGCTATGCTCATCAGACCTGTAGGGAATGTCACATGTAAGTCAGCACACTGCCAAATGTTGCTGTAGCTGCATGACCTGACTTGTCTCATTTATATGACAAAAATGAGTGGAAGCACCTAGGTCTCAAGGGAATACGCTGACCTGCTTGGGCCAATGTCAGCTCTCACCTGAGCATTTTAATCCTGTTTTTCATCAAGGCAAATTTTGATACAGATACACCAGAAATAAACTGTTACAGGTAACCTATCAAGTAAGGCAGGAAGGGGGAGAAGGTCTCTCCTGATACGACTCCTTTGGCAGAGGTGCAGCAGTATATAAATAAGTATTTTGAAGCTTCAGTTCAGCCATGCACATAAACCATACACAGGAGTCAATTGCTAACTGTAAAGCATGTATATTTGCAATGATGTTAAAGCATCTGAGCTTGTTCTTGTCTGGCAATTAAGTCCTATGATAAGCCTGCTAAACAGGGCTTGTGTGAGAACGCTTGTTAAAATAATGGAGAACATGGAGCTTGCTCTTGCAGGATGCTTAGCATTCGGTTGTCTGTTCAGCAAAGCACTTGTTGAGAGAGGATATTGCATCTGTTTTATAAGTAGTCCTACTAACTTCCTTCTGCTTGCTGCTTCCTACAGTTCTCTTTCCTCAAGTAACTCAGATACTTTTATATCTGTGAGAAAATAATATGAAAAGTATGTGCTGATCAAGGTTTTTTTTTTGGTATCTCTAGAGAGCTGGTAGTATGTAGCTGTTATCCGGAAAATAATTTGACCCAGGAGCCTGTTTGATCTTGGGAAAGATCTGTGCAGCATGTTTTGAGTAAGAGTTTGACAATACTTTCTTATCGTTTGGACAAAAAAACTAAGACTTGGTTCAGGAAAGTGGTTTTGTGTTGTTGCTAAATGGCATTACCTCTGCCTGTCTTGCTGTCTGAATCTACCCGCTACATTTTCATTGGATCCTTCTCTCAGCCTAGCAGACTGAAGTTGTTAAAGTCATGGGTTGTGATAGCATTTTTTGATCCCATAAATAAACTTGTGCTTACTGTATTTTCTTAATGGAGCCTAAAACAGATGGGAAGAAAAGGTCACGGTTTCCCTGTGATAATATGTAATAGCTAGCCCAGGCACATGCCTATGTATCTTAAATAAATGGCTGATACATTGGTAGTTATTATTACTTATTCCCATTAGCTTCATTCCTTTGATTAAAAAGGATCATTATCATTTACATGATGGTACATTGACCTAGTAAACAATGGAGGATCAGAAATTACTTGCAAATGAAGGTTGTGATGAACAGTGCTCTTTATGTATTCATGCCTGTGCTTGTTAATATACCAATAATGGGTGACTTACTGTGTTTTCAAGCTCAGACAGCAGCAAAGAAATGTCCTCAGCTCTTTGTTTACCAGAAAGATGGAATTAAACAAAAAGGATTGATGAGATTTACAAAGAAAACTGAAGGGAATTTGGATATTAAATAATACAGTGCCTGACTCTTGTGAACAGAATTTATTTTTAGTTAGTATATGTCCTCTTCCTCCTAATGGAAATTCTTGTATTTCCCTGTTATAAAATATTTTTATATTTTAAATACAGTATCTTGATGCGGCAAACTGGCATTAAGAATAACAGGAGGCATCTTTTAAGCAAAGTAATCTCCATGTCAAAAAGCAATATTTGTGAGAGAATTAAAAGCCCTTGAAACACATTAGAAAACGTGGTGAATGGGTAGGGAAATACTGTTTCATTCATTGGTACACAGACTGTAGGAGGAATTTCAGTGTTCCTAAATTGCTTACTTAAATACCCTTCTCTTAGCATTAAAGCTCACTTAGGGTTAAGTACCAATCTGTTGTAAATAAGCTTAATTGAACTCTGTGGAACTACATTTAGGCAAATTTATATCCTTATTTTCCAAGGCAATGTACTGAGGCAGTTCTTGAAGTCAGATCCACATTTTGGGAGCTCCTTCAGGCTGTGTCAGTTTTCTGAGGACTGTAAGAAGAGAAATAGAGAGGTTTTCCGCCAGTTTAGGCCAAGTAAAAAGTTAATCTAGTTCTTGTCTTAAAACTGCTTCCTTGAAAGTAAAATAAATGCTCTGAGATTTATAGAAGAGATTTGAGTTTAGTTGTGGGAAGGTTTTTTGTGTGTGTGCATATATATTAATGTATATGTGAGTATATGGATATAAAAAGACAATAAAACCTTTCTGTAAAGAAAATCGGAGGTTCTGTGTGAATATAGAAGCCATTGGGAGATACATTTCTGCCAGGAATGTGTAAATCAAATAGAGCTAATAACAGCTGGAGACTTGTTTTGCTAATTTCTTCATGCATCTGCACATGATAAAATTGGTTTTCTTTGGTTTTATTGTTCTAAGAAAAAGAAAAACAAGAACTGAAAACCACAGAAATGAGTTTTTCTTCTGGGTTTTGGGCCTTAGTTTCATGGCTCAGATAAGAGTTTTTTCATTCTCATGACTCTTGGCTGAAAACTGTTTTCTTCTGTGCTTATTGTTAAGGTGTGAATGATGTATACTGAGAAGGGACTTGCAAGGTGAACAGCATGTGGTATACTTGTTAGGGTAGTTGATAGGGATGTATATAAGACAAGATGAGCAACTTTGGTCTCTTGTGGAAGATAAATATAGTATTAAATTATACATTTAACTCGCTGTTTCCTTTCTGAGTGAAATTCAGCAATATCTCTACTTGGAGCTTGATTTATAGTTGTTTTGATAGTAGTTACAACCTTGAGTTATAGAAATCCTTTCTCACCTTTTCAGCTGCCTTGTGGGTTTTAGCAAAGTGCAGGTTGTTTTTTTTCTTGTCTGAAATATTTTCTCTGTGAAAGAGCATTTAAGAGGTAGCTGACCAGCTGCTCTTCTGTATCTCTCTTGTCCTTCAGGCTAAAAGTCTGTCAGAAAGGGACGACTCTCCATGGGGATAACTATGTGTGGGGAGGGTTAGCGTTGGGGTTTGTTCCTTTCCCAATGGGCAGTTGGGTATGTAGAGTTGTCCCGTGGAGAGCTGTCGTAGACCTGGGTCTGTTACCGCATTTGTAACTTTCTGATGACTATTTGCTGTGTATATAGTATTCTAAGATATTTGCTGTATAAGACTGACTTTCAGAAAGGCAAACCACTTGATTACTTGTAAGGTTAAATAAGAAATGCAAAATAAGCCTTTACTAAATTTTACCCCCTTCCAAAAAGTGCTTTACATGATTGTCTTCAGGTGTTGTAGTAGCAGAGTGTGAAATTGTCCCATACTTGGCGAAACCAGTGTCTCTGACAGCAGTGGCTACTTGGAGAGCATGTATGGAAATATCTGCACTGCGCTATAGTAGATTAAGAGCCTTACAGAACTTAGGAATACCTGTAAACGTGTAAAAGATGGAGACAAGAAATAGCACTCCTTTTGGTTGTGACCTTATTTTTAGTGGAAAGATAGTAGTAGCCTTAAAAAAAATAAATACATTTACATTGCTTGTTTATAAATCTCTGTGTTGGAGTTGGATTTCTTCTCGTAGAGGTAAGTAAGTTGGTCTGTGGGATTGTTTTGGAGTGCGCTCCTTTTATTTCTCAGGCAGAAGGGCACACGCTAGAGTCCTACAGATACATGCTGGTACGTGAGCAGCAGACATCCTTAGGTATTTCACACTTCAGTTTTGCTGGGCCTAGGCTGCATTGAAGGTCTGTAAGCACACTGGGACAAGTTTTAAGAGTCAACTAGAATGTTGAAAACTACAAATTATTTTTTATTTGCTTGATTTTTTTTTTTAACGAAAAATTAATTCTGAAAGAGAATTATCACATACCGATAAGTTTTATAAGGACATGCAAATCAGGCTTGGTTTTCAATGTGAAATATGATTTTAGTGCATATGCAGTAAAATCGTGTGCCCTCGGACTGATGTTTGCTTTTGGCCTTAACGGCAAGACTTTCTCAGTCAGCTATAGAAATGGCATAGGCTTTCCGAAACTAAATTATTAGTTTACTTCAGTCCTGGCCTCCTGATTTTTGAGGGAACTGTAGCTCAGCCTTATGGTGTCTATAGTTCTTAATTTTTTGCATAAAGTGCTGGAGGTGATTTGGATATTACATGGCCTATAAATATTGTTTGGTGGGAATGCAGAGAAACCATCAGCTGCCCTTCAGAATTTGGGTTTTCCTTACATTATAGCAGTGTGTGAAGGGGAAAAGAAACTGGAAACATGAAACTTCTGTTACCATTTACATATTTGCTGCTTTGTGTATTGGAGAGTATTGTTAGCATACTGAGATGAAAACTGGATTTATATTGGGAAATGCATTACTACTGGATAAAAGGAAGTGTTTTTTTCTAGAAAAGGTGTCTCTTAGGATATACTGTGCTTGTTTATATAGGCAGCTTTAGTAGTTGCGTAAATTACAGGCTTGAAATGTAAGTAAAATTCAGAGATATATCTAAAGTTGAGGACTAGCCACATGGTCAAAATGGATGGCGCATCAAATCTGGTGGTACCTTAGAAATTTACACCCAATATATTATTTAACATTCTCCCCACCTTGTACTGCATTTATTCAAAAGATATATATTCAAGGAGGAAGCAACACTGCAATTTGAGACTGCAGTGAAATGTTGGTGCGTTGTTTCTGTTCCCTTTCCTTTCTAATGGAAAGAAGAACCTTTTCAAAGGTTGTGCACTTCACAGAAGATTAGTATTGAGACGATTTAGGATAGTCAACAGGTGACATTCTAGACCATAGTTTTTATGTATTTTATCTAAAGTCTATTCAGAACACTGATTAAGAAAATACTTTTATTTTCACCTTTTACTCCAGTAATTTTGGGCTAATTAAAAAAAAAAAAAGAATTGATTTAATTTCTTTACATGTCATTTGCATAAGTTGATTTCATATCTAATGAGGAACTCAACAGTTAATGCCTACAAAATGTTATGTTGACAGTATTTTTGAAACTTGAAACTTTATTTCAAGATTTGAAATCTTGTCCATTTTTAATATAGCTTCTGTCACCATTGTAGAGCCTTCCCCAGTCATTTTGGAAACTGAAATGAAGTCTGTATGTGCATAGGATACATGCAAAACCTGGTGAAGTGGCATAGAAGCCAAAAATACTGTTGTGGAGATTCTAAGCCAATATAGTGTTTCTGTCTCCTCCCTCTCTGTTTGTGTATTTCCTGTTTCTTATTACGTTTGCTATAGAAAGTTGTGAATGAATATTTACAAAATAGATGCATCACCTTGAAAAGTAAGTGCATTAGGAAATGAAGTGAAGAAAGTTTAAATGCCATATTAAGAAAGTGATCCAAACAAATAAATAAGTATTTTTGTTTTAAGTTTGGTTAAAGAATTGATGCCTAATTGTGCAAATTAACTTTTTTTACAATTGTCATAATTTTGATGTGATTGATGATCTCAAATTAAAACTTTAAAAAATAATTTCATTATATTTCCAGTTTTGAATGGGAACTTCTCACACATGGAAGACCAGGTACGTGTGCCATTTTTAACAACTGCTATACCAGAGTCATGGGGGTCTCTTTCAAGTTTCTCTGCTTCTATTATGCTTTTCAGTTCATAAAGAAGACATTTATAAAGAGAGGAATCAAAATCTTCCAGTAAGGAATGCAACTCAGTCAGGAAGAACAGTACAAGTCTGTATTATTCTCAGAAGCTGAAGAGGACTTGCTGTCTTAGGAGACATACTTGTTATTTGTTTTAAGTAACTTGCTGGGATGGCACTGTGAAATTAAGATTCAGGAAGTCAATCTTTAAAACTTCTCTTATAAGGTTCCTATGTGTGAAAGATTCATTAAGGTTGTTTCCCTGTCCCCTCTGAAGAACACAAATGATTCTGTAGGTTCATATAATTGAAAGCCCTTTTTAGCAGAGAATTTCAGATAATGCTGCTTTACCCTGTTTTTACTTGGTGCTGTAATGCAGAGATTTTTCATTTCCTCACAAACCTGAAGTCAGAACAGAATTGCCAGTGTGCTGAAAGTGAAAAAGCTTCAGGGTTAACCCTGAATTCTGTGGGTGCACTGATCCCTTGAAAGGAATATTTTGTATGTTTTGTCTAGCACTAATCTTTGCTTCAGTGATGGAGAAACTTAACCCCTGAGTGATGAATTTCTTTAACAGATCATTTTCCTTCATTAAATTAATTTTTTTCAGACTTTTAAACATTTTCTAATTTTTTGAAAGTCTCAAATTCTCATGCTAATTCTAGGTAAACTGGTAACGCCTGTGATCATTTTTCTCAACAGTGTAATCCCTTTTAAGGGCTTGAATTTTCCTTTTTAAATCTGCAGGCTTACATCACAGTCTCTCCTTTCACAACCACTCATGTGTGTGCTGATGATGCTTACTGATACCATCTGAGGCTGGGGCAGGCTGGAGCCTCGTGAGTTTTATATCTGTCTACCATGATGTGCCTATAGTATGCAGAATTTGTGGTATAATAATTTTATGTTTGTATTCTAGAAATAATGTTCCAGTCAGTTCTTTTCTAGGGCACCAATACAAAACTATAGAATCATAGAATCACAGAATCATAGAATCTTCTGGTTGGAAAAGACCTTTGAGATCATTGAGTCTAGCTGCACCCATCATCTGCTAAACCATGTCCCTCGAAAACTAATCTATCTGTTTTATAAACACCTCCAGGGATGGTGACTCAACCACCTCCCTGGGCAGCCTGTTCCAGTGCCTGACCACCCTTTCGGTAAAGAAATTCTTCCTAATATCTAGTCTGAACCTCCCCTGGTGCAACTTATGGCCATTTCCCCTTGTCCTATCACCTGTCACTTGAGAGAAGAGATCAACACTCAGTCTGCCACAGTCCCCTTTCAGGCAGCCATAGACAGCGAGGAGGCCTCAGCCTCCTCTTCTCCGAGCTAAACAATGCCAGTTGTTTATGTTTCTGATATAGTTGATGCAAAGCTGCCATGTAAGTACTGGACTTTATAAATATGTAGAATTCAGATTTTATAATAGCTGTGAAATGACTATACTGTTGATCAAGCAGTGGTAATGGAGGCCATAACATGTACATCATGCTTTGTTTTTGTCTTGGGAGAGTTCTTATGGACTAGAGTTGTGTATTTTTTCCCCGAATTTTACAAGGCAAATGAGACAGTGGGCTCGTAGTCTGCTGTTCCATGGAGAATTCCTTACCCCAAACCTGGTAAGATAGAAGTAGAGCAAAATTGCATCCTCTATGTGTGTGTTGGTCCTGCTTCTTGGAGATGTAAAGGTCTTTCAGTCCGTAAAAGTATTAGCGATCAGCACTGTCCTTAAGATCTTGGCAAAACGGAAAGAAAATTCTGATGTTCTAAGAGGAATTGAATAGTCTTTCCTTACTGTGCAGTTGAAAGCTCCTCTAGGTTTGTCTGTGATACCCTGTGTTGCTGTTGTAGGAAAAGGGCGATATTTTTTTCTATTTTTTGCCTCTATGAATTCCCTTTTGGGAATCAGTTGGAGATGGACTTGAATTGGAGACCCTGTGAAGGTCCACTTCTACGGTTTTGCATCCGAGTATTTATCAGAAGGGAACTATATAGGTTCTAAACTTCATATAAAACAAAACCAAATCCTAAACCACTTATCTTTTCACAAAGGTGAATGGATAACTAATAGGGGCTGTATTTTATGTTGTAAAGCAACACTTGCATAACAGAGAGCACATAAAGAATTTCTGTCAGGTTTCTGTCAGAATTTCTGTAGAGCTTTCAGATAGAGAGGAATTTCAGTGTCCTGCTTAGGGTTGGAAGTAGGTATCAACCATTAAAATATATGGCAGATATAGTAACCAAGGTGTTAAAAATTCTTAAAATATTATATTGGGTTTCATTTTTTTAAAAATTTGTTTTTCCGTTATTTTGGTTTGGGAGTTGTAAAAACAGAGGGGTCCCAGAACCTTGGTATGTGTAAATAGTGTCTGAACGTTAGCATGTATATTTCTTTAAGAGGAGATCTGTTTTGCATTTCGTCGTCTTATTTTTGTTTTTCATGTGTTAAGAGAAAAACGTTTTCAGAGGCCTTTTACAGGGCTATACAAAACCTGCTATTTTTTTCCACAGAACAATACTGTCAAAGACAAGGAGTGAGCTGAATTTGGAGTTCCTGTAATCCCCTGTCTGCCTCGTGGAGTAGCTTGTTTCATGCCAAAACTTGTTTAATTCTGAGATACCTCAGGAGTGGGATCCCATTGATCTCTCAGTTTCAACATCAATGAAATTTTTAATCTTTTGATTGATCACGCGTATATTACAGCGTTTTGCACGCCGAAAGGGCTGAGAACTGCCATCAGAGAACTGACTACAAGAAGTTTTTTTGAAGTAGTTCTTGTTACAGCTGAGGCTGCAGCAAAATAGACCTGGGTTGAGCTGGCAGTGAAGGGAAATGCTGGAGCTTTTTCAGCTTTGTGCAAATAAGCAGGGGCAAATCCTAAGCAAATGTAAGAAAAATGTCTAAATCACCAATCTCTTGCAGAAATGTACTGTATTATTCTACCTGATAGTAACGAATTTAGTGTTGCTTTTGCTTGATCTTCCTGAAGCTTATCTTCTGATTTGAGGGGTTTAACATTATTTTTGTGTTTTTCTTGGTCATTGATTTGTGGATATCAAGAGATGCACAGCTTGCGCCTGTCAAGTTACATCAGGCCTGGAGGGACAGTTCATGTTTGCTTGTTGTTTGCCTTTGACTGCCCTCTTTTCTGAGGACTTCACAGAGTCTGCCAGATTGTTATATACCTGATGCTTAAAATCAGATTACATAGCTCTAACACATTTATTTACATATTGAGTTGCATTGAAGATGAAGAATGTTTAATATTCTCTGAACTAATTTGGTTGACCGGAGTCCTTTCTCCTTTTTTTCCCTCTGATTAAAGGGTCACTGAAGTAAAAAACTTGCCCTGATTCTTTTGCTGTTGCATTGAAATGTAACTAATGCACTGGAAATACCTTTAAATTCGATTCTCAGTCACATGTAAGTTGTCACATTTTAGATTAATTTTCTCCCAATCATTCAGTCTTCTGAAAACAGAAGTGCTACATAATAGGACTTCAGGAGTCATCCAGTGGAAAAATCTGAATAATTTATTCTTTAGATTTGACAAGGTTGTATTTTTCAGAATGAGCAAGTTGAGGCTAGGATATGTTTCACATAGGCTGGTAATGTTGGGAGGAAAGTGGCTCAATTCCAGCCTTGTTGTTGAATTTGTATTTTCTACATGTTTATATCACTAGGGAAGAATAATTTAAGATTATTTTCTAGAAATGCTTATCTTCTTTCTGTAAATTAGTTTAGCTTTTTACCAAAATGACTTTGAATAGGTTTCCTCCCTGTCCCCAAATAACCAGTCTTTGAAATTTGGTGCATTCTAATTTCATTTTCATATCAAGTTTTGTAAAAAATAATGTTAATTTCAATGCTACAGCTACAGTACTTTTATATTTTAATTTACTGGCCATGCTTCCCTTGGCTGAGCATCTTGTGGTGGGAAAGGAAACTTTCATGTTTGTGCCTGGCTGACCAAGTGTGCTTGACCAAAGTGGAGCCACAGCCTGAGCAAACCACAAACTTCTCCTAGGATGTACTCAGTGCTAATGCAGATTGTGGAGACGTCTGTAACAGGCTAGATTTTGGCAGCATCGTAGGGATACACTGGGTGCCGAGGGGCACATTACATACGCTTGGAAGGTTGTAAATGTATTCCCTTTTTGTGGGGAGAGTGTCCTGTGCCAAAAGGAAATGTTTGTTGGGAGACCTCCCCTGCTCCGGTATTTGTTTAGATGTCTGACCTTTTTTGCCTGAAAATGGTCACCCTCCCCAGTGTTTGCTCTTCCCTATGTTGAAATTTGTTTTTCTTTTAGGGTGAAGTAAAGCCAAATATTGATTTGGCCCTGGGTGTATTTTTATTAGAAGTGTTTTTGAGTTTCTCCTCTCCTCTGGTTTATTGTGTACAATTTCAGCAGTAGCGTGATGTTGGAGGAAAAAGAGAAAAAGAAAACATTTCTTGCATTTTTGTCTGTAAGATTACTGCTTGGATTCCTGTATTTGAAGCACCGGTTGCTCCTTGGCCTTTTCTTTTTAGCTTTTGGTTCCTTGATTAAACTCCCTGCCGACAACAGATGAAGAACTTAGTCCTTCTTTATCAGGGTGATATCACAAAATATGGGAACAGAAATGAATAAACTAGAATTCTGCTGTTGTCTAGTATGATAAAATTGAAAACAAAGGAGGAATAAATTTATACTAGGTGGTGGAAGTGAAGGACTTGGATGTCTTACATCACCTATAAGTATGTTACTGGTAAGCAGAGAAGTATGCCTGTAGCTTGAGGGCTGTATATAGCCTAATTCAACATATATATATTTGCAAACAAATCCCTATTAGCCAAAATCAGTGTCATGCAATATCAGAAGTAGAATGCTGAATGTACTACGTAATGCATAAAGCAGAGTTTTCTTGCTTTCTTGCTTTGTCATAGCTAAAGCAGTCCTTGGGATAATTATGGTTCAAGCATGGCCCTGTGCTTGAACCGTATACAGATGTTCTCCTGTAGGCCAGCTACTTATTACTTCTTGTGATTAAACCTTAAAGTGCTAAATGGGACTATTATTGTAGGTTCCTTCGTACTCAGGCAAATGTATTGTGTATATTTTACTGTGTGAAAAGTAGCCTGCAAAATAAGAGATCTGTTGGCTTCTAAAACCTTTCCTGCTCCCTGAAAACATCCTCAAATTGGAAGTATTTTGTAGGATTGTGCTTAAATCCTGTCAGGAAAACAATTATTTCTGTAAATCCCTACAAATGTGAATGTCTTCTGCCTCATTTTTGGTTGGAAAATTGAACCAACTTGAGGTCTTGTTATTCATTGTGCAGTCTGAGATTGAATGAAAACTGTTCAGAGCAAGTCAAAGCCTTTTAACTGCAGGCACAGACATAATGGCGAGTATTCATAGCCTGTTGCATTAATTTTCTTTTTGACGGGAGTTTTGGTATTTACATTGCATTCCCACTGCTTTCCCATATGCAGTTTAACTGAGATGGCATTAATTATGATACTAGATAATAAACATCCTAAAGACAACAGGTTGGTTGTTCTCTGTTTGTTAAACGAAGGGAAATGGAGACCTTTACGACCACTAGTTGTGCTGTAAAGCTTTCAGTGCTTTGTTTTTCCTACTACCAGTCTTGTTTGGAGAAATTATTTCTTCTTACACATCCTGCAAAAAAGTCAGCTTGTCCAGATTAAATGAGATGATGTTTAGTGGCATTTGGAGGGACTTTGGCTGAGACCACCACACTTCCTCTATTTTAGACTTCAGAGTAGATTTGCTGGAGCGAAATATTTTTAACCCACAGAGCTCCCGCCATATGAATCATAACATTGGGCTTTTTGATTATTGAGTTAATCCATAGGAGCTAGTTCAAATTATTTTTCTCTTTCAAATGGCTGACCACTGTTTTTCTGTACTTAGGATTGCAAAGTGAGCACTAACACACTTTCATGTTACAGATTCTTCTTCATCCTTGAAGGTGCTTTTCTAACATATCTGTAGACTTAGAGTCTGGGGTTAGTATCTCAAGGTTACTTAAGGTGAGTTGGTGCACTTTAGTGCTGTAAAGCTTTCAGTGCTTTGTTTTTCCTACCACCGGTCTTGATTGGTCATGAATCTCTGGGTTGTTTGGTGGAATCCACTTAAACGCTCATTTCCATCAAGAGTAATGGTATGTAAACTTTTGCAAATGGTATTATTTTATAGGCTAACTTAGGGAAGCATAGACCTGCTTCTACTGAATGGGACCAGGATGCTACCTTCTGTTCTCAGTCTACTGTCCCTTTGTGTCAGATGGCTGGCAATATCTTTGCTAAGTGGTCTGCCCTCAAGATCTCAACATGAATAACTCCTTTAAGACAAAAGTAGGTATAGAATTACAGCATATTCCGTCTATTCACAGTAACGTAATTTGGCTGTTACAGATCTTAATGTACAGTCAACTAGGAAATTTTCCTAATGCCCTCTGCAGCCTGGGAATTTTATCTCCTGTCCTTTCTCATCATAGATTAATGAAAATGGGCTTTCCAAGAGCTGTGAAACAGATGTCAAAAATGCAGCTCAGAACAGTGACAATCTCTGCCTTCAGTGTTTCTTGTTATTGTTGAATCTCAGCGTGGTTTCAAATCAGGATGAAAGAAACTACATCAATATAACAATTCCTTTTGCTTGTGGTGGGTGGTCATTGTAAGTGTTGCCTTCAGAATGTTTTTGGTATGCTCAGAAGTGTGTCTGTCTTTCAGTAGAAAAAGCTGGCTTGGGTGCATAGCTACAGTGCACTGAGGAATCTCTTGCCTTACAATCACTGATGCGTGTGGTACTGTATAAGAAATTAAAATGTTGCCTGCAGTTCTCCAGCCTTCCTTTCTCCTTGAATCTGGAATTTGGAACTTTTAAAATAAATTAGTTCTGAATTAACTTACTTTTTTTAATGTTTATTAAAAGCTGTCATATACAAACCCCTCAAGATAGAGCTCAGATCTTAAGGGATTTAGTGGTCTTTGAGTTTGCAGTTTGGAAAGTTAAAGTACACTGTGAGTTTGTCTTGCAATTAGAGGATACTTTTTCTTGCATCCTTTTCAGTCTAGTCCGTTCTTTACATGTCATTTTGAAGCTGATGTTTTTAGGGTTTAAGGAAGTGGAAAATAAATATCACTGAACTAAAAACATCCGTAAAAATATTCCTACTGTGTTCTGTTGTGAATAGCCAGAATTTGTGCAGTGTCTTGATTTGTGTGACGCTTGAGTCAATATTTAGTATCTTGTTTCTCTTAAGAGTACTAGAATGAGTTGTTGCTCTGAAGTATGTCTAAATAGAGATTTCCTGCAGTTGCTCAGTTGCCTTGTAACTATTATGTTCTAGCTAAAAGCAGCTTCATTATAATTTCATTTCTTGCCATCACTCAGTTCTCATTTATATTTTCCTTTAGTTTTAATTAAGATGCAAGATCTTATGAGCCTGTACAGTTTGAGTGGTGTTTTTGCTATTTGTATCAGTCTGAGCAGGCACACGCTTTAAAGAAGTTTTAATGTTTGATGGAGATGGGATTGATCTTAATTTCACAGAATCACAGTATCGTTTAGGTTGAAAAAGACCTTTAAGATTATCCAGTCCAACTGTAAACCTAACACCGCCAGTCCACCACTAAACCATGTCCTTAAGCACCTCATCTACATGTCTTTTAAATATTTCCAGGGATGGTGACTCAAAAACTTCCCTCGGCAGCCTCTTATAATGCTTGATAACCCTTTTGGTGAAGTAGTATTTCCTAATATCCAGTCTGAACCTCCCCTGGCACAACTTGAGGCCATTTGCTCTCGTTGTGTCCCTTGTTATTTGGGAAGAGGGACCAACATCCGCCTCACTGGAATCTCCTTTCAGGCAGTTGTAGAGAGTGGTAAGGTCTCCCCTCAGCCTCCTTTTCTCTAGGCTCAACAGCCCCAGTTCCCTTAGCTGCTCATCATAATACTTGTGCCCAAGACCTTTCACCAAGTTCGTTGCCCTTCTTTGCACACATTCCAGCAGCTCAATGTCTTTCTAGTAGTAAGGACTTCAAATATGAACACAATATTTGAGGTGCAGCCTCACCAGCACACCGAGTACGGGGGATGATCACTTCTCTGGTCCTGCTGGCCGCACTATTTACCATGAAAAAAAAATGCTGCAGGATATAGCATCCCTGCTGGCTCTCCATAGCTTTTAACTGAAGCAGAACCATACTGCTAATAGATTTGCAAAGATTTTCAGAGAGCCTCTAGATAAACACTGGATTGTTAAACAGGTTATTTGTGTCATGGCAGTTGGTAATTGTGGACCTGTATCAGAACAAAAGGATGTGCCTTGTTTCTCCAAATAAAGTGAAACGTCAGTTTGAATTTATAGTATAAAAGATTGTTTATATCCATTATTGAAATATTTTCAAAATTAGTTTCTAAATTGCTGCCTCAAGACGTAAGAGTTTGAACCCACATGGCCCAGTGAAATATGTTGGTGACAAGTGCATGGGAAAGAACCTCCTGAAAGTGTCTGCTGACTGTCTTGCTGATGTATTTCTACAATGTTGAAATATAGTGGATATAGTACTCACCCCTACTTAGTCTTCCTACCAGATATTTGACATATAAGTGACTTGCTGCACATAATTTAATGATTCACTGTTGCTATGCAAACGACTCAGGTAATTTGAGGTGCTTTTTCTTCAGACATTCCACATAATGTGGCAAGCTCTGATATTCTGAGGCAGTGTAGGAAATCCTTCCATCTACTAAGGTCAGAAATACTTACGAAGTGTACCTGTCCCCAGGTGTACTTCTCCAATGTGCAGTTACAGTTATAATATAGAAATATACTTCCAAGTTCACATTAATTGATGGGGAAAGATTTTATGGAAACACACTGTTCAGCTGAGTTTGGAGCAAGACTTGCTTAGATAAAATAATTTGGTATTGTACTATGCAAATCCAAGCATGTACCTTCATATGTTCTTTTTTTTTCTTTGTTGTAGCAAAATGAAATGGAAGAAATTTTTTACTCTTAAAATGTATTTAGAAACATTTAATTTGAACACTTAGAAGTATCACCAGATCAATACATAAATTGCTTTCAAAGGTTAGTTATTCTAACAGTTAACTGTAAGTTTTATCTAAATGTATTTATCACTGCTTCCAGCTATTAGGTTTCACTGTGGCTTTAATAATACATTATATTACATCTACTGTGTACGTATGTGCCCTTGAACTTTCCAATATGTATTTTTTTCTTAAGAATTTAGCGCTCATGAAAGTACTGCTGTCAGTGATTCTTGGGCACTGTGCTTTCTCACATACCAGCTGTAACTGGTAAATCTCATCGTTGCTAGTGTGGTAAATTATATTTTTATCCCTTTAAGTAATCAGTAATTGGTTAGAAACACAATCAGTAATCTTCCCTGTCCAGCCCATTTGTGCAACCATTGTTTTTTTCCCCTGCTCTTCCAGAAGTAGGTGGCTGTAGGCTGCTCTTTTTCTCTCCTGTTTGTGCACCACTGATGATAATAGAGAGGAAGTCTTGTCATACAGCCTGTGGGACGTAATGTAGCCACAAGAAGCTTGTTTGTACTTCACTTTGTAGTGGTGCATTACGTCTACCAGGTATGCTATAAACGAAAAAAACCTGTAAGAGCCTTGACAGCAGGAAGTCAGTCCCAATTTGTTACTTTCTAGTTCTTGAAGTAAAGGAAGATGAAGATATTTTTCTGGAAGAATGCTTGTAAATGGCTTTAGAGGTATGGATACAAACTGTAAGTTGTGTGCATGGTGTGGTTGCAAAGGAGCAGCTGGTTTGCTGCCCTCCTGGCTGCCACTGTCAGCATTGGGAAGGACTGGCACTGCGAGAGGTTTGCCTTTTGGTGTCGGACTCCTCTTTGTTGTTTGATGACCTCCTTTTGTCTGACAGGAAGTGCCTGGTTGTGCACGATACAGGCATCCACATCTCGCTCCACATCTGGTGAGCCGTCAGCAACAGAGTTCTGGCCAGCAGTACCTGGGGTGGCAGTATCTGGAGGCCCTACGACAACTCTGTATGGGGACCGATGCAACTCTAACACTAAGCCTAATCCTAACCATAAGCCCAGTCCTAACTGTAATGACTTCCCATGCACAGTTGTCCACATGCAGAACTGGCCACGGGGATTTGTCCCTTTGTGGTGCCTCGGGGTGCAGTTGGGAAGTGAAGAGCTGCAGCTCTCCATGTCTTGGGGAACTGCTGGCTCAGTTCAAGCATCAAACACCGTTTCAAATGACTTGGTAAGGCAAGCTGCCCAAGATAAGACAGGATCAGTTATAGCTCTCAAGAGTGCCTGAAGCCATCCACGATCTTTGCCATGCAGTCTGTTTTCAGCAGCAGTCTCTGGGTACCAGGGCATGTCAGGATGCTGCACGCTGCATTTCATCGTCTGTTTTGTGTATGCTGGTCTCCACGGTCCTGAAACGGGAATACAGAAGCAGTGGGCTCTTCCTCTGGTGTTGTGCGTTCACGTGGTTCGGAAGAAATCCAGAAATTTGGAGCCGTTTTCTCGCAAATTGCCCAGCAGGGAAGTTTGGTGTTTTAAAACTGTTTCTGCCTTATTTTGAAAGAGGCTATATTTTTAAGTGCACTTCTGATCAGGTGGGAATTATTACACAATTAAATAGAAAAATGTTGAGATTACACAGCTTTTAAAAAACAAAAACAATAAAAATATTGAAGACATGCAATGCTTATTTGGTCTTATTGTTTTAAATTTTCTTAGACATAGGGTTTTTTTCCTTGCTATTTGTTTGAGATGCTTTAATTTTTTTTCTAATGAGCTTTGCAATATGAAGAGTATGTAGCATAGGCAAGCTCAAAGCTTCTTGCCTTTCCTAACCCTTTTCCTAACAAGCTCATATGAAGCTTTAATAGAGCTTTGGGATTAATTAGTTTGCTTCAAGAAAAGATTAGCTATGCTCATTACACTAGTTTTGAATTTTGCACTGAGGTTTCATTTTAATAAGGTGACAGAGGTGTAGAAGGAAAACATCTCTGACGTCTGTCCCAGCTATGTTTTCTGTAAATACAGTTTTTCCAGGGATAGGCTGTAGATAAGCCAATATACAAGTTGGGTCTGTAATATCAGCTATGTGTCTGTTCTCAACATGTTTTTATTTTTATGTTTAATTTTTATATTTTTAAAATGTCTTTGTATATTGATTTTCCTGTGGAAGATCATGATACATAAATAAACGATACTTTGCTGTTCTGTGATTCTGTGATCTCATAAGATGATGCTAATTTGTGGCCTATGAGGTTTTAAGGTGTATATTGATGGCAAATAGTGGTTGATAACTGTGATTTCTGTTACTTTCCTTGCAAATGTCACCTGAATTGGGGATGCTTTCTTACGATTACATGTCTGTAGTGCAACACAGTGACACCAAGAGGGTGAGGACCATTACCTCTCCCGTACTGCAAATTTCTGTCCTGCTTCGTTGAGTATGCCTGAAACTAAGGAAGTATCTAATTTTTGAAAAACATTCATCTCCTCTTCTGAAAATGTTAGACCCTAATACAGAATGTTCTAGCGGCAGCTGCCTTCTGGTAAAGATAGCTAAAATGGGCAGTGATTGCTCAGAAGGAGAAAAACTATGATAAATTCCATTAAGATCTGAACAAATACTTCTAAGTGTTCTCAGAAATTAAAAAAAAAAATAAAATTCCCCGTTACTTACCACATGGCATTGTTTCAGATCTTGCTGGGAGGTCTTGACTGTTTTATAGCAGTGATTGCCTAACCTCTCACTTCAGAAGCTTGTTCACATTAATAGCTGGCTAAGAGAAGGATGAACCTTTATCTTTTTAATAATTTATAGACTTTTAGCTTTTGTGAGATTCACAGCAAGGATTCAAAGTAGTGTTCCTTATCAGCTTGTTCCTTCTCAGCTTTGTTGCTGGAAGCAGGGAAGCTCTTCATCTGGGTAAGCAATAGCTGGTGTCTCTCCTCTTTTTTTCTTTTTCCCCTCCTCCCTGATAAGCTGTGAATGGGCTTGAGAGTATTTTAAGAAAAAATCAGATGCTGAGATATCAGCATTATTGTTTTTCTTTTTCTAAAGGTAGGATGACTTAGAAGGTAGGAGAATCATTGGCATAAGGAATGTTTGGCAGCCTCTCATGGCTGAAGTTTATCTAAAGGGTGAGAGAACAGAATGGATTTTGTGGAATTCTTACCTGCTAGTTGTCTACTATGTGTGCTTTTGGATTAATTATGTTATGTAGCCTAATATTGGCTTTTTAACAAGAACTGCTAGTGAAGAAGTTTTTGGTGTTGTGTTTTTTTCCCAAAAACTTCTCTAGTTCAGGATGTTAAATCTTTCAGCCACTGGTATGCTTTTTATATTCCTTGGGAGATGCTTGTCATAATTTTGAAACATAATTAGTGAAATATATGTTTTTAAAGATCACAAAATCATAGAATGGTTTGGGTTGGAAGTAGCCTTAAAGGTAAGGTCATCAGATTCCAGCTCCGCTGCCATGTTTCAGGACGCCTTCCACTAGATCAGATTGCTCAAAGCCACATTCATCCTGCTAGAGCACTTGCAGGGACGGGGCATCAGTGACTTCTCTGGATAACCTGTTCCAGTGCCTCACCACCCTCATAGTACGAGAATTTCTTCCTTACGGCTAATCTAAATCTACGGTTTAAAGCCGTTTCCCCATGTCCTATCACTATATGCCCTTCTAAAAAGTCTCTCTCAAGCTTTCTTGTAGCCTCCCTTTAGGTCCTGAAAGGCTGCTATAAGTTCTTCCTGGAGCCTTCTCTTCTCCAGGGTGAACAGCTCCAGCTCTCTCAGCCTGTCTTCATAGAGGAGGTGGTGTAGCCCTCTGATCATCTTCATGGCAGTTGTCTAGACTCACCCCAACAGGTCTTTGTTCTTCTTATGATGGGGGCACCAGAGATGAATGCAGTAGAATGCAGTATGATTCCCTCCCAAAATCTTCTCTCCAGCTTTCATTCTGCACAATTGTTCTGTAACCTAAATAGTGTTAGGAGTTGCCCTCAAGATTTTTCGGGGCAAATTGTACGAGGAAATGGCCTCCTGCACATTTCTGCATAATGCTGTGCTTTTAATGGTAGAGGAGATATTATGGGATGTGATTTCAAAGTCTGAAAAGACACTACACTAATTCTCAAATTTTTTGCTTTTAGATTGATCAATACTGTGAAATATAGACAAGGCGACTGGATTAGGAGGATGTTGTGGGGTAATTTGTGTGTGTATCATTTAGGTGATATTTAGTATAATTTCTTTTCTGTTCAGAGAAGAAGTCTTTCTTTCCGTAACACAGATGCACATCAAAGCAGCATTTTGAATAGAAATGCCCTTATTGTATTCTTGATTCACTGCAGATTTTTTGTGGTGTTGTTTTTTTTTTAATAAAATATTTAGCAGTGTAGATGTATAATACTCTTTTACTTTGCAAGGGTGATGAATGTGCCAGTCTGAGTCTTGTTGAATAATTCACTTTCTCAAGAAGTATAACTTTTTATGTAGTTTTTATGGTTTATTTACACAGTAAGAAACTTTTGAATTTGATTAAACTTGCAAAAAAAAAAATCCAATGGCATATTAGATGCACTCTTTATTATATGGGGAAAAAATCTCATATGGTTCCTGCCCTGCTGTCACAGCTGCTTTTATTATTGTAATTTATCAATTCCTGTAATACAGATTCATGATTCAGATTGTTATAGAATTACACTCTTTGTCAATAGGGATCTCTTCACTTTGATCACTGCCTGCTACTGCAAGCCTTTTCTCAGGTGAAAAATACTAGTCCTTGCACGAACAGCAATAATGAAGCACTTTAAAGATTTGGGTGGCTGTACGATGGGCTTCTAAGGTTTTGTGACTGGAATTTTTAGCACAATGCTTCTGTCTATGTCTAGTAACATATTATTCTGCAATCCTCATTGGGCACCATCTTAGACCTAGATTTAATTCATGAGCTTGTGTATGTGTAAGCTTGATTTTGAAAATTGAGTGGGCTTGTCCACTACAAAATGAGACCATGTCTATGGTCTTGGGGCTAAACTCCATATTTACATCCTTAATAAGCTACGTGCTTTCTGCTTCTTCAGGCCTGGATTATTTGGGCTTTCAGTGTGTACAGCATTAATATGTCTGCTTTTGTGTCTTATGTGTCAAGAAACTATTTGCCGACACCAAAATGCAGGCTTGTGGTTGAATCAGTTTCTTTTAGCAGAGGTACCACTTAGGTTGTTTTGTTTCATAATGCTATTTATAGTTAGTAACTGAAGAGAGAGACAGTAATTACAGTTAGTGGACATCTTTCTGATGTTATAGTTCACAGCAGTGTTGTTATATCCATCCTGTTCTAGTGCCTTGTCTGCTCTGTAGAAGAGGCAAAGCCTTATGTGTCGGCTTTGTGTCAGACCTTGACATCTGCACATCCAGTCTCAATCTGTGAATATTGCCATTATGTTTGTCTTAGGTGACCTAATATTCTTGGAGACTTAAGTACTCCTGATATGGAGATTTTATCTATTTTAGCTGGATTACACAACATTTTGAATATCTTCATCCTAAAGAAGCTATTTTTCTTTTAAAATACTGAATTGTGGAGAAAAATCAGCCTGAGGCAACCAAATATGTCAGCATCGCATCTCATAGACCAGGATTCTTCTTCAAAACATTCAATATTCTTCTTTAAATTTCCATGTGCCTTTAATGAGCTCTTTAAACCATCTTTAAAACTGATAGGGTGCATGGCTTCCCATACTTCAGAATGAAGTGCAGGTAAGTGTATAAAAATTATGGTTTCTGTAAGACAAACCTTACTTCTGTATTCTACAATCTGATTGTTTTCCCCTTCTGTAAGGGGTATTCAGGTAACTACTGTTTCTTTCCTTGTCACTCATCTAAAGTGAATCCTAATGCTGGCTGGAATGAATTGTGTAATGGACTGCCTGCACACCAGTACTTATTTGACCTCACTTTTCTCATTGGGTGATTACTATTTTAAAGAAGGAACAAGAATTTGGAAGATTGAAAACATATACTTATTTGGTTATGGAATTTGCTACTCTAAAGCAAATTGACTTAATAGGAAGATAACTGTATTAATTCTTTAATATTTAGAAATAATATACATTGGAAAGAATTGGAATGATTAATCCCTGATTTTTTTCTTATTATACCTTTTTTTTGACAGCTAATTGCAAAGTTGTTAATTTGTTTGTATTTATATTCTAATTTTATGTTTCTAATTATTTTTATTATCAGTTTTTCCCTGACTAAACTGCTTTGCAAAGTATTACTTTCCCCAAAGCAAGTGTGATTTTTACCTGGCTTCCATAAATAAATATTTTATATGTTAATTATAGGCATGAGTAGATACTTAGTTCCATTGACTTTTGTGTATTTGTTGTAGTTCAGCAGTGGTATTGATGGTCAACTTCAACAAAATGCCAAGGGACAAAGTGTATCTAGGAGGTCCTGAACTTAACTGAACTTGCATAATTTTTGTTGTGAGCTGTTTTTTTCCTGTGCTTTTATGAAAGTACTTACAGGTGAAACCTTGTTGCATAACATACATGGAAAAAGGAAAGAGTATGAAGACTCAGTGGGCTTCCTCAGCATTTACTTCTGTCCTTCAGTTTTAAAAAACCCGTCATTTTAATGGGCAGAGAAGTGGGCTGTACAGTAGTGAGCGTTGTGTCCCTGTGATGAACCCTCACGTATGTAATGCCTTGAGTTAGAGCCAATGTGTGCTGGCATGAACAACTTTATTCATTCGGCCTTGGCAGCAGTGTGGAAAGTGATGTTGTGCATTCTCCGGTAATGGGGTTTGGGTTTTTGGCTGTGGAGTTTTTTTTTTTTGTCTCCAGCGGCTCTCCGGAGAGAGGTGTGCCTATTGTGGGTTTCCGACAACTATGTCCTATAAATACTTGAAAAAATGCTGTGTGTAAGCAGTGTTCTTTTTATAGCTGCTCTTCATTGTGACAAAAAAACCTGCCAATCTGTTTTGGCTTTGTTTTGTTATTTGTCCCCATATCTTCTGAGTCTTCCTGAAAATTTGATAAAGTGGTGTCAATAGAATTGGATTCTCTGTGCCTTGGCATTATACATTTTTGGGGCTAGAGGTGATGAATACGTATCCCTTTCAGCGTAGGTACCTTGTAGAAATGTACGTTTATCTAGGGAGGTGTCCTCCTGGAGAGGCCATGTTTGGGCACTGCTGCAGAAGGCACTCTGCCTCTGAAAGAAGCTACAGAATTTGATAGCTAGCTATGCTGACAGAATGAGGCAAAACACTCAGGTTCCCTTTTTTTCATGCCAGTTATTATTTGAAAACACGGTGCTTTTGCCATTGTTCTGAAGTCTCGGAGCATATTTATCTTAATTTCCACCAACAGAAGACCGCAGATGGACGTGCTCTTTCAGGGCATGGAGCTTCTGAAACATCAGTCTCCAATTGCCTGTTTGTGCTCACATCTCCCAGCAGTTTCAGAAGGGGTGTCTGTGATGTGATCCTTTTTTTTTTTTTTCTTGACTGCTTTTCCTTTGTATCTGTATGGGTGGACTGTTCTTTCTATCTCATGTTCTCCATGTTTTTCATCAGTGTCTGCTGCTCCGTGGAGTGAGACTCAGCACAGCCAGTTGCAGAGAACCAACTGGGTGTTGCTTCTCTGCAGCTTATTGCCACAAATACTTTTTGAAATGTTTGCTTTCTGCTGTGTTAAAGGTTCGCTTCCCTTGGGCATTTTTCCATTATTAGAATGCTAATGGAAAACAGTTCCTCTCCTCTCCTGGTGAAAAATATTATATCTGGAAGTTATAAATGTCTTTCCTTCTTCAGGTTTTAGTATTAGAAAGTTTAAACTCTCTTACACGGTGCTGTTCAAAATTTTCTGTGCTACCATTCTCTGCTTTTCCTCAGATTTCCCATTGCTGCCGTTTACTCTTTTGTTTTGGTAATATATTTGCATTTTAGTAAGAAATGCTCTCTCCTACCAATAACCTCAGATGTTTTCATCTACATTTCTTTCCTTGAAAAAGAGATCTTTAATTTTACATGAAGATTATACCTTAAATAAGCACCACATTTCTGTGGGTGAATTAGTTCAATTTCTTGACATTGGTAGTAATTCTACTTGCATGAGATAATTGCATGGTGTAGTGTTGTTCTGGTTTTGTCACATTTTGTAATTTCAGTTGTGCAAGGTTCGACATTTTACTTTAAAAATCTATGAAGAGAATGTTGTGTATTTCATCTGTCTTATATTCCAAGATGTTTTTCTTCTTAATCTGAATCTTTTAAGTTGAGGAAAATTACCTTAAATTTATTTCTCTGACAAAGATCTTGTGCCTGTTTGCTTTATTCAAGCTGTAGTGTCCTACAGAATGGGCCATGATCCTTGTCAGGTGGCAGAGACCCATAGAGGTTCAGCGATACTTAAGATGAAATAGATATTAAAGAAATTGATTGAAATGATTCTGCTTGTAGGAAGGAGAATGGTAGAACTAGAACAAAAAGAATTGCTTGAAAGGTGGAGTAATATTTCTTTTTTCCTGAGCTTGCCTCATCAAAGCAAGAGCTTGTCCTAGGAGTTCCTACCTGCTGTATGAAGCATATGTTATATCTACCTTAGGTCTGGTTTGATTTTTTTTTTTTTTCCTCACCTTCTATTTGCAGATCTATTCAGTATAGATCTAACTGAAGTTAATGCATCCTGCTGAAGTACTGCAGAGGGGCAAATCAGGTCTATTTAGTAATTTTAACTTTGTGGTCTCCCTTTTTGCATCTGGTGTGAACTGTTTCTGTCTTTTAAAAGCAGTAATTTCTGTATAGGAATTTTCTGTTTTCAGCTGAAAAAAGTTCTAAGTCCCTTTTGAAATCACAAAACAACTGAACTAATTAAGTTTGGTTTTTCTCAACTTTAGAAGCACTCTCAGCTCATTAGGGATATTTTTCAGTGGTTTAACGTAGTGGTTCATTTTGTTATCTTGATCTGTTTTAAGCAGCCAGCATACAGAGTGTGCATATGGAGCAACATTGATTCTTAATTCTGCAGAAGTGCATGTTTTGTGGTTCAGTAGCTACTATCCAAAGAATAACAAATTTGCCATTTCAAGTGAAGCCTGGTACAAGAACTTAGTTAAAGGAATAGCTTAAATGAGATAAAAACACTTTCTGTTTGTTCAATACACCAATAGAAATGATTTCGACTAAGTATTTCAAAAAGGACTCAAGTGAGCTTCAGTACGTTCAGAGGTTGAATCTCCACAAAGATGAGCCCTCTGAAGAGGTAAATTTGTTCCCTCTGTCCATGTATTTTACTACTTGAACACTCGGAGCAGGCAGTGTGGCTTTTGTAAGGAAAACTAAAAATTAAAGTGATTTGGGATGTGCGAAGTAGTAACAGAAGATGGATAGAATTAAGTCAGAGCAGTACAAACCGAAAGTATTAATGGAAACTTTTTTTTTTAGTATCGTGTGCCAAATGCCTGCTTGAGAGCTTCTGTTTTTCTAGTCCAGGGTTGTTTGTTGTAACTATCTTCTAGAACTGTTTTATGAGATGAAGTTTTTAGCTCTGTTTATGGGACATGGCTGTCACTGACGTGTTCTGTCACCCCCAGTGGAGATGTGGCTTTGTTTAATCTTAGCAAGTTGAATTGCTGCACTGGAAGGTAACAAGTTGAGTCTGCTGAAGAAAATGTATTTGATGCTTCAAAATAGTATTCTGTGTTAGGTGGAAATTCTTGTTGAGCTAGGTAACCTTTTGATCGATATATTAAAATGTCATTGGGCACTGTTCAAGGCAAACTACAATAGTAATTTATTACCACAGTATTAGCTTACAGCATCATATTTTCGTTTTCTTAAGATAGGCTACTACCTTTATTCAGTGTTTGCTCTCCTATCTTGGCCTTCATCTGCCCTGTAAAGGATTTTCCTTGCTTTTTTTTCCACCTTCACCCTCTCTTTGTGGAAGTTCACAGCTGCAGTTGTGCATCCCTGTGTGCCCATTGACAGTGTGTGGGGCAGTGCTGTGCCTGGTTGCTGTATGGGCTGTACTTGTAATCCAGTCGCTGAGTACCAGTTTCTGGGTTAAAGACTTTGCTGAATGCACTTGTTTTTCCTTTTCTAATCAGAAGTCTGGTTTGGTTTCCCTGCGTGGGCTGCAGGGTGTCCTGCTGTGAGCAGCAGTAGGAGGAGCTGATGCCCATCTCTGCCTGGGGAACCTGTTCTACTGGCACAGCTGTGTCTGTAGTTACCTGTGTGGCCTTAGTCTTCTGAGCTTCCTTGCTTTTGTAGTGCCTGGGTAATGCTGGCTATAAAATGAAAAGGTAATTTTAAATTTCTTCAGATTATTTTACCTGATTTGTAACTCCCTTCAGAAGCAGAGAGTAAAAGTAGCTTATGGAAGTGTCCCCTGCATCTGGTACTGTTAAAGGGAACAGTTAAAACTACATTTCTAGACACAGAGGGAAGGACCTGGGCATTTCCTTTCCCTAATTTGGCCACAGATCTATTAATGTATATAATATGTCTGCCAACAAGCTGTTAAATAGTGACATTTTTAGTTTCCTTTATTTTCTGGGCAGGATGTGTTCTGGATTAACTTGGGTCTGGGTCCAGGGTTACAGTGCCTCAAACTTCTGTGTGATACTTGGGTCTGAGGTTTCCAGCTACTGTTCTATTTTTGTAGTTTTCCACCAGAGAAGCTGTTCAGGTGAGGTCTAGTAGTGAAGACTGTTTTGGGAAGGCATCATGTGTGCTGATGTGCTATGTGTGTGCCTGTCGAGGGCAGTTATGTCAAATCTGTAAATGAGAAGGCACAATATCTGGCATAGTCTTGTGCAGCCCAGGAGGAAGAATGTAGGACAAAACTGATCATAGACTTCTGGATGTGCGTGATAAAGTACGTAAATACCTCTAGCAAAAAAAAACCCAGCAGAGGCCCTCTGGAGCTGTCAGCTCTTTGTCATAGTCTCAGGGTCACTTTGGGTTTGCTCTGATTTTTTGCCACTGGCCCGCCCATGGACTCTTCCTCTCTCCATAGAATACCTGTGGGACAACATTGTCACTCACTCGCCACCTCTGTGGGTGACCTGGTAACAGGGACGGTTCTCTGTAGTATCACTCTGTGATACGAATGTTCAGTCTGTCCAGAACTGACCTGAGATGGAGGGCTAATTTCAGAGCTACTTCTGTGATCTTTTTGATAGGGATACTTTTTCTTGTATTTTCCATTTTAACCTTTTGCTTGAGTAAATACGCTTCTTTTTGAGATACATGGCATAGCAGTGGTTCTGCTCTGGTTTCATCTAAGCTGCCCACCAGTCACTACTGAGCTAATAATTGGGACTGAATGTCAATGAAAGCCAAGTCTTTATTTCCCTCATAACTGGGAAATAAAATAAAGAAACATCAAAACCCCCTTTACATTTTAGAGGAAAATTTGAAAAGCTTGGGTATCTTTGTGCTTTTTTGTTTCTTTATAGCCAGTTTTGCCCTATTTAGTGTGAAAATGCAGTTGACATTTATGTACTTATGCATATTTTTATAGTTATTATTTTGAAACCACTGTCAGGCAGATGTCCAGCTTTTATGTCTATATTACACACCAAAATACAAAATTTTCTCATCTCTTGGCCAGCAACATGAGAAATTCATAGGCAAAAATAGCTTAGAACAGTGATTCTTCTCACAGGTCTGAAGCTTACGTCTTTTAGTGCAGAGTTGAACATGGTTTTATCAGCTCTTCTGTAAACAAAAAGCCAGTATTATATTGCATTGAACTCAAAATTCATATCTGTCTCTTAAAAATAAATTGTGGGGTTTATTCTAGCAAAAGATCATCAGACATGAATTCATCCTTCCTAATGAGGTTGCACAGGTGCCTCTGTCATCCCTAGCGTTATTTATTTTTAAATGCACATCTGTCTTGTTCAAATAATTTTTCTCACTGCCCTATATAAGGTAAGGAAATATTTCAGGCTGCAGAACCATTACTGTTTTTATCAGTAATAAAGAATTATGTGGACTCTACATCTATCTCTTAAAAATATAACTACTGATTTAATAACAATATTGCCTTACAAAGATGTGTACTTTTTGTAAGAAAGATATTGTGACCCATTTTAGTCATTTGGAAAAATGTCAGTTTTAGTTCAAAATTTTTTTTTCCTGTTTATCTATTGCAGTGATTAGTTCATTAGGGATAGTAGGGTCTGTCTTCAACAGAGCTTTCAAACTTATTAAGATGTTCTTCTGTCTTTATAGTGATGTTTAACAAGCTTTGGTAAATATATTTTTTCATTAGCAAACACATTTCAGAGGAGTTGTGAATTCATAGATGACATGTGTGATGCTTGTTTCCCTTGTACTAAGCATGGATGATACATGTGTTGGCATGCAGAAGATATGGCAAAAGACTGAGTCCTGAGACTTGTATTTCTTAATTTGTTTTTTTCTGATTGGTTTTGGCATGATAATATATAGCTGGAATATTCTGCCAAGGAAAGATTTGTGGTACCGAACAGGAGAAAGTTTCTGGAGTTTCTTTGTAATAAACCTCGACATGTTGTAACTCAGGGCTGAGCCTTATTTGCCCTACTGTTAGTTTGGGATCCTTGTAGGTGTAACCCTCTGTAGTGTTTTCCTTCCCAAAGCAATTATTTGTTGAGTACATGTCTTCACAAACGTGCCCCTGATGAGTTCACAGGCTGGCTGCTGTGGGACTGCGATTTGCTCTTGTTTGTGCACAAAGCAGAGAAGAAATCAGTAATGTAATGAGGGATTTGCAGGATTCTTCTATGCCTGCATTTATGTGGCAATTTATTTTTTTTCCCCCCTTTTGTTCAGTGTGTTCCAGCACTGAAAAAGTAAGGCTTTGGAGACTTAAATAGAACAAAGCTTTTTTGTTAGAAGATCCTACAGTGATAGATGCTTTAGAAATGTGGGTAGGTATTCTGCAAAAGTACCTATCACTCAGAAAACCATTTAGTTCTGCTCATTTGGTGGTATACGAACACCCTTAATTTAGCCTGATGTTTAGGCTTGCATCTTGAATATAGAACACTGGGAAATACTATTGCTTTGGCTTAGTGCTATTTGGGAGGGTTCTAACAAGGTGACACAATAGCAGTGAGCTGAAAACAGACAAGTTTTGGACAGGGAAAAAGATCTAGTGCTTTGCTCTTTGACACAATTTGTAACTTGAGTGATGCCTGAGGAGATGAAAACGTACATCTGCCTACTCTTTTATTTCTTCTCTCTTTTGTCTGCCTTTTTTTTGCTTTCCTCTGAAATTTTTAATGTTAGTAGCTACAGGAAGAAATTCTTGGTGTTAGCGGGCCTTTTTGCCATTCTACAAACACATCAAATAATGTGGTGATTTAATTGTGCGTTAAGGGATTTTTTTGATGTTGGTTTGGGGTTTTTTTTAGGTAATTCTCCAAATGGAATCTATTTCTGTTTTATATTTCCATGTTGAAATGTGTGCGGAGTAACACATAGTTGTTAGATTTATCTCTGTCAGATGTGTAGGGAGGCTGAGGTGATTAGCCCATAATTTAGACTTTAGTAAGATGGGTTGAGTGTGAGCCTAGCAAAGGGATTTTATTCTTTCTTTTGGGAAAATGAGTGATATTTAAGCGCAGTTTAGTATTAGAGTGTGTTCTCTGTTCTCATACATATTTTTACTGTTCTCATACAAATCCCTTTAACCTTCCATTTTTCTAGGCCACAACCCTCCTTTGAGCACACTTTCCCTACATAGGAATCTTCAATTTTAGAAACTGCATATCTTATATTGAAAACATACATGCAGTGTGGCCTTTCATAATGCTTCCCTTGTCCCTCCCAGCTTTGACATGCCAGTTCGGTATCCTGTGGCTCTCCAAAGTTTCCAAATGCTTCTATCTTTTTCAGAATCAGTCATGGTGTTCTGGCAGTATTGAAGCCCTCGAGTGAGCCCTGCCAGTTCATTTCAGAGTCTGATTTTGGTGCTGGAATGATGGAGGTCCAGGTAGCTCAGCTGCTTTAGAGTGGGCAGCTACAGTTGCTTTGTGTTTGCTCAATATATTTCTGTATGGATGGAAGTGGGTAATGAAAACATAGGAAGGAAGTGAATATAGTGAAGAAATATCTAATGAGTGCTTAATGTTGAGGATCAGAGAGAAATAAAATTGTCTTCAGTTTCTCCTCCAAAGAAGAGGAAAGTGAAAATGTAGTAAACTTAAAAACGAAGCCCTGGGGCAGGACAAATAAATAAAAAAAAGAGGGAGAAGATAAATAATGTAACTTTGAAAAAAAGTGTGTCTGGAGAGGGGAAAAAAATTGAACTCCAGGACTGCATGGCAGAAAACCTAAATTCAGGAAAGGAGAAGATATACAGATAGATAATGCTGTATGTTACCATAACATCAGAGTTTGTTGTAGAAGACAATAGAAAATATGGGAAGTGAAGGAAAAATAGCACCAGAAACAGATTAATGGGAGTAGACACATGATGACGTGACTTCCCAGTTGATACAGAAGTAATTTATGGTGGTTACTAGCAATAAGGCCACTGACACAGAGGAAAACCAGATGCCGTTAGTTAAGCTCTCCCCATCTTTGCTTCTCATTGCATCTGGAGATTTTGTTAGGATGTATCACGTTTATGCCCTTTTTTGTCGGGGGTCACCATTTGTCGAAGACGGCAGGAGACTTAACGACACGCATATGGTGTTTGATTAACAAGTCTCAGTCTTTATTAGCAGTAGTTCTTCCTAAATAGTTTAGTTAATGAGCTTCATACATATTACAAAACTTTAGCTCCTTATTGGTTACAGACTTTATCATTGCATAAGCGTCACATACATTCCTGTAGTTTTAGAAATCCATCTGGTCCCGTGGGAGACATCCTGTTATCTCCCTTGCCTAAGCTTCACTGCACAACAAGGGCCCACTGACCTTGCTGGTCAGTAGTTTTTTACTTAGCTCAGTATTTTCCCAGTCAAGGCCTAAGCAGCTTGCTTTTGTCAGGCTCATGTCTGCTTTCAATGAGCCAGGTTTCAGTAAGTCTCTCCACACTTTATTCTACAGGATATGACAATAAACATGTAATTTCTGTTCAGAATGAAGGTTTATATTAAATTGCCTAATGCAATTTGCCTCAATTTTTTAAATTTGATCTGAACATAATTTAGCCTTCATCATAAAACTATTAGTGCCAAGGGGCATATTTTACAGATTTTGAGGTGCACTTGGGATCATTTTAGTCAAGAATGGATAAGTCCCTTTAAACAATTGAGCTAATCTTCTGGCCAAGGCAGAGCATAGCCTGCTGTATGCAGATGTATATATGGTGTTGAGTGAGCAGCAAGCCTAATGAAGTCTCTCTCTTTTTTTTTTTCCTTTTTATTTTTCCTTAATGGTTGCTTTATACTTGTGTCCTGTGCCCCATCTTCCTCCCATGTTCCATGTTTCCTCCCATCTCTTTGGTTGGACTCAAGTGCAGTCCCTAGGCTGGGAATGGCAGGGCGCTGGCTGGCGAGCCCCTCTTAGAGTGAACCATCACTCCCTTCTTCCTCTTAATGAGGTCTTGAATGCACTGACTTACCTACACCTGCCTGCCAGCTTTCTCAAAATATGCAGGCAGGTTGAATGTTTGAGATATTTAGCCTTTTATCAAAAATTGTTGAAGTTGGCTGTAGGTTCAAAAAATGCTGAGAGAGAGGTCTGAGTGTTAACACAGTTGCGTATGCCTGATTTCCTTAGGAAGTTAGCTAAAAATAGTGTAAGGCTTTAATATTTATCTACAAGCCAAGAAACTGACATCATCTATTGTCTGTGAGCCCTATTTGCAGACAACAAAAATAAGCAAATATGTGGCTTCTGTATGTATCCATTTAGAAGTGACGATAGCTGAAAATTCCTAACCTAGCTAGTAAAATTCTGGGCTTTCATACTTTGATTTTTTACTGACATTTTTAATTTTTTTTCCTGTTCTGCCCTTCTTTTTTTTTTTCCTGTTTTTTCCTCCTATTTTATGAGATGACAACTGCTTTGATGCAGTTTTGACTACCTACAACCTGATTAGTATAGTAGAGGTATATTCATGAATGGTCTATATGTGCAAGAATTGTGTAAGAACCAATCTAAATACATACCCCTTTAGAAGCACACCTAGGAGATAGCAAAACAGACCACACAAGGAAACTGTTGCATATGTAAAACACCCTGTTATAATTTCTTTATTTTATGATAGACTGCTTGGGCTATTGGGGTAGGTTAGTGTGCTCTGCATGCCAAGTGAAACTTTGCCAAGTGACCTGAGTTTCACTGAGTTTTGATGAGTGTCTCCCAATGGCACCGGTCTTAGCAGCATAGTAATAATGAAAACTCTGTTTGCAAGTACTTTCATACCTCTCCCTATTTGTGTTGCCCAAATTTATGTGTATGTACCTTCTTTATTGCCAAGATGGATGAAGACAGTTGCTGTTTGAGCGGTGGCCCTCATACAAATGCTTAGATTTACATCTAATCAGGCTTTTTGTCTAATAACTGCGAATAAATACCTGCTAGTTAAACAGTGGAAAAAACGGATCTGTTCAAGGGCTGCTCTACTAGTGTGAAAAACAACACTTTCTGGAATAAACAGTAACAAAATATTGTATAAGAGACAAATTTGTAATTTGAATGCCTATTTTTACGCCCTGGATATTACTTGCATTTGTTGTTACAATTTTCCTCTGTCTGTGTCTTTTTAGATGATTATACAAAATATTTTTAAAATAATTACATATTTTCACTTTGAATTTTAAAAGAAGGCTGTTTTTCACCAGTGTAATAGTAGTATTTTGTGATTTGGATTGTGATTCCACATTGAAAACTGCAGAAATACAGCCCCTCTTTTCTCAGAACAACAACTTAGTTGTTTATTTGATCATTCTTCTGATGTCAGTCCTTTTCTTATGAGTTCTGGCTGCTATTAGTAAAGCTTAACTAAGTGCAGGGCAAATAAGTTTGAGCTGTTTAACCTCATTACATGCAACGGATTTCTAGTTTGATTAGCAATATTTGCAGTAAAACTGGAAGGTGCATTTAAAGCCCTGCTTGTTGCTCTTCAGTCTGACACTCACCACAAAGATGCAAAACGGAATAGTGATGATCTTGGTAGGCTTATAGGTGTGTTTACCCAATATAATAGCAATGTAGCAGGCTCTGCTGTGCATTGAGTGGATGGGATGCCAACATGGTCATAAGGCCCCTGGAGGTGAGATTGAGCAACCCTGCATCTGCATAAAATGTTCTGTTTAGGTAAGCACAGTTTTTAGTGGAACAAAACTCACAGGGAAATGAGTGCAGCTTGATATTTAATGAAAAACTGGAAAATGGAGATTAATGAGACCAACAGCTTAGGTGCTTTATTGGTAAACACAGTAGTATAAGAAAGAGCACATTAATGGATTTAAAAATACGGCATTAAATATTGTTCTGACAGCATCACGGTTTTTGTTCTTCGTTGCAGACCAAACGACTCTGGGCAAGCATTTGCAGTCTCAGTCAGCACTGAGACTTTGATTTACGTTGTGTTTATTCAGAATAAGAATTTGTCTAGTTACTTCCTAGCACAGTCTGTTTTGTCATTTGCAAGCAAGTAGTTCACAGACGTTTTTAAGAGCTACGTCATTTATTGTATCACTGGGAAGCTGACGGCTAAATAGCTTTTGTTGCTTAAAACCCTCTTGTGATTTCTATCCTCAAATTCTAAGGCACGAACCACTCCCTCTCTTGAACATATTATTGCACCTGGCAGTAAAAAAATGTATACTTATATCGTAATTCTTGCTTTCTGGAAACAATAAGCAAATAACCTAGAATGAAATCAAGTTAAAAACTTCTTTCAGGGTTGCACTTCTAAAGATCTTGAATTCACAGTTACTTTTTCCAAAATTATTGAAATTAATTTGTTAGTACTATATGCTCCACTTTTTCATAATGCAGTAGGGATTTATTTATTTATTTATTTTTGTTCTGAGCTAAGAGTTTTTTATTTCAGGTAGATACTTTAACAGAAAAAAATTGCTCAACTGGAAAACTGAAAGAGAAGCACCTGCTTTTAAAATAATATAGTGGTCAGCTGTGAAGCATAGTCCCTTTTCCTCTAAATTTTTTGTTTGAAGCAAATACAGTAATAACATTTCCTGTACATGTTATGAAACAAATAGGCAGGTGATATTCTCTGTATGAATAATGGTACATTCAAAGAATATTAAGATCCAAAAATCGATCACTTGTAAAACAAGAAATGTCAGGAGTTAAAGTTACCTTTCAAACTTAAATAATCTTACTGTTGCCCTCTTGTTACATGAATTCCAGAACCTTAGAATTTTTCCTGCCTTATCCAGTAGCATTAGTCACGTAATGGACAACTTTTCTACATTTTTCTCATTGTTTCCTTTGTGGGCCCAAGTCTTAACACTATTCACAATCTTGTTTAAGCTCCACAGTAGTGCTTGTGGACAGAAGTGTTTTTCTTAGAATTTCAGGAGTTTTATCAGATTTATGCTTACACTGCAGATGGTAAGTTGATACATCTCTATATTGGAAAGGAAAATATATGGAAATATCTCATTTTGGAATGACCTGCTAATTTAGTGCTCATTTTTAAGTGCCCAGAGACTAATTTTTCCGGTATTGATCATTATGTGGAGATTCATGTTGTTAGCAAAGCTGCTGTTGTTGGTTGAGGGTTGTAGCTCTTGATTACTCTGGCAGTCTTTTAATCAGAATTAGGAAGAGCTGGACATGCTGAATATGAGGTACTTGCAGCTAAAGATTGCTTCTGTAAAGGTTAGGGTTTGCTTACCAGCAAACAAGCACTGTCTGGAGGCAGAGAAACCATTTTCTCTGCCATCATTAGAGACTCTTCTCTCTTTTTACAGTCTACTGCACACCTTGTTTTCTGTGATGAGAGGAAGGGATCCTTCAAGTAACAGTTATCTTTGTGCAGTGCTGCAGGTTTTTTCCTGTAGCTGGCGTGTTTTGTGTATTGTGTTTAGTGTCTTGTCACCACTGGGGAGACAGAAGTTTATACTTGGGATAAGTAAAGGCTGTCAAAATGAAGGAGGCCTGCTTTAAGTTGCACCTAGACCTAACCTCTTTGGCTGAAAGTCTCACCAAAGTCTGAGAACTGTGCTGAAAGCTTTCTAATCACTTAAAGAATTGTAAGTAATAGGTCAAAGTCTGCAGATTGGAAACATAAGGCGATGAGCTGAGAGTGTTGGGGTGGTTACTAGACTAGCCAAGTCTAAATTTTTCAGAGTACAGTACATGGAAAAAATCACACATAAAACAATACCTTGTGTATTGATTTCAGTGGTGAGACTAGGTTCACTTGAATGAGTGGTGAAAGTTTCCCTAGCCCAGCGAACGGGAGATATCAGGATATCTCAGGGTATTTAAGGTAATAATTTAGAGTATAATAATTAGGATAATGATTCAAGATATTTTAGGATAATAGAAATTAACTGGGAACTCATGCTACATACTTTAGACCACTTTTCACGTGCCAATTATTTCTAATCTGATTTCTGTACATTTTCTTGGCTCCCTTTAGAGAGAGGAGCCTGTTCTGCCTTATGTCCTGATCTGTGAATGCACAAAACCACACTTGAGGACCTCAGAGAGGTAGTTCATGAAATCCGCCTTGTCTTTAGTGTGCGAGTTACACCTGAATTCTTGAGAATCATATCGGAGTTGTTAGTTGTGTATTCACCCTTTCTACTCCAAGATCCCTTTCCTGATCTGTCTGGCAACAAGTAGGCTAACCATCATTTGTTCTGTGGTCACAGAGTTTAGCTCTGTTGGACTTCCCTCTGTCCTGGTAGGAATGTTTCTAGGTTACATCTCTTAATATTTCATATAAAGAAAAAAGTAATTTCCTTATGGGACTATGGAGAAATGTGATAGGAAATAGGAAAAAGAATTGTGAAGGTAAAGCAGAGTGGAAAGAAGCGTTTATGAGTTTTGGGGATCTCCCTAGTGCAGAACCTGATTTTAGTAACAAAAACGTTAATATGAAAGTTATACTCAGTAGTGTAATATTCCTTGATAGTGTCCCTGCAGTGGAACAGAAACTTTGAGTAGGGTGGTGTAGCCCTCTGAGTAATGACCTTTTCGGACTTCGTTAGCACATCATTGCCCCCCTGACTGGCACATTGAAGAGCAGAGTTTGCTGTACCTTATCAGACCGTCAGTCTGCCTGCTTGGGGATCCTTCATCTGCAGTGTCCACTCAGTACCACAGTGTTCAGAGTGAAATGGATAAATGGTTTTCTCGCTAGACAATTTGGCAAGTCAAGGGGAGTCTGTCCTGAATTCATGACCTGTAGCGAGACGCTTACATTTCCAGCATAGCATTCATAACTGTAAATGCTATTAGCCTTCAGAGTATCCCATCTGCCTCAGCTGTGCAGCATTGATTTATTTTAAATAGAAAATATATCTATGTAGTGATCATGTCATGCATTAGAAGGATAAATTGTATTTGAAATTTTGTTACAGTAGCAGATATTAAATGTGACTGTGAAATGACCATTGTGGCCTGTGTGAAATGACTTTTTTTGACCAGTGAAATTTGTATCCATGTACTGTACTAATACATACTCAGAATGAACACAGAATATATCTGGAGAAACCTCAGAAAACACTATAGGTATTTCTGCTCTTAAAAAAGATCGAGGTTCTCTCTATATAAAAGCAGGGAAGAAAAAAAATTGTAACTTCCCCTAGTCTATCCCAGAATTTATTTCCCTCATTTTAGAGCAGAACTTCATATTTTCTTACAATTTTTCGGATGAGTGTGTATGGTTTGGCTGAGTGTGATATGCTTTACCAGTAGTGTTCGTTTATTTTATTATGGAATAGAAAATATCCCTAATAGTTTGCACTACTTTATGCGGACCATCCTAAGTTATTAAAAATATTCTTACTACTCATTACCAGTCTGAAAATATTTTAGCAATAAGGAGAAAAGAAAGTTGTTTTTCAAAATATTTTTAAATCAAGCTGTTGAAATTTAACCCTTATGGAGCTAAAATTTACAAAGAGAATAGTGACATATTGTATCTCCATGCAATTGAGAAAGTTTCAGCCTATGTATTTAAGGAGTGTTTTCCTGGTTTGTGATGAAGTAAAAAGTCTTGCTGCCTGCCTTACAGTTACAAGTAGAAAGGTAGCAGCTAGAAGAAAAAAAGAACTAAAATACTTTTAAGGCAGCTACACCAGCTGATATTTATTAATTATTCAAGAAGAATACATTCATGTGAAGTCCTTCATTGTCTGAGGTGGCAGTCTTCCTGCTATTTCAAAATGTGCAATAAAATAAACCTCTTAGTGAAGTTTCTATTTTTGTACCCTCAACCACCAGAAAGGGTGATGGTGGTAAATATGACCCTGTATCTTTTTGAATGCCTGATTCGTTATTTTTCTGAGTTCTGGTTTGTACTGTTTCCCGTGATATACTTGTTGCCTTTTCATCTTCCAACTAATCAACCAAATCTGTATAAATGTGGAATGACTGTGCTGAGATTGTTATTTAGTGAAAATTTTTTCTCTGGTAGCTGAAGACGTTTTTTGTTCTCTTGTTTTATTAAAAACAAACAAGCCCACTACAAGAATGTGAAATCATGTTGTGTTTTTTGTGTTGTGTCAAAAAGATTTCGTCCATTAGAATGATAATTTGTTACATTTTTACCTTGTCATCTTTGTCATATCTAATTTCTTCATTAGCATCTTCAAAATTTTAATTCATTTAATATTGAAAATAAATAGGCTAATTCAGCTTTGTTGTATCTCCATATTGTATAAAAAGGGTCAAGGAAGAGTAAAGAAGGAAGGCAGGGAATACTGGTGGACCTCCAGGTTTACTCTTTTCCTCAGTGGCTGACTGTCCCAATTGCTAAGTTACCCGTAAATTCTGCTGTGTTGGTCCTATGATACCTGTCCTGTAGAGCCCATTTGCTATCTTCGACTATGTACAATGGGTTGTGAAAAAAAAAACAGGTGAGATTTGATCAAATATTAGTTTCTTTGAATTTGTATTCCAGATTCTAACACTGCATTTTCTTAACAAGCAGCGCTACAGGATGCAAGATTTTCTCGGCCTTCATGAAAAAGGGAAGTTTTAATTTTCATGGGACAGAGAAGACGCATGACAACTTAAATGAAATGAGACGTGTGATGAGAGTTGTGGCAGAGCTGAGAGGATGACTCAGGAGCAGTCCAATCCTCTGTCCCATGGGGAGGCTTTTTATCTTTGTGTTTCTGTTCGACCTAGTAGAGAGTGCACCAAAAGCAAAGCTTTTAATTGCATCATGAGGACAGGCAGTATTTTTTCATTTGCACTTTCAGTCACTGCAGCCTATTACCAGCTATCAGGATGATGGTGTAAATCAATTATTAGAGAAATGCGTGATGAGAGGTATGAATGAATCATTTTTTTCCCCCTCTTTTCCTTGCCCTAGTCAATCTGTACTCCCTTTGATTTTGTCCCTCCTGCCATTTTTGTACATTGCAGGCACTTGTCATAATTTGCTTCTTGAACTGTCTTTGCCTGCTTCTTGTGAAAAATAAGAAGAGAATTGAGAAGGCCCTTGCCACACTTTTTTGTTTGGGTTTGTTTTTTTTTCTTTTTAACTTAATGTACTGTTGTTCCTCAGAGCTAATAGATTTGTGGGAACTCAAGCATTATGAAAAAGAGATCACTTAACAGGAAGACTGCATAATTTTTAATTGAAAAATTTTCCTGAGCTAATTCCAAGTTTTAATGATAGCGTCTTTAGAAGAAATCTCCAAAGAGGAGGAGCACTTTTCACCAGTGCCTAAGAGGTCTAAAACATTTTGATGAGGAGAAAAAAGAAAACTGATCAAGGTACCAAAGCTGGAAACTGAGAGAGCTAGATAGTCCTACTCATTTTCACTAACAATTGGTGACATCTCCTTGTCAAATAATAAGGCCATAACGTATGTTGTTGTGATTTAAAATTAGAACTATTTGCCAGTCTGCCGACATAGTCATTCATGCCTTCGATCATTGTAAATTAAAAACAACAACCTATTTCTAGCCAGTCTTGTTGTATGGCAGAAAGATAGTAAATTATCAGTTCTTTTGCTGCAAATTAAAGTTAACCTGGAACTCCTGATTAACTCTGCAATACTAGTTGTAATGCATGATGAATTTCAAAAGTGCAGTACAAGAAATGAGGTTCTGAATGGCAAGATTTACTTTATATTTTCAGTTGTTTGTTGGTAGAAACTTGATCTTGGCACAGTTTTGCAGCAAGCTGTATGAGGTCCGACACAAAAATACCAAGACTATGCCTGTTACACTTTTTATTTAACAAATAAAGGAAATCAACTATGATCACCTTCAAAATATTTCCCTTCTGGGTTGGTGCATAGCTGCATATGATGTTGCCGATGTTCAAAGCAAGTCAACAGATCATTTTCTGAAAGACTGTTGAGGATCTTCATTGTTTTTGCTTTCACATCTTCTACTGACAAAAAATGAATTCCTTTACACACTGACTTGAAATTTGGGATCTCTTCACCATAAGCCTGTCAATAACTGAGAAGTTTCCTTTGTGGATTTCTTCAGTTTCACAGGAAACTTGATGTTGACTCACTGTCCACTCTTGCACACCAGCATTTTCTGACTGGGGGTGAGGAAGTGTCTGATTTGGAACACGTGTTCACTTGTACTGAGTGATCAAGTTGAGCCTTGTCTCACTGTGACAGGTTAGAACACGTTCTATAACCGTCTCTTCGTCTCTCTCCTCCACTCTTGGTTCCTGAGCTATAGGGTTAGTCTTTTTTTTTTTTTTTTTTCGGACCTCATATTTTCCAGTAGTAGCTTTACATAGTGATATAAATATTTGAATACGTTTTTCTGTGGTAATTCTGAAGGGTATGGTGATCATTGAAGCTACAGTGCAATGAACTTCTTCCAAACTTGAACACGGTCTAGAAGGGAGTAATATAAAATTGGTTACTTTTTGGATAAGAAACTGTAGTATAATGTTCAATCAATTACATAGGTTAGTCTTTATATTTCCGTTAGGATGTTCTAAATGATATTTTACATTTGCATTAGAATAAGGTTCTCCGAACTAAATGTGTCACTAACAGTATGTAAACTTCTTCAGAATTGTAAGCAGTCTGATGTGTACAATGATAACTACTTTTGATATTCAATGTTGTCTCTTGAGTTGTCAGTAGGGATAGTTGTGTTTGATAAAAATAAATATATACTTGAAACACTGTGCTAACACATAACACACTTCCAAATCATGTCTGTCAGGCTCTATTTGCAAGGGATTTAGGATTTAAAAGTAGTGCACAGAACCAGTTAAAAATGTCTTAATTGATGAAGTAGCCCATGTGCTACGCATGGAAGAAAGGGGAAATATTGATGTCTGTCTTAAACTAACTTGTTAATGAGGAAGATATAGTAACTATTGTTGTGCTGTTTCTAGACTCTTTATCCTTCTGAATTTTAGAACTAGTGATTTATTGTCCCCTGTTTTTATTCATAGAGCAAACTTTTCTGTTTCAAGTCGGATTTGGCTTATCCACTTAGTTATGTTAATGAAAATAGCTTTTGCGCCTACAAAAAAAGCCGTTAGGGTCACAAACTGGCTGAATGTTTGGCCGGCAACTTGCATGGATTGAAAATGTAAGGGAAAATGTAAGCAAACAACCTGAGGCTGAAGCCTATGACAGATAAACCCCTCAAGTTACTTGATGGTTAGTTTTTAAAAAGGGAAAATTTTAATTTAAATACCTTCCTTTGACCCTTACTTCCCTTCCCCTTCATCCTGTGTAGATTTCTGCCCCAGCTTTGATGGGGAACAGTGTCGCAGGATTTTATTGTGGAACAGACCTTTTGTAGTCAGAGGAGACTGTAGGATAATATTATTCACATATTTTTGGAAATATTAAGTATGAAAAGTGTTCTCACCAAACAACAGTCCCTGGCTTTAGAGCTGTATTAACAGCTGTCTTTCTAGACACTTCTATTTAGCATTGGACAAGAGCGCTTTAATGTTTTGCTCAGACTTTTTTCCTTTCTGTTGTTTTTCTTTCTGTTCTCATTTGCACCTCACCTTGACTTTGCAGGGGGATCATGGACCTTTTTCCTGACTCTCTTCTCTGCAGGAGGTCTTTGTGAGGACCCGTGCTAGAGCCTCCCGTCTTGCAGGCAGCCGTTTTACAGAGCCATGAGTGCTTCCCCAGAGCAGCCAAGGAGAAATTCTTGGAGAAACCTCCAATATACAGCTTGCTAGTACACTGAATTTGTTCCGGTTCCAGTCATCTGCTGTTGTTTGGCATCCTCTGACTATCTCAGAAAAGCATTTTCTACTATCTTATATAACTGTTTACTGGTTGATTTTTCTCAGGTTTTGCCCCTATACAATTAAGTCTGAAGTTGAGACAGGGACTTGCAAAGTGCACATATTCCACTTTTCAATGCAGAAAGTGGAATTTACTGGCTAAGATTTTCTGAACCATCATGGTCTAGACAGTGTTTAGACAGAACTTCTCCAAATGTTTTATTAGCTAGAAAGATGTGATCAGAAAAAAACATTCAAAGCCTGGCAGTGTTGGAAACTATTGTGAAAGGATGTACTAGAGCCCATGCTTGGATGGAATGTGACAGGTATAATTTGGGAAAATGGTAAAATACATGTTTATATGAAACAATAGAGTGGTGACTGATGGATGATCACCAGCTACTATTAATTAGACAAACTTGGTTGTACTTGGGGAAAATATCATATCAGTTACAGAAGAGATTAGTTTTGATGACTTAGATTATATCATTTGCAATTTTGCAAATTTTTGCAAAATTGCAAGTTTTGCAAATTTTTCTTTGGTTTACTGAAGACCAAGAGAAGAGAGTCCTGTTTGAAGGGAAACTGATCCAAAACATGTCACAATGTTCAGTGCTACAGTCCTGAGAGCACAAGAGTTAATTTTTCCAGCACTGATGATATTTCTGCTTCCCAAAATAATGTGTATATACACAAATACCTTAATTCAGAGACTAATAATCTCCTCCAGAGAGCAGAGCAGACCCTTAGATGGAGGATAGCAGCTGTGTGGACACCAGACTGTACCAGTGGTGCTTGAAAATGTAAATGTTTGCAGATGTTGGAGTGAACTAGAAAGAAGAAATTCTGTAGCAAGATAGTTCTTCATGATCTGCTTTTGGTCTGAGTAGAAAGTAAATAATAATGACAAGATTTCTCTCTTTTAACTTAGATTTAATCAAGGGCCTTTACCAATAAAAAGTACGAACCTTTGCCTACAAATTATGAAGGCTTGAGATAACTGACTGTGGTGGAATTGATTTCTCTATGCAGTGATCTATTGTTTCTTATGCCTTTACTGTTGAGTTCTTCCCTTTTTTGAACAGCAAATAATTGAGGCTTGCAATTGCCAGTATGTAAGTGAGAAAGTGGGAAATGAAGTGAGAAAATGGGAAACAGGTTAGATTCTGTGGATACAGTGAAGACTTATACAGCCTCGATTACTGTCAAGTGTCATTTACATAAATTGACAGATTATCTGTTTTCTTGAGGTTTCTACACTTCATTCGCTGATGTGTTCATTTGTAATTTTTTAAAACTTCTGTTGAGAGTTTTGTTTGATAGAAAAGCATATGTCTTAAGGAAAATTAATATGCAATCCATCATCTGTCTGTAAATGATGAAATTTGTAATGTTATAGAGGTTGTGTATAGTTGACAAAAACTTTCATTCACATGCTTTTTCTCATTCCAGGAAATATGAAGTTGACTTTAAAACTGCTGTTGGTAATTTTTCTTGGAGAAATTCAATAAGAAAAATTAATCTTGGTAAAAGACAGGGAGGTAAATAAAGTTATTTTGTAAGCTCCTATTTTGTTCTAGTAATTCCTTTTTTTCCTATTGCATATTGCTTTCGGTGTTGGATTGAAGGGAATGATTTTCCACTTGATTGTGTATGTGTTACTTCATGACAGTTGGAGACATACTAATTTATTACAGAATGGATATGAAATTTTTCTAGTGAAGAGAGGTGGGAGGGAGAGCATAGAGAGATTTTCTTATGACAGTGAAAAATAATGAGAAAAATTTGCTTGGGAAAAAACATTTCAGCAGAACTTTCTTACAGCTATTTTGAGAGACCAGCTTCTCTTTGCTAGAATGTTTGTTAAGGTCACCTTGGAAGCAGAAGTGAACGAGGAGGTGGCTTGGAAAGGATGGCCTCTGTTAGTCAAAATGTGATTCTTCAAACACTAGCGTGACAAACAGAGCAAAAGTGAAAAAAGTGAAAAAGACCATAGCTTATGGCTTATCAGAAGGAAAATGTAATACTGTTAGGTTTTCAGGAAAATATTGAACAGTTTTCTCCTGTGTTCTGGTCTCACAAATTTTTAAAAAATGAGAGTAGGCCAACATGGACTGCCTGTGTAGTTACTTAAATCATAAGAGTAGCTCTTGGCTTGCTTGCTTTTTGCTGAGTTTGGGCAAAGGAGAAAGTAGAAACCGAGTCATGCAGTGATAGATTCACCCAGTGACAGAAGTGCAGGAATTTTGATTTGTAGTTTTTGTCCTTTCCAGAGCTGATCTGACTGGTCGTTTTTTCTGTGGAGCTGACACCGATCTATTTGAACACTCCTCAGCCTGCTCTCAGTCTTGGGGTCTCAGCAGCGCTGACATCAGTAATGCTCTGTGTCTCAGGAGGCCATGGCATTGTTTCTTTCCTGCCACGTCTGAAAGATTTCCTGGTTTTATGCTTGTTGTTAGAGGTTTATGTCTCAGTTGCCTGAGACTTTGAGATCTGTGTTGACTTCCAGGGTATTTTGGGGCTTAAACACCACAGTGTCCCAGATCTCCCTCCATACTGGTTTTCTAAGGGAGGTACTGCACATATAGTTGTTATTTGTCACCCTATAATTTTAAGGTATTTTAGGACATTGTTGCTGTTTACTTTATATATATATATATATATATATAAAAATATAACAAAATTAGGCAAAAGTGTGTATCTTCTGCTGTCTTTCCTCTTCTGGGATACTGTTTTGATTTAGGTGGAAGATCCAGGATACTTTCATATGAGCACTCAAGTTCATCCCTCCTCCATCTCAAACCTGTCTGTGTCAGCTCTGTCCTCTCACCTTATTTGGTATTTTCCAGTCTTCAAACTCATTTTTGTAGCTAAGAAAAGTAGCCTTCTCAACCATTCTCATTAGTCTGGCAAGTATTTCTTTCAAGTATGGATGTTTTAGTCATCTTATTTTGGTGGGTACATGCTAAGGTCCTCTTTAGACAGGATAGACAAAGGCACTCCAAAATATAGCTGCTTTCTTAGTAGCAAGTTCTTAAAATCTGAACGTTTTCATAAGTTTGATGTAAACTCTTCCCCTGAATCACTACACATGGCTGTCACTTTGGAATGAATTTATGTTGCTTTAGTGTAGACAGTCTCTTACAGACTGCTATCTGAGCCTTCAAGTGCTATGTGGCATACTTATAGCAAGAAAGTCAGTATTATAAAAAGTGTATGCGTGAGTGAGTCGGTATACCAAGGTTAGGAATCCAGGAGAATTTTTTATGCAGATTAACATAGTAAGCTTGAATGCTTCCCCTGAATCTCAGGAGTCCCAGCCTTTTGCTTCAAATGTAATGACAACCTTCCCTTTATTGTGCTGAGGAAAAGACAATGACGGAAATAGTGGTGGCTGATAGCGTATGAATGCCATGAAATACAGTGTCCGTACCCAAAGCCAAAGCATGAGGCACATGGCAAACCTTTGAGATGGGTATCTCGAAAATTGTTGGTATTTCTTCATTTTTTCCAGTATTTTGAATAAATTAAGCACTGTGAACTTTTACATTTCCATATTCAGTTGATCAAAATAATTTAGGACATCTCTTGTCAGCATTATTGAAAGATGACTAAGATATGAAAAAGTCTTCAGGAATAGCTTCCCTATTTTCCACTTATTTGGGAGCAAATTGGTGTCCAGTTGTGGGGGTTTCTTGCATATCTCAAGAAATGTAAGGTAAAACCCATCAAAATTAAAACCTCTCATAGAATTTTCACTATGTGGATATAATTGTATTGAAGACAAATCATTTTCTGCTTTTAAAGTCTGACAGATTGGAGACAGCATCAGGTTTTAGGGGTTGAAAAACAAAAAACAAAGATGATGCTAATGATTTTTCAAAGGCTGATACCTTTCAGCTAGATGCACCTTGCTAGTACTTGCGCTGTAAAAATATGTCAAGTTGAACCTTGTTCTGTTTTATATTTTTCTTCCATTTTGTGTCTCTTCAAATAGAACAGTCGGAACTTTCCTTAATATTGCAAAAGTGAATTTAGAAACTGTTTTCTTTGGTATTTTTGAAAATCTTAGCCTGTTGCTGTTAATGAAGTCAGTCTTTTTTTTTGATTTGACATCTGAGAGACTTCCAGTTGCCTTAAGACCAAGGCATGCTGAAGAGTGATAGGTAAAGGGAACAGGAAGATCTGTCTAGCATTGCTGTCACTGCAACTACTGATCTGTTATGTGCCTGAGTGTTAGTTGGAAAAAGGCTAGGGTTCAGCCAGTCCAGAGAGGCTCAGAAACAGCTTCCAACAACAGTGACGTCAATGCCAGTTTTAGTGGCTCTAATTTACAGTGACTGATCTGCTGGTATTTGGACAGAAACCACTAAAGTTAGTGGACAGTATAAACTGGTGTAAACCCATTAACTTCTTTGGAGGTCTTCCCATTTGTGACAGGACCAAACCCAAGTTATTGAATAGATGTCCCGTGTGGTTTTAACTTTTTCTTTTTACTCTCTTGCCTGTGTCACTGTTGGGGTTTTGGTAATGTTTTTGATGATATTGAGTGAAGGAATTCAGCTGTAATTTCAGCTCCATGGATGTATACGTTTGAAAAACATGCTCTCAAGCTTCTGAATGCATAAGAAGTGGCAGGTTTTCAGGCAAGGCTCCAAATCCCTCCCACCAATCTGGAGATTATATAATCAAATCCTCTGTGTGTTTCATGTTGCTAGGACAAAGTACAAGCAGCAAAGTGAAATTAATTCTTCTCCTTATATAAAAGGAGGCCAGGAGCTGCCAAATTTTGCAGCATTATTACACCAAAAGTTGAAGGGAATTTTTGGAGGGCGTGATAAGGATGAAGTACAAATTGGATCCACACTGAACACAGACAGTAGGTAAAATTCTGGTCGGTCAAATCATTTTTTCTGTACAACTAGGATGTAAATGAAGGACAAGCAGAGAAAGACAAGCCTCTGCTTTTGCAGGTACGACATAAGGCGACATTGTACCTTCACACATTTTTGAAGAAATTTAAGGCAGTGAGGGGACTTTAAAGCCTCATAGTTTAAGAGAAAAAAACCTTTTTTTGTTTTGTTCTGTGATTTATTCCTAGCTGGCAGTGGTCATGATTTATAAAATATGGGAAATCTCTATTTTAAAAAGTGTGTATCAGAATGAAAATACCACATTGAACATTTGTCTGCATCCCAAATCTAATAATTTCTAGAAATGTTTACTCGTGGTACTTTGAAGAATATTGACAAAAAATAATTCTGCCAAAGTTTTGGGATGTATGAAAAGTAGCAGCAGTTTTGATCTGTGTATGTTCAAGTGTCAAAAGTTCCTCTGGGTCTCACTGAGCAGTGATGCACTTCTGGTCTTGACTCTTCGGTGGAGTCAAGATCCAGTCCCTCCTTTCAGCCAAGCCTTTTGCAGAACCTCACTTTGTTCTATAAATGGATTATAAGTTTGTGTTTAATAACATGTCTAATAAATATCAGTCAAAAGTGTTCAACAAAAGCTGTTAGGTGCTAACTCATGAGCCATTGCCTTGCCTTCCTATGGTTTGATTGCCTCCTCTGTCTGTTTCTGAGTAGGCTTTTGCATTTTAGGTATTTTATTTTAGTAGCTGTTGCAGATTTTCTTTTGCCTGTTTACACAATAATGCCTGCCTAGTATAGTTGCTATTTTTCTTCCTACTTTTGATTTTAAGTTTCTCTGCTTTAGTTTACTTCACACAATTTTCCTGTTTTTCATGCTATTTCACATATATGAAGCAGCTGCCCACTGCAAAATGCAGGGGCCATAGTAAGCAAAGGAACCCAGGTCCAGTTCTGGGCCCCTCACTACAAGAAGGACATTGAGGTGTTGGAGTGCGTCCAGAGAAGGGCGACAAGGCTGGTGAAGGGGCTGGAGAACAAGTCCTATGAGGGAGCGGCTGAGGGAACTGGGCTTGTTTAGCTTGAAGAAGAGAAGGCTGAGGGGAGACCTCATCACTGTCTATGACTGCCTGAAAGGAGGCTGTAGTAGAGCGAGTGTTGATCTCCTTTTCATGAGTGACAGGTGATAGGACAAAGGGAATGGCCATAAGTTGCTTCAGGGGAGGTTCAGACTTGATATTAGGAATTTCTTTACTGAAAGGGTGATCAGACTCTGGAACAGGCTGCCCAGGGAGGTGGTTGAGCCACAATCCCTGGAAGTGTTTATAAAACGGGTTAGATGAGTTTTTGAAGGACATGTTTTAGCAGAAGATGGGTCTTTTCCAACCAGAAGATTCTATGATTCTATGAAAGCTGAAATCCGTTTTTTGTTCCTTGCACAGGTAGTCAAAACCCTCCTTGTTTAATCCGTTTTCTAAGTGGCATGCAGAGAAAAACTACCCAAAATACCAAACCCCAAACCTCTCTTTATCTCTACCCAAAAGTCGTGTAATTTTTGTTCTGCAGAACTAGCAACTCTAGTTGTTGTTTTACAAATCAGAGATGTATGGATTTCGGTATATGACTTCACTCTAGGTATATGCTGGTACGAAAAAGGAGGTTAGTGACCAGTTCTTCCTGGACTAGTCTAGATCCTTATGAAACTTGTAGTGGATCAGCATGTTTATATAGTGTTAAATGGGACATGAGCTTTATTCCAACCAGAGAAACTGCGACATGGTAGTTCACTGACCCAAGAATTTACTGGAGTGATATCATAGCCTGTAGCAGATGAATAGTTGGGCTCATCCTTATTTTGGTTTCTGTGGTCAATGCACAAGGTATGCAGTACCTCCCTTTCCCTCTGCTTTCCTGAACATCAGCTACCAGAAAGAGAAATGTCTGTTCAGTTCTCTGTGTGGATGAAAATCCATATGCTGCAATAAATCCGATGCTGGAAAGTTGACAAAATTACAGCAGTGGGGAAAAAAATTAGTTAATGTTAAACGGGTCGGCTGTGACAGCTATTCTCCTTGCTTAAAAAGTACATGTGGTCTAGTAAATTCCCTACTTTGGGTTTAGTTAATTCAGATATTTTAGTAGCTCTCAAAGACAAAAGACCTATTTGATTTAAGTTAAGCTGTTTATTTTTCTAGCTTGTCAGATTGCATTGTGACAGCATTTCAGTGTCAGCAGTGCTGGCTATACTGAAGTTCTGGTTGGCCCTCTGTCCTGTCTCCATCCGGATCTAATGGCAGAATATAAGAACAGAGAAACGTAGCAATATTTCTATAGAATACCTACTTGCACAAAAATTGCACCTTAGAAACTTCTGAGCGGTTACTATGTACTTTGTAATTCTTAGTGAATTTATGTTTTAGAAATCTGTCTAATGCCCTTTGAACCCTTTGAGATGGTAGGATCTTCAGTGACTTTAGTGTCATACAGAAAGTAGTTCCACAATGTTAATGTTGCTGAAGAACCTCTTCAGTATCTGTGGTTTAAACTCCTCTGCAATAGGTGCATTTGTTCCTAATTCCTACAACGTTTCCTGAGTGGGAATATTTAAAGCTCATCATTTGGAAGATGGATTTAGCATTTTTTTCTCATGTGTTCCAGTTTTTTGTATTTATCTACGTCTACCATTTTGTTGACCAGTAACTAAGATGTTCTTGTGGCTGATGATTTTTTGCCAAGTTATGTCCTATCATCTGGAGACTTTGCAATTTTATTAAATTCACTTCATGGTTTTGAATATGTTGAACAACAATAGAGAACAGTTGTTGAAAAATGACCATTTCATCCTGTACTTAATTCCTCATCTTTTAAGCTATTTGTGCCTGGCCTTTCTGAGCACTGAATGTCTGCTCAGTTTTAGAAGCAGGTGACTTTATTAAAGCCTTCTGGAAGCCAAGGTAGTTTGTATCATTATGTATATGTTTGTTATTCCTTTAAGGAACTTTCAAAAATCTGAGAGACATAACATCCCATTACAAAAACGTTGACTTTGTCTCTGTGTATCCAGGTACTTTAAATGTCAGGATACTATTGTTAAAAATAGGTTCTTCAGAGGAGTTGGACCTTCAGGTAAATACCACATGTTCATTTTATGTGGTGATTCCTAAATGGATTACATTGTATTTTTTTCATGTTTAGAGGGTAGTCAGAGTTTGATTGGATATCTGCTTCTGTACCTAACAGCACTTGCTAGTAAAACCTCTCCTGTGACGTCAGCTCTTTGTCCTGTTTTAACAAAATAAACTCTGGTGAGATCTGAAATGCAGAACTGTTGTCCTAAGTTAAATGACTCACTGTATTTATTTTTTTATTGGCAGATTAGACAGAGGCCTTCAGATTGGAAAATTTCTTGTCTGCTTAGCAATTGCTTGAACATTTAACCTATAGTGTGACTAAATGGCTTCCTGATAGGAGTGCAGATTGCTAATGGTGTGGTTATTCTTCCCTACCACTAGATTCCCTCAGTAGATAGTCTTGGAGGAGACTTGATAAAATCATCCTGGTCATCATGCTGCATTAGGTATTATCTTTTCTGATTTAATAGATTGCTTTTCTGATTTTCTTGTGTCATAGCAACTCTGAAGGCAATATTGTAGACTGACACGAGGTGATTTTTACTGTTTTGCAGTAGCAGATTGCAGTTGTTGCATCTACCTGATGGGTTGAGCACAGGTATGAGTTTTGCAATGAACATTTCAACGTATTGAGCTATTTAAGTCAATTATAGCTCAAAAGAATTGAACTTAGTGAATTAAATTAGCATTTTCATGCCAGGCAATAATAGGAAATGTTCATCCAAAAATACTACATTACATAGTGTCTGACATTTGCATATATGTTTCCAGTAGCCTTGGTACATGAAACAATTACCATTATCTGGAAATAAGCTACTGCTTAGTAAATAAGCAGCACATGGTGTCAATGTGACTGATAAGAAGCAGACTTTAGCAAACTATATGGGTTAATGCAACACTTTATGTATTGAATTAATTCCCTAGTATCTTTGTCAGGAAATGTATCAGGAAAAATTTTGGGTTATGATTAGATAAAGAGCCACTGGACAAATGCACTTCTAGAAGTGTGTGCTTTATTGACTGTAGAGCACCTGGATGACTAGCTGTGAATTAGCCATCCAAAAGTAGCAATATTAGTATTAGACAAGATAGTTTTATGGTTCCTAAGCCTATGCTGCTGTTTTTCTGGCCAACTAGGTAGATCGAGGCTTGGAGTCTGATCTGCAGAGGTGTGGACAGCACAAAATGGTACCAGGATTTTAGTGATGCATTAACTGTGTTCCTCGGGCTCATTCCTTATCCGTAATGGACATAGTAGTATCACCTTCAACTTTTTTGTCAGTGCTGTACATAATTTAAGTTTACATGTATTCTCTGCAACCTGTCTTTGCATTGCGGTTTCAGAGTGGCCTCCCCTCTTCTGACCAATGACATAGCTATACCTGTTCTGTGTTTGATCTGGTAAGGTTTTATCTGCCTGAATGTAGAGTGGCTGCATTACTTCTGGCTGATCAAGTCATCCTCAAAACTTGAATATTATATGCAGTGGCTATGTGTACGTAACTGGGAGAAAAACAAATAAGAAACTGCTTTTATCCCTTTTTCAGTTGTCCCAGAGCTCATATTAAGAGCTAGAGATTTGTGAGCTATTGGATCTGAAACTAATTACTGTTCTGGGACTGAATGTTACTTGTCTTGGGCATTAAGCCAATGTAATTTGGGGAATAAGTCCGTGTTTGGGACAAGAAGAAAACATTTCTGTATGATTTTGTTTTAAAAGTAAATATAGAAGACTTTTCTGTGGCTGTTTCGAGCTATTCACGTATCCAGAGTAATGCGGTAAGTTAAGATGAAGATGGATGGTAGTGTTATAGATCATTATAAATAAACAGCATATATTAAGATACCAATATACTGCTTCTTATCAGTCTGGAAATGGTTACCTCCTACAGTGACAATTTTGCAATGTATTCAGTTGTTATAAGGTGCTTCTCCAAGATCAACACTTAATGATTCTGAGCTGACTCTTCTGACAACAAATGTCAATTAAAGAACTCAATCAAAGATTGAGAATAAATGTCAGTTGAAGATCTGCAGTAGTTTTTTTCAGAGTTTAATTTCTCTTTTTCCCTGTTCTTGCTCCTTTTTCTTTGCCTGATACATAGGATATATGATTGTGACTGAAGGGGTTTTTGAGGATGTGCAAAATATATGGAGGTTGCAAGGTTTTAGGTTTCAAAAGCTATAGTGTCTGGAGTCTGGGCAGAATTACGTGGCTACATCTGAAGTGGATGTATGTTGAGCAAGCTATATTGTATGCATTCTGCCATAAGACTTTTAAGGAGACTGAGCCTCCTGGGCTTAGGGACGGCACTGTAACTCAATAATTGAATTTCTCAGTGGCTCAGGCTGTATATATGCATGGACACGTGCTTTACCTGGATGTGTTTATGGGCTTTTGCATATGTAGAGTTTCAGCGCTGAGAGAGGTTTTTAATTTAATGTGAGTCGCTTTTCGGTTTCAGGTGACAATCTGTATGTAGTACTGATTTTAACACTATGTCTTGGTAGCATGGCAATTTGGTTGCCATGTGAATATAAGACTGCAGGGGAAAACTTGAAAGCCTATTATTGTAGTTTACCAAGTATCCTGTGGTGTTCCTCAGAAAAGATTGTTAATTATGTTTTTATGTATTAAAAAGCAGCTGCTACCCTTGAAGTAACAGATGAACCCTTGCATGTGTTTTGTAATGCACTTGCACTAAATTTTCTGAGAAACAAGAACATTATTTTTCTGTTTGTATTTCATCGATTACCCATTAGCTGTTTGATAAATGCTTTAACTTTTGGTTTCACAGTTCAGTAGGGATGGAAAAGGAAAAAGAAGAGATTCTGGAAAGATGCCTGTTTTTTGGCATTTATTAAAATCATTTCTGTAAGAGAATGAGGAAGAGTAAGCTAGACTTGTTTTGCTGGGCTGGTGTGAGGGCTCCTCAGAACTTGAGTCACTATCATGAAGTTTCTTTTTTCCAGATAAAGAGTTGAGCTACAGTTCAAACTCCTGTTCCCTGATTGGCAGAACATAACTTATCCTTGAGGTCATTCCGTCTCTTAGTGATTTTTATCTGTTTTGAGGAATGTTGAAATGTGGCTACCTTGGTAAAAAGCTGCAGATAAGGCTTCAATTCAAGTTCATAATATCAGCTCAGCTGTGATATAATGATGACAGTAATAATGCTGCTGATTTTGTATTGAACCATAGCTTCTGGTAAAATTGTTTCACCTTACTGTAGGTTAAATAACTTGGCTGACTGGTGAGGGATAACTGTAACAGCAACAGGCATTATATAGCCCTTCACAGGGCTCCTTTTATTGATGAACTATCTCGAAGCCTCTCTCAAAGACTGAGAACAGAGCAGAGCCTGGAACAGAGTCACCGTGTAATTGGAGCTTGCTGAGAAATGTCGTGCTTGTCATTTGCTTGGAATGGTATGCAGAGAATATCGTAGCTCCTGGCAGCAAAGATCACATCCAAGTTTTTCCAGCAGCCTAGCCAAACCTGAAGGAGTTTAACCTTCTAGCCAGTTGCCTCCTGGAAGCCTTTCAATTTTCAGCTTTCTTTTTTTCTCATAATCACTGTTAAAAACCACTGGAACATCATCATCAACATTTGTTCTTTCAGGAATACTACAGGAAGTAGCACAGCGGAGAGGCATTTTCATTTAGGGTAAATTAGTTGCAGCTTACACAAGACATTAAGTTCTCTAAAAAAGTACAGATAAATCTCGTGGTCTGATACTGATAAATCTTCCTGTATTGGTTGTGTGAGGTTGAATGGCATGAGCTGAATCTTCTGGTAGTGGATCTTGCATTGCATCTTGGAAGCTTTAGTGTAAAAGCAGGTGCAGTTGTTATTACCCAGTGAAATCAGCCTATACAATTCAGTCTTATTTCAGTATGAAAGCTAAAAAAACTTCTGAACAGCTTCCCAGAGCTTTATTTATTTGTTCATCCCAAGTGAATTATTTTAGTCCCAGAGCTTGGTGCATCCTATGTTTTAGAGGCACTAATGTACGGAATTCTCGAATGGAAACTTTAGTAATTGATTTAGTCATATGATTTTCCAAATGTAAGATGGTATTGTGGCTCCTTTGTATAAGTCGTGATGATTTAAAATAAAGTTAAAAATGAATAATAATGGTGACAGATTGTTTTCTTCAGTCTTGTTTCTTTGTTTTTTTTTTTTAAAGTAATCTTTGGAGGTTTTGCTGCATTTGACTAGAGACATATGAGGGAGATCCTCTTGTCTGAGGTACACGTTTAACTCTTACCAGCTCTTCGGATGATTATAATAACATGATATTTACGGTAATATTTTCATTACTGTATATTTAAATGGCTTCTTGCTGTTAATAGAGGAAGGCAGCCCACCAGAGTAAAAGAGAAGCAGGAAGACATAAGGTGCATAGGGCTTTTGAAACTTACTTCAGCAGTTTTTCTAGGTTCAGTGTTGGGGAGACTTATCTCCTGATCTGTGCCTGGAGAATACTGGTTCTGTTTTTCTTCCCTCAAAGGACATCAATTCGTTCATATGAGCTGATACACTGAAAGCTGGAGCAACAACTTTCTAACAGCCAGAGAAATAACACCTCAGATCCTGCTGGTACCATAAGAGTTGGTGTAAGCAAGGGAGGCACAGCTGTGCTGTTCCCCACCTGCAGCAGTGCACACCGAAAGCCCTGCCCCTGGCATCTCTGTGAGATCTTTTCCCTTCCCTCATGTGACCTGTGCTTCCCTTTCCTCCTGCTCCCTGGCAATTGTTTTCTCTTCCCTTTCAACAGGCTTCCTGGAAACACGTAGGGCTTAATTAGGCATTACTTGTTCTGTGTAGTCTTTTAATTTCTTGCTGATCAACTTTGTGGTGTTTTTGTTGTTTTACACCCACCAGGCCAGACCAGGCAGTTGCTCTGTAATGTCAGGTTGTGGGTGGGGAAGAGATGGCAGGGATGTTAACTGATTTATGTAGTGCAGTTGCCTCTGAGGAACCCCCTGGACAGGTGTGTCTTTTTCAGGTGAAGTCCTTTTAAATCAATAAATGAAATCTTCTGGGATGAAGAAATGTGGATTGATTCCATTTTTAACCATATGACAGGTCATTAAACTAATAAGTAACACTATCTCTTTCCTTAATGATAGTGGTGGTTGTGCAGTCGCAGTGATAGCCTGTGGTCCCAAGGGTAATGGGAGGGAAGAAAGTAGTTTCACCAGATTAGTTAAGAACTGTTTAGGTCTAAAACAAGCTTTTTACTTAGCTTACACTTAAGTTTTTTTGAATCGGCATCAGAGCTTTGGCAGCGCAAACGTGACTAGCTTTCATTGTTCAAAAGGAAGGAAATAACATCTTATTTTTCTGATACAATAAACATATTCTTCAGACCTGCTCCCTGTGTTGCAGTCCACGTGCACTGTTATAAAAGCAGTGGCTGTGCTGTTTTTTTCCTGTTTGTGTGACAGCAGAAGCTTTGATGCATATTGCTCAGAAGTTATTTGCTACAGCACCCATCCTTCATCCTTGTGTGGTGTGTGTTTCTATCTCAATAGACTCGTGAGTTGAAGAAACTTCGTTGTTAAAACTTTGCTCATCCTTTTCTGGTTTTACCTTGGATAACGTATTCTGACCACAAGTCTTAAAATATAGCTCTTTCTGAAGAATTGCAGCAGAGTTTGGTGCAATTTTAGAAAGTTTACACGTGTGTCACTGGGATTTGGCTGAGGTTTTGTGCTTAATAATTTAAATATTGCTCTTTCTGAAGATTTTATAAAACTTAGGCTGGAGGCCCTTGGGATCCTCTGATCTGACCTGCATATGAATCGCAAGCCAGTAGCTTGCATGTAGTTGTTCTTAAATTGAACCTAAATACTCAGACTGGGCTAAAGCCTAAAGATGTTCGGCTGAAGTCTTCTAGAAAGGCAAAACATCAAAACAAAGTGAGTTCATTGGATGTGAAGATTCAGTGCCCAATTATCCTCCCTTTTCTTTTTTTTCATCAAAGTTCATAATTAAGATCTTTCTACTTTCATTTTCCACTGATTTTCTTATGTTGTGTGCTGGATTAAAAGAGAGCTTTCAGAACTTTTTCTTCTCCCCCTCTGAAGGTGTATGTGAACTACAGATGCCTTCTGGTTTTCCTTTTCCATCATCTAAGTGGTTTGAACTCAGACTCTCATTTGAAGGCATTTTCTGCAGTCCTCCAGTCATTCTTGTAGCTGTCTTCTACACTCTTCCGAACTAGATTCTTAACCTTTTAAGAAGAGCCAACTGAGGCTGTTTTCAGTATTTTTGATCTCAATAATGCTTTTTAAGATCTTGGTTTGAGATTTAAAATCTTGCCTGGGCTTTAGCCCAATTCTGAAACTCAACTGTTCTACAATCCGCTTCTTTTTATGGCCATATTTGAATGCAGCTACTGTGGCTTTGAGAACCAAATTTCTCACAGTGTATGTACAGGGTAAATCTCGTTGTGTTCTTCTGGTGGTTGTCTTAAACTTCAGCACAGTCATGTACTGAATAGAGCTGTAAAGCTGTATGCAAAATTTCCTTCTTTGTCTTGGAGAGAAAGTGAATTTATTTTGACATGATAAATCAGAATGTCCATTATAATAAGTGTTATGTTCCTTGTTACTAAGCAAGGAAGAGAATGCAGTCCTTAAGTGTGCATGTATTTATAGCTCTGGACTTGCCCAAATCCTCCAAAACTGTATGAATTCTGTTAGGCACATGATATTTTAGCTGAAGTGTGCCTGAGGCTGTCTTTGCTTTGACTAACAAAAAATTAGTTTTAATTTAAATGTGCAGCTATATAGATTTATGCATGTGTACACATACATGTATTTTTACGAACAAAAGCTGTGTGTCCATATCTTGGAGAAGACAAAATCCCTGAAATTTTGATGGGGCATCGCACAGTTTCGGTGTTTACAGAATGGGAGTTCTATTTTGCATGACTTAACAGTCCTTTAGAACCAAAAACTCTCAAACCACCTAATCTTTGAACTATGAAAAGATATAGGAAGATACTCCACGTCTGTTTTAACTGGGAAGAACATCTATGAGATTGTTGATGAGATAGTGGCTTTTTCTTAAAAGCTGATTTTGGAGCGCAGAGTATCTGTTGGAACAAGTACCCGTTTTTCTTTCTAAGGCTGTGATGAGTCACAGAGCAAACTGCTAGCAATGGAGAAATTTTTCGTGCAGATTTCAATAATTGTAATTCTGGCCCCTATTTTCCTCTCTTTAAAATAGTAGAGTATTGCTTGTGTGAGTTGAAATCTTTATCTTCAACTTTTCTGTTACAAAATTCGTAAATGTCATGATACTTTTCAAATACTAGGAAGAACTACTGATAACATGGAAGCAGTATGAATGTATTATTTTCTTTACGATGGAAGTAACCTTTTGATGGATAATGCCCTTTGGTGATGAGTTACTAGCATCAGCTATGTATGTCACTTGGTCTCTTTCTTCTGTAACATGGTTTCTAATGACAGATTTGTAAGAACATGTTGCCAAATTAAAAAAGGCAGTTGTTTTCAAGTTGTACAATAAATTAAGACAATTAAGGTCAGCTGGAGACTGCAATCTTACTTGTTTGTTGTGAAACTTCATCCATTCTAATACTGCTGCATGCCAGCAGTAGTGGCATGGAGCTGTGATCTGACGAGTAGTCTGTGGGATGCTCTGATTTTCCTAACGCTTTTCCCTGCAGGAGCTGGGAGTGACTGAGTTGCACGTACACACTAAAAAGTTGTGCTTTCTTTGGTCTGCAAGCCCATGAGCCCTGTGCTGTACCTCAAAGGGAAATGCGGAGCCAGTGTCCTTCGGCAGCACTTGTCATCTTCTGACTACTTTGTGCTGTGGAGCCTGCCCTGGCAGGCTTTGCTGCTCCCCATACCCATGTCTTCTCCTCTAGTTTTTGTTCAGGCAGTTTGAGAAAGACAGATGGATGTGTTTGAGGGCTACTTTTGCTGGGAAGAGCGTGAAAAAGGGGATGTGGAGAAAAGTGGATGTGTTGGGGCTTTGTGGGATTCAGCAGAGGGAAGGAGCCATGACCACTGCTTGGCCCAGGGTGGTTCAAGAACTCAAGATGGTTCAAAATCCCTGGTCTGGCCTCTGCAGCTGCTGAGGTTCAGTTCTTGCTGGTCATCTCTCAGCTTCTGGCTGTAGAATAACTGTTTATCTAAGAGCCAGTGTGACTTGGTAGTTCATAGTTTTTCTTCAGAAAGACTTTTTAAATCCTCTCCTGGTTTACTGACTCTGCATTACATCCTTTTACAGCATAAGAATCTTGAACAGTTGCAACTTGACAGCAAGATGTGGCAATTGGTTTTCCTTTTCTTTTCAGCCTTGCAAAGACTGTACTGGGTTGTTATTGCTCACCAAGTAGGCAATTTTCTAGGTCAGAAGGAAAGGAATCCTTGTCTGTTTAGGGCAGTTTTGTAATGTGTTTCAGTTGTTGACTGAATCTACATTGCTGTACTTTAAAAGATTTGTAGAATAATCATCTGTGGTACTTTTAAAAAAAAGGCTTCTTTTGTTTATGGTGAAGTTTAATAAAAGATGAAGAGGATGATAAAACACAGTGTATTTTGCCATTTCAAAATGCTGTTTACGTAATGAATTGCATTTTGAGTTCTTCTTAATGGAAAAACTCTTGAAATGGAAAGAAATCTTTACCAGCACTATCTATCTCAATGGATGATTTTTTTTTCTTCTTTATGTCTAAATAAGATGCAGACAGTAACAGGAAAACATTCTTTCTAATTCACAGTCCTTTCATGTCAGAACTCCTAGTGATAAAGGGACCTTCCTGAAATATTTTCCAAGCTTGACGACTAGCGGTGGTTTCTGGGAGAATCAAAACGACTTTCTCTTGCGATACCTAGATTTCATTTCTTTTGTGGCTTTGATAATAATAATAACCTACTTTTCCAACTGAGGAATTGTTCTTCCGTGTTTCTGGGTTCTTTCTTGTCAATAAGAAGATCATGTTTATTTTAGAAGTTATATCCAGGTACCAGCAACATGTCAGGCTACTCTTTTCATGGGCTACAGGTTGCGAAGAGATGCAAAAGAAGCCAAGAGAGTATAAAGGGGAGAAATACAAATAGAAAGTAGATTTATAGAGAGGTGTGTGGTCAGGAGAAAAAAAGCAGGGAGGCCTACTAAATTAGTAAACAAAAGGGAATGGGAGAAGAGATTACAGTGATGGATGGTGAAGGAACAGGGAAAGCTGTGGTCAGGAGATCTTGACCCCTGGGCAAAAAGAGTTTGTTTTGTTTTTGTAAGATGGGCTTAAGTTCCAGTTTTGCTGAGCTTTCACAGAGGTAGGAGAGTGAGAGAAATGTAGAAAGCCTGAACTAATCACAGAAGATAAGCGTATTAGTGCTCATGTAGTCATGTAAATGCCTGTATCAAATGCAAGAGAATGTGTACCTAGAAACGGAGAGAACATAAAGAAGGCTGAGATAGCTACACTGGGAGCAAGTTCTGTAAGTTTTGATTCTTTCGAATCTTTAACCTGGTAAAGGTTTAGGACTGGTTTGGGGGATTTTTTTTATTTAGAATTTGTCACAGCAAGGAACATGTTCGTCTGTGAAGTATAAGGAAAGTTACAATTTTTTGTCATCTTGACAATTCAAAACACTGCGGCCTAAACTTAACTTGTTTACATTCAGCTGCAATAGCTGCTTATTTTAATGGTATCTAATCTTGGAAACCCATCTATCTACAGAGGGCTGCGTGTTTCTTTTATAATACTTAATTCTCCTGTAATTGCATACAATAAGCTGTGTTTCTGTGCTTAGCAATGGCTTTGGGGCATGGTAGGGAGAAACTGATCGTGAGTGGATAATTCCTCACTTCTTGTGTACAGACTTTTCAAGCTGCTCTATCTGTTTAAATCCAAAAGCAGCCCTTAGAACCAAAGTCTAATCCCAAGGCTGTGTTGATGCAAATGATTTGCATGCCAAAAAGAGCCACTTGTGTGAAGAAGGATAAATAAACTGGCCTCAAAATGGATTTTGTTTTGCAATAACTGCTTAAATATGTAAACCTGGTTTTATTAAAGACTGTTAGATAATCATAAATGTTTTTGTGATTTTCTTTCTTTCTTGTTTTTCAGATTTGAACATGGAATTCAACCCATCAGATCATCCACGGGCCAGTACGATATTTCTCAGTAAATCGCAAACAGATGGTAGGTTACTGACTTTATTACAGTATTTTCTATTGCAGTTATGTCTAAACCCTTTGTTAGCATGCGATAGTCTTTTAATATACAGTTCCCCTTTCCAGAAAAGAGATTTTTATAGGCATCGTGTTAGAGTTGAAAGAAGTCCCAACTTTAGTTAATTATTTTGTCAGACTAGTAGTAGGAGGTACAGGTTTGAGTCCTGTCATGTCCTGAAATAGTAAGTTCTAAGTACTTGCTGTATCAGAACTACAGATATGGATAAACCTTAATATAATTATATTTTAGGAGTATTTTCCTAAATCCAGAATTTTCAATGTAACTGTTGAGTTTTTTTAAAAAACTCTGAACACTAGACCAAGATTCTGGGAAATATGTGGGAAGTATTTTCTTGAGAAAATTAGCTAAGAAGTCCGGAGTTTCCTTTGATGTAGCTGATACTGTAAATAAGCTCAGTACTAGATTTTAATGACAAAACAACCCCTCTCGCACCCAAACATTCTCTCTTCTTCTATCATTATGGATTTGATAAAATCATATATTTCTCTGGAGTATTTTTTTATTCATAGACAAAATGATCCTTCTGGAATTATATTTGTTAAGCAAGCCTCTGGATAGAGTTAGTGGAAAAGAAGCCATTTATTCTGGCTCTCTCATTCCCTGTTGGACATCTATGACATGTTGTTTTAGAAGTAGATGAATAATCGATCCAAACCACATTATTTTCTACCAAGACTTTCAAAGCAGTTTTTACATTGTAATTCTGACTGTTTAGTATGAATTCTTTTTTCCTTTCTGCTGCCTATAAATGCCGTTTTTGATTTACATAGTAAATTGCAGTGTCAAATGTATCACTTAAAAATAATGTAATTTTCACTTAGTAATTTTTGAGCATTACTAGAACGAAGAGGCTATATATTTAGGCACTAATTGAAGAATTGATTATATGAGTACCTCTTTTACCCTTCAGATTGTCCTTCTGAATTCAACCCTGATTCTGTCAGTGCCTTATTGTGTAGTTTTGGATGTGATTTACCTTTCTGATCTGGTTTGGTAGTCTGTAAAATGAGTATGATAATATTTCCATAGTGTTACAAAATTGATGTCCATTTTATAGTATTTTTATAGTGTTTTGAGACTATAATCCTATATGGATGCTACCTGTTTCTTGTTACAGCTTATTGAAAGAAAGGACAAAAAATATCTCAAGTCCAACCACTAAAATTTTTACCAAGCCTGATGGTTATTCTTACTTGTAATAATAGTGGTTAATTTATTGCAGTAGAGTTAACTGTAAACATTTTTTTAAAATGGCAGTTTATACCATGCTAGAGTTGGTCTATGAAACTTTTTTCTAATTTAAGGAATATGATGAACGTACTTTTGAGTGAGAGCAATTAATTTAGTGAAACAATATAGAAAAGTTATGAACAGGAGTGTATGATCTGTCCAACTATCCTTGATCATGGTGGAAAAAAATCCAAATGTTACTTTGCTTATACAAAAGAAAAAAGATGTAAGCATTTGTCTGTTGATGTATTTGATAAGGACCATCCCGTTCTGGTGGGACAATTCACAGTAGTAAGCATTTTGCTTGGCTGTACTTTGACCCTGTTGTGGAACCAATTGAGCTGTAGGAGTTACTACACCATTCAAGGATGTTGTCAAACACCAAAATTCAATACACTGCTTGTTAAGGAGAAAATATTAGGGATTTTTTAGGATGTGTAGGGTTGTATTCTGACAGCTTGCTGTGGAGCCTGGTGGACCCCCAAGACTTCGTAAAGCAACGTAGAAAAGGAGTCCTGAGCTGGCAATGTTGAAAACGCCAGACTTCGTCATCTAACTACCTGTTGCCATTATTTGTATAGTATTGGGCTGGCAAACTTTCCTATTGACTGGAAGTTAAAATAGACCTGCAAGAATCTAAAATACACATGTTGGAGAACTGAGGGGCATAAGGACTCAAGGTTTCATCCTGGATCTGGCTGTGACTCTTGAGTGTATGTTACACGTTTGTACAGTGGGAAATGGCCAAGTCCATCACTATATACTAGAGTGACCTTGACAGTGTCACTATCGGGCAGTTCCATGTTGGCTATCTAGAGTAGCCTTGTACTCTTTCAGCTTCGCTGGTAATCTTGTAGTACTGTCCTGGCATAGGAGCTGTGCTTGAGCTGCTTGTGATCAACATGTGAGTGAAAAGCAACAAGCTGACTACCCTGAATATATTGACACAGGACCTGGCATTGTGTATATTATGTGGTCTGAATTTCTCATTGTTCTGTGAAGGTTGGATGCCATGTTAAGCACTTAAGTCTGTTCTGTTCCTCGTAGTTGGTAGTCTGAATGCCTCCTTAATTATCTGAGTTCAATGAATCTGTAGAAAAATTGAACACACAATAAATATTAATTAATTCCTAGCTAAAGTAGCTTTTCTGAATGTTTCCAGCTCTTTGTGGGAGTTTTCTGGGTGCTGAATCTTAAATGAGTATTTCTACCTGTTTAGGGAGCTGGTAAAGGATGTCACCTTCTACGTCTTAAACATCTCTGAGTGCTTTTTGCAAGTTCTCCCTTGTTTGCTGAATTTGGTCTGTAAGCCCAACCTGTAAGTCTAGATGACTAAAAAGCCATGCACTGTTTAGTGTGTACTTTGTTTAAGCCAGGGTTTCCAAAGCTTAGCACTCTAATAGTGTGAATTTGTTTCCTTATAATAAATAGCAAGAGGGCAATGGTTGCTATTTTAGCGTTCTGGTAATGGTCTTTCCTGTAAGTAGGTTACAGCTGTTCATCTCTCCTAACTTACATTTGGCTTTATGCTTTTAATACACTGGCTAAATTTTGCAGTATCAGTGCAACAATGGGCTTCAGACAATGAGGATTTTGAAATTGTATTTATATAGTGGATAGAAGCAAAGTCAGCTGCACTTGCCATTTAATGTTAACTAGAACCAGTCTCTGGTATCGGATAAAACAAAAATAATGATTTACAAAATCCCCAAATGTGAGACATTTTTATTGATGTAATCCTCAAGGATTTTGTCTTCGATTCTGATATGGGTAACATTAAGGTAGTCTGTGGAAATTGTACAAGGAATGATTCTATTACAGATCAATGAAAAATACATACATATACACATACATGTATGTGGGTATATCAGCACTCCATTTTGTTTCAGGATAATATATTTTCCTACTATCAGAGAAGTTCAACAATAACCATTGAAAGTGCCTGCAGAAATAGGAACAGGTCATTGACCTTATAATGAGGAAAACTGAGACGGTTTGGCAGCATCTCAGTCTCTGCTTGAAGAGTTCCATTCCAACTTTCAAGTTTTAAAATGTTGGAAAGAAAGTATAAGTTTAATTGTTTAAACTGACTCTAAATCTGTTTGGCTTCGTTTCATGAAAACCCCATACTTGAAAACCAAAAACCTGGAGCTGCAGTTAGGAGTTTCTGCAGCAAAATGAAGTTTGGTGATAACACTACGGTCTGATCTGCTGAAGACCATACTGTGCTGTGTGAGCAGTGCAAAGCATCTTTGAACTGACTGAAGCCAAGTGATGGAATTGCCTCTTTAAGCTGTTTTAGCTTGGTGAAGTGACCTTTTGCCTAGTGCAATGCTTGTCTTTCCCTTGTTTAAAGGGAGTGTTGTAATCACAAAAGAAAGTGATTGTGGGTTTCTGCTGTGCTGATTCCCCATCGGCACATGTTCTAGGAAGAGTTGAGCCTAAGCTATGGCTGAGTGGGGCAGAAGCACAAAAGCACAGATGCCTTTTTGTAGTCCCTTACTGGAGGATCTGGGCTAGATGAATTTCTATTATATGAGGGAAATAAGGGAAAGGAAGTCAACGTGGTGCTTAGAAGAATGTGCAGCACAAGCAGTACTTGAGCAGGAGGAAGGGGGGGGTGTGTATAAATGCAGCAATATAATCTTCTGGAGCTTGGAAATAGCAAATGGGAATAAGCTGTGAGTGATATTTGTGCTTTGGTAAATAGATGGTTGTACTTTAATGGTAGATTGTATAATATAATGGATGCAAGGGAAAATACAGAAGAGAAAATTAAGGTAGGGGAAAAGAGATTAAAATGGAATTTGGAGGTTTTATGCAAGGCTGTCTTTATAGGATTTTATCCATAAGAACTTTGCATGTTTTATAATTGTTTGTGATTGAAACACTGTTAAATACTTAACTGTCTTGAAAATTCAGTTAATAGGTGTTAATTTTCAGTTATGTACTCTATTAGGTTTACATGCAGCTTATCAGAATTGTTTACTGCCTGTACATTGCGATATGCAATACTAGACAAATAGTTTGGCTATTCTTAGAAGTGTGTATCTACTATCATTTTGTTGTTTCCCTTTAGGTAACTTATGTCCCTTATTATTTATAAATGCAGTGTGTGGTACTTAAGTATAGTGGAGTATTTTAGCAGGATTTCAAGCAGTTAAACTATTTACTGGACTATTGCGATTTCCTGCTGTTCCTGTTTAATTCTGTTTCTTATACAATGTCCATAATTGTGGATCTAAGCATGTACTAAGTGACATGGCTAACATCTGTCATGTGTGATTCTCCTTTCTGCTCCCTGGGAGGAAAATTATGTAAGGATTTTTTAAAGTTTTTTCTTATTTTCTTTTTATTTTATGTCTGCATTAAACACAATTATTTCACAGTATTTGCATATAGAGCCTTGTTTATGTGAGACTGCTTGCTTATAAAAAATCACAAATAATGGCTTCTCATCCAACAGGAATGGACAGGCTATTCCACCATTATGAACACTCTTTATTTTACTAAGTGCATTGGGTCTCATAGCTTTCAAATCGTGGTGCACCAAAGTGCTTTTAATTGCTTACAGCATGAAACCATTATTATTTTAATCCTGCAGTTTGATTTATATGCTAGTTACCTCAAGACTTGTATCCTAAATGCTTTGGTATGTTCACTGGAACAGAGCTCCACAGGCTCTCTATGGGGTGAGTTAATTGGGAACGTGCTTTAAAAAATTAAATAGAGTATATTTGATCAGCTGTAATAAGCATTTGCCTGGCAATTAAGACTCTATACATCTATCTTCCATGTTGTTGCTCTTTACTAGCTGAACATTTTGGCTGATTGTGGCTTTAACTTGCAACCCTTGCTTGTGGTGACTGGTTCATATCACCAAAGTAATATATTTTCTTTGTTATGTCTGACATGAGTAATAGTTTCAGGCTTGACCTGAGCATTATAGAAGACACTGGTGTAATGCTGATGGTGTTAAGGCTCCTCTGTGGGAGTTAGTGCACAGTAAGCTATGATGAGAATTTGCTAACTCCATGGTGTAGCTATTTAGGTGCTTTCATATCTGCAAGGTAGTGTAGAACACTTTGCAGCAAGATGCTTTGCATGAAGGCACTGGTGTCTAAGGAGTACCCCCACCGAGAACTGGTGAAGGATGGCTAATCCATTGCTAACTTGGACTGTAGCTTACTGCATATTAACCTTCCCATGCAGACCTACACCTGGTGAAGTACCCAAATGTATGAGAACTTTAATGCATCACCACACTAGTGAGCATAAATGCATTTGTGCATAAAGATATATGTTCCTTCTGTGTTTGATATATAAATATACTTGGTTCGTGCAAAAGCAGTTATAATGTTGCACATAGATAGCCTCCTGTTCTTTTTATTATAAATGGTGTATGAGAATCTTAATCGGGAAAAATAGTCATGTAATATTTTTATCATATTTTGTGTTTTTGCAGTGAGAGAAAAACGCAAGAGTCTCTATATAAACCACGTAAGTGAAAATGCCTCGCTATGCAGCTTTCTCCTTGTTGTCTGTATTATACAGTAAATAAGAGTTATCACAGATCATGTGCATATTGGTGAGGGGATGCTGATGCTTCAAATGTCTATTCTGCATCAGGATCCAGAAGTATAGGTCTCGACTGTTTAGTTAGTGGAACAGGTCTGTTGGTTTGAAGACAGTATTGTGCTGACAAACAGTGTATGTAGGTAAATGGTACCTGAGACAGAGCTGCTCAGATGAGTATGATTTTTAAAATTATAAACCCACTCAAAAACTGAAATTACACTTGTACACAAGTTTGCTCTGGCAGAGAGCACTTGATATTTACACAAAAGTTCTGAAGTACTAACCAGTGTTGATGCAATATATAAATGTGGATTCACATGTGGTACGTGCTGAGTGTGAACATGAAGTTTTGATACGCTTGTGTATCAATGCAATTGTCTTCTGTTTGAATCAAATTCTCAGTGAAGCTGAGAGCAAATCCCTGTAGCCTGCTTTGGGTACAGGACCAGCTCTTTGCCCCAGTTAGTACTGCTTGTACTACTGAACAGTGCAGTTTTCAGTATGTTAGTCCTTGTGCTGAAATAACTGGAGTCACTCCTCATAAAATTGAGAAGGGTGAGAACTGATTGTCTCCCAAATATTATTCACCTTTAGGGTGAAACAGGGAGAAGTTCTCCAACTTTTCTGTATCTGGAAATATATATCATCATTTCATGAAAAATTTTTAAGCTGGTGCAGCTGCTGAAAGAAGCAGATGTGGTTTATAGTCTCTGCATCCCTTTGTGTTTGTGCAGCTCCAGATAAACTGAGTTGAGGCATGAATGCAGGTAGATTCAGCACAGCTAAAAGCTAAAATGGATCTGCTTCTAAATGTGATTCGCTTCAGGGCTTACATCCATAGTAAGGAGGAAGGTCTGGAGGCAGGAATGAGCTGCTGAGTTGGGTGAGAAGGCAGGACTGCTTCATTTGTTGGCAGAAATGGTTTGTCCTGAGTGTTTCTGCAACTGCTGCCCAGCTTCAAAAAGCAAGCTGATTTTTTTCAGTTTCCCAAGGGTTAAAATTTTGAGAAGTCATAAGATACTGTGGGGCCCTAAAGTGTGTCCCACCAGGTTAGCAGATACTCTCACAGCTTCTCACCTTCTATTCCAAAGTAAAACATTTCCGTTGTTTAAGGTGCATGTAAAGGTGGTTTGCAAGTGCAGTTGTATTGTCATAAAATTACTTGTAAAGCTATTGCACTGGGTTCCTGTAAACTTAATAATGTGTGCTTAGTAACTTCCAGCATGCTTTTTAGCCTCAAACTTGGAGGGTGCAAGGCAAAAAAATGAATATTTGCATACTACAAATCAAAGTATTAACTGAGTTTCTGTGATTGTTCATCTGTGTCATGGATGAAATTCCCCTGTGTCCTGAATTGTTTCATGTCATGTTAAAGATGTGTTCTGCATCAGGCAGGGTGTGAGTGGGCTCCCCTGGTGAACTGAACAAAGATGACTGTTACCAATGGTGCTGGAAGCACAATATTGCAAACAATGGTATAAAATATTTTCAGGCAATGCTGGGCTTATTTCAGAAAAGGGAAGGGCGATATTGTCACAGAGGAGTTGTGTTGTTGGGAGCTCAGTGTAGCATCTTATGCAGTTGATACCCTCAGCCCTATACCTCTCTCTAATTTCTTTTTTTTTTTTTTCCCCAAGTATCATTCAAAGCATTGGCTAAGGTTGCAGCAATGTAAACTTCCCTCAGTAGTCTGGTTTACAGCTACCTTAAGTCTTGCTTCTTCTGAATTTTAAAATACTACTTCTGAATTATAAAGCTAAAAATAACCTCTATGAAGCTGAAATCCTTCCCATAGTTTTCTCTGTATGTGCCCTTACAAGTCAGCTAAAGTATTTTAGGCAATTCTTGTAGATAAGCTATGTTTTCAAATGGCCTGTGATGTTGAAGTTGTTACTTCAGCACACCTGTGAGTATTCGTTCAGCACCTCCTAAGTATTCAGTCTGCTAAAGCTGGTGAACAAACTGGTGATCATTTTTTAAGTGGTTGCTGTGACGTTTAACTGGGAATGGTGTTTAGGTTTGTAGACTGCAGGGAACGTTTGGAATTTTCCTAGACTGCCTTATTTGAACTTGAGGAAATAGGCTCAACAATTGCATGTGACAAATGATGGGTAGTATTTACATGATAAGCAAATTTCTGATCTGCCCTGTTGGTTGATCAGTTCTTTTCCACCATTTTTTTTAGAGTGTGCTAAGGGTGTTTCTAACAGGAGGTATTGCTACTCATCTGCTTCTTTGTTCATGTGAAGTTTGGGATCCCCACGTCTGCTCTGGAGGAAACAAGCCAGGGGGCACAAATTTTGGAGCATTGTTTTGCTTTCCTTTTACAACAACTTCTCACCCTAACGCAGGACTCGTCTCTTTTGTGTTTTTTCCATAATGCCATATTTTTATTTTTCTTTTATAGGTCTTTTATACTTGTTCTCCTTTACAAGTATTCTCCGTGACAAATAAACAAGATGAGCAACAAAATATTTTTATCCCTTGGTGCTATATCTTATTGGTTATTTTGCAGACAGTCTCCCAAATGATCAGGGTAGCTCACTAGCAAGAGAAGTGTCAGGAAATGTTTTTTCTTCTTTAAATGTTTGTCTAGTACTGTGTAGTAATAGATGAGAATAGTAATTTATACAAATTCAATTTCAAAATGTTATGTATTAAATAAATTAGATGAATTAATATTGACTGTTTTTCATTTAAAAATGTACTTTTTCAGTGTGATAACACCGTTATTATTTTCTTTTCTTGCTCACTTTTGTTTGTAAAATATTGTAGTTGGCTGAACAGTTTTCTTTCATCCACAAAGACAAATAGTGGGTTCCTGCTTTGATTTATTTTGCTTTGTCAAGGGCTGGCTGTTGTCAAGCTTCAGTTCACCTTGTCAGTAGATGTGATGGAAGAAGTCAGCAGCTGTTCTTTTTTGGGGATGGGGAAGGCAAGGGAGAAGGAATGAAAGTAGGGTGACAGGGTGCTGTGGAGAAGCTGTCATCTCTCAGTCTTCCCATCGAGCCCAGGGAGACAGACAACAAGTTGGAGATGGTGCTGGATCCTTTCCGTAGCTTCCAGCATTCTTGTTCGTGCTGGAAGTCACCTACTTAGAGTGTACCTGGTGTGTTTGCTTTTTTCCATCCTACTTTAATTTCTAAGCAGTTGCAGCAGGTTGTACTTCCCTTTCCTGTTGAACTGACAGTTGTTTTTGTTACTGCTTTAATGATGCTGCAGTGTGCACTTGTTTTTTCTTCTAATCTGCTTAGTCAAGCTGCTGAGGGAGATAAAGATGCAGACTGAGATAGTGGCGTTGCCTTTTTCAGAGATTGCATCAGTTTCTATGCCTGTACCAGGAAAGAAAACATGAAGACGTGTTCTGTGTGTGTTGGGGGTGGGAGTGTGTGTGTTGTGGTGGTGGAGAAAAAGTGAATTATTTATTATGGTTTACAGCACTTAGTTCTTTGTACTGGGTGATTATTCTTTTTCAGGGGAAGGGAGTAGGGCAGGAGAAGGAAGAGTTTTATTTTCCATCAACTTTTTCTAGAAATTTTCCTTTTAGACAAGACGAATGTGCTCTCTTTACCAAGGTACTTCCTTCCATACTTGACAAGACAAGTTCTTAAGGTGGAGTCTATGTTTATGAGCAGTAATATCCAGTAAAAATAAGGGATTTATTTTTGCATATTGGAATATTTCTGAAGGAAGATAAAGAGAAGAAAGATAGAGGAAAATAATATCTCTCTTTGGTACTTTTTTTTTTTATTCTAGAAACCCCTTCATCAGCCTTTTTATCAACAGCTTTCTTTCAGCATCATCTTGTTAGGGATTTGGACATGGCTTCCTGCTACCTGGCAACTGCATGTTCACATCCCAGCAGACTAACAGTTTCTGTCATTCCAAGTAGAAAAAATTTCATTTGTGTATAGACCAAAATGTTTTCAGCATCCTGGGGAAAAGTTTCTGGGCATCATTCATGTTGGCACCTCAGTCCTGTAGGTGACCCTGTAATGATTCACATCAGGGGAAACTTCTTCCCAGCAGTAGTCCTCCTGATTGGGACTAGTGAAGAATGGATGAGTCCTTTGCTCTATGTGGTGTGTCACAATTAATTTCTGCGAGCCTTTTTGCATACTTGAAGTGGCGTATCACATTTGCTCTTGTGTAACCTCCAAGTTTTCCTGTCAGAGTGGATAAAGAGGCTGTTCTGCTTCCCTGTTGTAAAACTACTAAGCATGTGACTAGTAATCAAACACTTTCAGCTAGTGATTATACGAGTAAATATGATACATGCTGAAATGGGAACATAGTCTAAAAAGTGATTTAATCTGTAAAAAATGTCGAGCACAAGATAAAATGTGAAATACTGTTTTTGTTAAGTGCCTGAGGCTGGCTATTGTAAAGGCTTATATCTGCTGTCCAAATTTCTTCAGATATTTTAATTAACATTCCTTACTCAAAGAGAAGAACAAGATAAACTTGAAGATAGATGAGAAGTTTCTCAGGTGCTCTTGACGCCCTCCTAGAGATTGCTTTATCTGGTCTTCGGTCCTCTCTTCTTTAATATCACAAAAGAACAGGTCTAGAGGGGACCTTAACAGGCAATCAGGCCCATCTAGCAGATTCATGACACTGATGGCATTCTTAACAGATGCTGTTTTAAGAGGCTTTTTCAGGTTTCCAGTAAGATAGAATCAACAGATTTACTTTAATGGCTTACTTAGCATTACTCTTTGAAATGTTTTTTTCTAATATCTTTCTGCCCCTTGCTTCTTTTCCTGTCCACTAGGATGAAGAATTTTACCTCTACTATCAGTCTCAAGGCAATAAGTTATATGAAGCGGCAAGCTTCTATAGGGAGAAAACCGAAATGTAACTTTTAAGGTAGAACGAGAAGACAAAGGAAAGTTCCTTTACAAGGCTGCTGTATCATGCTTCCTGTGCTGGGAGTTTAGTAAGGTCCTCTGGTCAAATTCCACAATGCTAGCAGTAATATGCTATGTAAATATAAGCCTTTGAGCTGCTTCTAGTGTTCAAAGAAATCTTTTCAGTTTTGTGAAAGAAGGTGCTTTATCAGTGGTTAAGTAGGGCCTGTGTGTGCTGCAGAAGAGCTTAACCAGTGCGAGTGTGGAGATACAATGGGTATTACTTAAGAGTTGGACTGGATTTTTTTTTTTAGTGTAGATATTAGCAGAGAAAAGTAAGCATACAGTGGTGCTGTTTGCTGTAGCTTTGTTCAGGTGAGTGTACCCGTATGTAGCCACTAAATGTAGACAGTTGTGTTGTAGTATCAAGTTATGCAAGGTGAAAATAAATGCAGAGCTTTGGAGAACCATGCAGAGAATGGTGTTGCATGGCTTGCTTGATATTGGAAATGCTTTGTTGACCTGTAAAATCACATTTCTTCTGTGAAAAATGTTGTCAGAACTAAATCATGTCCTGAAGCAATAGAAGATCCCCAAGATAGGAACCTCCCTTTTCCAGATCAGAAGCAGTCCTGGTATTTTTGCCTGCTGTTGTAATTTGGCTTCAGGTGTACTTTTGCTTGTCAGTTTTGCCTATTAGCGTTTTGGCCAGCCTCTGCTGCCTGGAAGCTAATGGGCATGTCTGTGCAGACGGGTGCAAGCAGGCCTCCATTCTTCCATGGGGGGAAATAACTACTTAATACTACCTTTTAAAACCATGCAATAACTTACACGAACTCTGATGTAAGAAGAGACAGTACTGTCATTATTTAGAACAGAAGCTACAATTTATCTTTTGATGGACAAGTGCAAAAGAACACTGAAAAAGGCTAAAGCTCATCTGCCAAAGTGGGAGCTGACTGGCTGAAAGCCAGCTCTGCTACAAAAGCTGTATAGCTTCATTAGGGAAGCGTTGCGCCCAAATGAACAAATCCTGCTGAGCACCAGGGCAGAGTGCCATAGTAGTGTGGGTAAAGAGGCTCCAGGTCAGAGCTGGCTGGTACCCCTTCTGGTCACTTCTGAGTGTGAGTTTTGGTCAGTATGAGTGCATCCATTAGAAGTTTCTATCCCAAAACATCTTGAAATGACTATTTGAACAGAAGAAATAACTAGCAGATCCATCTTTATTCACAAATTTAGGTTTAATTTCTGAGTAATGCTGAAAGGACGGCTGAAAGAAATTAATCCTTTTGTGTATTCTTGTTGTGACTTAGGAATTTGTTGTGATTCCTTCCACAGCAGTTACATTGAAGCAGTTCTGCAGAGCTTGTAGAATTTTGGTGGCAAACTAAGCCATCCTGTTTCTGATAAGATGTATTTTATGTGAGCTTCAAGTAAATCATACTGTTCAAACATCTTAAAACAAACCTGATTGGGAAATTTGGAATTTTTCAGATTGAAGCTGGGATAAAAATAAAACAGTGCTATTTCTTTAGTACTAGCTGTGCAAGACGGAAAAGGTGCTAGTTTTAAGACCTTGAAACACCTGGCATTAAATTAGATTTTGATCTCTTAGAGCTTGTTCTGTAACACATATAAAAGCTTAACAAGTTATAAAGCAATTTTTTCCGTTACACGTCTTTTCCTGTAAAGAAAAGAATTCCACAAAACAGTTATTATGTATTCATTGTAACCTATAGTACCAGCATTTCTTAATGAACATCTTTGGCTGAAATGAGAAAAATAACAATTGATTCTGGAGTAGAGAGCTACAAATCCTCTCCAACAAAAGGGGTCACAAAATGATAGAAAGTTATTCTGGAATTCATCTCAAGAGGTTGTTCAGTCTGGTTTGTTGAATCAGAATTTAAGATATTCCAACTTGTTTTTGTATGTTTGTTTTACACCTTTTACTCTTTACAACTTTCAGTGATGGAGATTCTATCACTGCTCAAGTCACTCAAGCTATCCTTGCCTTAGACAAAGGTTATAGTTTGGGGTGGTTATTTTTTTTGCCATCACCTCCCCTCATACTTTCATGTCCAGTCATAATTTGCTCTAGTTCAATATAATCTTGCTCTTTCTTATCCCATCCACAGTGGTCATGGCCAACAACATTCCCTTCTTTGGAACTCTTTGACATGACTTCTGGCCAATATTGTTGCTTTTGTTCCTGGAGAACCTCTCCAGTCTTTCAGTTTTTGCTTCTAAATCAAGTTTTTCAGGCCTCTGATTAATCTTGTTGTTCTCTCCTCTTGACTCTCTGAAATCAATTAATCTTTTTTGAAATATGGTGGTCAAAACTGGATATAATATTCCAGCTGCACTCCTATTCCAGGGCACTCCATCCTGTTGTATAGATGGTAACACTTATTTATAAATCTGATATGATAATTTCCTTTTTTTATAAAATAATTTCTTGTCATGAGAGGTGCACTTCCTTTTGATGACAGCCTTGACAGTTCCTTGCCATATTGTATTATTTTTAGACAGATGGTTCTTTTTTAAGTGTACAGCCTTGTCTCTGTTCTTAACGGATTGCAGGTATGTATTTTTGTGCAGACCATTTCCCAGAATTTTTGGGGTTTTTCTGGATTGTAAACTTGTTTTCTGATTATTTTTTTTTTAGCCCTCCATGAATAATGCCAGCTACAAAGACAGTAAAGAACACCTTGCTTCTGTTATTAAGGTTATTGCTCAATATTTTATATTGAGTAGATGAGACCTCTGTGGAATGCTCCTTACTTCAACTTTCAAATTTGAAAGTGTTCCCTGGGTAACCAAAGTACATTTTTCCAAGTACCTTTTACCTACTATGTTTTCCTTGTTCTGCCCTTTGGGAATTTTATGCGAGATGAAGCCAGAAGCCTTCTTGATGTTGAGAAGTGTGACTTCTGCTGAGTCTCAGCTTGAGTACAAAAATATTACTACTGCAAGTTAAAGTAATTTTAGAGTGAATCCCACTGCATGCCAACAGGATTCTCCTAATTTGTGAATATTCGTAGAAGCAGAGGTTGTCAAAGCTCTATGTATCCCATACTCATGGTCGTGTTTCTATATGAAGATTTACAAAAGGAGCTATACCAGTCCTTTCTTTCCTCCATGTCAGCCTTAATGGTGGGACAGAAGCTGAGAAGGATCCCATTAATGTTATGAGGTTTGGCTCATTTCCTCAAAGGCTTTATATTCTTCCTCACCTCTTCTGATTTTTCATGCTTAGAGCATCTGTGACTCATGTAAATGGAAGATATTTGTTGCCAGATGTGACCGATTTGAAATGTGCTCCTTACTACTTTCCACACTTACACAATGCTTCTCAATATAAGAAGTCATCTCGTTGCAGAAGGGACTCTGTTTTTGCATGCATTTGTTTTATACTTGCAAATAAATTGGACAAAGGACAAAAGAGGTTACTGACCATCACCTCCATATTCAGCACTGTCCTATGCAGAAACCTTTGTAAAGATGAGAAGGTTCCTGTACAGAGGTTCAGAAATACCTATGTCTAATAGATAAAAAAAATACCCTGGGACCTCAAAATCGAAAGCACATCTTGCAGTTTTGAGTGAAGTAATTAATGCTCTACGGTTTTAAAACTTACTTGTTTGATTGAGCTGTGGGATTGGATGTGTCTTCCAGCTTAGTTAAGCTGGAGTATGGAACTGAGGGTATTTTCCTTTAATTTGGAAAAGGCAGAAAATCTGTTACCTAGCATTACCATATGGCTGCAGTTGGATGTCAGAGTAGAAGCTGGAAATGTTGATCTACTGATAGATTAGTTACTCACATGGCACAAGTGCGTATGTATACCCAAGGTAGTAGGTTTACTCTTGACACCATTTTTCATACTGGGAGAGGTATCCCTTCCTGCCAAGTTGTTATGAACAGAAAATGAGGCATGAGACACCACATATTTTTCTGAAGTGTGAGAAGTTCTAAGCCTAACAAAGTGTGATGTGGGCTGAAAACCATGGAGAGTTCTGTAATGTGATTTCAGAAATAAGATGCATGACTCTAATTATTGACATATATCAAATGTTGGAGTGCTGTTTATGTAAGAAAATTTAAATCTGATAGTCGTGGTGCTACAGAATTGTTTTCTGGCTTTACTCATGCTTGCCTTGAATGAATCCAGTCCATTTATCTTACGTTTTATCTAAACCTGGATGACACAAGTGGTTGACACTTAAAATGGAGAATTAAAACTTTCCATGTGCTTTTTTTTTTTTAATGATGCTGAAATGTCTGTAGCTCTCCCTTTTTTTCCTCCAACCACTAAACAGTCTCATTTTCAGTTGTTTTTAAGTTGCTTTCCCTTTGTTGTGCCTGCGGAAAGTATTCAACAGTCTAATTCAGAAATTTGATTTAAGCTGTGGTAAAATAAAACCTATAAATCACCAGTCCCCTAGTTATTCTTTCTGTCTACATCAATGCTAGATAATACATTTTATGGCATTAATGCTTCCAGTGCTTCTGAATTTTCTGTTTGTTGCTTTGCTTAGCAGATAATAGCTTGGAAGGTGGGTGGATTATGAGCTTCCAAAGTATTACAAAGTATCTTTCCAAACTTCTAGAGAATTTTTGAGAGGAGGTATTTTTCATTTTTCACAGTAATCCTTTCCATTACCAAGCAAAGCTGTTCAGCCTACAAATTTATTGTAGGTGGGGGACTTTAATAGGATTCATTGTTGAACTTCAAAATCATTTGAACATAATGTTGCTTACAATTGCAACAGCTTCAGGAAATTATTTTCTTGAATTAAAATGAAGATCTTGAATGTTCTTTTGCTCATAGCTGGGAGAAACAGAAAGATGACTTGGATGCATGTACGTTTTACCCGGAGTCTGTCTGTTCTGTATCTAATGAATGCTGCTAAGAAGTCTTCTGTCTATGAAAAATGAAACATTAGTGAGATGATGCAGTACTGCCACCTGAAATAATATCTGTTTCAGAAATTAGGCAGGGAAAGATTTATTGAGGTAGGAGTCACAGGACTGTAGCCTGGGTACTCAGTTGCTCTGAGCTGGTAAATGTCTGTAAATTCCCTTAATGGTATTGACATTGGTCTCTCCACTGTAATGCTGGAAACAACATTTATTGTAAGGCATGTGGATGTGCCAACTCAATTTTAAATCTGTTCTGTTGCAATTTAAACAATTTAAACATGTAATATGACTGATCTTAAGTCCACTCACACAGGCCCTTGGTCAAGTTATTCACTTGTGTGGGTAGAATGAGCAAGGATAAAATCAGAGCATTAATGACTGTGATAGCTTTTAGCTGATAAGGATGAAATTGTTGTCTTTAGACTGATGTACTGGCCGCACTAAACACATGAAGGAGAAGCCCTCTCAACAAAAAATGGGCGTTGTCTAATGTGGGTTTTTTTGGCTGAGCTTCCCAATGTTTTCCAATGGTAGTGCAGACTAGGATTGAAATATGAAAACTTTTTCTGTTGAGAGATATGTTGTTGATTCTTTCTTTATTTGCATATCCACTTCTATTTACATTCTTCGATCAGTTTTCCTCCTAATAAAAAAATCTATTCTTGATGAATTATTTTTTATGCTTTTCCCTATTAATTTTTAAAGTTTTGTGGTAGTTTTACTGTAAAGACATCTTTCCCCTGTTTCATTCTGTTAGGGTTTTTGTTTGTTTGTTTTGGGCTTGTTTTTTTTTAATTCTCTTTCCTCCAAGCATAATTTTGTATCTGTGTTTAAATCAGTCTTCATTTTTAACATTATTTCTTTTTTACTCTTCCACTTCATTGTTTTGGAATGAGGATAGAAACGTTGGTCTTGTTCATCTTTGCTTTCCATTTGTATGTATTAATTTTAAGTAATTTTGCAAAATGGTTTTTGCATGTTTTTTTTGGGAAGGAGGGATGGAGGGGAGATTGGGACTTGAAAGTATTAGGCAAGGCTCATGCAGGGATTGTTGTGACTTTTGCACTGGTGATTATTTGAACTTTCTGAACTGCTTCAAAATATGATCACTTTACTGTGTGCGTCATTGTAAGAGACAGAGAAATTTGGTTTTTTTCTAAATTCTTACATCTTCTCAGAAAATTGTTTTGGTATTACATAATTGCCATTGTTCTTTTGCGTGTTTTTCATAGCATCCTCCTGGGCAGTTGAGAAGGAAGTACAGTTCCTGCTCCACTATATTTCTGGATGACAGCACAGTCAGTCAACCAAACCTCAAGTATACCATCAAATGGTAGGTTTTGTAATTTTTTTTTGCTAGAACCTGCATTATGTATATGTATATATGTATGCAGAGTTCTGAGTCATTACAAAGCAAGCTTCACAAGTCTTATTTTTTGAAGTAGTAATTTTTTTTTAATCCAGTCGTGCTTCCGTGGCAGTGAACAGGATGAGCAAAGGGTATTACTCTGATTTGAGGTCCATGCGGAGTCAAACTCCCAATGCTTCATATCTCACCAGAAAGCAGCAATTAGCACTTAAGGATCTCACATTCTAGCAGCTTGAAATCTTTGTAGTGTGTATCTTCTTTGGATGAGTTCTCAAAACTTGCTTGGATGCTTGTTTTATGCAGAATTTAGGCATTATGTGAAATCTCCTGAAATTGAAGAGCTCTTTTCTGTTTGTGAGAAAATGCTCATTTGCTTAGCTTTCCTCCCAGTTTTGTGTTGGAAATGTAAATTAATTGTCTCCAGATTCATTTCCTTATTGAGTACAAGGCCACTACAGTTTATTGCACAGCAGCGGGGAGCTTTGTGTGTGGTGTGCACATGGGCTTACCCTTGGGTGGCATCTCAGATGTTCACTTCAGGTTTCACTGATGCCTTTTTACATTTGGAGAGAAGTGAGATTTATACATATTGTCCTTTAGATTTTGTACAGCAATGGAAAAAATGAGAGAACAAATGCTCAGGCATTTCATGCTGTTTGTTTATTGTGCTTGTAGATGTTGATTGTAGGATGGTTACCTTGGTGTACTCAAATGCAAAAGTTCATTGAGGAAAAGTTTATGCGCGTAGGTACTTAAATGAGAGACAAAGATATTCAAACTAACACATCCAAAGGAATTGTACTTTTGGTGGTCACTGAAACATGTTTTTAATTTTTCTTTTTAAGAAAAGAAGAACAGGAGTGGGGAAGAGATTTGCAGTTAAACTGATGCCTCATTCCTGATCAACTACTTCTGCCTAAAATATAGTCTTGCTTTTCCTCAGTTTTCCTCAATTAATACCTTAAAAATAATTCAGAGGAACATTGGAAGGATGTTTGTATTTTTTGAGGTGCTTTTTTTTCTCCTGGATTCCTATACTCTTCTGCTTTAAAATCCTCTGCCTGTAGATTTTTGTAAGAGCAGCCTTTTGAGGGATTTTCAGGTCCGTTTTAGCATTGGAACTGAGACTGTGGAGACAAGAGGTAGGTTGAGAAATATTTTCAGCGGCCATGGTGGCCAGCAGTAGCCTTGTGAAAGAAGAGGCAGAAAGACAAGCTTAAGGGAGCAAGATGGTGGTGTTGGGGAAAGTGGGGTGTGTGGCAGGAGGCAGAGCTGTAGTAAGGAGAAGGCACATGTGTGGCTGGAAGAGCCGGCGCTGGGTCCAGCTGGGGACTTGTGCTGGCCTGGGGCCAGCTTGCCGACACGGGAAGGGTTGAAAGCTTCCAGGGGTGAGAGGGTTTGAAAAGAGGTTATGTGGGGTGATAAACTGGACTCTGGCACATGAAGCCTCTGGGTGAGGAGTCTTTTCCTCCTCTTCTTTCCTATCTGGCTGCACATTTAACAGATTTAAAGGTGAGGAGATTGCAGAATTATTGCTTTGGTTGTTTTGTTGTCCCCATCCTAGTAGTCTCTGCAGATAAATGACTATTGCATGTAAGTAAATCTAGGAGGCATGTATTTCACACAGCTCATTTATTTCTTCTGGGTCACATTACATGCTGGTGTGTTTAAAATATTAGTGCATCTGCTGTAGATCTGCAGCATCCGTGGGCTGGCTGGGGCAAGGTGATGGAAAGCTTCATGAGCTTCATTCCTGCACACTGAGAGCTAACTGAAGCAGTGTAGAGAAAGCAGAGTGAAACTTGGATCCAAGTTACTCTATTACAGCTCTGAAAGACTTTTGTCTGAAAGGCAGATTTCTAAATGGTAAATATTTTCTAAACCTAATTTGATATTTTGTTACAAAAGCAACTATATAGGCATGTACCAGAGCTCATAGATTCTTGTACCTGCTTTCATTGAGGGAACTGAAGCTGTGAGTGTGTTCCTAGGGGCATAATTTAAAACTAAATTTTAGAAATAATTGATTTTGTTAATAGCTTTCAGTCAAATTAAATTCAGTTGTAAATATGTTTTTTGTGTCCAGTGAGGACTGTATCCACAGTACACAGTATCTCTTTAATTCCTTGAATATTTTTCTATAGAAAATTAAAATTTAAAAAGCGTTTATGATCTAAACACTTCTAATGCAGTCAGGTAAAACCTATAATGCTTGTACAAAGTTAGTAAAATATATTTACTTTCATATAAGAAAAATATTTTCCACTACATGGCCATTCAAAACAAAACACAAGCAACAAAATCTGAAATAATTTACAATTCGACTGATGGCTTATCTCCAACATATTGTTTTCCTAACATACAGTAAGTCAGTTTTCATGTAAAAATTTTGGAAAAAATTACAGAGCAACCAATTGACTCTCTTGAAAGGCCTTTTATGGAAAAGGGAGGAAGTTTTATGTCAGTATAAGACATAAACATCTTACAATGAATCACTGACAAGACAAGTTGTCAACAAATAGAATCCGTGTACTTACTCCTCCTTCCCCTTTAACTTTGACTAAGTTTTATTTGGCTGGAACAAGTAGGGAGGGTGCTGGTTCTGCTTTATCCTTCAACAGAGCTCTATCATATTTACAGCTGGATAAAGCTGGAGTCATGAGCTGGAAACTGGAGAGTAACTGTGAGAAGCCATGTCTTAATTTTCTTCAGTCTCAAATATGAATGAGAACAGTTAGTTGTATATGTAATGAAAAGCTTAGCTTTCAGTGAATAAAAGGACGCATTTTGTCCTTGTGCAGAATATAAAAAGACGTACTTGGGTGTGTGGTTATTCAGGGAGTTGTCTTTCCAGAGTTAAAATAAGTAACTTGATGCCATCAAAATGTAGGAGTATTTGGGTCTGGTATGTGAGTAGCTACATAGAAAGACAGCCAGAAATTAATGGATTTACATATAAAATCATAAGCCAATGGTGTTTAAAACATTTCATGTTAGCCTGGCAGCATTAGCAAACAATAAAAGAGAATGTGCAATGCCTGTAATGCCTTTATCTTCAAACTTGAAAGTCAATGGGAGTTTCATCATTGACTTGAGTGAAATAGGGCATTAAATGAAAGGTGTTTGCAACTCAGTATGTGGAATAGAAGGATTTTTCTAAGGTATTTCATTACTAGTGAAAAAGAGATGCTCAGAACAGGCTTAAAAATATTATAAAACTCTCTATTTACAACAGTTTTCATGGTATCCAACAATGAACAGAAGAAAATAGGCTGTTGAACATACTTTTTGTCATGCATTGTGCTAGGTTTTAAATGGGCATGTTAATATGACAAATAATATAAGAAATGTATTGATATATAATTATTATATAATATATTAATGTTATTATACTATATTAATACAGTCCTATGATATTAATTCTGTATTTTTCTTTACAGTGTAGCTCTTGCAATATATTACCACATCAAAAACAGGTATGTGAATAATGAAATCTTGTACTGAAAATACTGTTAATCAAAACAAATGATCTGCCTAAACCCTAAATATCCATGCTGTGTTTCTTTCAAGATGTTTGGATAGTATTTTTCTTGTTTAACATGTCAGAAATTATCTTAAATGTTCTTTTATATTTATTATTTGCTTAGAAAAATAAAAATTAGAGGATTATGTACCCTAAAAATCTGGAAGCACAGTTCAGCATTGAAAAAATTCGATGGTTCAGTGTTTGGTTTTATGTGCACTGGGCACTTCTGCATTGTTGCATATGTTGCAATTGCATATAGATAAATCTGAATGGTAATGGATTTTGAAATAGAAAGCATTAATTATGCATTAAGAGAGACATTGTGAATAGATGTTATTCAAGATCCCTCAGAAACAGAACAAGTCCTGGCTTATCTCTTCTGACGTAGTATGTTTTGGATCTCTGCTCAGTCAAGCTGACTGAAGTTGAATAGAAAATGGGTTCTCGAAAATGTTGCGTGGTACATGAATTAGCTTTCTTCATGTCGAATTGTGCTTTTGTATCTTAAATTCCATGTCCTCATGACTTGTCACAGTATCATAAAATAATATTTCTTGGCACCTTTAAGAAGAGATACTTGTGGCTTCTGTGTCCGTGGGTTTCCAATGTGTCTTTTTGGAGAATGTGGCTTAGATCTAACATGCCATTTACACATTTTTTCTTCTGAACTATAAAAAGTGCAACTAGAACAAAAGTAATTACTCATATGTTAAAAGTTAAGCTGGTATGTCATTTGGGACCATGTTTCAGGTCACTGGAACCCATCACACTTCTTGCAACAAGACTGACATCTAAAGAGAAACCTTTAGAAGTGCACAGGGCAGAAAGGCTTAGTGCTTGATCTCTGCTGAAAGCTCTTAGAAGGCTTTCCAAGACGTCAGTGGGCCTTGAACTGGAACATGGCAATATGTAAAGCAGGATATGGAATGAAATCTTTTCGCAGACTTTAAATCTCATTTCCCAGGAAATGAGGCATTAGTGATCATGCTTGGATTACTTGTTTATCCATCTGTGGTTCCCTTTTTCCCCTCTCCTCCGTCGTCCCTGGGTTAGTGGGGCTAGCTAGTCAGATTTTACTATGCTTGACTAAATAATAGAGATCTCAAAGATAACCAAACTCTAGAGTTTTGTGGAAATAAGTTATTCTTAAGTACTCTTTTAAGAGTTCTGTCAGCTGAGTAAAAGGCTGAATAATGGGATGTGTTAAGGACTACAGAGGGTGGGAAACAAAAGTAAGAGCTGACAGTTCAGCAGGAGGAGTCCAGAGTCAAATTACACCAGACTCGCTTCCTGCAGATTGCCATGGAGCTGATTTTTGTCCGCAGTAGAAGATGCCCATTCATGATCTTACAGAACGTGATGCAAATTTGACCTACAGCTAGGAGACAAAGAGATTGTGCGTTTATAAAATAGCGAGTCCCATGTCAGTGTCTTGAAAAGAAGTACCTTCTGAGTTATATTCTTGGGAAACTTGCTATCTATACTTTCACTTTTGGGATAGAGGGGTGATTTATTCAGGAAGAACCAGTTGCTACTTCTGCCTCCTGAAGCTGCCTGGGGTGGGGAGATGTGATGTAAATATGCCCTCTGGTGCGCTTGGGATGGATGGTCTCAACAGTAATACTGGAGCAGGCTTATGTATACCAAGTAACAACTCTGAAATGAAGGATGTAAAATGACTCTTAGATTGTCTCTGATTTGAGAATGGAGGGACAACATGGTAACAGTATTCAGTCGTACTTGCTGCTGAAACAGCAATAGCAAAATGTATGTTCTGTTTCCTGTCTATGTAGGCAAAAAGGAAGTTGTTGACATGTGACAGATTTTGATTCATTTTGGTGGTGGTGGGGAGTAAGATCTCTTACATATACTCAAGGCTGATTTTGACAAAAAACAAGTCAAGAACCTCCTTTGCCAGAGAAGAATTATTTTCAGACAGTATTTATTTATTCCTTTTATCCTGTATAATAGGCTTAAAACTAAATTTCAAACTCTCACCAATCCTAGTTTTTTTAAATCAAAATAGAATATCCCTTCATATATTTCCCACATTTAATTTGATTGTAACATTCCACTTATTGCTTCTTTTCCCATTGTCTCCTATCACTGTTATCTTGATTGGCTTTCTGCAAATTTTGTTGTGCTTATCCATTCAACAAGTGATAAAAGACTACACCTATCTTATTTTTGAGGGAATGCATGAGTATTAGTGAATGTTCTAAGTCAATAAATAAAATAAAATAAAATGAAACCCAGCAAATTAAACATGAAAAATGCTTGATTCATTTAGTAGGCGGTTCATTTTTGAAGGAGAAAAATCTGAATTTTTTCTAATAAAGACAAAATCCTCTTTTTTTTGGTGTAACAGATTTTTTGAAGGCAATCAAATGTGCCTTCATAGCATGCAGCAGCTATAGCATGAAGAAATAAAATAGGAAATTCTTTCTCACCTCTCATTGTGAAGGGCCACAGTTTACTGTAGTACATCAACAAATCCAGTGAGGCTACTTTTGCATTAAGATACTAGCCTTTTTATGTAGCGGTGAAAGAGCCTGGCCTAAAATTCTTGCTCATTAAGATTTTTCTAGTATTTATCACAGTCTATTTCTTTGTTTTAATTTAGTTATTCTGGTTTTTGTTTTGTGTTTGATTTTAATTTTTTTGTTTAAATAAAGGTGTTTATTTCCAGTGTTAGCAGGCTTTACAGCAGAAAAAATGTCAACTTCAGATGATATTGAGATTTAAATGTTAGCTGCTAGTAAGTGCGTTTTGTAGACATAACTACTCTGTAAACACATGTTTGCATACTCTGAGGGACACATGCTGTTGAGTAAAGATAGAAAACATATTCAGTGATTTCTCTCGTAAGAAATCTATGACCAGAGTACTAGGGATGCTATAAATAAAGATGGTATTGTAATAAGTAGGTCACATGGATACATTGGTCCAGAAAGTGTCCAGTTCTAACTGGTACTGGTATACCACTTGCTTTTGTGATTTTTTTTAATATTCCTGCCAAGATTCCACACAGCAAAATACTTTATATTGCATACTGAATGTTAGACTTGTGAAGTTTTATTGACTTGCAGGCTGATCTTGAGCATCAGGGATCTGAGAGAGAAACAGCAAGTAAAACAAATGAATAGGATTATTATTTTGCCTGATTTTTTTTTCTGTATGTACTCCTTTTTGCTTTCAGAAATCATCAGGTGGATAGGGTTTTCCAAACAAATGAAATGAAGCATGTATGTATTAAATAAAGGATAACTGTAAAAATAGTGTTGAGTATTTGTAAATGTTCACAATGCTGACAATAAAGGAGGAGGAGGTATTAAGAGATTGCAAGGATTAACATGAGGAAGTTAAGAAAAGGAGAGTAAGATGGGCTGATTTTGCTATGAGTTTATAGTAGTACTTAGGCTGTGAAGAAGCATCACAGTAGACAGCACAAAAGCTGTGTATCTTAGGCATACAAAGTAAAAATTTTAGCTTACTTTGTCATATGAATTTCATATTGCACGTGAACCTTATGGCAGAATAGATCCAACTTCTATTTGAAAATCTCATTTAAGCACCCCACAGCATGAGTAGTATTGGAGTTTTAATGATACAGTTGTGTCTTGAGAGCTGCGTGCTGTCATCTTCAGATAATGACACTACTTTGGTTTTAATACTTTTTAGGGACACAGACGGAAGAATGCTCTTAGATATTTTTGATGAAAACCTTCATCCCCTTTCGGTAAGTTCATCTGCCTCTTCTTCGCTTTCATGTGAACTGTCTTTCTTTGTCTGCTTCATTTTGTTTCAGTCACCTATTTGGAAGTATTTCTTCCTTAGAAATCCGAAGTGCCGCCAGATTATGACAAACATGACCCAGAGCAGAAACAGATCTACCGCTTTGTTCGGACGTTGTTCAGTGCTGCTCAACTGACTGCTGAATGTGCCATTGTCACCCTGGTGAGTGTCTGAGAGATGACATCAGTGCTCTGACAGACCCAGTTTTGTTCTCAAAGCTTGAGTTTGTAAGATTTAATAGATCTAGGTGCTGCCAGGGATTTTTTTCTCACCAGGGAGACCAAGGGAATTCTTTGATGAAGAGATACTATAGTTCATTTTCTTGCAGAGATTAAGTGGCAGAAGAAGAGATCGGATAACATGCAACACAAAAACCAGGGTTACACCTTGCCCTTGTCAAGTGATAATGTTACAGGCTACCAAAGTGATTAATAGAAAGCACAGGTGGTATAAGTTGTCTGAACAGGAAGGAATGCTAAAAGCAGAAAGGCTTCCACTTTTGGGGAGTTTGCTGTGTATCATTGTAGCTCCCAGCAGAGACTCAGAAACAGCTGTAGGTAATTTAATAGCACTGGTTAGAACTGGTGGATGTGTGAAGGTTTTGGTGAGTGACTGGAACATGTTGGTGATGGCTGTTTTTTACTGGCACTGTGCTTGTCTTTCAGGACCATGTAATAGAGTTGAACAATTGTACTCAAGGCTGAAGTTTAGCTGCATAAAAATAGCATAACACAAAAGAAGGTTCAGATTTTCAGCTGGTGTGGATCAGCATAGCAATGTGGGTTAAAGGAGCTAAAGTGATTTTTCACCAGCTGAGAATTTCTTCATTTTCCTGAAAACTTTGTCCTGCCAAATCTGACAAGCCTCTTCAGCTTTCAGGCACGATTTTGGCCATGTTCTTTACTCAGAGGTTTTTTTAAAAAAAAAATTTTTTTACCTCTACAACATGTGGTTTCACAACAGCTTTGGTATGTACTTGAGACAGAAGAAGGGGAAGTTGGAGAAGTGGATTTTGAAGCCCAGACCTACTCATTTCCTCTGTTAATCTCTCTCTCTTGGCTTCTAAGATTGGTTGGCAGGCTCTTCTTCTTCAGAGTCAGATTGAATTGTATTAGCCAGTACAGAACAGGAATATGAGAGAAATAGGGCAAGAAACACCCTGCAGTGCTCCACCCTTATGTTCTGAACTATTACTCTACCTAGTTACTTGACACAGCCATTACTTGTTTTCTGAAATGATATCTTGTCTGTCTCTTTTACATAATTGCACTAAGTACTTGTTCTTCTCCCTTTTTTTCCTAATTGTTTTCTGCTGGAGGCAATGTATGTTGTGTGAATCAGTATGTTCGTGTGTAATTTAATTAGTCTGCTGTCAAATACAGTGGAACCTTGTTGTAGTTATCAGTTCTTAGATCTTAGCTTATTTGATCAATGAGGGTGCTTTTCAGTAGAAAAGAAAAGGGCTTTTTTTTAATAACAGTATCTTCCTTTTGTAGCAATGCGTGGAAAGTTCTTCACCACAAATTTTAACCAAGGCATATATTTCAGTGTCTTTCATTTGTAACTGCTTCCTTGCTTCTTCTGTTTCTCATGTGGTTTCCCTGCAGGTAACTCTTTCAATGTGACGTACAATGAAGTATAAATGTTTTTAACTCATTTGTTATATGGCAGAGGCAGTTTCCATAGTTGTGAGTGCTTGAAAACTTAGGTGGCTTGGATTTTTTTACCCAACACAGTGATAACAGATGAACTGTTTTATAGCCTAGTTCTCAAAGCAGTCATTGCAGATATTTGTGGTTGGATTTTATGCAGGTGATCAGTGTTACTGTTCTGCTAGTCTTCGCTATGTTTTCATGATAATGGCACCTTCTTGACCTTTCCTTCCAGAAAGCTTCAGAGTTTTTGGATAAATAGTGTCTTACAAGTACGATATTCTGCTGCCGCTATTCTTGGTTTCATCTGAGATCCCATTTCTTTGTTAGTGACATTAGGAGAGGCCCTAGAGACAGATCTTGTTGTTTTTGAAATGTTCAAATATGGAAATTAATCTGTTAAAAAGCAATCAACCCTTCCCCCCTCCCCTCACTACTAAAATCTTAATGGTGTTGATACTGCTATTTATGGACTCTCCAAGTGCTTTCAATTTTGATATCCTGTCTGGAGAAGAGAGCGGCATTCCCTGCTGGAACTTATGTTTTGCTATAGTCTGGCCATCCATCGGAGAGCAATCTGATAGCCCTGCCTGCCACTTGTTTCTCCTGGGAGTGTTTCCAGAAGGCAGGAAGTGTATCTGTGGAGATCACAGTACATTTTGAACAAGATGCCGCAACTATTATCTTTCTTTCACTCACTATAATTCTAAACAGTCCCAACTACCCTGTTTTAATGCCCAAATTATTAACATGGTCTAAGATGTGTAGTTGAATGACCTCACTGTTTGTGTTTTTACATACCATTAGCCAAGTAGAAGCAGCAGTTACAACTGGTTAGATAGCAGTCTGTATGTTCAGCACAGGAACTGAGTAAATGTGAAACTCCAGACTGTGAGATAAGCTAGTCTCCAGCAAAAAGCCGGCATTGTGTTCCTTCAGGCATTTAATTAAAATATTTCAATTAAAGCTTCCACTATTACAGCAAACTCAATTTATAATTAAACAAAAAATTTAATTTTCATACAGCCTCCAGAGCTGCCAGGAGATTTCCCATACTGATAGGTGAAAAATTAAAATTTCAGGTTGAAACAATTAAATACTAATTCACATTATTTATTTATCATATGCAATAATACCATAGGAATAAAATTAGTTTTAAGAATGGTGTTGCTGATTTATAACCTTGCATATAAAGTTTTTTTGCCCCAGTGGACAGCTGAGCTATACTCTGTGACCTGACTTTGTGACAAAAATAATGCACATGTGCTTCTCCTTCAACCCAGAGTATTCCCACCCTTGCTGAAATTGAGAAATGCCTGTCTTATCTTCACCGTCTTCTCAAGTGCAGAGGTGGAAAGTTGTACTTATGTTAATCTACTAATTGGATAGCAAATAAAAATGTGAACAGGACTGTAATCCATACCAACAGGAAAACAATACAGTGTTTGCATGTCCTGAGACTTAAATATTTATGCTTTGTTCTTCTATTCTGTAAAAACAATCCTATTGACCTGAACAGGACAATGGTCCAAGTTTTGCTGCTTTGCTCTGGCATGACTTTCTGAGTTTTTTTGCAAATAGGCCCAATCTAGGGCTCCTAGTACACTTCTGTGTCTGTAGTAGTTTCAGAGAGGATAAGTTTTGCATTTGCAAATATACAAACAGACAATATGCATGGTCTGCATGCTATAGAGTGATCAGATATATAAATACATACTGTACGTGAGCTGAATTATTTCTGTGAAGTTTGCAGAAGCGTGCTTTTGAAATAAGTTACAGAGTTCGTACTATGACTGAGTGGATTTGCTCTTGGGAAATTTGAAACTTGATGTACGTAAGAATAAATTCTCCTTATGAAAAGCCAGATGTTCCTGAGTTCTTATTGTACTCTTCAATCACGTTTTCAGCAAATAAGTAGAGAGATTGTTTAACTGTGTGAAAACTACAGTATTTTGTTTGATTTGGAGGAAAGGAGAAAACGTGATTCATTTCACTGAGGTGTTTTTGCTTTTAAATTCTGATGAAATATGTTTTTTTCATATTTCAGTTAAAGTATCAAAAAACTGATACTTGTTCAAAGCAAAAACACAAAAGAAAGTGATCAGAGTCCATAAAAGCACTTGGTCTGCAGCAGAGGTCCTTTTCAGCTGGCTCAGTATAATTATTACTGATCCTTTTGCATCTAGTGGAAGATGCAGTTTCCTCCAAAGACCTGCAGAGTACTGTCCATTGCCTGGTTTGATGGTTTCACTTCCCATCCAGTGACTATTGTAAGGGATCCTGAGTGTGTTTGGGTGAATAAGGCAAAGCATTGAAGCTGGCCTCTACCTAGTGTGAGAACTCATGATAAGAGTTGTGTCCTGGGCTTCAAGAGTTCTCTGGGAGGTGACTGAAGCCCACCATTTCTGGCACAGAGAGAAGGTCTCCCAGTCACAGAGGGAAGGTTTCTCCACCTGTGCTGTGGATTCTGAGCCCCTTGGCAGCTGGTCAGGGTAATGTGCTGGAGAAGGCCAGGAGGAGCATGAACTTCATACCTGAGGTCCATGCAGTGGTGGCAGCAGAAGACTCAGTACTGGTCCCTGGTTTTAGGGCTGTTCTCATCTTTTGTCTACACTCTAACGTCCAACACATGAATGGTTATTGTTTAATACTTTTATGTCTCTCTGTCAAATCTTGCCTCAGGCCTGCTGGGATATAAACTTCATAAAAAGAGAACTTCCAGGCTGGGGGTTGTGAGGGAATTTTTTTTAAATCCCCAAGAGAAAAGGACATTCAGTCTAAGAATGGATGTCTGTTACCTGATGCATCTCTAAGGGCCTCTGTGCAAGGATTGAATACTGATCGCAGTTTTAGACTGGAAAGTTGATGTTTCCTATTCGTTTGAGTGCATTTTGTATGTATGATAGATTTTTTTTCTTAAAATGAGTAAATTAGGAGGCAAACCTGGAGATAATGCAACTTTTATTTCAGTTCCATTAGTGCTTCCTATAAATATCTACAGTGATACTTTGCAGTTGTTCACATTTTCAGCATTTTGTGACTGCATTCACTATTCTTTTTCGACATTTGGTCTCAAAAATAAAAATAAGATGAATTTGCAAGGACCATGATGAAAACATGTCTTTTTCCACCAAATGGATGGCACTAGACCTTTGGAAAATTTAAATGCCCAGCTGGGCAATTGTGAAGCACAGTTATTTCTGGAGAGTCATGGTAGGAAAGTGGCTGATTGCTTAGAACAGAGCATATGGCAATTTAGCGATAGGGTTAGAGACATAATATGGCTATATGGGACCCACTACCAATTATATTTTTTTCTATGCAAATATCTTTTTAGTTGCATGGCGTTGTGACACACTGAAGTTTCCTCATTGAAAAAAGAAGACTTTGTATTGCATCATGATGTGTTGAGATGGAAATTGATTTTGTTATTCTGTGCTTCTTCAGCTTATAATGTGGGTTACCTATTGAGTTCAGATAAATTTAAATGAGAGAGGGAAGGAATGAGGTTTTTGCAAATACAGTGTTCGTTTGTATATTCTCAATTATGGTAATTAAAATATGAGAAATGTCATCTGCTTTCTGTCAGTGTAATTCGAGTGAGAAATAATTAAAGCCACTGAAGTGTTTTTGGTAAAATACAGATAGAATTTAACATAAAGCAATATAAAAACAGCATGAGAGAAGGTAATGCTTTGCTCTTGCTGGTGCCTCAAAATTCAGAATTATTCTAGTAATGCCAGTGAGATTCCTTGGTGAATGCTTTTTTCTGTAGTGTACCAAGGATCCCATTCAGCCCCTTGAAGGCAGTGCACAACTTCTGACCTCTCTGTGTTGCACCACAGGAAACTCCAATACTGCGTACAGATGAAATCATAGAAAAATTTAGGTTAGAAGGGACCTCTGGAGGTCACGTTTGGTCTGACCTCTGCTCGAAGCACGACCAGCTAAATCAGGCTGATCAGAGCCTGGCTGGTTGAGTTCTGAATTTCTCTGTGGATGGAAATGTCATAACCTCCATAGCTAACCTGCTCCATTGTTTTAGGGAAACCTGAAAAAATAATTATGGTATTTTGGGTGCTTAGACTGGAACTCCAGTTCCAGTGATAAGGGGTGTCAGTGGGATATTGGAAGTTAATGTTGAACAGCTTCAAAATGAAGAACATGACAGAATGACCAAGAGCAACAAAATCTTTATAAGATCTCCGTAGTAAGAGTTTAATAAAATTAGAGTGTTCCTTTGGATTATGAAATATTGAAATGAAATTATTTGACACTTCCATATTTGGTATATATGCTCCTGAAGGGAAAGAAAGGAGGAAATAAACCTCCTTCAGTATTTTAACTTTTCTTTCTACTTGAGAGTATTATGTAATATACAGAGTATGTTATAATGTCCTCTGAGATGGGAAAAATGAGATGCTGTTTCACACTAATTAAAACTGCAACTCCTCAGTGCTATCTTTAGTTTTCACTTTCTTCAAATGGATTTATGTTCTGTTGATTTGAGATGTTGTGTAACCAACTCTCTGCTATCCAGGATCATGGAGAGCAGGACATCCTGGATAACGGGGACAATGTTGGATGCTATGATTCCTATCAGACGCCTGGGAAGTCCAGGATGCGTCCACCCAACTGCAGATAATCACCCTAGGGCTTATTTCTGGCTCACTAATGGCCCTGCTGGAGCAGCATTGCTGATGCTTGGATGCTGGTACCAATCTGGTTAGCCTCATGCCATGTTGGGATAAAAAAAAGTCCCCCAAGGACTAGTTAATGGTGACAGTGGATGGCCGAATGCTTCACCACCATGCTGTTGCAAGTCCAAGTCCTGGGAGTTAAGATCAGAGGCATCCAGACTAGCTCAGCATGGAGTCACTTTGGGTCTGGCAGGTGTATTAGCTCAATAGAGGTATAAATCAATTCTGTACCTCTGCTGGACTTGAAAAGGCTTTGGAAGCCATTTAGCTTACATTCCTGTAGACTTGCATCTAAGCTAATGAACCTCTCCAGAACTGACTGATATCAAAGCCAAGGTCAGTCATTGCAAAATCTTGGTGCAAGTCTGTGGGAAGAGATGGATAATAGTAATCCAATATCTTCTGAATTCTTCACTCTGTGCAGTATGTCTTCTGAAGTGGGCTCAAGTTATTAAAATGTCATCAAAGCTTCTTAGGCTGACAGTTGTATAAAACCAAGTGGTTCATTTACAAACGTAGTAGATTATGGGGTATCAGACTCCAAGGATTGCCTTTGTAGGTAAAAATGTGTGGATGATCCAATGTCCATTAATATTTTCCAGACTGGAACTGTGTTTTCATTTCAGCTAGGACATGAATTAAGTTGCAGATTATTTTTGAAGATTGCAATGTTGTTGGTATTAACACTGAGTTATACTTGTTGTTTGCAAGCTGGGAAAAATTCAGAATGGTATATTGTTTGACTGAAACCATTGAGAGCTTCTCCTAATTTCATGTCAGTAACTTTTATTTACATAGTCTTGTTATCATTCTGTAAAAATCTATAAACATACAGTCATAGAACTAGGTGAGTAATGATAGGTGTGATGAAGATGGCTCTTGGAAGCTGTTAAAGTATTTGAGGAAAAATAAGTGTTGAATTAAGGAAGAATAAATCTTATTTTCTTTCAGAATTAAACTTTTGAATATTTAGTAGAGAAATGCTCAATGGTTTTGCCACAAAAGCTTACTCTCAGAAGAGGCACTGCAAAGGATGAATTAAATAAAAGTTACTTTGGTATAGCAGCTTCAATTTGTTTTAAGCTTTAGTTCCATTCGTAAACATTAATCCAGCTATTAAAAGCAAGTGGAGACAAATAATGGCATTTATTTTAACTTATGTCTTCTAGATACTGAAAGCTCATTTTATCCTTTATTAATTCAGGATCTATAAAGGAGCACCTGCTGAAATAATCCAGAGGAGATGAGGTTTTCAGTCTTTCTTTTAAAAAACAAATATGTTTCTCACGTTTCTTTTGCGTTACGGTCTTTTGACATATAAGTAAATGTCTTCCAGCATTCTGAGAAGTGAGTTATGATATGCTTTTCTACAGTGAGCTTTTAAGATTCAGCTTTATTATATGACTTTACAGCAGCTAATCCTAAAGAAAATGTGGAAAGTTTTGCTTTTGAAAATTAAGCCAGTGAAATTCATTGCAACACACAACTATTCTGAACCACAAAGTAGACGCCAAATCTCAAGTCTGTTCAATACATACCCCGTATTTAAGAAAGTGACCACTGTGTTTAAAACACTGTTCAATATATAGACATAATTGTGTACAAATGGCATTTCCATATGTCACATTTACTATTACAGGGTTGACGTTTTCTGTGATTTAAACTTTTTTTTTTGTTTTAATGAGGTGGAGTGTGCCTGCCTGCTTGTGGGAAGACTCGCTTGCTTTTGCCAGCAGAAGCAGGTGGTGTTCTCCCAGCAGCCATGAGTTTGTTTGGGAGGAGTAGCGTAGTGACTAACCACCCACCACTCTTTAAATGGGCTGAGAGCCACCTGGCCTGTCTCCAAAAGTCTGCGCTGATTCAGCACATCCTTGCAGCAGCCAGAAGCATCCCCCTTCAGAAGTGTAGGCTGCTGAGTGCATGGTGGACTCTGCCTCTTTTTACTCTGATGTCCCATCAAAGTCAAAATCTTGATGCCTGGGCTGTTGCCAGGCCTGGGCTTGACATATTGGAGTGCTCAGAGGTGAAAATAACAGTCAAGAGGAGCAATGAACTTTCTCGCATTTGCATAGGAGGCAGAGCTCACTTAGCTGTGTATGTGCTACTGTTAGGAGAATGCTCTGCGTCAGTAGGGTGAGAGCTTGAGTGTGTACCAGCCTTTCTGCTGCTTGTATTTCACTATCTGCAGAATCACCTGCTTCTCTCCAAACTAGAACAGCCTGGGAGAGCTAGAATGAAGGCTCTGTGTGTAGCTAAGTGAGCTTGAATGAAAGTTGAAGAACTAAAGTGACAGCATAAGCGTGTCTTTGAGAGACAAGTCCTAGGTGACAGTGAATTCCTGTGTTAGCTGAGAGCCTTGGCAAAATTTTACAAATGTTTCCTGCAAGAAGTCGTGTTCTTTTTCTGTCTTCTCTTCCTTGAACACATACACTTAAACCCCAAGACCGAGTCAAGGAGACCACAGCATGTGAACAAAACAAAATGCTCTCTTAAGACTTTTTCAGAAAGAAACCACGCTAAATCCCTTTCTCCTGGTGAGGTTTGTGTCATCTTCACTTTTATCGGAAGATGATACAGAACCTCACTCCACCAATCCAAGTCATAACCAAGGACTCGAGTGGTTGTTTGGATCCTTCAACATGCTATAAATATGGTAATGAAGGTAGTATAAGAATACTGTATTATTTAGTTGCTATTTGTTTTTTAAAGCTAATTTCTCAAATACATGCTGATGAGAAGATAGTAGCAAGTTTATGCTCCCTTTTTACTTAGGTGTAAGTTCATCTGCTCAAGATGTAAGTTCATCTGTTATGAATTATTCTTAATATTCTCCTTTATGTCTTTCCTTGCAATAGCATACTTATCTGTCCTTATCAGTTTACTTTTTCTTCTCTGAATGGCTTTGAATTTGAGCCCACAACAAAATCCTTACTTGGTTTTCTTTTTTATTATTATTATTACTTCTCTTTCTTTCTAAGCTAGACCTGTACATAAGAAGGATATTATTTTCTGATTTTTATATACTTTGTGTTAACTGTAGATGTGGAGTAATCCTTCAAAGTTTGTGTGTGAAGTTGAAATTTAAGAGATTTGCATTAATACTAAAGGGTCAAATTTGGCATTGATGTGAAACAAATGAAATTCATGTAGTGTTTTAAGAGTGGCATGATAGGATGACTTCTGTACATTTTCTGCTTATGAACCTCCCTGCATTAGTGCAGTACATTGCTGTAAAGTAGTCTTCTGTTTCCCAGGGACAATTCCAGGGAATACTTTTTGTTCATGATTCAAGGAGCTGTTTTGCTTGCTAAGTTGAACAAGTTTGTGTAGCATCGTGTGTAAAGGGGTTGTTTACATAGGCTGCCTAGAATGCAAAAGGCAGCCTTTTAAACAGAAGGTACACTACCTAGTGACTTTAGTGAGATCTATGTGCTGTCTTTTTACTCAGCTTTGTATTTCCATGGTCTCTCAATACAAAATTTTATACATCAAAATCTTTTCAGAGTGATGCTCTAAAAGGTTAGAATTCTCTTTTAATAATGGGTTTGACACATAATTTTGGATTTTTGATTTCATTCTTAAATAGCATTTTGCCTTCCTTGTAAAGGAAAATAAGTTTTTGAATGATTAGTGATATTTGGTTTTATAGTATTATAATGTTATGTTTTTCTTTAGCATTAGGATGGCAGACAGGGGCAAATCATAGCTAAAGAAGAAATGGGGCATTCAAGAGTCTGGTATCTTGAAAATTCAGCTTTATTTTTATAGTATCTTGCTACCAATATGTTATTTTCTAAGAAAAAAAAGGAAAAATCAACAGGTTTTTTTCGGTGAGGTCTCATGCTGTAAGTATTCTGAGTTTTTAGCCGAGTATAACTTTGTTTTCACAGAGATTTTTCAGTTTGTTTTTCCTGTCTTTTTCTGCCTAATGACGTAGCTTGAGTTCAACAAAGCACTTAAAACAAGATTAAGGTTAATTCCTCATTAACACAAGAAAAATAGTTTTGTCACTCCTTTTGTGGAGTGAGAATGCCAAAGTTTTTTATTATTTGACCAGTCTGTAGTATCTAACATACTGTAACTATTCAGAATTTTGAATATTCTATAATTTCAAAAATTCATTGAAACTATTTTGGCATTGGTAGTATCAATGCGTTGATGCTTTTCCAAAGAAGATTTCTATGCATCTACCATATTGTTGTACACTCCTTATATAAGTTTGTTGATTTTAGTTGTTTTAAATTAGTCTGGTATTTATTTGAAGGTACATTTATCTGCACAACTTGGGATAACTGCCTCCTAAAGGTTTTGTGGGGTTTAGTAATTGTCTATAAATCAGTCATAATCCCTCTGAAAAACAAATGTTTTAAATTGGTAAGTAAAAAACTTCAACATTATTGTAAAGCATATATATCCTAAAGGAATGTTTTAAATTTTCTTAGCAGCCGCGTATTTCTTCTGTTAGAGCAGAACTAAATTTCCCTCGGGGCCTATAGGAGAATTTGTATTTAAAATTTAAAACAAAATGCTGACCCTTCAGAATCCTAAGCAGTGTTCAGTTTTTATAAAATGTGGAGCTTTTCAGGAAGGTATAATATTTGCGTGTATATTCTGCTTTCATCAGAGTACCTCATAAAATCTGCTAGTTTCTATCAGTCAATGTAGGGTCTTGTGAGAGTGCCAGCAACCTAATTGCTTTTTATCACAATGCAGTGAAAAGGGTATTATAGGGTCTGTTACAAGACACAGAGAATAGGTTATTCTTCGGTAAACGCAAACCTTGATTTTTGGTTTTAGTAAATGTGTCTGTGTTGTTACGTTGAAGCACTTCTAGTTTAAATTTCTGTTCCTTCACGTGGTACAAGTCATTCCACAAATGAGAAATGAACCTGCAGAACAAGGTCGATTCTTTGATGCTAGTGAAGGCAGTAAAAAAGATTGTTTATGAATCAGAGCAGAATTTACTAACTTAATAAATATCTGCATATGACTTTCCTTATATCATTGTCCAAAGAGTACAGTGCAATCTGTTTGAAATAACCTCGCAGTGGACAGGGATATCTGTTGCTTGGGAGAGGGGAGCTGTTGAGGAGAGCAAACTTTATACTTTTTATACATAATTTCATTGTAATATGGCTATTTGCAGCCATTACAGACACTGTAACTGGAGTTGTTTTCCTAAAGTAAGAGCAGAAAGCAAAGAGCCTATATGTTTACAGTCATCTTATTGCCAAGGTCTAATTACGTGTCATGATGTGAAAATGAAGGAACAAAACTATAGGAACAATGTAATTGGCCTTGATGTTTTTGTGGACTTTCTACTCGTGCTAGTCCTTTCAAGACACACGAATCACTGAAGGAACTGTGTGTTCTTGTATGAGTGCAAATCCTTACAGAAAACCACAGGCAAACTGGGTTTTAAAGCATTAAAGGGGCTATGCTCCCCCTTTCCCTCAATTCCTTACCAGCATGTATCCTACACTGAATTTTTGATATATTTGCTATTCTTCAGATATTCTTTGATTTTATTTTTTTTTAAATGTATTTAAATTTAATATTAGCTACTCTTTTGGTATTTTTTTAATATATATTAGTTACTCTTTGGGTGTTATTTGATTAGATGCTAACAAGCATTAACTTAATCAAGCTGTAGATTTGTTTTGTGTCTTCTCAGCTAGGATATAAACTGTTTAAGTGTTGTGGATTGCAGAAATATTCAGTTTTGTTCACCCATGTCACTATTTGCTTTTTTTTTAATTTCCCTTTCCCTAGGAAGCGATAGAAGGGGGGGGGGGGGGCGGGGGGGGGGAACAAATCACCCACAACCAGTATTTCCTTGAATGCATTTTTTTATCAGTCTGTTGTTATTAATGTAATTGAGCTGTTAATTGATTCAGGTAGCATGTTGACTTATTTGATCCTATGGGTCTGTCATATATTCTCCTGTAGTTGCCTGGCTGGAGCATCAGTTGATGGGGACCATCTTAATGCTGTTAATGCTGTGTTTGGAAACTGTTTTGGTAATATGATCATAAGGCAAGGGCAAACTAAAATATGAATTTATAACATCCAGTCTTGAGCTTGGCATAAATGTATGCTTTTAGACCCACAGCTTTTATAAAAGAATCTTCCTGAGAGTAGAATACTGGTTTGAAAATGCTGGAATGAGTTTATGAGACTAGTTTCTTTTTCATTTCTACTAAACAGCAAAACAGATTAAGTCTTCATTGTATTGTGTTTCCACAGGTATATCTTGAAAGACTTTTAACTTATGCAGAAATAGATATTTGTCCAGCAAACTGGAAGCGAATTGTACTGGGTGCAATTCTACTGGCATCTAAAGTTTGGGATGACCAGGCTGTGTGGAACGTAGATTACTGCCAGATCCTGAAAGATATCACCGTTGAAGACATGTGAGTTCAGTATGTTTGTCTTTGTCAATGACTGTCAAGACCTCTCCGTATGAGGGAGATGGGAAGTTCTGTCATAAATGATATAAAGTTTGTATATCTGCATTGTATCTAAACATGGTGGGTGCTGATAGATGCCCTGAGGTCTGCTTGAAAGTTGCTTACATAGGCAACATGAATTATTTTTGGTTTCTGGTTGAAGTGCATTTTACTGCTGGATGTTCATACATAGTAATGAATGTAGACCTGCAAAAAGGTATGACCTGACAAAAAAATCCACATCCAGTGAACCTGCATGTGTTCACTTTGGCAACATTTAGTTTCATGCTAGTTCTCTATAGAGACAGGAGGCCAACTGAAAGGCAGGAAAAAAAATGGTGATTCTATTGACCATTGGATGATCACCCACTTATTGCCATTGTTTAAAATCAGTGCTTTTGAGTTGTTTGGGTGGTTGTTTGTTTTTTTTGGTGTAACCTGCTGAGTTAGTTTCTAAGATGTTAAAAAACTAGTGTTTTCATGTGCAAAGATAAATTGCCAGTTTTCCATTTTTTTTAAATCTGATGGCATTCTTAAAAAGTGCAAATTGTAACAGAATAGAGAGTTGTGATAGCTGGCTGGATTGTCCTGAGTCATATTAAGAGCATATTTCAAGAGTAATAAAACTAACAGTAATAAGAATAAATACAATTAAGATCTTAATGTTTACAAATACTAAAATGAATGCTTATTTCACTTAATAGTCAAGTGCTTCTTTTGTTGGTTGGTTAGCAGATATTACATATATAGGCTGAAGTGCCTGGGTTTCATATCATCAGTGTGGTCAGAGCTGAGTCACATTCCCCGCAGGCTTTCTGAGGTGCCCTACACCTAAGCTGGCTTGTGTCCAAGAGCAGTACTGGAAGGGCTGCGGTTGGAATTGATGCTGGGATGTTGCTGAGGGGGGAGGGGGATGCCTTGACAGGCCACTGTGGCTCATGCATTCAGAGAGCACATTTCAGTCTACTGGTGCACCCCTTTTTATATAAGAACTAATAAAAATAAAATTATTAAAAAGATGTTTCAGTACTGCATCTTTGTGTTTCAGAGCTCTCTTAAGAAGAGCTGAGTGTCTGAAATGAGAAACATATAGACCTGCCTCTGGTTTAACTCACTTAAGTCAGGATTGGAGCCACTGAGGAAAGTTTGTTGTGGATAAGCACTCTGGAGAAGGGAAGAGGGGAAGTAAATGAGAAGAAGTGTTTATACAGACAGAATGTTTTCTGAATCTCATTTTGCAGTCTCAAAGAAGTGAAAGGCCAAGTGTTTTTGCTAAAGCAGCCCTCAGTTTCTTAATAGTTTGTCAGATTTATAGCTGGTCTAAAAACGATCTGTAAGGCAAAGGTTGAATGTTAGGAGTCAGCTGATTGCTTTAAATTAAGCATGATCATACACTGTTAGATAAGACATAAATTGTGAGTAGCTGTCATTGCACAAATATTAAGAAAGTTATCTCTAAATCTGTATTAACAAGCAATTTTTAATATGGTGTGTTTTTTTCCTGAGTCAAAGTGAAAAACACAAAGCTTGCGCTGCTGTAGGTACTTTCATTAGCTTTGAGGAAGACTCTCATTTCAAAATAGAGGTGTCAAAAAGCACCTAAAGCCATTTCAGCATGTGTTTTTAAATGTATAAGCTACTTTAAGCATAGTTGAGGATACTTTTTTTCCAAAATAACTCAGACAGAATGAGATTTCCAAAATAAAAGGAGTAGGGAGGGCGGGAAGCTAAAATCAGGCCCTTCACTTTCTGTGTGCAGTATATTCCATGCAGAACAATGTGGTAATGCTTCCTTGATGGTTTTGAGTGTTTCTTGAATGAATTTGCTGAACTACTTTTCCCTTGATCCTTTTCTTCTACTGTTGGGTTTTCAGTGGCAGTAAGGGCCTTCCTCCATTCACTCCTCCTTCAAGGCAAATCTGAGCGCTTTTAAAAGTGTTTCTGAAGCTGGGACGCGAGTTGAAGTAGAGTGATGAACAGCTCGAAGGAGACTGACAGGTTTGACTGTGCCGTATGACAGTATTAATCAGGAATGGTTATGAGTTTTGAAATTGCTGATTCTTAGGGTTTTTTTTTAAGACAGGTGACTAGGCATGGTGTGATGGTGTGAAAGGAAATAAAAAAAGAGGTTATTGTTTTTGACAAACACATGATGGTGCTGCTGTTAGAAGTTTCACTTGAGCTTCATAACACCATTACTCACGTGGCAGACCTGTGTGCCTGTGCTAACATTGGCCCTCTTTCTGCACTCTACATTCCCTAAGCCAAACTGTAATGAGTCCTTGTTCTCAAAGTTTTTAGCTTCTTAACATTTTCTTAAGGATTTTAGGGTTTTCACAAATGGCAAAACCAGAAGCCTTTGGGGAGCCTTTGCTTGCTGTATGGTACTTGGTGATCTGAGTCATGGGTTTTGTGTTTCGGGCTCCTGGTGAATACTCCAGCAAAGGGTTTGGTGCTGGACCTGATGTTTATATTCCTGCTGCCAGTTTCTTCAAGTTTTTTTTCCCCCTCCTATCCTTAGTGTGGTGGATTTTTTTTTTTTCATATTTTTCAGGCAGTTGAGGAAGTGCAGTATTATGGTTTTGAGGTGCCTGCTGCTATGCAAAACAGAGGGGGGTGGGATTCATTGTTTATTTTAATAAGGCATAAAAACACTAGCTCAAAATCTTCAGCTGCTGTGATTCATTCAACATAAGTGCATCTTGCAAAACATCCTGCAGACCTTTCTGAGTTATGTTAAGTCACCAGCAGTACCTTGAACTGTGCCTAAAAGCTAACAGAGAACTTGCTAGGGCTGAGGTACAGAATGTGTCTGTAGTCATGTATGTAGCATTACTTTGAGTTTCTTTGTGAATTTGGGGTGTGGCCACAGGAGAGCTTGTGCTAAAGCAGTCTAATGAAGAAGGGTATGGTGGTTAGTTAAATTACATTAGTTCAAGTAAGAAATACCTGTAGTTTTTTTGTTCTTTCTCACCTGTAGTTAGTCTATTTGATCTGACCTTTGAATCTGGGAGCTAGGGGATAGTAAGAATCTGGGGTTATGTATTGTTGTTAAAGATTTGAGGATGCTCTTCAAGAAAGGTACAACTAATATCTTTCTCCATTAAAATAGGCTTTATATTATCCATTAACGTAGACCTTTAAGATTAGCTTTCAGAAATTAAACTCTTGGTAGTATAAAAGTACATTTAAAGATAATCTTCTGTATTTATTTATAGACTTCTTATAGTTTATTTTTTTTAATTTGTATTTTTTGAAAGCTAGAATCTTCAACAGGGTGAGTTCATGCCAGAGAGTCCATGCCCAGCTTTTAGATAGTCTTTTAAAGTTAATTAATATTTATCATTATGTAAACATAAAATTGTGGCAGAGAGTGAGTGACGATAAGGAAAGACAATGATTATGATAAGAGTGATGTAAGAGTTAAGAGTGAGAAGAAGAAAAAACATTGTGTTGAATAACTACTGCATCTATACTTTTTATCCTTGCATCCTTCCTTTTCTATTGCCAGCTACCTGCACATTCCTTGCACATTACACTGCAGTAAAAAATGTAACTTAAATGCAATATCATGGTCTGTCAATTGCTGCTGATAACACAGCTGTGCAGTCCATATGATCTTTAGCAAACATGTACAACTTTTACCACCCTTTTTTTAATTTCTCATATCATGAAATCACTGTATTGAATATATCATATCTCCCTTCATCAGTATTATGTAGAATTTTTAGCAACCATACAATTTATGACCATTTCGAGTCCTTAATTTATTTCTTAGGATACTTTTTAATATGCTGGTGTAGATAATAATGGATTGCTATACCAAGGTTTTCATGGGGTGAGAGTTCAAATAAGACCTTTGTTCCCATCATGTATTTTGACAAATTTGGTTTAGGGACTGAAAAACAAGTGATCACCACTGTGAATTTTGGTTGTGTGTCTTAAGGAAAAAAATTCTTCAATCTGTTCACAAAGATAACACAGTATGCCGAAAAAGTCATTAAAAAAAAAATTCACGTTTCCCATGACTGGTTTTAAATGATTGATTGTAGAGGGCTGAAGAGAGTAAATAAGTTCTTCAGTAATTTAGGTGTTAGTTATTTGCAGCATTTATGAGAGATGTCTGACAAATTTAGGGCATGTCTGCATTTTGTGTTTGCATAGCTGTGGGTGCAGATCCACCTAGTGGAGGTACTGCAGAAAGTACAAGAACGTTTTTTTCCTGCTAGCTTTTCTTTCCCAGATTGTATTAGTTAAATCGATAAAGGTGCCCTTCTGCTAGGAAAAGTTTGTGTCTGGGTTTGATTGGCATCACAGCAGCAGCTGTGAGGTGCAGTTCTTTCAGTTCCTGATTGGCATACATGTGCTGATAGAACTTGCTAGACTAGGTCAAACCTTTGGCTGGGATAGTTGCGTCTGGCAAGAATAAGACATAACCGTGGTTTATACCATTTGCAATTTAAAGTAAATTGTATTCAGGATGCACAGTCTGAAATATGTTTTCACATTTATCTTTTTTCTGCAGGAATGAGCTGGAACGCCAGTTTCTTGAGCTGTTGCAGTTCAATATTAATGTTCCCTCCAGTGTTTATGCCAAGTATTATTTTGATTTGCGTTCCCTGGCAGAAGCAAATAACCTGAGTTTTCCTTTGGAGCCCCTCAGCAGGGACAGGGCTTATAAACTTGAGGTAAGACATTTTCTTTTTAGATTCCTCAGAGTTTAATATATAGGGGGATTTGGAATTTTTGCATTGCTTCTCCCCTCTCGCATCTCTTCCCAGCATTCCCATGAGATATGAAAACTGGGGCACATGATATTCTAGTGACTGTTTTTTTGTGCTTTTTGGCCCAATTTGCTTCATATCTTGTCTTGCTTTCCATTTCTTTTTCAGTTCCAGTCGTCTGAATTTTCCTTGTGAAAGTACCCACAGTTTTCACAATGACTGTTCAGTCTGGTTTTATGTGTTCATTTGGTTTCTTAAAACTGATTATCCACCTTAAAGGATAGAATATTAACAAGTATTGCTGAAAATAGCTATTCCATGTGCTTGTTATCTGCTGCTGCTCCATTTCATGTGGATCCACGTCTGTTATCTCCTGTGATTTTTTCTCAGTAATGGGAAAACAGAAACGAGCACACGTCTTTAATGAATAAATCATGAATGTTTATGAGACCCGATTATACCATGAACAGAAAGCCCTGTGTCGGGTGGTCTGGCCATGTGAAACGCAGGGCAGCACTATGAATTCAGATAGACACAGGAGGATTTTAAAATCATCAGCCAATTGTGGGCACTTTGCAAGACAGGAGTCTGTTTTTCCTGAGCTTTCTGATTTGAAGCTTTTCAAATAAAGGCATTGTTGCATGAGTATGTACACATTTTGTTACTAATTTTTAAATCTGTCGTTATATGTTGAGTGCTTTTAACATTGCACATCTTTAATTATCTAATGGCTTTGCACTGGAGGGTTTTTGCCTGTGGGTCAGAGTGAGCTTCTGTGTTCTGAAACTACTAATGCTCCTGTAAAACAGGCAAGCAATACTGAACACGTTTTTGTGAGGGAAAATGGTGTGTAGGAAGGTTAATTGACTTGTTTGTGACTTTAATGGGAACAGAAAGTGGTGGAGGAGGAGGAATCAAAGCACATTTCAGTGAAGCTGTATTTCTCATTCTTTCTAAATATTCTTTCTAAATTTTGCAGGTAGCTTCAATAAGAACGTGTGATGTAAATTTTGTTTTTATTGCAGAGAATTTGAAAAATTAAAATTCATAGGGATTGTAATCTTAAATGAAAATGGGTAGTTTACTAAATGGTGGATCTTTATAATAAGAGATGTTACATATATTAAAATTGAGTGAGTTACTCTTTGAAGAGAATTTAGTACACAGTATTGCCCGACACTATTGGTAATGTGTAACAGTGGGTTGAAAGTAAAGGATTACCTTTACTTTGGTAGTTCCTAAAAACCTGAAAATACAATAAATACAATAAAATAGGAAATGACTGGAAGTGCCAAGAGAATACTGGTTCTGCTTCTGTGAATAAAGAGAAGACATTTTTAAAAAGAAAGAATGTATTTCTGCTTCAGTAAATCCATGTTATTAAAAATTTTCACATGGTGGGGATGCTTTGTGCTGCTAGCAGAGGTTGGCTGGAAAGTAGCCCTACCAGTCAAAGAAGGATTTCTTCAGGGAAGAGCATGCCTATCTGCTGTGAATCCCATGTAGTCTACCAGCTCCTTGCCTCTGTTCTGTGGCCAGAAGGAAGGGAACATGATGCAGACTGCCTTGTTCCCTGGCAATACTTGGTTGTCATTAGTCTGCCCTTGAAACTAGTTGACAGCATAATTTATAGCCCAGTTCCTTGAGCACAGATAAGCATTTAGCTTGCCAAGAGTTATCAAAATGCATTCACAGCACTTTTCTAGGTCTCTTGTGTGCTGTTCAGCCTGAAGTGCTCTGTTTTTAAAACAGTTGCCTAGATTGTCAAGTGGAGTAGATGTAGTACCACACAGGCTGTGATATTTTTGATACTGAGAGAAAAGCTGCAGTCTGTGATGAAAGATAACAGACTCCTAGTGAATGTACATATGCAGTGGAAGGATTTGCTTTGTCTGGTAAAGTGAAAAGGCTTTGCTTGGTCTGGAGATTTAAAACAACTTATTTACTGACGCTTGAGATCATGAAAAGTCTCGCAAAGAGAAATGGTTATATTATAATGCATTTTTGCTGATTTTGCATTTTCAAGCTATTTTATTTATCTAAAATAGGAGTATTAGATCTGGCATGGCAGAATCTGCGTTGCTATTTCTGAAAATAGCATGAGGTTGGCATAATTGTGATGAAAAAAACGATCCAAGACTACCAAGGATGAAGCTAGTAAACACTTTCTCAGCAAATGAAAATGCTGGAGAAGATCCATGAGCTTAAAGGTGTTGTAAGAGGTTATAATCCATCCGCTTAAAGGTGCTGTAAGAGGTTATAGTACTTTTTAAAAATGGCATCACTTTCTGGAGCGTCTGCAGTGGATGGCACATGCAAGTTAAAAATGGCAAAGAACATTTCATACCTGCCAAAGAGGTTTGTTCCAACCGGCATATGTTGTAGTGTGTTTTCTCCTTTATTTTAATTATGTCAAATGTCAAGGCTTCTTTTGCTTCTCCTGAGAACTGTTTTCTAATATGTGAGGTTTTTCTGCCAAGAAGCTTGTTTGATATCCAACCTTAATCCGCTCTTTTTTAATTTCCTATTCTTCCACCTGGTATTCTCCTGTGTGCTGAACTAAACATGAGTCAGATTCTGCTCCTTGGAGTCAGTCTACAAAAGATGTCTACTCTTGTAGCGGCTTTCTGGTACTTAAAAGGGGCCTACGAGAAAGCTGAGGAGTGTAGTGATAGGATGATGGGGAATGGCTTCAAGCTGAAAGAGGGGAGATTTCGATTAGATACTAGGAAGATGTTTTTTACTTTGAGGGTGGTGAGACACTGGAACAGGTTGTCCGGAGAAGTTGTGGAAGTCCCATCCCTGGAGGTGCTCAGTGCCAGTTTGGATGAGGCTTTGATCAGCCTGAAGGTGCCCCTGCACATGGCAGGGAGGTTGGAACTAAATGATCTTTAAGGTCCCTTCCAACCCAACCCATTCTATGATTCTATAATCCTGTATCTGCTTGCAATCTTAGCAGTGTGCTTGTTTCAAGGATGGATTTTGTAAGAGTATTTGTAGTGCACTCCCAATTTAACTGACTATGTTGTCTGAGCTTTTTATTGTAAGGATAGTGTTTGAGCACATAGCTCAAGGCCTTTGAACTATGTGCTGTGTTTTCTTGACTCTGAAGAGCTACAGTCTCATAGATCAAACAGACAAAAAAAAGAGGAGAAAAATATGTAAGTTACAAGTAGAGAAGTGGCTTTATAGCCCTCCAGCTTCCCACTGCTGCAGTGATTGTTTGCAGTCCTACATGTTCTATATGTTCAGAACCCTCTTAGCCAAGAAGTGAAGGGAGAGCAAAACTTTCATAACCCGATTGCTCTTCTTTTCATTCTCTGTAAATTAAAGGGAACCTCCATCATCACAACTTCTAGTTGATCTAGTGATTCTTTTTCTATTACATTTTCCTTATACATAGCCCTTTCAGACTTAGTGCTGTATGTCCCTGCTAAATCCCTTCTGTTTCCGATTTATCTACTTTTGGGGGGTTGTTGCAGCACTTGAGTTGTGTGCCTCTATGAAGACATAGCCAGCCCTGCTGCTTTCCTGCCCTGCACAAACGTGCACACAGCCAAAATTTATACTACTACTGCCTTGCTCCTTGCTCCTTTCTCCTTACCTACCCCCTTCACCAGTGACAGTCTCATCTGGTGTCACATAACTCTACAGAGGACTGACTTCTAGTTCTGTGTGCATTTATAGAATGGAAGAATATATGTATATGCATTTTTCTGTCTGATTACAGATAGTACAAGCAAGTCCAACAAAATTTCATTTGATTAAATAGTGTTGTTTTTAAGAGTATTTTGATTTCGTATGAGAAATAGTCCCTTGCAACTGTCAAAAATTGGTTTCTTTTTCTAGCAATAAAAGCAATACAAATATCAGATGACAAAGATTTTTATAAATTGTTTGGATTTAATTTAACTGAAGGCCAATAATAAATATTTGCAATTTTCTGCTTTTGCCTTGTTTCTCCGTATGTTATGCTAAAGTTTGCTAACTTACTAGCCATCAGTATATTTCTTATCCATATGATTAATCACCAGAGACTAGAGATGCCAATATTAAGTGCCACTTCCAAGCAAAATTTCATTTTGTTTGACCAAGTGCCAGAACAGAAATTTTCCTGTGAAACAAGCAATTTTTAAGTTATTACCTTCTCTGACTGTTCAATGCCCAAGTTAATAGCCTGATTTGGCAGCTGAAAGAAACAGAGCTCCACCTCAGTACACCTATTTGCCAAGCCATGCCTTGGCACATTATTTCATGATTAAACATTTTCATTTACAGGATTTTAAATCTGATTGAGTTGCATCAACTTCCCTAGTCCATTAAGTTTCTGGTTAAAAGAAATAAAATGTTATTAAGCGGTTTTAAGTAAGCTAAGTTATGGTCTACAAAGCAGTGGGAATATTTGCTTTATTTTATTCTGTTTTTCTCTTCATGTGCACCAAGGAAGAAAACTGTGTTCGAGAATGGTCTTAACAAAAGTAAATTAAGTTTCCATCTAAAAAGTAGCAACTGGTTTCTTGGTGGCAGTGGTAGGTTTTATTTTGGTTTGGTTTGGGGTTTGTTTTTTTTTAATTTAACCAAGTTTTGTGGCTGTCTTGACCAAAGCGTTAAGTGAACGTACTCTCAGATGTACGAGTTGTGTGTTTTTGTCATACTTGCCTCTGGTTTTTGCAGGATTATTAAGATTAAAGGATTCTTCTGTTGTAACTTGCTACATGTAGAGGTAAAGTTCAGGAAAGAAAATGATCATCAGTGGAGTCAGGCTGTTTATTTGTATTACCTTTGGGTAATCAAACTCTTGTACTGGTTTTGTTTGTGCAGCACTTTTTATTTGACAGCCTGTCTAAAGACACCAATTACAAACAACCCTGAGTAAATAAAAATACTGGTTTAGTTCATCTTATTTTTTTAATTTATCTTGGGTATTCCTTGCAGTGAGCTTTCTTTGCAGTTCTACGGGTTTGATCACCAGACTTAACATCCCTGTTGATGCCAACCGTAGGCTGTCCCGACCATATGAACTTCAATAGACGTGCTATTTTGGGGCACAGTAAATTTGTGCTTATGAGATCCATAATAAATATTTGGTTTAAACTTGGCTAAAACCAGTAGAAGAAACATAAAACATAAACTCCAATGTAGTATAATAGGAGTTGACATTTGAGTAATGTTTCTCTCTTTAAAAAGTTTTTAACATTTCATGTATTTTTAATGCAAATTAAATAATTCTGAGTATGAGTTACTCATACTGGCAGTGTATAAGATAGGCTGACCACACAGAAATCACCATCTCCTTCTGAAAGGCAGGTAAATATCAGCTCTGTTAGCAGAGCAGGGTGAATACTCTGCCAGACCCTTTATCAGCAGGGAGAAGTTTAATTACTACAAGACTTTTTAGGAAATAAAAAAAAAAATGAAGAGCCATACTCTTTATGAATTTTTCATATATACTTACAGTTTCTGTAATTGTTTTATTAAATTTTCACGTTTTTCACATTTTTTCACTGGTGAAGTGCTATAGTGAGTTACCATTATAGTGGTGACTAAGCATTGTCAGCTATCTCGATGAGATTTGTGATGGTTAACCTGTAAAGAAAAGGCTTGGAATACGCTGAGTCTTTCAAAACTAATCTAGGACAACTCTCCACAAGTCAACTGTCTGTGGGACATCTCTGCATGACCAGCTCTCCTGGGGACAATTCTACACAGGGAGCTCCTAACCCTCCCTGTATCCCTAATCCTCCTTGTGGACAGTTTTCCCATGGAGAGTTGGCCATCATAGAATGCTGGCCGTGAAGAGTTTTCTCTTTCCTTTCAAAACTAGAGTGGGCATGCAGTGTCCTTGTGTTTGTTTCTTTTAAGATTAATGAGATGAGAAAGAGGATTTGGGGAGAAACTCTTCTGTAATTCTAACTATTTGTAGATATCTGTACAACTGTGGTCAATGCAACTGAGGGTTTTTCCATTCTTTTGTCTTACAGGCCATTTCCCGCCTGTGTGAAGATAAATATAAGGACTTCAGGAAAGCCGCAAAGAAACGGTCAGTCAGTGCTGACAATCTGACTGTGGTTAGATGGTCCCCTGCTATTATCTCCTAACAGAGGAGACTGGAATATTCCTACGGACGTACTGTTTCATCCATCCATTTTTTTTCGGGGTGGGCTGGGGGTGGGGGGAATAAAAGAAAAAAGACTTTTGATTTTTTTATTTTTAAATCTGTCAAGCTGCCTTTACAGTGCCTCCCCATTGTGTAGCACATGAGTAAAATACCTAATTGAAAGGAGAAATGGAGAAATCACTGTTCGGGAGAGAAGATGGGCAAGAATTTTTTTCTCACTTTCACTAACAGCATTATCCTTTTTATGAAGAAACAACAAAACAGGTCATTGGAAGAAGAAACAAAAAAAATTAAGTAGAGGCAGAAAAATATTTAAGAACTGTGCCATTTTCTTATATGCTGTACTCATGAAGAGAAATGGCAGCATGAAAACAAACCATATAGTCAAATGACTGTGCACTAGAGGAGTGAAGTTAGGAGAGTTCCATCCTAAAGTTTTCTCTTAATATCTTTTTTATTTTTTTTTTGGGATTTGCATTCCTCATTGCTGCTTCCCAGGATAAATTCTGCCCCTTCCACAGCAGCAAATACAAAGTTTGTATTTACAGTAGCACAAGCCCCTGAATAAATAGTGTTGGTTTTTTTTTCACTGCACTTTTCTCTGTAAGCTGTCTTATTATCATTATTCTTCATAATTATTATGCCTATGTTATATTTCTTGTATGCCTTTTATTGTATTGCAAAAGAGAGAGCTTGACCATAGTGCTGAACCAAAATTGTGTACAGGGATCAGAAGATCTTTGCAATTTCATGATATGTTTTATTTATAGTATACTTGGGTGCGTGTGCCTTCCTGAGTTCTTGGAATCATTTATTTTTCCTTAATATAAAGATACAGTTATTAAAGTATTCAGATAATGATGACTTGGGCCAAATCTCTGAAATTTGCAACAGATCTTATGATCCTTTTTGCAGATTTTTCATAGCATTAGAAGTTTAGCAGAATTTGGTTGTTGTGTTGTTTTTTTTTTGTATGGCCTGACTAGTTCATTCCTTCACCGCCAGGTCTATTGTTGCAAGCAATATTCTCAATTTTTATATGTTTACTTTAAATCAAAGTGAGTCTGTTTGTATAAAATAAAAAAATAATAAAAAAATGTTCCAGTGAGAAGGCCTGTAGAAAAGCAGAATGGAAATCTTAATAAGGTATTTGTCACAAGTATATTCAGTTTTAAGGCAAAAAATACAGACCCTGGTGTTTTTCAATGTAGGTGCCTATAGAAATGAAAAGTAACCAAACTGTGAATATAATTTACAACTCTGGTTATGAAGCTCTTCTGTTGTTGTTACTAGTTCCCTCTTATTGTGGCTGCTGCTCCCTTGGAACATATAAGAACCTTTTACAGAAAACAACTTATCAGTATAAGCATATTTGCTTTATTCCACCCCAGGGTGATTTTTTTTCCTCTCTCTTTTTTTTTGTTTTATTGCACCATTTAGAAAGATATAGTTGAAAACTCTCAGTTCCCTGAAATCCTTTCATTGTGACTATCACTGAAAAGAGTGGCAACAAATGTCCCTGATTTATGCACTACTGTGGTAACCCATAAAGATTCTGTATTTGTTTTATTAAGCCCTATGGGCTTGTAGCAAACCTTGGGGCCCAGAGATGCACACTTGATTTCCAGTGCAGTGCTAACTGGATACCTTCAGACAGAGAGGCACTGACCCGATTGAAGTAGTAATACCATACAGTTTTCTGTTAACTTTCTAATGTGATTTGTGTAGTTTGAGACATGAAGGTTTTGTCCATCAATTCTCCTGATATCCTTTGGGCCTTTAAAATAATCTAATTCTCATCACTTCTTGTTGTGCCAATACATCAGAACTGTGAGTATCCCAAGTCCATTTTTCCCTTGAACGTGGAATGTAAGGAAAGTGTTTATAACAATACAAATGCGAATTACAGCATTTGAAACCTCTTTACAGATAGTATCAAAAGGAACATTTGAAGAGCATTTGAAATTCATCCTTTATAAGCATAAATTTAGGCTTTAAAATTTGTAAAATATTTTGGTTTATCAACACTTTGCTAAACTATTTTCCATTTAACTTGATATCAGGAACATTGGTTTTATCCATTTCTGGGTGATAGAAGTATGATTTTTGGATTATGTAAAGATCTCGATGCATCTACTATAATTTTTGTGAAGTTTATTAAACTACTTTAAAGATTGTATAGTCTATTTATTGTATGTATGTACATACAGTCTGATACTTTAAAAAGTGGATTCCGTAAAACCTGGCTCAGTCTTGTTTAGACTATTGAATATCATTTTAGCCTTGTGCACTGGACTCTACCTCTGTATAGGAGAATTTTCCGTATTCTTAATTAGTACTGATTCTGTGATTAACTTGGTTATGTTTCTTGCACTAAGAATTAAAAAAAAAAATTGCTGCAAGTGTGGATTTTTTTTCTTTAGTTTAAGTTTTGCCGTATGAATCCTCTACATTTAGATGGATCCTGGATTTAGATACAGATCATCTACATTTAGTTTCTTTCATCGTTATGGAATAATTCTTTGTTTTTTCTTCTGGTTTGTTCCAGGGTTGCCAAAAAAATAGAGTAACTGTCAGTAAATCATAATGAGTATCTTTTTTTTGGCAAGGTATGCTGTACCATGTAATTAAAAATGGATTATTACTTAGGATTATGTTGTGTTTAGTGTAGTTTTTTTAAGCATTACTATATGAAAAATGCCTTTGCAAGGTTAGAGAATAACTTAAGATGTGAGAAGGGAGGAGAACCAAACAGTGTTTTAATTAACAGCACAAATACATTGCATTTTTCATTTGAGAACATGAAACTAAATTTGCTGTAAATGTTTTCTGGTTTAAGGTTTTCATTATTGCTTTGGTCACCAGCTCAGAAATGGAAAAAGTGTAGGAGATGTAATAAATCTGTCCCTTCAAGCATCATTGTCTTAATGACTTATTTCTATATGTTGAGCCAGTGGGCTATTCGTTTGGTCGTGTATGCATTGGTAATTGGATAAATATTTGAAAAAGGCATCTTTGTAAGAGTTTCTATTCCTGCATTCCTGTGCAGCCCGGAGGTGTTTTCCTAATTCCTCTTTCTATCTGCAGACTTGTTTATATTTCATTTTTTTTATTCTGTTTAATTTGGTTAGTGATGTATATCTTTCTGGCAGACCCTGAGTAAGAACCCTGCAGTCATGATAAAGCGCAAAAAGAATAAAAAAAAAAAAAATCACCTTTTCCATCTTCCACAAGCATATCTGTCTTTCAAATGATACATTTTTTCTGTTGCTAAAAACATACAAAATCCTGCCCCATGGCAGGGTAATCCTATCCTTTTCAATAATAGTATTTTTTATTTATCTTTATGGGTTTTTTTTGAGAGAGAGATCAGTTTATATGGCTTAGTTTTCTGTAGCTTATTTAGCTTAGTTTATCATGTAAACTAAAAACATGATGGAAAAACTGTTTATGGAAGTCTTAGTTCAGACTTTGACTTTTAATGCCTCTTTTCCCTACTTTCTAGCTTTCCTAATGCCAGAAACATTAGATACAACCTGAAGATTAGAAGCAGCGAAAACCTCATCAGAAAAGAGTGATGGCATATTGGTGGCAGATGACAAAGTGACATCTGGTAGTGTTGGCTATGTATAAAAATAGCAGTAGGTGGGAGGGGGTAGAGGAATTGAAAGGGCAGAACCAAAAAAAAAATCAAAGCCTTAGCAGCTGAAGCAACAAATTATTTACAGTTGTCCTTTGTTGGTAAGGAACATTGCATTTTCCAATGACGTGTTTAAACTACTGACTGAAGTGCCGCACATCCACTGCAGACTCATCTTGCTCTCTGCTTCTACGTGGTCTTCGTGGGGAATTCAGTCAGCCTTGCTTGTAGCATTCTCCTTACTTCTGTTTCAAACATGTCTCTGTAATCAGATTTTTTGGATTTTTTTTCCACTTGAATTGACAGTTGTTGAAAACATCTGCCTACCTCTGCAGTGGAGTGCCTGCTTAGTGTCTCTGAAAGGTTCTGAGAAATCAACTCAAATATAAACACAAACATACCTGTTGAATGCGTCCTAGATGCGTATGAAAATTAGTGTCTACGTCCAAAGTGTCATAAGTGTCTTTCTGGTGTTTGTTTTTTCTCTTCAGTGGAACTACATCTTGAGGAAACCACAGACCTGATGAGAGTTGCATAGACTAAAGGTTATGACAGAAGATATGTAGTGACCAGTATTAGGAGAAAATGTGTTAAAAAAGAATCAAGATTTAGAACAGAAGGTACTGATAGCAAAAGTGATAGCAAACATAGATTATGATGCTGAAAATTACTGGTTCCTAGTGTGTATGAACCTGCTTTTCCGGGTCCTCTTCTGACAATCTACAAAAAGTCACGGATGAGTCCCAGAACCACAACCTGGAAAGGAAGACAGAAGGTTTTCGCCAAGAAAACTGTGCTTGAGTTTACTTCTATTGTCTGGACGTGGTCATCAGGCTTCTCCCATTAAATAAAGACAGAGTGGCAGATCGAAGAAAAGCAGGTGGCAGAGCATGACAAATAGTCTATTTATTGTGCTCCTTCTGAAATTGTTGGCCTGATGCAATTTGATTTAAAAAAAAAGAAAAAAAAAGGTTCTTTTTCATGCCCTTTACACCATGTGTAATGTGTTCCAGCACTATCAGTGGAGACTTCCAGTTGTTTCTAGCTGGAAGTACTCTTTGGTGATGATGTGCTAAGCAGGCTTCTTGATATGGCAATAGGTGATGAGTATATCTGCGTTTCCTATATGAGTTGTCCAGAATCCTCTGTGAGTTTGTAAGGCTCACTCAGGGCGGCACTGGACAACATCTTCTGTGAAAATGTCAATGGTCTTTACAGATCGAGACCAGCAAATAACAGTAAAATATAAAAAATTGTATTCGTGAAACTACAATTTCTGGCTTACTCAGTGTATTTACATAATGTATTTTCATACTTCGGTTTGTTTTTCCTTGCATCTCTGACACAGATGCTGTGGTAACTAGTATGGTAAAACTTAAAAGATCTTTGGAACTAGTGCTGCTGCCTCTTTTGAATTCACTGGCAGTGAAGCGTATAGTCAAAAAGGAAGATTTACGTGTAATGAGTGCTTTACTAAACCAGACATTAGAGTAAGACACCTCCTTCATGTAAAATAGTCTACAGTGCACTTAAGTCTAGAGGTAGTTCTAAGTGTTTTCTTGCTTCACTGCCTCTGGATTTTCATGCCCTTTTATTTTAGACATTAGTACAAATTATTCTCCATGGGAACAGTATCTTGGGAACTGGCAGGTGCAACGCACTTGCTGCTTTATATTTAAGCAACACAGATCATCCTGTGACCACATACTTCTCTTTCATGTGTTTCAGGCAAACTAAGCATTCTTCTGTGAAAAAAAAAAAAATGGGACTGGTGTGCTAAAGAGTTGTGAGGCAGAATTAGGTGTGTGTAGTTTTAAAATAAACCAGGAAATAAAGACAGGCAAATTTGTTTGTATCTTCTGTGGTGTCAGTACTGACAGGCATTAATCATACTTTAAGTAGCATGATGTGGTTCAATTTCTTGGCGCAGATTGTGTTGCCATAAATCCTAGGAGAAGGACGACCAGGTTGTACTGAGCAAATAGCACAGAATTGACCTGTAAAATGCATACACTGAGTAATCTTGAATATCGTGCGTTAGAATGGCAGGACTATGTTGGTGTTGATACTTTCCAAACACTGCTAGATTGTGTATTGGTGGTCGCCTTATTTGTGTACTTGCATCCTGTTCATTTTCTGGCTTTAAAGTATGTGAAACTTTTGTGTATGCAAAAGTTTAGCTGGCTTTATCAAGTGTTAGAGTGTAATCAATAATATTTGAAGGTAGACTTTATAAAAAGAGCTCCTGTTAAGAACAAAAGCTGCTGGGTGTAATTTGCTGGCACTGTATGAAAGTTGTATAGAGAGAGGTTAAAGAGAGTCTCCTGCTTGTGACACTTCCAAGTATGTGTCAAGGGTGGGAAGATGAGAAGAATTGCAGATACCCCACCCTCCCAGAAAAAAATACCCAAGTCCATTGTTGTAGTTACACTAATTCCGCATTAGCAGTGAGTTGTAAACAGAGAGGAAAAATTATGGTCCAACTTCTTTACATAGCCAGTTTGCAGAAAAGTAAAAATTACTTACCTTTCCAAATCACCACCAGCACTTGTAATGCTAAATATTCCACTTAGTTGTTACTGCCAGCAAATATGCACCTTATATTTTACTGTAGGAATGAGTCCATAGTGTGAACGTGTACTTCAGCAATGCTTTATAGGGCACCAATTCTAAATCTGTCCTCTTAGAAACCAGAGATTGATTCTTGTATCCTAGGAAAACAGTTGGGTATATCTTGGATATTTTTGAATGCTGTCAGGTAATCTTCCAGATCTGCTTGGATTCAATGCCCTGTTTGGATCAATGATTTCTTCTGCTGGACAGAAATAACTACTACAAAGTATAAAGCAGCAGCAGTGACTTCATCTAGAAGAAATTCTGGTCATGTCACCCTGACACTGAGCTTCAGTGAGCAAAGACTGGCCTGATTCTTCTGCTTCCCTGTTTAGTAATGAATCTGCTTCTGAATCTCAGTGCCAATATCTTCAGTGTTTATGACCTGTGAGACTCTGAAATCATTGCTTTTCTATGGTGGCCTGTCACTGTGGTACATCATAAAGGCTTTTTTTGTTCTATTCTGTTTTGCTGGCATGTGGCAGAACAAAGTTATTCTCCTCTTTAAAGCATAGAGATAGCTAAACTATGCATTAGCTAGATCTGTGTGCTTAGATATCTGATCCCAACTGCAAGTTTCCCTTTAACTTTTCTAAAACAACTTTGGCAAGAAATCAGTTGTGAATTTTCTCTGAAATAGATTGCAAATCAGTATCTAATTTTGCCATTTTGGGTTTTTTTTTTGAGCTGAATTTTCCTGGAAATTTTCAGTATGTGAGTGTATATTCAAGCATTTATTTTTGGTATTAATTGCCTTAGATAATGGATTTCTATGGCAGTTGCTAATAGAAAAAGCAATTATTTTAAATGTCATTTGAACCTGTTGTTTGCCCTCCTGAGGAATGCATTTGTCTAGTTTCTTTGACTTACTAAGAATAGGTAAATCCAAGGATATGAGACTGCGGGTTTTGGCACTGTCCACTTCATATTGTAGCATGAACAATGAACTTTTTACAAATTACAGTATAAACTGAGCTTTGGACAATTGAGGGGAGGGGAAGAGAAGAAAACTATGACTTTGATATCTTCAGCAGATTCTAGTATCTGTCCATCTCCCTCAGCTTTTCTTCTTCGTAAAGTGTACATAAAAACCAGTTTCAGCTTTTACTGCTGAATGTTCTATACTCTCCTGAATGCAGAATTACTCGGAATTTGACAAAAAAACCCAACCCCATCAACCGCTTGAGGTGCACTTCCCAGGGAAGTCATGCTGAAATACAATATGAAATGGAAATATAGGGAATTGGGGAAGAGGATCTCTTGGGGCAGTGGAAGGTGCTCATAGACTGAGCTCCAGCACCCAGGCTGTGGAAGCAGGAGAGCAGGTAGTGCTTCCCCTGTCACTTGTCCTCACCTTTGTCCTTGCAGCTGAAATCCTGCCACTCAGCTTCCTCTCCCAGGCATTGAAAACATGTAATTCTTCAGGTCTGTGCTGTTTTGTGTTGTCAGCTTATGTACATGATGCCTTTAGGTGAAAGTGGATCTGTATAATTAGGTAGCCCCAGCACATCTCTAACCTAACACATATTTGCAGCTGTTTCCCTCTGCGTTGATCTGCAGACCCTCTTGTGCACACCTGGCCTCCTCCTGCCCTGTACCTGTCACCACAGGGTGTGCTGGGGACCCTGTGTGCTGGCCACAGCTCCTGGCATTTTTAAGCAGACCTAATCTGGTCTCCCTGCTCAGCAGCTGGTATTTGCATTAGCAGCAATTCTTATCTCGGTGTTAGACTGCATAGATTGAATGTGGAGGTTACCTCAGGAGTTGTGCAATCTTTCTTTTGCATTGCAGAGCAGAGCAGGGTTGTTAGTGAGTTTTCTTTGGCTTATTCATCTGCACATACTTCAACAGTATGCATAGTGGGGCTTGTGCATAAAATCAGTGAAAGCCCAGGGAAAATGGAAGTCTCATCAGTACATTGCGTAGTAGCCACCTGCCTGAAGAGCAAAAGGATAGCTGAACTGAAATACCGAGCTCAGGTCAGGCACTGTTAGATACTTATGATTACTTTATCAATGTTAGGGGAATTGAAGTCTCTAAACCTGGAATATGAGTCATATAACTGCTGAAGACAGCAAGAGTAAGAAGGGTAAATCACTTGAAAACTACCATTGCCTGTATCTCAGCATCACAGTCTCAGACAGGAATTCCTGCAGGTCAGAAATAGGTGTCTGAGGGATTCTGCCACAAACCACTAAATTTCATTAGTCAATAAGCAAGTAACCATAACATTAAACAGTAAGTGAAAAATTTTTTAAGGCCTTCTGTCTTCAGCGTGGAGAAAATACACGCTGAATGGGAAAATGCAGTTTAAACACGTCCCCATGGTTAAACGCAACGTGAGGAAATGGAGTTTAAACACATCCTGAAGGACTCGTGCTGATTTTCAAGTATATAAGATGTTATAACCTTCCAACACTGTATATTTTTGCAGGTAAATGAATTTGATCATTGAAGGAAAGAATGTCTAGATATACATAAACATGACATAACTTCATTTGTCATTTACATAAGAGAATAGTTGTATTCAGGAATGCAGGTATGTGGTAATTTATAGGATTGATTTCCCAGAAATTAAAACATCATGGGAAAACTGAATTGGTTAGAGTACTTAAGGAACTGTTCTTTGAAATGTTTCCTAAGACTATTTGGGTGCCCTAAATATTTTTTCACCCATGAAGGGAAATGAAGGCAGAAAATAGAGAAAATAACAAAGTGTAACAAATTGGGGGGAAAAGGGAAACTGAAATAGTACCAGTTCACAAGGGGATACATTCATAAGTATCTGTGGCCAGTTATAAGAACTGAGGCAATTTTAAAATGTGTTGGGAACACAGTAATTGGTAGTAATTTTGTAGATCGGATTGAAATGGCAAAGTATCTGTCATAAAGCAGAAGAGGCAAAAATGTTGAGCTAATACTCCTGTTTTGTAAGAACACATTGTGTTCTTACATTGCCACAGTAATACAATTTGTATTACTGGTGCTAAAAACATTTTCAGTGAAAGATATTTGTTGTCTTGGAGTGGGCAAAATCACTTTATCCAGCCAAACTGCAAAGTTTTGCAGAGTTAAAACTTGGTTGGATGAAGGTTTTTCTCAGGTTATGAAGCAAAGTTACCTTTGGAGCAAAGTTACCTTAAGCTTAAGAATAAGTCTAGAAACACAAGATATTTTAGTCTGTATTTGTCTTGGACACAGCTAATGGAAAGGCTGAAGTGTCATGCAAGTTATGGGTAAGTAAAACATGTGTAATCAGTAGTCCCTGGTGTTTCACGGAAAATAAACTGTCAAATGATCATTTAAAAATGAAACAAAACAACTTATTGATAGGGTAGTAAAAAAAGACTTTTTATACACTTTTATGGGTAAGGCTACCAATATATTCTGTTGAATCATATTCAGAGCATTTCTATATATTTTCTTCCATGTTACAGCCTTGACTGTGTCTCCAGAAGATGTAATGTTTCTTGGCCTCCTTCAGTAGCATGAACCATGTAGGACTTGAGGAATCCCTTACTTTCCCACTCAACTCTCCAATAATCAGCTAGTGGAAATGTCTACAGTGGTGGCTTCCCATGAGCTTTGATTGTAAAAGCTTTAATAGCTAAAAACTAAATAGCTGCTACCAATTATAACAGCTGCTATCAATACAAAGCCAATGCTTATGGGCATCAGCAGCCCCGTGGAAGGCTGAACACAAGAATGGGATGGGCTGTGTTTCATCTCTTACCTAAACAGGACCAGAAGCACCTTATTCTTTTATACTCTGGTTTACCTTCCTGGCAAAAAAATCCCTTATTACTCTCTCCTTTGGCCCAAACACGACACCTGACATTGTACTTGCCATGTAAGACCCTACCTGGAGTGCTGTGTCCATCTCTGGAACCCGCAACATAAGAAGGATAAGAACTGTTGGAATGGGTTCAGAGAGGGGCCACTAAGATGATCAGAGGGCTGGAGCACCTCTGCTGTGAGAACAGGCTGAGAGAGTTGGGCTTGTTCAGCCTGGAGAAGAGAAGGCTCCAGGGAGACCTCATAGCGGCCTTCTGATACTTGAACGGGGCCTACAAGAAAATTGGGGAGGGACTTTTTACAAGGGCAAGTAGTGATAGGATGAGGAGGAATGGCTTTAAATTGGAAAGGGGAAGATTTATGTTAGACACTAGGGAGAAATTGTTCACAATGAGGGTGGTGAGACACTGGAACGGATTGCCCAAGGGAAGCTGTGGATGGCCCCTCCCTGGTGTTCAAGGCCAGGTTGGATGGGGTCTTGAGCAGCCTGGTCTGGGGGGAGGTATCCTTGCCCCTTGGCAGGGGGATTGGAACTGGGTGATCTTCAAGGTCCCTTCCAACTCAAACCATTCTACAATTCTGCATGAGGTTTCCCTGTCCCTGGACTGTGCTGGGAGCTGGCCCTGGGGAATGAGCAGTGCTGGAGGGCTGCCAGCTGCAGCCTGCCTTGAGAATGGCAGCCCTATGGAGAAATCCACTCTTGGTGATTCTTGTCTGTTTTCTTTTGCTCTCTTAAAACATCAGAATAAATAATTCAGGATCCATGTTACTCTTTTGGGGTTATGGTAAAAATTTTAAATTGCATAAAATAGAGTTGGATATTAACTATTAATTTTATTAAGGACTGGGCCATCAAGCTGAAGTTTATGAAGATTTTCACTTTAAACCAAAAAATTCTGTTTGATACAATGTATTAAGTATGAATACTCTTGCAGTTACAACAGGGGAATTCCTTGTTTCCCTCACAGTCTGTTTTAGTTCATTGACAATGATTCTTTAATATGCTCTGTGGGAGAAAACAAAACAGAAAACGTGGAAACTGTAGGCAACTAGCAAGATGGTGGGGATTGTAAAGCACAGATTTGAGAGGGGAAAATTCAAATCCTGGAACTGTAATTTGTTTGGGTTTTTCCCCCAATGTTGTGAAGGTTAGCCTAGCTACAGTTAGTTTAAAGTGCTTTTTATAAGGCCACTTTAAACTTTAATAAACACACCACTAGCAGGTCATACATTAAGGTAAAAAAAAAAATCTTGAAGATAAGGTTCAAAAACTCATTTATGTATTGTCCTATAAATGATATCCTATCACTAGATGTGCATACAGAAGTTTTACGTCCTTATATTAATGCAAGAAGTCTGGGTTTTTTTCCTAGTAAGCTGTGAGTAGCAGTTATGAGGAATATTATTTTTTTTCTTCATTGTTCTTTAAACACAGATGAAGATCAAAGTCTCTTGTTGTGAAACAGTATGGCAAAAGTCCAAGTTCTTTTTAGACAGGAATAGTCTTCTGGATAAGGATTTCATTATGTGCAGGATACAAATTTTGGTGGGATTTAAAGTCATATTTTCAAGATGTAGATGAGATTTAAAAGAGCATACCTTTTAACTAATGCATAGGGATGTATTTGACTTAAACCCAACCTTTCTTCTCATGAAAGAAGAAATCTGCAGTCTGTACTACCTGCACTGATTCTTGAGGTTTACACTGCATGTGAAATAGAGGAAAAAAATCACATTTCTCTTTTCAGCTCCACTCTTTCATTTTTGTCTTAGTTTAGCCTTTTCCCAATAGTGCCCATTGCTTGGTTTGAATGACCACGTAGTCACAGTTCGTCTCTCCCTAGTGAAAGAAAAAGCAGTGTCAGTGCTCAATAACAGAGACAACAGTACAGGTTTTGTTTCTTAAAATTATCTGCCGTGAAACACAAGTTTGCTGCTGCCGGTGTGTTAAATCTGAGATGACAGATTTATTTACTGATATCCAGAACTGACACAATGGGCACTTTTGTTGTGCATGTTGAAAATGGGGATCTATTTTCTCTCCACAAACATAATGTTCATACTGAGAAGCAATAACATAAGTACTAGATTTAAAGCATAGTCAGCCAAAGATATTATTGCCATCCTCTGTTTATTATGAAATCTATTTCCTTATTACTTAAGGCATTTTTCTTATTTAACCAATTTCTGTAATATCAGTACACCGTATTTTTTGCCTGCCTGACCGTTGCTGGATTTGGATTCACTCAAGGGAAGAATTCAGACTCTCATTAATATCAGGTGTTGGGCACTGATGAAACGTGTTCACCAGCTTCATCATAAAATAAAGGATCCCTGAATTTTCCAAACCTTCAGATTTGCATTTGCACTGTGCAAAAGTGTAAGCATAAAATTTGGTGTCAGGTGCAAAATTTTTAAAAAATAGCTGGACCCTCTCATACTAGACCTTTTTTTTGAGTTACAACAGTGCAAATTTCAGTAATATTGTCATGTGCTAGTGTAGCTACCTATTTCAGTGGGAGTTAAGCAGATATTAATAATGTGCTTTTGCAAATCCCATGGACACACTTTGCGCTTTTACTATTTAGTAAAATTAAATACTTTTGAAGAAATTGGCCCTGGGCTCTTGAATGAGAACATACATCCCATTACTTAAATTTCTTTCAGATCAGTTTTGATATATTTAAAGTGCTTGGTTGAATAACTTTTAAATTGCTGAACCAAAATCTGAAGGAGAGCTGCTTTATCTGTATGTTGTCCTCTTACAAGTGGATTCCCTTTAGAAAGATGACTTTTCTGAACCTTGAAATATTTATAGTAAAGGAATCTGAGGCAAAGTAAGAGTTAGAATAATCTAAATCCTTGATATCATGCAGCAAAACATAGTATTTTTTAAGATTTACTAAATTAGCAGAGGAAGAGGGAGACTGTAAAGACATATGTGAGACACTATAGGCATCAGACATAAGTATCTGAGATGGCTGAGCTAGTGTGGAAGTTAAGTTCAAATCCCATCAATATGAGCAGTTCAAAATGAGCTGAACTCCACTGGTCTGGATGTCCTTCTGGACTGTTTCACACGTACATGCATAAAAATTTATACATACTGGAGCATGTCAGTATATATCTCCTTCCTGGGAGTGGAAGATAGACAGAAAGGGAAGGAGTAGAGGAACAATTCCTTTCAGAATTTCCTGAAAGACCTTCTGCATAATGCCTCTTCTAGGGACTGTTGGCTTTAAGGCTGAGCAGTGGGAAGTAGGAGCACATTGTTTAAACTTCCCATTGAATAGTTCATGATGGAAAACATTCACCACTCCCCTGCCCCAGTGTGTGTAAGCTCCTTAGCCCTAGGTCTGGCAGTCTTCGTGTGTATTTAGCTGTAATAGCTGCTTTGGGGAGAGGCTACTTTTAAACATATCATGCCTGCAGTAGTTATCTGAGTGGCAGACAGACAGAGGTCCTAGGGAATGCGAAGTGTGCAGTGCTGCGTGTGCCTGCATAAAGCAAGGGCTTTCCATGCTATGCTGGCTCCTTTGCTGTCTGTATGCTGTCGTAGGCCTTTAAATGCACTGTGGGATTACTGTGAAGATTGTCTGACATGTTTATGTGCATGTCCATGCGTATGCACTATGTATGTCTTTAAAAAAAGCATTTGTTCCGGGCAGCTTTTCCTGTTACTTGTTCGCTGTTGTCCTTCACGGATTGCTTTTTTTCCCTCTTCTCACCCTTCTGCTGTATTTTACCAGTTTTAAAAGTAAGACCATCAAGATCACTTGCCTTAATTTTAATGTTTACTGTCCCTTCTGTATATTTTTTTCCTGTATTTACAGATCAGCTTCTGAAGACCTTCATTTACTGCAATATTTGTCACTAATATGTCAAATTTTCTGAGTAGAAATATTTAAAATCGATTTTAAAATTAGACTTCAAGATATTAATTATGCATCTGTTTGGTATTTTTTTCTTAAATAATAATCTGCCAAAGAACCTGACTGAAATGCCAGATCCGTTTCTATATAAGGGAGGCTGCTATGCTGACCCATTTTCTCTTAGCATTAATTAAATTTGTAGAGGAGATTGCTTTATCATCAGGTGCTGTGTAGGGTGCAATCTCCTATAGTAACTCCCACTTCACTGCACATGTCATTAGTGTAGGTGTTGACTGGGTAAGACAGATGTGGTTGGGATTTGCTATCTCAGAGAAATGCCTTTAGTTTCTGGGTTTATTTTGGCATGCAATGTAGACTGTGGCACACTTCAGGTAATTCTGTCTTGCTCCTGGATTGGGAAGCCCTAGAGTGGCTTCAAGCAAACTACACATTACCTCTGAATGTCATTCTGAGCCAAGGTCTGGGTGAAATATCTTTGCTGAGCTTTGTAACAAGTAACCTGGTGGTTAGCCTAGGGATGTGACCTGGGTCCACAGTGAAATGCAGTTCTAGTAGTTCAAAAAGTTCCAGTGGGTTGCTCATGGTGACAGAGTCACATCTGTGAATTTTTGTGGATCAAGCTCTGGATCTGTGGTAAGGGGTTAGAAATGTGGACAGCAGTTGTGAATTTTAAAATAGATTTAATTACATCTTCTTATGTTTCATTGTTAGTCTCTGGAAGTTTTCCAGTAGCTTTTAGGACTCTAAAATCAGATGTGATGAGACACTGCTAGGTTTCAAAATTCAGTGCGAATTCACGGATTTGACAAGTAAACTTTATTACAGCCAAGAAATGGGGTTTTTGTGCAATTCTGGTACTGCACCACGTAGGGAGAGATGGTACTGCACCACATGCCCATCCTCTGATATGGAAGATGGTGCCATGCCAACTGGTAGTACTGTGGAGCTGGAGTTCCTCTGCTGCTATATCTGTGTCTCTGATAATGCTCTCCCTATTTACTTACAGTCTTTATGGACAAACAGGTAATACAGGGAACAGCTAAAGATAAAAAATAAATGAAGAGAATCATACTCCGAGTATCTGCAGATGCAATATTGAGTATCTTCAGATGGGAACCCTGTTCTGAAAGACGTTGATGAATCCAGGGATGAAGAAACTGCAGTTGATGGTTTTGCACAGACCAAGCACCTTATAACAACCAACTCAGCCAATAGCCCAGAGCTGAACTAATGACAGGGTCTTGTAGAGCAGAGCAGGCCAGTGGGCTGTGCTTTTTGTCCTTCTGCAGATACACTTCTGCTCCAAAGGAAGTTCTGTCACTGCAGTGCCCCTGAGAGCTATGCCCTGGTATTGGCAGTGTTTGTATCTCTGCCTTTCTCTGACCAAACTGCTCAATCACAGCCAAAGAGGCCTCTGGGTGCAATAAATTCAGGTTGTCTCTGAGGGGTCTCTGATAGATAGACAGGCTGGATCTCTTCCCAACCTGAAATGAGGACACAGCACCAAGAGGAAAAGTGTTGGATTGAAGTAAGATATGAGCTGTCTGGAAAAACTCAAATAAAAAATCTGAAGTTGTCTGGAAAAGCTAAAATATAATTTAGGCTTTCTGATGTAAATCCAGCTCCAAGTCAAGCTGATGAATTAGGCTAAGGTAAGTTTGGAGGGTAATGTTTCTTGATTTCTTTTTGAATAAAAAGGGCCATCCTCCCTCAGCACACCCATGTTGGTGGATCAGATGTTGCCGCCTGGTGTAGTCCTGCGGGAAATAGTTTGGGGACTTAAATCGCTAGTGGTTATCCTTATTTCACAAATGGTAGAGGACTCTCACAGTAATGACAAGCAAGGAAATTTTAACTGGCAGCATTGACAGAGACAATTTATAGTCTATTGTGTGGATGCAGCTGCTGAGCTTTCATACCCTGCCACCATCTTGGCATTCCTGACTCTATTTTTGACAAAGGATGTTTAAACAGGAATACCTTCGTATCTCAGTGTAACTTATATCTTGGCCATTTGCATCTTTTCTCTGTTCCCTTCCTCCATCTTTCCCTCCTTCCCATATTTCTTCTCATACTTACACATCTCTGGAAAAAAAAGAAAGCCTGTTCGGGGAAAATGACGCTAAAATTATCATCACACAGCATCAACACAGCTCAGCAAGAGACAGAACAGTTGTTTGGCAAATATTTTACATAAAACATTTCTGAAACCAAGAAAACTCCTGTATTTACTACTGCAATCAAAAATCTCTTTACATAGTTAATGGATAAAGAGTTTTTAAGTGGCATCCTTTCAAGCTCCGCTTTTAGGATTTGCTTAGGATGGGCTCACTATGGATAGGATGCTCAGTGTGTTCTGCTCAGGCAAGAGCAGCAAGTTGGGGAGAAAGTATTTGTATAATTACATTTTACTTTATTAAATTATTAGTTTTGCCTTATTTCCAGGTAAGATGTGTTCAGTCATAAAGCTTTACACATTGGCTAAGCTGACTCGCCGTAATCCATCAGGAATGGGAGTCATGGGTTGAAGCATGTGAGCAGCCTTACAGTAACAAGCCTGTGCACAGACTGTCTGAAGCCCTCAGGTGTCAGATTGTCACAACATCACTTTTCTCCCTTGCTATATCACACACAGACTCCTTTTTCTGATTTTTTTTCTAGTTACTGACACAATTTCCTGACAATAATTGTCCATATTATGTTTGTCCCTATTACAGCACAGACTGAAAAGGAGAGAGTAACATCCTGTAAGTAGTTGAACAGTGGGTGGAAGATGGTAGCAGATTATTTTCCCCAAGGGAATTGGTTATAGTGGGGGCGAGGAGAGAAAAACTGACTTCTTTCCATCCGTTCTTTTTTCCTCAGGTACAGCACAGCCACATAATCTTCAGGGCATGCTGTGTAATTGCACTTAGCAGTCAAGGAGCATGCACCCTGCGGGGCGCCCTGCTCTGAGGAGATGGCTCACTCCTTCATTGATTGCTGCAGAGGCTTGCCGGGCTTTCAGGTTGCTGGGAAAACAGCCCCAGGATCTTTTGAGTGATGCCCAGAGTACCAAGCGGTCAAGGCAGAAAGAACTGATATAAATTAAAAGTAAGTAAATTTGTCATCTTGAAAAACAGGCTCCGTGATTATATTTTAGTTTAATTTAGTGTAGTGTAGTTTTTTAAATGCTTCCTTTGCTTTAGATCATGCCTGCAGGGAAGCTCGGCCTGCTGTCTGTCTCAGCACACAGGAGAAAATTTGGTACGGCTGTGATTGACAAGGCCATGATGTCCTGTCAGGGAAGCTGTTTTTTAGAAATAAAATTGCTTTGGGAAATTGCAATGGGATAGCTTCCAGTGAACTAAACTGAAAGTGCCTTTCAAACATAGGGATGCCTGTCCTTCTGTATCCCCTTTCCTTCTATTATCCGTCTGCAATTCTCGTGGGGAGACAGAGAGGTCTCTGTTATTTGCTGGCCTGTGCTTTTCTTTCCTCTTTCCCCTCTCCCTGTCTTTCACTACTGAAATATCTCAGCAATGCCAGGAGGCTGGTATGCCCCAGGAGGTTAAGAATAGTCTACAATGGCAGAGATCACTCCTGTTGTTGTTCATCTACTTGCAGTTGTCTGGACAGAGGATCCACACAAGAGGTAAGAGCAATTGGATCTGAGAAGATAGAGCTTTTGCAAGACAAACTGTTAAAGCCTTAAAAAGATTGTTCCCACATCCAAAACTAACTGCCCTTTTCAAATAATCAAAATAATCCTTCATCTATACATTGGTGTGGCTGGGTTTCTCATTTCCAACCTTGACCCTTACAAATAATCCTTTCTTTTTTTTTTTCCCAATCCTTCCTTCCCTGTCTAAGTTTAATCTCTTTTGGAGATGCCAAAATTGTTAGGGCCTCAGAAGCTGGAAGTCTTGTGAACCTCTTCAAACATGGAGCGCTGGGACTCACTGGGATTTTTGGTTGTTACACTCAACTATAATGTGACTATTGTAGGTAAGTACTTTAAAAAAATTCTCTTCTTTTTTTGCTGCTCCATATCCTGAAGCTGCTCAAATGTCCTGCTGATAATTGGCTTTAATTCCTTGCTATGCCTTTGTGATCCTTACAATAAGAAGTTGTTATTTATATATGTGGTATGAGTGGTCAATATATTTCTTTTCCTGTTAAAGAGATTCCTGATCTCTCTCTGATAGATATTTTCTGAACTTTATGTAAAAAATTCTGACAAGATTTTCAAATTTGGCTCTTTTTGGTGCCTGAGCTTCCAGTTAGCATTAATGGCTGTTGTAGGCATCATGGTAAAAACACAGAGAAGTAACACTTTATTTATACCACATAAAGTGAAGAGTAGAATGTATGAAATAGCTCTAGTGATGAAGGAAAAAGTTTAAAGAAGGAGGGGGAAAAAAAACCTCCAACTCTCTCTTTCACAGGAAGAAGCTTATGGTTAATTACCATTGCTTTTCTTTATTTATTTTTATAAAGAAATTTCACATGCCTACAAAATACAGTAGATCCCTACAAAATACAGTTGCTTTTTCCTCAACTAACAGTCACCTGAGTGTTTCTTTTTTTCATGTTCTTTAAATAAGACACTGTTCCTTTTTCCTGGGCTACTCTAAGAAAAGAGTGAGCCATATAGATTGAAAATTTCCAGGGCCTTTCAAAGACCCTTATCCAGCTGAGGACAGTGGCTGTCATTCATGTTGTACATTGCAGGGAGTATCCAACTAAGCCACAGGGGTCTGGGTCAAGGGGCTTGTTTTAGTATGTTTAATGAAGATTGAGCCATTAGGGGAGAAGAGGCACGGAGGGGTTATCTCTAAAATGTATGTCATACTAAACTGCTTCCTAAGGTGCCATTGATTTTTCTTAAGCAGCCCTCCCTATTGTACATGTTCTAATTAAAAATTAATAGTGAAATAGCATGGAGTATTTTGAGTTTAATTAACTAATGTGCTTCAAACACTTGGAGGTCCTCACAGGGAAAAAAAGCTACCTAAGTATGGAACATCACTTGCTAAAGATGATAAATTCTGTACAGCTGATGTTTTCTATTGACATGCACTGTGTTGTAAATAGAGTAGCAGTACAGTCCATAACCAAAACATAGGAAGCTAAAAGCACAGCCAAACCACCACTAAAGTTTAGGTGACAAAAGGTAAAATGGAAAGGCCTTTCTCTGATGATCTCTCCTATAGCTTATATATCCTAAACCTTTTTCCAGCTGGAGCTTTTTCACTTCAAAGTGCAGTTTTGCTGTTCTAGCCCATAAGCAGCCTACCAGCCATGAATGGTTTACATGGGGCATCCAAACTGGATGTTCAGTACAATAATAGGTATCATACAACGTTGCAGAAATATTTAATTATTTCATATTCGCACCAATTAACTTTATGATAAAAGGGAAAATAATGCTGTTCAAGACAATAACTGCAAATAATTTTATATTTTATAGAAAAATAATGTTTTGGTATCTGGATTTTTAAAAAGTCTTTGTAATGTGTGTTGGTATTATTTCACAGACTGCATTTACAATCTTGTGTGTGTGTGTGAGATGTGCAGTCACTATTAAAGACTTGAGGTTTTCAGAGCATTTCCCAATCATTATCTCCATGTAATAGGTTTCTCTTTAGTCACTGAATCTTGCTGTTTGTCTGTCTGTGGTTAAAACTGGCTTCTTAACCATTCCTTAAAGCACAAAATTAATCTTATCACCTTTTCCTGTTTTTTTGTTGTTGTTGTGGGTTTTTTTTCTTTTCTTGGGATATTTTGTTTGGGATGTGGAATTAAAGCAAGGGATTATTAAATCAAATTACTTTAAAAAAACACATAGAGAACTAGTAACAGAACTCAAAAGGAAACTTGAGAAATTCAAGTGCTAAACTGAACTTCAGATGTTGAGTTTTTCCACCTGTTTGTATAGAATTTATTCCAAAGAATAAATTCATATAGAATTATTCTGATTTTTCCAACCAAAGTGGATGAGACCAACCCCTACCTAAAGAAATCATATGAATGAATTCAGGGAAAGATGAAGTAAGAAATGTATGAAAATGTCATACTTGTAAGGCTTCACTTGGTATCAAGACAGAAGGGAGCTTTTGGTATGAATGGAGAAAGAAGCTGCACACCAAAGTGAACAAAGGTTGAAAGATATGACCAAGGTGGGGCGACAAAAGAAGCAGCAGAGATAAATGACCAAGGTACACATGTGCACACACAAATGCATATTTGTAGAACATTTTGCTTAAGTTTGGTACTCAAACTCGTTAACTAGTTTAGTAGTAAATACCAGCCCAGACACAACAGAAAGATTTTGTTGACTGTAGCAAAATTTACATATGATTTCATGGCCAAGACTAAGAACAAATACTACATCATGGAACAATCTTTTACGTCCAGGAGAATTTCATATTGTGTTAGCTGATGTATATATTGTTGAAATAGGGCAACATTCATGTGCAGAGATAAGAAACCATCAGCAAGTTAGAACTGTAAGAGAAATGGGATTATTCACTCAATTATGAACTCTTTTATCAGATATGGACATGTTCGGAGTGTTGTCATTAGGCTGAGGTTTCAGTTGGTGTAGATAATTGATGAAGGTTATGGAATGTGTCAGCTAACACACTCTCATACAAGTTTCAGTCCCAGCCAAAACAAAGCCAAAGAGGAGCTTTTAGGAGAGGAAAGGGATTACAGAGGTTATTTCTTCAAATGTCATGTATTAAGAGACCATCATTACATTATCTGCCTTCCCTTCCTCCTCAGTGCTCTGACTCTTTTTCTTACCTTTTTTTCTCTTCCAGGAAAGATCTGGCTAATGCTAGTAATTCTGCTGCGAATGGCAGTGGTAGTGTTAGCAGGTTATCCACTCTACCAAGACGAGCAGGAGCGCTTCGTCTGCAACACCTTGCAACCAGGATGCTCCAATGTTTGCTATGACTTGTTCTCTCCTGTATCACACTTCAGATTCTGGCTCATTCAGACTGTGTCTATTCTCCTACCTTATGCTGCATTCAGCATTTATGTTTTGCACAAAGTAGCTATGTACATTGTAAGAACGCACTGTTCGGTTCATGGATACAAGGGGAATAAATATTTATTAAGCCCCAGAGACCTGAAGGAGCCCTGTACAACTGCTGTTGTCAATAGATTAGATTGTGGTGCAGATAACCTAAGGGTCCTTAATTTTTCTATGGCGTATACTGTTCATCTTTTCTTTAGGACAGTACTTGAGGTGGCCTTTGCAGCTGGGCAATATTTTCTTTTTGGATTTTTTGTTCCTGATCGCTTTTCCTGCTACCATTCACCTTGTACAAGCACAGTTGACTGTTACATCTCCCGGCCCACTGAGAAATCCATCATGATGATTTTCATCTGGGGGGTCAGCAGTCTATCCTTTCTGCTTAGTCTTGCTGATCTTGTCTGTGCTCTCCGGAGAATGACAGCAAGAAACCAAAAGATCAAGCTGCAGGCAAACCCCCACTCAGAGAACGAGTGCGTTTTAAATCTTCCCCCAGTACAGCATGGTAGCTCTTCACCTGAAAATCAAGACTGTCCAGTATTGAATAGCTGCCAGACCAGTGATGGCTCCTGCTCGCTTCTCTCTGAAGAGGAAGAGGAGGCTGTGCTTCATCCTGAAATGGTATCTCAGCAGACTGCCAGCACTAACCTTAACAGCAACAGCAATAAGCCTTGTATATCAGATGATCTCGCTGCCAAGCAAGATAGCACTGAAGAAGCCTTGTGTGCCAGTGATAGCCAAGAGTCTATGTGCAGGCAAGTGAGGCCCAGGCTTCAGCAAGACTTCATTAAAGATACTGCCCTGACTTTGAGACCTCAGATCAAGTCTCACCTTGGGGTTTCTTCCTCTGTAGTTCAGAGCAAGCTTTTAGGATACTACCCTTCAGCTGAGCTAAAAAACCCTGATGCACAATCAAATTGTAGCAGCGCTAGTTGCTTGAGGTCAAAAAAGTCAGAATGGGTATAGAGACAATGGACATTACCCTAGGACCCTGGCAAGACAAATCATTGTATCACTGAGGACATTTCAGGTAGTTTCAGTATGGTTATATGGTTACACTTTTCTACCATAACCTAGTTTTGTTGCAAAAAATGGAGCTTGGGAAAGTTGTGACTTTTAAACACAGTTAATTTGTCTCTTCCCACTAAATTTTCAAAGCCCACTCTAAGAAAGAATATTCAAACAAGAAGAGTAGACAGTGAATAAAATAAGAATACATATTTTGTAGCGAAGTGTTAATGTGTAAATAAAACCCTGGATCTTACAAATTGAAGCCTGTACCTGTCCAAGCTAGCAAAGCCATGGCAGTACTGTTCTCTGACCTTGACGTCAGCTGGCACGGTCTGACCATGTCTGAGTTATATTCAACTCCAATCACCTCCAAAACAGGGTGACTGCACCCAAATTAGCTGTTGGGAATGGTCCTGTGCTCGAGTATTGCTCAGGAGATTACTATGAGGTGTGAACCAGAAGGGTGTCAGGGAGTACTCCAGCAGTCTGATAATGCATAGGACTGAGCTTCTGTGCCCATGCCCTGGCACTACTGACGGTGCACTAGTGTAGAGGTACTACTGACATGCCGAAAGGTGTTATGGGTCTCAATCTGAAATAGTCACACTGGACTTTTTTTTAAGTAGGCAGGATGAGTCACCTGACCAGTTTTAGGCATCTCTGAAGGTAGGATGACTCATTTTCTAGATATATCTATTTCTCCCATAAAGTGGTTATCTCAGACCTGAGCTTAGGAAAAATGGCTTCTACCTTGAAAGAAGTATGTAGTGGCAACGTCTATATCAAAGTGCTCACTGTCTTTGTCTGAGAGACTGCTAATGCTAATAATTAGAAAACACATCTAACTTGAGTGAATCACAGATTTTATTACTGTCATGTTTTGTGCTTTCCTTCAAAGTTAATTCTGTGGCATTTACATAAGCGTGGTCCAGCACTGAAGCACAGCAGCACGTGAGCTGAATTTTCTTTTAGCTACAAGTCAGCGGGGCTTGAAGGTTGCATAGACCTGCAGATCATCAGTGGGAGTGCATGAGGAGGAGCATATACTTGGAGAAATGTACTGGTGGTTGTGTCTTAGAAAACAGACTACTCAGAGTGTGTCAAGAGCTGGTATTTGTAGATACTTCTTGGAGCTGGAGTAGTTGTGACACTGTGTAGATCCAGGCACAGGTCTAGTCTTGCTCTTAGTCTACCATGTAAATGAGTTTCTGTAATGGCTTTATGGCTGGCTCCTTTGTGGAGAACATCAAGGAAAACCAGCTTTCATGTTCTTCTTTTTTTCTCCTATGTGTGCAGTAATCTTTAGGATAGTTTGGCTCATAATGTCTGTGTGTCATTTCTCACACATGCGAAGTAAAGACGAGCACTCAATTATCCCTCATCTTCTGTATCCTTTCAAAAATTAGGTTGCTTAATATATGGACAGAACTGCTCTTTGGGTCAGGAGGCAGAATTTGCTTTTGCCAGCAAAATAGCTCAGGATCCTGAGGTATGCTACAGACATTTTTAATTATGGCCTTCTGAGTAAAGTTTTCCTTTCTATTAGTTGTGTTTGTTTCTTTTATCGTGCATGCTTGTTATATGAATTGTCATTTCCAGGGTAAGAGCAGCATTAATTATTAAACTTATCATAGGCAGAAAAACATAAAATATTTAGACTTCTCCTCCTCCAAAGCCTCTTTAATGGGGTCTGTGCTGATTACACATACCATGACAAAACATTGCAACAATGAAACCTCTTATGATTCATCGCATCTTCTCAGCTGTGAGAAGGAACGCAAGGAACAAATGTGGATTCAGTCTACCACATACATCCCTCAGCGTGAGATATAAATAGGGTAGGATAAATAATAAATGCATTCTGGCTGGACACAGTTTGCTTTTTTGTGTCTCTAGATAGGCATCTTTTAACGACTGAGTCATCTCATTTCAAATCAGAAAAAATCCTGTTTGTGTTTGAAATAGAAAGCGAAATTAGTGAACTTCTTCCTTATTCTGCTTGCAGTTTCTTTTTTTTTTGTGAGATTGTGGCCTTTGGTTTGTGTCACTTAGCTGCAGACCTGGCTGCTTTTAGGACTTGTAGACCCTTTCACTCATAATTCAGAGTCAGAGTAATAAACACTTACTGTGTTTTATAAAAACTGCCTATTGCAAGAGCAAAATTTGTATGAGCTTTTTACTGGGGAATGAATAGAAGCTTCTGACATCAATAACCTGTTTCTAAGGGAATGTCTTTGAGTCTCTTCTAGCAACTATTTTGAGTCATATTTATTAGTTACAAAGACATGGTTTTACAAACTGGATGGATCTACTAGCAATGGAAGGCCAAGGGAAGTCGTACAAACGTGTTTTAACTGTTCTGAGCTCCTGTGGCTCAAGCAATGAGATCACTGGTAGGAGCATCTGCAATGGGTAGGAGAAAATGGGAAAAAAGATCTGTTTGAACGAATAAAGAGGATCACCTCTAATTTCTCCTTATATTCAATATCACTGAATGTTAAGGGACTGTGAAGATGTCTACTTGTCCTGGAAAGAGTGAGTAAAAGAGGTAATAACTGGAGCAAGAAAACAATAAGATTTTCTTCTGTTTAAGCAAAGATTTAATCTTTTAAATTAGTGAATTGGTTTCATAATCCCTTCCAGAATGTGTTTCATGCACAGGAAAATGTTGGGAAAAATGGCTTGTAGCATTTGCCAGTGTGTTTTTAAAATTTGTTTTAATCTATCTACTTCAGAAAAGTGTTTCTGAAGATATGTTTAAAACACAGTGCTCCTAATCCTGCCCTCTGGAAGCTTTGCCTTGCATTCAGACAAGGCTGCCATAGCTACAGCGCAGGTACCACATGCACCCTGGTATGGATTTATGGAATGATATATAAGCTACATATGTTGCTCATCCAGTTTTGTGTGGTTCTGAACATGAGACTACACAGAAAGGAATTGAGCTCTTTGGAAATAAGAGCTGGAACTGATCAGCAAAATCAAGTATCACTGGGAGTTTCTGCAATATCAGTATGATTTAAAAAAACCCAAACCCCAAACCAAACAATTTTTTTTTTTTGACTCTAAACAAGATAGCTTTTAAAAACTTCTTTTCTGAACATTTTTTTTTTAATTTCTTTGTTTTCTTTTAGTTTGGAATACTTTTTTTTTAATACAGAAATAGAAGCCAAACCCAATGTCTCAATCAGTTATAATCACTTTCTGCACTTTCCTCGCATTCTAGGTCGGATTGCTTTTATTTATCAGCAGAATGGAAAGCTGTGACTCTTCTTTCGTGAAATATACTGTAGACAGGTGTCTTCGGAATGCATGATTTCCCATTAACAGCAGTTGTTTGCCACAAATCTCTCAATTTGGACCAGAATAAATATTAAATTTGAAGTTAACAATGTAGAGAGATTTTTAGTGCATTCAAGTTATTAAAATTATCTGCCCTTATGTGATACATCATTATTGCAGTGATTATCTTTCTAGAAGGGATCATTAAAGAGGATATTAATTGCACATTATTTTATTTTAATGTCATTATTACAATGGAGAACAGATAAATTATTACAGCTTGTAGTATTTTAGGTAATAAATGCATCTCCAAAAATAGAAAAGTGGAGTAATTGAAAAGACTGTTCTTTAACTTCTGTCTTTTGTATTACTTTTAATGTCCCGATGTTCAACTGACAGAGAAGTAATTTTATAATGTAATGCTCCTACAGTGTAATTAAGTAACTAATACATTCTGCATATTAGATGGTCTCTGTTCAAAGTCATAGCATGATCTTCTGGCCTGTGAAGCACAGCAATGCCAATTCTGGAAAATGAGTTCAGCATGGCAGGAACCTGATCAGAAAGTATGAACTCTTTCTATTTAAATTATCCAGCATCCATGCAGCTAGATTATAATCACAATCTACTTCACTAGCTGTATCCTACTTTCCCTCTTTTTCTTGCTTTTGGGTTTGACAGGCAGGGTGTCCCAGGCAACCTCCACAAATATTATGTGGTTTAATTATGGGAGTACCATATAGTGCCAACTCCAAGGACTGTTTTATGATCCTGTGCCATTTGCAACATGGAAATGCCAGGAGAGAGAGATGTCTCTGCAGCTAAAGCTATAGGCTGAGTAGTGGTTTAGCTTTGTAAAGTTTTCACTGAGGAACAATTTACTAAGTGAAAATTACTGCAGATTATGAAGTTTTCTTTGGAAACAGAAATTTATTTAAGGTGCCCTCAAGAAAGATGGAGGATTTGAGGTCAGCAGTCAGAAGGAAGTCCTTTCACTTACAGCTTTCCTATGTGTTATGCTTATTTTGCCTGTGAGACTTCAGGGACCACACACCAGAATGTGTTTGGGGATTTTATTTCACTGAACATACTACTTTTGGCAAAGAAATAATAATGGAAAGAAACAGAAGATTTTGACCTAGCAGAACGAATTTTTGCATTTTCCTCTGTGATTTCCTGCCTTTTCCTCATGCTAAAAATAGGTAATATTTTTTTGTAATTATTTTTTTAAAGAGAAACCAGCATAAGATGCTTTTAGAACCCCACTAGGCTTCTTAAGCAATGCCTTCTTTGTCCTGACAAATTAGGCACTTCCTGCTCATTTCTCTAGAAGTCAGTGAGTGATTCTTGCTTCTGACAGACCATATACAGTGCAATTAACTCCTTCTATCTCTTACCTGCTTTTTCCTAAAGCTCTGTGCTATGCGTGAAGGCATAGTGGAGATATTCAAAGATAGGCAGAAGAACAACTCATATATACATTAGCTAATGAATCCAAGCTTTTTTCTGCTCCATCAAGCATCTTTCTAAAGCCTTTTTCTGTAACATAAACATGGAAAAACTGTAACACAGCTTACCAAATGTAATGATTTGATAGATACTTGTTCATACAGGTTCAACAGAGACTTTCACATATGTCTTGGTGCACAGTCTGAAAAGGATCCTGGTCTTTGAATGTCTGGAGAAGACATTGCAGCCCCAGTCCTGTCTCACACCAGTCATTCAGAACTGACTGCCGTGGAGCACAAACTCTTATGCAAATCACAAGGTGACCCTAACTTATGGAATGACCTAAATACTGGAAGTTTTTTTATAAAGTAGATAGGTAGGTAGATAGATAGATAGATAGATAGATAGATAGACAGATGGATAGACAGACAGACAGATGGATAGACAGACAGACAGATGGATAGATGGATGCATTGATACAGGTAGTAACAATTATCCACCTCATGGCTTGTAGTTACATGAAACATAAAGTTACTTCAACTTAGAAGAAATACATCTCAATTTTCAGAGTCTTTAGTAATTGCCTATGTGTGAGAAACATTCATGACAGAAATATGGACAATGCTTTAGAACAACAGTCATGATTTCTATTTAGTTAGCTCTGTACTTCAGCAGAAATCCTTAAAATGGTAACAGTGTGGTTTAAATTTGTCAGCTGACATTTCATTTCATCTCAGGATTATACTTCTCTCACAAAAAAAAGAAGTTGGTTAAAACACCCAAGCAATTTTTTTTTTATTCTTGCATGAGATTCCTAAAATATTCCTACAATACTCACTTCTATAAAAAAAAATGGTTTAGCACATTTTACCTTTTGAGAAGTTTTGCTGGTGTAACCTAAAGGTCCTACAAATTAGAGCTAGAGGCTTTGGCAAAACATTTAGGCTGTTCACTTCTGTCGAGATTCTTGGTGGTATGAGTGGGCAATGCTCTTCTTGCCCGTGACCTGGGGTCCAGCATACTAGAAGCTGGGCACCAGCTCAGTTTACATATTATGCTACATTGCTTCTCACAACAAATTCAATTAAAATTTTGCCCTAGTTTTTGAGTGTATATGCAGATATCATAAGAACAGTTCAGCTAGGGCACCAAAATACAACTTTCAGGACTTTCTAGTCCCACAGAGCTGCCCACTGCATCCCTGCAGGCCCCTACCAATACAGACTGAATATGTAAATGTGGAGTACTTCTGTTGATTCATGAGAAATTTGTAGATTAGTTGAAACAAATCTGATGCTACAGGGTTATGCTGAGGAACTTGCAAATCTAAGGCCACCTGGCAGAGCAACCCTTTGGCAGATATGTAATACAATTGCATGCACAACTCTGTGTCTCTGAAGTTAACTACAGATAAATTTATTTGGACTGGAAAATCAGTAAGCTCTTCCTGCAAAATAGATTACATAAAGAATATCATAAGGGTATGAGTGCCTCAGTCAGCACCTGACAGAAGACCCCACCTATCGTCTCATTGAGGACTGAGCTCCCTTGGTTGAGTCTTCCCTGCAACTTGGCACACCACCATGCAACATTCATGTAAGAGTTTGCAGGAATTATTCTGTAAAGAGAGAGTGCTAGTGAGCTCTTCTGGTCCCCTCCCTGTCACAGGCCAGCCCATCTGCATCCTGGCCCAGGCCCATGTATACCTCAACACATGGTAAATCCATTTTCCAGAAGTGAAGCCTCTTGCTTTGGAGTGTCCTTGGCAGTACCTCTTACTCTGGCAATATTTTCTGTCCATCTAGAGTGGTCTCTTTGTGTTCTTCGTGTTTAAGAGAACTCAGGTAGTTGTTAGGTAGTTGAAGACCGTTCCCATTTGTACCTCTGTACATGGCAATGTGAAGCGGATATCACCAGGTGGGGCAGTAGTGGTGATGAACTCAAGTGTGGGTCACAGGAAACTGTGAAGAAAAGCTGCTCTGCCTGCAGCCATAGGCCTTCTGCAGATCTGGGGTGACTTCAATTGACTTAATTTGCCAGGCTTATATCTGAGACAAAAACCTTTGCAAAAGCTGCTTTAGACAGTCATTATAAACTCGATCATAGGCCAAGAAGCTTTACAGGCAGAAAGCTTGCCTGGAGACAAGACAAGCAAATACAAGCGTGGTTTTGAAAGCTCTTTTTTATGTGTTTTTTTTTTGTTTTTTTTTTTCCCATTAGAATGAGTTTCCTTTGCTGTTAGGTCTATGTTAGCTGTGTGAGTGCTTGGGCAGGCAGCTGCCAGTCTTGCTTTGGAGACTGATCTTAAACAGCAGAGGGAGCTTTTCCCTTCTTTTGAAGATTTATGTACTATTTAGGTCCAAACACACAGTGGTGTTATTCTGAAGAGGTCTACAGCTCAGAAGACTTTTCATTACTTTGACTATTTTTCTTTAAAAAAAAATGTGGCACTTTTTCAGGTGCCAAGTTCCCTTAAACCCTAGTGCACACCAGGAGACAGAGCCCCGTCTGTCAAACATCTACTGATGGCCATGAGGAATGAAGACCTTGTGTTTTTCAGAAAGTGAGTGCTTCCTCTTGGCTGACCCTCCTGTGAGAATAAGGATGGGAAGCTTTACAGCCCACGGATCTGGTGGGCATCCAAATCTGGTCTCTGGCACAGACTGTACCCCTGTTGCCTTCCTTTCCTCTTCTACCCGTAAGATGTTGATGAGCTGGGCATTTAGTGAGGATGGGGAGCTGCATCCACACTAATTGTCAACAGTTATCAGACAACGTCTGAAAATGCTTTTGGTATAGGACCTCCATTCCTCATAGTTTTTTGCTCTTTATAAGTTCTTAAGTAGCTTAGTTAACAAAGATTTTGAGTGTTTCAGGAAATGTTATGTTGAAGCATGTTACTCTCTTATTTGAGCATATTTGCTGCTCTCTAGAGGTGTTGGTGGAACTTGCATGGTTTAGGAATACATGGCTATGCACTTTAAGCCATCCTAAATTCTGGATAAATGAAGAAAACTGAAGAAAGGAAGCAAATCAAGTGAAAAATTTCCTCCTTAAAATTTTGACAAGGAATAAAGGAGCAGCAAAACAGATTTCAAACTATACAATAAAGAACAGGGAAGTTAATATACTGCCAAGAATAGAAGAAAGCACATAGATATTATTACAGATGAGGAGACTGCCAAAAGAGGTGATACTAAAATAATACCTTTTCATTAATTATTACTATACTGAATAAATTATGATTATACCAATAAAAGGCCTTGTCAAGTACAGCCCCTCACAAATCATTAGCAATGTGCAGAGCATTCTTAATGGAGTCAAAAAAGACAGACCAGTGGCTAAGAAACAGCCTCTCTGTTTAACAATCAAAACTAGAAATTGTATGAAGACATGATAGAGCCCAGCAAAAAGCATAAAACTTGAGGAAGCAGCAATCAAAGAATCCTCCACCAAGAAAATACTGAAGTCTTGCAACAGAGGTGTGACACGTTAAAAAGAATCACCAAGCTCTCTTAGCAGGGTTCAGCTCAAGATTATGTCACCTGCATTTTGTCACATAGCTGTGAGGTACCCACTACTCACCAAAGAGATCTGCTCAAATGCAGATCTGGGCTCCAGTCAGTTGCCCACAAAAGGTATCTTGTGTTATTACAGTTGACAGAGGGAAAATGAGATATTCACCTGGGGCTTTCAGACATGAGAGAAAATTACAGGATACCCATGATCATTTGGAGAGACAACTAGAAACTAGACAGGAGTCTCCAGGACTACCTGGAGCCTATGTCCAGGCAATTGAGTCAAGGCCCACAAATTTACCTTAGAGGGAACTGACTCATTTGCCAGGACCCACTGAGTTCATTACTAATGCTCTATTGACTGCAACAGGAGTTTATGTAATAACTAATAACTTACCTTTAAAAAACCCTAAACCATAGTTAGATAGCTACCTGCATTTAGATGTCTTAGTCTTAAGCTGAACCTCAGCCTTCACCTAAACATGGCACTTGACGGGGTGGAGGAGAAAGAAAAATGAAGATATCACACCTGGAGAATAACTACTGTAGAGGATGTTGCCTTTCAGCAAATATGGTATTGGTTTTGCTCAACAAAAGAGACAGAGAAAGCAACAGGGGAGTAGTAGTGCTATAGAAATGGAATTTCATACACTGTCAAACATTTACATAGTAGAATTATTTAAGAAAAGAGCAGGAAAAAAAACCCTACACTTTGGTAGTTCATACCTTTCATCAAGACATCTTGCAGGTCACCAATGCCACATTCTGAAATCTTTTAAAATGCCAAAAGAAAAATTGACGTTAAAGTCTAACTTTGATAAGTACAATTAATATGGCCATATAGGAGCAGGCTGAGCTGTTTTAATTCTTGTGTATAATGTTGCTAAAGACTTACATGAGAGAAGTGCATAAAAAGAAGTACTGTAGAGCCACAGGAGTATGCTAGGAGATGTAAATAGACAGCTAGACCAATGCTTCAATAGAAATAAAAAGAATGTCCAGTACTGAGAAAGATATATGATCTCCTATTATCAAAAAAGACAGCATAGCAGAACTTTTCACCTCTGACATTGCTTCAAAAGACAAGATACTGCATTTTAGGGGACACAAAATAAATTTTTTTCTGCTCAGTGTTTTTGACAACTGATTGGAAATGAAAAAATAGCAGGAGTTTCTTAAAAAGAATCCTCTTACTTTTCTCAAAGTTAAAACATATTATTGTTTAATGTAAAATAACATATTCCTTTTCTTCCAAAAGACTGTTATTATTTGTACAATACCTTATATTCAAAATCTTCCATAATTTAGTTGGGATGAACTCATCAGGGGCTTTACTAAAGCACTATTTACTTCCAGCTTCCACAGGTTTTTCACTGTTGGCTTTTGGAACCGACTCAGATTAATTCTCCATTAAGACATGCAGAAGTATACAGTTGTTTTTTTTTTAATTTTCATCTATCCTATTTTCCCATAAGGAATTATGTTTGAAAGCACTGTGTAAACCCATGAGTTCAATCCTAATTCAGAAAAGCACTCTTGTTCAGGAAATATTTATGCATATGCTTACTTCAAGCATCTTGTAAAATCTGTCTGAAATCAATAGGACTTTGGCATGCACTTAAATAGTCCTTACCACCCTACATGCTTATGATCCACTTCTATTCAAGAAAGTAATCAAGCACAAGTTTCTGAATCAGGATCTAAAGGTATTCTGTGAAAACCATTTCTATTCCAAGCTCTGCTAATAAATTAGGGGGTTTGTCATTTTGCTTTTTTTTTCATTAAGAATGTATAACGTGAATGTGCTTTGCTTCATTTTAAGTTGCAAAGGCCCATTTTCTGTACTGCTTGTTAAATCAGATTCTAATGATTCTTTCCCTCATGCAAATCTTTCCTCTCATTCATGGATTGTATTTAAATTCTGCTCAGCTTGCATTCATGATGCCTTGTCAGTGATTTGCATTGCTCTGATGCGTTTGCCCTGGTTGCACCCCTCACTCACTTTGGCTTGAGAACATAGAAGCCATAAATAACTCTTTAGCTGCTAAAAACAACACACACAATTCTTGTACACTAATGAGCTAGATGATGGCAGCAAAGAAGTTCCTTGTGGGTCTCTTTGGTTTCCTGGTCTGACTATTCCTAATGTCCTGATCCATATCCTGTAAAACTGTGATTTTTCCAAATTGTTATAGGCAGAATATTGCTTCTCTAGGGTTTTGCAAAAAAAAAACCAAAACAACTTGATTTTAAAAATCACAATGGTAAACGTGTTTTCTGCCCCGCAGGTTTGTGAAAAGAAAGTATCACAGCCTGCCCTCTCTGCAGCAGAAGAGGCTGCAGCTCCAGATGGCAGCAATGCACAGAACACGTGCTGCCCCAAAACTGCAGGTTCCATAACTGAATGGGAAACATTTTCCCTTCCATTCCAAAACCCCAGATTTAATTTTATTCCTACCTTACATTCGGACAGTAAGACAAAGCCAGGTACTTGTTCACAAGCCAGATTTGCTACATTTTATGATTTGCATTGAAAGAGACCATTTAAACAAGAAACGACGAGAGTATAATGGTTAACACACTTTTAAATCAAGTCAGTTGATAGTATGAAAATTATTCTTTCTAATTTCAGAAGATGTGAAAACAGGACATTCTGGTCGTAGGTTTATTTACTGGAATAAAATCAAGTAGAAAAAAAAAAACTGAGACACACTTCTTTGTGAAAAAATGTTAGGTAGAGTTTAGCAGTGGCAAATGTTTGGAGGAGAGAACATCCAACTAATGCATTTAAAACATCCATGCATTTAAAAGCACCTAAGGCAAAAAGGATTGAAAAAGAACCATTGCTTTTTCCTTGCAACAGATTGAAATAAAAACAAACCCCAAAATAATAGCTATCATCTGAGAGAGTCCATCTTTTTCCTTTAATATAGGGCATGAATAGTAACTTGCTCAGATTCTTTCTGACTAAAGTCATATTTTCTTTGAAAGGTTATTTCTCTCTGCGGCTGTAGTGACAGCGCCCCCCGCCCAGAGGCTCCCAGCAGCGCCTGTGTGAGGGCAGCAAGGCACGGGCAGCTTCCCGGGCTGCGCTGCTCGCCAGCTCCCCCCGGGAATGCGACGCTGGCATCGCCCACGCCACGGCCTCTGCCCGGCACAAGAAAGGGAGCAGAAATTGAGAAAAAGGCTTGCAAACGTTGGCTGCGAGAGCAGGTGATATTCCCAGTCTCTCCCAGCTGAGGGCACTGCTGGATGGCGAGCAGAGCCCTCAGCTGCTAAACAGTTCCTACCGCCGTTCCTCCGTTTGCCGGCATTTCTTGCCCCATACAACTCCAGAACTGTTGTGAACGCTCCTATACTTGCCTGCCTTAGACAATTAGACGGATAAGCAATTTTTCTTCATTCTTTAAAAAAAGATTTAACTTTAGCCCTTCAACACTCATAGCCCAGAGCTGACTTAGTTAAGCTTGACGTGATGGCCCCATGCTGGTCTGCTTTTCTCCCTCAAACAAATCTCTGCACTTGACTCGTGAAGAAGATCACATCTCTCACCCAGATCCCATGTAAGGGCTTGGGTACTTTTAAATTGTAAAGGCAGGGGTAGGATTGATATTTAAGTGTGCTAGCTTTACCAAAAAACAGTGACAGATTTGGTGCTGTGCTTGGGAAATTGCCTATACTCTGGGAATGTAAGACTGTGGCCTTTCAGGGTTTGTTGGAGGGAAGTTTGTGGGGAGGCCATAGGTGTGAGGAAGTGCTTGTAAAATGGAGTATTATTGAAAACATGGAACACAGTTGGGAAATCCAGATTCTTCTCTTAGGCTTGTCACTTAAGTCTCATTAGCCTGAGCATTACTGCATTCTTTTTCTCCCAAGAAGACATTTGCCTATTAATGCACAAGTGAATATAAAGTGTTTTGAGATCATAGATAAGAGACTTGTAGGAGTGAAAAAGTATTATCTCAGCCTTCAAAAAGCTTGGTTCAGCATTTGACCTTAGGTACTAGTTTCTGAAGTGATGAGACTGTCCTTAGTCACCTTGGATTATGGCTCCACATTTTAATACCAGACACTAGTTATTTCTCTACCACCATTGCATTTATGATGTGTGATCCTTTCTGATGAACTAGTGAAATTCATTTGCCCGATTACAGTAATGATAGGCATTTACAAAAGTTTAAATAAATAGAGCTGTCTGAACATTTCTAATTGAGTTCTCTTAAAGACTGCCTAGTACTCATCATGACCACACAAGTTTGCCCTGTTTAATATTTCTTCCTTGGACCCTCATTCTCCTAAGGCTCATCCTTTTGCTTTTGTTTGTGCAGCCTAGTTTTGGTATGCAAAGCAAAAAGAGAGGGAATATGGTCAGGATAGTCAAAGGAGAGAGAATATTCTTAACTTGCTTCCCTGTTGGGCCAGAAGCTGGGTAAGTCCAGTAACTCTGAAGGGAAGAAGCATATCCCTATGGGGCTGTGTGGCTCTGGAAACAGGGTGCAGGAGTAGGGCATGCTACAGGCAGGTGGTAACAGGTACTTTGGAAACTGGTTGTGACTCTACAAGCTGGTTTGACTGGCCCACATGGAGCACGATCTTGACTGTAGCCAAGCTTTCACTCCAGGAGCAACTTTTGTTGTTTTTCAACATTCATTATCACTAGTTTCCTCATATTATGTGGCCTGTCTATCCCATATAAAATTCCATGTCTTCACTGGTTAAGAGGGTTAACTGACTGGGCAGGCTAGGTTTGGCTTTTGTGCTGTGCACAGTGCTTATTAAAGAAGTATGTTGAGCACAGCCACCAGGATCATATAGTCATCTTGCTTGCGTTGAAGTTTTTATATTTCAAAATGGACCTGGGTTTGTCCCAAGGACTCTGGTATTTCTTTCTCAGCTACTCATTCCTTTTTAAATTTGGACATTCTGCTTTGGCTCCCTGTACTGGTTTCCTCTTATGAAAAATGGTTGTTGATTTTTCCCTACAAGAAACTGCCAGGTGTCTAGCACAGTGTCTGCCTGAGTGAATCTGGAAAGAGCCTGGGCTCTTAGCTGGGTTAAGCATGCTCTGGGTAGCAGGCACACAGAAGTACCTCTGTTACAGCTTTCCTACTCCACCTGGGAGACCTTTAAGGACCATTCAAGCCCATTCAAAGAATTTTTAAATGGGTGAGCAACCCAATACTTTGATTTTAAAATGTTGCATAAGAAAGAAGGAAAAAAAGACTCCTTGTGTGCCAGTCTTAGCCTCCATAGCCTTCTGAGAAAGCCTGGCCACATTAATATTAGTTCAATATATAAGAATTTCCCAGTTCCTCCCTTTCTGAACTCCATTCCCTTCCGTGATAAATTATCAAACCGTCAGGGAAGCCTCCCTTGCACAGGGAAAACTTTGGAGCAGGTTGCAGGACACTTCCAGGTAGCTCCCCAGGACTCAGCAGGAGGGCCCAAAAGAGGGGTGGTGTCCTTTCTGAGGGCTCCACAGTACACCTGGGTTGTTCTGCCTCTTTTTAAAAAATACCCACTGGCAGCTGGGCCAGCTCCTTTGGAGGCCTCAGGATTATTCAGTCATTACAGCAGGAGGAGAATAATCCATAGGATCTCCTTTTTTAAGGAGGAACACATAAAGCAGGGAGGGGTCCTGGAAAGAACAGGAACACCCTCTAAAGCCATGTTGCTTATTAAAGAATAAAAGAAAAAATCCTGAACCATGTTTCTCAGCTAGCTTAGTCACTCCTAAATGGAGCAGGCAGTTTAGACCTTCCTGTGAGCTGTAGGGTATTCTTAGTTGCCATCTATAGAGCTCTCCAAACGTTGTTACACAAGTTGAGCTATGAAGCCACGTCAGTGACAATAAAACTTACCCCTAGATCTCCAGACCTGGTATGGTTGTTGGGGTGTGCAGGTGCTGACCCTGCCCACGGGTGAGCCTACACCAGCACATATGCCCAGGGCACTCCTACTCTGCACTTTTTCCCCAGGTCTGTGTTTCTGGTGGCTTTAATTTTGTCTCAGTTTCATTTGCTTAACCTTTACACTATTAGTCACTTCCAAAGCCAGAGCAGGCATCTTCCTAACCTAACTGTCTCTGAGACCAAGTCCACCTGCAGCACCTCTTAGCTCATTCCAGGGCAGGTTAAGCCACAGAGCTACTTCCTAGCTTTTATTAGATATGCTTTTATCTCAGCACTAGCAACCTGTGCCAGTAGTCTTCGTGAGACCTACCTAAATAAACTCTCACGGAATAGTTGTGGCTGTACCTCCTCTCAGTCTTCCTTGCTAGAATCCACTGCAGGGGAAGGAACACAGATTTTTTTATCTGAAGAAGTGATTGTGCTTCCATCCGTGGGGCTTTCCCGGCAGGAAGAAGACCTCTACCTCAGCCCCACTGACAGCATGGAAAATTGGCATGTTGATTTAAATGTTTCAACAACTGTTAAAAAAAATGCTTCCAGCAATACAGGAAAATACCGGGGCCTTTTCAAATTAAAGGTCTGTTGATGTTCTGATCCTACTCAATTGATCTATAAATAGGCATCACACATCAATCCTAGAGCAGCACCCTTTGCATTTGAGAAGTTAAAATTATTTTTTCCCTCCAAGGAGTTAAGAGATTGGCATTTTAAATTCCTCCTATTCATGATCCCTATAACTTTGTAGAAGTGGAGGAGTCTATTAAGTTATGCGATCTTTGAAAGGGACACAAATAATCAAGTCAGTGCTCAATGGAACAAGTTTTTTCCCACAAATCATGATTGATTTCTGTGTCATTAGCAGGGTAGCTGCCCATCTCTTATCATGATTGACAGGTTAATAAGGGACCTGGGGCTATCTCTTCACTGCTAGCACACAACCTAACCAATCGCTTTTAAATGATTGCTAATTTGATATAGAATATAAGCAGAAGGCATAAAAATATCTGGAGTAATGTGTAATGCACTTCTCACTTGTGGTGTTCTGAGCAATCCCATTTTAGAAAACAGATCTGAATATAGTTAATAGATTTTAATTTTTTTTTTAGACACTCAGTTTTTAAAGAAAATCTTGTAGCTGTTCTTTGGTTCAATTAGGAGCAGAAGAGAAGGGAGTTTTGTAATGCAATTGTCCTGTAAAGGAAAATGTTTTAAATTGGGGAGATTATGTGAGCAGACCACCTGTAGGGCATTCATAGCTCTTTTCTATAATGCTCCAAGCCATGCCTTGCTGCCTGCAGTCTGGCTAACAATGCAGGGAAAAGCTGTTTAAAAGGCTGTTCTCCCTTTTCCCTCTGGTGTTCACTAACTGTTACAAGTCTTCCTCTTAAAATAAAAAAAAAAAAAAAGTCCTGCATCCCTTTAATTGAAGAACTTTAAGGCTCCATGGTGGCCAATTGGTCTGCAACAAGAGGAACCAGGCGGCAGAGAAAGAAACTTCAGACTATACATCACATTTGGTGAAAAGATCAAAGTTTTCTCAAACTCAAAAGAAACCAAGTTCCCTACAGATTAACCCTATTCATTTAGCTCCTCTTAAAGGAATGATGTTCTGAGCCACTGGGCAGACAGGTAAAAAGTTCAACAATTGCCAAAGCATTCTTCTGTTAATTCAACAGCCTTCTGCTCAAATAAATTAGCTTAGTCCTGACAGAAGAACAATACCTTTTCTCTTGAAAAAAAAGAACCATATTTGATATACAAAAGCTAACTATGAAAGGTTAAGATGTTAGTTTAATCTGTTAAGGACAGATTGATCTAACAAATCTCAACTTGCTATTCCCCTGTAGTACATAATCTATGAACTTAAAACATTAACCTTTTACACTTCAGTATGCATCCCTAGAAAGGTAGGTACTTACAGAAGTGTAGACAACAGATACGAGGTGTGTGTGCACATTCCTAAAATAACACCCATTTTAAAAGGATACTTAACATGCCACGTGAGAGGACTCTTTTGTAAAAGCTCAGTTTAAAGACACTGTCATCTTTCAAAGAGCAGAAGAGAACCATGGGAAGGCACCTCCCAGTTTTGGCAAATGCTTTTTCAGAACAACTTGTTGAATGACTTGTTTTCCTTGTGTCTACCTATCTCGCTGCTTTAAGAGAAGCAGCCATCTATCAGACACTTATGACTGGGACATGAATGCAGTTCATAGTTCATGGAACCACCTAAAAACATAGCAGCTGGAATAACCAGGGCAGGAGAGGAGAAAAGCTTGAAAAAAGTAATTTATCAAAAGTCATTTTATTGACAAAATAGAATACTCATATTTGTTCTTACACAGGAAGCCTCTACACTTCTGTACAAAAAAATTTACAGACTGTATAGCTTTGGATATGTACATATTTTACACATCTGTACAAGGTAACAAATAATTATATAAATACATCCTTTAATGTAGGAAACCCGTATTTAGCTGGGGTGTATAATTAAGACATGTTTTGATTCAGTCTGTATTGTAAGGCATTTGCCTGGTCATCAACATCCCAAAACCTGCAGTCCCAGCAGACTCCCACCTCAGGATGAGGGCGGGAGGGAGGGGGTAAGGAAGACCCTCCCTCCCATGAGGGAAGAGCTGCAGTTAGTCTAGAGTGAATCAGAAGCCGCTGTGCCTTGCCCTCTTCAAGACACGGGTGAGGGTGAGCCTCTATGCTCCTCTGCCAGCAAAACAATAAGCTGGCTCCTTGAAGTACATGCTCCCTGCATATGAATGGAGGGGAAGGAGGAGGGGGCTGGAGCCTGGGGCCTCTGCCAGCTGCATTGTTCTATACAAGCTGTGGCTAATAAGGACCATTAGGGGTTCATTAATGGCACCAAACGGTGGGGGGGCATTTTAGACAGGCCAGTGTCCCTCATTCCCTAACCTTTGGCCTCTTTCCCCCTCCTCACACTTGAGACAGGGGCATTTGCTTGGGGTAGGAGACAGAGCTGGCAGTGCCCGACCTCCACGTCAGGCCGGTGCTGACATCACTGTAGAGGGAGCCAGCGCCACCAGCCCCAAGTCCTCCTGCTGCGGCGACTGCCGCCTGCCCACCTGCTCCTGCCCCTGTGCCCCCAGCCACAGCAGCACCTTTGCTGGCCCAGCAGCAGCGGGTGCAGAGGGCCCTCCAGGACTCCAGGGTCTTGCCAGACCAGACCCAAACACCAGAGGTAATGCCCACCACCAGGCACATGAAGTACTTGAGCATGAAGACAGCATAGTCAGGGCGGCGGGCCTGATCAGGCTGCTGGTCACGCAGGCAGGGGCAGTTGTGCGTGGCCTCCCAGCGAGGCCGGTTGTGCTGCTCATAGAAGAGGCAGGCGACCACGCTGGCAGCTGGCACAGTGTAGAGCACGGTGAAGAGGCCCAGGCGAATCATCAGCTTCTCCAGCTTATGGGTCTTTGTGGGGCCGCCTTGCTGCTTGATGACACTGCGGATGCGGAAGAGTGAGACGAAGCCAGCAAGAAGGAACATGGAGCCGATGGCCAAGTAGATTAGCAGCGGTGCCAGCACAAAGCCCCGCAAGTTCTCCAGGCTCTGGTTGCCCACGTAGCAGATGCCAGCCACGGGGTCCCCGTCCACAGAGCTGAGCGCCAGCACGGCGATGGACTTGACGCTGGGCAGCAGCCAGGCGGCCAGGTGGAAGTACTGCGCGTAGCCGGCGATGGCCTCGTTGCCCCACTTCATGCCGGCAGCAAGGAACCAGGTGAGCGAGAGGATGACCCACCAGATGGAGCTGGCCATGCCGAAGAAGTAGACGAGCAGGAAGACCACGGTGCACAGCGCCGGGCCGGTGCTCTCGTACCGCACGTGCTCGGCCACCGCCAGCTCGGGCTGCAGCTCGGCCGCGCTGCCCGCTGCCCCGCGTCCCCCCGCCGCCGCCGCCGCCCCCGCGCCGCCCCCGGCCCCCGCCGCCCCAGCCCCCGCGCCGCCCGCGCCCGCCCCGCCGCTGCACGCCACCTTCTCGTGCCCAGCCACCAGGCGCACCAGGTAGCCAAGGGAGACGAAGAGGTAGCAGGCGGCCAGGAAGATAATGGGGCGCTCGGGGTACTTGAAGCGCTCCATGTCTATGAGGAAGGTGGAGACGGTAGCGAAGGTGGACAGGAAGCAGAGCACGGACCAGAGCCCGATCCAGAAGGCGGTGAAGGCGCGCTCGTCGGGGCTGAAGTAGGGGTTGTGGCAGGGCAGGGCGCAGTTGGCGATCTGCCCCGTCTTGACGCGGTTGTAGAGCGGGTGCCGCTCGCTGGACACCGACACCATGGGCGCCCGGCACTGGCAGCCCGGCTCGCAGGGCGGCGGCGGCCGCGGCTTGCGCGGGGGCTCGGCCGGCGGGAGGGCGGCGGGGGGCGCCTTGGCGGGGCCGCCGGGCTTGGCGCCGCGGGGCGGGGGCTTGGCGGGCGGCGGGGCGGCCGTGGTGAGGTCCGTGCGGTTGTAGTCCATGCAGAGCGTGTCCGGGCTGCCCTGCTCGGGGAGGCGGTCGCAGCGCATCCTGTCGGGCCAGGCGAAGCCGTACTGGCGCATGAGCGGGGCGCAGCCGGCCTTGGCCCGCTCGCAGACGCTGCGACACGGCGGCAGCGGCTTCTTGTAGTCCTCCAGGCAGATGGGGGTGTACATGCTGCACAGGAAGAAGCGCAGGTCGCTGGAGCACTGGATCTCCACTAGCGGCCAGAACTGGTGCACCTCCAGCCCGGCCTCATCCTGCGTGTCGTGGTTGAACTGGTTGGGCATGTAGGTGTAGTTGTAGCCGATGCCCTTGCAGAGCGGGACAGTGATCTCCTGGCACGACAGCTCCTTCGCCGAAGAGGAGGAGGCGGCGGCGGCAGCTGAAGCGGCGGCGCAGCCTGCGCGCTGCAGCAGGCACAGGGCTGCGAGCAGCGAGGTGATTTCCAACAGGTAACTCCACTCCATGCTCGGCAGCGGGGGGCGGCGACCCCGGCTCCTCTCCCGTCCCGCTCAGCAGCCTCGGGAGCGCGGCGTCACAGCACCCCCCGGCCCCGGCTACCCCTCCGGGCGGCGGAGGGCGGCCCCCGCCGTGCCGCCCGCAGGTGAGAGGGCTGGCAGCCCCCGCGGGGCTCCGTTGTCCAGGAGGGAGACGGCCCCGCGGGCACCCGGTGAGGGGGAGCCGCCGGCGAGCCCCCGCAGAGTGGTGGAGAAGGGGGCTCCGCTCAGAGAAGGCCCCTCAGCCGCCGTCGCATCGCTCCTCGCGGGGTTGGCTGTGCAGGGCGGGTCGCCGTTCCTCCAGTGCCGGCCGGGCACGGAGCGGCAGGCACAGAAGTTTCGCCGTCAGTTCCCGCGCGGCCCGATCAAGATGGCTGAGGCGTCCCGGGGAGCAGACGGCGCTCCCCGCGGCGCCAGGCTCCCACGGCCCCGAGCGGGCGCGCAGCGATGCGGCCGGGGCTGGGGCGGCCGGAACGGCTCCTCCTGCCGAGCGCCCTGGCTCTGCCGCAAGCCGCTCGCTGGTCCTCGCTCCCCACCTCCGCCAGGCACCCCGGCCGCGCCACCTGAGTCGCGGGGCGAGCGCGGCAATATCTCCGCGCAACTTCTCCCTCTCTGGCCCCGGCAGCGCCTCTCCGGCCACCGCGCTCTCATGAATATTTATAGCGAGCGCCGCCGGGCCCCGCCTCCATTGCTTCGACTGCCAATCAGCCGGGCTCGGGCGGGGAGCGGAGGGGCCGGCCCCAGCCCTCCTTAAGGTGGAGCCGGCGACACTGCGGGCGCTCGCGAGGTCGCTTCTGCCGCGCGGGAGGTGGTGGGGGCTTTGCTCTTTCTTGTCCAGGTTCTCGTCTGTAGGGGAAAGTGCGGTTCTGTGCTGGGAAACGCTCCCTGCCGGGTCCGTAGGCAGCTGCGGGGTGCTTCTTTCCTTTTGCCAGCGTTCCCGATTAAGTTATAATCACTTCGGGCGCTGCCCACAGCCTCCTCGCAGCGGTTTTCTAGCAAATCTTTGCTAGCCGGGGGTCTCAGCCTTCACCAGTCTCAGCGGAGCAAACGCCAGTCGCCTCCCGGCGCGTGTTGGGTGCTTCCACCGCGATGCTGGGGCCCCGTTTGGGCTGGGTGTCGCACCCGTTAGGCACCCAGTGGCACCCGGGCTGGCTCGTCGGGCTCCCCGCGCCCCCGGAGCTCCCCACTGCGCAGCTGTCGGTACGCGTGTGCAGCGCGTAGCCTGAAATGCAGTGCTGCCGCTCTCCTAGGGGTCACGGCTAAGGAGCAGGGAGGTAGTTTAATAAATTAAGGGTTCTCCTAGCGCGGGCAGCTCAGTGAACGGGTGCACAGACGCGCGCGCTCCCATGCACCCGCACGAGCGGCGGGGAACAGCCTCCCGTCCCGGCAGGAGAAAACTCCCCGCGGGGCAGGGCTGCTCCCGCGGCCGGTCGGGTCGAGCCAGTGCTTCTCTAGCCGGGGGACGGACCGCGGTGCGGAGGGGGGCGGTTCGGTGGTCGCGCCCGTGCCGGACCACCTTAAGGGGTGAGGCGGCGAGCGCGGGCTCGGTGCGCGGCGGGGCCGTCCCGGGGGGTTGTCGTCCGCCCAGGACGGGGCGTTTGTTTGTTAATTGACGCGCTGTTGCGCTTCGCGCTTGTGTAGAGCTCATGCTGGGGCTGTAATGACTGTAATCTCGGGAACACGCCGCTCGGGGAGCAGGCGGCGCAGCCGGGTTTGTCTTGTGGCGGTGTGAAATCCTGTGATTCGCCAGGTTTCGGACCGGGAAAAAAGGGGTGGTGGGGAGAGGGATGGGGGATGCGGGAGCGGCGCAGCTGGAGTGGGCGGAGGGAGTCAGACGCGTGAGGCAAAACAGCAAAGCAATCCCAAGTTTGTTGGCAGTGCTAACAGGATCCTCTCCGCTCCCGCCTCTCTATTTAAATGTACACAAAGATCACCCTGTGAGAAGGAAATGGGCAATAATGGGGCAGTAAACACGTATGCTGTGTAAGCACTGCGGTGATTTGCAGCCCCCCCTCTCTCCACCCCGGCGCCCACCTGAGGAAAGGGAGACCCATGGCCGGGCTCCTCCTTGTCTCACGGCCCGTGCTGTGACACTGGTTCCACTGCTGCACGTGCATTGCTGTTTCTGGTCAAAATCGGAACTTTTCCGAAAGTACCATAGTTAGTGATAATGTAGTTAATACCCTACGGAAAAGTGTTAGGAGATTGAACGGGATGTGAACAAGACGGCATAAAAATTTGTCATCTGGCTGAGCGCTTCGCGGCTGACAGAGGTGTAAAAAGTCGCTTTCCAGTCCTGGATGTGATGCTCCGTTTTAAGAAGTGACTGCTGTGTTGTTGGCTGCTTGAAGAGAGCCTTATTTAAACATCTTCACAGAACGTGAAGCCGAGCGAGTCTGGTCTGGAGAGCCGAGGGAGTCAGTAAATTACTGCTCTGTCAGGGTTCCTGTTGACTATTACAAAGCACCTTTTTACGCTGAACTTAAGCTCTGCGCTAGAGAGACAGCAGATGTGAGGTGATGGCTTCCAAAAGCAACACAGATGCTGTAAAATTTCCATTGCAATATTTCAACAAGGAAACTCAGGAGACATACTGAATGCTGCAGTTTAGAATTACACTGTAACTCTCCTAGAAATAAAAGAGTACTAAGTTTCTTAACAGTGCACTTGGCTTAATTTTTGGCATCGTTCATATGCTCTTGTTTTCTTACAGCGTGAAAAGATGCAGCACAAAGATACTGTGTGTCTTGAAGCTACTCAGTAATGACAGAATTGGTAATACGGAATTTTATGGCAAATTAGTAATGACTGCATATCCAAATTCCCTAGTAAGACCATGATAATTTTTGAAATTGTCTTTCAGGTACGTAACACAGCACAGCTGTGGGGACGCTACTTTACTTTATGTGACTGAAAAACAGCCTGGATAGTTCAAGGCTGTGGAGTCACAGCCCATTGTGTGTTCTTCGTATATTGTGACTTCCCTGAAGTCAGAAGAAGTAGTGAGATGAAGGAATTGAGGATCAAGTCTTTAAGATGGCTTGTGTGTTTATTCCAGAAAATACGGGAGCGGTTTTTTTCTGAAAAGCTGAGCTTTACTGTAGCAATCCAAGTTCCTTTAGAGCACTTTTTGCAGGCATTCCAAAGCTGATGTCCAGTCATCAAATCATGCAGAACTATAAAGCCATCAAGAATGTTACGGATACTACAACCTTTTCCAAAAGAAGGATTAATTTGACAAGTGGATGCTACTTCTACAAGTCTTTGTTGCCCTAGATATTCATGCCTTTTTATGTTCAAACATTTAGGTTTGCCCCTGGCCCCTCTAACATAAACTTAACTTTTGTGTGCGTCTGAGGCTTTGCATTTAGGATTGTGTGGATCACACCAAACCAGGTATTGATAGCTATGAGGCATTTTACATCAAGATTAGTAAATTGGCTTTTGATTTTTTTTTAATTGAGGAAAAAAAAGCCACATCAAATCTAGGATTTAAAATGGTATTTTGTTTATTTAGAAATTAATGTGTTTAGTTCATAAAAATTGCTTTTTGATCCCCACCTAATGTTCTCTGGAAATTTTAGTGTGGCATTGTCTGCATTGGATAGGTCAATGAATGGTGCTTTTATAAAAATGTTTGAAAAGAAGAACTCAGTCCATAGAAATTGTTCAAATAATCTTGTTAGAATGCAGTCCTGACTGAAGGCAGTAATTTCATGGCTTAAACCCAGAAGGGGCTGTCTAGGCAGATCTGCTTCCTATTGCAGACCACAGAGCTTTTTATTCAGAGACTGTCTACTCAAATACTGGTTATCTCCAAGACATAGGGAACTTTGCATGGACAATACATTGAACAATACTATGAAACGAGAAACTCAGACTTTTTAAGGACAAGATAAATGGGAACAGGAAGAAAGATTTTTTTTTTACAGGCAAGTTAGTAAACAGCATAAGGTAGAGTTGTGGCATCTTACTGTGTTCAGCTTTTCCCTAAAAAGTACTGATTAAAAATAAGAGAAACTGTTTTCTCCAATTCATCCTTTTCTCTTGTGTGCCACATGTAGTCCAGAACTGAGCAACATGATGGGCAGTCCAAGTGTAGAGAAGAACACAATGATTTGTCCTTCTGCAAGTCGGAAAAGCAGAAACTGTGAGTAAAAATCTGGCACTGTGAAACCTGCAAAGAAACAGGGAGAGTACAATGTGCGTATAGATCTTGTATTTTGATAGCTGTTTTTCATTTCACACACAAAAAAATAAATGGCATTGACTCATCTTCTGAGGAAGCCTGGATTTTATTACGATTCAGGAGAATTTTTGTAGACAAGAAGAGCGATGTTCTGCTTACATGTTTTCAAGGATGTCAGATCTCATCATGGATGGGCACAGTACCATGATGCCACTTTTGGTCAGTGAGATGTGAGAGAGCCTTTAGTTAAAAAATAGACTGAATGCAATCTGGTGCAGTAGCTACTTCTGAAGTGCAGTGAGAAGGTGGCAGAGAAGGAGGAGAAACTGCTGGAGAAGTGCTTTGCTGTCCCTTTTCCATGAAGGAGGATGTCAAAGTGATTGATCAGTGGTATGTTCTGAGGGTTGCTCCAACAGGGAAGCTTCAGGTTTTGGCCCTGAATGTGGCTGGAGGATTTTCTGCTGAATGTAGGAGCAGACTATGATTAGACTTCTTCCTGAGGCTACTTTGAATGTGTAGGCTACACTAGAAAAGCAGTGTCAGCAGCAGAATGAGCCTAAGAAGGCAGTGGGAAGAGCAGTTTAACAGGAGGGCAAAGATCAACCTCTATTGAAGGGCTTACCTTTATTCTCCAGTGCTATACAGTCGATGATTGGGTTGCAACATATTGGCTCAATCAGTTTAACTGTATATTTCTTCATTTCTTATTAATGAAATTATACATTAGGAAGAAGTGCAAGAAAATATGTATTGTAAGGGTTATGAAAGAAAATAAGAATTCTTGTGGGCAATCTTTTTCATTTTCCTTAATATTTTTTTTTTTGCTTTGCCCGTTATTTAGCAAGCTTTATTTGTAGTCTGCCTGTGCTACAGATTGTAATACCTCATGGTGTGAAGATTCACACATGATAAATATCTGACTTTTGAAGACAAATTGACCTGAGTTAAACAGTCCATTGGTTGATTGTCACTGTATTTGGAAAATAATACAAATATCATGCAGTTAAATTGCTAACCATATTAGGTATGTATGGACACAATAAGTAATGTTGTCTTCCTCTGATTGTCCAGGTAGCCATTAATTTACTTTCTGCTAGAAAACTGCTAGGACATTATGTATGTTAATGCACTCTTGAATCTTTGGAAGGTTATGTGGATCCAGGCTAGCAAGGAGAAGTTCGGTCTCTGGGCATAATATGAGAGTATGCACAAGCACCACTGTCTCCTAAAAGTAAGCGCTTGTCCAGATCTCTATCACACCAGTCACTTTTGTGGTCGTATTTGTGATTCTTTCTCTATGCTCCATCAAAATGTTGTTAGTGCTCATATATGTTCAAATGGTACATGCACCATTGTTACTCTCAGCATGGGTTGGGAAGTGTCAGTCTTGGAGACCTCAGATTTAACAACTTGGATATAAACCTTTGCAAAGCTTCTGGTAGATATTTACTGCTACTGCATTGACACCTGGCTGACCTGACTGATCCGTAACCACCTGGGATGGGCAGCTTCCAAAGAAAAATTATAGTCTTAAGATGGTATGGTGTGCATGTGTCTGGTCTTTGATGTTAGATCTACGGGAGGATTAAGGGGGCTCTATTAAATTGAATTTCAGCTTTGTGGCACCTATATTAGGATTAGCTGATAGCAGGCAGGGTAATGGCACAAGCAACTCTTGCCAACTTAGTATCGATGCTGACAGGAGAAAACAAGAGCCACAACAGAGAAGCTGGGGAGCTGGGTTCTCTCTCATATACTGCAAATGAGAGTAAGAGCAACGTGGTTGCCACACTACAAGGAGTGGGGGAAGTCCTGGCAAGAAACCTAGCCCAGCCTGTGTGCAGAAGTAGATGTGAAAGGCTGTGAGCTAAGAATGCCCCCTCCGCAGTGGACTGGTCTGGGCTATCTGAGTTGATGCACAAACAAGATTAGGCAGTGTAGTCCACTTTGACTTACTAGCTTCTGCATAAATTATATTGAGACAGTATTTTACGTGTATGGCCTCATGGTCTGTAAATTAAATGGGAAATTAATGAAGTGATGCACTTATAAGTAAGAAGAGAACGGAAGGAAAAAATACACTTTGCATTGAAAGACATTGATAAGGATAAAGCCCAGCTATGAGAAAGGGAAACTTTTTCTAAGTGATTTGAAGAGGAATATGTGTCATTAAATTGTTGAAAAATACAAAATTGCTCATAAATTCCAACATGACTTTTTGTACCCTGTAAGTCAGTAGTACCATAATTTAAGGGAATAATTTTTTTTGCTTACATGTTGGAACTGGACATTTTTTAAGTTTCACTGTTTTCAGTCCCAACTTTTGATGAAGGATGCACAGTAGTAATTTTTAAAATACTGAATGATAAATATCACATTGAGAAATGCTTGCTGAAATTGCTCATTGCCCTGAAGTTAAAATTGAAATAACAAACACATCTTTCATCACTCATTTTGAATATTTATTCTTTGTATTTCACTTACTCTAAACAATTTTTTTTATCTCTAAGGTTAGATCCTGACTAATCCTTCACTGTGTTAATTTTGCTGGGACAACACAGAAGTGGCTGGTGATTACTAATATGAATAAGGACAGCATGCTTGGGCTTGCACTAATTTTGATGAATAAATTGGCCTTGAGAACGATGAGTCGTATTAGCACTTTTCACTTTAAAACACGAGACGGTCAAAGATGTTAACTCTGTGTAGATAATCAGCATTAGGCAGTGTTTGGAACTGCTTATAGAGAACTCTCAGGTGCTTAGTCTTAGCAAAAAGTTATTCTTAAAAATTTATCTCAATTTTTTTTAAATAAGAGTGGTGTGATTGAAAACCAAAGTGTTGAGAGGAATTTCACTGTAACAGCAAAATGACCTTCCTTTCATATTACCCACTGAATTTTTGATAAGGATACTCCTTTTCCAGTCCTGTTGAATTTTCTTGGTTCTTGGTGAACGCTAATGGTGGCAGTAATAGTCCTCTGTCTGCGTAGTAAGGGAAAAGAAAATGGTATGAGATTTTTGCAGCTGTCTTTTGTGGGCTCACAACAATGTTACAAAAGATACAGTCTTGATAAATTTATTGTCTTTTATTTACAAATTTATTCTGCCTTTGAGGTGGGGGGACACAATTGTATGACAGGAAACAGCCACAAGGGAAGAGGTGGGTAATAAAAATTTAGTTCTAACATTGTCCCTGGTAGCGTTAGTTGGGTCCTTCACTGTCTTGGTCTGGTCAGGGCCTGTTTATGGATGAGAGGCTTTCAGTTCTTCCAGAGGATTGTGGGATTCCAAGAAAAGAGGTGATAACAGCCATAATAGTATAGCTGTCTCTCACTTTTTATTGCATTAGCCTTATGAAATTTATTCCTTCTGATGAATTCACTGAATTAGAGAGCCCTGAAAGGGAATATCCCAATTTCTGGCCACTTCGCCAATTTTGCTATGTAGATTTTTTTGTAATAGAGACTACTTACCTAATAAGTGCAGCCATTGTTTGAACCTTATTTTCATCCTTTGCTTTTGTAAGTTAGGCTGGTTAGTCTTTCATAACTTAGGGTTCATTCATTAAGTTATCCCACTTAATGAGACCTTATTGTTTTTGTTTGGTTCTAGCTCCTTGTCTTTTGAATAGAAAAATCTGGTAATTTTGAAACATTTTACTACTGGTTAAAGTTTTTCTTATTTGGTATGGATGGATCAAGATAGGTTTGAATCTGCAGTTTAATGAATAAGACCTCTCTTGCCTTATGAAATTTCCTGCTTGGATTTTTCATTAAAAATACAAAACTTTTTAGTTTTTGCCTTAGTTTTCCAGGAAAAACTACATATTTTGACAGAATTCAAAGGACTGGAAGGCTTTGTCTGAAAATTAAAACTTCTTGATTTGAAAAATATTACTGTAGCCCTCCTCCATCATTATAATCTGAGTGCCTGTTAGTCCTACTCTGCAAAGCTGAGGCTGCCTACCACCTTTGACACTGTACCATGATCTTCCTCTTTGAAGGGAGTGCTGGAAGTAGGGAATTCCTCAAAGTAATCTATTATGGGAGTTGTTTAAATGGTAAGTCTAGTTGATACAGGAGATCTGCCACATAAAGCAGGTAAGCCACAGATTTAATTGGATCCTACAGTAGCATTTTGGAATAACAATTTTGTTTTCAATCAAAATATTTTGGTTTGTAAGTTTGGCTTTTTGGTAAGAAAAGTATATTTGCAGAAGCACATACTTACACATGTCAAAAAAAAAAAAAGTCCAACCAAAAAGTAGCTGAAAGCCTTGTTTCCCATCCAAAAGTAGATGCAGTGGAAAATTTTCAAGAGGCCCTATATTTAACCTCCTTGGTTCAAAATTCGGTTGCTGGACTGGGGGTGACTCACAGAGGTTTTTTTTCTACTTTTGTTAGGGTGTCTATATTTTCACTCATGACATCCGACTGCTTTTCCAGCTATATTCAACCTTGTTATAATTCTTGCTGCTGCAGCATTTTACTGTGCTCAGAGTGCTAGTTCCCACTGGACTCAACTTGCTGGGATGTGTGCAAACTCAAAGTTTCTTTCAAGGATTGCAATGATCTTGCTTTTTTATTTTAGCTGGGTTTTAATAAGCACATGTGAGTAGCAATATTCACTGAACACTGAATATGCATGAAATATAGCATCACTGTGATACAGTTTTTAGTTCTTTGCCCAAGGTGTAGCCTTGTTTTGGGATGTTGTGGATGTGAACAGTACAGTTTAAGGAGTAATGGGCTAAGTGCTTGAAGGAGAAGACCCATTAAACAGGTAAATCACATCAGTCTGAGGAATTCATGAGTGGAATATAGTTGAAGGCTGGGGAGTTATTCTGGGGAAATACCATATCTGATTTCTTTGCTTATGCTATCTTCTCTTTGCTCTGACTTGTGACTGCTTTTGGAAGTGGGATACTGAGCTAAGCAGACCTGATCTGAATTGGCCTAGCCATCCTTGAGTAAGGAGCAGTAAACTGATAAATGAGTAAGTGTGGGCTTTGGCAATCTAGAATTCGGCACAATTTATCAGAAATGAAAATCCTCCCTCCAAGAAAAGTGTAAGCCAGTCGCAGAAGATATAAGCACGGGGATAGAGAATTTCATAGAGTTATCTGAACAGGTTGTGATTCTGGAATCTCAAGCTTTCAGTTGATTTTTTTGTTTGCTTTTGCAGCTTCCATGTCTCTTTCACTTCTTTTTTCAGCAGTAAGAATTTGCTACTACCACGTCTTAAACACAACTGTGAGACTTTTTGGGTGTTCTTTCAAAGTTGGTGGTTAGAGCATTAATGTAAGACTCCTGCAGAGTTCACTGAACTTTATTAAGACAGTAAGAAAACAAAGCAAATATTGAAATTCAGAGAGAAAAACTGTCAATATGGCCTCATTAGTTTTAGTATGTGTTATGTCATTAGTTCAGTGTTAGAATGCAATTTGTAGCCAAAATCTATCAGCAACTGGCAACATGTGGTGTTTCTTAAGCAAAAGTTGATTCCTACTCTTTATTGCTTGTTTTGCATCTTAGCACTCTCACAGAAGTATCTTTCCAGATATTTTTTTTCATGGCAATTTAATTTAGATCGCTTCATGACTGCTAAGCAATACTATGCTTTTTTAGCCTTCACAGGCATTAATGATCAAATCTGTAAATGAGCATATTTGGGTCCAGTCCTGTTCAATATCTTTATCAACGATCTGGATGAGGGTATTGAGTGCACCCTTAAGAATTTTACAGATGACACTAAGCTGGGTGGTATTGTTGATCAGCTTGAAGGAAGGGAGGCTCTGCAGAGGAATCTGGACAGGCTGGATCAGTGGGCTGAAACCAATAGGATGAGGTTCAATAAGGCCAAGTGCTGAGTCCTGCACTTGGGACACAATAACCCCTTGCAGCGTTACAGGCTTGGGGAAGAATGGCTGGAGAGCTGCCTGGAAGAGAAGGACCTGGGGGTGCTGGCTGACAGCCGGCTGAATATGAGCCAGCAGTGTGCACAGGTGGCTAAGAAAGCCAACAGCATCTTGGCCTGTATCAAAAACAGCGTGGCCAGCAGGATCAAGGAGGTGATTGTAGCTCTGTACTTGGCACTGGTGAGGCTGCACCTCGAGTACTGTGTTCAGTTTTGGGCCCCTTACTACAAGAAGGACATTGAGGTGCTGGAGTGCGTCCAGAGAAGGGCAACAAGGCTGGTGAAGGGGCTGGAGAACAAGTCTTACAAGGAGTGGCTCAGGGAACTGGAGTTGTTTAGCCTAGAGGAGAGGAGGCTGAGGGGAGACCTTATCACTGTCTACAATTGCCAGAAAGGAGGTTGTACCCAACATGGGTGTTGGTCTCTTCTCCAAGATGACAAGTGATAGGACAAGAGGAAATAGCCTCAAGTTGCACCAGGGGAGGTTCAGATTAAATGTCAGCAAAAATTTCTTCGCTGAAAGGGTTGTCAGGCACTGGAACATCTGCCCAGGGAGGCGGTCGAATCGCCATCCCTGGAGGTGTTTAAAATATGGGTAGATGAGTTTCTCAGGGATATGGTTTAGTAGTGGACAGGTGCTGTGGGACTTGATGATCTTAAAGGTCTTTTCCAACCAAGTGATTCTATATGCTTAGATTTATAAGACAGCAGCTATTTTTTTTCTATGTTTTTAATAAACTCTTCAGAACTTTTACAATTACCTGAAAGTAGATATATCTAGTACTTAAGTTTACTTGGTAATTATATGGACCCAAATAGATGGAGTCTCTTTTATTTTATTTCCTGATTGGGTATATGTTTTTCCTTCAAATTTCTGTCAGCTGAATTTGATTATAATACATTGTCAGTAGATGACCAGTAATTACCCTGTTATTATTTAGAATTATTTTAAATAAATATTTGCAAGAAAAGGTAATAGCAGGACAATGTTTGAAATGAAAAAATAGCTTGAGTATTGTTAAGAAGGAGAGTCATCATTGTAGTACCAAAATTGAGGCAGAAAAGAGGATGGAGGAAGGAAAGCACAATATTAACGTACACGAATGATCTCCTGTGGTACCACTTACCAGCTCCTCATATGTGAGATCCAAATATTTTTTTGAAGCATAGTGCTGCCTAGTCAATTAGCTGTACTTCAAGTACTTTACTTCAATCATTGTATAAGGAAAAAATTTTAGTACATTAGAATTCATCAGTTGGATAAAGTAGCAAAAATACTCATGTTTTCCTAAAAATGCAGTGAAAATATGTAAATTATTTTAAAATTAATTTAGAAATTTTGTGAAGTGAAAGGAGGGATTGTAGTGCTGTCTCTAAAGTGTATTAAGAACAGCGAGAATGGTGCAGCCTCTCTCACATCATTTGTATGCCCTAATCTGAATCTTAATGATAGTGTCAAGAAGTGAGAAGCAAGTAGAGTTGCCAAATCTGTCCACTCTTTTGAAAGGGGAAGAATTGTGGGAAGTAATTGGGTGCGAAATAAATATGTGTTCACAAGTAATTGGACTGAGACTATTAAATTTCTTTCATTCAAGTCATAGGTAATAACTACTTAAACTTCAAGGAAAAGAGAAAATTACATCCTGCAAAACTTTCTCATGCAAAATAGTCTGTCCTCATGTCAATGATCCTGGTTACTTTAAAGTGTCTGCTTGCTTGAGAAAAGATTTGTCAAATCGGATCTTTAAATGGGAGAGGGGATTAGGAAACAACAAACAAAATCCAGCTTGCAGTGGGAGATAATTTCTGAGGGCGTAGGGCAGAGAATGGGCAATGAATATCACCATCTTTTCAATGTTCAGTACTATGAAAACTGTTTTTCTTCAGGTAACCTTTTATTGCCAGAAATTTTGTTAGTCAGTGAAGGAGAATGCTATGGTAAAATACATAAGAATCTTGTGCCAAACCTCAGAGAGTTAAGGGATGCATCTTTTACAGGTTTAGGAGATTATGAGGGTAAATTGAAAAAGTATTTCTGTGCTTAAAAAGCCTAATTGCTGTAGTGTATATCAGGCTATTGTCTATTTTGTACAGCTGTTTGTGTTATCTAACTGGTGTTTTTGACCCTAATTTGGATTGGGACATAAAAAACAGTTCTTAGTTTCATGGGTAGTAAAGCTGAATATCATGATCTGCACTTTTAAATAAGCTCCTTCATTCTATGTGTTAAACAAAATAACTTCAATGTGCTTGGTTTTGTAATCAACAAATGTCAAAAATATCTTCCCTAATATGATGTATGGAGATCAGGTTAGGCTGTTACCGAATAATGTGATAATAATGATTTCCATTAGAGAGTACAAAAGCAACATCTAAGTTCCAACTGACATTTATTGACACACAGCATCAGCTGGGAGCCCCATCAAACGTCCTATTCTTTTCTGTTTACCACCTCCTGCTTTTATTTACAGTCAGTATATCTGTTAATTAGCCTCAGGTAGAGTCAGTTCTTCTAGGAAGATCTCTTGTCTTCCTGGTGATGGCCCCATGAGGTGACCATGTACACACAGTCTGTGAGTGAATTAATCCTTAACTCATTAATTTCAGTGCCTGATTCTGAAATGTTTAATTGCTGCCTTGTTTTCCTGCTCCGCAATTTGTATTTGGAGTATTGTGGGCCTTGATTCCCATTGACGTCAGTATCCTGATCATATCCAGTGAGCTCTCAGCATCTCGAAGTTACTTCACTGGAAATCATGTTTTCTTGCAGTTTTTTTATTTGCTATGATTGGACCAGAATGCTGATGGCTTGTTGGTGATTTCCAGGAAAATGCTCTATATCGCTGAGATAGTGTACATAGCTTTCATTGCACTTTTGCAGAAAAAAATTACTCCTCCACTTCCTCAGCTATCTCAGTCACGCAATAGCTGAATGCAACATTATCATAAAAATATGATGTAATAGTGCAGCACCTGGGTCTCAGAAGGGTGTAATCTGTAGGGAATTATACTATCCTCACTTTATCAACCTCAGTTACACCTTGTGACGATATAAAGCTGTTCATGGCCACAACCTGCGTGCTAGAGCTGACGGTTGTAGTGCACTTTTCTCATAGCATGACTTGTTTATTAGAAAAGAAAAAAAGTTGTGTTTGTGTTTGCAGGAAAAATTCAGAAACGTGATTCAGACATCTCCTGCCCGGGTCTTACAAGGTATGCTAGAAGTTTGGGAGGTGCACAGCTAATCCCTGCTTGAAATCTTGTCATTTTGGTGTTAATGGTTTTGTTTGTTTCATCTGACACCTAAGAAAAGAAAGAGCAGGCTACTTATCTGCTCAGTCAACTGTCGGTAATGTCTTAAAGCAATGACCAAATGACTCTCTTTTGCCAGAATGCTATTTGTCAGTGCTGCAGTCTCCAGCTGATGAGTAGCCAAACTCTAAAGACCTAATCATAGATTACAGGTGCCTTTGAAATCCTGCCCAGAGCAAATGCAAGTAGTAGTGGGAGCATTTTCATAATTTAATAAAAGAGCTTTACTGGTAACACTTCGCTGCTTCAGTGTTGTTTTTTTTTTTAAACAACAACAACATAATAATAATAAAAAAAGCAACCAACCAAGAGTATAATTCCTGGAATACAATCTACTATTATACTGGGAAAGTAGCTCAAAGTAGTATAACTTTTTATCTTCATTTTGGAAGTATTTCTGCTGATCTAAAATGTTTTATACTGGCACAACTGCATCTCAATATCTAGTTTTTGTGGATAGGCAGACCCAAGTGAAGTAACTTAGTTTTAAAAGAATTAGAAACCCTAATTCACTTAAATAAAATTTCTAAGAACTCCACGTGTCCTGAATGCTGTGAAAAGAGACACAAATATAAAAAAAGGTGAATATTTGCTACTGATGGTTCATGGCTTTGAAGGGTTACAGGCCACTAAGTGTTGTGTAAAAAAACAAAAAAAAAAATCAATGAAAGAGTATCAGTGAAAATTTCTGACAACTTTAACTGTAAGCAGCCAATGCTGATTGATCTATTAATGTTTCATGGGGAAAGTCAGTACTGAGAGGAAAAGGTGGGTGAAATTTCTTTAAAACATGTTAACTGTTTCTGTGCATTTTTTTAGTTGAAGGACAGAGATATGTTGCAAATGTCTTATAGAATTCAGTGGCCCTTCAGCCGTGTTTTACAGGTACTGTTTAAGCCATCTTTGTTAAGGAGAAGCTCCTTTGCTATTAGTATGCTGTCATCTTTCAAATCTCATCAAGGCAGCACAGGTTTTTTGCACACATTTCTTTTGACATGCAGTCTCAGTAAGTATGGAAATTGCAACTCAAATCTCTTTTTTTTTTTTTGCAAAGCTTTGCAGTGCCCAAATTAATTGAATATCAACTTTTTTTTTTTTCTTAATGTTGGAAGACAGGTATGCAAATTTTACTAACAATATGCATGGTTACATTTAGCTGTAAATTTCAGTCAGGGATTTCTGCTTTGTTTATTGTCCAAGTCAATATGTCTGTAGAGTAAACCTCCCGCTGACAAGGAATACATAATCAGCTACTTAGAAAAGTGGAAAGTTAAATTGCAAGAGTTTATTCTGGAAAAAAAGTAAAGTAAGTTTTGGGTTTTCTTTTTTTTTTGTTATTATGACTTTAGCTAAGAGAAATACAATGTAGATGGTTTGTTTTTACACTAACTTATCAGAAAAAACATGATTTTTCTTTAACCTGGTCATCTGTGTAACTGAAGTGGTTGAAAGAAAGTAGAGGTCATAAATAAATGATAAATTTTTTAAACTTGCAAGGTGGATCGTGACATAAAATCCAAGTGTGAAGAAAGAGAAGTATAAACACATGTATTACTGAGAATATCTTCATTTAAATGTAGTTTACCCTATGAATATATTAATATCCAGGTGCCTGAAAGATGCAAATTTCCTTTGTTGCTTTCTCATAAGTTATTTTGGGTTTTGTGTGTGGTAACAGTGAAGTACCTTTACACAAGTTTTCTGAGTGGGGTAAATCGTTCCTGGGGAATATGTGTTACAAATGATATTGTGTTTATAACAGAAAGCTCTCAAAAATTTTAATTACTGGAGTGGTTCCCATTTCATCAATTTTTATAAATAATTTACATGGAATACGTTTTATTTAGCTATATTAAAAAAATCACTGCATGCAAAGAAGGGATTTCTCCTGCCTACCTAAAGTATATTTAATACTGTAACGATATGTATTCCTCCTTGTGGTTCAGTGCATATTTCTCCTTTCTAAGCCTGTTCAACTGTAATAAGAAGAATGTTTTTATGATAATTCTACAATGGATTATAATAATTACATTTACTCTAAGCCAATAAAATTTTTAAAAACTGTATTTGGCTAATATTTCAGTTGCATGACTTTGATCAGATGCATAGGCATATTCTTTTTTGCTTTGCATCTGTGTAGGACTGATAGATGACCTGAGCTTGTAGGTTCTACAGTAATGCAAATGGTCCATGATAATTGTGTGTAAAGAAAGTGTGGCAGCTTTACAGAGGAAATTTCTGAACCTGTAGGTGCGTTCAGGATAAGCAGCTTCCCTTCCCACATACTCTGCATTTCTACAATATGGCTGCTCTTCTAATGCTTTTATTGAGTCTCATTAAATGATCCAGGCTGTAGAGCATTACATGTATTTATAGAAGAGTGGGAGTTTTGTTTGGAGTCACTGATGCATCAAGAGTTTCTTCATAATACTTTTCTGATTGCCTCATACAGCAAGAGAGGCACCAAAGAGATATGGACACTAATGCCTTATGGTCGCAATTCTTGAGCCTGAATCCTAAGAGGTGTGGAGGTGACTAATTTACTGTGGAACTGAGTGGGAATCTAAGTTCCTAAGTAGGATTTAGGAGCCTAAATACCTTGGAGTTCTCTGTGGAAAAAAAAGCTGTCTTGCAATATAGCCCCTTAATTCTCCACACATCTTTGCATTCTTCCGTATGTGTTCCTCATTGGCTATTTACTGTTAATTGGCAATTTAGGTGCTTAATTATGCTTCTGTTTTGGGATATGTTTCTTCCTGGTTTTATCCTGTATTTCTTTGGACTGTCTGTTCCTTTTCAGCTCTTTCCACTCTTTATGCTTTGTGTACCTAATAAAGGCACTAGCACACTTAATTTCCACTGACTATCTTGCCTCTCATATTGATTTATATGAAACATAATATGTTTATTCATATTAATAGAGCTTGCAGCCTTGTAAAGATGCTGTAAAATTAATCATTAAGGCTCAAAATTGACAGGGATTCTATCATTTTGTCCACTCAGTGTGGTTTTGACCAATGTATGCGCAATATGGAAGTTGCTTATCAGCCAAATACTACTTTGTTTGACTGACAAAAAGGGTAAAGCTAGGTGTATGTGCTACAGGTAGTTAAATAATGAAAAACCTATGTCAGTCTAATGCTTTTGCCACTGAAATGACTCTGACAGTTGCTTTTCTGAAACCAATAGTAGTAGAGAGCATAAAACAATCTCTCCTCCGCTTGTGTGTGATCTGACTTCTCCATTCTTTAGTTCACTACGCAAGTTATCTGTAACTGAAATACATAATGAAAGTGTAACACTTTGTTCCCATGCTAGACTTTTGACTTCTACGGTACAGTTTTTCTTGAAGTGTAGCAGAAGTGGAAAGGAATGAAACCGGACATAAACAAAGACTCTAAAGAATGATTCTGTAAAATCTACTATTGCTCAACTGCAGTGCATCTTTTTTCATGTGATTGTGAACCACATTTTCCTCAGGACCACAGCAGTCATTGCCAAGAGGGATCCCTTGCCCTGCATCCTGCTATATCAAAGTGGCTGGAAGAAAGCAAATAACCTGCAGATGTTGGCTTCTGCTGCAGCCCAAATGATGAGCTAGACAAGTGTCAGTAACGGCTGTAGGGTTGTGGTGATGGAAAGAGAAAACTTGTAGGACTAGGTGGAGTAGAGAAAGGTTGAACAAGTGGAGGTGGGGGATTCTGATTCTTTCAGCATGATTGCTATTGTGTCACACTCCTTTTTTGAAAGGTGAGTAAAGTTATACCAGGAGATGGAGAATGTAGGGAGTGTTTTTCATCCCCTGAGTGGGATGACAGTGTTGTCTTATTGTTTGTGGCTTATGACGTAGACAGAGAAAGCCTAAGAGCGCATGATGCTGAGGGTACATAAGCCTCAACGACATAGGAAAGATGAAATTGCCCTGTCAAGGACTGGTGCCCAGGGTGATAGGAATTTTGGATGGTGCAGTTAAATGCATAGAAGAATGTTGGAGGGGCAGTGAATAAGGTGAAGATTGGAAGAGGCGTGTACTCTGTGCTGCTGTTACCTCATTGCAAAATTGTTTCCCTTCAGTATTGTGAGGATAAATCTGATTTATGAGAATAAATTGGTTTTTGGACTAAAACCAGTGTTTTTCTCAGCTAGTGGTACATGAAGAGTTTTTGTACAGTCCCAGTTTTGCCTCAGTTCTGGCAATGAGTAATCTTAGTGGATTATAGAAAAGGCTAAAATAGTTTTTAAAAAAGCTTTAGGATACAGTTTGCAGTTGTGAATTAAGTGCTTAGATATTACAGGTTTCACAAGCAAAAAGTAGTCTGTTTTCTTCATGTGTATTCAATAAAAGCATGTTAATTAATTAAAGAAATGTATATGATTAACTGTGTCTTGTAGCTCAGAGATTAATTCTGTTTGGCTAATCAATGGCTGTGTGTATTATATGTGTAAGTAGTTAGAAACACTTTGTTTTATTCATGCTGATTTTTATCACAGGGTGTCATTGCTTGTACTGAGGAGCACCCCAGGGGAACCACCGCCCTTGCTCTCCACCTCAGCGAGGGGTGCTTTCAAAGGGCCTTATCTATTGCCACATCAGTGCAAGGCGTTTATGTGTTCAGAGGAGGGCAACGAAGATGGTGAGGGGATTGGAGCACAAGCCCTATGAGGAGCGACTGAGGGAGTTGGGGCTGTTTAATCTAGAGAAGAGGAGGCTCAGGGGAGACCTCATTGCTCTCTACAACTACCTAAAAGGAGGTTGTAGTCAGGCAGGGGTTGGTCTCTTCTCTCAGGTGGCCAGTGGCAGAACTAGAGGGCATGGACTTAAGCTTCGTCAGGGAAAGTTTAGGCTTGATGTGAGGAAAAAATTCTTCACTGAAAGGGTGATTGGCCATTGGAATGGGCTGCCCAGGGAGGTGGTGGAGTCGCCGACCCTGGAGGTGTTTAAGGGGAGACTGGATGAGGCACTGAGTGCCATGGTTTAGATGATGGATTGGTGTTAGTGTTGGTGTTAGTGTAGGGTTATAGGTTGGACTTGATGATCTCAGAGGTCCTTTCCAACCTTGTAATACTGTGATACTGTGATATTCCATAAATAATTGCATAGGATCAGAGAGCAACTGATCTGGAGATGACAAGAATGCAGTAAACTCGATCAGGAACAGGTACAATGTTGGTGATGCTACTTCTTCTGATCTGTTGGAATGCTGTCAAATGCCATGTGCCAGGTCTATGTATTTAATGATGAGCCTTGTATTTAAAAGCTGTCTAGCTGCTCTCAAACCAGTATTAACTTTCTACCTAATGATGCTGCTTAAAATGAAATATGTTTGTACTTGGTCATCTTATTTCGTGATCAGATCCATCTGGTAACTCAGTCTGTAGAATCTCTTCTTAGAGTCATCTAAATGCTTCTGAATGCCAAAAGCAACCAACTGAAATATCCAGAGATTTAAAATTATTTTTAATCTAATCTAAAAATCACAGCACATTTTTACATAGAATTGTTGGTGCCTCCCATGCACTGATTTTTTTGTGGCTTTAATGCAGTGTAATTAAGTATTTTTTAGATGGGAATGCAGAATATAAGTGGCTTGTTGACTGATATGGTATTTTCACTTACTCTATATATGTTAATACAGCACTATATTAGCAATTTATTAATCAGTGCTCGAGAAATTATGCTGATGGAAAACATGATTATGGGATTTGACCTCCTTGGAAGCAAGGGCTTTTCCCGGTCATAGAACACTGCATATTCAGCTCATGAGTAGTGTAGAACTTTTTCTGTGATAACTGAAACACTGACACCTGGTTTGCACTTAAAAGTGTTGTCAAGGAGGCCTGTCAGGGAGGGATATGAATTTTTTGCTGACATAGCTATGCCGGCAAAAACCCTAGTGCAGAAACTGTGTAAGAAGTTCTTCTACCTGTACATTTTACTTCTCTTAGAGGGATAGGTGTAAGTTGCTTGGGAAGAAGAGTCTTGTTAGTATAAATTTCTATATTAACCTTTCTAGTGTAAGTCACCTGTAGGCCTCATCCTGTAGGGAGTTGTATGCAAGTTTATCACAGCACAGAGAGGTAGTTCATAGCCTATGTTTATGTAACTCTGAAGAACAACCTCTAGAGAAACTCTAAGAATAGTATGTAATCTCTGTTTCCTGTTCATCTTCTGTCTATGGGGTTGTCTTACAGGTGCAATTTGCGTGAATAATGCCTGTCAATGCATGTGATTTCTTGTTTAGCACCTGTCCTGTCGGTGCTTCTAGTCTTGAAGATAGTTTTGGGGCCACACTTAGGAATGTGGGACACCACAATATAAGCATAATCATTGTTTAACTGAACTACTTGCAGGATGAAAGCAGGCTGGATGCAAATACAGCAATGAAAAGGAAGGAAGGAAAGCCCTTTAGCAGTGAAGTTTGTGATGTGCAACACACAAACTGAACGATGAGAAGTACAAAAATGGAAAATTCCTTAGGTGAATCCATTCCAGAAGAAATAAGCATGTGGAAGTACTTGGTGAATCAGGATAGTCCTTTACTGATTCTACATGCAGCACCATAAATCACAAGTAGTTGTGAAAAGAATTGGTACTGGAACAAGAGAGTAGAAATGGAATGGGTGAACTGAGATTAGGACTTGAAACATTACCTTCTCTCTTAAGAGGCAGTTCCCGTGTGCCTCTAATTATCTTTCATTTAAATATTCTATCTTAATTGGAATTGGTGACATAAAGAGTGGGCTCTTAGTGTTTGTCTGCAGGAAGGACTCCTGGACCAGATACCAGAATACATTATTTGCACTAGCAGAGAATTTCACATCACACACTACAGTAATTTGGACTTGTTCTAATTTTGGTCTACATGAATAGCTTGAATGAACGAGGTGATACTTTATTTGAGACAAAGGTTTCCTTTTTCCTTAAAGATTATTTCAAGAGATGAAGAAAGCCTATTTCAAATAATGCTGCTGGAGACAAATCTGCATTTGTAAACTCGGTGGTCCTGTACCAAGGTTGATTAATCAGCCAAGGTTAACAGAAATGTGTATTTTCACTTTGAAAGTGCATGAATTTGTAGGCTTACCATCTCCCTGACAGATGAATCTAGTCTTAAAGATGGTAAATACAGATATAAGTATGGCATCGGATGCGATTGTAATCATAAAAGTGAGATATTCTGAGATACAGAAATTGCAAATTCAATCCCTGCTGTTACCAGTCCAGCCACAGGGGCCATGTAACAAAAGATCCCCGAGTTAATGATTGCTGTTCTGTGACAGGGGTATTGGACTTATTATACACTGAACACAGAGATCTCTGATCCATATTCGTGCCTTGTTTCCTGCTCGGGATTCAGCACCACATGGTGGTAACTGTCTGCTTCAAGCAGGAAAGCAGTCTGCTGTGATATCAGTGAGTGATGGTATCAGAAGAACATCAATTTTCCATGAATTTAAACTATTACCACAGTTAGGTGCAATTATTGAGAATCCCTGTAGAGTTGTACAAAAAATGTTGTTTCTGTCCAAAGATGTTGATTCTGGAATGTAGCAGTGGCAGTCTATATCATTCTTAGCTTGGGGTCTTAGTGGCTGCTATACAATGTACCCTGGAAAATGGTTACCTCAACTGTAAAGTATAGTGCTGCATTTCAAGCTCTATTTGAAATATTAGTGGCTTTTTCAAACTATACATGTATTTTAAATCAAATTTACATGGTGAAAATATGCTGAAGATGAACCAATGGAAGAAGATCATTTCAAAACAAAGAATATTGACTTTGCATATTAACTTCATTAACTTAATGCTGTCTCTTGTGTATTGGAAAATTGTTCAAGTGAGAATAATAGCTTTTCAACTACTTACAGGCTAATAGGTAGTGATTGTGGTCGCTAAGACTTTGAATAGCAGTGTCTGTTGATAACACAGATTAAATGTGAGTGCGGTTTTAAATACGTCTGATTTTCAAAAAACTCATTTTCTGTCCATCCTTTTGACTTTCATGGCCAATGACACTGGCTTCTAATGCATATTAAATTCTGGGAGTGGGAAACTAAATTCCTCTTCCTGCATCTTATTGTAGGGACATGAGTGCAGAAGTATGCCATATGCTTATTTTAAATTGTTCAAGATTCAAGCTGTTTTAGTAAAATCTAAGATTGCATTAGGGGTAATTCCCATACCTTGGGACATGCTCTCTTTAAACAGCTGATTAGTTATAGGTGTTTGTGGTATTCTTAGCACTAATTTTTCATGTATTCCAACCTTATGTTTTTCTCCTCATATCTGAACTGTCTGCGCGTCTCTCTGCATCCGCTGTGATTTCTCAGTGAATGCTGGTTCCCAAGTTCTTTCTCTATTCTCTCCTTTTTTTTTTTTTCTGCTTCTCCAGGGCCTAATTATGAAACAGCTTCAAATAAATACAATTTTTTAACAAAAAACATTCTGCTTCCTGTGAACAATGGACTGAATTTTTCTCTTTATTCTTGGGGAGTTCTTATTCAGTTGGAGTGCTTTGCAGTTGGCTAGGCCTGAGATTTCTGGGAGCTGTAATTGTGTCTCATTAATTCTTACAGTAATGTAGGGTAACTATAAGGAGCATGCAATTAGTGGTCTGGTCAATGAATAGAGCAGTTAATCAGCAGACAAAGGATGGGGCTCAGGACCTATTAGGCTGAAAGGAAGTGTTGCTATTGTCACAGGCAGTAGGAATGCATGCAGACATGCCTTAAAGTTGAACTGTTTAAGGGAACTGTGTATGTCTTTTTGCTAAACCAATTTTTCTACCTATTCCACTACTTGAGAGAGATTCATTTAAGGTTGCCTGTTAGAAGTCAGACCATATCAGAGGCTTCAACAGACTGAACAGACTGCTTAGTGTATTCTCTCACCTTAACAGGGGCAGCCGCAGGGTTTATCAAAAATAAAAAGTGGTCACAGAGATTTAAGGCATCCTTAGCTGTTCCAGAAAAATGGTTGGTGAACTGAAGCAGACCAAGAAAGTCTAAATCAACCATTGTGTAGATTGTCACTCAGTCATACTCTTCATGTTTGTCTTCATAATGAACCTTGTTTGCTCTGAATGGCTGTGCTTTCAGTGCATGTAAATGTATGCAAATACTTATAACAGTTTAAAACTGGTAGCTCTTAAGGTGACAACCCTTCCTACTTTATGAAATTCTGACTTTCACTACATCTAGGGTTTAAAATGCAAAAATTACTACAACTCTAGACAGTGCTTTGGGGTTTTTTGTTAGCTCCAGATCAGAACTTCCAGTTGTTTCTACTTTTGAAAAAATATGAACCTCATGAATCCTGTGAAATGTTATGACATATGATGATTATAAAGAAGAAGGCTTTATCAATAAAACACTGCCCTTGAGTAACTCTTATTTCTAGTAGGCATTGCTTCAAATAGAAAGTTTTTTCTTCTCTGAAGCAAACCAGAAACTTGGCACAAAAAGCAGTAATTAAAATAACTTTTTTTTGGAAAAAAAGAGAATTGAACTTTAAATTATATGCAGAGCCCAGTGTTTTTCTCAAAACTGAAAGTAATTTTTTACTGTATTCTTTGTATTAACAGGTCTGTAGCTTTATCTCTTTTCATGGTATTCACATCAGCAGCAAGTAATGTTAGAAGAATAAAGTCTCTCAGGCTTTATATTAAGAATTCAATTATTCTATATAATTAGCCCTGATTTGTTAAATATTTGAACCATTTTCTACTCTTAGGAATGCAACAGCATATTGGAGTGATCAGAACCACAAATGGCTTTTACCTTTACTCAGAAAATTCTTCTTATCAAATAATAAGGAAGATTATGCCTAAGTGTCTCTCTCTCTCTCTCTTTTCTCTGTTTGGATTTTATTCCCACAAGAAATATGTTTTGTCCACAATATCTTCTGTGTTTCCATTCCCTTGAAATACAAAGAGTCAATGGATTCTAGTATAAATTAGGTAGATTTAATGAAATATGTGAGTTGTAACTTGTGCCTTGAGTATAAAATACTCGACTGAGGCACAGGATATTTTGATGACACCATCATTGTCACCCATCTGTTTTTTATTCTTTGGGTGCCAGTTTTTGAAACACTTAGAGGCTTTGGAGTGTTGGGAATAGTGTTTTTTGGATACCCTACATAGCAAATCTTTCCAAGATCACATTTTCCTTTACTTCCTTTTGCAGAAGCAGGGCAGACATCCTGCAAAATGAAAAAAATAGTACTACCTCTGCACTCAGAAGCTGGCTCTTACCTCATATATATGCTACTTTTGCATTTAATTAGAAAGTGATTTTTCATCTGATGTTAGCAACAAAAAAGTTGCTGCTCAGTATCACTGATGAGTGTTACAGGTTTAACAGAAATTACTTCCCCCCCATCATCAGTAACTGACAGGTTTGGTCAGGGGAGGCTATTGATCTAGAATGGGTCTTAAATTTTAAAGGCATTGAAATATTAGCTGAGAAGGTAGCAGATGGATTGTGGTTTTCCATAAGAGCACAATGTTATGACTGGAATGGGTGTTATGATAGAAATGATAAACACTCCTTAATGTGTGAAGATTGATTAAGAGTCTTTAACCTTCTTTTAAATTAACAGAATATCCATCTCTGTATCTCTCTTTACATAGACACACATATTTTTACTTAGCCATAAGAACTAGAGTTACTCAGAAGGACAATGTAGGGTAAGGTAGACTAAACAACTCAGTTGCTGTTTTGAGAACTTCTCTTTTTCTCTTTCATAGTAGAGTGTGAATCCTATGTGATATACCTGGCCTATTTCACAGGTCTCAACTCTGCAAGAGTCCTAGAGCTGGAAAAGTTTATAGCTACTGACTAAAAATGTAATGTCACTGTATTTTAAAGTGCATTAGCTTTAAATTAATAGGTTCCCTCTTGTCCTGTTCCTTCTTACACAAGATGACACCAGCTATCATGGTGTAAACACAGGGACATTGCTCTCTAAGCTAGTTGTTTATGCTTCTTCATCTGTTATCAGAACAGAGAGAAAGTGTTGCTCCCTGGCCAGTTGTCCCATCTGTTTTAAACTTTGTTTGTGAGTATTTTTATTCTTTAAGTGACAGGTCTAGCCTTGTTGAAATTGCTGCTTAAGCTGGTACTGTCACAAAATCACTGTCCCATTATGAAAGAGACATAGGTGATTAATTAAGAAAATACTGGTTTTAAAAGATGACTGAAGTGAATTGAATACCTCCACAGTGAAAATCATTATAACAGTTTTATCTATTATTTATACAACATATCTATCTTGAAGACTCATTTTAGGGATTAGATTGGGGTGCACACAACCAATAAGTAATTCCCTGAGTCAGCTGAGGAATAAATTTATAGAGGGTAAAATACTGCTGAGGGAAATAGATCACTGGAGTCCCCCCTATTTTTAACTAATATGATATTTGGAAGAATTAGCTATTGAAGTCCAAAATAGTGCCTACTTAACTAGAGTCCAGCTCTGGAGACACCTAAGCCTCATAAGCAACTTTACCATTCCATGGTGCCTGGCATACTGAGGTCTAAACCAGCCCAGTTTCAGCAAAGCTCATTGACCTGCTCTTAAGCTTTGCTGGGATCTAGGAAGCAGATGTTCTGGGTTCTGAATTACCTGGAAGAGGTGATCTGGTTCATATTCCAGAGCGCACAATGTCCATGGTCAGCTTCATCTCCTTGACAGCTGCTACTGCTGGGAGAAGGGTGATGCAGATCCCTTCTATATAACATTATAGTGGCTACCTAGTCATCCAAAAAATGCTTCAGTGGGCTTGCATCCATGTATCTATGTTGCATATTGCCTTGTGGACTACCATAGCTCCTAGGGTAGAGGCTAGTCTGAGCTAGCAAAAGAAAATAGTTCTAGTCCTTTAATGGTTTTGCATATGAAATGTTTTTTCTGGGATTTGAACAAGAATAAATTCAGTGACCCAGAAGAGAGCATGGAGTATTGGTGCGTGGCATGCTGTGTACAGTTTGTCACAGCGAATAAACTGCTGTGTAGGCTACTTGCTGCAACTGTTGCATAACATTTTCTATATACAGTTTCTTTAGAAAGCCTGCTTGACTCTAACAGGAGCATAAATTAAAATGGCTAGGAGCAAGAAAAGGTAGTCTTTCTGATGGCTGAGCTGAGAGAAAATTTATTGTAATTGTTACTCCTCATTTTGCTGTTGTCTATACTGAAGTAGGAAGTAAAACCTTCTTGACCCATTGTTCCAGCTATCTTTGAACTGTGATGATTTGGGGCATCTACATACAACTTGGAAATTATGGTTGACATTGTGACATTGTTTTTATATTGCAAAATATCTCTGCATATCTGTTTTTGCTTCCAAACACCTTCTGGAGATATAATAGACATTGTACGTAGTGAGTATGTTTTGACTTGTACATGAGAAGGACTGTTTGCACTAGGAAGATTTGTTTTCTTGCAAAGACATAGCAAATGCAGTCCAGAGAATGTCTATATTGGCAATAGCATAGTGGCAGATAATAATTCACAGACACAGAGAAAAAAACTTGGTTTTCTTTTTTTGGAAGAATTACATATTGAAATGAAATACCAGAAGGGAGAAAGTAGGGGAAGTGGTTTGACTACAAAGGTGCCAATGTCTTAAAGACAAGGCTTGAAATGTATGAGAAAGATTTTGGATGGTGTGAACTTCAAAGTCCATTTTCCCAGAGTTGACGCTCCTGAGTTTGAGTCCCCCCACTGTCGGCTGCTGTGCCTGCATCAACTTCAAATTTCATGCGATCCCCTTGAGCTGCACGTAACTCTCTTCCTATCCACATTTATGTCTTACTATCACAAAGTAAGAACAGTCATACAGAATCAGACTAAACATCTGTCTAGTCGGGTATCCTGTTTCTGACGGCAGCCTGGGGGAGCGTATAAGAAAACGTCAAGCATGTAATGATCCTTTCTTGGTGTATTCTCCTACCTTCTACTGAATCATAGCTTTGGGACTTCCTGAGCCAGAGATAATACTAACATTTTTCATCCCTCATCTCAATTACATTGATGGTGCAAGCCATGGAGACTTGCTTTCTGTTTTGTTTAAAACCATTTTCTTACTTTCTTATATTCAGTGTCTTATGCAAGTACTCTTTCTTACACTGAACTGTAAAGATCATATGTCTTTTTCCCTGTTTAAATTTGTCTTTGGGATTCTCATCTTCCTTGGCATCTACCAGGATAAGTTAGTTGGTAATTTGTTTCTATTTACTCTGTTAGTTAGCCAGGAATTACTGTGAGGGGAAGGGTGTGGGTAGTCCCTAAGGGAAGCTGTTGGCTGTACAGGCTCCAGCAGGATGGCTCCGTTTTAGCTGCTGTGCTAGAAAACAGGGAGAAATTAATGTGCTCAGCCCAAGAAAAAATAATTGAAAAGTAACAGTTCCAGGAGCCTTTCAAATCCAGAAACTTAGCGTTCCTGTGCACAACAAACTTGCTGTGGAGTCCAGGTCCCAGTATGACAGGAAGCAAGCCAATTGCCACTTACACTGTTTTTGAATTATGTGGCTAATCAAACAGTAAAACCATTTATTTGGCTTTTGGTGCCCAACATGTTTTGGCTCATTCTTTTCTAAATCAAACCTTGTCTGAAAAGGATAAATGGTGCTGCATGGTGCCTCCCTCCCCCTTCTTTGCAGCAGGAAGTAAATTTCTCTGTTGAAGAACTGTGGTGTGAGAAAACACAGTATCAAGCCAGGAAACATTTATGCCTGGAGCATGTGAAAACCTGAAGGAAAATGTAGACATAAAAAAATGCCATACCGAATGACTACTTCTCCCTCCCTGACCATTGTAAAAGAGTTTAAAATTACTTGGTATTTTAGTGCACATAGATTTTCATAAAATAAATTCTAGTAGTACTGTAATTTGGAGTTTGATCAGTTCTTTCCAACTTCAGTATTGCTGCTTCTCTTGGAGAGCTCTATCGGTCGCTGTTGGTATTGGCAGGAAGAGTGGATCCATGTCCTTTGCAGCTCTAGATGTATAAGTCTCTAGGCTCCTGCATTTGAAAAAAATTGCCCTGTAACAATTACTCTGTAACAATTCTAAATATTGGAATTCTTATCTTAAAATTAGGCAGGAAGGGATAAGAAGAGAGGAGGTAATCTGTAAAAACTTCATGCATAGGGAAGAAACAAGAAATATTGCTGAGTCATTCTTTGTCACATAGCTGCTGTCTCCAGCTATGACAAAGTGTTTATAATTTTTTTCCTATTGCTACTTTTAAATGCTGATAGATTTAAACAAAGTGATTAAGCTACTGGAACACAAGGTGCGGTTTATGTGTCAGCTAATCCAGTCCTGACCCCTGCTTTCTAGTCTCTGTGGGAAGATACTCTTCTGCTTCAGCGTCTTGTTAGCTACTTTGAATCCTCTTAAAACTACTCATATTTTGTGTTATAGACCAGGCCAAAAATGTCCTCATAATTCAGTCCAGGCAAATTTGAAGATATTAAAGCCCATGTTGAAAGGGTTTGCCTTCTAGGCAAACTCATGATTTCATTTGTGAAATGTTTCAGTGTTAAATCAATGCCATATTCCTCCTCTGTGTCATGACAAAAATAGGCCAAAATCACCCGCTTTTCCATCTTCCTCTTGACTTTCAGCTCTCAATAATTTTTGGTGCTGTGCAGTTCTCTTCATGCACCTCTTTTTCGGATTCATCCCCCTTCACCACCACTTTGGCCTCAAATTTAGAATCCTCCTATTCTTGTTGCTCTATGGCCTCCCTGATGCCAGGCATCTTTCAAAGTCAGTCAAATGTTACTGTGCTTGTTATTGACAAACAGATTAAAGAATTTGGTGAGCAGTCTGGCTGTATGTAATAAATGCAAAAAAAATCTTTCTATCATAAGTAAGTTATGCTCTGCTTTTGCATTCTGCTGCTAAACTTGCTTGCTGAGAGCAATTTGCAATGGATTGATCATGGGTTAATTTTATGCTTTCTGGATCTGAACTGCTCTTGGGTGCAATAGTTCGAGGCCATTTCTTAGAAGCCTAGCAACAATGCTAATTATTCTGTTTTCTTTTTAGGTTTTCAGTCGTACAGGGTGATATAATGGTTAAAAAAGTTTGTTCTAAATTTCAGGGACATGATTTTTTGCTTGTGCTAAGGAAACTTTCCAGTGCTTTGGAACAGAAAACTGGTAATAAGCTAAGATTTGGAGGTGAGAATTTTTCGTATCTAAAATGTTTGTTTTGTTATCCTCACGCACTGGACTAATACCCTATCAACAAAGCACCTGCTATCCTGGTAGTGGGGTCTGAGCTTTAGGCATAATTTTATGAGTTACTATTTTGGGGAAATAAAACGATACACATTCTTTCACCTGAATGTCTCTGACTTAAAAAGAAGCAAAAAACCTAATGCACTTGGATGGAGTACAGTACTCCTCCTTCCTCATCCACTTTTTTCATTTTAATTTATTTGCATGGAGGTGGATATGAGCTAGAGGACACAAGCATAGACAATGCATATATGTCAGAACCTTAATTAGGATTATGGACTAAATTTAAAATAAAATTAGTAAGTGTGTGCAGCTGTGGTTATGTGCCAGTTGATATGTTTTCTCTACTGGTCAACCATTAACCTTTAATTTTTTTTCTTTTTTATAATAATGACAAAAGTAGTATTAGCCTCCAAATATTCAATCTTTCCCTCCTTTTCTGATTTGGGAAACTTGCATTGTGCTTCCTCCTCCTCTTCCACTAACTAGTACTTCTGTTATTATTAATTATAGTCAAGTAGTGTTTAAGAATGCTAACGACTGCGAGAATACACCAAAGAGATGGCTCTTGCTTTGGAGAACTTACACTTTGACACGAAACGAACCAGGATTTACAGAGGGAAACTGCAGTGAAACTCTGTATTCAGTAGTATAGCATATGGAAACCGAGCATATAGTTAGCATGATTGTTAATGATTTTTTAGAAGGCCTCAGGTGAAAGGAGACGATGAAGGTAGACTGAAGAATGAAACTGCCGTGTAGTTATTTATGGGGGTTTCCTGCTTCTGAGGGAGAACATTGCAGAAAGCACCAACACTTACTTAAAACCAGGAACAAGTGGGAATGGGAGGTATCATGGGTGAATTTGGGGCTTAAGTCAGTGTCTTGATACGAAAAATAGATACAAGTGTCTGAGGAAGGGGCTACAAATGCAATTAAAGATGAAGATAGGTCTCTTACATTTTATGTAGTAGAGAAGGCTGTATGATAAGTGATACCTAGATTACCGTGAAGGAAGGGCAGTGAGTCATGGGTGAACTAGTCTCTAAGGCTAGGTTCAGCCCTCTTGGGCATTAGCTTTCTGTGCTGATGGTCTGGAAAGGTGGAGCAGTGTCTTGTAGACATACAGATTCTGAATCCACTCCTCCACTTCTGCTTTATCTTATAAGGTGGAGTGGCTGTTGAGTTATAGCTTTGTGTGGGTGTTAATCATCACCTGATTTACTACAGAGCTGTATTTCTAGCCTTTCAGTAGCCCTATCTGAGTTACTATATCCCATCCCTGCTGTATTGCCAGACTGGCTGTTGTTTTGTACAGTGTAGTATTGTTGGTGCTGCTAATGTTGTGGTTGAAGTGCACATTCTGGAATTGTACTGTGATGTTAATATACCCATTAACGCTGCTGATGCTCTGAGTTGTTAAGGTATTGATGTTCTGCTGTGCCAAAAAAAGAAACTGAGAAGACCTGGAATAACTATAAGCAGGATGGTCAGTGGGCACTATACTCCAGAGCACCTTTTAATGGAAGGAGAGGTGGGTTATTGGCAAGGTGTCATACAGGAATGGCTGAAACTTACCTAATGGAGTCTAAGCAAAATTTCAGAGGTTTAAAAACATTTTTTTTAGATAGTTGCTTTATCTGCCTGATAATGGGAGACTGGGTGATTCAGCCACTTTGCTATCCTTTCCATTTTATTTATTATGACTTTTAAATCATATTTATTCACTGAAATTATTTCTATGTTGTACTGACTGTGTAGTTTACCCTTTGGCTTATTTGCTGTATTTAAAAAATGTAATGACTGCTATATTATCCATTGTTTTATAGATGTGTAAAAGGCTCTGAAAGCAGTTACATAGTGGAATTTAGCAGTGCATGGTATATTTTATTAGGATTAAGAGCTTGTAAATTAATATAGTAGTTCTGAGAGCTTCAGGAAATACCTCCCTGAAAAACAATAGCAATAGTAACTTGATATGATACTTGTATATTTGCTTCTAGTTTGCAGAATGTCCCTGAAAGACAAGCCTCCTGCTAGCCAATTTATTTTTTTTTTTAGATAACAGAGACTGTCTAGAAGTACATTCAGAAGGAAAACACAGTAATTAATTTGTCACTGAAACCTGAGGGGTCCTCTTCCTCATATAGGTGATAATGAAGGTTTTGCATGTAATTAGCAGGAATAATTAGCACGTTTCTGGTAACAAATAGACTGAGTGGTTCTCTGCAAATAAATTAATTGTTGTGCTAACACGGGCAATTTTCTCTTTATTATCTGACAATGCCCCTTGTTTGCACTAAGGCCTTTTTCAGACCTTAGCAGCTTTACACAAATAGGAAAGAGAATCTATAAAATTGTACCTCATCCATCTGCTTCTCAGAAACTTCAAGACCACCAAGGGACTTGTTTGTCAAGGCTAGTTAAATAATTTGTAATTTTTAACGTGTGCTTCACTATATTAACAAAAGAATTGTTCAAATCAACGTAGAGGGTAAGCCAGAAAAAACATGCAAATCAATCAGATGAAAAATAATACAGCAGTAAATTCATAGCAAAGCTGAACGAATTACAGAATTCCACATATAATCACGAAACCAAGAGGAACTTTTTTTTTAATGTGGTAGAGGTTTCTCGTAATGCAAAATCATACTGTGAACACTTTTGCTTTACTGCTGTGAAAGGCTGAGGGCTTCACAGGTTTGCCTCAATGTATGCTCTGAGCAGCCTAGTTTAGACAAGGCTTACTCAGCCTGTGTTCTGTCTTCATTTGCTCTTTTCAGAAGATCTAAAAAGCTACTATTGATCTAGTCTTTCTACTTTAGGTGTTTTGTTTCACCCCATTTCTCTCTTCCCCCCCCCCCCGTGTTTCCTCTGCTTAGACACAACTGTCATCTCAGCAATAAGTTTGCATTAGCTTCTGAGTCATAAATATGGAAGTTATTGGTTATGGTGAAGTCTGCAGAGAGGTTTCATACCTCCCATGTGTCTGTGGGAAGGAGAGGAGAGGAAAGGGAGATATGTAGTTTGAAGATGGAGTACTGCAGGTATAGGATTGGGTAAAATAATAAATTTTGTTTGTGGGAAATATTGGCTCTTTTGTTTCTTGTTACATTAACAATTCTCCAGTCTTTCTCTGGAATTGAAACAAGAATACAATTGATGGGTCTCTTTTCCTTTGAAAATAGAGTTACTGTATTTTTCCAAAATAACATTTGGTAATTTCATTTCCAAATGAGTATTTATAGGCGTGTGTTTTGATTTTTATTTTTGTCATTATCTCCTCATTTTCCTCTAGTAGCCATTGTACTGTGCAGTGCTTTTATGAATGTAAGCTATAATAATAATCAGTGTAAAAATTAAAATAAATCTCAGAAAATAATGCCAGCAATTTTTTGAATGAATGTCAAAAACTGTAGCAAAAGAACAAGTTTTGTATTTTCTAGTGAGAAATGTTGTTTAATATAGATGGTTTCCTGGAGGAAAAAAAAAACAACCAAAAAAAAACTCACCCTCCCCCCAAAAGCTGACAAAAACCAAATTGACAGTTTCCTAAACTGATGTTTTTTGGCTTGTAGGGCTTCAGTGACAATTTAACCATTTGACCTACACATCCCCTTTTCCTGCCTTATTGGAGAAATGCTAGTCATTGTACCATTTCCATGGTTATGTTGTAATTAACTAATAACGTGTACAAGAATATCAAAACTGCCACCATCATCACCAAAATGCCCACAGGCAAACGGTGCTTTTGCAAGTGTTTGTACAAATGTGAAATTTAAGGCCTGTCACATTTGTAGCTAGTTAACTTCGATCCCTTTGCACTGATGTGGTGCATGTCAGCCAGCTAACTTTTGTTGTGCATCATTTCAAGTGGTATACAGCTTTGGAAGTGTTGAGATGTTGGGTGACTTAAGTGGAACTATGTAAGTATAAAAGTATTCCCTACTAAAAGCACTGTTTGTGCATCTATTCAGTCTTTCCAGGGATATCCTGGAAAATCTTATTTGGCTTCCCCTGTTGTTTGCTTGTATGACTACCTAATGTCCCACGGTCCTCATGACGAGATAACTTCAGTGACTAAATGATGATGTGGAGAGGGATGCAAGCCTTGCATACTGTGTGATCAAAGCTTTTACTTTTGCATGAAGTTTCTCAATCCTGACCTAAGATTTGAACATTATTTCCCAAATAGGAGAAAACTTATTAACAATGTTAATATTAATTAACTGGAGGGACAAATGCTTAATGAAAGTGGACTCAGCCAGCATAAAGTAGGGAAGAGGGATTCTGAATGGGCTCCCTCAATACTCAGGTCAGTTTTACGACCTCTGAATTGTTTGGAAGGTGTGCAGCTACTGTGGGATTTGAAGGCTACTGTCATTTAACCTTATATTCTCTTTCTGTCTGCTAGATTTTTATGCTGCTGCTGTTTTGCTTGCTAAGTCTAGTGGTTAAATGGCTGCATGATTTGTGCTGGCAATAGATGTTGACAGAAGAAAGATAAAATCTAGAATTAATATTGTTCTCATTAAAATTTTTCTTTCGGTGCTAATTCTGCCTGCTGAGAGATGCTATTCATATTTGAACTGCTGCTGTACACAGAATTTAATAGGCTAGACCAGGCATAATTCATCAGTTTTTAAATAAAGCATAGATTTTTAAAAATAAAGTCAAGATGTTATACTTCTGTTGCTTAAGAGACTCCTATATTTGATGACAGCATCGTGGTGGTGAAAGGGTCTTCTCCTTTTGCTTGTGTTCTGCTTGTAACAATGAGCTAAGTTCACATTCTTTGTATTTTCCTTTATGAAACTACTTTTACCATATACAAATTAAAATATCTATTGTTGATCCTGCACCTCTGTACTTTATCTACATTTCACAAAACTGAGATAAATCAGGGTGTGATAGGCAGATTTTAGCAAATTACTACAGTGACTTTATAACAATTGAATAACACCAGATCTTCTTGGAATCACATATAGCGCGACTGTACACAACAGTGGGTAATGCAGACACAAGAATTTGTAATGTTTGCCTCTATCATGGTCTAGAAAATTCTTTAATATAGTCCAAAATCTAGTATAGAGGGGGACAACTTGAGCAAACATGTAGTTTAACTTTTCATGCTGGTTTTGTCTGGAGGCTCAATAGTACTGATAACTTTCAAAAGCCTTCTGGAATTTGCTTTTAACCATTGCTGGTAGCCTGCCTATACACGTAGGATTAACTAAGGACACTTACAAGAGCTGGAAAAGGTTCTCTGTGGCTGTTGTTTAGTTTTTATTCCCTTTTGATTTAGTTTTAATCTAATCTCTTCTGGGCACCAAGCAGAGCTGAAAAGTGAGTGACTTTTTATCTAAATTGAAGTGATAGCAATTGATCAGGTTTTCATCATCTGTCTTTGCTGTCATTGGAGCTTCCTCTGTGATCTGCAGTTGACTGGGAGAAATGCAAACTTAATTGAATTCTTTAGCTTGCTAGGTGTTTATTTATAGATAGGTGTGTTGAAGCATGGTGATGTAGGACAAGTTCTGTTTCTTGACATGAGTATAAAAGCTTTATTGATTTTAATGAGAGTAGGAACATATTTGACTTCCATGAAAAAGCAGGATGAAATTTAGCCTTGTACCATGACTTGGGAACTGGGCGTCATGCCTGACAATAGAACAGAGAACTGGGTCACCCTGGTGAGATTTCAGGTAATTTTTATCTCCCACCTTTTCATTTTGTTACTGAGTCAAGGACTGAGAAGATTTTTAAAGAATGTATTTTGCAATATTGTGCTGTTCTCACTGCCTCTATAGGATTTGATAAATACCTTGTAGAGACCTCAGAAAGTGTCCCAACATTTTGTTTTTACTTCTGCTTCAGTTTCTCTCACATACAATTGACACTGATACAGACATCTTCTGATACAAGTTTTGCACCGTTAGACACACAGCGTCACTGTGTGATTAGTAGACAAGCAGACAGAAATTCAGCCTTGTCAAATGAAAATTAACTTCTTAAATGTTTGTCAGTAATAAAAAGCATGTAAAAAGCATTTACCAGAAATGCTTCATTTTTGTCAGCTGCCAGAAGTATTAGATTAAACTGGAAAAGCAGAGATTTTAATTGCAATATGCTGTCTCATCTCCGCAACAAAGTTTTTTAAAGTGTTATTCCAGGTAGATACCTTGTCAGTACCAACTCTTCTATTCACTGTGCATTGATTCCTCCACCACATGGGCAATGCTTCTAGTCCAGGTTAAATATTAACATATTTTTCTGCTTGCAAATTCTGTGCTGCTTTTTCAATTAGAAAATAAGCTTCTTGACTAAGAATTTGATCAAATAAGGGATAAAAATCCCAAATCACCCTAATAATGCCTTAAACTTTAGTGTAAGTTTGATTTTCTTTAGAATGGAGCAGGACGTAATTTCAACTTTTTTTTTCATTGAATAATTACATTTCCAGATGTCATGACATCAAAACAAGTTCAGGAGTTTGAGGGTATATGTGATATTTGTCATGATAAAAGTCCTTTAATTCTTCTTGCTAATTTGACATATATTTACAGAGCTGATTTAAGCATTAGAGCAAACATTGACAGCTCATGTTATTAGAGCTTAGGAGAACAGCAAGTGCTGTTGTGTATTATGAAGGTAAAAGCTTTCTTTTTCTTTTTTCCTCCATGCATTACTGGCTTTTCCCCAGTACTTTAGGGCAGAAAAAAATAGTGGCTCAGAGCAACAGCCTTTTTTCATTTGTGTCTTTACCCCTTGGTCCTTCTTAATGATGCTCAGTGAAGTTCACCAAAAACACTTCGAAATATTTATTCACTCACAGTCTACAAATTACAATAGCAGCTGAGCCTTCATTGAGCATTTCTAATATTTCAGAGGGCTAAAATTAATTTCTATAAGCATTGGAATTTAAATGTTCCTAACACTAATCAAATGTTTCCAGCAGTCAAATAAATAACTCTTATTAAAGTAATGGGTAAAACTGGAATATATTTCCTAGTAAGAAGACAGGTTCTGGTGTGCAGAAGCTTCTTCTACCCTGAGAGTGTTGTTAATTCAAATCACTCATCAGTTGTGCCTTGTCGTTTAATTTGAATGAGTGCATGTAGTATTAAAGTTGCTGTGGATGGCACTGTCCCTTTCTAGTCTGAGGAGTGTTTATTGCTTTGATAGTAGAGAATGAAATCCTATGCATTGAACTAGTAAAATGTTATAGATGCTGTTACTGCATGCTGAAATCTAAAGATGTTCAATGAAATAGACCTGATTATGTCTGTGAGTATTCAAAGGGATATATGTGAATTACTGTCATCAGTTGTTCCTGCTGCTTAATAAGAAAACAACAATAATGAATAGCCTTAAAGTTCAGCAGGAGGGAGAAACTTCTTTTTTTAGGAATAATCAGAAAGCTTTGCGATCTGGTAGTGAGCAATATGAATCGATAAATTTGTCCCTTCTAATTTTTAATTTGGGTTGAGTGTTCAACTACTGAATCTACTTTTCGTATGGCAGAGCTACAAAGGGACGACTGCAGTAGAAAAGAGCAGAGAATGGCCAGTTTTCAGAAATAAAGATATAGTGCAAGAAAACAGTGACTTCACAGCAAATATCTTCTGCATGTCCAAAGTACTGTGTCAACCTAATGTAATCTAGGTTTTTTCATGGCTGCTAAGAATCAGTTTCAGATCTCAAATTTAGATTTTTTTTGTGACTCCTCGAAAAAGAGGATAAGATATTTAACAAGTTTCAAGTTCATTTCAAACTCTACAAAGTCAGCTCAGCCCTCATAAGAGCAATTATGCAATAGCAAAGACTGCCAAGGGCTGTTCTGTAACCAGTATCACTGGAATATGCAAGTCTCAACAAGATGCTTATCTGTCAAGTGTGGTGTAGTATTAGTGAAATTATGCTGCATAGATCATCTATAATAGTACTTCCAGTTTTGTCTTTTTTTTCAGAGGTCCATGTAGATTTTGGAAGTGTCAAGGAATCTTCTCCCATGACACCATGTTCTTTATCTTTGAATGAGCTAGCTCAGTGGCCTACCCATGCTAGTTTTGGAGTAGGCTGTTAAACAAAGGTTGAAATATATGCGAACCACCTGTGGTTCCTGTTGAAGTAAGAATATCTCATACAGGATAAAATAACTTTGAGATTGTCTGAAATAATTTAAAATAGTAATTCATATATTTTTCACTTCCCAATGGCTCTAGACTCTTGTGAGACTGATATGACCACAATTTATTTTATATAACTTCATGTATGCTGCAGCATACAAGGTGAGAGTGTAGGTAAGTCCTAATGATAAATGAGCACCTGCAGAGGGCAAGTGAGCTGACCAAGGGTGATAGTCTGCAATACAGGATTTCTCTATTGAGAGCCTTGACCATCTTTTTGTTCCCCTGACCTAGCAAACCATTTTAACTGAGGGCTGGACTATATCTTGAACTAGTCAAGAACAGCTACTCCAGAATTCTTTCTGAGTAATTGTATGTGCCTGTATATTTGTTTCAACTCTATCTCTCTACAGTTTTATTTATTCCTAGTTGTTCATAATACCCACTTAAAATTCATATGCTCTTTTGATCCTGGTTGAAACATAAACAGGCTCTAAGACATTCAATAATGTTAACATCAATCTTAATGTTAACATCAATCTTAATGTTAACATAAGCTGAAGCTACAATGCTTGCCAGCAGGTATTTCAGGCAAAATGCTATCACCTGGATTTATCACAGCTGATTCTAGGACTAGACTGAGGTATTACTGCTAAGGATATTTTGTTTTTGTCCTCTCACTGCAATTAGACACCCGTGGATGGGGATTACCTAGAAAGCCAATCAGCATGTCTAATGTCTGTCTGTCTCTCTCAGTGATAGCAGAAGGCTCCTGAGATGAGAGACTACTTATTTAAGCACCTCAGTTAAATGCCAGTGTTTTGTAGGATGAATCAGGACCAAGGTCACTAAGAAGTCCATCTGCACAGAAAAAGGTCTTCAGACTTATGTTCTGATTGATATATTTATGTAGCATTTAGGACACTATGAAATTTTCCAGGTTTCCTAGCATAGTTTTATTTTCTACATTTCTTTTTGGAATTTTTAAGAAAAAAAATACTGTGTAGTTTGAATATCCCTGAAGTACTGATTTAGGCACTACTTTCAATTTTTGTTGTTGTATGTACTCCAAAATTCCATGATTTTTCAGTTCCAGTTAAACTTGTAATTAGTACGTGGTATGGTATCTTGAATGGGGTGAGTGTGTAAGGAGAATGAATGTTTGAAACAAAGATCTTGCAGATAAAGAAATGCAGAGAAAAGAATCTAAGATACAACCCAAAGAGCTGATTCAGGAGAGTAAAGAAGCAAAAAGCAAAGCCAGTTTTGCATAGATGTGCCGTAGTGAGCTGTGATGGCTGAGTGACCTCACAAAACTTCCACTCCTTCTGCAGGTGAGATAGAAGTTAAGGCAGCAATTTCTTTTGATCCCATACCTAAATATGACAGAATTTGCAAACTGGAAACATAGATTCAACACCAAAATGCCCCAACTTGGCATGGAGAATGAGTGATAGTCATCTGGAGACTGTAGTTCCTGTGCTAGCTCTGGAACATGGTGTAAGGTAGCAATGAACTGTATCTTCCTAGGAAATCTGTTTGTGGGGATATGCCTCAAGATAATATTCTTCAAAGACAATCTTCCCTCCCTCTCCAAGCTCCCCACCTGTCCAATAAATAAGGATATGGCTTTCCTCAGTAGCTCCAGTGCAACTAAAAAACCCAGTCATACTAACAATTTAATGACCTTCTGTGTGTTTTTTATCTTTGAGACTCAAGGAGAGAGCATCTTCATTACAAAAACTGTGAGACATTATCTATTGGCCTTCTGGAAACAATCAAAAAAAGTGCTAGCCATTCATTTCTGCACAAAGGGAAGAAGTGGGTGTGAGCCAGAAGCATGTTAGGAAAGTGAACTTTGCTAGAGTGTAAAGTATATTTACAGGAACCATTTGTTAAGTAGTTTGAGATAGACCCATTTGCATCTGTTGCATCTGACTGTGGTTAATTTAGAAAAAGGATATCCTTAAGTCAGTCAAGTAAATTAATCAAGGTAAATTTACCCACCACGTCTGCACTTGTTCCAGTTTTCTCTTATGTAGAAATGCTTTCATGTTGCATTTAATCTCATCACTTACCCATGTAACATTTCCTTCTTTGTTTAGACAGAATCAACAATGGTAGTAATTTCTGGTGAAACCCTGACCCATTGAAATAAGTGGGGAAACTCCCATGCATTTCCATGAGGATTTCTCTCTTACATTTTGCCTTTCTGAGAAAAGCAAAATGCATTTAAATTCGTGCTGTGTTAGACAGCGAGTGTAAAAACTGTGGTTGTACCTACTTAGATTACCTTCTCCATTACGCTGTTTTCCTGTTATTTGTCCTGTATTGAATTAATGAATTACCGTTCCTGGGTGCATCATTCTACATGTGGAACTTAAAATTCCCATATCACCTTGAGCTTATATTTTAATCAAAATGTAAATATTTCTTTGCATTTTAACCAGTTCCTAACCTCTGGTGCTGATGGCAATAGATGGATTTAATCTTTTAATTATTTTCTGTAAATTGTTAATCAAAATATTAAGAATAGCTATTTGATATAAATCTCATGCAAAAAAAATTCTTGCCATGTTGGGGTGAATGGATACTTTAAATTCTGATCTTCTGCTTTCTGTCTATAAACAATAATAAACTATAATTTTCCACATCCACTTTCAAAATTATCCTTAGGGCAGCTTGTATTTAATACCGTATGCACATCATCAAGTGAAAAATTGACAAAGGCTCTCTGAGAGTCTAGATATCTGTTGCTGCTATAATTCGTGTCAATGGCTATTTCCCCTAGGACCTTGAAGTTAATAAGATATTTTGATGTAATTTGTTTCATGAATCCATTATGATCTGGCTTTATACATACCTATGCAATTAATACATCTTTTATATCTTTAGCACTTCTGTTACCAGCTTTTTAGCCATTTCAGGAGGTGCTGAGGCCAAGTTAAAGCCACTGGAATTGAAGAATTCATCTATTGGAATCTCGGTGAGTTCTGGAGAACATTTTTTTTCCCACTATTTAGTTTTAGAGTGCAGAAATCGAAGAGATTCAGTGAAGCAGTGTGTTTGGTAATGTGTTAGCTCAGACCAAAGTTAAATTAATCACAATTTCTTTTGCTTTTTTTGTTACCTATATGAATTTTTTATCCTTTCCTGATATGTTCTTGCAGAGTCTATTAATGTATATTTTAACATATATAAAAATCTGTATAGCTTACACAAAGACAAATGAAGAAAAATGTCACTAAAACCCAGTAACAATTGCTTAGAGCTGGAGACCAAATGGAATCAGAACTAAGAAAGTACACCAAGACACTTTGAAAGGGCCTTGGCAGCTGAGAAAAGGAGTGCTAGATATAGTAGATGCAGATGACAAATCAGAAAGTTAGCCAAAAGTAAGGATAGCTGTTCTTGTTGTGTTTGTATGGATGCTTTTGCTTTCTTAAAAATTTCAGATGCCTGGGTGGGTGCTTTTTTTTTTTTTTTTTCTTTTCTGTTTTCTATAATCCAGCCATTCAACAGCCTCAAGAGTTAAGACATCTGTCTTGGAGATGCACTTATGTTTTGATGAGCCTTAAAGCATCATGATTTTTGACATAATGTTGAAATGAAATCTTTGATGCTTGAGAGCTGCTAGCTGCATGGAATGCTTTTTTTTTCCCACTCTTTCAGCATGATGTTTACTACACATAATAGGAATATGCGTCATTTTGAAGAACAGTCTTAATTCCCTTTATCCAAAAAGCTTTCTGTAAAAGTGATAAGTTCATAGGAGTTAACATCCTTGTGGTGAAGAATGCTGGCAATTTTAACAGCTGTATATGTCTGTGTGTAAAAGCGCAGACTAGGGATAAAAGGCTGTGTGAAGTTTTGCACATGGTAGCAGAAAGATACCATCAAATGTAATGCTGGAATTGACATTATCATCTTGGCATACCTGACCAATGCTCACTGCACATTAGTGAGGAGCTGCCGTTGGGAGGCTGTCAGGCTTCACAGAAACAAAAGCAAATGTCCCACAGAAGCAGCTACAAATGTGGTTACGTTGCTACTAATGTAAACTGTAAAGCCAGATGGTATGGCTCATGCACATGGGTCAGCAATGTAGGAGTAATACCATTGTCGCAGAATTGCTTTGGCCATGGAGACTTGAGGGAAGAGATGTGGTCATGTAGCATAGGAGTTGACAACACATGTTGGCTGTAACGGCTGCCATCTCTGATCTACAGAGTGATCACAGATCCGGTTATGACTGATAGCTTACACTGATGCTGTGACAGCCCTTTTGACAATTTCTGTACAGCATTTTGTGTTCATTAAAGTTGGCATCTGTCCAGCTGCACTTCACCAGTGATAATCACTTTACAGTGACCTCTGTTTTTATGTGGTGATGGTAGAAATAAGAAGCCAATGTCCAAGGCTGTGGAAAAGTCAAACAGGAGCTAAAACCAATGGGATAAGAAATTTTGGAAGGAATGCGTGCCAGTGTAGTTGGTTTGCATGAGGGGAACAGAAAGTGAACAGAAAGTTGAATTGATAAGGAGAAGCAAAGATGGCAACAGGGAATGTGGAGGTGTTTGCTTGCAGAGGTTAGAGGAAAGGGCAGACTTCAATTTCAAAATAGTTATGTTCACCTTTGGTGTTGGTTCTTTTCTTTTTTGTTCTGTAAAACAGGCCTTAGTATATGTTCTTTCCTCCTCCATATAGAAGCAGGTGAGCAGAGATCCAACTACTGGAAAGCTCTCAGTCAAATGGAAAAAAACTTTCTTTGATTTAATCAAGCCTCAGTATCTATGGCAGATTTTCAAACCTCCCCAAGCCTCATTACTAATTTTGGGGTCACTCCTATGAGATGCTGAAAACTCTGGTCCTGAGCCAGCAGCATGATAGATTGTGTGAGGCCTTTTAAGTGTGCAAAGAGCCCCATGACTTCAGTGGGACCATTTATGTGCTTAAGATAAATATATGCTGAAGTACATCACTGCTGCTGAGCTAGAATGCCTGATGCCTTGTAGGACCAAGGTCTTGGAAATCTAATTGAATACATTTCAGTGCCAAAATGGCATCAAAGTTCTTTTGAAATTCTGCCCACTGAGTTAGGTGTCTAAATGTTGAATGCTGTGTTTTCCTGAAAATCTAGCCTTTAAATATCAGCTCTGGTAATTGTTGCTGCTAACCAGTTTAGCAGAAACATGCAGTCGGTATTTTCTTTCCAGTGCTCCATTCCATTTACACATCCCTAGGTGGGGGATTTAATATGAGCTAAATAACACATGGACTACTGTAGTTGTTTATTTATTTTGTGGTTTTAGACACACAAATGTAGGTCTGTTCCAAACAATGTAAGGTCTAATGTTTAATTAAATTAAAACACCACACATTCATGGAAATTAAGTTGCCTTTGATTTTTAAAATTAGTCTTTCCAGAGTGTCTCATAATCAATTTGCAGTAGTAGTCATTGCAATACAGGTTTCATCATGCCTGTTTTCATGCCTTGGATCTGGTACTAAACCAATATTAGCCTTTGCTCTTCTTGTGTTTAGGAAACACTATACTGCTAACTGCTATTTTATGGATATGGCTAAGGCTATATTTATCTATGCAAGATTTACAGTTGTGTTATGCTTACAAATTCCCATAATTAAGACTGCAAATTCAATAATTACAGCTGAAAATGAGAACCATTTTACCAGAGCTTACTTTGACAGCTGAATTAATTAAAAAGGGATCTATTCAGGGGGGTCATGCCACTACAGTTGCCCCAGGATTTTTATTGGTCTACCATAATTCTTACTTTTAACAAAGCTATGGTAATGAAAGTTTTAGTTGTAGGCAGGTCTTCTGTTTTTTTAGTTATCTTGAGATTCTAGTTATTACCTTGTAAAATAACGTCTTGGAAGCTGAACGTGGAGCTGCATTTAACTTGACTGTCTTCACATAAGTACTCAAAATATAAGCGTGATGGAATAACTTTATTTTTTTTATGTAAAAAATGAGAAGATGTTAGCATTATACAGCAAAATCATGGTTACAAATAAGCAGTTTAAACAATTCTTCTTTTTTATACATAAAAAGATATTGCCCCATAGTATGAAAGCTGGTTATGGATTTCATTCATCAGTAACCTATGATTCGTGGTTTGTGATAATCTTATAATCATGGAGATTGAGTCAATGGCATAGGAATTTCTCTAATGCATCAGAAACAGTTCAGGCTTGCAATTTTGCCACTAAGAAATACTGTCTTTGGTATTTTCTAGAAAGTTTTCCTCTTTTGAGGAAATAAGTCATAAATCAAAAAAAAGGAGAAGAGATATCTGAATAAATCCTCAACATGGCACGCAGTGTAATTCAAGATATTACTACTTGTCAGGCTAAAGAGATCTGGACAAATTCAAATTTTGCATCCTGTAGAAGGAAAAAACCCCACTGTAGTAATATTTAACTTCAAAAAGAAAAAATACAAAACAATGAGAAAGCTTCTTGAAACTAAGTTTAAAACAGCAGCCAACAGGGTAAAATGATTAAAGCACCTGCATTAGATGCTCAGGGTAAAATCATACCACCTATCAAAGAAGAAAATTGAAAAAGAACCTTTTCCTAAAACAGCTGACCAGCAGTACAGCAACAAGAAACTACTTAAAAGTGCAAATGGCAGATCAGTGGGACGAGATGAATTGTGTCCCAGGATTCTCAGTGCCATTGCAGGAGTTCTAGAAGAACTCAAATATAGAATTGTTAAATTATTAGCTACAGTATGGAATTCATGTTCTACTCTGCTTTATTATTAAAGGAATGAGTGGTCTTAAAATATGTTACCTTCTTATAGAATAATAACTACTTAAAAATTATGAACAGAGGATTGAAGAAATTACAGATTTTCATGAAAGAGTGGTCAGTGTGTTCTCCCATAGAGTCTACAGTACAACCTAAACTACAAAATATGTTTATAAATTGTTTAATAAAATTTTATGATGAACTGATAAAAGTAAAGGAGTGAGTGGATAAAGCTTTTGGGTCAGGATATCCTTAAACTGCAAGCTGCCGCAGAAGAAATTCTTGTTTTGTTTCTATACTCTTTCCTTAAGTATCCTGTGCTGTCCACCTTCTGGTACGAGGTCGACTTTCAGTCTTACCTTGCTTAGCGAGTTTTGTATTCTTATGAGTCAAGTGTGCACTTGCCTACTTTCTTGGTTTGTAAGACTGCTGAAATGGGGAAAAAGAATCTGGTAGTTGCAGTGATTGTTTCAGTCTGGAGTCTGTGACGACGGTGTAGAAGGTTTGTTACTTCTACTAATTAAATTACAGAACCGTTTGTCTGGAGGTGATTGCTGAACCCTGTCAATTCAGTGTTCTGTTTGCTCTGTCATTCATAGCCCATCAACTTTGCTCTGTTTCAGACTGATACCTCTAAAACACACTTAGGAAGTTCTTCCAGTAGATTAGTTTAGGCCTGAAGCAACTAGATCTTTTTTTTTTTCACACATCTAGTATTTCCAAGAATCAATCCTGATTTCTTCCAAAGTGAGAGAGACAAATGGGGCTGATATCTTTAAACATTTCCTATCTTCTTATACCTGAAAAAATTATGATAAAAATGACAAAAGTTTGCTTGATGATTCAGTCCAGTGAAACATACATAGCTCAAATACTAAAGATATATGCACTGTTGATACTCAATTTAAAAACTGGTCATGTAAATTTAATTTAGAGGCACTGAGGCCCTGCACAGTTGCTGAATAAACATGTAACAGTAATAATATGTTCGATACATAAGTGCCAGTGCTAACTTAATTCCGCTTCAGGATGTCAAGAATCACAGACACCTTCTTCCCAGTTAATTGCAGTGTTTAATTTGTTTGCTCAAGTAATACAATACTTTGGATTATAATAGAAACCAAAAGGTCTCAAACTGTTCATTCCCCAGAGCAAGCCAAGAAATGCAGAAGAGGCCCAAACATGTTGGATATCCATCATGAAGAGCAGCTAGTTTTTTTGCCATTTTTTGATAACAATTTGCTGACATGAAAATTGTCTATTATATAGTGCTTTCAGAATCCTTCTGTACTGTGAATTCTTTAGTTTACATGAGATAAATAACTAATGGTAGCAGACTGCTTATTTTGGACAACGTAAAATGACGTGCTGTAAGCATCTTAAATGAAATGCTGACTGAATAATCCTGAGAGTAATTACAATTGTGAATCATTTTCTACTGTGCCTGGCACTTGATAGCTAGCAGCCAGAGCAGACATGGTGTTCACTGGCCACTGGTTTTGTGGTGCGTGCATGTGCATCTTCGGAATGTAGCAAAGTAAACGTTCAAGGTGGGAACTCATCATCCTTTGTCATTAATTTTAGTGGGTAACGTCTGATAAGCTCATCTTATCTGAACAGTATTGCAAACTCTCAGGCTACTGGAGCTGTTGAAGTTGAACCTAATGTTAAAGACTTCTCTTTATCCTGAAGTCAACAGGCACTAGGCTTTTGCCTTTCTGCTTCCATCTGACCAAGTCAAAATTTCCCATATATATAGGCTGTCTGATTTTTTCTTCATAATAGAAAAATTTATAATTTCATACAAAATAACATAACTTAAAGTTTCATTTTTCTCAATATCAGTTATCTAATCCCCAGATGGAAGATTCTACATAAAGGAAACTTTAAATTAAGTGAAGCATAATTGCTTCAGATGACCAGAGTCTTGGAGGGTTCTGCAATTTATTTTTCCTTGCTAACTGTATTTCTTTACAATTCTTTATCTCCTTTCAAGATTTTTGCTGTAGCTGGAGTAAACAGTAGATAGAGCATAATGACACAGATAATCCCCTCTGTAAGCAATGATTTCTTGAGATGATAATTTATGTGAAGCTTGTGTGTATATTTAACCAACAGGACTGAACATTTACAGCTTAAAGAGGGCATATGAATTTTGCTTACAGGTGCTCAGTGTTTTTTGGTTCTATTCTTTTGGAAGAATGCACTAAAATCTCCCTTTTTCTGAATTTTGATACACCAAACATATTTATACCTAATTTCTGTCAATATGAATGCATAAAGAATTCTTTGAAAATGTCTCGTTCACTTTGGCCCTGAAGGTTTCTCTGGAATTCAAGTGCACTGACTATCTGTGTTTCCCAGTTGCCTGTAAAAATTTAGCTCACTGTCATCTTTTCAATTCAGCAACCCAGAATGATGCAGCATAACTTTGGGAAACAGCAGCATTAAATTAGAGATGCAAGCTGCAGACTGTAATATTAAAAATGTGTTCTCCTCCTGTGGCCTAATTTGCCTTTTTCTTTTTATGCTGATAATGTATCTGAACTCACACTGTGAGCAGTGTGTAGTAAGTTTCTGTGCTTTTGGCATCTGTTATGGACAAACTGTGGATTCTTTGCAACTTCAAACAGCAAATGAAATGAGAAGATCGATGGAATCCATGTCTAGATGTGTGACATGGAAATGTGCCTAAACAAATGTAATTTTGCAGCAGGAGCACTTGAATTGTGTTGAGGCTAAAAAAACAGATCTTACTTATCTACAAATTAATTAACTGAAAAACATTTCTCTTTCCTGTTGTTACATGAATTAAAGGGTTGGGTGTTTGAATCCTATAATTCAGCATTTAAAGCTGCTGTCAGAACCTCTAGCTCAGGAAGCTCTGAAACCTCAGGATACTGGGAGTGTAACCAGGGAAAGGATTACTGCATACTTGCCTTGCTCTGATATCCAACTAGATAGACCTGTGGTCTGACACGGCATAGCCACTCTTACGTAAGAATACCTATGATAGTGGGTGGTTTTGATTTCTAGCCCCTTCCAGGGCTGGATCACGACTGAGGATGAGTGAAACTGTGACTGGAGTTAATTTTAAAATACTTGTTCAGGTTTGGAGTAATTTCAAGGACTGTCGTGCTGTCCAAAAATATGAAAATCCACTGGATATACAGTCCTACTCTGAAGAAATAAGTTATATACATATTGACATATTCTAAAAGGATTTGGAGTAACAAAGAAATTATTACCTTGTGATTCAGAAACATGAAATACTTTGACGCATGTTATACTGAACTCTCTGCACCCCTCTAGCATAGTCTGATATGCATGTGCCTCAGTTATACAGTAAAAATCTCAAAATAAACATATTTTCTCATACTTCTTGTCTGTTTTGTTTCGTTTTGTTTTTTTCTCAATAGTACATTCTTTGTAGCAATACCCCCTATCATTTATGGTTGAAGCACCTTATACAAGGAGTCCCAAGTTTTTTTTTGAGTCTTTAGATGTTACTGCTTCACACACATAACCTATATTTTAAGCTGGGGTGGTAGAAGCCAGCTTTTCTGAAAGGTTATGCAGTCTACTTGAGATGCACCTTCTCTTTGCAGTTCACAGACTTATATGTAAGGCTGTAAAAGTGTAAGTTAGAGTTTTGGTAGCAATCGAATAAATAATTTATTCTTTTACTTAAATAAAGCACCCTCTTTATTGAATCTCTGCTCTCAAGAAAGTAGGCTTGGCCATGCATTGTTGTCTTTCCTTGACTATACAAGAAAAGAGGCCTGAATTTGACGCTGTGTGTCAAGTTACCTTCCTCAAGCTCACGGTCAGGGAAAACTACCCTGGAGGGGGGCCAGCGAATTTAGATTTGACTACAAGAGAGTATGGTCAAGTGCTACTTTAACCACAGCTATTCACAATACAGCGAGCAAACAGTAGAAAGAAGGGGTGGATACCATTGTATTTGTTGTGCAAGTAACTAAGCTGTTTCCAGTCTCTCGTGTTAGACTGGCTAGTGTTTATACAGGAGCAAGATGTTTTGGGCAGCAGATGTTAAATAAGGGATTTTTTTCACCGTGAGCACATATTTTTATTGGTATTGCTCTTTCAAATGTATAAAACCATATTATAACAGTGTAACTTTTCATATAGATGACCAGTCTGTCATTTGATTAGTGCCTGAGAAATACCAGCTATAATTAAAAATATAAAAAATAGTACGATGCAGTTGATTTTCTGTGAGAAGAGCTTCTTATCCCATGCTGTTTAGTACAGCTGGGCTGACTGAATTAGGTGGAGTTCTCCTTCAAATGACCTTGGATAGCATGTTCCAAAGGTGGAAAGTGAACAGGGAGCTAAATCTATTCTGCAGTATGTAGACCAAAAATGGAGAGAATGTTGCAAAGGAAGCAGGAAGTCTGAAACAGTCTTGATTTGATTTCCATAAATATTTGTTCTAAAGATACAGTGAGCACTGATATGGAAAAGCTATTAAAATAATCAAATTTCTGCCCCTTTTTTTTCCTGGAGTTTTGCTGATTATAACTCCTCCTATTTTTTTTTTTCCTTTGAGTGCTATTATTCTGTGCCGTTGTAAGAGCCTGTATTTAAAACTAATGCAATGGGGAAGAGAAAACCCTGGAGTCTCAGGAGCACATATCTGGACAACCACAATTTCTGTTGAAATGAAATTGCTAATGGAATTAGGATCATAGTGACATAATGTGAAAGACTTCTCTTTATTACACCCCTAAGATTTATGAAGGAAATGGCCCAGACTCCTACAACTTCTTGTGAATAGTGAGGAATACATACATTACTATGCCAGATGACATATATATTATATAAGCCAGATTAAAGTGAATGAAGCTTTAGTGTAGATTTCAGCTGAGATGGCCTTCTGGAGAAGTTCACTGTCTGTCTGATATTTTTAAAAATCTGTTTTATTGATCAGATGCTTGAGAGCAAGAGCTTGAACTCAAGTCAGTCTGAATTAGTTTCATCTCAATCTTTAGCAGAGTTTGAGAGTAATCTTTGTCTACAGCAAATAAGGGACATGAATTTACTCAGTTGTCTGAACCTCTCCCTTCTCTTGTTCATTTCAGGTGTTTGTACTTTAAGCTAATATGATTTAGAAAAATGATGAAATGTGATAAATATTTATCTTTTTTAAAGTGAAATGAGACTAAAAACTGAATCAGGTACTACTGTTGTTAGTGGCCACGCAGGTGCGGGTGTGGTAACGATTTGCCTGGACACAAGTTAAAAGCAACCTTTTCTGTGGAATTTGGGTAAATTGACTGAGCAACCTACAGGAAAATAAGATATTTCATTGTAATTCTTCTAGTATGGCTTCCTATGTAGGGATTCTGTTATAGAATAAAATTTCTTAGTTCATGAGTAAAAGTTCCTTTTTTTTTTACAATGCAATATTCTTTTGTTTTTCCAGGATATTGTGACTGTACAGGAAGGTATTCTGGAACAGGGATGACAAAACATGTTGGTCTGAATCTTCATGTGGTCAACATACTAAGGTTAGTTCATTGCTATTTTGCCTTTATACTGAGATTTCCTGTATGAGTGCCAAGACAGACAGGGTGTCAGTGACAGAGCATCAGAAATTATTCATTAGAAATTGTTGCTTCTATGACTTCACCAAAATTGATGAAAACTTTGGGGTTTGTTAAAATTGCTTTTTCTAGAGGAAAGTATGCAATCAAATTTTCGTTGATCCAAAATGTGATTAGATCAGTATGGTAGATATTTCACATATGAAGTAAACAGCCTGTTGCCTGCTATTAGGTGCCCCATTTAAAAAAATGTACCTCCATTAATATCAATGAGGATTAAAGGTGAAACAATTAGTAACCATCATTACTCATTATCTGATGATCCATCTAGCCTGAAGATCAAGCATTTGCTTTAAAAAGAAGTTACTTCTTCCATTAAGGAACAGGGACTGCAAACTTTGTCAATTCCAGGTGTAATGGGTTTGAAAAAAAAATTAATGTCCAGTTGCCTATGTAGGTGTGCAAATACATAGGTGAATTTTTGTAGGCACTGTACGAAGTAGATCTCTGGGACATATTTTTGCGGTGGGCTTGTGGGATGGAGATGGTGAGTTTTAGTTTATTCAATCTTGAGGAAACATCTTTGGATATTAAAGAACTCAGTCCACCAGACATGGGATTTGAATCTTACTGTTGCAATGTATTACCACTTCTCTTTTCGTGAGATCTGATATGTGTAACCTCCATCAGCCTGATATTTGTGGTTAGAAGAAGAAGAAAAGACTTTGGTGGGATTTACTGTGATATTTTAGAAAGAGTGAGAAGGACTGGTATGAGTAGTAGTAAATTGTGATGAAGTTATGGAGGGAGAGATCGAGACTATGGAGGGAAAGCGAAGAAAGGAAGCTTCAGAGATTAGATAAGCAGACAAAATTTTCAGAGCATACTTAATCCAAACCTCAGAAGACATTGTGGTTCATATATCATTGGATTTTGATCTGTGCTGGAAATTCCTTTTAGCAGAAATACTGTAATGAATTGGCAAACCTCATATACTTTTCTTTGAAACCCTTTGTCTTTAAGCCAATGTAAGCAAGAGAAATGCTTTTACCATAAGCCTTTAGCTTTCCTATAACCAATGATCTTTGTTTCACTCTTAGCACACTTAAGCAGTGTGCTAAGGATTTTTCCTTGCCTTTTTAATTTTTTTTAAACACAGTTTATGGCTTTTTCTTGAAATATGGAGGGAATATTCCACTCGCGAATTACTTTCTGCACGTCTTTAGGTCTCTCACATTCAATAGTCAGAGCATGTCAGTGGGCAGCACTGAACATTAAAATGCATGAAGTTGAATTAGGCTCTTCAGCCCCCAAATGGCCCCATACGCAGAAACCTCCCTGAAGGAGCTGTCATTTAGAATGCAACTAGCAAATGATATGTATTTTAGGCTGAAAGCATAAAGACATTTAAAGTTTGACTTGTAATCATAAATGAACGAGTATCAAAACCAGCGGTGGAATGAAGCCAAGGAATTATCAGTTTTTCAAAACACCATATACAAGAGAAATTTTTGACACATCTATATATATTACACAGGCTGCATACTGACTCATGACAGAAAGATCTTTGGTGTATGAGGTGGTGGGTTTAATTTCTTCAAGTTTTCCCTTTGCTGCTGTTTAATCTGGAATTGGTCCCCATTCCCATTGATTTTAATTGTCTACTATGAATTCAGAGGTTTTATGTTGGTATACTTGGCATACTTCCATTTTATCCTTCCTTGCCATGCTGGAAATGGGCTCTGGATCAGACATTGTGAAGGACATGCATTTACAATCACCCTTTTGAAAATGAGCCTATCCCCAGAAGCACACATTTCTTCTTGATGCTGCTTCACAACTCAGAGTGGTTGTCATAGGTGCAATCTTTCAGTGTCTAATAAGAGTGAGTGAACCAAAACGCGCTTTACTTTCATAGATGTTTTCAGGCTATTTGTGAAAGACAAAGGATTGAAAACTTTGATTCTGGAGCATGCAGAATCTTCCCATGATTGCCTCTACCCAACATCAGGAACATTTGGTTATTGCCAGAGAAAGAGGGCGTTCTCTCTTCGCGAGGCATTTCTGATCAATCGAAGTGTATGCCTTCTTTGTGTACTGACTAACATCATTTTTCTTCACAAATCAAAATACAACATATCTGGAGACACCACCTGCCAGACATACTGCCATGTGCTGTTCTTGCAGTGGATCAATTATGAGTTACTTCGCTTCAGAAGACAATTCTTCAGTCACGCTTTTTCGAGTTGGGTTGATCACAGTAGCACAGAGGAATACCTTGCTTTGTGTCACAGGGCTGGTGTTTTCTGTAATGGTTTTACAAATGTGTGGCTGTTCTAGCATGATATGTTCAAGTCTGTGTATTTTGTTACTCTGGGGGAACAGTGACATAACATGACCTTTTCCACTTTGTGTTTTTAACATCATGGCAGCCATTGCATTGTCTCTATTGCAATAGGTCTGTCCAAATTTTTGTAGGGAAGATTCTTCTTCAGACTCCATATCACATGCTAGGAACAGAAAATACTCTAATGGAGGGGAAGTGGATTCAGGTATGAAAATGCATGTAATTTGTCATGTGCTATGTGCGAGCCTCTCATATTTACCTTATCGCTAACTTTCAGAAATAACTCAATAAACTATTTTTTCTACCAAATATGACCTCGTTCTATTAATGTACATCCTTCTGAATCCCACTGCACTTTTCTGTCTGAAAAGTGGGCCTCAAAGAGACAGAAAATATATCTCTAAAGTATCTCAGTTCCTGCCATGTGACCATATGAAAGTGAAACAGAATTTGGCTTCCTGTGAGAATTTTCCTAGTAATACCATAGAGCACATTTAAAGGAACCCAAAATATTCTTCTTGAGTAAATTTTGTTTTGCTAATGAAATCTGTGGTGGATAAAGTGGAAACCCTCTTTGGTAACTGAACAAAGCCATCAGGTATGTTATCTGGCTTGACAGTATGGTGTCTGATTAATCAAACTGTTAATTTGATTTTAAATGACTGATGCTCTTTCAGTATGGCTGACTTAAGTGCGTGTTTATAATTATGGTACTGAATCAAAGGCTCTTCCCAACCATTGTACAGATTAGTTTAGAAAAGTGTGTTTTGATTTTAGTAGTCATAAAAAACCCTGGCATTGGTGTTTACTTTAAAGCACAAATAAGTTCAAAGAAACACATAGTTAAAGTGATAAAGCAGTGCCCTCACACATTTTATCTCAAAAAAGAACGCAAGGGCGCAATTTTTAATAAGTTATATAAACAGCACACTTTATCTTCTAAAGAGATAACCAACCAGTTTGGGGACATTCATAGCAGTTTGACTGGTGGGCACTTAGCTTTGTGTAATGAACACATATCATGCAAAAATTTTGTAAAACTGCTGATGGTAGGGAATTTAATCTTGCGTGAAGCTGTTTGCATCTTGTAATTTGCTAGGAATTTGTAAATTCCCAGTGAACATGGAAACTAAGTAAAGGTATCCTGTAGCATATAATGACTCTGTGTGCTGTGGTGTATTTTCCAGTGGATTGCAGTAAATATTCAGATATGAGGATATCTGAATGTTTGAATATAAGAGAAGGTCATGCTACACAGGTAAGGTCCTAATCCTATAAAGACAGCAAAGCACATGCTTCATTGAAGTAATCTATATATATTCCAATTTGACCTGGTTGTTACAGGAATTCTTAAATGCAAATCAGATCTATGAGTTTCCACAGGCGTCATGTTTGATTTCAAGATGTATATCTATAACTGCAGGAGAGTGTCTGCATTTGGAAAAAAACGCACTGATTTCTGCAAAAACACTTTTTATGAAATAGTTAAAATTATGGCTAGACACTAATGTGGTAAATTAAATGTGTAGCAAGTAGAAATACTTTAAAAAAGTATGTCTTGGCGTTGCAAAGAAAAGATTTCTGGACGCATTGGTTTTGCCTATTTTTAAACTCTGCATGTGTCTGATAATACATCATCCCTAGTTTTCCTTATGGGCAGCTTGAGTATCTCAGGGGTATATATTGCAATACTGTAACTGTATTGCAAATAATCTGATTTCTTAACAATAACTTTATTTTTTCCAAGTGTGTTTTTGGGCATTGTATTTGAGTGAGTGTTTAAAAAAATATTCTAAATTTAAAGTTTTCCATGTCTCATTTTTTGGTTTCCCAGCTGCATGCAGTTTTAAGAGTCTTGATTTTCAGAGGAAAGATACTCTGCACTTTCTGGAAATGAATCCCCACAAAGACGATTCAGGCATCATAACAGCCCAAATCGTTAGTCATTATTGAAAGTCTCGGCTGAAGGATACTGGACAACCCGACATCTATTTCTGTAGAGTTTTTCTGTTTTCTGTTTCTTTTTTTCTGATGTCATAATTTCATAAATTTTTCAGTCACTGCAGCCTTTCCAGAGTACACAAACATGAGTTGTGACTGTAAAACCATGCTAGATTACCTTCTTTTTCATCCCATTAGCTTTTCATATATCTTGTAGAGCAGTATGAAAGAATGAGAAATTATTGGTTTTTTACCTTAGGACGGCATCTTTTAGGGAAAAATGTTAGTCTTTCAAGGATAGGGAAATATAGTTTTGTCTGTTTCCCACCTCTGTCCAAACTCTAGGCAGCTAAATAGTCTCATTTAGCATTCCTGAATAACCTGTACTTTGTTGACATGTCACTAGCTTGCATTTTTTTCTTCCTGGTTTGTTGAAAGAATACTGGTCTTGGCTGAGTTCCTGAAGCTTGGAATGCGTTTCTACAAGGCTGTGTCCCTTGACAGCGGTAAAGTGTATCCTGAGAAGAAATTATATAAATACATGGATATGGCAATTTTTTATGTTTAATGATTCTATGTTCTTCCTGTGTCAAATTCACAGAAATGTTTCTTAAGGATCGGAGTAAAAGTTGAATATCCTGGTCATCCTCAGGACTCCAGAGTGGACTGATTCCTGGGTCGTGGATGCTTTCCTGTCAGTGTTCAAAAACACCAGAGTTTTTGCAGTGCGGAGCCATGTCATGTTTCACTTTATTCTGCCTCTAACTGTTGAAGATCCTTCCTGGGGATTGCATTGAATTAGAAATGGTGGGAATTTGAAGTTCAAGAAAGGTAGCTAGAAATGTCTACCAGGAGCACTGAATGCAGTCAAAGGCAGTGGCAATGCTTCTGACTCTGTGAAGCCATAGCACCAGTGAGAATGGTACTTTTCATAGATTGCCAGAAGCCTGCAGGGCCAAGTGAAAGCAGAAGTATCTGTCCTGTGTGTTTCTTAGGTTTGTGTGTAGAAATGTCTTTTGAGAATAAAGAGAAAAAGAGAAAACTCTTTTACTGAATGTACCCTAGAGATGTGGGCGAAAATTAATTTCAACTAATTGTAATACCCAGCTGAGATTAGGAGCCCTGTTCTATAGCCCACAAGAAGAGGCAATTTTAGAGTAGCAACTCTGAATTATCCTTTAAAGCTGTCCCTCAGCATTGACGTTTATAGGCAACCTTTGTTGATGGGGCTCCTAATTAGGCACCCCAGAGAAATTCCTGCAGTTAGTGAGATGAATTTGGATCTCGGTGAAATAAAACTTCCTCAATTTTCTCTCCTGTACATGGCAAAAATGTATATAGAAGAACATAGAAGGATTTAAAATTAACAGAAATGTATGTTTTTAATCTGGAGGGTTGATTATTAAAATAAATTTTAGTAAGTGCCTTGCCTTGCTTAGCTAAGGAGGTGAGTCCTTGGAGGCATAGAACCTTTATTATTATACCTATGTTAGAATCCAGCTGATTTTTTTTCGTACCACCTTTATTGCTTTTGAGCATATTTTTACAGTCTGAAGTTAGAATTTTCTGTTTCTGCTCTGTGATGAGCATATATTTGGTGATGTTCTGCAGAAATGTTGTTTGATTTGGATGACTCTCTTAAGGGTAAATAGAAGCAATGGTACTATTTACCTGCCCTGGCAGCTGTAAAAATCCTGAAAAAAAAGAGGAATACTTAGCATACAATAATAATGCATGTGAATAAACGTTCTTTTATAACAAGAAAAGAATAGATTACTTTTTTCTTTTTCTTTTTATATTTTACACAAATCTCGTGATAGACCTTCACAAGTGTAAGAATTAGATTGCTTTCAAATCAGATAAAATGCTGCAATGTGGCAGAAGAGTTCTGTATAGACTATTTTATATTCGTAAAAAATGTAGCTAAAATTAATTTAAAGAAGTCTATGGAAGTTATCCAGATTAATTCTTGGAGCCTGGAATAGGCATTTCCTTGCAGATAGTGCTGTCCACTCTCTTCTCTAGCAGTGACCTCCTGAAGAAATTCCTGAACGAAGAAAATGCTTCTGTGGGGAAAAGAAAGAATGTGAACTGGTGTATCCTGATAGGTTGCTACTACTAAATTATTAACTGGATAGCTAAGCCTCTGCGATGGCAGTTCCAGCTTTTGTTCGCCTTCAGAGGAGCTTTGGCTTTAAGTGTAATAATTGTTAACCATGGCAGGAAGACTGAAAGTGAAGAGAACTGGCGTTTATACTTATCAAAAAATCTCGCTGCAGACCTCCCTTGTTTAGTAGTTCTGGCTTCATTATTAATAAATGTCTGTGCATTATCATGGCTGTACTCAGCTCATTATTGTTTTTTTTTCTTTTGGTGAAGAGAAACAGGTTTTTTAATATGTAATTAGGAAATTGATCCTGTACTGCCTATGGATTGAAGTCAATAGCTATTAACTTCAAGAATTCACAGCTTTTGAATACACTGAGTATTTACAAGAAAAAAAATAACACCTCTGTGGATGTACTGCCATATGCGGAGAGGAGTTACTGCAGGTGGGTTGCACTATCTGAATTTATTTGGATATTCACAGCATTTAATAATGAGGTTGAGGGAGGGTCCACTACTTGGCTTGTTCCTAAGCTCAGTTTTAGCTGTATACTGGTTTTGGCTGGGAGCTTGTACCGATTTTAGTACTGTACATTATTGGCTGGGATTTACCACATCCTGAACTTGCCAAAGTGCTGATGGATTGGTTGCTGCACAGAAGCTCAGCTCAGCTGGAAGAAGTGGTATAGAAGGGTAAGGAGTTTGCTGAACAGATGATGGGAGATCTGGGACAGTATATACAATACAGACAGGCCAAGAAGCTAACATGACAAGAGACTTCAGAGGGATTATTTTTAATGCACTTTTAGTCAATATATTAAAGATCTTCACTTAGAAGAAGCTTGTGTAGATGCAACACTGGCCAATTAGTCTCAAAAGTTTTTTTTCCAGTCAGATCTAGCTGCCTACCCCATACTGTATGGCTCCTCCAGACCAGGATGGTCTTACAGTCCTGCAGTACTTTCTCCCTTCTACTTGTACTTCACTTTGCTCTCTGTGAAGAGTTGATGGTTTTTGCTGATGCTGCTTCAACATTAACATATTAACCCTGCTTGAGAAATCCCCTGTGCATTTTGTAACTATTCTGGGCAGAGGCTTGCTGCCACCTCTGCTGCCTTTAGGATATTCTCCAGGGTGGATGGACTATAGGAGAGTGAGTGTTGAGGTATCTAATGTGGTTTTAACTGAGTTAATTTCTGTGCAAGGGTTAATCCAGTTTAGAGTCTCTGTGGGCTAATGTTGTCATTCCCCAAATTAGCTGGCAGAGTTCTCTGCTCTGGATTTTGATACTCATACTAGGTTTCTTCAACCTGCTTTGTATATTTTCAGATTGCAAGTAGGTTAGACGTAAGTTTGTGATCCTTTCCTGTCCCTTTTATGTGCTTAAATCTGAACTGAGTAGACTCAAAATATTTCTGCCTAACTTCTAACAAACAGAGGTACCTCATTTTTTCCTGTATAAGCATGTCTCTAAGCCTTTAAATCTATGGATTCCTCACTTGTGCTCTTGTGTCTAATAGTGACTTACTGCAATGTATTATGTTAGGGCACAGATCTTTGCTGAAGTGTAGCCCTAGCTAAAAAAGACTGATGTAATTAAAATCAAACTATTGCAGATACATCGATAATACTTCTACTCCAGAAACAAATTTGGCATTTCTTCATCTGTATTGTTTACTAAAATCTCTCCTTTTTGCTTTGATACTCTCATGGGAGCTTAGAGCTCCTATTTGATGAGGAATTAAACATTCACACCTGCTTCCTGAGTCTTTTCTTAAGCTTGTACCAGAAAAAAAAAAACTGAAAGAAAAACAAAGATTGTCTGGAAATTCTGAAGTAAATTAGTTTTATAAATCCTTTCAGGAGATCCCGTGTTTACTAAGTGAACTACATGGGGTTAATTTACTTTAAGTGTTCTGAAGGACTTAGCCAAATGAGAAAAGAAACATTACCTAGAGTTGCTGTTCTTTGCCAGGAACAAAAGTAAAACAAATCAGTGGCAGGATGAGTGGATCCGGTTAAATAATAATGTCTCTCCAGCAGGAAGTCTGTCTATCAACTGAAAGGTGAGACAGGAACATAATGACAGTGCTCTGTGCATCAACTCGAAAAACATCCACAACACAACCCACCCCTCAGAAACCCTCAATGAAAATATAAGATGGCAGAATTCACACCAGCTTTTTTTTTAGTCTTTAAGCTCAAGTGTCTGGAAACACATTTCTGCTCTAGGTTATTCACATGCAGATTCCTTCTTGTGGTGGAATGCCCCAGGGTAACTGAGAGCCGAATTTGGCCCTTTCTGTTTGCTCAGTGAGGCTAAGTGCTGCTTTCTCAGTGAAATACCTGCCTTAAAGCTGTACAGCTGCGATATGCAAGAGTAGCTTTGGCATTTCCTTTTTTTTTTTTTTTTTTTTGTGGCGTAAGAGCTGAGTCCTGCAAAAGCTGATGACTTCTGCATGAAAATGAAACGTGCAAGAATGTGTGTCATGCAGGAGCTTTGGCATGAGAACCAAAATGCATGGGGATGCATTTGTGACAGCAAAGGTAGAAAAAAGGCTTGACAGAATTAATATCAAATTATTAAAACATTCGCAAAAGCTTTTCAGTCTTTGGGGCTGTTATTTGTATTTTAGGTCCAGATAACTGCAGTGCTCATAGGGCATGTGAAAATTCCTTGGAATTCGGCAACAGTTGTAAATGCTCATTGTCTCTGAGAGAAAATGTCATTATTTAGTGTTCTTAAATATGGATTTTAACAGATGACAGAAGTTTGAAAAATTTGGTCTCCATTTCTAGGACTTTCAGTGTATAATTTCCTAAAATCAGAGTACTCTTTTTTTTTTTTTTTTTTAATATCTGAAGTCTTCTCACATTGCTTTCGAGAAATCCCAAATTGCCATTTGTGTACTTGAAACATCTGCAGGAAACAAAGGTGTTGTGTTGCTTTGCAGTGATTAGTTCAATTCTCATTTCCATTTGGTAACTGCTGTGGAAGATTTACCTGCTGTAATGTAGTTTATTTTGTCTGGAAATGCCTTTGTTTCTGGGTATGGCTGCTAAGCAACAGGCCATATATTTACTGTCAAGCAAATAAAACAAAAGCCTCATCTGCCACTTGGAGGCCCAAACTCACTTTTACTGAAATCAACTGGGTCATCATATTTGGGCGTCAGCTCTAAACTTAGTTTTCCACCACACAATAGTATAACTGTAGGAATCTTTTCATTCCTCACATTATCTAGTGAGTTTATAACTGTATGGGTGTATTCTAATGTCTCATGTATTATTTATTTTAATTATTTCTTCTCTATCAAAGAGGAAAAGGAAAACTTACTTTATGAGACAGTCTGATTTTCAAAAGTAGAGTTGCCTTCTCAGTTACAATAAGGGATTTCTTTAATACGTTTCTGCCATAATTAGAGTTGAGCTTTCTCTTTTATTACCTCCCTTGCTCCTCCCAAAAAAATAATCAAAATATATTTCTGGGACCAATCAGGGAAAAGTAGAGAAATAGAACAGAAGATCCAAGTCCCAGAGGGAACAGTCAGACAGAAATCCTACTGCCAAATGGAAATTACCATGGAGGCAAGTAGATAATCAATAGTAATCAAGCTGGTGGCTCTAAAATACAGCTGTTTCCCTCAAGACTTGTATTATGTTCATCTGCAGTGGGTCAGAGGCCAAGGCAGACTGATTGCAATCGAGGTAAGCTTTTCAGAAAGGTCCAGGTGACATGACAAATTTGCAGTTTTTCATAGCTGAAACTTGTCACCTTCTCCAAGGCTGAGGTTGCTAACTGCAGCCTCTGTGACTACCAGCAAGTGAGTTGCTCCTCCTTGTTTCAGCACATTTGCATTAGTGTTCTACTAAATTTGGGAACCACAGATGACATCTGCCAGGTATCTATGCACATACTGTTGTTTGGGTGCTAAATAGGGGGAGGCCATGAATCATTCTGAAAAACAAAGAAAGATTTACTGGGGAATAATTTCAATAGTACTGCTAAAATTTGTTGCCAAAAGTAGGTACCTAATGCCTGCAGCTTCCATGCACTCCCATATATGCTTCATTGTACGATAGGGATATTCAAATATTTACATGTAAACTAGATAAAGGAATTGTGGTCTTTTCACCAAGTATGTACCATGAGTATTCCTGGCATTGTGAAAGAAATAGTCAAGGAAGCTGTAACACCAAAATGCTGAATTATTACAGAGTTGTCTTTTGCAGTTGCATGTTTCAGCATTTCAGGAGGAAATAATAAGCAAGGTCTGAAAAATAAAATGCACTAAGCTGACTTCATGGATTTCGAAGCAGTCAGTACCCATACAAAGTCCTGCTGTGTATGGGTTGGAATATTAATTTTAGAGGCTAATTCATCTGACCATCTGCTCATCTGAAATTCAAACAGGGCTGTGTATTGCAAGCTAATACCCTATAACAACCAATAGCTATAAGTGATCAGCAGAGTATGTCATTCTGTCTTGCTTCTCCATTAGTGAATGAGTATGACATGACATTTAATACTTCAGCTACTGATTATTCCTGATGGAGGGGAAAGGTGAGAAAGCAAATGATTGAGCCAGTAGTGATGTTTGGCATGCATCTTGTGGATCCAGCTTTTTGTTGCTCTCTGCTATGGTCCAATTACTATGGGTTGTGCCAAAGGCTAGAGGAAAGACTGTGTTTAGATCTTCAGATTGGAAGTAGTGTGACAAATAATTTCCTCTGAGAATTACTCTCCTGTGGCAAGAATTGGTCTTGACTGGATAGTCAAGACCAATATTTCAAGCTCTTGACTAGTCTGTGGAAACCATGAATATATGCAGTTTCTTTCAAACCTAGTAAAAATTCAACTTGACATTGTTCCAACAAGCAAACAGAAGATTTTTATGCAGAATTGAGAATGACATACTGAGTTTTTAAATATGTACTTGATTTTATTAACCACTCATTAAATAGCTAATGCACTCTGAATCAACATCTTTAAATCACTAATATTTGCCTAATAATTTTAAATTCTAAATGGGGTATATTAGAACCAGTATTTGTCCTCATCTTTTTTTTCTTCTAACTTTGAAACTAAATTTTAATTATTTTGTTTCACAAAGGATGCCTTTTCAAAATATGTGATTTGAGTAGCTGCTGAAGGCTTTGTCATGACAGTGGTGCACTTGAAATGTTTTGAATAATATAAATATACTCTCTGAATTTATGGATCCTCTTGACATCATTATGTCATTAGTTATGTAATAAACATGAAACTCTAAGTGCTGGTTATTTGTTAATTCTTAATGATTTTATGGTGCAGCCACACAGCAAGGGAAGAATTTATGGTATAAAATATTAGGTAGGATCCAGCTTTGAGGCTTTCTATGACCATTTTTGTGCTTGTGAAACTCGTCACCTCTGTGAGATACTTAGAGTCAAAGCTTTTCCTTAAAAGAAAGAAACTTTGGCTTTCTACCATTTTGTTAACTGAAGTTGCTTGATGTTTGTATTTCCATTTCCCATTCTGCAAAATGCATATGTCACGATTGTTTCACTGAATTATAGGAAAAAAAATTATTTTGAATCAGAACCCATTTTTTCCCAGAACCTAAATATAATTTACTTTTGGAGTAGTTCCATTTATTTTCCTAGTCTGTGTGAGGAATGATGGCAAATTGTGAATCATAATATTTGGAAAGAACTTTAAAGTCTTTAGAAAACTATAAAATATTGTTATGTGTGTACTTAATTGCTCAAATGCATTGTTTTCTTAATGGTTTTTCTTTGTTGTTGTAGTAGAAGGAGAAGTTAGATTGCTCAAGGAAATAATTTTTTGTAAATTTTGAAACCACAACAATTTAGATAACACATTTTAGCCTAGGTTATGGTTATGAGTTGCTGCGTTGCAAGGATTCCATGTAAAACCACTTCATACCATAAGAGGTAATACCTTTATATAGACAAATAATAACCATGAGAGATCAAATGGAAACTCAGGAGAAATAAAAAAGTAAGAGGAAGCTGTGTGACTGTGTGTACATAAATTGTCGTGCCAGGTAGATGATATTTTTATTCTTTCTGCTGTTAGTTGCTTTTGAGAGGAAGAAAAAAAAGATTGTTTTTTCTTTTTTTGGTATAGGAAGGAGTTAGAGAAAGAAATACTTTCCCTAAGAGCTCTGAATTAATTTAGTTTTGTTTGGCACCATTCAGGTGCCATAGACCAGGATTACAAAGAAAACTTTCAGGTTGCCTTGTTGTTGAGCTTCGCTGAGAGTAGAGTGTGGCTGAAGGAAGAGTTTAGGTAGAGCCTTGGGAGGCAATTATGTAATTTAAATATCCCTGCTTCCTTTTCACTGGAAGACAACACAGAGTTTGGAAAAGACACAGTCAAAAATATTGTGTGCCTCTCAAGCAAGCTGGTGTTTGCTGTTTCCTACTCTGTCGTGATCTGGTAGGAAGAAGCAAGTCTTGATGCATTTAAAACCAGCACCAAAATGCTAAGTTCAAATAGGGATTTAATTCTGATGAAGAGAGAATAATAAATAGAGGAAATTATAATAATAAAGGTATTTTTAAAAATCCCTGATAATTTTAACATTTTCTGAAACTATTTTCACAAATAAGTGACTTGAAAATTTCTAATTGTAGATATTAGTAAGAAATTTGCTAATCTGATAAACTGGTTGTACTGGAGACTCTATTTTATTGTCAAAATATACCTGATTTGGCTTCTCCTTCTATGATTATTTTTATTTCAGCTTTTCTATAATAATTTTCCAATTATATATTAAATATTTTCTAGGATTGTTGAAGTCTCGGTTTAAGTTTGGGCCAAATGAACAAGTAATATTTGTTAGTATGTTTTTAACATGAGGTATGTCCTCTGTCTGTGTTGCAAGGAAAAGAAGTTATCGTCCCCCTGTACTCGGCACTGGTCAGGCCTCATCTTGAATACTGTGTACAGTTCTGGGCCCCCCAGTTTGGGAAAGATGTTAGGATACTGGAATGTGTTCAGAGGAGGGCAACGAAGATGGTGAAGGGGCTGGAGCACAAGCCCTATGAGGAGCGACTGAGGGAGCTGGGGCTGTTTAGTCTGAAGAAGAGGAGGCTCAGGGGAGACTTCATTGCTCTCTACAACTACCTAAAAGGAGGTTGTAGTCGGGCAGGGATTGGTCTCTTCTCTCGGTGACCAGTGACAGAACTAGAGGGCACGGACTCAAGCTTCGTCAGGGAAAGTTTAGACTTGATGTTAGGAAAAAGTTCTTCACTGAAAGGGTGATTGGCCATTGGAATGGGCTGCCCAGGGAGGTGGTGGAGTCGCAGACCCTGGAGGTGTTTAAGGGGAGACTGGATGAGGCACTGAGTGCCATGGTTTAGATGATGGGTTGGTGTTAGTGTTGGTGTTGGTGTTAGTGTTGGGTTATAGGTTGGACTTGATGATCTCAGAGGTCCTTTCCAACCTTATGACACTGTGATACTGTGATACTGTGAAAAATGTAGGTAAGAACTCTGTTACTAACTTATATTCCATTTTTGTTTTGTTGTTTTCTCTAATGCCCGTTCTGACAACTCAAAATGTTGAACAAACAAAGTAAGTGAGCACTATGGAAATCATGCATCATAAAATATTCATATGCCTAGAAAAAATTCATATATAAGTTTTTTTGGTCTCTTTAGCATGACTTTTGTTTCACTATTTCAGTTTCAATAAAATAGCATGCACTAAACAGATAAAATATCCATTTAAGTTTGAGTATATTGAGCCAAGTTTTGTTATCAGCTGTGCTACTGTATGTGTGTTGTAACTTCATAGGAGTTACTGTGCTATTATCTTGAGAGAAGTAGCGATTAATGAGGAATATAGTTAGTATATATTGTAGGAAATCTCGAATAATGATATCTAACTACAGGCCAGATTTCTCCCTTCATCTCTAAATAAGAAACCAAAATCAGACTCAGGTTCTGGGTGCATTTCATAGATGTTCATCTATTGCTCTGTGATGCAGTGCTATGCCATGCTAGAACACTTTGATCAAGCTTTAAATTTAGTGATTAGGGCACTTTCTTTGAAAACAGGAGATGAACACCTTTTATCTATTAGATGCTTGGCATAGGCAATTGGAGAGTTTGGCTGCCAAAGATTGTTTTCGTCAGAGTAATTTAGCCAATAGTTCTGTATGTGCTGGGTGGATGTCTGCAGGTATTACAGGCAGTAAGGAAACGAAAGACTGAAAAATGCAGTGATTTTCCAAGGTGCAATAGTAAAGGATTTCCCAATAAAAAAAAAAAGAAGAGGGGAAAGGCCCTGGAGAAAGTGAGATTCCTTGGCCGTTGTATTCCGACTGGACAATGCAGGGAATTTGTGCCTGTAGTTCAGTCAAATATCGGGACAGGAGGATTTACATCAGAGGAGCTTGTGCTGCTGAAATGTCATCACATGTTCTACAAAGGAGTTTATAATATAAAATGTAAAATGATCCTAGCAATTCAAGTTTAGGGATGACTAATGAAAATCTGCTCTGCTAACCAGAAAGAACCATCAAGATAAACTAAATTAGGGGAGACATGGAGAGGAAGGAGGAGGAGGAGGTCAGTAACTTGGCAGCTCCTGAGCAGACAGGAAAGCTGCATTTATAGTGGTGAGTTGGTGTGAATGTGACAAGAAAAATCCAGCCAATAAATTTGATTGATATCTTTCCTCCTTCTCCCCTGCTCCATTACATGATAAGAAAGAAACAGAGTATCTTAGAATGTGAAATGGATACCTTTAGCTAGTCAGAAATAGCCCTCAGCACAAAAGAGTGAATGAAGATGTCTTAAAATATAACAAATTTCATTAGACTGTTCTTTCTATCCAAAGTTGCTGTTTCTTAGGTAATCTTCATTGTTTTTATTGGATGGTGCAACATGTTTTTCCAGTGCTCTGCCTGTTTACAAAGTTTAAGAAATCTAGTCAGAGAACAGAAGTTGCACTGTCTGACTGGTAGAACCAGTCACATGGTTGGAAAATTGAATTCCAAATGCTAAGTCCACAAGTAAATAAAGAACAGCTTATGTACATCCACTTATATTTGCTTTGTTTATAAGCAGTGAATGCTAAATGACTATGAATTATTCACAGAAGTTATGTCTTACTTGCAAATAGCCTACATGTGCAAATTGAGCCATTTCCTTGTGACTGGAACTTAAACTGATTTAAGTGTAAGAAACAGATGTTTTCTATTTCTATATATATTTAAATGGATTCATTTTTTCAAAAAGGTAGGTTTTGTTATTGTTCATATGCAGTCAGGAAATCCTGAATAAAGACTGATGATCGATTGTCTCTACTATCTTCTGTCTTATCTAGAGAACTTCACTATGCAAAACAAGTGTAAAATGCCACCTCACTGATGTCAGTATAACTCATAATGTGACTGAGATGAGAACAGAGAATGCACACCAACAACATTATATTAGCGAAGTTGGGCCTTGGGTAAGAGTCTAACCAAGTTTCACTTTTAAAACTATGACTCACAACCCAAGTTATTTAGTTACTTGTGAGCCCTCTATTTTAATTTACGATAACTGTAACAAGGTAACTAAATACCATGACTAACCACTAAATCCAGTGTTGAATTTCCCCATGGATCTAAACCAAATTATAATATCAGTACATGGAATTGCATTTGACTGTCATCTTCTGTGCTGGCTAGGTTACCAAAACTGAATTAGAATGAAATAATTTGTAGATGAGAACTCATCAGGGAAGAGGAATGCTGTGCAGTGTGAGTCAATCTGGATTATCAGCTTTAAGTCTAGATTTCATCATTTTTTTTTTTGATGTCAGTCAATATGCTGTTCTTACTCATTTAATTATAAAAACATTTGTTTTCACTGATGAAAACAAATATCCGTGCAGACAGAAGCCCCACAGACTTCGGATACTTCTTGTTTCAGATGAGGTGTTTGGGCAGAAATTTGTTCCCTCCTGTATTTAAATGGAAGAAATACCGATCCATTAATTCTTGCTGATTTGGGACAACAGGAATATTTGCTACAGTGCTATTTGCAAATTCATCATCCTTCAGCTTTGTTTCTTAAGGAAGCAGAAATCTTTCTGATTCTTGTTCAAGTTTATGATAGATTTAAGTTTGTGGATTCTTGTAATACCGTAAACCTTGTTTCTTCTTGAAGGTCTATAGCAAGTTTATGGAAAAAAAACAGTATTAGGATGTACAGTGGGAAATTTCTTGGTTGAGAGTCAGACTCTCTCACAGCCATGTTTTGAAGGGTGTACGTGTCTCTGGTTGCCAGATTGACCTCACCTTATTTGAGAGATGTCTCCACTGATGTGTATTTTGTATATGCATGTAAAGAGAGTAAATTTCACTTTGAGTAAGCCTCTGGGATCTTTTTTCCCAACAGTTTTGTGTAATCACCAGAGCGTGCCGCCTCCTTTAGCTAATATTTGCAGTAACTTTATATGTTAAAACAGGGCTATGCAGTAGCTGTTGGTAGCTTAACCATGTGGCTGCAAAATTAACCTTTGACCTTTCTTAGCCTAATCAGGAAATTGACTTTAGGAGTTATTCCTTAACCTGGAATATGTGGTTAAAGTTAAACATCACTAATAGGAAGTCTAGTAACAGGAAACGTGTGAATGCTAATCCATGCAAACATAAACAAACCTTTGGCTTACATACAATTTTATTGGAATTTTCCTCTTGACTCTCTTTCCTTCAATGAGTCAGAAAAAAATTACAAGCAGCTTGTTGAAGTCTTTGAAAAACTTCATCTTTTTGTGGCTACAGGTTTATTAGATTTCTACTTAAGGAAGCTTTAAACTTGGATGGGATTTTGTCAAGAATCAACTCTGGGCAGGTACTTGCAGTTCACCTCCACTGCAGTTCTGATTAATGAGGTTATTCACCAGAATAAGCAGAATTTTCAAGCAAAGTATTAACTAGAGGTTTTTCTTTTTGTGCAACTTAAAAGTAGGTAATTTTGTTAAAAAGGGTTTACAAAAATATCTATTTCCATAAGCTCATTCTGAAATTTTTTAGAAACAAAATTGTCAGAAAGTTTCTGAAATTAATATAATTCCTGTACAGAAAATTATCTGTGAGAATTTAAAACATTTTTATGTTCTTATTGGATCCCTGTTACATTTCATTAGGGGAATAGGCTAGTGTAGTAACTTGAAGCTAACCATTAGCCAGTTAATCACTGTAGATGTAAGTACAGACCTTACCTTGGAAAATCTTTGAATTTTACTTAGATTTTCGTACTAGACCCACAAAACCTTCATGTTTGTAATGAACTCCAATGAATTCAATGGCATATTGTGTATACACATTGACAACGGCCAGCTTCCAGGATTAGGGCCAAAGTAATTTTTCTGGGAGGAGTTTCCTTGAAGTGAAGAGAAAGATCTTAGGGGAGCAGAAAAAACATCTAGTCTGAAAAATTATTTCTCAAAACAGGAAAGAACATGATAACTGTAAAGAAGTAGCCTACAACCTCTGTATTTCCTCTCTTAACCTCTACAGAACGAGTAAATCAGTGAAAAAAAAAGCAGGCAAAATATTTACTATGCATATTAAAGTAAGGAGTATGTATGGTACCAGAGTAATATTGTAATGATATGTGCACACTTCATGTGCATTTACAAAATTGTCTAACCCATGAGGCACACAACTTACAGATAATTTTGTTCCCAAAGAGATATTTTCAACAAAGTTCTTAAGATATACCATTATATTAACTTCAATAAAAATGTTATTGAATGTAAAATGAATATCAGATGATTGTCTAAATTGTCTAATGATTAATAGCACTGAAGAAAAACTAGAAAATATCATATTAGTCCAGCCTTGTTAAATAATTTTTGGATGAATTCAATTTGGCTTCATACAGTGTCTGCTATAGAGCTCATAAAAGCTTCTCTTTGGTGCACTGTGAAGTTTCACTCCTTTTTGAGTATTCAGTTGCCTTTCTATTTTAGGAGCCCTGTTTGCAGACTGATGTATTGTAGTGTTTCATAGCACTGTAGTCCAAAAGCTCTTTGCCTGTGATACCCAGGCAAACATTAAAAATTGATTTTGATCACAGGCTCATTAAACATATGCTTTATGAAGTGACAGTTATGAGTGAGGAATATGCAGCCTGCAATCGCCTTCCCTCTTAAATGTACTAATGTTAAAAAAAAAAAGAGAAAAAGTTACTATATAAAGGTGTGACAGTACTTATATAAGCAATGCTTAAGGCCTGATTCTCTGATTAGTCTGGTGCTGTTGGAATAATTTCTGAAGTCAATAAATTTAAATATACCTCAGGATTTGACCATAAGTTAATGGAATTTAATGAAAAGCTGTAAAGAAGAGGTGGAGTGAGCCTCAGAGTGGTATAAAGCCATATTTTATTTTGTTTGCTAGCAAAAATCAAAGCTTTCATTTTTTATGTTACTGTTTGGCAAGGGGTTTTATCAGTTCCCTTGAATAACATTTTTATAGTGAATTTCAATCAGGCAATAAATTTAATATTTTTAAATACTTGAACCTTGTGACACTAATATTTTTCCACAGGAAAAAAGTCCTCACTGTTCTTATAAATCTACCTCTTTTTTTTTCCCTGTTCAAATATTAAGTTCTGTTTTCTCTTAAAAAACTGCTGGCACATTTGAGAAAGAATTTGTCTTTATGAGGATTGTTTTCATATAACAGAAATCATTGTCAATGAGCTGGTGAGAGGCACAATCCTTTTTTACTTCAATACCTTAAAGATGTAATTCTAATGAGGAATGTAATTTGCCTAATTAAAAGTTTATCTGTAAAATGCAGCTATCCCTTGTGCTGTTGGTGTGAATGCTGAACCGGGCAGGTATACCTGCTGAACCTGGGTATCCCATCCCTCCCCTGAAAAGGAGAGGTAATTCACCTGAAGACCAGTCCTGGGGCCTTGTAGTTGAAGAATTTGGAAGAAATTATAAGGAAGCTGTCCCAGGCTTTATTCTTCAGGCACGTCTTTATCTTCCGATACACTGAAGGGTGGTGATGCCATCCAGAGGGACCTTGAATGGAGCAGTGGAGGAGTGGGCCAATAGGAACTCTGTGAAGTTTGACAAGGAGAAGTGCCCGGCCCTGCACCTTTGGAGGAACAATGCCATTCACCAGTACATGCTGGGGACTAACTGGGTTCGGAAGAAGCTTTGCAGAAAAGAACATGGGGGTCCTGGTGGACAGGAAGTTGATCATGAGCCAGCAAAGTGCTCTTGCAGCAAAGGCTAAAGTGATCCTGGGCTGTATTAGGAGAAGCGTTGCAAGCAGATTGGGGGAGGTGATCATTCTTAAGCACTCATGAAGCCACTTCTGAAGTGCTGTGTCCAGTTCTGGCTCCCCAGCGTAAGAGAAACATGGACATAGGATCGTCTATGCTGGAGAAGGCCTTTGAGATCATTGAGTCCAACCTATCAATGCCAAGTTTACGACTAAACCGTGTCCTTAAGTAACACATCTACCTGTCTTTTATGTGCCTGTAGGGGTGGTGACTCAACCCCTTCTCTGGGCAACTTGTTCCAATTCTTGAAATTTTTCCTAATATCCAATTTAAACCGCTTCTGGCGCAACTCAAGTCTATTTCTTCTTGTCCTATCACTTGTTACTTGGGATAACAGATCGACATCTACCTCACTACAACCTCCTTTCAGGTAGTTCTAAAGAGTGATAAGTTCTCCCCTCAGCCTACTTTTCTCCATACTAAACAGACCGAGCTGCTCCTCATAAGACTTATCACAGTATCACAGTATCATAACGTTGGAAAGGACCTCTGAGATCATCAAGTCCAAACTATAACCCGACACTAACACCAACACCAACACTAACACCAACCCATCATCTAAACCATGGCACTCAGTGCCTCATCCAGTCTCCCCTTAAACACCTCCAGGGTCGGTGACTCCACCACCTCCCTGGGCAGCGCATTCCAATGGCCAATCACTCTTTCAGTGAAGAACTTTTTCCTAACATCAAGCCTAAACTTTCCCTGACGAAGCTTGAGTCCATGCCCTCTAGTTCTGTCACTGGTCACCTGAGAGAAGAGACCAACCCCTGCCCGACTACAACCTCCTTTTAGGTAGTTGTAGAGAGCAATGAAGTCTTCCCTGAGCCTCCTCTTCTTTAAACTAAACAGCTCCAACTCCCTCAGTTGCTTCTCATAGGGCTTGTGCTCTAGCCCCTTCACCATCTTCGTTGCCCTCCTCTGAACACATTCCAGTATCCTAACATCTTTCCCAAACTGGGGGGCCCAGAACTGTACACAGTATTCAAGATGAGGCCTGACCAGTGCCGAGTACAGGGGGACGATAACTTCTCTGGTCCTGCTCGCTACACTACTCCTGATGCAGGCCAGAATGCCATTGGCTTTCTTGGCCACCTGGGCACACTGCTGGCTCATGTTGAGCTTCCTGTCCACCAGCACTCCCAGGTCCTTTTCTGCCTGACTACTCTCCAGCCACTCTGTCCCCAGTCTATAGCTCTTCAGTACCCTTAGGTGGCTCTCATCCAGCGTCATAGAGTAGGATGAGTAGCAGATTGTCAAATATTTTCTTTGAGATTATGGGAGCTGCTTTCTGCTCCCCATTCTGGTTCCCTCTGAATATCAGGATGGATATTTGTGTTGTGAGGGTGACTAAGCACTGACAGAGGTTGCCCAGGGAGCTGATGGAGTGTCTGTCCTTAGAGGTATTCAAAAGCCATCTGGTCATGGTCCTGGGCAACTGGCAGTACATGACCCTGCTTGAGCAGCAGGGTTGGACTGGATGACCTCCAGAGGTCACTTCCAACCTCAATCATTCCATGGCTCTGAATGTGTGCTCTATTTGTTTTCCAGACTTTCATAAGCAGTGGATCAAGTTACAGATCAGGTATAGGCTGTATCAGTAGAGAATGTTTTACCAGCCATTTATTGATCATGTGAAATAAAATAGTTGCCCAAGACTTGAGTGGATATGGAAATTTAAGCAGAACATTATGCGATGTGCAGCTGCTGGTTTGGTGGTTTTAGTCTGGCCTTACATTTAGTGATTAAGGATGCGTTATGGTTTGAGTTAATAGGGGTGACTCTGGTTTAGCCTTAGTGTCTAAAGTAACTGGGTTTTTTTTTGGAAGTTAACTGCGTATTTTTCAGACAGTTTCTCACTGGCAGTGATAACGTGGAACACTGATATTCAGAAAGTCCAATGTTTATACTTATTTCTCTAGTAACCAAGGCCATCCTTAAGCTAGTGAAAAAAAGGCTGCACCTGCAGGGAGGAGCAGACCGGTGACCCCAAACAGAGTATTCCATTCCATATACCTCATGCTTGGTATAAAACTGAGAGATCACAAGGGTCTCGCTCTCTTCTGTGATGGCTGACGTCCAGTGAGGACTTTGTTGTTTGTCCTGACCCCTGATCTGTGTGTCCCTGAATCCAGTTCCTGAGCTCAAATTTTGGATGCTCTAATGAATTCAGAACTGCTTAGATTTAGTTTAAATTTCAATAAAAAGATGAGAGGTGAACTTTCTGTCCCCTTTTCCAACTCTGCCTCTCAAAAAAAGAGGAGAAAAAACAACCAACCAAACTCCATCTGCGTAGTCTATCTAAGAAAAGAAGTGCTATAACAAGTTCTGCTCTACATGATCCTTACAACTGAAATCATTTTAGAGCTCCTTGACCGTAACGGAATGGTGGGAGAGACCTATTAAAAACCATAACTATCTGAAATGGATGATAGTCCCACCTTAATGAACCTTCCCCATTATCAATCACTTCCTCACGGCTGATGGTCTACAGCAAGTATATTTGACAGCTGTTTAACCATACAGAACCCTTGATGCTTGAAATTTATAATATCTTTGAGTAAAAATGCCTTAAAGCCACAAATTGGGAGTGGAAGGTAAAATTCCATGCTGGTTTTCATTCTGCCTTATTCTCTGGGATTTCTTTTTCTAAGAACTGCCAGTATCTTCAATTTTGGGGCATGATATTTAGTCAACCCAAAATATTTTGCCACAGTTCTCTCCATTTCTGAGCTCTTGTGGCTGAACTCAGAGCCTCTGCATTTAGCTTTTTACTACTAGGGCTTTTTTGTGTGTTATAATATGTTTTCTTCTCTTCCTGATATAGTTGAGGTATCTCTGTGCTGAGCCGTCACAACCAAGAGGTTGACAGCACATGAAGGCAGAGAAATATTCTTTGATAAGAAAATGCAAATCCCAAACAAAACATGTGCAGAACCACTGATCACCATTTCCATAAAACTGAGCAATGATATGGTATTTATTATAGAATGACTCAATGGCAAGGCTGACTCCTTATAAGAAATGCAACATTTAACTTCATAGACAAGCCACCTCCCGCTCCCCCTCCCCAATTTATTTCTGCACCAGAGGTTAATTTTTGCTTCATTCAATTAGTGTCAGAACTCCCCCTGCAGTTGGTGAAACTAAGGTTTGATCTTTTTGGTCTAAGGACTGCCTTGTTAGTGGTTTGAGGAGCTGTATAGTATCACAGGAAACTACTTTGACAAATATTGTGAAAAGGAGTTTCTAAATTTGGAGGAAGGTGTGGCATTCTGAATCTGATGTTCAGAAATGCTGTGAATCCCAGCTGTCGTTTGTTCTCCTGATAGTAAATTCAACACTTTGAAATGAGGGAACTGGCTTTTCACATCTGACAATGCCAGATAGTGGTAGCCAACATCTCAGACAACTTGGAAAATATTGTTCTTTTTTCTAAGATTTTTTTATTTGACTTTACTGCAATAATTATGGCTACTTCATTAATTAGTGTTTATAGTGACATTGGATTAAGAAAAATGCATATTTATCTGCAAGCTTCTTTGTTTGGTATTTTTATGTGCATCCCTTATTTAGTTCAGCTTTTACCATGCCACCTACAGGGAAAAATAATTTAATTTAGCAGAAGCTGTTTTCATTCTGAGAAAACCTTTATTTAAAGCTGTGGGGGTTGTAATTACATTTAATTACAATGAGTTTGGGTTTTGAAAAAACCTTTTTAGTCAGATTGAGTTTAAAGAAACCACATCAGTTCATGGTGGGTCTAAAGACTGACTTTATACTGTGTTAGATCCTGGTTTATTTCCACCAGTGGAGCTTGTCTAGGAAAATGAATTCAATCCAGGATTCAGAATTTGACTCTCTTCTATATGTAGTAGAATCTTAGATATCCAGATACTCAGCACTGAATGCCTTAGAGATATATAGATTTCCTTTTCTGATTTGAATTCCCAAATGCTGAGGAAAATAATAATGCAAAATACCTTCTTACTCCTTTGTATTACAAAAATAATACAAGGTACCTAAGATGGAGAAAGCCAAAGGTACTATTTGCTGGTGGAAGACAAAGTAAAGTGGAGGACTCTCATGTTCTATGTAGAGTATATTTGGAGTGCTAGGAGAAGAATTTGATAGACATACTAATTCTAGTAACCTGCATGTGACTTCTCTCCATTGCAAGCAGAAGATTATATTGTATATTCAAAATATCTGAGCCAGTAGTTATGCTCCATTTACCAAGTCAGACAGAGACTGAGTCATTTGACTTCATAAAATTTAAAGTGTGATCAATGTCATCAAGTAGATCAACTAAAATATGTCAGATGAACCACCTTGAAATGCTCATTTTTCTTCTTTAACTTTAAAAAAGCCTAAATGAACTAGCTTAGATATAGACATCTGTACTCTAGGTGGTTAAAAAAAGGTAAGATGAAACCCACACAAAATATTCACAATTTGGAACTATCTAATCCCAGGTGGGTAAAATAGGCTGTAGTATGTTCGCTCTGGTTTAGTCTTAGTATTTCCAGGACATGTGACTGAGCTACTGGTCTGTACTGAAAAGCTGATTGCCATCCTTAAAAGCTTAAGATTTTGGCATAAATTTCTGTCTAAGTGCATGCCTACAGGTAAGTGGTGTGTTTGTAGTTGTGCTTGCACGTTGGTGTAAACCTACTCAGAGAACTTAGTGCAGAAGAAAGAAACCCTCCAGATTTTGCTTCTCTTCTGACCACCACTGGCCAATGGGCCAGCTTTCTCAAAGGCTTTGCAGCCAGCAAAACCAGAAAGTGTTTTTTCGAGACTAAGTCCAAGGAAAGAAATAAACGGGGCATTGATCTGTCCCAAGAGCAAGATATTTGGTCTGGTAAGCTTTGGGATTAGTTTTACAGTGTAGGAAAGTAACTCAGAAAGGGTTACTGTCATACTGGATGGGTGGCAGAAGGGGTACCCACTAATCATCACTTTAATGTTTAACATTAACATTTAATGTTAGAGAAATGCTGCATCTGTTACCAAGGCAATTATGTAAGGATCTCTTTCTGTAGGTCAAGTGGCTCTACTTTACTAAACTCAGTTATATGTGCGTGAAAAATGCCAAATACTGAGAACATTAACAAAGTTTAGGTGTACACATGTTATTAGGAACAGAGAAGTTTGTAGGAGTCTGAGTTTGCTGAAATGATTATTTTCTTAGGCTTTTGCTATGCTGGATCATGCCTTTTGATTTTGAATAATCTTTTTTATTTCTCCCCTTGAATTACAAACCAATTCTTTAAGTTAAATCTTTTATCTTGTACTATCTCAGGGAAAAGAGGTGAAGATTCTGCTACAGTTTTCTATTTTCTTCATAACTTTATTTTGAGAGGTTAACTTTGGATTCTCCAAAAAAGTGACTGAGAGTTCAATTTTTTTGCTCAAACCCCTTTTTAAAATCACTTTGTGCAGTTTCCTAAGCTTGTTATTGTTGTCTTGACTATGTATTACGTAAGGAATTGGTTCTCTGGGAATTAAGCTGATTCTTGATTTCACCAATAGTAAGTCTCCATCAAGTTATACTTAAACTGAGTCTGGCTAGTATTTGTCTTTAACAAGAGATTACATGTATACAGTCCCTGAGGTTATGAATGTTCTTTTAATTTGCTTCCAAAGTTGCTACTGGGTTACTTCAGTATTTTTAGTGAGACATTGCTTTCAAGGGTCTGGCAAGGGAGGTGCATCTTGCTTCTTAGAATTGCTGTAATCAAGCTGTAACCATTTTTTAGGTCTCCTATAGCTTCATATGGAAAATATACAGTTGGTTCCCGATTTGGTTCTTCTCCAGTGTCTGCTGAACTGTTCAGATCAGGTTTGGTGGGACTTCAATTTCCTCTGATAAAGATGTGTTTTTTTTGTGAAAGTATTGCCTCTCTCTTCTGGCCATTCTGCTAGAGTTTTGCAGATTTGCCCATCCTGATATTACTGTTAGGGTCCTTCATGACATGAGTAGCTCATTCTCCAGGCATTTGGGGATTTCTCACTCTAACATCCTCAGGTTCTTTTCTGATCATCTGTTCTCCAAATCCTTTGCCAAGGGTGCTCTTTCTTGTTTCTTTTGACTCCACAGCACCGATCCATTTATGCTTCCTGCCATCAAGCACTGTACTGTTCCAGTAGTGCCTCATTCAGTTCTCTGATTCTTCCTGTTAATACTGGTCTGTAGGTGGGGGAGAAGGATTATAAAATTATTTATTTTGGTATTTATAAATTTTGCTCCTCTCCTACTATAGTTTGGGGTATAAATGAAGAAGGCAATGTATTTTAAAAGAAGATTAAGTTAAAAGCAAAGTTCCATGACCTAACTGGGTTATTCATAGTTTGAAGTTGTCTAAGAGGAACCAGATTTTTAAAAATACTTTCAGTGATGGAAGGAGTCATTTTATGACAAATGCTAATATACTTCAAAGTAGAGGGAACAGGTGAAAGTCAAACCGGTGCTTGTTCTAAAAATTAAGTCACCCTATCAGTGCTCTTTGCTTTCAGAGTAAAACTGACAGGTCTCCTGAAATATCTAGTTCAAATGTGTTGTTTGCTGTTGACTAGCAGGCATTTGTTTCCAAAGCTGGTAGAAGCAGTTTTCATTCTTCCTGCCATCTCAGCGATTGATTTGTTTCTTTCTGTTTTTCTTTCAGAGAACTTAATTGCACTATGTTTTTTTTTCAAAAACAAGCACATCAAATGCCATAATATTAGCATAATCATAAAAATGTCAAGGATTCAGTGCATTTGCAATATGTCAGGACTTACTACAGAATGTATTTTTTTGCTACCACTAACATGAGTCTCTGCAAATTGCCTTTGAATGGACAGCTCTTAAAAAGGTGCCAAGTGGTTGGTACAAATTATTGCCATTGGGGACAGGAATAGATCGTCCCTAAAGTGGAATAATATTGATCCTTAAAACCAGTAGATCCTAGAGGAGTAAACAAGTATAAAAGGTCACCTAACAAGGGGAAAAGTTGCTGATCCTGCAGTGGTATTCTGTGCAAATTCTTGCTGTCTGGCTGACCCCATTCATCGCCAGCTGCAAGAACCCGGAAGCCTATATCACAGATTTCAGTGCCTGTCATAGTCTGGTTACTACCATTTGTGTCATAGGTAGTATTGTTTTTAAAATGTTGGTGGTTGACTAGTGCTGTGTGTTTAAGATGACTAGACAAGTTAAAAGGCATTTTGTACATATCAATTAATGTGCTATTTTTTGGATAGACATAGTCTGCAGTGTTCTGTTATGACCACAGGAGAGGAAAACAAGCATGCTGTGGGCAGGAGTGTTCTCCTTTCTGCCTGTGAGCCTCCCTCTATCTGTTTCGCTGAGGAATATCCTGCAGTACTACAAGACAGCTCCACGTTACTGTCTGTGTTGGGATGGGCAGAAGTTTGCCTTTTGTCCATTTACTATGTGGAAAATACAATGGAATATCAATAGGTCACAGGGCAGGCAAAATGTGCCGAACAGGTAGCATTCTTCCTCTAAATATCTTTATGGAAAGTTGTAGCCCTTCCATTTATGCTAAGAACAGAGCCATTACAGATAACCTTTCCTTTCTGTCCTCCTACTGTGTCCTAGTCCTCTCCCTTTGAAGAAAAGAATTTAGCCTCCCTGCCCGGTTTGCTTTTCAGCTTTATGATGCAGCCAAAGCAGTGTCAACTGATGCCAGAGTAGTGGTAATACGGCATTGGTGGGTACTCCCTGTGCACTGCAACAAAGGGTGTACTTCAACCTAAGCTGCCAGGGGCCCTCAGGTGATACTGCAGTGGGCAAAAACTGACAACAAATGGCTGGACTGGCATCTTGTGGTTACTCTTTGGACCTGTTCTGTCCCTGGAGAGTATATTTATGCTGCTTTTCCTTCTTTTTTTTACTACAAGTAGTCTGAGCCTCACATTGTGTTTGGTGTTCGTTGAGAGAGGTAATGTGGAGCAGGATGTGCCTTTCCATGAGCCGAAAGGAGAAGATGGTGACTTCAGTCTGAACATGAATGCAGGGCAGAGAGCTACACATGCACGTGTGGACCCACTGCAGAGACTGAAGAGGACAGTTTTATTCTTTCCTTCTCTTTCACCTCTCCTAGGTTCTTATCTGGCCAAAGAAATTTGACTTCCTTTCCTATAGCTTTTAAACACCTCTACTCTTTTCTAGTCTGCTGGATATCACTTCATATTCCCTGAAGTGATGATGGGATTGTATCAGTGATATCAAAGAAAATAGTTTTGGCAACAGTATGCAGTGGTAATAAACAGTTGCAAGTCAGATTTTGTAATCCATCTGCTGTATATCCAGGCCACAAGGATGGATTCAAATACACATGTGAATATTTCAGAGAACATTCCATGTAACTGTTACAGATATAACCTCCTTCAAAATCCTAAGCACTGAGCTGTTTGCAATTGCCTGTGTAATCTTTGCTTTTCTGATCATTAAATTCTGCTCTGTGCTCTGAGACAACAGTCATTTTCAACAAGTAAGAACAGGTCCTGACCTTACCTTGGGATGTGAGAAACTAGCTGCAGAGAGCTGCTAGTGAGCACTAAGACTGGTGAAAATAATCAGGGTTCATGTACTAAAAAGCATAAGCAGAATATTTATATGCATGTTAGAAAAACATAGATACCTTTCTAAATTACTTGCAGGTATCTTTTTAAATTTTTCTGTAAAGATTAAAATGATGGCAGATTTTTCCAGACTCTCTCTCTAAAACGAATTTTGAAGACAGTTTCCAGGTAATGCCCATTTATCATTCAACCGCTCATATGATGCCGTGCAAGATTCCTGCTCTGCTCCTGCTAAAGGGAATGTAAGATTGATTCAGTCACTGCATACACTCAGACCTCAATATGAAGGATCCATCCTTGTCACATGGGCCTGTGTAGACCTGAAGGAACATGGAGGAGTCTTAGGAGAATGGTCTCTGCACTGCCAGGAGTGTCGTCTGACATGGTGTGGAGATGCCCCATGGAAAGAAACTCTTGCCTCTGCAGTCAGCGACTCTGTGTGTACAGGCATGTACCTAGGGGACAGCACTGCTCCTCTGCTCTGTTGCAAAGGGGGTGTGTCTTGTTGCATTGCTAGCGGAATAGTCACGTTCTCCAGCTGAGTTTGTAGACTTGCACTTTACAGCTTAAATATCCCTTAAATATCCTGTCTGCTCCCTGATCTATTAGCTGAAATGCAGGTTTTCACACTTTCATCTGCAGAAGATTCATACTGGCTTCTTGTAGTATACCATTAGATTGTATTCCTTGGCACACGCTGTCTACCCTCAGAAAACATGAATGTCTTTGCATTATGGTCTTATATGAAATCAGTCACTTTTGCAAGTCAAGAATAAAGAGGAAATGTATAAACAAAATGAGAAGCATGGTAAGATGTCAAGAACCTCAGAACCAAAAGATAAAAATTTGCTTTGCTGGAGGCCACTTCTTCCTGTCTGCCTTCATATATAGATGATTTGTTTCAGTGCACAGGACGTATCCTGCAGTGTTGAATTCAATGGGAATTTTGCTGCTAAATATAGAAAAAAGAATTTTACTTCTATCTCTGATAATTGATGCCAACAAGACTTTGGAGGGGTTTTACTGCTCTTGCAAAATCTTAGCTTGTAAAACACAAGGTGCCTAATACCTCCATCGTGTGCGGCATTTCACTGTGCCTGTTGTCCAGGATGCTGTCCCTTGTGAATTCAGGGAGAAGGTTGCACATTGAAAAGATGTATGAAACCAGTACTTAACAGGGAAATATGTAATTAAGACAGCTGAATAGAGAAGGACACATCAAAAATAACAATTTAATAAGGTAGATGTCTGAGAATAAGAAAGAGAATCTGGGGAGGTGAGGTTTCAGGTGAACTAGTGTCGAACACTCATGGTTATACTGGACTCGTTACGCTCTCAGCTGCTCTTTCCTCTCTGGAGTCTTTCCAGGGCAGGTGGTGCAGCTGAGGCTGCGTGGCCTGAGGCAGAGTATTGCAGCAGCATACTGCTGGCTGGCTTAGCAAAAATTAGTTTTCTCTTTTTTTTTTGTTCTTGCTCTGTCCATATAGAGTAAGCTAAGGTCTAACTCTGGACTTACTGTTTTACTATGGATGAATCCATAGAGGATTTGAACTGTAATAATGACAACAGATTGTATCTTTTCTTCTCTTTGGATGGTTTGCCAGCAGGTCAGTGTTAGCAGTGGTTCTCACGGCAGTAAGGATTACCTGCCTGTCATATTTTATTTTTTTCCTTTATGCAACCTCTCAAAACTGAACTATTCAGCCAGCCAGCCTGAACAGAGAAATCCCAAGAAATTTGTTTTATTTAAAAAAAAAGTCAGGATTTTTTGGTTAGTGAACTTACTGCAGCCTGTGCAAACCTGGAGTCTTGATCCAGTGGAGCACCATCAAGACCATGCAGAGCTGCAGTTTTCTAGGGCTGTTAGCGTTTTCTTTCCCAGTGTCTGACTCCAAGGAGGCTGATTCTATATTTCAGGGAGGCCAGTATTCCCCCTACTAATATTTCTGCTTCCCATCAGTCAATGAATCATTCTGAAGACCACCAGCATCAGCTTTCATTCAAGAGATGATGGCTACAAATTCCTAAGGAGGGAAAAGATTTCTGGGAATTTTATCGAAGAACTGGAGTTTTCTATGTATTTATTTTTTTTCATAGTTCTGTTATGTTTAAATATCACATTGAGGCTTTCATATCTTATCTTAAAGGCGTTTTTATTTAGGTCTTCAGTAGAGGGTCTAATTTTAGATATGCAATTATACTTTTTTTTCTTAAGAATCTTCTAAATAAAAACCCCATTTCTTCTAATCTGAAGAGATTCCACCTCTTTTCTACAGAATAACTTTAGAAATATTGAAACGATGTCACTGAATTTGAGTAGTAGCAAAGCTGAGCCCCAAACAGAAATATGCAATCTTTCACTAGACGTGTTGAGACATCCCCCTGCAGCTGTGATGGTCTATCACCACATCCCCACCCTTTTACCAGAAGCAACCTCTTGGAGTCAACTTTGTCTTCAGACTTCAGTTGTATATCATCTATTCTCAACCAGTGTTAAAAGACCCAGGATCTTTCTGTCTGTCCACTGGGAATATTAATCCACTCACCGCAACTATGTACAAGATGTGAAGTCTTTCTTTCCCTTGCACCGTTTCTCTCTTTCTCTCTTAAAAAAAAAAAAAAAGAAAAAGCTGTCAGTATTTCAGAAAGTGTGAGCAGCAGATCCTTGTGTACTTTAATCCATAAATAAACATTTATTCTTTTGAACTTCATTAAAATTGGATGTGTTTTCACTGTAAAGCTCTCCAGCATCCCTGTAATTTAGACATATATGGTGATGAATATTGCAATTAATTTTTGTCTGTAGGAATACTTGTGGTCTAGAAATACTCAATTTATGCCAAAAAAGTAAATAAGAGTCAGTCAGCAAGATATCCTGCTTATAACAGCAATTTTAGAACAAGATATTAAGCTCTGTTTCTGCTGTTTTAACAGGCTGGGCCAAATGCATCTTTGTTATTATGACCTGGCTTACAGGGAAGTTGTGGAGAGGTGTGTTTGGTTTGCATTCTGCACAATTATATCAGACTTCCTTTGGTAATACTTGTTGATGTATCACATTAAAATCTTCAGCTTTTCCTTTTATGCCTTTCACCTGAAGAAAAGAATTCCTGCTTTTAAATGCTCATCAATCAGTGCTGTGTAGTTAAGCTGATAAAAGAGCCAAGGCTAAGCCAGTGTTAATTTAGCCAGCTGTAACATTACTGACAATATTCATCAGCAAATGATTTTAATTAGACCAGCATAGTGAGATCAGTAGATTATGACTAAGCAAATTGAAGAGGGATTCTAATGACAAACAAGTCCTGAAGAGACTAAGGATGATTTTTTTTGCCACCAGCATGTGGGAATGGAGAGACAGTCCTAATCACATGAGAAATCACTGAAAAATTTGTGCTGGTGTGCTGGAATGTTGTGTTGATATCAGGAAGGCTTGCAGAGTGTGACCAAGTGCTGTGCAAACTTCCTGCACAGCCTTGTGTGTTGGTGTCAGTCTTCCCTCTGCATTGATGGGGATTGTTTGTGTACTTACCTTATGTGCTATGCATGAGGCCAGGACTGGGAAGGGTTGTGCAAGGTTAAACTGAAGAGGCAGCAGGCATTTATGCTGTGAGGGGACACAGTGGAAGAGTAGGTGGTATAGGACCTATTGAAATTTCTTGCTGTAATTAAGAACCTGTAGGGAAACAAATGGGGTGAGGAGACAGGGAAAATGACAGTATATCTCAAGAAAGAAGTAAGAATAGAGAGGCAGAAAGAAAAGGATTGGTTGGGGTTTTAGGATGGAATTCTTTTGGCTGAATAACCCACGGGTGTATTTGACTCTCTCTTTACATGGCTTCTTTGTTCTTATTTCTGGCCAAGTATTCTGGCCCCTGTTTTATTTCCCCCTGACTACCCATGGTCTCTCTGAGGCTTGCTGCCAGATGGAGGCTTTCACAACCTGCAGTGTTGATTCTGAGAACTGTGAAGGAAACAGAACCATGCTGGATAATGTGACTCACCTTGGAGAAGTTGTTTTCTGGCTGAGTGAAAGTGGAAAGTTCCAGCCTTACTAGACCAGATGTTTTAATAGGCATTGCTGCAGTAGAGAAACCCTTGTCTGTATATCTTGCTCAGCCCTGAATAGGAAAGTAGCAAGTTACATACTAACATAAATGTTTAATGATAAAAAAAATTAGATGGTGAGCAAATTACTAGGTTAATTGACTATGGAGTCCTAAATTCCCCAAAATGTAGCATTCCAGTCAAATATGGCTGAAATATCAGCTGTCATGATGAATATTTTAAAGGAAATTCTATTATACACCTAGGGGTTCATTCGCGTCAGTAATGAGGACAGTTACCTCTAGGGAAAGGAAGCTATATTATGCTTGCCACTTAACCGGGGGCTGGTTTGACAGCCATCAGCTCAGAATATATGTGTATATATAGGAAATCACAGCAGCTTGTCTCTAGCTTACTGAGCAGGAAATGTTGTGCTGTACAATACTTTGGGTTTCTATCTATGGATTTGTGCATGCCACTGAGTGGGATTCAGACTATTTTTATTCCTGAGTCTGATTGTTGAGGTGGAATCCATCACCTACTAAATATTAAATCAGCAGGTTTTTTAAAGAGCAACACTGTCTCTGCTGACTTGAACATCCTTATGTGGCTCAGAGGAAAAGAGAAACAAAGACAAGATGAGAAAACTATCGTCTTTTGCATTCTTCTTAATATTAATGATTTCTCTAAAGCTTTCAAACTTTTGAAGGCAAAAACTGAGATAGAACTTTCACGTGGGTAAGAAATGACCCAGGTGAAAAAAAAGAACATACTTTATAAAGACAATAGTGAAACTTCTGGACTTGACTTATTATTTGGAAGAGATGGAGAAGTGCATCAACAGATTATTTTTTAAATCAGTTTTGTTTAGTAATTTCTAAACAAACATGGCTGGGAATTATTAGGAATGTGTTTATTCAAAATTATATGAAAACTTTCATGTTAATGCAATTTATGTCACATTTTACACTGAGTATTGCTTCTGAAACATAGCGTTTGCAAATGCTGAAGTTTTGAGATATCTGCCCAGCTTACATGGTATTGTCCATCTTGCCAGACTGGCTGGAATTTAACATAATTACTTCTTGGTGTCTTTTTTCCCCCCCAAGGTAATGCACTTCATAGTCAATACCCAAAGGCATCAATCTGTGTCGTTTCTGATTGAGTGTTTCTAATTCACCTATAGTTTCCTATATGAATACTCATCATACCACTGCACAAATAAAAAAGCCCGTCTCTGTTATCCTTAAAGAGCCTGCACAAAAATCACTTCTATGGTAATGAATGGGAAGGCTTGGTATATGATGGTGCATGTTTTGTTTTTACATTCTGTAAAATAGTCACATTATATTTTTAGTTCCAGAAACCAAAATGAATAATTGTTATGACAATCTTTAAAGGCAGTGAAGATTCTTAAAATGCTTCTGGTTACTGACCGCTAAGATGGAAGCTCACTTCTTTTATCACATTTTTAAGACCTCTGATGGCATACCAAAATGCCCTGGATGCCCTTACATTTTAAACAGCACATCCCATCCTATGATAGAAAAATTCCAGTCCTTTGATTAATTTCAAATGATTCTTATTGTTTAGCCAGATGAATTATGTAGGTTTCAGAATACAAGGGATTTATTCTAATGCTCTCTGTTAGATAAACTGACTCCTCAATTCAATAACAGGACAGAATGAAAGTACTCATTAAGTTGATGCCTTTACATGATTCATATGCTTTTTTTTAAGGTCGTGTTACATATTAATCAGGTTCATAGAATTGTTTGGATTAGAAGGGACCTTTAGAGGTCACCTAGTCCACTCCCCCTGTAGTGAGCAGGGACATCTTCCAGTAGATCAGGTTGATCAGTTTGTCTTAGTCACAGAGTTGCTGCCATGAATGCTGTGTGGATATGTGAATATCATCTGAGCTGCTTTGTAAGGGTGAGGGGAGGTAAGGAAAAAATCTAATATGAGAAAGTGGAAGGAGTAAGTGAGACTAGGAGTTAGGAGGAAGTCAGAGTTATGTATTTCCCAGTCTATACATCTGCATCTAGATGTTGTAGGGTTTCTTTTTCCAGTATAACTCTTGATGTGCACAGGGACTTTTGATCAATTTTTGATGTTATTAAAAATCCAATAGTTATTATTTTTTAACTTGAGATAAGAGTTAAATAATCTAAAATTGACAAGGGATCATGAAGTACTTTGTCATCCTATCTGTTCATTCATTGCTTACGTTGTTTTTAATTTTGCATGAAAACCAGAATATTTTAAGAAAACCATGCTTTCTGTATTGATGAATAGTTATGTTTCTGGAGTTTGTTTTAGATTTGTGCCATGCTTGATGTGATGTCCTGTTATGTTAGGAATGTAAAATCAAAACATAAAGCCTTACCAGGACTAGGGAACTTTGGGAAAGTTAAATGAGGTGTGGAGTATTTTTTACTTTTTTTTCCACTTTAAATAAAACATGGGCTTATTTCTTCAGATTGAAATACAAGTGAATATTTCCATCATCATGTAGCTCAGAACTGTTTTTCATGGTAGTAACTGTGAATTGGAAGAAAGGGTATTTGAAGTGATAGGCAAATGTCTGCACAAAGAAGGTAAATTCATCTGTAAAAATTATGTAAAATATGTAAAATCTGTAAAAATTATGTGACCTAGTGCTTCATTTTAAACAAAAGCTAAAGCCACTGGAGCTTAAAAACCAGTGCTAACACGGAATTCCCAGCCTAAGGAACTCTTCCCTTAATTTCTTTTTTTTTCCGTATTTCCTATTCTGCCAGATTTCTTAGGCGTTTGGCATTTGGATTTGGTTTGCTAAAAAGAGGTAAGGGAAAGATTTTACTTGGCATACATCAGTCAGACACAAGTTCTACAACTTCCAGAAGACCCGAAGGTCATCTGCTATCTCTAGGCAGGGTGCAAAAATTTCACAACTGCCTACAGTGGCTGAGAGGAAATGTGGAACTTCTACCTGGAGACTTGTCCAGCCCTCCTTTTAGCTGTGTCGTTCCAGGAGCTCTTGTATACGCACTTTATGTGGGCATGCTGCTCAGTGGTTTTGACTTACAGTGCAGTGGGTAAGAATGGATGACCATATAATAGTTTTATCTAATCGCAAAGAGATCCTGTGGAAGGAAGTAAGCAAGTGGTTCGAACATGCTGCTACAAGTCATAATTAAGATTTCTTGAAACAATGGGAGATTTGGGGAAGTGAGTTGTTGACATGACAGTCTGCTCTTAGCAAAGATCTAGAGGTCAAAAGAAAGATGGTTGGGCATAAACTCATAAGTTTTTCTCCCCTGACGTCCTCAGCACAAACCTTGTACTGTCAGGGTCTTGTTTAGGAACTGTATGACTGACGTGCTCTCTGTCTGAGATTTGTAGAAGGCTCATTTAATTGCCATGTGTACCTATCCCCCAGTTTTGCTCTTAACTGTCTGTGCATTTTTCTTTCCAACTCACTGTTATAACCAGTGATTTTAGCCAGGAGCAGCTAAAATGACAGAAATCTATAAAGGGGGTTCATGGTTGGAAGTAGAGCACTTCACACTGAGTGTTGCCTGCCAGCATTTTACTTGGATTTTAAGTGAGAGAGAAGGAAAGTAAGAGTCCTCATCTTTGTTTTTAATTAATGCAGACACCGTTTTCATTCTGAAGTGTCACACACTAGAAATCAAAGGAATCTTGTATAAATAATAAGAAAAAAAAAGCTTCTCCCGATTAGTAATGGAAAACATTTTCAAACAATATCTACAGAATTTCTATAGGGCTGGCACTTCCTCAAGGTAAAAGTCTCTTGAAATCATAACATAAATTATTGATTTGTCCAAGTCTCTTCTCAATAGGAGAGTTACAATCTCATTTTCATAGTTGTTTAAGGAGGGAGGGGAAGGAGATTCTTATCTAGGTCAGAATGAAAGCATCTTATTTTTACTAAGTAGTAATAAGCCCCTATTGTTAATAAAGTGAGTTGCTACATGTAGCTTACTGCTTTGACATTTGTGTAATCACAGGAATAACCCCATTTAAGCTGTGCAAGTGTAATCAGGACCATATTGTATCATATCTTACATACAAAGAAAGATTGTTGTGAACAGTAATCAAAATATATAAGGAAGATGTCTGGCCTTCTCCATAGATTTGTGCTGATAAAAAATGGCTTCACCAAAACAGAACTCCGGAAAAAAAGAGCAAAAGGAGGATTGTGGGAAATTAAAAGGGAGTAAAAAACAAATCTTTCTCTTTTTTGCTGCCACCTTGGTTCAAATACAGCAGTATATGTGTCTAGCAAATGAAGGACAGGGAAATTAAATGAAAGAAGTAAGGTAGTGTGGCATATCAGAGAAGGTTAAGAGAGCTTACTATGAGTGGCATTACTTCTCCAGATATATAAGGAGAGGATCTGGCTGCTGAGGAACCAAAAAAAGTGAAAACCAAGATGAAAGTGTTCAGCTATTAGTCACCCCAGGCAGGAGAAATGGGTACCATCATACTCAGGAGACAGAAGGTGATGAGCTGAAATAATATTGAACAAGCAGAAGGGGGTGTGTGCAGTCTTGTCCCATCTTCTGTGGTGTGTAGAAGCGATGAACTTCAAATATTTTCCATCTTATACACTTGAGATGGAAATAAGCATGATGGAGAGGGTTAAAATTTATTATTAAAACCAAAAAAAGGACCAGTTAACCAAAACACCCGAAGAAAAAGAAGTTTTCAAATGACAGACAATTCAAAGCTAGTGATCTTAGGTGCTGGTCAGGGTCTTAAAAGATAAAAACATGACAAAGAATTTTGTTGTCCTCTACTGTGGTAGCAACAAAAAAAATCAAAGTAAATGTCCCTAATGAATAATTTTTAATAAAGGAAAATACAGTGTGTTATTATGGCAAAATTTAGTGTGAGCAATGTGTTGGAAATATAATATAAAAGTTAAAAGTCTGGATGTAAAAAGACTTTTAAATTGTAATTTTTGAGCCACAGGATGTTTTGCTGACAATAGAGGTGTTATATTAGACCTTACTCTAAAGGGTGAATAATGATATCTCATAGTCAGTGTTTTTTTAAAGTTGATGTGATTGAGACAGTTCCATGTATTGTATGAGAAAAGAATAAAATTTTATTACTGTATTTGGATATATGCTAAATAAGTAGAAATATACATACTGTGACCTGCTGTTATGCATAGTCTTCATGTGTAAAAAGGGCCACTAATCAGCTAATGAAGAAGAGAACGGAGGGTTTTAAGAAAACTCTGAGACCTTCCAAAAGCCAGTTTAGAAAAAACATTATATTTTAAAAAACAATCAACCTAAAAGCCTGCATGTATAGAGAAGAGTGTGAAAGTAGCTATACAGCTTTACAAAGAGTAATATTTACTAAAGAATGAGATGATACCAATAAATACAGAGTAGATATTAAAGTAATGGAAAATTGAAGAGTGAGGCAAAAATAAGAAAAGGAAAAAATTAGTGACTGGTATATTCAAGGACTGCAAGAAAGTTTTTCACATATAACAAAAAGAATCCTAAAAAATATTGTTGGTCTGTTACTAAGTAAGATGGTACAGTTACCGATGGCAGAGAAATGTCACAGGAGAGAAAAAATATATTTGTCTGTATTGGTGAAAGAATGGTTTAATGAATTCATGTAGTCTCACAATTAAAACTACTTTCAGTTTCCTTAGTAATTTGGGAGATGTTGAGGGAGAGTTGTTATTGAGTTTGCTTTTTATGAACTCATGATATGTATCTGAGATTTTTTAAATGATGAGACTGTGGAGGCTTTTCAGTCATTAACAGTGATGTATTTTAGTCCACTGGGGAAGATTCAAAGCATTGCAAGATTTGAAACATTTTAAAATGATATCGAAGTACCATTTCTCAGTGTTTACAAATCTAGGTTACTTAGTGCCTGAATTCAATACCAGATGAATTTGTTGGAATATATAAGATAATAAATAAACAGGGGAAATAATGCTATTCATGTAATCAACATAGATTGGCAGCCTGGAAATCCTCTCAAAATAATTTTTGTTTTTAATAGGATTACAACATTGATTGATAGGTGTCTGAAATGGCAGTTGCTTGATAGCCAATGGCATTTTGAAGAAGAAAGGAGAGCAGTACAAAATTATTATGCTGAACTACTGTGTTTGGAATTATAACTGTAAGTGAGAAATCCTTACCAGGCAAAGATGCTTGTATTGGACATTTAATTAATACAGGGATTAATTCCTGCCCCATTCTGTTTATGCTTTTTTTCATATATTCTGAAAGAAGAAAATAAATTACCATGAGTAATATTTGCATATAGCTCAAAGACTGCGAAAATGTGAAGTTAGGAACAAAAATAATACATTCATGTCTCAAAAAGTTGAAAACAGGAGACTTTATCTTGGAAGAAAGAAGAGAAGCCGAAAATACTAGAGGAGTCCCAGAAACTTTCCCAGAAACAATCACTCTCATGATGGCTAAGGAAGACTCTGGCTGATGATAAGCTTAGGATAATTCCTTGGCAAACAAGACTAATGTGGTCTTCATAAAAGCAGGAAAACAGACCCTGTATCTGGCATTTGTAGTTTCATTTCAAGAATATTATATTCAGTTGTATTCACAGTTCAGTGAGGCTAATGACAAACTGGGAAGGTTTTAGGGAAAAAAAAAAAAGAATACCCGAATGCTGAAAAAATTGGAAACCTTACTTTGTAGCCCAATGGGAATAATCTGCAGATTCTATCTCTTTATATTCTGCTCAGTTTTGGGAGTGCTTGTGTGTTCCATCTCTGTTTCAGGGGTTTTTACGTGTGTCTAATGCATCGCATCTTAAATTACTGCTTTAGGAAAAAAATAATGGAGAAATAAAGAAAAAGTGATTTCCTGTCACTTAGAGAAAATAAAATTATGGTAAGTAGGGAATCCTACCTTGGTCTTCATCTAATCACGGTCTCTCCTCCTGATACTCCTTTATTTTTCAAGAATTGCTCTCCAGCTGGTTACTTTGCTGACAGAGGAATCTAAGTTACTGTTACAAGTGCAGTGGGTAGAATTAGGAAGCACTTTTCTCTGCCATGTACAGATATTGAGGGAACAGAAGTATTGCAGAGGACAGTATTATATCCTCTTATACAACGGTTGTCAAGTATTTAAAATACAGTCTCAGTTTTTTGGTAGTCTTTGAAGAATAATGGCCCTGTAATAGGTATATTTGAATAGATCTTTGCAGGCTTTAACATTTGGCTTTTTCCCCGACTTCTGGTGCACTTTTTGGACAAATCATTGTGGATATGTTTGTAGTATGCAATGTAGTCTCAGCCATAAAATGGAATTGTGGAGTGTAATGCAAGAATAACTGCACAGGGACTCGGTCTCTCACAATATTGTAATATGAAGCAGGTGATACAAACTAAGCGAATACTCACTTGAAAATCACAGATCAAATGCTAAGGTGGCATCTCTGTCAAACTACAGTCCAGGAACCAGCTGGACCTGTGTGGGCTGTAACCCTTCTTGCAAACATTCCCTATTTGGGCTTACTGTTCTTCACAGCTCCTCAGTAGCTTCTGTCCTGCGTGGCACTGGATATGCTTCAAAGTTACTCTTAAAAGTATGTTGATGACATTCATGTCTGTTTCTGAGTATGCTTTCCATCAGACGTGCAGATTGAATTTTTATTCAAGACCTGTATCTACACCTTAAAGTGCAATCATGTTCCAGCTGTGCTGCAATTCCATCACAACTCCTGCAGCTGCTGTGTGGGCTGCAAGTGAAGCTTCACCAAGAGCACTGCTGATGTAAGAAATGACTCACCTTGTGCTTCATATTTGGCTCAAAAGAACAACGAACTTGCAGATAACTAATAAAAAACCCCTCTTTTATCAAGTAAAACAAACAGATTTTTTATAGCCATGCAGGAAATTAATCCAATTGATGAGGAAGGAAGAATTGGTTTTACCAGATGATTTTTTTCTGACCATAACTAGACTTTGCCCCCCCTCAGACACCAACTTTATATATCCTCTGAGGAAAGGAAACATTCTTATTTATGATTGTAAGGATTCTTATGTACAAAACAGTTTTGCTGGAGGACTGTCAATTGTCATATAGCAAGTTATTCAAACTAAGAATCCCCCTGCGCTCATGGGTTTGTCTAGTATGGAGCTCTTTCCTTTTCTTCTCATTCTAAGTGTCCCCTTAGAGCACGATTCTGGTCTTATTTTTGTTGATGTAAATCAGGATTAACTCAGCTCCCATCAGTGCAATACAGGTAAATGAGATCAAGATCCTGCACGTGGTATTCAGCCACTCTTATTCTGTTAAAGGAACAACAAATGGGTGTTCATCTAGCTGAGATTTACATGGATCCTGTTTTGCAGTTTTCCTGTGCATCATTTCACCAGATGTTCTTCCATTTTCTCCTCCTAATGACATTACCTATGTAAACTGGAACAGCTTTCATTTAAGATTCTGAAAAGCTTTTTACAAACTTCAATTAACTAAGTTTTGTAACATTCCTGTAACAGTGAGCATCAGTTAATCAGTATGGTTATACAACTGCTACATCCCATCAAATATAGCTCCCAGACCAAAAGAAAAAACCCAAACAAACCAAAAAGCATGTTAAGACAAGATTAAGTATGCAATATTAATTTAAAATGCCTTCCGAATTCAAAGCAAGATGCCTTATCTCTTTTACAGGAAACTTTTGGGAGACAACAAAAATAAACAAGCAAATATATTTCCTTGATATGGAACATAGAGAAGAAATTTAGGATAGGAAGCAGACTTTGTGGACAGAATGGAGTGAGATTCAAAACTCACTCTATTTAGTTACAGTCCAATTGTGAAGTTCCTGCATTTTTCAGTTCTCCCTGAGGGATTTTCCAAGGTATTTAGGAATCTATCAGGAAATCGTGAGGCTTATCTTCCTAATTAGTGTTGTGAAGATGTGTTTAAAGCATACAGTAATTCACTTGCAAAGTGTATAACAACTCTGAATCTCCTGCTTTCTCCTCTACCACCTTTCCTCCTCTCAAGCAGTGACTCTTAGCATGCTCTATACACTGTGTGCAATTTATGGGCTGCTGTGACAGGTTCATTCTTTATGGAAATACCTGTATCTGCCATGAGACAATTCCCACTTTTGGGCAGAGCTTCTCTCGCTTGCCACATAAAAGTCTCTAGGCATAAAGTACAGTGCAAGTAAATCTCTCTAGGGATTCTGACCCAATGAAGCAAATGAGGTAATGACATGTCTACAATATATTGTTCAAGTGCATTGAAATGAAAATAACTCAGTTTTCAGATAAAGAAATGGAGCTTTCAGACAAATAGCTCTGCATGAAATCTTTATTTTTTTTTTATTTCTGGTGAGAAACAGACACAGTTTATCAATATATCATTTTTTTTCTGTTAACTAAATTTTATGTTGCAGAAGTTAAAAGGGAAACATTTTCAGGAATCCCTAATTGCAAGTCAATATATACCATTAATGAGTTCTCTACTGCAGCAATAAGGAGACCCTGAGACTAAGCTCTTAATTATTGATTCTTGTGAGCTCAGCCGGTGGTCCTTGGACCTTATTAAATGCTCCTCATCTTGTTTTTTGCACTCTTATTCCCTTAAGCTATAGCTTAACTGTGTAACTTCTCTCACTATATGTCAATTCTTAATAAAATTTGTTGAACGATAAGGTTCAAGGTTGGCTCGTCCCTAAGATTAACTCTGTTCAGCTTTCAGCACAGTCAGTCATATCACACTTAGCTTGATTTGCTTTGCTTTAGGCTTTCTGAACAATTGGTTTGCACGGTGCTTTTGCTAACCCCAGTTCTAGCCGTGTGGTGACCTTTTCCCAGCCCTGATTATTTGTGTGTATCCTGCAGTTCACCGGGAAAGTGTGTGTTGGCTTCCAAACAAAGATTGCTGTCTATTATATATATAACCTAAAAATACAACTGTGAACATGTGTAGGAGTTGGGAGCATGATTTTTTTTCCTAGAGTTTGTTGACATCCTGTTGTATTTATTTCAAAACCTACTAGATGGATGTTTTTAGAGGTCTATTGTTCAACAGTTGCTGTAATTATAACAACTTACAGACTGATAGATGCAAATTACAAATGGTTACATTCATGGGCTGTATAAAGCTGTTCAAAAAATTTCATTTGGGTGTTGCCATCTTCATGGGAAACCTGGAGTTGAAATGGGAAGTGCCTGAGCTTTGGTAGCTACCTACATGAGCTGTAGCATGGTAGAAAAAACATTAGTAAAGTTATGTGCACTGAAAATGTTCTACTTTCCCAAAGCAAGTAGAATGAAATGTCCTGAACCTACTTGTTAATTAAAAAAAAAACAACAAACCCCCTGTTTGACTACTAAATATCCCTCTCTGCTCCATCTCTTTGCTTTTGTTTGGTTAGCCAGATTTTCTAAGATGAGGCTGACACATAGTCATCCTGTGTGTGTGTGCACGTGTACGTTTATGTGGGCACTAAATATGAGTCTTCTCCTACAGGGAGAGGAAAGAGACAGACTGTAGTTGTGCCTTAGTACAACACAAGATAACCTCACTCCTTATGAAACACCAGGAAAATCAAAAGAGAGAAAATTTCTGAATGTCTCCATCGTGCAGAATGCTAACCTCACTCCTTATGAAACACCAGGAAAATCAAAAGAGAGAAAATTTCTGAATGTCTCCATCGTGCAGAATGCTTCAGCTGCAACTCATGCCTACCCCAACACACAATGTCAGTCACAGCTGTGGTGCTCTCATCCACCAAGCTGCATTAATCTGGGCACTCAGAACTAGTTGATTTATTTTTGGCTAAGAAAGTGAAAATTCCACAAATTTGATGTTGAGTAATCAGCTATAGTCTTTCTTTTTGTTTAAAAACCATAACAAAATCCTCAAAGACAGTAATGTTTGATTGTGTGTTAGAGGAGCATACAATATGGGAAAGATGAAGAAAGCCTTATGTGTCAGTGTCTGTCCTGCTGCGGCTTGCAGAAGGGAGAGCTTTCTTCATTCATCTGCAAGCCAATGTGCGCTGCTGTTTTTCGGTGCTGCCATGCACCAGTGGCAGGACTGCAGGGAGACAGGCTCAAAGAAAGGATGGCATGCTTAGAAACACATATATATCTCCCTACTTTTACTCCTTCATAGATTCTTGCCTGGTCCTTTGAATTCTTGCAGACTTTGCACTCACCTAACTCCAGATATACAGAGTGCTATTATGAAGTTCCTGTTACCATAAGCTATAAATTTTATTCACCACACCCATTCCCATGAGTACCTGACCACTTAGTCTGACACAACATCCAAACAGACAAAGCAAAACAATGCAGAAATGAAAGGAATGACAGATGACGTTGGAAATCCATAAAAACAGCTAGTGAGCTTTCTCTCAGGCTGGCTGTGCTGAGGAGGGAGTGGATGAAGTAGCAGCAGAGAGGAAAAGTGAACTGAGATTGGAGTTTGATGCCAGTTGCACAGGAAGGATGGAGAGAGGTGAGGGAGAGTTCAGAGGGCAGTCAGGGAATGTGAAGGAAAGAATAGCTTCCAGCTGTAGAAAATTGCAGGGAGGAGACCAAAAGGAAGCAATTCTCACAGACAGTAAACACTTAAGCTATTATAGAAACACAAATTAATAAATATTTATTTTATAAAGCTCTCCAAATGTGAAGACTGTCTCATTGTGGCTTCCCAGAGAGATTCAATGAGTTTATTGAGTGAAGCTTGTGACAGCAGGGCAGGATACAACAATGCAGGTCTCCTGGGCAAACTGCCTTGCTGTCCTGGCTCTCCTCTGGAGTCTTCTGGGCTCTGCAATAATGTTCAGCGCTTTTCAGATACTGCAGCAGAGCGTGGATGTATGGAAGTGCACTAGTCCAGCTTATCTTCCAAAAGTATTACTACATGCTGCTGATGCAGTATCCTGTCTTCTGAAGGCAACCAGGTCTTGTGCTTTCATGTGACATGACAGAGGGACCACAGTCCATCTCTATCCTTTTGAGATCGCTGTGTGGATGGATTTGGGTTAAAGGACAAGTTGGAAGAAGCCTCCAGAGGTCATCTGGTCCAAGCCAAAGCAAGAAGAATTTCAGATTTGAATCAGGTTACTGGGGATTGGCCAGGCCTCTGGTCAGGCCTCACCTTGAATATTGTGTCCAGTTCTGGGCCCCCCAGTTTGGGAAAGATGTTAGGATACTGGAATGTGTTCAGAGGAGGGCAACGAAGATGGTGAGGGGGCTGGAGCACAAGCCCTATGAGGAGCGACTGAGGGAATTGGGGCTGTTTAGCCTGGAGAAGAGGAGGCTCAGGGGAGACCTCATTGCTCTCTACAACTACCTAAAAGGAGGTTGTAGTCGGGCAGGGGTTGGTCTCTTCTCTCAGGTGACCAGTGGCAGAACCAGAGGGCATGGACTTAAGCTTCGTCAGGGAAAGTTTAGATTTGATGTTAGGAAAAAATTCTTCACTGAAAGGGTGATTGGCCATTGGAATGGGCTGCCCAGGGAGGTGGTGGAGTCACCGACCCTGGAGGTGTTTAAAGGGAGACTGGATGAGGCACTGAGTGCCATGGTCTAGATGATGGTTGGTGTTAGTGTTGGTGTTAGTGTTAGGTTATAGCTTGGACTTGATGATCTCAGAGGTCCTTTCCAACCTTGTGATACTGTGATACTGTGATACTGTGATCTTGTCCATTCATGTTTCGAAAATGTCCCAAGACAGAGATTCCACCATATCCCTGGACAACCTCATTCAGTGCTTAATCACTCTAAATTTTTTTCCTATTATGTCCAATTAGAGTCTTGCTGCAACTTGTTGTGACTGTTGCCTCTTGCTGAGCACCTCAGAGGAGAGTCTGGCTCCACTGTCATGAGAACTTCTCTTTTTGTAGCAGAAGGCTGCAATTAGGTTCCCCCACACTATTCTCCAGGCTGAATAAACATATTCCACCAGCCTTTCCTCAGATTTCATTTGCTTCAGCCCCCGGCTAAATGACCTTTCTCTGAACTCTTTCCAGTTTGCGAATATATCTCATCTATTGGTAAGCTCCAGACTGGATACTGATGCAGCCGCACAAATGCTGATTAGGACCAGTATTACCCTTGCCTTTCTGGTTATGTTCTTCTGCTCATGCAACACTATATGCTGTTACTCTGCACTCCTTGCCCAGGTCCCTCTTGGAAAGCTATGAGCCAGGTAGTTAATCCCCAGCTTGTACTGCTGCAAGGGGTATTTCTGTCCCCAGGACAGGACTTCACATTTGTCTTTATTGAACGTCGTGTATCTCCTGTCTGTCCAACTCTCTGACTTGTTGAAGACCCTCTGCATGGCAATGCTTCTCCTCAAGGTAGAAACTCTTCCCTTAGTTTGGCATCAGCCATGCACCTTCCCATTCCTTCATCCCTGTTCACTGATGAAGATATTAAATAGTGTGAGCCCAGGTACTGAGTTCTCAGAACGCTACCCATGACTAGCTCCTGTGTAGACTTTGAACTGTTGACCAAGACCCTTTGAGTCTAGTCCAGTTTTCATCTACTATGTTGTAGTCACTCACTTGATAGAGTGTGTCATGGTAATCCTTTGGGGAAGCCCTGTAACCAGCTAGAAGTAAAGAGCGCTGAAATTGGAAGTATTTTAGCCAAAGTTTTCCTCTATCATTGTGGAAAATTCTTGGAGAGTTGATAATGGATCAAATTAATAGTGCCTCACTAAAATTAGTCTAATAGCTTATAATAATAATAATAAAAAGCTTACAACAAAAATGTCTCCTTTAAAAATATCTTAGGAAAACTTGTGTATCCTTAGTGTCTGAGTGATTAGGAATCCTTTGCATAAGTACATTTCTGTCTTTCAGTTTATAAAATGCTTCAAAATAACAAAAGGTGAATATACATTTAACAAGGAATTTCCTAGACTTTGTCATAAGCAGTAACTTCCTTATGTATATATATTTTTTCCTTAGTGGAGGAAAAGTAGCAAAGCACAAAGTCAGTTTTCATAGCTTTTTTGCTTCTTACCCTGAAATCTCCAACAGCCAAAAATCTATTGCCTTTCTGCAGCCCCTTGTGTACAGAAGGCATCAAACAGTTCAGACTCTGAAAGTCTACCAAATTCACTTAATTTAAAATTCAGCACAGTGTTTTCCCTGTTGGGCATAAGGAGCAGCTGAATATAATGGTCAGTGTGTTATTTAGTTTCTTTCTATCTGTGCAAAATGAATGTTTCATAGCCACAACAGAGGCTGAGGGCTTGGAAGGCCCTTGTCTAAGTGTAGCGCAGGAGAGGGAAGTGCATCCTGATTCCGTCCACTGTGAAATATACCTCACACTTCCATTTCCAGCATTTGTCTCTCCTGTGCATGTGGAAATAAATGAGATAAGGCTCACTTATTTAGAGAGATGTACTGTCTTCTGTATGTGTAGTTGCAGGAATGCTCAGTTTATCAAAACCAAAACATGTACTAGATGTCCTTCAAAAAATTTCTATTGGCCACAACTAACTTCTTGGTTGACTGTTTTTTTTTTTTTTTAATAGATACATAAATAAGAGAAATGCATGAATTTTAGTAGCCACACAACAGGGAAACTTTCAACAAAAAATATGCAAGGGCTCAATGAAAATCATTTTACATGACCAACTAAAGGTTTGAGGAATGGGCCGGTGGAATGCAGTGCAGAAATGGTTAGCAGTAAAGCCTGGGTTGTCAGCTGATGTTTTACACCACAAATGACACGGTCTTATGGTCTTGTAAACTCTCTCACATAAGTATTAGCTTTGCTAATGTGAAGTTTTCTTCTACCTTCCCAGAAAATGTGGGAGAATGATGACTACATGTCCCAGGATTCGCAGTTAGCATCAAGGAAACAGACCCATACATTTTATTTTGAACCAGTTCTGTTTTCAAATATGCTTTGCAGGCCGATGAATCAAATAACATTCTCATGTTATTACTGTTCATTAACTCAAAGATGTGGAATCATTCTGTATATCTGGTCTCTCTTCTCTCACCAGATATCTCCCCTCATTCCTGTATAAATAGTGCAAGTGCATCCATCACCAGCTAATCAGAAGACTGTCAGAATCTACTGGCTGCAAAATTTGGGAGTTCTTATAGTTTCATTTGAAATACAGACAGATTTATTTGAGATACTACTGGAAAGAGAAATAGAAAGAAATGCATTTTACAGAATAGTTAATTCTTGTCTTGCACTAGATTTTCCATTATTTTTTCTTAAAGATGTGGACTGTTTCTCTTCTGTGGTGTTGTTCACGTTTGGCCTGCTTTCAATGAAGCTTATAAGCAGGGGTTATTGCAGTAAAGGAAATCTAGAAAACATATACAAATACATATAGGAAGAAAAAATAATCTAGGTATCGTTAATCTCATGAAAATTAATTTAACAGAACTGGGCCTTGAGTCATAGATATTTCAAATGTGGGGGATTTATTTAATCTAGTTTCCAATGTGAGTTTTTATAGCTTTAAATAATAAACACTTTGTTTAAGAGAAGTCTCAGGAAAGCCCTCTGCCATTTGAATATATGTTAACATTCCTGTGCTTGAGACCTCCGCGAACTCTCTTATCCTGTGACTTTTATGCTGTTGACTTTGCCTTTTTTTGCTGGTAATGTCAGGCTTACTTGTCCGATCTCAGCTGTGTGACTGAGGCACTCATCATTATCCATTGCTTGAACAAGGTCTTGTTGTGTGCTCTGACTGACTGATTGCTTATTCTCAATAAACAAAGACTTGTACTCAAGGTCTTTGAAACATTTCTTGCTCAACTTATATGCACAGAAGGCCAACTGTCCCTCTCTTATATTCATTTATTCAAATAGGCAACTTTTTTTTTTCTGGCAGAATCACTGTCTTAGGAAGAGAGAGCAGTCAGGATGAAGTGCTATTTTTCTATTCCCACTTATCTTTCTATATAAGTGATAGTGTTTTTCTGTGTGCTTCTTTAATCTGAAATCACAGCACAAGATATTACATTAGTGAATTCTGTTTATTCTGAAATAGGATAAAATTAAATCCTGGTGATGCTAAAAGAATAGGAGCATTGAAAACCATTGTCTCCCTATGAAAAGAGAGGGAGCCCAGAGTGCCATTGTGAATATCAGGGAGGGGTGGTGCTCATCTCTGAGCTTCATTTGGGAAGAATATCAGCTGCGAATATAAAAGCTTTGCAGGTGATTTTAGTTAGTCCTTTGCATATTTTACTCCCTCGCTGACACAACTGATTAACATAAGCAGTTTTTAAAATATCCTAGTACTGCAGTGCTATAATGACAGTTCAGTCTGCCCTGCTGTCATTAAAAAAGTCCTATGGCATTACATTTTTTCCAGTCAACCTTACAATTTAATATCTTGAATAAGTGAAAGATAATAGCTGACTAAAAATTTCAGTGTCTACTGCATTTTTCTGTGAGGGGGAAAGAAATCGCTTGCAGGTTGCTGATGTTTTGTGTAGTGGTATTGATTCCACTGTGCTGTGCAGACACAAAGTAGCACACCTGTCTCTGTCTTGTCCTGTATGCACCATTCTCTTCTATAGACTCCTGTGCAAGAAGAAAAATTCTCATACAAAGGGGAGGTCAGCAAAATTTGTCCAAATAAAATTCATGAGGTCACTACAAAACAGATTTTTTTATAGCTAGTATATATACAGCAGCTAGCAAGTTTCATGGAAATTCTATTGTGAGGGCCAACTATATTAAAAAACAGTATGTATCCTAACCTATTCTAAGAAGGTTCTCCACCCATCCCCACTGACTCTCTTTATTGGGATTGGATTGGGGAGAGAATATACTTATTGACCTTTTTTTCCCTGTGATCATAAGAAAAGTATTATTTACAAAAAAGTCAAGGTCAATGCACACCTGTAATGTTATGTACATAAAAATATACATAAAATTTCCCTTGCATCCATGTACTGGTAAACATGCAAAGTTTATTGTTATGCTTGCATTAGTTTAATCATTCCATCTTTTGAAATATGGCATTATAAAAATCACCTCGTAATTTTTTGGGTTCTGCATATCATTAATTTTTGGTGGAAAATATGTATCTTGAAAAGTTAATTGAAACAGTAGATTAGAGTCTTTTCCCACTTGCTAAGGTAGATCACGTGTAGGTGCAGTTAGATGCTAAACTTACTTCAGTTCAAAATGTGTATAAACATGAAAGAAGAGTCAAATTCCATTTGTCCTTCATGAAAAAAGTGACTAATACGCAAGAGGCTAATTTTGTAAGAACATTGAGTCATGGCTTCCTGTAGCTGGGCCACTTTGTGAAACACATAATTACACTCCAGTAGTGAGCTGGAAAAGCAAGGACGTTGCAGTAGGAATGGAACCCCAACTTTGTAATTTTAAGTAATGAACAGCAATTCTTATATAATTCCCTTTCATTTTAAAGCTCCCACCCCCCAGTCTGTTAAACCTTAATCTGATCAGTAAAAAGGAGTTCTAAATGACCAGTGCTGCTTCATTCCTATTGCTTGTAAGTCTGGAGATGGCAGTTATTTCTCCATCGCTGTCAGGAGATTCCTCAGTTTTCTACATAGATCTGTTTGTCTTTCTACATTCTTATGCCCTATCCATTTCCAGTAGATTTTCATCTCAGTAATTCTCAGTATCTTGTAAATAGGTGGTTCCAGTTGATGCGACTGATACCTTAGGCTCTACCCCATTCCGTGCTGCTTGTTTATCAGTATTTGAACAATGCACACTATGTCCCTATGACCCTCATTATATCTTTTTTTCCCCTTGTCAGAGACTGCTCTTTTTGAATAATCATTTTGACTGAATAATCACTTTGTCTCTAGAGACAGACCCTGTTAATCTCATTTCCATTTAGTCTTTGCATCCTATGGGTTCTTGTACTACAGAGCATCCTGCCTTCCAGAGCCACATTAACAAACATAACTAACACCTGCTGCATCTGGATTCTTTTTTTTTTCCCTCAAAGTTGGGTAAGATTGTGCAATAAAATGTTTTGAAATTCTTTTTTTTTTATGGAGGATATGAGCATCCCTACATGTGTGTTCCTAACTGTGAGAAAATACAAGGCAGCAGGAGGTAGTCAGGCTTGTGAGTCTTTTATCTTGCACTTGGTTAGGGTTAAGCATTCTTGTTATATTGAAGGTGATGTTAAATGAGAGCTTAATGACACTGGTGAACTCAGGACGTACTATTTCAGCAGCAGTATAGTAGGTCTTCTGTCCTAAGGAGAATGCACTAGGGCTAAAAATGCTTCAGGGTGCTTTACTTCTTCTTGTCACCAGAATCTTCACTGTGGTCAGCTTCATCCAGCTGCTCTTTAGGTACGATTTACTGAGAGTGGGAGAACTGAGGTGAGCAGGAACTGGCCACTGACTGGGAAAGAAATGGGTCAATATATATTGGATTTTAGGGAGTATAAACGAAAGTGATTAAGGACCAACTTTCATACCAAATTTTCATTACAAGGAATGAAGTTAATTAAGAGAGGTATCATTCTGCAGGACTTCTAACTTTAAGGGTTGGTGAATCTCAACAGGTGTGAGAGTTTAGATGTAAATGAGAACAGCAGGCTGGTGGAAGAGAATATGGAGGTTTGCTATATTCAGTCTTTGAGAGATAAGAAAAGAGAAATTACCTTGCTTGAGAGAGAGGTTTAAAAATATGGGTTTTTTTTTGGCAGGGTAATCTGGTCTTTTCATAAACAGCAGTTCTTGATTGATTGCCTGAGGAGGCTGATTATACTAGATGATTAACTGAATATCTGTATATCACATGACTAACCTGGGTATTCCCTGCTCTTTCTAGTGTCAGAGAAGGTTAAAACTCATTATTTTAAATCTATGATAAAGGCTTATTGACATTATATTTTATTGGAAGAGCTTGTCCCCAGTCACAATAGAAAACTGCATTTTGGTAATCAGCAGTTGTGGCTGTTCTTTACTTGTCCAGTCATAGCCTTGTCCAGGCAACCTCTCTCTGTACTGCAAGTAATGTAAAGTCTTTTTTTTTTTTGACTCAGGGTATATAAAAATGTATTTTTTTTTGTATTAAAACATAAGTGTTGTATTTTGGAAGTGGCTAGAAGTGGTGCATTTTCTTAACTTGTGGTAAGCTTGAATAGTGAGAATGAGCTCCAACCCAATCTGGAATTGCTTGTGTGTTCAGAACTGGGGGACCAACATGATCAAGGATAAAAAGGGTTATATATTCAAGTGAATAATTATTTAACATGAGAAAAAAAAAACACTTCAAAGAGGACAAATTTCTAAATTGTGGAGAACAGCAGTTCAAATGTAATCATGAGTGCTACATCTTTGTAGTTGGGAAAAGAGAAATGTGATATAAAATCAATATTTCTCTCAAATTGATAAGAATTTTGTTTACTCTGACAAGGTTTTTCAAGTCTCAATTGAATGGTCTCTCTTTGACCTCGCAAAGCCCTTGATATGTGCATACACAAATAACTTTGGCAACTGGTGCCAAAGTGACCAGGCCCAGCCCAGTGGTAAGTGAGTACATAGTTTTGCAAGCAAGCACATAGAATTACAATCATATCTCCCAACCTTAATTGCCTCGTAGAAAATAAACACTCCCAGTTATGCGATCTCCCCTATTGCCAGAACAATACAAATCATGAAGATCTGTGATAAGACCCTGCTTTTAATGAAAGAAGATTGTATTTCTCTTCAAATCCCCGTAAGTCCTTGAATCGATTTGAGAGAGATTTGGCAACTAAATTAAGTTGAGTCTAAGATGTATGAAAATTCAAAAGTCTCCCAGGAACTCTATAAGGAACAGGGATTGAAATCTTTGAGAATAAGATGTGAAAATCTTCTTCCAGACTGTCAGTGTGGGCTGGGACTGCTTAGTCTTGCTCACACTCCAAGAAATGCTGAGGCTGGGCCTCCTCCAGAGTTTCACTTGGGGAAGCCAGACTGGGGCAGTGTATCAAGACTGTGCGCTTCTGTCCTTACACTTACTGTTTGTGATGGTTTATCCCTAGCCAGTGGCTAAGCACCACACAGCTGCTCCTTCACTATCACCTCCCCGCCCTGGTGGGATGGAGGAGAGATAATCAGAAGAGTAAAAGTGAGACCACTCATGGGTTGAGATAATAAAAATCTAATAATTAAATTTAAATAAAAATAAATGAAAATGTAATGAAAAGCTAAGTAACAACAACAACAAAAAAGAGAAAATGAAGTGATGCAAATAAAAACCAATCGTTCATCACCAACTGACTGATTCCCAGCCTGGCTCCAAGAAGTCAAATTACCTGCATTTTTTTTTTTTTTTTTACAGCATGGTGTCATATGGCATGGAATATCCCTTTAGTCAGTTTGGGTCAGCTGTTCTGACTGTGTCCCCTCCCAGCTTCTTGTACAACCCCAGCCTCCTCCCCGGCCAGGGTGTGAGAAGCTGAAAAGTCCTTGATTTAGTCTAAGAACTGCGTAGCAACAGCTAAAACATCAGTGTGTTATCAACGTTATTCTCATCCCAAATCCAAAACACAGCACTATACCAGCTGCTGGGAAGAGAATTAACTCTATCACAGCCAAAACTAGGACATGCTGTATTTATTTTATTATTCATTTCTGCAGTACTCCTCTGAAGAATCGCTTTATCATCCCAGAAAGGTAAAGCATGAGAAAGGTTGTAATAGTAAAGTAGTATAATGAAGAAAACTGTAATCCATGCCTAAGTATTGTGAAAGAACCTGTCATTCAAGTACACCAAGGTGCCAACATTTACTGTGGTTTTATGCATTTCATAGTGGTTACCATTTCCAAACCTTCAAAACTGGTTAGACCTCTTTTTCACCTCTATGAAAGATAACAACATTATTTAAAAAATCTGAAGGCTTAAAATAAATATATTGTTTTTAGACAACCATTTGCTTTTAGTGAGTAGTGAAGGTAAATTTCCGTGCTCCTAGTTGGGAGGTGGGTATGTCCTGCTGGACATTCGTCTCTAAGGGCTAGGCAGTGTGCATGCCACAGGACCTGCTCCACCACATGGAAAGGACCTGCTCTTCTTGTGTCCATCCACCTGCCCTATGGCTTTCTTACTGCTTCTGGTTTTGGCAGATTGTCAGGACAGATAGAAAGCATGCCAGGATGTCCGACACTTCTGCCATGGCCGTTCAGTGAGAAGACTTTTAGCTTCCCTTTTGCCTCTGAATGAGCAGCCCCTGAGGGAAGAAGAACAAGGAAGGTGACCTGTCATCTATGGTGATGGGTGTCATGGTGGATGGAGGAGAGGTGAGGGGTGAGGAACTTACATGCAAGGAATCTGTCCTCCTTGAGCACACGAAAGTGGAGCACAATGAAAGATGAAGAACAGAAGGAACAAAATAACCTGCTCTTTGCCTGCATACATTCTCCTGGTGTGCTACAGTTGCTGAGAGTTTTTATCATATCCTAGTAAGCAGATTATAAAAGAAATTACGTTTCTGAATTCACATTTATTAATTGGCAGTGTTAAGGGCTTGTTATGTCTGTGGCCTTTGAGAGAACTTCCACCTGCTAATAATGTAGTTGTGATTCTAATAAGGGCATTGATGTAGAATTCTTTAGTGACGCTTAAAGTGCTGTGCAGAGGGCCCGAGTTTCAAACATAGACGTAGGTAGCTGCTGTGCTTGCAAAAATGAATATTGAAATGGTCTATCTGGCAGAGATTATCTTGCTTTGAGAGTTATTTTCAAAGAATAATTTCTGGTTATAATCAGAGATTATTTTGCATCTTCACAATCATTGAGTGCATGTATCCATCTATAGGAATATTCAAGCCTGATTTCCAAAGCTGAACATAATTTTAAAAATAAATTCTGAAGTCAACCAAATTTAGAATATGGAAAAAAAGAATACAAAAGTAAAAAAAAAAGACTTGCCTGTTGGAGATGCTAGAGCCAGCTCCTCCTTATAAATAATATCTGTATATAACTGTACAATAAGATACCTGCTTCAATATGTGCTTTCTGATGGTTTTTCAGTGCCTTTTTGTTTGCTACTAGGAAATTCTGTGAACCTTCTTATGGGGCAACATTGTTTTCCCTGTGGGTGCCCAAGAGAGGTACAACATTTCTTGCTGCTGTCATTCAGTGGCTGTCAGCAGGCAGCTGACCATAGAACTTTTATTTAGCAAACAGCTGGAGAATTTTTTGTTTGCAAGACTGAAGGGACCTGACTCAATTTACTGAGAGCAATAACATTGTTTATTCTCTACCAAATAGATCTAGCCTGAAGCTCCCTGACATTAATAAATGACTAGATCAACCTCTCTCACCTCCCTATCTTTTTCCAGCTACAAGTGTGAAGAACAGAAAGTAAGACATGAGTAGTACTTGCTGTAATTTGATTTAAAAGTGGAAGAGCAGGGAAGAAGATAAACTCATTCTGTTAACTTATGTAAAAACTGAGAGTTAAATTGTAGTGAAAGACTTACTCATTACCCAGATCTTAATATATTATGCTGTCTTTGCTGGAAGGAAAGTGTTAGCACTCCAGTTGTTCATTTGTATTCAAGATGTTTGTAAGATAAAACTATAATGAAATATTTAATCTGAAAACAACATTGAGTAAACTTTTTTCAGTGTGAGAGTGGACACTGGAAGAAAAAGCCTTTCTATATAAGTGATAGTGCATTTTTTGTGAAGCTTATTTATAATGATTTTAGTGGGTTTTTTTTTATTCATTTGGAAATTTGCTAGTTCACTGGCTGATGAATCTTGCTTTCCTCCTTTGTTCATTCTATATCTGCTATGGTTAGGTACACAATCTCTTTGTCTGCAAAGGCAGAGGTGTACTGGACAGCTATGAGATATTTTTGGCTTTTTAATTTAGAAGGGGCCTTTGAAAATTTCATATCTATTTTGTGAACATTTTCCTCCTGGAATCCCTCTGGTATTCACCTGAATAAAAGAAAATGAAGTGAAAAAGAAAAAAGGAAGTGTAAATCTGGTTTGACTAAACGTGTATGGCTGACTTTGCAGGTAGGCATGAAAATGGACATATCTGCAGGTTGCCCCTTGACTTGAAAAATTTGCAGTATTTATTGTATGTTTAAGCAAACGTCAGATGCCTTTGTGTGTCATAAAGAAATTTGACAGCAGGTGAGAGAAATGTTTCTCTACAAGAATTTGGGGCTAGGAGCTGAATGCAAGATTCATGGGCTTTGGTCTACCACTTTAACAATGGAGATGTTGCATCTTTTGTTTTGGGTGCCTGTATTGTTAATAAAACCCGTACCTTTGCTCTTTTTAGAATCATAGAATATCCTGGATTGGAGGGGACCCATGAGGATCATAATGTCCGATTCCTGATTCCATGTAGAGCAAACTAAAAGTTAAACCATATATCTAAGAGCAAACACTTCCTGAACACCGACAGGCTAGGGGCCATGACCACTTCTCTGGGGAACTTGTTCCAGTGCTTTACCACCTTTTTCAGTGAAGAACTTTCTCCTAATATCCAATATACTACCGTTGTAGTGAAGTACATGTGGTATATCACCTAAAATCAGCTTCAAACAACTGATATGGAATATGGAGATTCCTATTAGCTAGGACAAGTTAGAGGAGTGCAGAATGCACTGGCATTAGCTGCCTGTTGTTTCCTTGGAGGAGCTGGAAACACTGGTGTCAATTCACAAATCTCTGAATGGTTTAAACCTAATTTCTCAAGAAACGGAATCTTCTTCTGCTGCCATGTTGAAACTGCAAAGATGGGGGGGGGATGTGACCAGGTACCTTTGGGATTCTTAGTAGGAAGGATGTTATTGGGAGCTTCTTGGGTTTGAGACCATCCACCCTTGGGCTGAAAGTAAAAGAGATGATCTTTGGACCAAATGGCAATCTCTATCTACATAGTGGGATGTGTGGAATCCCTGACAGGCTAACATGTAAATGTAGGGAACTTTAAGGCTGGCATTTTCAGAGCTGAGTGATGGTTGCCTCAGTGTTTCAATGTTGCATAGAGGTATTTTGATTGTTTATGACTTAGCATATCCTGGGTTAGGTGTTTTTAAACCACTGCACAAAATTAGTCACTTCTGAAATTTTGCTTATCCATGAAATAGTCTTGAGAAAGATTTGGAATGTGAATATAGATTTCAAAGGTCTCAGTCACTGCCTTGAACAAGATTGTTGTTAAATTAAAATGCTTATATATATGCATTACAAGAGTGGATCATCGTCTGAGAGTTTTCATTTGTATGCGATATTCATATACAGATTGTTGAAATTTTCTGTTGACTAGACCTGACGTGCAGGAAGAAGTCCAGCTGTAATGGTTTTCCAAACTTTATTATAAACAATCTATTTAAGCTGAAGTTTCTAAAATGCATCTATGTTGGTTGTCTTCTGGAGCTTCATTCTGTGTGAGTGAAAGCAAACTTTTCATTTATATGCTGATTTTCATTCTGTGATACTTTGCTTCAAATAGTGCCCTCATTATTTACAAATATAAACATTCATTTTCTCTAGTGAGTATGTCACATATCAGTCACATACATTCAAAACCAGGCTTGCTAGCATTTTCACTTCATATGAAGAGTGTTAATTATGAACTAGACTATGGATCTCAAATACATCAGCAAGCTAAGTAGCTGGTGACTGCTGCAGTCAGTTAACTGCAAGGAAATGAAACAGAACTTATTTACATTTAGAGTGATGCCTGAGTTCTTAATCACCTCAAAGCATTTAAAAATTAACTTTACTACCAATAACTCAAGAGGCATAATGTACCCCAGGAGGGAGTTTTCTTCTCTTTCATTTTCATTGAAGCCGTCTATTCATTTCCTTTAGACTACTCTCACTCCAGTCTGTTTTCCTGCTAAAACCTCAAAGTTTCCTTATTTAATTTTCTTAAATAACTTGTGGTTCATTTGGTATACTTCATCATAGATTAGTAATAAAACTGTGCAAGAACTCTTGGCAACTACCAAAGTACACGCAGCCACAAGTTCTTAAAAGACAAATAGAAACAACCAGCTTAATATTTGTGTGTTTTGATGTAGATATATCTTTGTATTATAAAGGCAACAAAATATCTTTAAGTATAATTTTCATGCTTTCCTGTGCTTTTGCACCTGCACAAGCCCATTTTATGATTTTACACATGGACACACTCATGCTCCAGAAAGGGGGCTATACTGTAATCAAATAAGCAGCTAACAGCCTGACCAGTAATGACATTTGACAATTGGCAATTTAGAAGATGGAAGCAAAGATATTGAAACTAGTACAAATTCTCCGAGCTTTCCACCATAGCTTTGTTTTATCTTGACTCTTATTTGCCCTGAATCCCCTAATAGGAGCAATCCTTTCATAATATACTCAGCCAACCCATTATTTCTATATACTTTTTTTCCATTGCTACAAATATGAAGCACTAATACCTCCAAAAGTGGCCTGTCCCCTTGGGAAAGGTCTCAGCTATGAGGAGAAAAAAAATCTTTTCTTTGGAAGTTTTCCTTTAAAGCTTGAATTATTTTCCTGGGCTATTTACAGCTGAAGTGAAGGTAATATTTTGAGAGACAACAGTAATGAAGAGTACAGCAATCCAGCAAAACTTAATAAGGGCAAAGTGTAATAGCGAAAGCATTTTTTCTTTATCGGTGATTTATTGGACAAATTGAATTTAGGTGTTTATACTTCTATTAAGATAAGCAGAAATGCTAACAGTGCAGACTTTTTTTAATATGAGCCAACAAAATAGAACCATGGCAGTTTTAGTAAACAGGTATATAGTTACAGTAGTTATGTAGGTTTGTTTAGTAAAGCTATAGGCATTGTTCTTTTAACGCTTTTCCCATTGTCTACTCTTTCAATGAAATTGTAGTAAAAAATCTAATAAACTTATAAATGAATTGCTGTGACAGTTTTTATCATCTATACTTTTACAAAGCAATTAGTGTATGCGACTGTAAATCCGTATCTCTGATTATTTAGACCTCTTATGGGGTAGTGTCATCAAGCTCCACTGTGGTGTTACGGAGAGCAGTGATAGTTTGTGAGGTATTTGAACCATCACGGCTGCTAGAGAGAGTAACCCTGCCCAACTGCCTCCCTGTCTCTCCCGCTGATCACATTAGCTCTGCACCCTCTGACCTGCTGCGGCTGCCTGGTAAATTGGATTGAAGAGCTGATACTTTGGGAAAATAAGTGGTGTTAGCACTTAGACAGCCTAGGGTAGAGTGGAGCTGGAAATAAAGGCCAAGAAAGGGAAAGAAAAGCTAGGGTCTTTTTTTCCTGATGACCATGTCACCTCAATACGTGTCAGACTGTGGCCTCAGTAGAGAAAAAAATAGGCACTGATTGCAGCTAAGGGGAAATAAATATTTTCATTTAAGTGACTTAGATACTGGCACTACACTTGTAAGGAATAAGTTCTATTTTTACGAAACAACTGCTGTTCAGTCTTGTAAATCTGTTTTCGGTTGGGGAGCTAACAATTTTACTAACAAAATCTCTTTATCTTTTTCTGAGGTGATAAATACTCTGGTTGAGAGACAGATGGATTTTTCTGTGTGCTGTCCTGGGGAAAGATGTGACTGCTGATAGCTGTCACCTTGGGGGAGGCTGGTATGATATCTACCCACCTGCTGGTGAAGCTGGAGGGATTGTTTCCTTTCTTAACCTAAAGTTGCGTAGTTAATATTAATCTTTATCTCTGCAGGAAATTGACTATGACATGTGGCAAGGCTGGGGGCTAGTATTGCTTTAGCTATCTGTTTTGTAAAAGAGCCAGAAAGTTTCTTACAATGATTTAACACAAAAAGGGGCTGTTGTGTGTATCAGTGTTCAAAATTTCGAATCTGCAAAGTGATTCTCACATAACTTTCTCAGGATGGAACATGTTACCAGTCCGACTTGATGTTCTCTTTCAAAAATAATAGCTCATTTCCTCTTTACATGTCAAATTGTCCTGAAATCTAGGGTTTCTGTAAAAAAATATTTAGAATACAAATAGCTAGAGTTTTTAACTTTAAAAAAAATAATTTGCTTACAGTTGAATGAAAGATTTTAACCATTTTGTTTCTTACCTGCTTTCCTACCCTATTTCTATCTTATTCCCTTTAAATTTCTTCATATTTTTAATAGTTCCCTCACTATGAGCCCCGACCAATTGTAGAAAACTCTAAAAATAAGCTATGTTTTCTTATCCTACAGTTTCAATGCATTTTGATATGAATGGCTATGCAGTGAATCTGATAGGGCAGAAGGATTGAGCAGGACTCGCTCCTGCATTTAATAACATGTGAGCAGCTCACTTGCCACTTTCCCTGTAGCAAGTACCACTCACCTCTGCTATTAGTTGTGGGATAAAAGCTCTAAGGAGAGTTTCTCACCTTTTATATTCTTCAGCTGTTTGTTTTCTTCAAAGTTAAATATCTTTGTTTCCTTACTGGAAACCATAGTTGTCTCTGGAGTTTACCTCAATTTTCCTCTGTAAAGCCATCTACACTTTCATCTTGATTTGTTTTTGCTGAGTGAGAGGAACAGATCTGTCTGTCAGTTCAGTCAAGCTCTTCCCAGATGTTTACTCTGTGAAAGGCTTTGATGCAAAGCAGTACATTGTAAAAGATTTTTTTCAGTATCATTTCATAGAGGTTAGTTTTTTGGGCTGGTATTACTTGTAACCAATGGTGTCTGAATCCCTTTTGATTCAGTGTTAAATGGCTCCTGATATAAATGTCTTCAGGACTCCTGCCAAGCAGTATGCTGCTGTTTCCTTGTCCTTTATTTCAACCGAAACCTAGTAAAGTAATTTTATTATTTTGACTCTTTATGACATTGATTTTGAAGGATTTGTAATACACAATAATACATCCTACTCCTTCAAAACATGACAAACTTCAGCAGTAAACATTTTTTTGATAAACATCCTTTCATTGGTATATGGATAATATTTGAATTGGACTAAAAATGGAGGTGGTTGGTATGTTTGATGTGATATATTTCATTAAGTCTTTCGGTTGAATTCACTGGTAGATTGTTACAAGACTTTATGCAATAAGGTAAATCCCCACTATTTTTTTTCTTAACTTGGGTTTTTTTCTTCTTTCTTCATGTTTACAAAATATAGGATAGAATTTAAGATAGATTTCCACCTGAGCAAATTAATATCTCCATTGCCTAATTTGAAAGTAGTTAAAATTACTCTGGGAGGATTTAGCAGGAGTTTTGGATGCAGGAATACTGAAAACATTCATGACTAGGGAAATTTCACTTGATCATTTTTTTTTCTATTAGCCCCTAACCTTCCTAAAAATGATTTTTATGTAGAGCATTTTCAGATATCATGGTTTTATAGGAAATTAATGTCAGGTAACAAATTGCTGGGGATTAATTATCCAATGTGCTAATAGAATCATTTAGATCTAGGTAATCCTTAGGTACTGTTGGAAGAAGCTGAGCTGAAACTCTAATTCCTGAGTGTTGCCTGCTGTTGCAGATTTAGTGTCCTGCTTTACATTGTTTGCACTGAAGGAGCTAGAAAAAGGCTGCCTGGCAGCTGACTCCTTTGGGAATCCCTGCTAAAATGAAATGTATATTTCATAAGGCTATCCCAGGGAGCAAAATTTTAAGTAAACATATGTTTTAAAAGAGTAAGCAGTTGTCTACTGGGAAACTGTATGGAGCTTTATTTTCAGATCTATATACTCATCTTTCAGTGTAGAGAATTACACATGATCCGCAAATAGAGAACATGCTAGTTAATGCTTCACATCCCTCTAAACGCAGCCTTGCAAGCTAGATTATTAAACACTATAGAAAATGTTCTCTGCGTAAGGCTGAGTTTCATTAAAGCCAAGTCAAAGCTCTGCTACCGTAAGAGTAAATTTTATTAACATATAAACTCTTAAATGGATCTGGCTGACTGTTCCTGGAGAGCGCATTTTAACTGGATTTATCTGCAGTGATTTGAAGGTAACAGTATGGAATATTTTTGGTTATTTATATGTATTTGTGTGACACAGTTCCTATAGTCATAACTCAGCTCGCCTAGGTTGGTTTCTTCAGGGTTTGTCAGAGACTGGACATCGTGAATGTTTAATCTCTCGTGGCTTTAAACATCTGTGGGGTAGATGTCTATACCTAAGCTACTTATCCTGGGCTCCCCTTATTATCCGTGGGAGAAGTAGATACTTCTGTAATGTATTCAGGTGGTGGTTTGTTTTAGATCTCTGCTTAGGATGAGCTGTCTTAGTCCCTAGACTGTCATCTACACAGAGACAAGGAGGGCTGGTTCAAATCTAGATGACTGTCTGTAGCTGAAATCTTTGGGATAAAATCCTGCATTTGCATCTTAAATACTAGTAATTTGATAGAATTCAGTTTGTTTTTATATGTTTACGTAGGAAAATTGGACCTGTGATGAATTTGATGAATTATTCAATGCTTTTCTGTTTCTCCAATTCTATAGTTTAACAGAGCTATAAAATAAAGGCATTTATGTATATGTGCATATGTATTTATTTGGAAAAAAACTTTAGGACAAGGTGAACAGAGTGGTTGCTTTGTTGGTTTTTTACACTGCAGTTCAAGCTTGCTGCTATAATACCTTTTCTGAACTGATTTCGCCAGTCTAAAAGAATAGACTATCAAATACACGAAAGAACAAAAATAAAGTAAAAAGGATGTATTCAGATCTGTACCCTTCATCCTTTTAGATCTTCTTGCATATTCCGAAAGCACTCCGATCTTACCTGCTGCCTACAGAAAACAGCCACGTTAAAATTAGTGGCACTCAAAGACGAGTTGGAGGATCAGTACAAAGATTTCAAGGTACGCAGCACATCCTGTACTCATATGATTAATTCCCCTTTGGCCTTGCCTTACACTGCTCTGTGAGTAGGTCACTTGAGAATTAGATGCAGTCAAGAGTGTGTATTTTAGTCCAGCTATCACCTAGGAAGGGTCACCGTGAAGGGGTTCCTCTTCCATATGCCGTGTGCATGTTACATGCTCACACCACTGCCTGCTCTGGAAGGAAAAGATAAAAATTCACGGTGCCTTCATCTTAAAAGTTTTTCTTACCGTGTCCTCTGTACTTTTTTTATTGCTTATATCAATACCCCAAATTACATTAATATCTAAGGAAGGATTAATCTCAAGCTCAACAAATCATATAAATCTGGAAGATTCAGTATAAAACTAGATATCATTTTTTTTTTATGTTCTGCAGCAGGAGAAAGGAGTCAGTATATAAAGTGGTCAAAACATCAGTGTATGAAGTGTGCTTAAAACTCGGCCCCTGGCTCACTGTGAGGTTGAGGGATGGGTTGTTCTGCTTTGGACGTGCTAACACAGAAGCTGTGAAGGTAGAAGACAACTCATGCTACAGGACTGACTGAGCAATCTGCTATTACAACTCTTTTTGTGTTTGTGGTTGTTGGAATAGTTTTTCAAGTACTTGTGTAATAGTGTATTAGAGAGGTATGAGGGGTAGATGTAGGTAAACATTGATGTATTAATTCTATATTGTAAAATTTGTATAGGATTTAATGTAGACAATATATTTTCTATATACCAATCTTATTTTTTTTCCCTATAGAGAAACTACCTAAATTTAGCATTTTTACCAATAAAGAACACATGTAGGTCATCAGATGTTAGATCTCCTTCCTTCCCTTGCAACATCTTTTATTTTTAAGAAACATGGCAGTAGCGTAAGACCGTGACAGCCTTTATAAAATGTGTATTTTATAAAAAAAATTATGAAATTTCTCCTCAATACTCTGAGGGATTGTTTTTGCGTTGATGTTAGATAGACAAATGATAGACTACATTGTAACTTAACAAAGGCATGCCTGCTCACTTCCAACTGATGGTGTCAAAAATAACTTTCAGTGGTAGCATTTTGAATTGTTAATTGTGCTGTTGTTCTATGCTGAATTCCTTGACCTAAATATTTATGAGGGAATCGGTTCTACAGTACATCACATTAGTACCCTGCAATATGGCTACGTAAGCAAGAGCAACCTTGATTATTCACATGCTCCCAGAGACAGTGGTAGTGCTTGGGAGTGGAAAGTCTGAGCCCTTGGATCCTTGGAGTTTATCTCTTGCTCGTTTTCTCCGTCTTATTCTATCTCTGCAGATCAAACATTCCCTGAAGTGTGGTAGAAGGCAGGAAGAATGACACTTGCTAATTTGAATTTCAGAAAACACCTAAACCACGTTCTGATCTCCAGGTAAGTGTCTGTGAACCACTTGGTTTTGACACTTGTTAAAACTTAATCACGTATCTTTGTGGTGCCAAGCTACTGTGCACAGACCAGAGAGAGAAGTATGCATGCGCATGTGGATGTGTTTCTGTTTTTGGGGAAAGGAATACTTTATTTGTTTGTACAGATGATGTGAAGTGAAAATATCATTCTGGAAAACATGAGATCAGCCTATGAAAAAGGAGGAAAGATTTAGCAACAACTGAAAACCTTAAACTACAGGTGTCCTGATGCAATTACTCTGTGAGATCTCAAAAAGAAAACATCTGGGAACATGTCATTTACTAATTTAAATCAGGCTTTATTTTCCCCTATTCATTCTTTTCCCCCAAAATGCTTTTTAAAAATACCCTCAGGCATGTCATGGGTTATATCAAAGTCCTTTCTTAAGCAGTAACTGTCAAATGTAAAGGAGAAGAAAAACAAATAGCATATTCTAATTGTCAACAGTAACTAAACTGGTTCTTTCTGTGAAGGTCTGGATGTTTCCAAAGAAGTGTGAACATATTATCTATACTGTGAAGCTCAGTATTAACCCCATAAAGCGTGTGTATATTGACCAGTGACTCAAAATGAAGTCTTTTGCTTTAGATGCCTCATCATAGTTATTAGACTGAAGACTAAAATATTTCCTGTGTTTTCGCTTACATTTGAAAATGAATTAATTTCAGTCAAGACTGGGCTGCTTATTTTGGAAGTGATTGAGCTATTGAAATTTGCCGGCCTGAATGCTTATGGGAGTTTTGTTGTGCATGGTCTTGCTCAAACATTGTATAAAACAAAAGTGCTATGCTGAGATAACCATGTGTGTTGGTGCTGATGCGAGATTGACTCACTGTCTACTTTAGATATCAGACTGAGATACAATCTGGTGCACTAAAGTTTAGGAGCCTGTGTTCCTCATAGAGTCGATGGAAAGGAGTGGGCACCTCTGAAAGCTGACATGCAAGAGAGATATTATGAATTGTGTTTGCTTGCAGCCTAAATATACCTGACAAACAATATTTCTATCATTTTCATGGTATGTTTGCTAATAGCAAAGTCAGCTAGCATATTTTATGCTCATGTAAGTATGGCTTAATGCACAAAGTGGAAAGAATTCCCAGGCTCCATGGAAGGGGTACTTCATGGGATGCGTAGCACAGTTGCAGTTAGCACAATGGATATAATTAGTGATGGTGGAAAACAGACCATTAAATGTTGTGTGATGCAGGTGCTGGTGATGCTGTGTGATTCTGCTGATCAGAAAGGAGATGTGTGATCCCTTAAACATACTTTCCATCAAATGATTAAATGCAGCATTCCTGCTGCATCCCATGTACTTTCTGGAACAGGATGGTATATGAGCACTTAACAGTCTTCAATGATGTAAGACTGTTAGCATATATAGTGACTTGTCTAAGTTCAAAAGTGAACAAAGAAGTGCACAAAATAAGATTTGTTCTCCGTATCCTTGGTGTGTTTAAGCTGTAGCAGAGAAGACAAGTGAAAGAGCAGTGAAAGAGGCTGGGAAATTATTATCCTTGAGAATCTGTAACTTGGCATAACACGTCTGTTATGTCTACTACGTGGGGCTGAGCCACTACTGAGCCTGTGGGTGAGTACTTGCAGGGTGATATCAACAGCTGAGATGAGAGCTGCGGTAAACACCTGAGCAGTCCCAGGAGATGGTTTGCTAAGAAGTGCAGTTTTGGCTAGGCTTTTCTAAGGCTGATACCAAGACTCTTCAGTTTCTGTGTTAGTGGTCTCAGCCTTCTCTGACATGCAGTGTTGCCTTAGTAGCGGGGAGGAGTGAGGCATTTTTTATCAGCAGAGTGATCCAGGAGTTGCACTCACTGCCAATTATTCAGACAGCTGTCAGGAAGGGCTTGTTTACCAGAACAGTTTTCTTCAGCAATTTCCCACCTTGGAATGGAGCATGATCCTTTTCACATGTGTTGTGAGCACTATTTATAGCTGAGCAATGAGAAATGCACTTACAGCAGAACTGATAGTCATTCGACGCAGTGTATGATTTCTCCCCAGCCCCAGACATAATAAACTCTATCTGCAATATATATTTTATCTATAAACACAATTAATCACAATGATTAATTCTCATGATCTCTTAGCCTGTTAATAAATTGAAGGAGTTGCTTAACAGGTATAGTAATTGGTTGAGGAAGGACGTTTCTGAATCACTGAATTACCTGCTGTGGACACATCATTTTTTGTCTCTGTGCTCAGTGAAGTCTCCAGAGATTACTCCAGCTTCATGAAAGTACTGAATAAAGATAGATTCAGGTCAGGGTGTTCTGGAGTTAAGAATGTAATCTGTACTGAGTGATATTAGTGTCTTTTCGTAATGGTTCCTAATGTGCGTTATTAATATTTTTGAGAAGGCAATTTGTTACTATTTTTCAATCTATCAATGCACATATAGCATTTTTCTGGCATTCCTAAAAAGGCACTTTTGTCTTGTACTCTGTGCAAAAATTAGGCCCTAAGGAATTTATGGTGTAAATATTTCTTGTTACTGGAGAAAGTCTGTTCTTGTAAAACGCGAGTTGGCAGTGGGTAGTGTGGAACTGCTTGAATGCAGCTTGGAGAAGATGTAATATCTCCCCTTTGATCTTCTGCATATGCATCCTGTGTTCAAATAAAAGAGAACAGAACCCAGGCTGCTTCCTTAGCTGCATGGATCACCAGCCATTGTGATCCATGGATCAAAACTTGAGGCCAAGGGGGGAGGAAATGAGGTTAGTCCTTCTCTTTCCTCCTTCCTGCCTATCTGGGGTTTCTTTCTCCCTTTTGGTACACGGCACCTGTGTTCCCATTGGTGAAGCAATGACCATTCTGATGAGGCATTACGCAAGGACAGCAGGAGAGGGAGGCCCAGCACCTTGCTTGTAGCACACCATATAAGCACTAGTGCAGCTTTGCCCTAAAGGATCTTATTCTTGCTGACGAGCTCTTATTTATACAGGATGTTGTAATAGTGGTTTACAAATGGGTTGATTGAGATTGTTCGCATGATAGCTATACCTCAAAGCCCAACGCTTGAGCAAAACCTGCACTATTTGAAGGTCTGTAACTTGTGTATTGCAAGGTGTATGTAGTGTTTGAGTGGAATGTTATTAAGGAAGGATGAAATAAAGAGAAATTATATGAAAAAATGCTGAAAGGAAATGACATTCAGGACGGTGAAGAAGACAAGCAATGCAGGGGCAGTCTAAGGATGTGACAGATCCAGAGGGAGCTCTAAACTCCAGCACAATTATTGCTGGACCCTGTCATCTTAGCTGCCTTCTCATGTGGTCCGGTAACTGGGAACAGGGAATAATGATCAGAGCAGCAGTAGGTTGTAGTTTTGTACAGCTCACCACAAACTTTTTCTTTCCTGTCAGAAAGTAAGTATATTTGTTTCTAAAAATAACTTAATAACCTCTCTCAAATATTCTTTTTGATGACATTCATTTTGGAAAAATGTCATTAATGAAGTAAAGAAACTTTCTAAAATAGTCCTTTCTCATATTGCTACATTTTGTTAGGAGAAAGTGAGTCCTCAGTCACAGAATCATAGAATCATAGAATGGTTTGGTTTTGGAAAGGATCTTAAAGATCATTCAGTTCCAACCCCCCTGCCATGGGCAGGGACAGCTTCCACTGGATCAGGCTGCTCAAAGCCTCATCCAACCTGGTCTTGAACATCTCCAGGGATGGGGCATCCACTGCTTCTCTGGGCAACCCATTCCAGTGCCTCACGATCTTCACAGTAAAATATTTCTTCCTAATATCTAATCTAAATCTCCATTCTTTCAGCTTAAAACCATTCCCCCTCATCCTATCACCACACTCCCTGATAAAGAGCCCCTCTCCAACTTTCTTGTAGGTCCCCTTTAAGTACTGGAAGGCTGCTATGAGTTGCATGCAGAGCATTCTCTTCTCCAGGCTGAACAAGCCCAACTCTCTGTCTGTACTCGTATGGGAGGTACTCCAGCCCTCTGATCATCTTTGTGGCCTCCTCTGGACTTTCTCCAGCAGATCTATGTCTTTCCTGTGCTGCGGACTCCTGAACGGAACACAGAACTCCAGGTGAGGTCTCACAAGAGCAGAGCAGAGGGGGAGAATCACCTCCATTGACCTGTTGGTCTCTTCCTCTGATGCAGTATTACCCTTACATTAGAACAGATGTATATACACGGTTTTGTTCTAAGCACAAGAATCCGTACTGACAGGTGTGATCTTTTGAACGTTTTTTCCAGTATATATCTACCAATATGAGCAAAGTTGTGTGAATGACTTGAGTTTTGTCAGTGCACAGCAACAGGCACAGGTAAAATCTACTGTTAACAACAGTTACATTTTGCTATTCCCCATGATTCTCAAGAATAGAAGTGTTTTGTAGAGGAGAAAGACTTTCTGATGTAGTATTGAGTAGTGAGATAAGCACATTACCTTCTCACTGCTCTTGGACTTGGTCTTCCCCAGGAATTTCAGTTGGCCTTGGTGGTACTTCTCCACCCAGATGTCCATTTAACAGTTCATGTGTGCTATAAAGAGCTGTAGGACATCACAGGTTAAGTTAAACATCCCTATGTTAGGCCTCTCACAAACATTAAGGTAAGAAGTAACAAAGTCTGGGAGGCTACAGCAAAATAGGGAATGATCAAGTTATATTAGTGAGGCTGGGGACCAACTTGCCTCTTAATGGCCGAAGTTATAACTTTCATTATTTCAGCTCTCTGAGAAACTTAGAGCGATATCATCCAGACTGCTTAAAGGATTTGCCTCCATATGGTATGCTGATACATGTATTAAGGCCATAGGCTTGTCCATAATCATGCTGATATGATGTAAATATCACCAACAGTATTACATAAATAATAACCTACTGAAAAATTCAGAGTGGAAAAGAAAGTGATAAGAATTGACATTTCTGAAATAATGGATATGCTGGAGCTAAAAGCTGCAGGATAGAGGTATTGATTTTATTTTATTTACTTTTTAATGCAAAGAAACAGAGAACTTTTGAGCATGCAATAACCTTAGAAGCCAATGCAATATGGACTACTCACAAAAACATTCACATTTTGTGGATGTAATTAATAATTAAACTCTGATCTTTTTTGAACAACAAAATATTTGGACTGAAAATAGATATCTACTGTGAAAAATCGGTGAAAATCGTGTGTATCTCCAGTTTTCATTCCTCTGCTGCAGTCACTGGCATGCTGTCTAGTTAAAGGCATTTTGAATCCTTTTTTTATGGCAATTATTTTACTTTCTGTTTTCATAGTTGACTTACATTATAATGCCCTTAATAAAGATGTATGTTTAGCACCACAGTTTATGCAATAGAGCAAGGGTAGAAAGTTGCATACTGTTTGGTAATAATTTCTGTGCAATGTTTATGCGATCCACTAATTCAAATGTGTGTTCCAAAGCAAGACTGATGCAAAAAAATCCAATCCTTGTTGTTTGGCTTACTCCTTAAATTTTCTAACAAGCAGGAAAAATCTCTGTAAATATATTACTCATTTCTTAGTTGGCCTTTCACACTGAAATATTTCTCACCTTCAACCTAGTTCTCCTTTATTGCAATAATTTATGTTTTTCAGACATTATGGAAAAAAAATCATTATCTTCTTTCTCAAAGAATCCTTCTGAAAATTTGAAAGCTGTTATCAAATCTCCTCCTAGTTATCTCCCTCCCAAATTAAGTGAACCCAGTTCTTGCAAAGTCCTATGCTAGATCACTTTTTTTGAAATTCATGCTTATTTCTGGTTTTGGGACTTTCTGCGGCTGGTTGACAGATAGTAACCTGCAGTGATCACAAGGATCTCATTTTCTCTGACCCAGCATTACTGCTTCTTATGCAATGGTATGATTTTATTGCTTGTTTGTGATCCATTCTATCGTTAGTTTCTGTACTTGTCTTGCCAGTCATTCTCCAGTTTATATTTGTACAGCTAATTTTACTTGTGCGTATGAATGTGTATTCACTTGTTTAGCTGAATTCAGATTTCTGCTCTTGACCAAGATAACTTAAAATGTACATTCTGCACTCTGAAGGATCTGAAGCCTTTTTTAGCTTAGTGTAATTTTTAAATGCAAAAAGCATTTTTATCTAACAGTTCATTAATGAATGTCATACAGGCAAATTCTTGCAGAACCTGACCTGATACATCTTGCTCATTTGAAAAAGAATCATTGATAACTATTATGTGAATGGATTTCCCAAGTAACTGTTTAACTACCTTAAATCTGCTTGTCTATGGGAATGTCCTGTGAGATGTCAAAAGCCAAAATCCAGATGCATGACGGTATTTATCCTTCTCTATCCTTAAAGCTTGTTATCTGCCGTAGAGAGAAATAAATCTGTCCTGTCATGATTTAGTTATTAAAAATTCATCTTGGCTTTTACTTACGTCCTGGTTATATTCCAAATTCTTACAAATAGACCTTTTCATTATTTGTCCTGATATTTTTCTGGTGAATGAAGTTAGATTTTCTTCTCCTTTTTGACTTTTAAAAAGTAAGTAAATGTTTTCCCTTCGAGTCTCTTGGAGTCTGTATTCCTCAAGTTGCTAAAGATAATTTCTGATGGCTCCAAAAACTGTTTTCTCTGCTCTCAGTGCTGAATAACATCAGGCCTAGCCAAGCTAAAAACTAGTACATTAGCTATGTAGATCCTACCATTACTCTTCCCCTTTTCTAGCCTTATTTTCACCCTTCTGTTTATGATTCTAATGGAATTGGCTATGACATTGGAAATGGTCTTTTAAACAAAGGCTGAAGCAAAAAGGTCATTGAACTCTTTCAGTGTTTAAATGGACTTCGAGGCATACATCCAGATGAATTTTGTAGGTTTTTTTTTGTTTGTCTATAGAATTATGAATTTGGTAATAATGGAAAAAAAGTCCTGGTGTTTAGCAATCAATCATTTGATGGCTATGTGTCATAAACTTCTTTGCTGTGTACAAATTAAATACATTTGGCTAAAAGCTCCATAAGTGCAGAGTTACTGAGGGTATCATAAGCAAGTGAAGAAAATACCATGTGGAGTCATAGGGTGCTTCTGAGCAGCTGTCATGCTGTATTGCTGAAGTGGCAGTTTTTCAGCTGTGTGTAAGAGATACAGAGCTGTATTTCAAAGATGACATTTTATTGCACACTTACTTTCCCAAGCGTAACTGGACACTTAAGTACATTGGGCCAGTTTCAAACACCCCTTTCATTTCTATCAGGGCTAATTGGAATGATGTTCTAAATGCTGGAGCCTCAACAATCCAAAAAGTAGTTTGCAAAAAAGATATCTACATATCTGTACATATGACTATGGAAATTTAAATATATATGTGAAAATCATCTAGAAGTTCTGTTAAAGGTCACAAAATATTCCACAGATAAGAATCAAAGCAAAAAGTATGTGTCAACATTTATAATTATTTATGAATCCTTAGAGACTTGCTACCAGTGATCTCCATTTATTATGTTGATTCTCTCCTGCTATCCTTCCAAGCTTGGCCAACTCTCCTTACTTTTGTAGGAGAATGGAGAAAAAGAAAAAGGGTTGTGTTTCCATTGGTTTGTGTATCTGGCACTGCTCTTCTTTTCCTTTCTCTTTCCAAATTTAACCTCAAATTCTTTCCTTGTGCTCAGTCAGTGATGGAGTTCAAAATTGCACATTATGCGTATAAGGGATTATATAAAGTGTAATGCATTTAAATGTTTATTGAAACACATTAAAACAACCTACTCCTTGAGCTGGGAATTAGAGTAGAATCAGCTGTAACAGCTCAGAGAATGTTAACAAGCTCACTGGGCTTTACAAAGTAGTGCCTGATGAGATGGGCTCTAAAGATGCGCCATACTTTGCTCATAACTTGTTCATCCTTGACTTCAAACTTGATAAACAAGATATAAAATATACATTAGCAACAGTAGTACGTTTCAATCCACTGCAAGCATAGGTCACTAGAGAGAATAAATCATAACCCAGCCAACTATGTTTTTCTCCTCCTGCTTCCTCTCCAAGCTCAATTAAGACTCAACATGTTTTTTTCCTCTCCCTAGTTCTCTTTTATCTGCTCTCCTTCTTGTGTTTCCACGTCCTTCCCTCCCATCCTCTTCTTTATCTGATGAGGCTAGTGCTATAGGATAATGAGGTAGTTCCTGGTCGTGTTAGAAGTCTCAGACACCTGGATGATATATTTTTTTTTTTCTAGCCCAGACTAGGTCAGATAAGACCTGATTACCCTTGGGTATTTCAGTGGTATATGTTCAGGTTAAGTTAGTCCTTCTGGGACCCACTAAAGTTTCTGTGCACTGCAAAATATGCAAATATCCATCTTTAGATATAGCAATTCTGGTCTTGAAATTCAGATCTAGATGAATGGCTAGGAAATAGCCTAGGTGTGTAATGAACAGAAGTATTTTAGGTTTGTCATCCATCTCGTTCAACACTTTACAGATGTCTAACCCCCGGCTCTCTTTCCTGGCATGGCTCCAATACTGATTTGGCACTAACTCACACTCCATATGCATATACCCAATCTAGTGAATTTTTAAATACAAATGCTTTGCATACACTGTGTAAATAAAATATTAACCCCCCCATCTCCCAAACTCAACCCTCCCCCAACAAAATTCTGCAAAAAATACTATTCCCAAGACTAATTGTTTCAACAGAGTCTAGTCTAAATTAGGTCTCAAAGTAGTTTCTATATTTTATTTAACCATTAGAAATGAATGATTATTTCATTGAGTCAATTTAGATTCAATAAAGCAATTATAATCAGCAAAAGGATTAACAGTTTAAGCGACCTCCAAAAAGGCTAATTACAGAACCAGTAATTTAGCTGGCTGTGGAATGATTCAATTCAGATTACCATTTCTCTAGCTTTTGTGGACTCACTTTTCTCCCTGGTGCTTTAATAGCAAGCTTGCATGCAAATATTTGCTTCTCTGTGACTCAGGCCTGTGCTGCTTTGGGCCAAAATTGATTGCTGAAGTTACTTGACTGAAATGCCTCAGGTAAAAAAAAAAAAAAAATCACCAAAAGAAAAACATTCAGTAGACAGCTATGTAAAGTGTGCTGCCTGACAGTCACTAATGCTCCCAGGATGGAAGAGGTTCTGCAAATAAGGTTGATAGAATTAACACTCAATTACCCCTTAAATATCAAAGAGGGTGCTGGGCATAATTCTGGCAACATTTGGAGATAGTCAGAATTGCAAACCACCTCCTATATGAGCATATGTGGTTAGATGCTTTTTCTTCCTCAGAGTGACTGCTCATTAACAAATATTACAAACTCAGTCTTATTACATACCATTTAAGAGCATGGATGGCAATATACTACATAAAGTACCTCTCCTTTATAGTTTAGATCTCCCTGGTGAAATAAACTGTCACTGCTCCACTGGACTTGGTGAAGTACTAAGATTTTACACCAGCTAAGGTTACGCTTGTTTATGCAGTCAATCAATAAACATGGAGACAATTTAGATCAATTTGTGTGCTGATTAAATATGCAATTTAAATTTGTTTAATACATGTCAAGATCAATGCTGCCACTCTCATTTCTGTAAACCATTGTGATTTAGGTTCTGACACAAAGCGTATTGAACTCAAGGAGGTTTTCACTTACCCTCAGGAGGCTTTGGCTCAGAACCACAGTCCAACTGTTGTGAAATACACGATTTATTTCTAACCTTTTGTAAAATCTATTCCAGAGGTGTTTTCCCTTATTTAGTCCCTAAATCTGTTTGGTACCCCATATTTTCTCTTTGAAGAAAACAAATTGAACAATAGAAAGAAGGATTGCAAAGTGTCTCTGAAGGAGATGTCACAGAGTCGGTCATTCATCCATTTACTAGCTCAGCAGCACAAAAACTGACTCATATAATTCTCTTTTTTGGTTTTCATTGTTGTCTCCCCACCCTCAGACCTTGCTATCAACTCCAGCAAGTGACTGATATTAAAGACCTCCTCTTGCCTTTCAAAAGGGGAAGAAAAAATTAGTTTGTTTTTTTTTTTTTAGTGATTGTCCCAGTTTAGTCCCTAAGTCTCAATGGGGTTGTGCAATCTGAAATTTGACCTTTTCAAATTGGGTTTGAAGAATGGAATCACAGCAGAAAACCCTTTCTTCACATTTTTGTTCGTATGCTTTGTGGTTTGCAGTCCTGCAGTATCTGAGAGTTCAATTAGGCAGCATGTAATTGACAGGTTCCCGAGCTAAATAGCTGGGATGGGATCATATACTTAAAATAGCTTTAAAAGAAAACCTGTAGACAGACAATCAGTCAGACAATCTTTTCAGGCGCTTGGAAAGTCCCTGTTTTCCTAAGCACTTGCCCTGTAAATGATCTGGAAATCTTGCAGATAAAGTAGTTTAATATAAAATTTGCTTGGAGGCAGTTAACATGCGAACATACCCCTTGATTTAATATCTAGGAGGCTTTTTTGAAGGGTTTTTTTTTTTTTCAGAAGTGTTGTTCCTTATTATGAGTGTGACATCACTTCCCCTGACCTAGTGGTATGTGTACTCTCTGATTTTTACCTTCTTCAAGATCAAAGACTCATTTCTTCTGAATTAAAGCCCACCTTTCTTTTTGCTCTGCTCATTTCCAGTTTCCAGAAGAAAAATTTGCCAATAAAGCAAAGGAAAAAGAAAGGCAAAAAAAAAATTCCGGTCTTTCCCTGTTGCCAGTCTCTGTGATTTGTCTGGTTGGATAAAACTCCCCTATTTTCTAAACTGCAGTAGAAATTTCAGTTCTGAAGCCTGTGTATGCCAGGAAAAATAGGAAAGAATGTCTTGCTCTTCTGTTCTTGAAAGAGTGTCATTGCATAGCATGGTTGTCCATTTTTGTTCCCACATTTACAAAAAATATGCTTTTAAGTTGAGAATTTCAGGAGCAAAGAATAAATTTTGAGTACTCCTATGTTTCAGCTTAAGATGTCTTATAAAGTCCTTATTATGACAATGAGCCTGATAGATCAGGGGCAGTAAGAATGGAGCAACTGTTTTTATGTTGGCTTCTCCCCCTAACTTCTTTTAACAAAACTAGAAAGTTTGAGCACTATTTTCCGTTTGTGTGCAACTCACTGGTTGGACCTTTTGACCAGCATGCAGAAAACTGCAGTTTAGTTATTTAGTTCCATGGATTTAAATCCACATTTCTTACCTTTGAAGGAAGAGCCCTGTTATTGCTCTAGTCTGAAGAGAAGGCACTCTCTACCACTTCTTTTAAACCTGTTCTACTTACAAAAAACCCTCCAGATCTACTGAGCCAGAGGATGCTTCCCCCACCAGTCAAGGCATCTCGTGGGAGGAGACCCACCTGTATGAGTGCTCTTCTGGAGCCGCGCAGGATGACTTTGAATCATTAACAGCAGAAAGGGGTAGATTGAACCAGAGCTCTCTCAGATCCAGGGTCTGCTCTGGATGCATATACGGTGTGATATATTGTATATGATGCTATGGAGTGCTTCTCATGAGAGGGTTTTGTGTTTTTTAATCCTGATCTGGAACTTGCAAAACTGCAGAGAAGGGTGAGACTGAATGGTGATATCTTCTTGCTCTGAGCATTTCTTATCACCTAGCTCTGAGCAGACCCTCTTCAGCATGCTGTTTTTGTGATGATTTCAAACTGGGACGAAGCAGAGACCAGATCAGAACATAGCCCTGTGTTTTCTTGTAAATCAATGGTGAACCCACATCTTAAAAACTGCCAATGAAAAAGCATATACTGCAGCAATAATAGTTAGACAGAAGAACAAGGGGTATGGCAATAAACATGAAACAGATCTCTGGGTGAAGTTATACTAAATAGCTTAAGACCTTTTATTTCAGAGAAAAGACTTTTAATTAGAGGTAGTAGGGAAATGAGGGAGGGTTAGGAAGTCATGAACAGAGAAGGTGATGGGCAATCATCTTCCACCATTTTTTACAGAATGAACAAGTAAAAGTACTGAAATTATCGTATAGCAAGAAGCAGGCAAAAAAATACATGGAACTTTTTAGCACAAAGTGTTACGGAGACATAATTATAAATGGATTTTATATTTTTAATGTACATATATGCGTGCGTATACACACAAACATACGTATATAGATATTAGATATGATTGTCCTTCAGTAGGGGAGTTTCTAAACCTCTAGTTGCCAAACGCTGTGACGACATATTTAAGTATTACTCTTGTACTCAAACTCCCTAAGCAGCTCATTTGCTCTTTGTAACTCTCCATTCTCCCCTACATGCTGTGAAGAATACTGAATTACAGAACAGCAGGTTCCAGATGTTGCATGATTGAACACCATGAGAAGAAGTTAGCACAGACCGCACCTACCAATATTGTGAAGATCTACCTTTAGAAAAGGCACAGGAAATCCACATTTTAGTCAGGCATTAAGGAGAACTGAATCTGTAGGATCTGGGGCTGAGCTGAAGAGCCATTCAAGCAGTTAAGTTGTAATAGCGGAAGAGAAAACCTGCTTTTAGTAAAACAACCATACAAAGATTTTTCAGGGCAAAGACTTGGTTTCTAGCCCTCTCTGATACAATACACAGGCCAGGGAGGATGCTTCACATTACTTCTTTCTCTCTTTTTCCCAATATCATAATAATTTGCTTTATTGTGTTATCTTGATACTATAAATAGGAGTCATTCTTTTTTCCTTAGTCATATCCAGTAATCAGGGTGGTCTTTGAGTGAGCAGGTAGCTTCAGGGAGTTATGTTCACTGGGAGAAGTGAGCGGATGACCCAAGCACTGTAAGTTACCCCTGAGCTGCTGGGTCTCAGACATGTGAGTAGGGTCCTGAGGGCTGGTGTGAATGCTTTCCTCTGCGTTGCCAGAGAGGATTTGCGCTAAGCAACATCCAGTGCAAAGTTTGGACAGCACAGCCTCCTTTGGCACTTTCACAGTTTATTACTCTGGAGGATTCTTACATCTTACAGGATTTCTGAACTCCTTTTAGAGACAAAGCGTTATTCTCCCGCTTGCAGGTACAACTGATAGATTCGTGAGGTAGCATTTGTCTCTAACAAGTGTTTGGCTGAAGAGCTGGTTAGGTGCAAGTCTAGCTTTCCTAATCAACACAGCAAAGCACATCATGCTTGTGACTTTTTCTGAAATGAAAATTTTTGAAGCTGCTACTTCAGAAACAAGAAAAGAAGGAATATTGGGTAAGTATATATGGTATCTCTTTGTATTTCTTCATTTTTATATTATTGCATTATATGAGGCAAAACTTCCAAGAATCTCAATAAAAATGTTACCCTACTCTTCCTTATTCAATACTTATGAGATAGATGATAGTACTAATTTCCAGCAGACTTGTAGGAAAATATGCATGTGGCTTCTTATGTAACCTGAGAACTGGCATAATCTTAGTGAGAAATCATTCCGTTTTCTGTAGAGATCATTTATGTGAAGATACAGAGCTCTTAGTGAGCAGGAAATTCTCAGCAGTCCAACACAAAGAATTGCAGTTTCAGGAAGAGTAAAGAAGAAGATGTGGGAAGGCAAATTTTAGTTTTAGTCGGATTTTACTTTAGTTGGATTTTTCACTTGTACAGATTAGAAGAGAAGATGAAACTACTGAAGAAAAACATGAAACTTACAAAGATTGAGTAGTTGGTTTTCCTTAACTGGCTGGGTTTACACTATATTCTAAAATATTTTTCTAATTCTCTTAATGTGCTCTCTAGTGCATTCTTCACTTACTGATGGTATTTTTCATCACATGGTGTTATTTTTTCCAGAGGACTGCGCCCTAAATAATTTAATCAATTAATATAACCCTGCCATGATCAAGAGGAGGAACTAACACCCCATTTTTTAAGTCTCCTAGAAGTCTGCCATGTATTTTCCACTTTTGATCCACTTATATTTAGCTTGCTTTGGGGAAATCTAGTCAATGTAGTGTCCCCAAACATGTCCCTCAGTCCTGAAAGGTAAGATTTTACTCATCTCAGTTTAAACCACGCATTTAAAATTTGTTCAATGAATTTCACCCTAAGATGTCTGTTTCCTTCTAGCTGATTATTAAGAAACCTTTTAGTATCCATCCACACCACTGCAATGCAAACATCTAACAGTGCAAACATTCATAGACAATGTGAAATCACAAGTAGCAATCCTGGTGAAAGGAAGAGATTATCTCGTTCCATACCATGGGCTGTGATACAGCTACTTGATTTGTTTGTTCCAATTTGTTGTGCAAATCCTATCTACTGTAATAGCAAAAAGGATATCTACTTTATGTCATCCTGTCTGCAGCTGGAGCACTTGGGAAGCAAATAAAAATGATACTTTCTCCTGCTAGAAAGGGATGAAACACAGATGATAAGCAAGCAGGAAGTAGGGGCAGTAGTGCAGGGGTCTGTTATGCGACAAGAAGCAGACCTAAACCTAGTGTTTAGAGGTGATGAAGAGACAAATAATTGTCTGGGGACCAAGTGTTGTAGAGTCAATGTAATGGAGGAAATCACGGAAACTTGACGGCTTGCAAATTAGGACTGTCCAAAAAAAAACCCTGGTTAAAAGAGAACACTCTACAAAAGCATCCCCTTCAAACTTTCCCTGAGAAGAAGTGAAATAATTTTCAAAGCTTTTGTTTTGCCTGTCTCACTCAGCAAATCTGAGTAGTCTCAGAATATTATTATGGTTTGTTGGTTTGGAGGTAAATCTAGCTTAGGTTTTGAGGCTGGAATCCTGTGGGTATCATCTAGCAACTTCCTTTGCAAGGCAAAGGGGGAGGAGTACCGTAACACATCCCAACACCTATAATAGTAGTCTTTTTTTCAGCATTACCATAAAGACTGTCTATGTCACTTTTCTACTGAAAGTTTTACTCCATCACCATTTACCATTTTTTCATATTTCTCATGTCTCTAACATGAGGCAAAGTTCTAGTTGTTTATTGCTTTTGTATGTGCTGAAGGTTAAATACGTTTCAATTGTGTATTCTGGAGATAGGGTGTGAAGTTTTGTGGTATGTCATATTATGGACAGTTATTATATACAATAGGTGCTGAAATATCTTGCTATGTTTGAAAGCTTGAATGACTTCTGTAAAACATAAGGTCATTTCAGAACTCCCTAGAAACCTGAGCAGTGCTAGAGCAAAAGTCTGCTGTGGACCAGGTGATCTGAAATGGCAGAGACCTCTGGATGAAAAGGATGCTCAGAGCTGACAGTGAGGGAGGAAGAAGAAAAGCTTCCACAGGGCAAGTCAGAGGACTGGTTCACTGAGAGAGGAGTGAGATCACTGGAAGACTAGGTGCAAATCTCACTTTTGTTCAGATACATATTTATACTCATCTTCACTTCAGTTATCTTCCTTATTTAAAACTCAGGAGCATAACCAGTCTCTGAGAAATATCATTGCTGAAAATCAGTTCACAGGCTACATATGTGCCTTTCACTCATGCTTGTCTCGTTAGAGCCACTTGAGTCCCCACCAGCCTGAATGAAATAGGAATAGGTGAATAGGATATTTTATGTGGAAAACTATTGCACAGTAGACCATACAGCTGCACTTTTATACCTTCAGAGAAATCGATCCCCTCCTCTCATGATTTTACAAAGGTTTCCCCAGGTTCCTCTCACAAATGATGTGAAGCAAAGTTTTGAGAGAAGAAAAGACCATTTAACTGAAGACTTCCCTTGCAGTGAGGATTGGCTAGTGTTTTAGTGGAGACAATTTAATCTTTTCTTGGCTGGTTATGGACTGACTGATTAAAGTCCCCCTTTGTGCTCTCCTGTGGCTGCTGACCTCATCAGTGAGGGACTGCCGCTGCATGAGCGTTGTGGCGTGGAGCTTCCATCTGAATCCATTCAACACAAATGAAGAGCTGGCCTGCAGGACTGCTGTGGAAAGAAGTGACTTTGTCTTAATTCTTTTTATTTTTTGAGATAGAGATAGTGCTGCTGGGCCCTTTCCATTGTACATGCTAGAGCACAGAGCAACTGTTCAGGCTATTGATCAAATGAAGAAATGCTGTCAGCCCCTTGAAGTCTGAACTATTAAAAAGGAAATATATGGTAGGAGAATACAAGCCCAGCCGTGCACATCTCTAGAAGTTAAAGGGAGGCTATTCTAATTGCAAAGTCTTTTTGAATTAATATGACTTTCAGACATCAAAAGGTAGACAAAATATATAAACAGTCAAAATATATGAAAAAAATAATTGAATTATGAGAATGCATCATGCTACACTATTTCTGCCACATAGTGACCAGTCAGAAAATTCTCCATGTTTTACAACTCATTACTTGCAATTTACATTTCAAACTATCCTATGAAACAACTGGTATCCTGGAAAACATTCAGAAGTGAGCTTATGTGGTAAGCATTGTAGCAGTAGGAAGATGTTTGTGGGGGATTGCCCTGCTTCAGGTCAAAGTTTTAGGAGTGAAGGAAATGTTTCCTGGAGTTGGATGGGTGTGATTTGTCTACACCTTGCATGTGATTTATTCTTACCTATCTTTCCAGTACCACTCCCTCTCTTTTCCATCCTAGAGTGTCCACGTACATATGCCCAGCAGGTTTTTGTTCACTTCACGAGTCAGCTCCTTGTCTGTTGTGTCTGCTGCTATTTTTCAGCTCCACTGTTCCTTGCTGTCCTCATGTTGGGCTGTTTTGCTTCGACTATCTGTCATCTCCCAGATCTCAGCTGCTGGGATGTACAGACACCTGGCTTGCTACTGTTGCCCCTCATGTATGAGTGAGCTCATATCACACTGTTTCCTCAGCCATCAGGTGTATTTTGGGGATTACTCTATTTTTAAAACTTTCTAGAGACTTTTCCAGGCCTTATGTCGTACCATCCAATAATTCCTTTCTGTGAATTCAATACAAAAATACAAAAATTTGGCATGAGAATAGGTTGCCTTGTAGCTCTTGCTATCTAAAAAAAACCCCATTTTCAGCTCACTGTCACACCTGAAAGCCTGTTTTCTTTTTTATCTTTAACCTCTTTGCCATCGTCAATTAAATAACGCACTTTTCAAGTTGGTACATCACTCAGGGATATATTTTGCATAAAAAAGCACAAATCAGAATTAATTTACAAAGTCCACTATGGTATTCTAATCTTGAGGTTGGACTCTTTCAGAGACAGTAACATACACCAAAGTGGCTCATGTTGTCTTATTGCTATGGAAACAGTGATGTAGTGTTGTTATGGATGGAGATCTGTGACATTCGAAAGCACAGTATAAACTGATATGCTTGGTATCTCGCATTTTTATTCATCCTTAGTGCTACATAATAGCATAGCGTTATGGTTAAGATGCTTATCTTGCTCGTCTGTTGGTAAGTAATATGTGGAAGAGGAAATAATAGAAAGGAAAGTTTTGAGACTCAACAGGGTATAAGGGATCAGACCTTCTGCCACTGATTTGTTTTATGTCTTTGGAAAATACTTTTAAGGAAATCAATTTGTGTCTCAGTTCCTTGCCTGTAACATGCCCTCTTTTTCATTCTCGCTTTGTTTTCTATATTTAGGTAACAAAGCTTTTAATGCAAAAATGCTTCTCACTGTGGTTTTAGAATGCATGGCACAATTTTGGGAAGGATTTATTAGGCAACAGCAATACAAAAAATACATAATATGCCCACTGTAATACAGCTATAAAAAGACTTTTTGTGCTGTTAGAAGCAACGCATATTCCATAAACAATTTTTTTTATGTCATAGATGGCATTCATTCTCAGGGAGCTGGAGTCGTCCATGGGATAAATATTTATGCTCTGTGGAAGTAACTAAGAACAGAAGGCGATAATGCAATGTGATTTGTAACCACAAAGAATAACACTGCATTTTGAAGAACCTCATGAAAATTTGTGTGCAAGAAAACTCATCTGCTTTTTCCTAATTATAAAAATTGCTCTAATGGAAGAACCTCTTTTTCCCCTACACAACTTGCCTTGTTTGTATCTGTAGACCATCCTAATTTCACCTCCACTACTCCTGTAACTACGTCTTAACAGGGAAAAAACGTTTCTAATTTTTTGTTTCACAAGTACAGATTTTGTAGGCAGAAGCTTCCTCATGGAGCTAATTGTTAATTGTTCTTTTTACTAAATAGGATATTCACAGAAGTATTTGTTGAATTAGTCTTTTCCTCATAGATTTTGTATTTTTAATGAAGTCACTAGGTAGTGGATATCATTTTACTAGATGCCAGACAAACATTGACTCTAAGGCAAGGGACCAACTTCTGTGTTCCAGTCACTTAAACCCAGGAACTACAATTTCAAACCTGGGTGGAATGGCACACAAAAAGGCATTTGAACTTCAGCCTCTCACTTTCCTTGCTACTGTTAGTTTACACTTGGTCTATGCCAGGTTTGTGTTTTGCCTACTGATAATGCAAAGCCTTCATCTCCAATTTCTGGCAGCAATTCTTTGAAATACTTCGGTTGCTTTCTACTATGGCAACTACGAATGAACTGATGACTGATGGTTGAAAGGATTGCTCGTTTCCTACATAAAGGTGTTTTGTTACCTTGAATTCAGAGGAGACCTTACTATCTATGCTAATTTTTTTTTTTTATTTAAGGCTACATGTTAGTCCTCGTGGAGTGAATGTTCCACAACTAGCAGATCTTTGACCATGGCCAGACTCTCCATTTCTGAAACACAATCAAAGCTTCCCCTCCCTCCTTTCCTTTTCTGGTGAAACCTACCTTTTGAAAATACATAAAATTTTGTGACAGTCTGTGTTAAATATGTGTAGCTCTGCTGTTTTGTTTTAAGTGGCTCTCCTACCCGTTTAATTACTATGGATATTTCTCTGAATGGCAACCTCCCACAAAGCTTAGAGACAGCCTAGCTCAGCCTTTTCAGTATCAAAAGTTCATACTGAGAAGGTCAGTGTAGTGAGGCTTGGATAAAGTTGTGATATGCAAAGGTGATTTTTATAAAGATAAGTTCTCATGTCTGGGGGATGGGATCTATCTATTCATGAAAGTCTGCTGCTGCCCTGCATACCTACAAATTTCCCTTTGCATAGTAATTAGATGTAATAGGTTATCATTTCTAGATTTCTTACAGTAGCTTCTCTGTGATAGGAGGAGGAATCAGTGCACTGGAGTGTTATACAAGATCTTTCAAATGTATAGCTATTCACTAAGCGTACAACAGTATATTCTTCTGTTACAACTACCTGAGCCATTTCAGCTTCATTACACTTGTCTTAGGCACCTATGACAAGATGATATTTGTTGTCTTTTGGACTATCTTAATTTACGAGTCTATGTTTTTAAATGGGTGAGATGAATCCCCACAGTATGCTTTGTAACAAAATTATATTTTATTCTTTGTATGTATATTTACAGATATCTGAAATGCAAAGTAAACCAAATGAAATGTATCCTTTGCTCACTCAGCTAAAATTTCTTAAATGATGTCCTGTAATCATGAAGTGACATGGGTCTGATATTGTTATAAATAACTTTCAAATGGGAAATCTCGAATGGATGCGTTTTGCTTGATGGCTTATATTATGGTCCTGAAAGAGGCAATGAACTCTAGACAATTCCACTGTGATGAAAGAAAGAAAATACATTGCCTGGAGAGACAGAAGAATGAGAATGTCTCAATTTAGAAAAAGTTGAGAGGCAGAGATTGTCTTTTTATGTATTTATGTATGATGTGTATTCAGCACTTTGCATGCTTGGTGATGCTTTAATAGGAAACCTCACCATACACACTTCATTTTCTCCCCTTCTTCATTGCTAGGAGGGGAATTTCCGATAAGCGTTCAGGGGATGCATTTTTGCTCTTGAGCTTCTGAGCTCTGTGTGTTTACAATACAATCTACGTGACACTGATTCTGTTTTCAGCTGCAGTAATTGCAATTGAAAGAGAATTAGAGTATCTTCAGTGACTTCAGTGGATTCAGAGCAACATTGTCATGCCTGAACTCCTGTGACAATACCTACTCTGCAAGCAGCCAAGCTCTGGCTCAGTCTCAAAGTATCCATTCTGCAAGAACTGAACTTTTTATTTGGTGGTGAATGGTTTCTTGTGCTTGATCCATCTCCACAAGTAAGAGCTTGGACCAATAACAGTACATTGCTGAGGGCTTGCTGACTGTCCCTCTCCAAAGAGCTGTGGAGTCTGAGTGGAGGTCTCTCAGCATAGCATTAAGGGACTGATTGCTACAACAGACTTGGATTGAGCCTTAAGTGTCAGAGGAGACATAGGATGAATGCAAGGACTCAAGAAATGCCATATTTATGCATTTATAGTGTTTCCCCATACTCTACTTTCAGCTTAAAGCCAGAGACATCTGTCAATCCTGTCACCTGAAGATTCTGTCTTATTTTAGAGAACAGTCATCAATGGCAAAATGCAAAAGCATTTTGAGATAAAGTAGAACATAATTAACTTACCCACTTGAATAACAGCATAACCACAACAATCATTCCTTCAGAACCTTATAAAAGGTATGATGGACTTACAGAGGGGGAGGATGAAAACAGGCCAAGGAATTTTATATTTCTTTTACCTTTTTGAATCTAAGCCTCTTTGAGAACTAAGCAAGATCAGGATGATGAGAATTGTTTGAGAACTGTTTGTTTCACCAAACCTGTGGAAAACAACAACCTAAGATCCATGCAGCTCTAGTGCAAAATCTATCTCCACTTTAGATTTCAAGCACAGCTGTATAGATGACTCTTTGGCCCAGACCAAAAATGAACCATCAGAGTTTTGGGACTTTACAAACTTCTCTAGTAACTACTCCAGAGGAAGACTGGCCTCTGACAGCACTGCTCTTCTAATTCTCCTGTGCTGAGCACTCACCTAATTTTTCTTTCAGGTAATAGATGTAATGCCTTTCGAGCTTTTGCAAATCCATAGCACTTCATTACCAGACCAGGGCTTTGGTGATTAATTCATTGCAGCAATGAGGTGCTGCCTGAAATAGGACTTCTGAGGAAAAAGGCAGCTCAAGCAAATGCTGCTTGGCTGTGGAATTTTCTTTTGTCTCTTCAGTATTTTATGCATATAGCTGATCTGGCAGGAAATTAATTGAAATTCAGTGGTAGACATAAGAAATAGCAAGACTAACAGAAATAAAAACAAATAAGGGACTGTTCTTTATAGCACCTAGAAACTTTACATTTTTATGGACATAATCAGATTCTTAGGAGTGAGCACACTGAGCTGTGAGAGGTGATAATCTTACACAGTGGTACTTTTATTGTCTCTCCAAGAAACCTCTTGATATTGTCTTTGAGAATCTCATACGCAAAATTATGTCAATTCTGATGCTCTTAATTTTGCAAGAACATTTTATAAAACATTAAGATCAGTGATGATCAGATCAACATACACTAACTATAGACCAGCAAGGTATAGAGAAATTTAAAAGTTGAGGTGGTGCCTGGGCACTGACTTGGGCAAATTGATCGTGTTAAGTTCCTCTGTTAAGTAGGAAACAATGTGGAACAGTAAGAGTTTTGACTACTAAAGAGAATACTTAAGAGTCTACTACTACAGTATTTCTGTATTTATAAAAAAAAGTATAGGTTGTTTCTCTAGGAGAGAGATAGTTTCAGGTGTTTCACAGTGTCAGTCTGGTAGCAGCAACAAATTAAAGCAAAAAAGACCTGTCTATCTAATAAAGAGGGTGTTTATGTTATATTTCAATAGACTTGTAAAACAAATTGCACTGACCTTATGCAAGAGCAGTCTTTGAAGGGCAAACTTTGTTCTCCTCCCTCTCTGTGTTAACCTCTTGAAGCAGTCATTAAACATTCATTCCAACAGTTATTCTGTCTCCAGTTTGGACTGTTCTGCCTTCTTGCGGGTGAGAATTTCTAGTGCCCAGAGTAAACTTTTTGTTCTTTTTGTGTATGGCACTTCCCCTGAATAATAATGAATGCAGAGCACATTGAGTGGCAGGGTAAAATTTATTCTGGACCATAGGTTCCTGGGCGTCCAATTATTCTTTACTATAATCATGTCCTGCAGTCTTTTTCGTGCTGTGGCTTCATTTGTGTGCCATGTGCCATCAGTGTGGCACAGAAGCTGTGACTCAAAAGACCCCTGTTAATACCAAGGAAAACGATAAGCAGAGGGTAAATAGAAAAATGTGCTGCAGAGCTGATTTAAAATACAGATATTCATGTATGGCTATAACCCTTGATTTCCCCTGGATCTGGAAAAGGTATTACAAACACAGAGAAAAATCTGGCGTAAACTGGAAAAAACTGGCAGAAATGGAAGGAAAAGAAAAAACTCATGAGGTTTTCAGTCAACCTTTTAAACTCTACATGTTTGTATATATAAGGTAATATTTAAATGCTTTCTGGACCAAACCTTGATGATTTTTTCTTGATTACTATCGATGGATCATCCAGCAAACTGAACCAAAGCTCTAGTCTGTACATCACCTTGCATATTTACTGATTATGCCCTGTGTCAAAAAGTCAATACAATTTTTCTCCCTGTGATGATAGTAAATGTACTTTGCAAAGTATTTTGCATTATAAAAGAAAACATTTAACATTCATTATATCACTCCTCAAGAAAAGTATCATGAGAAGCAGAGTCTGCTCTGAGACACAATCACAGACTGCTCTCCAGGAGGAGACTGGGCAATGGTGGTCTTTTTTTTTTTTATGCTTATGGAACAAAAGAAAGAAAAAAGTCACCTCCCTGTAACATAGAGTCTGGATTTTGTGTTGTTAAAGCCAGCCCCAGTATCTATTGATAGCTGCTACAATTGCTTGGCAAATCAGGCCAGGCATGCTCGCTTTTCATATCAGAGACCTGCAGAAGAGGTGGTTCTATATTTCTAAAGAAAAAGAAAATGCTGTAGCCTCTTTTGGACACTAATGGAAGTCAAAGAAGGCTTGTGCTTCAGCGTGTGTTAAGAATAAATGTGAAAGAGAAAATGCAACTGTTGTCCTGATAACTACTTTTCCAAGGAAAGGTAATGGCGAAATGCCACGAAGCATCTAAGGAGCATCTCCAAATCATATACTAAAGGTATAAACAGCACAAATATCCCTTATAATAGAGACACTCTTGAGCTTGGTAGGAAATATTGGATGTGGCTCAATACAGATCATGTCCCTCTCCTATCCATGGGCATACAGACTTCTTAATTTCTTCCCAGAGATCAAATAGTGTCTGTATGGCAAGCTCAGCAGTTCTTGGCATGGAAAAGCACTATATAATAAATAAGTAATAAATTAATATTTAATTAAAGCTTATTTTAATGAATGTTAGCACCTGAAAGGGGGTAGAGAGACAGACCTATGTGACCAGTCAGCTCTATGCAGAACAGCAATGACCATTTTGCAGAGGCTTATGTAAAAAGCAGAAGCTTACATTATGAAAAAGAAGACCTATTGCATCTCTTCACTGATCTACATGGTCAGTGCAGGGCTAATGCTGCTTGGAATACAATTATGTGGACAGAAATCCTTGTGTGATAGTGCCTACTGCAGTCCCGTGGTCCACTGGCCAAAGGTGCAGCTCTGAAATGACTATTTGACTTGAGTAATTTTTAATGCCGGTGTGTAGCTTTTGTTAAATACAGGTCAAGGGGATCATTATGTGAATGAATGCCTGTTGGGACTTGTCTTTTCTTTTGGCAATTTTTTTTTGTTATGGTTAGCTTCTTTCTTTTTATGTTTCCGTAACATAAAGGCAGTTATGCTAAGGTAAGGGCAGATGAAAACTGTTCAGCTTTTTGTAACTGTCCTGTGATTTCTGAAAAGTTGCTGGAACAAAAATCTGCTATGTAAGGGTTGCACGCTCCTTGCTTGTTATTATCTAGTTTTGCTCAGGCTCTCCAATGGATGGAAGCAGTATGTAGATTTTTGCTGGTGGTTCAGGTGGTGTAAGTAGTTCCATTAATTTAGGAACTCCCTTTCTGCTGGTTTGACTTGCTCTGTGCAGAGAGTGGGTTTAGTGCGCTCACAATGGCTAAGCTTTTGAATCGGCACATAGCTACTGGAAGAATGATCACCTTTTACCAATCAAACCAGTTCAGCCCACATATTAATATTCGTTGCATTTTCTTGTGCATCTCCTCAGAGAGCATATTAAAATTAAAATTCTGCCAAGCTTAGGTAGCAGAGAGGCTTAGTGATCTAGGTCTTCACCTCTTGAGAGAAAGGTGACATGCAAATGATTGGACTGGACACATCCTTATTCTGGCAACTGTTTGTATGGATAAAAAAAATCTCCATGCAGCTGACAGTTTGTGCTGTAGAGATATCCAGGGCCAAAGCAGCAAAAAGACTGAAGGTCAGGATTGAAGTACAGTACATTGAGAGCATTATACAGACTTTGCCTGTTTATCTCAAGCTATTAGCATTTCATTTTCAAGATCAGCTCTTTACAGACAAAACTTTTAAAAATTATTGTGTCCAATCCTCCCCAACAAACATTCTTTCAAAAGGTCTGAACCAGACCAAAAAAAAAGTAAAAGTAAAAAAAATCCCGTCTCATAACTGCTTTGTAATTTAAAGGGCAAATATAATATCTCATTTTTGAAGAAAAACTTCAATGAGGTTTTTCTCTGGGGTGAGCAGAAAACTGTTTGAGAACTAAAAAATGAGCACTGCGCTACTCAATTTCATGCCTGTATCAGGTTTAGGAATTGAACATTTGGCCTAAATTGTAAGGATGAAGATAACTGTTCTAAGTACAGAAAGAGGAACAGTAAATGTGACTGAAGGAATGTCCTTGCCTGTATAATTCACCTTGCAAATCTTTCACAAAAATGGCAGAAAATAAGCTTTCAGAACTTGCCCTTGCTTTTTGTACCATATTCTTAATGTATGGAAAATCTAGGACATACGCACACATTATATACACAGTCCATTGAACGTGTGTGTGTATAAATATATAGAAGTGATACACAAACACAGCCCCGAACCAGCATCATACTTAAATATGATACCTCTGTTTTTTACAAGCAGGAAAACCCCATCAACAGTGCAGTCATCTGTGCTTCTGTAAAATGTAAATGTCAATTTTTGGTCTTTAAAAATTATTAAGCCTAGTGAAAGATAGCAATTTCCAGTGTTTGCTTGGTTGGTAACATGCAGGAGAGTGAGCATTACTCCTGAGAGCTGCCATTGGTTAGCTGGAGGGAAAATGGATATCAATTATACATAATCTAAGAAGCCTCTGCATAATAATCAGGCCCAGTAGGGGCTTTGGGGCAGCTTCGTTATTCTCTTGTAAACACAAGAGCCCAGATAGACACGTCAGTCACGAGTAGCGGCTGAAATTCTTCCTTTTTAACACCTTCACATTCTATTGCTTCAATATGCAAACAAGGCTGTTTAGCTGAGGGTTGAGGCTGTGCTAATGAGCTCCCTGCACTAACCCTGAAGTAAAAAGGTTCTGTTTCACAGCTGCTCAGAGACTAGCTCCTCTGGGCATGCTCAGGTATTGGAAAATAATTCCTTTTAAACAGAGAAATGCCAATCAGGATTTCTTGCATACTGTTCTCTTTTCTCTGAGTGCTAATGCAATTACCTCATAGCTTGTGAACTCTTTATGGTAGTGGAAAAATGTTTTGTCTTTGAATTATGTATTTTTGTCACCAAAAAGAAGAGGGGGCTTGGAATATTCAGCAGATGTAAAAATCATACCCTCCCTAAATTCCTGCAGGATCATAGATCAAGGCTAATTTTCACATTTCCTTCTTAAAGGTGGACACTCCTTTTATCCCTCTCCTCCATGTATTTCTTAATTTCTAACATAATTTCCATTTCCTTTTAACTGGTCTGTGTCATAAGTGACAGTGGAGGTGCCTAGTGTGGTGCTGCCATCTTCATTCCGGCTCGACACTGAAAAGGCCAACTTCTGTTGTTTAGGACCTTGACTCTGTCCTAAAGCTAGGTTTCAGGGCATTACTGAACTTAACCAACTGTGTAATTGCCTTGGTAAAGACACACAGACCCCATGATAGTCTTTTATGGATGAGAAAACATTTACAATTCATGAAATGAAATAAGATGATCTCTCAAATATCCAGTTATTCTTATGAATAAAGTAGTTTTCTGCCTGGAACAGTCGGAAATCCCCACTGGGTTAATTTAGTGTCTGATAGAAATCATTTGGGTTTTCCATTCAAAATAGGGCAGGTATGATTTCTTAAACAACTCTACGAGATACTCCGTGTCTTTATTCATTCATCCACTCTTCCCCTGGACCATGCCTTCTAGCAACATGACACAGTAGAGCAGGCCTATAGGCAGAGCCGCAAAAATGTCTGTCAAGTGCAAGTTACAACTATCTCAAACCACAAAACATTCCTATTATAAGAGAGACAGGACATTTTTAACTATTTAGCAGTCAAATATGTGATCTGCTCTTTTTCACTTTGTTATCGCTTGGATTTCTAATGGCTGTCTCCATGCATGACAATCCATATTATTGAGTCAGTTGGAAAGTCTCAGCTTTGTAATATTTCAGCACTTAAATTATTTATTATGTTAGCTTTATGGCACATTAAAACCCTGCTTAGACAGGTAGAGCTAACTCCCTTCTGCCTTGCTGTAGCTCATTAAATGGCCATCATACTGGACAGACTTAATTGTGTTACATCCAAATAATTCTGTCATTTGGCTTCAATTCCAAGGCAAATGGCCTACCCAGAAATCTCAGTTACTTCCATGTGACTGGCAAATCATTAAAGTAACCTGTAAGCGGTTTACTTATGGCATGTTGGTGAAAATTTACAAGTAAAATTAAGAAACTGAAATAAAGTGTGACTTTGGTTGTTTCAGAGTGTTTTTGAATTATGCCATCCCATTTTAGAAATAGTATTCCCAGCCTGAAGAATACTCATTTATTCATATTTTAAGGTATTTTAAAAATAATAGTTGCCAGTGGTCACATTCATCTCTGGTTGGAATTCAAATTTTCTAGTTCAGAGAATAAGTAATTGAAAAAAATCTGCTTTTCCATTCAGCTTAGCTTTCTATGTGTCAGTTTAAAATTCTTCAGTTCAGTTTGCATGGTCCAAATGATGAGCTTTTAAGCATTGTTATTATGAAACTATTCTATTGCCTTATAGCTCTCAGTGGGGAAGAAATTTTTTTTCTGGGACTTGGAGGACCTCCTCTTCTCCTGAAAAATGTCTGTGTCATTTTAGACAAGTCACTTGACACTAAGGTTTTACAAAACATTTAGGAATTTAAGCACTTTGGCAAAAACTCAGTAGGTATTTCCTTTTTATGTTATTCTTATCCCTTATAGCTGGATTACAGATGTCACAAGGGTCTGAGACCCAGAGGAGTGCCCAGCTTCAGCATACGTAGAAAATATTGGTGTTGAAAACAACATTTTTCTTTCCTTTATTTTGTATTTCGCCTTGCCTATTTATGCTTCAAGCAATTAGAACAAAAATGCCTTATGATGTGGCTGTGTGGTTAAAAAACTCCCTCAGAAGTAAAAATTCCAATCTGACTATCAATCAATTTTCTACCAGCCATCTATCAGGCAAGGACTTCTGTACACAGTCAGTAGCATTCAACAGAATTGAGGTTAATCTCATACACTATGAAAAATATATATGAAATTGTTTCACTGCATTCATATACAATTTGCCATTGATATTTGGGTTCCCACAAGAAGTAAAACCAGGGTTATGATACCAAAATAGCGAAAAATACTTTAAAAATATTAAGTGAACAATAGTGCATGATTGGGGAATTGTGCAGTGATTTTATATTTGGTTTTGATATTTAAAAGAAAAAAGATTGAGGCATGTAAAAGTGCACCTTTAATACCAATATTTTCATCAAATGTCACCAAAATACCAATACTTATTACTTCATTCTATTTCAAAATACCTTGCATCAAGATTCAAGGTAGTGATGCTCAACGAGCGGATTTAGTGAGTCCCAAAGAAGAGAAAATTTTTATCAGCCTACAGAATAATTTCGTAATTTTCTAGGATCTTGCAGAAGGCTTGGAAGATCTCGTCATGCAAACTGCTTGTTTGAAAGACTTAACATAGAAGATAAAGGACAATAGAATACATGTAATGACACTTGGGATGCCTTTCCCTTCTTTCTTATTACATATAAAACCTTTCTATGTATTTATTCCTTTGATTTAATGCATGTAGCTGCTAATGCATCATGGGCAATGATGTCTAGCTGGATACTGACTTTTGATATTTAGTTTATTGTTGTTCCTAAAAACAATAAAAAAATTATCTTACACAAACATTACTATAGAAAATACCTTACTTCCAATGTAACTGTACTATTGGAGGTAAGAAATTCAAGCTAGATGGATTAGTAGCCCGCTAGGCAGAGATAAGATCTGTTGTACAATTCTGGGCTGTGATATAGATCCTTAATTTGATACAACTTTGATTTAGAGGGTACAGATTGTTACAATTCAGGGGTCCTAGACATAAGCTGATTTGGGAGGTTGATGTAAATGAAATGAGGATTTTGTTCTCTGTCTTTGGATGTACCTGAAATGGTTGATCCTGTTAAGCTGTGCTTGAGAACCATACAAAGGGTTGCCCATCTCAGCTTTGGAAATGACATGAATCCGTGTTTATGCATTTGAAAACAAAATATTCAGATAGCAGAATCATCAAATTTCATTATGAAAATAAGAAGAACCCCCATCAGTAAGAAAGCAACAAGTGAAACAGAGTAGCGAAAAATTCTTTGGGGCAAACACAGTGGCTGCCTGCAGTTGGGATGCGGAGGAGATGGACTTGACTGTGATACGAATGAGTACGCATCTCTAATTTCACTGGTGGGAAGCAGATGGGCAGATATGGCCATGCTTTAGCCTCTGGCTGGCATCCTTATGAGTCTCATACTGTCTTTGTTACAATACACACCTTAAGAGTACTTGTTTATTAATATTGTTTTCATTCTATTGAAAGGAAAGAAATTTGGTTCCTTGTTGATTTCATTAGGTACTTTCACTGTATGAATGTTTTCAAGTTAAACACTGACTTCATAAAATCATCCCAGGTACTATCTTAGCTTCAGGTCATTAATTCTATTCTTTAAAGTATTAATACAGATGAAGGAACTTTGTTCTTTGTCTATGTCTACCAAAGTGCCTGAAGTGAACTTTTTTCCCTCTGCTCTTGCTAAATTACTAATTAGTTCAATGTACCTTGGTGATGAGAACCTTTGAGATTGGCAAAACTTGTCTTTTCAACAACAGTGTGTTAAGGCAGTAGTTGGAGTTCTTGAGGACAGGTTTAGGGAGAAAATTATATTGTCTTTTTTTTTTTCCTTGAGCAATATCAATGCATGAAGCAGTTGACTAAACCAGACACTGTGTAAATCAAAATTGTACAACAGTCTAAATTTAATACAGTAATAGAGATCTTCCACCCCATAGAAAAACATTATATATCTTCTCACAGGAAAATGTTATTGGTGTGCCTGTTGGAAAGTCTTAGATTAAGGCTGGAGACATTGTAGCTGTTGGTGCCAAACTCATGACAGGTGAAATTCCCATCACTTTGATTCCTACCCTGAACAGTGAGGAGAAGCAGGAAAGCTAAGACAAAGGCGGTTGCCTTGGACTGTTGATAGTACTCTTGGAGTGCTCAGCTTCAGCCTGTCTATCCTGGGGTAGATTTGCTAAGAAATTAAAGCAGTAATTCACAGGGCACATCTTAAAAGCAGAAATGCTTATTCGTGCATTTGAGAAGGAAGAGGTGGGAGTATTAGAAATATGCCTTCCCACTTCCTCATGCTCCCCTTCAAACATATTGTGGATACTGAGCTGATAGCCAGGGTATTTGAATGTGCAGTGACCTTAAGAGAACACGTGTGATGTAAACGGCTCACTAGCATATAGCAGCTGCTGCACTTAGAGCCATAGAGAAGAAGGCAGAGAGGCAATTAAGGATAACACATTCCTTTTAAAAAATTCAGGTGCTGACTGTTTAGTAATATGATAAAGAGAACGACATCAAAAAAATAGTATGACCTAAAGACCCAAGCAAACTTCTAAATCTTATGCTTGAGCTGAAAATATTAACAAGATGTCTCATAACTTCACAACAGAATTGCAATTTGTACCTAAGCCTAGGAATATCAAATACCAATACAGAAATAAAAAAGCAAGTTGTTGGCTTTTGTGAGATTAGTATTATTATATGCTGCCTTTAAAGATTTTTTTTTCCTCTGAATTGTATATTTCTTCATGGGTAGTAATTCCTGACATACCCAAATTAAAAAACACATATAAATTCAGGATATAAACTACTGGGTATATGAAGCATGAAGCACCAGGAACACAGAAAAAGACAAAACAGATATTGTTTCTGTCCCATGTTACACATAAAGACCTCTGACCAAGAAATAAGTAATTTATTTAATGTTATTTGATAAGTCATCATATATATAGAAGTGCTGAAAGCTATGGGAAGAAATTCTGTCTGTGCTGAATACCACAGATCCACCAGTGATTTCAGTCTTTACCTGAGAGAACTTTTCCTAGGTTGTATGTTTAGATAGTCTGTCTTTTCCTTGAAGTCTTCCTCATTTAGCTTAATTTTGCCAATTATTACCTTGGTAATCCAGGGACGTTGAGAAGGAGAGATAGAAGACACTGAAAAATCTATTTGTGATCACAAACTGTATTTCAGATACTGAAACTTTCTTGCACCCAGTCACCATTGTTCTGAACACCTGATGAAAGAAACAACAGTTGTGTTGAAGGGTGTTTTAAGCCCATTTTTAACCAGAATTTTCACACCTAGAACAATATACATTATTGTAGCTATATTCACTCTAGAAAGTCCTTTTGAAAAAAGTGTTGCTTTTGAGCAATAAAACAGCTATCCCTTTGATATTGATATATTTCGTAGGTAAATTATTTGAATAACACAACAGATGGTCCTTTCTTTAGTGGCCCTTTCATAACGGCACTTTTAAAAATGGGGACATCGTGAGTTACATGAGCCCTCTCTTTTATTATTCCAAGATTATTTGATTATTTCATTATTGCTCATCTGCCTCCAGCACTGACCCTAGCCACTAGGAGACCTTATTGATGGACCTCTGGAGTCCATATTCCAGGGACTCTGGGGAGGGTCTTGAGAGGTCTCTTCATTTTTTACAACTCTTACTTCACCCTCCTTCCTTATTTTGCCTACTTTCAAGCCACAGATAGGTTGCATCACAAAGTGAGATTGTGCTGTAGCACTCCTGGGGATTAATGCTGGAAAATAAAATAAAATAAACATAAGACGATGTTTTCTCAGGCTATTTCACAATTCAGATATACACTGGAGTGATTTTTATTGACTTTTCAGTGTTTTGACTGTATGCAGAATGAAAATGATAGGGAAGCAGCTAGCAATGGAAAGAGGCCACAGCTTCCTGAGCCCCTTCAAACTACACAATCTCCTCCCAGACGCTCATTCCCAACTACCTTCTAAAATCCTGGTGTTTCAGTTCAGAGGCTCCCACCAGAAAGCTCACTGTTTCTCTGAGGTCCACCCTGGCAGAATCCATTTTATTAACACTGTAAAATCAAATTTGCCTATAAGACAGGAGTGCTTTGATCGAAGTCTATGTCATAGTATTTATTGTGTCCAAAATTGTTGTCCCAGTCAGCAAACTCATATGAGGTCCCAGAATGGTCCAAGACTAGATCTGAAGGTCAAAGATATAATCTAAGACAGGTATATCTTCAACTGTCATCTTGCTCAATGCCATAAGCCATCCAGGGCTGCCAATCCTGCAATTAACTTTTGTTTAAACAGAAAAGAACTTTGAGGTTTTATTTCTTACAATTTGCTTCAAGGAGATTGCTGGCATTACATCATTCAAGTTAGATCATTTGAACTCTCTAGCCTTCATTTTCTATTTCAAAATTATATCCTGTGGAGACCTATTTCTCTACGCGTGGAGATTTGGATACAGGCTAAAAGGGGAGAATGATTTACTTTCAAGAGCCAGGAGGAAAGGTCTTAGAAAACAAATAGACAGTGGAACTTAATTAAGAGCTTCTATACAGTAGGTGATTGTAGTGAGGGGGTGGAAGAACGTCCCTCAGACTGCCTGACAGATACAGGGCACAAAGGCTCTATGATGATATCTTTTATCTCTGATATTCCCCGGAATTTGCTGCAGTCACCAGGATGATGCTTTCCATCTGCAAGGAGTCAGCCTGCTTTCCTAAATAAAATATTTAGTATGAGTATTGTAGGGAATTTCTCCTTTATTTTGGCTCGATGTACTGAGTTCCTGGAAAGAAAGATGAAGTAAGGTGATTTGGAGGTGAAGATTAGTCAAGTAGTCAGAAGTCATGCATAAATGAAAAATACGTATGCTCTAAGCTGTCTTTATGATATATCTTTGTATTTTTGGCTGTTTGCTTAATCTCCATGGCTATGCCACTAAGTAAGAGCTGCAGGGACATGAGCTGAATTGTACCCTCTGGCCTTAGGGCTGCTGGTCTGTCCCTGAGCTGTTTCATTTACTAGTGTTAATGCCACATTTTTCATTTGATTCACCTGGGTGATTGTCTTCCTATCTCTTAGAGGTGATGTGAGAGTCTTTGATCAGATGTGGATTTAACACTCCCTTAGCACTATTGTAAGCTCTGATACAGTGCTCTGTGGTTTTAGGCACAGAGTTTAGAACCATGTTTGAAAACCTTGGTTGACACCTGAAACTGGGGACACCTTGGGAAGTTTGTTCATTGATGTTACAACATTTCTGCATGGAGAAGCTAATGAGATGAAGGCTTTATCTGTTTTAGGTCTTCAGCAGATAATACCTATTTCTGTTGGTTAGTATTTTAATCATAAGTGCTAAGATGGCTTCCCAAAAGCCTTCTACTGAAGCAGGACCAAGGATCGTTAATTGCTACAATCCTGGACTTAATTGCAAGGTTGTCTAAACTCAGATGATGTTGAAAAAGCCAGCCACATACTTTATCCAAACTGAAATGTTTCCTCAAAGCAGCAGTGGGCTTAGGGAACATAAATCCGTCTAAGAACGTAGGAAAGCCAGGTGAGTGGAGAAGAAATGTCAGATAACCTTGCTTGTGGCTGAGCTGATTTAGAAATTAAAACTTATGTATGAATTGAACTGTTTCTTGTATTGTTAAAGTGCATATAATTAAAAACTTTGGAAAGCACAGCTTTTTCAGACTTTTCCCTTTTGTAGAAGGGACTTAAAGTTTTTATTTATAGAACATCAGTCATTTAATAAATGATTTTCACATATTCATGTAACTCACACCTGCCACTCGCTTCTGCAACCTTTGAGAAAAAACTCTGTTTCCTAAAAATACAGGAACAGTGCTGGCAGGTTGAAGGTAACTTTGTTTTTGCTGATATTTTTGTTAGGGACAGACTGTGTCTGGCAGGACTCTTTCCTCCCCCCACTCTCTTTGTATTTCTTATGTAAATGTTAAGTACATCACAGACCAGAGTGGAAAGGCTTAGGAGGCTCCAAGGCCTAGAAGATGTTACAAGAGTAGTTACTGGGCTACTGAATCCAGATGGAAAAGAGGTGTGTTGGGTAAAGAGTGGGTCTGAAGAAAATACATTTTCCTCCAAATGGATGACTTTGTTCTTGTGGGGTACAGCTCCAACAGTCCCTGCAGCAGTAGCTGCTGCAGTGTGCGTCATGCTTAAATGAGCCCTGAAAAATCCAGGAGAAGAATTACACTCCAATGCGGTGGTTTGGAAGTTTACTTGGGTCTCAGAGTGCTCTGAGAAGAACTCTGAATTGCTCTATAGCACTCCAGTGACAGCATGCTCTGTTGAGAAATGTCAGAAAAGTCTGGCCTCAAATCCCAGAAGCAGAAGTGAGGACTATAGTTTGGACTTTATAGGATGTACTGCAGTGATTGAAGTAGTGGATAAGCCAGTGCAACACATCTGTCTTGCAACACATTTATGAACCTAGTCCTTCATTTCCTTGGTCTTTCCTGACAAGTGCATTTAGATGTTTCATTTTGTTTCCTAGGGAACAAGTAATACAAGTGGGAAAAGTCTTCATTTTTTTTGGTTTTACTAGGGAAAATAATTCCAAGTAGAGTCAATTCAGCTTTTTTTTTGGTGTTTTTCTGTTGTTTCCTTGTGGATTGGGGTAGAAAGGGGAAATAATGGGTTCAGCAGTCAAATGTAGGATTTAACTGTGTACAGAGCCTTACTCTCAACTCACATAAGCCCTTTTGAAATACCATGCTTTGTGCACACTGAAAGGAAAAGCTGTTCCTTCATGTGTTAGTTAACAAAGGTTAAGTAAAGCATATTACAATCTGAATTATATAGGGCTGTTGCAGCTTGCTTAAGTGTTAGCAGGTCAAAGAGAACACTGCATCCTTGATAATGTTTTAGTCTGACCTGCTAACAAATGTTAATATATCTGTCTTGTTCAATGCTTTTTTTTGTGTGTGAATGTGCATAAATTTAAGGACTAGAAAAGAAATGCTATATGTCAGATGAAAGTCCTTCGGAATTCAGCAAGTGGCATTTAAATGAACAGCAATAAATCACTGAGTACCAGCATACACTACACATCCTCCAGAGAGGACAAAACGTTATACAAATAAAGACAATAGTTCTGCAAATATTCTTCAATTTTTTAAGCATTTGTGTACATAAAACCATTCAAAGCTAGAGAATCTTATAAATTAACAATTAGCTAGATTCATCAAAGTGTTTATAACAAGCAGTGATTTTTCATTCAGGGGAATGCCAGCGAATAAACAAAAGCCCTATCAGTTTTTAAAATTCTATTAGCAAATATTCAAAGTGGGTCTTATTGTCTTAAGTACTTTTCATTATTTTTATAATGAAAAGGATAGGGAATAAACATTACAGTTATTTTCTTCTTGAGAGCAAATATTTATCTATTACCCCTTGACTTTATATTACTATTGTACTATCAGTGGTCCCTAACCCAACTGTACTGCATGCTCTGTAAAGACTCAGAAGGAAGAAAATCCTTCACCACACAACTACCAGTTTTTAAGTGCAAGACAGACAAAAGTGGTAGGTCCGTTGCAACCAGAGGAAGCACAAAGAAAGAGCAAGGCAATGCAGAGCTGCATGCGTGGCAGTGATCTTGGGGCACTGGCTGCCTAGCCACTGTCAGGGACTTGAAATACGAAAATGCTTGTTTGTGAATTTAAGATGTGGGCAACATTTTGCTGGTCCATGGGAGCTAACAGGAGCAGGCTCTTGAAGGAAAAGGTGAGGAGTTCATGGCTGATGAGATAAAAAGTGGGAGTGCTGGAGATACACACAGAAAGGAACAAGGCGTTAAAAGCAAATAGTCCAGGAAATGGGTGCATATGAAATATCTCAAGCAGTTATAATGAGATGAGATTAATGAGTGTTCCAGCAATATCCCAATATTGTGACTTTGTTCTGTGATGTCTTTTCCATGCCAAATTCATCACCTCTCAATGCCCTTTTCTCCAGAGGGGTGTTCTTTACAATGCAGAAGATAACAAAGGTCTTCTGAAAGAGGCAAATACTTTGCTCTAGCCACTATAGAAGGCAATCACTGCACACCACCAGAACATATAGTAAAATGCAGTGGAGAAAAGGAAAACCAAAGAAACCTATTACATCTGTAAACTGAAATAATTCTTTTTGAGGCATCTGGCAGGTTTTTTGTTTTGTTTTGTTTTTAGTTTTTTTTTCCTCTTAGCCCACCTCTTATTTTACAGATTACAAAGCTTTTTAACTTATTATTAGCAGGCAGAATATCTTACTGTGTTGTCTGCAAGTTCTTGCTTGCATAGATTTGTAAGTAAAAAAAGTCTATGTTTGTTAAAGCATGTGCTATTCTCTACTTAAATAAGGAGATGAAAAGTCACAACTGTGCTATGATGTTTTATTAAAAGGTAAAAAATAGCAAGCTATCAGCACAAGCCAATTAAATGATACTTCTTGTCTCCAGATTAGTCTACACACAGGTTTATATTTACATTTATATTTTATTTGGCAAAAAAATCAGCCTTTACCCACTATAATCAGACTTGATATGCCAGAAACATTATCCATCTACTGTTGCTGGAAGCACAAACACCACAAAATGTATTAAAAACAACTCAACAGTCCCACATATCAGACATTTTAGAAACTTGCAACACATCAGCATTGTGCATCCACAGAATTTCACAGTCCATAAAACAGCAAATATATAAGACTTACCACTTATTAAGACTGACATGTGGGGTATGGAGGAGACCCCTTCAGGTACTCTTATGTCCCTTAAGTTGCTGGACCTAGTTCTATTTGAATGGGTGAATTGTCTAATAGTTCATCAATGTCCAAGGCCTGTTTAATTTTTAAGGATTGTCTCTACCTAAATAGGAGTAGTGTGCTGTGCAATACGACTCAGTCCTGTGGACAGCATTTACATGGGTCACATTTTGAGCAGGAATTGGACCAGTTGGCCTTTAGAGGTTTTTTCAAACTTATTTGTTCTATAATCCTATATTGCCATGCAAATTTTTTGAAAACACCAATATCCTGCCATTAGCACTACAAATGTACCACTACAATGTCATTGCAAGGCAGACGCTTGAATCTTTGGTGTATCTTTCTATTTTCTGAGTTAACCTTCATAGGCTATGACAGGAAAAAACATTCAAGGTATTCTAGAATAGTAGTTTACTCTTTCAGGTTAAAAAAGGAGTAGTGTGTCCTTAATAGATTAACATACGTATATATTAATATAATAGAGTTATAACTTGTTCATACACTATGTGAAAAAAATATGCAAATGGTTGAATCTTTGTCCATGTGCTTTTTGTATTGTCAGAGGTAAACTTGACTGTGTGCAAGATGCTCTTCAGAATTGCAAAGTATTAACTGTGCAGTTAATATATGTGTTGATTCTCTCTAGCAGAAAGATATAGGAACAGAAAAATCAAGTTGCGAATCCCATTATTTTAAATCAATTTTTTTTCCCAACCACATTGTGTATATTTGATTTCATAAGAGGTTCACAGCAGTAGCTGAAATATTTTCTGTGATTTTCAAACTGCTTACCCTCCAACGCATCTTGTCTGGGAAGTGTGGGGAAACTTTGACACAGCAGAAGAAAACAGTCTGGCAGGAGCATCCTCCACCGTATATCATGATGCCTGATAGTTGAGACAAGCTGTTTTTATTTGTCTTGTGAGCAGTTGGGTGCCACTGCATGACGCGTTTTTTTTTGTGAAATGCTGTTTGCTTTTGTGGTAGCACACACAATAGGACCTCAATCAAATAATTTACTGTATCATTCAAATGTGATTCTCCCAAAGCATTACTGGCCAATGAGTCTGAAAATTCTACCATCCCCCTTGAAAAATTGGCCTCTGTAGCAAATAGCTGAAACACCAGGGACACTTCATATATTAGTTTAACAGCCTGTCCGAAAGTAAAAATGAAGAAAAGGAGCAAAGCTACAGTCAATGGTGCACATAGTAACTTCCACTAGCAAAATTGTTAGTGGTTCCACAGTGAAATTAAAAACAAATGACTTGAAAGACTCCTGGCAGGGTGGGAATCTGAAAGAGAAAGCAAAGACTTATTGAGCACAGGGTGCAAACGAGTAACTAGTGGTTTATAGCGTGAGAAAAATGGTACAGAAAGTTGAGCATATGCATACTATAATACCTGTGCAGGTGAGTAGCAAAAAAAATTTGCAAAATGAAGATGCGATATGCCTGGCATAACTAGAGAAGAGAGCATAACTAGGAAGAGAGCACTGTCAAAGATAACATAGGGGACAGAGCTGAAAGACAAGGCAAAGGAGAGTATGAGTGCTGTTCCCAGTGACTGAAAAGGGGTAAAAATGTAAATACTTTTCTAATTATATTACATTTAACTTTCTCATTCTTTCACCTTGTGGTTCTTTCCAGTTCATATTACTTATCAGAAAGAAATAAAAATCCATACACTTAGGTTCTGTTTTCTAAAATTATACTGGCTTAATACAATACTATTAATATATATTGAATTCTAGCCCATGGTGTCATAAGTCTTTACATTCTTAGCAAATGCCATCAGTGCTATATTGTTCTAATCATTGGATCAAGGAAGATCAGAGGATGATATCAAAGACTGTAGAGAAACATATCCTGTGTTCTAATAAACTTCAGAGGAGGTTTAGACAATAATATAACAAAATAGTTTCATAGCCCTGAATGGGGCTTTTGAGTAGGGAAGTTGTACTTTATTCTTAACATACATATATTTGTGGTTCATATTAAAATATACCTAGAAGGCAGCATGGAAGAATTAGTTCAGTGTGTCCCAACTCAACCTGGATCTAACAGTCAGTCCCAAAGTTCTTCTTCATGTCATGATGAAGGCTATAGTAAAAGAGGAGTTTATAAAAATTTTCTTGTCTTGTATCCTGGAAAAAATGTGTATCTTCTAATAGTTTGCTCTTGGAGAATCATGTAATTTGAGAAACTGTCCTAGCATGAAGGTCTGATTTTTTTAACGTTCTTGATTGACCTTTTTTTAAAGCGTGCTATTTAAGGAAAAAAAAAAAGTGATAAAAGTGGATTTTCTTAACTGTTGTTTATATTCCCATTTAGACCTGATTCACAATAGCTTTTCTTGTGTAGCTGTAATAATCTTCTCTGAAGACAAAAAGTTACAGTGAATAATAAAATATGGATTTGTTGATAGCTTGCATAATCTCATGAATAGATACCTCTGTATTATACTTATGGAGTGCAGTAAAATGTGTTATCTGGGTAGTTGATCAACCAAAGCCATTAGCAATGAAATACTTTGATATGTGTACCAATTAAGTACGTTGAGAACTATGTATCTCAAGAAATACCTCCTGCTGCAGTACATTTATGCATAGGGAAGAAAGCATTTAAAAAAATCTCTTCTAGTATATAATTTTTTTGTTTGATTTTGATGTCTTTCTTTTATATTACGTATCATAATGTATTAAATAGAAAGTAAAATAAAAAATCATTAAAAAATTTTCCAGTGTTAGTACAATTTGATATAGAACCACATTTGCTTGAATATTTTTTCTAAAACAAAATGCTACCAAAATTAACACATTTCTGGGGGAAGTATGGTCTTCAACAGTAGTACTTTCTGAGAATGTCACTATTCTCAGAAATCTTTTGAGTTAACTTACAAATTGCTTATCTAGGAGTTGTTATTTATGAAATGTCTTTCAGTTTGAAAGAGTATTAAATACTTTTGTGATCAAACATGGTGAAGCCAGTAAGAATGGAAAATTTGAAAGAAATGATGTAGCTCAGGATTTATAATCAATACGTCCTCACCACAAGAGAGTGCAATTGAATTTTTTCAACATAGTACTATTTTGATTCACAAATGGTTTATCTTTTGGGAGATCTACACCCTGATTCTTAGGAAAAGCAAATCAGTATTGTCTAACTGACTGCCATGGAATTGTGTCACTACAAGCCAGTTGCGAATATGGTCCATCATTTACATTAAAATTAATGGAAGAAAGATGTGTCCAACTGACCTAGAATACTTAGAATCTATATTTTCTTGAATTGTGTCAAAACAATGCTTTTAATAATATATATCTTTATAGTTGTGTGTGTGAGTGAGTATTAAATATGCTGAATGGCCTAAATGTAAACTATGACTGATTATTCCCATATGAGCCCAGTCTGCTTGCAGTCCAGCAGTTAAGATATAGCAAAAGACTGTTTTCATCAGGGGCTTGGCAACCTCTTGAAAAGTGGATTTGGAAACTACAGAGGGAATGAATTTAGTAGAAAAAGGGAATTTAATCAACCTAGGTTAAAAGTCACAGCTTTTAAGCACCTAGGACTACACTCTATCAAAAAGTAAACCAAAATTGGAGTATTACCATCTCCTGGTGTTAACTAACAATGTGAAACAAAGAAACAACCAAGAAGATTCTTAACATCTTTTCTTCTGCTCTTTACCACTTTTACATCTCATGAGGTGCAAATAAAATGACCCAATTTTCTATTAGCTTCTAAAAGCTAGAACTTACACACTGAACTTGTGTTAAGTTGTCCTTTACTCCATGGGTGGCCTATGAGTAAGGCTGACAGATCTTGTTTTGTATCTCTGGGCATTTCTGGTGAACTTTCTGTTTTCTTGATTCTTTTCAGAGAAATTAGAAGGCAGCATAATATACTTTTACTCACATGAACTTTCAATAGTAGGTTCAAAAATATATTTCCCCTCTTCTAGATTCTATGCAGAAAATTAAGGGTGTGGCTTGTCTAGATATTAGAATAGCACATGAACTGGAGTGACTCTATTAGGAGACAGTTGAACAGATGTTGAACAAGATAAGACCATTTTTTTAGCCCTTTTACTACAGATAATGTTGGCTTACATAAAAAAAAAGGGAAATGGAATATTACTGAAGAGTTTGTGGCTTTCATATTTTAGAACTTCGTCATAAATGTGGTCTGAACTTCTTCATATGTCTTTTCTTCCTAAAGCTGTCAGATTTCTGGCACAGTATTGTGGATTATGTCCACACAGATATTTCTGTTGTCTCTCAAGAATGTGTTTTGTGTATTTTTGTGCATTTTGGATGGCTTTTAGGCTAAGTTAATTCCTTTTGCTTTTTGTACGTTCATAAGATTTATTACTCTTCATTCAAACTGGTTTCTAGTGGGATAGATGGCAATTGTAAATGGGTTGGGTCTTCTAGAGAATTAACTACTAACCTAAATATTGATCTTTTTTGTTTTTAGAGTTTATCACCTCCACATTCTGAAATGCCCATAGTTATAAAACTTCCTTAATTTCACTGGGAGACAGACAGAAGGTCAGACTTTACCCCATGTGGAGCAGTTTCTGGACTGATGCTTTTCATGGAATCTACGGCTCTTTCTGTGCAGAGTTCATGAACAGAGTTCCAAGAGAAGCAAGAATTTATGCTCTAAATGATGGCTCTGATTAGTCTGCAAGAACATTTCAATAAAAAAAATACAGGTGAAGACATACATATTTTCCACCAAAAGCTTCTTTATTTCATATTCATTCTTCAGAGAGTATAATTCTTACTATGAAGTACTTGCATGTGTATGCAAAATATGAATGCTGGAACATTTCTATCGCTATCACTATAGTCTGAGCCTGTCTGCCTGGTGGACCTGGAAGTGATGTCTTAGAGCATTCATTGGATCTGTGCATTATACACAGTGCATTTCATTTTATATGATTAACTTTAGGTTTGTAATATTTGCTAACTCTGCAAACTTCATTGCAGGTGTTTGTTGCTGGGATTTGAACCAGTTACAATCTACTGATACACATGGATTTTTTAGCTACTGCATAGAGCTTAGTGAGAGGAGCACGAGCTGTGGAGTGGTTTGGAGACAGCATGAAGACATCAGTCTGTAAGTATGTGATAAGTTTACAATGTACCTGCACTTCAATCTCTTAATGAAAAAATCTTGCGTGTTTAGGAGTAGGATGTTCACAGTGGCTAATTTAAGCCTTGTTTTTTTTTTTTTTTTGTCTAAAGCTGTCCCTGTGCTTGGTAGCAGGAAAGGCTCCAGCAGAGGGCATATCAAGAGGAGGTTAGCCCCTGAGGCCAGAGATGACCTTTTTAAATACCCACCACTACAGCCTTCATATTTTTTCTCAAACCTGTGATAAATGAAACTGCATTCATCTGCTTTGGGAGCTGACTGGACACGTTGCACAAGCTAGAAGTGTGTACCCAATTAACATATTTGTTTCTGAGAAACAGTGTGTTATAGTAAAGGACTGACTGCCATGTATCGTGTAATTAAAGAACCACAGAAATGAGCAAATGAAAAGCCAGTTTACAAAAAAGTCACAATATTTAAAAATTAAAAATGCAGAAAAATGTTAGGTCTTTTTGTTTCTTGGAAAACATTTTTTTAATTCAAAGGAAGGCAATCTGGGGAATTATTTAATAAGTCAACAATCTTCTTGATAACTCTACATTCTCCTTTCTATTTTGTCTGCACTTTTAGGTGAGAAAATGTGAGAACTGAAGCATTTTCTTCAGCACTGGTGTCTCTGAATCTGTTGAGAATGGCCTGGTGCTTATCACTTCTCCATAGCTCCAGGCAATTTGGAGCTTTCTCATTTGCAATTTACATGTAGCATAAGCAATTATATTCTAGTGTTTTAAGGAATTTCCAAGGACCCAACATCCCTGAATTGCACTGAGGTTTGCATGCAAAGGCTACTTACTTCTGTGAGCCACTCAGGAATCACTTCCTTATTAAAGCAATCCTGACTTCTGGTCCTTGTTCTCAATACTGTGGATTACTTTGTCTTTTCCTTTGTGGCTAGAAAACAATATTTCCTCAGGCCACTGCAAGTCACATAGGGGGAACCACTGGACACTTGCTCCATCCTACCTACCACTCTTTGCAGAAGAGCAGCAGCAGGCTTCTGTCAACAAATGTTCCTCTGAGTGAGGCAGTGTGGGGACATCTTTAGTGAACCCACAGCACAGCAATGCTCCTAGTAAGAAGTAGAAAGTATTATAAAAGGTTAAGTTAATGGTGCTTTTATAGTTTGCATGATTCTAAAAGTTGGTAACAGTAGTTATTTATGACTAATTTTTTACAGATAAGCAACGGCTTCTTAACTCTAATAAAAAGTTGATTTTATTAATGATATACAATTTTTTTACGGAGTATAGCTTTTTAATTTTGAGCACAAATGAATACTGGCTTTAGCTGTAATGTAAGTACTCTTTTCCATCCCCTCTGTATTATCATCAGGGAGTTTTCTGGCTACATGTTCTTGTTCACATCTCTCTGCTAAATTAGAGACTCCTGTATAAAAAGTAGTGCTCCAGAGCATTCTTTGAATTTGTGGCACTTTCTTGGGGTGACTTAGATTTGCAAAGTAACAGAGTCTTTGCTCCTGATTTTTTTCCTCAATTGCAGAGCATACATGAAATTACTGATGACGTCTGTCCTATTTCATTGATATATCAGGGAACAGAGTTTTCCACCAGTTATTTTCATGCAAAAGAGAGTTTAACTGATTGTTTTTGTATATGACAGCCTTGCAAATGCTTTTCACATTTATTTAGCCACGTGTTGACAATTCTAAAGATGAGAAAATCTCTCTGAGCACAAACAGAATGTGAAATCTGACATCTCTAAAACTTCATACTTCAGGGCTGAGAAATAGCAGCTTTTTTTTCCCATTTATTTTAAAGCATTTTTAGTTCTGTGGTTACACCGGAGTGGAAATGGCTTCTGGAAAGTAAAACAGGGCATCTATAACTAGATCTGTCTCATATACTTGATGAAGAGGGACGACATGCATATCTTGGCTTTTTCAGTATATGACATTACTATCAAAGTCTTGCCATATTTCAGAAGGCAGTGCTATGGTATGATTTAAACATCTATGGAACCACCACAGCAAAATGCATCCATTTCATAATATTACAGTATAACTTAATGAAGCTGTGAGTACACATGAAAGGTATTATGCGATCTTTAAAGACAGCAAGTATGTTTTGTGTTTTAGGAAATGAGAGTGTACACTAAGAAATCCACGTGTGTATTTTACTTCTTAGAAGAAGTGAAAGGAAATAGTGAAGGCATATGAAATATTTAATCAACAAAACCCATGAAAATAATAGCAAATATGCTAGGAATAAATTGTTTGTGATATAAGTTAACAGTACCTATAACTTTTTGACACAGTCAATATGTTTCAACTTAACTCCTAGGAGAAAACACCAAAGAATTTGTAATTTTAGGGAGTATCTTTTGGAAGTTCATACAAGACATTTAAACAGAGCTGATCGGCTATTTTTTTCACTAGGAAACAACATTAAGGGAAAAGTAAAAGGTATTTTCCAAATACATAAAAACATTTTACATATTATGACTTTAAAAGATATTTTAAATTAAAAACAAATCTAAAACCATTAAGGATTCCTCACTCAAACTTTGCAATTGTAGGGAAAAATGTAACAGAACAGAATGGTAGGAAATAAAATGCAACAGAAACGGTTCCTTTGTTGTGTCTTATTTCCTGAAAAGAAATCAATGGGAATTACTGACACAAAAATTTTCTGTGTTTTCAGGAAACGTGCTTGTATTTCTTCCTGATGAATGAGTAATGTAGCAGTAACAGCTAATATAACACAAGTGCTAGGTGACACCCTGACAACAGAGAAGTCAATGGGATGATTGCCCAAATTTCCTTCATGCATTCAAACTTCACTTCTAATCCTATTTAAGTCAGTCTTGCCTCTCTAAAAGTCCTGTCCAGTTGGTGTTTTCCCTGAGTCTGTTTTGAATTTTCATAAAGCATTATAGGGACTACTTACACTCTGACAGTGTGAGAAAGATATGATTTAGAAATAAATGTTCAAATGAATAAAAGATGTGACTGATGTCTGCTTCGACATTGGCTTATTTCGTTGTCCTTACAGATGAAACTGAAGTAGCTCAAGATAAAATTAGGTTTTTCTATATTAATATATACTAATATCAGAATGAATGAATGTTACAAGTAGATTTCAGTGATTTGCCAAAGTTTGTACAGAAATCTGTAAGAGAGGTAGAAAATTAACCTGACTCCTGAGCTGTTAAAAGACCACTTTGTCTTCATTTCAAGTTTCTCATGCAACGTTTAAACATCCAGATTGGAATTAGCTCAGTTTTATCATGATGTTAACTTGTCTGCATAGTAGCTCTCTTACCAGTCTTAACCACAAATTAAGTAACACAAACATTAATAAATTAAAATGAATGGGAATGCTTCATATGTTTTATGTCAGTGAGTTCTGGGATAGCAAAATAGCTTCAATGAAGTTATAGGAGAGAAGACGTGGACCATTAACTTTTGGAATTTCCTGATCTGAGTGGTTGATTGAACAACCTCAGTGCTGCATTAAACTCATTAAACTTTGCGTTTAACCGTGTATACACTTTATATATTTTCACATATTTTAATATAACCTGCATGGTGTATTTTCATACATTGTTCAGCAGGGCAAAGTTCATCGAGTACACGAAGAGTGAAGTACTAAATTACTAGAGTGCGTATCTACTTTGTCAAATATATTAAACTGTGAAATTTTCAGCAACACTATCTCATTCTGGGATTCAATATGCGCATAAAGCATTCTGGTTTTCCATCTTATATATATATATATAAAATATTCTGGTAAACCACGAGTTTTAGACTCTAGCTCTGACACTTTTGCACAAGTGTGGGCAGCCTCCCAGGTCAGTGCAGAGCTAGGCTCAAGTCAACGGGGCATGTATGACCCATCAATGAGCATGTGTTAAATATCCCATTCTGACTGTACAGGATGTGTAAGTTGATTATGGTCTCTACCTCATTATATTGCTAGTCCTTATAACTATATAGATGCATGCCTGCTCTTCTAGTGGCTTCAGGTTAAATTTAAGATAAAAAGCCATTACATTTTTGAGTGCATGGACATATTCACCTGTGTTTGCCTGAAGTCATGTGTTGGAGGTGACATTAGGTAAAAATAACCCTTAGAAGGTTCACAGTTCACAAAGAGGGCATTGAAATAACCCATGCACACCCTTTGAGGGCTGTGCAACCAGTGCCCAAGCAGAAAATTTAACTGAGCTTTCAAAGCTCTTCCAGCAGTTCCATCCTCTTATACCAGCACTGATAGATTATTTTTGTGACAACCAGGAGTCAGTGTTAACTTTGGAGCCTGGCCCTCAACTCTTCTTCTAGCCACACTTCTCTTACATTTATTCATCTGATGAAATGCATTAACGTGTGGGTTTTTTTCAGAGAGATTTTATTTATTTATTTTTTAAATGCAACAAGTTTATCATCTCCTTTGCTGAGGAGAACTATTTTTGTGCTTTATTTTTTCTCCTGTATTAGGATTTAAGTCTATGTATTGAGGACTGCATAGAAAAGCATCTTATTCGCTGTAACAAATTAAGATACTGATTTACCAAGTCCAGCCTCCGTGACAGCTATTACAGAGGAAGATGCCTCCTTTAACTCTCTGCTCTCTCTACATCTATAAACTGCTTTATACACAGCAAAATGATACATTAGTGAGTATTGTAGTTCACAAATATGAGCTCTGATTTCATTTAAATTTTATAATCCAAAATGAAAAAGCAAAGGAAAAAAAAAACCTTCCAGCATATTAGATCAGGGAACAAAAAGACCCTCCTGATTTTCGTGAAATGAAAGCCTATAGAGGAAGAATCTAGCTACTGGGCATACATGATTTTGCCAACTTCATTCAAAAAAACAAATTAGCAGATCCTTGTTGGATCTGCATCCAGTCACAGTGAAGTAGAAAGGAATGAACTTTTGAGGAATGCTAAGGGCGTGGCTTATAAATTAAGACATTCCTGAGCAGCTTTAAGCAGCCCAGCCTAAGGCTTAGTAGCACTTTGGCCATAACAGCTACAAGAACTCTGTTTGGGCTAATTATTGAATATTTACTTTCATTTGTTAATGGAGTTTTGTTGCCCATGTTGAGCTCTATGTTGCAATATCTGTGCTTCTTGGAATATGTGAGCTAACTAGCTTGAAGATAACTACACAGCCTGTGATACAGAAATCCCTCAGTAGCATGAAGGAGGGACTTCTCTTGTGTTATTCATATAGGACTGAAGAAGTATTTGCTCCTTTATTATGTAAGCAATGGCATACAACTGGCCTACTCTAGGAGGTTCCCCAGTTGCAGTGAATTAGCTGAAGACAGAAGGTTTATTTTTCCCTTTTCCCAGTCTCAGTATTGCTAAAGAATAACAAAATAGCTTGGACTGTGCAGCGCTAATAAATATCTTTTACTTGAGAAAGACGGTTTGGGAATTTTTATCTCACCCAAAAGAATGATGATTTGTTCACTCACTTCTAGTCCAAAAAGAAGAATCTTCTGGCATTCTTAGGTGAATGTCTTTGAGCAACTTCCTTAGCACACTGCAGGCTGGCAAAGAGTAGAGGAAAGAAACCTTTAGGGAAGAATTTAGAACTGTTACTTTACCACTACCTGTCTGATTCCTATCGGTGCTGGAATAATTGTCTAGGAGAGGGTGTTTCATTGTAATATACTCCACAAAACTGCTTTTAATAAGTAAAAAAAGTTCTAGCAGGTTGTTTTTTTTTTTTTTTTGCAAAGCAATATTCTTCAAGGACAAACCATATTCTACCCTGGGAAAATTACTTAGGGAAGGATGCAACAAAAATGTGTTTTGCTCACAGCAAAATTTGTAAGCCTGGAGTGGATGAGAATAACATATTTCTGTGCTGTTTGAAATTGGCAAAAAGCCACAATTTTCTGCCTCACTTCATTTTAACATTTTTGCATTTTACTAGAATATGGTTACATTTATCTTGGGAGAGGTACATGACTGGCACGAAGTTTCATGGACTTGTGTAAGACAACAGAATGAAGTACATCATGGACCTGATTTTTCTTGCACTAGTTGATTGTACTCAGTTAAGGTAAGTATCATTTATTTACTTCAGGCTCAGCGAGTATAGATTAAAGCAGAGGCTTTAACATGGCTGGAATGTGATGCAATGAGAGACTTTTTGCCTTTATTAATTGATTCCAACAAAGGTATAGTTACATATAACCTTGCTTGAAGATCTTTTTCAGGGAAGAAATTTCCCAAATAAAATTAATTAGGAAACTGCTATATCTTAAAAATTAAAGTTAGATTTATTTGTGGAATACTGGAATTAATGCAATTAATTTCCCCTTGCCAATATTAAAGAAGCAATGAAAATGATGCCTGGAAGTGTCCCATGGAAAATGGGGATGCAATGTATGAATATTTAAGTTTTTCCCTTTACTGTTCTGAAAAAAATGTAATGTAAATAATTCTCTAGTTTTTCTTTTTAAATGGTTAAGCTTAAAGGAAGTCAATGTATTGAATACACATTAGCACATATTGTAGCTCTTCTGAATTTGCTTCATAATTGTGTTTCAGTAACTTGGATTTTGCTGTAGGAGAAGTGGAATTGAGTGGAATCTTCTCTAACCTTGGATCTCCAAAATGATTTTGAAGAACTATGCAGTTGAGCAGTGCCAACATGTTCTACCTGCAGAATATTCCAATTACTGTCTATTTAATATCAAAGAGATATGAAATGTAAAGTCTGACAAAATTACTCTAAAATTTTGACATTAAGCTAAATCTGTAAGCTTGGGTATCCCCTAATGTATCTGTTACTGTGCTGTATGAATTCTAGCTTCTAATTAGGTACCTCCATCAACTATATATATATATATATATACCTGTGTTTGTCCAAAGGGGAAGGTGTGTTTCACTGTGGGACTTAAAGGAGCTGTGAGGTTGTCTAAGGTAGCCCTTATAAAATGCTGAAGAGAAGTCCACAGGCATAGCATCTGTATTTCAGCTCACTTCTACCTATAGGACTGGCTAAGGGACTGCTGCAGTGTGGTCAATGTTGGGGCTGGAAGGGCGCAGGAGCTGCAGCTGTGTCACAGGGTGATGGAGCCCAGGAGCTCAGGGCAGGGTGGTAGATGTCAGTGCAGGCTTTACTGGCCATTAACCGTAGAATGTCCATCCCTTGTACAATGTAACTGAAATGAAACAAGTCAGCAGTTCACTATTGCAAAGAGAAGCTTGGCACGTGAATGGTGAGTTTGGTGTGTGTTTGGTACATAAAATCCGTGAAATGTTTCTGAAGTGAGTAGGGTATATAGCAGGGGCTGACTGCTCATGTACTGCTTGCTGATTTTTGTTATTGAATCTGTCTCTCAAATTGTTAAGCACAGTGAATAGTAACAGAAATTTTGTGCCTGCAAAACTTTGTCAAAACTTCCAGCAACCCAGTATTTTGACAGTTGCAATTTATAATGTATAAACATAACAATTTCAGAGAAGATCATCATTTGGACTAAGAATATTTCTGACTGTTATTTTTACACTGTACACTCAGATAAGTTTATAATGCTTATAAAAGCAATTAATTAAATAGATTTATTTAATGACTATTTTGAGGAAAAAAAATTTTAGAATTTAGATGCAAAAGCTGCTCTTTTTTAATCACTCAAACCAGGTTCAGAAATTATGCAGTTTTTGCTGTCTCATCCTTTCTTCTTTTGTACACAGGTGGGGCTGGACTGGAAAGATAATTTGTTCCATGTGGCTATCTCAGATATCATGGATGTAGAAGGAAGTGATCTAGATTTTTTTTTTTTACAGCCAGGTAAAGATGATAAAATTAAACACTGTCAACTACATTTTTAACTCTATACTCCGAATTGATTTATCATCTCTTTAATTTTGCAGGGCTCAATAAAATCTAGTTTACACAGATCTTCATTCAGCTTGGATTTTGAGTGTTTGTCTGAATTTCTTAAAAGCTTTCATTCTGTGACTTCTTAATATGAGGCAATCAATTGTCTAGCAGGTTCAACCTGGCTTCTGGGCATAAGGAATCACTGGAAAATGAGCTATACAGCTGTTGCCAGCTGTTACCTTGATTGCCAGTGAAATCTTTACCAAGGAAACCAGGAGTTGTAGAAATAATATCTGCTAGATGATGATGATAATAATAATAATAATTTGTTACAATATACTGATTAGCTACCAAGTGTCTTTCAGAAGCGGTGGAGATTTTTGTGACCCTACCTGCACCTAAGGCTGCAATTTTAGCTATTCCCATCCCTCTAGTGCAGGCATGTCAAACCCACGGCCCATGGGCCGAATCTGACCCCACACCTTGTTTTATGTGGCCCTGCACCTTATTTCTACCCGGAGGCAGTGCCGAGCTCCTTGCCCCTGTGCTCCAGCCAGTGCTGGTCATGTGTGCAGCGAGTGATGGACGTTACGCTGCGGGAGCAGAACAGCAGGAGCTGTGAGTTTAACACCCCTGCTCTAGTGAATTTAAGGACTTAAAGTAGCTGCTCCTGAAGAAAAGAAAAAGTCATCTGTTGCCTATCCATGCCTAGGCACTGTTACCGTCCTCCACCTGTGAAATGGCAGAGGTTTTTGAAGGTTTATCTAACTTAGAACAAGGACCAGATTGATGTTACATTTTTTCCACTGAATGTCTTAACAACAGCAGTGTGGAATAAAAATTCATAACTATCTATGATTTTACTGATCTGATAGGTGTGATTCAAAACTGAGGATCTGGGTTAGAGGTGTTATATGAGAAAACCCAGGCCTTTGTTGCAAAATGTGTATGCTTAGAACTTAATTTTGCAAGGACTGATGGTAGTTTTCAATACACCTAAAGTGCTGAAGTACTGAGTTGTTCACTTGCTGATAGTTTAGTAAATAAGTGCTTGATTCCTATTTTGGAGTTTTAGACTTTATAAATTAAATAGTTAGATATTTTAGTAGATTTCTTAGGCAGATACATAGTGTCATACTATGTATAAGATGTAGCACATATGGGTGTTTCTCTTCTAAATTTAAAGCCAGTCACAGCTGCCCCTGTTTCAGACAAAAAGCTTCATTTGGTTTTTAGTTGCCAAAAGTAATCACATGCTCCTTAAATCAAGAATTTCAGCTGCTTCATATCTCTGTTGACTTTCTGAAACACCCAGCTTTGCATAGACGGTTTCTGCATACAAACATGCTTTTCAAAATGAGGATATGTAGTAAGCTGAAAATATGAAATGATAGAGTAAGAATTTTAATGGGACTCACTGACATGTGGTTCTAAGTAATAGTTTATCTTCCAGTGCTGGTTGAAGGGTCATCCACGTGCATGAATTCAGTTTTGAAAAGCTAACACATTGAAGTGAAGATTAAACATTAGCTCACTAGTTATAGTGCAGTCTGTGCTGTTTGGTCTAGAAATGAAAGAGCTAAGGAAGACTGTAGATAGTGCCTTTGCTCAGTAATCTTAATGAAAAAATCCCCTTTACTTACTACACTTAATTCTTGTGTCCCCTACAAGAAATGCCAAAGGAAGTCCTTTTGTTTGACAAATGCCTTCTTATGAGTGCCCAGAGCTTGTATTAGTGAAAAGAGACAATTTATATTACTTTACAGACTGATCAGGCAACAGAATTATCCAGGTCAGCCATATTCAAACCAAAGACGCTTTTACCCACCAGCTGCTTTCAAACACAAAACAGTTGTGCAGGTATTTCTTGAATCAAATGGCTGGAGTAATTTTGCAGTATGAAAGGGATATAATTGGATTTGATGGGTGGATATGGAATTGGTTGGACGGTTGCATTCAAAAAGTAGTGGTGAATGACTTGATGTCCAGATTGAGATCTGTGATAAGTGGTGTCCCTCAGGGGTCCATGCTGGGACCAGTGCTATTTAATGTTTTCATTGAACATATAGACAGTGGGATTGAGTGCACCCTCAGCAAGTTTGCAGATGACACCAAGCTGAGTGGTGTACTTGTCACACCAGAAGGATGGGATGTCATTCAAAGGGACCTGGACAAACTGGTTCACATATGTGAACCTCATGATTTTCAACAAGGCCAAGCAAGAGGTCCTACACCTGGGTCAGGGCAATCCACGGTTTCAATACCATTTAGGAGATGATTGAGAGCAGCCCTGGGGAGGAGGACGTGGGGGTGCCGATTGATGAGAAGCTTGATATGAAGTTGTAATGTGCGCTTACAGCCTGGAAAGCCACCTGTGTCCTGGGCTGCATCAAAAGGAGTGTGGCCAGCAGGTCAAGAGAGGTGATTTTTCCCCTCTACTCCACTCTCTTGAGACCCCACCTGGAGTATTCTGTCCAGTTTTGGAATCCCCAACATAAGAAGAATATGGAACTGTTGGAACAGGCCCAGAGGAGGGCTACAAAGATGATCAGAGTGCTGGAGTACCTCTGCTATGAGGACAGGCTGAGAGAGTTGGGCTTGTTGAGCCTGGAGAAGAGAAAGTTCTGGGGAGCCCTTATAGCACCTTATTCCAGTACACAAATGGGGCCTACAAGAAGGCTGGGGTGGGACATTTTGCAAGGACATGTAGTGATAGAACAAGGGGGAATGACTTTAAAATGAAAGATTAGCCATTAGGAAGAAATTCTTCTCAATAAGGGTGGTGAGACACTGGAACCTGTTGCCCAGGGAGGTTGTGGATGCCACCTCCCTGGAAGTGTTCAAGGCCAGGTTGGGTGGGGTCTTGAGCAGCCCTGCCCATGGCAGGGTATTTGGAACTAGATGATTTTAAGGTCCCGTCCTACCCAAACTTTTCTATAATTCTGTGATTCTAAATAGCATCTGCTATTTTATGAAAATTTCTGTACCCTAAAGAACTTACATCCCTTGTTTTTGATTCCCTAATTGGGCAGAATTTGAAAAAGTTGCGTTTATTTTGCAGTTGATTCTAAAATCACAGACTGTATAGTTTTAGAATGACATTACAAGCCTTTTAAATACCCTTCAGAGCTTAGTGCTTCTGAATTTGTCCCCAGTGGTAACTTTGGAAGTGAGATAGATCATAGTTCACAGGGCACAACACAGCCACTGCTTTATTCTGCCTAGGTAAATCTTCAGGTGGAGGAATGTGTGCAGCCTGGGACCCTGCTCAGTGTTGGTTAGATAAGGGCAGGAGACTGATCACATACAAGGGAGATTTTTTTAGGCAGGTTGGCTTGGAGGAAATAATGTATTAACAGGAGACATTTCACTACGAAGTAATGGAAAGAAAAGTAGCAAATTGTCATAGGCGTCCACCCTCAACCTCTAAAGGAACTCAGGCAAGGATTGCAAACATGGCAGCAATATCCAAAATGGATTCCAGTGAGTTATTAGCCATTAAGTCTTTTCTGTGCTAGGAAATGTGGCATAAACAATAATAAACCCCAGAATGAGTACATACACAGATTCAATGGGAAAGAGGCACTAGAGTTTTTGAAAAATAAAGTGTCTTCACAAATCCCTTTGAGTTCTTTGAAGGAATAAAGGATCATGTGGGTAGGGTTGCCCCCATTGACACTGCGTATGAAGCTTTGAAAAACATCCCCTTTTTTGGGGCACTTACTAAAGCTTCTTAAAGAAATAGAGCTATCATGGGAGAAAAATTATCAAAGTTAGGAATAAGCATAAATGGTCATTTTTTTAGAATGGAATGGGATTAGTCGTTGAGTCTCATAGACATTTATTCCGAAACTTGTGCCTCTTAAAGTATTACTAAATAGTGTGGGAAAGGGATGAAGTTTGACTTTACAAAGACTGACGATAGTACAAAATTTTTCTGAGACATAAAAAAATAAAATGGAGTCTAAAGAACTGCAGGATGATCCGATAATACTAAATGACTGGGCAGACAAAATTCCTGTTGATAAATGCAAAGCATTACACTTGGGGAATATACCATCTAATTATATATACAGAATGGTGGGCTTTAAATTAGGCTGAGGAAGTCCCTAAACTGCTGACTGCCAGAAGCTGTGAGGTGTACAGGGGAATAGCACTGTGTTTTTGCATTAAATTTAATATGTTCTCCCTAAACATCTGCTACTGGCCCCTGTCAGAGAGGCAGGAAACTGAGTGAGATGGACCATTAGTCTGACTCATTGCAGCTGTTGTTATATTTTGGGGAATGCAAGGGAAAGAAAGGAAATGTGATTTTTAAATTTTTTTTTAACAGTTGAGATTGCAGCTAAAATTAAATAGAATTTCATAAGACAACAGGGTAAACACTTTTTAAGCTCAAAGGCTTTCTCTACTGAATTTCAAAGGTCTACAGCAAAGGCTTCCGTTGCAAAGGTATCTCACGAAAAGGTCATAATCTTTCATAATGGAAGAGCAACCTAAACATTAGGGTTGCTTCTATTATTTAGTACTGTTTATCCTGTCTGAGACATTACTTCTCATGATGGCTAAGATTGATTTTATGTTATCTAAGGTAGGCAAACCTGTATTGATTGACCAGATGAAACAATCTGCTGTAAGAGCTGGGTTGGCTGACACCATTACCTAAGAGCATTGGGAGAGGAACGGGGAACCACAGCTGTCCTCTGAGGTGACGGACAATTATGGTTAATGCTTTGGAAGCTGAAGGAAACACAGAGGCAGAGGTTGTATGATATGGACCAAATTGTTCTTTACTGAACTGCATAGCAGAAAAGAGAGACTCAAAAGAGAATCTTTGTAAAATTTTAACTTTAGTTCATTGTGGACCAGTTTCACCCTCCTTGTTTCCAGATGCTTGATGTCTTTCCAAACATGAGATGTGTAAATTAAAGGTCTTGTTAGGATAGAACACAGGTGCCTCTAGAAGGTGAAGTCAGCAAACATAAGATCAAAATTACTTTATGACACTTTCCTTGCTTAGTAAAAGTTGTGGGCAATTGACCTTTTACTTTAGATATATACTTTAAGAGTCTGAGATTAAGTGGGGTGCCTATATACACTTCAGTCTTCTCCCTAATACAGTACTTAAAGAGGTGGAATCTGGTCCTCAGACTCTGCACTGCAACAGGATCAATCCACTTCATTTGCTTCAAGCAAATATTCTATATACAGATAGGAGAGAACTTCTGTTTTGATGAAAACATCTGTTATTTCAGTGTAAGTAAGTGCCACACACCTCATGCTGTTTTGAGTTGTCTCTAAGTAAATTAAAAATATTGTACTTTTCATAACCTTCAATAGGTTCATACATTTTCTGCTGTCCTGAAAATGAACATTTTATTCGAGCACTCTAACTGGTTGATAAATTAAGTAACATTGCTAGAGGAAAAATGTAATCATAATGAAATTAATAAACATATTTCTGATATATTTCTTCTGCTTCAGCATTTTTCCAAACTCAAGCCTGATGAAAAGCCATCTGAAAACCAACTGCTTGGCTACTACAGCCTGTCACCTGAAGCTTCACTGCAAATTCTTCTGTTCTGTCAGGTCTCCTTGCTGGGTTTGGATTTGGGAATATGATAATGTATAACAGTTTGCTCACCTGCTATTTCAGACAGTGCCATGAAGACTGTGCAGTGCTGCCCAGTAACCTTTCTGGGCTCTTTCTCTATATGCTATGGACTTGAAATATCACAAGCCTCTTGATTTTAAGGGCAATGCTAAAAGGCTTCTTTGCATTTCTAGAGTCTGGGCTAGGCAGCTTTATATGACATGGAATAAGTTGGTGAGTAAAGGCTGGCTAATGCATAGTTTGCCTTTGAGGTTCTGAGACACATCTGTTTTCTGAGTCCATTTAGTTAGGCAGAATGATAAAACTTTAAGGTTGTAACTGCCTGGTAATTTATTGTGAAATTCATCCTCTTCCAAATGGTGATTGCATCTCTAATGAAGGGAAGTAGCCATCTTTTAGATCAATCTAAACTGTAAAAAACTTTTATGCAAGTGCCTGTAGCTCAGAAAAAGCCTTTTTTTCTTCTCTAAATCCTGTAAAATATGCAATTGGAGTGGTTTTTGTTCTTTATATTTGTGGTGAGATCCAAAAGGCTGAGACGTTAATTCTGTCAATTGCATAAAGCATTTTTTTTCCCTAGAAGTTTGTTGTTTTACAAGGAAACTCGATTAGCAGATTCTGTATAATTGTGGGCATGGCACGTAGTTCTTCCTTGGTGGGTCTCACTGATGGCAGCATCAGATAAAAGGATTATCAGGAACTGTGCCATAGCAATAGAGATCTCTCTTTTACCTGGAGAAAGCCTTCTGCAGTCTTGACATCTGTTTAAGCCAGCGGTGAAGAATCCTAACTTGTGCTCTAATTTGGTTGAAACTTGAACGCATGGGAGAGTACGGTTATTACCTCTAGCCAAACAGAAATGAGTCAACATGTTGATAGCTTGAATGAATAAGCAACTTTTAAAGAAAGAGTGTTAAAATAAGACTCAAATTACCACCCCCCAAATCCCCTTCTCACAGGACTGTTATCTTCTCTGGGTCTCTGTCAGGGGTGTCAAACTCAGGCTCCCCGATTCTCCTGCTCCCGCAGCGTAACACGCATCACTCACTGCACATGTGACCAGCGCTGGCAGGAGCACAGGGGCAAGGAGCTCGGTGCTGCTGCTAGGTAGAAACAAGGTACCAGTCCAGATAAAACAATGTGGAGGGATGGATTTGGTCTATGCGACAGGAGTTGGACACCCCTGGTCTATGTGGAGCTATGTGTGTGCTTGTAAGTGAACTATATAATCTACATATCTTCTCCTTAAATTCTTATGTTCTATGTATTCTGAAATCCTTTAATAATCTATACAGCACAAACAACAATTACAAAGGCAAGATTAACACACTGTCTCTCACCCGCAGATGAACACTGGGCTGGGAATGAGACATTGGCTAGCTGTGCATGTGCTCAGTCCTAAATTTCTCTGCTTGACTGCCATTTTAACAGTTCACTGCGCTGGTTTCTGTGAAATTTACCTTCTAGTTACTGGGAAAGAACCAACAACTTCGTTTGTGTGGTGTTAGTAATTTGGGCTGTGTTTGAATCAGCTGTCTCGAGAAAGTTGAGTTAAGCTGTATAAATGTATGTGTGCACAAAGAGAAGGGATTCTTTATCTGCTGTAAGAAAATCATAAAAAATTAAAAGAATCTTTGGAAGTATCTTGGCTGCACTGGTGGCACATGCTTGGCATATGAAATGCTGGACACTTATGCCAGTGTATATTCCTAATTACAATCTCCTTATCATAAACAATTATCATTAAATGCAGTGCCTGGTGGGGGGGGGGTGGGGGTAGGGGGGGGTGGGAGGAAGAAACCCAGGTAGAATTGTTTGGAGCTGCAGGAGTCTGTGTTTGCCTCAGGCTTAGTTAGCTGTCAAGAAAACCCCTGGAGCACCCAGAATTCACAGGCTTCACAGCTGATCATAATCAATAAAGGCAAAAGCCCAAACTAGGGAAAGTGGGCAAACACGTGTTGTCCTCTTGACCATTGCAAGATGAAACTGTGTACTGCTGAGTAATTGTGAAGAGATATGGAGGTCAGAAACACACACTGTCTTTAGGCATCTGTAAGTGGTGCATGAAGCTCTGATCAAAGCGAGGTGATCACAGTGTGAGACTGATGTCTGCTCTTTCTTGGTCAATCAGGGTGTTTTGTTATTTGTGTCCTTTGAGCTCCAGTGTTTCTTTGCATGAGGGCACAGGATGCTCCCCGGGGGAGGGTAGAAGCACAAAAGGTCAGGCTGCTGCCTGATGAATATCTGCTAACAACATGGATTGGCAGTGCTGTCAGTGGCTCCTGGTGAGAGAGAGAATCGCAGAAAGAGCAGTGGCTCATGTTCATGAGTGTAGTAACTACCGTCTGCCACACTGCAGAATATCCAGCTCTCTTCATAAGATGGCTTTGGAGCACAGTTACAATGATGCTGTATTTGGTCAACTGATCTATCAAAGTGAGGTAGATCCTGCTACATTTTGCTATCTGTGGTATCTTACTCCATGCTTTGCCTTCATGAATTTTGGAGAATAATCACAGAACAAAAATCTGATTGTCATTGTTAAATGTTGCAGTACCAGGTCTTTATCAGTGAAGTGTTAAGTAAAGGAAAGAGAACAGCTTTTTTTTCACAACATGATCCAGATGCAAGGTTTTAAGGCTCATGATGAAGTTGACGTGGTTTAACAAACTCTATTACATCAGGTAAGGATGCTGTAGCCTCAGCTGTCTGTACAGTCAAAACCTCCAGCATACATCAGGTGATTCAGTTAAGCATAACATGCTGGAACCTAATGTAAAGTTCAATATTTATTCTGTTTTAAGAATAAGCACATTAAAATCACTAAGTATGATAAGCTGCTTGATAAAAATGTCCTCTATGGTCTTGCTGTCTGGATACTCTATGTCTGAACTTCCATGCTACTGATAGAGGAGAATCATGAGGGATCAGTAGTATGGAAAATGTGGGATAAAAAGTAGAGGATGTAACCTCAGGCAACTGATACTTTGTAATTCCAGAGGACAGGTGGATCGATACTTGGTACTGTGGATCTCCATCAGTTACTGGAAGTGTTATTTACAATGGCTTTTTCTGTGTGTGCAATAAGGTGTTAGACCTCTTAAGAAAAGAAGGATTTAGATGTATGCCTGTGAGAAATTCTGCACTTTCTATCCTTACACTGACAGATCACTCCCTGATGTTTTATATCAGTCTGTTCTTAGTGGATTGACATTTGAGTACTTATGGACAAGGACAGGATTCTGACCTCAGCTGAACAAATCCTGCAGCCCCAAGTATCTGGTTATTTGACTGGCTGAGCTTATCTTTATACCACATATTCCTGTTCATCACATTGCAGGGCATATATTTGCTTAGCATTTCTGACTCTCACCACAGGGAGAGGGTGGGCTTACAGACAACTCATTATGTACCCTCCTGTGACAGTGTTTGTCCTCAGAAAGACTGGCAGTATTAGAAACATGTTGCTGTAGAAAGTTTGCTTAGAAAAGATAAGCATGCAAAAATATGTATTTAGGTGGGGCTTCGTTCTCATGGATTTTTACATAAGAATGAAAAATATGGTAGTCGAAATTGCAATGAAAGGCAAGGAAAGGTCAATAAAATATGAAGATCCTAGCTGGCTCTTTCATTTGACACTCAGTGGTTGCGATTTTAACTAATATAGTTCTATAGCAATTTATTGAGTCAGATTTCTTGGTCCCCTGAGAAAAGAACTTGCAAAAAATCAGTATTGTATCATTTTATAGTAAGCAGATAAAGACTATATATGTGTAGGTTGTTTTGAACATTGACTATTCGTCATGAGAGAAATAGACAGCATTTTGCCTATCTTAAGCCAAATATCGGCGCCTGTCAATATTCAATCTTTTTTCTTTTTTTTTTCTGGGAAAATTTGGAAAGGAAGAGATTTCTTGGTTTATCTTCTCTCCTGGAAGAGTTATGACCTGTCATAAACAGCTGTAATTGTTGTCACCTGCCTTACAGTTTTTCCTGGAGGGATCTCTATTATATGTATCCTACAGAGGTATCAATTACTTCCTTAACCTGTGATAAGTGCCTTTAGTGCTATGATAAAAAGCATTTGCTACGGAATTGAGATCTGTTGTGTGAGCTGTGATACACCTTCTTTAATTTTTCTCATGAAAAATGTATGTTTTAAATTAAGGAAGACAATGGGAGAAGAGGTAAGTGAAGCCTTGGAGAAAATTTGAATAAGCATCTATGATTTTCTTCAGGATTTATAAAAACAAAAGGAAATCAGGGGCTTTATAGACCCTTTGATAGGCACTAAATTTTTTTTAAAAAATCAGACTTTAAAGTTTTTCTAATCTATTCTGTAAGCATATAAAAGACTAATATTGGACTAAATCTGAGCTTGGTCTGAACTTGTTTCTACTCTATATTAATGTCCTAGTGAGTCTTTCACTCAGAGTGGTTGATTTAAATGGCAACAAAATTTAAACTTTAGCCTAAATTTTATTTTGTCTTAGTTTCTCCAGGGCTATTTCTTCTGCATGATCCATCTTACCTAGCTTTATTCTGACTCAATATTACTGCCTTACTCATATCCTGAGATGGACCCAATAGTAACACAAGCTGTAAGAAATAGTTTTCTAGCCCATTTTAAGATCTTGGTATTTATTAAGAGGACCAGACAGCCTTAACCTGAGCTCACAAGTAACCACTCAAAGTCAGGGAGTCTGAATCCTGTCTTTTCACTCAGAATTGTGTAAAATATTCCACTGTACAGTCTTACAGCCTGTGCCATCTGGCTGATGTTAGAAGCTACTCCAGGAACCATTCCCTGCAAAGACACTGTTGTTAAATTTGAAATGTGACTTTTTCACAGAGGCTGTGTTTGCTGTATGCTTGTAACCTGTTGAAATATAAGGGTGTAATAGAGTGAATATTTCACTGAAATTTTATTTGCTTAATCTTTTCAAATTTCTGCAGAACTGACAAAAATTCTGTTTTCTGTCTTATAATCAGAAAAAAAAAAATCCATAACTTTTATCTAGACTACAGCTGTCTGGAAGAGGCAGAATGAAGTTAATTAAAATATATTTAATTTTCCTTGGATTTCTTTTGAATTTTTTAAAAACGTATGTCCTAGTAAAAATAAGCTTTGAAGACTGTTCACCAACTAAAAATAAACTCAAAATTTGTCAGTTTCATGATTATTTTATCTCTCATATGTAAATATGCTGAGGATTTCTTCATGTGACAGTCCAGAAGATTTACACTTCTTGAAATGTACACCCCATTATCTAGTTGGAATTTTTCCTTATTTGAAGACTTTTCAGAATATACATTTTACAATTGTTCTGGAACAGTAAAACTGGCTGGGGTTGTCTGGAATGAGTAACTGCTTTATATGTTAGCCAAGTTCAAGGGTATTCTTATCTGCTTTACTGTTTCAGCCACAATTTCACATAATTCTATTACTTCATAGAGCTGATGGCTCAAACCATATTTCTGACCACTGTCAGGCAGCTTTTCAAGTTCACACATGAAATCCCCTCAAGCACAATGCACACTAAAGTAGTTTTCAGCAGATTTAGTTCTAGTGTGGAAGGAACGTAGCCATTCCACAGTAGTGGGATTTACCTTATTACTAATTTTTTTTTTCGCTGGGACCTATTCAGGCCTCTTTTCTCATACGGAACTCCTAGAGGGAATAAAACCGAACATTTGCTTAAAGTCAGGAGTGCTCAATTAGGCAAATATGGGATGGAAGGATTGCTGCAATATACCCAGGAGAGTCATGAATAAACAATTGCAAAACATGACAGTTCACAGTGGAGGGAAACTTTCTTTCTTCTGTAAAGCTCAGAGATGTAACCCTGGCAAGGAGGTTAGTCTTTCTAGAGACTGGTTTACAACTTGTAGAATACGGATGTATCTGATGGAAGGGAACTTTACAGAGCAGCCTCAGTACAGTGCACAGCACAGGTGGCTTGCTTTCTCCATAAATGAGCCTTGCTTTTTTTGAAACTGGTGGAATCTGTGTTAGAAAAATTTCCAAGCTCAGTAGCAGCACTTCTGTGTACAGCTGTGGCTTGAATCTGTCAAAGCTTGTCTCAAAGCAGTGGGAGCAGTTAAAAAATTCCTTCAATAGCACAGGACATAAATACTTGGCTACCAATACACTGTGCCCTGTAGCTTTTGGTCCATTTCTATGCTTAAGGTGGCATACAGGGCACTGAATATTATAGGAATCTGTCAACATACTCAGTGCATTATTATTTATCATATTATCATTATGGAAGTCAGTCAGGCAAGTTCCTTTCTGGTTTGTCAGCCTAGCATAGCCTCTTTATTATGTTTTTGATTAAAATGCATGAAGAGAGCACTGATCTGTGATGTCAGTGGTGGAAATTTCAACCTTATTCTGATGACAAAAGTTGCCTTGTTTCAAGCATCTAGGTTGTCTTTTTCTCCTGCTTTGGATACTCAACCCATGACTTGAGAAATCCAAACACTGGTACTAAGCTTTAATAGATTGTAACGTACAAGTCTTCTCCATGTTATAACTTCCTGAAGTTAAGTAATACATTACTTCATTAAGCTGACAAAAATGGTGCAAGAAGGCTATTAATGTTATCACATTAATGCTAGCCAAAATGTCTCCACCTAAAGCTGTATATAGAAATAAAAATCAAAGGCTTGGTAAAATATGGCAGACATCACTGAATGATAGATTTACAATGACTGTCTTGGATAGCTTTCTCTGAAATTTAAAGCCAATGAATATATTTTATCTGATTGTAACTTTTCCAGGAAAATAAAAGCTATGCATACAGTGTGTGCGGCTGCAGGCTTTACAGTATTTTGGCATAGTTACTAACACAAATGAGTGCTTTTTCTCCTACCTGATGAATACCATAGTAATTTCTGTGACCAGTACACTAGGCATTTTGATTATCTGCTATCAGCTAACAGTTTTAAAAAGGTAGATACAAAAGTCCTTGTTTTGGAGTTTTTATGATGCTATTGAAAGCCCCTGGGAACTGAAAAGAAAGAGATTTTTCTGAGTCCTTGGTGGGGGATCAGCATAGCTGTAATAAAAGCATACGTAATTCCGCGGCGGAAGATTTTGATCTATTGACAATAGTGACCACTTTTTCTTATCCTTAATTCTTGTTCTTATTGGAAATTTTAAAATTGGCAAATTTTAAAATATTTTACTTAAATTCCTGGTCAACAAATCTCTATGTCTCAAAACAATTGCCATGCATGGCTTACGGTACTTTGTGACAGCCTTGCTAGGGAAAACAGAAAATGCTTTCATAGTTTTATTATAGACTGCACTCTTCAGTTTTGAAAGCAGATGTGTCCTATGAAGAATGGTACAAATTTAGAAGATAAATAATTCAAGGAAATGTTGCTGTCATACTATATCTGTTCTGTGGCTAGCTGTAGAAATTCAGTCCTAATTTACCAAATTACGTTTTAAAAAAATATTTGTAGTTTCTACGTACTAGTGGCTTTGACTGAGAAATAACCCTTTGGTCTGGAGATCTAGATTCCTACGTTTAGGAACGTGTCTTAGTGTATCTTTATAGCTAATCTCAGCCCACAAAAGACACATTCAGTTTATATTTCTATAAATCAGATGAATTTTATACCACCATATTCAAAGCCAGGTGTCAAGTGGCTGGGCTGTCTGCTGCTGATAAAGGGTGAGGTCCACAGCATCCTTCAGCTGCAGCGGGGATACAGAGCTGGGAGCTCAAGCTCTCATGCATGCTTGAGTTAAGTTCATGGTGGAGACTTCTGAGCTCATTTTTTAGAAACTGCTCTATTCCTTGTGACAATAGACAGTGGGGAGGGAATGGGGAAGGAGGGAGAAAATAAAGATGTAGAAGCTGTTAGGGAGCCATTTTTTCTTGTAGCTGCTGCTGCTGAGGTGGTGATAAAGTATTCATTGACTGTAACCCAGCCCTACAGGCAAACATTGCAAGTTCTTCACCACAAGGAACAAAACATTAGTCTGATGGTAGAGTAAAATAATTTGTGTGTTATTCTTCTGTGGCTAGGTTTAGGCAGGCATATTTCTTACACAAAAAAGGGGTAGTAAGTCATGGCAAAGAAGAGAGGGGCATTTGAAATGAGTGTAGACTTCATTCATCAATTTTGACAGCTGAGCAAAGCTGAAATTCAGGAGTCCTCTTGCTTGCGGACAGTTAAACACAATGTATTCTGGATTTGTGTGGCTTCCATAGGGTTTCTACATACTCTGCAGCCCAATATTCAGAAGTCAGGTTCTCAAGCAATTATAGTATGGCTGAAGAATGACTCTTTCAATATAACAAGCCAATTGTTTAGGTGTAGAAACTAATTACAACGTTTCAGAATGCTTTTAACTAAGTAAGTGATTTTCATGTTTACGCTTTTCAGCCTCTTGAAAAGCATTTCTTGGAAACACATTTTCCGTTTTTTTTCCTGCTAATTGTTCTTTGCATGAAGACTAGAAACAGCTAGGAAAAAAATAAAAAAGCAGTACGCCCGTTGTAATTACACAAATCCAGGTATAAGATATTAAAGTAAAATGCTGATCATAATGAAGCTTGCCATTACAATTAATACACTTGGCTATGCATTATGAGCTAGATGAAGGGCAGCAGAAGGGCTTGCTGAGAGTGGCAATCAGATTGACTTTATAGAAAATCTTGGGAGTAACTAAATATCCACAATATTCATTATTGCACTATAAAGTGCAGAGTGAAAAGTGGCATTGGAATGCCTGAGTATGCATGCTCATACGCCTACGTGTGTGTGTGCACTTACACCCACGTCCTGCACACCACCCAGTTCATCAGCAGAAGTGACTGCAGGCATTTGCACTGGTCATTCCAGTATTAACTGGAGTGTTTATTGGGGAATGAAGATGCTTGAGAAAAAAAGGAGTATAGTTTCAACATTAGTAATACTTTGAGTGGTGCATTAATTGTTTTTGTTTCTAGATCATTTTCCCAGTGATGCTGTATTAATAAAAATGCACTGATTTTTAAAAGATATTTTTGAGAAATAGCAAGTCTGGGATAGGTTCCCTTTTAGTATCTGAATCAGAGTGAGCAGTCTTGAACTACTAACCCTTAGAATGACATAGAGCCAAAAGGGATGCGTGTTTCCTTTCACTGTGCTGAGATATCAGGATAATTATCCAACATACAGTTCACTCTCAGTGCTTTTCAATGCATTTTGAATGAAGAGACTGTGAGGACAGCTGATTTTAATCTGAGAATCACTTTAAAGGGGCTCAGGAGATTCAGTTATAATAGAGGAACTAAGTGATACAGAAGTATTACTTACGCCTCAAATAGGAATATGAAAATGAGAATCCTCAGATAATACAGAGTGGAAATAGATACCTGCTGATTTTCCCCCAGGCTCAAAAAAAGACTGAATGAAGAGTATGGAAAGAAGCCGATGCCATACAGGACTGTCCTTTATCAGCTTTTTTTTTTTTTTTTTTCATTTATTCTAGTGGACCTGAACACTGTGTTTTAGCTCTGAGAATATTAAACGACTCTAAAATCAAACATAAGTCGAAATTGGGGCTTTCTGTTGAAACAATTAATTTATTGGGCTGGGCCATAGAGAGGAGAGCTTTATAAAATGTGCAACAGGCTAGTTAAATGATCCATACTTAGAGATAACTTGTATGCATCTGAGTGTCTGTGACTTTTTACATCTGTATGTTTTATCACACAGTCCTAGCTGATTTTTTTTTGGGCTTTTGGCTTCGCCTGTCTTAATGTTACACCCAAGGGATGGGCCAGATCCTTTTTGGGACTCTTGGAAACTGGCATAATAAAAATAGAAAGATAACAATAACTTAACAGAAAGAATGATGCTATCAGAATAGCTTACCTTTACTCCTTTTTGTTTTCCTTTTTTGTTGTATTTGTGCAACAGGTTTACACCATTGTGTTGTGAGGTTCCTCTTCTCACCTCATGTAGACCTACTGGTTTATACCAAAGGTACTGGAACATGCACAACACAGTTCAGAAGTGCTCCGCAAGCTCTATATAGAATGAGATTTATGGCAGTGATATTGATGTTGCATAAGTAGCTGAAAAAAAGCATCTCCTGAAAGAAAATCCTGCATTTGGGAAGTTACCAAATTGAAACTGCTCTCTTAAAATAAATAATATGTGGAATATTGGATACAGTCCTGTTTGGTTTTTTATAGTGCTGCCTCTACAACAACAGTCCTATCTCCGGGCTGACTTTTATAAGATTATATGTATTGAGGAGCATGGTCATTGGCAGCAACATTTATACATACAGTAGAAGAGCACATCTAGATCAGTTTGTGTAAAACGTCTATGCTATGAATCAGATAAGTGGTATGTTAAAAGATGCGGAGATGTCATCAGCTTCATTGATATCCTGCCTTCTTCCCTCAAAAGAAAAGAATATTTGCATACCACAAACTATTCAGCAATAATTTTATTTTTCATATTCAAAGTATTTTTTCTCCTTTTCTATTCTCTTTTAGTTCTTAAACTCTGATTTTCCTGGTGACCAGAATAATGAGTTTGAAGTGGAAGCAAGTTAGAGTGATTGAAAAGCTTTGATACATCCTGTGGAATGATCAGAAATCCACATTAAAATGAGTATCAACCTCACTCAGACATCTTTCTTTCCTGCATATTCTTTCTGTATCACTGTAAAGACACAGAGACACTGAAGACAGAAAATGGAGATCCGCACTGCCTCAGAGAAACAAGTGCTAAATTGATTTTTGTCTGAAATGCCTGGGTGCTGCCTAGCAACAAATTAAAGGGTACATATGGAAACAAAATTGCATATATTTGAAAATATGTTTTAAAAAGACTTAAAATCTGTTTCAAATAATGAAACAAAATGTACCTCTTTTCCCTTCATTTCAGAGCAAAAGCAGGCATTTTTGCATTGAGTTAATTCTGGCTGGTCAACCCCTCAGTCTTCAAGTTCTTTCTTGAAAGGGAATCTTTTAAAAGACTTGTGTGCTAGAATTAGCTGGACCAAGATTTGGCTAGAAGAATAATTTCAAACAGAAAGTTGATATGGTCAGACTGACAATGATATTTGAGTGCATTTTGTCACAGTGATTTTGGCACGAGCTGTGAGCCAAGTACAAGGCTAAAGGAAATGTTTGCAGGACAGCAAGCGTTAATGAATCTATGCCGATTTACACTAGCTCAGCCTTTGACTTTCAAGTACTGCTTTCTTCTAAGAGAAATTTTTGGACCAGGAACCATCTTGGCAAACTATTTTCCATGGGTTGTATTGAACTGAATGGCTGCTATGGTCACTTCCACCTCAGATTTGCAAAGCCACAATCTTCATTTGATCTTGGATTTTTATACAGATGGATATACACATATTCCTGTGACACTATAAGCATGTATGTGTATAACTGCTCTCACCATGCCAGTAAGCCTTTCACAGGCTTGAAGACTGTTGTGCCTCTCCAACAGCCACACCTGAAATATCCAGCTACAGCTGAACACTTGTAAAACGTAAAGCCAGAGGAAAGAAACAGCCACGTGACTGCTTTTGTCTGTGTTATTACTGGAGGTGAAGGAAAAGACAAGGAGAGACATGGTTTTGATTTATGGAACAGAGAACTAAAGGTAGCTCTGAAAAATTTAAAACCAGCTCTCCATTAAAAGAAAGGGATATAATTTCTATTTCTAACATGACTTCTAATGTGTTTCCAAATTTTTCCATCAACTGTCTCCATTCTCCTCAACTCATGAATGAATGTCACAAGCATGCTAATATTCTGCTGTCCTACACACTATGTATTTATTTAGCTTGTGTGCTCTGCTTTGGGAAATACACAATATAAAAGAGATCTGTACTTTTTTATTCAGACATGAATACAACTTTTGAGGTTGGTGCACAAAGGTAATAAAATGTGAGCTACCTTTAGCTACCTAATAATGAAAACTTTAGCTACTTAAGAATGAAAGAATGAGAGAAATTTTATGAAAACAGAAGGAAGTAAAGGAATAAGTCTTTTTTGGCAAAAAAGAAATAAAACTGTGATCAAATAAAAAATAGTTTTTCAGGAGGAGCAACATCAAAGAGAATACTGGAATCAAATGTTCTCTTGCACTTCTAAGCCCATTTTATTACAAGAACTAAGGAATCAGACTTATTTGCTATCTCAGTTCCTATGTAGTACCAGTGGATTAATGTTTTTTAGGTTCAGCAGGTCAGGAATTTGACAGTATCAAGGATAATTAATGAAGTTTCTTTTCCCTAAATGGCATTTCTGGAACTGGAGTCCCCTATGGAGCAGTGAGTTCTGAGCTTGTGTCTTTATTTCCTGTCCTCCTGTGATGTAGGGAATAAAATATTTCTTTGAATGTTTGTCCTTTGTTGAGTGCAGTGTGGAGACATTTGAGAATCAACAGTCCCTTGTGTTTACAGAAGCAGTTGCTTCCCCACTGCATGCTGTCCAGGAATTACCACGCTAGTCAATTTAGAGTAAATTTGCAAAGTGGTGCACAGGGCGTCACACAGTTAAATCCCATTGATGTTAATGGGAGTCATGCAGCTAAATCCCTGCACATTGCTTTGTAATTTACCTCTTTGTGTTTCTCAAACCTGCTGGCTCATGACTAATTTGTGTCTCTAATATAAAAGTTGATACATGTTTTAGTAGTATATAGAATGGGGATAGTTTGTTATTCACACTATATCTGCTATATAAATACTGAATTCCAAAGTACAAACATTTGCTGTAGCGATTGATGTCTTCATGTACTTACCCATATGGTTTTCTTATAGAGTAGTGACAGTTAAATCTAGACCCAATTACCACAGTCCTCAGAACCTCAGCTTCTTTCAGAAAAAAATATAATACCACAAAAACTTTTGAAAGCTAAATTAACCTCACAATAAACTTAAAAACAAGGAAAGAAAATATTTGCTTAATGAAAGCAGAATATCTTTAAAATTTGCTGAAATTGTTTTTATCTTACTCTTTGGTCTCCAGAATGGCTTGGGCTAACATTCTTAGTTAATTTCATTCTTCTGAAGAGAAGACCTTTTAGGTTCTTTTGTGGGAAAGAGCAACTGCAAAAATCAGTGAGTGCTTATAAAAATGAAGCTAAATCAATTTTGAAGTTGCAAGATGCAGACTTGAAAGTGCTTTGCCCATTTGCATGTGTGTATCTAACTTGGTGTGGTGCTCATGAGTATCATTGGGTGTGTTTACACCACAACAGTATAGTGAAAAGTTGTTCCAGCTAGCCATGAAATTACCAAAATATCCATTCAGGTATCAAAAGCGAAAAAGCTGTCTTGGTACAATTCTGCACCCATACTAGTTCTGGATCCAATGAAGATAATTGTTCAGTTGCAGCACCCTGCTGATGTACCAACACAGCTTCTGCCTCAAGAGTTGGCTCAGGTAGCACTCTGCACAGAGTCTTAACACCACCCTTCATTGTATGGTGTAGACGTGCCCACAGAAATGCTCAGAGATAATGAGTGACCTATCTTTTGTGTATGGATTGGATGATTCCCAGTAAACGAGGTTTAAAATTGAACCATGAAGGCTGAGAGAAAAAAAGAAAATATTGCCTCATTTATACTGCTGATTCATCCACTGAATGAGAAATAAGTTATGAAATCACATCATTCAAGAATGGCTCATCAGGCATACATGCAGAGCAGCTAATTGAGGTGAAATAGACAATCTGAAACAGAAACTCCATAACTGCTCGCTGGAAGTTCTGAGACATACAGATTGGCCGCACAGGTCAAGCTGGTAAACCTGCCACTACCAACAGGTCTATCAGGAGTTTATCATTTGGATCAGACATCAAGTTATAGAATGTCTTGGGTTGGAAGGGACCTTCAAGATCATCTAGTTTAACTCCACTGCCATTGGCAGTGACATAATTCACTGAATCAGGTCACTCAAAGTCCCATCCAACCTGACCTTAAATATTTCCAATGACTGAGCATCCACAACTTCTCTGGTCAAGATGTTCCCGTGTCTCACCACCCTTATCATAAAAAATTTCTTCCTTATATCAAATCTAAATCTACCCATGTTTCTGTTTAGAAACATTGCCCCTTGTCCTGTCACTACAAGCCCTGGAAAAAGTCTCTGTCTTTCATATAAACCCCCTTCATGCAGATGCCACAGTAAGGTCTTGGAAGTAATGGGTGTAAGATGTGCCTGTATCAGAAGGTTTCTGTGTGATTATTACCAAACCCAGTATTTTTGGTTTAGTCTTGGGTTTAAGATCATGGTTGACAGCAACATGTATAATTTCTCTCTTTTTTTTTTTTAATAAATCTAGATCCAGTCATAAGTGACCACTCTCTTGTCTCCTTTTACTCTATTGCTGCTTAACTAACAACAATCTTTCATCTTCAACTCCACATTGCCTAGGTCTCAGTGTAGGTATGATGGGTTAAAGGAAGCATTTATGTGCAGACTGCTTCCCTACAGATGTTCACATCAGGATCAGCAGACTGAATATCATTTGCAGGACAATCCCTGCTTTTACCTAAAGCCGTAGACTATCTGCAGCGGCACATGGGGACTAGAGCAGAACCTTATATTATTTTTCTTTCGCATTTTTAAAAAAATAGTGTGTGACTATTGAAATTTAGTTTCAGCATTGCCATATTGCTATAGGGATGGAAGTTTTGCATGCTTGACATTTTGGTTTCTCCACCTCTTGCAGAGTTCCAGATGTTGTTTCAAAGTACAAAAGCACAAGCCTTTTTTGAGGAATCAATTGTATGAGAATTTTTACCTAGGAAAAAGAATTTCCTCAGATCAGAAAACTGATATGTAGCTCTGGCAGAGACTTCTTCCCATTTCCATCCCTCCTTCCTTCTTGCTGTCCCTCTATTCCACACCCATCTGAGTGGATACTCCTGGCATGGAAAATACTGCCTGGTGTGAAACCAGGCAGTTCAGGAAACCCATAAGCAACAAAAGACAATTTTTATAAGAGAAAGTGAAGCAATTTTAGCCAATATTAGTGTCAGGTCTCCTCCAGATACTTTTCTAATCAAATAAATAAGCAAAAATATCAGTTAAAAATAAGCTTATTAAAAAAAAAGTAATGATAGTAGTTGGGGAAGTGTCCTTGGGACTTTGTCTCTGCATGCAACCTAGATGATACTTGATCTGATCTTTTAGAAGGACCTTTTTGGTTAGGGATTGGTTTCAATTTTTCATGCTTTTGAGAAGAAAATGATATGGAATGTGTACTTTTGCTAGTTGGATAGAGAATTTCTCTATCTCTCTGTTATGTAAAATGGTGCAATACTAGTCACTTGCACATACTAAAACAAGTCACACCACAGTTGTGATGCAGAAGGGAAGAAGAATATCTATCTGTGTGACAGGAACCACTGCTAATAGGACAACTGCTCCATAATGTCCTCCTCTTTTGTTTAAGCGTATGATTTGTGGAACTGACTGCCTTGGAGAAGAAATGATCTAAAATCCTAACAGGCCTTTTGGGAAATCTCTGGAATAGAAGGGAACCACCTGGAATAGAAAATGAAAGGTCTACTACATGACAAATAGATACATCTTTCCAATTGTGTGTTTATTAGAGGCAAATATGTTCTTTGACTTCCTTTTTAGAATAAACAAAATCACCCTTCTAGAGGCATTTCTCTGTCTTCATTAACTAAAGGAACTGTGACATGCTCACCTCAGACACGGATGTAGAATAATCTCATTCAATTTGTTTTATTCTTAAAATATCGTAAACTTAAAAAGTCCATGATGTTTAGGAAAGAATTGGGTTTTTTATAGTTTTAATACTATGACAATCCTCCTAATTCTCCTCTTCAGTAATGTACCTACACCGCATTTCTTGTTCTCACTTTGATTCCCTGAATATGAAAGTTTCCACAGGAGTAAGGGTTTTAGCTGGACAAGCAAATCTTTAGGTGGAGGTTAGAAGTTGGTTATAAGTCTGTCCTATAAAAATATAAGTACATTTTCTTTTGCCTTTGGAATATACAAATGAGACTCATGCTGTCCTACAGCATAAAAAGAATGACAGAATAATTTATATTTGCATTAGAAAATGAGCTGTACATTTGTGTATTCTGGGCGTTATCTGGCTTCAGAAAGGTTACAGACATATGGGACTAGCCTTTCTTACAATACTTTGATTTTTCTGTTTGACAGTGTGATATGCCAAGATATGGAAGAGTCTGACATATCTGGGTCTCCCCAAACATCTGGGTGGAGTATACAGAGCTATTATGGTTCACTGAAACTTGGCTTCCATATGTTATATCCTTCCACTTGGGTCTCCGGTTTGCATCATGGGGTCTGGATTTGTTAATCTCTGCAGGCATCAAATCTATTCATAACAAGTGGTTTTGATTGACATGTGAGCAGCTGTGATAAACTGAAAGGGAAAAACTGCAAGGCAGATTGCTGATTGGTTGTGTTACGCAGCGTTGCACCAGCTTGTTATAACAGCAATATTTGCTTTAAGAAATATAAACAGTAGGAGATGTACAAACTTCTAGTTCAGTGTTCTGAATAAAAAGCCAATGTTCTGATATGTTCCAGCCAAAAAAAAAGCAAGCAAGAAGGAAAAAAATCATAGTTGAAAAGTAAAACAACAACAGGGTTGTAATATACGTGTGCAGGAGAGAGAGGGTGTAACACAGTGGGAGGAATCTAAGGGCACAGCAGGAGGAAACTAAGGGAGACTCAACAGCAAGACTCCTATATTTTTGTCTATATTTTTGCACTAGTTGTATTATATAATTGCAATTTTTGTCTATATTTTTGCACTAGTTCTATTGTATTACATAATTGCAATTAAAGTTCTACTGTAGTTATGCAACAAATATAGATGTGCTATAAAGAGAGACAATCATATCCACAAGGAGTTATGTCGAAAGAACTATCAAGACCCCATCCACCTGGGTATTACACAAAATTGCAGAACAGTGGAGTTACAAGACAGGCCCCTTCTTTGTTTCTTCTGTGTTTTGGCTGTTCTTCAGCTTTTAGATCTGTATATACTGTAGGTTCCCCATATTATCACTTCTGTGCCCATGCAGTAAGATATTCAAATCCAACAGTTCAAAACTTTCTAGCGTTGAGGGCTAGTTAAAAAAATATGTTTAAGATTATATTAATAAATAGCACTGAAAAAGCAGGAAACTAATCAGGGAAATTCAAGGTATCAATTAAAAGCTGTGGCCAGCAGGGTTAAAATCAGTAAAGAATTTCTTAAATGTGTCAGGAACAAACATCAGCTCAACAATTGTATCAGTTTGACACTAGATAAAGGTAGTAATCCCAACATAGTAAAGGAAATGTTAAACAAATACATTTTATCTGTTCCTGAAGAAAAACAGGATGATGTATTCCTATGATAAAGTACTAAGGAAATACTTTCTACTGAGCCAGCAGATAGGGAGGACCATAAACATAAACAATGGAAGTAAAATAATTTTCTGAAATCAGCAGGACTGGCACCCTTCAGTGCTGAAGAAATCAGAGTGAGGAGACTAAATATGTTTCACTTTTGCAAATCTTGCAACACTGAGGAACTTCAAGGATCCTTCAGAAATCAGTAAAACATGATGATGTGCCTTGATAATGAGAGAAAAGTCGTTGATTTCAGGATAACCTAGGGAAAGGCTAATCTGGAAAATAGTGATAGTAAAAATAATGCAATTAAAAAGATTTTATGAATAATAGGACATGAAAATTTGAAATCTATTTAATCAGGCTACAGTGATACCTGATAAAGTTAAATATATTGTCTACTGCAGACATATCATTTGCTAATATGTTTAGTGGAGTGTTTGATGAGGACTGAGCACCTATTTATCTTCTGTATGCAACTGTGAAAGCAGGTGGAATCCTTTGTAAGGGCTTAAGCAGGAATTGTCAACCATCAACATTTAAGCATCTACATCTGTATTAATCTCAAATTTTACAAATAATTAGTTGTTTAATAAATGCTAATTGTCCAGGCTTCACCTGACATATCACAGTATCACAGTATCACAGTGTCATAAGGTTGGAAAGGACCTCTGAGATCATCAAGTCCAACCTATAACCCAACACTAACACAGATACCCACACTAACACCAACCATCATGTAGATGCCTTCAGAAGACAATCCCATTCTAAAATTGTTATCTGAATTAGGGTATCTAAAATGGTCTGAAGGTGCACATTTCTCCTTCCTTGGCTAGGCAGCTGGACAACTCTTTTAGTCTAGATATCCAGTTTCAAGAGAGAAATCCAGGGCCTGACTTAGGCAGGATCTCCTTTCCTTCACAAGTACTGTTTCTACAATGACTGTGAAGGCACAGTCGAAATAGTGGTTAATAGACACAAACTGGAATCTTATATTAAGTAGATTGGACATTTGGATACTTCACAAATCCTTCTGGGCTTTCAAATCTCTTTTATATCAGGAAGTTTTGAGAAAGTGTTCAAATATGTGCTAGACTTACGCTCTACCTTCCCACCCATTTAGCAAAATAACAAGATGCATTGTGTCCTAAAGTATTCGACTACACTGCCCTGTTTTTAGATTGAGAGCTTTCAAACAGATGTTATTTATAGGCTTGTCCAGCCACAAAAGAAGCTGGAAGTGATGCAGACAGTACAGAGAAGTATGGAAACTGCCAAAAAGAAAAGAATGAATAATATAATATAATATTCTCAAATGAAATAAAAACTATTTACTGATTGATCTCCAAGTGTTATGTATGGCAATTCACACACAGTAACACATAGTATCGCAAGGTTGGAAAGGACCTCTGAGATCATCAAGTCCAACCTATAACCCAACACTAACACCAACCCATCATCTAAACCATGGCACTCAGTGCCTCATCCAGTCTCCCCTTAAACACCTCCAGGGTCCGCGACTCCACCACCACCCTGGGCAGCCCATTCCAATGGCCAATCACCCTTTCAGTGAAGAACTTTTTCCTAACATCAAGTCTAAACTTTCCCTGACGAAGCTTGAGTCCATGCCCTCTAGTTCTGACACTGGTCACCTGAGAGAAGAGACCACCCCCTGCCCGACTACAACCTCCTTTTAGGTAGTTGTAGAGAGCAATGAGGTCTCCCCTGAGCCTCCTCTTCTTCAGACTAAACAGCCCCAGCTCCCTCAGTTACTTCTCATAGGGCTTGTGCTTCAGCCCCTTCACCATCTTCGTTGCCCTCCTCTGGACACACTCCAGCATATCTGACATCTTTCCCAAACTGGGGGGCCCAGAACTGCGCACAGTATTCAAGATGAGGCCTGACCAGTGCCGAGTACAGGGGGACAATAACTTCTCTGGTCCTGCTCACCACACTATTCCTGATGCAGGCCAGAATGCCATTGGCCTTCTTGGCCACCTGGACACACTGCTGGCTCATGTTGAGCTTCCTGTCAACCAGCACTCCCAGGTCCTTTTCTGCCTGACTACTCTCCAGCCACTCTGTCCCCAGTCTATAGCTCTGCATGGGATTGTTGTGTCCAAAATGAAGTACCCGACATTTGGACTTATTAAGCATCATCCCATTAGAATCAGCCCATCTCTCCAGTCTGTCCAGGTCCCTCTGTAGGGCCATCCTAACCTCTAAGAGATCAACCCTTCCTCCCTGCTTGGTATCGTCTGCAAACTTGCTGATGATGGACTCAATCCCCTCATCCAGATCATCAATAAAGATATTAAACAGGACGGGACCCAACACCGATCCCTGGGGGACACCACTGGTGACCGGCCACCAACTGGATGAGACAACATTCACCACCACTTTCTGGGCTCAGCCCTCCAGCCAATTCCTAACCCAGCACAGAGTGCTCCCATCTAAGCCACAGGCTGCCAACTTCCCTAGGAGTCTACTGTGGGAGACAGTGTCAAAGGCCTTGCTGAAGTCCAGGTATACCACATCCACAGCCTTCCTCTCATCCACCAGGCGAGTCACATGGTCATAAAAGGAGATCAGGTTGGTCAGGCAGGACCTACCCCTCCTAAACCCATGCTGGCTGGGCCTGATCTCTTGACCGTTCTGCAGGTAGCGCATGATTTCACCCAGGATTATCTGCTCCATAATTTTACCTGGGACTGAGGTCAGGCTGACAGGTCTGTAATTACCTGGATCATCCTTACGGCCCTTCTTGTGGATGGGCGTCACATTGGCCAACTTCCAGTCTTCCGAGACCTCTCCAGTGAGCCAGGGCTGTTGAAAGATGATGGAGAGCGGCTTAGCAAGCTCACCCACCAGCTCTCTCATCACCCTAGGATGGATCTCATCTGGCCCCATAGACTTATGAGGGTCCAAGTGGCTCAGCAGGTCTCTAACTTCCTCCTCAGGGATTGCAGGAGGGCCATATTTCACCCACCAACCACTTCAGAGGACCAACTGTTAAGTGAACAGACATCCTTACTGTTGAAAACTGAGGCAAAGAAGGCATTAAGTACCTCAGCCTTCTCTGAATCTTTGGTTACTATATTTCCCTCCACATCCAACAAGGAGTGGAGATCACTGCTGCCCTTCTTTATACCATTGATATATTTATCAAAGCTGTTCTTATTATCCTTAATAGAAGTGGCCAATTTAAGCTCCAGCTGGGCTTTTGCTTCCCTGATTTTTTTTCTACACGACTTAACAACATCTTTGAACATGATGTGGCTTATGTCCCCTTCTTTCCAATGGCGATACATCCTCTTTTTCTTACTTAGTTCCTTCAGAAGCTCCCTACTCATCCAGGCCAGCCGTCTGCCCCTACGACTCTTCTTACAACACATGGGGAGAGCCCGCTCCTGCGCCTCCAAGATTTCATTCTTGAAGTGCATCCAGCCTTCCTGGATCCCCTTGCCACTAAGAACTATTTCCCAGGGTACTTTCCTTAAATAATCCAAAATCTGCCCAACAAAAGGCCATCATCGATGTCCTGTTCCTGCCTTTTCTTGTTACATTGCTTACAGAAAACTCAATTATCTCATGATCACTACACCCCAGACAGCCTCCGACCACAACATCACCCACTGGCCCTTTTTATTTGTAAGCAGCAGGTCAAGGAGAGCCTCACCCCTGGTAGGTTCACTCACCAGCTGTGTCAGAAAGCAGTCCTTAATACACTCTAAGAACCTCCTGGACTGCCTCCTCTCGGCAGTGTTAAGTTCCCAGCAGATATCTGGAAGATTAAAGTCTCCTAAAAGAACAAGGGCAGCCGATTTAAAGGCAGCCTCCAGCTGTTTAAACAATAGAAGATCCATCTCTTCCTCCTGGTCAGGCGGTCTGTAACATACCCCAACCAGGAGGTTGGACTTGACTGCCCCTCTGACCCTTACCCCATAGGCACTCAATCTGGTCATCACCGATCTCAACTTCAACAGTATCCAGGGTTTCCCTAGTGTAGAGGGCCACTCCTCCACCCCTCCTCTCACGCCTGTCTCTCCTGAAGACCCTGTAGCCTTCCATGGCAGCACTCCAGTTATGAGAGTCATTCCACCACATTTCTGTGATAGCAATTATGTCATAGCTCTCCTGCTGAACCAGGATTTTCAGCTCCTCCTGTTTGTTCCCCATACCGCCTGTCTTTGTGTAAATGCACTTCAGTTGAGCTATTGACGACACCCTTTGAGATGGCTCATCCTCCACAGCAACATCTCTGGTGAGTCTAGGTATTCCACCCTCCCCCTTCATGACTAGTTTAAAGCCCTCTCTACAAGCCCTGCCAGCTCCTGGGCTAGAATCCTCTTACCCTTTGTAGTTAGATGAGACCCATCTGGGTCAAGCAGGCCAGGTGCCGTAAAGGTTTCTCCATGATCATAGAACCCAAAATTCCTTTGCCAGCACCAGTCTCTAAGCCATTTATTAAGAGCGTGGATTCTTTATTCCTTTCGGTACACATCTCTGCCACCGGAGGAACTGAGCAGAACACCACCTGTGCTCCTCTGCCCTATCCATTGACCAACCCAGCTCCTGGAATTCCTTTTTAATGATCCTTGACCCTCTTTTAGCTAGCTCATCACTGCCAGCCTGGACCACCAGAAGCAGGTAATAATCTGACAATTTAATTAGGTCCGGGAGTCTCTTGGTGATGTCGCCTACCCAGGCTTGGGGAAGGCAGCAGACTTCCCTATGAGTTGGATCTGGTCTACATATAGGTCCCTCCGTCCCTTTCAGAAGGGAGTCACCCACTACAACTACCCTCCTTTTCTTTTTATTACTCAAAGTTCTGACCTGTCTAACAGGCAATGCGAAGTCATTAACCTCCTCATGTGAGATCTCTGCAATACTGTCCTCCACCTGAGCGTCAAATTCCAGTACCCCAAACCTGTTCTGTATGGGCAGCTGGAAAGGTGGCATCTGAAAGGGAGGTCTATAACCCCCACAAGAGCAGACCTGCTCCCAGCCCTCCTCACCAACCAGGTCACTCCCCTTATCCTGTTGGTGAGGAATATGGCATTCCTCTGCCTCCTGGGGAGGATTACTGGGAGGAGAGAGGGTTCTACTCCACCAGTCTACCTCCCTTTCACTCTCACGGATACTCTGCAGCCTCTCTACCTGATCCTTAAGATCTGCAATCATAAGGAGCAGATCTTGGACCCGTTCACACCTCACACAAGTGTTTTTTGGATGGTCCTCAGGAACCACAACCAGGCTGAGACATTCCTTACAGTCCTGGGTCTGGGCAGCCGCATCCCTTAATAGAGGCTCGGTTTGGATTGCTACAATCCTGGTAGCAAAGGTTTTGCCACGCCTGGTCACCATTGCTGCAGGGGAGTGGGAAAAGCCAACCACCTGCCAGAGAGTGCCTGCGTGAACTGCCTCTACTGCAACCCTGTTGGCCCGCGCCTGTTCGCGGCGCTCCCAGGGAGACGTTTAAATGCCCCGCGGCTTCTCCCGGGACCGCCCCCCTACCATGCGATTGGCCCAGGTGACAGCTGCCGCTTCTGGGGTTCAGAGAGAGTCGCCCTGCCGGGGTCCTCTCCTGAGCTTTTGCCTTGCACAGGGAACTCTCCACCCGCCCTGATTGAGCACCCGGCTACAGTTCTTACTGTTCCTGCTACCAATCTGCACCGAATCTGGTGTTGGAGCTGGTTTGGTTGCATTTAAACAAGTCATCCTGTGATGTGTTTCTAGGCCAAATATTATTTAATACTTCTGTAAGCAATGTGAAAGAAAATATAAATGCTGGTAAGCCATATATATATCACAAAGACTAGTGGAGAAGTTGATGAGATAAGTAACGCAGATCAATGTGAATTATTGGCTAAGAAACACTAAAAATATTAGGTTTGATACTGTCAAACAAGGTGTCACACATCTGGGAAGGGAAAACACAGATCAGTTTTACAATATGTCATACAAGATGGATAAGACTAGAGAAAGTTAGGCAGGAATAGGGAATGGTGTTTTGCAACAGCAGTAAGTAGCATCCCTGCTGTAATACTGAATCCAGCTAGTACTTCAGTTTCTTAGAAAGGAAATTACTAGGAAGGATAGAATTGCGAGAGGTACAATGATGATCCTCTGTCTAATAAGGCCTGTGAGATTTGCATGTGCAAAAGAAGAGGAAGAGATGATTTTATTGCATCAGCCATCCCATCATAAGGAGGTGAAATCGAATCATAGAAAGTGGCCTAATCTGACCACAGTGGTGGGAAGACAACTGAAGGTAAGAAATTTTCATTACTTTAAAAGTGTGATGGAAGAACTGGAAATGAACTGCAAATATTAACAGTGAAAATAGATACTGGGCTAATATTGTGTGAGTTGCTGAGGGGAGGCCTTATTGCTCTCTACAGTTACTTATAAAGAGGTTGTAGTGAGATGGGTGTTAGTCTCTTCTCCCAAGTAATAAGGGATAGGATGAGAGGAAATTAACTCAAGTTGCATCAAGGGAGGTTTAGAAAAAAATTCTTTACTGAACAGGTGGAAAAGCATGGGAACAGGCAGTAAAGCATTGGAACAGGCTGCCCAGGGAAGTGGTGGAGTCACCATCTCTGGAGGTGTTCAAAAAATGTGTAGATGTGGCAATTCGGGACATGGTTTTGTAGTGATGGTGGTGTTGGTCTGACTCTTGGACTTGATGGTCTTAGAGGTCTTTTCCAACCTTAATATTTCTATGATTCTATTATATGAGTTGTAGCAGATTATCTGTCTCTAGGAATGTTTTAAAATTATGAGCGTACATCTTTTTAATAAATGCTGTAATTCAAACAGTGTGGCGTTACTGCAAAATTTAGCAGGTAAAGACCTGCTCCCTTGTCATGCAAGCAACAGATTTGAAAATCATAACATTTCTTCTAGTCTTCAAATCTGATAATATTTACAAACATTTTGTAAAGGGTAATATTTATCAAGTTACCTCACATTAACTGCTCTGCCCCCTCTGAGGTCTTTGCTTCTCAAACAGTACAGTCCTTTGACAAGGTAAGGTCCTTATCTCAATATTTAGAGGAAAATATATTTTTTCTTTATATTTGTTGTTGCAGTTCTTTCATTGCTCATGTTGATGTCTGTGCACTTTGTTTTTTTCTACTGTAATAAAGAACACTGAATTTCTGGAGGGATAATGAGGTCTGCTGAGGTAGTAATAAAACCTTCTTCAGTGTAAGTCCCATAATGAATTCCATAATGTGTGATTTGGGTTATTTGTTTAAGTACCTCATGCTTCCTCTTATTGAAAAAAACAGACACATACAGCAAAAGGAAATATCCAGTGAGGTCTACTAGGTTTCTTTATATAATAAATTTAGATTAAAGGATTTTAAAGGAAGGATTTATGCAGTAGAAGAAGGTGATTGGAGCACCTCTTTTATGAGGAGGGGCTAGATCTGTTTAGCCTGTAAAAGAGAAGACTGAGGGGGCACCTTATCAATGTTTAGCAATATCTAAAGGGCAAGTGTCAAGAGGATGGGGCCAGGCTCTTCTCGCTGGTGCTCTGCAACAGAACAAGAGGTAATGGTACAAACTGGAACACAAGAAGTTCTGCCTTAACATGAGGGAAAAACTCTACGGTAAAGCTGCCCAAGGAGGTTTGGAGTCTCCTTCTCTGGAGATATTCATTTGGATGCGTTCCTGTGCAACCTGCTGTAGGTGAACCTTCAAGGGCATTGGACTAGATGAGCTACAGAGGTCCCTTCTAACCCTGACCATTCTGTGATCCTGTGATTCTGTGATACTGTGTGAGTAGCAAAGTAAATATGCAGGAACACATAAGCTGTTAATGAGAAAAGAAGAAATTTTAAAAACAACAAAAAGGTGTTTCTGTGATGAGAGTAAATTAATGAACCTGCACAAACAGTTCTCCTGAGACCCAGGCTGGTCCCCAAAAGCAAACCAGTGTGACTGAAAATAGGAGGTCCAACACAAAAAGACTGTGACTACCCCTAAAGCTCAAGAGCCAAGAATGGGAGGGGAGAGACAAAGAGAGGGTTATAGAAAATGTTCTAACCTGTTACAGTGAGACAAGGCTCAACTTGATTGTTTCACTCAGTATGAGTGGATGCGTGTTCAAATACAGATGTTTTCTTACCTTCAGTTGGAAAATATAAGTGCACATGACCCCACAACACTTTGCCTGTAAAGCAGTTTTTAGTTAATAACAACATCACTGTGCTTGAGCACCCACCCTATCAGACCTGGCTCCCTCTTCCCAAAGATCATGTCGAAATTCAAAGCAACTAATTTTTTGTTGGTAGAAGATGTGAAAGTAAAAATGACAGAAAACCTCAACAGCTTTTCAGAAACTGATCTGTGGAATTGATTTGAGTGTTGGCAGCATCATGTAGCTGTGCATCAACTCAGAAGGGAACTATTTTGGAGGTGTTCATAGTTGAATTTCTTAATTTGTTAAATATCAAGATTTACAGGCACAGTCTCATCTTTTTTTTTGGTGTTGGACTGCACTTGATTAAATTAAAGTTCTCATTACTAAGCAGACAATAAATTTAATAGCAAATGCTCTAGCAGAAGAAACTTTATGAGTGATTACACACACCATCAGATCAAAGATGGTGAATAAAGTGACTATAACTTACAGAATGTTTGGCAAGGCTTCTTTTTCCAGCATGTAGTGTCTTTTTAGATGAATCTTAAACAGTGGATTTAGGAGTGCATCCAGACTCCTGTAGGGGAGACCTTGATATGGGTATCTCCCCCATTACACTTGTATCTGGCTGTGCAGCAGCTTGGGGCTCCTCAGACACTATGATGAGTGGTCGCTGGGCAGCAGGGAGGTCACTTGGCAGCACGGCCACACTGGTGACCTGGCAGATTCAGGAGTCTCTGGGGTAGCCACCAGAACAACCGAGCAAGCTCTGTCCCCTGTTCTAGGGAGGGATAACAATCTCTGCATGGATGAGCATTGGTATAGAGGAAAACAGGCAAAATGGTGCAGGTTTAGTGTTATAAAAGCAGAATCCAGTGCCATGGCTGCGAGGGGCAGCCTGAATTTTTGTGACAGTGATCAAAAAAAAAGAAATAAAACAAATCTTAGGCACCAGTTGTCAGCAGTGCTGAAAAAATATTAACAGCTTTGTGTTGTTCAGATGGTGGTGTAAGCACAAGGGGATGTGAAACACATGAGTTTTGCTGTTATGGCGTGGTTTGTGTAAAGGGGGAAGACACACTTGGCTCCTCTTCACCTTCAGAATGAAACATTTTTCTGCAGACAGTGTTTGAAAGGTATGAAGGTCCATTAAGTAGAATTTGATTTGGGGGAAAATGAGGAAGAAGGGTGAGCGAAACGAAAAGAATTCAGAGAACGGCAGAAAAGAAAAGCCAGTTGTGAAGACCCTTTATTTTTAATGCTAAAAGGTATTGTGATCCAAGGCATTCAGATGAGGTAAAGAATTTGATATCTCAGGAGAAAAAGAGCAGACAAATGGGATATTCAGTCACATCTAAGTGGAAACATATTTTTGTGAGTCATAGTGTTTGTGCACTTCAGTTTTCATTAGTGATTTCCCTCTCATAGTATCAATCCGATACTTACAAAACTACATTCTTTCTTTCTTACAGGTGCTGGGAGAGTTGAAAGACGTGTACACAAAAATGAAAGCTATTTCTAACATTTCTGGGCTATATGTCTCCTTATGAAAAGGAAATTGAAGTGAAAAGAAAACTGATCAAAAATGTTATGGTACATGTAAGCATATTGCTTAAATGAAATGAATGTGCTGAACATTTAAGACTGGAGGTCCACTTTGTAAAAGGGCTTGAGAATTAGAATTCTGACTCTATTCTGAATTAATGAAATAAATTGGGCTTATAAATCTCTACTACAGACAATGGAATTTTGATCTGAATAGCACAGAGCTTTGGAGTTGTTTGTTCTTGCCAAAAGGCAGGTGTCTGTAAGTTGGCAGCTGAACTGCCCGCTACTCTTTTCTGACTGCATGGGCTTGAGTTGGAATTCAGACACAATGGGGCTTGCATCCCATGACATGTACAAAAGAAAAAAGAATATTTTGCCTGTCTTTCAGATGCTTCTTCAAAAATCAGGCTATTCTCCCTGAGGTCTTTGTCAAATCTGCTGTGTCTGTTTGGAAATCTTAAGGCATCCTTTGCCATCTCAAATAGTATTAGATGGTTGTCTTTTAAGTACCAGATCCCACCTGAGAGCACCCATCCCTCCCCAGACTGTTAAGATGGCTTAGGTGCACGACTCACCCATCTCGCCTTGAATGTAGGTGTCTGAATCTGCAAATTGAATCTGAACAAAGGAGTGCAGTTTAGTTTGCTAAATACAAGCATTATGTCAGACGCTGCAGGGTATGTGGGACATCCACATGAGAGTGTTAGATATCTCAAAACTTTCTGGGAGAGCCATACTCTTCTGGACTCATGATGTCAGGGCTCAGTGGAACTCGGCCAGAAAGATGCATAGATGGCAGACATTGAAAGTCAGGTGATATGAATTCACTGTGATGAAAATCTTGTACTGAAATAAGTGAACATGCAGTGTTTTGAAAAATGTTGTTGACAAAACCATTCTGAAGAAGTCAGCTGTCTTTCAAGCTTAAGAATTACTACGTCTTGATAATGTTTGCTTAAGTAGCTTAATAGAATGTTTATTTTTCTGGTATTATAATTCTCCTGAACTTTTATTTGCATATGTTGCAGGAGTGGATACCAGGATTCCTGGGGGTAAAAGCTTACATACAGAATAGTAAAAAAATAGTTCTGCTGATTTATCTGGGTGAAAATTTCTTGTATATTTAGTGAAAGGACTAGATGATGTTCATCTAGTAGAAAAGTATTATCCACACCTCAGTAGCCAATGTGAGAACCTGAATTCTGTCTAACAGTCCTAGGTGCCATATCTGTTTTCATAACTTTTATCCTACAATATTTGCTTCCTCCAGTTTGAAATTATTATGAATTCTATGGGTTTATAGATCCCATACGGTATTTTAAAAACTGTCTTTCTTCAGCTTTCAGATACCCCTGTATAAACATTTTCATTTCCTCCTTGTTTTTTTTGCCAAACACTTGGTGGGTGTACTTTGATATAATTCCATTGATGTTGGTGTAAATTTGCTGATTTTGAGGCTTCCCTCAGCTTGGCAGATTTTTTAATGTCCCATTTCTGTGATTATTACTGGATTATAACTTTCACTAAATTTTTCAGTGTTGGAATTTCACTGAAAACCAATACTTTAAAGGAAATAATCAGCACTTCTGGCTTTGTCTTTTTTTTTTTTCCACTTTAAGCATTGACCCATAAATACCCCATTAACAAGAATGTGTTGCAAGTGTTTTCATTGTTCTCTCTTTGCTCTGCAGTGAGCTAAGTGTTTCTGAATTTCCTGGGCAGATGCATCAGACTGTAACATGCTGAATCTGGTTTTATCAGTTTTATTTTGTTTAAGTTATTTTAAGTGCATGTTGAGGTATGTAGCTATATCATTATTATAATAATTGTAATTTTTACTGTTATGATTACTGTCACTCTTTTTATTGCTGTTATTATCTGCATTGGGGAACTACTGATTATCAGTTCTGTATTGAGAATAGCTTATCATAACTCCAACCAGTTTAGCCAAGAGGAGACCTGGTTTTGCTTTGGATTTGGTTTGTAGAGCTGGTGGTGACAGGAATACTGCAGGATTACAACTATTGCAATGTTTGGAGTGCAAGTGCTAGTTGTTCAGCCATAGGACAGAGACTTCAGTAAGAGGGCATGTGTCTTTGTTAGTTGAATAAAACACTGAGAGACTTTTGCAACATCTACATGTTCTTTCTTGTTCCAGAAACTCCTATGAGCCAGAAATATTTGTTGCAATATGAAGTGTTCTATGAGATAATGATAGCTTTGCAGAAATCTGGAAATGCATAATGGAGTAGGAACTTCCCTTTTCATGAGCTTACATTCATAAATGTATTCAACTTTACTTAATAAAGAATATATTAGACATTACGAATCGAAGGATACTGGCCCTGAATCTTACACAGTTCCTTGATGGCAACTTCCGTTTAACGAATGGGAGAAAGATTTAAAGAATGAGTTGGGGCCTTGAGCAGCCTGGTCTAGTGGGAGATGTTCGTGCCCACAGCAGATGGATTAGAACTGGATGATCTTTAAGGCCTCTTCTAACCCAAACAATTCTATGACTCTGTGATTCTATGATTCTATGAGTTGGAGAGAACTGTTCCTGCAGTTAGCACCACCTCATGTGGTTGTCCAAAGCAGAGGACCTGTGCAGGCACTCTGCTCAGGCAGCTCAGGACCCAAGGCAGCACTGAACTAGAAACTCTGTGGCCAGATTTGCACAGAGCTGTACCTGTTCCTAAACTAGTGGGAGAATGTGCAGGTTAGCTTGAACACATCAGGGTGGCTGAATGTTGTCTGAATCAGAGCAGGTTTGCACTCCTCCAGTGTCAGCTGCTTTTCCTGCAGTTTATGGTCAAAATCAGTCTTTTAGAGACATTCCCAAATTTTAACTAACAGAAAGCCTAAAGGGGTAGAGGAGCTTTAGAAAGCACTACAGTTTAGTTAGGAAAAAGAACAAATTTCCAGGCCTGATTGTCATGTATGAGACTTTTTTCAAGCTCTTCCTCCATATCTTGCAAGGGGTTTTGGGTAACCTCACTCTCTCAGTTTCAATAGACCTAACAGCTGCTCACTTTTCTGGGCTATTGGGAAGGCTAACTTGTTAATTCCTTTGCAATCCTAAACTATAAAACACTGTGTAAACATGTGCTATTAATGACACCTATTTGTTATGCAAGGCAGGTCTGGGAATAGTTCCAGAAACAAATCAATTGCACTCCACAGTTTTGATGTTTTGATATCCAGTTATTGGTTTCAGAGATACCATAGGGCTTTCTAAATGGCCTTGGTCAAGCATTTACATTAACTCCATTAATCTTTCTGTCTGGCTTTATAATTAATTGAAAAATTATTTCCCTGTGTAGCAAACTAGCCTTGTCCCCAACAGTTTAGTTACTTGCTGGAGAGATTGGTAATCAAAATCACTTATCAGCAAAAGTTATTTCCATCATAATCTCTGTATTACAGGCCAAGATTAGAAATTTTAGAAATTTTATCTCAGGTGTGGGCTCCCAAAACACATTAGTGTTTGAGTAGTGAATCAAAATGTTTTCAATATCCCTGCAGTTGTTCATGTCCTAATACCTTTTGGGTGTAACTCTGGGATCAGAAAGAAAAAATAGGGTGCTAATCATCAACCAGACCAGGATATCCCAGATTGTGGACTGGTGTGTTACTGTGGTCTTCCTCAAAGCAAAGATGACTCTAAGGGGTTAAAATGCCAAATTTTAACAACAGAGACATAAACAGAAAGAAAGGCCAAGGTAAGACTTCCGGTGCTTTTCTTAAAGATTCTGAGGTTGAAGTCATCATTAGCCATTTGCTCAGTGTGATAATTTGTGACATGATCAAGGAACTTGTGTCGTACAACACTGTGAACTCTAACTCTAGGTAAAAATTACACCTTTCTATTTCCTTTCCATACAGGCAGGAAAAGGAGCCCCGTTTTCCTTCACTGAGAGAAAAAATATTTGGCCACATAATATTATACAGTAGTCTGGTAGCTGTCTTAGCTCACCTAAACTGGGTGCTGGGCATAATAGGAGAATCTGAAGTGGAACAGAACTCCCTTTACCATCTATGGCACATTTGGTACTGTTTATAACTGTGCTACAGAAACAAGTCTTTCTTATCATGGGGTTGTGTAAGAATGATTTTTAATTTGTATTTGCTGCAGTTTTCCACATACATTACCATGCTTGTTCTTATTCTTAATGCATTAGATGGTCAAATAAATACAGATTTAAGTTTGCCTATATTGTCCATCTGATTCAGCTCCTGAGATTGGAATGACTGTTAGAAACAGAATCGTTTGTATTGAAAAAATGTCTTAACCCCTTCTGGTCATCCATAATTGCTCTGAGAACTCTCTACTGGCTAGTTCAATCACTGACTAGATAAAGTTCCTAATTACTTAATTAAGAAAGCCAGGATGCAAGAAATATGACCTCTAAAATTTGTTGATCAATTGTAGTTATTGGCATAAGCACTGCTGTGAACTTTCTAAGATGTGATGCGGGCACTTATGATCATAATGATAATGAGATCAGTTGTTTATTTCAGTCAGAATAACAAGAACAGACTTGATTGAAATGAAATAAGAGTTATCTATAAAACTTAGAGTATGTGAGAACGGCTACAAAAATAATAGTTCTGAACTCGTTTCTTTTTGTTGAGGTATCAGCTTTGGTCACTTGGAAAGCAGCTTTTTGCAGGTGGTATTGCCAATTCATTTAATCTTTCTTGCCAGTTTCCTCAGTATTTGGTGTTTTTTATAATGCCCATGATGGGGGTTTATAAATTTTGCAGATCTTGTTAGCAAAGCTAGTTCCTAGCTTTTCTCTTGTGGAGAAGTTTTGAAAGGCTCATCTAAATCCATGTCAATAATTGAGAAATGAGAACACAAATAAAATGCAACTGCCATTAAATCACCCCGAAACATTTATCATTAATCATATGATTTTGTAATTTCTTGGTCAGTTACACTCTTAGGCTTTTTTTCTGTATAGATTGCTGAATTATACATGGATATACTGAATTGTAATGTCACAAAGGGAAAACAATTCTGCCGTGACAGTAGACCAAGCAGAGACTCTGAAAAAGATAAGACCAAAATAATCCAAATATTTCTTTCTTCAAGATTCAAGGACAGGGTTTGTGATTAATGAGGTAGAAAGCAGATGCTCTATCAGTGAAGTAGAGATAATATCATCAGTATTCAGAGTAAGGAGTAAGGAGTAGTTTATTATTTCACAAAAGCTTCATGCCCTTCTGGCCTTGCTTAGGAACTTGGCAGGATATGAAATGAAGATGAATGATAGTTTAAACAGGGTTCACTCTTCCTCATAAGACCTTATTAGTAAAATACAAATACAAAATATTGGCTTGCAAGATGAGTAACATGTGCAGAACCTCCTGTAATATACATTGTTTTTTTTGAATAATTGATTAGGAACATGTAGGGCAGAGCTCATTATCAAGGTCTATTGTTTTTTTCTACTCATACCCTGTTGCTAAATCATTTTCCAATTATGTAATAATGTTATAAGTATAGAGGACAGATCTGGATGGAAGTCTTAATAACTGCATTAGCACAGCAGTTTTTTCTAAGTGGAGGAAGACAGGGAGGTAATGTGGAACCCATACAGGATAGTTGATCTAAGTAGGACTACGAATACTCAGCCTCTAAAACCAAGCACAGAATCACAGAATTTTCAGCTTGGAAAAGACCTTGGAGATCACCGAGTCCAACCATGCCCATTTTCTGCTAAACCGTGCCCTTCAAAAAACTCATTTACTGATTTTTTAAACACCTCCAGGGATGGTGACTCAACCATCTCCCGGGGCAGCTGTTCCAGTGCCTGACCACCCATCATGAAAGTGTTTATGTTTTAAGGTGAAGATTACTTTTTTGTTTGTTTCTTTATTCTAGGAAGATGCAGCACACAGATCCTGTAATTGAAAATTTGTAGGTCCAGAAAAACTGTTTTAAGTTTCTGACAAGATAGTGTTAATTTTGAGCTCTTGGAGCTGTAGAAAAGATTTTGCATCTAGGACTCAAGTGTAATTATAAAGGGAATGGTTTAATCTACACTTGCAGCCTAGAAATCTGGTCATTGACACTACCTCGTATATAAAAATGTCCTTGAGCACCACTGCTAAATACTTCTGTTAGCTTCTGGCAACAATGTTTAGCCAGGAACTCTAAACATCAGTAGAAAATGAAGGGATTTTGCCGCTTATATCTCATGCTTATTTTCATGTTGCTGAAGACAGACGTTACACAGCAAGAGACACAATTAATTTGATCTTAATTTTGCTTTCCAAAAGTTCACAATATATTATTTAGGCTTCTCTACAATGAATGGAGGATAATTCAGACAACCTGCTTTGGATCCCTTACTTCAGGTGAGTGAATCTCACTCCAGAGTTCCTTATATTGGTATTGACAGATCTTATGAGTAGCTTCAGACTGAATGGTGAACTTTAAGATGCATGAAAATAAGTGAAGCCCAGAGGAATGATCTTCTTTGCTGGTGAGGAACTCATCTTCTTTTTGTCTCATACATCTTATACTATGCGTGGTACTGAGGTTTTGGATATTAAAGAAGCAAACTACCCAAAGTTGTAAATCAATAATGATGGGAAAACATTAAAAAAAAATTCCCAAACCCTCAGATGGGAAACATTATTCATACTAGCTTCTAGGAATGCATATAAGTAGATCTATAATTGTAGTCCTCAAAGCCTTTATCTATCTAGATTTATGAAGATTTTTCTGCAGCTGTAGTTTTAACTATGGATTATGTAACAAACTTTTGAAAAAAAAGATATTTTTTTTGTAGTTTAGTCTTTAACTCAGAAAGATCACTGCTTACTTGCATTTAGCTAACTCTAGTTCCACATTTTTTATATTCATTAGTAATTAATTTTTTTTGTTTAGATGCAAATCTTTACAACTCTTCTCAAAAAAGCGACATAACATCAAACCAAAGAAAAATGTTTTGGATTAAATGAAATACTGACAATTTTTCCTTAGAGCTTTTTTAGCTCCTTGATAAATGTGGTTTAATTATGAAATGTAAAATAATTTCAGATGCTGAAGCTGAAAGATTGCATTTTGAAAATGCTTATATGAGACACAGAGTAAAACAGCACCAGAAAAGAGAGGAATGGGTCTCTAGCCATCTAATTTACAGATCTTTGTGTTATCTAACTACACAGCAACTGGACTCTAGTCATGATGGCAGTTCTGGTACTGGAGCATTCTTTGATGACTATCTGTTTCCTGTTCATTAGCATCTAAATTCTAACGGGATTCCTGTCTGCGTTTAGATTCCACAGGTTCTCCCTCTCATTTTCCAGCAGCTCCAAAATCCACAAGCTAGTGAAAGTACACAGACTGAAATTATTTTTGGAAGGTGACTTGAAGCAGCACCCTAAATAGATAATACAAGAATCTATTAGACAGACAGTGCTGCGTATTTAGATGTACAGTCAGATTATTCTCAGACTGCCCACTGTCCCACCACCATTCATTAGCCCTTCAAACTGTGTTATAGATCATTCACTCTAGGATTTTGGCTTTATACTGTGAAGAACGAAGAGGCCTGCAGCCCTTGACCTTACACAAAAAATGGTAAAACTCCTGCATGAATAACTAATTACAACATTTTCTACAACCTGGGAAAGCACTCATAATTGAGATCATATTTCCGCACTTGAAGCAACGTGATTTGCAAATCACTTAACTTCAAAAATAATTCCATAGAAGAGACAGGGAAATGAACCCACAAAAAGCCCCAAATAGTATAATGTACAATCACAGGGAGGGCATTATTTAGCCTATATATTTTTTTTAAAAATAACCCTACACCTTTTTTTTTCCTCATATCCCTTTCCTGTCTGTAAGATGACACTGCATCTTGCTGCAGCTACGCTTCTGTTTATCGGTGAGTGACCTGAGAAGTGGAAGTTATCACAAATGCAGTAAGACTGAGTTTTTAAAACTGCAAGATACTTAGCTCCCTTAGAGTTGTAATGAGACCAGTGCTACTTGTGATATGTATTTTTTTATTGCACTGTTCCTAATACTTTTTTTCTTGAGAAATATTTTATTGAATAGAGCACATCTCACTTCTTTTCTGTTTTACAGTAAGCTTCCAAACTATGCATCATGCAAGGTGAGTCTTAGAGTGATTATCTCTGGGATGTTTGCAGTAGGTGTAGTGGTTTGGGGTTCAGGACAAGCAAATAGCTCAGAATAGTTCTAGTTTTTAGATGGTTTTTACTACCCTGCTGAGCTCTCTATTACCACAATTAGTTTTATGCCAAGAACAAAGATAATTTAAATGTCTGTACAAGTATTGTTCTGAATGCATTATGGCATACCCTAGGTGGTGTAACACAGAAATCACAACCTGGATTGCAGGAAAGTGAAGTGGTTTAATGCCACCATTGTGTCTGCAAACTGGGTTTTGCAAAGCATGTAACACCACAAACAGAATATGAAGCAGACTGTACAGGAGATAGCTTTCATATTGCTTTATCATTAAAACAAGGATGTGGTAGCCACTGGGACTGTAGACCTTTAGCTTTTCACCAACTTAACTTCAAATTTCTGTCACCATACTATCACTACAACACTGAGAAGAAATTTAAGCTGTCTAAAACCTACCTCGATGTACTACCAATCCCAACTCCAGCAGTGGAGAACTGACTAGATAATGATAAACTGTACCTGACTTGGAGACAGAAACTGTTCTGAGAGTCCTCTGTTCTTTCATGTCCAAAAATTATCCTTCCTACACGAGCCGTGAAAACTGGGCTTCTCTGGATATAGGTGAGTCCATAGAGGAAAAGAGTTGTGATGGGAAGCTAAAGGATACAAGTTTGGGCACTGAAGTGTGAAAAAGCTTTTGGGTATAGGATTTCTCTGGGGAAATGTCTTGCTTTCAGCTGAGATAGAGTTAGTTTTCTTCCTAGCAGCTGCTGTTTTTTAGATTGAGTATGGCAATGATGTTGATAATATGCTGATGTTCTTAGTTGTTGCTAAGAAATAAAGGACTTTCTCAGTTTCCCAGTTTTGCCTTTGCCATTTTGTCTTCCCAAATAACCATTGCATGTTGCGGAGCCCTGCTTCCTAAGATGGCTGAACACCTGTCTGCCAGTGGGAAGTAGTGAATTAATTCCTTGTTTTGCTTTGCTTTTGTGTGCAGCTTTTGCTTTACTTATTAAATGATCTTTTTACTCTTCTGAGTGTCTCTCCCGTGCCTGCAAGTGAGCAGCTATTAGTGATTAGTTGCCACCTGTGGTTAAACCACAGTAGGAAAATAGATGAAATATAAGTATTACACTAGACAAGGGAAGTAACTACATGAAATTGCAGGTATGAGAATATGAGTGTGTGAAAGTAGGAGTCTCGGGACAAGGAGTATAAAAAGAACAAAAATATGACACCTGGCTGTAAGATTGGAAGCCTCCTTCCAACACCTTGTCTGTAGTAGCCTACATGCTTACTGTTGTAAAAATAGCGAGGAAATACTACATCTTAAAACCACGTCACTCTGTCATATTGCATATTTTATTTTCTTGGTGTTTGGTCTGTTGATGCCCTCAAGGAGGAGCATCAAAAATAAAGGACTGCACAGGCCACAAGATGGCCACAATACTTTTACTGACACTTCTGAATCTATGCAAATATACGAGTATACTTACGTACTCACATTTATACTCATTATGGTGGTATCTGATCTCTTGGATAAATTCTGATGCAAATGAATAAACAGTATACCTGGATAAGACAAGCTAGACAATGTATGTGAACTTGTTCGTTTTTGAAACTGAATTTTATTTCATTAAATAAATTGCTATATTTCATTTTCCTTGAACAAATAATTAACATTTCAGCAACACAGACTTGTTATTTAAATAGTTTTTTAAATATTTTCTGACTTTTACATATTGTTTCTCTCACGTTCTCTAACTTTTCAGGTAGTAGAATTTTGCACATAAATATACATACATAAGAATCTTGGAGCACAAAATTAAATGTGTGTATACATATTTAGAGAATTTCAAGTTTTTTTTTTTACAAATGGCTTTTGTGTTTAAATCAAAATCTTCACAAGAAAATATATCCCATGTCACATTTCAAATCAAACACTGCTGTAAGGTTCATGCCTTATCCTACCTAGTGACAGACTTTTAAGTAATGATAATTTGGTTTCTGGTCTTAGGCGAAAACTGTCATTTCTGTTTTATTCTGTTTGTGCTTATAATCTCTTTTCTTCAAATCTAAACTTTTTTATTTCATTTCAAGCAAGGCAGCATTATTTTTACAAATCAGAATATGTCCAAAAAAGTTAAGCAATAATATTCTTTATTATTGGCATTTTGATAGCTCTTAGAAAGCTCAGTCTGGACTAAAGCTGTGTGATTCTTAGCATTTCACAAATACAGAGCTAAAACCAGGCTGTTCTTTTAAGTTTATAATTTCAGTGATAAATAGTTATGTAGTTTCAGCACCCCTATATGCTGCTTCTCAGTGAAGATAACCTCTCTCTTCTTGTCTTTAATGTCATGCTCTCACATATAATAGTGGAATTTGCTAATGTGTTCATTTGGCTGCTCAAAACTGCTGTTGCTCCAGATCCATTACACCAGTACTACCATGTCCTAAGCTTGCCAAAGAACATGATTTAATCTCTGACAGGTCGTGCTAACCGTTTGCATCATGGGCCCAACTAGACAACAGTAGACCTGTGGAAGGGCACAGTGCCATAAAAAATAAAGACACATGAGGGCCTTGCCTGTTTTGTCATATCAGTGTAGAACTGAACAGGCAGACACACATCTAAGTGTTATGTGGGAGAGAGCTTAATCGAGAGACCATGAGGAAAATTCTCTTTCTCTAATGATAAAAAAGCAGACCTTCAATTATTTTTTTTTTTTTTTTCTGTGGGCTGGTCACATTAGGAGCTTTGTGTGATGAATGAGTTTAGTATTGGGAAAAAAGTGAGCCTTCTTATCGGGGCTTAGGTATAGGAATATTTTGATGAAACGGAGGGTAAGAAAACCTGATTATCAGTCTCCCCTTTTCCCTTTTTCCCTGCACATTACCCCTAAAACTGTCTGTTTCAGAAGGTCCAAGAATCCTATATATTTTCTCCAGTACTGCAGAAGCCTCTAGATGAAGAAAAGCCTAGTTAATCCATAATAATGGCAGGTCTGTTTATTGATCTCTTAAATTGCACTTTACTTGACCTGTCAAAAATGCAGAATTCCCAGCATGTGCTTTCCTGCTCCTCTAAGAGCCTCTCTTCACCTCGGGCAGATTGCTCCCCTCAGCCTCTCCCCATCTGCTGGCAGCTGTTGTAAACTCTGATCTAAATTCATTAACCTTCCTCCAAACAATCTATTTGAGTTTATCCTTGAGAAACTACAGAAGGAACAATAAGCACTCACTACTGATTTTCCCTCCCTGCCTTTCATATCACACCCGCTCCTAAGATCCGTACCCAAGCTTCTTAAAAAAAGAGGAAAATTAAAACCAAAATCAATAGGAATTGAAATCAACCCACAGACTAGGATTTCCTAATTATTAATGCTCTGATTCTTAGGCAGTGTTAATAGAAGACCTGTCTAATACCAAGCAAAAACCTACACACTAATCTGAGTGTTGGCAAAGCAGTCAATGGCTTGTACTGTAAGAAATAATCGAAGAGGAAATCCGTGCTTAATAGAAAACAGTGTGACTCACTGATTGCACATTACTTCTACCTGAAAAATATCCTGAAGTGCAATATTGTTGTTGCCATGAGGATGCCATGAGTGGATCTCCCACATAGATAAGAAGCTTTTTTTTGGTTGAAATGGGAAAAGTTGTAGACAACTGCATTACTTGGATGTTGATGCTTCTACATAATATTATGGTGTTGTATCTAGAGCACAAACTTCTTGCACTCTGAAAGTGCATTTCTGGGTATCTTTTAAAAGTATTTTTAAGAAAATGCAATTTTTCTTTAAAAAGCTTGTATCTCTTAGCAATGCAGTTTCTGATATCACAATGTGAAAAATAGTAAATAAAATGGGAATATTTTAAAAGGAAGCACTGGTGTTTAAATGCCTGATTCCCTTTACCAATCAATAAAGCTGAGTCCCAGCTCATGCTTGAATTATAGGTGCCTTGTGGTCCACTGGAAAGCTGCTCTGATTGTATTGTCAGTCTCAGGAAGAATATAAAACCTGAAACTGAATTGTAGACCTAAGGTAAAGTGACTGTATCTTTTCATTGATAGAAAAAAATGAGAAAGGGTTCCTTGCTTAGATGAAGCATTGAATTTCTGAGTGGCTAAAGACAGGTATGATGAATCCCAGCTAAAAGGTACTGAGACAGCTGAACTGCAAATTTTGAAAAAGACTTTATGCGAATTTTTTTTGCAAACTCTGCTCTCATTTGAACTAGCCTTAACAAGCCATTTTAAAATACTGCTTTAATTAAATAATAATTTAAAAAAGTGTGGCTGACAATTTGTCAAAATCATGTTCATATAGATGGTTTTGCTAAGAGGTATGGCTGCAGGTCAGATGTGTGTTCTGCCAGCTGTGTAGGGTTTCAGGATTATACTAAATGGTTAGATTACATTGTAATTTCTGAAAAAAAAAGTTTGAAAAGTGTACAAGGCTTCTCAGTACTCTGTCTAGATATCCAATAGCATTATTTAAAATGTAAAAATATGTAGATCTTACAAGAAAAAAAACCCTAAATTTATGTCCTGCATTTCGAGTGTAGGACATTGTCTTGTACTTGAAGTTTGCCAGACCATTAAAATTTTTTAGCAGACTTATGAGCAGAGGCATCGGAAAACAGAAAGTACAATGAAATTGCAGCTTACGTATTTTTTTTTTCCACTGCCTTAATAATGTTGTGATTAATATAGTCAAATTAATAGCAAAACATTTCCTGTCCTTGTATCTGAGAAGACACTTTAAGACAGTGCCTCAAAGGCTGTGAAAATTTAAAAGTGTGCCATTTAGGTGAATGCTATCTTACTATTTTTCTCTGTCTAGAAGGTGGTGGTGAGTTAAGGCTTTTTTTTTTCTACAGTAGATGATAAGACAGAAATTGGTTTTGAATTAGTTCAACGTGTATTGTGAACAGAATAGGAATATTATTTCAGTGGGAACTGAATCAAACCTAGCAGCTCTATTTTGCCCTCATCACCCCATTCAGATGTCCGTTTCTGATGTCCCTTGCATCAGTGAACAGTTTTGCATGCTAGCAGTACAGGATGTGAGTGGGGACATGGCTTACTCCATTTTCAGTTCCTGGCTGGTCTGCACTGCCTTTATCTTCTGGGTACTTTTTAAGACAGTCCATTCTTTAGCATTGCAGACATAGATTTAATTCTTCCAGAGCCAAAGGCAATTGTGCTCAAATATAAACGTAAAAGCTGTTCATTGCTTGGCATTTTTCACGAGAAGCCATGTGTACCTTAAGAAAGTTGTAAGAAGCAGTGTTCTTGCTGGAGGACACAGACTTACCTTTCCAAAAAGGAATCTCAGGCAATGTCTGTTGATGAGTTGTCTGACTTTGCCAGATAAGGGCAAAGTTGGAATATGAGTTCAAGGATTGATTTGAATCATCCTAGGTTGGAATAGTATAGAATTTTTTTGTGCTATAGGAACTTACTGAAGCTGTGCCTTAAAATTCCCTCATTTCTAGTAAATTACTGTATAACGGCTGAATGGTCAACTGGTATAAAACAACATTGCAGCTGTAAAAACAGTATATTGTTTTTCAGTGTTAAATAAATAAGACCACACTTTCTTTCTTGGCTCATCTATCGTTCCGTGACAGCACCTGATTGATAGGAATGTAATGATAATCCAGCTCCTTCATTTAACGAGCAAGAGAGAGCCTGTGTTTCTGACACCCAGAGAAGGGCTAGAATGACTGCCAGAAGTTACTGAGATGGAGAGAACTTTGAATGAATGAATTGGGCATGAGTCACATCTTTCCATTGAGCAACTGCAGGCGATGGCTGCTGAAGTACTTGAGAAATCAACAAGGGCCTCTTTTGAGGGAGCCAGGGGAGAATTTTATAGCTGACTCCAATTTGGAATTCTGCAGTGCATGTGAGATAATAATACCCTACAACAGCAAAGATTATTTAACAACAAGCAGCTTCAGTTTATCAATAACTCAAATAGCAGCAAACTTGGGTGGTGAAGGGTAGCAGAGTGCTAATTGGTCTGGAAGAAGTATGAATACTTTATGCATTTATCTCACTTATGAATGTTCACTGGTGATATGTTATCAGTAATTTATGATGTGCCATAAGAAACACATTTCTGACAAAAATAGCAATTAGCTAAAAGAATGAGGATTCTCCTTCAATGTTTTCAGCAAGTCATAAGGGGTATTTCTTTCCTTCCATACATGAACTGTTAGTAAAACTCCTTCAAATTTTGCACTTTTCTCTGTTGCCTGAATTTGGTCCAGTTTTTAAGTTCGTCTAAAGACCTTGCAAATGCTCTCATAAAATTATTGGTATAAATTATTTGCATATTGAGTGCAGACATAAGCATGCAATCATGGTGATAAGTGCAAAAAAACCTCATCAATTTGCTCATGCACTTTCTTAATCCTTGATGCAGACACTGTTCCTTATTTGGTTTTGTTGTCTTCTTCACAGATATAGTAATTATAGTCTGAGGTTGTCATCTGAAGGGGGAGTAAAGTGTGCATCAAATATGAGGAGTGCTCTGTTGACCCAAAATGTCATGCAGGGTGCTTGTCAGGTGCAGGGAAATGCGTGAAGGAGTCCAATTTGTTACAGTTATGTGCTGCACTGCAGGTAGGTATTGCATTGTCTTCAATTTCATTTGCAGGAAAAGGGACTCTTTTAGAAAAGTCAAATGCTTTCTGATCTTGATGATTGCTATCAATCCAGAAGATCTGTATGATCTTAGTGATTTCATAGGTCAAATCAACATATCATAGTATTCAGGCATCCCTGACACATTTTGGTTTTCATAATAGCATCCTCTCTCTATTATTAAGTGTAGAATTTTCACAGTTGTTTCTTTAAGTACATTTTACTTGTGTTATACAGTGAACTCCATCAGTGTTTTTTTTGAAAAAAATGAGAGCTTAATTAATTCTTGATGATTTAGAAGATTTTGGAAAAGTAATAGTTTTTGAATTGAGAGTGGATTTGAAAACAATGATGTAATGTTATGGTTACATTCACATGCTACCAACAGATAGGCAGTGTTGGTGAAGATTCAAGTCAGAAGTAATTCACTTGTAAGAGAGCTGGAGAATACTGTAATGAAACTTGCCTTAAGAAATTTTGTAAATAGCTCTGTCCAAGACTATTGAAGGTAACTGAAAGGCACCTCTTAAGCTTAAGAATTCTGGGTGAATTCTGGAATTGCTGGATTTAATTATAAATTTAGGTAGTGGGTTACATTTACTCATGTTCATGCCTTTCCTTTTAGACTCAATTATTTTATAATTCACCTTTTTTAAAGCATCACCTGACAAGTCAGTTTTCAGCTATGGGCACAAACTGGGATCTGAGCACCAAGAGGGGCGTGTCACAATATTGTGTAACCATAAAAAGCAGAATAGGATCCTTTTTTTTTTTTTTAATTTGGAAAGGGTCTAGCAAGTGAACCTCTAGGGCCCTTTTGTATCTCCTCTAGGATTACTGTGTGAGTTTTCCAAAGTCCAGGTTTACAGTGTTCATTGCCTGTGCCTCTGGAAAAGAAGGTCATTGCAGTAAACCTACTACATCATTCCCTAGGCACTGTGGAGGTGTCATAGGGAATTGTTCAGATTTGCTAGTCCTTTATGGTTATTTAGGAGCACTGAAGCTGAAACAGGATGGTGTCACTTCACAGGAAACAGCAAGCAAACCTTACACTCCAAATAAAAGAGCAAAATTTGGTCAATATGACCAGTAAGTGTTGAAAGAGATTGAATCTTCTGATCTGTTGCAGAAACAGATCTGATTTTAGGAATATACTATTTTCTAATAGGGGTACATTTTAGCTCTTTATTGAAACCCTTTACTCATGAACTGTATAACAAAGGCAGTGATATATGCTTTCCATTAGACCCAGAAGGAACACACCATAAACGCCTGCAGATTGGATCAGGAATAATAATTACAATGGAAAAATACTATGTTTTTCTGGATTTTTCTCATTCCAAGGACTGAATATGTTTCTTCAGTTCTTAGACAGTGAGTGACTGGCTTGTTTCAAGGGTAAAGAATATACGGCTGGAATGCTGAGTGACAACAGTGTGAATCACTAGGCCTGCAGCTTCTGGAACAATGATTGACACAGAGGATTCTGCTTTTTGTGAGGCTCCCAGCACCTGCCCTCAGACATGAAGCTGTTCTGTCAGTGGCACTGAATGAAAATGATCTAGAGTTGACGTATAGGAAAAGGATCTTCAATTTGAGGAAAGGCAACTAGCAATTTAAAAAAAAAATCCCAAAACAACAAAACAAACCACTCCACACAACTCATCAGGAAAAGAAATTTATTTTACTTCTGCAATAAGCAGTCCTCCCCCAGATTCTCTTTCTAAGCCTTAGTGTGTAGGATCGCAGCGTGTACTGGATGAGGTGGCCGATTCTCTTAGACCACTTTTACAGGAACATAAATTTCAGTTTCCAAACCTGCTTGGAAGCTCTGAGTGACACAAAAGCCTTACACAGTTCATGGACCTGGGCTGTCTGCTGGAAGATCTACCAGGAATGATAAAAATGCTAATAAATTTGCTTTTACTGCTCCTCTCTGTCTTAATATATTTGTCCTGTATCTTTACACAAAAGTTTGTAAGGACCTTCTTTATAAACCCATAGGGATAAATTTATGCACAAAAGTAACATTCTCTTTCTCCTCACTTCTGTTTGTAGTCTTTTTATAATTTGTGGAAGTTGTCCAACAGGTTGGAAAAATGCATTGAAAACCTAATCCAGACATGTCAATACAGCAGTGGTTTTAGTTTAAACAAGAATGAAGCATGCTTTCCCCTTTCCAAAGTAGCGTCTCCAAAAATACTTCTCTGATTCAGACTGTATATTTTTGAGCTGGCTTAACTCCTTCTGCACTGCATAACAAGCAAGGTTATTTTTACATGGCATAATGAATGTAGTTATTCAGAAAAATATATTTCTCTAACAGCAGCAGAAGTTTTGATCAGAATTGTAAGCACTTCTGACGTGTTTGGGCAGTCTTTGCTGGTATAAAATGGTTAGCACAATATCACTTATGTCTAGTAGTAGTGCAAAATTTGAACCATAGTGCATGAAACAAGGCCAGTGGCAAAGGAAATGTCATAATTTCCGTGTGGTTTTTTTGGAAGAAAATATGGGGAACATTTCGTACTTTTGGAGAACTGTTTTGTAAAATTTCCCAAGAATTATTATATTAGGGTGTGTGTGATATATTCGCCTCAGAACTTCAGTGTATTCCTTGTCCTTTGAGAATTTGTCAACAATTTGACATGAATTGATACATTTTTTTAAAAGGTATACAAGTTTCCCTCAAGATAAGTTAATATCAGAACTGTTTGAGTAATGAAATTGAGACTACATTAAGATTTTTGGAAAGTTTGGGTTCTATGTTTGGTTTCAGTTAATGGAAGGTAGAATATGTCACCGGTCAAAAATGCTGTATTCGGACTAAGAAAAATATCTGTAGTCCTTGGATGCCTTTTTTTTTTTTTTTTTCAAACCTGTGTTCATGTTTATACAGTATTAAATTGACTAATTTTGGTTTGGGTTGTCCGACATGTACTTATATGCTGAATATATATAAGAATAGTTTAATTGGCTCATTGAGAATGGATGTAACATTGAAGCCTGTGAGGATTGCACCTTCCCACAAACTCTACCAATGACACCATCATCTGAGTCAGATAATGAACCTGAAGCCGTATATGTTTTTCCCCAGAATAACACCAACTTAATTTAAAGTGAAGTTGATAATTTCATCCTTTTCTTTTTTATAATAAAAAATAAGCAGTATGTTCACAAATATTTCCACTCAAAATATATCTTGATTATTTCCCAGAATTAATCCCTGCTAAATAGAAATGTTGAATATGTTTTGTTGCTGAATAAAGAGAGGTGGTATTGGTAGGATGAAGATACTGCTCACATGCCAGTCATGAAAAAAATTAGCATAACATTCCCAGCTGATGCACAGAATTTCATTTGCAGATTTTTATGATGGGGATAGGAAATCTTATAATGTGATGGTCATGATCTATGTCTTTGTTGCAGTTAAGACTCCATGCAACACATTTTCCCACTCTATCAAGGACGGCAAATGAGGAACTAAAATCTTGTCTGCTTAGGGAAGGAAAGAACATTAAAAATGTGTGAATTTCAAATAATGGGTCTTTTCAGGCAGGATTTTGTAATGTTGTCAAAACTTGGCAAGGAGCTTGTGCTAGAGGCAAGCTGCAGAAGTGCCCTGTGTGCCCTCAGCTTTAATAGACACCTTTGCTTTTCAGACCTAACTCTGCCAGTGAGCAACAGATCTCATTCCCTCTGAGGCCAGGGAGCACTTCAGCTGCACAGCCATTCATGGGAAGTACTCACAACATCAGCCCTTTATCAGTCAAAGAGCCTTAAATCTCTTGATATTTTATCTCTCCACTGACTAGCAGCAAACTACTTCAGTTTGGCTGAAGCTGAAGAAGTGGAAGAAGTTTTCAATCTGTGCTAGCGTGTTACTAGAGTAAGTATGCCCAAAGCATTGTCTCAGCAGAGAGATCATGGAGTTAATGAGCACAGAGGCTAAAATGACCCACTATATCTAGAACTGATCCTCTATAAAGACAGGATTACAAAACACTGGGGGGAAGCCTATGATCCCCTTTGCCTTCTTGATGGTAGGTAAATAAAGAACTCCCTCCTATGGGTTGTTTCTTCTGGTCTCTGCCATAGCACTTCATTGAAAAAGTGAGGAAAAAAATATGTTTAAAAAACAGCCATGCTGCTGGCACTGCTACAGTCATAAGGTCAGGTAGCTTAGTCATTAGAGAAGATTATTCTTGTTTGTGACACTCTTCTAACCAGCAAGAAATGCTCTTAGCTTGCATACGTCAGTTCATATGATAGGGAAAACTTCAAAGATACACTTTCAATGGAAAATGTGAATAAACAAAGTATTTGTAATTAGGTGGTTTTATTATTCCTGCCAAGATGAATCATAGAAGGGAAGAAACACAATTCTGGAGAGTATTTCCTCCATGACAAAGATGGTACCATACAAGCATATGGTTTGAAATGGGAAAAACACAACATTTGAGCAAGTGGTGAATACCCTGCAACTTCAGCCATGCTGACAGTTCTGGAGATACCGGTACAGCAAGAGTTTTATGCTATATTTACCCTTGAAATCTGCCCAAATACAACTATAGCTTATCGACACCTTTGTTCAGTCTTCCTGCATCCATCTGAAGTGGTTGTTCTTTCAAGCTTGTGAAGAAAGGCATTGTAAACAGCTTTACCTCAGCATGCCTAAATGTGAGAACTGAAGGTTCAAGCTCCTGATACAGTGGGTATGAGGATGCAAATGACTTATTTTAAGCAGACAGGCAAGAGCTGAGTCTGGATGAGTGAAATAAGTGGTCACTTGTCTTAAGCAAAGATCTGTCAAGGTTTTTTTCTTTTTCATCTTGGAAATGACCATCTTTTCAATATTCAGTGTAGCTGCAGATAGAGTCTGTTCTAATGGATCACCATTCTTTGATAAAACAGTTTCCTTGCAAAACACCTAGCCAGTGGTGCTACCATTACCACAAATTACTTTCTTTTATGATCAAATCTGGTTCCTGTAGAAGTCTGTGGAAAACCAGTTGATTTCTATGTGTCAGTCAGGATTAAGCAGCTACTGTTTTATCCTGCCTGTTAGCATTGTTCTGAAACTGATGGTAGCTAGAGCCCAGAAGTCACTAATAGGAAGAAAACCCATCACTTTTTTAGAATCATGGCCGATGAATTCAATACTGTCAATACTGTCCCATAAAATCCAGATCTTGATGTGCTTTGCTTTCTGTCTTCCTAATCACATTCAGTAATTTTTATGCTTCTTTCTGCCATCTCCATCTGATCTGATTCTCTATGCCAAGGGTTTCCAGCCTCTTTCTTTGGCCTTGTCACGGTGATCCCAGCTGTCTCTATACCACATGACTTCCTTTGAGAAGGTTGAGAATTTTTAAAATATTATAGTGATCCTATGGGTAACCCTTTCTTGAGACTCCTCTTTTTTGTTGATATTTCTCTTGTTCTAAAAAAAAATGTTGTCCAGTATTACATTTTTCTTTTCTGTGTTTCTTCCCTGTTGCTTTTTTTTGCCATCTTTTTACCACTTTTTAAAGATAATCTTATGAAATCTATTTTTATTTTCCTTTCTGATATCCAGATATTGTCTTTCTTATTCCCCGTTTTTCTTCATCTCACATCTGATTGTTTCCTTAACACGTTATAATTACTCTTTTGAACTTTCCACTTACAGTATACCAGAACAAAAGTGTGCATAAACAGTTCCAGCCTGCATGTATAGCAGAGGTCCTGGGGGCTTTGTGAGATGTAATATTGTGCTATAATCAATGTGCGATATGATTAAACATTAGCTAAAGGTCTAATGCAGCAGTTAAAACTGCTGTTGTGGAACAAGAAAGCACAGGTGAAATACATGGAGCAGAATAGAGAAGGCAGGAAAACGGAATCATAGAATCACAGGATCATAGAATGGTTTGGATGGAAAGCTACCATGAAGGTGATCTGGTCCATCTAGTGAGCAGTGACATCTTCAACTAAATCAGATTGCTCAGAGCCTCATCCTTGAATGTTTCCAGGGATGGGGCATCTACCAACTTCCTGAGCAACCTCTTCCAGTGTCTCACAACCCTCAGTGAAAAAAAATTCTTCATAATATCTAGTTTAAACTTCTCCTTTGGATTAAAATCATTACCCCTTGTCCTATTGCTACAGACCCTGCTAGAAAATTTTTCTCCATCTTTCTTATAAGCCCCCTTTTAAATATTGAAAGATTGCAATAAGGTCTACTTAAACTCTTCTCCAAGCTGAACAACCCCAACTCTTTCAGCCTTTCTTCATAGCGGAGGTATTCCAGGCCATTGATTATTTCTGCGGCCCTCCTGTGGACCTGCTTCAACACGCCCACATCTTTCCTGTGCTGATGGCTCCAGTGCTGCACGCAGTATTCCAGGTATGGTCTCACCAGAGCAGAGGGGTGGAATCACCCTCCTTGACCTTCTGGCAATGCTTCTTTTGATGCAGTCAAGGATATCATTGGCCTTCTAGGCCTCAAGTGCACATTGCCAGCTCATGTCCAGTTTCTCATCCACTAGGACCCAGAGGTCCTTCTATGCAGGGCTGCTCTCAATCCCTTCATCCCCTAGTCTGTATTGATACTGAGGGTTGCCCTGACCCAGCTGGAATACCTTGCACTTCTCCTTGTTGAACTTCATGAGATTTTCACAAGCTCACTTCTCCAGCTTGTCAAGGTCCCTCTGGATCGCATGCCATCCCTCAGGGATGTCAACCTCACCATTCAACTTGGTGTCATCCACAAACTTGCTGATGCTGCACTTGATCTCGTCATCTTCATCATTGATGAAGATACTAAACAACACTGGTCCCAGAAGAGACCTCTGAGGGCCACTGCTTTTCAGTGATCTCCATCTGGACATTTAACTGTTGACTGCTACGAATGCAACCATCCAAACAATTTCTTATCCACTGAATAGTCCACCCATCAAATCCATATCTCTCCAATTTAAAGAGAAAGATACCGGAGGGGACCATGTCAAAGGCCTTAAAGAAGTCCAGATAGATGACATCTGTGATTCTTCCCTTGTCCACAGATGTAGTCACTCCCTCATAGAAGACCTCTATGTTGGTGAAGCAAGACTTGCTCTTGGTGAGGCTGTGCTGACTGTCTTGAATGAGGAAAGATAGGTGATGTAGATATGAAGAGTAGAGAGAAATAGAGACCAGTGGGTAGCACTGAAAATGACTGGGGAGGAGTGAGGAGGTGAAGAGGTGAGCAAGGAGTGGTGGATAAAGAAGGAAAACAAAGGGAAATAATAGAAGAATAAACCTGGTCTGTGAGGGTGGAGAAGTAGAGCAGCTGCCATCTTTGTAATGCTGCACAGAGATTTAAGAATAAATAGCCATGCCAGCAGCTACTGTGAATTCAGGGCAGGGTGCATATCTGAAAATGAAAAGAGCACTGATTTTAAATGACCCAAGACACAACATCTTGTCTAGATTTTTATTTTATTTTAAGACTCATGTAGTTCATACATTGCATTTGCTGAATCTCTGTCATTCCTTGCTTTTTTTTTTTTTTTTTTTTTCCTGGCAAGAGATAACTTTTTTCCTTGCATAAAATTATGATTCATTTTGTTTAACTCAGGAAGGAGCCTCAGGGCAGAAATCTTTCTCCTTCATTTGGAGAATCTGTAAAGTGCGAGAAAGAAACAAGATGACCTGGTTCATTAGGATTAAAACAGGTATGAAGAGGTAAAAGGATGTACTGGCATTAAAAGAAAAGAATTTGAAGCCCTCCTCTCTCCCCTGCCTGAAAAGGAGTTCACCCTGGTGGCTGCAATGCTTCCCTTTGGCTGCCAGGACAGCTGGTTGATATGTGGACTCTCATCTGAGGATGATCCTACCTCTTAACCCACGTAGTATAGGTACAGATGCACTTTTTATCCCCCTTCTCTTTCAGTCATTTGTCCAGTTAAACTCTTGTCTGTTTTTCAATGGGAAGACTTGTAGATTGTAGATGAGTTTTTGAGGGACATGGTTTAGCGGATGATGAATGCGGTTGGACTTGGTGATTTGAAAGGTCTTTTCCAACTGGAAGATTTTATGATTCTATGATTTAGTCAACACTAGCCATTGACCTAAACTCGGTCTCCCTGATCCTTCTTGTCCCTCAAACCCCAGAAACTTGGAAATGATCACACCCCAGGGCAAGTTCTCACCACTTGCAATAATAAAAAAACCCACAAAAGATAAAGACAAAACCAACCACAATAAAGGCAGATAGCAGAACTCAGTTACACTTCTGTGAGTTTCAATAGTTAGTTTCTTCCTGGGAGAAACATGAAATATTTACCTGGCAGCCTGATATTTTCCTTCTCCCTTCCTCTAAAGTGGGATAAAAACCAATGAATGTGGTGGCTACGGTCTGCATTAATTGGGGAGCAGGCAGGTTACACTTTGTGTTTTGTCCAATCTTTGGTCACGCAATGTAGGTTAATTGTACACAGAGCATTTACCCAGCAAGGTCCAGTTGCTTCTCAGTTCTCTGGTAGCAATTGCAACTTGAGGGAGTGTAGGTTACTCATCTGTCATCATTTGCTGCTCTGTGGAGATTATTCCCATAGTAGTCTGAGAAACTGAAAGGATGACAATGTTCCTGTGACCTGTGTAACACAATCTCTTAATACTGCCTTATAAAGAAATGAATTATTGGCATTGATTACATGCATGTTGGGAGAGTAGCACAGTTCTGTCGCATGCAGTATGATTTACCAGACTGGGTTTTGTTAATCTCGGGTTATATCTGGGTACACTGTCTCACTCTTCTAGAACTGAGCAATTGTGGCCTTAAAGAGAGAGACTCTCCTGAAGCTGGGGTTACAATGCACATACATGGAAAACAGTCTGAAGAGACCTGGCTGTGAATTTGTGATGCGGATCCACCTGTGTGGAGAGAAGGGGAGTGCTAAATCCTAGCAGTTGTCTCATGTCTGTCAGTACAGGCTGCCATGCCAGCTGCAATGCCTCTTGCTCTGCACTCTGCTCATTTCTTCTGGGAATGACATAAGCAGTCCGCAAAACAAATAGCAATTTGTTAGTGCCTGATGACAAATTCACACATTGGCTACGAGTGCACATGTAAGAGGTAGAAAAAGCAAATTCCAGCTGGAAAACTTCACCACACCTTTTATTGGCTTAAGCTGGTAAAAGATCCCTTGTATTTCATCTCATAGAGTTGCTTCCTAAGATCCTTTGCGTATTTGTCCTGTCTCCAGATGGGGAAATGATGAAATGCCATCAGTTGGGTGAAGAAATCTGTTGCATGGGTGATGTCTTCTTTGTACCTTCATCTAACAGCCTCACAACACACAAGTAGCTCTGTGTAGAATCAGTCAATGGGTGTAGGTGCAATAAATACCACAGAGGCAGTTTTAATAAGGAGTTTCTTGGAGGAAAAAAAGAAAATAAACTCTTCTCTCATTGAATATATTTGAAGCTTGACGTATAAAGCCCTTCCAGGTGGTAAAATACTTGGTGAATCTGTGTTTTCTTTCTTTAGGAGCAGTCAAATTATTCTCACTGTGATGAGCTTTTACCGCTTTCCCAGATCATACCTGGAGAGTCTCTTCTTTTGCAGTGGTAGATGTGTGTCCTGAAGGGACAAAGAACAGTCTTAGAATTGAACTTATTCCAAATGTTTTGAACCTTTAACAGAACTTCTTGGGAAACATTCATCCTACCTATATTATATTTCAAGTGAAAGTTGAAAATACTACTAAATCATATGTGTTTTGCTGAAACTTCAGGATTTTGTGAGGGAAAAAGTTGCTGAAATGGGAAGTTTCACACTTCTATTATATTTTATGTCAGCACCTCTCGGAAACATCACCTCATAGTATCAGTAGTTCCTGAAGTTGTTTTACTAGGAATTCACTTTTCCGTTGCATTTCCCCTCTCAGTCAAGTAGGTACTGCTAGCCTCCACAGAGAGACAACAACATATTTTGTGTTACAATGACAAGCTCAAAATAATAGTTTTCATGTGATTTACACTATCTTTTTAGAGAATCTGCATAGCTTCTTGTGTTTAACAGGAGCTGAGTAAGATTATATTGTGGAAGTTACTATCTGAAACAGAATTCTTTTTTTTTCAAATCAATATAATATCATATAAATACCAAGCTGGGAGGAAAGGTTGATCTGATAGAGGGTAGGATGGCCCTACAGAGAGACCTGGACAGATTGGAGAGATGGGCTGATTCTAATAGGATGATGTTTAATAAGTCCAAATGTTGGGTACTTCATTTTGGACACAACAATCCTATGCATAGCTATAGACTGGGGACAGAGTGGCTGGAGAGTAGTCAGACAGAAAGGGACCTGGGAGTGCTGGTTGACAGGAAACTCAATATGAGGCAGCAGTGTGCCCAGGTGGCCAAGAAGGCCAATGGCATTCTGGCCTGCATCAGGAATAGTGTGGCGAGCAGGACCAGAGAAGTTATCATCCCCCTGTACTTGGCACTGGTCAGGCCTCACCTTGAATATTGTGTACAGTTCTGGACCCCCCAGTTTGGGAAAGATGTCAGGATGCTGGAATGTGCTCAGAGGAGGGCAACGAACATGGTGAAGGGGCTGGAGCACAAACCCTACGAGGAGCGACTGAGGGAGTTGAGGCTGTTTAGTCTGAAGAAGAGGAGGCTCAGGGGAGACCTCATTGCTCTCTACAACTACCTAAAAGGAGGTTGTAGTTAGGCAGGGGTTGGTCTCTTCTCTCAGGTGACCAGTGACAGAACTAGAGGGCATGGACTCAAGCTTCGTCAGGGAAAGTTTAGACTTGATGTTAGGAAAAAGTTCTTCACTGAAAGGGTGATTGGCCATTGGAATGGGCTGCCCAGGGAGGTGGTGGAGTTGCTGACCCTGGAGGTGTTTAAGGGGAGACTGGATGAGGCACTGAGTGCCATGGTTTAGATGATGGGTTGGTGTTAGTGTTGGTGTTGGTGTTAGTGTTGGATTATAGGTTGGACTTGATGATTTCAGAGGTCCTTTCCAACCTTATGATACTGTGATACTGTGATAATATTTTTTTTTCCACAGGAAAACAAATATATCAGAATTCTGTAACTTCCGGTATGAAAATGCTTTGCCATTTTCATTTACTGTGGAAAACTTTTATAAACCAGGAAGCAAAGATACTTTTTTTTGCCATATTTCTTTTTCCAGGAAATTTCTTATTGTGAAAATATTTAAAATTTTAATTTTGCTCTAAATCAGGTTTGGTTCTCTTTTTCAGAATGTGAATTGTTGTGTGGGAAAGATGTAACTTTTGAAGATTGCTGTATCCTGTAATTGTGCTGAGGTTAGGAGAAAGAATGATTGATATGATTATGAAAGACATCTGCAACCTCTAATGATGCTACACTTATCTGTACCCCTGAATCATACAATATGCTTCATACCTGAAAGATAGTGCAAAATACGTGACAGAAATTGTTTAATGGTTGCAGCTGAATGAAGCGAGTTACATTAATTCACTGATAAATATCTGGTTCCCTATCAGCCCATTGATTTATGAATTTGCATATGATTTGGTGCCTTCCTAATTAAGATCCTGCTTCTCTTTTTCATTCCTTCTTGACAGTAGAGGTCAGCTGACTTGACTGTTCCATTTGAGTGACTGCCTTCACAAATGACTGCAATGAGGGGTTTGCAGAAGACGATCTCAGTGCTGTCCTTCATCAGGTCTGAGAGTGCTCTTGTTCATGGAATATCTGTTTTCAAGAACTTTCTTCAGAAAAGATGTGTAATTTATAAAGCATGTGGTATAAGTGGTATTAATTCCTGGCTGATACGAAGTATTTTGGTCAACCCAGAGGAGATTAGGGAACTCATAATTTACAAATTTTATAAAATAAGTAAACTCAATAATGTTACAGAGGTCTCATTCACACTAGAATCATGCTTTTATCCTAAACATTTTCATTCAGGAAGGAAAAAGAGGAACAAATTTTTTTTTAATACAGTTTTGGTTTCTTTTTTAAATAAACTTTTAACTTCCCAAAGTCCCTTTAGTGATAGGCCTACTGACTTTGCGTAAGAAATACAATAAAGTCAGAAGTCCCCTCAAAACAGGAAGAAACACATACATGAAGTAGTCAGAGCTGTGAAAGTCAGTATCAGTGTACTGCACAGTTTTTCTTCTCCACAGGAAAAGACATCAATAAAGTTCCTATTAGTAGTCAGTAGTCTTATGGCCTAAGTTTGAAGCCAAGCAAGGGTTATTACATCTGAAGTATATCTGTTAAATATGTATCCACAGTGCACCAAAATACTTCAGCAATTCTCTTAAGTAGGAGATATTCTTTTAAGCAGGCTATCACATTATATGAAATGTATTTAATTTGATTTACTGAAGATAGATTAATTTAACAGTATTCTTTTATCCATTGTGCTAGATGTACTAGAATTTGTGGTTTGGGGGAATCTTCAACATTTAGAAATCTTCTTCCAGGCTTATTTGAAAGACAATTACAAAAAAGATTATTGTGAAGGAGTCACCTCCAACAACACTGACAGCAATGTTGTTTGGAGTTGTCTTTTAAAGTTGGATTTGATTGTAGCAATTACTGAATGAAATATTACCTTTTTCCTTCCTTCTCTAAAAAGTGCTAGAAATTAGGGAGGATGGAGAATCAGATGGCCAGGGAATGTGAAATCTCTGTCTTGAGTTTGAATAGGGCTATTTGAATACTGTAACCTGCAAGTCTCAGCAAAACCCCAGGAAGCCTCAAGCCTTCCAGAAGTGTACTCATAATCAGACTAAATTTAAACCATGGAGAGGTATTTCTGTGACACATTTTGGGTCAGTGAGTAATCACTTCCCTAAGAAATTCCATTTCTATGAAAAAAATCCTTTCCCCTTGTTCTACCTCCAACACAATCATTTGGGAGTTGGGTAGATCCATGTCCTTCCTGTGCTGAAGACTCCAGAACTGAACAGGAGAACAGAGTAGACCTATGTTTCTTCAAGTGGCTTCAAAGTCAAAGAGGAGAACTGGGAACCCATGGGTAAATGCAAAACTAAAAGGGTAAAAGGGCTTGAAAACTCAGCAGAAACTATTTGGGAACCTAAATCAATTTGCTTAATGTACTGAATCATTAAAGTCGTGATACAGTTTTCTTAGGAGAGAATGCAATATTTAACCTGATCCTTAATGTGGATGACTTTTTAAAAAGAAGAAGCTAGTTGTGTCAGTAGGTTTCTCTTCAGGAGAGGAAATGATCATTTTGCAAAGATAATAGTTTTGCAACTCAGATAATTTTAGTTGATTTTTGTTTTTTTTTTAATAGACAGATATTTTTCATTTATGGGGAGTGCCTAATAGAAAGCAACTGTATAGGAAAATACATACTATAACATATGACACTAAGGCTTTGTCCGCGTTTCAAATCACAAGGAATGATTCCATAGATTTCAGAGGCTGTATGGATTGAGCCAGCAGGGCAGACATCTTGCCTGGAGGTTGATTCAGAAGAGGGCGCTTACAAACCTCATTTGAGCAAATAACTCACATAAAGAGGAAGTTATTTCTGAGTAAGCATCAGGCAAGCAGGACATCAAGCTATCTTGACCCTAATTTGATCTTCTTGACATTTATTATAGTCATCTTTTGGTTAATGCTTTCACTTGCATAGGGAGACTGCTATGTGTCTCCCCATATTCATTGTGGCTGTGGCAGAAATAAGGACTTCTTTCTGATCCCCTGAGGTGGTGCAGCCCAGGCAAGAGAAGCTCCTGCTGTTTATGTTCATTTTCCCCATTACCAGTAAAAGTAACTATTACACCATACAGCTAAAAATTGGAGGAGGTCACAGATCTCCTAAACTTCACCCTTCCTCCATGTTATGTGTGAGATTCTGCAAGACCTTGGTTAAATAACTGTTTAACTACTCAGAGAGTTTCAGCTTGACTAACCAAGGAATAATTGCCTTTTATTTTCAGTTCTTTGAGTGAAACCAATCTTTATTATAAAGAGAGTAAAAGAAGAGGCTACTTAGAGGAGACGTTGTAGATTTGACCTGTAATGATGCTTTGCATACTGAAGGGTGAGCAGTAAAATTTTCTCTGAGATTTGCTGTATCTATTCCCCAAACTCCAGATATATGGGAGATTGAGACTTGTGGTTGTCAGTGCTCACCTGGATTTAAGACTGTGAATATTTTTATTCAGAAATTTCTATTTGGAGTAACTAACCCAAACAGCAGAAAATTATTGCATGCTTCCTTTGAATTATTTCTCATGGATCTTATTTATATATTCACTTTGCTACATGGGAGATTTGTTTTTCTTTCATTGTTCTTTTTAAAAACGCCAGCAGATTAACGATTGTGAGTGCTACACATATCCTGCCAGACTTACACTCTTCTGCATGCTTTGTGCTTGTGCACAAGATCACAATTAGACTGGGGCTATGGTGAGGTATGAGGGGCTTGTTCTCAATGAGCAGAGAAACTCAAGATCTGTTTTTTTCATTTGGCTTTAAAGCCTTGAAAGTCACAATGTCGCCAAACAGAAACTTTTCATGCAGGCAGACAAAGACTATTTCCAACCAAAATAGTGGCAAATTTAGGTTTGTCATCTCCAGAAGTGACCTACTCTCTGTTTAGTGCATATATATGCATAAGACAAAACTTCGGTTTTCTTGAATGTAACAGATCGGAGTACGTACCAAGGCACTTGACTCTAATGTATTTAGACAAATTATGGCCTGGGTGGTGCCGAGGGTACGTTAGGGTTATGAGAGCAGCAGTGAGTCACTGGTAAGTGAAGCTGTCAACTGTGCAATGAGAATAAAATTTTTTAATACACAATCTAATAAAGTAAAGTAAGCTGTGGTGAACGTGCTGTGCAGTCTAGTAGGCTGGCAGAAAAGCAGTGCCTAACACACATCATGAGGTATTGAACAGCTGCCTGTGAGAGATAATATTTCATGGGGACTTTTGGAAGTGTTTTTGTTACTGACTGGCCCATATGGCTGCTCCTGCTCTCACTCTTCTCTTCTTTCAGACCTAAGACACTTGCATAAGCTGCTGCAACAGCAGCAGTGGAAGGAAGGCAAAAATCCTAAAAATGGCTGCAATGCAGATGATTTACATTCTGTGGATTACACTGAGGCAAGCCAGGGCACAGGTACTTATTTCTGTTCTTGTCTTTCTGATTCCACTTTCCCTCTGTCTGCTCAGCTCATTGAGAAGAGACATAGCCTGTTCCAGTTGAGTGCTGTACACCATCCCACACACTCTGGAGATATCTCCCGACACATTGCTGAGAAAAACTATTCTTCTGGCTCAAAAACACATCTGGCAGCTGTTTGACTACAGAATTTTTCTCTGTATAATGTGAGGTTTGGGACCAATCATTACTTCATGCTAAACTTGATTTTGTGTGATTCTGCGTGGTTATTTTTTTTCCAATGTTAAAATAGAAAGGATGACTGTTTTAAAACTGGTGTTATTTAAAACTCAAACACTAATAAAAAGGAACAATATTCTTGAAGCTTATAATTCTTAAAAAAAAGTAGACATTTTGTCTCTTTGGAGATCAATGTAATAGTCTGCACCTCTGGAATTTCTTAGCAGCAGTATTGCCCCTGCTGCACTAGCTACTTCCCACCCAGGGAAGGTGGTGCTATCCCACCAGAGCATCTATTTTGTAAAGATCTTCTCATAACATAATCAGTAGAGCTTGATATGTATGAAGAAAGAAACAACCAGTTATACAAATATCTTGGAGAAAGACAGACCTGTACAATTTTGGAAAGGAAATCCTTTTACCATGATCAGATTTAATTACATGTTCAGCAATATTCCATAATGCTATTTTTCTGCAGTACCATTCATTATTATGAAAGATAATAAATTAAGAGCCATGTAAAATATCCCTGTCCAGTGAACTTAAAAAAAATAGGGGGATAATTTCAAACGCCCATTGCCTGTTCTAAGATTCTCGACTTATTATGATTCTTGGCATGATATAAAGAAGCATCCAGACCTGGAGTTTGAGCTTGAAAATGTGACGTTATTATTTTCATTTGCATTGTTTACACAGAATGATAGGTGTGTAAGGCACTTGAGAAGACCTTCCTTCTTACCAGATAGCATGTGCTTTTCCTTGGGAATATGCAGTTTCAGACCATGAGACACTCACACTCAAACACTCACACTCATGTTTAATTTAACCACTATGAGGAATCCTATTGATTTCAGGGAGACCACACACAGTAGGAAAGTTGAGCTTGGGTAAAAACATCTGCAGATTCAGACCAAAGAATCTATACTATCTGGGCAGACCCCATAAAACCAGATAGCTGACTGATGCTGGAAGACTCAATTGCATATTATTATAGGATGAGTATGAGGAAAACTGGCATACCATTCCATGATATATTTCGAGTTCTCAGAAAATGTAGTGTGGTTCCAAATGGGGCCAAAATCTCAAAGATTTCCAATTTTCTGAGGGGAAAAAAAAATCAGTTAATTGTTGGTGGTTTTAATTATTTTTTAGCCATTATAATAATAAATAATAAAAATTATCTTATTTGAAATAAAACACTGAGAATTTTCCCCATTATAACCGGCTGTTTTGTTTGTGAGAGAATTGTATATTCCTCCAGATTTCCTACTATGGTTACTCAGACTAGCTGTATGTTCTGCCCTAAATGACCATAAAGAACTTAGAAGATGGGTATAAAATTTTAAAGAAAGACTGTGTTTAATATTTTTAGTGGGGAAGTATACACCATACAATGAAAGATAATTAAAAGGTGCCCGAATGCTGCATTTTAGATATAGGCATAAAAAGTAGTAATTGACTATCATAAACAGAAAACAGAATTTGAGCCATATTGGCCCAAGTTGGGGTATCCATCAAGTGCAGTCCTCTCAGACCCAAAGACCTGTGAATTCACTTAGCACAGTTATAGCACTTCCAGGTCTAGCACTCACAGGGATATCTCTGCAGAAAATTTTATTGCACAGTTAAGGTAAGTTCTGAAACACCCACATCCCACTTCAAAAAGAACCTAGGATAATTTGAGGCTCTTTTTCCAAAGGGGCCCTATCTAAACCCTTGTGATTAAAGAATAGATCCACAATACCATCCTGTTTCTTCTAAATCCAAAGACTAAGTACCATCTTAGCTGTGTGTGCATCACTATCGAAATTCTTTCTCTTTTTTCCTCTGTTGTGTGGTCCTATTTAAAATCCTTGCAGTAGTAGCGCTTTGGTCCATGTAGCTCATCCTTAAATGTATCTTATTTTTCCTGCTGGATAGATGCACTCAGTCCAGCCTCAAATTTCCTACTTTTTCTTTTATAGCATCTCTCAGCTGCAGGAGAATGGCCTGATAAGAGAAAGTAGCCCTGAAGACTGGGGTGCATCAAACTTTGTTTCAGCTCCAGGTCTCCTACTTAGGAAAATGTTCTGTTTGCCAAGTTAGGAGGTGTTTTTCCGTTCAGCTTTTATTCACTTAATTCCTTGTTTTCCTTTCTCTGCCCTAAAGTGCAGGCTGCTTAATTAAAGGAAAGGGAAAGATCTGAGGAACTGGGAAACATTGTCCTCAGAAAAGCATATGCACAGAGAACCGTGGACTCAGATTCAATTACCCAAAGAGGGATACGAATGTGGATCTTTGAAATAAATGCCCTAATGGTAACACTGTAAGGGAGGTTTTTCGCTTCTACCTTTCCTTTCTTTCTCTCCTTTTTTCTGTGGAAGGCTTAGCTCTCTATCTCTGCAAAGGTCATGGCTGTGAAACCCAAGCAGAGCCAGGAGCTTTGCTCGACTTGGCAGCTAGAGCTAAACCCACAAAATGTCCTCTGGATGAGCCATGTAGAGCATTTCTTTTCTACATGGCCGATGCTTTACTGGGGAGGTGCCTGCGTTATGCATTGTTCCATGAATTATACAAAGGTGTAACTTTTGTTACAGTGCAGCAGTTATTTTAGATCTGTGAAACTTGTAAAGCCAGGTGTAACTTACGGTATTAACATATCTGCAGCTGAATTTCACTAAAGTAGCCAAGCAAATGCAACAGATTGCAGGTAGACAAACTAAGCTAACTGAAAATGAGAGGACAAGCTATGGTATTTTCATCTTTAGCATAAAATTCCTTCTTAGGTCTTCTGCTGGTCTTGTGCAGCCAGTAATGCTTCCTTTGCTAATGAGAACTGTGGCCTGCAGGGCCACCACCAGCTGGGACAAAGCAGTGGGACCTCAGAATAGAGATTCTCCAAACCAACTCATGAATCTTGTCCCAGGAGCCCAAACCTCACTGAAAATCAGTTTTATTGACTCCTAAATCTCTCAGGTTTTTGAAAATATTCTTAAGTTATGAGATGCATGACTGTCAGGATTTGACTACTATGGTAACCTCTGCTGTAAAATAAAGGCTAAAGCAAATGATAGAAGTAAGAAGGTGATGAATAAGTCAGTTTTCGAAGGGTTTAAATGCAGTTGAAGTCACTTACAGTTTTATGGATCTAGTATTTCTGTTCTACCAACAGGAAACTACTGATCCACCTTCCCAGGTAAATTTGTTTTATCCAAATCCAGTAGTAATCATCTCCCTGAACATAGTCTGTCCCGCATTTGCTTTTCTCAACATTTCTGGTGGATTTTTTTCCCTTTGAGGAAAAGAATTTTTAATAATTGGAAGCTTAGTGCTGTGGAAAAGCATTTTGCAGGAGATGTTTTTCTCAGATGAAACAAACACTCCTTAAATAAAGGGTTGAACATTTTCTTTTACAATTGCTCCTTTAATTAACTATTTGTTTCAACCATATTTTTGTCCTCTTCAGCGGGAAAGCATGCTCCTTATTTAAAACAAGATACTGGAGCTCTTCCACTATTTGGAAAGGCGCTGAAGCTGGTACTCCAGAACAGAGCCACCCATTCTTTTTCTGAGAGCTAATTGATTAACCTTAAGGACATATACCAAGAGACTTAAATACGAAGACTTCATTTTTCTCTTTGAATGACATTTCCCTGGGCTGTCTGTATTAGACATGTCCAGGTGGTCTCAGATTATTTACAACTGCAGAAATCTGTGTGGTCACAGGATTATCTGTATAGGGAAGGACATTTGAAAGTCAGTATTTCCCTTCTCAGAAAACAGGACAATCTTTGTGAGTTCATATTCTCATTTGAATACTTTTATACTATGCTAAGAGAACTGAAATATATAAATCTTACTTTTGAGTCTTTTGAGAGTAGCTATTTCCTTTAAAACAAGATTATTTTAAAAAAAGAAAGGGCAGCCTTAAATGTACTCTATATTTTATTTTTTTTTTATAATGTGTATCTACTCAGTAAGGAGAGGGTTTTAATATTATGTCTTCTGATCAGCCTACTCATTAAACATCAGTGCAGGTGCTGAACTTCACTTGTAGAAGTCTGAGCTTTGTATTTGTAAACAATGCGCGATAATGACTTTCCTACAACACTTAACACTGTTTCTGTTTTCCCACAGAGGAGTAGCACAACAATTTTGAAAACAGTAAGTGCCTAAGAGCATCCATTCCTCCCACCAGATCCACTCACATTGTGGGTCCAGCTATCCTGCTGTTCCTGGTTATTTTTGGTCTTTACCTTCATTTTCACAATGAAACCTGCGTTTTAGCCCATAGGGGTGAACATAATTGACTTTTTCAATTCTAGTGATTATTTCTTTTCAGAGTATCCTCAGGGTTATTCATAGGTCTATCTTTTAGGCTGCTGGCATCTGTTCAGCCTGGCAGACAGATGAATGTCTTAAGAGGATATCTGTCAGTCTGCACATACCTCCTGTTGTACTAGTGCCAAAAGAGTTACTGTTTCAAATACCTATAGAAATTTACACTTTTATAAAATATGGTAGCCAGGTTATAGACTTGCTTCAGTTTTTAATTCCACAGTTTGTTTGTTGAATCATATAAATTAGGGATGGAAAATTGTATTAGATCATTTAGTCTTTCTCACTGCCAAAGAGGGATTGTTCCCTGCAGTATATTTTCCAATGTTTTATCCAGTAATTTTCCATTCTCTGGGTTGGGCTTACATTTCAGCTTTTCATTCAGTTAAGCTTATGTTTCAACATTTTAAGTATTTTTCTCCGGAATTCACTGAATTCTGTTACCGCCCTGTGGCAATAGCAACAATGGTGCCTGTTGCTGTTTTCTATTTTATGAGAAGCTAACTAAAGTTATTAACCTATGGCTATGTTAGAAATGGCTTCTTTCATATAACCATAAGAAGCATTGTAAATTTATCCTTCTATGGGTAAAGTTGTGGAATGTGTTTTTGAATTGGTAACAGTGCCTATGCTGTTTGTTTGCTGTTTTCCTCTAGGTGGCTTAAGTTCTTCCTCTTCCTGAGTACGAGTCATATATGAAGTTTACATTTCCTTTAACTGATTAGCATTCCTTATTCAGTCGCTCTCTGCATAAACAGCACTTAATTTGTATCAATCAATAATCTTTCCAAGAGCAGGCAAATTTTACTATCTTCACATATACCAAGCGTGAAAACTTTTTCCCTGTGTCAATGATAAATGGAAAACATAATCAAGAGAGGTTCTATGATAGTAAGACCAATACAAAGAGGTTTATGTTCAGGCAAAGATCTCATTGCTACACGCTTGGCACCCCTTGCAAACAAGGGTCAGGCTGTGCTGGCACTGTGATATCTGTGTCTCATGCAGTTGAGGAATTTCTAAGGTATTCACTTGCTGGTGCTCAGCATTTGCGCCTGCAGCCCTGAAGCAGGACGGAGACACACAACGTGTAGGTTCTTATAGACAGGTGTGCAGAAAAAGGAAAAGTCTGCAGAGCTATGTTAATTTAGGTCAAAATGAGAATGTAACTGCAGTGATTGGCAGTTCTTTAGCCTTTCCTACAAAGACTTTTGAATATAATATTCCCCTACACTGATTTCCAGCAGAAATAATTATCAAATATTTTTATATAAGAGCCTTATAGCAACCAAACTCCCTGTTAATAAGATGTTAGCCATCACTGCTTTTAAAATGTAGTGGTTTCTGAACAGAGAGGCTCTGTGGGATTTAATTAGACTGAGTTAACCTTTTCCTGCTGAAATAGTGGCCCTATATGCTTTCCATTTTGAGCTTGCTTGTTGCATCACCATGTCAAAAAAACCTCACAGATGTATTAGTTAATAGTTGAAAAAATGCTGTGAGGATGTAAGGGACTAGGAAGCAGAGTATTGTCATTAATACAAAGAATTGTTAATCAGGAGACCTGAGTTCCCTCCCAGCTGTATTGCTAATTTCCTGTAGCTGTTGTGTGAATATGTTGTCATGCCAATAAAGTCTGACTGAACTGTGCGTGACCTGGCCATGTCAGCTGCAGACAGCCAAAGTATTCCGAACTGCTTGCTAAAGCTTTAGACACCTCTGTTTAGTAGAATAATTTGAAAACTTTGTCTTACCTTCCTATTATGCTGTTTCTGATAAAATTTTCTTATGATTTATGGCACCAGAATTGGCACAAGCATTGACTGTCTATTTCCCTCTGTTTCTCAATGTGTGAAATGAGAGTGATGAATGTTTTTTTGTCTTACCAGGATTAAAAATCAGTTTGTCTTAATTCTTCAATGCTTTTGAAACAAAAAGTGCTGGGAAAGTGCAAAACAAATTACGAAATGTTGTTTTTCCCATATCAATTTGTCCCTCACACATATCCTGTGCATTTAAGAAGACGAAATCCATCTCTGAAAGACACTGTGGCTTTGCTTGTTTAACACATTTCCTGGCTTAGTTTGGAAAATGACTTGTGAATAGGGTTAGGCTTCACCCACTGAAATTTCTTTGGCAGGTGACAACATACGAGATCATTTTACACAGCTCTAATCACCATTAAATCCTTCACCGATACCAGTCTAGCAAGTCAAGACAGAGCCTATTTGACCCAGTGCAAAGGAAACTACTAGTAAACCCACCAGCCCTCTCAGTTAAGCCCCTGAAATCCTGTGCCAGGATATTTACAGAGTAGATAAATTTTAATTTATTTCATTTTTTGGAGCCTACAATACATAATTCCTCCATAAGAAATTTATCACAAATGAGGGAGCCTGAAGGGTTCACGTCAGCCCCAACACGACTTGACTGAACTGTCTTAATCTGCAGACCAATTTGCTCTACAGGTCCCAAAGGAAGGAACTTGTTGATTTTGGCAGTGTTTACCTTTCCTACAAACAAATTCATCGTTTTCCAGACCGGCTGGCTCTTAAAAATCACTTGAGAGCTGAGGAAAAAAAATCTGCCCCAGGCTGCATCAGTATTCTTTTTCCTGTGTTCTGGGGGAAATCTTTTGTGTTCTTCACAGCTGCTTGAGGATAATCCATAGAGTCAAGATTATTCACAGCGTCAATAGAAATGCCTGTAAGGTTCTCTGAGTACAGTTTCTTTCAGTGGGGGGACTGAAAGAAAAAAGGGAGGAAAAAAAATTCTTAACTAAGTTTACTATATTCTCAACTACACTTGTGAAGAAAGAAAATTAAATAGCTGACTTGAGCCTCCTTGTCTTTCACTTTTGGGAATTACGTGTTGTAGTCTTATTTTAAATTCACGTAGATTGCACATAAATACTTTTTTTTTGTGTGACTAATAGGTATCTGCTTTTAGATATTATATATCAGGAATAAAATCCCCTATTTCTAACCTAAGTACAGCAGCCTCAAGTTTTTAATTATTCACACATATATCACATAAAGTGATGAGAGCCATAAAATATATTACAGAGCCATATCATTCACCTCTGACTGCCCAAATTGCACTGTCTCACTAGTTTGTCTCTACCAGAACCAGTTACTTAGCAGTCACATTTTTAACTGCTTCTAATGTACACTATTGTTAAAAAAACCCAAATCACATTTTTGAAGAAAAATTTTTCCATCTTTTTCCACTGCCTTGAAGTTCAAGTGTTCTCCTAGCATGTGTGTGCTCTAATCAGTTACTCTAAAGAAACTGACCCTTAGCTCTTACATGAAGATGGCAATTACTAGACTTTAAGGCTTTTTTTTCTACTTCTCTTACAATGCTGAAAAGCAAAGAGTAACCTCATGCTGTTCCTTCAAAGAAGAAAATTCATTTTGAAGAGGATTGTGGACTCCAAATCTCATGAAGACAGAAAGACACCCCTTAGCTCCTCTTGGAGGACAGCAGCTCCAGGCTGCTATGCAGTGAGCTGGCTGTTTCAGGTCCAATTTTAAGGTGTTAAGCCTCCCTTCGAGGAACATTGGCACCTAAATCAGATTCCATGTTGGAGACCAGTCACAAAAAACTTTTGGGACTCTGCCTCTCATTGGGTATAGCCCAAAGTCATTAAATTGACGTTATTAAGTCAAGTTTAGAGGTTACTAGCATTTATTAGCTAAAGCTTTATTACCCCGTTGATATCTATATAGTTAGACCCTATGAACATGAGTATCTAATTTTACATTCTTTAGTGTGCAGGCTGCATTTTACTATGTTTTTTTCCAATAATACCTCTCACTGAGGAGCCTGGTTCTGTTGATGCCAGTAGATGCTAGTGGGAAGAGGACATTCCTGCTAATGTCACCAAAATTAAAACAGAGGGAGCACATGACCTTTGAGTATAAACCCTAAAGGAAGTGGTAACTAAGATGATCAGACAGTCCTCCCCTCTCCTCCCCTGCCATGCTCATAATAAAAATGTTTAGTAAGAATGATGGATTCTGCTACTCTGATTTAGACAACTGCAGCGAGATGTTCATCTCATCCTTTGCTGATGAGATCTGTCCACGTGTCATACGCTGCAGAGAGCACCCTTGTACTTCGGCCACCCTAGTGCACAGTGCAGACTGCTGGAAGTGTATTAATGCTAACGTGCTAGGTTGAAGGACGGGTCTGATTTGCCACAAGCAAGGTCACATCCCAGCACAGCCCACCAGCTGTTGTTTGTCAGCAATTGGAGAGACCTGGTACTGGTCTCTCTTCCTGCAGCTTTACCCTCTGGTGTATCTGTAGTCAGCAGTCATAGACCCTCTCAGCAGTGATTTCTGCTGACTTAATTATATTCTTACGTTCACAATTTCATGCTGCTATTCTTTCAATATAATGTCAGTGAGAAGATCTTTGGAGAGAAGCTGAGCATTTGCATGATTATATTAATTCTTACATTAATTCTTGCTCGTCCAAAGAGCTGAAATTTATTTAGATATAAGAAATCAGGCAGTTCTCAATAAAAATGTTGAAGATATATGAAAAGGTAGATGGAAGATTGTTGTACAAAATCTACTGTTTTGTGACCTGCAAAGGTAGAAATTCCCCCTTAAACCCATTAAATACTTGTAGAAAGGAGGTAGCTAATACATTCCTGCTTTATGTCTGTATCAGCTGCTTATGCCGATGGCTGACTTCTTGACCCACCTCTAAGAGGAACAGCCATATCTACAAAATTTCAGGTGCAGCAGCTAGAAGCAATACTAGAAGTATGTCACTCCCACCCTCTCAAAAAGTGTAAGCAACTTAATTAATTACATCATAAATCATACACAGTTTGGGTGGCTTCCCACTGTGTCTGTTTGTCTGACAACCATCTTTCTGGAACTTGCACATGGTTTTACTCTGTGATTAGACACACTTCGTTGTATGGATGCATTTATATCAAGTAATATTATTACTGCCCTCATCAACTTTTTATTTCTGGGATGCCAGTCTTTCCCAAACTAGAAGGTGACTACTTTTGTGAACAGCTCTGAAATAGACAGTCACAATGAGTACAGTTCTTCTATTTAGGCTGATTTTATTCATTTTGACTGTGGTAGGTTAGTGTGATCATGACAGTGTGATCAGAGAGTAATTTCAGCCAGAAGTCTGTGGGGCTGATGAGCAGTTGTGGGCTTCCCACAGGCTTTCTGTCACCTGTTTCCCTTTCTTTTTCTCCTCAATCTGCTATGTTTTCTCCTCTCTCTTATTTTTCTCTGTTAGCTGAGATTATTCTCTTCTATGAATCAGATATTTTCATCAGATTAACTTTTTTTGATATTCCACTCTTCAGTTTTTCGCCACTGTTTACCACACTCCCTCCAGAAAACTACTGCCCTGTCTATTTTAAACCTATTCCCCAAATGCTGCTTTCCCTCCCTATTTGTGGGATTAGTGCTATTTGGTGTGTGCTAGACATCAGGCTGAATCACAACCATGCACACTTGCCAGAAACAAACAGGTTATTAGCACGCACCAGTCATACTTAGTCAGTTCCAGTCCCCTATAACCGCAGTCATACTGCACAGAAGCCCCCAGGAGGAATTACAGGACATTAGGGCTATTTTGAAATGGAGTGTTTTTAAATATTTCCATAAGGTTCTCCTGCTATTTATCTCTGTGGTTGCAAACCTTTCCAGCTGAAGTCGGAAATGCTATTCCAGCCACAGATCAGAGCTGCACCATCCCCATGCCTGGTTATAATGTTGATCCTACTTTGTCGGGGCATTTCCTCTCAAAGATGGTCCTGTAAATAGTACCACAGCTTTTAAATGTGGTTAGGCTAAACAAGATTATCTTGGCCGGTTAGGAAGTGACTGCACAGGGAGGTCTGGCTTCCCTCAGCGTGCTGGGGAGGAGGAGCAGAAGAGGCAGTAACCTCTTTGAGTGCCTTAGCTGCAGCTCAAACAGCACGTCCACATGCGCCATCACCTTCAGTAACCACTGCAGGGCCCACAGTGCCGCGTGATTACATGTGACATGGGCTTGAAGCACGATTGTGCCTATGTCTGCCAAGGAGTAAGGGAAAATAACTAAGCCTTGGTGTGCCTGGTTATTTGCAAAGCAGTAATATTGTGTTTGCTATAAGGGCTAGTCCTTGCCAGATATGTCTGCAGAGACAATCTGGCAGCTTTTGGATAGGGCTTCAATGTAAACAGCTATTAGCAGGTGCCCAGAAAACATTTTTTAAAAGGCAGGTATTAGATAATTCTGGCAGAGTTTTAGTAGAGGAAAATATACCACCTGAATATGCAAAAAAAGTTGGCAAAGGAAAGCTAAACTAATTTCAGAAAATGCAGAGAGTCGAAGACACAGACCATTAGCAGTACCCACGCATAACCTGTCATAACTTGTTTCCACATCTATGTTGTTTTCGCTTTTCCCTGTAGGAAAAACTGCCTTCAAGACCCACAATGCTTAAAATTTTCCACTATTCAGAGGTCTAGAATTTCAAATCTTCATGTGTTTTAATAAATTTGGGATGAATTTTCTAGAGATCATGACACAAAATAGCCATGAGAGGTTTATTAAATAAAACTTCCATTTGAAATAGGAGAAGTTTATGTATTTTTCCTCCAAATTATTTAATTAAATGTCTACTAGACCTATGTAGTAATATTATTTCCTAATATTTGATCCAGAATCTTCCATGATATTTTTAATTAACTATTAAGAACCAAACCATGTTGTTTAGCAAATGTAGATAGAAATCACTTCTGTGTATTCCACTAATAATAGGATACTTGTTTTTAAAAAAATAAATTTTCCTTTAACTAAAGACAAAATTTAAATGTTTACCAATAAAATGTTTTGATCAACCCAAACAAATGGATTTATCATGGTCAAGAAAATGTTACAAGAATATCCGTGAACATAAGGCCTGTATTTTTTGCAAGATGAATGTTGTAACAACAAGGTCAGGATCATCTTATTCTTAATTTTTCTCTTTTTCTAGAAGATCTTTAATACTTTTATGGAAAATGGAAAATCTTTGGGTGGGCTTTGGGTGTACTATTCTCTACCTGTACAGCTTTAAAGTTAACATAGCCTCTTGAAAAGAGATTATGCAGAGATTATTACCCTCAGGTAAACCAAAACTGGTTTTCAGTGATAAGTGCTCTTACCCTCAAAATATTGAATACAAGAGGTGAGTGTTTGGGATTCTTACTCTGGTCATGTTTAAAAAAAGGGAAAGACATTCATGGCATTGTTTGCAGAACACGTTCCTGTGTGTTTTAGGTCCTAAGTAGAGGAAGTTCTCTTTTGTGAATTTAGAGCTTAGGCAAGGCACTTTCAGCTGAGAGGGTTTAGAAGAGTGTATGCACACAGAGACATAAACTGTAAGGCATCTTTGGAATTTTTATGGTAGAAGTCTACATGCCTCCTGATTTAAGTACAGCAAATATCTAGGAGTTATGACAACTTCAATGTTGGACATAATGTTTTGGATTTTATGGAAGCCCTGCTCTAACCCCATGTTTGAATATCAGCTATAGAGCACATGAGATCTCACACTGTATGTGTTTCTTTTAGGAGTATGTGCACTTTTATTAGGTCACGACCAGAGCACTTTGAGCTATGGCTGATCTGTGTTAAAAGAAGTAATTTTAAGTCTGTTAAGTGGTGTAGTTTGGCCTGGAAGATGGCTTTCCACAATGGTACCCAAAAGCACACTGCTGGACTCCATTTCTGAGGAGAAAGGAGGGGAGGCATTCAGGATAGCAGGAACAAGTACACAAAAAATGATAAAAGAAAGGTGAGCAAATCAGCTATGAAATTTTGAAAGGGGGAGGATGGTAAGAGATAACATTGGGTTACACATCCGTGACTATCCATGGATGGGCACATGATGCTTTTTCTGTTTTCTCAGTGAGTAAGATGAACAAACAGACATGTAAACCAGTCACTCAGCCTGGATTCTTATGCTATTATCAGCCAGGCTTACTGTCTCGAACAGACTTGCTATCTTGAGTATAATATTGCAATACCTGTTTGTTCTGCAGCTGGTTTGTGTTTGGCTACCTGTTTGTCTGCACAAATTTGTAATGCAGATGGAAGACTGCAAAATATTGCACATAAACTGACAGTACTCACAGAAGAGTAAACAAGGAGATATCAACAAAGCTGGATATAAAAAGGAGCTTAGACAGGACAGGTCAGAACTTATGTGCTGTAGTCATTCCTTCTGACTCCATCTCTTGTATCTGAAGAGAACAGTTGCTCATGCCAGTGTGTTTGTCTATACAAAGATCCTAAGCAGAATGGTTCATTCAACCACTTTGCCAGCTGCTCTGATTTTATTCGTGAGCCTTGTAAAATTTGATGGTTTTCTCAAAATATCATATAACGCAATAAACGTGATTCAGTGAAAATCACTGTTTGCTTTTACAGGATTTGAACTTCTCAAGTCTTCACAGTGGCAGAGGAAAAGTTGGAAAGAAACTAAAAAAAAAAAGACAAACAAGAATGAAGCCTATTTTCATGATCATTATCTAAGTTTTAATTGTGAGATCTGGATACCAGGAGCTGGCAATATTGCAGCTGTGGAAGGCTCCTAAGCGGCCATTTTCATGGCTATTTGGTCGCCAAGAGAGATCTTTTCTTACCTGTGTATGTGAGGAATCTTTCACTATGTGGCTGTAGCAACTTCACCTGACGTCAATTTAAAAAGACAGTTGATTTCTTCAAGTTGGAAATTAATGTGCCATAAATCCCCAAGGTATAAATTAATATAAAATATATGTCTAATAATATAAGGTGCTAGACACAGAAAGCTCAGCCTGAGCAGCAGAGCTGTAGTGTTGAGTTCTTCTGTAATCAAAATATGCAGGCACCTCAAGGGAATGTCTCAAGCTGGCTGATTACCCATTAAAATCTCAAATCTTTGATATAGGCCTACAGAATAGATCACCTCACATGAAGAGAGTACTATTTTCAATTTCCTTTATATGTATGAGTCTTAGTTTGGCATGAGCTGGGAAGGGGAAGCCCCTTGATGGCAACTCCATGCTCAGTTGGTTTGGTTCTTTTCACTAGGCATAAATAAATGGGGAAGAGTCTTTCCTGAATTATTTTTATTTGCTCAGAATTCTTTTGACTTTGCTATTGTCCTACTTATAATTCTCTATAGTTTATTATACTGGCCTTCCTTATAAACAGCATAATTTCTCCTACTGTTTGAATTCCACACAATTGACATTGGAGCATTTGGCCTTGCATCTTCCAAATGGGCTCTAGCCATTTTAGAATGAACTCTACCATTTAGAGTCATGTGTTGTTTGGTTTAGCTAAAATAAACCCAATTGTATGACTGTTAAGTGTGCCAATTACAAGCGGGTTAGGTGCAGCTGGACTTAGAAAACCTCTCCTTGCACCTGTTCTTCCATATGTAGCTTTTCATACATTACCTATCTATGACTTTAGTTCTATGCATGAGCAAATTTTTATTATTTACAGCTCTCTCAGGCAGGGATTTTCCCTCTGTGACACACGGTGTCCAGCTTCACAGGGTAATTGTAATATGCCTTCACTGAGACACAGCTAACAACTAATGAAGTGAGCAATAAAGACAAAAAGCAGTTCAAATGAAATCAAGCTTGCAGGTTTATATTTCTCTACACTGAAACAATAAAAAAAATATTTTGTTCAGCAGGATCCCTATAATTGCTGAATTGAGATGTGTTGTTTAGAGAATTGGAGGAAGAATGAAATCAAAAGAAGGGCAGATTCACATGACAGGAAGTAAAGCAAAGCCAACCTGACCAAAAGCTCAGGGACTAAAGGACTCAGCCAACTGACCTGAGCTCCTTAACAGCCTCTCAGGGTGATCCACATTTCCTAAGTCCTTCAGAGGAATGGTCATACATTCTCATTGACACAGTCTTTGAGGGTTGGCGATTGTGTGGTGCCTATGAAATTGCAGTATTCAGCTGAAGCTTCTCTGTAGTTGGAACATTTATAGCTTCTTTTTCCTATGCAGATTTTCCGGTGTCTAGTATTTAAGTCCACTAAGACACTAGTAGACTCTTTTCATCTAGCTGCCTGTTTCTGGGATACACATTTCTTTGAGAATATTATGCCATGACTGGCTAATAGGTTAAAAAGTCATTAAAAAGACATTCATATGCAGGCAGTGCAATTATGGAAGCCTTTTTTTCTCGGGATCCCAGAATAAAATCACCTTCAATAAAGATAATGCAAGAGATTAAAAGCATGTTTGTTCAGGATAGATTTGTCTCTTAAATGGATTTTCCTGTCAGTTACTGAGTAACCTTAGAAGTGCAACAACTTCTTGCATGCAATATTACCTGTAAGGCCGCTGGTAAGGAGAGATATACTCCTCATCGCTTTCAATAGAGACTGCATGTTTTTGTAAAAGATCAAATTAACTCATCTCTGAGTTACTGAGTGAAAGATGAAATTCCTGGGTGAAAATCTATAGCTTTTGTTATACCTGAGGTCAGACAGGATGGTCACTTCTGAGTGTAGATCTGCAAATGGACTTCATTAAATGGCAGTGGTCCACTCAGTCCAGCCTGCTTTTTTAGTAGGCTGTTTTTTTTTCTTTTTTTTTTTCTATTTGGAACTTAAGAACATGCTTATGAAAACTTTTAATTAAGTTTTAGCTGCATCCTAAGCCTTATCTAATCCCAAGATCACAGCTGAACTATGTTTATTTACAGCCGCAAGATCTGGAAAGTAAAGTCACTCCTGCTTGGAGTCAAAGCCATATTACTACTGTTGAAAAGCAAGAATGTCTAGATTCTCTCCTAATGCTTTCTGCAATGAAAGAAAGAACATAGAAACTCTTGCTTCTGTATAGAATATTCTACACAGAAAACAGAGAAATACTCCTGTTGGCAAACACCAGCATGCAATTTTTGTACTTTGATATATATAAGCCTGGAGGAAATGGCAGAGGTGGTCTAGGTCTCAATTTTGAATCACACTATTAAAAATAATTATAGGGTACTAAGTCTTGGCACAATATACCTAAAATTTTACCTCAGGGCAAAGATTGATCATTAATCTTATGAGGCATTGTCAAGAAATTAAGCTTTATCTAGAAGCAGATATATTTTATCTGAAGTTAGCCTTACTAAGTATATATTGGTTCTGGGGGTCCACTGCACTTATTCACACTTACAAGTCTTCATTATCTGCCTCCAATAATTAGTAGTAGATCAGGTATAGGAACAGGTAAAGGTCCTTCTTTCTGTAAGAAGTAGTCAGGCATGACAAAGATTTTACCGTATCACCACCCGCAAGAACGTGACACAAGGATTGGGTCTCCTCCTTTGTGTTACTTGTATGGAATAATAGGTTTGAGGGGCCCATGGTAAAAATAACGGCATGTTATAGAAAAAGAATAATATTCCTGTCAAGAAATGTAAAACTGAACATAAAATAGTCTAACAGGAACTGACCACCTAGCACAATGAGAAATGTTTAATTTCCAGCACTTGAATAAGGAAAAGCAGAGGGGAAAACCCATCAGAATTCAAACAAGAGCAAAACCTCTTGCTCTACCCAGTGACCCAGGGCTGGATCAGTGCTGGGATGGAGGATGCCAGCCATGCCAATGAGTGTTTAAATTCATGTTTCCTAGGAAATTGTTATGATCTGTAGCATCTTTGATGCTAGACCAGTAAATTCTGTTACACCCTTGACTAAAGAATCAAACTTTTACTGAGGCTTCAGGATATCATCACAGAGGTGACTGTAGTGACTTGTAAGTTGGAAAACCACTTTCATTCTCTTAAACTCTGGTTTAAATCCTTAAGTAGTTTCTTGAAATGGTTCCACCTAGAAACACTGCAGAAAATTTGCCGCAGAACAGCATAGAGAGAGTGGCTGGGGAAGTAACATGTCAAAAGTAGAGTAGTTCTGAGAAATAAATTCTACTGAAGTGAAGACAAATGCCCAGGATTTATGATGGGTGGTTAGGGCAGTGCCATTTATCAAAAAGTTCCTGATTCAGACAGATATGCATTGAAGATAACCATTCATACTAAGATTGTGGATCTATATCTGGGCCTCCCACAATTTTAGACCTCCTTCTTTCACTTATATCAGATGTTGAAAAGAAAACAGATATCTACCACAATTCTGTATTTTAGGAAAAATGTTCAAAAGGTTTTTTAACTCTGATGTGGAACACAAAGGAATTTACCATGTTTCACATTTGCTGCACTTGAAAATTGACATCCTCCATGCAGTTCTTTTTTTGTAATGTCCTCTCACTCCTTACCACATTAGAGTATTTTTAGGAGCTATATTTTTAAATTACCATCATCATCCTTTTTCTCCAGGCATCTGAATGAAGCAAAGGTGGAAGGAAGTGGGAAGAATACCACCTGGAAAAATTTAAGGGTTGAAAACCACAGATTTCCCAGATGTGTACAAAACCCAAGTTGCATTCATGAAAAGTAAGCATGGCCTGAGGGTCAGGAACATATCAAGCCAAGGTTTTATTGAAGTGGTTTTGAGGTTTGAGGTGAACGTTGCACCGCTCTGGTAGCATCCTGAGGGGTGGAGTGTGGGCAAACTGTGAACTGTGTGTACTTGCTTGAAGTACATTAGTATATTCCTGAGCAGGGGAATGATTATAGGGCAACTTTATAGTATGGATAAATATTTTACCATCTTATACATGCATATGTCAATGGAATATTTGCTATTGTTTTCATTAAGGCATAGACAGTAAAAAGAAAAGAAGGAAAATATTGTATCATGGGTTTCTATACCCCACAAATCTGGTATAAATAAAATGTCATTAATTATTTACATAGCAAACAAAGAGTTGTAAAGGCTTAAAGGGAAATGAGTTAATTCACTATTCACTTAATTTAAACTCTATTATCTAGAAGCTAATTTGTGACCACCCATTTTTTAATTGCGGTTTAGAGAGATTAAAAAATCTTAAGAAATTGAGTTTAAACAGCCCAATAATTATTCAGTTTTGGCCCTGTATTTGTTTTTGTATAAGAACTCTCACTGATAGCCTCCAGCATCTGCTAATCAGAAAAACTTACTTTAAGAAGTCGTAATAGTGAATACCTAGTAGTAGACCTGTATGGTAGATATTTCCTTATAGAAGGTTAATCATTCAAGTATATCATTTGTATGACAGACATAAATCTACTTTTTAAAAGGAGTGTACTTTTAATTTATATTAAAAATCTTAATAAGGGCAAAAAATTCTTTCATCTGTATATTAATTTGCTTTCCCTATAACATTTCTATGTGGTTTCTGACCTAGAAGCTACATAGAGGAGACTTAAAAATTTTGATGTAAAATTTTCCAAGTAGAAAATGAGATTTAGTTGAAAAAATATTGTGTATTTTCTTGGATTTTTTTTTTAAAAATTCTAATTTAAATGTAAAAATAAATATTATTCCTATTCCATTTCATATGGAAACTTTAAAGTACTTCTAATTTCAAAAATTACAGAGTGACGTTACCACTCCAGAAATGTCTTGACGGATATATCCTATCAGCATATCTACTTTTTTTTCTCAGATGTGTACACTACGTTACCTTATTGTCTCATATCTCATCTGTAAGCAATAAGTATATCCAAGACTCTTTCTCTGCTCTTCTGTCTAGCTGGTTGCTCCAGGTTTTTCCTGTGTTGCTGTGATTTTTTTTCATGTAAAAAGTATGTTGAGTTTGTCAATGAAAGAAAAAAAATATCAGTATCAAGACATTATTAGATTTAAATGAAGTTCTTTCCTTTTTGACAATCTCTTCCTTCCTTCCTGTGTACAGTTTTTATAGCATTGCAAATAGGCCTGGAGGTCACAGTGTGAATAATCCAGGACTAAGACTTTGAACTGGTTTTGAAAACTAAGAATCTTGGTAGATTTTTAACACCTCCTTATTTTTCCACATGCCCCAGCACATTCTAGCTCTGGAGCTATGCAATAAAGAACTCTCTTAATGAACTTTGGAACTTATATCTAAGTAGTTCCTTTCTTTCTTTTTTCCTCCGTTTTTTCTCTTTTTTTCTGCCAGAAGTCTAATCTTGTCATGCTAACGGCATGGGTTGTTCCACAATCTTTAAAAAACACCTACAAATAGACTCCCTTGTCCTCTGCACTGACGATCTTTTATTTTGCTCTTCCCCTTAACTGCACACTCCACATGGCCCCCGGCTTGCTGCTGATATCCCCAGTGCTCAGATCACACCTGGAACACTCTCACTGATCCCTTTCAAAATTTCTGGGGAGAGATGAAAACATGCTTGTCCCTTGAATGAAAAAGGAAGTTCAGCAAGTCAAAACATTGTGTGTGCAGATCTGGTTGGGGTTATCTATTTGTCAGGACTGCAAGTTTTTACCTGTATCGGCATTAAGGCAGGCAGGATGTCTAAGGCATTCGACCACAGCGTTGTGATAAAGGAAGGGAAGTGGAACTTGCCAGCAGCATACCTCAGCCAGTAGATGAAATGGGTGAGATCCTGCAGCACACAGGAGCAGGTATTCTGGCTTGGGCTGTGCAATGCTCAACACTTTCAGGGTAAAGGCAGAAAACTATATTCTAAATAGCAAGAAAATAATGGCAGGACTGAAGAATAAAATGGTTGACTGGACCGCCTTGTTTAGAGCTGCCTGTAAGTCCTCTGACAGAACTGTTGCCTATCCAAACTCATATGACTACTTTTCAGTTTTTTTTCCTCAATTTTTTTGCTGTTGACACCTGCTGACTGATTTTGGAGTAAAGTGAGGTCATGAAATGTCATTAATTTAAAAGGAGAAAATTTATCTGTGCCAATATAGAAGTTAAGTAAGAAACCAAATGAGCCCCGCAGTCCATAGGGATATTACTTTTTGCCAGATTGAATATTTTGGCATAAGCACTAAAAATCTTTTTAAAAATAATATCCTGTGGCTTTTGCACTTCCATTATATTGAACTGATTTTCTTTAATCACAGTGGGATTTCAAATTAATTTGTAATTATACACCCTATGAGGGGATGAGAAAGAAATGACCTAATTATAGACCAAAAGGATGCCTTACAGATATCATCCAATTACTCCAACCATCTGAGCTCTTAAGCAAAATGATGCACTTAATCCTCTCTTGGCCACATCTAGTTATAATTTGCCAGTGAAAGCTATAATTTCACTTTTGACATTCATTCACATGGTATAAAACTCTAAAGTGATGTTATTTAGAATAAAACAGTTAATGAGAACGGGTCACAGTCGCAAATATTCTTCTAGACTTTGGACTCCCTTCCCTCCACTGTAGGACCATTGGGTGAGAGAGAAAAACACAGCTTCTCTGCTGTGTTCTAATTAACTACAATGAGGCCGACAAAATGCTTTTAAATTAATGGAAAACCTAAGAATTCTCACTGACAAATCAACTTGTCTCCCAGTTTCAACAATCTCTTTCAGTAGGGACTGAAGAATTCATGAAGTTCAACAGTTAACATGTGAGTTACGAAGTAGCTTTCTAATGCAACAGACTTTTGCTTCTGTTCTTCATGCAATATGTTCATTTTTTATGAATAGAATTTTCACTAAAATCTTGTAGTAAAACAGGTAGAATAACTAAATGAAGAGGCATGATGCAGAAGACGTCAGCTCTCCATAAAGCTTCTGTTTTCCTTGGTTCATTGACAGTTCCATAACCTATTTATACATTAACACAAAACGTCTTTTCCTCTCAGGCTTTTGGTAAATAAGAAAAACCAAAACCAAACTGTAAGTGAAATTCTAGCATAAATTACTGTATTAAAGAAAAGACAACTAGATAGTAATGATATGGTGAATAATATGGGGTAGGGTGAAGCAAATTTCGCTAACTGGGAGAGAAGGAAGCAATAGTAGTCTCTCAGTCTGGTAATGAGGGCATTAACATAAACTTTAGGTGGCTTACACTCAAAATATTTCTTTCTCCTCATTCCCACAAAACCAGTGAGTTCTGCAGATACCTTTTAGTTCAGGTATGGAAGTTGGAACCTTCTATAGAAACAAAAATGCTGACTGTTCTAATAAATAAAGCCAAGAAATCTCTTGGCCAGGTGAATTTTCTTTCTGCTCCATTGGGTGTTTGTAAAAAATGGATCAGTGCAGTGGGTGAAATACAGAGAAATTTACTCTTGAAAGCAGAATGGTATTTGAATGGGACAGATAGCTTCAAACACCAACGTAGTGAAGTACAAGAGGATTTGATCAGCAGAGTTTGTAACTCTTGGGATATGCTGAGTAAAAGGAAGCAACTCTCTTTTTCTTAATTTTCTAAAATGATGTTTTAGACCGCTTGTGAAAAAGTATATCAGAAATATCAAAATGGATCATTAGATAGCTTCAGCTTTTAGAGTTTTTTTTTTTCAAGCGTTTAATCATTAAGACATGCTTCACTTGAATTTTTTGGCTCAGGTTGATGATAGACACTTATCTTGTTAGTTGTGGTTGCTGCAGTTTTCAGACACACGGTCATACTTCACAGATCAACCTACTTGCTAACGGAAAAGGCTGAAAAGGGAATTGCTAGTTTTATTTGCTCTTTTAATATTTTGTTATCTGGTCTTCATATGACTCTGGGGGTAGAGTTGTTGATTTTATTTTTTTTTTAACGGGGAATGACTTTTAATAACCATGCCAACTACTTTAACAATGCTTCCTCTGAATAATACTTGTCTGTTTGTAGACAAAGAGTTTATACTTATCAATGATTTATATGGCAGACTAGAAAAACATACTTTTTTGTATTTATTTATTTTGTATTTATTTGTATTTTAGTAGACAGAAGACACAGAGTTATGCTTAGGTATTTACTTTTTTTTTGCAGCTATTGTATTTGCAAGTAATTTAAGCATTTAAGAAGTGTCAGGTTAAAACTGACCCATAAGCTGGAAGAACTTGTGTACTGTTAATATCTAGCAATTGTTTGTAATCATTGCCTTACCCTTTGTTTTGGACTGCTCTTGATTATAATTGTCTGGTTAAAAGTTTGAAAATTTGGGTTATTCTTCTGATGGAAAGATCGATGGTGAAGGCATCACTCTTTGAAGCAGCGGTATGTATAAGAAAGCTTAAGGCTGTGTTTCTTTGAACAAAGTTGATATCAAATAGCCCAAGCCAGTTTCCCACCTCCCAGCATGCAGGTACTTTCCAGACAGCCTCTTTCAGCATCTCTCCATAGATAGATAGAGGTGCATCCACCCAAAGAGACCACCCAATGTTTCATTGGAGGAAACAACAACTGGGTTTTCAGGCAAAAAAAGCAGAAAAGCAGCCAGAAGGCAGAGCTGAGACCCCTGTTTAGGCCAGGAGAGAGCAGGGTTCCTGCAGAGGTGCAGAGAAGGGAAGGGTTTCCAAAACTCCTGTCTCCTTCTCCGGGACTCAAAGTTGAATTGCTCTAGTCTATGCTCTGCTGGAACTTCTTTCATGAAGGCCTTCAGAGCTGTCTTGTTGCTTCCTCACTGAAGATTTTGAGCAAAGAATAAGATCAGGGAGGAAAGAGAAATACTTTTGCTACAGGAAACACTACAGCTGGAAGGTAAAGTAATCTTTTAGCCATGTAAAACTCCTCCTCAGCAACTTGTTAGCCCTGTAAACCCGATATTATCCCTGGGCCTTTGTGGCTACAGCCACATCCATTTGACACATACTCTCATGGCCAAAACCATATTTAGTGAAGAGAATTAAAATTACTGCTGGTTCTAGCTTTGCTTTGGCTGAAAATATGCGTCTGTGTTTTGACTTTTTCAGACTAAAGTTACTGAGCTCCTTTACAGATGTAGCTAAAAATATGATAGATGGTTACCTTTACTGTAGAATAATGGTTACTTGTAGGAGCTTAAACTCCAATCCAGGCTAGCAGTTAATCGCTTTTGTTCAGAGTTGAAATTTCTGGTTTTCATTAGTAGGTTCTCTCACTCTCACTGCAATAGCCATTGCTCCATAATTTACTGAAGCTAGCTATGCTCTATTGTTTTTGTAGTACATCACTCCTATGAGCATATATTTTTATGTTTGAGCTTGAAGAACATTCCTTTCCTGTATAAAAGGATATCACTAAACTATCCCAGAAAGAGATTGTATTTCTCTGAGTTGAATATGGTCCTTGATTCTTTAGAGGCACGCTGTCAGAAGGGTTGCATCAGGTCTTCTCTTGCACAACTTCACTGGTTTTTCTTTAAATCCACTAAAACTTCCTTGTCTCCATAGTCCCACTGCTGTCACTCATGTGAACAGCCCAGCTGATTTCAAAGTAATGTCTTGCATAAGGAAGACGTTATTTGAAAGATGAAGTGATTTAAATTACTCTTATGAACAGTGGTGTTGCTTTTGTCCTTTCCTATGAATTCTGAACTGGGTGTACCTTAACACTGAGGAACTATTTCATCTGATACATGCTAAGATTTTCACAGGTAATAGTTCAGATACATTTGCTGTTTACTTCAGTGTTTCTTCCTTCTCTCTGCCTCAGGAACGGTCTACCAGTATGTGTACAGGTCTGCCATCCGCATAAGCTCTGTGAAGGATTTATTTAGCTTTTCCAGCATTTCATCTTCATCCCTTAAAAATTGATCTTCTTGATGCATTACTGTGTTCTTTGTTGACCTTCTGTTGTTACGTGTTTTGAAAGCATTTTTTGTAATTTTTGTAATTTGTAATCTTCTCTAATATCTTTATTTTGCTCCTCTTATCTGCTTTTTAGTCCTCTGATATATTTATCTATTTATTTATTTATTTACTTATTTAGCAGCACTTTTTGATGGCTTTTCTAATACTTCCTTCTGCGTTACCATTAACTATTTACTATTCTTCAACACTTAGAATTAGATGTGGTGAAGTGTACTTGATGTTTGCTCAACACTTTGTTTTTTACCTCACTTTTTTCTGCCTTTACTGCATGAGACATTGCTATGCTATGCTACAACATAACTCCAGTTCTAAACTGCTAGCTGTGCCTTGTTCAAAAGCAAACCCTACTTTTATTTTTGCAAACCCTTTTACAATGATACTTAAACACTCTTTAAAATGTTTGGGTTTTTGTATGCAACCCTATGTCCTTGCAGAAAAGCAAGGAAAATAAATTCTGGACTCCAGGTGTCAGTTTATTCTCTGTATTAAACCTCTACTTGAATATCACACTTGTGTTTTTTAATTCCTGTGACTTGTCACAGCAGAGATAACGGGTATTAAAGTTCCTTCCAAACTGTGTTTGTGTTCTAATATTGGCCGACTACATTTGATGCAATTCTTTATCTAGCTGCAATCACACCCAGATACTGAAATGGTCTGTTATTGAAATAGTGGCAGATGAAATCAAATTGTTCAGTGGGGTTAGTACAAATCCAATTTTGCTGCATGGTGCAGCACTCCCAGTGCAGGGCATCTTGTGTGTTGGCAGCAGGGACACTTCCAATTTGGGCACACCTTCATCCTTTACGATGGCATCAGCACTGGCACAGAGTGTGGCTCTCAATGAGTCATCAAAATGAAGAATGAAACTACAGCTGAACGAATTTAGGAGGGAAACTGAGTTTCTTTAAAGTACTTGAAACTGAGGACTCAGCTGAAAAGAGCTGATCTGATGAAAAATTTCTGAGGTCTGAAAACGTGAGCAAAATAATATTGCAAACCAAACTTATAGAGAACAATTTAAAGAAATGCAGTTAATGTAAAGTTCCTGATTTAATGATGGAAAATAGTAAAATAAAGAGGGGAATATCTATAGCAGGTTAGTAAATACCTATAGCAGTTAGTGTTTAAGTATCATCGTAAAAGAGTTAGTAATTATGGTTTTCTTCAACATATTTTTTTCTATTACTTCTTATATTTATGGGAAATTGAATGTTCTTGTGAAACTTTTGAAAACTTTTTATATAATATTTGAAGGTTATCATTTTTAGTTCTTGTCTCCATCTTTCTGCACTTTTTTCTTTAGTCTTTAAATAGAAATGGAAAAGAACCACAAGCCTGTATTTCAAAATATCATGTTTGTTTCTATCTATGAAAGACTATAATACTCTGAAAACAATATTCCGTTACTGGCATTTTATTTTAATTAAATGGTCTAACTTGCTGTCGTTTCTTACATAAACAGCTTCATAGGTTAAAAAAGAAAAAGAAGAACAGGGCAATATCTTACATGTAGAAATTATTTGTAGATTGTCACTTCTTTTACAATAGTGGACTCATTTTAACACAGAAATCCACATGCCAGATGTACAAACACCTGAACAAATCCTGAATAATGTTGTACTACCAATTGTTTTACCATGTTCTGAAGTCATAGCCTTTCACTCTTCAGGGAAAAAAACCCCTTTATTTTTCTTGTAGGAAGATATTTTAGCAGTAAAATAATGCCCACTACCTCTTATTGAGCTTACTCACTGCTGTTCACAGAGACTTCTCCAGTCTCCATATGCTTCCTGAAGCACAGCCCTGCAGAGGAGCAGCTCTTTCAAACTGCTGAGGCTGGAAGGAGATGGCTCTGCTTATTGCACATAATTTACGTTCACAAATTACAAGACATCTGTAAGTGTTGTGTAGATCAATTCTAGTTAGAAGTCTTGTGCTCATCCTTCCAGAAAAAAATGCTTGACCGAAGCTCCTAGGAAATAAATATTTCCCTAATGTGTTATCTTAAGAAGGAAACCCACCTTAAACTTTATTTTGTGTTAGTGTTAGGTTATAGGTTGGACTTGATGATCTCAGAGGTCCTTTCCAACCTTGTGATACTGTGATACTGAGGAACTCATTAAAAGTAGCAGGTTTTTGATCCTGATGTTTTTGACAAGAAATTTACCAGTTTACTGGGTCTTCTTTAGGACTTGAGAGAACAAACTACTATTTGTAATTCTCATACTCTTAAGATCTTCGTTTTAGCAAAAGTATCTGACATAGCAGGTTTAATCATCTTTATGCCAATTAAGAGACAGACTTTCCCAAAGGCAGTGTCTTAATTTTACCTTAATCTTCTAATTATATTTTGTGTATGTGTCTCTGTATAAATTTTAACTCTGCTAACTTCTCAAATACTCTTTTCCTTGAGAGAACGATTTAATGCCTTGGGGGAGTCTTCATATTTAATTACTGAGAACTTTCCTATCTCTGCATTGTCTAGACTGCAGTTACACAAAAAACCTGGAGATTCCCAGACAAATATACTACCTTGACTAGACTGGTTTTGAGGAAGAACTATTTTGTTCTATAGAGTAGTGAATTTGCTTTGGTCTCTGCATATTTTTTTAATCATGTGATGTGAGGAAGACATGAGGGTGGCATTCATTTGACTGAATACAAAAGTCTGTGTATGTAGACTTCTAATAGTGTAGCTTCATGTGAGCTTGGGTTCCAAATGTCTTAGACTCTTCATAGTCAGTGTAGTCTACGCTGTGATTCATCTCGTTCTGAGGCAGCAATCTAAAATAGGTCAGTTGGTCTGTAAGTATTGAGATTAGAAAATTGCAGAGTCTGAATGTTAGGTAAAATAAAGTCTACCTTGACTTTTAGAGTATTAGAGTTAGACTGTGTTGCCCTATGAAAATCCAGAATAAATTGCAAAAGAAAAGGGGGAATAACTTGTAATATACATTCGTTTTCTTTGAGTATGTTTGCTGTATGCTGAAACTTACAGGAAAGCAGGAATTATTAATTATTTATTTTAATCAAATTTAATATATTATTTTTGATATTTCCTTTGTGAGCCTAAGTAAATTTGAAATTATGAACTTTTTGAAGCAAATTATCTGAAAGAATAAACAAGTTTTTGATACTGGAAGTATTTCAGACAGGACTGACATGCATGATTAAGGGATATGGAGAAATTGATTTATGAAGAGAGATTAAAGTAGCAAAGCATGTATACTGTAGGCTAACGAAGTTACATCTAAGAAGGAATGTGGTAACTGTTTCCAAATATTTGGTACATGTAAACACCAAGAATAGAGATGAAATGAATAGCTGAGTAAATTTCAATGGAGGAAGTGTACAGATATCGAAGTCAGATATTGTCTTGCTTTGGTGTTGCCCGGAAAGACCTATATGCTGCAAAAGAATTGAAGGTAAAAGGTAAGATTTATACATTGTATAAGCCATGAAGCCAAAAGAGTCTCACAGAAATTATTAAAAAGCACTCTAGGTTTTAATACTGAATCATAAGTGTTGTTTAACTTTTTGAATCACTATGTAACATTCTATAGAACATTACAACACACTCAGCATTAAATTGATGAGGGATTCTAGTCTTCCTGAATTTTTTTCTTTTCCCTCAAGAAAATAAAACACACCATTATGAAAGATCCTGGATGGTGAAGTGAACTTGCTCACCTAAGAAGACCAAAGCTGGTTCATTTTCAAATGGGATGCTCTCAAGCACCTAAGTTACTACTGGCCTCAGTAAAAACAGTTTACTCCTGGACTGGTGTGTGTCTTGACACATTATACAACTTCTAATATTCAAGCAAAAGGAGGTTCTATATCAAGGAAGTAAACATTATATTGGAAATATAAATTATTTGTTCCAACAATGTGCATAGACTCCAGTCATATGGCCATGGGTGGTATTTCTATTTCCCAAATTACCTATGCTGGTGAACTATCAGGATCTGCACAGAGGCTGAGTAGATGGAAACAGAACTAGGTTAAAAGAGTAGTTGTAGGACCATACAGCTGGATTTACTGGAGGGAAGAAAAAGATGGCGGTGTGCATGATTTTACTTTGAGACACGACGGTGGCTGTATAGTTACGCGGAGCCTAAACCCTCCCCTTTGCCATAGGATATATCTAGTCTTGCAGCAGAAGTTTCTTTAAAAGAGTCAGCTGAAGAATCCTTCTTCTTTAGTCATTTGTATAATTTGTCAGAATAGGATTCAAATATTGTCAATCATCTTGAAATCTGAATAGTTTACAGCTTGTGCTCTGAACCTTTCTATCCTTTTGATCTTTTTGCCTAAAGAATGCAACTGCATTAGAAATGCATTAATAAACTTTAAAGCGAATGATACATGTCAAAAAGTCTTTCTGGAAAAAAATAACAAAGAATTCTGAAAAGCTCCAGGTTGGAAAAAAAACCAAACAAACCACACCACATTTTTGGAACTGAAACACACTGAGCTGTAGCTGCGTTCATTTAGTGCAGAATCTAAATGTAATTGCTTACTTCTTCATAAGCGAAGCAGCCTTAGAGGTGGGAGACATATCTGCATAATAATATATTTCATCAACAGGTTAGGGCCATTGCATAGGAGAACTACTTTGTTGCATTGTTGCCATCTTATCTTCATCAGTTTTACAAAAAGCTTGAACCTTTGAAGAACGGTTGAATGCCCCTAATGGCCTGTGGATCCTAACTGCATGGAACAGCTACAGTTTTCAGCTATGATACAGAGTCTCTATCCTCCATAGGGTGACATCATTTAAGTTTCAGCACTGTGAGTTAGATTCCTCTTCAATGTTTGCATTTTCTTTGACTTAATGCCCTCAGATACTTAAAATGTAATATGTTTTCCATAACAAATATCTAATCTTAGGTTTGGATTCTGTTTTCATGGGCTAGATGCCTGAAATCTAGGCAGGTGTTACATGGCCTGGGTAGTGAGCACTTTAGCCCATTTCTGGATCTACTTGTGAACAAAAAGGTACCTTGTTGGAGCATCTAGAAAATACTGAGCACTTTTGATGGAACTGCATTGCCTTTTATCTTCCTGACATCTCTGGAGTTCATTGAGATTTACCATGCAATTCCTGAAAGCTGAATCCAGACCTCAGTCTCCACAATGGCTAAAGACTGGAAATAAGTGCAAATTATAAAGCTTCCAGAAGTTGAAATCTAGAGACTTCATTCAGTTCCATCCTTAATGCTGAAGTAGAAGCCGGGGGCAGCAGGGCTTGTGTTCCAGATCTCAGACTAACAATGTGGTCTTGGCACTTCGACAAATGCCATTTGTATATATATAAGCAAATAAAATACTGGTAATGAAATAATTACGAATACATAAACCTAGGACACTAGTAAGCATGTTTATAGGCTTTTTCAATTTTTAACCACACTTTTAAGAATTTCCTGTCTTTTGTTTTATCCAGACACGTGGTACTATTTCAATGCAGTTTTATTTGTATGTTCTGTTTCATTTACATTTTTTTTTTGAGCAGAAGATGGGTTTAAAAAGACCAGTCTCCAAGAAAGGTTTACAATGCCAGGCTGTAGCAATTCCCCTCTGTGTGCTTAAGATAATCATAAAAATGCATACACAATATTTTGAATTGTTATTGTGACTTGTTATGTAAACAGATGATGATAAACCATTGTGAGTCATTATTCAAACACAATACATCATAATTTTTTGGAGACACTACAATTCTCTGTTTTAGGCTTTATTTACAAGATTCATTGTAAAACACAAGGGTACTTACTGTGTCTTCCTATTATCACATTTCAAAGATAATGACCTCAGCCTCTTACCATCTAAACTCTGAAGTGAAAGAAGAGTCCAATTGTCCTCTTGTGTAAACAAGGCTTGTTCACAAGGTTAGGCCTTCACCAATACACATTGTTTGTAATATGCATTATGATTACACAGATTTTTCAGTCTATACAGGTAAACTCACAGTCAATGTTAGTGCCAAAATGTTTAAACCTAATAAGATAATTTATTTTACGTAAAACTTAGAAACACTACCATTACTACTTCTCTTCTTGTATTCTGGGTAGCAAATAAACTCACAGATGTCTTCTGTCCTCCCTACAGTTACTGAATCCATAAGTGACCCATGTAAGGTAAGAAAGGGTGCATCCCAAGGGATTGGGTTATGTCCCAGAGTCAGAGTCTATGACTTCTGGGTAGTATTCATTGCCGCTGATTGCCAACAAAATTTAGGTATATGCCTCTAGGGTACCTTTATGTGGATTAGTTCCCATCCAGGATTCATATGGGCTGTTGAAACACAAGACCATATAAAATGTCTTAGGATACCAGCTTTGCCTCTAGCTGCCACAAGAAGAAATCTGAGTCCTGAGTTCTTTCTATCAGCTTGATGCATGCTTCAAATGGCAGTAGGAATGTAAGCTGCATAGCTATAGACTGGGGACAGAGTGGCTGGAGAGTAGTCAGGCAGAAAGGGACCTGGGAGTGCTGGTTGACAGGAAGCTCAACATGAGCCAGCAGTGTGCCCAGGTGGCTAAGAAAGCCAATGGCATTCTGGCCTGCATCAGGAATAGTGTGGCGAGCAGGACCAGAGACGTTATCCTCCCCCTGTACTCGGCACTGGTCAGGCCTCATCTTGAATATTGTGTACAGTTCTGGGCCCCCCAGTTTGGGAAAGATGTCAGAATGCTGGAATGTGCTCAGAGGAGGGCAACGAACATGGTGAAGGGGCTGGAGCACAAACCCTATGAGGAGTGAGTGAGGGAGTTGGGGCTGTTTAGTCTGAAAAAGAGGAGGCTCAAGGGAGACCTCATTGCTCTCTACCACTACCTAAAAGGAGGTTGTAGTCGGGCAGGGGTTGGTCTCTTCTCTCAGGTGACCAGTGTCAGAACTAGAGGGCATGGACTCAAGCTTCGTCAGGGAAAGTTTAGACTTGATGTTAGGAAAAAGTTCTTCACTGAAAGGGTGATTGGCCATTGGAATGCGCTGCCCAGGGAGGTGGTGGAGTTGCTGACCCTGGAAGTGTTTAAAGGGAGATTGGATGAGGCACTGAGTGCCATGGTTTAGATGATGGGTTGGTGTTAGTGTTGGTGTTAGTGTTGGGTTATAGGTTGGACTCGATGATCTCAGAGGTCCTTTCCAACCTTATGATACTGTGATACTCTGATACTTAGATAATCAACCCAATAATTAACAAGAGTGTACAGAAAAGCTTGTCTTTCCATAGAGTGGGCACCTCCATGTGGTCAGCAGAATCCCGGAGAAGGTCAAGGCAGGAGATACATGTTTATGTAATGCAAATGTAGGGACTCGGACAAGGTTAGTAAAACAATTTAGGTTAAAGATACGAATCCTGGATACTGGTAGATATCTCACTTGTCTAAGTAAAAGGGATAGGATTTTTCTGGAGTCTTCCTGATCTTCAAGATTCCTCCTTAGTTTCTGTTTATCCTATGAATTCCTACTTTTCTGTCACTAAATTTCTCCAAAAGTGACCTTCTAGTCCTGCATAGAACTGTCCATGTCCATAGCTCTTTGTAAGAGAGGATTGTGATACCTCAATATTTTTCCAGTAGCTTTGCAATGCGATCTCTGTGCTGTGACTCTCCAGACCTTGAGACTTCAGCTGGTATTAGTGTCTTGCTGAATAATTAAATCTACATAGGGAAACAAAGGGGATAATTCTCTCAGAAACGGATTAACTGATGTAATGGTTGGAGGCAGTGGGTCCTTGCAAAATGGAATAACTCTTGCAGGAAGGTGAGCTGCCTTTCTGCCTTTGGTGAGCTCTTGGTGCCATGTGACTGAGCATGCAATGCCATGTATTATTAGCATACATAATGGGACCCAAAACTCCTTTGGCAAAAGAGGGCACTGAACTCTATATTTCTGCATCCTGGATAACTTTTCTGTTCATCAAGAAGGGGGGAAAAGGAAAAGCTCAGAGGCTCTATTTCTGCTTTCTTAAATGAAAGGTCTGCCTCCCAAGGATAGATGAACTCTTAAATCTCCTCTGTGTGCCTAGCTCATGGATTTTGATGGAAATGTAGGTGTTGAGATAGGACTTGGGAACATAACTTAGATTAGATTTGCAATACTTGTCATCTTGACAGGAATCATAAAGTCAGAGGAGAGCAGGGTTAGTAGCATTTATCTTTTTAGATTTCACCTCATTGGCACCTCTGCCAGTGTTAAGGGACCAGAGAGAATGGTCTTGCTTCTTCAAGCACAAATGACACAAATACACTGAATAACTTCTTGACTAGGGTTGGTTAATTGTGCCCCAGGCAAGGGACCAGATTGAGCTACTGAGCCACTGGCCATGCGGAAATCTAAATGCAGTATTATCTAGCAGACCCTAGTGGACTTCAAAGAAGAGGAATGAAAACCTCTTTTTTTTTTTTCCCCCAGAAAATGCATGAAGAGTAATTGATGGTTTCGTGAGTATGTGGGACTCACCTATTGCTTTCCCCAGCTTTTTCTATTTCTCTATGTAAATGAAATAAATTTAAAGCCACTTGTACTGAAAACTTCTCCATGTGGTTATCGTTGCTAAGTAAGATTCCAAGCAGTGTGTATAAATTCCAGCTGCCTGTAAATCATTGTTTGAAAGGCAAATATTATAGATGCTCTAAACATTTGAAGTAATTTGCCAAAATCTTTAACATTGTATCTTTCTGCACGGAATGTATACCAATTATACTACTATTTCTTCTCACATAGTCTTTACTATTGCAACAATTCCTGCAGTATTGTGTTACTGTCTATAGAACAAATGCTAAAGAAGTGAACCATAACTCCCCAAACATGAACTAGAAAAATACATTTGATTTATGTTGCCATGAAGTCTGGAAGGACAGAATTACCAAGTTTTCATCCAGAAACATATTTTTTTCTGACAGTTGAAAAAAAACTTGTGGCTAGAATGTTATCCTGAGGCTACATGTATATATAAGTAATTAAAGTAAGTATCTTCTACACTTGGTCAGATGTAAATGTAAAGGGACGGATGGAAGGCTTCTTTTACATCCTAGCAGAATGTTTGTATGAGAGTTGGTAGCAGAGAACAGAGAATGAGGCTTAGACAGGTAACAAAAATGTACTGGTGACAAGGAAAACTGCAGCTGTGGGAGAAGTGTAATTGGGGCAAAGAGGGAAATTAATCCTGAGCTAATATTATATCATATACGTGCCTTTGCTTAATTAATAAGGGAACACTTTTAATCTTTTTCCCTGGATTTGGACATTTGTTTCCTTTAAGAAAGAATAAGCAGTATATGTGTCTTGATTTCATTATCTTAGCATTATAGGGTTGCGTTATCACAGCATAGGAATAGTATTCCCTTTACTGTCTGCATGATGCCATAGAAATGGTGGATCTAGAGTTCAGTGCAGTGGAAACTATCCACATCTCTTTATGCTTTATAATCATCCACTGATTTGAATTTAAGGGCTAGGCACAACTCTTCGGTGGAAGAGGGGGGAGGAGAAGGAGAAATCCTCCTACAACCAACCTTTTCGTATTTATAGTTGAAATTGAAAATACAGATGTTGCAGAAATACACATCTGGGAAGTTGTTTCTATATTTTTGACAGAGATTAATTTTCACTGTTTTTCAGCTAAGTGGCTTAAAATTAACTTCTTCCCCCTGCCTGAAACTGAGAGATTTTGAATTAAAATTATGTGAATACATTTGCTGATCTTGCAGACCATACTCTTGTACTTATTTCCTTTCTGTTCTCCGCAGAAGCTTTGCAGGATTCTTGTCTGGGTTATAGGGTTTAAACTATTTTCTTCTTTCACCACCGTTCCAATGCTTCATTTGCAAAGTGTTTAGATTATAGCAGACACGAACTTCCTCTGTATCAGAGCCAGCCATGAATCAGGCAGAGGGCTGGGACCACTGGCTGTCAGAGGACCTTGAAAAGCTGCAGCTTTAAAATAACAAGTGTTTGACAGCTCGGTTTACAAAACAGCAGATTGTGGCTATATTGTTCTATAGAGCTACATATGACACAATAACTAGGGACTTAAAGTTATTTAGTCTTTTTCCTCTCACCATAATTTCCAATACATAAATCTCTCTGGGACAAGAGATCTGGTGAACTGTACAATGCTTGCATTTTCCTCATCACAGCTTGTCCCCTCTCTTCTGTATTTTACACCTTAAAAAAAAAAAAAAAAAAAAAGAAAACAGTGCATGGTAATCACAGTTCTGTAACATTTCATGTTGAAAGAGACAGACTAATATAAATAGATACAGTTTTGATTTTTTTTTAATTAGTCGAGGTATACAATACAAGTCTTCCTGTCAAGATCTCTTTAGAAGCTTTTTAACATACAGATCGTAATATTGCATTGTTAAAGTGGAACGCAAGTAAATATTTTTAAGGTTTTAAATGGTGCTTTTGAAAAAGAACTATGCTTACAGGATTCCTGTGAGTTTTATTTTTCAAAATCAGTGGTCAGATGTTGCATAAATGTGGATTCATGCACACTGGAAAAAAAAAATGAAGTGAATAAAATGTGACTACTGGAATATACTTCTTTCTCCAGAAAAAATATGATGGAATGAATGAAATAATGGCATTACATTAACACATTTGCTAAATGAGAACTAGCTATTTTTTTCTGCATTTCCATCTCAATAAAAAAATGGTAAGAAGTGCCAACATTTTCTTGATTTAATTTTCCCTTTACTAATATTTAGGCTTTCAGAGAAACCCAGGGAATACACTTGCTCAATTTCCACCCCTTTGCTTTTGAAATCCCATGTCTAAGTTCTACTTCAGTTTTTTTCTTTGAAGACCATAATTCTTCAGAGTCTCTTTACACTAATTTTTACTGTAACCTTAAAATAGTTTGATTAAAGTTTGTGGATACATTTTATAGCTAAATCTGCAAGAGTCTGGGCTGAAATGTATTTATACTTGGACATTCTTTTTTTTTCATTATCTTTGGAAAACAGGACAATAGATATAGTAGACTACATCCAGAGATGTTGTATTGAATAATACAGGCATTGATTAATTTTAGCTTCAGCTATCCAGTTGAGTTCATCATTGTGGGCTCCATCTGAAGAGAAACAATCCTTGTTAGGGCAGGGGTTTTCTGATCTATTTTACATGTGTACTTTAGGATGACATGAATCACAACCTGAACTCCAGTGTCTACACTCAGTAGACCTCCATTGACTGTCAATGGAACTCAGGACGACCAAGTATATTATCTGCACTGACCCAGATTATTTCTGTTCTTAAAGCTGAAGTTTGCTTAGTCTATCAGAATCTTCAGCCTTGAGTTGAACATTTCCAGCTTCTCATTGCCTTCAATATGGAAATGAGAGGCACTTAGCCGTATTAGTTTATCTTTTCAGAAGAACCACAGTGAACTACATGGTTTAGGCCCTGTCTCTTAACAACTGTGAAGCTGATATGATACAGTAAAATGTTGTGGGATTTTAATGCCTATGTGTAAAATGGATGGGTTTATTGGCTGTTTTCAAGGACAGTAGTATAGATGTGGCTTCCAGGTTTGGTAAATTCAGAAACCCACCTCTTGCCTTCACACAACCAAGTTAGCTTGATGTGAGTGTCTGGCTCTAAGAAATTGTTGAACCCTTATCTAAGGATATGAGCCAAATTACATTTCAACGATAGGACTGAGATGTCCTTTCTTTGACATTTTCAGCTTCAGGTAGTGCTTGATTAACTTGATAACTTCTGTATGTCTATTGAAAAAATGCCCAAAAATGTTGTTACTATTTCAGACTTACAGACTAAGTCTGACTAACTAATTAGGATCAACTATTTTTACAAGTTGTCAGAATATTTAAGAAACACAGTACTTAATATTCTCTTGCAGTTTTATAGCCGTATCCTTAAATGTATTTAAACATCCAACTTCCACTAAAATAGCTAATGTGATTTAATGGCCTAAATACCTTTTGCAGATCTAACCCATGGACTCCCCTCTTGCCTAAATTCACTAGTTTTACAGCCAGTACTTCTGAAAGTGGTTTTAAGTGCTTGAGTACTAGATGAAATTATTTGGGTATATAATTATATTGGGTATCATCAGTCCATATATTTATTTCTTGTATAAGGAAATAAATAATGCTTTCCTGTATTTTGGAAGTCCAGTAGGCGTTAAGATATACTCTGAAATGTTAATAGTAGATTATCTGTCTTGAATACAGTTGACACAAAAGTAAAAAACACAACAAAACCAAAAGGAAACAAATAGGTTTTTTTACTTTTCTTGCTGAAAATCAAATTATTTTCAGAATACATTTTAAGTTTTCCCTACCTTTTTATTTGAGAATGCAATTTTAAAAATAAGTTTTCCTATGCATTTGGAGAAAAACAATCTATAAATATACCTATGCACAAACAGGGCTTTAGTGCTTGACAGTTTTATTAAAAACAACAACTACACACAGTCTTAGCATTGTTGCTAAGATGTTACTTACCCTTGTCTGTGAAATATCAGCAAAGCAAAATGAGACATTGGGGTTTCAATTTGCCAAATGTGAGAGGTTATAAAAACAATATTTCCCATATAACATTTATGAAGAAAATGTACTTTAAGAAAAACTGGCACATTTAGAAACAACTGCTATAGAAGTTAAATTCTTATGAATATTCAAGGTCATTCTATTTCCCGCTTTTTTACCCGCTTTTACTAGAAAAAAATGATTGCTGATTCTCACAAATTTTTTTACAGTTTTTATGAACCTTTTATTTTGCTAGATTTAACTTGGAAATTAAGAGCAGTACAGTTTTTGGAATTTATTTAGTTGACCTTTTTCTTGACTAAATTTGGTCATCTAATAATAAGACTTCTAATTCAAACTAGTCAGCTAGCTCTTCTTGTAGTCAAAGAGATACAGACGCTTTGAAAAGACCATTTAATCTTCTTGGTCTTTGATACCCGTACAGAGACTGGATCACGCAGCTTCTGAGTCATTCAGTTTAGGTCAGAAGAGTCCAATCTGTTGCTGACAAGTGAAAGTAAATGCAATAGTCCCGAGAAAATAAAAAAAACACATGAAGTAGTTTTTCCACTTGGTTTCTTTTTCCTAGAATTACTTTATAATTGCATTTGTTATCTTTTTTTTTTTTTATTGTGTTTCATTTTTAAAAAGGAAGAAACAACTCTGAGGACCGCGAATTAGGAAGACGAGAGTCATCTTCAATCTGATTATTTTGGCAGTGAGAATAAACTGCAATGGAGGTTAAAAATATTTTTAAAAAAATCAAGGTAGGATGAAATTCTTTCCCCTTAAGTAGTCCATAGAAGCAGTTGCACAGAGAGGAAAAAAACCTAAAACAACAATCAAAAACTCAGAAACCAAAACCCTAAGACTCTGGGAAGAAAAAAAATTACATAAAATAAATCACATAAAAATGGAAGATGGGCTAGAATTCTGTTAAATTCATTAACTTGAGAATGTCCATAGAAGTCATAGGATAGATTACCCAGGACATTGAAATAGGCCTCAAATCTTTCCCAGGGTAAAGATTTTCCAGCACTCGCAGCATGATGTCAATACAAAGCTTTCCTCAAACTTCCTGGAACAGTTACAGGCAAATCACTAGAGACACAAAAAGTATCTGGGGCCTCAGCCAACAGCATTCCTCTATGAGTACTGGTATCTCAATTTGCTCTTTATTTTTCTTAATTGGCATTACGCAATTTTGAAGATTTACAGCCAGCTAGACTAGGAAAAATAAAATAAAATAAAGCAGGGCCAGAGCTGAAAGTGGCAGCAACCATTTTACCACACAGTGGACATAATTTTCTATTACAAACTCAACTAGTTTACAACAAAATCCCCCCTTTAATTTTCCATGATGTCGCAAAAAGTCATCAGACTCCCAGATTATATCTTATCTGTGGCTTGTATAATGAATGTTTTATTCCATTGGAGCAACAGAATAAACCATAATTGCATATATTTTAGACTGAGGGTATGTTTCCTTAAAAATGTATCTTATTTTAGTATGAAAATCTCAGCTTCTTAAAACAAACAATCCATACACTACATGATCATTACTCTTACTTTGCGTACATTTTCAAACCTTCCAGTAGCATTTTAGAGAAGTACCTCACTCAAAGTACTGCTGTTGTGAAACCTATCATAGATAATCTATGTAATCATGAACAACTGACTCTAAAAGGGAAGGTTATAAAAGGCACAGAGGGCAGTTAAGCATGCAATTGTCTTTGAGAGATGATGGGAATTAGGCAAGAACCTGTGTTTAAGTAGGATCTACCAAGAGCATGGTAAAGAAAAGGTGTATAGATTTGGCCTCCTGGGAACAATTCCTTAACTACTTTCCTGAGCTTTATGTCCCTGATATTACCAGTCATGAGAAGTTAGCAGAGTCTGGGAACTCTCCTTCAGTTCCTTACACATGAAAATATTAATTATTCTGGGTGTAGTCAGCCCCCTGCTCCAGCTGATAATTTATTTCAGTTTTGTTTTGGAATATAATGTCTCCAGCAGCTAGACCTGGGTCTGATTCCTTAGCTATCTTCCCCTGCTTGTTTGTCAGCTGCCCTGGGGTGAGACTGCACACTTGGCCTTGGTGTGGCCATTCTAGGCCTGTCTCTTCCAAAGCACTGAGCTTTGTTTCCATCTCTAAGCAAACTTCAGCTAATGGTGTGCTACCAATGGTGGGTTCTTTCTTTTTGCTCGGAATAAGAGTCAGGTTTTAGGTTCTCTGCACTTCTTTGCAGAAAGATGCTTCTAAAGCCTGAAGATGTTTCCAACTAATTTGAAATCCATCTCAATGTTCTCAGGGTTTTTTTATTGTTTTTTTTTTTTGTTTTGTTTTGTTTTGTTTCCTTTCTTTTTTTGTTGTCTGTTTTGTTTTGTTTTTATGATGATCTAAATCTCAGGACTCTGTCATCACCTGTGTGCAAGTATTCTAAAATATTTAAACATTAAGTATATTTAAACATTAAGTATATTGAAAGACTGCCTTACAATGGCAATCTTTACATAAACAATAGTGGTGTTGTGGAGCAAAACGCCAGGTGAAAGGATTTTATAGCATGCTGGAATTGTTATTGCTTGGTTAGGTTTTGTGCTGCCGAACTGTCATACAGTCTCAGACATGGAGTAGTAGTCCAATGTATGAGATAATCTGTGTACACAAAACAAAAAAGCAGGTCCTGAAAAACTCAGAAGAATTCACTGAAATCCTAAAAAAGAAATTGTCTTATAGGGATAACTTCTGCCCTCAATTAGAAACAGTGGCGTCATTGTGATCATTTACCAAATTTGGTCTTAGAAATAGTGCATGTGTTTTGTCTGCATATGTCTGGTTTATGTATTTTAACTGTGCTTACTTGACAATAAAGGCAGAGAAGTCTTCCTCTTGAACTCAGTGGAAGTGTTGGCTCTGACCTCTTTCATGAAAGAAACAGACCAAAAAAGGTGATTGTTTTATGTCTTGAATTCTGTTATTATTTCTAACTCAAATTGTGATTCTTAACTGCCCTGGGTATAATTGGACAGCATACACAATATTGTTTGGAGGGAGAAAGCTCTCAAGGTCCACAAATCAATTGGATTCCTGTGAATGCTGAGGGAAATGTAAATCTAGAGAAGTCAATACCCTCTGCCACTCATTGCTTTTTTTTTTTTTAAGATGTTATCACTGCTAAACATTCTCAAAGGCATATTGAGTAGGAAATTGGGATGTAAAATTAAAACACTTAGAAGTGACAAGAGAAAAATTGAAAGTGTGGCAAAAAGCAGCAATATATGTAAAAACTATAAAAATATGAGAAAAGAGCTGTGAATGAGAATGAGGGAAGGAGTAGAAAGATGTGCAAAAAAACCCCTCAGCTGTTACTTTCAAAACTGACATTCTTTCAGTCTTTCCAAATCTGCATACTTAGTGAAAGGAAACCCCCAGACGGAGGAAAAACAATGAAGATTGTCAAAAAAAATCAGGAACATTTGGGAGCTAGACCTGCTGTGGGATTGCTTTCCTGCCCTTAGTGTGACTTTTCCAGCCTGCGGCATTTGGATATGAACCTCTCTCTACACCAAGATTGCTGCGAACATCTGCAGGGATGCCCTTCCCCCTTCCTCTCCTTTTGCCAAGAGAAGAGTCAGTTTTAAGTTTGTCAAATGTGGTTGAGAGAGGAAAGAAAAGCTTTTCACTGTTTCTAGGCTGATGGATGACTAAAATGGAAATCTCTTATTTCTAGCAGAAAACCATAGTGACTGATAAACAGTATCTCGGAATTAGAAGAAGTTTTGCTCCTAGTTCCTCCTTCAGAGTGGAGCTTTGCAGATGCACTAGGCTCTGAAGCAGTAAATTAGAAATACGATGAAGAGGTAGAGTTTTGCAGAAAAACAGTCAGAGAACAAACTGAGCATTATTGTTTTCGAACAAATACAAGATATGGTGGTATTTCTGAAGGCTGAGAGAAATGTCTTTTGATTCCTTCAGCCTTAGAGATGGCAAACACATCATCATGGAATGAGAAGGGGAGACCAAAAAAGTTGTTGTACTGTAACTCATCATTTGTGATCACATTAACACCATAAATTCTGATGCCTGCTAAACACCTCTAGATCCATGGGTGAGTGACAGATAAAAAAAATAAAACCCCACTCAATTATTTTTCTCCTTTTCTTCTTTCAATAAATCAGCAATATGCTTAACACAGTGTTCTGGGTGAACTTTCACTTTTTCCCTTAATTAATTTATAATAGGATTCATTGTTTTCAAGTTCCAAAGCAACTTGTAAATGGATTTGAGCTCCTATAAAGTCACTAGAAAGCATGTAACATTCAACATTCAAATTGGTAAATTAAGCACCAAGGTCATAGCATATAGTTTTTAAAATGATGACATGTATTATTAGTATTAAAATTAAAGTTACTGTGAGAATACTAGTAATTATAAAGCCACATCTCCTTCTGTGAATATTCTATAAAATCCATTCTGAAGTTCAGTGTCTGCATGTGTGTGTTCCTTGTTACAACAGTCATAAATTCACTTGTTGAAGTCAGAAAGAAAACTTGGTGCTATTGAGTCTATCCCTTTGTATAACATTGCACAAAGGCTTTTTATCACTAATGTTTCAGGTGAAGTTTCCTTGGCAGCTTAGAAAGACATGCTGCCTTACAGTCAAGACAAGTAGTAGAGCAAAAGAAATACAGGCACTACCTTGCCTTTGAGAGGCTTCACTTCAGATTTACAATCTCTCATTTTGTAATGTCAGAGAATCTTCTTACTTGATGCGTTCAGCCTACAAAACGACAAAAAGAGGCAGGCACGTTCTTTGGAACAAACCTTCTAATGACACCCTGTGATCTCAGTCAGGATTTATAAGAAGAACCATGCAGGACTAAAGCTATGTAGAAACCCACAAGCCAAGGAGGTCTGCACTTATTAAGAAGTGAGTAATCCTTTCTTGGGAGTAAGTCTCTTAAGCGAGAACAGGCAAGAAACACCAGGCTGAGCAAAGAGAGTTGCAGGGTGTACTTTTCTGTTAGGACTTTGTGTACATTTAGATTTGTTTTCTTTTTTATCTTGAAGTTCTTTTTTTTCCTTTTTCTGATAACACAAATCATTTAATACCTTTCCTCAAGAGAGCCCCCTCCATTGTTGTTATTTCAATTTACAAATATGAAATGAATGTTTTTCAAATCCTTGTATGTACCAAGTTACATCAAACTTCCAGAGGTCCTTTGTATGTGTAGGAGGAGATAATTCCATTGTTTGGAAGAGAAAGTATTTTGGTAGTATAAAAGAGTCAGAGTTGATTCTTTGGCATGACTTAAAGCTAATGTCAGTTGCAAGTCAAGGAACATATAAGGTTTTCTTAAATGATGCTGATTTTATATTGCTATTTTGTCCTTTGTGCTCTTACTGCTCTTACCACAAACTTGAGCAGCCTGTAGACTTCTCTGACATTGGGATACCTATGCCTTCTTTCTCCTGTGATGCTTTATTGACTCTGTTGATTTAGACCTGTATCTGAGTTATCGCCCATCATCAACTTTACTCAGTCACACATGTATTCATGCTTTAGATGTATTTGTCTCTGGTTATTGTAGATATTTTTTTTTTTCATAGATAAACATGAACAAATCCTCAATCTACCAACATTAAGCAGAAATATTGAAAAGGCCAAATTGGTTTACAGGATGTTACCTGTCCTGACAAGAAGTGATGGAAGTATTTCTTTCACTGATGATCTCTGAATGACTCTCTTCTGTAGCATGGTAACTGTTCCTAGTTTGCCTTGGCTTTCCTGCATAAGCCTGCATATTCTCTCTCACTTATGGCATGTAAACATATTTTTATCAAAATAACACTTTCTCCAGACATTTGATATTTAACTTAAATGGTGCTCTGAAATTATCTAAGCCATATCATATGAGAATTTGTGCCATAAAACACCTTAACACCTATATCGTGTCTTCTACAACTGCCTTTTAAATCTAGGATGGGGATAACAGGTGCTGTATTTGTTGATGTTCATTCCATCACTGTATACTCTCTCAATTTTGGAATAAACTCAGTTGGATCCCAGGTTTTCTCCCTTTCATGTCAAAATAGGAAAAGTAAGAGTGGGAACACTAGAAGACTTGTCCCTGTTGTGTCAATTTTCCTATTATGAGAATCAAGTAACAGCAGAGGTCTACCACAGAGCTACAGGAAACTGTATTCTATAAGCTGGAGCAAAAATATCTGCTATAGTCCAGGCCCTGAAACAAACTAGACACACAGCAAAAGATGACAGCTTTCAAGGCAGAGTCAGATGGAGAGAAAAGAATGCAGATTTTGCATCTTTGTTCGATACCTTCAACTAGGTAATGAAGACTGATACTATGCAGTATACAAATTGCTATTTTGATTGTATGAAAAACTGCCCAATCAAGGTAATATAATTCACTTTGTTGTTGTAACATTCTTTGTTGTTCAACCGAAAATGTGCGTAATGGAGAAATCAGTGTTACTGCTGGCATTTAAACTGACTATATTTCTTTTCTGACAGCCTTTACCAAGATGTCATTGTTAGCTTGATCAGTAAGCAAGGAAATAAACATTAAAATATTTTTCCAAATAAGTAATCTGGTTTTGGTAATCATAGTTTTATGTGACTTGAGGCAATTCATTGTAGATATCAGCTTGTGTTGAATTACAGTGAGTAAATTTAATACTGCCAGTCTTATAAAGAACTAAGCATACAATAAATGATAGACCAAGCGAAGGACTGAAAATCACTGCAATTTTGAATCCTGCTGCCTAAAGTTTTGTTTATGCACCTGCACTATGGAAAACATCCAAGTATATTTTCAGGTGAATACTGAAGAAAAGCTCTGTATTCTTACTTGTTTTCATTGTCGTACTCAACCTGACTTCCTGTTCTTTTCCACACAAACCTTGGCAACTTTGGGTGATATCCATAGCCTCATACCTACACCACAAAGACTGACCTTTATTTTAACTGAAAATAGTATCTAAAATCCTAGTTCCTAGTGTTTCTTCTCTATGTCTCACATATATATATGAAATGATGAGGATTTTTCACCCACCTGTGCCATCTACCCTCTGAGGGTAACCTCATAGAATCTTCCGGTTGGAAGAGACCTTTGAGATCATCAAGTCCAATCGCACTCATCCTCCACTAAAACGTGTCCCTCAAAACCTCATCTACCCATTTTTTAAACACCTCCAGGGATGGTGACTCAATCACCTCTCTGGGCAGTCTGTTCCAGTGCCTGGCCATCCTTTCGGTAAAGAAAGTCTTCCTAATATCCAGTCTGAACCTTCCCTGGCACAACTTATGGGCATTTCCCCTTGTCCTATCACCTGTCATTTGTGAGATCAACACTTGTTCTGCCACAGCCCCCTTTCAGGCAGCCACAGACAGTGATGAAGTCTTCCCTCAGCCTTCTCTTCTCCAAACTAAACAACCCCATTTCCCTCAGCCGCTCCTTGTAGGACTTGTTCTCCAGCCCCTTCACCAGCCTCACTGCCCTTCTCTGGATGCGCTCCAACACCTCAATGTCCTTCTCGTACAGAGGGGCCTCGGCATGTCTGTGTTGATGATTTTTAAAGTATATTTCCTTCCTTGGGAAATTTGTCTGTAGGCAGATTATTATTGAAATATCTGTCCTCATGATTATCCTATCTAATTTGTGTATCAATCTGCAAGCATATAAATTATTACCTATAGTATTACTTTGAAAGGCTAAGATGATGCTAATACTGTCTTGAATTTATTTCAATACCCACTTTGAGTTCTTTGGAAGCATGTTTTTATTCAGATAAGTTAATTAGCAGTACTAGTGTGGAGATTTCTCAAAGTGACCAGATTCTTCAGCACACCAGTTAAAAAAACAGGCCCTCAGAGAAACCAGTACTGCATACAGTCACATTATTTGCTTTGGATTACCTGAAAACTAATGGGCTATGTGATGGAGAGGCACAACCTGAAAGCACTGCTCTCATCCAGTAAAAGTCCTCAGTTGAATGAACGACAACTCTAACAAAAATCTGTCTTGCTGTCATAGTAAAAGCCAAAATTCATACCTAGGAGAGATGATCAGCACCAAAAAGTGTGCTTTTATCCCTCTAGCTGTTCCTTGGGACACTGTTCTCAGCAGCATTACTTAATAGTTCTCAAGGGGGAGACATAGATTTACCTTATATTTACATTTACAAAGGACTCTCTTTTTCCCTTTTTTAGTATCAATTTTTGCCCAAACTTCTTCATCATGATCTCTTTTTTATGTTTGAAGATTCCTCATTTTTATCTCGCCCTTACAGAGCCACAGCAAAGGAACATTTAGATTTAAATAGTTCTGGAATGCAGATTGTTTTTCTCTCCATTTTCTTCTTTTCACCAGATCCTTCCTGCCTGGCAGGGTCTGCTGTTAGATCTCTGGAACAATTAGCTTCCCATAGCCATATGGTAAAGCATTTTGTCAGCTCTGTGCTCCCCTATTGACGGCTGTGCCTGAGCACATCCTGCAACAGGAAAGCTGCTCTGCTCTCTGAATGCATCCCTGGCAGCATCCTGCATGGGCAAAGTGCATGGCTGACAACTGTGTGTCTAGTAATGGAGCAGCAGCCAGTTTCAGACAGGCCTTGTGCACTTGCAGAGACAGAGGACAGCTTTGGCTCTCAGCCATCTCCAGAACTGACAGAGCGAGCGATTCCCCCACAGTTGGTGTCTTTTCTGCCCAGTCACTTTTTTCTCCCACTTAATTAGTGTCAATCCCGGCTACTGAATATTTTGTCTTCTGTTTTCGGATGCTAGTATTCCAAGACATTGTCAAGACCACTAAGACTGTGTCTATTTATTTAGTCTATGCTGTGATTTCCCCTGGGGAGTAAAGTCAGATTTACATTGGAGATTTCCCTTGCAATCGCACAGCTGGAAGTTGGTCTGGGCTCAGGGACTTTTAGAGCTGCACATGGGACCCTGGCAATATAAGGAAAAGGTTGCTTCAATATTTCCCTGTTTCCATTAGGATTAAAAATACTAATCTCTTGTCATAACGTGTCCTCCTTGGGTTATTTCCATTGTATCTGTCAGTGCTTATATTATTTATTCTTTAAGTATTATAAATACATTTTATAGGATTCATCACATCTTATGCCCATGGTGCTGCAACTGATACTGATAACTAACAGCAGTCAGCAGGTAATAAAACACATAAAGGAGAAATGAAAGCTATTCTTGAAGCAGATTTTGAAGGAGAAGTGGCATTTCTTTTATGTTCTAACTTTTCAGGAACAAAATGTCTTTCTAAATAGTTATTTAAACTAAAAATATCTTAACTGGTCAAGGTTTTGAGCTCTTCAGGTATACGAGAGATTCTTCATGACGGGGTGGTTTTTAGTTTTCATGACAGAAGAAAGTAGATATGGGAAAGACTGAAATCACAAGCATCCACATAGTTACATAGAAATTGTTAGTCTCTCTGAATGCTAAATAGGTTGAATTATTAATCTTTGTATGTGTTGCAGATGAAACTAATAAAACCACACACATAATGGCTAAGGCAGTTCAGAGATAGTGACAGACATTCATGAATTGCTACAGCTAATGACCAATTTCTGGTATCCATTGCTCGGCCTTCCCTTCTCTGTGATGTTACTTCCTTCACTGAAACAAGATAACATCTAGACTTACACTGAAATGACAACACATGAACCACAGGAAGAGAAATATAGCCCCTTTTAAAGGTTCGTGATCTCCATCAGCAACACCCAGTGTTTTATGAAAGAATGATTTTGTTCCTAATGTAAAGCATAGAGAAATCCAGGTACCTACCAGTTTCATGATTTCTTAACTTAGCAGAACTATCAAAGGAGATAGAAGTTAGTTTCTATTTTGTTAGGCTAAATCTAAACCACCAAAAAACCCACTCAAAAAGCCCTAAGCAAACAAAAGAGGAATTTTTGACATAATGCTGAAAAAATCCTAATGACTCCAAGAATATTAAAGAAGAGGGCATTGTCAGGGGCAATTCCATTCCTAAAACAATATTTATATAAATTTTTTTTCAAAGAAATACAACAATGATGTTTCAGTATAGTGTTGGTTTAGTAGCTCAATGACTCCTGTAGCTTTGGCTCTATAAAACTGGTAGTTTGCTATGCAAACTATATAACATGGTGACAGTATCAGAAGAGTAACACCTCCCCACAGTACCTGTCTGTCAAACAAACACCACAAATGCACAAAGCTGCATAGAATCTGAATAGATAAATGGAATTTTTTTCATGTCCACGAAATTCTGCTCACCAGCCAGGAAACCAGATAATAGTTTTGGGTGAAGCATACCTGTCAGCTGTGAACCGTCCCATCAGATGATCTGTCTGTTAATTACATATAAACCTATAAACAACTCTCAGATGATTGTAGACTTAAATCATTGATATTGTGCAAGGCAAGGTTCAAACAAATGGCTTTCATGTGAAAGGTTACAGAATTCACGTAAGCCAAAATAACCGTTGTCCTACAGGATTCTGGTTCTATTTGTTTGTCTTTTTTTTTCATTTTATTGATGGGCAGAATGCCTGGAAAGCTTATATTTTTAGGCGTTTTAGAAGAGGTGGTGTCTTCTAGCATTAACCAGCTGTTTCTTTTTAAAAAAATTACAGCAGTTCCAACACTGACATTTTTCTTGCTTCAGTTTTTAAGAAATGGTTCTTATTTTGTCACCAAAGTTTTAGGCTGCTTTGCTTGTATGCATAAAAAAGAAAAAAATATAGGAATTGCTTTTATTTCTTTTATTGACCATCTATTTCTTTGACTACTAAGGATGCAATATATTCCTTTAAGAAGTTAAGGAAATATGTTTTCCTGTTATAGAAATCCATATGGTAATCAAGGGACTGCTCTAGAAAGAATCATTTTCTCTAATGTAAAATTCCAAAGTAATTTCTCCAACGGAGTCCTCACTTTTGGAAAATTCTGGTTACATGCCTAGGAAACTATTCAAGTTATAACAGTCCTATAGTCAACAAACTTGACAGTACCCATTTAAATATATAAACAAAATACATTCCTGGTGAGAGAAGATCTTGCTTGCTAACCTTTATTCTGGAATAAATGTTCCCACTTTGTTATAAACCTCTTGTTCAAAACACAAAAGATTATAATGCTAATACTAAGACGAGCTATAGTGACTCAGACACACAGTCACAATGCTCAGAGTGGGCTAAACAAAGAATTATAGATATTCACCCTCTAAGTACTCTAAAAATAAAGCAGGATTTTTAAAGTTATTCATGAATGACTTCCACTAGGGCTTCAGTTAACATGGAGTTCCAAAAATGAGTCCAAAGTTGGCTATGAATGATGAATTTTATGATTTAGATATGACTGAACTTGAAAGAAAGCATATGTTATTGCTTAGTGTTGTTATTGTTACTTCCATCAGTAGCAAACACAACCAAATTTAGCTACCCAGAATTATTTTGTTTCAAAGAAAGAAGGAAAGATGGAAAGGATGAGCACTGAAAATTGACTCCCCAAACCCAGAATCCTAGTTAGTAAAAGTCTGCTTTTACAGCGTATTGTATACTGAGGTTCATTTGAAATGAAAAGTGTAAATCTAAGTAGAAATAATTATAGATGAAATAGTATTTAAAATATTAGTTAAAATATGTTATTGTCTAGATATGTGTAAATATGAGATAAATTATGCATTCAGTGGTGTGAGACTAGAACAGTATTACTGCTAAACGCTGCCAGAATATGGATATGCAAGTGCCAGGACAGCATTGAGGCTCACTGGCTTCGTGGATCTTCCCAATGCTGAGCTGTTTCTTAAAGACATTATTTTATTGTACTATGACTGGCAATGCTTCACATGCGATATGTATAGATGGGGCTTTTGTACAGACAAAGCCCAGCATTCTTGGGTAGATTTATTACCAAAACCCTGATAGGTGAGCAATGAAAAGTTAAACTTCACACACCCTATTTCACGATTTTGTGTTTTGTTTCTTGCATCACACACCTTGCCCACGCACAACTATGAGTTAAATGTGTGACATGTCTACACCAGAGCTGCTGGGCGGGCGTAGGGCTGTGATTGCTGACTGAAAGGGATTTGTCTTCAGGTAGTGGTACTAGAGTGGCAGCCATGGGGAGTAAATATGTGACTGTTGCACATGACAATGAAGATAACATCAGTGAGGAGACTGATGTTTGCAGAACATTTCTAGTACACTTTTTTACTTGTTTTATATACAGAAAATACACTATTATATTTGAAAAAGAATACACTATTATATTTGAAAAAAAAGAAAGACTGCAGACTATGTTATTTTGAAGCAGAGTACAAAAGCTGCCACAAACCCCAAGGAATTAAGATTTCAGAATAAAATGATTGAGTTTTGAAGGCCTAAACTCTGGGGGCCATTCTCTGTCACTATGATGACAGTGGATTTAGTCTCAATTGGAAGTGATAAACATCAGTTATCTATTCTATGGTAAGAAACAGTATGGGAGATAGATACACTACTGAGCAATACTGTTGATCTGTTTAAATGTAGTATTTCAAAATCTACATTTAAGATGCTCTTTTTTTAATATAAAAAGAGCTGTTTCCTTAAAACATAGGAAAGGACACATTGAAGGTTTAGTGTGCAAACCCCTGTCTGTCCCCTGCTTCGCAGTAATTTCCAGGAAAACCATCAGTTTGGATTTTGCCTAATGTGTTTGTACAAGGGGAAAGAATAAGAAGTATAAAACCAACAGTAAACCTCAGCTTGTTTTTGCAGGCTGTAGTACTGTAGTACTGTGCTGTCTTAGTTCATGTATAATTTATTGCTTTATTTTACATTGCAAAGCAAAATAGGTAAAACACATTCTTGCAAATGGGACACTCTTCTCTCTCCTTCTTTCCTCCTTTATCTCCCATCCTTTCTCCAATCAACATTGGGATCCTAAATCACATTTATTCACTTTAAATTTTAGCCAAATCTGAAAGGAACTTGGGAGGAAGAAGTAAAAAAAAAAAAATTGCTATTCAAGGGAATGTTCTTAGCTGAAAATCAAAAGCCTGCAGCAAGCAATGAATGTGGGAGACCCTTGAAAGTATAAGTTAGAGGAATCTTTTTCATTTAAAAGTTGAAGGCACTGCTAGTATATGCTCTTACAGCATAAAGAAATCTCAAAATTGTGCCTTCTGTCTGAAAGGATTGTCTACAAATGGTACCAGAAAGCAAAGGGTGTGAAAAAGACCCAAATCCTCAAAGATTTTGTCCTCAAAGGGACAACTATGAGCAAGTAACTTGGCTAGTTTTATAGAACACTCTCAAGGATTTTCTTCATCAGATCAGGGCTTCTGTTTGTGTCATTGAGTAATTTGTCTTCTGGCCATTAAGGTGAATGGGAGATTGACTTCAGGGAATACAATCGGTCCAGACTGAGTACTTCTAAATGTCCCCTACTCCACCAGCTCTGAATAGCACTGAGTGCTATGTTAACAAACCTTTTTGGCTTCCTCTAATCCTAAAGAGAAATTCATAAGCCAGTAAAAGCTCAGTGTATTTATTAGGGCTGTTAAATTTGCATTTGAGGAAAGGATTTCACAGCTGTATTTCTGAAGATTTTAAGTTGACTAAACAATGGCAGCCATTGTCGACATCAGGAAGCACTGGCAGCAGGCATTTAGCAACCAGAGCTATATATTATGTGTACTGTGTAAACCTTTACTCTGATGGTAAGCAGCACTTTGACATGCCATCAGTGTTATACTATATATTTCTCACAGAAGTACTATTGTATGCAGAAAAGTCTTCAACAGCTTGCACGACAGTTCCTGGAGTGGTCCTGGACAACAATCTTTTAGAACTACATTTTATCAGTGATCAGCTCTAGAGAGCTTAATAGCAATGATTCAAGAGAGGCAAGAGTTAATGAGATGGAGCGGCACATTTCCTGAAAGGTTTCTGCCTTCTGCTATGGGCAGTTTCCCTCAGACCTCCCACAGAGTCAGCTCTCTAGACTGTATGTTTCTTTTATTCTTAATTTAGAACCCACAGAACATTGAAAAGTCAGATAAAGTATCCTCTCTCATATTTCTCTCTGTGTTAGATTTACAAGCACAGTATGAATTTTGTGCCTTCTTGCAAACTCCTTTAAAAAACCTTACAATTTTCAATAGGTTTTAAAGACCTGGTGTTTTACCAGGACCAGCTGGTTCTGTTAAAAGAGCAATTAAGAGCTTCCTCCTGCAGTCCTTTCTCCAAGTGGTGAAAACCAAGATGATTGCTGTGAAACTTAGGCCAGGGGAAATACCTGCCAGGAAAAGTTAGGTAGCAGTGGGGGAAAAAAACAGTCTGGAGGGAACTGGAATCAAAACTCAGACACAACGTTGAATCATAAATTCTTTACTCATTCTTTGCATCTGAAGAAAAAACTTAAATGTGCTTCTAGATAGATAACTGGGACTGCATATTTTCCTTTCTCTAAAATGTTTCTCAGATGCTCGGTAGTTTACTTCTATATGCCTGAGTAAGAACCATGTAAAGAATTGTATCTATTTACTCTAGGGTAGACCCATACTGATATGTATTTCAAACATTGTTTCTAGGATTTTTTTTTTTTTAAAAAGCTCTATATTAAAATTTCAACACCTGAACTTCGAAGATATTGTATGTAGTGTCATGAATATGCTTTTAAAGAAAGACATGTCTTTACCTTAGGACTGAAATGAGTACAATGGAGAGAATGAGAACAGTCTTCATAAGAACTGTTCGCTACCACTGTTTTTGGTCTACAAGAAAAGCTAAATCCTCTAGGCTCATGTCATCCATCTCCCAGCCTATGTTCCTACCCTGTAGGTCTTCTACCCTGTCTCCTCATTTCCAAGCAAACCTTCATCTGCTGTGAAGCAAACAATGGAGGAGTAAATTAAGCTGTCAAAAGCTATCTTGAGCAGGAACAATTTACCACACTGTATCTGGTCTTCCTGGATTTGCACTAGAATTCTGTCTACAAGAGTACAAAAGTGAAGATTAAAAGCAAGATTCTGTTTCTTAACTGATCTTTACTTTCACTACCAAACAGAAAAATCCACTAAAGAGGGAAAATTGATACGGGTTGCTTTAATTGTTTCCCAGTCCCCATTTTTTCACTTTCCAAAAGAGCGTCTGTTGTCAAATAAAACATTCATTCCTTACTGTCTACCAGAACAAGAAGAATCTGACTTATCTAAGGGGACTTTAATTTCACTGTGATCACTAGCTCATATATTCTTCATTTCTGCATCATGCAGTGTGCTATGACAGTTTGGCTGAGCATATTTAGCTTGGAAAGAAAATGAAGCGTCAGATTTCTTAGTGTGCTAGAAGAAATGCAGTATTCAATATATGCCCTCATCAAGGTTGTGACAGCTATCTTGATCTCTGTGGAACTGTGAAATAGTATTTAAAATTGGCTGGTGTGAATACCTCCATACCGTAAAGCAGGCAGGATTTGCAAGTTCATCTGTCCATATGAAAATCCTTTTCAAGTCATATTGCCAGATCTGTGGTTGGGTAAAAGTTCTGGTTCTACACTTGGCAAAATATCATTAGGCTTACAGTCCTATTCTTTAGGGGGGAAACAAAATTATGATGAGACGGATGTGATAGTGAAAACAGTGCAAAGAGGGGCAGCCCAGAGAAGGAGAGAGAGAAAGAGAAAAAGGAAGTGCCATGCTGGGGAAGTAAGAGTTAATAAGTCAAGGCATGGGAGAAGCCAAAGACTGGACATGGAATTGACTGTTTCCTTTTACCTACATAAAAGAAAATAAACTTCCTATTACATCCTACTCCACCAAAAAGCAATCAAGTCAATCAATTTTCTCCATAAACAAACAAACAAACAAACAAATAAAACTTTTCAGAAAACAGTTTTCAGCAAATCTCTGCACTGTATGTTGTCTAAAAACCTCTTCAAGAATGCTATTATTTTATTTGGCAAGCCACTGAGTACCCTTAGATAGACAAATACAATACCCGTGGAGTATATGAAAACTGGAGGGGAATAAGTACAGGGAGTGTCAGAAACTGAACCCGAATTTCAAAATGAGGTCATTACAACTTTCATCTGAATGTAGAAATTAACTGCAAGACTTTGTTCTAGTCAAAAAAAGTGTTATTAAAATGAAGGTAACCAGCAGGATGAGAATCAGAGGGGACACTAAGTATTGCTAGAAAGTATTTGCCACTGCTTTAAAAGTAGTGCTAAATCCTTCTAAATCAATAAGACTGTCAAACATCAGTAATACACAATCCTCTGAGTACACAAAACCTCTTTAGAAATAGGACATATCTGAGAAACCATCCAGTACACACATTCTACTTTCCTATCTACCAGACATGTACCAGGTTTACTACACACTAAAGATAACTTTTTGATACTTTTCACTTCTATGACTAAATTTGGCAGTAATTATCTCCTAAGTATTTTCATAGTGCGTTTACCAAAGGCATTTACAATTAAAATTCAGTAAACTGCTTATATTTAGAATGTGAAAAAAAGACTCATGAGTATGTTCAGGAAAAGTTCCTCTCATGAGGAACTGGAATGCTTAAATGATTGACAAGCTGATTGTGATTCAGCTCATATTGGCAGTAGGAGACAGGAAAGCTAAGAAAAGGTTTTTATCTTGGGAGACATAGCCCTAGCGACTGTGAACTTGGCAACAGCTGATTCAAGCCTCCATAGGGTATTACATTCCCTCCTAGGCTGTTGTGACAGACAAACCAAGAGCATAGGTAGTCAACTGAGCCAGCAAATAACATTGAATGGCATCTGTAACAGCATCTCTCGAAAGGTCTTAAAGGTGGATACTTAATGTGGGACAAGAGCACCTTATTCCCTTCTGTGTGTAGCCTTTGCTTGGAGAAGCAAAAGACTCTTCTTGCAGAGTATTGCTCTGGGTCATTCGTGGCAGAGAAGAGGATTCCTCTCCCAGTAACCCTGCCCTTACAGGCAGGTGTTGTTACTAAGGAGGCATTCGGCCTCCAGTGTGAAGAAGTTTTGGTTGGCTCCTCTTCTCTCAGTTTTAGACTTTTCATTCTGTTTTTCCTCTTTTAAGAAAAAAAAATCTTTCTCCAATTAAAAATGAAATATTAACCCCTTTCTAATGAGAGTATAATTTTATTCCTATAGTGTATGCCCATCCTTTGGTAACTGAATCAACTACAATTCAAGGAATCTGTCAGGTCCGTACAGGTAGGGGACTCTGTAGGATCTCTGATGTTTAACTATCTAAAGATCACTCATTTAATTCTGGTTCCTCCCGTAGTAGCTTGGGAGTGGCTTTCAGCGGATCACCCTATAATATTATAAATCAATCTTTCTGGTGTCCGTGTTTCTCCATTAAGTAAGGATGACAGGTTTACACTTCACACTGAACTTTAAGATGGACTGGCATGTTAGCTGCCAGAAAAAAATGGCAGTGAAACTATAGTCCTTTGCAGTTGCAGACTAACTATATAGTATATAGGACTTTCACATTGACGGATCCTACATCTGTGTCTTAGAAGGTGATATCAGCAATGTTCTTTCCGAACATATTAATAGAACTTACTCCAGCTACTGAGTTTTAGAAAAGGCATAGCTTATAACACCACTAGTTTTTCCATTGCCAACAGAAATTTCTCCTATATTTCCCTTCAGTGATTTAACTGTTGGTGGTGAAAATCCTCTACTTCTAGAATCCTCCTCTTCAAATCTGGAGAATTTCTTATGCGAAGTCTAAATCCTGTTCTTTTCAGGTCTTTTTCTTAATTGTTGGATCTTTAGAATGATTTTTTTTATAATTCATCTGACTTTGATTTAGTTTGGTTAGTACACTTCATTTTTAACCCAGTATTTCTTGGAACTAGCACTGCAGTGGTAATCTTTGTTACTGTGCATATATGCAGGCAAGAAAGTATCTCTTTCCTTGTAAAGAAAGTTCATACTCAGTTTTGACAAATCCAAATTGTGTCTAAACTCAAAAAATTCACACTGTTTAATTTTTCCCCAAATCTCAGACCTAGTTCACATTATCAGATTAATTTGCAGGGGAGTTGGCCAGTCACTGGATTCAAGCTAGAGCTGTAAAATATATATAAAGGAGGAAAGTTCTCTAGTAAACCATGGCCATCTGGTTCATATATTATTTGATGACTTGTCTCCATAAATCATGCTTACTATTAATGTGATGCAAAAAAAACCTGTCTTAGAAAATGGCAAGAATTGTTATTAGCTGAAAAATATTTCAGCTATTCTGAAAGAATTTCCCATGTTGCTGTAGTTCATAGTGGCATGGATGCATCAGAATGGTGCCTTCAACAATGTCTAACTGTAGGACTCAGCATTGTCTGTAATGGTTATGGCAAGAATTTTCTGATCAGAGGGAATCTGGAGCCCCAAGCCTGTTAATTCAGCCCAAAGTCCTGCGTACATTTAGGCAGCAATCTGTCCTTTTAGACAGAAAAGCATATCTGTATGTATGTACAGACCTTAACTGTACATAAAATAGCCAGACAATATGCTATTTATTTCTTGATTACCAGAGATTCATACATGAAATCTTGGATTCAAAATAATTTTCTGATTCTTCTAATTTGGAGAAGAGATTTGAGCCTAGGACTCCTAAATCCTGTGGCATTCAGAGGGATCTCAGGCTGTCCTATTTGCTTTCACTACCCATTTGCTTACTACCCCAAGATTTTAGTCTCGGGGTTCCTAAAAATCAGTGTTTGAGCAGCTAAACCCTGCTGATGCCTCTGATTTTCCATTCTTCACTGTCAATGACACCATTAGTTTCTGTCTATCTGTCTCTATCTCTATCTATCTCTATTTATCTCTATCTTTGTCTCCATATTCTCTATCATCTCTATAACTTTATCTCCTCTATATATCTGTATCATCAGTACGTAGATCTGTACGGATCCAGTGGATCATTACTGGTAGTTGGTAGTCATCTACTAGTCTCAATGACTTGCGGGTTCCCTGCAGCGCTGATTTAGCATCTCTCTAAGTAGCACTGCCATTACTCAGTAGGGATTTTGTACAGTACAAGAACATATAGACTGGCTGAACCAAAGTATTACAAGAGAGTTTTAAATAGAGTGCAGTCAGTGGGTGCCTGTGGCCTCATTTATTTTTGAAAGACTGTATTGATCTATCTCCTCCCCAGAATTCAAATGGAAATCTGGGAGAAGATCCCTTGAAAGACAAACCAGAGAATGAGGGAGACCCTCTTTACCCCCTGCATTAACATTTCAACCCTGCCTCCAGTGCTTAGTACTGAGTTTGAGAACAAGGGAAATGAGTCCTGAGGCTTCAAGGCACTACTGCGCCTTTGTTCAGACTAGGCCATCCTGTCTACATAGATTACCGAGCTTTAGCAGGAAAGGCTCCCTTATGTCCTAAGAAGGTAATTTCTCTTCACATCACCACTATCTCAGCTCTGCAGTCATGTTGCTAATTGACCTTTGGTGTCTCTAATATCAGAAACCATGCTTAAAAAGCCATCTGTGCATCCTTTAAGTACCTACCTATTCATCAAGCCTAATTGCTGGCTAATGAGTCCTCAAATCTGATGTGTAATGACCGACAAATTAGATAGTGGGTTATGAAACCAAGGTTAATCATGTAGAGCATGTGTTTGATAGTAATAGTTGTCTGGTTTTTTTTTCTGTTCAGTATTTCATAAAACAACAATTAGGAAAAAAATTAAGTGATTTACAGCACTCGCAAAAGTGAAACTCACAGGAAGTTGGTAATGGACAAAGTTTTCAGTCCAACTTGACTTAATGACTTGGGCAATTCAAGCCCAAGAAGTTTCAGAATCTAAATGTTAGTTTACAGTTTTTAAGTGGGAGTTTTCACCCTGAGGCAGATATTGACTGAGCTAATACATACAGTGCCTAGGCAGTTAGTTCCCTATATGGAAACCAAATACATTGACTGCTATGGAGGACAGATTTATTGATAGGATTTTCTGCAAGCCAGGGAGAGAAGGTGGAGAAGTCACTCATAGATGTCCTAGCAACATGTGTGTGTCCCAGATGACATGTAAGGGTATATATTGGTAGATTAACTCCTATATATGAATTATCCCAATTTTTTGGTTCTAGGGAAAGTTAAAGGTTGCAACTCTTAGTATTGTTAGTTCAGTAAATCAAAGAACTAGATGGATCTAGACATGTTGTAATTTACTCTAAATGCTACATAAATCTACTGCAGTTACTCAGGGTAGGTCTTGGGGCAGCAACATGTGTACAGCAGGAGTGGCAGATGGGACATCAGTATGCACTGGCTTTTTATATCTTAGCTAACTTGGTGCTAACTTCTCTGTGTTGCTAATGCCATTTGATACACTGAGCCTAAAGTATTTTACACAAATCATCTAGACTCATTATTATACAGCTATAACATTAGTGTTCATCTCCACATAAGAGAATGGTAACTATGCCTGATTGGGGTTTACAAGTTTTGGCCCTGCCTTGAAGCATAGGTGCGTATTATTATTTTGGCACATTTACACACTGAAAGAAGACAAGGAAGTAAAAATGCTAGTAGTAAGAGCAATCATCTACAGTGTGATATTCTCAGACTAAATACCTTTAACGCAGAGAAAATAAGAAGGCTGTTGTCTGTGGATATTTTTACAGCCTTTGAGAAACAGTCAGTTTAAAAATTAAATACAAATTTATATTATTTGTTATAATAAATATAGCTTTCTTTATTTTTAAGGCTTGAGTTCACTGTCAAAGTGACTAGAAGTTGCAGTTTCTGTAATTTATGCAGTTTAGAACCTAATGTTATGTCATCTGATTTATGAAATGTAAAAGTAGCTTCATTTTTTTTAACTCATATTGTATAAATCAGAAAGTTTTGACTTGCTCATTAACGAATAGGCACAAGACTACAGATTTGATAAAACGCATTCATTTTTTTTAAAAAAGAATACCTTCAAGATATTTCAATCAATTTCAAAGCTGAGTAAAATAAAAGACACTAACCCAGAGTTTTATTTCCCTGGCTCTGATTAAGTGTGATTCATATTTAGAATTATTTGAATTATAGCACTGTACTAAGCCCATAATGTAAGAACTGGTTGAAATATGACATATTTGTTGAAAAGACAGCACATGTCATTAGGAAATGATAACCTGGATGAGCAATAGACATCTTGGTGATTATCAGTCCAGCTGAGATTTAATTTCAGTATGCTAACATTTTTTTGGTGTTCATATAAGGGCAAGTGAGTCAATGCTAGGAGAATGAATAGGGCTAGGAGAATGAAACTTATTTTTACTTCTCCATCCATTCTGTTCCCCGCTTTACACCCAGATACACATTACAATGAAAGGGCAGATGATTCTATATGCAGTATAAGACAAAAAAAATGATTTATCATATGGAAAGAACCTGTGATACCTTCCCTCTTAATAAGCATAGTAGTTCTTCATGAAGTTATTATGTGGCAAACTATAGTCTTTTGATTGACAGAAATGGAGTTTGCATGTGTGAAGTTCATCATCTGTTAAAATACTAGCTCCTTTCTCTAATAAATTGCCTCTCCTTCCAATTTTTTAGTCCAGAATCTCAACTAATTTTGAATAAATTTAGTCAGCAGTCTCTTAAAGTCAATGGAAGTTAAAGCTCCATTTTCTTATGAGACTTTCAGCGGCAAATATGAAGAACCCAGATATTAATTCTATTCATTACTGTCTGGTGGCTGTATCCAACACAGCAAGAGAGTCCTATTTCAACTAAAGTGGACCATAGAATTACAGAATCATTTAGATTGGAAAAAATCTTTAAGATTATTGAGTCCAAGAGTGAAAAACACAAAAACTTTTCAAAAAACCCAAAACTTTTCAAAATTGATGATATACATAAGTATGAAATGCCACATCAGATGAATATTTAGTATATTATTTTGCACCTCTAAGACAGATTCTTTTTTAAAGAAGAAACTTAACAAAAATGCCACATTAATGAATTGAAAGGTTTCTTGTTGCTGGGGTTACCTTCTTGAGCAATTGGTACACCAAGTGCTTTTACACATACATGTGTGTAAGCTATTTGTTCTTTCCTTTTTTTTATTCTTAATGAATAGAACCTGTGTTGGGAAGGTGGGAGGTCAATAGTTCACATCTTCCTGAAGAGTCGTCACGAAAAATGAGTGCATACAGACTGGTGTGGTAAAACACTTCATGTATGGTAGAGCAGTATTAGAAGGTAACCTGGTGAAAATCTTTTACCATTTCAGAATGTTTCTCTTATGTTAAAAATAAACATGGAGTATACAATGTATTATTTTATATACATAATTGAAAATCTGTTCCTCCCTTCCATACCTTTTAATCTTGTAGCTGTATAAAAATCTTTGTGTCTCCTCTGGTGGTGATAGCTCTAAGGCTGTCTAAATACACAGGAAATATATCTCCCAGTATAATTTTAGGTGTTACAAATCAAATGCTGTAAAAGAAACAGAAAGACAAATGCCTAAATTTTTACTTTTAAATATGTTTGCTGTTAGCCTCCAAATCAAGAAATCATCTGCAGACCCTGTAATAGGTGTGAATATGTAATGGCAATAGTGTTCTAGAGATAATTTATGTAAAATACAGTATTTCCAACTTCATAATAATATGTATATGTGTGTGTTAATGGTGAGGAACTGAACACTGATTAAGTTTTGGGTTTGTACACCGTTTATATATATTTTAATTCTACCCAAGATCCCAGCTAAGCGGTCTTTGTGTTAGGTATTATGAAGATATATAACAAATCACTATAGTGTATCTGCAACAAGGATTTTCCCTCTAACCTTATGGAAGTTGGGAGGAATAGAGCACAACCCTTTTACTGAACAAATAAGGAGCTGAGACACAAAAATATTAAATGGCTTTTCCTAGAATACATTACAAAAGGGATGAATTTTATGATGAATTTTATTTTAACCGTGGATATTCAAGTCTTTCACTCTTTTTATAATTAATTATGATGGTGAATTTTTTCATCCATTACCTCTCAAGACATGATGGGATCTTGTTACTGTTATCCTATTAGATCATAAAAGTGTTAGAAATCTCCTGGGAACTGGATCCCTAGGAACTGATTCCAATTAAAAGTGTGGCTCTGGCACACTAAAGTCAACAAGTTTTGCTATTTCCATTTGTTTCACGTTTATACTGAGAAAAGCTTTGGGCTGATTTATACAGAAGTTGTAGGAGGCTTGGTATTATGGTAAGGTCTTATGATGTGATAGCTTTCTGATTTGAGGCAGGTACCGCTTCTTTTTGTTCCTATACCATCTCCTGCCATTGCTTCACTGACCTCATTATTCATTTACGTAAATGTGAAAATGTACAGAGTAGAAAGGCCCATCAGAACTGGTAATTTTAGTCCCCCTTTACGATCAGCAAAGAAACAAGGTTAATAGAGTCTTTAGTTTATCTCTAAAGGTAATTTTAAAATTGGCCAGCTGAATGTTGTCCTTACAGTGCCAGCTTCCTTTCATCGATTGCAAACAGTAGACATAGCATAAGGCTCAAATGTAGGTGTCTGAAATGTAAGTGGATGAGAGAGTTCCCGCCAAAGACCTATGGAATCTATGAAAAGGAAGTCTTCTTTTTGAAGTCAATCTCTGTAGGCTTCTGCTCCAGAGTGAATTTCATACCCTGGAAGAAATCATCAATTGCTTGTTTCTGCGGAATATATGATCTTTTAATTGTAAAATTCTATCTTTTATAGAGTAAACATTCCCAAGGAATAAATGTGAGGTCTGCAATGGCTATGTTCACGTACATATTCAGTATACAAAAGATTAAATATGTTAAACTGTAATTAAAACACGTCACCATGAGAAGTCGGAAATCAGTGACTTTTCTATGGACTTAAGTACTTCAGTCCTTGAGTCTATTCATAACATGTTATCTTATAGTCCTCTAGCAAATATAATACCATTCTGGTGATCCTCTGTTTTCACCTACAAAAATACAAAGAAAAAATGGATTTGGCCTTGAGTCAGGCCAAGTTGTACCTTCACATTGCATATGCTAACAATTTCTGCAAGACATGCAATGACAATCGAGTTGTATAACACAAGAACAGCAATTACAGACCACTTGGAAAAGAATAAAATGAAAAGCAAGAGCTATACATTATAGAAAAGTCTGATTTTTTGAGTTTAAAAACTCCATTAATGAACTTTTCTTGAAACAAAAAGTCAGTTTTCTGCTTAGACATCGTTGTTAAAGGCCTACGTACAACAGTTTACATCTCCAAAATAAATATAATAGCCTCTCAGGATAAATATTCCACACACTGTGGAGAACACTGAATGCTGAAGAAAAATGCTGTAAGGGCATGGGAAGGATGCAGACTGGCTGTAGTCCAGCTCCCCATTTGTAGCTTATTGCTGCAAAATTTCCATACCCTTTCCCTGAGTACAATGAAAAACTGTGTGAAGTGATACTTCTGGCTTTGAATTAACTGACAGCACCAGGGAATTCTTACAATAAAATGGAAGAGGTGCAGCTTATAGAATTCAATCACTTTTCCTTGGAAAAATGGATACATTAAAATACTGCTAGAGGTCTGCCTAAAATATTTTCTTGATATGCTTGAATTTTGTTCCCAGAAATCAGGCAACTTTGCAAAACGTGTATCTGGGTACTGGCACACCTGAGCATGCTTTGGACATTACTGAAGGTAATTTTAAAAGGTGTGCTATGCAAGGAGTCCTCTGTAGACCTGCATATTAAGTTGAGGATTTACTTAGTAACGACAACAATACCTTGTTAACATTCAGTCCTTCAAACTGAAAACTAGACAGCTGTGCTCTATTTAAAAAGCCATAGTCCTTCAAAAAGTAGGCAGAGGCAAGTAGCTGGATTAAAAACAAAATTAAAAAAAATGTTTTTCCACAAGCAACATATACATATGCTTAAAGTTGATATTTATTAGTGAATGAGAAGATCCTGAAACTCTAAAAAAGCTGTTGCACCAAAGAGAACAAGCCTTATGAAGAGTGGCTGAGGGAACTGGGATTGTTTAGTCTGGAGAAGAGGAAGCTGGGAGGAGACGTTATCACTCTCCACAACTACTTGAAAGGAAGTTGGAGTGAGGTGGTTGTTGGTCTGTTCTCCCAAGCAGCTAGTGAAAGGATGAGAGGAAATGGCCTCAAGATGCATCAATGAAGGTTTAGATTGGATATTAGGAAAATTTCTCTGCTGGAAGAGTAGTGAAGCATTGAAATAGGCTACCCAGGGAAGTGATGGAGTTGCCATCCCTGGAGATGTTAAAAAACCCATGTAGACGTGGCAGTTTGTGATATGGTTTAGTAGGTGTGGTGATGTTGGGCTGACAGTTGGACTTGATAATCTTAGAGGTCTTTTCCAACCTTAAAACCTGATTTAATCATTCCATGACAAACTCTATGTGAAAAGGTCACATACACAAAAGTGTTTAGATTTGTTCCCATTTAATGCAGAAGTTAGGAGTCAAAGTACTTGTGTGGATTGGTCCTCAAGGATGTAGGCATGCCCTCTGGTATGGGTTGCAGGTGCAATTCAGAGGGCTGCTCAGACGTGCCAGGTTGGGTATGTTAGAAAGGTGAGTGATTGGATCACTGCAAACCAGCTTAAAAGGCAAAACGCTTATTTACAAAATCTGATCAGTTGAAGTGCAAATTGAAAAGTATTTTACTTTACAGGCAGCAGATATGATTTATTAAAATGCACAGAAATAATTATATAAAGTTCAGATAAATAAGGAAGTCTTTTCCATCCTTAGATTTTTTGCCATGATCTGATGAAGAATTTTTCTTTCTCATATATCAATGCAAGCCTACATACCCTAAAACATGAAACCACAACTTAAGACTCATGACTGTATGTCTGTGAGAGCACAATAAGGCCACAACCCTGCATTGTGTCCTCATCCTGTCCGCAGCCCCAGGGATCCAGGACTATATAACATTCACTCTTCCTGCCCATGGCTGTGCACAGCCAACCCATGTGGGCCTCTGCTAATACAGCTGAAAAAGGTGTATTAGGTTTTTTCTGCTATTTCTTCCTCAGCTTGATGTTTAAAGTTTTGTACCTCTAATGCAATTTTTCCTTCTCTCTCACCATTTCCAAGTATTTATGAGTAAGGATATCCTTTTAAGGGCACTCAGTGTAAGGGAATTTAGGGTTCTTAAAATTATATCATTGTTTGTTTGTTTACCAAGTGACAGTAAATATTTGTTGGGAGAGGCAGAATTATTAACTGAAAAAGACATAGGCTGCTTTTTCAAAGTCTTCTAATGAATGATCATTGTGAAACATCCTAAAAATTTCCCTCAATCTTCCTAACTAGACCTTTGGATAACATGAAATGCGTCCCTATAGAATCCAGTTTTGTACAAGAACCACCTGAAGTTTTTTGTGGGGTGACTTTTCTGATACAAACTGATAAGACATCCAGTTTTGTATGGTTAAAATGGGGTTAAAATACATGGAAGTGGACTTTCACTAAGATACAGCTCATTAGCAGTACAAAATATTAGGTTTATTCCCAAAGAAGACGGCAGACAAATTTCTGGGAATCTTTGGCTGAAGTTTTGAAATCTTTCAAAAAATGTCTTTCCTAAGTTTTTTTTTGCTACAGGTACCAAACCTGTGTATAGATTGTGTCATACCACTGAATCTATCTTATTATAATAAATAAAATTTAGATTGCTAATTAAGTAATGAGAATGGAAAAGGCTGAGTCACTCATACATGGACAATTCTGTTCCTCATCAGTCTCAGGCAAAACTGATGACGATGTGGAAGATCTCCTTGAAGTTTTTGTGTTGCAAATGCAGAGCACAAAGGAAGTATTGAAACAAAAGCAAGGAAACTCAGAGGGCAAAGGTGGTACTTCAAAAGACATCTATTATGAGAGATGGTATGAGAGACAAAACTGTTAATATGTAAAGGTCAACTAATTAGTAAATGCATTAAAATAAATTAGTGGAAATTAGATCAACTAAACTCAGGCAGATGCAGTAACATACATGGTTTGCAGGACCATTTAGGCCAGGGCTGTGAAACTCACTTCTCCTGCCATTCTCCTGCTCCCACAGTGTAACGCGCGTCAATCACTGCACACGCCACCAGCGCTGGCAGGAGCACTTGGGCAAGGAGCTCGGTGCCAGGTAGAGAAAAGGTGCTGGGCTGCATGAAAAAAGATGGAGGGCTGGATTTGGCTCGCGGGCTGTGAGTTTGACAGCCCTGATTTAGGCAGTCCTTCCACCTACTGTTAGAGGAAAAGAGGTTATTTTTTCATGTGTGTGTGATTGTATAGTCTTATTTTTTTTTTTTTGATTCACAAGTCATGATTATTGTGTTTTGAATATGCAGTGCATACCAGGCCATATAAGTATAGCACCATTGCTTTATAGGAGGCAATTTTGGGTGAAGACAGTGATTTTTTTTTCTGATAGGAAGACCAGGCTGCTTCAAGGTCTTGAGTTTATAAGAAATTTCAAAATATTTTGTGGTAAGTTTGAATTTGCAACCAAATACCAAGCAAACTAGCATTTTCTGCAAATGAGAAAGCCAGCTTTTAGGCTGCATCCCAGTATTAAAACCTTGAATAATTTTTATTAGTGACACTATTATACCTCCATAATAATTAATTACGATGAATACTTGCTACTTCATATCTCATACTTGCTGACTTACCCCTCAAGAAAATAAAGTCACAAGATTGATATATTGTGAGTCTCTCATTACTGAAATGGCTCTTACTACCCACAATATCTAACCTTTATTAGTGATGATGGTGGTTTTCAATTATCCTTCGGAATTTAGAGAGTTTCATGGTTTAGAAATGCATCAGCCTTGCCTGTACTGAATGTCAAAAGTAAATAGGCAGTAGAAGAAATTCTAACTTCCAAACAGTCCAGAAGCCAAACAAAATATTATGGGTAGAAAAAAACCCAAATCCAAACATAATTATATAGCTAGAGTTTAGGTTGTTTGGACTTGGAATGAAACTGCTTGTCCAGTTCTATCAGGGGATCTTTACAGTTCCAAACCCACGTATGCCTCCCATTTGCTATTTGTATTCTATAACAGCCTGCTATTTCCTGCTCAACTGGTAAGCAAAACTTATTTTAAAATTTATTTTTTAGTCTGTACTTATTGTCAACTCTTAGACAACAATAACAGTCAAAAGTGAACGCTAGTCAATCTGCCTTTCAGGCAGTCCCTCCAGGAAAGGCTTTCTTTATCTGGATGAATTTTTCCAGTCTGTTTCAGAGAGGTACTCAGAAAGAGTACTTCTCAGACAGCCATAGGAATGGCAAAGACAGCAATTAAAGTATCCTAATGTTTCTAGGAAATGTTTGTGCTTCAAACTGTTATGATCAAAGTAGCCTAGCAAGAACAGTACAAATATCTATAGGAAAAAGTGTTCCTGATTTTAATTTGAGAACATCAAATAGAGTGTAGAGGCAAATAAGGTATAATTTGATTTCACTTTTAAAGTTAATTCTCTCATATTATTGAGATCATATTGCAGCTGAGGTTATAAGAGTATTTTAGATGGAGAAAGGGGCAATAGAATTCACAGCAGTTCTTCAAACTATTCTGACAAATTAAAAAAATTGTTTTCCTAAAGGGGAATCACTTGATCTCACATTTCTTGGGACAGAGATGTCCTTTTCCACAGTAATTCTACAAATGGTACAAAGTTGGCAGCAACCTTTTCTCCCTTCAAGGACATATTTTATTTGTGTAGAAATAGAAGATGCTATTCCACTCTCTTGACTGATCCTGGGTCCCCAAGAGTCACAGTATCTGTGTGTCTGTGATCTGGACACAAAGAATCAAATCCCAGGTCAAGAAATGGTTTGGGAGGGCTTTGCAGAAATAGGAATGGCCAGTGGATGAAGTTGATGTGTTAAGCCAATGTCAAATGTGCTAGTTGCAGAGAACTGGTGTTCATCTGTATGTTCACCTGTTTTTTGGAGAAGGAACAGTTCGGGTAGACAGCTGTATCGTAATCAGGGCTGCATGCAATTGCTGTGCAGGTCTGCACTGTGCTGTGCACTAGGCAGTGCTTAGGGGAGGAGACATTAGGTTTTCCACCGCCACCCAGTTATCTGTTCTGTTTTGCTTTCTTCCTTGTGTATCTTCCTTGTCAAACAGTAACAAATAGATTAGAAATTATTAATGCACTGTAATCTAAAAAAATATTACTTGTATTACTTTTATTTTTGATGACAAGTACATGAGGACTCATCTGAGTTATGCTGTACTTGAGTAAGAGTGATGACACCTTACAGTAAAGACAAACACAGAATTTGTGCAATCCATGACATGGAGTGGTTGGCATTAATTTGGTATCATTCTAGATTACATAGACTAGTGCCATTCAAAAATGATTTATCAGACTAAGTTATTATTAAAATCAAGTGCAGGTAGTGGTATCAAATACATAAAGTGAATGCAAATACTATACATTTATGAATTTTATGTAAAGGCTTTTATGATTTCAGATAAATAAAAACAATAATAAACACCACCAATATAGATAAATGTTCATGAATTTGCACTTTGTTCTGTAAAACTAATAAACATCAGAGGTTCTTCTCTGATAAGAGAAAAAATGATGATGTTAGCCAAATGCAGAACAGATAGAGCTGAAAAAGCAATAGCACAGTTCTCTTGCTCACATTTTGGAAGCCCATTTTTCAGTCCTCTCCTATGCTACAAAGATCTCTTCTTCATGTTCCTTTATAAGTGCTTTTCTGTACATTACTTTTTCTTATTTTGCACATCCAGTCCCTGCTATGAAATCTCTCTGAGGTGTATATACAAACAGCCACAAAAATCATAGTCATTGAAGACTGGTTTTGCTCAGCATTGGGGCAATTCTTTTGTGAAAAAGATTCATGATACTGGATTCCATAAATGCACTGAATTAGTTTTTTCAATTAACCTGAAAGAGAATGGTAAGGACGTCATCCATTACAACCAGGTCTGGAATTAATAGCAGTCACTGGTGCCTTTAAGGAGGCCAGTATTACATGGGAATCAGAAAGATCTGCCTGTTAACTAAAGTTGCCTAACCTATCTCGTGATAAAATCCCATTTTCAAATGCTGATATGCTCATCATATTCCAACTTTTTGGACTGAAATTTTCCATATTCATTGATTGCCTCAGGGTAAATTCTTTAGGAAAATTTTAAGAAAAATGGTTTAGCAAAAGAAATTTTCTCTCAACTGGCTGAACTTGGGCTATTTCCAACTACTAGAAATTAATCATCCCCTTCTGTTCCTTTAATGATAGATTACTGCAGTAATATACTTTTCCTTGGAAACCAAGGAAAGTTCCTTGCTTGGTGAAAGGAAGCATAACACTGGTGACTGTAATAGGTAGAGGGAATTTTTCGCCCCTAATAGTTTGTCCTACCATGTGGAGCCACAGTTTTTTGTAAGAAGTTAAAGATTGGTACAATCAGTTCTGTGTAACTGGAGGGAACAGAATTCTTGATTATTTTTGTTTTATTTTGTTTTCAAAGTGAAATAATAGGCATTGATCTACAGATATGTTTGTATTCTGCCTGGCCACAAGGAAAAACTCTTTGATTTCAATCTGACATAGACTGATGTATAACTTTGATGTACTTGCTAGAGATATTTCTAAGAGAAATACATATTAAAAAATAGTTAAATTTTTATTTTTTTTATTAATTGATCTCTGCAACCTGATTAATGAAGATATGAGACCAGTAAAAGTGGCTTTGTTCTATTTTATCTTGCACCTCTAATAAAAATTTAAAACTCTCTGTGACATTACTCTGCTAGAAGAAATGAAAGTGAGAATCTTCCATATTATTAAAATGGATCTTCTTTCATGTGCATATTCTACAAACATTCACAGCTTCTGTGATGGTGGTACCACTTAACCCTATTTTGAAACCTCATTAACCTCTTTATTGATGCTTGTGAAATGAGATTTGTCAGATACTCTGCTCTTTAAATATTTCTCTTCTGTTAAGCTAAAAGCAAAACAAAATAAAAGCAGAATATAAAGACCCGGGAAACATCTCATCAGCGATGTGCTAGTTGTCTTTTGGTAGAGTAAGCGTGGAGCATGGGCCTCCAGATTTGTTGCTAACTTGAGATCCACTGATATATCCTCTGTACCAATTCTTTGGCTCTTTTGCTTCAGATAAATGTAACTTCATAGTCCTTCCATTCAAATGTACCATTATAAACCAAGCATGAAAAGAGGTTATGGGATATTACAAAGCACGACAGGACTTAATTCTAATAATCCAAACTATTGATGATAATGGATAATTTGCTCATATTCTGAGAAGGCAGTTGCTCCTTGAAATGAGCTATCCCCAGTTTTTACTTTTATTCCTCAGCTGTGCAATTCTCACTGTATATTTGGAGTCCTATATCAAAGACTCTGCATACTAGATTTCTGTTTTTTCAGGCTTTATGTTTTTGGCTTGGATAGAATTAATTTTCTTCGTAGTAGCTAGAGCATGGGTACGTTTTGGATATGTGCTGAAAACAGTGCTGATAACACAGGGATGTTTTTATTATCGCTGAGCAGTGCTTACACAGAGTCAAGGCCTTTTCTGCTTCTCACAACACCCCATTAATGAGGGGGCTGGAGATGCACAAGAGGCTGGGAGGCAACATAGCTGGGACAGCTGAACCCAATTGACAAAGAGATACCCCTCACTGTATGATGTTATGCCCAGCATATAAAGCTGGGGGAAGAAGAAGGAAGTGGGTGGTGTTTGGAGAGATGGTGTTTGTCTTCCCAAGTAACTGTTATGTGTGACAGAGCCCTGCTTTCCTGGAGATGACTGAACACCTGCCTGCTAGTGAGAAGTAGTAAATTAATTCCTTGTTTTGCTTTGCTTGCATGTGTGGCTTTTGCTTTATCTATTAAACTGTCTTTATCTCAACCTGTGAGTTTTCTCAATTTTACCCTTGCCATTCCCCATTCCACTGAGGAGAGTGAGTGAGCAGCTGTGTGAGACTTGGCTACTGGCTGGGGTTAAACCATGGCACCAGCAGGTCTCGAATGAAAAGAAAAGGTTCGTTATTAGTCTGGGTAGGTGGATTTTTGAAGCTCATTAGAGTTCTAGCCTCTCTATAAAGACAAGTAGGCCCCTTTACAATATCACCTAAACAGTATAAAATATTCTCAGAGATGCATTGCTATTTGTGGTTTCACCTCATATATGTGTTCATATATTTTGGCCACCAAGCTCTACCTGTATCATGATCAGGAGAAAAGCTCTAATTCTAGAGTGAGCTGATGACAGTTACGTTTTAAGTTACACTTTTCCTTTTAATCTATCAGACTTTTTATTTATGTATTTTGAAATATGAAGCTGCTCAATGGGGTCTGTTTATTTACATGAACATTTTTCCACGATCTGGCAGCTCTTCTGATGTCCATGTGAGAACAATGTTTTATTAAATGGCTTTGAAGATAATTGAATGCTAGATGTGCAGTTGCTAGATTTATGGAGCTGCTGGATCATGAATCGTAATTTTTCCTAGAGTTAATATATTTGGGTGATACCTTTCTGAAACATGGCTGAAGTCTGCAGTTTGTACAGAACACTAACTGCAGTGAAAGGGTTAAAGATTAATTAAGTATGATGATATGAATTAAGTATCAGCAGGGTCTAGGGTAATTGATGTCAGGTGAATGGGAAACTCCCCAGGACAATGTCAGTGCCAGAGGGAGTGGTGATTAGTGGGGATAAATGCTGGTGTGATCTGCATCTGATGAAGGCAGAGTTGAAATGTTTGTGGGATTGGGCCCAGATGAGAAAGAATAAAGGCTTTTTCTGTTCCCAACTGAGAATAGAGGAGGTTTTGAATCAAAATATGTAAATACAGGTAGGACCTTTTCCATCTTTAAAAAGTGCAACAAGACATATGCTTTTAATAAATATCTACATAAATCTTTTTAGAAAGTGTTCTAAAAATTCATTTTGAACCATATAATCCCTAATTGTAAGTAGTTTTGAGAAAGGAGAAAATGGAAGTCCATTATTTTTCTCTGTTCATTACAATGAACGATGTAGAATAATCTTCAAAGTGCAGATGAAGACTTCACTGTTCTTACACTTGTTTAATTTCCAAACCAGATTACAAATATTCTAGTAAAATTTTGTGAATCTCCTTGGGGTTGCCAGATGGAAAACACTGGTAAGTGTTGTTTTATTTACTTTTTGTTTTTATTGACTTTTGGATAGCTACAGTTATAAGTATTGTTATTGTATATAGGCATTTTTAAGGGGCTTCTTCAGACAACTCTAGACAGTGTTTATTTCCAGAAAAAAGCATTAGTCATGTGCATTGTAAAATGCAATACAGAATTTGTAGTGCATAATCACTTAATTAAAGATTGTCTCATAGTGCATGCAATTTACTGAGATGAAATAAGGTTGTGTAAGAAAATTGAATTATTCAGTTACCTAAATTATAATAGATGTCCTTAGAAATGTTCGTTGTTGAGTAACCTGAAATACTAATTTACACAGACAATTCTACAGCTTGTGCAATTGTTTTATTTTAATTTTTTTTCCACTCCACAATATCTATAAGGGTCATATTAATGGTGCTTATTTATTTACTGTAGGCAAATCCTATGAAATTTTGATGTGAATCTGTGCCATGTCAGTTTAGTTGACATGCCAAAAAAGAAAAACAGATGGAAACTAAGTTCCCCGGGGTATCAAATAAAGGTTTCATTTGCAGAAATCTGACCACAGACTGTGGATAATGCAACCTAAACACAGGTCAAAAAGAAATTAAGCTGATTTTTGTTCTGTGTCTTTGCAATCATAATTTTAGCATGATTGTTGAATGGCTGGATGGCTCATTGTCTGTACTGTATATGTTGGCATCGTACTACTTCTGCGTTATATAAAAAAGTGTCTTTAAATCTGCATGACAAACATGGTAAAACAATGGTGAATCTGTTCCTGTAGTTATATCAGCAGAGATTGTTCTAAAACTACAGCTTTACTGCTATATATGAGAATGGATTCCTGGTGACTATTATACCTCTGGATAGTGAGATAGTTATAAACATACAATTAATAATTATTTCTTATATTTTCAGATTATTCTTATTAATATTTATATGTATTAATTATATAGACAAAATTTAATTTACTTAGTTAATTTATGGAGTGTGCATAATTTAGTTATACACGTTTTGCGGAAGATCTAATAATCTGGGAAATATTTGTTTCACTTTCCAACAAATTGTCTACATATATCAAATAAAAAATATGAGCCTTATCTGTTTATGAATTAAGTTTTTCAAGTTACATACTTTTTAGTTCACAAGGAATATAATTTAGTCACATATACACTGTTACAAAAGGGGTAATTCTGATTTAATTGGAAGGACAAAAAATTTTGGTTGAATTAATTTCTTGCCTTATTGCTGAAGATCTTAAAGAGATTTACGTAACAGAATTAGTAGCACTCTCTATTCCTTTACAGTAGAGAAACTCAAGGAAGAGATTGCTCAGGGAATCCAGTTCTTTGATGTGTTTTATTCAACAAATCTTTCATGGAGGTTAGCTGGAACTCCCATTGACCTCTTTGGAGCAACCTTTATGCGATCACAAAGTAGTTGGTGCATTGGAGAGCTAGAGAACCTGGTTGGTAACTTAAACCTGCACTTTAAATCCCACATTTTAAAAAGAGAAGAAATATTTGTTTTTCTGACTCTTTCTCCCTGACTATGAAGACATAACTGTTATGAACTCAGCTTTCTGGATTCTGTGACTGCTCTGAGATTTGGGTTACTTGGCCAGCAACACGGCACTCCACAGCTGCACCATGAGTTCACCAGGCAGCCTTCTTCAGCAGTGTTTATATCTTACTGTTTGCAGCACGTCTTGCTGAATAAAGCACATAGTGTTGCTGTTAGTGGATTTTTGCACAGATCACCTCATTTAGGGAATTAATTAAAACTGTCATTATTTAATTTTCCTAGAAAACCAAGAGGGAAAAATATCCGCTTTTTTGAAACTGGACATCTGATTGTACAGATGCTCCCCCGCTGCTGGAAATAAATTGCAGGAAATAAGGCACAATCTTTGGAAGAGAACAAGAGGTGACTGAATGTACAGCCATGCAGATAGCACACTGAGTGGGCATTCCAGCAGTTTGAATAAAAATTATTTATGTTGTGGCTATGTCTGCAATGGTCTGGGCACTTTCCAAATATAAGACAAAAAACAATCCTTGCACCCAAGAACTGAAGTATAAGAAGACAGATAATTTGTGATAAGGGAGAAACAAAAGCATCACATAGTAAATTGGAATACCTGGTGAGATACATGCCAGCTGAAGTCTGTAAGAACTGTCACAGATGCCCTTTCTAAACCCTTAGAAAATAGCCACAGAGAAATTTTTAGTCAGGGCTGGACTCTGCATAAATCCTAGAACAAAATTCTTGTGTGTGGGGTGTTCTTTTTTTTTAAGATTTGGACAACACTGCTGGACAGGGCAGTGACACAGCTCCGAGCCTGTGGCCTTTGGCCCTGCAGGGATGCTACTGGCCACTGCGTGTACTCAGGGAAAGAGACCTTTGGGGGGCAAAGGCTGACAACATGCTGAGTTGGAAACTGCTTCTGAAGACAACGGATCCAAGATTGCCTCTTAGATTTAGGTGTCTAGCCTACCGCCTGGCAGAGCTCTGTTTCTCATTCTAGTTTCTTGGCTTCTAGTAATTCCCTAACAACAGCTGACCTGTTTTTAAGAAGTAGGGGTATAGCCAAATGTATTTTTCAATGCACCGCCTTAAGGGCTTTTTCAGGCATTTCTTTAGGTGCCAAGAGTTTCAGGCACTTTAGGTGCTCTGATCATTACTGAAGAGCTGCTTACAGTTTTTGAGGGCCACAAATTTGTCTTTAACTTCCTAAATTCTGCCAATCTCAAACTTTTTTTATGGTTCTGGACCTTACTCTGGAAAATGGCTGTAGAATACCTCCATGTTGGTATCACTTCTGCATTAGGTTGCTTGCACTTCTCTTTATGGTTTAATGAGGAAGAAAGTGAGCAAAATTCCTATTGGAAACAAAACCATTGATGGGTCAAAGAAAGCAGAGACCTGGAAGTTGAACAGGGCTGGAAGGCAGAAAGTGGACAAAAAAGGGTCTGCGATTTATTTCCTCAACGTTTTCTCAGACAAAGGTAACATCCAGAAAATAGCTGAAGTTAATTTCCATGGCACAGAATAAGACTTAGGCAAAAGGATGAGAAAATAAAAGAGAAAAATAAAATGATACAGCTTCATAGAGGAGGTGTATGTTGAAATTCATATGCTGAATTTATCCCCTGTAATGCCTATCTTCTCTCATCATAGACAATTTTTCTCAGTTCATGCAACTTTTGCCTAAAGAAGCAAAGCTTAAATCAGTCAAACCATTGTGTAGCAACATTAAGCAATGTCACTTCAATTTAAATTTGCTTTCAGAATAAAAATAGATTTTAAAACATATAAATCACAGTAATAAAATGTTCTTTGGTGCTGGTTTTGCTCTGAGGTGAAGTGTCCATATGGTTTAGGTGACAGAGGTGTGTGTCTCAATGCTTTATACTTTCTTAATGCAAATGTTATTGTCCCAGGACTCTGCAGCCCAGGTTAGAGACATCATAAATAATGAACATATTCTGAATTCTTCATTCATCATTCTGATAGTGCTGGCTGCGTCTGAGTGCTGATATATTTTATTGCAAAAATTCTGGGCGAAGTTTTGAAACATATTTGCAAGCAAAATCCTCCTGGCAGTTTTCAGGTAAAGGCCTTTTCATAGCTCTCTGCAAATATTTCTGCAGGTGCAAAAGTCTATAAATAGAGCAGAACATCTGTATGCATGAGTTTTTAGTGTTATGTGCTACTGCGATAATCTAAGGTGCTGAGCACCTTGTGGAAGAACTTGGAGGTATGATGGTGCAAGAAAGAGAAATCTGTTTCTTCTGACATTATATTAAGAATCGGATGGAGGTTTCAATTGAGAATGTAAATCTCATCTGGGAATCCCTTTTATCTTGAAATAAAGCTGATGTTTAAAGACTGAGAACTGTCCACAGTAAGACCAGAAAGTGATTGCTTGCACTCAGGGATCATTTCTAAAATAACAAAGTTCTTACATTTCTTTGTGAACTACAAAGAAATATAAGACACCATTACAATCCTAAAGAAGTATAGTTATTATTAATGGACTAAACTCCATGCATTTGCAACAACATATTGGCTCACTTTTTATGTGAGAAAACTGATGGTGAAGGAAGTACTCTTTTTTTGACTGCTGATAGCTCAAATAATGGGAAGATATGTGTTATTACACATCCAAAAAGGACTTATCTATAATGCACTGCACTTTCAAGATTTCAAGAAAATTGTGTAAAAAAAATTTGCAAATATGAATAGTTTTTACATTACTCAATATGGCAGAAGTCACTGGTGATAAAGTATGTGGTAAATTCAAGATAAATGATCTTGTTTCTGGAGGTGGAAAGAAAATGAAAATAAATATTTGCAGTGAGCTAGGTACATACTACATGAGAAATTATAATATAGGTAAATCACTACTTGATTGGTTGTACAAATACACTTTCAAGTACTTTTTTTTTGCCAAGCAAAATAATATCAGACTAAGAAAAGATTTTTTTTTCAACTTGGCACATTTTGTAAGTCGAAGAAGCAGTTATGTTTACAAGTTATATTGATTGAATTTGGAAGTATTGTAAAATATTTTTCAGCAGTTAGAAATAACTTTGGACATTAGGTGAATATCAATCAGTTAAAACTCAAAAATATTAAGGGTGTTTCAATGACTGCATAACACATTTCTACAGCAGTTCTTTCAAAAATTTGTTGTTGTACAGTTATAACATATGATCTTATTTCCAATGAGTTTTTACACTATAATGTGCTCAATGAGAAATGCTTTCAACAAAAAAATGGTGATTTTTTTTGATCATAAATGTGACTGAAGTAAATACACGTTATAGCGAATCACTAAAAATTAAAAGTGATGTTTTTCAGTGTTTGTGTTCGCTCTTAATTACCTGCTTTCTCACTCCAATTTCAGCACATGGGTATGTCTTAATCTATTCCAGTTAATTTCCTCTAAGAAAAAATGTAATGACTTTGCAGTGAACCTAAGTATTACTGAAAGCTGAGGGTTATTGTGTGAAGAATACTCCATACTGAAGTTTTCATTCTATTAGTTCTGAGGGCTTTGGGACCCTGAATTAGAAAATTGTTTAATATTCTAACAATGATCTCAGTTCTTTCAGTTTCTTAATGTGTATGAGGTGTTATATCCATTTTTACATCAAGTGAATAGTGAAAATGATTTCTTCTGCCTCTGAGACAGTTTTCAGTAAACTTCTAAATATTCCGATATGGCTGAGGTTCAAATGAAGATGAATCTCACTTTTATTCATTTAAACAATTTATAAATTACTTGGAAAGAATTTAAGTTACTTGAGTGTGCTATACTGGTACTAAGCATCAGTTAATACAATAAATAATTTATACTGGCTGAAATATCTTTCAATCAAAACATAAATATTGATTTCACAGCAAGTATATAAGGCTTGGGCTGATATATCAATCGACTGATATAGTTGTCACAGCTGCATAAAACTATCTGAACAAATAACAGTATTGTCACATATTCTCAATGATTTAGCTTTTCACTCAATTACATGAGAATTATACCATGAATATTATTGAATCATAAGAGCAAATTAAAAGCTAGCCCTGATTCCACTGACATGGAACTACTTTGGCATTAAAATTAAAATATAAATTAGTTCTGCCAGCCTTTGATTGAAAATAATATATTTTATATGTCTGTCTTAAAAATTGTAGGGTACCGTAATCATGATAAGAAAGTCATTATACTCCTTTGGATGTGTCAGTGCATAGACATTGCTACAAGAAGAACTGAGAAGCCGGTGGACTAAACATTGACAAGACAGCAGAAGATAAACTCTGTATACATCTAGTCTTCATCTAGAACAATGTTTAAAAGAGAGGCTATTTTCTGTAACAAAAGAATGAGTTTGTTAAATTTTTTTTTATTGACAAACATTACGACAAAGAGATGAGCTTGATCCTACTTCTCTGAATAATTCTTTCAGAATTTTCATAGCCATAGCAATTTTCCAGTGGATTGTTTTGGATTTAAACCAATCTTCCTTAATTTGGAGATTCTTCCATTATTTCCTCCAGTTTCAGACCTCACATAGAGCAATTACACAAGTTGTATGTGTGGAATAGTTGTATTTGCCAAGGCTGTGTACCTGGAGTGAATGAATGTTGCTGTTTTGTGAGTACTGATTTCACAGCTAATAGGAAGGAAAAGACATAGGAAAGGGAAGTTTTCTGGTATCCACATTGGATGCAAGAATTGCAGAGCTGCAGCTGTGAAACTGAAGACTCAATGCTTACTTCTGAGAGATGGATATTGGAAGAGTTTTGTTTAATTACTGTACCTAAACCCCATATATTTTCATTTGATAGTTTTAGGAAAAAAAAAATTTCATAAATCTAGAGGATAGGTTTATAGGGGCTCATTAGCATAACTGAACACTGGTGATACTGAACAAATCCCACTGAAAATTTTTCTAAATAATGGTCTATGCACAGGATAGAGGGGGGGAATATTCTCTGAATATAAATTCTAAGGACTTGTCTGATTCTAACTTGGGAGCACAGAGCAAATATCTTTCATCTGTTGTAGGCTGAAGTGCTGCAGAACCTGAGAGTGGTGGTGTAACATCAGTGTGGCACCACAAGTGTGCCTCTTTGCATGTAGCCTGAATGAAGTCTGGTCCTAGCACAGTTGTACAAGGTCCCAGGTCAGAGCATGCACCGTGTTGTGCACTGCAGGAGTGCATGAGCTCACTTGGTGCTGGCTCCCTTGTCTCTTTCATGTGATTTCAGGTGGTGATCAGACATGCCCTTCCCATCGCTGACGAATCTCTGTCATAGTGGGACTGCTGGCTCTGTCCCCCACTATTCAAGTGTTGGCCCTCTCCCAGACCTCCTAGAAATGATTGGAGCCCCAGTGAGGTGGAGGTACACAACCCTGGCACCACACAGCTGTTTGAAACCAGAAGGCACAATACATTTCTTATAACACGTTGATTATGCTGAGAACTATACCTGTAAAGAAACAATTTTGTTGGGACATTGGTATGTGATTGCGGGAACTCCAGAAACAGACAGCCTGTTATTCCAGCTAGTAAAATGGTAGAGTCCTGTCAAATGGCATGTGGTTTCCTACATGGACTTGGAACACATCAGTAACACAACATGAAGGTTTTGTGTCCATTTCACAGAAAGGCTGTTTTCTCTGCCCACCTGGAGAGAAGCAAGCAGGAGTAACAAGGGGGAAATGGTCTGGATATCTGAACAGTCCACACTGAACTAAAATGATTTTTTAAAAATTTTGCTAATTTTGCTGCCACCTACCCACCAAAAAAGTCAAAAATTTTGTGTACTATTAAAGTATAAGTAATTCTTACCTCTGTAGTCAGAATATCAGCAATAAGTAATCTAACACATCATATTTCTCTATTGAGGATTTAACTGCATTGTTAAATCTTTCCAGTTGCATTAAAGATAAAAGACTCTAAATAGCAGAAAATTAGAGTACATTCTTGGTCATGGAAACCTCCACTGGTAGGATATCTGTTTAGTCATATTTCAGTGGCTGAATTGTGTAACACATTTTGCTATGGCAATGATGGGTATCAAAGGCTCTGTTTAGGATAATGTTCTCGAAGGGAAACGGTCTAGATGTTAAATTCAGTTGATATTAAAGCTTTTGATTTCTATGGTCCTTGGAGTACTTTGGAGAATCTTAAGGGTCTATGGTGTAACAGAAGGCCCAATGGGTAAAAGTACTACTCAGAATGCCTACTGCAGTGTTGCCCTTGATATTGTAAACAGCATGAGTTGATGAGTAACAGGGACAGTGTTCTTGGGATGTGCCATTTTAGAGAGGTAGTTAGGTGTAAAGAATTTAAGAATTCAAATTTTTCATAGACAGTTGCCTTTCAATAAGGGTAAAGAAAGATGTGTGTGCGATGGTGAGGAATCATAGGAAGTTTGCAGCAAGGCTTAAAATGCCTCAGCCAGTCCATAATACAGTATAATTCATGTAGTGTGCTTTGCAATCAATCCTGATGAAATTTTTATCATCACTTTACAAACACTTCATGTTACAGGGAACTTTCTCTGTCTTAGCTGGTAAAAGAGCCTTAGCAGTTCCCACTCTGGAAGTAGTCACACAGATACGCCTGGTAACTCTGAGTGCTTTCGGAAGCCAAATATATCTGCAGTTTTCTGCTAGATGAAGCTTAGGAGGGAAGAGCCGTTGGGTATTAAATCCCTTGAAGACAGGCAGGTGTTTACAGATGTTTACAGGTGTTTAACAGATATATCTGATGAAAAGTTTTTCAAAAGTAAACCTTTATGTCTGATAAACACAGGACATCCTCAGGTACAGATGTTAAATTTTTCAAACATTCTCCTTGTGCCATTTTTATTGATAACATTGTCAGAACCACTGTTAATTTATCAAAATACTTTGTACCAGGACTCTGGTAGGATCTGTGGTAAACTTTCTGCCCCAATATATCTAACAACATCTCTTTCTGTGTCATACAGATAATGTTTGACATGACTAATGAAGTGTGAGAACTTCAAGCTTGCTCTGCTCATTGCTTGAGTGTGTACACAGAGAAAGTACACAGCTGACAGGATTAAATTTGTATTAGATAAAACTAAAACAATTTTACTCCTAGAATACCCTTCATACATATATGGTTTTCTTTTTACAAATTTATGTTTGCAACCTGTTGATGAAGATCGAAGTAAGTACCTTCAGACACCTAATATTGTAGATATTTTTTTGTTTTATATAGAAGATTTTGGATGAAAAAAACCCTGTGAAACACTCCTTCTCATATTTAATTTTTCCATTGGTACATTTTTCCATTAGAATCGTTCAATGGTATTATAAAGCAACTAGCAACTGCTCAAGCCAAAGAAAGACTTAGAAAGTTAACCTCATTCATTAAGCTTGTAATTTAAATAGTTAACCATTTACTCAAGACCCTATAGATGGAGATTTCAGACATTTGAAAAAAAGCATTTTCAGAAATGCATAGAATAGCGATTGATAAAAAAATCATGGCAAAACAATTAAATTTTAAGGAGTCTTAAGGTTGATGACCTTGGAAAAGGCTGAAGGAGCAGATTAGTTGTCTTACTGAGGTGGGAACTTAAAACAAACCATTCAGCCACCTGATAAAATTTCTTTTCAGCAAAATTTTATTTTTTTTACTGAACAGTTGTCAACATTTTGGTTTTCTGGGATGTAGTTTGTCAAATAGGTAACGCCACAGGAAATAACTCTTTGGAAATTATTTAGGGCCCATTTTTGCTTAAGGTCATATGCTGCCTGGACTTTCACATCGTCTTTTGTGTTTTGGCTATCTACATGATGGAGCAATCTAGAATGGTGTTTTTTATGTTTCTGACAAATTGGTTAATACAATGGACTTAGAAATGAAAAAGATAATAAAAGAAATGTCATAAACCACACAATTAGCTTTCAAAGTACAGTAGTTATTTTTGAAAATAATGTAGCAAACCTTCTGGGGAAAAGATGGAATTTTGAAGTTTCGAAGCCATGTCACTTGTCTCTGCTTCGTTTTTGGCTTTGAATGCAAAAAATGGAATATGGAAAAAGTCACCTCTCTTCTCAAATAACTGTTAATCCTCCCCTTTTCCTGCTTCACCTACTTCTCCCTACTATTCTTTTTCTCCTATTATTTAGATTTGAGAAGAAAGGAAATTGAGGACAGAAATTAATGAAAAAAAAAAGAGAGAGAAGAAAAACACAGTATCAGACATTTCAAGTAAGACCAAAACAGATTTTCACAATGAAGTTAGTTTGATTTCTTTGTTTTCCCCCTTCATAAAAATTAAAAGAGAACATTCTGAAAACCAGAAAGTTTTCAGGAAAATGTTCAAAGTTTTAAATCAATTCTAGAGTTCAGTTATACCTTTTCTTCCTGTGAAGTGTGGATCTTGAAAAAAGTTACACAATAAATCTTGAAATTGTTATTGGAAGACAGCTAGTGAAGCCTTGGTCCAGCTGAAGTCAATGACAAAACTCCCATTCACTTCACCAAGGCCAGGACTTCTTCCCTTGCTGGCACATTTGAAGAAGTGATCAAAGTATCAGCAATGCATATTTTCTGACTCCATATATGCAGTAGTTGCCCTCTCTCCAGACAGAGGGTTATATTTAGCATATTTTGGGCTCTTTAACGTGAATATAATAGAAAAATACCAATAAAACCACAAGATTTTGTAAGTCCTGCTGCAGTATTTTTCATCTCAGGCAAAAAGTTTTACTTCAGCTCCAATAAAAAAAGATATACAGATTTTTCTTTTTTAACAACTATTAAAAAGGCACTCACTTAGGAAGTCTAGTCACATTTTCCATTCAAAATTTTCCTTGAAAGCCAAGGAATAATTGTAAATGCAATTCATAAAGAAGAATATGTCAATTGTTATACTGGTGAGAACCAGCACGTAGCCAGGTTAGAGTTGAACCCTTTTTGCCTATTGAAGAAGTGATCACAGGGCTGACAGCTGGAGTTTACTTGACTGACTGTACAATAAAGCAGCCCTATAGGTACCTTTTGTTGTATTCAAAATGCCAAATGTAATCTTAATGCACTTTTAAATTTTCTTTTATTCTTCCCTCCTTGAGTACTATATCTTTAACCAAGGAAATGAAGATATATAGATAGATGAGCAGAAACGATCAACATGCACCTCAAATTATCTGAGATAATTCTCTAGGGAAATGACACGTTTTTCACCAATCTGCATTTTATTCTCATACTGTTAGTTACCCAGTAAAGAGAAAGCCCAGTGGTTATTTGAAGCTGTGTGAAAGATGATAGTCCGAATGCACAGAAACTTGTATGACAACCATAACTCTTGATGACACTTCATGTTGTGTAGCCAACTCTGTGCATTAGCACTGACCGAGTACAGGTAACATCTACTTAATAATTGGAAAATAGAGCTTAAGATTTGAAACTCAACACAGAAGAATTTAAAATCCCAAACCCTCTGAATGAATCAACTAATTAAATAAAGATATTTCCTACAGTTTTGGAAAATATAGTACTCAAAAGTATCTTTTGAACACTTGTAATTACAATTATAGACAGCAAGTGTGCTTGCAAGTATATATTTCCTATACAACTTGCAGCCGCTGGACTTGATATGGTGTTCAATCACTGATCACGTTTTGTTAGCAATCTTCCTTCAAAATGGAAGGAACTGGAGGCATCTATCTTGCTGTTGAAATTAAACAGTCTTTAGATAGTCACGAAGTGTAATAATGCCCTTATTTATGACAAGAAGGGGAGAGATGTGTGAATGGAAACAAATACCCACTACCTGGAAAATCACTACATGAACCCACTAGTCTTTTTGAACATTTGCCATGCCACACAAGATTACTGTGGATCACTGATATTTTACCATCATATTTCTGAGCATACCGTCATCTATTTTTAGGTAAGTGTTGGACCTTCTTTGTAGGTAGTAGGTAAAAGAACTTCCAATGTACTTTCTGCTGACTTGAGATGTTCATATCTGCTTTGCAGGGAGGTCACATAGGACATAACTAAAATTCACAGATAACATTGCGTTATCAAACGTAGTAGGTACTCATTCATACTTTAGATATCAAGAAGCAAAGACTGTGCCTTGACAGACTTGGACCCCAAAAACCATATAGAATAAAATGAAGCTTTTTGTGGAAATACCGAATTACACCTGGATCAGCTGTTCTTCTCTATTAGCATCATCTGGCAGGGTGCCGTCTTGCAGTACTTTAGTCATGCAAATATAGAATCTCTCTATGTTTGCCAAAGCTGCTCCATAGGTGTGAGTGGATGCTTGTGGATATACAAGTGTGAATTACATCCTACTTTTTTACTCTCTTTTAAGAGATAAAGCAGAGTGGGAGTTCATGAACTCCAGACAGGTAAGGATACTGCAGAACTAACTCTACAAGTGGCACAGATGCTGGACAGAAAATTGCTATGTCAGCCGGAGTGCCCCGGATATTCTGGACTCACACAAGGGCAGAACAGGCCGTGTCATCTGAGGAAGAGCCCTGGGAAGAACTGGTGACTCAGAGTCCTTTTACATCTCCACAGTACTGTATCCACTGAAGCTAGCTTTTAGAGGAGGAGAGAACAGATTGTAGAAAATTCTGGGCTCATCTGGTATACAGTGGTCAATTGGGCTGACAGAAAGTGCCAGTCTGGCATAACCTCTTTTACCATCTTGTTCAGCCTTTGGTTTAAGGCAAAATCTATTTTAGAAACATAGCATTCCTGTAACTTTCCTCACCAGCTCTCATTTCTATTCAGTCCACTTAAAGGGCTCAGAAAAAAAAGCCCAGAAATTGGCATTGTGGCCAAAGTTTGTCTGCTATAACCAGAGAGGAATGTCTTGAGCTTAATATGTTTGGTTTGGGAGATCTGTTTTTGTCCATTATAGCCAATTGTCCATTATAACCATGTCCATCATAACTCTATGTGCACTATGTAATTTAACAGCAGTGGTTAGTACAGCAAGAGCCAACAGTTGAGGCCGGGTGGGAAACTTGAGATATTTTGTTAACCAAATATGTCTTAAAATAATCTTAATTTTTTGAGAAACTATCAATCTCTGCATTCTTGGCTAAGTGCTGTTGTTGAAATTTTAAAATGATCTATTCATCCTTATATATGCAATTTACCAAGAAAAGGATTTTTTTAGATTTGTTTCAAAATATCAGATGCTTTATATACTAAGCAGTACCTTGGCATCCCTGATCTTGAGGAAAATAGGTCAAAATTGGAGGTGAAAGGACCCAATTAGTTTTTCTGGAGGAAAGTATAATTTAAAAATTGGAAATATAAAAATGTGTTATGTCTTAGACATAGAGAACAAATATAAAATACTAAGTTTCCTCATCAGAGTTAAAATAGACTCAAAATTTAAGGACCACAGTTAAAATTCCCACGTTGATAATTTATAAAGCCTGGTAACATAAAGAGCAAGAAATGAAATAGGGATTAATTCACAATGCAGAATATTTTACCCTTTTAAATGCCAATGATCTTTAAAAAATGGAAATTAATTTGGCTTGAGCTAAATCTAAATGAACATGTCCTAGTTTTTGTTTCTTGTAAAAGAAATGAAATTGGTTAAGAGAGGGTTTTATTTGACAAAATGAGATTCTTTTTCTTCTATAAAATGAAGGATTTTCATTTTACATATCAACATTTCCATTGAAAGCAAATCCAGAGAAATGGCATGCCAGACTTGCACACCATTCAGGAATTCAGCAGGTGATACAGTCCATATCACAGCCAGTAATCCAATGGCTAGAGAACTCGCACAACGAAAGGGATCAAGGCTCTCCTCTACCAGTGGAGAACCTGTGTCTCCACCTTCCAAGAAATATTCCAGGGTAAGAGTTTTTCTATCTATCTATCTATCTATCTATCTATCTATCTATCTATCTATCTATCTATCTATCTATCTATCTATCTATCTATCTATCTATCTACCTACCTACCTATCCAGCTATCTAAAATTTCCTTGTTTAATTGGTTCCAATTTGCAAGTGATAGAACTTTTGTTAGTAGGATTCTTCTGTTAGAACCTCTATTAGTAGATTTTTAGTGCGATTTTCCCACTTTATAAATAAGAATTGAATCATTGTGTCCTTCTTCGTGACTCTAGCCTGGTATTCTGAGAGCCTTATTCTGTTGGAGCTCACCAGTGGACTTTGTTGGACTTCATGGACTTTCTGCGACCTGGTCAATGTCATGAATGTGTCCCCATCTAAGGGAACAGGACTGAGATGGAGCAGAGAAAGGGAAGCAACTCACACAAACTTAACAGCTTTTGTAACATATGCAGGCATATACATGTACCAGGCAATTGTGGAACAGAAGAACAAGCCTCAGGCACAATCCCCCCTTGGGTGGTAGCCTGTGAATTTGGCAGTGAGGAGCTCTGAGATACCTTGTAAGAGAACTCTGCTGTTCAGGGGTCATTAACGAATCCTTATGAAAACTCTTCCTGAAAATTCACTTCTACCAAACTGAGACAAAAAGAACAGTGCCTTCTCTGATCCTCCAGTAAGGTGCACATAACACTTATCAGGTTGTATTTTTTTTCCTATTTTGCTGCCCTGACTTGTTGATGGCAAGGTAAAATAGGTTACAGGCAGTGTAGTACAGGAGAATGACATTTTTCTTTTTTTTTTAAATTGCTACTGTGAATCGAACAAGCCGCCTCTTCTTGCTGAAAAAATGCAGTTTCTTGATGAGAGGCATTGTGCAAGTTACTGTAATTACATGGCCTGAGCACCCCAGGGAGCTCTTCTGACCCACAGTACTGGTTTTTGCAGGCAGGATAAAGACAAATTTGTTCAGCAGAGAAGCATCAGAACTGTGAATTCTGACCCTATCCTGACTAAAATATGAAAAAACATTGCAGTAAGCTCCAGAATGTCTCAGTCCACCCAGATATCAGCTAACTCATCTACAGAAATTTTATGACACATGAGATGCAGCCAGTTCCACCTTGGCCTTTAGAACTGAGGAGAAGAAAAGTCCTGTCTTTTTACAGTGATAAATGAGATGCTTATTCCAAGATTTTGCTCTGCCAGTGAATTATAGTTGGAACCGTTGGGAAAGGAAAATTATGGTTGGAAAAAGGAATGTATTATGTGTGAGTGACACAATGTTTGTGCATGTATGTGGGTGTTCTGAGCAGATCCTTACAATGCATAAAAGAATAAGGATAAAGAATGCTTAAGTGTTGCCAAGTTGTCAAGTGTTTATCTTTCCAGTTATATAGTGGTATCGACAGTCCCTTTTAATGTATGGGTCCTACAGTAAATAGAGAAAAGGAAAAACCTGGATAGAATCCTGACAGAACAATATGATTTTTTTTTAGAACTTGAAAACAGTATAGACAAATCAATAATTTACACATGTATGTAATTTCTTACTCCATGAAAGGAGAAGATGTTCTGGTTCATGACATTAGAGAGAATCTTGCAATGGCAAATTGGTGTGAGTGAAACAAGTTTTGTGTTGAATCTCTAGCTGAGGTTAACCCGTTCAGGCAAATCAACTCCCCTTCTAAAGTCATCAGCAGGTTTTTAAGTTGTTGTGGTGGTGCTCTGTGAAGAGTTTTCAGGGCTTTGGTAACCCTGAGGTTTGCCTTGCCATCAATTTTCTGCTATTCAGTCTTGCCAGGTACAGTCATTTAACACAGTTCCTGTTTCTGGCAGGAGCAGTCAGCCTTCTTTACAAGTTTACCTTCCCGCTCCACAAATTGCAGGTGATCTCTTGTTTCCCCTAGTTGAGAGGGGTGGTTCTGCATCTCCCAAGAGCTGTTCAGCCTTACATCTGTTCTCTGACTGGTCTGAAACCACTGAATTTCCCACTCCAGAATCCAAACCACCTAAACCTAGTCAGTTCTTCTGGCTTGTGCACTGCTTAGGTATCTCTGCAAACATCAAAGGGTGTTTTCCTCACTAAGCAAAGCACTTGCAATCCCCATAATTTGATAAAAACTAGAATGCTTCTGTTTGGTCTATCAGACAAGGAACAGAGTCCTAGTGAAATACTCCTTGTCACTACCCACACGTCCTCATGAAATAGATCTCGGGCCCTCCTAAACAATTCAAAATTTGTCAAAAAATCACTGTCCTGAATTTGGAAACTTTGGTGGGGCCAGTCTGTACACCCATACAAGCAGAATTCTGAGCATTCAAGAGTGGCGACTGGGACATATTTTAAACTGTTAATGACTAATATCCAGTGTATCATTTATAAAGAGAGCATCAGCGAGGCTTTCCTCCCTAAATATGCTGTGCAGAAGTCATCTTAGGATGGAGGTGAGTATACACACATAGGCACAGATACCATTATGAAAACTTCTGTTTACTGTATTATTTCATGACACTATACAGATGGTCTTCCAGATTACAAAGGAAATGCCTCTGGCAAGCCACGCTCTTCACTGTGATTGATGCTACGGGGTTTAAGCTTAGATTTTCTCCAAACATCTCATTTTGTCATCTCATTTTTTGGTCTGCTAATAGAATGATGTAGCACAGAATACTTCTAAACAACTAGGAAATATTTGTAATCTGTTTAGAAAGTTACCTTTGGTACTTATAATTTTTAAAGACATCTTTAACTGTCACTTAAAAGCGTACATTCTGAGACCATTAAGCATTCTACACTGAGCAATGTCTAGTAGGTATTTTATAGTGAAAAAAATATGAAATTATCTGCTCCTACCTTCTTCATCTCAGCATACCACAATATCTCCTTCCTAACCAGCAAAACATATCTTCATACTGTTTATTCTATCTTTTTTGAAATATTTCTCAAGGAATAGTGAAGTATCTTTCCTGAGCAAGAGATAAAAAGTTGCCTACTTCATATTTGGGGCTTGTTTTTATGTTTCATATTTAACTTACTTACCATTTTCATCAGTTTCTAAAATGCCAAGAACAGCATTTCTTAATACAAATATTCAGTTTTGAATGACACATAAGTCATCATCCAACCTGGATATATGAAGGGTCAAAATAATCAGAATATGTTTGTTTTAGAGTTCAGTTGTTAGTGTAAAGTCTTAGCTTTTAGACTAGAAGAAAAAGCCTGTGTCTTTCCTTTGAAGACTGAAAAGAAACATAATCAAACAACAGATTAATTTAGGACTTTTTAGGCCTTTGTATGGCATAGAACCTGGTTCCCTAGATGTCATATTTGTAGTTAATGAATATCAGTTGAAAATATGAGTCTGGAATGTAGTAGCTGAATATTAAAACCCATGAATTTCATTATGAAGATTCTAACGATTCACTAATTAAGCATATTCCTATAAATGAAGATCCAAGATATGGAAATGAAATTTTCAAATAGGTTCATCATTGCCTACTTTTTCCCTGCTCCAACTAACTAGTTGATTTTATTTAAAGAGAGGGTAAATGGCATATGTGCAAGGCAGTCAATTTTTATAAACACTGCCTTGAACTTGTTTACTGTTGTTTGAATGATTATTATAGGCATGGCATTAGTAGAACTGCAGGTCAAATCTGAGACACAGTATTTTTGAAATTACAGATGGCAAAATCCTTGCTCTTCAATTAGCTGAGAAATCCAAATTCTATGTGTTTTTTCCAGATGAACTCTTAAGGACTTATTTGGGAATAGGAAGGGGTTTTGGATATTGATCTTCTATTTCAGAGATGGTTAAATGGATTGATTTTTACATTTGATCAAAGGCCTGACTTTTTCTCTGTTGAAGTTAATGGCTATGCTTATATTGATTTCTTAGAATACTAGATATTCTTCCAAATTAATTCTGTGCTAAAATGAGGCAATCTGTTTTTATATACAAAAAGTGAAATTTTGTGGTCAGGTCTGGCTCAGTTTATGTTGTTGACGACTATGCATGGCTTCAGCAATCAATGTAAAACAATAAAAAATTAAAAGGGAGAAGCATTCTGTCAATAGCACTCCTATAACAAAGGGAATGCATGTGTTATATTGATTAGCTCCTTTTAAATAATGCATTATGGCTTCACAACCATGTAAGGTAGGGTTGTTTATTGCAAGCAGTGGCAGTACAGAAATGCTCTTAGTGAGCAAGGAAATCAATACTATATCTGTAAACACACTTGCAAATGCAGTCCCGTGGCTCACTCTCCAATCTGCAGCTACCCATTACACCAGAATGGTGTGAAATGAGACTGGTTCTTAAATTCTGTATTTCTTTTTCAGAAAAATTAAGCTGCTGAGGCACTTCAATCAGAATCCAACCCATAAGCAACTTATTTGTTATACTTCTACACACCTGTTGAGAATATAAGAACACAAACCAGCTAAGCCATTTCTAACATGCTGGATTTGCATTTTAGAACAGATTTTTAGGCGTTTCCATTTGTTTGGACACCAAAAAGTTCTGAGAAACACTTATTTATAAAGCTACCAAATAATCCCAGTTAAAATTAAAGCATTTTCAACTTAGTGTATCAACTCCAAGAACATCGTCTCCAAGGAGCTAGCTGCTCAACTCTCATTGAATTCAGGCAGTGAGGCTTCTCTGGAAAACTTTGAAGGAGATTCCTTAGCATGCCTAAGGAAAATACAAATATTCTTCAAAAGTGTGGTGTGGCTGAAGAACCGGGTGAATCAAGCTAAAGGAAGAGTGGGGACTAGTGAAACACATATAATCCTGGGGCATATGCACCACATTATGAATTAATCTCACATGGTTTTGCACAGCCTGGCCACGCAGCAAAGAAGTGACACGCTTCCCCTCTGTCCTCTGCAGGTTATGCGAAGGACAGTACTCCAAAAACACTGAGTGGAGCTGAGCTTCTGTTTAGGGAAACAGTGGCCGTTCATTTCATTACAGTTCATCACAATCTGTGATTCTTTAAAGTATCACAGTCCAATTCCTCTGAGCCAAACTCCCTGAATTTAGGAGAGCTGTGATGCTTTTTTCCACTGCAACTTTGATTACCTTTAATAGGGTATGACTGGCCCAGTGAATGATACAGAAAGACCCTGTAGTAGCTTCATCCATAGTCAGTTCAAAACACGGTAAGCATTTTTTCAGATGATGAGCGCTCACAGTTTCCCCTAATATTACTAGAAATAGGTTATATTTGTAGCACCGGACACCTATAAGTAATGGTAAACAACAAGTAATATAATGCTAAACATATTTGATAATTTCAGACAAGCTTTCTTAGAGTGGTTTGTTTTCATAGATTGATTCTGTGAAAATAAATCTGCATAATATTAGGTTATGATCATTATTGTACAATGCCTTCTCCGTGACAGAAAGAGTGGGATTTATCTGAATGGATTTTAACCACCTTAAACGTTAGGTCTGTAGCCTAGGTTGGTAGTCTGAATTTTCTTTATTGGTGATGGAGAGCTATAGTCTTCTCCGGGAGAATGGGACAGCTGCATAATATAAGTGCAATGCGTAAATTTATAGAGGTAACTGACTTTCTTTGCTGGCTGTGTAGGTAGGCTTGGCAGCTAACCTGTATCAGAAGACATATTTTACAACATCAGACTTACTGAGGGAATCCTATAATATAAAAAAATAATGACCAGCAAAGGTGTGAGGAGAGCTGGAGACAGGAGATTTAAAGTTGAAAATAAATGCTATGCAATAATTAGTAACAGTTGGAAATACAAACTAGCACTGAACAGTACTGGTTGAGTCTCATTTTGAATTCTTCCAAAAGGGAAAGATTTTTTTTGAGGTTAACTGTTAGTTCAGAGCCAAATTTCAGCTAAAGGGAGCTCCAAGTAATTTTGCAATGACTCTAATAATATTACTTCAGAGGAAACCGCCTGGCTATTTATAATAGAGAAGGCTTCACAGAAATCTGTGTTGACTGGGAACCAGAGTCCAGAATACTGTACTAAGGGCCATTATTTTTTCAGTACCTATATAAGAGTTTATATGAAATCACTGATACTGTTCTTTAATTTTTAATGGAGTCCATATGACAAGCACAGAAGAAGTCAGAGAAGCAGGTGAATTTTAGGAATCTCAGACCTGTCTGAAATGTCTTTTGCATGAGGTAAGAGAGAAAGAATTGTTCTTGAGCCTGGTGGAACAATATCTGGAATAATGTCTCAATGGCTCCAAGCCACAGACAGGGCAACACAACAACACTCATCTTCTGACCACAGAGACATACTCTATATTTTCTTCTCTCCTTTAGGATTTTTTCAAGACAGTGTCACCTTGTATACAAATGGGTAACCAGCAGACCATGGCTGAGCAGAAATTCAGTTTTGGACTATTTGTACAGCACTTCCATGAATCTATATTTTATTTTAAACATTTCTTCGAAGGTATATTCCTTTAAACCCAGTAATATACCTAATTACCATGATGGACTTTGCTGTCATGACCAGGCCTGTTCAAGTGCCTAGGGAACTTGTTTAACCCTAGTTTGGCTGTTGCCATATCACACTGAAGAATATAGAGAGCCTTTGTAATATGAGTAAAATCTGAACCTGCAATGTTACCAACATGAATGAAAGAGTAAATAATGGTTAAGTGAAATAATATCTTCCTAAGAATGGCTTCAGCTTATGTCTGGTGTAGAAACTATGAAAAATAAGGGCAGATTTCACCCACCTGTGAGTTGCACTCTATCTAGGCCTTTCATGTTTCTAATCTCTAGTCTTTAAAACATCAGTTAGTAGTATTCATTATTGCAAATCAGTGAGCTTATCCATTGCCTTGGTCCATTGCAGCAAGAGAACTTTTTGATAGCTCTTTACAGACAGCTAATAATGGGATTTCATCTGAAGGAAAGAAAATAAGTCTTACATTAAAACATTCTATAAGAGAAATGCATATTGCAAATGTATTTCTCAACTCCTGGGTACAGAACTGAAGTAAATCATTCATTTCCAATACAATCTTCAAATCAAAACATTTCAGCATTCCTTACTTACTAACATCAGTGGATCGTGTGAATCAGAATGCTCTGTTACAATAAACCCACAATTTTTAGGCAGATGTATCCTTGAATAATATTCCAGTCTCTGTTTTTCCCTGGAAACTTCCTAACTTTCAACAGTCCTCTGCTTGCCAACAGTGACTTAACTCTAAAATTATTTGCTACATTTGAATAGGGAACAAAATTAACTTTTAAGAAAAGGGGTGACCTCTACCATCAACAGAGAATGGAACAGGACTCAGATGTATGTCCTGGCTGGTATTCTAGCAAGGGCTTACAATCTTTGTGAAGTCCTTTTTGCCAGTCAAAAAGCAGTGTTTTGTCTAGAGAAGCAACCTTAGCTGCATAGTAGTATTATGATGTTTCATCAGCTAATTGGATCCTTTTTCATATATTTTAAGAATTGCCAGAGCTGCTCTTTGTCATTAGTTTGCAACCATAACTTTTCAGGGTGGGAATTAGGCTTAAACATATACAGCACAAAATAGTTTTTCCAGAAAGAAGCTTTAATGTAGAGAACACATATTTTTAAATATCCCTACTATATACATTTACCTAAGTGTTTGTTTTATTAGCACTGGCGAAACAGGTAATTTTAGTGAAAGGAAGGAGGAGAATTTCTTGCTGTAGTTTGCAGGGCACATTTCTTAGTCTTGAGAACTGCTCAGACATTCAGTCAACATCATCCTCTGAAGGCGTTTCGGTTTTGGCAGGTACATTTTTCCATGGAACAACACACAAAAAGAAACCCTGATGGTTTGGAAGGGGTCATTGGAGGTCTGAAGGTTGACTTAAGTCAAAGATCCTGAGGGAAATTATTCTTAATGAAAACTGACACATATGTGCCCTTGACAGCTTTAGAAAAAACAAACATATATTTCATCTGAATCTCAAGAAGCTTAAATATTTAAGCTGTGCAACAAACCCTGAACAAATTTTGCAGAGAACAGTGTTAACTGCCAAGCAGAAATTAATTCACACACATTTTATTCTTACTGCTGTGATACCCAGTGGAAATGTTTTACATTTATCTGACTCCATGCAATACCTTTCTCTCAAACCCATTACATTTAACACATTTTCATAAGGAACAATTTGGAGTTTTGCCCAGTCATTGTCTAAAATGAAGCAAGAATATAACCTTTAACACAACATGTGCATATACTATCCCCACATCGTGTATGAACACAAGAGCAGACATCCTTCAGAAGCAATAAAGGCTACGTCTCCCTAATGAGCTCCAAATGGTACTTCTCGCACACTCAAATCTCCCACCAAAGCCCATGGGCTTTTTGCATATGTAAAATAAGCACTGTAAATGTAGCTAATTGTAGGTGCATATTTATATTAGAGTATGGCACTCTCTACTGCAGAACTCTTTACTGTAGCAACAGGAACAACATGGAGTTTTCAAGAAGTTATAAAGTTTTTGGGTGTATGCTCTGACTTAACATGAACTGGATATTGTTCTTACAAGTTTGTTAATGAGAGGATTGTGTCTTCTATAACTACAATGAGTCTTTATTAGAATAACAGATACGCTAAGACAGGAAGGAACTTGAGAATGGGAGAGCTAAGTATATGTCTTTCAGTAGGTAGCTATGACAGAACTGACTCACTAATTAAAAGAGGTTGAATGCTTCAGGGAGGTTACAATTCAGTTGAGACTTTTAAAGATCAGACAGCCTTATAAGATGTCTATCATATTGCTCAATGTGCTATTACAGATCTCAGACACATTAAGCAAAGCATGCTGCTGATAAAAGCCTATGGAAGTCAGAAAGCATATTTTCATAAAGAAGCTGAGAATTGTTGAGTATGATGTCTTGTAGGAGTTACACTGGTACGGCTGAGATTCTACCTGTAATCAGCACAATGCTGGTGACTGATGACAGCATCTTAAATAGGTGGGAGCTGCACACTGTTTGTTCATTCCAGCCTGGGTCAAAAGGGAACGCTGTTCCCTATTCACAAGAATATCCAGAGTCCATTTTTCTGCCCTTCTGGGGAGTTTATTTTCTTAGTAGGCTTATCCTTAGAAGGGGATGAGAAAAGCAGAATTACTCTCTGTAATAGAATCACCACTGGAAGCTCAGAGAGTTTAAAAGTTTCTACATCTGATTATATGAGACAACATTTTTACACTAGAAGAATAAAGAACTACTGGAGTAACTTAAAAAGATTGAAACTTTTATTTAAAAGTTGTTTTAGTTAAATCAAGATTTGACTCATAGAAAAAGAAAATACTGAAAGGAAGCATGATGACAAACTTCAAATGTGAAATGTAAATGCAGCTGTAAGTAAACAAACTTTTCTCAACATCTATAAGAACAAAAACTAGTTGGTTTAAAGTGTAGCAATAAAAGTCCAGCAGAAGCTTTATAACATGGTAAAAGATGGAGCCAAAAGGCATAAGAAATATTGTCAGCAGTAGTTTATAAGTACAGGCTGCCCAGGGAGGTGGTGGAATCGCCGACCCTGGAGGTGTTTAAGGGGAGACTGGATGAGGCACTGAGTGCCATGGTTTAGATGATGGTTGGTGTTAGTGTTGGTGTTAGTGTTGGGTTATAGGTTGGACTTGATGATCTCAGAGGTCCTTTCCAACCTTGTGATATCGCGATACTGTGATATGCTAAAAGTGGTTTAGGGATTCTCACGGCAGGAAGAACAACTATGTTTTCTCTATAGTCCATCTGATACTCTCTTTCCACCTCCACAGGGCCTGTTGTCTGTGTTATAACAGAGGTCAAACAATATGATCATGGCTATTCTGTTATAGCTCTGTATCTGCAAGCATCCAAAGAGGTCTACAGCTCTGCTGGGAGCTATGTCTCCAAGTTCCAGTCCAAGACTCGACCAGAGAAGCTACCACCTGTTTTATACCTATTTTTGCAATATTGACTGGCTACTTCAAACTGTCCTAAGCATTCTGAATTTTGAAATACTTCATTTTAATGGTGGCTTGTAACAAGCTAGAGGATTCTTTTTTAAAATAATTTTAGAGGAACCATGGAATACATGTATGATTGAGGTACTTCAGCTTTCTTGCAGACACAAAAATATCTTCTTTTAAGCTATGAAATTGGATGATGCTGTTTGCCATTTCAATTGACTTCTTTAAGCCTTTTAAAGTAAATTGGCTTTAAAAGTATTTACATCCTTGTTTGGGTAATATAGTCATAGATGATAAGTCTGGAAGGTGGTCAGCCCAGCCACTCTGCTTCCTGACAACAAGACTGACTGCACTGTTTCTGACAGATGTTTGGTAAACTAATTTTTAACAATGTCAGTGACTGATATCTCACAACCATCCTGGGTGCTAATAAGGAATATCTAATTTTATGTATCTTTATAGTCCAGAAAATTGCATATCAAGTATTAAAACAAACAGCTTAAAAGGAAAACCTTTTGAAGCTGGGGTAAGGACACTTCTCTCAATAAATTTAATTCAAATCTTGAGAGGAAAAATACTGCGTCTGTTGTTGCCACCATTAAAATACTTTCTAAATCCAGAATTTATTTTATTTTTTAGGCTTTGTATCACCCAGGTATGAGGAAATAATTCAGGTTCTTACTGGACAACAGCTCCAGGAAAGCCACGAGGCTACTCTTAAGTAGAAGCTACATAAGTGCAGTTAAATGGAACACATAAATGAATATATGTCTGTATTCACTGAATTATACTTTCAATAAATGTCAAATCCTATATTCTCAAAGGTGAAAGAAGATTTATTCTAATAAACAATGAAAGTTATATTTTCTACATTATTATAGCATAGGCAACTGTGAATAATCAATACAGATCTAGTTCTTGCTCTGTATCTTCACTGGCTTTTTGCTATCACATTTTCCAGAACAAGAGTTTGGTATTCCCTAATTTTCAAGACTTCTAATCTATAATAGCAACAGTGTAGGATTTCAGGTTTTCATTTAGTTGGGATTGAGAACTGACCAGCCCTTAAATATTTATTTTAGATTTCCAGGTGGAATATCGGGCTATTGTAACAAAGCTGAGTTTTTCTATCTTCCAGTTATATGTTTTTCTTGAAAGACAAAAGAGACAAGTTTTCCAGCCAGCTTCAATGAAACTTTTCTATATTAAAATCCCTGAAAAATATTTTTCAGAACTGTGTACAAACAGGGACATAACCTGTGCTCCAAAGAAGCTGAGATCACCTATGAAAAAAAAAACAACAACAATCCCTGTAAACAAGTCCTTTTGGGTCTCTTCCATTCTCTGTTTTTGTCTTTTTCTGCATTTTATTTTTAAATCACACTTGTCATTTTAAAGCCCCCTAGCATATGAAAATCAGAGAAAGTCAATGGTGGTGATTGCCATGGATTTCGGTCTTATAGGAAAGATAACAACATTGAAATAATTCAAATAGTAAGAGGCAGTTATGGTGGAGAGGTATGAAAAAGATGTACACAACATCATTAACCCTTATACTTGTACCTTCTGTTCAGATAAGTGGGGGCTGAAGTTACGCACCATCATCACTTTCAATGTGTGAACACTTTTTTATTCATAAAGCATCTATCTCTATAAAAAGGGCAGATATGATTATAAGAGAGTGTAGTGTGAGGTTTGTACTTCTAAAAGCCTAGACATGGGCAGAATATATGACACTTTGTGAATTCTCTTTTTGTATCTGTTGTCAGCTTTCTCTTTCATTCAAGACAATGAGCTATGGGAGAGAGAACAAACAGTAACCAGCTGCCAAGATAGCTGCGAACTCAAGTGAAAATGCAAGCCAACTATCAAGGGCTGAACGTTTCAGCAACAGGTAGGTGCACAACAGTTCCGTGAGAATACCAGGGAAAAACATTTGTCCTTGATTACTAAGGCAAATGTCAAGGGATTAATGTGAAAGGGAAGATTTGATTAGGAACAATGCATTGCAGAACAAGTTAGGACATATGAATGGATGGAGAGAGAGAAAACAATTCACCCTTAGGGTGTCAGTTTCATGTGTTTTTGAGGAACCGTACTATACAGCTATGAAGTTTTAGGTGCAGAACTGTATAAGAGTCTGGAAGAACAAGAGAAACTGAAACTCAGGTTATGAGAACAAACGGCACTTGAGCAACTTTAGGAACATCAACACCACAGTAAAATAAGGCCTAACCTGAGAAATTCTTTATGTATTTTCTTTGGCATTGAAAAAAATATGACAAAGAAATAATGGAACTTATGCATGTATTTTTAGGTATTAAGATGACTCTTGTTTAAAAACTCCTCTTTTGAAGAAGCTATACTTTTATAACTGCTTATTCCAAAAGACGGTTAACACATATCCCCGAAAAAAGCTTTGTTTCTTATGCTCAGTTAAAGGGATAGTTCTTAGCCTCACTAATGCTTGCCACTCCACAATGAACAGGCAATATCTGTTCTTTCATTCACAGTAGGCACCATGTACTTGGATTTCGTCACCTGGGCAACAATGCACATATTTCTGTTTCCAAAGGCACTTCAGAAAGCATTCTCTGGTGCTGTTATAAAGGAATTACTAATGGACTTCTCCCTCCTTCTGTGTTCCACCAGCTCATGCTGGTTCAAATAATTCTTATTCCTGTATTTTCAACATTTCACTCAACTTGGAACCTTTTTTTAGGAACTGTAAATCAGTGAATTTTGTGCCACCCCACTTTAAACTGGAACAAGGAGCTACAGAGCTAGGTCTGCTGACTTTTAAAAATTTTGATGCTGGCGTATTGTCTGTTATGAAAAGTCCTAGAGATGGTGTCAGAAATAAAAACAATGTGCTCTGATAGAAAGAAGATTCTGTGAAAGATACTATACATTTAAAACTGTCCAATTCCAGTAACAGTTTCTGATGGAGCTTCTTCACTATCTCAAATACATATTTTGAATATATAGGAGCGTTCTAGCTCTTGTTATTTAGAATTCGTGTTCTGGTAACACCATAAAGCCACACTGAAGTTGTTTCATGAGCTATTTAAGAAAAAATCAAAATATACAGACTCATAGAAAACTACAGATTCTCATTCTCTATTGCAGTTAAGAGAATGTTACCATAAGTGTTCAGTATCCAGATTTCAAGGGTGAACTTTTCATCTTAGCATAAATTTGCACCCTACTGAAAGGTACATTTAGACCCTCTTTTCCAGACACTGAATTAAGGCTTGCAGGATTCAGCAGCTCAGGCCTCTCTGCCCTTTTTGCAGCTGCTGCATGCAGCTAATTCCTCCTGGGAAAAGAAGCAGACCATCAGTTTGTTTACCATCCAGTAAAGATACCTGGCAGTTTCCTTGCACAAAATGAGCTGCTTTTTTGTCAGGAATATGTTTGATCCTCTCACAAGCTCTGCCATCTGTTGAATAAATATAGGCATGTGAAAGTTCAAAGTGTTACTGTGTGCAGTAACAGGCAGTGGAACAGTGCATAGTTAACAACTAGTGAAATTAAGACACATACAGTCCCCAATTATGCCAGAGTTACAGTGCTGTTAGGAAGAAGACAAGCTCTTTACAAAATTCACCCCCTCAAATATCTTTAAAGAAAAAAAGTATAGATCAATATTTTCTGTTGGCTATCAAATGCATTTTATACTTAAAAGCCAACTTAGCTCTCCAGAAACAAAATTTATTCACAGTCTTTGAAATTTTCTTCTATGCACTGGACTGAACCAAAAAAAAGAATCCTTAAAAATGCAAAGTTAAAGAGACACTGAATTACGATAAATAAAGTCACAATTTTCAGTTTATTTCTTAGTCCTAGACATACTGTGAAATCTCTTACACACACTGTTTAGTACTGATTAATGGGTTTGGTTTTGTTTCCAAGTGTGCAGAGAAAGAAGTCTATATTATTCTGCTCATAAGTAAAACCTTCTCTAGCCTTTCTTGTGTTTGCAAATATTCAAGTAGACTATTTCTATTGTGAATATAAACTTATTCATTATTATTTACAATAGTAAGAGGAATAATTTTGAGGATAAATGTTACATAGACATATCAGTGTTTATATAGAGCTTATGAGGTTGTTTCCAAAATACTCCAGTAAGACAATATTATTGTATTATCAGCCTTTGTTAGGCTGGGAGTTGCCTTTAACTTTAAACCACTGATTCAGCAAGATATTTAAACACTTGCTTTCTATACTCTGAGCTGAGAACATGTATAAGAGGTTTGCCGTACTGACTCAGCATGTCACCACTAAGCCATTATAATGTTTTATCATTGTAGTACAAGTACTAATACAATAAGGTGAGACAACATTAAAATGAATATTTATTATACCTCTCACAGTTAACAGTATGATACGCTAATGTGATTTTCATTGTCTTGTGTTTTGAGGGAATACTAGTAGTTTCAGGAATAGGTTCTTGAAGAGGTGCAATGGTAGTATGGTCCCAGCCCTGGGAAAGATTGCAATCATGTTATTAATCAAGAGGCAGCAGAAAGAAGGGAACACTTTTTACAAACAAGTTGAAAAGGCAAAATAGAAGACAATTATTAGTTTAAGGTGGGGTTGCAGACTACTAAAAGTAGGATTTGACAACTTAGAAATCTGTATGAGTGACACTTTAACAGTCTCACTGGTGGAATATTTTAGCTAGTGTAGGAATTTCTTCACAAATTTTAGCCATGTGTATTTATACATCTTCTGAATTAGTTGCCTGCCTACAAGTCCTCTGTAGAGGAGAGAGATACCTCCAGAGGATGTTTATTTCCACAATAAAAAAGGTGTGTAAGATAAGAGCCACAGATTGCTCTCAGCAGCTGTCCATGTCTTTCCAGTGACTTAAGAAGAGCACAGAGGACTAATTAAGTTCAGATAAGTCGTAGTCAGCTCAGGTTGCCTCAGCAGAATACAACCCTTAACTTGCAGCTTATTTTAATGATCCAATGATTGAAGTATCAGTGACTACTCTGTTCTCTGATTATTTCACTGTCAGAGCAAATGGAGATCTGATTCTTTCCCCTACAGGTGTGTTTTAAGGAATAACTGTGCCATAGTTCACACATATGCTCTAGTGATAAACAGATATGAGTTGAGACCTGTGAAGTTTTACTTGCTAATGGATGAGGATTAGCAGACAACAGGGAGAACTACTAATACATTCCAGCAAGAATAAAGACCTTACTACAGTATAAATGCAGAGCAAGTGATTGCTTTAGCTCAATGTAAAATTATAAACTGTACCCTCCAGGCTATATAACACAAATATATATCTGCAGGCACCATAGATCTTTGTAAGTCATCTGAGTTCTATTAATGCTCAAAGTACCACTCATGAGGAATTTTTGATCCCAATTTCAACATTAGTTTACTAATGTAATTATATAATTATGTAATTATGAAGTTACTGACTCAAAATGCTAACCTGTTGATTTTCTTCTAATACAGGTGACATGTTCTCAAACTTTAGAGCTAAGCAGTTCAGCTCCTGTACAATAATGTAAAAAGTCACTAATGTGAGACAAACACCAAAACTAAATATAAATTATAATATTTTGCTGCTCCAATGTCACCAGAGTGTCAGCAGGATGTCCACATTCTTGACTCAGGCATAAAATATTGACAGCTGTTGATTTTTAACAGCATATATTTGGGTGGGAATATTTTTTCTCCTTCACAGAGGAGAAAACTAATTGGCCTTAAATAAAAATCTATTCCTCTGTGGCCTGAATCCATTATTTTTCTCTTGGCTAAATTTTATTTGTCTGCAGATGGGACATGCTTTAAAAAAGGATTAAGATGTACTAAAATCTCACTTGCTGTTAACACATGACAAAAGGAGATAAAGAGCAGGAAAAATAATGTTAGTATGAAGTGAAAAATGATATAATATTATGTTATGTTGCTGCTTTCTGTAGCAATCTTTTTTTTCTGTTTCATACAAGTGTCAAGAGAGATGACTATCCTTATACTTTTATAGCCAACATTGTTCAAAATGGCTTCCTGGTTTGTGGTTATTATTTCAAATCTGCTCTCTATTATATGCAGTATTTGCATATGCAATTCACTTAGGTATTTATACTGACCCCAGGGAAATGTCCAGTGAACATTCACTGTGACTAAGTTTGAAAGAATAATGAAACGCTAATGGAAAATTGTGAGCCCACCTGATAGCAACTGAACTTCTCTCACCATAAAGCCAGCTAGATCAAAGGTCTCCATAAAAAATTCATTCCTATACCATAATTAGGACACATTAAGATTTGATGGTAATTTAACACAAGTGATACAAGTACATCTGCTAAACCTGCTTCCTTCAAATTTATCATTTGATTCCTTTTCATAGGCAATGAGGGTGGTGTACAAATCAGTGGGCTTCCTCCTTTAACTACAACAGGGTAGAAGAGGAAGTGTAGTGCCACCCTTCCCTACCCTTATTTCTTCAAGACTTGGGAGCTGATAGAATTTGAAAATTATTATCTTAAAGTTCAGATTATAAAATGAGCATGGAATCTAACCAACTCCCTATCTGAATTTCTGAATGATATAGCTATATATAGTGGTTAGGCAGTTCAGACTATCACATTGCTTTAAAAAAAAAAAAGCTAAAATGCTGTATCTACACACCGTTTTACAGCCATACTACTGGTTCATATATTCTAAGCTTGCCAGCATCATACCTAGTACTGTTCAGCTGCATTATTTGAGAACAGCGGTCAAGCTAGTAAATTCTACTGTGTGGTTTATCTCATAGGCTTGACTGCACCAGTATGACAGCATGGCTGCTCTCTGCGCACCTCCAGTGTCCCATTCCAACTACAGGAATAAAAAATTCCCTTCAGACTTAAGAAAAGTACCCTTCAGCAAGCACGACATGAAGGAGATCTGTGTTACAGCTCCCTTACCTCATTCCACTGTCCCTCCCCCAAACTGTGGCTATGTGTGCCAATTCTCCCACTTTGTTGGGAAGTGCTGTTTAGTGCTAGTAGGAAAAAACACTTGGAACAGCACAAGATGAGATCAAAAACTTTTCAAGATGATTACAAAGAAGAAAGAAAGGGAATACATGTTTCTCTGAAAGGAAATTAGCCAATACACAAATAAAATGAAATACAAGGAATTTGCTGCATGTGCCCACTACAGGTATAACAACTGGATTGTAAAGGCAGAGGTGAGTACAGGTTGGGGAGGAGCTTGGAGGGGAGGCTTTAGTTTCAGGCATGCCAGTGTCTTTTGCTCTGTGCACCCTCCCAGAGACCAGACAGGAGAGGGACAGTAATGGTGAAAGCAGCTCTGCGACCTCCAGGGTCAAACTTAGTGATCCACTGTGAAAGAAGTTAAAAGAATATTTGCTTCTCAGTAGCTCTTTTTTGTCATTGACATGTATTAGTTCGGCTGTAATTTCTTTAATGATCTAAGCACAGTTCAATGAGCATCAGAAAGAAGGAGCCAGGCATTACTAAGCTCTACCCTTTCTCCTCTCCTGACTCACTGGGATCTGAACTGCTGAGCCACTCTGCCCTCTGCAGAGACACCTCAAGTAGCTTCAGGCAAGGCACGACTCAGTACCAAATTTACAGGAGAGAATAGCTAAGAGGACCACTTGAGTTTCAGTAACACAACTGGCAGTGGATTGTCAACCTACTGAAAGGAATTCAGTCGTGTTTGGTCAATGAATCATACAATCGTAGAATGATCTGAGTTGGAAAAGACCCACAAAAATCATTGAGTCCAACTCCTATCCCTGCATAGGACAACCCCAACATTTACACCGTGTGTCTGAGGGCATTGTCCAAATGCGTCTTGAATATTGACAGGCTTGGTGGCACCATCGCTTCCCTGGGGAGCTGTTCCAGTGCTCCAGCACCCTCTGAGTGAAGACCCTTTTCCTAGTATTCAACTGAAACTTCCCTGACACATCTTCCTGCCATTCCCTCAGAGAATTGCTTTAAACAACTGTGCCTCAGTCATGCAAGAGCCAGAGTTTAAAAAAATATTGTGCTCCCCTATACTTATCCTTAGGTTAAAATGGTGATTCTTCCTGGTCAACATTATCTTAAAAAAGGCAATTATGTCAATACTCTTTTTCCTGGCCACTAGGTGCAAAAAGACATGGTTCTTTCCCAAGCCTCCAAGTGACATATAAGTGGTACTACTGTTTCCATACAATTCAATGTTTTTTTGCTACAAAAACTGTCAGAGATGTGTTAGCAGATCATCCTGAAGTTTTTCCAGAAAGGAGACAAGGACAGTAGCCCAAATTTACCCTGAATCGTAAAACATTGTTTTGAACTTAAAACATCTACCATAGAGGTTCAACCAGTGACTCCTTGTGGTGATTTGTATGAATCATTTTTCCTAATAAGGAAAGTTATACCAGCTGTAGCAGCTAAGTAGGTAATCCAATAATCTGCATGAGGTATTTTCATTATTCACAAAACTCGGTGAATACAAGACCAAAAGCAAGCCACAGCTGTTTTTTTACTAACTGTAATTCAGGCATTGCATTACAATTATGTAGTGTTTTACGAGAGTGACACTTCAATCCTCCACCAAAATTCTGCATTTCTATTGTACAAAAGACATTTTTCCCTGACACCCACGGACAGCACATTTCCTTTTAAGGTGGTCCATTGCCTTTTAGTAGAAAGCAGTATCAGGCCCAGTTTTTCTCTTCTGTGTGTTTTAGGCTTTGTGTTTCCCCTTCACAGTATGCTTAATAATATAAAAGACCTCATTACATTGAGGTAAGGATACCCTTAATAGAGTATTCCTTATGCTCTACCTACATTTTTCTGAACTCAAATTTCATTAATTTACTTCTTAAACAACCTGTAAATTGTTCTGCTTGTATCCTACAAATGGTTGTAGAAGTTTAACATGTTATTAGTCACTATCTGATCAACATACATTCCAGTGAATTTAGATTGCTAGGGCCCTGCCTAAATATATTCTGATTTGTCAATGTACTGCTGTTGTGGTCAGAGGTATATTTAATATTCTTGCTAGTAATTTTTAGTCTTCTGTAGTCTTTGAGTTTTCTGCAAAAGCCTGCTAAGCAGCTGTTGGCCAGCCCTTTCTTTTGAGTTACCAGTCATTTGATTGTCTGATAGAGAGTGGTCATTGGTTTTGTTTGTTTGTTTGTTTTTTCAAAATTAAAACCAGGTTAGTTTGTACATTCCTAGTATTCTAGTATTCTAGTATTTACCGTTGATAAAGGACATGTAGTCAGTTCATGCAAAAGAATATTTATTTTCGTGAATTAATGTTCTCTTCATCTTACTCAGGCATCAGTTGTTGCAGGTCAAACAATAATTTCAGCATCTCCGAGTTGCCTGCCTTCTTCCTGTGCAAAATGTTGATATGTGATTACTTTTAATTTAGGGAGTTTTAGACTCTGTAGTCAGTGATCAAATCAGATTATATTAGTTTTCTATTACAATTTTATGAAAGCATTTTATTAACTCAACCTGCATCTGGAAGTCTTTGTAGTAAGTGAGATGTGACTTGAAGTTTCCTGATAATAAGGAAGATGGATGACAATGCTTTTTGATTTATCACAGTAGAACACAGACCATCAAGTATATAGCAGTCTTTTGGTATTAAACATACAATGACAACTTTTACCATTCCATATTTAGATTGAATTTTTAGCTTTAAGGTTGATGTAGTTAAGGTATCTTTCAGAACTATTTAATCAATTTAATCAACGGTAAAAGAATCGATTTTTTTATCTCTGGATTTTACAATAAAATATGGACCCAAGTAATCTGCATGGGAATAAAAAAATGACAAGTCTAGCTCTTTCAGGAAAGGATGAATTCACACAATGAGAGATGGTTCCATACATTTTCTGTGATGGATTAATTTTGAGTACTTTGCGAATCAGGCCAATTTTTCCCATCCTATATCTTTTCTAGAGGATAGTTCTGGAATAACAGTTGCAGAGCTCTCTATGAACATACAAAGGAGAGAACAAATTCTTACTGTTAAAGTTTTTAAAAGTTCAAAAACTTGGGTTCTTCCAGTTTTGAGCTTCATTTTTCCTGTCTGCGTGTTACTGTGTATTGCACTATGTAAGACAGGTGGCATGAAATGTAGTTGACATCTGTAAGCGGTGTTGTGATCTTTATATAACAGTGGGAATAACCATTGTTATATGCAATAGCAGTTCAGAATGAGTGATGAATTAATACCTTTTTAACCAGTTCTCCAGCCAGTTGAATTACCAATGTCTTGTGTTTCTCAGTCAGGAAATGAGAGAAGAAGCTGTCCTTCCTTCAACTTCAGAAAGAATTTTAAGAAGTGGAAATTAATATTCTTAAAGTGTAATGATACCTGAGTGACAGTTCTTTCACTTCCAAACTAAATGAAGTGCATGGTTTGTTGCCTAACATCTGATTACAAAATGTGGTTATCTGTTAACACCTATGTATATACAAACCATATTAAGTTTAACCTAGTTTTCCCTCCGAGACAAAGGATAAATTATATAAAGCACACTGTTGTGTAACAAATACATTATGTTCTCTAAAAGCTGTCAATCTCTAATACAGGCTTTACAGCTATGAAGGATGCCATGTAGTACTTTCTCTGGAAGAGTAATAGTAAGCATTTAGCACCCTTGCTGGTCCTAATTTTCATACACATATGACAAATGAAACCATAGATATAAAATAGGTACAGCATCATGAGAGGTATGTAGACACACTGTCTAAATTTTTAATTTATTTTATGTAAATATATATAAACATTTTTATCAAGAGATGTGTTTGGCCAAAATATATTTTTCTTACACCCTACCACTTACCCTTACTTGAAAAAATACAGTAAGAGAGAAATGTTCAGCCTTCTAGATGAAAGAAAAGTTTGCAGGTATGAAATTCTCAGCCTCGAAGACCAGAATGCAAACAGAAAAGATTCAGAAATCTATTCGTTTTAAAAAATTCAGCCTTTAAAATCATACTTCTGGAAACCATCCTTACCTGCAGTGACTTAGGAGCCTACTTCACAGTACAGGATTTATAAACTGATGATAAGCTCTTTATCAAGAAGTATAGTGATAGGATGAGGGGTAGTGGTTTTAAGCTAAAAGAAGGAAGATTTAGATTAGATATTAGGACAAAATTTTTTACTGTGAGGGTGGTGAGGCACTGGCACAGGTTGCCCAGAGAAGACGTGGATGCCCCATCCCTGGAGGTGTTCAAGACCGGGTTAGATAAAGGCTTTGAGCAACCTGAACTAGTGGGAGGTGTCCGTGTCTATGTCAGGGACATTGGAACTGGATGATCTTTAGGGTTCCTTCCAACCTAAACTATTCTATGATTCTATGATTACAAACAGAACTGAATAAACACGATGTTTTGTAGCTGAATAACACAGAGCAAACATTAAATAATCTACCTAGTAAGGAACAACGATGTCTGAAAGTTATCACCTGTCTACAACTGTTTCACTCTGGACCAACATTAAGACTGCTGTTTCCTGAAAATCCTTCCCAGTTTAGTGTGTGGGAAGAGGAAAGGGAATTAGTATCCCAAACCAGTCAAGAACCAGAGCAAGGTAATGCCTGGATTTGGGCAATAGAAATGTTCAAAAGAGGTCTTGTGGCCTTTATGGAGTTTAAATAATCCATCCTGGGGTGTAAAAAACTGTTGCCATTTGCCTGCCATCCTATTTTATTGGGTCAGAATCCTTCACTCAAGGATATGAGCAGCCTATACTTTTTTCCTTTGGAAAAATGTTACCAGAATTTCAGTAGTAAAAATCTTTTCCACCCAAATTCCTTTGAGTTCCTTTGGCAATAAGATGCATGAACAAAGTTCCACAGATGATGAAATAGACACCCAAAATGTAAGATTATTACACAGTTCAGAGCTGCTGATAGTTCGGTGAAATATTAAGAAATGTGTCCCATTTCCTGCAGAAAAGAAGAAGTCTTATTCCAAAACAAACTGCAAAATATAAATGAACAGCAACTGAGGCATTAGTTTACTCCTTATGCTGTCCTCTTTCTCTTTTTTCTCTTCATTTTTCTCTAAATCACATTAATTACCTCAGATGTTACAATACTTTTAATCATACATGTTCCATTACTTGTACATTCTTTTTATAAATCAGTGTATACCTTGTCTTATATGAGGATGGATCTCATAGAATTTGTTGGAATTCTGTATACTTTCTGATTTATTCTGTCCCCTTGCAAATATTTGTGTTTTGTTCCAGGATTTTTTTGATGTGGAAATATGTTGTTTCAACACCTAAACAGAAAATCATATTAAAATTCTCTAAAGTAAGAGTATCCACAGAATTTTTTTTTTTAAAAAATTGGTTTAGAGAAATTAGCCAATTTCTGATTAGTAGTTTAATTTGTGGGTTTAGACCTCAGTGTTACAAGCTATACATATTATTTTCACGCTACTAATTAAAGCATATGTATAAATAAGAGGTAATAATTGACTTGAGATCAATTTAACTAGAATAATTCCATAAGACAGGTGGAAAAAATTAATTCACTAAAATACAGACAAAATTAAATCTAACTGCAATTATAGGGTCAAGTTTAGCATTTTTTACTGTATGCTTTTACTGGTAGTTTTTTTTTGAGCGTAGAATCAAAGGTTATTTAGGTCAGAAGAGACTTCTGGACATCATCTAACCTAAGCCCCTGTTCAACGCATATCTATTGAAAACCTGCTTGCTAAGGACCATGTCCAGATGAGTCCTGAACACCTCCAAATATAAAGATTCACAGCCTTGCTGGGCATCGACTTTTGGTGTTCAACCACTCTTATTATATTTTTTTTCCTTAGATCTAATTGAAATTTCGTTTCCCAAGGTGTGTCTGGTACCTCTTGCACATCTTTGTGCAGTGTGGAGAAGAGTGTTCTTTGTGTTCCCCATACTCTTGCATTAGGTATTTTGCAGATAGCAATGATCTCCCCTTAGTCTTCTCTTCCGAAGACTAAATAGATCCATTTCTCTCCTTGACCAAGCCTCTCTGTGGCAGGCCTCAGTCCCCTAACCATTTCATGGCTCTCCACTGGTCCTACTCCAAAATGTTGATATCATTCTTGTCCAGGTTCAAGATCAAACAGTGACTTATCAGTCACTTCTCCTTTAATAATCACACAGAACCTCACAACAATCAGGGCTGGAAGGAACCTCTTTGTTTTTCCTCTGCTGCTGATACCTGTGTTCTTGGAAATTACTGGATGCTTTGTGCATCCAGTGCATTTCTTCCATATTAGCTGTTCGAACACTGAGCACATAAATGCTTCTTGCACACCTATTCCACCCTTCCTATGCTTTTCTCCCTTTTGAAAATATTTTTTTCTAAAATAAATTACATTTTTTACTTCTACACTGGTGTAAGTTTTTTCTGTGCTGCAGAATCCCTTCTCCATCATTTCCTTTACTGAAACTGGAATGCCTTTAGGGTCAGATGTAAAAGTTTTGAAATAAAAAGTTAATTTGAAATTCAGTCAGATTTTCTCTAATACAGAACCCTTGCTCAGCCCGGGGGAGACAAAAACTCATCTTAACTCAAGTAGCTAAAAACAGGTAGTGCTTTTTGTGAAAATACCAGATGGTAATGGGTTAATAAGCATGCCTGTAACACCCACAGTAAATTCCATCTCTTGCCAGGATGACACTCCAGGGCTTCTGGTACATTCTTTCCATTGTATCCACACGATACATGTGTTTTGACTATATTTTAGAAAGAATTGAACTAAATTTCTTTTTATTCCCACCTTCCCCCCCCCCATCATCTACATACTGCTATTCTTCTGCTCATCAGGGAATCAGAAAGCCAAAATCTCCCATCTTATAAACAATAGACCTAGTAATTATTTAATATGGAACACTCACAAGCATCATTACACAACAAATGACTTCACATTTTAATCCCTTAACACAGCATTTATCTTACTCATTTAAAAATTCACATTTCACAACAGCTTACACATTCTTTTATCGGTGAGTTATTTTTTTGAGCATTATTTTTTTTGTTTATTCGCTGACCATATACCTGGCATTTAATAAGCCCTACATATTCTTATCAACATACATAACAAGTCTGATGATATAGCCTTTTACTAGGATAAAGGGATATACTGTTGCCAGGCTATTTTGGAAGGGTAAATTTAGTCCATTAATCAAGCACCTATAATAGCAGGACAGACAGCACCAGAGGAGTCAGAGGATAAACATCCTATTGACTCCCTGAATTGTTTGAGAACAGGAATGGGTTAGCACAATGAGGTCTCTGAAATTACTTTCCCCCTTTTTTTGCATTTCTCCCATTTTTCACCACCTTTGAGTAGTTGTCCCAAATAACGCACAAAAAGCTGTTCCAGATCTTGTACTGGAATGAATCAGACAAGTAGGAACTCGAGGAATTCAAGGTCAAGCCCAAGGCAAAGATTAAAGCAGAAGCTTTATTTTTCATTTACATTTTAGCTCCACCTCAACTGAATCAGATGGAGCAATCAAGGTAATCAGCTATTTTCCAGAATTAATAGTCAGAAATAACCTGGCTCGCTCTGCTGTGAAGGCAGTTCTTTCTACACTTGATTCAGAAGAAAATATATTTGTGGAGAGAAGCCAACCCTATGCTTACTTTTAAGGACTGAAGAAAAAGAAGTATGACATTAACCATTTAGCTTTATAATATGAAAACTGAAAGTTATAATGAAGCATATATTGCATGACATTGTGGTTTGTGGCTAGATTCTGAAATTTCCCTGTGTCTCCTAGTACACACATATGTCACCCACCATTGCATAAAAATGCAAAGTCTTGAAAACTTTGGGTGAATTTTTTGCTGCTTGCTACCCTGACAGCTAAAGAAATGAGTCTCTAGTTTAATCTTGTGCTCAGCAGAAAAAAATATTTGCTTCTTTCCATGCACAAAGGTCCCACACACACTCAGCTTCTGTACATACTGGTTTCAGTCATCCTTTCCTAATATTCCCTTGTAAAGAGACACTCACATACCTGCAGAGTGTAACTGCCTTGCTCTCCTTAATGTTTTGCCAGATTTACAAGCTCTGCCAAAGCCAAGTTCTGACCTGCCCTTAATTTAGGTGAGGCTATCAGGACTGTTCAAGACTCATCCTTGTAGTCAGAAGTAATCGAAACAAGGCAGCACTAAACATACATATCACTGTCATCATCCAGACTTTGTGTCTGGGCTTAAGTCCTGAGCTTCACAGGAAAAACACCCAATAGCCCTGTGGTACTTGTTTCTGAGTAGATGTGAGATATCAAAAGTTTGGTTATATTCTGCAAAGGCACTTTGGTTTGCAGAAGCTTCCAGTAATTCCCATTAACAAAGACAGCTCCAAGATAAAAACAAGCCAGTAAAACCTAAGCTATTTTAAACATAATTCACCATGCCGGGCTATATAATTTACCCTATTAAATGCATCTTCCATCATTCAAAGAACACGCAATTTAAATTTGTCAGCACTGGCCAAATACAGTGCATAGCTATAGCCAAGTCATTGGGACCAGAAGTATGGGCAAAGTTAGAAGAGCACATCCCATTCTAGGATCCTGAGTCATGTAAATATATCTGTTGGTAAGAAAGCATATAATTTAACTAAGAATTAAATATATACATATTTGAGTGATATGACTTTAATTCTGTGTAATCCAGTTCTTCTTTCCTCATGGGTAGGATGCCAGATAAGTCTCATTGATTCCAGAGAGCAGACCCAAGCTTTCTCGATGTTCATTTTTAATATTGGAGGACACAGGGATGTTAAAAGCAAGCTGATAGTGAACAGAGTCATCTAAAAGCCAATATCGACATGAACCAGCATCAGCACTTGCTGAGCTCTATTACGGTCCATAGATGAAAGCTTCTTTAATCTTACAGTTCTAATGAGAAACAGTATGAAAGGATAAATCATAGGGTCAAATCTTCAGTTTCAGGAAAGATTCAGCATACCTCCACGTTGTCTTAGACATAAAAAACTACTTAGAACAAATGTGATTTTATAATTATGAATGTTCTTTCAGATAAAAAAAAAAAGACAAAACAATATTTGAGAAAAAACAGTAGCATAAGTATGAATAATTTGTCATTTCAGAGCATATATTGTTCTTTCTTTTTGCCATCAGCAGCAGGCACCATTATATTCATTTGCTCTTTGCTTTGACAGTGAGTCACTGGATAGCCATTTGCATTCCTGCAGCTGGGTCACTACTGACACAGTGCTAGAAATAGACTTAAGTAGGTGGTAGATGTTTTTACACAGGTATAAGATTCCAGTTCCTGGGAAACTTTCATGAAATGATAAGGATATTTAGTATCTCAGAATCTCTCTCACGTATAGACTTTTAAGTACACAGTTCAAGAATGAGCCACTTACTCTCACATACTATGCCACTTCTCTACATCTCTCTGAGCCAAATATATGTTATGCTTGACTAAAATGTGCATCCTGAAAGGAATCCAGCCAAAGGTCAAGATTTCACAGCTTCTCCAAGCAATTTGTTTCATTAATTAAGCAATCTCTCAGTTGGAAAAGTGTGCTCCATTTCCAGTTTTAATTCCTCCAGCTGCCTACCTTTTGCTCTTGCTAAGCATGCTGGTACAAAGCTAAAGGAGAATTAATAACTCTTAAAGATATTAGCAGCATTACAGACAGGAATTTGTTAGAGAAGAATTTGTGAGAAATAGTGATTATTAGTCAGACCATGAAATTTAGGTTGCTGCTCTTATTTTAGTCACCATATTCTCAGGTAGACTTAAGAGCACTACTTAACTATTTTTTTTGGTTTGCTTTTAACCTTTGAAGATAATCCTCTCCCTATAAAACAATAGCAAGAATTTCTGAGTCGTTCATGTAAATAATGCAACAAATGCCAGCATTGAATTCCCTATCTGGGACTGTAAACAAACTGGAAGATTATTGCACATATTGTTTTCTCTGGGGTGTCTGGCAGTTTTAATTGTGTCCCTTCACAAGACATTAAACAACTGTTTCATATCATGAATTTTAGATAAAGAAACTATAACATGGTGTCAATTTGCCACTCTTTCATTTTGATAATCTAAGCAGCTTGGTTAAACTAAACTGGTAAGTAAATCCTGAATAGTAAAGTAAATGAACACTTTCATATCTGAAAGTAACGACTGGATGCCTTTTGCAGGGAATATTTGACTGCTGCCTTCTTCAGTATTTTATTTGCAAAGACATGCAGAACACGACCTAAAGATTCATGGAGGAAGTTAAATAAATAATATTTTTAAATAGTTTCTGATTTTTATTTCTTAAACAAAAAATAAAGTTGATTGTTCTTTGAACTTCCATCAATTGTCAATGTTTTACTGAGAGTCTTCCAGGACAGTCAAAAAGGAAACTGGACCAGAACAATGGGTAATGTAAGCATTTATCTCCACCACCATGCGTGCTGATAAGAAAAAGCCAAGTAACTGTTCTCTCTCATCTTTTTAATTTTCTATTTATTACCTCCTGAATGAATTTGCTTCTTTTAACACAGAAAATTAGATATTTTGATCTGTAAATTTCCCCTTGTTCTCATCTTATTATCCCATCTGCTTATTCTTTGTCCTGTAGAGAAGAAGCAAACACATTTTTAATTGGTAGTTTTCTTTTAGATATTTTATGTCTTTATGTCCAAATTTCTGCCACCCCAGATTGCAATGGAAATTTTCTTACACAAATGATAGTATAACTGCTTCCCACAGACCTCTTAAATTCGAAAGATCTTTCATGAGGAACAGAGAGTATTTTGACACCTACTTGCTTTAATTGAACCAGGATGCAGTTTTCTTAATTTTTAAATGAGTTTTGACATCTTTTAATAGCCCTATGTGCCTTAAATTTTAGATTTACAGTGTCAGATATCATTAATGGACTTGGGTCTCAGAAAGTGGATATGCAGCATAACCTGGACAGAGGCCTCTGTGAATCCACCAGGGCACTAGTTATGCTAAAATTCCACTGATGAAGGGTAGGAAACCATCTCTGCACATCCCAGATGGTCCTTGGGCTCTCAGGCATGATCAGACCGTACTTGACCAGGTTGGACAGCTTCAAACCTGCTTTAAAATATACCTGGGTGCCTGCTGCCTTTTGGTTTAATAGCCCGGGGAAAACCCACTATGCCCATCTTCAGTATGTATGTGCCTAAAGCACATAGTCTTGATGGGAGGCACAAATTTCAGTCCCCTTAAAATGAACTTAAGTTCATTATTTCAACTCTGAGATATTTAAAGTGTCTGTCAATTGTTTTGAAATCTATGATGAAGAAACGAAAAATGCAGTTATGCCTCTAGATCTTTCTTTCTACCAAATGTATTAGTTGAGATATTTTTGAAACTAGGTTGATTACTGTTGCTATATAAATTGTTACTAAAACTTGATTGTTTTCCAAGAGGAGTGAATTTCATCTAAAAGAACCTGTATGTGCTGCCTTGGTGATTAGGACCTAAATCAAACCCACTCTTAGAATAAAAACTTCATAACACAGCAGCAGCAGATTGGTATTTGCCACATCAAGCAGTGGAACAAAATTATTAACAATGGCTCAAAATTCGGGTGTGTTATTTTTTTTTTGTACCTCTGAAATAATTCTGATTACATAAAGCCTAAGCCGAGCTGATGACATAGTACGCATTGGGAGCATTTTATGCTTTCAGCTCTAATATTAGAGACATTTTAAATGGTGACTTTTCATGCTGTATGTGTCTGCTGCTCAGCACAAGAGGGTATATAAGTTTGTAGATCCAAAGACAGAAACGCTTATTTGGATGCTGTCTTTCTCCTTTTCATGATCACTGCAGAAGGCTGAACAGTGATTCATTAACATCAGGAAGGAACGTCACCATTTCTGGAGACTAAGCTATCCTGAGTTCTCCTGAGATCTCCCTTTTAAAAGACCTGTGATACAGAAAATGGCCATAGGATACTTCTCAGAAAAGAAACCCAAATACAGGTTTACATTAGAAAGCCACAAGCTTATCACAGGCCAAATAAATTAAATGAAACTGTAGGCCATTTAAAACTACTTTATATTTACAAGGTCCTTAAAGGACTTATGTATTTGGTCTAAAAAAGAATTTTGACCCTGGCCAGATATTTCTGGGGAACTCTTTCTAGTTTTGAGATTCACCTTAAAACACCCAAATGGTGTTTTAGGAGTGCATATTAACACCATATGTGCTAATAAAGAATTAAGGACTCCAGGATATGCCTGCAAAAAAGGTGACTCCCCAAGTCAGTGTTTGCTTTTGAAGATGTTCATAGAAAAGATTGCTAAGCTTTATCGGAGCCCCTAGTCTTTCTCATATTGACCTGCATTTCACTTCATGATTAAAAAAAAGAAAATCAAGATAAAACCACCACCCCACCTCCCTACCCTGCTCCCACACCTTTTGCCAGCAGAATATCTAAAATAATAAATTGAGTGCTAGGATACAGTTTTAAGCAATCTTTTACCTCTGAAGATTCATTAATTGCTAGTTTTCTGCCTGGCACAAAGACTGTGTTAAGAATTTCCCAGACATACTTGAGTGGGGTTGAGGGCATAGCACCAGCCACATACTGTTCATAGCAAACAGAGTACGTGAAGGCGAGAGAAAAGTCTTTACCATTATAATTGCAAACAATGCCATCTTATTCGCAGTGAGGGAATAGTCCATCTCTTTTATCTACCCAGACACTGAGAGTAGGTACACATGACAGTCCTTGCCTGTGGTGTGATGCACTATTAAGTCCTGTTGAGAAACTGTAAGAGTGACAAAAGTAGTCCTCAAAGAAATAACCTTAGGCTTTTAAAATACAACTTTATGTACCTCAAATGTGAGATGTAGCAATGTTGCAAAACCAGGCTATGCTAAGAGAACCTGAAGGAACCAGCCTCACTTTATTCTTTGGCTAAAGAATGAGCAATAGTTAAACCAAAGTAAACAGATTATGCTTGTCTCATCTTGCTGTAATACAGATTGTACTATGCAAATTATCTTTATGCCCACACAGAAATACACTAGTAAGAATGTAGAAATTATCGTCTAGGACAATCTAATTTACTGTTATTGTATTAGCTTAAAACTTTCACAACTTTTAAAGATTTTCACAGCTGTGAAGTGTGTTGGAATACAAACTAATAACTGATGATCTATGTTCTGTGCATAACATGCTTAACAGTATTGTGTTTATTATACTTAATAACTAATACAAAAGCCTTGTTACTTTTACTAAGATTTACTACTCCACTTCCAAATCTACTTTTGAAGAGCTTTGTATTTTAAAGGTTGCACACAGGAGAAAGTTGGAAACTTAGGATTTTCTTATTTGCTTAAAACTATATATTTTGTCTTACTAATTAATACTATAGTCTGTGAATTCCCTGTAACAAACAAATAGTTCAGTCATGGCAGGCCGGCTATTTCCTTGTAAACACACGAGATATTTTTAACTTTTCCTGTAAATTCACTTATACTCTCACAATTCTCTGTGGACTTGTCAGGGCACTTTTGGCCTGACTGCAGGTTTTATGCCACTGTATCACCCACTATCCATATGTACTTGGAACACGGATTTGCACGCACACAAAGGAACAGGTACAGCTAGGCAGGGAGTGGTAAAGTGGGTGGAAGCTCTTGCCTCATCATTTCCCACATGATACAAACCTACATGGCATGTTGGAAATTATGTAATTGTTGGTGTCTTCAATTTATTACAGGTTTACTGCAGCACTAAACTAATTTGGTACCCAAAACACAACTGAGGTGCCTCAATACAAGAGAGAGATCCAAAAAGCCCCACCTATTCTATTTAGGTGCCTGAGGTGGCAAAGGTATAATTTTTCAATCTCATTGTAAATTACTACCTTTCCAGACTGAAGGGAAGGCACAGAAGAAGCGTACTTCAGTGTTGTGCAGTACCTCAGAGAGATACCTTTCTTGGTCATAGCCTCCTTCTATGGCACTAATTTTCTGGAAGATAGTTTGAGAGACATCTTTTCTCTCACATTTGGTTTAAATGTTCCTCCTCTAAGTTTCATTCCAGTGCTCGAATGAACTTCCTCTAATTTCTACAGATCTTTCTATATAAGGAGCTGAACGCTTTCTTTCTGGTGTTGGCTTACTGGGAAATGTATTGCAAACCATTTATCCCACTGTCAGGTGATTATCATAAAATAAATACCCCTTTGTGAGGAAAAAAGTATCAGTCAATACATGCAGAAATCAGAAAATACAGAGCCCAAACGAAAACATAGCTCTGGACCACTCTGCAGCTGATGAAAGGATAACAATGTGGGAAAGGAATGTTTTTTTTGTAGAAGTAGCTTTGATGGAATAAGTTGGATAATTTAAAATTAAGACATCAGTCCCCTTGTCTTTTCCATGTGGTTCCTTGTAAAAAGGGAATCTCCATCCTCTTGGCAGACACCGTTTATGTACTGGTACATGACAATAAGGTCTCCCCTAAGCCTTGTCATTTAAAATTTCAGTCTAGTGTAACACTTCATAAATGGAACACTGTTACAGCACAGTTAGCATGGAGGTGTCTCAGCTGTCATTTTTAGTATTGTAACTGAATTTTGGCTTGAATATCCCAGCTTGTAAAAGGCTAGAATGCACTTTGTAAAGGAGAAGTCAGATATACTTTTGTGCATCAGTATGCCCTTTAGTGAGGTGTCATGGATTTACTCCTCAGAGTTTTAGTCTCCACTACAAAAGTTTAAATTTTTGTTCTTAATTCATTACAGGTTTCTTCTCAGGTCTCTTTCTGAGGACCATTTATTATTCAAACTGTTTCTCTCTCTGCTCCCATAAAACTGATTCTCTGGTTTAGTATTTACGTTTTTGTTGTCCTCAGGAGAATGAAGTTCAGTAAAGATAGTGAAACCTCCTTTCCATCACCATTTCCACAGAACAACTTTTGATTTAACAGATTGCTTGGTTTAATCTTCTAGTTCAAGTAACTTGCAACTAGATGCTCAAATCTGACAATGATAAGGGCCATAAAAGAATCCAGAGAGAATGATGGCATTTAGGCAACAATCACACAAATATTTATATTTTAATTTAAAAAAAAACAGAAACAGAAAGCAATCATTTAGTGATACAAGGGTGGTGTTTTTTCATATTATGTAACTGAGAGACCAAGAATTAGACAGACGATTCAACAGTTGTGAACATGATTACTGTTTTGTGGAAAGGAAGAGGAAAATGTCATGAAAAGTAAGGACCAAAGCTAATTTTAAAATGGCACCTCTTCTTAGGACTTCTCCAAAAGAAAATTATCCAGTCTGAAATAAGTTTTACATCTGTTAGACATCATATACTGCAGACTCTCTAACCGTAAGAAAGGTTGTTTACCATGCTTCTGATAAAGAATAAGGTCTAAATTGGGCAGAGATGTTATTTTACTTTCTTTATATAATTTTAAATGCAAACTGTTTTGTATTGGCAGAGCACGTACAGATGATAATGATATCATGCAGTGACCCAGATTTAGCTATTAATGTCTATTTAGATATGTAGAATTTTAAAGCAGGAAGCCTGACTATTTTCAGAAAATCCAACCAACTAAACAAATATTTTGTGTTTAAGGGTAAAATATTGTCTGCCATACTGTCTATGGATGCAGTGTTATCTTTGCTCAAATCACTATGGGAGATTCTTCTCCATGTCAGAAGCTGTGATGCAGAACAGATGCTGAGACATAGTATAGCCATCCATAAATCCTTAAACTAAGATCTGTGACCAGCTATACTCTTTATGCAGGAGGCTCAGTCTCTGCTTATATACAGTTTCCTTACTGAGATGCCAAACCTATGTCCCATTTCCATCCCCTTGTGACTGAGAAGTGGAATGGAAACTTAAAATATTCAGTTCCAAGAGAGTTATACAGTGCCCTTGAAAGCTCTCAACATAGCTTATTTCTACTCCTAGTAGTGAAATCATGACAATTTAGCTACTTTCTCAAAACACGGAGAGTTATACAAGAAATACAATTGTGTAAAGTTTGTTCCTGTTTGAACCTAAAACTCTACAAATTAGGTCTATTCCCAAAGCTCAAATTCCAGTATTAAAATAAGTCAACTGGAACAGGATTCAGTGTATTAATATTAACATGAGAACACTAGGAATTCTGTATTGCATCCATATTCCCAAAGGTGCAGTCTGTATTCTTGGCATAATTGACAGCTTAATAAAGTCCCTCCTCCTCATTTGTTTCAACTAGCTCAGAAAGAGGAAAAATGGTTGATGTATTTAAAGATAAACTTGTATAGCTGGTTAACGTTGACACTTCTGTCATGTACTGTGATCTAAATGTGAAGGACTGTAATAGAACAGGGGATCAAACAAAATTAACTGAATGATTGATGACATGTTCACTTGCATCAGGCTGGTATTGACACTCACACACGAGTGAGCCTCTGAAGGCCTAATCTTTTGGCTGCCTTGAAAATAAATGTTTATCTTAATATTAAAGTATGCTCAAAGTCACTTTTAGTGTATGATTTCCACAATGGGCAAGTTGAAAATGGAATTAAAAATGTTGTTTTAAAGCATAACACTTATGCTGCTAAGCATTAATGTGGATGAGTTAATGCTGATGATTTAAGTGAATAATCGTTTGTGAGAGAGAAGAGGAAATAAACAGGAAAGTGCTGTGAAAGTAATTCTGAGAACATTCCCATTAAAAATAAAGTGAAAAAGTGTTCTTTTTTCAGGAATCCAACATGCTTGGGTAGAGGGCGACAGTTACTGATTTAGAAGATGGGAGAGGTATAGCGCAGTGGTAAAGGCAGGACAGAATAGAATTGTACTGACCTCTTTCACACAACCAACAGTTTTGGTAGCTGCTTGTATAATAAGTGTCCAGGTGCTAAGCTATGGCTTGTATTTGCTCAAATTGGCAGTACCCATAGTGATTGTATTAGAAGGATCAAGTTAAGTTGATGTGGTGTTGTTAAAAATATATTTGCCAGAGTCCTTGAAGTGCACAGATAAATATCAAGCAGCAGTAGCAATCGTAGTCTCTTTCCATTACCTTTTTCTGCCAGGCTACTCCCTTACATGCTCTACTTCTAAATCCATTTCTTCAGAGAGTTTTATGTGGGATCTTTGAATTTGGCCTAATAGTCACCTTCTTCAGTCCTGTTTTGATTTGTCCCTTAGGTACAACATAACAGGTAACTAGTAAGTATTGAAGCTCTCAGTAACAATACTTCACCCCTTGCATAAATCCACAGAATAAATTTAATTTAATTCTATAGCCTTATTTGGAGAAAAAAAGGTTGGGGTAAAAAATCTGTTTCCCAGATCATTTAACAATAATTTCAACTCCCTCAGTCTTCAACATGGCCTCATCTTACCCTAAATCTTTTCTAGAAGAGACTGTTTTCAAACTGTCTTGAAATAGCAATGAATGTATTTTTCAAATGCTAAAAGCAGTGCAGTGCTAGTATAAACACTGCCTTATCTAGGACTGCTGAGGATGTATGTGGTTTCCTGGGCATATCCTCAGCTTGTATCTGCTCACTTATGAACTGATAAGTAGCATGGCACTTTTGAAATGAAAATAACAGCATTCAAATAAAACTCTTTTAAAATAAGAACACCAAGATAGATATATATTTTGGATTTTTGTCCAATATCTGATTTTTTATCTGCATCACAGGCAATCCTTGTTGTGTTGGAAAATAAAACCAAAAAGTAAATGCACACACAGAGGAGGAATAATGCATAGAATAAGCTAAAATATTTTTTTTTGTGCTAAATGATCAGCAATGAAAGACGTAACTCTACAAAATACTGTGTAAACATTCAAAATGGAGTGGAAGTATTTAACATTAAGACAGGTTGTAATAGGAGCGAATATGAAAAAAGATAAGAAAAGGATCTACAGAATAAAATGCCAGTAGTGACTTCCTGCCCACCAGATCCATGCAAGTGTTCGATTTTTTTAATTTTACAATGAATATTAAATTAAGGTCAAAGGACTACAACATACTTGATTTTAGCTGCTAGATCTACTATCCAGTATTTTGTGGCAATTCCTAAGTAAATCTACAGAAGACAGAAAGCATAATCAGATAATTGTGCATATGAATAATTTTAAGTCAAATATGCATGTACATATTTTTTTCCTACCAGGAGGCTTTATCTCCATTTGCATCTGGATCTCTAATGCCCTGCAAAATTGTTCATGTTCGTAGGCAGTCCAGTTAGGCAGTTTATTTAGATGGGTATCATCAGCCTTTTCCTACATAAATTCCTATAGGATGTTTTAAAATACAACATGTGGGGATAAGTTTGGGAATACCTAATAGGAAATTATTTACCTTTGCAAGGAAGTTAATTTGGAAGCCGACATCAGCTTCTTTGCTAAAACTTACATGCCAGGCTCCAATTTAGTCTCTCTGCATAGGTAAAAATCCTGTTTCTGTCTTAAGGACACCTGCAGTCTTAATACCTTCCATTTTTAAGCGTTTCTGATTATTTCATATTAGGATAGAGAAGGACATAATAAGAAAAATTATATTTAATGTATGAATCTGAAATATATTTTTGGGTGCACATGGTAGAACATACACTACAGAGTAAAATACCCCATATAAATATATTAGATGAATAAAGTAAAAAACCACAGCAAGTCAGTAATATAGATAAGCACATAAAAACTGGATTTGCTTTCATGTTACTCTGAAAGCTAGAAATCATATTTGTATCCAACAGCTTTCACTTTTTATCATTTTTACTTATAATATAATTTTATGTTAAATCATTTCTTATTTTATTGTTTGGTACATGCAGCATTTCACAAACACATGGGATGACAAGTTCTCTACTTGGAAGAGTATGCAATAAACATCAGACCCTCTTCTTGAAATGGAGTCTTATTGCAAAAGAAAAGAGAAAATACAATTAGAGTGAGATCAGCAGTAGAGCAAGGGAAAAAATCAGATAGAGATATTCTAGGGTAAAAGCACTGAAGAGCCATCAGAAAAAAATCTGGGACCTCATATAGAAAGAATGTGTCTCAGTGTCTCAACGACAAAAACCCTTTTAGGGAAAAAAAGTCATGCAAGAGACAGACTTTAATATCTCATATGCAGCAAACTTGGAAAAGGCAGTTTTGAAGACTAGCTGAGAGAAAGAGAGTGCAAAAAATAAATTCAGCTGAGGAGAAACACAGATTGTTAGAATATGACTGACACTCACTCTTGAGACAGATGTCGTCCTGCCCTCCCAGCTGGAAAGGCTGGCTGGGTGGAGCTCCTTTAGAAAACTGGCTGCTGCCATTGTACAACTAAAAGAAGATTGGACACACAGAGGTAAATTTTCAAAGCAGTGTATTTATTAACTACCCATTGACAAACAGAGGCAATTGTTAGTGAATCTCCTGCACATCCCTTTGAAAACCTACTCAGTTTGTCTGAGATGATATCTCATCATTTATATCAGAAAAGGTGGCTTCCAAGATAGAGGTGGGCCTTTCTTGACAAAAGATAAAATGGGTGATCTCAGGACCCCTTTGCCTTTTTAAAAAGCGGTGTGAGGTCTCCCATATTACAATTCACATTCAGTTTAGTTTTTTTTTTCTTCTCGCAAGATCAAAGAATTTTTTCTTATGTCATCACACATGACATGGGTAATGAAAGCTTTGAGAAGCTAGAACTGACAGTTTACAGCATGGCCTCTATCTAATGCTGTAGCTTTTCAGTATTCTCATTTATACTGGGGGTGAGAAGGGGAAAATGATTAATACTTCACCTGGAAATCCTTGAACGCTCACCATTGTGAGTTGAGAACAAGCATAGCCTTACTATTATTGTGCTTTACCCATGTATACTTACAATGAATAGACCAGCACTCTGAGTGTTCCTTCATTAGAGCCATGGTTTGCTTTACAAAATGCTGGACCATGTATGAGCTAGTTATAAATCAATTAAGGGACAAGTTTCGGATCCCATGCAAAAATCTCTGTGAAGTAAAAGTCACACAACAAAAAAGGATAAATTTGGATTCTCAAATCATTCCACTAGCATGTGCTTGGACACATATTGCTGTCTGAACGTAAGTCTTGACTGTCTGACTGGAACTCAGTAACATCGTATCATGATTAAAATTCACATGAAACTTCACACTGTGATTATATAAAGGTTTTATACTATATAATGTGTGTGGGGGGGTTCCCCTTCTTTTTCTTTTTGTTCCTGACAATCTCTCTATGGTGTGCAAGCAATTATAGAAGACTATGTGTAGCACAACAACAGTCATTAAGGAGTGGAAGTGGTCACTAGCTAAAATTGTGCACACTCAGTGGAAGTAACTTTCTTACTTCTGTATACAGGAAGAAAAAATAATAAGGTATAAGTTTTCACAACATCCACTAGCTTAAATGTGATTTGATAAATTACATTTGGTTGCGCTTTTGAGGTGTATGTGTAATTTTGCTGATGATGTTTGTAGTGGGACAAGTACCACTAGAATTTTTAAGTACACAAAGTTAATTTGTTCAAGGTATATCTCCAAATAAAATGATCTTTGCATTTGTACTATGTGGAACTGAGCCAATATGAGGCAGTGTGTGAGATGTAACTAAGAAAAAAGCCTAGATATAGTGTGTAAATACAGTAATAAATTCCAGTGTGGATGGAGACTGCGATCAATATTTTGTTATTTATCAAGCATGCATTTCTATTAAAATGCCTACAAATGTTCAGAAATCTTTTTGTTTCATACTGAGAAGGGAAATAAAATATCAGAATATTTATTGAAAAGAAACAGTAGCAACTCGGGAATGCCATGACACTCAGCTTTGATTTTAGTATAAAATACTAAATTATTAGGCACTGATATTCTGCAAGCAAAAGTTTTTGGTTTGTCTCACTTTACTATTAATCACTGTCCTTCACAGGTGTTGCACTATTATAGAAAAATAGTTTTGTTGCTACATGTCTCTGTTTTTACCTCTGCAAGTACAGTCAAGTTCCCATGATAGATAAGTTTCTTGAAATTCTACAAATACAATGCATACAAAATTTGAGACCACCATTGGAAAAGAAGAGTAACAGAAAATCTTTACAGAAGAGATTTTGGAAAAGATGAGTTACACCTACATGACAGCTAAGTTTGCTTAACTTTGCTTATCATAAGTATTTTTTTAAAAAGAAAAAAATTAAATCCTAATTTTTTATATCTAAAAATTTGATCTTAAAAAAAAAAAGTCTTCAGTAAGAAATACTTGGAAAAGAAAATCCTTATCCCTGCTTGCAATGCTGTGCAGGTACAAAGAATGCCAGTTATACCTTCATCAGAAGCCAAACACAACCTGTCTTTTACTACAGTGATACTCCAGGCAGTTTTGAAAACATAGCATAGGAATTGTAGAAATATAAATAGAAAATTGTCTTTTCAAATAGGATGTTTTTCTTTAAAGGTTTACAGCTGAAAACGCACCAGGGGTGTTGTATCTCAAGAAACTTGGGCTCTTAGAATATGGGAGTGTAGTCACAGAGCCGCTGAGAAAGCTGAATATATATGATAAATTTGTTTGCCATATACGGTTGCCTCCTGTGATGTGAACGTGACAAATACAAAGAAAGGATACTTGGTTTCTTATGTTGTATAGTTTAAAAATACTATGATTAGTTTGAGGAATGAACACAACCAGAACATCTTAATTGTCTTTTCCCAATTTTCATCCCATAAACTCCTTCCAACAACCTTTTTTTCACAAGCTTCTGTTTCTTTTACAGAAGCTAAATTGAGAATCATTGGACAGCTCCCAAGTCCATGCTTTTTCCCCCCATTCCTTTGTGGAAACAGCTTAGTTGCATAATTTGACATAGTCTGAATGTCAGTGCAAACATCCCACAAACACTGAGTGACTGCTTAAACTAAAAAACATTGAGCGTACTTTGAAAACTTTATTAGCAATCTTTCACTCTCAAGTATTTTTATAAACTGTTTCCCAGTGAAAATGAGATGCTCTCTTAAATTGAAAAATGATTAATTATACAAACTATGCGACAAAAATGTTTATCTTTATAAAAGAAAAACATTTACAGAGTGATTTCAGTAGTTTACAGTAAGGAAAGATAATTAATAGTTTGTTGCTATTCTATGATTTTTCAGTGAGATAATCCTTAGCTAGTGGTGTGGGGAATAGCTTCTATTTCTCTGTTCACCAAACACAAGAAACCTCCACTGAGTGGTTTATCTTAATAGTAGACATCTCTCTGTTTTTCATTATTCACATGGTAGAGAGGAAAGATATTAGTGCTGCTTAGGAGAGTCTTAATGTAGCACACAGTCTTAAAGTAACAGCAGATACGGCAGGGAGCTCTTTCACCACTTACATCTTGCACTTAATGCACACAAAGTTAGTGGAAACTCCTTCAGAATCATAAGCGTTTTTGTGAAGCAGCTTTTTTTAGAAAACGGCACTATGGTCTGAAAGCCTCAGGGAACAAGACTGTCTTGGGAAGGGACGGATCCCAGCACAAGTGATGTGTCCTGTGGCCCTAACAGCTGCACTGACACAGTGTCTCCCAGGCAGCAGTGGGTTAGAAGACACAAGTTCACACCCTATGCTGAGGAGCAAGTGCCTGAGCATGCACTAGTGCAGCTGGCCAAAGTAACCGAAAAATTCAAGGCTATGGTCTTTGCTCTACAGTTATGACAGCCTCTGGTTTGAATGCCTTTTCAGAAGAGCTTTCCATTTTTTTGTAAAAAACCAATAATTATTTTGTCAATATATATCTCAGCACTTACCTGTACTGGATATCATAAACAGAGCAGTAGTTACAGGCTGATTTCCCTCTTGCTTTTTCTTCCTCTCCAAATGTCATTGTGCAGTGTGTTTTGATGATATGAATCATAGTTACCTCATCTACTATCTTCACTATCCCCTGTCCCGACTGTGGTTGTATTTACCCTTACTATGATTTCAGGTTAAACAAATGGAATTGTCTAATATCCATTTGAAGACTGGCTTACCAATCCTGATGGAGAATGTAATGAAAGCACCTGCCTACAGGGCCAAGGGCACAACACAACTGTGAAGGCATGTCTGTATAAAGTAATGAACAAAAATGCTTGGATGTTAGAGAGAGAAAGCACACAGAACAATACTACAAGAATCATCGTTCCGCTTTCAACTTAGATGACTGCAGTGCTGGTAACATTTTTCCTGCAGAAATGGATAACAAAATAGAGTTCAGAAATGAACATCAAAAACAATTAGAGGTTCAAAAGCTTTCTGAATGAGGAAGTATTGAAAATATTGGAACTTACTAGAAAGGTGAGAAATCATAGGAGAACAGATAAAGGTGACTAATGTAATGAATTACACTAAGAAAATAAATCAAGAGCGCTCATTTGGTATTTACAGTAAAGTAATTTACAATAAAAGAACAAGGAACATTTAGCAAAAGACACCAGATCTAACACTTATTAAAGAAAATGCCTTTTCTTTATTACCTTGTGAAAATCATAGTAATAAAATGTTACTGAAGGCAAGGGCTTAGCGGGATTCCAAGAAGCAGACTTCATATGGGAAAATCTGCAGTAATGCTAGTTAGGAAGGCTAATATTTGAATGAAGGTAATAAGCCTTTTGCTCTTCATGACTTGCTTAAAGCCACAGGAAAAAACTTTTCACTTTGCGATGACAATTATTTAATTTGAAGATCTCCTGCAATTCCTCTCAAAGGACTCTGGTCTGGCTCACTATGGTCTGACACGAGGTGATAACTCTCATGTTTCTATGGAACAAATTTGCCATGGATTTAGATGTTCACTAAGTGGCCAGGCCAAAGCGCCTTAAGAAGTTGTCACCTCTGAGATGGAGTTACTGACCTTCAGGTCACATTCAGTAACTAAAATTTGCACACTCCTAGTCCAGCACAAAATGTTGGTTAAGAGAACCAATTTTCATGTTATGATTCAGCAAACCTAGGGACAGGCCTAGTCTTCCTTGCAAGTTACCTCACTCAGACGAGTGTCAGTAACTTTCCCACACTGTCAGAGAAGTGCAAACTGTTTGACCCTTCTTCTCTTCTTTTAAAATCACTTTTCCCTCGGTGTTTTATCAGCTTAAAAGTACTGAATACTAACACTGAATAATTTGAGTAAAAAACTCAAATTCAAACTTGCTAATAATATATGTGTGCTCACAGATAGTTATAGCTCTGTATACACAACTGTGAATTCCTACATATATATGTGTGTGCATGTGCATATATATACACACAGTTTTACAGACAGAAAATATATCTTCTTATATTTACCTTCCTTCTGATTTCCTGTGGGCCATTAATAAATACCATAAATTTATATTATATTTCAACATCACCAACGTAAGAAGTTACCTTATTATCTATAGACTTTGCTAAGAAACTCCTCCAAACACAGAACCGCAGATGTAATATGTGGGTTGATAGAGATAGGATGTGCAACCTGAATTCAGTAATCTTTTTTTGAAAAATAAGTCTGTCCCAGATAAAGTAATTCTTTCTCTTGCAAAATAGCAATGTCAAGAAACAAATGTTGTAGGAGACAGAATAAATAGCTTATATGTTATGTCATTTATTTTGAATGTCTGTCTTTTAATTTTTCCATTTCTTTAGGGTAAGTCACTACATGCTGGCTGAAATGGGAAAACTGGGCTTATTGGAGTAACTATGATAATAAACCTGGGTTTTTTTCAGCATTTTTCTAATCTACCCTCAGTTACCTACAGAATTTGTTCAAAAAATAATACTTAGAAAAAACACCACACTTATGAAATCATAAATATTTGGAAGGAGAATCCTTGTTTCAAGTTCATTTTGGGTTCAAACCCTTATTTTCTAGGTGGTTGAAATTCTATGAGACCTGGAAAAAAACCCCAAACCAAGCCAAATTAAAACAAGCAATCCTCAAGAAACAAAACTAACATTTAATCTCTCTTGCAATAGCAAGAGAGACAATAGCTCAGAGAGACAATGACCTGAGACTGGTATAACAACAATCTGGTTAACTGTGGAGGCAAATGCGAGCAGGGAAGCCTACAGATTTAGATAAGAAAGGAATTAAACTTTTTCTGGAACCCAGACAGAGGACACTGGATAGTGTTGTGGAAGAGGGCAGTCTCAGGGGGATGTTTGTGGAAAAGGAGCTTGAGCCCTGGCAGAACAGTATGACCTCTGGGTGCTCCTGGCAGGGAGCATGAGCACAGGGAGGCTGAGGGGAGAGGTGTCTGAAGAGCAGGAGTGCCCAGGAGCAGGAAGGCTGGGGCCCAGGAATTCTGAGGAACAGGAATGTGGAGCTTCAGCCCCAGGGCCAGACAGTTTATCACATGATTATCACATAAGAGGAGGTTGGAGCCCCCCTTTTCCTTACCCTCCCTGCAAAAAACAGATCAGCAAGGGCTGGGAGGAGACAGCTGGGGTCCATTGTGCTACATTGACTCTACACAGCCACATGGTGACTTGTCAGTGCCAGGGTGATTTCTGTTGCAGGCTGTGAGTGGCCACCAGCTCGACATGGCTGCTCCCTCATCTCCTGCTCAGGTGCTGAGGATGTCCCTGCATGGGCTGGGGAGGGCTGGGTGCCCTTTCTGTCCCTGCTGAATGTGTCCCCAGGGCACAGTTGCAGCTGCAAGTGTGGAAGGTGATGAGTCCTCTCAAGCCAGGTGCCAGGCAGGTGTTAAGGTGACTGCCCCATTGGTCTGCTCTGGAAGGTTCAATGGTGTCCATGGCTTCTGCCTGTCACCTCACACGCTGGCTCTCCCCTGCTCAGGCAGAGCCCAATGTAGCAGTTGTGGTCTCGATTGTTGTTTTTTGATTTTTAACTTTTGTAATTATATATATATATTACTGTTCAATGCATTCTGTTCCCATTCTTGTTTCCTGTTATAAGACATGATTTTGTGAATTGCTATGTACTATTTTTTAAAATCACCATTCTCTGTTTTCTTTACACCCGCATACATTCCTATACTCTCAAAGCAAAACAAATATAATTGGGCCAAGTTCTCATCTCATCCCTTATTTGTGTTCTATCGATTTCAAGTATACAGCATGGAAAATAATGGAATGGCCATGCAGTTTAGTAGTGTGAATTTAGCAGTGCACCGCACCATATACCCGACAGTGGGGTGTTGTACATTACCTTCCCCATGAGCACTCTAAAGCCTGATTTTCAATGGCCATGGGCTACTTCAAAAGCTTTCCAAAAGCCAGAAGTATTTCTGAGCATGACAGTCCAGTGGATTTTCATACAGCTCTGAACATCAGCTCAGTGCTGAATTTAGTAATTTGTATGTGGAGAATGGCTGTGTGTTGGGAATGTTGGTAGACCAAAAGCAAAGACAACTGTGGTGATTACATTCAGTGCCAGTAAGTCAGGTCATTTTGGAGTCAAAGTCTGACGCTTCTGTAATGAAACAAAAGATGAACAGATTTTGACTATTGAAGATCCTGCTTCCTATGAAATTAATGATATAATAGCTAAGAGAATACAGGAGAAACAAGATTAAGACCTAGGAAAAGGAAAGAAAAAAAAGGAAAAAAATAAGTATTCGAACAAACCTGTGTGCTTTGTGAGAACGTAGGTGAATGAGGACTGATGGCTTTCTCAGGTGATTTGTTTTCTGGAGAGGTTCAGGCTTTCTCAGGTGTAGGAATATGAAGACTGCCAAGATAGAGCTGACTCTGGACTCTTCTGGTGACCAGCGCTGAACAGTCGTGATGAAAAAGGATGCACACAAATATACAAGTGAACAGACCCTTTGAGACATGTGAAAATATTTTTTACTGTATTTTTATATTTTTTTTTACTACCAGTACCAGTATTTTATACTGGTTTGAGACCCAGAACATAAAGGTTTGCAGCCTTTTCCCTTTACTCATGTCTTTTGTTAATTCTGCATATTTTTTTCAGACAAAGGCCACATCAGTGGAATGCGTGACGATACACTGTGAGCTAAGTTTATCATTACAAAAGATGCATCAATTTGAAATATTAACCTAGCACTGCCTTGGAGGCAGTGAATAATTACTTTAACCTGGCAATGGACAATATAAACTTAACCACAGAGATGATTGGTTGTTATCATTTTATGTTTTTATAGTGCAGTAGGGACATCAGGTTATCATGATTATAGCAGCAGGAGAGTTTGTAGAATGAGCTCATGTATAAATAGTTGCACAAAAGCACTGTGAACATTTACGAGGCTCATCATTTATCATTAATTATTTAACTGCACCTCCCCTTGTGGGCAGTGAAATCCTGCTGATTTACTACTTATCAGGAATAAATTACTACTTACAACTTGGAGTTTTCGTGATTTTCCATTTGGCATCATAAATGAACCTAACTAATAAGACTGTTTCCTTCTCCCTATTAAACCAACTGCTGGGAAGAGGCTTTTTGGCTAATGACCTAATATGAGACAAAAATACAGGATAAGTGAAAAGCTGTGTATTTTTATGAAGTCTCAGGTTGTTTGCAATAGATCTGAGAAGTCAGCAAGGCATCGGTCTTTGTTTACATTCACAGTGTATTTGTACAGGACTAGATTTTTGAAACTGCTCAGCAGCCACAATTAAAACCAGATAAATTTTCTGAGGAACAGTTTCAAAATTGCCAGCAAACTGAAGTTATTTTAGTACCTAAATGAGGACCAATAGCTAAATCCCCATTTTGGCATCACTCTGATCCTCGAAATCCCAGCTCTGCTGCTGTCTAACCTTTAGGTGCCTCTGTTGCTGCCAACAAGTCAATAATTTCAGTATTTCTACTAGGGACCACATATAGAGAAAATCCTAACTTCCTGAGACAGCTTTCAGCCCTTCTTCATGCTTCAGCCTCAGCAGGATTCAAAACCAAAGTAGTTGTCAGTGCATCTTTTAGAAGGTTTCCTGATAAGGAAGGCATAACCTTATGGATGACAGTACCCTACACCTTAGACAACTGGCACCCAGAGACAGGCAAATGATTTGCACATTTAAACACATATGGGCATGTGTGTGTTCATAGAGATTTGGTTTATCCCAAAGCTCAAAGGTTCATATATTTTGCAACCAAGAAAGCAGGTTTTCTTAATTTGGCCTGAATGCTTTGGCACTTAGCGCAGGGCTGAACCCTGTCAGGACTTGTATCCTACCCTGTAAGGACACGTGTTGCAGTAGAAGTGCTGTTATGGCTCTTAATGTATTGATACACCTGGCTGCAAACCTCTGCTAATCCAGGAGGGTGTCTGAACAACCAAAATCCACTAAATATCTGACTCTTTTCTGACAGACTTCTCTAATATGACTGTGACCACCTGTGATGTGCTTGTCAATACATGAAATAAGCAGGTTTTATAAAAAGGTTGACTTTGTTTCTATAGAAAAAGATATGTTTTAAGTGATCCAAACATTGTGGTTAAAAATGTGGTGTCATCCACACTTTTTTCCTTTTTTCTATATATATCTAAATGTATATATACACACTATACACAGTATATATATATTTTCACTTGTACACACATTAACTATTTTTAACCTATTTCTATGCACACAGACAGACAGACACACACATATGTAGCAGTGATTAAAATGAGGTGGTATATGATTCTATGCCATTCTGGTCCCTCAGGTTTTAACCTTTTTCAGGCATGCATGGAATATATTTTGCACTCTATTTCAGATTTTCACGTATGGCTTCACAACTCCCATGTCAGCTGCATCCTATTCTGAAGGTTTTCTCCTCAGGAAATTTCTTATGTCATCTAGAACTTAAGAAATCAAGGAGTAGAACAGACGTTTCATTTTAAGTGTTGTTCACAAACACGTTTAAAGATGTGCTTTTTTAGTTTAATAGATGTTCTTAATAATAAATCAAATATTCTCCTGCTGGCTCATTGGCATGTTACAATGCCAAGGAATGAAATACGAACTCTGCAAAAAATAGCGCCTACTTATTTAAGATATTTACAGGATGCTTGGATGCAATATTGTTCGGAGCATTTTATTTTTAATTTGTGGATGAAGTTTTTCAACCTAATTTAGTTATACAGCATTAGCAGGAAGTGGCAGGATTTAGGTAATTGCACTAAAAATTTTGTGCTTGGGAATAATTATAGATAAAATTGTCTGCTTGTTTGCAGCTTCATCAAAAATGAGCCTGTAGTGTGTTACTAGGCTAATCTCTAAAAATATAGTGAACATTGGCAGTATTATCACAAAGGAAAAATGTGTTGCCACATTGTAGTGGAAGACAAGATTTTTACAAGCAGCTTTTAATATAGAATTTTTGATAATTTTGTTGCTGAATTGAATCTATTTTCTTGGTGTTGACCAGAAAGCTTTGGGCCTCTCCTTTCTTCCCCTGATTTCTAAGTGTATATACAGCTAAGGGGAAGCGTAATGTGATGTATGTGACTTTATCCACTTGTAAATGCATGGGTTTTAGCCCTTTCTGTACTCACATGCATGCTGATGCGAGTACCTCTTTCTTATTACCTGTGAAGACACACACAGGCCATCCCTGTAGAGTTTCTCCTCCCACCACAGTCAAATTGATGTGAAAGGTCTTGCCAGTGGGTTATTTAAATCCTGATATTCTGTTCTTGCTTGTCAAGAATGCGGAGAATAAATCTCTTGGCACTTATCTTTCTACACTGCCCACTAACATTTTCTATTACTTCTGTCTGTCCTCCTGACATTTCCTGGAGAGCTTAAACTGAAAGTGCTAATTATTAATTTAGGGCTAGATTCTGGCTCCTACAGCCAGAGGCATGCTGGAGGGAATGCAAAGGGACTCCAATTTGTTATATGCATGTTCCTTACCACTGAGAACCTTGCACATCCGATCCTTGGCTCACATTAAGAAAACCTCACAATTCTTTTTAATCAAACCTGTCCACGTCAGTTATGAGTTCAGATTACAAATTAATACACAGACCATTTAAGTTTGAAATTTTTTTCAAGCACATGAGTACCTTTGCTCAGTTTGAACAATGGACTGCATTAATCATTGGTGGTTTTTTATCACATCACAGAGGGTATTTAGCTCTAGGAAAGAAACATTTCATCATCTTGAAGCCCGTTAAGGCTCAGTGTTATGATGTCAGTATAACAAATTAACTGAAGCATAAAGGTGAAGTGGCTTGCCTAAGGTCGTCCAAGACATCAGTGGCAGAGCTCTGAATCAAGTACAGGGTTATTTAAATTGGTGAAAAATGCCTTGCTCCATAAGATTTTCTTCCTTCCTCTTGTCAAGTAGGAATAGTTTAGGCTTTCTTTGGCAGGCAGGAAGCCCTCTACTTTGTCTCTTAATATATTCCCAACATAAAGCGTAATCTCTGGCCTTACTCTAACAGGAAAACTTTCAGGTCAAACAGAAAGAGACAACTGTTTTGTTCAAAGTAGTCTTTGGATTTCCTGCATCTTCATCATGGATTGGCTTACATGTTTTTCTCATTTCCTTTGTTTTCAAGTCTCTTCCTTCAGCAGTGTCCCTTCCTGCTTTTCTGCTGTATCAATTACTCCCTCCTTTGGCAATTTTTCCTATAATTGCCTCTTACCTTCTTTTCGAGCCATACACTTCATGGATGTTTTGGCAAAGCAGAGGTTCAATTATGCACACATTATGAATTGTGACAAAACTGAATTTTAGCATCTCCCTCTTTTTCTCAAGACAGCTTCTGAAAAGGTGCCTACTCTAGAGTTGATGAAGGTGAAGAGAAAGTAAAGAATCTAGCAGCTGCATGCTGAATCTGAAATGCTGCAGATTTTAAAGTAGCTAAAATGTTATTTTTTTATACAGTTCTATATATTTCACTATATTGTCTTTTCTCCCCGCCGTATTAGCAAGTTAGGGACCTAATATCTGCACAGCAGATATTTTTTAAAATTTATTTTAAATAAAATGATTTTTTTTATATTTAAGATAAATAATAAACCAAAAAATTGTTGTTGTTCAATGGCACATGAAGGGAAAGTGGGTTTGCTTAAAAGTTGATGCCATAAAGTGGAACAGTATGTGAATGTATCAACTTTTAGTAGAAAATGTATGCTTACGTGGCAGAGAGAATACCCATGAACCTAATCCAATGTGTATTCATTGGTGTGAATTAATGGTGATGTGATGGTCTGATTTTTTTTTTCTTACTGGGAAAGAAAGGTGTGTAAACAAAAGCCCAGGGAGGTCAAGTGAATATAAAGTGGATACCAGAGATGCCCAATCTTGTGTCAGCCCCACTGTCCTGTGGAAGGACAGACTGATGGGTAAGGGGCACCTGAGAACGCTAGGCTCCACTAGAGCAGTTTTGATGTAGAGATCTGGGTTACTTAAACAGCCATTGTGCATCTGGGTTGGAGAGATTAGTAGATAGAAGGAAGGAGCTAGAAGAAAGGTTTGATTATCTCTTCTGTTTGAAGCATAGCCAAATCTCAATTCTTGTTTGGAATCTGGGAATAATTTGTTTTGGTTTGTGGTTGCTGTCTGCTCCAGCAGAAATTCTGAGTGAAATACTTTGGTTTTGTTTTGTTTTTGTCAGCACAATCTGACATATTATTTTCACCCCTGCTGTATTATCAGGCATGTATTTATATCTTCAGGACTAGTCAATTTTAATGATTGTATCTTAGGCTGCTGAAAATGAAAGCACAGCAGAGGGTTGCTACCTGGAACTTACATAGATAGCAACAAAGCAAACGGTTTGTATTTAGTGGTGTTGACTTGAAGCTATAAAGTCCTTGGTATTTCGAAGCTTGATTCTGAGACAAAATCTCTCCTACTGAGACAAAACCATAGTTATGGACAGTAGAACTACTTAAGCAGTCATTCCTCTGATATTAATGTAACTGGACATTTTCACAGACATTTTTTATGGGGAATTATTTGCCATGGAAATTTGCCAAAACAGGTGAATCACAGAATGTATTTATTCATGCACTAGTGAAAAAAAAGAACACCTATGGAAAAGAGCTGATTATAGTGTTTCTTCATGTGTGATTTATATATATAAAGAGAGAGAATGCTGGCAAAGAACAGGAAGTATTTTTTCAGGTGCTTAATACGTCACAGAAATAACAAATTGAGGAAATTACTCACATTAGTAAGCTTTTGCATGCTTGGCGCCATGTGCTTAACTATGCTTAAAGTTTTTTATTCGCAAGCAATGAAAGAATGAAGTTTATATTGCTCCTTTCAATAACATTACGTTTGCCTTCCTTCTCCTTCTTGCAGCCTAAGCCTTACACGATTATTGTCAATGGAGCACTAATGAAACTGTAATCTTTTATTCTATGTGTTTGGTTTACATCAAAAGCTGCTAGTGATGGAAGGTGTTTAGAAATCTCTATGCCTGCTAAATAGGGTTGCATGAAAATGCCTCTTTCAGTGGACACAGGGAAAGAAATTTGACCATTCTGCAGGTACTCCAAAAGTCTCAGATTTGGCTGAAACACAAGTTAGATGCCATTATTGGTAAGGTGCTATAGGTATGAATGCATTCAATGGCAGCATTTACAAGAATCCATATAAACAGCTACTGTTATACAAAATGTGCCCCCTTTATCTGGCCTTTTGAAAGAAATTTTATTTTTCTTATGCTAGATCAACAGAGCCAGTGATTCAGAGCTCTTATAATCCTTAGTTTAATATTTATGGGGTTCTTGGGTGCCAACATTTTTTTAGTTCTAATGTTTAATATTTATTCATGCCACTTAGTCACTGAGAAAATTCCTATTAGAGCAGAAGGCAAAAACCGTGTTAGATCATTTTTGTCTAACATTCAGCATTCTCAGAATAATTTCTAAATCCAGTAATCTATAGAGTGGGTTTCTCTAATTTGGTATGTTCAGTTCCACCTGCGTTTTAAGAAATATATACTCATTGGCTAGATTATAATTAAACCTTGTACAATATGTACAAGTAAAATTATGTAAGTTTTCAGGGGCCATAGTTTGAGGATAAGAGTTCTTTGAAAATTCAAGCAGAATTAGAGCAACACAACATCTACCAAAAAATTATGACAAAAGTTCAGAATGTCGACTAGTTCCTGGCTTCTTACAAAATCATAGAACTTTGTAAGGTGATTAAAATCCCCCCAAATGAAGTAAAATACCTTTTTTTTTTTGACAAGAAAACTTATTAAAATTAAAATTTGGGTTGACCTAAGAGAGGTGTTCCATTTTGATTTATCAATTTAACCACCAAAATGAAAATAATTTATTCTCACGGCTTTAAAACTTCTCAGTTTTTGAACTGCTCTACAATGTTCTTCAGAATAGCACTCTCTCCTGTGAGATACTTTATAGCATAAGAAAAAAAAAATTAAGGGTCAGAATTCATGCCTTAGTTCCATTCCTAATGATAAAGTTCCCCAGATGTGAAATGAAGACAAGCCACTATTTGTACCAAAACTTCAGTTTCTTGTGCAGAGGGACTGATAAGTCTCTGTGTGTTAAATCCCAGATGGTTTCTCAGGAGCTATGACTTACATTAAGCTTAAACAAGAGGATAAGGGGAAAAAAGTTTAAATTGCAGGGCTTTTTCTTCCCAGTGGAATAGCTGTAATAGCAAAAATGATAATAGCAAAAATAGCAAAAATAGCAAAAATGATAAATTACATTATTTTAGTGCCATATTGGGCATTGGCTGAACATATCCTCTGGAGATGCCAGGTACAGTATGGTATTTACATCATGTTGTAAAGCAGAAAGGTGTTGACATATTTTCTTTAGAAACTAAGTTCTTTTCAACATACTTATATACGCCATTCATATCTTTTGCTCAGACATCTTCCTGCCTTAGTCCATAGTAGGGTCTAACTTACAAAGGTCTTATTATTAAAGTCTCATTACTACTATGCCTGAAAACCTCTTCCCAACCTCTTCTTACTGCAACATCCTTTTTTCAGTATGTGAGAGTTCAACCTTTTCATCCAAGCCAGAGCTCCACAACTGTCAGTTTGATCCACTTGAGAGTAAACCTCATTCGCTACCAGTCTTCCTTACTCCATCCCAGCTTTTCTTTTTCTTCATTCTTGTTGTGGCAGTACTGAGGAGTCTCATCGTAACTAGCTCTTCTAAATGTTATGCAAGGTAAACTGTCAAGTATCTCCCATTATACTGCTCTAAATAGAGATAGGTGTGGCACTTATGATGGTTTAGTAGGTTTTCCTTTACTTTCAGCACCCTATGCTTTCCTAGGTTGAAGCAGGAAGAACAGGCATGTCCTTCACATGTCCCTGGGTTGAGTGATGACTGCCTCTTACAAGTCACCATATTCTTTGGCTGCCATTTTAGAAATTTCACCTCATGGTTTCTATCATGGTTTATATCTTAGGGAAAACTGTTGCAAATGATTAGTGAAAGATTTATGTGGGATAGGAAGATGGAGAGAATAAACTGGTTTCCCTATCTTACAAAGAGCAGGTCAGGTACAGTGAGGTAATAGTCTGGAATTTCCAAAAGGAAGGTAGAGTAGGGTGTAGTCCTTTTCTCTGCCTTGAAGCTCCAGAGTAATTTTATCTTCCAAAGCATGATACTTTCAGTTGTGCCTACAGAGCATGACTGAGCTCTGACTTTCAAAGTTGCTCTAAGCAGGGAGTCTGTCCTTGTTTGATATGTTAAATGTTCTACCCTCTGTATTCTTCCATAAATAATTGACCAAGTTTTAAAAGGGAAATAGTTTGTGAACCAGTGAGAAAAAGGTATGAAAATAGCAGGAAGAAAAAAGGAGGAGTTTGGACTGTATGTCTGCACAGTTAGAATTTATGAAATGCAGTTAACAATAATACATCATATACAAATATTTTGTTGACTGACTGGCCTCCCTGGATCTGAGTAATATTCTGTTTGTATCAGACACTATTGCTCTTGGAGGCCCGGGAGATTGCTTTTCTGCAATCAGTGTGAAAAATAAAACATGTCAAATAAATACAGAAATGATGCAAAGAGCTGTGGATACAATGTAAAATTTCATATTAAATCAAAGTCAAAAGTGCCTCTTGGCCTGGCCCTCTAATGCTTTTTGCAACCATAAAATTTGGCTGCAATTGTGCAATACAATACTGGTGAGAAAATGCAAAGATTATTACCAAGCTCTCTTGAAAGACAAGGCCTGAATCTGGAAAACCAAGGTATGGAAAGCAATGACTATTTATTTTCCTAAGCAGAGAGAAACACAAAAGTATAGGAAAAAAATCTCCCAGACATGTATGATTCTGAAGAGGAGAGATATTTATGTAAATGGTGGAGAAATTCTAAAACATTTCACCTGGCAAATATTTAAAAAGAGGAGGGCCCAGAAACCATTTTTCCTTGTCTACTTCTTGGCAGGAGGTTTGCTGGCTTTCATTCTGGACCATGGAGATTATACTTCATTTTAGTGGAGACCACAAGGCAGCCCTGCTGATAAAAACAAACAAATGCCAACCTCATGCTATTGACCTACCCCACAAGGCGCACACAAATTAGTTATCAGAGTAATGAGTTCAAGGTCCTCAGGGTCCCTTCTGACCTTTCTGCCCCCTTTCTTTGGCCTCTCCTGTGGTTTAGACAGCTAGAATCTAAGTTTTTCTCTCCTCCTTCATCTACTTGCTCTGTAACTCAAAAAATTGCCCCAAAGAGTACTGTTATTTTTTTCCCCTCAAAGCCAATGACCTCATAAAATGGATTTAAAAATACATAAAGATTGCCTGCTGATTATTTTTTTGCCTTTTCAAAGCCTGTGCATGTGCACATGAAGGCTTGCATGGTGCTTTCTGGAAAGATACATAGATTTTCAGGAAGAGCTTGGTATCTTCAGGCAGAAACTACCTACAGCTATACTCCTTCCATCACCTCTTCTCTGATTTGTCTGCAGTGATTGTGTTTCTGTTGCAGTAAATCTAGACACTTGATGTAAGTAACCAAAAGAAGTTTTTTCCCCTGAAAAAGCCGAGTAAGTTAAAATCGTGTTTTACTGAACCATTTAATGTTACAGAAGTCTTAGAGATCTTATTGCTGGTGTGATTGCTGTCTAAAGACTGTCCCTCTTAACAGCCTGTTTTTCACCTTAAACATACTAACATTTTGAAGGAATATGCTTTCCTGTTATCCTGGAGATACGTTCTCTTGAGTCCAGAAGTGCGTATACTATGGCATACCTTTTTATCTATACTTTCTTCAACAGTACAATGCACAACTGAAACATATGGAGTTTATATGTGAATCTACTGTGAAATACTGTATCAGCTAAATACAGTGTGCCAGTAATAATGTAATTTTGTATAGCTAGGTATCAGTTGTATAGACACTAAACGATGCAACTGTTAATCTCCTCCCTAGTTTACTCTGCAACTCTCACTTGCATAAATAATATTCACTCATGTGAACTCTCTTTCCAGATCTACTGGAAATTTGACATGAAAGTTGCTGTAATGAGATGATAATTATAGGCTTATCAGAACAGTATAAACTGAAATAATTGGGTCATCAGCATTTTGGTGTTATTATTGATAAAGACGGATTAGAAGAGGAAGTTTTTACAGTGGGGGTGGTGAGGCACTGGAATGGGTTACCCCTGAATCTAAACCTAAATTCTAATCACTGCATTCCTTGATAAAGGGTCCTTCTCTGTCTTTGCTCTAGGCCCTCTTTAGGTACTGGAAGGCTGCTATGAGGTCTCCCATGAGCTTTCTCTTCTCTAAGCTAATAAAGCCCACTGTCTCAGCCTGTCCTTGTATGGGAGGTGCTCCAACCCTGTGATCACCCTCGTGACCTTCCTCTGGACTCACTCTAACAAATCCATGTCCTTTCTGTGCTGAAGACTCCAGAACTGAATACAACACTCCAGATGAGGTCTCATGAGAGCGGAGTAGAGGGGCAGAATCACCTCCCTGTGCCTGCTGGTCACACTTCTTTTGAGGCAGCCCAGGATGCTGCTGCCTTTCATGGTTGCAAGAACACATTTGCATCTCATGTTAAGATTCTCCTCCACCAGCATCTCCAAGATCTTCTTTTCAGGGCTAATCTCAATCCAATTCTCTACCCATCCTGTATTTGTGCTCAGGACTGTCCTGACCCAGGTGCAGAACCTTGCACCTGGCCTTGTGAAATTCATGAGGTTTGCACAGGTGAACCTATGAAGCCTGTGAAGCCTCCTCTGGATGGCAACCCTTCCTTCCAGCTTGTCAACTGCACCACACAGCTTGATGTTGTTGGCAAACTTGTTGAGCGTTCCCTAAATCCCACTATCCATGTGTCCGACAAAGATCTTAAGCAACACCAGTCCCAATGCTGACTCCTGTGGAGTTTACCAACCTCCACTTGGACATTGAGCCATTGACCACAACTCTGAATGTGACTGTCCAGCATACATTTTATATGTATATATCAACACATATATGTGTGTTGTGTATGTAGCAACACAGAGTGTGCTCACACTACACATTTATCCTGTGTTTGACACTGGGCTTATAGGACATGGTTTAGCAGAAGACAGGTACGGTTGGACTCGATTATCTCCAAGGTCTTTTCCAACCAGAAGATTCTATGATTCTATATCCTAATGAGCCTTGTGACCCACCATGTTTGTGTTAGAACACTGCATTCATTTGCTGTCTTCTTGCTGACACTGTCTGGTTAGTGAAGGACCTGTTCAATCATCGTTCCAGTAGAGACAAATGACATCTAACCGATATGTTTCAACCACAGGCTGAAAGACAACTTACCCAATCAAGTAGACACCTTTTTCAGATGACAGGCAGCAATTAGCGCCATAGCCTTTTAACAGTCATCTGGTTGCAATTTGTGTGGTTCACTGTTGTTCTACAGGTGGGAGAGATCTCAAGCTCCCTGGGGGAATGAGTTGCCTTCTCACATTTTGACATTTTACTCTTAGATTTTTCAGGGATGTCCAGATAGGGTCAGAGAAGACACTGGAGAGAAAGCAAAGGCATTTTATCAATCGCCCATAAGCGTAGACTTATGCATGTAACTAAATTACAGACAAATGTACCCAAAATAAAAGAAAGCTTCCTTGACACTTCCCTCTCCCCAACTTTTGTCAGCGTTGGTTAATTGGTCAAAACTGGGAAGGCTTCAATGACTAAAAGGAAAAACGTTCAAAATGTAGTGTCTTTTTGCAACCACCACCTTCTTTTTGACCCTTGACAAATAATCTCAGCTTGCTTCTGCTGTTACTCTTCTATTTATTAATTTTATTAAAAAATATAACTTACCAAACTTTGTTACTCCTCAGCAGAGAGCTTTTATGATACAGACTGTATGACAAAAGGTATCGTATATATTAGCAGATCTTTTTGTCTCCTACAGAATCTCCCTCTGCAGCTAGTAAAATGCTCCCTAAATAATAATAGTGTATTGGACACAAAGAGCTAAAACTCCAGCACTGATAAATAATTCAATATACCACTAAATATCTGAAGCTGTGCCTTGTCACAGACTTACTGTATTGCTACTATGGAGATCTTTCATGTAGCAGTTGTGGTTAGTTATTACAGGATGTTGAAGAATTTTATAAGAAGTTTTTGTGGCCTGCTAAAAGAAATTAATGGATTTATGATTAACTGGTTGCAGTTAATCAATGGATAAAACTTCAGGGAGTCTATAAAAGAAAGAGGATTTGACAGGGTTCATATTAATCATGATGGAAGAATTGCAGTTACTGCTCATTTCTGTTATTGTGGATGATGATCAGTAATTTAGGAATAATGTGGCTGCTGAAACAAGAAAGAGAAAATACAAACTTATCTCTACTATATGATTACCTGAAATTTCATATTATCTTAAAGCTTTGTAATTATTATAAAATAAAAGGAAATAAATAAAAAAAAAGTTTCTGTTAATTGACTATTTCTGAGACTTCAGCATACTTGCGTAGTGTAGTGTTGGTATTCAATATATAGATGGATTGAAATACCTTAAAAGAAACATATATTATTAAAACTAATTCCAAAACTGCCTATTAAAAACAAAACTTTCTGAAAAGTTATACTTATTGAATTATCCAATTTTTTTTTTTTGTAAGGATAGACATGTTGTTTTCAAATATACCATGGAATATTATACTAAGATTGGTCTTGCACCTAAGTATGAAAAAAAATCCAAATATGTTTATTTCTATTTTACATTTTTCCAGGTTTGAGACGGTTTCTAATTTAAGTCTTATTTTAATGTTAGTTTTCTAAATTAGCTGGAAAGTGTTCCTGTAGGATGCCATATAGCAGCGCACTGTTGCTTTCACAGAGAATTGTGCTTCAATACCAGAACACATGTAGGACGAAATGCACTCCTCCCATCATAAATCTTGATTATCAAAACATTTTGTTCTCATACCATCCCCAAAGACTGAAGCAATAAGTTTTATAGCCTTATTTAGAAAGTGAGCTGTGTTATGTGGGACCTGCCCCTTTGTTGGTATTTATAGAAAGCCTGTGCTGGGGACAGTTTTAGTTTCCATATAGAAACAAGGCTGCCTTTTAGAGATCTTTCCAATGTCATAGCTAATGCAGCATCTTTATATCTCTGTGCTTAGATCTTATAGGTGATCTATTATTCCATCCATCCCATTAATTTTCCTAGCTCCAGTTAACCTGGTGAGCTACTTGGTGATAATACTTCTTTAGATTATGTCTGTAGGCATGTTGTAGAGTCAAACCATACAAATAGTCTAGTGCTTTATTATAGACTCTGTTTCCTCCTAAAAGATCTCTCATTAGTATGTTAATGCTCATTAGGAGAGGTGAACCAGAAAACGTATATCTTGAGTGTTGAGTTGAGGGGCATTTGGTGATTTAGCTGGATGCATCAGGAATGATGAGATTTGTCAAGTGTAGCTGCTGTGTATCAGAAAGTGCCTATAGCCAAAAGTCTTAGAGTAAAACTAAAATTTTAAGTGAGGTAAGGTCAGTTTTTCTATTTTTCTATTTGGAAAAAGATACTAAATATTATATAGAATTCAAAAGTTTCCAAATCAATAGTTAACTTTTAAGTCAATACAAATATGGGGAAAAGCTAGAAGACTGATGAGAAAAACATATTATTGTCTTCAATACCGAGACAATTGGACTGGCATTATCAGGTTCAATGAGTCTAATATAGAAGACATATAATTTAACTAGCAAAGAACAAACAGGATGAGTCGGCCCTTTTGTAATGTAAATAAAACATCAACCTTACCCAGCTGATTGTTGTTCTGGAGAGTAACATATTCCTCACACAAAACCCAGTGTTCACATTTAACTCACAAGAAAAAAGGATGGCACCTGTGGTGAGCCAAGAAAAGTTCCAGTGCAATCAACAACCTAAATACAACAGTAATGTAGGAGATCACTTAAACAGTAGTAAAAAAAGCAATTCTGTTTTACATGGCATGGTCCAAAGTACACAGATAAATCTTTGCTGTGTAAAATCAAAAAACTCACCTTGACTCCTCTTGCTTCAGGTTCCTCCACTGAAGCTGGAGGTCCAATTGCTTGTCTGCCTTACAAGGCAATTAAAAGCATTAGATTGCAAATACTCTCAGTTACTGAATGCTATAGTGAAGAGGACTTAAGACATAGACAGCATATCACGTCAGCAAGCATTTGTGAATGATGGTAATCTGAAAACAAATCCATAGCTGCTGCTACAAGAAGAAGTATCTCCCTTGACTGCTAAAGAAACACATGCCCTTTTGTTGTTGGAGAATGTGGCCCACAAAACTGGGTCAGGGGTTTCTGTGGATCCCATGTAACAGGAATGGAGACCAGAACACATATCCTGTGCAAAGCAACTACATTCTAGAGAAAGCCTGAGGCGATCCCAGCACCAAAAGCCATATTGCATCTGGCTTAGAGTTTCCAACACTTGATTGGCAAGTCCTGTTGCTTACATCAGGGGTTGGTACTCTTGATGACAACGTGGGTGACTATGAAACTCAACTCAAATATTAGGAAGTTACATCTAAGAGCAGGAGTTGATCAAGATAAACTCCTTTTCATGAAGTTTGTAGAGTTGATTCTAAGTTAACTGATAATGTTGCGTATTTGCTAATGTAGCATGGTATAAGCAGATTATACTGAAAGTTATGTCACATATGTAATGCAAATACTATATAGCATCAATAAAAAAAGGCAGACATCCAAAGATGGTTTCTTTTATAGTCAGACAAAGTGCATTGTATTGCAACAAAATTGACATAGAAAGGACAGAATATTTCTTTTTTCCTTCTTTTCTTCCCAGTTTTTATGAGAACACTGACCAGCCATCCCACTCTTGGTGAGTACAAGTGAAGTCAAAATCATTCCTTCAACTCCAGACAATAGCATCTATATTCCAAAGATCATCCTGTTTTTTGTAAGAAATCTAAGACTATTATTGTTTTTAAGATCAGTTTTTGTGAATCACATTTTTAGGACAATTTTACAAGGCCAGATAAGTTCAGAGAATCTCCTTTTCTCACGTATGAATTTGGCCAGATATTTGTTAGCTCTAGTATAGGATGTGAACATATGTCTCAGAGACATATTCTTCAGAAAAAATGAAAAGATAGACACAGCTAGCATGCTCTCCCTCATCAAGGTGGGAAGAGGCTGACTTTTTTCTATCTGCAAGTATGCACGTATTCATCTGCTTAGATATCTAATTGTCCTCATCCTTATCACCATACTTATTTCATTATGGTAGATACCGCTGTACCATGATGATAGAACTTATAAAAGTTAGATATTAGGAAATTGTTTGTTAAATAGGTGGAATTATTTTGAAGAAAAAAATTAGCTTCTCAATGAAGGAAAATGTGCTGCTTAGTTTCCTCTCAGAAGCAGGATTCTGATGTGCAGTTGTGTTTGGGGTCATCACTCTCTTTGCAGAATAATAATGGCAAGATATCTGCTATCTTGTGAGAAATTAGGAGTACAGAGCACAGGTTGGGAATGGTTAAGTAAAATTCCAGCCTAGTGTATGTCAGAAAAGAGGAAAGGACAGTTTTTAGCAGGATTTTTGTAACTCAGTTAGTTTAATCAAATTAATTGATAGATAAGTTCTAAGCGATCAATTTAGCCATTAAAAGAAATTCATTGGCAGCAGGTCGTGTAATTTCTACAGGCAATTTAGGTGAAATTCTTTACAACTATGCAATCATACACAATTCAGACTCCTTGGAAAGAACTAAACTGTGTCATTCAAGGGAAGTGTGTGCCAACACAACGCCTCCAGCTGGACAGCAGGCAGGTCTCCTGATGCTGCACTCAATTGCTTTCCAGCTGGAGTGCAGAAGCAAAAGCCAACCTGTTATGCTTATGACTCTTGATCAAGTTTCACATTAGGGGCTATGACTATGTATTATCCTGGATTCCAAAGTGAGCTTTGAAGTTCATTCCGCACATACATTCTTTTTCTTTGGATGTCCAGGCTAAATAATATTTTCAAAGTCTTCTTTCTGCTTTGAACACTTTTATATTGAATTTTAATTATCAGGAAAGGAAGATAGTCATGATAGAACAAGATTTGTTATTCTGGAATATTTTTCACAGAAGCAGTATGTTTTAATAACATTGTGCTTTCACGTATCGCTCCTCCAATGTGCATGTAGGAAGAGATAAAAAAGGCTTAGTCTTGTTAAAATGTTTATCAGTGTTACCCTTGTGAAGCAGGTGATACTATTTGTTTGAATAAGAACTACTTGTATGGTCTACCCCTGAATATGTGTATTCTCTATATTCACCTCACAGCTGTACTCCGGAGTAATGGCTATTTCTTGAGTATAAGGCTTTCAAGGATTGAAATTTATCTCTGCACACAAAAGGACCAGTTAGGACCCCTGAGTTTTCCAAACAAACAAACCGTTTTACTCGCCTCCATTTTCTGGCTTTGAGTATGTGGTCTTTCTTAACGTTAACTTGTTCTAGGAATTAGTGTTTCTTGAGAGAAACTCTGTTTTTAAGGTTACTAGAGGAATATTTTTTAAAAAAAGGAAAAGTAAAAAAAAAAAAGAAAATTACCAAACAGCAGACCCAGACTAGACCAGTACTCAAAAGTTTCCAGGTCTGTTTTGCAATACAGAACCCAAGGGTTTTTGATAGGGTCTAAAATTGGCAAAATCAACTTTCCCATCCCTCCCTAAATTTATTTTTCTGTCCTCTAACTATTATTACTCCAAGTTTCCTTCTGTCTCTGTGGATATAGAGAGAAGATCTATGGATAGAAGTCTGTGAATAGGACAAGAAAAGTAAAACTTCCTGTAAAAATTAATGTTATTATGCTGAAAGCAAGACCAGGGGCATAACATTGGAAATGAGTATATATATGCATAAATGTATGGGGACTATATAATCCATTAATTCATGTTAATGAATAGGTTGAGTGTGTTGTCTAATTCATAGATGAAACAGGAGCCTGTGGTCTTATCCACATTTCTTTAGTATAAAATGCATGTGATCTTTTGTTACTGTGCATTAGTTCATCAGGAAATGGGTAAGGATCTTATTCCAGTATAAAAGTAATAAAGCTGATGCAGCTATTTTGGGTATCTTTGGCTATGAATGTTCAGGCTGGCAAGTTTTTCAGATATCACTTGTAGGCACTCACCATCTGATTAAAACCAAGTATATGTAGCTGAGGAAGACAGTCACACTGCTTCTTTAACGACTTAACTGCTGAAGTCTCACATGCATAGGCTATTCTTTTCCCTGTGACAGCAATGGAAAGCAGTAAGAAGCAGTTCAGTACACACAGATATTTACATCAGGTGCCTAACTAATGTCTAATTTAAACAGCTTTGTTTTAATTCCTGGAGGTGCCCATCTGTCTTCCATTATCTTAAAGGGAAAAATCAGAATTTGAACCTCTTCTTTAAAATGTAAAAAAGAAAGAAGGCAGGATAAATAGTCCACTTTTGCACTAAGCTGATAATTTGGAGATGTGGTTTTTGCTAGGGACTACAGGTTCCTGCGGTACTGTAGCAACTCAAGCAAGTTGTTACTATGCAGTAATTGTTGGTTTCTTTAAAAAGGCTGTATTTTTTAAAATAAGGTTATTATTGGCACTGGCATTAAAAATCCACTGAATCTCATGAGATGATAAAAAAAGATGATGTTGAAAATTGGAGTGGATGACTACTTCCATAACGTTTCTCTGTCTAGTAGAACTATACCTTGACTTGACTAGAGTGTAGAATCTACAGAAATATCTGCAAGACCTTAGGCTCTTTCATGTGGTTCTAATTGGAAATTAAGGTTATCATCTTCTTTGTGTGTTGTCCTTTCATTTTATTGAAAGGACAGATTCTGCATTCATAACAAGATGAATGGGTTTTAGAATAAAATTGGGGAAGTGTTTTGTCTGTTCTTGAGAGTATGCTGATACTATGTTTACCAGTTTATTTCTACTAATGTTTGGAAACATTAATTGGAAGAAATACTTGTATTTACTGTGTGAATTTGATTTTCTACATGGAAAGTTTTTAGACTTCAAAACAAATCCTATGAACAACTTTTACCTTCATACAAATTTTAAACCAGTTTCTACTGATGGTGTAGATTTATTTTAAAAAAATGCTGCTGATATTATGACTTCTTTAAAAATCTTTTTTCTTTTTTTTTTTTTTTTTCTACTGTAAGATACACAGGAAATCCATCACTACTCGATCTCTCTCTGGAATTCTTGGTTGACTAGGGTCAAGTCTCCAGCTGTTGTGAGATTTAATAACACCCTGGTTATGGTATCATCAAATACAAAAACCTTCTGGACAGCTGGAAAAATTTTTTACACTAATGCTGTAATTAGATACATAGAATTGTCTTGGTACAGAAAATTACTTAAGGCTCAGACAAAATACAATGTACCACTTACTAGCCAAAGGTCAAAGAACTTTCTTCCAAATGTTCTTTAGAAGAATGATCTGGGAACACTGGGTCCTGGATGGTTGGACTGAAGTACTCACAAGGAAAACAAAACCTACATTTTCCAACTAAAATAATTTTTCTTATCTTATCACTCTATACCACAGGCCAGCAGTTCAATGTTTCTCTTCTAGATAGAAATCTTTACCTTACTTTAGATCCATTTCATAACAGACGCTTTAAGATACTGTGGTTTTTTTTTATGAAAACAAATATAAATATTTCATAAGAAAGTGCATGCAGAAACATAAGCTTGTGACCAAGAAGATTAAAAGAACATCCCACTTGATATACAAGCTCACTCAATCCATAAGCTTCATATCAAGTGAGTACAGAACGAGACCCTTGCAAATAGGGCGTGCTTCTCGAAGACTACCATTTGGCCCCTTTGGTTCATTAGTTGTTGAGCTATTGATGGATCTTCATATAACTTTGATAAAAGTGTATTGATGCAGACTGACTAAAAGTGGCATTTGGAATGTGAATTCTTTTAAGACCAAAATGGCTTACATAGCACTATTATTGATGAAGTTGAATTTGGCACACAGATAAAAGCTTGAATAAGAAGTCTTTGAATTATTTGAAATACTGAAGCTGTAACACTTGGCAAAATTTTATTTTTTTAGGAATTAGATCTATAAGTTTTTGATAAAAGAGTGGTATCTAAATTCGTTCTTCTAAATTCAGAAGAACAAGCTGCCTATGATGTTAGCCTGAGTTTTTAACTGCTGTACAAGTCAGAAAGGAAGCTACTCAAGCTTTTTATGTACGGCAGTATTATTTTTACTTTGTCAATAGCTGTTTGAATGAATGTGAAATGAGTTAAACTGATTTGGCTGGGATTCAGTAATGCATGGGAAATACTTAAGATGCAGTCAAGAAGTCTGCAATCAAAATTAATCCAAGTAAAATAAATATTCATACTGCTAAGTGGCAGAAAATATAGTAGAATGGTGAAGAAAGATATGAATGCAAAAGATTAAAAAGGGTGCCCTTGAACAAGATTACTAATTTCTTTGTACAAGGTGTTGTACTCAGGCTGCTGAATGAAGACTAAAATCTTGTAGCATTTTAAAATGAATCTTTACTTCCCTCTGTATAGAGGAAAAACCAGTTCCTTTCCCAAATTAAGAATCCATTTTCTGGAGAATAGAGAACGGGGAGATGGGAATAGAAGTGGGTGATTTCACAGAAGATAAATTGAAGGATGGAAGCAAGAAAGGCGATTAATTAAGTTTAGAAGACAGTTAGGTTTCTGAAGGACAGTGGTGAGGAACAAAGTAAACAATGTTAATTATAAAAAACATAGGAAACTTTTAACAGATATCCTTACCACTACAGCCTGCTGAATTTGTGATGTTGCTCCTAATACGATGTGCAGCATTTGAGTCTCTGGGTCATCCCATTCATGAAATCTTAATCAATTTTAAATCAACCTCCTAAATCCACTCTGTTTCCCATATTGTATCTTATCATTGAGTTCAAGACAGATTCTTGAGTAAACCCTGCTTTATTTGTGCCTTCCAGTGCCCCAGAATATGCTTCTGAGACTGACTGACTGGGAGGAGATGGTACCCCTGGATATTAAAGGGAGAGTTTGTATATGGTTATGAAGTTGGACATTCTGGGTGGAAAACTCTGTGCCATAAACCCCAAGTAGCATGGTTTAATATCTGACAGCTGCATAATATCCCAGAGGCTTTTTCCTCTCCCAACCTACCAGCTGTCCAATTGAAAATGGAAAAGATTTGTATTCCCCAAAGACTAACCAATTGACAGGCAATGCAGGAAGAAGTAGTAGGCCCCCACTGTGACTGTGGCATCTCTAAAGCAATGAGAAGGAAAGAGACAAGATCATAGGGATACTCAGTCTGCTGGGATCAGGGAAACTTCTCTTCCTGAAAAGGTTGAGCTATGCATGCCCAGGCATGGAAGAGAGCTGGGCTGTGATTTTTATTGATATTAAGAAGAAATGTGCTCTCCCAAATGGTATATTTACATATATATATATATATATATTTTAACTCAGAGGTACATGGTGTATTAGATTATATATGTTCACCATATAGCAAACAATCAGATATCACTTTGACACATTGTATGTGTATATTAGTTTCAGGAGAGTAAAAATATAAACTGACTGAAGTCTCTGATTTCCCTAGGTAATAAAGTTATTCAGAGCATATTAGTTGACAGCTACACCCACTTGCAGTCATCAATTCTGCAAGGATAGGTAAGGAAGTTTAAAATGCCAGTATTCATCTCTTTCTCTCCCTTAAGTCTTCATTATAATGTATCTCACTATTGTTTAGAAACTTTCAGTCTGCTTTTTGGCAGATGTGACGAGCAGCTGTAACATTGATACCATCAGTCATGTTCATCGTACTTATTCTTCTCACAATGATTCTTAGGACATATTAATTAATAGAAGTAGGAAAGGCGCAATCAATTTATTTAACACAGTTGATTAAAAACAACTTGCACGCTACTATCTGATAAAATTTGGTTTGTTGCAATTGCAATTCAACAAATTTTAATGAAAATCTTTTCTTTGTTTTTTTTTTTTTTTTTTTTAACATAAATGTGCTTCTCCAAGTCTTCTTTCATTAACCAAAATATTGTAGGGCACATAAGAGGGAAGCTTGAACAAATCTTATATGGCTTAGCCAAATATAAAGACATCCTGTAACAGTAGGGCTTATGTTTCCAAAGCTCAATGTTAGGAAGGGGAAAGAGCAATGAGGGAGGAAAAGCTTTAGATGCTTGTGAAAACTGGGTTGCTTTTTCCTTACATTTAGTAATTATTAATAATTAAAAACCTGATTTATAAGATATACTTATGAAATGTTACTAAACATGTGCACAAATATGCCACAAGTTAATTAAATCCCACAAGTAATTTTAAGTAATTGAGGGAATTACAGCTGGAGTGTTCAGTGGGACTAATAATGAAATCCTTAGCATAATATTTAATTACCTCCTTGTGTGATCCAACAGGAAAAATTTGGCCTTATAAAGTGATCCAAAGGTCAGGCAATTCAGCCTGCACTAGATCAAAGTCAGTGGCAGGCAGATCAAGAAATAGAGCTGAAATGTGGAGGTAGTTTATTAAAATGAATACTTTGGCTAATCTTGTGTAATAGCGCTAGAAGAGGGAGAAAGATACCTCCCAATGAAATCAGAGACTATTTGAGGGCTTTGCAGTTCACACGCAAACACACAGAAGCTGAGGAAGGATATACTTCTGTACACCTAAAAGGAAAAGCACCTCGGAATGTGTCTTTGTCACAAGAACTGCCTGGGACTTCCACTCATTTGCCTGTTGGGAAAAAAATTTTCAAGATTGGAAAAAATATCTTCACTGATTGAGATAAGAGGAGAACACATGAGCAGTGGCAAAAATTTTCTTAATTTTGATTTTGATCCTAATGCTGAATGAGGATTCTCTCAAATCGAAAAATATATACTGAGTGGTTGCTGCTTCCTGTAGGGACAGGAGCTTCCAAGGTTCTTTCTCATTCAAAGAGCACTGCATTAATGCATCCTGTTGGATCATAGACCTATATATTCCCATTTGTGCGAAATTTTGCTTTCTGTAAGAGGTAGCCTATAAATATCTAGTGTCAATGAAGGAACAATGACTTGGCTGAAGGTATGACTTCACAAATTCCTTGTCTAATGGAGATTCTGCATAATGTTACAAACTGGAGGACAATAGCATTTTCATCAAGGAAAATGCCTTATACTATGCTCATTTCCTCCTTTCTATCATGGTGTTTGTTTCGCTTATTCCAATCTTCAGCCTGCTAATGTTCAACTCCAGTACAGTGGAAACAGGTAGAAAAGTTGAAAGATGATCCTCATAAAAGTTTTGAATAACAATAATTTTTGCATAAATGTTACAGATTTTCACATTTCACTGTTTAGAGACAGGCAAAACTAAGGAAAATAAATTTCTCCCTCCATGTTGTAATTTAGCAGATTCATATAAGGCAAAAATTGTATAATTGAAATTGCACTTGTACTGTCCAGAGGTGAAGAGAATAGACAGATTGATGTATTGTTTGATCTCTGTCAGTGTCTCTACCTACTGATTGCTCTATAGTTTCAAAACATGAAATAGATTTTAAACAATCATAATTAGAATTTCCATATACCTGTATAGTACTTAACTGTAAATATTAAAATCACAAAGTGAAAAGAAGAGCTGCTAGCACAACATAGAAATATTCTTCACTTCCTGAAAATTACTTGCACTCAGTTTGTATAGAGTGTTGGAGTGTCAGGATAGTGATTCAGGATGGATTTCAGAAACAACTAGAGGTACACTAGACATTTCAGAAGTGAGGAAATACTGTTTTCCAATGGAATAATTTTGAAAAGTGAAAGGCAGGTGAGAAGAAGTTGGAGATGACGAAGTGGAAAATACGAATTCACAAGTGGGAGAAGAAGGAAAATAATATTAGACGATACCAGCTTTGTTTCCATCTCTAAATTTTAAGACGTGAAGTTCTCCAGAAACGGATTGTTAAAACATATCAAAATTTTACTAGGTGCTACTACTTCTGTGAAATGGAAGATTCCTACTTCTGTGAAATGGAAGATTCTAAAATTACTAGTTTCACCAGTTTCTTTGGAACTGCTTGCTATAACTGCATGTATGTAAGCTGGTACATGTGGGATGAATGTATTACTACACGAGTGCTACATTGCCATACTGTGTGCATTGTGTTAACCGTAGTGCAGCTGGCAGAGATAAACAGGTTCATAACAGCTGAGAACATGGTCCATATATACGTTGTACAATCATGATGCTTTAATAATGCAGTTTGCTTTAGGCATGTTTTAGCTTAGCAAACAAAGCTATGAATGTAAATGCAAATGTGTATCACTGTTGCAGGCTTGGCTCTCCTGAAGGACTGTAATATTCCTTGCATCATAAATACCTCTTATATACTAAGCTAATCTCTTTGGACTGATGCAATATGGCAAAATAAAAGGGCCTTTTTTCATTTGATCTAAAAATCTTAAATGCCATGAAAAAAATACAGCATTAAGGCTGCATTTTCTGATTTTAGAGTCAACAAGTGAATTCTGTAATTTAAGTCATACGTTTATTTCTTGGAATTTACCCTGCTACTTTATTGCCTTTGGAAGCAATTTGGAAGTGTTGGGTGCATAATAGTCAATAAATCATATAAAGAAAGAAAAAGGCATCTTTGTTCTTTAGCAAACATGGCAGAGGCTGTAAAATGATAGCATTTTCTAAAGCACACATGAAAAAAAAGAGAAAAGAAAAACCCACCAGAAAAATAATTACAGATTCAGGATCTGATAGTGTCAAACTGCAGCGAGGTTAAAGAAGTAAAAATTCTCCAAATATAACTGTCATAAACTTCTGATTTCAGAAACAGACCAGAAACACAGTCAAAACAAACTTCTTTCCATTTCCCTCTTATCTTTACACCACATTATGTCACTGTTGAAATACAGCAGCCCATGCAAAAGTCGTCAGGAAAGCAACATTTTAATTACAAGTAAATGCATGTATGTTAAATCTAATCTCCAAAGAGCAAATATTTACTAAGAGTTTATGATCACAGATAGGCTTGTAGAATAAGCAAAGTGTACAGTATCTTCTTGTCCACATATGTATTTGACTTTTTTATTTAAAAAGCACTAGACTACTGAATGCAACTACAGCACGGGCTCAATGCAAACATTCATTGCTCTCCAGTCCTGCAATACTAAGGACCACACACACAAAGATGTATTCTTGTAAGAAAGAAACATTTGTAAAACAGCCTTCAAGGTCTGAAGAGTTTATGGGTCTTTGTAACATTTTAAGTAAATTGCATATATATTTTGAGCTTTACTTTATTAGATGTGATCTGTGGTTTGTTGTGGCTATATAGATGGTTATATGTATTTCATACTACTAAAATAATTATACCATTCTTTCGGTCATTTGAATCAGAAACAAACGTATGAAAATTATGTGCTTTTCAGGTTTGTTCAAAATTATCTGACAAAATATTAGTATTTTGAAGATAGATTTCAGGACTGAATATCATATATCATACCCCAGTTGTTATACAGCATCTAATTTCAGAAAAGATGAACTATAAAAGTAGGCACAAAGAATTAATTTGTATATTTTTAAAAAAATAGTCTGAACTGTCTTGAACAATTATAAAAGCAACACAAATTAGAATGAATGAAATTTGCCACTCTGCATTTAAAATATTTGGAATAAAAGAAGCTCTTGAGACAGCTGAAATTACATTTGTTCCTAAATCATCACATAGCATAATCAAAAGTTTTAGAAAAGAAAATCAGTAGACTCATTTAGAAGATAATATTGACAATGCACTGTTAGAGGCATCAGCAATTGTAGAACATAATATTGACTGCTGTGATATAGTTCAGTGCTTTATTTGAATACTATAGGTGAATTCTACTTCAAGGATGGAAAATGACAATTAAATTTTTATAGTTACCTCTTTGGAAAAATACCTAAATTCTTATCAAGCTATTAGAATTAAGGCTATCACTAGATTGAAATCTTTCTAATCCAGTTTGACATTTGAAGGATACATGACTCAGCTTCCCGTTACGGTGTTGTTAGGGAAATAATGTAAAATACTAAATTAAATGAAAAACAGATATTTGGTAATTGAAGTAAGCAAAACACTCTCTCCTCAGACTTGGAAACATAAAGTTACATGACCTCACTGACCTTAGCAAGATACTCAGAATAACATTGTTTCTGTGGGTTTTTTTTATTTTGATCCTTGCACATAAACCCCAATCATAGATGAGAATAAGTATGTTTGCGATTTTACTAAATGCTGAAAAAGTTAAAATTCAAGCACAGTTAGTAAAGACCAACAGCTCTAACACCCTTTAAGATTCACCCACTCTCAGTATAAAGAGTTGGGTACTATTATAATTCATATACTAAGAAAACAGAAGATTTAAAACTAAATCTCTTCCAAAGTAATAGCATCCTGGACTAATTTTCACTCTCCTTTGGGTAGGTTATATCATGACTGTGCTGAATTCTGTTCCTCAAAAGAGCACAAGGCCTTTTAACTCCAACCTTTCTTGGAAGTGCCAAATCCACACCTTGGAACAGACAGTTGAGACAACAGAATGTCCTAAGTTTTACTATTTCATCAATACACTGGCAGTGCTCCCTCTGTCATGATACAGCTCCAGCCACTTCTCAAATACAGGGTCCAATACAGGAGCTGGTGCTAATTTGCCCACTAAGTCCATAATCATTGTTTGGTACATTGAATGACAGTGTCAAAAGACTTTGTTGCAGCACAGGACGTATCTATAGCACAGAAACAGTACCAAATGCACGATCTACAACACCATTTCTATTTTGAAAAGAAAGTGGTGTTTGAGATCCATGTCTTTCAAAGGTGGGGACTCATGCTTCAAAGGCCACAATGTAACTCTTGCACTGCCTCAAGTGTTTTGCATGCATCTAAGAGTCAAAACTATCTGCCAATTTCTTTGTGTGCTGTCTCATCAGGTTACCTGTTCCTTGTGATGAATAATAACAAGTTTAATAAGTTTGTTAGAATATAGAGGGAAGATAAATAGCCTGCTTGTAATACTGCTGCTGTGGATAATATGTCTTCTGGATCTCATCATGCAAGAGTTCAGGTTATGCGCATAAACCAGAAAGTGGTTTTAGGGTAAAAAAACAGAAAATGAATGTGTCAGGATCTCAGGACCTGTGGTTTTGCTGTGGGGCAATATTTTCATGATGATGTTCTCACAGTCAGTCAACAAGTTGTGCTATTACACAATACATAGTTATCATAATTGAGGAAATTTTTGGTTTTGTTACACAATCTGTTGACTATCCTGACTCAATGCCTGTGAGAGAGAGTTAATTTTTCATGTTGGCTCCTTCTGCATTGAATTTCTGTGAGCAACAAGGAAATGGGACAGTAAGATTTGTGCATCTGTGTGAATTACAGCAAGCTACTAATATAACCTAAAAATCCTGTCTGTTCTTCACTTGCATGTTCCTAGATAAGATTTCTATTCCTTCTCTTTCAAATTGCTGCTGCCTTCAGGAATATGCCGTATGTTGCCTGTGCACCCATTCTGTCCTGTTGGTCAGCTGGCAAGAACAAACAAATGCTAAATCCTTGTTGGTGAGCTTTGGAATTTTCTGTAAGTGTCATTGCTGCTAGATCTTATTCTCCTGGGCTGTTAGTCACTTCAGACACTTCAGGTCAAGGCAGTGAATCAGCGTAGCTGGCTCTGGGCTGGAGTATTCTGCTGGCCAACTGCCGTCGTGTGATTAACCAAAGGCACTGCCAGCACAGAGGCACCAGGCAGTCTACTGGTTTTGCAGACTAAGGGTAGCAGCGGTTGTAGCACTGAATCAGTCATCCTTCTCTGTCAAGTAGTGTCACTTAACCACACAAACTCCCAGATGATGAAAAACAGACTGGCATATTTGAAGGCACCTCGTGTTTGTTACTACTCTTTATCTCCACCTGCTGGAGTTTATTCCAGACATTTGCAACTCCAACCTCTTCCTCAGAAAGTTGAAGTACAAAAACTATAGACACGATATGCAAATACCGGCAATGATTGTAACAATGCTTTAAATACACGTGCAGAGAAATTTGTGGATATGGGCAGAAGTATTTTCAAACGTTAAAATGTTGCAGGAACTAATATTCCAGCTTTCTCTTCGAAAAGTGTTTTATTTTCTATGTTTATGTTTTCGTGTTACAAATTAACAGAAAATTATAAGGATTTATAAAATGAAGAAACCCATTCAAAGCAAAATATAGTTAAAAGGCATTTTTTTTTTTGCATTTGAGGGGGATTCCAGTTTCTGTTAGAAGAAATAATGATTTAGCACTGTTTATTTTCTCCTTAATGCTCGTTTATGGATTTTTACACTATTTGAAAAAAAAGTAGTACACATAATAAAGAATTATTTTTAGTTGGATATGTTAAGAAAAACTGAATTTTATGTCTATATTTGAATAGAGCCCAGAGCCTGGGTAGCTTGATGTACAGGAATGTGTACAGCAGTGTTGGTAAGACTATTAAAAAGAAGTAGGAAAAAGATTTTAATTCATTAATGGAGGTTTTTTTGTGTATGAAACTTTCTATGAAGAAAAAGTAAACTGAAATAATAAATTTTTTACGTACTCTGACAGAGAGATATCTGTGGTTTATTTATCTCTTGTAGAAAAGTGAGTTCCATTGCATACACTCAGTACTTCTGAGTTTTCTATCTCCTCTGCTCATACATTTTTTAGTACACAGTTTTAGCATTACAGTAGAAGGTAGCTGTTATGAGACATTATGGTCATAAAATAAGAAGTGATTTAGTATTGATGGCTGGGATGAAGAGTAACTTTTAATCTAGGTTTCAAGTTTATGGTTAGTTCAGTGATGTGGAGTAATGCTTATAGATTCAGTCCTGCCTGCTGTCTCCAGAGGCCTATGTTTTCTACTTCATAGACCCAGGCACTGAGCACTAGGCTGTCATGCAAAATCACTGCAGGCAGTAGAATGCTGTTCATATTGTGTTTTCAGGTTGACTGGAAGCAAGTAGCAAGTATGAGAAGAGCTCTGACTACACATTGAATAGCTCTCAACTTACAGGTTGATTACGTAAGCTGTTAGGGAGTGAGCATAGGTGCAATTATGATTAGGGACGTAGATATCTTTAGAGTTGAAAACATGGTGGTAAGACTAGATGTTTGGATTTCCATAGTCTAGAAACATTGCAAAACAAGTATCCTGAATAACCTCTTTCAGTCATGTAAACACTATTGGTTACACATATTCTAAGTCCTGTAGGAAGTGATCTGAGTGGCTCCAAGACTCTTGTAGAGCAATGACATGGTTTGGGGCTTTTATTTTTAGCTTGTTTGATAAGAAAGACATTGGTGTACATACTGAAATAAAAGAAGTTTCCCTAGGATTAGTAATATATCCTTGTTAAGGAGACACAGAAAGTTGAGAGTATAGAATCTGCTTAAGAGATCAGCATTAATGGAGAGATTATGAATATGGATTTTCAAACAAGAGAGAAGGCAAACTTCTTTCATCTTGTCAAAAAAAAAAAAACCAGAAAAACTTTCATAGGGAGACTAGAAATTACCAGTAAGTGGAAGATATTCTTTTCTCTAAAGTTCCAATATGGATCCAGTCAGAGACTAAGGTTCAGGAGAGCTTATCAAAATTTATTGTCCCTGGATCTGAATCTGTAGTGTATTAAACTCTTTGGAGAACATGTTCAGCCAACACAGAATAAATGGTATTGATCTATCAACTCTCTGTGTTCATGAAATGCATTGTAATATAGCATTCATGTATGAGATATGTATTTTTTAAAACACATCATTCATATACTACAGAACATTTAATTTAGTTATCATGAATCATTTAAAAAAGCAAATCTGGAATGTGATGCTATAGAAATTCTATTAGATTAAATATATTCACAGCTGTACAATGACTTGGAATCTTCAGATAGGATTATTTAAATAAATGCAAAATTTTCCATTAAACCTTTTCATCCTATGTAAAATACATATGCAATTATGTAAAAAAAGATAAAGATATAATTTTCAATCTATAGGTATTTATAATTTCTAATGAATCCTGATGCTGTAAGGTTATTTTGGCATCATTAAGAGGTACATAAATAGTTTACAAAACTATAACAACTACTGTACTAGTTCTAGGAGTATTATTAGTTTAACCGTATGCCCTCTGTAGTTTAGACATTGCTATTCACAGTATCACAGTATCATAAGGTTGGAAAGGACCTCTGAGATCATCAAGTCCAACCTATAACCTAACACTAACACCAACCATCATCTAGACCATGGCACTCAGTGCCTCATCCAGTCTCCCTTTAAACACCTCCAGGGTAGGTGACTCCACCACCTCCCTGGGCAGCCCATTCCAATGGCCAATCACCCTTTCAGTGAAGAATTTTTTCCTCACATCAAGTCTAAACTTTCCCTGACGAAGCTTAAGTCCATGCCCTCTGGTTCTGCCACTGGTCACCTGAGAGAAGAGACCAACCCCTGCCCGACTACAACCTCCTTTTAGGTAGTTGTAGAGAGCAATGAGGTCTCCCCTGAGCCTCCTCTTCTCCAGACTGAACAGCCCCAATTCCCTCAGTCGCTCCTCATAGGGCTTGTGCTCCAGCCCCCTCACCATCTTCGTTGCCCTCCTCTGAACACATTCCAGTATCCTAACATCTTTCCCATACTGAGGGGCCCAGAACTGGACACAATATTCAAGGTGAGGCCTGACCAGTGCCGAATACAGGGGGACAATAACTTCTCTGGTCCTGCTTACTACACTATTCCTGATGCAGGCCAGGATTCCATTGGCCTTCTTGGCCACCTGGGCACACTGCTGGCTCATGTTGAGCTTCCTGTCCACCAGCACTCCCAGGTCCTTTTCTACCTGACTACTCTCTAGCCACTCTGTCCCCAGTCTGTAGCTCTGCATGGGATTGTTGTGTCCAAAATGAAGTACCCGACATTTGGACTTATTAAACATCATCCCATTAGAATCAGCCCAGCTCTCCAATCTGTCCAGGTCCCTCTGTAGGGCCATCCTACCCTCTAGCAGATCAACTCTTCCTCCCAGCTTGGTATCATCTGCAAATTTGCTGATGATGGACTCAATCCCCTCATCCAAATCGTCAATAAAGATATTAAACAGGACGGGACCCAATACCGATCCCTGGGGGACACCACTGGTGACCGGCTGCCAACTGGATGAAACACCATTTACCATCACTCTTTGGGCTCGGCCATCCAGCCAATTCCTAACCCAGCACAAAGTGCTCCCATCTAGGCCACGAGCTGCCAGCTTCCCTAGGAGTCTACTGTGGGGGACCGTGTCAAAGGCCTTACTGAAGTCCAAGTATACCACATCCACAGCCTTCCTCTCATCCACCAGGCGAGTCACATGGTCGTAAAAGGAGATCAGGTTGGTCAGGCAGGACCTACCCCTCCTAAATCCATGCTGGCTGGGCCTGATTTCTTGACCGTACTGCAGGTGGTGCATGATTTCACCCAGGATTATCTTCTCCATGATTTTACCTGGGACCGAGGTCAGGCTGACAGGTCTGTAATTACCTGGATCATCCTTACGGCCCTTCTTGTGGATGGGCGTCACATTGGCCAACTTCCAGTCTTCCGAGACCTCTCCAGAGAGCCAGGACTGCTGAAAGATGATGGAGAGCGGCTTAGCAAGCTCATCCGCCAGCTCTCTCAGCACCCTAGGATGGATCCCATCCGGCCCCATAGACTTATGAGGGTCCAAGCGGCTCAGCAGGTCTCTAACCTCCTCCTCATGGATTGCAGGAGGGCCATATTGCACCCTGCCCCCATCAACCACTTCAGAGGGCCAACTGTCAAGCGAGCTGACATCCTTGTTGTTAAAAACTGAGGCAAAGAAAGCATTAAGTACCTCAGCCTTCTCTGCATCTCTGGTTACTATATTTCCCTCCACATCCAACAAGGAGTGGAGGTCGCTGCCGCCCTTCTTTCTGCCATTGATATATTTATAAAAACTCTTCTTATTGTCCTTAACAGAAGTGGCCAATTTGAGCTCCAGCTGGGCTTTTGCTTCCCTGATTTTCTACAAAGTTAGATCTTCAATGTTTTATTTTTGTCCTTAACTGAAAAAAATGACTAACCAAACCTACTTTTAGTTAAATAGAAATCAGAGAATGGTTTAAGTTTTCTGAATCTGGACATCTAGGTTTATTTAAGTTTTGTAGTGTCTTGTGCCTGACCTCCCCTGGACACTGTAGATACATTATTGTGTTGAAGATGCCCCGCCTATAAGATCAGATCTTACAGATGATTTTAGATACTCTCAAATAGCACTAGGTGCTCATGATTAGGCAGCTGAGGTCTCTGCTGTGCGCATTGTCAGGCCATCAGCTGAGTGATTCAGTTTAATACAGCTATGTTTAGGTGATTATTTGTAATCTAAGCTCCTTAGAGCTACAGACTCCTAGGAAGTCCACAGAGGTCAGTTATTCAGTCCAGTTGCCTAGAAATAGTCAACTAGTGTCAGCATGAAATGCTTTAGAATACAATATCTCACCTGGCTTCCACATTTTCCTCTATAGGAACACGGGTTTTCTGTGAGTCCTATCAACTGATCTTCCATGGATACCCTGGATTTTCCAGCGCAGCTCAGATTGCACTAGAAATGTAAGTTGCAGCAACCTTATCCAGCCCCTAGTCAATTCAGATGGTAGAATCTGGAGAGCCACACAACTGATCTGATATTTGTGTCCACACTGGCTTCCCTCTTTGGGGAGGGAAAGAGAAAGAGGAAGGAGGGAAGGAAGGAAGGAGGGAAGAAAGGAAGGAGGGAAGGAAGGAAGGAGGGAAGGAAGGAAGGAGGGAAGGAAGGAAGGAAGGAAGGAAGGAAGGAAGGAAGGAAGGAAGGAAGGAAGGAAGGAAGGAAGGAAGGAAGGAAGGAAGGAAGGAAGGAAGGAAGGAAGGAAGGAAGGAAGGAAGGAAGGAAGGAAGGAAGGAAGGAAGGAAGGAAGGAAGGAAGGAAGGAAGGAAGGAAGGAAGGAAGGAAGGAAGGAAGGAAGGAAGGAAGGAAGGAAGGAAGGAAGGAATAATTCTGGCTGTGTTAAACATCTACAGATATATTAACATTTATGAACACATGTATGTGTAAATAAGCTTGCGTGTGTGTGCGTACACGTTTGAGTTTGTGAAGTCATCATAAATACAGGAAAGCATCTACTGTTTGGAAATGGACATAAACACTGTCAAATCATTCAGGATGTGTGGAAGCATTTATTTTGTCTCTATCCTAATCTCTTCATTGAATAAGTGTCTCCTACTTCCATAAGTACTTGACAGGTTAAAATATCTATCCTGGTCCTTCTCAATCCCTCCATCTTCCACAGGATACTTGTCTTTTTCTTTTCGCTGGGCTGAAAGTACCTTACTATCTCTCAGCCTCTCTTTCGTCCTCCTCTAATTACATCTCCTCTACACTCCACAGTCACCAGCTATTTTTTCTTTCAAAGATGGCCTAATTGATGCACATCTAACTAAACTCTGAGCCATTGGTCTCTACTAGTATATAGTTTTTAAAGTTATTTCAGACCTAAAAAACAGTCTATGTGCCTGAAAGCATGCCTAATTTCTCCAGCCACACTAGGTGGTAGAATAAAAGGTACCATGTCTGCCTACAGACCTTGTCTTGCTTTGTTAGAGGCCTCCTATGGAGCACCAGTGTGAGTTCAGAATTCTCTACTTGAACCTGAAGTGCTGGGGAGCAATTTTTTTGACAAAGCATTATGAGTCATTAGTGACTCAGAAACCGAGCTGGCTCAGGCATACCCTGGGGGATTTATATCAAGGCATTCAACATGATTGGTTCACCTAGTACTAAAAGCAAGAAGTTCCTCAAGGTACCTGACAACCCTAAGAACAACTTCTTAAATTGTCATCCCATTTAACTCTGTTATGGCTCTCTTCTTGTTTCATGTTGATGTCCCCTTAAATGCCAACTTCTTCCCATTTTCAGAATCGTTACAGAGATATGGAAACTGCAGAGAGTATAGGCAATAGCAGCAGTGAAATCGAAGGCTGAGAAATTGCAGTGACAAGTAAATGTTGCAGGTTTTGAAATCTAATGTAGAATCTTTTAAGAAAAATTATGAAAAGAGATAGTGATTTTATAATAAAAAATAAGGGAAAAGAGGAGATAGCAAAGACCTCTAGGTCTTCTTCCCATAGCATTAGGGAACAAAACAGTGGTCAAAACATAATTATTTTTTATTTTCTTTTAAAAGTCCACTGGATATTATAATTTATTTAGGAAAGTGCTTATTTAGCAGGACAAAACCAGCTATAAACCAGGGGAATAGTTTTACTTTGCCTTAGCAATGACTTCTATTAGCTAGTTAATAAAGAATAAAAAATAGTATTTGTGTACTAAATATATAGATTAATACCCATTCATTTTTACTTAAAGGAATAATTATTAATCCAGAGGCCTAAACTAAAACTTTTCAATTTCCACTATGTGTAGACCACAACTACTGCAGACTATCTGCACCTCTAAGGCCTCTTATGAATCCTTCCATTGCTCATAAACTGACTGTGGTTTGTCTGCTAGACTGTGCTGTAAATTTAATCGGAGCGTGTTCCTGAAAACGGCAGGAACATAAATACTGATAAATAAGCTATGCAGGACCTGCCAACGGAAAAGAAACACGATCACCATTTCACAATTCCATTCGTCTTATAAATTCCTCCTCTGCAATACATAGGTTGACTTTCTTGAAAGACTTTTGCAAAGGTGAACATATAGTTTAAAGGGGTTTAAAAGTAGAATTTCTTGTCTTTTTATGACAACAGTAAGTGGAATTACAGCTATATTTTAGAATCATAGAAGATTGTTAATTTGTCTGTACAGATATGTGTATTTTAAGCATTTGTCTGTACAAATAAGAAAGGATGACTAAAGTACAGAAGCCTTCATAAGTTTCAATATAAATTGGATAGCCACTAAATGAGGATGACTCTTATGAAAGTACAGCTAGCTGTTTCCTGCTGCCACTTTAGCAACATATAAGCCCTCAAGTTTTCCATAAAAGCCCGTAAAATCAGTCTGAGATCTTGTTGAGTCTAAAGTTATAGCAGAATAAGACAGAATCATGGGTTGTTGAAGTCATTGATAAAATTGGCACTGAGTCTATCACAAGTATCATCTGTTAATTTTCTTGTCTTCTTTTTTCTTACTGTTACTTTGCTTTACAAAATTTTAATTTAAAAAATGATAATAAAAAAGATTGGCATTTTGTTATGTGGTAAAAAAACCCTAAAAGAATTATCTCACTCAAGCTGCTCCAAGATTAACTTTATGGTGCTGATCTTATGCCTTTTTGTAGTATCTCATGTTATCATTTTAAAGTGTTTGGTTCCTTTTAGGAGACTATGTGTGTGTTTCTTTCCACTGTGTCAATGCCCTAACTGTGCTTGCCAAAGTTAAATTTATGATTTAATATTCCAGGTGCTCAACGCTGCATTGAAAGCAAACATTTTAATACCTTGTCACCTCTGAAAATCAGATCATGAATTTAATTTTGGCAAAGACAATTGGAAATAAGTAAGTTCAAAAAAAAGAAAAAAAAACCCATGCTATAAAATAACAAAAATTCAGACAATCTTATTTGAAGAATGAGATGTCTGAAATTGTGGTGCTCCTCCATCCATGTCAACAAACCTATTGACTGAGAGGAGAGAGAGCTCTTCTGACTGAGAGAACCTAAATGAGTGGGAGTCACTCACTGATGGCAGCAGCTCTTGCTATGGTTTGAATGTAATTTCCTGCCTTCCAGAAGACTGTCCAAACTGTGAAGGAGAGGATTTTGAAAAAATATTATTTTGATTTTTTTTCTTCAGTCAAATCCATACATTCAAGGCAGTCGAGACTGGGAATTGAAGAGCTACAGGAGAATATGTAAAAGTAAGTCTCCTGTCTGTTGACTGGGGAAAAGTCAAAAGTGTGCTTTTGGGATTATTTCAGATTATGATTTTTTTTTTTTGCTAACTCTCTAATGGAAAATTAATAATGGAAAGGGATTTAGAAATCTATAGCTCTCCACTCAAAGCCATTCCTTGATAGAATGCCTACTTGGTTCTTGTCCTATTATTCTTGAATACGTTGCACAGTGCCTCTTTCTTTTCCATGTCTTGAAATATCCTTATAGACTCAAAGTGAAGCCCTGTAGAGGGCTGTTTAAATGTAGAGTACAAAAGGCAAAATGAAACATATAGAAAATTGCAGCTGCATTTTGCTGCAAATCCATATGTCATTGGCCATTAGAATTTTTGCTAAGTTAGCAACTGGTTTATTTGCTGCATGTGTGGTACCATCTTACCTTCTGTGTACTTGTGTGTTAGGATGCACTGTTGTCTCTTTGTGGAACAGCTTACTTTTGTCATGGAGAAACAACACAAAAATGGATTAACATAATACTGTGTTAAAAATGTGTTGAAGGTCTGCATAGTGAGAACTCCTAGGAGGATAGGGAGGAAAAAAATCCCACACTTTTGTAGACTTGTGTAATGAAGTCTGCAGCTTTTGGCTCAGGGTTTATTTTTAAAAATATCTGCTATAGTAATTTCTGTTCTGAATGTTCTCCCTGAACTGTGTAATTATTGGCAGTATTTCAATATGCATTGAAAACTGAAGTTGAATTAATATTTTATTAGTTTTCGATACTTAAAATCAGAACCTGGAAGATTATCTGATTGTGGTAGCTGTAGAAAATGTTACACATGTCTGAGCTTTTGAGGTCATATGATACATACTCAAATATTACAGCGACCTGTAGTTTTGGAATGTAGAAATGAACTGTGTAATTAATTTACAAGGGGTAAATGGTGGGAAAGTGTACAAAAATGATCCAGAAAGGCAGATAATCAGCCATGTGGATAGGCAAATGGATAGAGGAGGACATTTATTCACCCCAATCTGATTCATGCACATAACAGTTCTGTATTCAAAAGAGTTCATACTATGCTGTGTCAACCAAGCCATTGCATAAAGGAATTGCCATACCATGTCATAATCTACTGTAAGTGTGCTTAACTTCCCTATAAGAAATAGAGCCTTCTTTTTTGGAATTCTACTGCGTTTCTGATTTTAATGTATATGTAACATCTGTACATTTAATCAGCATAGTTCACAATATGTTAGTTTCTTTTTTCCTAATATAGCTAACATTTTTTTCTGTTTTATTAGCCCGGGATTTTGATGCTTTTCAAATCAAGGCATATCATGCAAACTGGAAATATGTTAACTAACATACAGCTGCAGCAAATAATAAAGAGTACAAGACTCTGATTAGACTGAAGATGTTATATATATATTACTATACATTATTTATATTGCTAAATTTTAATCTAGCAAAAATTTCACTTTTTAAGTGGACAGACTAAGCAGATTTTCACTTTTTTTTACTGAGAATTGAAGCTTCTCCTATTATGATATCTAACTGATGTGAAGCTATGAAGGAAAGCTGCAAGAAATGCTATGATGTGACTTTGGCATCACTGTATGTAACTGTGATGTGACTTATGTAATCACTAAAGTTTTTTCTATAAATTAGGAATGAAATGTTAGATTAAAAAAATAAAAATATTTATCTTCAGTGTGGAAAGTTTTTATTTCAAGACCAATCCAGTTTCCCATCCTCCTGGTAAATTTGTGCTTCTCAGATGCTGCTTAATACAAATAACAAGCTACAAACTATTTTGTGGTCATATGCAACACATACACACTTTAGGTAGTCTTCGCCTTGTTACTTTTGTTTGTGTTAACAAAACGTACATGCTATAATGAATTTAAATTACTTGCTTTTCTCTTGCATAGGTACTCTTCTTCTTTTACCCAAAAGCATTGGATGCAGAGAGTTACATTTTGCTTTCCCATCACTGACAAAGGAAGAAAATAATGTAAAAAATTGAAGATTACACAGTTTGATCTACTCTAGTTCATAGAGAAAGAAGAAAGATGGTCTGCATGTGAAACATAGAGTTTCTCCTTATTCCTGTGGTCTTTTTGATGAATTCTGCTGATTTTGATTTCTGAATGCCATTTCAATATAAGAAAATTCAGACAGTTGCACTTGATTTTCACACACATTCCCCAAATTTCAAAATATAAAAATTTATCAAGCATTTTCTTTGAAGTCAACTGTTATGTTACACAATGGGCTGTGCACCGTACATGTACACATTTCACTATATAAAATAATTTCCCCTCTACTATGTAGAAAATTGCAAAAATTCTGTCTTCTATAAATGAAACGTGAATTTTGCAGTGAAAAACCCAGAAAGTGCAGAGGCCAGAGCACAGTAGGATTACAAGAAATTACTTGTTTAATAAGGATTTTTAAAGCCAATTAAATAAAATGTTTGTGTTCTGATATTTTCATGAGTCTGAGAGACTCTTTGAAAAACAATTCATACTCTGAGCTTATTAGGACAGATGGCAAATACATTACGTCTGCCCAACAAAGAGAACAGAAAGTTTACAGTGACAATCTGAAGTAAATGCACTGTCCAGATTCCTCAAGCTGCTGAGCAGTGTGCTCTGAACTCAGAACAGGGAGTTTTGCCACTTCTTTAATTTTCTTCTCACTTTCTTCCTTGTTTTAATACATTAAACCTTGTCCAGCATTAATTTAGACACTAGGTTACATAGATTGGTATCCTTACATATATTCACAGGACTAGAGGGAGAAAGAGAAGTCAATTTTACTGATAAGAAATCATGTTTCAGATGCCAAAGAAGATTAGAACATGATGAAGAATGCTTGAATGGAAAATTAATTCAGTGGCATTACAGAAGTTTTGAAGAAAAGGTTAGGGAAAAAAATACTTTCATTTGGAAAATAAAGCCTTACTTTCACAAGTTGCATAAATTTGTGTAGGGTTTTATGCCTTCTCCTGCTGTTTCCTTGTATATAAAACAAAAACTGACTTTGAGCCCTGTGTACATTTCAGGGTTAGAGGAATTTTTTTCTGCTCCCACTCTCCACTGTTTTCCAATAAAATACTAAGAAAATTAGCTTCATCACTTTTGCCAGTTTGCCAATATTAACCAGGAAACATTTCTTGCTTGTAAACTCTAATTTCAGCAAATTATATTTTCATATGTGGTAAAGCACTGGCACAGGTTGCCCGGGAAGGAGATAGATACTCCATCCCTGGAAACATTCAAGGGCAGGTTGAATGGAGCTGTGGGCAACCTGATTTAGTTGAAGATGTCCCTGCCCATTGTGGGAGGATTTGACTAGACAACCTTTAAAGGTCTATTCCAAGTCAACATTTTCTATGTTTTTATGGTTCACTGTGATGTCTTGCATTTCGTCATGGTAGTCTATTTTTCCTACTCTTAAAATCACCCCTAAAAATTATAATTGGGAATGAATTGTCAGAAATACATGTCTTGCTTTAAACGGTGTGCTTTGGATCACATGCAGGGCTGTTGTGAACTGGTCACCAGACTAATTTTACTAGTAGGTGTTTTTGGTGGCTCATGGAGTGTTTTACAAATATGAATGTCAAGACTTTACAGAAAATGATCAATAGGTTAATTAACCTGAAAAGAATATTTGTTACTACATCTAGAAAAATAAATAGCTATGCTCTTTTTGAAAAAAACACATTGCTTATATCTGCTTGCTTTATATGTATGGTCTGGACATGTGCATGTGAAGGTCCAGAAGCCACTTGACTGTTTTACATAAAGCACAGATAACACAGGTACTCTCATAGGGTTTAAGTCATAGGATTCATGATTAGGAATTCATAGAGGGGCAGTAGGAGTTCTGCTGTGTGTTCTGAGCTTGGGCCTCAGTAATAAAATAATTATTACCTAGAAATTCAGCAAATGTGGGAGGAAAATAATAATTAAAAAAGAATCCAGTTATTATTACTAATTATTGATGCATTTTCTTGCTGAGAATAAATTACCTGTCATTGTAACTATTAAGTCTTTAATAATAGTCCACCTTAAGCTAAATCTAAGCTATAAGATCTCAAATCTTATCACTTTTCTCCTTTGAAAGAGAATAATGTAAATAATTTTTGTGTGTTAACTAGCTCTTCCTGGTATTGAAATGCAGTGCTTCCTAACACGAGTATCTTATTATTGCCATCTGCCGGAAAAAAAAAAACAACAAACCCCCAAATCCTAACAGCAGCAGCAATTATCAATTATCAAATCTAAAGTTTTGGGACTGAGAATCTTTTTAGAATTGTCTGAGGAGTGTTAATGTACAATACTCTGAACTAATTTTGATCATTCAGTTTTGATGTAATGCAAATAATAAGTTAGCATGCTTTTTGACTCAAATTGATCGTATGATTATAAACTGTGTGGACATAAGTTATGCTGTTGTGTTTCAAACCAAAGACTTCTCTGCTTGGATAGTCATTGCCTTGATAAGCATAAGGACAAAATAAATACACGTAATGTCATTCTTCAGCTATTTTCAAGTCAAGTGATTTCCAGACAGTAAGGTGGTTTGTGCACCTTTCATTTGTGCACCTTTCATTTGTGCAAAGCAAGGATCTTGCCAGGTTCATCTGATGGCTTCTGGATCTTCTGGAAGATGAGACATACAGTATCTACTCTGTCTCTCAGTCTCTAAATCAGATGTGATTTTCTAGAGCACTGTCATCTCATTATTTTCTACAACTATATAATCACTCCTTTCACAAAGCCTCTTTTATACCTTTTGACATCCTTTTTGTTCTTCTCTGGACCATTTCCAGTTCTGGTGTGCATATAGTGTTCAAGGTGTGGGCAAACACATGACAATTTTGTTTTGTTCTCTATCTCTTTTCTAATAATTCTTAATATGTTCTTTTGAGTACTGCACTGAGATTTTTATGGGATGATCTATCATACAGTCAGGTTTTACTTCTGAATTGTAATGAACCTCTTAGAAACAATAATTTTATGTGTGCAGCTGAAATTTTGATTTTTTTACGTGTGTCACTTCATGTTTTCCTGCATTGCATTTTATCTCTCACTCAGGTGCCCAGCCACTGAGTATCTCTGGACTTTTTCAATAGTCTTCCCTCATTCTTACTACGCTGAATAAGTTGATGTAATCAGCAAACTGTTATTTCACAGCTCACCTTCTTTTCCAGACCTTTTAGGACTACGGTCAATAGCAAAGTGCTTGTGGCAGGAAATGACTGTTTATTCCCAATTTCTTCTGTTTCCTGTCTTTAAATCAGTGGTATTTTTTCAGTCATTGTCTTAGCTCATTTTTGTCTTCTGTCGTCCTTTTGTGAAAGTGTACCTACGCAGTATATTATGAGGCAGTGAAGAACTATCTTAGTAGTTTTAGTTTTCCCTGCGGAGATAAAATTAGCTCCTGCTGAGCTGAGGTTTTAACATGTTAAAAATACTAGTATTGACCTGTATTAAGACTTTAGACTTTTTTCTTATCATACACCAAAGCAACTTTGGTCACTTAATTTCTAAGTTTTTTACCATTTTTCCATTTGTGTGTATAGGTATCAGCTCCTCTGCAGTATAGTTTACCTTTTCACATGCTTTTGTGTAGTTTCTTTTGCTCTAATGAAGGAGGGTGCTGAAGGGCTCTCCCATTACTATGACTTATATAAGGAGTTATTATGTATGACCAGTTTGGCTGACATATTGTTGTCTACGGAATTAGAAATGAAAAAAAAAATTAAATTATCTTAGAGAGAAAATTAATTTTAAGATTCCAGAATGGATTAAAAGTAAAGATTGGAAAATTAATTTACTTGGATTAGAAACAGTTGTTGGGAAAAATAGGTATTTATGAGGTGAGACCTTTGTTTACATTTCACTAATGAGCTTCAAACTTCATTAAAACTTCATTATGGTTAGTTTTTAAACAGTGATTACAAATTCTTGGCTAAAGTAAAACAAGGCCAGAAAATATCAAGCAATACCTGGAAAGGCATTAAGTTCTGATTGCATCCACCCCCTGAAGGCAGAGCTGACAACTAGACTGTGCTCAGATAGGAGCCACTTCAAATTAGTGACAGTATCGGGACATTACTCTCTGGCAGTATTCCTTTTACAAACAAAGTTGGGGAATTTGGTCCATAAGTAAGTAAAGAATCTTTATGAACATAGACTGTGGTATGACCTCTAGGCAAAATACACTGCTTAGGGCATTCTTATACTTTCTTGCAGCCTTGTCAAACTATTAAAGAAAGAGTGGAAGAATCTCCAGTAAGGACCTCTGAAATGGACTGCTGAATTTGGTGAGATCAGACACTCAGCACTTCTTTGATGAAACTTTCAGTAGATGTCACTGAAAGTTTAACCCATAACTTCATAGGATGTGGAATCAAACAAGTGTGAAAATACCTGTAATTAGTAATCTGCGTGGAAAAGAGAGAATTTGTTCTTGTCAGCGAGCAACAGTCAGGCAAGGTGAACTGCATCTCTCCCTTGAAGCGAAGTTGGAAGAAGTTGCTAATGAAGATTTTCAATCAGTTGAAGACATTTTATGAGCTGTAAAAGCAGAGCTTTTGTGGCAAAATAAATGTTAAAAATTTCTAATGGATTAAATAACTTGATATTTATATATGAAGATTTTAGCAACTATATATAGATGTTTATATTGATCTTGTATATATCCTTGTGTGATATGCCTGAGTAAACTAACAGAGGGTAAGTGCATGTGTGTACACACATGTTATTTCACTATGAATCATGGTAACTTAACAGAAAAAACCCACATATTTACTGTGATGAAAGCATACGAAAGAAGGAAGAAAACCAGCCTTCTCCCCCAGCTTCGCTAAAATCTTTGTCTCATTCCCTACAGGTAGAATTTACCATTTGTGAAGCCAGACTCGATCTGTTGGTCCAGCAAGGTGCACTTCTGCCCCAAGATCCTACATCATATCTGCCAGCCCTGCTATTGTTCTTACAATACCCCAGCTATCTTAAACAGAAATACATGTCTGTATTTAAGCAGCTGACACCCACAAGTCAATCTGGAATAGCAACAGGGACAATGCAGATAAGTCTAATTTGGACACTTATGCTTTAGGTATTGCTGGTGTGTTGGCAGAAATGCACATCGTATCACTGTACAGTAAATCTCATCCAAAATACTTGTTTTAGACCAAGAGAAGTTATTACTGTGCTCCCACACTTGCGATTGTAGTGTTGAAGACATTGAGGTTATTAATGAAAATCAACTGTAGTTGTCTGTGTGTAAATAACTCCACTGTTTTTCATAAGAAATATACAATTTTGACAAAATACAGTGCCATATTTTGCCCAGTCTTCCTGTATTTGCTACACAAGTGAGGATGGAAAACCTGAGCAGAAATGTCGCAAGGTGACACCTAATGCTGTTCTGAGCTTCCTGATTTCCCTGTTCGAGTATGAAAGACAAATGGATATTCCACCATGGAACAAGTCAATAGGAAACTATGGGCAAAAAAGTGACTCTATCTGAGCCTCTTCTTCCTCTCTAGTTTGGTGCTTCACAAGGCTGCAAGTTAGATATAATGTCAACTGAATGTTTGCATTACCGTGTCCCTGGAGTAAACCTAAACCTGGAACAGAAGTTTCTTTCTTGCTTCATGACTGTTTTTTTTATCCATGATATTTTAAAAGCATTCTTCTCCACCAAAAAAGGATTTGTAGGAAGACTTCTTTTTCTCCTACGCTGTGTTCACCCTTATGGACGTGTTTTCCCTTGAAAGAGCAATATATGTTGTATACAGCATGCTAAAGATTCTTCAGTCCCTTTCTGTTTGTTTTCCTCAATATATCGGTGTTGATAGTGACACTTAGCAATGTACACGTCTTTTTTATTGATTTACAGGATTAACTCCCTCTCAAAACAGAGGTTTGTCCTAAATGAACACTCAAGGCTATTAAATAACAACTCTGACTTCCCAAAATTTGTTGAGATGTTGAGGATACTCAGGGTTCAACATACAATATAAGCTCTATACTTTTTCAGTTGTCATTTAAAAACAGTAAGCCCTACCCCATACACCCCAAAGTATGTCACTCATTGCTGCTGCAAATTCCAAGCAAATTGAAGTAGCTGGTGCAAAACAATTCCCATAAACAGGCTGACATCTTGATAATAGTGCTACTCAAAGGGGAAAGTGAAAGCTGCTGGTGTTGCTTATATCCTGAAGGGCTGAAAAAAGAAACAAAAAGAAAATAAGTAGGCATGATGAGCATTAAGAAGTAAACTATGCTATGATGAAGCACCTAAAAGACTTTGACAGGCAATGGAACATTACAAAAAGTTAATTCAATGAGATACTTGCCATTTTTTTTCCTTTGAAAATAAGAGACTTGAAGTGCAAATACAATTTAAAGCATTCTGCTTCTGACATTAGTCTTCCCTTGTGGTATCTGTTAACAATGTGTTGTTGCAATTACAACTCCACCCATTATTGGAATAGAAATTTGTGCTAACAGTTTTTCATCTAGAACAAGGCTTTCTTGCTGACAGAGAAACAATTGAAGACAACTTTCAATGCAACAGTGTTTCCTCTCAGAACACCCTGGGATATGAGGTCTCCCTCCGTAGCTTTCAGTTAATTGCACACAAAAGACTGCAGGAGATGGTATTTGTTTAAAATTATCGCTGGCGTTGCAATAAGAGATGCCATTCCTAATTAAATTAGAACATGTTGTAATTCTGAATGGAACAGTGATGAAGTCAATACAGATCCTGAAACATTTTGGGGTGAGAAATGCTAGCAATAAGAAGACACAGACATGAGCAGCAAATATATAAAAGAATTCTGCTTCATATCAAATAGAGTTCCAAGAATACAATTTTAGTTACCTTTAGTTAAAAAGTCGATTTGTTTAATCTTGACATTTAAGCAGAACAGAATATGCTTCTTTATGTTGAGCTTTGGTGAAATTACCTAGCTTTCATAAGGAATCAATATAGGTAGTGATTTTGTCATTTAGCTAGTTGTGAATAAATGCTCAAAATCATTGTCAAAATTTGCATCTGTAAATCCAACAATTCAATGTTGTTATTTTAAGGAAAATATATATATTCTCCAGCCTGCTGCATAGGTATAAAAGTTTCTTTGATATCTAATATCCAATCCAAAGGCAAAATTCAGAACTGAGGTAGGTTGAACCTAGTCTTATAATTAAAGTAACATTAATATTAATTAACATTAATTAAAGTTACATTAATTAAAGTAACATTAAATTAGTTAAATAACATTTAATTAATTAAAGTAACATTAACTTTCATATCTAAATGCTTTATTTTGGAAATAAAAGAAGAAAAAGAATAAATAACATAAAATTTCTTCTTCAGTCAAGACAATTATGCTATATCTTTTTTTCTGAAGAAACATTACTTCACCCAAATAAGAAAAATTGGCCCCCTCCTCCTGAAAACATCAACTTGCCAGAAGTTGCCCTTGTAGATTAGTAGATGACTTAAGTGTATAAAGTGTAGTATAAAAGAAAAACATGGATCTTCTTTCACTAAATTTCTTCAACACACCAGTGGAATATTTTGTTTCTCACCAGAGGTCAGAAACTAACCTCAAAATATTTTGAGGGTCTGGTCAAATTCAGAAGAGCATTATTCTGTTATCAAAAACTTTCATGATTTCCGAAAACATGCAGGAGACTTGATTGACAATACAGGAAAACACGAATAAAAAGAATACATAAGAAAAAGCTATTTAGATGTATGGGAAAAAAAATATCATATCAGGTTGTCTCCTGTTCCTGGAACTCCTTTAGCTGATCGTAATTGTTAGTAATTTTACAAGAAATTTCAGTCTAAGCTTTCCACCTAAAATTAGTCTTTTCTTCACAATCTTTCTGCTCCAGACATTATTTCCCTATTGTCACCTGGTGAAAGCTCTGTTTGTTTTCTATGAAGTGACATTTTCAATAAACTAAAAGATTTTAATTAACATAATCCAAGATGCCATTCCACAGTGTATTTCAACAATCCACTTTAAGGATTAGGAAAAGAAAATTGGCTGCTAAACTCAGATCAACTTAAAAAGGAAGTAAAATGGCTATTTTCTCTTTAGTTTGTAAGTGGTGGTCAAAAATTTCATTACTTTTTATATTAACACCACTTTAATTAAAAAAAAATTGTTCCCTTAAACATTGTGTCACCTGTTTGCTCCTTCTTCCTTACTGTGTGCACTACTCTTATAAAACATTAATAATGAAAAAATGTTTATTCAGGCTGGTTTTTGGCAGAACATGCTTTGAAGTGGGTTTTAAATCTTGCACATTTTTCCCCATCGCTCACCCACCCGCCAACCAGCGGCCAATATTTTGTGCTACGTCAGCAAAAAGTCAGGGCAAAATGTGCCTTATTGATTATTTCACCTTAATACACAAGAAATATATCTCAATAATGTTCCACATAGAACCACAGATTTTCTATTACTGACTTTCCAGTTCCTGTTACATAACAGTGACCTGAATTCAGGCCCATGGATTCTTGGCTGTTCCTTTATGCAGGTGCTATCACTCCCAGTTGCTGAAACTGAGGACTGAAGGCTGTACATACCCATTTTTTTTAGCTTCACTCATTAGTGTGTGGTGAATCATAGAATCATAGAATCATAGAATCATAAGGTTGGAAGAGACCTCTGAGATCATTGAGTCCTACCATGCCTGTCTCCCTACTAAACCATATCCCTAAGAATAGACCTTTTTGTGCTGAGATGGATCTTGTACCTTCATATCAATATTATTTGTTGGTTTTCCACATCTTAACTCTAATTGTTGAGCATCAGACTTAACAACAAGGAATATTTCTAAAGATGCTTTATGAAATATAGAATCTTGCAAGTTAACTCTGCAAGCAGCTGTGAAAATTTCAGGCTGAACATGTGAAAAATCCTAAAATTTCTTCAGTCATTTCAATAGGAACAGCTCAAATGATTCTATGAGCCGGCATCTTATCTCCATCCTTCTCCTCACAAAAATCAATGAGAACAGATACATCAGGAAGCCTTTTTTTAAAATGTTTTAAGTATGTTTGTAACTAAGCCCCTGGCCAGTCACACTAAGGAGGGAACTACACAGTTGTTTAACTCTTTGCCAAGAATGTCCTGTGACCTTCCCATCTAACCAGTTCCTATTTAAATCCAGACCTGGGCAGTGTTAAGAATTGTCAACTCTGGAAATGTTAAAGAAAAAGTGAAGAAAATCTCCACTGTGATAACACTATAGAATCAGTGGGGCATTTACCATTTAGAATCATAGAAACATTTATTTTATAAACTGTTAGATTCTGAGTAAATGTATCTTTTTCCACAGGGAAATTTTATTCTTTTAACAGGACATTGTGCATTGCAACTCTTGTGAAATGGGCGAAGGGATTAATGACACACATGCACACACATTTCTATTTGTGCTTATTGTTTATTACTGTTAGATTACACTGCATAATTATTTATTTCAGCAATATTTTGGTCCAAGCAATAGGGATGCTTGTGTGTTGCCTCTGTAGTCCTAGAGCCACAATGTAACAGGCCCAGAATATCTATTTTTAGAAATATGGAAAAACGTATATAAAAATTAAATTTGAAGTCATGACAAATGGTCCAGTAGTTGATTTTCCATGTCTTGGGAGTAAAAAAAAATTAGAAACTTTAATAACCAGAAGTATCACTTTTTATGAAACACCTCATATGTCTATCTCTATTCGATCAGACAAAAATGATGTATTCTGAAAAGACTTTTTAAAATAAAACATTTCTGAAGTAAAATTGTTTCCAAGTGAAAACACAAACCCTTTGTTTCTGGTTGGTCCAAAAAAGTTTTCTTTCTTTTCTCTCTTTTATTAAACTGATGAAAATGGTTTGTCAAAATCCAAAATCATTTGGCAAAATATTTTTCCATATAAAAGGCTTTAACAAGTATGCACTTTGTATTTCCATCTATTAAAAACACAGAAATGAGTAAATTCATTTGAGTCTCACTGTATTTGCAATGGCAAATGAAGGAAGCAAAAACATTCCTTGCGCTCTGAGACACATGGTGTGAATTTTGGGGTTGTCTTATGCAGAAACAGGAGTTGGACCTGATGATCCTTGAGGATCCCTTCCAACTCAAGATAAATGCTTTTACAGAATTGTCTCCTTGAGGACTGATCACCAGCGAGAATAAAACACAGTCCTAAGTCTCTTGAAAATATTAGTGTCTGTGGGAAAATGCAGCTGTTATTTAATTTATCTTGATTTGAGAATGTATTCCTGAAGAGTTCATGTACATTTTCTTAATAAATAAATATATGTCATCAGGAAACAACTTTTCTCCTGAGACCAATCATCATGTTTTTAAGAGTGCTTAGAGACAGAGAAGCAAAGGGGCAGAGTTGAATTATCACACATTAACAGCAGACCCCCAAAAAATTGTGCAATCATAGGGCTAGTTAAAATGTTTGGAGCTTTGCAGAATATGTAGTGGTCTGCAGCACAATGGCTTCTGCTTTAGGTATTTCACAGTTCAGCACAATGTATTTCAATGGGACAGGAAAATGCTAATAATGGCCACGTATATACTGATTTAATTTCTCCAGGGACAAGCCTGCTCAGCCCAGACTACTCTGGCATCACTCCTTCTAGGCTTCAGCTAATTAATATAGTGCAATTTAAGAAAAGATAGAAAGGGTCATACTGATAAGTGTCGGCAGTGTACATTCAAAACATCTATTATTTCTCATCTATGTCCTTGGAGTCGTGAAAAAAAAACAGTCCAGCAATCACTTATAGTTAATTGCTAAGCAGATGTCAATTTAAAAAAAAAATACAACAACCAGCCAACCACTCTTGTCTTTCCTGTATCTTTTATCCGAATTCCCTCCCCTCTCTCTTAGTGTATCAGAAGTATATGGAAAACCTGGAAATACTCTTTCTAATCTATTAGTTGCAACACTGTTTTTTTAGGGACTGAATCATCATCTAATCCTTTTGAACATTAGAAAAACTATTATTTTTAAGTAGGGTTTTTTTGTGTGTCTGGCTTATTTGTGTGTCTAGGATTATGTTGAAAGCCTGGATTGCATAGATCATCCTTAATTGTCACTGATTTCAGTGTAGAAAATGCATTACAAAATTAGGACATACATGAACATTAAAACACACAGGTGCTCTAAAACTTCTATAAACTCAGATCCTGTGAAACTTTACTTCTACCATCTAGAATTGTTTTGTCCAAGGACAGAGAGTCTCCTTTTGTCCTTTATTGTAGAGACATGTAATACTTTTTGTTTAATTAAGTGACAGAATAAATTGACCAAGGCAATCAGGAAATGTTTTGATCCAGATTATTGGAATGGAAACTATACTTAGCTTTCCCAGTAACTTATAAGCCAGCATCGTTCTCCATTAGATCTGACAACTGCAATTTACTCTGGACCTCCTGATACAGCTTGTCACTACCAACAGGCCAGTATGTACATGGCCAGGGGTTACAACATACTGATTCATTAGGCTACAGCCACGAATGTGCCACTTCAGAGAAAAGGGCCATCCATCTCTCTATATTTAGCTGTCATTCCTACCATGAATGTAATGCTATTACTGAGACAGCCAAGTTCATTGCTCATGCCAGATGTTGTTAGGAATTCAATCCATCCTATCTGTGAACACTAGTCCCTTCAAACAAGATGTTGAGTGAATTACATACTGAGTGGTGAGGTTTTTGGCATTTAATTATCCAGCTGAAAGGAACATGCTTAATTGTTACTGCAGTTACTGGTTAGTGACTAAATAGAGGAATTTTATGAAGCAATAGTAGAGCATTGGCAGCTGAATAAATGTTTCATAGCAGTGCTATGGTTATGACAAAATATCTTTATATCTTTACTGAACACACATGCCTCTCATGTTGGGTAAAATGAACAGGTTTGGTTTTTTTTTTAAGTAAGAAAACATGACATTTTTTTAATAAGGCAAATTCATGTTGCTCAACCTCCTGCTAACCAGTTTTGGCCCTTCAAGCAGGAATGTTGCCAGGGTGTACAAGCGTAGCAGCATAGTGTCAGTTATTCATACATTCTCAGATATTCATGCCCAGGAAGCCATCTGTTGGGACTGTTGCGTTCAGCAAAAGGGGTGCGTAATCTGCTTGGAGAAAAGCTGGTCCTACAGAAGTCCAGAGACATATGACACTACCACGTCGTATCTCATAATGTCTGCAAGGCAGCAGAATCCAGGACTGTCACTGCACATATCACATTGAAGGAGGACTCTGAAACTGAAATGAAGTTAAGCCTCATCCTTTCTTTAGGCTGATTAAAACTCTCCACATTACAGAAATAATGTTCTGCTTCTGTATTTGGCTCAAGCTGAAAAAAGAAATATTATGAATATGCATGGTATTTTCATACTAATTGGTAATGCTGTACTCTCCATGAAAGTTCTGTCTTGTAATATGCCCAGCTACATTTCAGTAATAAAGCCCTGAGGAAACTTAATCAAGAATTGGGACTTCGTTAATACATCTCTGTGAATTTTCATTCTTATTTATAAAAATAAGGAACCAAAACAAGCAGTTGGAAAGTTTATTCCCTTAAATTGTAACTTGGAAATAAGACAAGCCCAGCATGACAGAGACAGAATGAAACTGACATTTTCTGAGAGTAAACACAGACACTGCCTTTGTTTTTTTTTCTTTTATTTTTTTATTTTTTTTTTAATCTGGTTTAATGATGTAGTCTGCAATCTAAGAAGTAATCATCCCATTCATTCACTATACAAGTAAGTGATGCTTGGTTCATTTACGAACTTTACTTTGTTGCCAGCTAGAAAGAAATTGTGATCTTTATATTTCTTTGATGAGGCCGATTTGTCTACCATTGCAGAATTGAGCATATTTAAAGGAGAAAAACAAGTGCCCAAACTAACTGTCCCTGGAGATAGCAACTTATGCAAAATTTTTTTTTTGCAGATATATATAATATATATAACATATATAACTACCTACAAGGACAATGTCTGATAACTTGATCTAGTCTAGGAACATGTTTTTCTACTCCTGCTTTTTATGTGGTGAGATTAACAGCCTTCAGTGCTGAAGGATCCCAATTTATGTGGTTGTGCTAGATTGGCACTCCGGCACCTTAAGACCTAGACTTAAATAATTTCACAGATTCCAATGGATGTTACTCACAGCCACATAGGGAAAGTTGTTCATTTTTTCTACCTTAACACTTCTTTCAGAGTCTTTGTATAAACACGGGTGTTGCAGCCACATGTGTCTGCTACTTCTCTCTGAATTCTGCTCTCCTAATTTTTCCCATTTTAAAGCCACAGCAATGACCACTTCAGCTGGCCACATCTAGGGACTCTGGTGACAGCACACTCCAGCTCAGTAAATACTAAACCACTTGACAACTGACTCACAGGTCCCCTGCTAAGTATTATGACTTAATCTGTTGACAGCCTGATACCTGACAAAAGAGTGGGAACAGGTATTAATACAGTTAACTGTTCAGAGTTAATAATCCATTTATACAGTGCCTTCTGCAAGACCTGATTTTTCAAGCTGGAAAGGGGTCTTAACCTTCTTTTCCTTTAATTAATGAGGTTTAAACCCATCAGATGCTGAGCCATAACAGCTTTGTACTCTACACAATAAAATTTGCAATGTTAATCTTTATTTGTTTGGTTTTAAAAACCCATCACAAACATCATAGCCCTATATAAGCATTTATGGACCTTATATAACCACAGCATATGGTGTACAGCTTGGTGTCTAGATGGAGATCTGTGACAAGTGGTGTCCCTCAGGGCTCCATAATGGGACCAGTGCTGTTTAATATTTTCATTGATGATATAGACAGCAAGATCGAGTGCAGCCTCAGCCAGTTTTCAGGTGACACCCAGCTGCATGGTGCACTTTTCACACCAGAAGGATAGGATGTCACCTAGAGGGACCTGGACAAGCTGGAGAAGTGGACCTGAGGGAACATCATGATGTTCCACAAGGCCAAGTGCAAAGTCCTATACCGGGGTCAGGGCAATCCACAGTTTCCATACAGGCTGGAGGACGATGTGATTGAGAGCAGTGGAACCCACAGTAAGTCAGAGATAGTGGTGGGAGTCTGTTATCAGCCGCCCAACCAGGACGAGGAAACCGATGAGTCCTTCTACGAGTAACTGGGAGAAGTCTTGCAATCACTGGCCCTTGTTTTTGTGGGAGACTTTAACCTTCCAGATGTCTGCTGGAAGTATAACGAAGCAGAAAGGAAACAGTATAGGAGGGTCATCGAGTGTATGGAAGATAAATTCCTAACACAACTGGTGAGTGAACCGACTAGAGAAGGTGTCCCACTGTATCTGCTGTTTGTGAACAGAGAGGGCTTTGTGGGAGAGGTGACTGTTGGAGGATGCCTGGGGCTCAGTGATCACGAGATGATAGAATTCTCAGTTCTTAGAGGAGTAAGGAGGGGGGTCAGCAGAACTCTCACCTTGGACTTCCAGAGGGCAGACTTTGAACTGTTTAGAAAGCTGCTTGATAAAGTCCAATGGGAGACAGTTCTAAATGATAAAGAAGCCCAAGAGGGCTGGATGCTCCTCAAGAAGGAAATTCTGGTGGCGCAAGAGCAGGGTATCCCCGTGTGCCGTAAAATGAGTTGGCGGGGAAGAAGGCCAACTTGGCTTAACAGAGAGCTCTGCATTGGTCTCAGGAAAAAGAGGAAAATATATGAGCTTTGGAAGAGGGGGCAGGCATCTCAGGAGGACTACAAGGAGCAGGTGAGATCATCTAGGCAAAAAATTAGAAGTGCTAAAGACCAACTGGAACTTCAACTGGCCAGTTCAATGAAAGATGATAAGAAATGTTTCTTCAAGTATATTAATAACAACAGGAGGACCAAGGAGAATCTCCTTCCCTTACTGGATACAAGGGGAATGGTAGTAACAAAGGATGAGGACAAGGCAGAGGTACTTAACACCTTCTTTTCCTGTGTCTTTAATAGTAAGGTAAGATGTTTTCTGGGCTCCAATCCTCCTGAGCCAGAAGACTGTTAAGGTGAACCCTCAATGTTCCAAGAAGGCTTGGTTAGAGACCTGATCAGCCAATTATACATCCACAGGTATATGAGGCCGGATGGGATCCACCCAAGGAGCTGGCAGAGATCCTTGCCAAACCCCTTTTCCTCATTTAATAACAGACCTGGCTGACTGGGAAAGTGCTGCTCAACTGGAGACTGGCAAATGTAACTCCCATTTACAAGAAGGTTCGGAGGGAGGATCCGGGGAATCATAGGCCTGTCAGCTTGACCTCAGTACTGGGGAAGGTAATGGAGCAGATCTGTGCTATCACACAGTACAGTCAGGACAGCCAGGTGATCAGGCCCAGTCAATATGGGTTTATGAAAGGCAGGTCCTTCCAGACCAACCTGATGTCCTTCTATGACAAGGTTACCCAGTTATTAGATGAGGGAAAGGTTGTGGATGTGGTGTACCTGAACTTTTGTAAAGCCTTTGACACCGCTTCTCACAGTATTCTGCTTGATAAACTGGCTGCCATTGGCCTGGATGGGCATACCCTCTACTGGGTAAAAACCTGGCTGCATGTCCAGGCCCAGAGGGTGGTGGTAAATGGTGTTAAATCCAGCTGGAGGCTGGTCATGAATGGTGTTCCCTAGGGTTCAGTGCTCGGTCCAGTCCAGTTCAATATCTTTACTAATGATCTGGATGAAGGGATCAAGTGCACCCTTAGCAAGTTTGCAGATGGCACCAAGCTGGGTGGCAGTGTTGATCTGCTTGAAGGAATGGAGGCTCTGCAAAGAGATCTGAACAGGCTGGATTGATGGGCCAATGGGATGAGGTTTAACAAGACCAAATGCCAAGTCCCGCACTTGGGGCACAACAACCCCATGTAGTATTACAGGCTTGGGGAAGACTGCCTGGAGAGCTGCCTGGCAGAGAAGGACTTGAGGGTGTTGGTTGACAACCAGTTGAATATGAGCCAGCAGTGTGCCCATGTGGACAAGAAGGCCAATGGCATCTTGGCCTGTATCAAAAGCAGTGTGGCCAGCAGGACCAAGGAGGTGATTATAGCCCTGTACTCGGCACTGGTGAGGCCACACCTCAAGTACTGTTTTCAGTTCTGGGCCCCTCACTACAAGAAGGATATTGAGGTGTTGGAGTGCATCTAGAGAAGGGCGACAAGGCTGGTGAAGGAGCTGGAGAACAAATCCTATGAGGAACGGCTGAGGGAACTGGGGTTGTTTAGTTTGGAGGAGATTCAGGGGAAATCTCGTTGCTGTCTATGGCTGCCTGAAAGCGGGTTGTGGGAGAGTGAGTGTTGATCTCTTCTCTCAAGTGACAGGTGATAGAATAACGGGAAATGGCCATAAGTTGTGCCAGGGGAGGTTCAGACTGGATATTAGGAAGAATTTCTTTACCGAAAAGGTGGTCAAGCTCTGGAACAGGCTGCCCAGGGAGGTGGTTGGGTCATCCATGGAGGTGTTTAAAAAACGGTAGATGAGTTTTTGAAGGACCTGGTTTAGCAGAAGATGGGTGCAGTAGGACTTGATGATCTCAAAGGTCTTTTCCAACTGGAAGATTCTATGATTCTGTGATTTTAAAGTGACCAGCGGGTCAAGGGAGGCGATTCTCCCCCTCTTCTCTGCTCTTGTGAGACCCCACCTGGAATACTGTGTCCAGTTATAGAATCCCCAACATAAGAAGGATATGAAACTGTTGGAACAGGTCCAGGGGCCATGAAAATGACCAGAGGGCTGGAACACCTCCACTATGAAGACAGGTTGAGAGAGTTGGGGTTGTTCAGCCTGGAGAAGATAAGGTTCTAGCGAAAACTTATTGTGGCCTTCTGGGACCTGGGTAGCTGAAGCTGAAGGAGGCCTACAAGAAAGCTGGGAGGGACATTTTACCAGGACATGTTGTGGAAGGATGAAAGAGTATTGCTTAGACTGGATTTGCGTTACACATTGGAAGAAATTCTTCACAATGAGGTTGGTGAAACACTGGAACAGGTTGCCCATGGAGGAGGTCAAGACCAGGCTGGATGGGGTCTTGAGCAGCCTGGTCTGGTGGGAGGTGTCCCTGCCATGGCAGAGTTTGGAACTAAAGGATCTTTAAAGTCACATATGCTCATGGGTTAATGGACTCTGCAAAAAATAAGAGCTACATTTTGCTCAACTGAATATTTATCTTAAGTAATTAATTTGCCTTTGCTTTAATTTCTGTGTATCTAATTGGAGAGTTTAGTTCGGTAATCTGATAATGTTATGAATATATTTTTTTCCCTTGGGAAAAGGCGAGCTACCTCTGTAAATGACAGTATGGAATTCTATAGTGACAATCAAGATCATCCCCACAATTCAGAGAAGCTATTCTAGACAGAATTATTTCAAGAGTAACTCAAATCACACTGTCTAGCCTTCTGCACTTTTTCAGAGAAGCTGAAAACTGTTGGGTGTTCATAAGATAAAATGTCTTTAAGAAATCAAGGTTCTGACTCCTTATGGCTAAAACGATACTATTGACCCAATGTCCTAGACACTTAACATTCTACTTATTTGAAGTATGCCTAGGATGTCCATAGCAAAAACTATTCTGCACTTTTCAGGATGAAAGAACCTCTCCTGTTTCCTTGCAGTTTAGTTTATTGGATTTTGAGACCTCAATTATGAACTAAGTCTTGCATAGGTAAGAATTACTGTTATTAAGTGATTCGTAGTTGTGAAAGATAAAGTTGAAGAATAATCGCTGTTACGTTTTTCATAATAGCAGAATTGTCTCATGGTTTTCACTAAATATTTCACTTTCTTCTCAGTTCTTATTATACGGAGCAAAGAATACTATTGAGCATTTGTGTTCTTAGTAGCTCTCTTTGAAGCATTTAAATTTTGTCTAAAATCTATTTTATGTGTGGCACGATATCAGGTGTTCTTTTAACATTGCACAAAGAATTACTCAAAAAAAATTCTCCTATAAGCATAAATCTAATCAAGTCACCTCAATATAATACCTCAAATACTGCAAAGATGACTGACAAGAAAACCATAAAAAACCTACTAAATAAATTGAATTTGAATCGGAGAGTTACATATAAAAATAAAATAACAAACCATAGATAAAATCTAAACATGATTTATGAAAATCATATCTCTGAAGGGAAAGGGGATGTCCTGAAGTTGTGAATAGATTTAGGAATGAAAGTCCCATGTTTTTTTCATAAGGGTTCAAATTTCAGAGTTACCTATGTGGTTTAGCTATTTTTACATTCAATAAATTATTCACAAATTATTCACTCTATTCCAATCAACTGCATCTCCTAAATTTAAGTATAAATTATGTAATCCTAATGTAATTTGAAACTGTTCTTAAAGGCTTGAGATTTAAATTTTACCATAAGAAAACTGATGATTAGCAATACAGTTTTTTTATTGCTGAGGTATTTTCTATAACTTTTCTTAAAAAAAACATGGATTAATCTGGTCAGTGCTAGATGGTTCTGAGGGTAAATACTAAAGCAAGATTGTTTAACATCAACATGAAGTGTTCACTTATTCAGTGTGATCTTATTCCTTGTAAGACTAGCATGTATTTCAAGTCTGGCTGCCTTTTCTCACTTTTAAGGGTATAATTGCAGTCAGGACGCTCACTGTGCTTAACATTTTGTTTTAGGATGCAGCTTAAGAAAATCTGTGTCAGAAACATATTTGCAATTCACTGTGATGCAAATTTTTTTCCTGTAGTAAACTGTACAGTAACTGTAAAGAGATTCCAGGCAGCTAACTCGAATTTATATGTCTATAGGCTCTGCATCAGTTCTGTTGTATTTCGTCCTTTTCATTCAGCCTTTGATGCTTTTGGCTGCATAGATGTGGTTAATAATTTGTGGTGCTTTATTTTCTGGCTGCCAAGAAAAAATGTTTCACCTTTAACAATGCTTGAAGATCAGACCATGGAGAAATTTATCAATCATATCTCCAGTTGATACTAATGAATGATTTCTGAAAAAACTGGGAAACACTTTGGTTTGTTTCTAAAAAGTGGTATGGAAATAACTAATATTATGTCTGAAAAATAGATAGAAACTTTGCTTGTTGTGGGTTGTATCAATGCATGTTCTTTCTGTAGGAACACACAATGATCCTGATCCAGCAGAACTCCACGTAACACCTTGAACTTTGATAATTCAATAGGTTTAGTGAAATGCTTATCTTTTATCAGGATAAAGCCATGGTCTGATACAAAGCTCCGAGGTGACTGGGATAATTTAAATTAGCTTTGAAAAGTTATGAGTGTGCTTTAAGCATAGACAGCATTGGTATTTTGTGTATTAAATAATCACTGTTCTCCAAGTGCATGGGACTAAAACTGTAGCATACTTATAGAAATCTGTCGCACCTGACAAATTCAGGGGCAGATAACAGACAAAGTACATATTTTGTGAAAGACAAGTCCATCATAAATCAGTCCAGCTGACCATCTACTAGGTCTCTATGCAACTAGTGAAAAATATACATTTAATCAAGCATTGAAATTGAAACTTCAAATCATGTAATCAGTGGAATGTGTCTATTCAGTTAATTTGTTTTATCTGTTTAATTTTTTAATATTGGATTTGTTTTGTTTTCATTACAAAGTGTAGGGGCTGAAGTTCTAGATATTAGCTAGAAATAGGTCAGTGCACCAAGAAATATATAAGAAAAATAGGTGATTAACTTCAGACTGTTATGAGTTAAGATGAGGAAAATGGATTTGTATAGCCCATTAATAATACTGCTTGATATTGACTGTGATATTTTTACACAAATGCACTTGTCACTTCATTAAGGCTGCAGTAGGAAACCAGCTATGCTTTTCCATAGTGTGACAGCATTGTCGCGATTAAAACACGCTGCTTGTGGAGAAGACCTGTATTCATTTTTTGCTATAGAGTTTATATTCACAAGAAATTGTTGAAAAAAGAGCAGAAGGGTGGGTGGGTAGTGAGACTGAGGGCATAAAGGAAAGAAATCAGAGAATTTGAAGGAGTAAGAAAATATATTCAAATATATTCAAGGTAGCAGTGGTTAAATGGCTACAGCCCAGATGACAGGACTGCAAGTGGTTCCCTTGGAAACATCCTTCTATTCAGTGAGGTAGAAGAGTGTAACTACCTTTTAGGTCATGCAGATCATCTTTCCACTAATGCAAAAAATACCACTGAAAAACATGAAATAATCAATATCAGCTAAAAATTAAAAAAAATTTCCCACTTTAAATTCCAAGTCTTGCATCATAGGACCCAGACTTATTTTGCCTCACTGGTACTGTATGTCATGTAAAATTAGAACATAAAGGCTTTTTTGAGCTGAGGCTCCTTTTCCCTGGTTTGGATATGTGGGGTTCCAGATTAATACAGACTGAGAAGCTCTCTCTGTTGTTCTGATCTGTGCATTGTACCAAAAATGTTCTTTTTCTAACTACAAGCCACATAGATAAAATTGCCATAGTAGAGAAATCTAAAATATATATCAGATAGCATGTTTCTGAATTTGGCCCTGTATATACATACATGTATATAAAAGAGGCTTGTAACACCTTCTAGAGAAAATTAAAATCTAAGAAACCAGAAAAAGTCTTGAAAATGTCTTGCAGTTGCTGGGGCAAACTTTGCTTTGAGAGATCTTTCAGCTTTCTTTTTGTGGCTTTATAAGCATGCCTCAGTTTTGAAGAAAGTATTTCTTAATGAAGAGGATATTAATCAAAGTTAATTCTAACCTTTATATTCCAAAATTATTAATAAGCATAAGATTTTCATAAGCAATATATACTATTTTCTTCTGAATAGTCACTGTTAATAATTTAGTTTTATAGTTTTTGAAATAAAATATTTGTGCGTGTCAGGCTGGATTTATAGCCACTGAGAAAACTACAGAAAAGACGTTTTGTGGCTTATACATCATATAGGATCCATCCTTTGAGTCCAATAGAGGTGGGGGGTGGGAGGGAAGATGATTTGAATCTTATGTAACCCAGAAGCGCAGGATAAGTTTTTGTAGATGGGACAAGGTACCTGAGGAATAGGTTAAATTAGCCACTATGGAATTCTTTGTGAATGTGGCTGGACAGCTGTTGCAGCTACGTGAATTAGGTCAGGCACCTTCCATATTGCTGCTGGCTGAAATCTTATTCTTCAGCTCCTGTAGTGTCGTTGTATTTTTCCATTTTAAGTATTTATGCCTCACTGTAGCTATGTAGACTGAAGAAGGATTATTTTCCACTTTGTTACATGATTTTGTTGAATCTACACAGCACTTATTTATAGCTGTCTTCCTAATAATTTTTCTCATCTTCAAATTATCATCAAATCAGCCTTCACTTCTGACGGAGGGCTCTTCTGCTACTTTTACTGTATGTATTCATAAGCAGGTGGTTTACTAAGAACAGGAAACACCTGTGCTTCCTTCAGAGTGCTATGGCTTTGATTTTTTTTCTTGCCTGAGTACACTGATTTGAGAGATTATTTATCTCAGCTTAGCAAAACTGTCTCTTGATACAAAATACATCCAGATGATACTGTAAAGCAGAAAGGAAAATTGCAGTTATAGCATCTCTTTCACCAGTTTCTTTCTCCCATCACTGCTTGATACCACTATGTTTCAGATCTGTTTTTTGCTTATTTTCAAGGGCAGTGAATGGTGTATGGAGGCCAAACTTTCATTATTTTGTGGATATTTTTGCAGGCAAAGGTCCATCAAAAGATAAAAATGCTTTGAATTCCATGATATGGTTGATACAAGACACTTTCTACACTTGTTCAGGAAAAGGTAACAATTCCATTTATGTTTCAAAAATGTCAAGACAATGAAGAAGCACCTCAGAAATGACAAATAAAGGTAAATATCATACCCAGAAGATAAGAAGGACACCTGTGGCTTTACCACAGTTGGGTGGAGAGCTGAAGCAGAGAGGATTTATGTTAACATTCCTTTTACCGTGTGATGTAAATTGTATGGTGGCCACAATGTCTTAGTATGTTCTGGCCCATCTTCTCTTCGGCTACTTGTTTCTATTCTTCATCTCAGTTTTCAGTCTGTTCAGCTGCCTTATTGCAACTGTTTGCAGTACCACTTTTTATACTCAATAAATGATCTGATCCGAGATTTTTTTTTTGAGGGACAGAGTACGGGTCGGAGCATAAAAGTAACCAAGGAGAGGAATACTTAAATGCAACCCTCCTATAAAATGGAATTACATCCTGACACAAAAGTAGTATTCTGTAAATATAAGACAAGTTAGTAAAAGGAGAATCACTGGTTAATGAAGTTCCAGGATTGCAGAGCTGAATAATGCTTGTGGTCTAGAAAGCTCCTTCCAGTACTGACAACAAGAAAGGTCAAATGTGGTGGCATATAAGGTTAAAATGTTTTCAGAGTGAAAAAGAGAAGATTTTAATACTGCACCAGCAAAAAAGAGAATAGATTTTCTTTTCTCAGACTGTGACTTCCTATAATTATTTGTAAATTCTTGCTGGGTGAAATCTTAAATTCCATCTAAATGAAACATTCATCTACTTGACAGTTTGTGGTGAATAGCAGCTTCTGTTTTCTGTCAGTATGAATTATGCATGTTTGGAAAAAAGCTTCCAAATTTCAATTAGTGAATCTTAATTTTCTTCCTTAGACCAGATGGACTTTGTTAACAAAAAGACTATATCTATGTCTAATGGAACCTCAAATTGTTTTAATCAATTTCAATTGAGATAAATATTTGAAGTATTAAACCTGTCTCTACTATTTTGTTTTAACCAAGTCAATTCTGGATATCAACAGCACACTGCTCAGCATATTACTTTTTTATCCAATTAGAAAGCAGAATCCCCATCCACTAATTGGCAAGTACATAAAAGAATCTACATGTTGCTTGAGTAGCAGAGAGGCAAGGAAGTTTAATTAAGTTGCAACAGGCAATTTGTAACTAATTACATTTAGTGTTAGGTGGTGTTGGTTTACTGGCAGAGAAGGGGGAAAATTCTTGTATAACTTATTGCAAAACACAAAATAGATAAAACATTATTCCAATCGTAATGCCATAAGTTTTAGTACCGAATATTTTACAGTCATTTTGAATTGGTTAATCTTTGAAATGCTACTGGGGACTCTTGGTTTACACCAAATCCCATTGTATTCATCAGGAGTTCTATATTTTTACTGAGACTAAGCATTTTTAATTACACAGTTCAGTAATTTCAACTTTTTTCAGTAATTTTAATACGTTCATTTACCTCATTACCTTCAGCAGTTCTCTCTCTTGCTTGTGAAATATATGCTTTAGTAAATATGTATGAAATTGTCAGTAATTAAACATTCATACCTGGTTTGTTGAAATGCTGTTAAATCATAAAATTTTGGTATGTTTTATTTTCCAGAATTCATCCAGCAGATATTTGGGAAGATTTTGAAGATATTCTGATGTCCACAATTGATAAGCATTCATTTTGATATAGGATGTATAGTTTTAACATATAGCTTGATGGTACTTCTTAGACTTACACATTAACCCTTAAAATTATTTCAATGTGAATTTTTAAATTTAAATATTAAAAACATTTATTTATTTGTTGTCCAGAAAAATATTTTACTATTATAAACGTGTATGAATATGAATATCTTCATGAGAATATTCGTATGAGTATATGCACAACTGAATAGATAAACATTTATTGCTTTCATTCTGTAAGACGGAACAGAGTTTAGTGTTGGCTCAAAGAGGAGTAATAATTCTCATGTTCAGTAGTGTACTGAGCAAAATGACTTTGTGAATTCAGTACAGTTTCTGGAGTTTCCATTATGTTCTCAAGTCTATGAAGGACATGAATATTAAATCAGAGGAATCAAAACTTAAATAATAAAGGTTACAGGCTTGTCTTCTAAAAGTAGCCACTCAGAAAAACTTTTAGACTTATCACCAATTGCTTAAACTTTATCTACTGTCTATAAACTACATGCATGAGATTAAAAAGATTCATTCACTGCTAAATCACTTCAACCTCACTGAAAGAATGTGCAGCAGCAGAAGAGGAATGTTCACATTTCCAAACCTGAGGACTTTTAGGCTACCTGTACAGTTAACAGAGAAAGATATGTTTAGAGGTGATTCAAAGAATAGAAGTGGGAATCCTAATTATTGCTTAATACGGGTATTATGAGTAGTCGCTTGAAAATGTGCACCTTTTATCACAGATCAAAGGGAGCCTATTTGCTGCAATCAGGCTCTTAAAGCTAAGAGCTGTGATTTCTTCCACCTATTCCTAATAGTTACATACTGTGACAAATACTATAGTGAAAAGGTGATGGATAGAAAACTTTCTCTGATGGCACAGCAGTTGTTAGATCATTTTTGCTCATCAGAAGAATGGTAAAACCAGAAAAAGATGCTTCTCTGTGAAATTTTTAGGCCATCTTTATAGAATATATCTTATATATATGCATACATAATTCATATGTATGCGTAATTCATAATTCATTCAAATAACCATCAGTAACTGCATTTTCCCTCTAAGTTTGTTGTGACTGTGTGGATCAGTTTGACTTCTCAATGGGTTTGTTGTCCAGACTAGTAGGATACTTTTGTCTATGTTGGAAAATGTTCCCTAATCCTTTTTGAAGACTTAAAACATCTGTTGCAGTGTTGGACTATATGGAAAGACATTAATGGATCCCAGAATGAATTCCAGTTAAGTATCAGTTTGTGTAAACAGAAATGTGACAAAAATAAAAGTAACACTAGCAGCAACACATCTGTTTAAAGAGCTAATGCAAACTACAAGTACTTTAGGACAGTAATTTAGGCCATTTTTCAACATTTCCTGTTTGACACATAACCATATAAGATATGTCAGAAGCTTAATTCATTTAAGGTGATGTATACCAGTCCTTTCTTTAGGGAGAACAAAGCCATGAGGCACAATCTTTTAAGGTCTGGGGGGCAGTGAAGGGCTCAGTGTGGGCTGTTAATTGTGATACATTGCTTCTCTCCTCTGGAAACATGTTCTGAATGTCTTACACTATTAACTGCTCTTTTATTTGCTCAGTGTACATTACCTCAGAAATAAAGAGTGATCCAAATCCACAAATGAAGAAGACTCCGCATATTGAACAGGAATAGCAAAAGGTAAGGCACTCTGGAGTCGGCTGTTGTGGCAGAAACAATTACAAGTTGCACAGCCATAAGCGCAACAGAGTCAGAAATAATTGTAGTCCTGTGGGTGACCAAATGCTCACCCAGTAGGTTATTAGATTTGCTAGGTTAAGCATGGCTTGTGAAAATACGGATCCACTGCTTCTGTGCTCTTCAAAGTTATGCCTGGGAATATGGACACTTATGGAACTCAAGTATTAGTTCTTCGCTGATTTACACCTTGTTGCATCTGTCTATACAACAGAACTTACCTGTACTAAGACTAAGTTGTTTAAAATATAAAGTACAAATTGTTAAAAATATTGTAGGAGAAAATGGTTTGTGCAGAAATGCTTATCATCATATTTTTTCCCCCTCTGTAAATTGCAACTTATTGTATATGCAGTTCTCTTCAAATGAAATCTGAATGGTTCATGATTTGGGTCTCCAAGCCTAAGTGTATACAGTAACTGCAGGGGTATAGGCACAATCTATCTTTGGCCTTTTATTACTTAAGTTATTTATCTATTTAACAAGTGTTGGGTTTGTACTTATGCAAATTAGTAAGGAGGCTATGCATCAAACTAAGCAAGAATATTCTGAGCCAGTACCGTAGGTTAAACTGGTGACATTAAGACACATACTATTTCTACCCAGTGTGAAGTCAAGCCTCTTCTATGAACATATGTAGTCAGAGTACTTCTATACATAGGAATGTTGGGATTGTCCTATGCAGGGATAAGAGCTGAATTCAATGATCCTTGTGGGTCCCTTCCAACTCTGGTTCTATGATTCTATGATACATAAGTATCTAATGTAACAAAAAAAAAATCCCAATTTTTAATCATTAAAGATCCTGATCATAGCAGTGGTGCCAAGATTTCTGGATCCACACCTCAGTAGTGACTGAGCACTACTTACTAGAACATTTCTCCTGCTATTTACGGGAACAACAGAGATAAGACCTACTCTGTGTGTATACTGTGCAGAGAACTGATGCAAGTGCATTAGGTGTCTGGACTCCTTGTGCAAATCAGGTGTACTGTACGTACCCAGTAAACCTACTCTAGCCTGGAAGGGCCCTAGAAGTTATGAAAGGCATGGTGCACCTGAACTGCAGCTCGCTCTTAAAGGACCCCTGGGAATTAAGACCATCAGTCAGCTGTAATCAGGCCATCAGCTGCAGTGTAAGTATAAAGAAAAGAGCTTTCTCCTTTCTTAGCTGCTTGTTTTGCTGTTATGTACCCATCACTGTAGCAGCACTCTCATTGGACTATCACATTGTCTCACGCTCCAGCATAATGCACTATGTATATAATGTTATGTGCACTTCAAGTTTTATAAATTTTCGGTAAAGTCGACAAAAATACATAGATCTTCTTGGGACAGGTAACAATCTTGCCATGAGTTCTTAGACTTATGAGACTGTTCTGTTCCTTAATGAAAGTTATTAACAAGGATCTTAGTGATATACATGGTGATAAAATTAAGGCATGTGGTTTTGATTGCTAGGTTGCCTGTAATATTAACTGATATCTTACTAATTTAAGAACATAGCCTTGTTGATAAAGCACTACATTGAAATTTCAGACTGGGATCTTTATTTTCTCGGACATGGGCATTTTGTGTGACAGGAGCCATTGACTTTACTTCGCAAATATTGTCTCCTTCCTCTCCTTTCCTTCTTGCATTTAAGTGTTGACTCAGGACATGAACACTTTTAGCTGAAATATTTCATATAAATCTCTCTTTTAATACATGTCTGGTCTTGATTAAAGTTTCTAGAAACTACCGTAGTGCAAATAAATCATACAAGAAAAGATAGGATTGAACCAATTACAGTTTATAAACACATTTTTGTCAATAACTGTTGTCAAGATCAACATGAGGCTGTGGTGCCGAATCTGTCAAAGTACTGAGAATAATTAGAAGCGGATATTTTCTTAATTTCTTGAGAGAACCATGGCTTATTATGAATTTTGTCTGAAATGTATGGTATATCTATTTTCTTTATGAAATCATCAGACAAGCATAAGATGTGAACAAGATTGAAAAAATATATTGAATGCATTTAGATTAGCTATTACTGAATAAAATAATAAGATCATAGATGCAACTGCTGATCAAGGCCTGACCACTTAGAAATATAAAAATCAGTCTAGTACAGAATTTAAGATTAGCTATCAGTTTGGGGTATTGGTGATGTTTATTACTCTGAATCCTGTTAAATGTCGGCAATTAGCTGAAGTTTTACACAGGCTAAGCTGCAAAGAGCAATGTATATCTATTTTATCCAAGCCTGAGCTAAACAGAAATTAATATTTACTGAATTTCGTGTCCTTGTAGGACAGTGGGAAATGACAAGGGAAAAAAATGGTGTGGAGCTTAGTGGGCTGCTGTGCCTTTCTGTGAGAGTGTTGGCTACTTGGGAAAGAAATAACTGTGAAAGGATAAACAGGGTTTACCAGCAAGAATAAAAATAATTATTTAAAAATATTAAAGATTTTTTAAAAAAAATTAAAAGTCATTCATTGTGCTCACATTAACACAGAATATGATTATGCTTTCCTTAAAACCAGATCTCTCACACCGTGAATATCATACACGGGTCAAGCTCACACTTTTACCTAGACAAAAGCAGATCTAATTATTTTTTTAGGAAACAGCTGGCTATTCTGGCATGTGGGATCAGAGAGAGGTCTCCATTTTGTTTGAAAGCAGGAGATAAAGGGTGAAATTACAGAAAACACCTCTTGTGGGTTTTCTGTGCTCATAGGAGCCTCTGTGCTCATAGGAGCCATCCCAAGGTATGAGCGAGCCTTCAATACCTTTCTTTCCTCTACTTCCCTAACCAGGTATGGAAAGACATTACTGGAAAGTTTTATTCTGTCAGAGTAGATTCTTGTGTTGCAATCTGAGAGATCTGTATAGAGCTCTAAAATGCTATTTGACAAATGTCTTTTAAAGTAAACCACTTTCTCCCAAAGACTATTACAAACTAGAGAAAACTCAATTCATCAGAGCTTTGAGAAAAACAGGATGCTGAATTCTCCTGACAGCGAGAGTGAGCTTTGTGTATTTTGTTAACCTTTCAAAATATTGCTTACAAGGTTTGCTGTAGCCACTCTGTCCAATTACTAAATAAAACAGAACCACAGTAAAACTGTTTGCCAAGTATTGTGAAATATAGAAATGGAAGAGCCAAACCCACAAAGATCCCTTAAGCAATACAACACCCAGGATAGGCAGGTACACAGACATCTGGAGGTTTGAGGAAACACTCCTTTAAATTTTATGAGTTTATGACCTGGATTTTTAAATATGTGCAGAATAATGGAATATTTTCAGAGTAATCAAATTATTTATATCTTAAAGGGAATATAATACAAATTAAACGAAAACAAAATATAGTTGGAACAAATTAAAATACTTTCAGCCCAACTTGATAATTTACTGAGTAGCTTCACTCTTAAAAGTGAATGGATCATAATTCTATTTACATATGTTGGAAGACTGCATTTTTAAATAGTAATAATTATTATATTGTCATATATTATATATATTTCTATTCCATTGTGATTGAATGAGCTGTCTAGTTATTAGTTGGGAGAAAAAAATCAATCCAGAAGTCATTTTAGCCGTAACCCACTGAAAGTTTTATCTCTTCTTCACTGAACTACAGTCACTGAAGAACTGTCCACATTTGTGAATACAAATAGATAAACACTGTAAACTTTATCTCACACAAACAAGTTCTCTCTGTGGAGGAACTCAGTTCAAACTCACCATTAGACTGAATCCATTGATTAGACACTTTAAAATGGGCTAAATTACTTATTTACCACAGGGAAAACCTGAAACATTTGTGACAGCAGTAATGGAAACACTGTACAAAATTAACTAATCTCACTGTGCTGGGCAACGGGGAATTTAAAAAAAAGTCTTAGTGTTTACTCAGAGCTAGTAATCTTTAGGATAAAAAAACAAACCAAAATCAACTGTCAATGTATTTTTAACATTTATTTTAAGTAGGACTTTGTATAGATAAATAAGTATGAATTGTGTTTCAGTGACCTCCTTGTGATCAGTGCGAAAGAGAGTAGATTTCTTATCCTCTGGGAGAGTACAAGAAATAGTCAGCATAAACAATTTTACATCAGAGAAGCTAGTTCAGTATACTGTAATACGTGACATTTTTCTTAGTCCATAAAAGATTTTCGAGATAGACAGGTAGATAATATCCCTCTGAAAGGAATCAAAAAATATTTTAAGTAGGGCTGAGTGTGCCTCAACATTTGCCAAGACCTACTCAACTTTTTATGTTTATGTGTATACAAAAGTTTAAAACAATCACTTTTTTTATCTTTTTCTCAGAAAATGTAATATATGCAAGATAATTAAATTTATTCTTCTTATAATTAAATTAATTAATCTAAAATATCCAATCCTGAACGGTTGCTGAAATAAAGCCTATGAAAGAAGTTTCTCACTCCAGTTGCATGGACTTTTTCCAAATGCAGATAATCATATTCAGCTCGGCTAAATAGAAACACAACAATCCTTGATCTTTCTGTGAATGAGTTACCTGGAATAATTTTTTCTCATATCTTACTTGGAAATTGTCAACAAAGACAGCAATACAGTTAATTGCCATATCATTCTTGTTACTCCTGCCCGAAGATTTTACATTCCATTAGAGAATCCACAAGCCTTGGCACAGATTGCTAGGTTTATTTATATGAGATTATAAAAACTGGTAAACTGCTTGTCAGAAAAAGGATATGTTACCGTATTTTATCTTGTTCAACAGGCTTGCTGTTGCTTCAGAGTCACTGTGGGTATGGTAAAGACGATAAAAGAAACATTTTATTTACAGCTTGAACTCAAGCCACTTCTTCCTTCAGGTACACTGCAAAATAATTCACTGCTTAAATGTAAATGTTCAGTTTGTGAATTACCTTAAAAATCTTGCTCTCTAAGCTTTAAACATTGTGATGGACAATACACATTATTTACTCTGTAAGTCCATCAGTTTAGGTATTGAAACAACACCCTGGTGATTCAGCTAGTGCCACAGGAAACTTTTTTCCTCTATTGCTCTTTGGTGTAATAGAAATAGTATCTGGGATTCTTTGGTTTTAAATTACTCTGTTCTTTGGGCCTGCTGCTGCTCTCTGCTATTTTTGCAGTGATTTCAATCACACAAAATTTGATCCACATATAAGAGTATGTATTGTTTTTAATCATACATTCCACAGAAATATAATGATAAAATTTTAGAATAGGCATTGGTAATCTTCTAATTTCTTTTTATTTCTGAGAAGTTTTGAAGAATCACAAAGACTTAAGTCCTGGTAGGCAAGGACTCTGAAATTTGAATGTACAGTAATCCATGAACTAAAGTTACTGTCTTTTCTCCTGTCCTCCATGAGAAGAAGTGCATTCATAAGCAGAGCCAAAGCATTCTGCTTTGGTTAACTGATAATTTATGGGAAGTGACTCTTTAAATGGGAGGTGGGTCCTACAAAAAGCTTGTTGATCAAGTACATCTCAACCAGACAGCCTTTCATTGTTTCTTTTCAGTATTTCAGTATGCCAAAGGGCAGTGGCTCCATGGCAAGAAGCGAGGAGTGAAGAGACGGTAACTGGATGGCTTCACTACTGCCTATTAGCTACTGCTAACAATGTCACATCTCTTGTGGTCCTAATTGAAAAGTAAACATTGTATACCACTGTGAATTTACAAGTTTAAAGATGACTACCAATTCCACTTCAGGTGGAACAAATATTTGCCTATATCTGTGAAAAGGAGTTTGGGTATACAATTTGAGAAAGGGATGTTCAACCAATTGTTATCAGGATATTTTGGCAGATGAACTCATGACCTCTCACTGGTTCTGGGTGAATATTGCAAAAAAGATGAGGAATAACCGGCAGGTCTTTGGTAGGATTCATTAAAAATTTTTTCATCAGGACAACTGCAGTTAAGCCAGGAAACCGAGCGTAAGAGGAAAACATTAATACTATATACAAACATATTAACTTGACCAGATCAGGTAAGAAGATAGATTTTTTTCTTAATTGAAGCACTTTATACAAATTCCTTGGAAAATTTCCAGTATGTGTGGGAGGAAATCTTGCAGAAAAACTACATTAATGAGTACTTCTTGATCTCTCTCGTAAATAGTAAAGCAAGAAATAAAGAATCCTCAAGGCTCCTTTTTACTTTCAAAGTCTAATTGCTGATTTACTTTTGAAGACAACTAAACAACATTTTGCAAGCAAACCAGCTGACATAATAAAGATTTTGCATCCCCTCATATATATTAAAAATCAGTAACTATAAAATTGTCTCCATTTTACTGCCTTGCAGTGTTTATAATTTTGTGAAATTTTGAATATCTCTTGGAATTACTAGTAATTGGATGAAGTTCAATAATTACAATAGAAAAATACATTTAAACAAATGAACCCACCAAAACCTCAATGAATTTTAAAAAAAATATTTTTAAAAATTTTGATTTTGAAATAGAATTTTAAAATGAACAAATAAAATAGGATGGATTACAAAGACTTGAAATAATCAATCCAAAATATATTATCCATTTGTTATGACTCTACTATTCATGAAAAGCATCCTAGAATTAACATAAGATCTTCAAGACAGAGCAACAGGTAGAAAACTCTTGGAACAGAGAATTAGTCATTTCTTATTGCTTAAGGATTATTTTTTTTGTGTTTGCCACATGACGTCTGGAACTGTACAGCTAGCTTTTCTAGCTGATGTACAAACATTCTATAATGTATTAGATAATTTCGTATATTACTATGACTACAGTAAACTAGAATTATAGATGAACAACCAACCAACGTCTGTTTAAAGTGGTGTATAGAACTGTATTTTATAACCCACACACTCTGCTCTTAATATCTATTAAGTTACATTTTCTGGCATGCAGGTTATATTTAGTTTTAGTTTGCCTCTTAAACTTAGTATATGTTCTCCATTTTCTTCACTAGAGACAAAGCGAAAAACATGCTTATATTCTAAGTATCATTTTCATCACCTAACACTTCCTTCAACTTACTTTGTGCCCTCAATATTTTAGGGCATATGGCTTAGTTATAAAACCCCTGAACTTTGTTACCTTGTCTTGATGATTTTGCCAACACTGATCCTTCAAAATTAAGGTTTTTTCCCTGAGTAACATTATGCATTTTTGCATATGCATTTAGAGAGAGGCAGAAGTAGTTCCTTCAGTACTAAAAGACATCTCAGTAGGTTCAGGATAATGAAGCTGATTCAGTAAGACTAGACCTTCAAGCTACATTTTCCATTCAATGAATACACATTCTCCTTAAAACTACAATGACACATGCATGAATGAACAGCAATGAAGTGGTTAATTCAGTAGCAAAAGAAAGAACAGCTGTGGGTAGCTTATGAAGAACTATGTTTGACCTGTCCATCACAGAGACATTTGTTCTTTAGTGCTGCAGGTGCAGAGTTACTAAGAAAATCAACTTAATTCAACACAATCTTTGGAATGACTTGTTTTCTTCATAGTTTTCTGAACAGTGAGCCTCTGTGTCAAGTCTTGATCATTGCTGCAATACTTAAAGATCCTGACTGGTAACCAAATGATCATTGTGAAGAAGAGCATTGTGAAGGACATATTACATTCAGCATCTTTTACGATATATAAACACAAACTGCAATATAAGATTAGGGCACAATTAAAAAAATCATTTCACCTGTATAGAAAATAATAGCAATAAAAACATTGTTACTAGATCTAAACTACTACTCTTACTTTCTAATATCTAAATTTACTGAAAGATTTTTTGCTGATAAACACATTTCTATAAGTTTAAAAGTAATTTACAAATCTAATTTACTTATATTTCATTGAAATTTAGCTCATATTTATTAGATTTAAACAGTTATTCTGCTGGTCCTCAAGCAGAATTCCTATGAAAATCAATGGTATTATACCAGAAAATAACAAGGCCGTTTAAACATAATGAGATATATAGCTCCTAGTTGTCCACAGCTGCTGAAAAAACATGCTTGAGGACCTCACAGGTTTCAGAAAATGAAAACCCAAAATATAATTTTAATTGACTATGAGACAGGAAGAAGAGAACTAATAAGTTCCTTCAAGATCTCTTTTAGAAGTGGCTCCAAAAGGCAGCAGACACACCTTGCAGATCTTTTATATTCTTCTGCTAAGTTTTGCTATCAATCTATCTCATTTCTCAATCTGCATGCTTAAAAAGACCCATTCACACCAGTAGCAGAGAGAGACAGACTATAGAATGTACTTGTATGTATTGGAATATTGAGTCAATGACATAAGCTGAGTAGGCTGGTGTATCCCCATTAATTTAAACCAATGACTACTGTATCCTTGCAGATAACTCCCGGGGCTCCCAGCTTGGGTCCATGTGAGCTGCCAGTGTAATGTCACTGGCAATGAACTGGCGATGAACTGAGAAAGCTCTTGAGTTAGCTGAGGATGATGGTAAAACTGTGAAATTTGGTATAGTAACTATACTTTCTTGCCTCTCAAAGATATGAATTGTGTGAGCTATAATTTGGTTGAAAACTTTAAACAGATAAAAAGTTCAATTTCTTTGAATATTTTTTCCTTGACCACTTTTTCAACCAACACAAACACACACAACTCTGTTTTAAACAGAAAATGATTTAGCGCTGATTTTCTCCAAGAAGCAATTATGCTAGAAAAAACCCTTTTTGGGGTCCAGGGCTGGACAACTGGTAAAGTTAACCTGAAATACAGAGACACAAAGAAAGTTTTTTCAGCCAGATGAATGCAGTTCAGTTTTTTTGTTGTGTTTACTGCTTTACATCCAAGGGAAAATCCAGAAGATAGTCTGTTATTCCACTGTACAAGATGCCTCCCTTAAAAAGAATTTGTCATATAAATAGTCCTAACAGAAATAGCCTTTAAATATATGTCATCAGGAAACTTTAAATGGTCTATTTTTCCCCAGGTACAACACACTTGATATTATGTCTTTCATCTAAAATCAAAGTTTTACAATTTGTTTAGAGAAATAGCTTTGCACATTTTATCTCTTTCTAAGAAAATACTTTTATTTTACTGCTTCTTCCAGGGTTTCACTCTAAGTACAGAATTATGTGTGTGGATTTTTTTGGAACTGAAACTCTGAAAGGAAAATAAATCAAAACAGCATAAAGCGGGACTGATTGAGCATTGCAGTTGTTGGCATACATTCAATGCTTAATGTTTGGAAATTATTGCAATTTCTTTGTAGAGGTATGCACAGAACTGGCAATGATAGGGATAAAATAGAAAAAAACCCATAGGCGTAGGTAATAGGACACATGCCGCTTTCACACAGGTGATAATGAAAATTCTTTAGACCTCTGCAGGTGTAATTTAGTTAATTAGAGCACAAATTGAACAATTTACTAATTGTTAAAGCAAATAACTAGTATTGTGCCTGTCACATGAGCCATCAGTTGAAGGAAGAAACATATAATTATCAGTTTATCAACCTAAGGGCAATTTACAAAGCATAAAATAAACAAGTTGTAATTCTCTATATTCTAATAATTGCCAGTTTATATAAATGACTTCTTTTGTATGAGTAATGGGCACTAATTTGTAAATGAGTCCTGGACAACTCTAGGATTACCTTTCCTTATTCAATTGTTGGCACAAACAAATTGCTTAGAATCTAAGTAAGTGCAGAGATTACAATAGTATGAGAAGAGCTTTTCAACTACAGATGTTAATCACAGGTAAACAGAGATCTTGAGAAAACTGATCTGCTATGCATCAGGTTTAAAGAGACAAAAAGGAATATTACCAGACATGCTTTTGTTCTCTCCAGATACCTGTTTAATCTTTTTTACTTTACCTAATGTTTTGTTTGGATGGCGAAAAGGAAAACACTTTATCTCATTTATGTATATTTATTTGGTCTCTAGGACCATCAGTATAACCACACATCTATCAATTAAGTCCTTTGTTATGTTTCATGGAGTTCATGCCTCTGTGGCGAAATAATGATGTATCCCTCTCCTGCATATCCTTGTTCTATGTTGGTAATAACTAAGTGTTGAGATTGTCTCATCGTGTTCTTTTTTATGAAACAGTCTCATAGATCTAACACATTAAATACATAATTCACATAAGTATATTTTATGATCTGTCATATCATCTAAAGAGTAGGTTTCTTCTCACTTTATGTTGAAAATCTATGGTGCAGAGGCCTTTGCCATTCAATCCTCTTTCATTTTTTGTGGGAAGAAATAGGCCTCTGTGAACTGCAACATATCACATCAAGCTCAGAGAATTCAAGCTGCAATGAAGGAACATATAGTGTCTAATAGAATTTTGTAAAACTATCTCTTCAGAAGGAGAAACACACATGGCTTCAACATTTTATAAGATGGAAGCATCATTGTGCAACATTTGGTTGTGATAGAAGTCTGGGCTCTGCACTACAAAGGTCATCAAGTTACACTGAAGAACTCTATTTTCTTTACTCCCTGTCAGTGTCATTTCCCTTGGGTGGGTTATGCAGAGAAGTACATTTGCACAGTAATGCAAAAACCCCACCATGAGTGGAGAATCCTAGTGAGATGTTCAAGCTCTTTTCTTTATTGATTTTGTATGCTATTTTAAGAAGTTAATAAGGGATATGTTTTCAAAGCTGCTGGGCACTTTGCTTGCCACAGTGGGACTATTAGGAGGTGGTGGATGCTCTTTAAAAATTAGAGACTCAGAGCCCAAATAATTTCTTAGTTATTTTGGTGAAGTTTTACATACATCATTGACAGTTATAATCAAACAGAGAGTTACTAAAAGAGAAGAAAGAAGACAGGTGAAAGGGTGAAATGCCTTTACTTTTCATCAGTTCTGGTAAAATGGTGCATGATAACACGTCCTGTAGTACAACTCTTCAATATACCTCAAATCAAGCCAAAACTAAGCTAAAGCCTGATTGTAATTACTACTGATTTACTTCTGAAATCTTGTACTTACAAGTCTCCAAACATCTTGCCATTTAACAAAGAAAAATTTTGGGGGTGGGGCTAGGAGTTACATTCAGGTACATGTAGGTCAACAAGATTTGAACTAAGCTCCTGTTATTATCAGTGGAGATCTAGTCAACACGGTCGCTGGGCTTTTATAGGTATTTTGGTGACCCTAAACCAGACCTGCATTGTCCCAGACTTGAACTCTCCTATCTATTGTAAAAACCCCGTGCTGTTAATATACTGAAAGGTATGAAAGCTACTGGCTGAATCTTAAGAACAACAGGATCTTAAAGACAAAATGACCAAACTCCTTAAAAAAATGGGAACAGCTGTGATGCTGTGTATATTGGATGATGACGGTGATTTTTTTAAATTACCTAGTTCTATATGGGTATTGTAATGGCAAGCTAATGAAATAAATGAAAGCACAGGTTAACAGAATGGCACATAGCTTCATTAACACTTCAATTCTTCTTAAGATATTTTAACTACCTGCTCACATTAAGTAACTAATTGCAATTCCCAACCTACTTTATTGGCAATTCATTTAAAATGCAAGTTGGTAGTGCATGCTTTTACTATTCACCAGAAAACAAGGAAGCATTAATCTTGCTTTATTTGTACCTGTGAGATCTCATGCCAGCATTTTTGAGTGTAAAAACTTATGGCATATAAATTAAGCTCAGCAGAAATAGAAAGCCACATCTTGATGGAAATTTGACATTTCCCATATACGCTGGTCCCCAGGCAGTTTCTTTGTCTCAGTGAAGTGCGTTAAGTAACTGTATTTTGAAATAGAGTTTTCAGATGAATGTATGCCTAAAATACAGAATGTAGAGGATGTCCATTTCAAATGAGTATATGTTGAATTTTTTTCTTATTAGGTTTACTAACATTCTGCCACCCACTGGTTTTAAGCTCAGCCTGCAAAAGTTGCTTAAACATAGAAAGAATGGGGAGGAATTTATTGTCATTAGTGTACTTTAAATTTTTTGAAAGCAAAAAGTTGTATCTTTTTGTTTCTTGAGAACCACGAAGACAGGATGTTACATTCATCCTTTAAAAAACTCATGCATTCATGGATTACATATTTAAATACATTTATTAAACTATGCTGTAATATAAAATGAAGGAACACTAGATGATGTTTATTGCAATTTTATTAATATTTTTCATGGCAGGAATTAATTTAGTTGTCTTGATCATCCTATAGTTATGCTGTTTTTTTCTAACCCGTGCTGGGAAAGATATGTCCTTTATCCTAAAAAAAATGTTGAGGTTGTATGGTTGGTTTCTCACACAAACTTTGAGAATAACTGCTGTATCAGAGTTATTTTAATCCACATAACTCAGTGAAATAGAGGCCTCAGAGTGAAAAACTCTGGATTTCTTCTTACTTTTCCTTTGTGCATCCATAATTTTTACTGCTGTATCAAAATAAATTACCAATGGACATAACAAAGCTGTTTAGAAAAACAAATTTTCTCCCCTGGTAACAGTAATTGAAACAGTGTTTGTTTGAAAAGCAAACATTAGCAAAACCAAGCTTTCACCAGCGTGGAAGTTAATAATTTGTTTTATTTAGGCTCCATTTCTTTGGTGTGTGACTACAGTGGGCAAAACACTGCTCTTCTCTTGCAGTTTGATGAGTTAGGAAATTTAGAATTTGGACAGTGTCCTATTCAACACTTTTTTTTTAAAAAAAATATTTTTGTTTGATACAGTATTGCAGATTTTGCTTCTTAAAATTATTTTCCTCTTTTGTTCTCTGAATCTCCATAACCTAGATTCAAAACATGATCATATCTCTAGTTTTGACAATGATACTGTGACAAAGAATATTTTCCAGTTTCTGTGCTTGTGAATATTCAGATTTTTATTTGCAAAATTTAGGAAGTTAAATGGAGCAATAATATAAGTAAAGGTTTTTAATGGTGACAATATTTGTTATGAAGATACTGAATTTTGCTATAAAACTTTGAACAAATTCTATCGGTTATTTAACTTACTCCTGCAGAACTTGTTTACTTGTCTAACAGAGTATTCAACCATTGGTTGGCCTGCAGCTTTGTGACACTGACCACAACCATTTGAGGTTATTTAATATCAACATATGTTTTATTACACTGCTGTCCTCCCATACTTAACTAAGTTATTGTTGTTGTTATTAACTGTGGCAGGACAGAGACATAGAACCTCTCATTTCCCAGCTGCTAGCAAGAGAACCAGCACCATAAATCATCATTACTATACCAAGAACTCACAACTGAGCAGATGCATCAGCATAAAATCAAGAGCATTCAGACAAGTAGCAACCAACTGTCCATCAAATATGTAACCACAACATCCCAAGAAACTTGCAACCAAGACAAAATCAATTATTAAAGTATTCAGACTGCACAGAAAATACATAACTCTGGTTTGTGTTTGGGTCTAAATAATCACATATCCTGGAATTTCTGGGAAAGGGAAATGGGTTCCAGGATATTTTTAAAACTTAATATGGAAAGACACTTTTTCCTTCCTACTGAGCCAATGCATACATTTGATGTCATAGGAGACCTCCTACCAGTTTTATTAAATATTCCATTAAAGTTTTCTTGTGGCTGGTAGTGATCATGCTTTGGATTAAACATTTTTACATTTCTGCTGATGAGAATTGTCCTCTATTAGGGGAACAACTTTGCTCCTCACTGCTCCATCACGTTTACATAATTCTTACCTGTGATTTAACAAATTATGCTTTCTTACATTGTGGTTTGTAATTTTGGCTGCTTAATCCTGTCACTGGTAAAATGAATCAAAGCTCTATTGAGTGAATCACCAGGGTTATTTTTGATCTGAACAAATCTTGATGATTATTACTTTGCATGCCTAATCTGATTCATTTACTCTACTTTGTTTGCACATGCTCAATTAGAAACAAAGAAAGAAACAAAACAGTGAAGCTAACCGTTTAGTATGTGGAGTATTCCTTCAGAGCTGTGGTAGACCTTAATGAGGTAATTCTCTGCAGCTGTGGTAGGCCTTGTGCTCAGTATGTTTTACAAATAACCCTGAATTAGACAAAAGCAAAAGTGATAGAGAATAGAGCCCGCTATAATGGAACATGTTTTTATGTGTACATCCCCTTCACAAAAACTGATCACACTGGCAACTGGAGCATGCTCTTGACATGATCAATTTGATTTTGATGGTCTCAAGACTCACAGGATGTGCCAGTAAATGTAAATTGTGAGATCTCAGGACTGGATGGTAAACTCAGTTATTATAAAATCCAGGAATCCAGTGAAACCCTTTCAACTCGCTTGGACTTGCCTATAAATGGAGATTCTATATAGGCAGATGTGACTAGTATTTGTTCTCTTAACTGACCTATTACAAATCTTTCTTGAAGAATATTTTGTAGAAAATCTGGAAGTATGGTACTTTCTGGCAGCATACACAAGAAAATTTTCTAATATTCTTAGAGTAAGGAAACAAAGTATTTATTATGCAGGACTATAGATATTTACTCTTACTGATTAAAGTACTACTTGGTGAAGCAGCTTTATTGATTCAATGGATATGTAAATGACAAATCACCTTGTTTATTTAGAAAACAAGAGACACAAAAAATTAAAATGCATAAAAATGGTCCTAGATATACCCCCAAACAAAAAAACCTACTCGTTTGTTCCTAGGTAGAAATGCATTAGTTCATTTCCTTTCATGAAGCTATTTTCTCCCAAGTAGAATTTTCCAAAGTATTAAAACAGAGCTATTTAAATACCACAGTCTGTAAGATGATGTTTTTGCTTTCAAAGTGTTTGGTTTCTTTACAGTGCCAAGATTTGAGAAGGTTTATTCTTATCCTAGCCAGAATAAAAAAGCCATTCTGTAAGGACACTGGGTATAACTCTATATTAAGGTCCAAACAATATTTTTAAAATCATTTAAAATCAGTGTTAGCATATCAAGGAAAAATTTGATATATATTTCTGAACTCCTGGATGAGGGGCGTATGACTCAGGAGCAAAAAATAGTACTTAAAAAAATGAAGGAAGAGCATGAAGCTAAGAATAACAGTTCTGAATTTATATATAAAAAATTATACTTTTGAAAGACATTAAACGTAAAATTGTTGAGTCTAGAGATCTCTAACTTTGGACCAATTCCTTGAAAAAAACCCATTATAGTGAATTATAATTAATTTTAAAGTTATTAACAGCATTATAAAGACCTTGACTGTGTAACAGACTCCTAAAAATAAAACAACATATTAACAATATTTCAACTCCTGCATATGAGGACTATGGATTACCTTTCAGAGATTTCCTTCTATTTGAATTAACCACCAAAAACATGTGGTTTTAAGTCTTAAAGCTATAAAGTGGAAAAGTTTGGGTTTGCTGCTATAATCTGGGGTGCCTTAAAAGCTGAATGGTGCCCATCATATGCCTATTTTCATCTTGTTTGCATAGCAGCTCTGTGTAAGTGTAACTTGGTGGAGCAAAGAACTGGAAATGATTATGGGAGAGACTGGGAGAGACTTCAATCTACACCATAAGCAATTATGACTAAAGACTAGAAAAGTGCTGCAATTTGGCCTTAGTGGTCTATTTATTCTCTGATATTAAACAATATGTCATATATATGGTTTCAAAAATAGCTCAATGGATAATGAAAGACCATGATACTGAGAGAAAGATAAGATAAAGGGAGCTAAAGCAGGCTTCAAGTCATCCCCTCCTTTGCTTCCCAAACATATTGCTCCACTCAGAGATCCTCAGAATTGCTCAAACTAGAATTAACTGTGCTTATATAGGTTTCTCTCTCAGTATAATAGTACATAAACTACAATGAGATAGTTCCCAATGTAGGATTAAGCTAAATAAATGTGTCTCCCTCAGTTTTTGGACTATTTCAGTCATTTACAGCTTGCAGCAGGGGTGCTGCTGGTCTAATCTAGCTGCTCTCATGTATTTTTTCCCATACATCTCTGTGTCGACACAGCCATACAATATGTTCTAGAGAGTTTGTAGTGACAGCAGAGACACCCAGAACTTAGAGTAAACAACTACAGGTATAGGCATTGCTGTAGGTAAAATATACCAGGGGGTGTGATGGAAGCTACTGCAAAAGGCAAGCCATCCAGGCTTTCCAGGAGGGTTGTGTAAACCCACAATTTTGATCCTTATAAAGCTGGCACTGTAAAATCATTCTGTCTTCTTAACACTTTGAATCAAATTTCCTGGATAACTTTTTATTCAATGCACACATCCTCCTCATCTATAATACTGATAGTGATACAATCACTTCAATAAATGCTATAAACAGAAGATAAGATACTTCCTGAAAAGAAAATGTACCAGGGGACTTCATGCCCTAAATTTTGAACACAAAGAAGTGAAGCAATTTTTTTTTTTTACGCTGAAAATGTTGGTTCTTGCAGTATTTTCTCAATACAGGACAACAAATACAATTAATTTTCCAAGGGATCACAATATAAATCAAAGAACTGATTAAATCTTTTCGTTTGTTACAGGAAAATCCTATTGAGAGAAAATCAGATGCTGAAGACAAAAGGTAATTTTGGGTCACACTATTTTCAGTTACTTTCTCTTACCAGTTTATAAGGAGATGTGATTTTTTTCATTTGGCCCTCTTACTTAGTAAGGTATCATTTTTATTTTCAATATGAGTAAACAGACCATCTTAAAGAAAAATTCCTGAAAGTCAACAAAGAACACAAAACACCTAGAGAGATCCGTATATTCTTTAACAGGTAGCTGAAGGCTAGAGTTAAATCTCTTGAACTGATAACCAAAACTTCTAGTCTGACTAGTAAATATTTAGATGATAGACACATCTACCACATAACCAATCAAACATAAGGCTGAAAAAATAAAAAAACCTCAATGTATTTGTTGTATAATGTTTTTAATATTAATGTGATTAATTAAAGTGGGATTTTCCAGAGACAAATGCTGTATAAAAGCATTGGAGAAAGGTTTTTTTTACTTACAAAGATTTACTTCTTTTTTTGCGTTTTATGGTGGGAGTCTGAAACAATGGCATATTTTGAGACCGGATCTCACAGTGCTAGAAAAACTCCCTGCATACAACAGTTATGTCAGTGAGCTAGATCATTGTTGTCTTTTTCAAAACTTCCTTGAAACGATGCTGCCTTTTCAAGTCTCATTCAGATTATTCTTTCTATGATATAAATAAAATGGCAAAGGTAAATTTCTTGAAGACAAAAAATAATAGGTCCATTTGTGATCAAAATGCCTTAAGAGTAATGCTTATGAGACAGGTATTTAGAAGGAGTAACCTGGAAATCATCCCAGTAGGGAAGTGACAGAGAAAAAGGGAAATAGGCTTGAACATCTCATTAGCAGCTTTTTGTGATGCCTGTTGAAATGGTCATTGCATCAGCCTTCCTACTAGAAACACTGAGGAAAAGGCTGACAGACATGCTTGCGGCAGCAAAACTGGTAAAACAATTGTGGTAACTCCCCCTGGCCCACATCTTCCTTTCTGACTTTCCTTTGTGAAGGTTTCCCAAGAATCTTCGTATCTAGAAGATCTTCCCTTTGCTTGCATTTTGTGGGGCTCCGAGCTGGCATTATTTTGCTCTAGTCCAATAGGCAGGGATCTGTCTCAGCCTTGCCAGCTCTTCTAGTGGAAATTGTTTTTGCTTTTGATTCAGACTATCAATCTATTAAACCATTCTGGTTTAATCAGCTGGAGATTTTACACTTCACTTGCTGAATTTTGATTGAACTACTGCAATAAATTTTTGAGTAATAATGGCAAGGTTGCATTGTTTTACCTTGTTTTTTTTTAAAGTCAGTTCGAAATCCTCAGACATTATAAGTTCAAATGTATCTATGTCTGTAAAACATGATACTCATCTAGTGAACAAATGCTATATCTGAAGTTACAAGCTGTTTGGGTGACAAATGAGTGTGGATATGCAATGTTAAAAATGCAATGTTGGCTCAAAGGTAAGCTGTTGTGACGCTAAATACACATTAGAAGTAATCCAAATGAGTAATAGGAAATCTTTTTATTTGGATATCTGATGGAATATAGTACTACCTGAAGAATTACTTCAACTTTCATAAGGAAAATGAATCAAAGCCTGTCAAGACTTTTTTACTAAACAGTTTTGAACTGCTGTTTTACTTTTTTATGTGCAAACTCCACTCTTTTATTATAACTAACAGTCTTTGTGAAAAAGGGCCAGCTCTGGCTAATTCGTTAGCTGATAAATTTTGAAGACATATTTAAACTTTTTGAAAATATTTCATGTTGTTTTCTTAAGAGAAACAAAGACTGTTACATTTCCAGATAAGATGCTTATAAAACGTTCTTACAATTACAAATGGCTAAAATAAAAATAAGACATTAAAATAATTAGAGAATCATATTCTACATCATTTGAACTGAAATTCTCTCAAGAATATGTTCAGCCATTAAATTAAATAGTTACACAAATAATTGACTGAATCAAATAAAAGGAAGTACAGCACAATTAAACCCACAGTAAACAAATACAGAATCCCACAGGACTGATGACAGCTAGAACAAGTGTGCATCCAAGAAGCCGTATGGGATATCTATCTTTTCTGGTAGCACCAGGAGGGCCACTGAGGAACAGCTGGCTCAGTTCTGTCTGTAGCCCACTGGGGTCGTTGATAATTTCCGTAATCCTTACATGTGGGGCTTGGGAGGAAAGACGTTGCTGCAATTATGCTTTCCCATGAAAACCTTTATGCATATAAGAAGGGTAATATGATACTTAAAGTTTCTCCTTCTGGACATTTGTTCTGCTTCTTGTCCTGTACTTTTTTTATCTTGCAGGTTGTTATCAAGTGTATTGTTGGGGATAACACAGGTGACTCTATTGCCTGCACAGAACAGAACGTTTCACAGCTGTATTTGCTTCTACCTACTCATACTCATCTTTCTCCACTTAGGGGGAACCTAGGAATACAGTAGGCTGGAAATGTTTTTCCCGTGGCATATTTTCACGAGGAAAATATTGTTTTGTCAAACATGAAGACTTTTTTATAGATGCGTATTTATTTCAGTGAAATTTTTTTAGGAAAGTTTAAAAAGAGCAAATTTTGTTAGCTAGAACTTGACATTTGGTTGAATTTATTGACAGAAAAGGAATGTTGATTCATATATTTTTCTAATATATAATCAGCTGATTCAGGAATGAGTGACCCCTGAGGACTTCAAGAGAAGACATACTTCAGAAGAACTATTTTTCATTTCAGTTAAGAATGAAATTAAATTAAAGCAACAACTTAAAACCTCATATTTTCTTAGGTTGGATTGGTAGTACTCTTATACTTCTGGGTCATTCCAAAATACAGGTTTATCATCTTAAAAACAAGAAACAAAATATTTTTGATAAATACCTGGAAGTTTTAAAATATATTTTACATTAATGTTACTGCTTTTCCAGATGGATTATTTCTTTCTCAAACCTTCTCAGTGTAGAGCAGATGTTAAGACTAACTGCTGTGATATTGTTAGAAAAATAGAAAGGCTGGTTTGCCTTTGCACAATATTAAATTATTTTTACAAGGTAAATTCTAAGGGAGTTACATTTGGTGTCAACATTGTATAAACAATAGCTGCCCTGCAATTGCTAATCTATTTCCTTCATTACTGCTGATATCCTGAAACCCACAGAACACCAGAACTGAGAGAAAAACAACCCATTTCCTCCAAACTTTCCTGCTGAATAATTACTTCCTGTGTTTATCTAATATGTGTTTCCTGCGGGTAATTTCCATATGTTTTTCCCGTGTATGGGATTTTTTAAGGACTCCGAGAAAAGCTAAATTTTGTGAAGTGCCTCCTCGAACTAACAAAGAGTTGAACGGATTAGGAGGAGACAGAAAGTGCTTTAAATACCTTTAAAATATTTTCTTTACAGATTTGAAAGAATATTTTTCCTAATCATTTGGTCATAAAAACTCATATTGCGTTCAGTTTTTACAGGTATATCAACTTTGATTATTTATTACTACTGATATAAAAAAATAATTGTTAGTCTGCTTCCTTGTGTACACAAAACCTTTATTTCAGCCTCTTAATTCTGAAAGAAACTATTGAGAAATTTAGATACAAGAGAGAACCTTTATCTCTATTGGAGATTGAAGAAATCCAGACATTCTCCTCTTTGGTTGTGTGGGATGGTAGGAACGCTGCACTCTTCTGAAAAATCCTCTTGCTAGCATACCGTAGACATAAGAAAGCCAATGTGGAACAGGGCTTGGGAACACAGATCTTCTTCCATTTTCCCTTTCTCAGGAGGCATTCTGAATTACATGAAAGACCCACGCATTCATAACACTTGTCATTTTGGCTGGATGTCTACCTTCATCCTACCCTCAACAATTGTGCTGAAAGACATCCCTATTTCAAATAGTCAGTTTTACTAAATGTTGATGTTTCTTCTTGCCATGTCCCAGAGCTGTGGCTTTGTCTCTGGTGGTTGTTTAGGATATTTTTTTTCCAGGACACCTCCCATGAGGTATTTCTTATTTTATGGGTCTTTCTGTTAATGTTGTTTGCGAAGCGGCTTTTCACATTTAGCAGAATTATCTTTAGTATATGTTGGCCTCAAGAGTGATTTTGTTTTTGTGAGAGCTATGGCTTCTTACACGTGTGAGGAATATATGAAATTCACGAGTGACATCAGAATTTCTGTAAGTTACAAAATTTTTCTGGGATTCTCCCATAAATTCTCTGACAAATGATTACATCACTTTGTTAGGTGAATATTAATAAGTGAGTAGTTGGTTAATTAAGATGCTTATCAGATGATTGACTCGAGCACTTCCAAACTCCTATGTTTTGGTGTCTTCAGCGGGAAATTTCTGATGTTGGTTTACAGAGATAAATGACAGAACAAATGATTAATTCAGCTATTTGTGTTAATCCTTCATCAAATCAATTTTCAAGTAAAAGAGGAATGAATGATTCACTTTGTACTGGAACAAAACTGTAATTTTGCAGTACCTTTTCTAAGACAAACTTTTCCTTCTTAATAGAATGAATCACTCTCTATTGTTAAAAGGCAATTCATCATTTGGAGCTGGAGCACAAATCAGCCTAAATATATTTGAGTATGTATATGCTTGGATTAATTAATAATTTGAAAATAGTTTTTACTGCATATTAATAGAACTTTCTAAGCCTTACCAGCATAGCTATGTTGATTATGCATTTGGTGATACTTTTGGAAACGTGTCTTGTCCTGTAACAGTTTCATGATGTTCTTTAATTGCACTGAATGTATTCAATTAGCTTAACTTATAGTCATAGCAGGGAAGATTTTCATTATGAAAGGACCTGTATTTTGTATTATAAAATAAATCAATTGTTAGATATTGTTGTGTTTTCGAGAGATAGACTTCATTTGGAGAATAATAAAGAAGGCTGAAATTTTCTATACTGTGGAGAGAGGGGCACTTACAATTACCCCGTATTTCCAAAAGTGGGTGAAACTTCAGCAAAGACAGCATTTTGATTATATTCTTCCACCATCTATTCCTTATAAACTGACATTCTAAATACACAAGCCTCTTAAATCACCTTTCCTTTTAGAAGAGGAAAAAATCCTTCAAATTAGGTTTTAATTTAAGAAGTAAAATCCTAGTGTAACTGATTTAAATTAAGTCTCAGTTATTATGCAATTCTTATCTTTACGTTTGTACTAAGAAGGTACAGTGAGATGCTATTGTCTTGAAAGAATATTGAAACTCTTGCCTAATTTTAGCATGATATAAAGAAACAAATGGATTTAAATATTTTAAGCATCGAGACTAGAACAATGAATGGATCTCATCAACATCTGGACGGGTTTTTTTAGCTATTCCTCTTGTTCTTTCTCCCTATGGTTTCATTTTAGCAAACGCAAACCTTTATCTTTAAACACAAATCCCCAGGACAAATGTAATAGTGGCTAAATTTGATACAAATCTGAAAGTACATAGATCTATCATTAGGGCTGAAGCTTAAATAAACAATAAAAATTTTGCAGTGGAACATAAGATTAATCCCTGAGTTTCAAGCTTCTACAACGGCAAAATAACTTCCATAGAAAAAAGAAGACAAAGTAAAATAGGATTAATAAAATTAGGTCAACTGAATATGCGATTTAAAACATTAATATCCATCATTCATGATTGCATTGTTATTTCATGCAGTTGTTACTTTGTAAAACAGCAGAACTGATGTTGTTTTGTCTGTGTGTTTTTCTATCTACAACTTATTTGGAAGTCTTTCAAATTCAACTTCAGAAGTGATTTACATAAGTTTACAGTGCTTATTTCAGTTCTGCTACATTCTGTACTGTGGCACATTCATTTGGGGCACATTCATTGCGTTCTTATCAATATTCACACAAAATAGCTTAACAGAGTTCTAAAAATTTCATCCTTCACTGTGGCTTTTTTGTCTCTTTCCTTTCTCTAGTTTTTAGTTCCCTGTTATTTTTCTCTAGTTAAAGAACGAAATGGATGCCCTGTAAGTATAAATATCCTTATACTTTACCTATGCCAACTTTGTTGACCTAATATGATTTCCATATTGGCTTGGCTAAAGCAATACCCAGCCAGACTAGTTTCATGTCGGGTAACTTCACAATAACCTGCTCAGACTTGGTAAGTGAAGGCATTGGGATGGAAATACTGCAGTGTAAAGTACCATTGAATGGTCAGGACTTTGTAAAGAAAAGTCATTAGTGGCTACCATCAAAGGCAAATTATTTGTATGTGTAAATTTCTTGGTTTCACACTATTTTTGCATAGTATTATAGCAAATGGCTGCAACTGTCTAGTTAAAATTATTATGCCTTTAGCTAGCTATGCTGCACAACCTTAGTTTTCCATTCTACATGCAAAGATACAATTTTATTTTTAGGGTACTGCTCTCTCTATGCAAGAATAATCCAATCTATAATTTGATTGAATCAACAGAAAACCTTTTGTTAGCCTCAAATTTTAGACCTATCATTTGCAATTCTGTTCTAGTAGTCTGTAAAAGGGAGAACAGTGTTATGAAAAGAGCAGTGGAATTTCGTCATTAGGTAAGCTACTGAGGAAACAGTACTTTGCTTATGTTTCCATGTTATACATGCATTGCTAAAAAAAAAGTGTAAACAGGAACATTGCTTACATCTTGACAAATGTACCACATTCACTATATTTCTGTGTAATTACTGAGACTGATCCTAAACATTTCCATGACTGTAAATGGAAAGGAATATATTATTTTCACAATTACCGCAGCTTCTTTCACGCTCTGCTGGACATCATTTGTAGCTTACAAACCTGACCAGGATCAGAGGCTAGGTGGTAAAAGTCCAAAAAAATGGAAGATAATGCTTGAGGTGTCTGGGGACGCATGAATTCAACAAATCATTTTACCAGCTGATAGCAACAAGGCTATAGAAAAATTAAATGACATCAGGAAACTCTTGCAAATTCTTGAAACAGTTTTCAATCTAAGCTTGTTGGTCAGTTGTTTATAAAGCTTGCATGCTATGTTTTAATGTAATGACTCTTTTCAGTCTAGACACAATCTGGGCTCTAACACTGGGAATCAGACACATTTTATAACAGTTTCCCTTCTCTACCCTTCTCTCTCAAACCATAAAACACCTTGGGAAAGAGTGAAAATAGGACCAATATAGACCACCATGTTAAAGGACATTAGCATAAACAAAGACTAAATTTAAATATTCCATGTTCCAAGTTTGTCATCCTAGGGCTTAACAACATCGTTACCTTCTTCTCTGGAAGATGTTTGCTGCTTTCCTTAGGCTTCTCCAGAATGTGATATAAAATAGGTAGAGGAAAAACAAATTTCTGTTTTCTGAATGGTCTTAAAATACTGTGCTACAGTCCGGTCAAAGCCAAAATAGTTGAAGGAATGAACAAAAGTAGAACTGCGTTATAAAAATATCCAGGAACCAAGAGAATGCTTTTCAAATTAGGTAACCACCAAGACGGCAATTTTATACTTATGGAAAGTTTAAGCACCTTTTGGAATAAAAGCAATGTTACTTTTCAAAAACTTCCTGTGCATGCAAATGGACAGAAACTTTTTTCAGTTTATGAGGGGATAACCTTTCTTTAGGCTTTTTTTCTCCAAGGGCCAGAAACAGAAGGGATGAAGCTATCTTGTGCAGACTTCAGCTTGCACCTATATAAAGTCCTTGCTCATTCAAGAGAAGTTACCTATATGTTCGTGTTGTCTGCTGGAAATACCCTTGCCCTTGCCAACCCCTGAGGTGTGTTAGGATTTCCTGGAAAAGACAAGAATTGTCTAGGGACCATGCTGACAAATTTAAATAATCATGAAATTTTCTTGAGCTTGTTTCTGTCCCTTGTACATGCCAATAGCAAAGACTGGGCAGAAAGACTGCACTGCAGAACCAGGAAACAATGCAGCATGGACCATAACTGTATCAAATAGGAATTGCTTCTGCTCACAGCTAAGGTGGATGGTCAAACCAACTTGCTGGCTAGCTCTGCAGTGGGTATGTGTGCTTAGAAATGTGTATTACTCATCATGAGAATTGAAGGCTCAAATTCACTGTTATCTTCCATATGAACTTTATTGAAAAAAAAAACGAAAATGTCCTGTGCTAGCCTAAGGTAGAAATTATTTCTGTTTCTTGAAAAAACATTTGCAGTGTTTCGTCCTGACTCAAGGTAAAAATACCAAGTCTGACTTTTGCTTTTCACACACTTCTCTCTGAGTTTGTGTGAATGGCATCTGCAAGTACCAGTGTGTATGGGTGGGTAAATTGTTACCCGAAAACCACATGTGAGGAATAGTATGGGAGAGAACATGGGGAAATCTTCCAAGAATTCAAAAGCTCTGGAGACTACAGATCTTGTTAAATATTGAAGAACTGATAAACTCAGGACAGCAGGAGCTGCTGAATCTGTCCAAGGCTACCAACACACAGTCTCCATCTACATTGTATAACTCAGAGCACGCCCAAGAAGATGGTAACAACTACATGAAAAAATACAGGATACACATCTCAAGTAAAAAGGGAAATTGAAGGAATTTCTGAAAATCATGCCACTGGTGCATCAGTACTGTGGTAATAATAATAACAGTTTAATTAAAAAAAAATAACATTAATTTGCATCTCCACTGATTCGGTAATTTGTTGGGAAAAAAGCAAACTTACAAAATAAGCACAGTAAGATATCAGAAAACAATTTCTTATCAGGATATATTTAATACTCCTGCTATTCCCAAGACATTTAAAAAGATTAACAGTGAGGCAAATTTGAATATGTACCCTGTCATGATTTTTATTATTACCTTTGACATCAATGGCAAGAACGCCTGGGTAAAAGGTCTTGAGGAATAAACCTTCCATTGACATTCTCTTGGGTTTTTTTTCAATCACAGAAGTTGAAAGCTGTGAAGTACAGTTTATTTTTGTTATTGCTACAATGATTAAGAGCCAAAGGATAAGACATGTCCTTTGGAATGGCATCCAGTATGTAGTGTTTCCTATTCATTTAAAACGTCATTTATTATGCACGTATGTTTCAATGTACTTTGTCCCAAGGCCTGTGTTTGTTGTTTGATACAGTATTGTAGGCAGTAGTTATAGCATTATATGGATTGCAAAACAGCTCTGAACCAATGTTTTAAACTGTGGTAGCGCAATAACCATGAGCAGAGCACCAAAGAATGTGGCAGGTAACCACAAACTATAATTTTGGCAATTACAGCAATGATATTTTGGGAGACTGGATGGCTGCAGTGGTATTTTTATATTCTATCGTAAGGTCTCCTTTCACAGTTAAATGCTCAGTTTTACTCAGCTGGGCTAACATGAATGTTTAAATTATATTGGAAAAGTTATTCCAACCCAGAAGATGTTTAACTTGTATATCTTTTCTCTGTTTTCAAAGGCTAACATGTTTGTTCATGGAAAGGAGGTGCAAAATCAAGAAGATTGTGCACAGGATCTAGGATATAGCAATATTTTTTCTTCAATATTTGTATCTTTCTTCCAAAGGTTTCTGTGGTGTTCTATTTACATGAGCAGAGAAGGATTATTTCAAAAGAAGGGAAGAAGGTTACTATTTTTCTTCTATCTGTAGATATAATGTACTACTCGGATAGGAGAGGAAAACCAAAACAAATGTTATTACTTGAATGGCAAGTGTACTTCATATGCTGCAAATATACTTAGACAAACAAAAGAAAATGGTATTTGTGGAAGACATGTTGCTGTCACGAATTTAAGGTGGTAAAACACAGTTTAGCATATTCATAGCAATTTGTCCTTAAAGTAAAATATTGCTTCGTCTAATTTTATCTTCAAATGATCAGATAGAATGGCAACGAGTAAACAGTGCAACTATATAAAAGCCTCATTTAAACTGATGTCAATATCCTCATCTTTGAATGCCTGTATATTAACACATGGTTGTTTGTATTAGCCACATTACTTATGGCGCGGCGCACCTGCGGCCTCTTTTGTACCAAATGGAAGTCTCTCCATTTCTTTCTTTCCCCTTCCATTTAGTGAAAAGCCTCATGAAAGACCATTGCTGCTTTCCACCATCTCCATTGACCAACTTGCTTTTGTCTCATTCGGCCTTGTTCAAGAACTGTAACCACTAAATTTGAGCTTTCCTCTTAAATCAAAATCACCATCTAACTTTCATAGATAAGCTGTTATTCACGATACTTAGTCTTAGTGGATTTTTTAATGAAATATGACATTGATCTATTAGTTGAATACCTTAACCTGATGTTTTATCTCTCCTTGAGTATGCTATTAATAAACTCCCATATGCGTTTCTCATTTGCTGGTGCTTGTCTAAATATTATTGTTAAAGTGAATGATATTACATTTTGTTATATTTGTTTTGGATAATATTTGTTGTTTGATGGTCCAGTAAACACACGATGAATCATACCATTATTTTTATAAACCCGTCTATCTTATTTTTTCTTCTTTAATAGTTAGTATCTTTTTTCTCTGGTTAAAATTATGTGATTCAGTGGCCTGAATATATTTGAATACATATGAAGATGAGGAAGCACAGGTTACAGAAACTAAAAGATAGATTCTATATGTAGCTTGCACCTATATAAAGTTCCATAAATGGAGATCCATACTTCCCATGCAAAGTCACAGATACTTTTGATTCAATGAGGTGAATCAGAAGATAGACTGGCTTTTATCTGTGTCTTTTGTTCTGAGCAGATTCCTCCAACAATCTGTTCAATACAGCTACCACTGGGTTTGCTTTTCACACGGTTTTATCCCTTGTACTGCGTAATTCTGGGAAACACCATGTGGACCACGTTAGTATTACAAGTTTTAAATGAGACTGAGGATTTGAAAATGGTTATTTCTCTTCCCTATATTGTCAATATGTTTTGTGTTTAATAATCTCATAGTCAGCTTCTATTTTCAAGCTTGAGTTGAAATAGAACCAACACATTGGTATAGGTGTAACAACACTCACTCTAATAATTTCCACGTGTACGTTCCTCATGGTTTTCTTAAACTGGACAAAGCTTAAATCCCATGGAAACTTATCACTGTTGAATAGTTATAGAGCTGCCAATTATATAAAGCTTTCTGTGAGGTTTCATTTTTTAATATAGTATACAGGCTAGATAATGTGTCAGATATCTGAATGCTGACAAAAAATATCTGATGTAAAATTGTGCTTACCTTGAATTCTATCCTTCCCTGGACACCTGACATTACTGAAAAATCCTGTGTAATTAATCAGAAAGCAGCAATCAGTCAATGGAATTCCTGAAACAGCCTTTTGTTTCTAAGTAGGATCATCTGTCATTGGCTTTCTAGAGAAATATACTTAGAAATTGCCTTAAGTGCTATTTAACACTAACTTTCTTTTCTAATGTCTATGAGACTTATCAGTAAGAATAAACTAACTGAAACTGTTTGTCCACAATGTCTGAAGGGAGTACTCCTTCCCATTAATTTTCTCCAGTGCTTTGAATTTTGGAGGATAATCTCTCATTGCAAGAGAATTTCGTGCCATATCTTATCTTTAATTCTACAGGGAAAATATCGCTCTCCTTTTCGCCAAAATAATGGGCATTCTTTCCTTGTTTTAATTACAACAAACAAGATAGTGCCAATCTCATAAATAAATGAAATAGCAGTTTATTTATGTGCTCAATTATATATAACTTTAATAATAGCAAAATCAAAGTAAAGTAACAATAGTTATATGGAGTCTAGATTGAACAGAAAGAGCCTATTGAGTATTAATGTAATGCTCCCAAAATCCTTATAGTATGAAGTTGGTAGAGATATAAGTTTATATCCATTGACCTTCTGGTCCTGTTCGTTATATATCATGAAGACAATTTAATATTTCATAAAACTTGGCAAACCCTTGTCAGTGTATGCATTACTATACTTTCTAACTGTAAAATCTGCCTTGTAATGAAATATGCTAGGGTTAATCCATTGCCATTTGTCTTTATTTTACTCACCCACTGGATCACAACCCACACACACAGCATATTATTTTTTAAATAAGCAGACTCTCATTGACAAGGAAGACTATAATGGCTCTGTAAAAGACAGTGCGTTCTGCTGTGTGAATAATCCACATTTTATTGCTCCTGAATTACACACTGAAAGAGCTTGTTTCTTCAGAGACCTGAAGACTGAACACAACAAGAATGTCTACTTCAATTTACAAGAAATTCTTTTATTTTCTTAAGAAAATAGGAAAAATGTTAGTAATTTGAATGTTATTATAAATGGAATTCAAAATTCTTCAAGATATACATATAAAAGTTATTTTTATTACACGTTCTCTCTTTGTTACACAGGTTTTCTGATTCGGTGTTTTGAATCTCATATAATAACACTGTGTATTGGTAGCTTTTCACATCTACAGTGGAAAACTCTTAAGAGACACATAGTGGAGCCAGACTCTATAGCAGTTACTTTATAAGGTAGCTTGAAATAATTGGTGATATTGTTTCATCTTTAAACTTCATTTACATAATTATTTATAAAATGCTAACAGGAGTGCAACTTAAGGTAATCTTTGCTGAACTATGTTTATCCTCATCTTATTCAACCTTTATCTTTTGCCCTCTCCATTTCTTCTTACTTATAATCATTCTCCAAATGTCTCCTGTTTAAGAAATAATTATTCATAAAGGTTTCTCCTGAAGTCACAGTAACTTGAGTGATAGTGGAACCTACTGGAGGGAACCATAAATAAAGCAATATCTATGAAAAATGTTGTCACAAATTCCTAGAAGATATGGAAAGTCTGAAAAGCCTGACTGTCGTTCTTCTTCATATCCTTCCGTGCAAATTGGGGAAGTTGCTCCCATGCGGTTTTCAGAGTTGGCTGAAAATTTCTGGGTGGTTTATTCTCCATGAGGATGGCTTTTCCCCTCTGGAGGGAGGGAAAATCTCAGTTGTTCACCGAAATACGAATAGTGAAATCTTTTCAGTGAAACTCAGTTTCCAATAAAAAAATGAGTGTGATGTTTCTCTTTCCTTCACCTCTTTGAGTACCAGGAGGAGAGATCAGCTAGTAGAAAATATTTGGCAAAAAAAAAAAAAAAAAAAAAAAACCCAAACCAAAAGCGGCATAGAAGGGCCATAATAGAGGAATCTGAAGTTAAATTTGGTTGAAAATGCTTAATATTTTTTTTAGACCATAAGAAAATGGAACATTTTGAAATTTCCGAACAGGAATGCATATGAAGATTTATTTCTTCTGCTCGAGTATTTATTTTCCCAGCCGAAACTGCAGTGCCTTCAGACTTTTAAGAAAAGATGAAAATATATTGCAGAAATGAAATAATTTTTGAAAAGGAATTTGTTAAAACATAAATCTAAATACTAATATATGAAAAATTCGTTTTTGAGAGGCTTATTGATTTGAGAGTGACATTATTAATGTTGTGTTTATTGCATGAAGTCCCTTATAATAAAGAGATGTTTCAGGTACCAGTTGGAAGGGAGAGATATGTTGGGCTTAATCTTACCGATTAAGCAGTGATCACTGTTTAGTGTGGCTTGGTGGTGCTGTAGCCTCCTGACGTCATGGACCTCTCTAAACACAGAGCCTCTAGTCAAAATGGGATTGTATCTGTCTCTGTATTTTATTTTTGATATCTATAGATTTCATGCTGCTGAAATAAACATTATATCCATAAATTTGGTGTTGCTTACCACAGTAGAAGCCATTACAGCTCATGGTAACAAATGCTAGCATATGTAAATGAAATATTTTCTCTCGTGGATAAATGACACATTCTCTATATGCCTGAGCCACCTTTTAAGACAATAAAATATGTGGAAATAGAATTTATTAACATATGGACAAATGCAAACCAGTTGATTTACCACTTGCAAACAGAAAGGGGGAAATGAAGAGTTACTGTCATAATCAGCTACTAGAACGTGATTTCATTTTAATATTAGAAGGTTATATTGACAAATGCGGCTGATTTTTTTTTTTAACTCAGAGGAAATAAAAGAAAAGTGTTAGGAGTTCTGAGCATCTTGTTTCTGTTTCTAACTTTCCTATGTTTCTAAAAGTCATTATGTACCAGTTTACAGAGCTAAGAAAGAGCAAATTATATGACAGGGTAGCCAAAATGAATATTCATGTTCCTCTTCTAGCTCCCATTGTTTTTGGAAGTATTGTAGGGTCCAATTACAATTTACTTGAATACTACTGGCTTTTCTTGTTCTTTCTTCAGGAAACAGATGAATAGTGACACTTGTTCATATTATGGTAGGGAGGTAGCAATTCATCTTTGAAAAGGCTGCACTGACTTTGCAATTCCTTTCCCCCTTCCCACCCACTTCCAAAAATCCCCTCACTATCACTCAAGAAGAAAAAGGTCAGGAAATGGCTTTATCTACTTTCATTTTTGTTTCTATAAATGTCTCTCCTAATTTCCTATTTCTGTTTTCTGCATCAGAGCTGATGCAGTTCTTACAGTCATGCAGCGAGTAAGAATGAAACCTGAATGTACTTCAGATCTTACATCGAAATCCTGGAAAATGTTTAGGTTTTCTTTCTTATGATTCCTTTTGCTATTTTGTTTAAATGTTATTTGCCTTTTAAATATTCTCATCTCATTTATTTCTTCTCATTCATTGTGACCCACTTTGGTTTCAATTAGTAGGGCATGAGAAAGTACTGAGGTTTAAATTCTGTAGTTCTGGATCTGTTCTTGAAGTGCACACATTACGATTTGCTGTATGCATGATTTTCTGCCTCCTTACTTGACTGATTAAAGATGAAGGACAAAAACATAAAGGCTGAAATCAAAAATGTATATTCTTAAAACTGACACTCAACTTTCATTTATATCAGGAAGTCAGATTTTTCCAGATTTTGTCATCAGTACAATAGTTCAAATCCTTTCCCCGTGACCTCACTATATTTTATTACACTTCATTTTTACATGGAAAAGGGGAGATTTATACATTCTCTGTGTTGGATTTCTCTCTAATTAGATAGTCACAGCCACAGTAGCAGATGGAGGCTAATAAGAAATATTATAAAAATCAGCCTTATCACGTGTCTTGATCATAAATCTTGTCAATTAACACATTCTGTCACTTGTGGACTGAGTGCTTTACTTAACCCGTCATGCTGCTGTTCCTATCTTCTTGGTAGCTACAAAATAAGATGAAATATCAGAACTGCTGGGGACTGTATCCAAGGACAGTCATAAACTTGCATTGGAAGCAGTCTGTGACAAAGCACCTTTGCACCTCAGAGGAAAGGAACTAACATCACCAGTAATACCTCCTCTTTGTTTTGTACCCCACAAGTAGAGGCAGAACAGTGGGTGAACCTTTGAAATGAGTGGGACCTTCATAGGTTTCACAGACTGGAATGCTTTAGTATGAATTGTTCCATGAATATCTTAAAGCTACAGATATACCTTTATAAATTGGGAGACAGTTTTTATGAACAAAAGAGAAGAGAACAGAACAGAAATTTGTGTGTATGTAAGTTTAGATTCATTCACCAAGACAAATATACCTGCCTAATTTCAAATGAGAGCTGACACTTTACATTAGGTTGTACTATTTACTTTTGAACACAACAGAGTGCTCTGAAAAATGAAAAAATCCAATTTTGTGTACCTGGTATCAGGGACCAAGTATGAGAATGTTGGTGTACATCTTCCACTTACATGTATTTAACGACACTTTGTGCCCTCTGGTGACCATTTAGAGCTCCATTTTGCAAGATTAGCTGCAAAATTTTTGACTCTACCAGGACTATTGATAAGATGTTCTACACATAGATTTGGCACAAATAATAATTTACTAAAAAAAAAAGACAAACAGGGCTAGCTTTTAATGCACTCTTTTATACATAGATATCATATGCATTGGATGATAGATTTTCATCTGAGTCATGCTTGATTTCCCAGCTCTATTTCGGTGCTGTAATCAAAGTACTAGAATTGATCACGAGGTAAAATTGAGAAAGAATCATTCCGTGAGTTTTTGATATAGTTGAACTGCCTTTCAATACAAAAGAATTTTATTCATGTATAAAAATCATATCATAATAACGGCACATATTATATTACAAAAAGTAAGATAATTTCCATTCCAGATCATTAAATACATCCTGTTCTATATGGTTTTTAAATTAAAAAATTTTACAAAGTCAATGTATCTCCTGCATGTGAAGATCTTGTTCTTTTTTGCATTATGTTTGGAGGCCTCAGTAGAACCGAAATGTAACCACATTTGGAAGTGAAACATTGCACTTTTCAAGCAGCACGCAGAAATAGTTGAAATCAGTCAGCAAATAAAATCTTTTGTGGCATATGAATAAATCCATGCAGAAAATGAGTTATCAATTTAATACCTTAATGTAAGAGTTCAAAAATTTTGAGGTATTCTAAAAGGTACGAAACAGCTAGAATTTAACTGGATAGTTGGAGTTGCAATCAATGCTTTTGCAAATTTTGTCATTTAGTAATAACAATTTACTTCTTTGTTTCATACGAAAATAATCAAGAACAGTCAGCAGGTTGTCACACCAGACTGAGGCACTAGTCCAGTACTGCAAGGGAAAACCGTCATAAACTGTACTTTCTCCCCTGAGATTTTTGTTTTGCCATCCAAATACTACCCTAAAGTAAGAGAAAGGACAACTGGTCTTCACCAGCATATATTGACTTTTCTGTATCATCACAATGAAATGTTTTTGTTGGCTAGAGCCCTGATTAACAGTCTAATATGTATCTCTGTAGGCAATTCTCAGCTGCTGGAGGTCAGCTGAATGGCTGTCACTTATTTTGAAATGTTTTTGATCAAGCCCTAGAGGAAAGTGATCTGGCGTACTAGGACTAAGAAAAACCCATCCAGACACAGGCAATATCAGTTCCCAGGTCTGCCATGGATATACTATTGCCTTTTGGTCAAATATCTCAATTTGAAAAAGTGTCAGTCTGTTTAGCTGGAGTAAGAGTAGTTACTTAAGTTATTAAAATGTTTGGAGAATTAATTAATGTTTGTAAAAATTCTGTCAGAGAATTAAAGATGTTAGAAAATGCACAGAATTTTAGTATTGTTAGCAGGTTTATTTTTAATAAATCCCTCTTGATCATAATTCATTATCCCTCTGAGAATTAAGCCAAAGCTTTTTAGTCAACACTTTCTCCTGCAATCCATATTAATTAGCAATATTGGTCTGTTGGTTCTACAGTATTTACCATTTTTTCCCTCTGGTTTCAGAACACTGTAATTATAGCATTCCTAAGAGAACTGATTAACGAATTGACCTGAAATGCCTTATTATAGATCCTAAACAAAACTAACTTCTAAAATGTACTACAGAATTAGGCAGAGTTTAGCTGAAAATCCGCTGGAGCCTGATTCCCCCTCCCAAGCAGGCAAAAGACAAAGAAGCACAAAGTATAAAATCTAAATTTCCTTCCATCTCTGTGTGTGAACCAATCTCAGGAAGTGCAACATTACAAAGGGTCGCTCATGCTAGAGAGTGACTTTTGCTTATGGAAAAGATTAGTTTCTAATCCTACTATAAGAAAGACAGAAATATGTTTCTTCTCTCATCTGAAACTCCAGAGATTTCATTAAAATTCTCATTATGAAATTGACACTTCATTCTCTTTTTATGTGACCATTTGTGATCTCACTTACCCTCGCCCCTGTCTGCTAACAGTACACAAGAAACACTAACAGGAAACCTTTATAAGCAGCTTTATTTTTCTTGTAATCACCAAGAGTCATTTTGCTATTTTTAAGGTGTTTTGGGGGAAAGGAAAACATAAAGCTCCTGCCAGAAATCATTCTGTAGTCTAACATGCAATTTGTAACACAGGCAGTTTGGTTATGAAGGCATTTTCTTTCTCACACTTCTCCAATTAAAATGAATGAAAACCATTCCTTTAAATATTTTCATATGATGGATTCTTGTTATGAGATACAGAAAGAAGCAAACAGATGTTTATGGAATTGTAATGATTGAAAAGAGAAAGAGTCATTCATGGATGGATTTGGAGAGGGGTGAAAGGGTGGTAATATAATAAGTTGAAATAAATTTTCTTTATACCTTAGGGAAAGAAATGAGAGCAAAGTAAGCTCGATGTGGGAGCACACAAAGATGGCTTATTTATTTTATGTGCCTATATATTACAGTCTAAATTAGTTATCAATGTTAAAGTAACTTTAAATATTATGTCTTTTTTTTTATACTCAGAAGAGGATGGTTTTTTTTGTTTAACCATGCAGCTAGCAAATTGTATTACTATGAGATAAAATTAATCAGAAGCTAAATAAATTGCTTTGCCACTAATACCCAGATTCCATGGAAAACTGGAGTTTTATGAAAATCTGACAGATACTTGAAGATGACCTCTCAATGCAATAATCTGAAAGTGCCATCTATGATAGTTTATTGAAGTGGAATCATTTTTTATAAATATAAAAATTTTATCACAATATCCAAGAATTGGAGGGTGACCATGGTGTGTCATTCCTCTTAAGCATTATTCAAAGAAAAATCTAGATCTTCTTCTCACTCTAGCTATAATGCTAAAATGCCAGAATAGTTGTTTTAAACTGTGCTAATACACTGAATTTACAAACCCGGCCACAGATTTCAGGAAGATGAATAAGAATGAGCTGGATTTCTTAACCATCCAATATCACATTCAGAACTTAACACAGTGCCTTATTTTTTTTCCCTTGAATCCTCTTGTCCACTTGTTCTGTATATACATGACTCTGTCTTCTAAGGATTGTTATTGAATATTCTCCACTAAACCCAACAGAATTTAAGATTTTCCTGAATCACAGGATTAACTCATTATAGTAAAATGCCTTTAGCTTAGAGTTTGGCAATATAATTTTAATGGCGTGGAACTTTGTATTCCTTGATTTCAATGAGAACAATCCATATACTTAGGTACGAATTAAAGTCCCCAAACTGAAAATAAATAAATAAATAAATAAAATGTTGTGTCGTTAAAGTCACATTTCTGTGCAAAGGCTTGAAAAAAGCATTATATGATTAATCCTGACCTACTACATAAACTCTTTGATATCTGTGCTTTGAATCTAATACTTAAATAAAGATTTTATCTTCCAGAAAGACACAGTGGTGAATGTGTGCAGAAATGCTACAACTCATAAAAAACACATCTAAAACAGTTTGCTAATTGAGACTTACAATCGTTATTGGGATTTATCTTTAAGGAATGATTTTAGGAGCCCAGAAACACATGAATATTACTTTTTAAGCCAAAAAAGAAGCCAAACCAAACACACACTTGGCCCCCCGCCCCCCAAACAAAGATAGAAAAAACAATAGCTCATTGGAAATGGGTCATACAAAATAATTGAGGAATATTTGAGATATTAAGGTTCATGTAAAGATTTCTCATTTAGCCGTGCTACTGACTACTTTCCTATTAACCTTAAGTTTTCATTCCCAGGGCTCCACAGATTAGTAACTTGGTTTTTAGACCTGGCAAAAGAAGACCCTAAAGCTATGTGTCAGATGTCAGTTATCAGATTAAATTTAGTGTCAATTTAAGTTTACCATAATCTTTTTCACACTACTGAGCAAGAGCTCAGTACTAATATTCGGAATTTTATCCCTAGCAGTGGTGAAGTAACTAAGTCTGTTAGTCATTATGTAAGCCTCAGAGCTGATGTTTCCCACATTAAAAGTATATAGTTTTACAATGTGGTAACTCAGTTTCTTCAAGCTAAGTGGTGATAAAATCTGCACGTCTGTTGATCTGCTGAACAAAAACAGAGCTGCTGATTTCAATTTTGTGAGAGAAGATCCTTAAATAATTCAGGATGAAAATAGTTAAATGACATTGTCATTATTTTTTTCTGTTTCCTCTCTCAAGAAACTTTTTTAAAAATGGCAATTCAGCTGAGGAATCTCTGAAATTCAAGATGGAGGAAGAATTATTTCAATTGCATGTTACAATATTCACTCTATGGCATTGTTATATATTTCTCATTTTATTAATTGGAATGACCCCAATAAATAGAATGAGTGACTCCTGAATTTTCCACAGAATGAATCTTTTCATTTGGACTAATGGTAAGTTACCCCCAGAAAATTGAGTTTGTGTTCATAATGAAGTTATGAATTCTACTGCTGAATTCATTAAATTGGAACAACTTTTATTTCATTATAGTAACAAACACAGCAAATTAATTTTCTCACCTAGGCATAAGTATGTGTTTTTAATAGAGAGCACTATTATGTGTGAACAATTAAAATAATTTACATAACATTGATTATGAATGATGTTATTATCCCATTAATATAGCAAACCAAATCAAAACTGAATGTTAAAGAGATGAAATTGTGCATTTAAACTAATAAGCAAATTATGTGCAGATGTAGACAGGAGTCTGGAACTTTGGTACGAAATATTGGCTGTGACTGGCACATATGATCAGCAAATTTGCACTGTCCCTTAAGGTCTAATTAAGCATAGCACACTGTAAGATAGAAAGCTCCATACCCATAATTACTCATTGTGTGCTTGCTTATCTTTTTCAAATATTACTTTTGTTGTATTTAATTATGTGTGAAAAATGATGAATGTCACTTTATCTATGTAATATCAAGTAATCACTCTGCTTGTCAAGAAATGCCAGAATTTTAATTCTTTACAAAGAAACACAACTTGAGGATGTAAAATTACATTTTTCAGGAAAATCTTTTCTTTTATATGTTGTTATAATTTTGTGACTGTCCTTTTTTTTCCCCCTAATATCATCCTTTTGGATAAACAAAAAGCTGTATGTAATTGGATCTTTTTATTTTTACTAAAATAGGAAATTAAAATCAGGCAGTTCTTCGATGTAATACAGATACTCTGCAGTAAAGACAATTCTCTCGGCAAATAGAATCCTTTCTCTCTATGACTTTCAGAATCCTAAAGTTGTTCGTCTTCAGACTTAGTACGATTGGTGTTAAAAATTTACTGTCATCTGGAAGCAGTAAAAAACTCAGTGAAATTATGCATTAATCCAGTAAGATTTCTAATATTCTCCTTGAGGACTTACCTTGCCTGAAGGTATTCTGCATAGGTTTGCAAGAAGGCATATTGGAGAAAAATGTAATCAAAACAATAATAATTCTGCTTAACAAGAATTTTTTACACAGGCAGCTATGAAAATAATCTTTCCAAGCTTGATAGCTAACTCCACAGGAAGGCTGCTGGTCTATTATCTGATCATCCCAAGGAAATTCAGTACTCGTCATACCATCACAGGAGAATAGTGCTAGAAACAGACCTTTGGAGGTCATCTTGTCCATTGCTTTGCCTATGGGCAGGATCAATGATTCCTGACAGATGTTTGTCTGAGCTAGCCTCCCTGAAATGGGTGCTAGATGTTTTTTTCATCTCTGTCAGTTCTTAACTCTTGCGATCGCCTGGAAGTCAATAAGGTGACTATTCGTATGTCTTGTGCAAGTCCATACAGAGTAAGGGTATGACAATTTGTGTCTTTTTTTCGTGCAAACACAACTTTTATACTCGCTTTGGTGGATAAGAAAATACAAATAATTTACTCTGCCAAGAATGAAAGTGCATTTGATACACGCCCAGCTGAATTATAAAATAGAAAGGTGGGACACTTGTCTGCTAACCTTTAGAAAGACAGGTCTTATTCACAAAGATGTGACAGCAGTTTGCACCACAGCTCTTGGCAGCCAGCAGTTACAAGTGAAAGCTCACCAAGAGACCACTCCTTTACATCCAGAAACCACAGTTACTTGTGCAGCTGATAAGCAGGCCTTTCATTTGCCCCTCCCTCTCTTTTTTTCTCATTTTATCTTAATTTATTCACATATTTTATTTGGTCCAGAGTATTGCCATATTCTTCCTTCAAGCTGCTATCATATAAAGAAGCATGCACATCGCACGGCGCAGAGCTGTCTAGACCCTTCCTGATGCAAGTGATATTTGTCATCTTAGCTGCTGTTTGTATTCATCTGCAAACGTACCAAGCAGCATGACTTGATGAATCAGAGCTCTCATACCAAGCAGCCAAGGTTGGGTACTTTTCTGACACAGAGCAGAACACGGATCTGTCTGGATGGGGCAAGGGGTTCCCAGATATGACAGGAGTTATGGAGTACTTGAACTGTAGTTACTTCTCTGTCTCTTCTCCCAGCAGTTGCCTAACACAAATTAGCTTCAACTCCTGCAGGACACCCCCTTCCAATCCAGGCAGTGCATCTATCCAGTCAGTTGTAATGTCCTACATTACAGAGAAAAAGGAGGTTCATTATCAAGGGGAAAGGTGAGGTCTTTTTTTCAGTCAGAAATTAGAGAGGGGTTAATCTGTAATCACTTCATGCAGAAAAGTTTCTTGGTAACACTATAATCTAGGTACCAAAGATGCATTTTTTGCATACTAAATGGACTATTGGTGAGGCTATAGTTTGACTAGCTGTGAGATCATGGTAATCACAGAGTTCAACAAATTACTTTTTTCCTCCTCATTAATTTCAGCCTTTGCCTGGATTAGTTTGAACCAGCTGTAATTCATCTAGGCATTGGTCTCCTTCCTACACTGAGAGATAACTGGTAAACAGCACCATCTGCATGGAACAAGAGAGCTGAGACTTCTCTTTTGGTTAAAGATTGTTGTATTTTGTTTTGTTTTGCCTTTTTTTTTTAAATTTCAAACAGCAAAGCATCACCAGCTGAAAAAATCTTTATGATGAATACACAATTGATTGAGTCCTTGTGAACACCCAGCAGGATTATTGGGACAGGAGAAGATTTACGTTAAGTAGGCAAACAGTCTATACATTCCACAGTCAGAGAAAATACAATTGCTTGTGTATGGTATTACCTATATTGTGGCCCGGTGGTCACATCTGCACCACTTATGGTCCTGTGTCAGAATGTCAGAATGTCAGCTGGGGTGAATTAGTGTCCTCCCATTATGTCAAGCACAATTCATCTTGCTATTTAGAATATTTCTTTCAGCAGCAAAGCATACAAATGACTGTAATGAAGGCAAACACCTATAAACCATGTATATGTCATTGAATGTTTTTTGTCTTCCTCAATCTGAAAACAAAGCCAAATTCTCTTATCCTCTGTTGCTCTCACAACTTAGATGAATAACGCATTCGTAATTGTGAGTGAAGCCATGCAGCAATGACAGAAGAGTTCTCAAGTTAGTGATTGCCTCATAAGCCAATGAGAAATTTTTTTGTCTCTAGCCTGGATTACAGTGGATAAATTCAATAACAAAGTGGGTCAGACAGATCAACTCAGAAGCTGATGTCAGAGAACAGCATATTGTAAATTAGAAACGAATCACTTACAGAATTTCTAGAATTAATTAAAGATAACTATTTTGTCATCCAGTTGCTCTGGTTGAAAGAAAAATAAAAAAGAATTCCATTTGTTATTTCTGAACTGGATTTTAAGTGTAGGATCTGAAATTTTTCACTATATCTCCTCAATTTGGGTGAATAATAAAAATTGTTCTGTAAAACTGCATTAGAATTTTTAAGTAACTTTCCTACTGTCTTGAATTTCAAGAGATTTTGAAGCTACAGGTAATGCACAAAATTGTTGACTATCAAATATCACAGTGACTACATGCACTAACAAAAATGCCTATCAACCATCCCTAGCTCCCCTATCCTTCTGCTTGACAGTTACAAGTAAGCACGGAAATAGGACAACAGGTTATTTCAAATATTTTTTAAAATTATTTAAAATTAAATAAAATTACATATAGTAGGCATCAAGGCCTTGTTAGAAATATTTTCATCAGCTCCTAATTGTAAAATTGCACTTTGCAGCCCACCATCTTCAGAAGTATCTTCTTCCTACGATAAGATCATGATGAGTCCATTCTTGTCTTTGTAAACTTGCATCCTGTTCCTTTTAACCTACTTTTTAAAAACTATATCCTCTCTGGTTTCTCTTTCCATTATTTTCATACTACCTTTGAGCTGTTTGGATTCTTATCTCTCAGAGATTTTACACACATCTTACTTATCTTTTGTAGTTCTCATAATCACATCCATTGTCCGTACAAAATCTATATGTTTGCTAGTCTTTGCTTTTATCTTTGATCTGGAATCTGAGTCCATTCATGAATGTGACTGTTAACTTGTCTTGGGTCTTTATCTTATGCAATTGGAGTTCCTAACTTCTACTTAGATGGAAAGGCTGTGCCTTGATGTTTTTTTAAAGAAGTCTTACTGTGATGGATTATTTCCAGATACTTTCCAGATGTCTTCTTTAAAACAGTTTCAGAATATTTAAATTGCATTTCTTACATCCTGCCTTTGCTATTTATACTCTCAGTTGTGCATAGGCGTGGCAACTATATTTAAATTAAATGCAAAATTTTGCATTCAGTCTTGCAGAACCAAACAGATGAGTGTAATACTGTGTGGTATCTGTTAACAACATTTTTGTCTCATCTTCCTGTCTGAGATCATACAAAGCATCTCAGAACAAAAAGAAAAATAAATAGAAAATAGGAAGAGGTCCAGTAAAAGAGGCTGTAAACTTTCCTCCTTGTTAGCACTTTCTCTTGTGGCATATACCTTATTCACATCATGGAAGAGCAGTCATGTAGCTGCTCAGATATGGCAATCCTGCTATGAGCACATCCACATCCAGATTAATCAGTGAGGCTAATTACTTACTGTTCTTAAGCCACTGTGACACGCTTGGAGAGAAATACAAATGTTATTGGCAGTACTGGAGAAAGCCTGAGCTTTGGATAAAGACAATGATGCAGGCAGGAGTTTGGGCTTGTGGAGACAATGACAGGGCTGTCTAATTGAAATAGAATCAGGAGTCCTGAATCCTGGCATCTCACGTCCCTTGCATCCCTTCTTTGCAGTGAGTTGACAGCTGTGAAACAAGTATGTCTGTCCACATTCTCACCAAATGACCAGGCAGATACTCACTGGAGTACTGAAATAAGGTCCCAAAGTTGATTGTAAGATGTGAAGATATCTCTGTGATTCTTCAAGGGCAGATTTCTTATCTTCTTCAGAGAAATCTAGGGAATTGCATATCAAACTCTAAAAAAAAATAGATTATCAAGGTTGAAAATCCATCACACAGGCAGTGTTAGAAGTAGGTTGTTCAGAGAGACTTATTTAGTTACCCTTTCTTAAGATATGGGTACACTATGTTTAAATATGTGGTCACATACTTTTCTATTTTCTTTATGGGAGGTGAGCCTTATTTGCTTGCAGATAGAACAAGTGATTATGTGTATGTTTTCTGTCACTGATTCCTCCCCTACTGAAAAGACTCAGGTACCACTTATCTAAAGGCAAAGTGTGACTTCCAGTGTCAGATGTTTTCAAGAGAAAGGGTAAACAAAATAAAGAAAAAAGTTCTTCAATAATTCTGAATCTAAGGTATTATGCATAGCATTAGAGGAAAAATAGAAGTTAGACTAGTCTACACAGAATTCATGAGGTCTGAACTCCTTTCCACATGAAAGGTACATGTATTAAATTTAGAGGTGGAAGAAGATGTAATCACAATAGATATCAGATGTGATAGTGTCAAACCCCCTGCCAGTAAACTAACCTCAGGTTATTTTAATTTTTAAAAATTCTAAACCACAGTATCATTATTAATACTTTGATATGTTTTGCAATTGTGTAGTTGGAGAACAATTTTCAGTGTTTGTATGCAATACCAGTTAATGGCAGAGTATAGGAAGGGTGTGGGAATGGAAGGAGATGAAGAAGGTCATAAAATTACTGCTGCAACATCTAATTGTGGTGTGACGTATGGGATAGCAAAAATGGGGTGTCCACAATCCGCTTTTAAATCTACACAAAAGCTTTCTGAGTCAGAAACAGTCTTTTTTCGTCAAGAGATCATTTGCACAATTCCTTCACTGGCTCCGTCGTTATCATTCCAGAGGCCACTCTATATGAGACATTACTCACGGTCTAAGCACTAGGAATTGTAGTTTTGGTCAAAGACTGACTTTACTTTCTATTTTTTTTAATAAGATAAAATATGTTTTGAAAATTTATAAAGAATATAAGTTTATTTCTGATTTGCACTTTTTTTTTGAAATATCAGATTAAAGTATTACTTAGGATGATTTGGGCAAGGTTAGGGCTGAATACTATGTTTGGCTCTCGTCTGTACAATGAATTGGTTAAAACCGAGATTTCCATGAATTTAAGGAAAATCTGTGTCTTTGACATGGTGGGGCTTATTATACCACATAGAATGGGACTTATTTTTTATGTAATGTTTAAGGTCAGCTAATGTTTTTCAGTTTCTCATCTCCTTTTGGAGAGAAAAAATAAGAGTATTGAATTAGTATTTTAAGCGCCGATTATGTTGCAAAGTCATCAACAAAGAAACTAAGTAATTTTGATCTACTCAATGGTTAGTTACAGAAATCTCTACAATAGAACATATTATTTTTCTGTATAGTTCTAATGGTTAATACGATCAGCGAATGAGTAATATAAAACTATGAAATATCGATAGATTGCAGTTTTCTGTATGTATCTCAGACATAGTAACCCAGCACAATTAACTTCATCCTCATAAATGTTTCTTGTCCAATTCAGATGCTGAGATCTTTGTTTATATTCAATAATATTAAAGTTTTAATAATTATTTGCAGCTGAATTGATAGTATGTAAGTTCATTGAAAATTCACTACGACTTTCCTTGTTCAGAGGTACAGTTATTTATACTGTTTAGGTCAAGGTAATGTGACTTTATAGAACAAATGTAGATTATAAAATGTTCTATAATATTTACATTTTATAAGGAAGTTGTTTTAGGGAAGATGTGATGCAGGAAGTGAAGCTGCTCACTAAAATATTATGTACATTAGGTCAAATCATAGAAAACTTCTAGAATTTTGCCTATGTTTTATTTCAACACATTGCTGTCCTGCTAGTTTTCTGATTATATTTTTTTACTTTTTCAGCCTTTCATTAAGTAGGCTTCTTTGGACTAATTAGGACAATGTTGTCCTTTTTTTTTTCTTGTTCGGCATTTATTTTTGTCTTTGACTTATTTCAAAGAATTTGGTTTATTAATGGCAGAATTACAAGTTAACCATTATTTCAGGCTCTACAGAGTAATGATACATTGCTAACGCTGTGGTTGTTCTCACAGTAATAAGAAGCAATGAGTCAACAATTAGGTAGGTAGGCAGGCTTTCACTAATGTAATAGATGAGACTCCTTGTATCTGGCAGAGAATATATTTTCTAAAAGATAATCTATTACACAGCTTGCTTTTTTTTCTTGTCTTTTTTTTTTTCCCTCCCACTGGGCTGGAATCGTGTTATAAATAAACCTGCAATCAGGTGAAAGTGAAATCATTTGAGGTTTTTTGATACTTGGTAGTCAGCAAGGTTTGACTGGGCAATTTAGAAATGTTTTCGAACTTCTACCTAATTGAAATGGGCTGATAAACAAATTCTGAGAAAATACACGCTTAAGCATTTTTCTGCTCTCAACTCAAAACTAGACAAAACATATCAAGTTGGATATAAATTCTCCTTTGTATTACAGCTGTGACTAAAAAGCCAGATTAGAACCATAGGAATTTATCCCATGTGATTCAAAAATAAGGAAAACGTGAAACTCATGAGAACTGGAACCAGCTGGTCTTCTACTTCCTTTCACTGAGCATAGGGTGACAGATGACATTGTTTGTAGAGGCCTCATCAATCAGATTTAATGACCTCTTATTAAAACTGTGCTGAAGATTCAACAATAAGCCATATGCTTAGTCATTATAGCATAGAACTTTTCTTAGGAAAAAAATTTCACCTGTATGTAAGAGGGAATAAAAGCCAGGAAATTAGGAAACTTGTAAAAGTATTGTTTTTAAAATACTGTAAGTAAGGGCAAAAATTGTTTATCAGCACCTGTGATTATAGGCATACAAGCTTGTCCTATCTATTATAGTCATAGATGTTGAATGAAATATTTTGTATTTTTTCCAAATAACAAGCACATAATTCTATTTACACAATAAACTGACTATAGAAATAAGTGATTGTGAGAGAAAGTTAGCCAGTGACTGTGTTATGATCAAACCTGGTACAGCATAGCATCACCTTACGTTGCAAAAACATTAAAAAAAATAAGGCTTCATAACATACCTCTGAAGTAAAGCTTCTTAGATTTTCTGGGTAAAAGATGATGTAATTTACATTTGAAAATACCTAAAATTCTACAAACAATTGTTATTTCTTTTTTCGCAGAGAATATTTTCATTTTTTCTGTAATATTTCCTTTTTTCAAATATTAAAATGTTTTGACAAAAATCTTTACTATTTTTAGACAGAATCTCTCTGACTGGATGTCATAGGATAATTCAGGTTGGAGGGAACTACAGGAAATTTCTTGTCCAACCTCCTGCTCAAATCAGGGTTAGCCATGACTTAGGAGCAGGTTGCTCAAGTTTTTGACCAGTTGGATTTGGAAAACAGAAAAGCACGGAGATTGCAGAACCTTGCTGAGAAATCTATTCCTCTTCAATTATCTTCTCTGGAAAAAGGGTTTCCTTCTATCTCGACTGAGCTCACTTATTTCAGTTTCTGTCTTATTGTGTCTTGATCTCCCATCACGCAGCACTGTAGGCCAGCACCACCCTCTGCTCCCCACCTCTGCTACATGTAGACTGCTTTTGGGTCCAAAGTCCCTTCTCCCCGAAACTGCTTTTCTCCAGGCAGAACAGTTCCAGCTCCCTCAGCTTCTTTCCATAGGGTAAAGGCTCCAGACCCAAACACCTCAGTAGCCTTTGCTGAATTCACTCCATGTTATTAATCTTTCCTTTATGGGGGGTCTAAAACTGGATGTAATATCTAGAAGTGGTCTAACGAGTGTCGAACAGATGGGATAATGCCTTTCCTATGCCTTCTGACTGTGACCTCTTCCCACAGACAAGGATGCTGTCAGCCCTCATTTTTCCTACCAGGACCCTTTCCACAGACCTGCTCCCTGGCCACCGCAGCCCACTCCTGTACCACTGCAAGGGGGTGCTCCTTTCCTTGTCCTAGACTGGGCATTGGTTTTCTCTGAATTTCATCAGGTTCCTGTTGGCACATTCCTTTAGTCTATCCAGATCCTTCTGAATGGCAGCCCTGCTCTGGAATACATTCCTTTGTCCCCAACTCAAAAGTCATCTGCAAACTTAGAGTGTACTCGCTAACATCCTCTAGAATGGAGGACACGTCTACACAGAGCCTATCACAGCTTATATAGAGCACACTTGCTTGCTGATGTCCTCTTAAAGATATGAATAACAGAATAAGTCCCTGCGTTACTCTGTTTGTTACCAGCCTCCATTAACCACTGCCTTCTAAAGCTCACTATTCAACCATTTTTTTTATCCATTGAGTTGTTTACTCATCCAAACTGTTTACTCATCCAAACTCAATCCTACTTTCTGAGAATCGCAGAATAACAAAAACACTGAATCACAGAAACACAGAATGGGTTTGAAAGTACCTCTGGAGATCATCTAGCTGTTCCCTCACCACTTCAGTCCCACCCACTACCCCCCCAGCTAAAGCAGATTCACTTAAAGCAGGTTGCAGAGAAACCTGTTCAGGTGGGTTCTGAATACCTTCAGAGAAGAAAACTCCATAACCTCTCTGGGCAGTCTGTTCAGGTGTTCTGTCAGTCTTACAGTAAAGAACGTTTTCCTCATGCTCATGTGGAATTTCCAGTTCTCCTATTTGTGCCTGTTGCCCCTTGTCCTATTGTTTGGCACCGTTGAAGAGTCTGGCTCCATCCTCTTGACATCAGGGCCTTAGATATTTATAAGCATTTATAACCCTCTCTGTTTCTATTCTCCAGGCTAAAAAGACCCAGGTCTCTCAACCTTTCCTCATAAGAGAGATGCTTCAGTCCCCATGTTATCTCTGTGGCCCTCCACTGGACTCTCTCCAGTAGCTCCTTGTCTTTCAGTACAAGAATTTTGTGGGAGATTGTATGGTCAGGCATGATTTATCTTAAGTAACCTTGTGGTTACCAAGATGATTCTGATCACCTTCTCACTTATATGCTCAGAAATGTGCTCCAAGAGGGCTTGTTCCATAATTTTTCCAAGGGCTGAAAGTTCTGTAGATTGCCCTTTTGGCCTTTTTGAAAAGGTAATAAGTCTGAAGAAGAGGAGGCTCAGGGGAGACCTCATTGCTCTCTACCACTACCTAAAAGGAGGTTGTAGTCGGGCAGGGGTTGGTCTCTTCTCTCAGGTGGCCAGTGGCAGAACTAGAGGGCATGGACTCAAGCTTCGTCAGAGAAAGTTTAGACTTGATGTTAGGAAAAAGTTCTTCACTGAAAGGGTGATTGGCCATTGGAATGGGCTGCCCAGGGAGGTGGTGGAGTCGCCAACCCTGGAGGTGTTTAAAGGGAGACTGGATGAGGCACTGAGTGCCATGGTTTAGTGCTGGTGTTAGTGTCGGGTTATAAGTTGGACTCGATGATCTTGGAGGTCCTTTCCAACCTTATGATACTAGGATACTGTGAAAAAGGAACCTCCCGTGTTCTCCACAATTTTTCCAAGATGTGAGCAGCCTTGCACATCAGTTAGTTCTTCCATGTCTCTTGGATTCATTCCTGCAGGTTCTGTGGGCATGCATGGATTGATCTCTCCAACCAGTCTTTGACTTCATCCTCGTCCATTCTTTGTAATTTTCCTCAAGCCTCACCTCTACGCATAGAGGTACAGGAGACATTTTTGGGTAAGTCTAAGATAAAGTAGATACTGAGTACCTCAGCCTTATCTTTGTCTACTATCACAAAATCACCTGCTCCACTCAGCAATGGGCACCTATTTCCTTTTTCCAGGCTTTACTATGAATAAAGTGGTAGAGGTTCTATTTCATGATTTTTGCCCAAGTTTCAACTGTTGCCTAACATCACCTGTACATACACAAGATTTTTTTTAAAAAAAAATTACGTTTTTTACAACTTTTTCCTTCTTCCTCCTTTATTTTGCCTCCTTGCATTGGAGGTCTGCCATGATCCTCCTTCATTTCGTCATGAAGAGGTGTGGACTTTATATCTTTCATGTCACAAGAAAATGTTCCAACCTGCAGTTCATGAGGAAAGCCTAAAAACTTATATTTCTCAAGCTTTCTCATAAAGCTGAGGTTCCATGTTGTACACTTTCTTGCACTTTAAATTAGACAAACAATTAAAGTGCTATTTCATCCCTTGAGCACTGCCATTTGCACTGAAAAAAACCAGTGCCCAGAGCACTGGACAATCAGTGGAAAATCAGTAGCAAGTCGTGTATTTGGCACAGAATTTGTAGCCAGCAACTTCTTACTATGCTTTCATAATAAGCTTAGTACTAGACATAAAAAGCGTTTAACTTCTGCATGAGACTATTACAGGGAATTCAGATGCTATTCCTGCCACTGCTCAGAATACAAAGTACAACGAGTCTTTGCTTTTTGTGAACAGCAGTATCAGTGTTTTCAGTGAGATCTTAATAATCAGGTCCTTTAAATGACCTAAATCTTACTTACATTTAGAAATTTTACTCATGAATACTACTATCCATTTTCCTTCTTCATTTTCCCACCCCTCTTTCTGCCCCCCCACCCCCCTTTTTCGGCTTCAAAAAGAAATGAAGGAATAAAGTGAGAAATATAAAAAATATAACAATAATAAGATAAGAATTCCCTCTGGTTTGAACATTTCTAGTTGACTGCAGTCTCAATGGGAATTAATTTGTTCCATTACGTTCTCTTCTCTAATTTGTTCTGTGACTATTTTATTTTATTTTATGTTTTCTTTTCATTTTTTCCCTGTCCTTACTGTTCATCATGCTTTCTTCTATATTTCTCCAGGTTTTAGGAGCAAAGATTGAATATGTCAGAAGAGCATTTCAAGTGTGTTAGAGAAATCATTATAGTGAAGCTGCTTCACTCTAATTTTCTTGAAATACCTCTTTCCTCAGAATTATCTCCTTTGTAGCAGTTTCACTTTTATCTAGGGTTTGAGTCCTAAGTGTTTCTTTCCCTTACATTCTTTTTTTTTTTTTTTTTTGGTGGTTTATGTCTAAGACATTAAATAAACAGAATTTCTTGCATTAACTTCATTTTGTTTCCAGGAGGCTGAAGGAATTCATCGAAGCAGAAGTTGGATGAGACAGGTCTCTATCTGATTTTTAAAACTAAGTCTTTCTAGGAGAGAATAAGGTTTCCTATGGATTCATGATTTTCAGAACATGTTGAACATGTGCGGCTCCCATTAACTTCAGAGTTATGTGCATACTGGATATCTCTGAAAAACTAGCACATGCCCTTCCCTTGCACTTCAGTTTGTGCCAGACACAACAGGAGCCCAATAGGTGTAAAGGGATTTTTCCTCAAACAGGTGCACGTATGGATTCATGGGACAAAAAGAAGGGACCATCTGCATTAGCATAACATGCTTGCCCACTTTATATTTCATCTAATCCTGTATTAGATGTTCCTTCAATATGACCAACTTACTAGCTATAGTTTATTTGGTTTAATAGCAGTCAATGGTATGAAATTGAGACAAAAATGTAAGGAAGGAGTTAAAACTATGTAGCATTGATTAAAACCAAATAACATGTATGATGTAGGGCAGAAAAATAAAGTGTTACAAAAATATTTTACTTTGTTGATAGCAGTGCTTATGAATCTTTGTAAGAGACAATCCTAAATATGAGACATACCAGTCCTTAACATGAACAATAGGCAAAGAAGACTTGTGACACTATGAAAATTCAGGAGAATTTGTTGGCCACATTTTCATGAACAGAGCTGCAGAAAGTACACTGAGTGTCAAACAGCAAAGAAAAGAAAATAGGGTCTATACAGCTCACAGATAATACACCCTGCCAAAATAAGCATGGCAATAGGGAGGGGGGGTGTCTTAGGGGAGAAGTGGCTAAAGAAACAGTTTTAATAGTCATTATACCAGAATGCAAGGCATAAAGATATCCAGAAGGCTGTCCTTAGCACTACTTTTCATGTATTTCGGTACCCAATTTAAATCTCTCTTACTTCACAACTAGTAGGACTGTGTAGAAAACAATCATTTCCTTTGGGGTTTTTTTGAGAGTAATTACTAAACTCAGGTATAATGTGAAGAAAGAGCAAGGTATAAAAATGTGTAATCTATAGCAATGTCTAAAAATATCCCCACCTGGAGCCTAAGGGAAGATGAAGGAAACCATTAGCAACATACTACTCCCAGTAAAGGGAAAGAATAAATCTCATCATCAACGTCATTCTCCTCAGGGATCCTGTTGATTCACTGAAACTACCTTGCTGTTTCTTAGGAAGACTGAGAGCTGTGGTGCAAAAGAGCATAGCCAGAGAAAAGTGTGGTAAACTAGGCAGTTTTGTATAACAATTTTTATTAGCATTATTAATGACATTTGTTTTCTGTTAAGCAGAGAATTTGGAATAGAATAATGTTGAATATTTGATGAACCTGAATGTTAGTTTTTTTGTAATGGGACTAATAATGTTAATCTTCTCTTTAGTAGGGCTAACAATACATTCTTGACTTAACATTATAGTATTTTCCCCTTTTTACCCATAACCAGAGTGAGAAAGTAACAAAGAATTAGATAATCATGAGTTGAATCTACTGTATTACATCTATCTGTGGAAAACCTGTATATCTGCTTTTAGCCAAAGAAAATGTACATCGATTATTTGCAGTAAATATAAATTTTACTCCATGCTGTAATTTGCTTTTGCAGATCATAGCTAATGCAAGAAGAACAGACAAATCTACAGCTCAGCTGATGTCTAATAACTTGATGAACCACAGTAGTTAATATAGGTATCAAAATAATCAAATTCTACATAAAAACATAACAAAAGAAAGATAAGAGAATGTGTCCAATGTACCTAAATCTGTTCTAAAACCCATTTACAATTAATCCAATGGTATGTTGGTATGACTTGTAATTTAATACTTAGACAATAAAAATCCAATTTAAGAATTAGATAAGTGTGTCTACAGAAAGTTTGATTAAAATAATGTAATTATTAGTATACAAAGCTATATTAGCTTGATCGAATCTCAGAGAAGCTCTTCCATACATCAGATGCAGAGTACTGACATCTGAAAAACTTTAATTCCAAATTAACTACCAAAGAACAGAGATAATAAAAGGCATGAGTCATGAATGATAAAATTACTTTTGGACACTTACATTTATAAATTCAGTCTTTGTCTATCCTATCTAATAGTGTCAAGACAAAACTGTAAGAAAGACTTTCTTGAATTGCAGCAAGAGTTTGAAGCAAAAAAAAAAAAATATGTCTAAAGTCGTAGACTCATAGAATGCTTTGAGTTGGAAAGGACTTTAAAGATCATCCAGTTCCAACCTCCCTGCTATAGACAGGGACACCTCCCATCACACCAGGCTGCTCAAGAACCCATCCAACCTGGCCTTGAACACCTCCAGGGAGAGTGCATCCACAACTTCCCTGGACAACATCTTCCAGTGCCTCATTGCTCTCATTTTGAAGAATTTCTTCCTAATGTCTAATCTAAAGTTTCCTCACTTCCTTTCCCCCTGGATGAAGGGATCAAGTGCACCCTTAGCACGTTTGCAGATGACACCAAACTGGGTGGCAATGTTGATCTGCTTGAATGAAGGGAGGTGCTGCAAAGAGATCTGGCCAGGCTGGATCGATGGGTTGAGACAAATGGGATGAGGTTTAACAAGACCAAATGCCAAGTCCTGCACTTGGGGCAAAACAACCCCTTGCAGCGTTACAGGCTTGGGGAAGATTGGCTGGAGAGCTGCCTGGAGGAGAAGGTTAGTTGACAACCAGCTGAATATGAGCCAGCAGTGTGCACAGGCAGTTAAGAAGGCCAATGGCATCTCGACCTGTATCAAAAGCAGAGTGTCCAGCAGGACAAGGGAGGTTATTGTCCCCCTATACTTGGCACTGGTGAGACCATACCTCGAGTACTGTGTTCAGTTCTGGGCCCTTCACTACAAGAAGGACGTTGAGGTGCTGGAGCATGTCCAAAGAAAGGCTACGAGGCTGGTGAAGGGGTCGGAGAACAAGTCCTATGAGGAGCGGCTGAGGGTACTGGGGTTGTTTAGCCTAGAGAAGTGAAGGCTGAGGGGAGACCTCATTGCTATCTACGGCTGCCTGAAAGGGGGTTGTGGGAGAGCGAGGGTTGATCTCTTCTCTCAAGTGACAGGTGATAGGACAAGGGGAAATGGCCATAAGTTGCGCCAGGGAGGTTCAGACTAGATATTAGGAAGAATTTCTTTACCAAAAGGGTGGTCAGGCACTGGCACAGCTACCCAGGGAGGTGGTTGAGTCACCATCCCTGGAGGTGTTTAAAAAAATGAGTAGATGAGTTCTTAAGGGACATGGTTTGGCAGACGATGGGTGCAGTTGGACTCAATGATCTCTAAGGTGTTTTCCAACCGGAAGATTCTATGATTCTATAAAAGCCATTCCCCTTTGTCCTATCACTACTTGCCCGTGTAAGAAGCCCCTCCCCAGCTTTCTTGTAGGTGTGCTTCAGGTACTGGAAGGCTGCTCTAAGATTCCCCTGGACCAGCCCTTTGATCACCTTTGCAGCCCTCTTCTGGACCCATTCCAACTGTTCCATGTCCTTCTTACTCTGAGGATTCCAGAACAGGACACAATACTCCAGGTGGGGTCTCACAAGAGTGGAGTAGAGGGGGAGAATCCCCTCCCTTGACCCGCTGGCCACACTTCTTTTGATGCAGTTGGCCTTCTGGACTGTGAGCTCACATTGCTGGCTCATGTCCAGCTTCTCATCAATCAGCACCCCCCAAGTTCTTCTCTGCAAGGCTGCTCCCAATCACGTCATCCCCTAGGCTATATTGATATCAGGGATTGTCCCAACACAGGTGTAGGACCTAGCACTTGCCCTTGTTGAACCTCATGATGTTCCCATTGGCCCACTTCTCCAGCTTGTCCAGGTCCCTCTGGATGACATCCAGTCCTTCTGGCGTGACCGCTGCGCCACTCGGCTTGGTGTCACCTGTAAACTTGCTGAGGGTGCACTTGATCTCGCTGTCTATAACATCGATTAAAATATTAAATGACACTGGTCCCAGTATGGACCCCTGAGGGGCACCACATGTTGTGGGTCTCCATCTGGACATTGAGCCACTGACCACTAGTCTCTGGATGCAACCATCCAACTAATTCTTTATCCAGAAAACCGTCCATCCACCAAATCCATATCCCTCCAAATTAGAGAGAAGAATATTGTGGAGGACTGTGTCAAAGGCTTTCCAGAAGTCCAGATAGATTACATCCATTGCTTCTCCCATATCCACTGCTGCGGTCACTCCATCATAGAAAGTCACTAGGTTGGTCAGGCAGGACTTGCCCTTGGAGAAGGCATGCTGGCTGTTTCACATCACCTCCCTATCCTCCATGTGCTTTAGCAGAGCTTCTAGGAGGATCTTTTTTTCATGATCTTCCCATGCACAGAGGTGAGTCTGACAGGTCAGTAGTTCCCAGGGCACTCCATTGAATCCTTTTTAAAAATGGGCACAACATTGCCCTTCTTCCAGTCACAAGGGACTTCCTCTGACTGCCATGACTTTCAAATATTATGGAGAGTGGCTTGACAACCACATCAGGACTCTGGGATGCATCTCGTCAGGTCCCATAGACTTGTATAAGGTCAGGTTCTTCAGGTGGTCGCAAACCTGATCCTCCCCTACAGTGGGAAGGACTCTACCACGCTGATCCACATCTTGTTCATTGACACCAGGAGGGCTGAGAAGATCAGTTATCAGTGAAGACTGAGGCAAAAATGTTGTCGAGTACCTTAGCCATCTCCTTGTCTGTTGATACGAGGTCACCATTTTCATACATCACTGGGAGTATACTTTCTTTAACTTTCTTTTTCTGGCTGATGTACCTATAGAAGTCTTCTTGTTATTATTTGCTTCTCTTGTTCAGCTCCAGCTGTGCCTTGGCCTTTCTGATCGCATCCCTACAAAAATCGGTCAGCATCCCTATACGCTTTCCAGGTTCCCTGTCCCTGCTTGCACTGCCTGTGCAATTCCCTCTTGCTTTTCATTTTGACCAGCAGGTCTCAACTCAGTCACATTGGTCTCTTCCCTTCCCTGCTTGATTTCCTGCACCTGGAGACTGAGTGCTCTTGCACTCTGTGGAAAGCATCCTTGAATGTTTGCCAGCTCTGTTCTGCTCCCTTGTCCCTGAGAACTGTTTCCCAGGAGGTCCTACTGACTAACTCCTTGAAAGGCTTGAAGTTTGCTTTCCTAAAATATAGGGTTCTTACTACACTCCTCACCTGTTCCATATCCCTCAGGACTTTCAACTTCACCAATGTGTGATCACTGCAGATCAGCTTGAACATGTGTTTTGAAATCAAATATTTTCTAGAAATCTTCATCAACAAAATGACTCAAATTGATAGTCCTGACCAGCAATGGGTTATATGATCCAATGCAGATGTTAAATGTCAGAACAGAAGTCATTATAAAGACCTAGCACGGAGAAATACCCACAATCACTTTAAATAGTACACCCAATTTCCACAGAAGTCAATTACTACATTGAAGCACAAGAACCAAGTGGCTTAATTGCTCATTTGTCTGTAAGCCTCTGGGACAGAGAATGTTAGTTTATTTAATGCATAAATACTCCAGAGTAATTTTCCCCATATTTATTTTCCACTAGTGCATTAATCATATCCATTTGACAGGGTTCTGGAAAACATAATCTTTTAGACTGACCATAAAAAATGAAACATGCCAACCTTTTCAGAAGGTGATGGGAAAAAAGAAATCCCTACACAACTAAAAGCGAGTACCATGTTATGCATATTTCCATGTACATATTTCCCTAAAGAGGCAGAACTTGTTCAGTAAATCCCCACTATTCCCTTTCAACTCTTCAAAAGATGGAGATGGAAGAAAGCAGAATCTTAGACTCCAGATCACTGTACGCATGTCCAATACTGTGTACCAAAGACAAATTATGTAGCAGGGATAGATAAAAATATAAATTATTTCTGCTACAAAAATCAATCAGTATAACCTAGTGTAAAACAAAAGCAGAAACTTTTCCCTTCAAGAATTAGTAAGTGAAAAGGTATAAAATAAATTGGCAAAATACATGTGGATATACATACATGGAGTCTGAATCCTTCCGCTACTAAAAAAGTAAATTCTCTATCAGGTCTTTGTATTCATCCTTCAGAGTCAAACCTTCCAATTATGTCTTCTGACATAGGTGGAGGCTGTGGGTGTGCCTCGCCTTGCTTAGAAACACTCCAAGAAAACAGAATGAAACAAGGAAGAACAGGAGTGTGCTGGATGGTAAAAAAAAAAAAGGAAAAATATCCCACTGAATATTCAGGCTTCTTTAATAATAGATGATGCTAAACTATGTGCATAATTTCTGTATTTTTTATCTATAGAAATACAGAGGTATTTTTACTAGTCTTTTCTGTTTCTGTGTTTATAAATCTGAACATCTAGAACAGATATTTTTATGGAAAGAGTTACAAGTATAAGGGTGGAAGTGTCTGAAACCTACCTACTTAAGGAATTCAGATTTGGCTAATAAACATAGAAGAGTGACAGAAGGCTCTGTAACTGCCTTCTTGAATCCACCACATGAATGCAAAAGGGAAAAAAATCCACCTTTTTTTTAAAAAAAATCCTCTGCGTTTGGGGATAGATTTTTTTAAAATGTTTGTGTTCACTTCAAATGGACCAAGTTCAATGACTTCTGTTTCCTTTAGACACAATAGAGGGTTCTCACTAAATGAACAGCTCATTTCTAAACACAAAATAATTTCTGAGGCATGCACTCTGTTCATTTTGAAAACATCTAAATTACAGTTCTATGTCTTCTAACCGACCACCACAAAAAATCATGAGCATCCATACATTACTAAATCTCAAACTTTGTCTTCCCAGATGATATTCCCATTCTCAAAATAACATAACTGTCAAACAGAACAAATTAGATTGAGAGGAAATCAGAGTTGTCATTTTGTGATTTATCATTAATTTAAAAATACTTAGGTTATATGAATGCAACCTTGTGTAAAACTTTCAATTTTAAATTAATCATTTTATATTTTTAACATCAATAGAAAGTAAAGTGTCCATCCGGAAGATGATTCACCAGCTTATTACAGACACTTATCCCAGGCTGAGACAGATGACCCCCCCTGAATGTGCCCAAGCACATTTCTACATAGCATCCCATATTCTGAAGCCAAGTGAATGCATGAAAAAATTCTCAGTTCAGATTTTAATTTAACTTCCTATATCCTAAAAAATTAAAGGAAAGCTAAAGAGCAAAAGCAATAATGTCTTGGGAATTATGTAAGTCTTTTTTAAAATTGTTTATTATTTTGGGGGCATCTGCTTGGTTTTCAGCTGATTTCACCATCAAGATGACTAGAATGAATCTGACATGTGCTTTCTTTATTTTAGCCATACTATACGAGCCTTGCAGAGCTCCACTTCATCTGGGACAGCAAGCTTTCCTTAGCAGTAAGAATCATATTTCTCAGGAAATCTGATTTTATTTTTTCAAGTTAACAATTTAATATTAATTATAGTATTGTGAGTTTTACATACACAAGAGTCTTACTGCTTGCTGTTGAATTTCTGGCAGTTGTAGAGAAAAGAATACTTAATTTCTTTTGGAAAAGTGGAACAATATTCTGGATGTTAATAAAAAAAAGGCTTAGTAATCATGATGTGAAGTGAGAGAATTAGTAATCCAGAATGAAGTAATTTTATTAACTAGAGAAAATATAATATATGCCTTTTAAAAATGAAAAAATAACCAAGTAAAAAGTGTTACAGATGGTAAAAAAAATCTGCAAGACTTCTTGATGGACAGAAAAGAGTCAAGAATTTTGACATGCCATCTTTATAAACCATTTTAAAGTATTCCTAAATTTGAGTTGCCATCTTCTTAGAGGATAAACATGTATCTACGAGTATGTTATCTTTATTCTGTGTTAAGGACTGATCACTCCAGGAGATTGACCTTGATACAACAAAGTATGTAATATGTAAATAATTTGTTAAGGAACAACATTTGGCAAACTGATGTCAGTATCTAAGAAAATCAGGTTATATAAAAAACTGAAATATAGTTATATTTAAAAAAAAGTTAAGTTGTTCAAGTAAAAGCCTCACAAATGTTGATCTGCAGTTTAAGCATATTATTCCTCCAGATCAACTAAAATAAGATCTTTACTCTTGGAAGAAGTTTATTGCCATAATAACTGGAGAAATTCATTGTTGGTTAGACCTAGGTTTTATTTTTTATATTTGAATAGCTTCTAGACTTTTATAGGTTGTGGATGGGAAGCACCTCAATTATGCAATTAGCTGAGGCCTTGCACTGTAAACAAAAAACATATGTAGTATGCCCAGATCCTCAGCAATAATATGGGTCACTAGAAGTGAGCAAGTTATGTCCTTTGCCAGGAAATAAATGTTGCTACACCTGCAGTGAACAGTCTTTGAAACAAGGGTTAATTGAAGGTTAAGATGATGATGCGCTAAGTACTTGGAAGATGATATTGCAGCAAAACACTCACATATGCAACCAATTTGGTGTAAACCCAAACAAAGGAAACCTTTAATAAGAGAGCAGGGAACGTGTCATTACTTGTTTGGTAGGAATACTTTTAATTATGACACAGAAAAGCACTTCCTCTCTGCTGTAAGCAGTAGACTTGTGGCCAATCAGTTTAGTTGCCTAGTGAATTAAAACCTGATTAGAAAAGACTACCATCTGACACTCATCTTCTTCTGCTAAGACATAATAAGGGTTAATTTGGTCTGCTTGTTCATTGAGTGCTACCAGAATCTGTATGCATTTTTATATGTGTATTAGAGAGCGAGAGAGAGAACAAGAAATAATCAGGACAAGCTTCATACAGAACCCCTGATTTGGCAGAGTATGTGTGTTGTCCGAAAGTACAGGAGTTACTGGTTTTAAGGCTTTGCATTTGGGACTGGAACACTGGAGTCAGATTTCAATGGATTTCCAGGTCCTTACAGATGTTCAGAAGTGTTTCTAGAATTTCTTAAGCAGGATAAGACTACTTTAACTTTGGGAATGTGGCCCTCTGAATTTATCTGCAGCTTTAGGTGCTTAAATTCTTGAGGAATCTCGTATGTGTTTAATCAGCTTTATGAACTGAGACCCAGGTGGCTCTTGTTCACAAAGATCTCCTTCTCCTGTCCTGTTTCTCAGCCCTGTTCTGCCCAACAACTTCTGCTTCCAACATTCTCAGAGCAGGAAATCCTAACCCAGTGTTTTTTTCTCATTTTAAAGAGGGTCTACCTCTCTTTACTGTTCTATCTCACAGTTTAAAAATAACCCTCTTCACTCTGTATTGCCTTAAAATATAGGACACTGAAATCACAAAGAAGACATAGTTAAGGCTACAACTTTAAGAAAGGTTAAGTATCTTTCTGGTAAGAAAATCATCCACGCTTCCTCTAAACTGACTTCTTTACTGAAGTGGTTCAGATTTCTTACATGGTAAGGTAATGATTTTTAAATGGTGGTCCACATACTTTCAAGTCCCATGGAATATTTCTGAAGGGAAATTTGTAAAGAATAGCCTTTTGTGATGATATTAAACCAGACTTTTCCAGTAATGTTGGAAACAACTGTTGCTAGGCTTAAATTTATTATCCATGCCTTTGCAGTTTTACTAGAAAATATTTATGATGTCTACAGATTAGAAGAAAAGCATGAAAATTGTTACAATAAGGTATTCGTTTTTCAGAAGTTATTATGATTAGTGAGTTTGATATGTCCCATGGTATCATTTTCTAAAATCATTAGCCTACTGGCTCAGGGCCAAGGCCATGTGTAAAATGGTTCAACAAGAAGTGCACAGAAAGTCTGTTGCTGAAAAGAGTAGTTTGCTGTACATACAGCACATAACTGAAGTGTGCGTTTGCAAAGCAATACACGTACAATGCGAGTCACTCAAAGTGGAAAAAAGATTCTACATTGTTCAGCAGAGCCTTCTTGGCTTGTTCTGTTAAGTCTCAGTTATAAATCCACTTCAGAGTCTGCACTCACAACCTAGTTGCAGAGGCTTCCAAATAGGATCTTGGCTGATTTTGCTGTTTTTTACGGTAAATTATAAGGAGCAAACGAGAGGAGACTTGATATCCTTACTATGGTGTAGCTGTGCTCTGTAGACTTTTCTCTAAGGCTGCATAAAATTTCACCAACACAAACACTAGGTGATTCTGGGTAAAATGGCCATAGTATGCACAGGATGGGGAGACTTCTATAAACCTATTCATTCCTCAGGTGCAAGCAAACTGTTAGAAGAGTCAGGAATCACAAGATCGATGGATATCTAATGAATATTGGGTCTTACGACTTTTCTGACAGCCATAGCAGTAAGCTTAAGACTGAGGACTTGAGTCTGAAAGACACCTGAAAGTCTCTTTAATAAGAAACTGCGAGCTCGCAAAGAATGCTTTAATCCATAAACTTGTGGGGAAAAGCAATACATTCCTGCCTGTTAAGAACCAGAACTGTCTGTAAATAGGACATTCTCAGAAGAGAATTCACAAATGCCCTAGAAGGTCCTGGGTTATTCGTAGGATATCCTCACAGCATGTAAGAATTTTTAGAATTTTCCCCTGCAAAGTAGTTTCTTGGCTTTATCCACTTTTAAACAAAAACTTTCATCATACATTATGTGAAAAAAATGTACTTGTTTGAGATTGAAAATTTCTGACTTGTGTTTCAGATAACCCTTTTTCAAACATCAACTTTTTGTAAATCTATTCAGTTTATTTTCAGCTACATTTTTCTTGCGACCTTGTGTTTCTTTGGATGATACTGAGAAGAGAGAAGCAGTAGCTGAGGGAAACAACAACATACATCGTTCATTAGAATTTTTTCCACCTAACCTTTCAAACATGAAATAAAAAGCTTGTCATACCTCAATGTGTGTGCTACAGGAGTGTTTCTGTATTTCTTTAACTAAAAATGGTGAATGAGGATGCTTGTTTCATCAGACTGGAGCTGTTAGCTGGCCTTTTTTTCCAATTGTGTTATTGTCTGCAATGCCATTTCTGAAGGTTTTAGTCCTTTTATTCGGCATTTTGTTTTAACAAACCTGGATGTTGTAAATATTTCCCTGAATGATACCTTAGTTTTTTAATTGAAAAAAAAAAGGAAAATTAAAGAAAAAAATTCTAGTAGCTTTGGCACCTGTGGAGAAAACTCTACTGTTTCCCTCACTAGTTGCTTTTGGTACTTATAGTCGGCAGTCACTAAAACTTGTAGTTTGACCAGGACCCGACAGAGACAGAGAAGAACTCAGCCAGCAAATCATGAACAGGAGGAGTGTTGGTAGTATAGTGGTGAGCACAGCTGACTTCCAAGCAGTTGGCCCAGGTTTGATTCCCGGCCAACGCAACATCTGTTTTCACACCTCAGAAAAGCGGGTGGTGCTGCATCCAGAGGGACCTTCTCAGGCTGGAGACAGGAATCGACCAGAAGTTGGGTGTAGTTTAAGAAGAAGAGAAACCCCAAGTCCTGCACTTCAGGAGGAACAACCCCTATACACAGCAGGGAGACACTGAGCTGGTGAACAGATTGGTAGAAAAGGATGTGTGAGTACTGGCTGATCGTGAGCCAGCGATGTACCCTTGCAGCAAAGAAGCGGAGTTAAAGCAGAGCTAGAAGAGTGCTTATAAGCTCGTACAAGTTCACTACAGAGTTGATAGTCCTTTCAGGGGCCATCAAATGCATCTAAGTCCAGGATCTCTGAGAGTGCCAACTAGTTTTGCTGATACAATTAATCATTGTCAATCCCATGGATCGGAATCCTGTTGTACTTGAAACCTGACTCTTGAAGTCTCTTCCAGAGAAAACCTTCTACCCCAAAATAATTTGAAAAATAATTTGTATTGTGTTTCCAAAACCTGTTTTTATGATAATTGCAGATAGAATCTACACACATGACAGGCTGAAGTGTTTGGAATAATATTTTATTATACTGAATGTTTGTTTCTTTTGATTCAGTCTCTTCTTCTTCTTTTTCTCTTTTTTTTTTTCTTCTTGTATTCTCAAGAGAGAAAACACTACACTCAAAAGTTTATAGGGATGTAAAGAAGGAAAGGGTTAAAGGAGCTAAGCCAACCCAGAGAGAACATCTAGCCATTTGCACTTCATAGCTAAGTAAGAATGGGTAATGGCTGGAGTTTCTAGGAGGACTGGAGAAAGGGAGATACAAGCTGTGAAAAGGTAGTTAAAATAAACTACATAGATTTACAAAAGGCTGATGTTTGAAAGATGATCAAATTCGCTGTCCTTTTGGAAAAGAAGAGGTTCTGGAAGCAGTGGGTGTGTGCTATGCCAGCAGGACACGACGGATTGAAAATCAAACCAGAGGGTTTTTGCCTGTGCGGGTTCTCATTGCAACTTGGAGGTTCCTAAATCTAATCTGAGGGGCCAAAATGATTATCTGCTCTACTTGACACAAATTAGACTGCTATTGGAAAAAAATATTTAGTTGTTTGTATTCTTTATCTGCTGAAGGCAGCCTAGATATCACTGGAAGGAAAATCCTCACCTGAAAGCCTGCAAAATGCTCCAAAAATGGTTGCTGAGACTTCTGGGCTCAGAGGAACATCACTTCAGAGCAAGGCCAGTGGCTGGTTGGAGCAAGCAAGGCATTGTGCTCCACAGTACACAGGCTGTTCAAAGTCTATTCACAGCCACTCCTATCAACTTCAGGCTTTCATCTGAGCTCTCAGACGAGGGGTAAAGAGGAAGAAGACAACAACAATATGAAACTGCAAGATTAATTTAGTATCAGTGTCCTACGTGCCCCATCCAGAGAGAAATGTGTCTGGTTTTTTTCAACCTTAAATTATAAGCCAATGCTATATGTTTACGTGTCTTTGTAGCAGTTATTCTCATGTATATGGCTGAGCTTCCCAGAGGCTCTCCTTAGAGTTTCTTACAGCTATGGTCTGCTGTGGTCTTCTGTAGCGAATGCAAAAACCAACCTAGATATTTTCTCATGGCTTAAAAGCAGTGACTTTACTGAAAACCTCTGAGTTATGAGATGCTTCTGGATTCTTTGCTTTCTGTTATCTGGGTTTTTTTAACACTTCAGATAGAATTGTGCAAAGTCACAAGATATATGGCTGTTCCTGCAGTGTAATGATAACAGTCTATACCAGAAATAATCAGACTGTAGTATCTCAAAGTCTATTAACAATGAGCTGCAATGTAAATCATTCCCAAACCAGAGTAAAACACACATTTAGATGCAGCTTCATTATTGCTCATTGATTTCTTTGTTCTTTTGGGAATAGGGAAAGAATTTATCTATTGCAAGTATGGATGGGATAGAATCAGAGGGGAGAACTTTCTAGTAATATCTCCTTCCTGTTCACTTACTCGCTGCAGGAGCACAATGACTAAAATGTCAAAAATAAACTGCCTTCAAAACTTTGGCTGCATCTGTCTTTGAAAAAGGATCTTTCCATCTACAAAAAAAAAAACAGGTAAGGCAGTCCATTATTTCAAATATCAATCTATACTGAATTCTTTTTTAAAAAAGGAATTTGCTTAAACAGTTAACATGTTAGCTGGTATCATTCTGCTGCTTCCTTCAGCTTCCTGCTCTGTTTCTGTGTATTCACTTTTCAGCTTTTCATAGAATAATTAAATAGTTTGAGCTGGAAGAGATCTTAAAAATCACTCAGTTCCAACCCCCCTGCCATGGGTGGGGACACCTTCCACTAGACCAGGTTGCTCTATTGGAAGGAGCTGCTCTTGTGGAATTTATTGGTTTACAATTGAAGTATATCATTTTGAAATATAAAGCGATACATTTACGCTTAGTGAAACATGCTTAGTGAAAATAAGTGCAAAAATACTGAGAGTTTCGCACTTGTGCATTCTTGGTGCTTATAGAAAAAATAGGCAGGCAGGCAGGAAGAAAGGAAAGAAGGAAAGGAAAGGAAGAGAAAGAAGGAAAATGTATATACACCCATGTGCTTTTCTGAGTGCATGGTTTGATTTACACAGCAAGAATATTCTGCCTGATAAATGCATAATAAACCAGTTTATTTTTTCAATTGCTTTTCTTCACCTCCTCAAAAAAAGACTCAGAGAATTTTTATACTCTGACATTTTTTTGGGCTATCCAGAAGGAAAAATATACTTCGAAGAATCTTATAAATATTCTGTTAAACCAGATCTTGGTCTGAGATTTTTTTGAATACCAAAGTAAGCTGCAAGTTCATTCACATCTATCCAGCTGCATTTGATGGTGTGGTCATCAAATTGAAGAGGCCCTTTTCTGCTTCCATCTTTCACTGCATGTGTCAAACAATTTACAGAGAGGGAATATAAATTCGAACTGAGTACTAGGAATGCCATCAATGAGTATGGGAGTTTACATTTTGTTTGTGTGAGGTCACTGTGTGTTGTCTTCAATGATCAATGGCCTACTGAATGCTTTTAAAGCCAGAGGCTACCCTCAACGCCTTTAGTCACTCCATGTTAGGTTATGTTTTATTAGGAGGGCTCATGCAATTCTTCCCTTGCATATTTATGTAATGGATTTGTGGCTGTTCAGTGTTTTTTGTGGCATTTTTCTGCACTAATAACAAGAACTCAGATGACCAGTAAGACATATGATATTTAACCTACCGGTGACAGATGTAGCGGAGGTGAAAGGGTTATATCTATTAATAAACAAGGTTTGAAAGCCTTTTAACACCATCTTTCACATCACACTTACCTGACCTTTTGCACAAGATAACTACCACAAAGTTGTTGCATTGGAAGGAAAAAAAAAAAATAGCCACCAACTTGTTGTGTTTTTTCTCTTTTTTGAAAAAAAAATTATAATTAATCATAAGCGTTTTATGTTGTCTTCCTAAATAAATGAATGAAGAGCTGGCGATACTGCAGTCAAAATTTCGCTTGGATGAAAAAATGTGGTAGATTTGTTTTGGTCCCAGTGGGTGCTGACATTTTAACCCACTTATCTATGATTTATTCAGTCCTTGACAGTCCCAAAAAAGTGATGCATTTTGCCTGAAGGCTCTGTAGGTGAGGCAAGTTGACATATCCTTTTTCTTTCTGCTAAGGGGATGATGTCCTCTGCAGTCCAATGGATGAAGGAGGGGGAAATGGAAAAGAAAATGTTCGTGATAAGGATTTTTCTTTTTTTTTCAAGTTCCTTAGAATATCTCTGTTACAAATTCAGCCTACAATTTATTATGTAAACAACAGATTGTTAAAAAAAATATTTTCATAGACTGTTTTGGAAGAGTTAGTTATTTTACTTTTCTGTCTGCATGAAAAGTGCTCAGTATACATATGACTTTATCTTGCTTAAGACTCGATGGAAGCTTATTTTATATTTATGCGTTTAGGTGAATTCCTACACTTTTGATAGCATATGGGCCTGATCCCAGGGTCTCAGGTTTGGTTTTGTGCTGTACACAGAAAGATCCTTATCTAAAACTTAGTGTAACGAACATCAGAGAATTGCCATAAAAAAAAGTCTGATCCTATATTTCTGGGTTGCCTGTTAAGATGGAAGTTGAAGACTCCAAGAGAAAGGGAAATGGGCAGGATATGCTCATAGTGTACTTGTAGAGAAATGTCTTGGTCAGTAATTCTGGGAGAAAGGACGGTGTCCTACCATCCTTGTGGGAATGCACACAGTTTTCTTTTCTGTATCTTGAAGAGAAAAACCTGTGTTCCTAGCTAGCTCACACTGCTTGTTGTTTTATTTTACCAGCTTGTATAAGTCCTTGTAATAAGTCTTAAACTCTTAAAAACATGTTTATTCTCATATCTGCAATACTTCAGGATGCACTTGAAGCTAGATGGAATCTTACCTAAACTGAGACCTATCTGAGGGAAAGCAGTCCACAGGGAGAACAGAACTTCTCCTCTAGGGCATGAAACATCGACTGATGCAATAACTTATCTTGCCTTCAGGTTCTGGCTTGCTGGTGAGTTCTGTTTTCTTGCCAGTTCAATGTCATGATGTGTAGAATGAGAAATTCAGAATCAGGAAGGTAATTTCTTTTATAAATGGCCACATGTACAAGACTGAGGTTAAATGTCCTGCCTTTTTAACTGTACAGCTAAAAATTATATACAATCATTTCCTTACTGGAAATCACTTGAGGGGTTTTTGAAAATTTAAATAAGCATAATCAGACTTATGTATTTTCCTTGTTTCATGTGTAGTTTAGGGGGTGTAAAACAAGTTAAACCAAAAAAAATTTATTTATTCCCCTGCTTCTTGTAGACATTTACGATATAGCAATAATAACTTGAGCATAAGGATATCTAGAAGAAGGAAAACATAATTAATATTTATTCTACATAAGTTCTTTAGGTACTGGTATGTTCATAATCATGCAAAGCTAAATACTGGTTTAGCTGGACATAATGCGTCACCCACTGTGTGACAAAAACAATCCGTAGCACAAAGAAAGCGGGAATCCTGAGTGTTTCCACTTTATACTCTTGTCTCTGCATTTATGGATTTCTTTTACATCTGAGGCTGTCAAACTACTTCAGAGCTATGAAAGTTAAATGCCATAATCCAGTTTCCAACAGCGCAAGGACAAAATTGACTGTTCATGGACCACTTCCATGTAGATGGTCCAAGGGCCTGGTCCAAGTATCCTTCAAGTCAGATGACACACGGCCACTGACTCCATTGGAAACTGGCTGAGAGCATTAGCTGCAAGCACAGCCAGAACAAAAGAGTTTGCTCTCTGTATTCTATTTTCTTAGCATATCAAGGTACAAATCGCCATTTGGGAGACAAATTAACATGTTATTCAATTAGTAATTATTTTTCACTCCATCCCAGAATGTAATGTTTTATTCTTGCTTGACAAAAAGACAATATGTCCAGATGGTTTCTCAGAGATCCTAACTAAATCCTTCTCACAGTTTTTTTGCTACATTTCTGTCCAATGCTTCTCAACAGTTCAAGTAATAAATACCCTCAGTAACTCTTTCCTTGCTCATACCAAGTCTTCAAAAAATTAAGAAAATGAAACCTGAAACAAGGATTTATGTGCCCTGGATGACACATGATCATTTTTTACAGAAAAAAAAATCCATCAAGCCACAGTGACCTTAACCTTTTCTTATGAAATATTACCAGTCACACCATTGCTTTGTTGCACGATATATCTCTGACATTCCAGAGATTGTCCCAAAGCAAACATAGCATTGATCATTAAATCCTTTACTCATTCTCTGGTCAATTCATTGGAACTGTTATTTTTCTGTTCACACATAGGAAAATTATTCTTGTTTCTCTTTAAAAATTCTTGGCCATTCTAGCAAAATTTTTAAGACAGTCATCTTTCATAGCTACCACTGGGGATCCAGGTATGTTAAGAGCAGTAAGTTCTGTCATCTGCAATTTTTTTTACATCAAGTTCTGAACGTAAAATATCTGTGTCATATTTAAAGGAGGTTTCTATAACTTCCTTATACACACACAGAATTTAATATTTTTACAGTTTCACTTTAAGACGAACTGTTGATGACAAACATTTGTACCCTACAGGTCTTAATAGACACTGAGATCTCTTCTCTTTGGAGACTCATGAATAGGAAAGAAAAACAACTTCCTTATGAAAAATTATGTTTATTAGTAAGCAAAAAAGCATATTGGTTCAAGTACTTCTACAACTCTATTAGCATAATGTTAGGGCAATTCAAAGTCTTCAGTGTATTCTGTGAAACAGTGAAGAACTGTCATTCCCAGTTTTGCAGGTGGGGGAAAAAAGGCAATGTAGTTACATTTTGTGTCTCTAAGGCATAAAAAACCAACAGATTGCCTCAGGAAAATCTGTGGCAGAACAGCTATTTGAATCCCATTTTTCTTATGGTCTGACCAGTGGACTGTTCTTCATCTCCTGCAGCTGGAAAAGTACTTTTAAAACTGTGAATACACCTTTTGGTGCCTCAGAACTGTTTCCTCTCAGTAACTTCTACTAGTACCTACTCTGGCGCTTCTCTCCAATATCTTAATTTCCTCAGTGGCTTTGTAGACACCTCTCTCCACTTCTTTCACTCTACCCAGTTTTAGTTGGAATCTGGCCTTATGCTTCCCAGCCTACCCTCAGTGTTGGGAAGAGGAGAGGACAGATCATTAGTTAATAATGGTTTTCTCAGCAGGTAATCCTACCCAGATAAATTAGTACATATTTAAAGCCCTAGTTCAGAAGGTTTTACTTTGTGCCCTGTCTTTGTGTGCAGTGAAGGCAAGTCTTTGGAGAATGCCTCAGTACAGGCGATGCAATTAGAGTCAATTTGGTGTAAAATTATAGGTCTTATGTGTTTGGATGAATATGATGAAACAGTTATCTCTCCAACAATTTTCTGATACAGACATACGTTCACTACAGAGCCCTGTGAATCCATGAGAGATTTTCATGGGGGAACAAGGTTAGAAGCATCAAGCCCTTGGCACTTTAATTAGGTATAAATTGTTTTACTGACCACAGTGCTGAAAGCCTCCGGTTTTCCTTTATATACGGTATAACAAGTAACACATCAGGGTGAAAATACTTTTATGATGTGTGACCCTGTCTAGATTCTGGTGATCTCATACCAGAGAATATCACCTTGCCTGTGTGGGGCAGATCATTTGAATGTCATCCCAGCCCCCCAATATGCTTCCACATAGGGGCCATGGTGACATGAGGTTTGGGGGAGATTTCCCTTCCCTGTTCTGCTTTTCATCTGCTGTGGTGCCAGACTTTGTTACCGTTTGTGCCCTCCTGAAGCCCTTACTCGCTTTACATATTACTCATACCCACCTAGCAGACTCAGTGGTATATCTTGAATAAGGCAGGGTCAAAAGTAGTTAGCAGCATGGTGTCAAGCAGCCTGAAAAATCTGTTCAAAAATCTGAGTAAATACTATGTCAATAAGACCTCACTGAGCTCTGTGCTGCTGCAGTTGACTGACTGACAATTTTTGGCTGGTTAATTTAAAACATCATTTATGAATACACTATACTGCTATCACAGAGGGGTAAAAGCTTACCCATATTTTAACTACAGCATTACAAGTTGTAAATCTGTCCAGATAATTCAGTTTAAACACCAGTATGGAACAACTTTTCATTCAAAGTCTTTTGTTTTACATTCTATATTAAGTTTTCTTAATATAGATTACCAGATACTCCAGGGAAAGTTAGCTGCCATCGCTGTTTAGTTTTGTCTTTGCAGAAATCAAGTTAAATAACATATCTAAATCCTTAAAGCAAGGTGGCAGTGTCTGTTCTGGCTCCATTTTCACTTGCTTAGCACTTTTTAGGAGAAGAAACCTCTTCATGCTTTCTCAGGAATTCACTAAAGATTAGTTTATATTCACTAACAACGGAGCCTGGTGGAAACTCCCATAATGTTCCAATTTTCCACTTCTTCACTACAGATGTATTTTCTACCTATGGTAAATATATGCTTCAGCATGGATCATAAAATGGTATTCACTAAATTTAATTTACATTCTTTTATATATTTCCAAGTTAACTTTTGATTTTGATAGAAAAAGACATAGCCTTAAACCCATAGACATCTCTTAAAAAAAGCCAAATACATTTTAAAAGAAAATGTGTCTTCTAACTGTGAAGTATAAATAGAATCTTTGTGGAGCCAGTAATGCCATGATTTCAGTGGTGCAGTGAGCTAAATACATTATTTTTGCACCTCATGAAAATGAGTTTAGACAGGTCTCATCTTAGGCTTGGGCGTAATAACCAGATACAGTTCGCTAGAGATATCCAGATACAGTAGCTTCAGGAAAGGATTACTGAGCCTTCAAATTGAATCAGTTTCTCCTTGGTCATATATTTCAAGAAACCCAAGGTTTCTTGGCTGATACTTAATGGAAGTTCTACCAAGAAACTATTATATTATAATGGATCCCTTCAACTGCATGTCCAAAGCTGGGCATGATTCTCTTTGGGCCTCCTGAAAACTGTTGCTTGCAGTTTCTTTTTAAGATATCACAGATTTGTAGTAAATAATAAAATAGTCTGGGAACTTATTTACCTTAATTTTAGATGAGGCTTCTGGATCAGAACTGGTACTTGCTCGTTTTCTCCACAGGTATAAGGGGGAAACTGTCATATTTGCCACTGTAGAGGCTCTTCAATAGTAGCAAAAAAGAGTAATAGTGTATATGTAAAATTCCTGTTTAGGATGCACTTTAATTGGTTTTCAAGTGATTAACATGGAAGACTGATGGGCTTATGCACATACTCTGGCAAAAAAATTAGTTTGGATATTTTAGCAGCAGCTGGAAAGAGCAGCAGTGTGTGTCCAGCCAGATCTGGAGCCAAAAAGCAACTTTTCCATGCAGCATAGTCTAAAAATCTTTGGTTTAGAAAACCTTATTGATCTATGTAAAATGAAGAGGTACACTCAACCCAGGCAAATAAAGGCAGCTTTTTGCACCCCAGAATGCACTCTGACTTGCCTTAATTTTGGAAAATAAGTGGATTCACACTTTTATCAGCAAAGGGTAGAAATAAATAACCTCAGTGGGGCCATGAAGGCTCTGTTACCTGTGAGACTTTTCTTCTGCCTATATGGACAAAGTCACCTCACCTACCACATCTATTTGTTCATTATATTCTATGGGTAGAAAAACATTCAAAATTAAATAATATTCAACTAACACAAAAGCAGTCTGTGGTACCCAGAAGTTTATTTCTTAGTCAGAAAAAAACAGAGGATACAACCAGAAGGGGACCAAAAATATCTTAAGATGTTAGTTGCTGCTGTGTGAGGCATAAAACAGATTCTTTAGGTGTCTGCTTTTGCTGAAGAATTGATCTGTGCTCTTTATAATGACAGCGAGCTGCTGCTTTCCCATACTACCTGGAAAGAAAAGGAAAACAAAGCAGCTTTTTCACTGTGTAAAAATTATGGATATCTAATTAGTGTTTTTTCAAGGAACTAATTTTTATTGATGGAAGGAAGTATTATATTTTAAAATATGACATACCGTTTTGCGTTAGATCCTCAGTAAGTTTAGGTCTGTGCCAGTCCACTGAGTTCAGTCAAGTGGCACAGATTTTCTGTGAACTGGCACTTTAATTTTAAACTGGTAGCAAAATCTTGCCTACTGTCTAAATTTATAAATTATTGAAAGAGAAACAGTGAGCCTGTGCAACAGATAATTAGCCCCTCTGGTCAATTCTCAGCAGTCCTGAGAAGTTCATTGGTTTCAGATAAAGGCTTCTTTCTGAACTGTGGGCTGAAATATTCCCAGAGTTTGAACAAGTTCATGTTCTTTTTTTGCTTTCTAAGTAGCACATTTCAAGTCCAAGCCTTGGCAAGGAACAATGAGGTCAGGATATATGCTTGGTAAGGAAAAATGTAAGATTTAGAATTGGTTTCTAACATGCATTTGGTCTTGAAATACTTGATATAAAAAGCAGGGGTGGAATTTCAACTTCTTATAGCATTTGTTGTTGTACATCTTGGATTTTTTTTCTATGAAGTTGAGTGTTCATGTTTAGAATCCTCTATTTCTGTATCAGTTGTTTTATTGTTGATGCATCAATTATTAATGTTGCACTGTTATAGCTCTTAAAACATTTACTTCGATGTCTCTTTTAAATACAGATTATTTGCCATCCAAATTGTCAAGATTCATCTTGGGAATTTTTCAGCAAAACCAAAGGTAAATTGTCTAGATGTTTTGTCATATAAGCCAATTTAAAAATAGACTTAGGAACTGAGCTTTTCAAAATAAAAATGGAGAGAATAAATATTGCTTTCTGTTGCCACGGAAACCTATAGCTTATATACAGGTTATAGATGTCCTGATACTTGTGTAAATCAAAGTCTGAGTTGCTTATCTGTATCCTGTATTGTATATCTACTGGTACTAGGTACAGCAGAAGTGGAAAAGCCTGTATGCAGTGCTGGTTGAGGTCAAGCCTCGGTTATTGGGCCATCTTCATGGGATTCAGACAGACGAGTTGCCTCTAAAAGTCCTTCTTAGTGGCTTAATCTAAGCCTGTGACTTTTAAATTTGAAGACTGTTAGAGACCGTCTTCCATTAAAGATACAGACCCCTGCAGAAAACTTTAAGTTTACAGCAGTGTGTTTTCCATAATTAATTGTAAGAATTTTCTTAGAAGTGACTCTATAGTACCTCAAGTTGAAAACAAATGGTCTAAAATGACTGCAATATTGTCATATTTACTCACCAAATTAAAAATCTGCTTCAAAAGACAATGGAGAAATATGTATTCATACACCAGGAAAAATTTGCTCTATTCAGAAAGTCTAGCTTTCTATAATAAGTTATGACCAGTTACAAATATTTCAGAAGCCAAATATTACACATTCTCAGAAGATCCAAGTCAATCCTTTCCACATTTACTATTTATAGCCTTTCGCTTTGAAATCAGTGAGACTATGCACAGATGGAAGTAGAGACATTAGTAAATGCATTGGCATTTGGCAGTAGAGTCTTAAAATCAATGAGGTTTATAATGACTGCTTTGAAGAGAGAGGAAGTAAAATAATGAAAATAAGAATTACTATATAACCTGATTATTCTATAAAAATGAAATTATTAAGTAAAAACTCTGGTTTAGTTCATTTTACAGGAATTTTGTTGTGTATATTATATTCTCAAAGCTGCTGATGCAGACTGTCTGCAGTTTTGATAATACACACATTTCCAGTCCTTTTCTGATACCAGGGAACCTGGTGTTTAGATTTGTTGTGGTGGGCAGTCTCTTCTGTAACGATATGCCTCTCTGGGGCCTCGGCAGAATCAGAAGCATCTCTCTGCTCCTGTGAGGTTGTTCTTCCATCTAACTCGTATTGTACCAACACTTCCACAGGGAAAGTTGGGTCTGAAAGGCAGGCCAGTAAGTGGAGAAATTTCAAGAACCGATGTGCTGGTGTTTTTATTGATTTGGTGGTGTCATGATTTGCAACAAGTCAAAACAGCAAAACACATAATAGCATTCTGGAAACTGGGATTTCCTTTTATTTTGGAACTGGCTTCATGAGACATGAAGCCAATACCATGAACATTTGTATCAAACAAAACCCAGCTTTTTAAAGCAATGAGGTATTAGCTTCTCATGATCTGACCTCATGCCAAATTAGGTTAAATACATTCTGCCAACCTAAATCCCTCTGGCAGTTTCAGCTGCTCTTGTTACTCTTTGCTTCTCCTTCTGGGCCAAACTCTACCACTGAATATTCGTGTTTCCACTGACTCGTGTCCAAGGGCAGATTGTGGCTGCTAGAAATGGTATGTACTGTAGTGTTATTGGCCCAGAACTGATTTCTCTCATCCAAGGGATAGCTCCATTGCACTGAAACTATGATCCTTTTATTCATACATGATATTTGGAAGAGGAATAGGGAAGAGGAATACAGAGGAAGAAATGCCAGAGTCATGAAGGCTGCAGAGAATATTTGACTGTAATAGAGTCCTATTGACCTTTCTAAAATTGAGAGGTTATTATGCTTTTACAAACTGCTGACGTTTGCAGTCTTCAAAATTTGAACAATTGTAACCCACAGTTAGAGGCTTACTTAAAGACCTCCTTATGAGATAAATACTTGATGATACACAGATGCTTGTCAGGACCATACCAATTTTTAAAAAAATCTCAGGAACCGAATTTGTGTTCTTCAAGGCATCCTTAGGGGTTTTGGCATTTCTTGTTAAAGTGCTAATGAGTCTGTGAGTCTACATAGAGCAAAGATGAGACTGTAAGTTTATTACCCTTACATAGTGTATGTACAACGTTTTGCTGTTTGGCTTCTCCTAATTAGTGATATATGTTTGCTCATACATTTTTTTAAAGGGCAGAGAATTCATGCACATTGGGTTGTATGTTTGTAATGAAGGTGAAGGGCTGTCTTTCCTCTCACTTAAAAATTTAGAAACCAGGAGTCCTAAAATGACACAAATTTTAGTAGTATAAACCCAGTCTGAGAGCATAGATGGCCTTGATGTGATATCAAAACAAATAAAAGGTGAAAAGATAATAATTTGCTTCTAGGAAGCTGAATGATGGAAGGGGATAGACAGCAGGTGCTGTTGGTTGGAGAAATAGGGAATATGAGAGCGCTATAGTACCATCTGTTAGAGCAGCTCTTACTCTATTAGCTGGATATTACTGCCGCAGACTTCTAAACATTTGACACTACTGGTAGGGTTGCAAGCTACACCCCTGGTTTGGAGGTGAAAACATTACTTTTGTGGTGCAAGGTTTTTTCTTCTGTTTCCTTTCCTTTCTTCTTATGTGCCTTGCTCCCATCTCTAATCTCAAATTCTGCCCAATAACACAAACATGAGAACAATTAATGAAAATTACATGTAAATTAGATGTTTACTAAGACAGTAGATTGAACAACAGCAAGTACAAATGTAGCCTATGCTTTGTTCTCATTAAAACCATATGGCAACTGCTCTGGGACCTGATGTATTCATCCATTTCTTGTTCGCAATTTACTCTGTTAACAGGTATTAACAGGTATTAAAGCAACACCAGAGTAACTGCAATAGATTGAGACTTCAACTTGCTTGATGCCACACAGCAGAGAAGTGTCCTTGTCTCAGAGAGCCTAGAAAAGCAAGGTATTTACCTGGGAATTCAATTTTCTTTATTCTATGCTCTGAATGTTTTGTTTTGTTTTTTCAGCAGAAGAATGTCAATAATAACAATAATTAAGCCATCTGTCCCTAAGAGGTTTAAATCTTTACAGCATTCGAGAATTCTTGTAGTTTCCTTCTTTAAAAATATACATTTTATGGAGATTAATACACCTCTATTTCTTTTAAACCTTCACTATTTCCTCAGCTGTGGCACTCAGCTTGTGTCTTGATCTCCATACAGTTTCCTATAAAGAGTATATGTTACCATAACTTTTGAAATGCAGTGGAAAACAGGAGTTTATTTCCAAATCTGGATCCAAAGTAAAGTCCTATTTGGGAGCTAAAAAATGATTCAATGGTGAAACATTGCTTCGGTAGCTAGGAAAACTTTCCCATACTTTTTTGATTTAAAACTCTGCTTGTCTCTGATTTGACTATCCTATAAACACCATTGCCTCTTAGTGACATCTCCTGGAACAGATAACATGGAAACATGTTCAGGTTTCCTCCATGCTTGCTACCTGCCAGCATTTAGCTCCTCAGGGGAAAAGCAGCTCTGTTTTTCAGAGCAATTCTTGGCCGGTTTAGCTTTGAATTTTTCCTTATCCCACAGGACAAATCTTCTCCACCTTCTCCTTGCCCTTACATAAAGGGAATGACCCATATGCCAACAGGACAAAGATCCAGAAAGTTATAAAAGCTTTATTGTAAGGATAAACCCTTTACAGGGATTGAAGCAGTTTGCATGAAGGAAAAGAGAGGATGTGTATTAAAGCAGGAAATAATTAAAATAATGAATCACTTGCAGAATCCAGTTTTTCTATAGAATTTATAAATCTTTTTGCAAGCAGATTTACATTTTCAAGACTGTCAGTTGAGGCTTCATCCTCCACACATCTTTTCTTCTGTTTCTTGCCAAGAAAAACAGCTGGAGTGGTTTTGCAATAGAAAATGATGGGGATCTTTTCTCTCTTTCCTTCATAAAACTGTTACTGTGTACATCTCTTTACTGCTTTAATATTATCTCTTATTGTATTTGTAAATCTATAATTGTACATTTTGATATATCTTATACTTATTGTAGAGTAGAACATGTGCATTACAATGTAAAACTCTACATTGATTTTTTTACACGTATATCTAAAAATATATGACTAAGATTATAAAGTCAGAAAAAAAGATGAAAAATTTTCCAAACTCATCTTTCTGATTGCTCTGTGTTCTTGTGCAAGTAGTGTAGTAGATTGGCCTCTGTGTAAATCAGTAAGAAAATATAATCCGTTAATAGAGGAAGTATGGAATTTAATCTCCCACAATAAGAAATCATACTATTTAGTTTTTCCCCAGTTTTTCAGGTTTTGATTAGGACAAACACCAGTTTAGATTGGATAGCTAACTCTTTACTGGCTAATGTTAGCTGAAGTCAATAACTTCCCTCAACGACTGCAAGAGCTAACAGTACACAGTATATGTACACAAACTTGTATAGGAAAGGCAAGATTTGCAGATGAAGGAAATAGCATTTCATTAGATCATTTTCTATAGCTGGCAAAAAAAAATTAAAAAAAAATTCAGGGTGTGCAGTCTTTCTTTATGTCTGAAGTACATATGAATCCTCAGACTTATCTGTACCTCTTTATATATGCTACCTAGATCACTTCCTGCTCTTAATTTATGGCTTTTGAACTTGAAACTCATTAGCTTTGGGAAGTGAAAGCCAGTATTTATTCTAGGCTGCTTGTTATCACCCCAGCTAGTAAGATGTATTGTGGGGTTTATGTTTTTGGTTTCTTTAACCTGTACAGGGCTGTCCTGAATAGGTTGCAATTAGGTCATAAACCAAAAAATAATTCTGATGTTTCGGTTAGGAGTCAAATCTGTTAGGGATGCAATCCTCTAGAGTGCACTGATGTTGTGTTAAACTGATTACATCCCACCGACTTTGTCAGAAAGTTGATAAAGTAAAACATGTCACCATCTCACTTGGATAATTTGTACTATGTTTATAGGTTAATTAACCTCCGGCAAAGGAAGCAATTGTTGTAGGAAAAGGAATTGTATCCCAGTTCTACACACATCATAATAAAGGAAATGTTTAACTAAATAGATGCATCTTATGTGACAATGTAATTTGAACTCTTTTATACACATTCTTGACTCTTACTGTGTCTAAAACCAAATACCCTCTCATCAGTTTCCAGTTATTTAACTGTTACTGAACAATACTGTTATTAAACCTTTATGTCGCTATATTGTTACTTTATCAAGCAGGAGATCCAGCAAGGTGCCGCTTGGATTGTCTGTTGCTTTAATGGTGTACCATTAAAGACTGATCCATATTTTCATGTTTGAACATTGCTTATTTTTCAGCTTAATGCAGCATTTCTATAGGAAATCAGTGCTTTGGCTTTCCTTGGTAGGAAGCACTGAAAGTCAATTTTGTGCAGCTGAAAGACAGCTTCTGGAAGGATATAGTTCTTGTAATGTCCTTTAGCACTGTGAGCAGGACATTAAGATTTGAATGTACTACCATCTTTCTTATTTGAAAAAAAAACACATTTCTTTTTTATGAGGCTTTGAGAGCCTAAAAGATGTGTTCTATTGTATTGAAAATAAATGTGCTTCCTTTGAGCTCTAGCTTTCTTCTTTTATATCCCCACTATCAAGCCAAATGTTAAAGATTTCCCTGGATATCACTAATGTAATTATTACAGTTTGAAGAAAGTTCTTTAAATTCGTTTAATTAAAGGTGTCTCTCTGTTCCTCTTGAAATCCAGCTAATGTCTCCTGGTCACTCAATAGAAGCAGGATCAAAATTATGGTAACTATGCAGTCTGATGAGTGATCTCATAATTATTTTCTAAAGCTTCAAGAGGAGTTTAGGTGCAATATCTGAACAACAAAAAATTTGCAGGTTTGATATAAAACTATATATTATATAGATCATTCAACTAGATTAGCATCTTTCTCTCTTACCAATATAATTTAAAGTTTCTTAACAGATGGGAAACAAAAGTGATAATACCCCTCTATATTTTCATGTGCTTGTTTTTTTATATTTTGGATGAGAACCAAAACTCAGAATTGCAGAAAAATACCTGGCAAGCGTTTTACTGAATGATTCAATGTCCTCTTTCAGCTTCAAAAAAAAAAGTGCAGGACTTTGTTTCCTTTGCTTTTCCCAATATATTCTCTTAAAGGGGACAATATCAAAGACAGGAAATCTGACTTCATACAGGGTTAAATAATTTTTGCTTCTTCATTTATTTCAGATGCATACAGAAGCTTTTCTCAGTTTCTGTCTGTTACAAAACCTGTTTTTCCACTTGTAGAGATTTGCATTGTAATCCATGTGTTGTCCTCTCAGGCTGACAAAAACCTGTTTTTACATCCTGTTTCAATACCTTCAAAGCTAGTCTGTGAAATCCAGGCTAATGCAGCACACATGGGAAGCATCAGTAATCATATGGCAATTAGTTGCACAAAAGGAGTAATAGAGTTTCATATTTTGCTTTCAAAAAATAGCCTATAAACTTTGAAAAGATGACTTGTTATAATCAAGTTACAGATGGCCATTAATCAAATTTGGTCATGTACAGACTGAATGTTCAGAAAAGATTATGAAGACATACACCATGTGAGCATTTAGATATACTTGTGGTCATTACAGTGTCCTGTTCCTTACAATGTTCTTACAGTGCTTAACCATGTAAGGACTCTTTTGGTAAGAGTGCAGTGATCCTTATGTAATGACTGGGAAAGGAATCAGTTTCTCTTGTGCTCAGAGGTAAGAAGGAAGCCAAAAGTGGTACATTAATTGACTCATCTTCCCGGGCTGAGAAAACATGCTCTTAGTCAACTAGAAGGTACAAAAACAGATTGCAAAATGGATTACTCTGGGAATTATTCAGCACACTTTCATCCTTACTTTCACCATTCCAGATATGAAACAAACACTGAGATAAAGAGTATTCATAGCACTAAGGACAAGAAACAGTTTTCATTTAGCTATCAGTAATTTGACAGTTGTTCTGCTTGACATATTCCGGGTTTTTCTTAGGGCAGGAGAAAGGGGATATTGACACGGAGAGATACTTGAGCACTTCTTTAACTCTTTGGAGATTTCCAGCCAAAATCATAAAAGGGCAATATTTTTTTTATTCTGCAAAGAAATTTTCTTGGCAAGAAGAGAAGAAGTGACTGTTCTCCAGAACTTTGGGCCAACTTCATCTTTGTGGTCAATTCACATGAATCAGTGGCCCTTTGTCAACATAGATGAATTTAACTCACTTGTCTATCTGCAGCCAGGACAGCTTCTTTTAAAGGCTATTATTGCCAAGTAAAATAAAACTAGAAGAAGGCTCAGCATTTTCTTAGATGGGTAGTTTTTACCAGTGTCAACTTAAATAATCAGAACTGTGATGACATGTATTATGTTTTTATAATACAAAGCTGCCAGAATTAACATAAAAGCCAAATGCTCATATCATTAAAATTTTAATGGTTGTCTTTTTTTATCCAGCAATAGATTACACGTAATAAATGAAATATTATGTCAGTTTATAATATGTCACAATGTAAATGGATGGTTAGAGAGGAAAATTCCAAAGCAGGTAATATTACGATGCCATTCCAAAAGAAAAATGTAACTACTTAAATTATTTTAACTTATCATATTGCTAGGTGATCACAATACTCTTACAGAAACCTGCAGATTGTATAGTTTATCCTCTTTCATTTGGTGAATAAAATAATTTCTTGTATTTTCATAAAAAATGGAAATACAAAATTATTATATTTGTCCCTTATCTGTACATGTTTTTCACAGTATTTAAGTTGTATGGATGATGTAGCTTGCTTTCCCAAATCCAATACGGTTCTGCTACAAGACAAAGTAAGTAAGTGAGGCATATAATAGCTGTGTTTCTTTTGGGAGAGAGGAAGTTAAATAAAAGTTAATAAACAGCAGATTATCTAACACAGATTTCCAGCATCTGTTTTGTTGTATGATGATCTGTTTCTATGGATTCTTCACATTCTTCTTATCCAGGATGTTTCTGTAATGGAAAAATTTTGTATATTTATTATGTAATTAATTATGAAATGCCCTAAATGATTCAAGTGGATTCCAAGATTATCTTATCCATATATATATCTCTTCATCAGCTGATTCATGCTCTGCATAGTGTTATGGAGTGCAATCAGTGCACAGGTAAGTTGTAAAGAAGGAGATTCAAGAACAAAAGAAACAATGAGAAAACTAACAGTCCTTACAATTGAACGCAAGCATTTTCTTTTCTATATGCAGAACTAGAATTAAAACCCACATAAACTGACAATCAAGAAACCAGGAAATTTGTAATGATTTTTCTTATTTGTCCAGTTCTCTACTAATCAGCCAGTGTCCCTGAATCCAGAATTTGCCATATCGTTGGGATCCACAGATTACTCATTTTGCATCCATGGAGAAAAAAAATAAAATAAACAAGACAGAAGTTAATTAAAATACATAGTCTTGGTCATGATAGCAAGCAAATTGCCATCAGATTTCACATTCTTTGTTTGTTAAAGTTAAAAGGAATAATATTGAAAGATCCCACAAAAAAAAGAAGGCATTCAAGAAACATTACAAAATCCCAGAAACATCCTATATGTAGATGCCTGAAAACAATAAGAAATTTTTCAAAGAATGAAAAAAGATTCAAGTTGTGACTAATTCACCACTCCAGAATTTATATGTGTAAGGTTCAAGTAGTTCTATTTGTCTCTTAGGTAAGTTTTGCTAAGGAAGAAGTCTTCTGACTTGCTGTCTTGCAAAGTGTTCTGCTTTATATTGTGCGGTTAATTTTGAGACGGTTGCAACAGTAAATTTGTAATCCATATTTTCCCCTTATTTGTTGCAATATCATGATCTAACAGGGTATCTGGCTAATTATTTCTCAAAATTGTCATATTTCTAATAGTTGCACTTGTGAAACACAAAGATAAATACTTCTTTTTACATTTTTGGAGATAATTATCATAACCCAAAGTAATCTTGCTGCTCCTGTAAGTTTTTGTTTTCTCAGATTATTTCAACGTACTTAAGTTCTTGAACTCAAGATATTTACTGTAGAAGAAATTTTGCATGTTATTCTCTTTTCTAAGGAAAACAAAGCTAGTTTTCTTTTTCTGAGAACTGATTTTTTCTTCAATTGTTACTGCTCTCTTTTATTCTCCTTACTTTTCAGCAGTCTGAGATGGGATAGCCTGTGTGAACATGGTATATTAGTTGAACATGCAACTCCGATATAAATAGATTTATCTTTTTGTTTATTCTCTGCTCCATTCCTTATATAACTTAATGTTTTGGCAACTTAATATTTCACACTAAACAGAGGGTAACAGGATTCAAACAAAATCAATTAACACTTCAAATTTTTCCCGTACTCCATCTGTTCTTGTAGCACAGGTACAAAAGCTGATATTATAAAAAGGTAAGATTCTAAAATGAAATTTTATTTACTTCTGTGCAGAGGGAATCAGTAGTTTTTCTGAACGTCTCTGAAGTGGAAAAAATTATGATTTGTTCAGTCATAAAAGTGAGTCCTGCTTGAGTTACTAAGGTAGCCGAGGTCAAGCCAATCCTTGTAGCGCACTCTGAAATTTCACTGATTTTCCATCACTGCTGTCTTGTTTTCGGGAACCAGCGTATGGGTGACTACATTACCTTGCAGACATAATTTGCATCTTAAAATAGTTGATGGAAATCATGACCAGGTGATTATGCTGGCCCCAGCTGAAGCTAGAATATTATCTTTCTTCAACAGATGAGTCAAAGTCAAACTTTTCTTTAAAGTAAGTGCCTCTGGATTATCTTCAACGAAATTTAAAACCTGCTATATCCGAATGATTAACACTAGAACATTAATGGTAAGATTTCTTTCATTCCTCTCTTTCCAACCCTCATGAATTGAAAAGATCAGGAGTTATTCTTTACGTATTATATAATGTATTAACCACAGAAACTGGAAGTAACATAGTTTACAGTTTTAAGAAATGCCTTTGGAAGCCAAGCTAATGTCTATAAAACCTCATACAGGATTTTATTACTTCTAAGAAGGATGCTGAAATTTGTAAACAGTACAGTACAAAAGAAAGCTTAGCTGCAAGTACGAAAACCCATTATTTTTTTTTCTTATGGTTAGTATTGTGACTGGTCATTTGTGTCTATCTTTTTATTTCTAAGATATTGGTAAAATTAAAATTTACACATTAATTCATATTTTTCTCTTATACAACCACAGTGAATCAGATATTTACTTTGTAAAATAAATGAAACTACAGACATTAAATGTTTTTATATCCTAGAGAAGAATCATACAGAAACACTCTTTTCTTTTTTAGATGATATTCAGAACTTCGAAGGAGAGATATTTCTTTTTACATGTCTTCATCTTATTTTTCACTGCCAAAAATGAGAAGGGACAAAAGCTGCAATTAAACTACTGTTCCGTGAAATGAAAAAAAAAAAAATATTCGTACAGATGTTTTCACAGGCTGCTTTGGTTCCTTGAAAAAGTTATTTACACTTTTGTCTTCACAACTATATTAAATCCTCAAAATAACTATGTTGACTACCTACTTTAATTCCTGTCATCAAAATTACTTAAAAGCTGCTCTGGTAGCATAAACAATTCTTCAAGGAATTTACATATACCCCAGCATGAGGAAATCCATTTAGCAACGCAGTACACAAGTCGTCAACACTTTTCAATCACATGCTAATTAAACTGAACTATATGTTTACAGAGTAAATGTGAACAACACATAAACAGGAGCAGCCTCCACCACCGTTATTTTTCAGACAGCAGCTACATTTTGTTCTAGTCCCTGATTCAGCCCACGATAATTTAAAAGGGACACTTCTAAACCTTAACTATTATTTTACGAAAAACGTGAACAATATTCTTTGAAAACATTTCTGCTTATAGCTCATCTTATTTTTCTTCAAAAACATTATTTTTCTCAAATTCAAGGACCTTTGTTGATAATAAGTGCATACATAAGCATTGCTGTTACTTTATCTCAAGTCATAATCTTCTGTTTGCGTTTGAAAAAGACCCTTTTAATTATCGGGTCTCTAACAGGCTCCTCTTTCATCCTACTCTGTCTCTCTAACCTCCTTTTCTGTAAAAGGTGCAATTCTGTTCCAGCAAGAACTCTTTATTTCAATAAAGAGCTGATTTACTTGTTCCTTGGACCTGCTTATGTTGACATCAAATTTATTATTATCCTAATTAAATTATATAAATTTAAAGATCTTAGACTTAGTTTAAAGGAAGCCTAATTTGAGATCCTGTTGAGTTACAAGTTTTGCCTTGGCTTCATATCTACGAGTAAAGACAATCCTTTGGTGTGACACCCTCATGGTCACATTGAATTTTTATCTTTACATAGAATTACTATTATTATTATTATTAGTAGTAGTAGTAGTAGCAGCAGCAGTAGTAGTGGTAGTAAGCAGGCAGTCAATTTCAACAGTTTGGTTTATATTTTTGGAGAATGGTCAGGTCCTTGGCTCGTCTGAGTTTTGATTTATCTGCAGGTTCACCCAGATCTACTTAGAAATGCCCACTATGCATCAGGAGAAAAAATAAAGGAAAAAATATTCAAAGCTTTTAATTTAAAAATTTGCATTGTTCCATAATCATATTGTTGCTAACACCTTTTTCATTTCCTCTTGTCCCTTGCAGAGCTCTGGCCACATGTTAGAAAACGCTTCACTTACACAACTAATCCATACTGATAAATGTTCGCTATATGTTAATTTACCTAAAGAGGACACTAAACAATTTTCTCCATAAATAACTTAAAACCCAAGCACAAGTAGAATAACAGTTCGTAGTCAGTCCTCTATAGGAACCCTGGAAAACAGAAGGAAAAAGTCTTTGATAACACCTTTCCCTTCTTCAAAGATTATGTAGTACTAGGGCAGTGTAATTGCGTAGAGAAATGGAACATAGTACTCAACAAAAGCAATGAATAAAAAATATGAACTTTTATACCTGATAGCCTATGTATAGTAATTAATATGGAATATGAAATGATACAGTAACTACCAGAGTGAAGCATCCAAGTCATTAAACCTTCTGGAAACTGTCATCAATCCTGAATCATAGGTGTTCAAGTACACACAACTGAGAGAAGGAAGACAGGATTTTAGTCCAGAGAATATATATTAGTAATTCACTGTCAAGCAAAACAATACAATTAGCTTTTCTACTGGGGTCTCTGTAGATCTTCAGGTCTTTACCAATCACCTGAGTAGACAGAAATCATTGAGTCCACAAGTGGCCTGAGGGTAAGATGGACTTTAGCATACATTGAGAAACAAGACTGGAATTCAAAATGGCAATAGCAGACTGGGGAAAAGTAGAATGAAATGGAATAAAGCTCAATGGAAAGTGCCTAATTTAGGAATCATTGACTGCACAGTGTAGTGTGGAATGAAGAATCAGTGGCTGGTTTACTTCTTCAAGAGAGGAGATGGAAGAATGAGCTGAATTATGAGCTGAGCATAAGATTTACGAAAGAATGGTTCCAGCACGAAGAAGAGAGAAGGGCTTCAAAACTATTGCAGGAGTAAAAAGGATTCCCTTTTCCCCAGCCCATGACGACTATGGCAGGACGAAATGGGCTTGAAGTGAATCAAGAAACAGACATAGTAAATGTCAGAAAAGTATCCAAATGGTAGAAAAACTGGAAAGAATCTGCATATAGTTGTGAAGTCTCCAACACTGGGATCTATAAAACTGGACTGAAGACATATTTTTGCAAGTCTCTGAAAGTCCTTTTTTGTACAGGACCAGATGGAATAAAAAACCATTTTTAATAATTTTTTGCAACAGAGGTGTAGAAAAGTATTCCACCCCCACCCCCACAATAAGAACAACCAACAAACCCTTAAATTAGAGAAACGCTTCCATATTAAGTTGTTTCAATTTGGGGTAGCGCCCAGTTATTCTCTTCTTCGATCAAATCTTTCCTAATCTACTTACATTAAATTCCAGTTAGATGTTTCCTCAAGGTTCTAAAAATTTAATTTCACAAAGTTTCTATTCTTGGCTAAGAAATTTTTTCATTCCCATAAATGTAGCATTGAATGAACACAAACTCTTTAAATACAATGTTATATAAGGCCTAATTTTTTTTTCTGGACTCTATCAGGGTTATTTAAAGCTTGATTCTGACAACACAGAGGTTGAAAAACAAATTCATAGGAGGTTCACAGCCATTGGTTCTAATATTATTGTTTCTGGCACTTCACTGAAGTGGAGTTTATCAAGGATAAACTTGACCCAAAATTGTGTGAACAGTCCCAAACGAAGCTTCCCTCAGCTATGAAGCGAAAATAAAGTGGAAAAGGGAGAAAGAACAGATGTTGACTCATTATTCTTTGAGAACCTGTTTGTTTTCTGTGTCATCAAACAATTATGGAGAGTTCAGCTATTGTTTAGACAGCTTTATTTTAACTGAATATATAATTACATAGCAATTTTGCTTTGGAGTGTCTTCGCTCTTTGAGAAAAGAATAAAATTCTACAAGATGGAGGTAGCACATTTAACTGGTAATGCTTTCTGTTAAGAGAACATCTCCACATAAATGAGTAGTACAATTAAATTAAAAAAAATTAAATGAGTAGTTCCAATTAACTTTTTTTTTTCATGGATAGGCTTGTGACAGCACATCTTTGGACTTCTTCTGGAATGGAAACCTACATATGTGCTACTGACACATAAAAAACTACTTTTGTGATCCTTCTACAATCAAGTCCTCTCTTTGACCCCTCTCAGATCTCTGTTAAGTGTTTGATGTTTCATCTACACCCTTGGGGAATACCTCTCATTGACATTATGGCTACTTTACATCATTGTAGCGTTATAAAAGACCTTTAAAATATCATTTATTGTGACACTTTCCTATGTCTGTATGATGAAAAATGGTCTTAGAGCACATGAGAATTAAATTTTAAACACTAGGGAAGAACTTTTCCCTCACATTCATGATTAGACCTGGGAGGTGTCTACTCTATCACATGCAAAATTGAAGGAATATGTTCCCTCACAATTATGGACCAAACTGGTAATGCTGTAACAATCACACTGTGTCTCCTCAGTGGAAGTAGATGGGCGACTTCACTCCCAATAGAAATAATCAAACTATTGTTATAAGAAATCATCTGTTAAATGACTAGTATCATTACATGGATTTCCATGGAAAGATGCAAGGTGTTTTTTTACAACAGGAAGGAGTATGAAAACAAGTATTTTGCAGGCAGTTTTCTTGGGGATAAAAAAAATGAAAAAGAAAAAACAGGAATAAACAAAACGAGAAAACAAGTATTTCAAGTTGAATGATTTAAGTTTACAGTTTCCTTTGCAGACTGTCTGTGACCTGTGGAAGTGTTCTGCAGCATCAAATAAGGTATAAGGTCGGAAGTGTTCTGCAGCATCAAATAAGGTATAAGGTCAGACAAAAGTTTTGCTTTCCTGTGGTGAATTGAGAGTGTCTATACCTTTCCCCTGCGGAGTCCTTGTTATATAATAAAGTTCATGGTCAGGCTTAATTAATACATCTCTCTCAGATACTCAATCACTATTTACATGAGAAAATGCAAAAATTTATTTGAGATAACACCTTTTTTTTTCCACATCGAGTTGAAATATACTAGTAGCTTATCAAGCAGAAGATGATCAGAATATCAATTTCAGACACATATGCATAGTTTGGTCTTCTAAGGGAAATAGGCACAAAATCCTATATCAAACTAGAGTACAAAACCTGAGATAATTCAGTAATAATTTAGATAAGCACTTGATGAATATTCATATGTATATATTCTCTTCTTATGTATCTATCTACCTATCTCAAGTGGTTTTGTCCAAAACATTTGCAGGAAAGTGTAAGTGCTGATTATATACCAAAAATTATCATATTGATCTCACACAGAGAGATTTCTGGTATACATATTTTCTGGGATGAATGTTTCATAGTAAATCCTGATTCTTAACTGCTTCCTAAATCCAAATCACACACAATGCACATCTTTTTTAGGGTCTAGTATATTGGCTGTTGTACATTGCAAATAAATATGCTGCAAGCATTTTCTGGATAGGGCTGGAATCAGTGATGTTCTTCAGCCTGTATGTATGGACTGATAGATGCATTCATATTTTCTTAATGATGTTCCTTGACTGAAGATACAATAAATGTAAGTTACAGATTGATGCATGTAAACTCAGGCAACTGCTAGCTGATTGTATTGTTCTCACAAGAGGTTGTAAAACATGATAAAATTACAAAATTTTAACAGCTGTCAATCATATTACTTCAGCCTGCGTGAAGTTACAAATCTTTCAGGATCTGTAAAGAGCTTAGAGTCAAAACAAATATGCAGAAAATTGGCAAGTTAATGCCCATCTTTAATCAAGGCCAATGTTTAACTAACATCCTGATCCAATGTCAGAAAAAAAACTCTGCTGGTATTGTAAGCTGACATTAATGAAATGTAAACTGCAAATCTTGTTCTGTTTCAGCAGTAAGGACCCTGTGGTACCTTTTATTATCTGGAAAGTGACTATGACTGCTGTGTGCAGCATATGATGGCCAAGCTGACCAAGATTTGTGTCACACTTCCTTTATAGTCAATGTAATAATAATGCCCTTACCTAATGGATATTATGCACTGTGAAAAAAAGAGCATTTGTGCCCAAATAACTTCTTACATTTACCAGTTTTATCGTACATGAATTCTGTGTAAGCTTTCAGATGAAATCATCTGAAAAAGCTCAGATTTTCCTTATATAAGCAAATTGGATTGGATGGAATAGTTCAGCCAATTAAGGATTAAGCCTAATGTGTATCACATAATCAAAGAATCGTTAAGGTTGGAAAAGACCTCCGGAACCGTGAAGTCCAATCAACAACACAACACCAATACGTCTACTAAACCATGTCCCAAGCACCACATCCACATGCTTTTGAATATTTCTGGAGGTTTATATATGTTCTACTAACAGCTGATTTTAGCAAAACAGAGGATCAACAATATTTCTTCTGTACTGCACTTATCTGTTTCATCTGTGCCTAGAAATTAAATGCACAAATATTACAAAGATTTTTCAGTATCTCCAACTCAGTTAGAAATGAGACATCTCACGAGAAATATATCTTCTGAAAACTTCTTAACTGTATTTGCAGACTCCAAAGAAGAATTATCAAAAAATCTAAAAGCTCTTTTCACAATGCCAACCTTAAACAATTTCTTGTATAAATTTCCACATTTAGTTATGAGAATAGCTACATACACACATACCAGTTTAATGTGATTTTCCACACATACCGAAATAACTGACCTCTGTCAATGCTTAGGATATTTGAGTCCACAATTCATGTTGGCACAAAATATGTGCATACTTTGGTGTAATTGGCTCCAGAGAAGTTCATTAATTATATTTACCCTTAATTACCCTACATACTTATTAAAAAAAATAAACATGGTTTATTTGACTGGGGCTAAAATAAGCTTACAACAAATTGCAGATTTTTACCTGGTGCTTTTTTTTAGCCCCCTTCTCATCATTTGGATTAAATGACTTCACTAGTTGGTGTGATCATTAAGGCAGATGGCCAGAGCCTGCACTTCATTCCTGCAGAAGTTAAACCCCAGGAAACCTACAAAGTGTTGGATTCTAAGGGCATTAGTGTTAATGCTAAGGGCTAAGTAAAGCAAGGAACATTCTGAGCCCAATGAAAACACCGATTACCTCAACCAACAATAGAAGTAAAACTGTTTGTGGGAGTGACTGGAGTATTGTTAAAATCATAATGACAGTGAAGTGGAAAAAATCTTTCTTAGGATGATTTACCTCTAAGTAAATAGTTTGCTCTTCTTTGCATTTCTTGTGTTTCTACTGGCATCCATATTATAATGTAAAGACAAATAGGTGAGTTCAATAGCAAAGATTTCTTCTTGACTGGAAATGGGCATATTTTGGAAATTAACATTAATGACATTGCTAAAAGGCTCTTCGATCAGAGTACAGGGTCTACAGAAGATTCCTTAATTGGAGACTAAAAAGTAAATATAAGAACAAGTTTTCTCCATGATGTGGTATTAAAAAAATTTTGTATGTTTTCAGTGCTGAATTGCACTTATGGTTACATGCGTGTTGCATCATCTGTAAGTTAGTAATGCAAAACATGAAATTATTACACTGCTGTGAATCAAAGAAATGTCCATGTCCCAGTTTTCCCTTTTTACTTTACAGATGTTTTAAATTTGAGACTATACAGTGTTCATTATCAGACAACCCAATGGTTGCCTCAACATTTGTTTTTAGAACTGTTTTTCTTTCTCTTTTTCTCCTGTTAATCATCTACTTGAATGTTGCTAGACTATGTCCTTTGAGTCAGGGTATACCTTCAGCATATGTTCCCTAGGCTTGCCCTCCAATATTCTAGTGTTTTGTTTCAGAGGACTGTTGTGTTTGTCTAGGACTTTCCATCCATGTTTTTCCCATTTGCTTTTCTCCTTTCCAATTTGAACCCAAATCACTACACTATGCTCTTAGCATTTATTCTGTTCTTTTATTCTTGTACTCTTCACCTTTCTTCAAATAAAACACACTCCTGTAAATAATTTTCTGAAGGTTACTCACCAACAACCATCATTCTTTCAAGAATCAGCACTTCTACTTAAAACAATGTCTGACAAGAAAAGCATAATGGGCTGAAACACGGAGATAAATTGGGATGTGAAAACAAATACAATTTCTGGCATAAGGAGAGTATGAGAGGCATGACAGTGTGCTAGATAGCAAAGCAGGTAAATCTCTTTTCCATGTTTCTGTTCAGAGAGCAAATGTATGACTTCATAGCAACCTCTTCCTAAAACAAAAGATACCATTATTATTGTTCACTCAACATATTTCAGTGGAATTCAGGCCATTCCTTGTTCCCAAAGGCATAAGCACTACTCAAACACACAGTACAAGACAGCTCTGTTCCAACAACAGACTTAATATATTGCAACATACATTTGCCAGGGTGTTTTTGGAAAATACTATAGACAATTATGTGTCTTTTTTTAGTGTATCAGTTGTGAAACTTCCAGTAGTATAAAAAGTTATGTCATCATGCACCTAAACGAACATAGAGAAATAGTGCTTGCCTAATCACAATGCTCTCCATCAATTTTCCTGCTACATGTATTTCTCCCCACTAAGGAAAGGATCAATAAATGAAAATGAGCCTGGTACTGATCTCAACAGCCTCTATATAAAGCTGAAGGAGAGCTCTTTTTGTTTCTGAAGTCCCTAGATCCATGCAACATTAACACAGCCTAGATTTTAGTCTTTTGGGAATGTTGGACATAAAATGTTCATATAAATTTTGCATCATTTATTTTCCTTTATTTACAATATGTGAAGGTTAGTAATACTGTTATGTAGATATAACAATTTTAAAGGCAAAAGTGTGTTTAATTGCCTGAGTTTTTCCCCTTTTTGTATGCTTCTGGATGCAGTATGTGAACTTGACTGCCTTGAAATTATAGTTATACTCCTGTGTTGGAATATCCTTCATGCACAAAAATCTGCCTTTTAGAGAAGACCACAGCACTTTCTTCCAACTTGTTTGATTTTAAAGTAATGCTAAAAATCTAAAGAGAGTCCCCTTTTGGTTTAAACTCCTCTCAGGACTATATTGTCTTCCTGTCATAAGAGTGATTCTGAGAGGGACTAATTAAAAGTCCAATGAATGTGTGAGGGTTAAACTCACAGGCTCTGCTCATTAGCAGTCACTCACCTAAGAATATTTTGAGACTTCTGTTTTGTGATGGGAAAGAAAGGAATAAGACTAGACAACACTTGAAACATCACATTTATTACACAAACACACTTTTCTGTTGTATTACTAGGCCTGCAGTGATGACAATATCTAATTTAACAGGAAGATTCCTCCCCTTCTCCTGTGTTTCTTCTTGGAAAATAACAAAAGAAAACAAAAAAAAAAATCACTAATGAACACCCCTTCCCCCAAGAAATAGGGAAAATCAGAACTATTTTGTTAATTGTCTTTTTCCTGCTGTTTCCATGGTAATACTGGCTGCTAGACTTCACTGCAGAGTGACAGTCCAACAATTCACACACTACACCCTTTCAAGCACAATGAATGGCTGTGAAAGAGGCAGAACAGGCACTATTCAGGAAACATGTGATATCTACTCAATGCACTACCTTTCATCCACATTTTCCAAATTGCAGTTAATTTAATTCTAAACAAATGACTAAGGGGTACAAATGAGGATTAAAAGGAAAAGAACATCTTGAGCTCTAATGGGGACGGTTTGTGTGAAGAACAATATAGCACTTTCTTCTGATGCCAAAGCTGCCGAACTGAAAGATGCACTTTCCCTCTTCTTCTGAGCCCTTAATTATACTCTATGTTAATAGTGAAATAAACATGATGATTTGTTTCTTTTTTTGACAAATTATGTAGATTTTTGGGTTTCCAGTTTGAAACATTATTGTTAAATACAAATGTAATTTTGAATTTAAGCAAACTAATAAGAAACCACATCTATTTTTCAATAAGGCAGCGTTCTTAACCAAGCCTCTCATTCAATCTGTCTCTGAAGTTATTGTTTTAAGACCCATAGAAAAAGTCATGACAAATACTTTCAGGTCACCTTAAGAAATAACAACGGACTTTTTGAGAATGTCAGTGCCCGGAAGGAAATTATTATTCACATTAGATTTAATGACAGTGAGACCTTTTTTTTTTTTTATGTGATTCTTTTTATTTTGACATGTAAAGAGTTTTATCTTTGTTTAAAACTGATCAATAACCATTTTGAATTTTGCCACATTCAGTTAAGCATGAGGCAAGATGCTTAAAAAGTTGCCATATTTGGTAATTTATAGCATGACATCATAAGCACAGATAATACGCCAGATCTGCTAATGATTTCACTTTCTGTACCACATTTGGTTTGTGTTGATAAAGTAGAGGTTGTAAAGGGAAATAGGGTAAAATAAGAAAATAGCATTAAATCTAATTTTTTTCATTGATTTTTATCTTTTCTGTCTTAAAATTTGAAAATTATTAAACCCAACAAACTACATAAAATAATTCCTACTCAGGAGAAACATTCTTCATTGCAGCCATGTTTTTGCCCATGTGATGCAAGCAAAATGGCATTTCAGATGTAATTACTACTACTATCACTATCAATTTTTACTAAACTTCTTTATTTTCCAGTTAAGAATACTTCAGGTTTTAAGAATTTCTTATACAGAATTATCAGGCATGTCATTTTTCACCTGTGAGAAACATTTGACATTGTATTGCCCAAAAAAAAGGATAAAAAATCTTGTGAACACTTCCCAAGTTTTGCAGATAATGGTGTTCTGACTTGAAAATATTCTCTATTATTTAGTTCAAGTGATCGTATTTACTAACTCAGTTACCTGTTGTAACCTCAGATAGAGCTGGGCTGTTATACGATGTACTTAGCATGACATCAATCTACCTACGCTATTTTAGGAATACAAAGAAATAATGAAGGCTTTTAATGACTAATTTTGAACTTAGAGGCTACTTACAGACTTTTAAAGACTAGCTATCAAGTACATATACTGTTCATAGCAGGATCAGACTTCAATAGCAGGCATAGCATTTTAAAAATTAGGCTGAAATCAATTTTAAGTAATTTGTCGGTGATAAGCACTCAAGCTATTAATTACATTTTTATTTTTCTTTTTTTTTAAAAAAATTATATATATACACATAAAGAAACAGAATACTGCTATAAAATGCATTTAATTACGGGAGATGACATTACATGAGTTTGGATACTGAACAAAAATTTTGAGAGATCTAAATGCTTTTAAAAATGTCTTGTAGTTCTACACTGACACTAGTTGGGTATCAAATAAATCAGTCAGTGGTATGTTGAGATTTCTTGGATAGTACCTCATTGCTGATTTTAACACAGGATGACAGGTTTTCAAAAGTATTGCTTTGCTTTGCAGCTCCCCAACACTTAGCCTTTTAAGGGCTGATAGCATACTTAGGCACCTCCTATGGTTTTGGAAGCTTTAATAAGCTCCATAGAAAACTCTCTCACAAAGAGATACTACCTCTCTGCTTTATGGTCTGTACTGTTTTGGGTTTGTTACTAGCCACTTTTCAATATACAGGAGGGCAGGTGGAGTCAAGACAGTATTTCACACTTGTCATTATAACAAAGGCAATTTTTATATTGAAAAAGGTACCAGATTGATAGTACAGTCCCATGCAATCATATGCTGTCTACATCAGAAAGTGCCTTTCAGGGTCGTTTTAGAGCATGTAATTTGGATTTTACCACCTACATTGCTTAAAAGGGACAAAGATAAGCATGCACATAAGAGATAATCAAGTTAGAACCTGGAGGCCTATCACCTTCAGCCTACTCTGGACAGATGTGTGCCTACAAGCTTGTGATAAACACATTGTCATGGAAGGCTGATGCTGATATAGTTAGACATGGAAACAGCTGTCCCTAGAATTCCCATGGTTATTTCATATTCTACTTCAACCAAACAGTTAGTGGAAAGCACTTCTTCGTGGCTATGCTTCCTCATCCATCGTGTTTCTATCAGGACAGGGCTCTACTTAGAGGTCTTCCCAGTGCAATCCCTTGAAAGGTGAATATTAAAGATATTTTCTTCAGGTTCACATTCTTCCACTGCCACCATCAAAACTCCACTCATTGTCTATGAAATGTAAAAAAAAAATCATCCCCTCCCCCTCAGAGGTGGGTTCAATTTTGTTCATATGTTTGTTGAATTTTTAAAGTTTAGGGGTTTTCAGAGAAGGGATGGCTAAGCATATAGTGAAATATAAAAGCAGATAAGTATTATCAAGCTTTTCATCAAAGGATGTATTCCTGTATGATACATGTTGCAAAAGTGGTTTTTTTTATATTAGAATATCAACATACATGAAGAAGTCTATTCTTTTACCCTTTTTGATTTCTGCTGGAAATACCCAAGTAGGTAAACCTTGAAAAAATACCAAGATTTCATAGTGGAAGAAAGAGAAAAACACCCTAGTGAAAGGGACAAATCAGGTAAGTAGCAAAACTTCTAAACCCAGCACAGACAACTAAAGCAATTGTCTGGAATTATATCTATAAAGTCTTTATGCTTTTGCTATGTTTACATTAAAGTCACTGAAATACATTTGCATGCCAATAAAACAGACAAAGATTTTCATGCCTCTAGCAAAGCACTGTATTCCAAATTTAGCTCCAAATTCTTTAGCTGATCAGGCCTCTGTAAGTTTTACTACACAATTCTGTTTCCTGACCTGGGGCTTTGCTTTCTGTTTCTCATTTTCACTATGGTTTATTTTCTCTTGATAGAATGACAGACATGCTTCCCTCTACAGGTCACGACTCTATCAGTGCACTGATCAGCCTGCCAGAAATATCATTACTCCAACCAACATACTCATTGGCAAGTCAACGTACCATTCATATGAGAGCTATTGGACCAGCTGCACAGCTGATATAAATCAATGTTGTGGAGCAACACTGTTTTACAGCAGCTGGGAAGATCACACGTATCATCCTCTAGCTAAAACAACTCCAGTCATCCACTGATGACAGTATCTCTTTCCAAATGTACATTCCCACACAGAATAGAAGTCTGCTGTCAGATCATCTGGATGCACAATTTTTTGCTGAATGTTCCCATCCCAGTTCCTGGAGTATTTTCTCTCTGTTTACAAGGCACGTAGTCTGACTTTTATATTAAAGTAAGTAGTTGTGATTTATTTCTAAACTACAGACGAATTATATAAAGATAACTTATGTGACCAAGGAATCATTTTACTTTTCTACTATTCTTAATAGGAAAGCAACAAGAAAGCAGTATTGGTATAAAATGACATTTATATCTTTCCTCCTCCCTTTTTGTTTGGGCACACATATGTAGATTTGGGGATCTTTCACTGCCAAGCCCTCTATCATTCTCAGAGGATTTTTTCCTGATTGACCTAAGCCTCATTCTGATTCTAATATAAAACAGCTGGAAAATGAATGAAAAATAGAAACAAGGCAGAAGATATTGTCACTAGACACATATTTGCTGCTTGTAAAGTAGATATATAGCTCCCTGGACCCACTTTAAAATCAAGGCCAAGATCTGACCTCAGCTCTTTACTCTCTGAGAAGGCGCTTAGCTATGAATTCACTCGTCACTTAAGAAAGAGTCCTTGATATTTTTTTCTCTTTCCTCTGCCTTAATTTGTTATTAAGAAATTGTTAAGAAAATGCTTTAAAACAATTTTATCCACAGTTTTTACCTAAACATTTTCCTCTAATGTCACTGGAATCACAATGCTTCATATGATGCATTGAATTTAAAGACTGAAGTCATCACTTCCCAATAATCTGAATTATTTTTACGGGAGATTGCAGATGATTTCTGTGCCATTTCTATGGGCAGTTTCTCAAATGCAGTGTTTCAGCTTTAGAGTAAGTATTCCTGTGTCCGTCCTCAGATTGAGACTGTAAGCCTGCTGTAAAATGTTGGGAAGAAGTGTAGACAAACTATCGAACTGCAGAGGACCCTCTGCACGTAGCCTGTGCAGTACATAACCAGTAAAAACCGTGCAAACAGAAGTTTAGGGACCATGGTGGGACTGTGGTTTGACATCTATGCAGATAGATACATGGCTTCACTCAGATTGATGAAAACGGAACCAGCTTCACGCATAGCATCCAAAATATAGTAGGGTATCTATTCAGAATCCTTCTCATGACTTTTCAGACTCTGAGTCACCATGAGCAATAACATACCACTGGTAGACCTTATTCATCAACTTTTTACCCACTACAGCTGTGTAAAGCATTCACAGTGAAACAAGAAACCACTCATGACTCTTCTGGTTTCAGGTTTCCTTATAAATTCAGGGCTTAAGTAAAGGTCATTGTGATATGCTAAGTTTTGTGCATCTGTTGAGAAAAATAGGCTGAATTTCAAGTATCTGAAGTGTGGGAAATGCATGTCTTTTGAAATGATGCTGAATGATGTATGAATATTAGATCTAATTCTGACTTTTCAATTTTCACTAGTTTGATGCTTGGTAAAGTAAAAAGGCACTAAATTAAAGAGCATACTGTCAGGAATTGCTGTAAAGTGAATATATTAACTCCAATACAACAGTTTCAGTAAAGAAAAGGAATGTTAACAGGAAACTAATATGCAAAAATATTTTATACATTTTATTAAATTATTTGAAAAAAATCCCATCCAAAGTAGATAGAGTGAGCAGACCTGATAGCCTAATGTAATTATGTAATGGAAGTGAAAATGTATCATCATGGAGAGACATAAGCCTGAGATAGAACTGAAATATTAAATTGATTGAATTTAATAAACATGGACGGGTCTGAAGTTAGCAGCAGATACAAGACTGAGCCAAAGTGGCTAGTTAATGAATATTTAATTTTTATACCACAGACCCTCTCAGAATCAGTTTTCATAGCATCAAAGAATTAATTCATTTGTTGTAACATACAAAGAAGCTAGTTTCAGTGTGAATCCATTGTTGTTGAAAAACCTTTAAGTTTAAGATATAAGGATGCTGCTTATGAGACCTAGGGTCTAACTATCCTGGTAAAACCATATAATGGCTGCTATAATCATATTAGATACCTCAGTACTGAAGATTCTTATTGTAAAGATCAGGAGTGATATCATATCTCAATTCTCAATTGATGCAGGATGTACCCTAGTTTTCAGAATAAGGACAACTTCTTATATTGGATTTTGAGAGAAGATATTATCATGTACAGGAGAACTTAACCTGTCTAATTTTGAAATCATTCCATTAGAGCTTGGCTTGGCTTATAAACAGACTTAGAAAATACTGAGAAGGTTAGAGTAGCTGTATCAAAGACTAGCAGGATGCAGCTTCCTTATTTTTTTTTTAAATATTTGTAGAGGGGCTCTTTATGGTTCCCATACAAATGGCATTAAATGTCTGAAAAGCTCAGTTTGGGAAGTCATGCCAGTTTCATTGGAGCTGCTTGAAAGTCCGTGATATTAATTAAAATCTTCAGGCTTCAATCACATAATACTTTATCAGCAGCAGCAAAAAAAGAGTAGGCACTTTTCAAGACGTGTTGTTCATATGCTTGAAATTTGGGGATTCTCTGACAATAAGCCAGATGTTTAGATGAGAGCAGGCTAGCAAAGTCCAAGCTAAAAGACTATGAGCAAAGTGGAATTGATTTGGTGCTTGGAGATAAGTCTTAGGAAATCATGGCTGCTTTGACAAACGATTATGTGCAACTGGCTAGCTTTTCATACTGTTTTCACAAAGTGCTAAGAGACTTAGGTTAAACAACTCTTGTGATAAGACAATTCAGTACAGTTAAGACATCTTAAGAATAGTTCTTGCAAATATTTCTTTTTTTTTTAAAGACTCCTGTACTTTGGATTTTGATGCTGACCAGATGTTGCCCTAGCGTGTGACAAATTTGATTTATTTTCCACCAAGCCATTCTATTACAACAAGCCTTTACTCTTCTCTCAATGTTATTGTGTGAATGTAGAAGTTCCAAGGAGTTTCAGAGCAATAATTCAGGCACACATCTTTGCGACATGCTGTCAGGTCTGCATTCTGCTTCGCTATCACCTGTAGTAGAACACTTGTTGCATCACCAAATCCTGCCAAATAAACAGAGTTTTTATGAACATTTACTGGATATGTTTGTAGATGCACAGCCTGACTGTATTCTGTTACTCCCTATGAAGTATCAATGAAACAAAAAGAATAGCGGGATTATGACTGAGAATGGTAGGTGTTATACTCAGATTCTACATTCTTCTCAATCTTTGTGTCGGAAAAGACAGACAATTTTTGTGTTTTCCTCTCTCCGGGAAGGGACGATCGGGGTCCTCAGCCGGCCGGGACCCCTGTGGCCGCCCAGAACGGCTCGAGAGCGACACCGCGTGGAGGCGGCGGGAACGGCCGGGGAACCCTGGCCGAGTAGCTCGCGTTTCTGTAAAGAAACTATAGCAAGCAGCTGTGAAAATAAGTCCTTTGCGTTTAACCTAGGATTAAGGAAAACATCAACCGTTTCTTTTCGCTATTTGTTTTCATTTACATATTCATTTCTCTCCTCCTTTTCTTCTCTGCCCTCCCCAGGTGTTTGTGGCGCCGTTAGCAGCTGCTTGCATCTGAAGTGGACACTCCACCCTCCCTCGTTTTGGGTTCTATTATTTCCCTCCACACCTCAATCTGGCAGAATATAGACTTGTGAACAGAGGATCCAGTTTTCAGCATAAAGCCCTGCACAGCTGGAAAGCAGAGGTGGGTCTGCATTATCTTGTTCCGCACAGCTGTGACCCAAAATAGCCCCCCCGCCCCCGAACTGTTCACACTAGTCACAGCAGTCCCAATGGCAGGAGGATCTGGGGGAACCGGTACTTCCCGCTCTGTCCTGTTTCCTCCAGACCTCTGATTTTCTGCTAACACTGTGAGGAGCCAACCATATTGACTTTATAGGCCTCAGGGTCTTCCTTTGGGAGATGTGTTAAAGGAATTAGAACTTGGACTGAGCGCTGCGTGGCTTAAACTTTTTTGTAGTACCTGAAAGTATTATAGCATCTTGAAATCTCAGCTACAATAGATAGAGAAGTCACTAAATAATAGTGTTGTACATGGATCTTGGCTTATTTTTCTGGAGTCTGTGACTACTGACGTAAAAATTGCAACAGCACTAATTGTCAAGGCTATTCTTTAGTTTCTATCTTTGTAGCATTACCTGTCTCACATACACCGTATATGCATCATTACAATCAGCTGTTTCTCTCAGAAGAACACTTTTTTGTCTTGATCACTTTTTACAAGACAGTGCAATAACCCAGATGCAACTCAATTCCTCAACTGGAACATGTTGTAGAAGTTTATTGCTGCAGTAAAAATAAGCATAAATCAGAAGGCTGGCTTGATTTTACTGTTTCATACTGAAAATTATCTTGAAAGCCTCTGCCTCAGTTGCTTCCATGTCTATGGGAAACTTGCCAAGTACTATATTCACTCTCCCGCTATCATTTGCATACATTAAAAATATAGGCCAAACTCCTTCACTATGTAGTAGAAACAGTGCCCACATATATCTCAAAGCAGGCTTGAGAGCAAGGATTTGGTACATTCTTATCTTCTTTAACAGTTCCCGTAGAATTTAATGTTCCTCTTGAACTGAATAAGTTTTAATTTTTGCATAAATATCTACTGTTTGAAAAATTTAGTGTTTAAATACTGAAACCCAAATGACAATTTTAGTCTCCCATTGAAAATTTTATAACTATAAAAGAATAGTTTTCTTTTTCATTTCATAAAAAAAAAGGTCAAGACCTCCTTGTCTGAACATTTTCTGACTCTCCATGTAAAAACTTTGGTGGCTGCCTTTCAGTGTTAAATAATAAGTTGTGTATAAAATCAGTTCTAATTTATTCTAAGCCTTCTGAGTTATGTGCAAAAAAAAGACAGAAGTTTTCTGTTATTTTAAGCAATGAGGTGCTTAGCTGATTTATTAAGCGAACCTGCATGTATTGCTGCTAACTTTTCTGATTTTGTCATGAGTTTACACTGCTTCTCTTAAGCAATCATTTCTCGGAACTGTGTAATTTCATGATAATCTTCACTTTTTTAAACAAAGATATATTATGTTTTAGACATTTGTACAAGTGTAAATTGTTTGTGAATATAAAGTAAATTTATCTCAAAGGCTGAAAAAAAAGCAACCAAAAAGAGTAATGAAATATAATTAATATTTATTTTAACCAGTCTGTATTAAAACCTATTTTACGGTTTTACTTGTTCGTTTTCTTAGTTTTCAACTGTTTCATTATTGTAATCATTATTTAAAAAATTAAATAAAAAGTAGGAAGTACCCATTCATAATTTTCTAAATTCAGTTTAGATAGTTTTGATTGAAACTGCCTAAATAAATAATTTTCCAAGACAAAAAAAAGTCCATCCCAAACACTAATCCTTCTTGAAATATGCACTACCACTCCTGTTCAACCCTTCTTCCAAAAAAAAACCAACTCAAGAAGAGAGAAAACCCAACACAAATCACTGGCTTCTGCTGGCAAAATAACTGTGCAAAAATGTAATTCAGAGCAATAATTTTTTATTCTGTTGCAGTCTTATAAAAGATAGAATTGCTTTCTTATCTTAAACAACTCCTCTTGTAAACTAGTAAACAAATATAATCTTTTCATTGACAAAATAGCTGTGCAAGAGAAGAAAAAAAAAAGCAATTCAGTGGAAATATGTAGTATACCATCAGCGTGGTGGGCTTTCTTTAATTGAATCATAGAATCATAGAATGGATTGGGTTGGAAAGGACTTTAAAGATCATCCAGTTCCATCCCTTGCTGCTATGGGCAGGGACATCTTCCACTAGACCAGGCTGCTCAAGACCACATCCAACCTGGCTTCGAACACCTCCAGGGAGAGGGCATCCACACCCTCCCTGGGCAACATCTTCCAGTGTCTCACCACCCTTATTGGGAAGAATTTCTTCCTAATTTCTTCTGATTTAAATCTTCCCCCTCCCAATTTAAAGCCATTCCCTCTCATCCTAACACATTTGTAAGAGTGCTTTTGGTCAGACTTGACAACTTTTATTAGATTTTCAATCTTCCTGTAACACAGAGGATTCCTTGGTTTTAATGAACAATGTCCAGCTTCCCAGTTGTTGTTTTCCATTATCTTCTCTGTTGCATTTTCAGAGGGAAATATAACTATTAATACATTTTTGGTATAAATATTTCAGACTTTTTTTCCTACTTGCAAATAAAACTGTCCAAATCAGAATGATTTCCAGAGGCCAAGGCTAAACCAAAAAAAAAAAGCTCTGTATGTCACAGAATGTGACACTATAGAAACCTTCAGGTGCTACCTCATGAAATGATCTATTATATACCTAGCAGAAATTTTATAGCATGTCATGCAGCCAAATGCTCTGAAAGGCAGAGGATGACCAGTTAATCCTTCAAGTGAGAATTATTTACGTTGGTGTCAAACTGTGGACCTCTAGATAAAAACAAAACTCAGGAAGCTTCTCCTACTTAGTCAGGTATAACAGTGAAAATTAGAAGCTGCGGTTCTAGTTGGATGTATTAGAGTTCTAGGAGATAATTTTGTGCTGGCAATGATTTGGCTGCCCTAATATCTGGAAAGGAGTAATCAGCCTATGGGATGTTCATCTGTCAAGAGATAGGGCCAGAATTATTTTCCCCTGGACAAAAATTGTTTAAAGGAAATATTTTCAAAACAAGGTCTTCTTGGATCTTGATTCCTATACCTAGGAGTGCAGAACAATGACACAACGACTGTTAGAGTGGGAACTCAAACTTACTAGGTATCTGTATAGCCATAGGGATTAATGTAAACCAAATAAGGATTAAAAATCTCAGTAGCTGATCTACTAGTTCTGTGAGTCAAAAATTTTGAAGAGTTTTATGTTCCCATGCTTGGGTCAAGATAATCTTTCTTCTGTTGTTCAGTTAGCAACTGAGTTATCACATTCTGAATAAAATTCTAAATTGAAAAAACAAAAATTCATCTGTGCCCTGGATAAAAAAAAAAAAATCAAATGAAGATAACTATCAATGTAAATATTCCAAACCCATACTAGCAAACATTCTTTATTTCATTTCTTACTGTTCCAAACCTGAGGATATTTTAGTCTTACCATTGGTCTTATGTGCAGACCTAAATTTCACTCTAATGGTGATTTACCATCTAGTCACCCATTGCCAGGAAACTTAGTGTTGTAGTCTTACTGACTGACTGAAGTGGCCTTTACTGAACTGTAAGCATGACTAATTATTAGGAAAGTAGACTGCAGAAACAGAATTTAAGAGATTTATATTGTTTGGAACACACATTTCCTATAATAACAACAGTCCTGGTTTTGCATTCATGGCCATATGAGGCAGAGAACCATTAAAAAGAAAAAACAAGGATAAAAAAAGAAAGGGGAGTTTTTACTGGAAGAACTAGATTCCTAATGAAAAAAACCCAATAAGACTAGCAGTCTTGAAACTTAAGTAACTACTCAGTCATATGAGTGTGCGCTAACTGAGCTACTCCTAGTCAGAGGACATAAAAATGCTTTCCAAGACTGCTATGTGCAATTTTAACTAATGAGACCTGTAATACAGAGGGGCAAACTTTAAAAGGTTCAGAGTTTGGACTCAGTTTCAGTAAGCACACATGCCCATTTGAGTGATTATCTCCTTTCGTGTCTGCAAAATTGGACTGGAATCCTGACAAAAGTGAGCTTTCTTCTCCTGGGATAAATGAGCAGTTCTAGTCATGACTGCCAAGCAAGCTTTCTTCTCTTGGGGTAATTTAGTGTTTTTTGTCATGACTGAAAATGCAGAGACACAGCTAAAAAACAACAAAAATATATACAAACAGGAAAAAAAATTCTTTACTTCTGAAAAAAAGATTGCTGTTATATTTTCTATTATTCATCCTTCCCTAATATAATGGCATAAAAATTAAGGAAAATTAAAAGAAGAAGCATACAATTTGCACTTTCCAAAGTGGCATTTAAAATGCATATGTACAGTCATGTGCAATGTAAAAAAAAACAAAAAAAAATGGATTTTGGGATGAAGAAGGGAGAAAATAATTAGTTTTGTTGTAATTTCCAAGTATTCTTTCAGTGTTTGAGTATCTGATAACTAAAGTTAAATCAATTATCAAGAACAGGAAACTCCCTGACAATTTTATTCATTCTTTAAGAAAGGAAAGCTGTTTTCTCATAATTTTTCATCTGAACTTACAATAATAGATTATACAGTTAGCTGAATGTTGCAAGGTTTAGACTATTGTATAAATTTCTCTTTAGCTGAAGCCAAAATTTATTTTTTCTATCATTGTCTAATACAGACAGAGAAAGAGAGAGAAAATGCTGTGCAGACACGATCCCCGTGTACGCAAATAATATAGTGGTAAAACAACATTCAGTAATAACTGAACCACCTTGATTAATACTCAGGCAACACACTACTGAAAGTCCTGTATGCTGTGACTTCTGTCGAGGAAAAATAAATAAGGTACATCTGGGTATTGCTTAAGTTGCTTGTTTAGAAAATAATTTATTTTTTACACCAAATGCATAGGAAAATAATGTTCGATACAGGTTTCACTGATATCTGTACGATCCAAGCTTATCCACACAATTGTAGGCACTTATCTAAATCAGGAAACTCAGGAATGGGACCTTTCAAAATATTTGTGTCCATGGTGAAAAAGCATCAAACTGAATCTCTCTTTACTGACAGCAAGAAAATTCTTTATTCTTTCAGCAAGAAAAAAGTCAAATGTAAGTATTGCCAAAAATGTAGGTGTTCCAGTGAAGTGCCTATATTCAGGCCAAGGAAGAAAAAGATGCAGAGTAGTTTGGTATCAGCTTTGATTTACCACGGTCATAAACAGTGGAGGCTGTTCTACATATACAGAATTTTAGATGAAATATTACATATGTTAAATAATTAATTAAAGTTGTATACAATTATAATGGACGTATTTGAACTCTATTTGAATGTGTGCTGACATATTTCTGTCTGGTTGAGTAAACATATCCTCCAAAGATATTTGGTGTTCCTGGTCTTGAATTAAATGCACGTAAACTGCAACAGTTGATATGATTTTTTCCCCTCTCTCTTTTTGTGAGATATAGTACTTCAGAAGGAGTGCTTATGAAAATTGTGTCCACAAGAGATAAAAATCTGTCAGCTTGAGATCTCAGTGGTGCTTACATAATCTCTCTTGTGAGTCACGAGACCGTGACACTCAAACAGCAAAGGTGTTTAGGTGGACCAGATCATTTGGAAGAAGTTTCAAAAAATTTGCACAAAGCTGCAAAGCCAGAACAATGTCTTTTGTTGTTAAGGTTTGGAAAATATTTCCAGGACAGTCATATTTTGTGAGGACTTGAGGACAAATGGCTCATCGCTCATGAAAAGCAAACTGGGAAATTGATAAAATTTTAAGAGAAAGTATGGCATAATTTCCTTTACTTGAAATGCAAAGGCAGAGCCCAGGTGTGACTATCTGAGGGAAAACACTAAGGTAATTTAGAAGTGAGATAGTGAGAGCCTGGATAAAAATTTGTTTGTGAGACAGGACATGAAATGCTGTGTCTTTGAGATGAGAAACTGATATTTGAGAAGTAAGCATACCCTGGTATATGATCTACTGGAAAATCTGCTTGGGTTTCCCAGACTGCAGTGATTTGCAGGATCGTTCACTGCTGCTTAGCATATTCAAGCAGAAATCAAGCAGATACCACAATATAAAAAGACTTTTGGAAGAAAAGCATGTGTAAAAGTCACCAAAGCCTGAAGGAAGTTGTGAATTCAATATAAATTGTGAGGTTTGAATAAGAAAATATTTTGGGAAAAACCGGTGCATGAAAAGGATAGGAATTGGGTTACCGTTAATTTCCTCCGGCAGGAAGAGATGGAGAAAAGAACAACTAGGAAGGAAAGATGAACAGCAAGATTTTTGACAATGGAAGGTTATTGAGAGTGTTTGTAATGTGAAGCTGAAGTTACAGAGGCAAGGGTCTCCCTGGGGCTTGGAGGGAGCCACTTTCAGTGGGAAAAGCACCGAGGCAAATGCTGAGACAGAAGGAACTTTTTGATGTCTGTGTAGGAAAGATACAAAAAAATAATTTATGAAAAAAACACTTTCCTATGAGAAGAAAAGCAAAAAATGTAAGTAGGAAACAAAAGCATCACCAAAGAATTCTCCAAACTAAAGTCTCTAAAACAAGATTAACAGACTTGGGGAGAAAATTGCAAATGGCAGATATGTTGGTATTTTATGTTTACCTCTCCACAGAATATCACAGGATGCATAACTTGCACGAAATCAGCCTGGAGAGGCTGGATGTTCATTTAGTGTCTGTAAGTGTCTCCTATCAAGAGCTGATATTTCTGAAAATGCTTTGGGAACCACTCTCAAGCAAATCTCTCAATTCTGTGAATGCTGTATATACCAAAAAAAGAAAAATAAGTTTCTGGATGGCATGCGACAAGTATGAAAAAGAAATCAACTCTACAGCTGCTTCTCATTAAGACTATATTTAGGAGCTTTTATAAGCTGTAAACCATAACATGCCAACATTAAGTCATTTATAATTAAGCTTTTATTTCAAGATTTCTCAAAAAAATTAGATAAAAATTCTTACATCAAAGGTGAATAATAGGCATTTTATAAGCCTTGCTGACATAAAATAATTTTGAGGCTTAAACTGTTTTAAGGACCAAAAGAACCCTTGGACTCCTCTATAATTGAATGTCATAGAAATTATTTAGAACATCCTAGAAACAACATTTATAAATTAGCATAGATTACCTGGAGTTAGTGAAATTACAAGAAACCACATCAATGAAGGGCTTAGTCGTGTACCTTTACAATACCTTCATTACTTACTTCAGGTTTCAAAGGAAAAGGAATCTCCTACATAAAGATAAGATATGGCTTCTGAATATTACAAGGGTATTTGATTCTTGTCAAGCAACCGTTTCTTTCAGAAGGGTGAATTTTACCTTTGGAATTTTATGGGAAGATAAAATTTTTTTAACTGAAGACTTGTTACTCCTGCAGATAATTATGTATATATGAAATATGATTTTTTGACTCATCTAACATGTTAGATTTGAGATAACAATTCAGCCTCTACAGAAGCATTTTTATCCTGTAATTTTAAACATCAAATTTTATAGTTTTTATCTGGCAGAAATTTAACTCAAATTGGATTCTGAATGTCCCAGATATCTCATTAGAAGAAACTAATTTTGAAATAAATTAAGAATAATAGTTACTATAAGACTTGCACTGATGTCATTTAGTTCTATTATAAAACTTTCATTTCTGATTCAAAATTGTTTCTATCAAGTCTAAAGTCTGACCTGCTTTTTAAGACTTCCAAATATAGCCAAGACTACTTTCTAATGTCTTTTTTCCACATTCTCTTTTGTTAGACTTTTTTATAGATCATGTGAATTTCCTTAAAAATAAGATCAATTATCCAAACTGCACACTTAGAACGAAAGCATGAAACTTGTTGATTAGGGAAAGCCCCATGTTTATAGTTCAGACATGAATCCCAGATGCAAATGCAGGAAACAAACTCAGATTTTACTGAAAATCTTTTTTTCCCACTTCTTCTACCTATAAAATACCTACATGTGCAAAAAGATAGAAACCAGGGGACTTCAATGATCTGCACGATTCTGTATTTCCAAAATTCCTTTCGCTTCACATATTTGTGAGTGACAATAGGCAAAACAAGTACCTAGATATATTGGCAACTCTCCAATTGGACCCAACTTTATTTTTGTGTGTGTTACATATTATTTCTAGCCTTAACTAACAAACAGAACTAAGAAGTTACCTATTATGTACTCTAGACAATGTGAGAGGTGGAAGTAATTCCTAATTTTAACACAGAATTCCTATGCAAATCCATTGTTTTCCTGTGTTCCTGTAAGACGTATGTTACATGGGGTAATTCTTGTCCAGAGCATATGTTACGCAATGAAACCATTTTAAAATGTCATACACAGCCTATGAACAGAGACCACACATACACTAAAATTAGATAACTCACTGGTGATATCCAGTAACAAAATAGGTGAAAAAATACCTTTTTATACCCTTAGTCAGTCACACATCCGGAATTTATTGCTTTCATTTACCTTTTTCTCTTTTGCAGAGGAAAAGATAAGGTCAGATTCACTTCTGGGAGCAGTCTGTTAATTCCAACAGACATCAGTTTTAAATCAATATGCCACAGTACAGATCTGCCCCCCAGGTTTGTATTTTATAGAAAAAAAGCAACGTCCATTTGAATTACTATATAATTTTTTGGGGGTTTGAGCTGGATTCGCCTTTCTCAGGCCACGCATCCCCAGCAGGCCACTGTCAGATTCAAGCTTTTAGTAGAACTAATTATTTCAATCACAGTGTGAGTTAATGTGACTGGATGGGCTCCAAAGTGGAGCTACCTCACACCCATCTGTCTCAGAGAACAGGCAGAGGACTGTGCTCTGTCTGCATGTTACCTTGCCTTAAGCCTCTGACATGAGTTTGCCTCCAGCTTCACACTCCAATTTGTGGTGCTAAACTGGAAGTGTAAAAATCTAAGCTGGCTACAAAACTATAAAAGTATTTTGGTTTTGCTTGGAACAGTTCTTGCCCTCCAATGGAGCACTTCCCATTCTTTGTTTTAGATTAATTGAAAGTATAAACTTGGGCCAGTCTCATAACTGCATTGCACAGCTAGTTTTTAGAGTAGCTCTCAAAATCTATATGTGGTATGGACTGAGAGACAGAACAGATTTACTGCAAGCAGGGGACAATGGTAATGACTTGCCTTAAGCTACACAGAAATTTCAATGCATATTAAAATTCAAGTGTCTAGGACTAAATCCCAAACTGGTATTTGCAACTGTGCTAATGACTGGATAGCAGTTCTATGTTGAACTAATAATTATATGGCCAGAGGCTTCAGGCACATCATGGTCAATCAGAAGTAGTAAACACAACTAAAATGAGGAACATAATCAGTTGCTGCCGAGCAAGAAGAGGAAAATCAAGAGTCACTGCCTTTTAGAGCTAGAGTTTTAGCTCTTTTGGTTACCACAAAGTGTTTTTTTATGCACATGGATCTATGTCATGGAAATACAGCAAGGAGGAAGGGAACAAGGGCAAAACTGTCAACCTGGTCTCAATCGTGGACTGTAAGCTATCCACCACTTTGTGGATATTGGCAGGGCTGATCATGCTGGCAATGTGCTGACTGTATCTACTGTTCCTAGTCAATGTAATCACTGATATGCCATCCACATTTGTCCAGGTCTCAAGAAGAAGAGATCAGCAACTTTCTTCCCACAAAGAGTACAATGTTCACTGAAAAACAGCTGAGCTCCTAAGCAGAAGTTGTTTGAGATTCAATTGAGATTTGTAAAATTCTCTATAGTCTTCAAACTATAAGTAGAGCTCACACTAAAACCTAAATGACATCACTTGTCTGAAAGGTCCAGTTGGGCTCTTCCTCCTCCTCCTTGCTCAGGGCTATATCACTGTGTAAACAGCGATACTTGCGGTGGCTTGTAGTCCATCAAAAAGCGGTGAGGTTGTAATTCGAATGGCCGTGTTGAAAAATGGTGAGATTGAAATTCAAGTGGCTGTGTTGCTGCAACAAGCAACTCTCTGGAGCTATGCAAGAGGGACCTCAGCTCTGCTGGAGGGTTATTCTTTCCCTCCCTTCCCCTTCCCTTCCTTGAGTGGCTGGGTTGCAATCTGAGACAAATAGTTGCACTGTGTCTGCTCACTGCATGAGACGAGGTGAGCTGGGAAATGGTGGCTGCCAGGTTCCAGATTGATGGCGTGTCAAAACCCCGGAGCAAGATATGCTGGCAGCAAAGTGATCCTCCATGGGGAATCCGGCATAATATGCTTTCCAGATTTCTGGGCCAGCTTCCAACTTCTCACTCTCCTGTAAGCAACAACTATCCCTCATGAGGGAGAAGAAGGGCCCTTGCACTTGCTGCTGAAGACTGCCCTAATAAATGTGTTTAACATATGTATGTTTATAAAGCAGCCATAGGGAAGTAATTTGACTACCTCTTTCCACATATATCTTCCTCCTGCCTGCCTGAGGGCTGGCATGATGCCAGCTTGAAGACAATGCAGCATAAACTTGACAGCCACTTATTCATGCATATGGTCAGATAGAACACTATTCCGTTGAGATTACTACTCCTTTGTTAACCATGTTGCCAAAGGAAATTGCAGTATTCTTTCCATTTTATGATACAGATAATCAACATTGTAATATTCATGTTATCTCCAAATATTGAAATTTTCTTAGTCTCCAGAGCAACTGACCTATTGTGACTATGTTGTCCACAGTGGGTCTGAATCAGTTCCCCAAAGGCAACTTTGACATTAATGTCATGCAAGCTCTCAAAAGCCCCAGTTTATACTTATATTTCTCAGAATAGTTGTGCATAGGTAATGCTCTTCGCAACATAATCCAAATTATTCTGTCTCTTAAGCGTCTTTTCCCAAACGTAATTTTCACTCCCTTCCTCCAAAGTCTGTGTTATGACAACTGCCTGCATTGGGTATTGCCCTCTGAATAATTCTTTGCTAAAACTGTAAAAGAGGGTGAAAAAAATTATGTATCTTACATTAATTGAACATAATTTTGTTGCCTTGTAACTGGCAAATCATGTTTTGGTATAGGAATTTAGGGTGCCCTCATAAGGACTTTAGGTATGCCCTAACTATTAGTGATTAAAATGTCTAGCCCATGCTGCCTTCATCAGAGAGATCTCTAAAGTGTGAGTTATACAACTTTAGAGACATGTCTAAAATAGGTAGGATGAATTATCTTCTGGGAGGAAACTCTTTCCATTGACTGAACAGGCAGTCTGAACAACTGTAACACTGGGGTCCTGTATTTTAGACAGATATAACTGGCTGAGACTAATCCAACTCTAGAGCTGTACTACGTTTGTAAGTTTAGCCTAAATTTAGCAGAGCTCAATAAATTCTACTTACAAAGATTATTTCTATTCCTCACCTTAGGAGCTCTTGGGAACAGCTCACAGGTAGCTCCAGGCTTGAGTAATAACGATACATTGCAAAAAAAGCAGTCTAAGATCAGCCTGCTACTTTAAAGGATAACTTACCTGAGCCTGCTTGCCACTGTTACGTTAATTTATCATATTCCATTACCGGTACTGACAGCATTTTATTTGAAAACAGCTTTACCAAATGTATCACTGGGATATGTGACTGGAAAATAAAGAATAAATACCAAAATCAAATCTGGAAACTTGGTATTGGATCATCTTTAGTGTACACTGAGAGACTTGTGGACTAGCTTAGCCAGGAAAAGGTTACAACAAAAACAAATCTCCTGGTTCACATCAATATTCAGCTCTAAGGAAAGAGACAAAATATTACACAATAAAGACTGTGGAGATACTTTTCAGATCTGGGACGCAAATACCATACCATATGTGTATTCATGTATTAGAACAAATTATAAAAAGCTTTTCAAATATGGGAGAGCATTTTGTTTTCCTCAAATATGGGAGTTAAACCTTGAGCCCCATATATTGATATTGTGATTGTCTTAAGACCGACTGTGATGTACGTAAATTAAGAAACTGTCTTCTTATAGTTCTTATAAGGGAAGGCACATCTGCAAGATCAGATGAGTATAACTCTCCAGTAATACATAATGCTACCACTATCGATGAATGTGTACCCAGATTGCAAAGTCAGAGACATGACTGGCCATCTTGGATTTATCCAAGGACTATTTACCTTGTTTTTTTGCTCTTTCTCTGGCCTCTGTTCCCTGATTTTCATGAACTTCTGTGTTGACCTCCTATGATATGTTTTTTCCCTGGGGTTTTAAAGTTATAGTTCAGAATCTATTGCCTTCCTTTTCAACACATGTGGGAGTGAAGAAGTTCCTGCAGAAGAGTTGATTGACCTTTGGGAATACTTAGGAAAACAACTGTCAGTGAAATGAGGAAGTTGCTATAGGATAGACATCCAATTCTATTCAGTTGTTCAAATTCCTCCAGAGAACAAAAGCATGGAAAAGGAAATAAAAGATATTTAAATATTGGCTTCCTCTTTCTTTGGTCCCTCAAAAGTGTCCTATCACTTTCCATGCTATTTGGCAGTTGGTATAGAGATGCTAATGTGAATGGAGTGTTGTGGATAAGTAAGAACATCCATGAAGAAATTACTTTAAAAAAATATTCTTGCTATTTTTGAAAAAAAAAAGTATTTCCTTAAGTGAGTAGGTTTGCATAAATAGAGGTCTTAAAGTTAATAAGAATTACTAGACATTTTCTTCACTTGGAGAAGTGAAGAAACCATGGAGACACTGTCAAACTACGTATTTTTAAATAGTGGTGTACACATCCTTGTATCTATATTAAGTGAATGCTCAAGCAATAGCCAATAGGAATTTGCGTAGAACTACATTACACTGAAGCATGTTCATAAAATATTATAAGTGACATGATGCACACTTGGTTTAATCACCAAAAGTATGAGATAGAGCATGAGTTTTTGCATTACGAATACAGTTCCTCCATACTGAATGTACACTTCTTTTATTTTCTGGATCAATGTATTTTATGTTAATAACAAACATAATGAATACTGCTTCAAATTTGTAAATGTGTGTGGGTTATCGAATATGAATGAGTATTAATGAGTGGGTTATTGAAATATTTTATTTCATAAACACCTTACTTAATTTACTGAGGTCACTTGCAAGCCTTGACAATTCATTTGCATTTACTGTTTAATGACCCAGTTTAACCATGTTACCTTAATAACACTATGCTGAATTACATGAGAGGTGATTTATTTGTACTGTGCAAGCCAACATTACCAATATCATGAACTCACAAAGAAAACCATCTTCCTTAAGCACTTAAGTTATTAACTTAGTGTTCTGAATATTTACTCATATTTTTGCTGAGATTTGTATGAATATTTATATATAAGTACAGAAAATACAAAAAATTTAACCGAGAATTATTGCAAAATCTGAATTGGAAATGACAAAAAACAATTGCATTTAAAGAATAATTATCAAACAGAGATGTAAACATAAATCTGACTGGCCTGCAAAAAAGTTAATGACTTAATTCATGATGTACTTTATCTTGAATCACAGGCCATTTCCTTTGGACAACTCAGTCTTAAGTATTCTTTTCAAAATATTAATGCAATTTCTGCCAAATTCTTCCTGGTGTGTTTGTACCAATCTACATTAATTTTGGCATCTACCTTCTTTTGGCTAGTATTCCTAAATGACATTAGGATTTCTGATTAGATTCTGACAGCAATGCTAAACCCATCAAGTTATTTTGCTGGCAGTGTCCTGATTGCGTTTAAGAGTGCCATGTTCTTGGAAGCTCATTCAGAAGGAAGTAATTTTCTATGACTAACAATACTTTGTATTCTTTTTTGACATTTCCCACAGGTATGAGAGAAATAAGCAAGTGATGCTAAGTGTATTTCAGGACTGGATACAACTTAGTTTGCATCTAGCTACTTTTAGTTCCCTTCATTAATGATGAAGAGCTAATTTGTTTCTTGGATCTGGGTCCTTGCCCAAATGCCATTGTTTTAGGTGTAAAGTAAGTTAATAAAAAAGTAAGAAATGAAATAAAGCTACCTGTAGCCAGTATTAATGTCAAAATCAGTTTCTCATAGTAAAATTCATTGCATGTTACATGTAAAATAATACAGGATAGCTATTCCACATTCAGAAAATTTTCACATCTGGCAAAACATTCAGCAATGACCAGGATTTTCTACAAACTGTTTGTTTCTTTAAGAATGTGAGAGGTATTTTCCATATTTGTCCAAACTGTCTGTATTGTTTTTGCTGTGCTTGTTACCGTAACACTTAGCTAGATATTTGCCATAGAAAGTTTCTTGACCTTGGAACAGCAGCGAGCAGTCTAATACAACAGTGTCCTCTGGCTGACTTGTGAGGTAACATAATGGAAAAATTTGTATAACTTGAAGACACTCAGTCATATGATTCTGCAGTGATCTTAGCGCTAAACTCGTGTTTCATTTTTTTTCTCTTTTGGAAATATGAAGGCTTTTCTTTACTCCGCGTTACAACCTATGGTTATTAAAAGAAATATAATATTCTTAGTGCAAACTTAAATTTAATGGAGTTATAATTTTAAGAAGGTCAATTAATCAATTAAAAGCATTGATACTAAGAGCTATTTCATTTTCCAGTTGATTTAGTGTATTGTACGGAATAAAAATCTCAAAATTTTCTATGCCTTTAGCAGTCATTTACAGAAGGAATCACAAATCAAAATGTTGATCAAAATGTTTCATGTTTCAACATACCGAAAACTTGAAAACCTATTTCCTTTGAAAACCGGTGGAAGGAACCTTGCTAGATTGGCACTTCTGCTACATGTGTGCACTAGGGCTGATTTCTGTGATAACCTACTAACAAGCCGCCTGTTATTTACTCACCTCGAACCATGAAGACCCTTATATTGAAAAGGAAGAAATTAACTGCAAAGCATTACTTGCTCAGCAGCCCAGACTTAGCAGCTGGGAGTTTCAATAAGGAGTTTCTCCCCTATACTATATTCAGAGGTAATAAAGGGCAGCATTGAAAAGATCAGAAATCAAGTACATGTATGGCTTGCAGCATGCCAAAAGTCTAACACCCGTAACTTAAATTCCAGCGGGTTGGGGACTGAGTGTCGTTTGTTTTGTTTAGTTTGCTGATAGCTGATAGCTGATTCTTCTGCCGATAGCAGAAGAATTATATCAGTGCTTTCATGTAAATTTTTATTTCTGGGTAAAAAGTTGCTTTAATTTTTCAAAATGGTAGGTCCACATGAGCAGTAACACTGGGTTTCAATTGCCTTACCTTTCTGATAAAGGGAAAGTCCTCTTTCGCTTATTATGGAAATGGGCATGAATTAGCTGTGATGTTGTATGTCCCCAATAGAAGAAGTAATTTGCCAATATATGATATTTCTCCTTTAGTCTGCTTTGCTTTCTGAAATCTAAGATACTAATATAAGCTGACAGCTGAAAATTTATGCACAGATTGAAGTTGATGGGTGGTAGAAGCTAAGGGGAGGTGGTTCTTAAATTTCCTTGGAATTATGGATATTTGTTCAAGCAAAGATTTCGGCATATGTTTAATGATGATATATTGGGGAACTCATTTGATATAAAGGCAAGAAACTGGAGGCTCTTACTGGTCTTACATAAACCATTATATCTCCCAAGCACTTCATAAACAAGCTGCCAGCAAGATCACAACCTATGATACCTGTATTTCAGTTGTATTATTCTTGAACAACTTCATTTAGATGAATAGAAACCTTCAGGGTTAATGTTTTCCTCAACATTCTAGAACAACTGTAAAATACGGAGATTTGCTTTCTATTAAAAGACAATGAAATGGGTGGGTACTTATTTTGGATACAGTCATGCTCGAATGTCCACTGCTTTATTCCATCCAAGATTAACTCAGCCTTCCCAAAAAAAAGCTCTGTCTGGGTGAAATGTATTGTTATTACACTTAAAATGTGACATTGCAGGAAACAGTATGACAACTGAGGAGAAATAGAAGGAAGAAAAAGCTATGTCTTAGGCAATAATTCATGGTAGACCCATGATGATTTCAGACTCTCCAGCATCATATAGAAGGATTCTTTCAAGTTTATATAATGGATTCAGAGTTACTTGCTGTTAAGTTTATCCAAGCAGCCACTACTGATACAGCCTTCTGTACATTTGCTACATTTGCGTACGTTGCTGGATGCTGAGTTAGACATACTCATATTTTCCAAAGAATGCATTCCTTGAAATACAGAAGTCTTTTTAATTGAATGCTGCAACTTTTCCCCCCTCACCTTCCCTATTTCAAGCATGCCTGATAAATGCAGAACAGAAAAAACATTTGTGTGCAAAGAGGCCATGATTCAATGTAGGGAATGTGAAATGTGTTGGCAGAATGAGTAAATGTGCAGCTATATACTTTGCATGGTAAAATACAAGATTTAAACCATAAAAAAATAAAGACACCTCTGTGTAAACTTGGCCTTCATTTCTAAACAACAAGTGCATCTTGTACAAAATATTTTTAAATTGTCAGTTGGCTGGAAGTTAAAAAATTAGTCAGATATTTCTAAGAAATGGGAATTATTTCCTTAAAATTTTTCTGTCTTTGTTAAACTATACCCCAGATTTGATGAGACAATAAAAATTGTTCACAAATGTAATATAATTGACAAATTTTAAAAAAGGGAAAGTAATCCTGTAATAGAGAAAGAATCATTCCTTTAAGACCCATGTAATAGATGACTCTAAGGTTCATATTTCTTTAATCTTCTCTCTCTTCGCATTTTTAAATTTTCTATTAATGAACCAACTTCAGTTACACTAAATATTTATTTCTTTAAGTTTCACATCTCTAACTTCATACAGGGTGGGAAGGAAGGAAGGAGAAAAAAATATGAATGCTGAAGAATGATAAACAAACCAGCAACCCCTTGTAGTGTTCTCATGACATTCACATTTTATTCAGTTATCCTTTTATTTTCTAATAAAGGCTTTTTCACTGGAATAGCTGCTTATGTGCCTTTTAACAGGCAAATTGCCTTGTAGACAACCCTAAAATAAAAACCCCGAATCACATTTCTCCTCTTGTCCTTAAGTTGAAATAAATATGATCTGTGGCAGATGGTGGTACAGCTAACAAAGCCCAGGTCACTGTGGGATTGAGTGAGAATTGCCACCAGACAAGGTCAGCGAGGCTGGCCTCAATTCAGCTAATAGCAGCATCGAGCTCTGCTGCTGTTCTGGCACAGTGGCAAAACTCAGCCTTCACCTTGGGCCCGTATGCTGAGAAGAGCTTTCTTCACCTGAGCTCTTTTAATAACCCTCCATCACTATGAAATATGTGACCACTGGGGACTTGCCTGGCAAGTCTAACAAATCAGGGCTGCCGTTACAAGTAAACAGCTATGCCTGCCAGTTATCTCCATCTGCCCGGCACTGCCAGGTTCATTATGAGCATCAGGAGATGGAGTTAAACAGATGGCAGGAAATGTGCTTGGCCCTTGCACTCAGGAGAGGGGGATGAGAGGCAATTGCTTTGCATAACATTCCTTTCCCTTCATTACTTCACATTATAATACGTAAATAAAGTCACCCCAGGAGCAATTTAAAAAGCATTTAGCATTGAAATATAAGGGTGCTACATGGAGGGAGAGAGAAAGGAAGAGATACAGTTTCAGCTGTTTGCAAACCAGAGTTTTCTCCCCCACCCTGCAACCCCAAAGTGATCTCAAGGGCTGCTTTTATTTCCGAGACACTAAATGGAACTCTTTCTGAACATGCCTCTCTCATTCTCTTTCCCTCGTTGTCACCAAAGATTGCAGGAACCTGTCAGTCAGTTTGCAGGACAGGCTGTAGTATGCATATGAGAGCATGAGGACTGTACAACGTTAAACAGCCAGGCTTTACTCATTGCTGTCAAAAAGGGAACAAAAAGAAACAGGTGAAAAGAGAAGGCTGGCACACAAGAGGGAGAAACCAGGCTATCTTTAGTGGACTGATACCAGTATGATCCTTTTGTCACATATTAGGGGCATAGATTATACAATAAAAAGCAACCAGTAAGGCAAGATACGGTGGCAATAGTTTGTCAAACAAGATTTACACTTCATTGAAACATCTGGTGTTTGCATAAAAACTGGAAAATACCTGGTATTCAGTAGAATTTAGACAGCTAAAAATGAAGTCTGGGCAGCTTGTCAGATGAAGGACACTTTAGAGCCTAATCGCAATGGGTCCAGGGCAGGTCCAAGTTCTATTTGAATCCTGGACAAACGCTGGAGGATAAAGGACTCTGTGAATATGATGCATGTAGATGCATACATCAGGAGGTTGCCGAGTAACAGCTGCTACCACACTTTCTCCAAAAGGGAATTACATACCTCAGTATTATGCCCAGTAGTAGCAGTCTGGTGTCCCCTCTGCTCCAGCTGAGAACAGTTGTTCAGAGGCCAGCAATGAGTGTTGTGTTTTAAAAGAATTCGGAAAAAAATCTCTCACAGAAGAAAAAAAAAATGTTTCACACTTGCCAGCTTTCTGGGTCTTGATTGTAGACTGCTAGATGTCAGGATGGCTAGCAGCCCGGGCTACCAGTAGTTCAAAAATCTCAGAAAAATGACCATGGTGTCTATAAAAAGAAGCTCTACTTCACAGTCAGGGGAAGGAAGTCCACTGTTGTCTGTGATACAGCAGGCTTTTTACATACATGCAGCCTCTAGACCTGACAGCTTTGACAGACCTGAGTCTGGAAACAGTACATGGAGTAAAAGGCTTCCTCTGTGCTTGTAGTAGCAGAGAGTGGTACATTCAAATTTTAAGTTTCAAACCTTCCATGAGTTCTTGTTAAGAAAATTCAGAAAACAGAATTTTTTCCTCTTGATCATCTTTATCGCCTTAAATAAAACTAACTCCACATCCTGTCATGAGAACATGCAGTCAGTGTATTTTCCATAAACATTTTTTCCCTTATTCTGCATTAGAATTGCCTCCACAATAAATACAGGGATCCATTGGTGTTCTTTCTTCTAATCAGTGTAAATTTCTTTGGACGTTTTAGGCCATTCTCTTTTACACAGTCTAGCATCACTATTAATTTTGGCATACACCTCTCTCATTGTCAAAGCTGATTGTACTGTGGCCACTATTAGGGGTTTGACAGCAATTCATATAGTAATTTTTTATTTGGGACAAGAATGATCTGATACTAGCCTCTCTCCTATTGTGGTTCAGAGGTGGTGATTGTTTTCTTGCAGCTGCTTTTTGCACATATTTGCTTATCCTTCTGACAATACACTGATGCATGGAGTTATTGGATTTCAGGCTGAAGTAAAAAGAAGTATCCACAGTAATTTTTCAGCCATCCTAGAGGTGTGCTCTGGGTATGTGATCCTAGACAGGGAGATCAGAAGGGGGAACACCACCAAAGAAACTACTCTTGACCATCATATATTGCACTAGTGTTTATTCCTTGCCATATAGATCTGCAACATTTCCTATTTAACTGACAAAAAAGAAGGATGTCAACATGCCTATTTAGCTGAACCAGGCTCAGACAGGGTTTGTGCCTGTTGTTTCAAAGTGAAATCTAGCTGAAATGATAACATGGTTACTGTTTGCTTTCTCTTCCATTTCTCTGCACGCCTTTGCCCATTGCCGGCCCCTAGTACCGTCTTCTACCTTACCAGCACTTTGTGCTAGTGACGTGTCTGTATGTCTGCATACAATTATGCAGATAGACACATAGGAAGGTACAGATACAAGTACAGATAAAGTGGACTATTAGAACTGGGATATGTATGTGAAGAGACTGCTTAAAAACCTAAATAGTACATCAATTACACATGCAAACACCATGTGAATTTTCAACCATGTATAAGCCCTAATGCAGAGGTGTTAAACTCATGGTTCTCCGCATTCTTATTCTCCTGTTCCCACAGTGTAACGCGCGTCAATCGCTGTACATGTGACCAATTCTGGCAGAAGTGCAGGGGCAAGGAGATCAGTGCTGCTGCTAGGTAGAAACAAGGTGTAGGGATGGATAAAACAAGGTGGAGGGCTGGATTTGGCTCGCAGGCCATGAGTTTGACAACCCAGCCTAATGGAACCCTATTCATTCAGGCTCTATGAAACACTATATATATAATATGTTCCCCAAAATTCTCTTTTATAAAGAAATGATGAGAGTTCTCAAAAGTGCTGTATCCTTATGCAGCATCTCCAGTCATGGAATTTTATTTAGTATTTGGACTAGCAAATACTCCAGTAATGTTCTGCAGGCACCAGGCCTTTTCTTCAGTTGCAAGTTTGCTTCAGCCCTAGGCAGGCAGCGAGTTACTGATTTGGCTTTAACAATGCATCAGGAACACTTAGCATTACCTGAGTCTTCTTTGCTCTGCTCTTGTCTCTGCAATATCTCCAATCACAGCACTTTCAGTAAAGGCTCTTACAGTAAAATCCTTCATGTATATTGTCTCTAATTATACATAGTCCCCATGATAAGATATAAATCAGAACTCTATGAAGATAATGAAGGAAGGAATCAGGGAAGAGACACATACCAATATTTTCTTGAAATACAGAAAACTTGCAAACTGAAGCATTTTTTTAAATTTGGAATACCACTTTGATTTTTCTAGTTAAAAATTACTTGTATTTAATCAGTAGTTAAATTAATTTGATGTATGTGGAAGTGGCAATATTTATTCACATGATACTATTTAGTACAGACAAAAGTCAAGAACACTGAAAGTATAGTTTCTACATATTTTACATTAACTGTGGGCATTGCAATTTTCTTATAAAGAAATTTTAAAGAGTTTATATCCTGGGTTTAAAGTTAGTCTTAAAGAGGAAGCAGCCATATTTTTTTATTCTGCAGCTTTATGTGGCATGTCGACATAGTCTCTTATGCCTCATTATTAGCAGGCTGAAACACCTTCTATTTACTGGAGATTAACCACTCCAGAGAGAGGAGGTTTCACGCTATCCCCCTGTCTGCTGAGACAGCTGTAACGGTTATGTGCACCTGTGGCACGATAACCACCAGCAGCCAGCTAGTATTGTTTATTGCTAATGAGGCATATAATTGCTGCCGTTAATTCAGCTTCTGTGGTTACTAGGTAGAAGGAATAAAACCACAGTGAAACTGGATAGGGCAACAGAGTGAGCAGAGTATCTCCAGCATTTAATTTAGCTCTAACAAGGCAGTTCATGTTAGACCTCAACTGATTGTTAAAGAGCACTTACTGATGTTAATAAGCATAATAATCAACTATAACTGGCATAAATCAATTCAGCATTACAATATAGAAGTAATAAAATGGGTAATCATTATGCTCTTTAAATTATATTAATGTGCACACTCAACAATAGCAAATGGTTTAAACATTCACCAATATAGCAATAGTAAATTAATTTGAAAGAAATGCAATGCAGCAAACAAACACTAATTGCCATTTAATATGTATGGTAATCTCTATTTAATTTGGCTACACTGTCCTGTTGATAGGCAAAAACCTAAAGTATGTAGAGTTGGAAAAAATATGCTGAAGTAGTTCAACATAATTAATGGAAAGAAAGCTCTGCCATTTTGCGGGCTCATTTCTCTAGGTTTGGCTCTTTCTACACTTTAGTCTCCTTTAGCCCTCCAAAGTCTGACTTGCTCCAGATTTGCCTTTAATATTGACATGCAGCTGGCTGTGAGTCCCCAAGTATCTCAAGACAATATTGACTGAGTATGCCCAAGTGTTTTATTAATAGATTAAAGGACAGGAAAAATACACCGGTGCTCTATATATGCCCTCAACCCAAGAGACTCAAAACAGGAATACAAATATTTCTAAGAAGCTGCTTTAGAAGTAGGTTAAAATCTTTGTATAGCTAAATGTATGTTGTACTCCCAGCCAAACAAAGGCCAAGGTAAACAAAAAGGATTTCCACCTTCACTTAATGCTGAAGCTGCAACACACTAATTTTAAAGCTTTGCTGCCATGCAAAGAAACCAAAGGCAAGGAGATATTAATTAAAGAGCCAAAGAAAAGAATCTACAGCTGCTTCTACTGCTTCCCACAAGGAGTCTGGATATTACTAAGCTTTTGTATTAGTAAAAACAAAGGTTCCCATTTATAATCCATGTACATCAGATAAGGTTTTTTTCCTTAATTGTGTATTTTAGTTGAGTTGTAGGTGGCAATATTTTGTCTGAACTTTTATTTCAAAATATCACAAATTTCACACATCACCGTAATACTGTCCTGGCCCTCTGTCCATATTTCAATGTTTGAATACCAGTGGAGGAAACAGTTGTTATTATAGAGAAGAAAGCTGTTTAAGAAAAGCAGTAAAACAGAGACAAAACAGATGAGAGACTGGAACACAAATCTGTTGACAGGGAGAGAGGGGCTAAATCCTGAGCTTTCTGTCTCTGAAATCTACTCCTGTCATCTATGTGAACCTCTAGGATCCCACTGAACTGTGAACTGGTTGCAGCAATAAATGTAACCTCTTTGATATAGTTTGGTATCAGGCCATTGAAAAGGTATGAAAGACACAATAGACCTGCCATATAAATCTACTAATCTACCTGCCATAAAAAAAAATACAGGGTCTACGTCTCTTATTTCCATCTACTGCTTTCAACAAACTGGAAAACAAGTTTGGAAAAGTTTTGAGCACAGAATACTTGAAATTTCTACCTGATCACAGCTGTATTGCTTTCTGCTGCTAACCTACAGGATTCTTATGAGATTTGAATCTGCTGATTGTAACTGGTTTATGAGAAGTGGCTAAACACCAGCCATTCAGCAAAGTGATTTAACAGTTAGGTAGTTGTTCCTCTGAGCTTTCTCCAAACACCCCTTCACAGTAAAAATCCTTTAGTCAACGGGACTTACTCAATCACGTCTCTTGGGGTAAAGGTGGGGGGAAAATATATATAAAATCAGCCAGATTTGGAAACAGTTAATCTGCCTCTTTACTACTTGGGATTTAGGAAGCTGGAAATGTCATTATGTTGTCATTTAATATGTTTAATAAAATACATTTTAATTCCCAGTGCAAGAATCAGAATTCTCATTGCATACTTTTGATAGGAAGGCCTGTGTGAGCTGAATAGCTTTTTTCTACCGAAAACCAGCAATATGTAAATGTTTTAGAATGAAAATGAGTTCAGATTACTTCTGGTAGGAAAAATAAGCCTAATACTATATTTTTTAATCTCCCATAGCTACTTTACCTAATGTTAAAACTAAGTACAGCTGCAGTGGACTGCTTGCTTCTCTTCCTATTTGAGTGTATCCATAAACACTAGACTGTGACATAGTCGGTGTAGTAAAATCATTTCACCATTTGAAACCATTTTGTCTAATATACGTGGAGATCTTTCTATTCTTGGTACATTCTGCTGGGTCATAGGAAAGCAACCATCACCTTCAATTTGTGATCTACTATGGGAACATTCCCACAGCCGGGGTTGTTTTCTCAACAGTTCATCTATCAAGCTTGAGAGAAACTAACCAATTTTTCTTTATTATTGTATCAGTTTTTCCTTCCAAATCATCCTCCAAAACTGTCGAATGTTCCTCTGAGAAGCAGAACCAGAGTTGTCCTTGAGGACCCATCTTACCAAACTGTATAAGAAGGTTCAGCAAACAGACTTGGAGAGAGTCGTAGTTTCTTTTGGTCGGCAATAATTTCTTCTCTATTAACCAGGGTGGAAGAAGGTATTATTTCCAAGAAATTCCTTCTAATAATAGTCGTTTCCCCCTGATTTATTTGTAGATTGGAGCTTTAGCCTTGTGTGTGTCATATACTAATTGATTTATATAATAATCCATACCAAAATGTTCTGACAAAGCTTTAATTGAAGTTCTATTTAGTAAAAGCTGTTGAACTTCATTAATCTGAATCAGACAAGACTTAAAGGGAGAAAAAAAGTTCGTGAGAGCATCAGTGTGACAGAAGACTGTTTCATACCAACATCATGAGCATTTTTTCATATGACATAAAGTATGAACAGATGCTTGCTTTACAACTGGCTTTATTGACAGGTATTTAGTGCCACCTCGTGGTTCTTGAAATGTACACTTTCCAAATGCGTGTTTTCTATGTTCAGTTAATGTAGGCTATATGAGAGGGGGGAAAGTATCATGGCATCTTTACAATAAGAATCGTAAAAAAATTGTTCCTTATCACTTTTAATGTGTTTTTTTGCCTTGAGTATAGCACTTGAGTATGCCTTATCAACACACTTTGAAACGTGTTACTGTTAAGAAAACTGTGTTTTTTTTAGTATGTGACAGCACAATGACTGGAAAACAATAGTTTTGAAATACTATACTCTCTGTTTATTGTGAAGTAATAAAAACTCCAAAATAAACCTTTAATTTTTAGAAATAACTAAAGAGAACTTGAAATCTTGACCAGTAATTCAACCGTGAAAGACAAAAAGGATTTTGCCACCTTTTCTTTTCTTTTTTTTTTTTTTTTTTTTTTTTTGGCAACAGCTAATGTACTCAGCACCATTTCATGCACATGAAAATAAAGTTTGTTTCTGTTTTTCACTACTATCCCACAGATTCTGAATACTTACTGAACAGTAATTTTTTTCCACACTATTAATGTAATTGGTCTTCTCAGAAAACATTTCTTATTCACATGAAAGCCTATTAAATGACTTCAAGAGCAACAGATCAGCTGAGGTAAAATCTTTTTCCTGCATCAAGGCAAATCAATTTGTGCAACAGAGGCAGAATAGCTCCTGCCTACACCGGGTACCTTCTGAAGAAGCTTTGTGACCGAGTATCCTTTGGTCACCATTTGCCTTTGCCTAACACAAGCATTTCGCCAGCTTGGGGTACAATTCCTTCAACACCTGGTCAAACCTACTCTGCAAGAAAGTAAATGGCTTGTGGATACAGTAGGTTTTGCTGTCTTGCCTGTCTCTTCCTAAAATGTGAGGTGCACAGGACAAAACCTTATGGCTAGGAGCCAGTGTTAAGGGGGCAATGGACATATTTATGGCCTATGATCATTGAGCGTGTTTGAAACGCAAAGACTGAAAAATATGCAATCCTTTATGATAGTAGACTATTTTACCCCTCAGCATTTCTGCATGGTCACAGCTGCTGAATCAGAGAGAGTGTTCCTAGTAATATTTCAGTAAACACCGAGCACTACCAGCACTTCACAGACTTGTTTCCTGTGCTGCTTACAGAGAAAATTAGTTCCCTAATTTGTACAGTTAATTCCCTGTAACAGCTGGGTTGTAACTATCTTGAGTTTTAAGTACTTTGATATAGTAGTTCTGCACCATACCACACAGAAGTAAACAGACAAGGTGAAAATGTGGGACTATTTCACTTTATATGGCTGACTTAGGGTTAAAGTTAGAGGTTAGTATACTAATCAAACAAAAATGAGTAATAAAAAGACATCATAGAGAAGCTGAAGACAGGAGCTGAAGAGCATTTGGCAACTTTATTTTTTTCTTAGCTTACAATGTTTCAAGATTTCTTTTCCTGTGTACCAGACAGAGTTTTCTCTTTTTAACTTCAGTAGAAATAATTTTGCTTTTGGATAACAATATACACTTTCAGTGTTTCCTCTGTCTTTCTGACAGAGAACCAAAAATTCAAATGGAAATGTTTGTAAGGATTATTTTTTGTATTATTAAATCATATCAGCTTATCCTTGTTTTTAAAAGTACTCTAATAATTCTTCTCTTCACTATATTTTCAGTCTCTAAGCCTTATAGCAGTAGAAAGACTCGTCAGCCCTAACTCAAAGTTTTATACACTGCTTTGTAGTCATCTTTTACACTGCTGAAAAATGCCAGAATTCATAACGCTACCTATGACCTAACATGTCCTATACTAGGAATTGAACATATTAAGCTCTTTTTTATGTTTCTTAGAGATTTTTACCAACATTTAATTTTAAACCTTCTATCTCCCCATACATTTTATGCACTATTAAAACTGAATAAAACTTGTGGCAAACCCCAGATGCATGTGCTGTATACAGCAGTGAACCACAGATAAATAGAATGTCTTTCAAAAGACAATGCTTGAAATACTGTATCCAAATCTGGAGGCACTGACTGAATGAAAAACACACCAAAATATTTTCAATAATTTTCACTTAGTCCAATATTAAATTTCAATACGAAAACAAAGAAAAGCAAAAATAAAAAGAATTAATTTATTGTGCTTCTTGTGGAAATACATATATTTTTATTGCGTGAATATATTTTATTTTTATTTTGTGAATTCAATTTTTCCTAGTTTTAATTTCTGATTGCACAACTGAAAAAGAAGATAGGAAGACTATCTGTAGAAATGATGCAATATAGAACTTCTTTCTACTTACTCTAACCCAATTCCCTATATGGCCAACCCTAGAATTTCCCCCTATAATCTTTAAATCCTTTCTTTTCTAACTGACCCTATGAAGAATTTATCCTGTGCTCTAATCCATAAGAAAATGATCTTTTACAAGTGTTTTGATCTTGGTTTTAGTGGGGGAAATCCTACATTTCCAAAATCTTTCTCATGTAACAACAAAGCTAAAGCTCGAAAGCTTATAGTTTTGCCTATAGTTATAAAGAAAGAATGGTGCAAAGTTACATCTAGGGATATTTCTGTTAAATCTATCATGCACTAGGTGTTAAATTTATATAGCTAATATAAAACCTCTTCTGACTGCTCCCCGGACTGCCCTATTCTCTTCCATAAACAATTTTAAATACTCTAGAAATAAGCTACTCCTTTCAGGCACAAAGAATAAGTGAATGGGCTTTGCAAGCCAGGCTCTTCCCTGTAAATGCACAGATAGCCAGGAAGGAGTGAGGCATAAAGTATTAACAGTAACAACAATGCAGTTGACTGAGAACCGGAAAGAAAGGCCTTGCTTGGAAGCATTAAGTATCCAGCCTACTACTTCAGATGATTTCCCCTCTGTCAACTAAAGCATTTTGGATAAAGAAAAATGTTATACACTTTGTTGGTGAGAGGCAAGATGTAAAAGAAACAGGCCTACCCTCAGACTTTATCAAGGTAGGCTGGTATGAAATTAAGTCTCTCCTGAGAGGTGTTCATCTAACAGTTTCAAAAGATCCTGCAAGAGAGACCATTAACTCTCACAATAGCATCTTCAGGTTTTTCCACTGCCTTTCATTATTATGTTAGATATAGAACACCTTTATCACACACACATGCTGAACAAGTATTTTAGAACTTCTCAGATTTTAAGACAAGTTCTGAGAGCAGAAGAATTTAATATGTCGATATGTAGATTTCATTAAATCTCAAGAAAATGTCTCTGTGTTTGCTTAGTCTAGTGTTGTTCCCGACGTATTATTCTGTACAGAAGAATCTCTCAGGGAAGCCATCTGGTATGTTATAGCACAGTATGTACTATCTTTCCTTGTAGCCAAATACATGCATTCAATTAATGATAATCATCTGCTACTTCTATGCAGTGAGAGTTCTTCCCTCCCCACACTGCCCCCCCCCCCCATCCGCGTCCCCCCCTCCCCCCCAGCTCCTTCCCTGAGTAGACTTAGCCAAGCTTTGCATAATCACCTTAGGAAACCCTGGTGCTGAAAATTTGATTTCTTTCCTAGAAGGCATCGTATAAGTGGGGGCTGCTTGCTGATGAGGAGGAAGTAGAAACACATTGCTTTCTCTCACACATTCGCAGCTGGGCTCCCAAGACTCAGTCAGCAAAAAAAAAATAAATATTACATAGCCTGCAGAAATGTCATCAGGACTTGAGAGATGCTGATCTAGGAGTAACAATTGCCCTAAGAACAGCTGTTGTCATCTGTAGAGACTTAGCAGTTCCACTGGAGAAATGCTTTAGCCAGTTTCCTCACTATGACAGAAAAATTTGTTTCAGATGTGGTTGTGAACAAAGGTAGAAACAACGACTTTAACGCTAAAGCAAACAGCATTCAGGACTGGGGAAAGACTGAAAAAATTCTCTCAATCATAACTATATCACATACCAAATAATAAACAAGAAAATAAAAGAGAGAAGAATTACATGAACATACTTCATACACGCTTTACATTATCAGTTACCTTTTCTTTTTTACCTTGCAATTAAAGCAAACTTCAGCCCAAATGGCTGCGCATTGGAAATTGAATTTAAGTTCCCCACTCCTCCAGCTGAGGTCAGGACAACATCAGTTGAAGATACAGTGGAAGTTCAGACCAGCAGTGCCAGAAAAGACCTTTACATGGCCACATACTAGAAGCCACAGACCATTCCAGCACCTATAGGAAAATGCAGGCTTTCAGTGGAAAAAAAAAAAATCCCACAGAAACCACAGTAAATCTAAGAAAGCCAGATGGAGAGATTAAAAGTTTTGCCAGTGTTTTACAGCCCTGAAGTGGTACAGTCAAGCTTGGTTAGTACAGCACTGGTTCCACCACTTCCTCCCAGGCATTGGGTGGGAAATAGAGTGAGAAATAAAGTGAGAAAAACATCCTTTTGGAGACTGCAAGATGAATGTCTCCCCCTCAGTACTCCTGCTCTTGCTTCGTCTGTGGCAAGAGCCACAGGGAGGCTCCTGGTAGGTCCCAGCACACATGGCCCATATGTTGCTTTCTCATTTCTCTATTAGCTCTTGCTCCAGCCTGACTGCTGTATCCACACAGCACTTTGCATACACCACCAGGGATGTACCGAGCTGAGGACCAGCTTCCCTGTGTGGTACAGTGCCCTCTGTGCTGTTTGATTGCGTTCCCGTTCTGTGTAAGGACTAGTGGGAAGCATTGAGAAGGTGCAAGCCATGCTGGGCTGCCAGGGTTGACCTCAGTGCTGCTATACTGAAAAACAGCCCCTGTAGAGAGCAAATGCTTCAAGCTCAGAACCCAAAATCATTCTGGTAGAACCCCTTCTTACACTTGCGAAACCCTTTGGGGAGTCACTTGACAGAGCTGGATATAGCTCTTGGTGGTCACTACAGAAAGTATTGCTTCAAAAGTCTTTGAGGCTACAAAATTCAGTTTACTTGTCATATTGAGACATTTGAATATGTACCAAACATATGCTGCTCACAGGGAGAGAAAACGCAGAAGTGGACTGCACTAAACTGTTGAAAACACTTTAAAGAATCTGCAGAAAGAAAAAGAAGATGGTCTTGATTTTTCTTCAGAATAAAGACCTATAGTGCAGGTTCTATGGTTAGGTGGACCACAAAACCAGTTAAATTCATGAAATTTATGACGTCTCCTAATATTCAGGTTGCATTGTGGTGATGTTTCAGTGCAGATAAACTGAAATCTTTTCAATGTAGTAACACACAAAATGTGACCTTACACAGACAGACAAGAAAGCTGTTTTTTAAAGTTAATGTTAAACTTGAATAAAATAAATCTGTACAGATTTAGGCTGCTGCTTTCACTGCAGAACAATGCGGAAAACAGAGCAGAGAGGAAAGGAAAATTCAATTGAATTATTAATATGTCTCAGTATCAAAAGTCCCATTAGAGTACTGATAGATGTTTTTATGCCAGCTAACATTGGGAGTCCCTGGAATCAATCTTCCATTTCTGTCTGTGCCACCTTTTGGTGATCACTGCATGTAGAATACATGCTTTTATGGGGGTTTAATTTTTTACAAACTTTAATTTTTTTAAAGCAACTCTTCACTCCCTCTTGTGGCTTTTCAGTAAAGTATGTGCCCTCTACTTGGAATTCTTTTGGATTTTATTTTTCACGGCATATATTTGATGGTAAATAGTTGGACAAAATGTTAGGTCATAAGTTCTATTCATTAAATGTTCCTTCCAAATAGAGTAAATCACTGAAAAGTTTCTGTCCAAATGTATCTACACATCTATTTCATATTCCAGTAATCATATAAAGTAACTTGAAAAATATTTTGACATAATTTTTTTTTGTTTGTTATTGGAAACCCTTCTCAAGAAATTAGGATGCAAGTAAGGAACTAGAGGCCAGAGCCTTTGCAGGGCATTAGAGTGACAAGATCCCCTGTAACCTCTCATATGCGCACTAAACAGTTGCAACAAATATGTAAAGCTAAATCAACCCTCTTTCACCGGAGACCATCCTAAATATACCTTTTCACAATTGCCATCAGGTAAGAATGTGCACATGGGGAATTACTTTTGCTGTGCTGATACCGTTTTGAACCTCTGTTACATGAACATGAGTCTGCTTTAGGTTATTTGCCAACAGTTTCCACAGATGTAGCTGTTATCAGTTTTCACTTACTGTGAATCGGTTGGGTTCAGATCACTTGCCTGAAAGTTAATGTTTTCCTTTGCAATCAAATACATGTTGGGAATAGCTGCATTTATGACAGCAACACAATAGAGAGTTATTTTGTGCTTCATATTCTTTGCTATGATGTCTTCAAAACAGAGAAAAGAAGGAGCAGTGATTAGAAGATATTTGATAAGGTCTTGGATCAATTTAAAGGGAAAGTAGTATATACTTGATGTTTGATTATTTGAAGTCAACTGATTTTCTTTCTTCCTGAGATAAGCCCTCTGGAGAAAGGAGTGATCTTTACTCTAAGGAATCTGGGCAGTAAACTTGGAATTCTCTACCTCCTTCTCTCTGCTTCTGCTGCAAAGGTGTTTCTTTGAATCCAGTGCTGAAAACTGGACCAGATTACGAGGTCTTAGTGAAATAGGAGTGCAGGTTATAAAGCCTGGCTCCCACCGAAAACCCCAGCCAGTGAGGCTTCCAGGACCTGACTGTACTCATTCTGAGACAAAACAAGCTCGGTTGTGATTTCCAGCTGTAAACAATGCAGTAACAAACAAGAATCAAAAGTTTATTTACTTGTCCATATCTTGATGATACCTAGCTACTCAGGACAGAAAGCAAGGAATGAGATAAAGCCTAGGAGTGAATTTGCTTAGAGCCTCAGAAAAAGGCAAAACTAATCAAATAAAGCCAAAAAAAGCTAGCAAGCCCAAATACTCTAATTTGTCTTAAAATGTTTCAGATTTTGAAGAGAAAACTCAGCTGACATGGAGTGGATTATATTTGTGTGGGCATAGGGATAATATTTCTTTGTCTTTGCAAAGTATGACTTGGCTTTCACTTTCCAGTCTGCTGGGAGAGGGGTTTTGTAGTCATTTTATTTTAGTAGCTCACACCAACTAACTGATTTTATCATAATAAATCATTTAACATGGAGCTATCCTTTCAGTGCTCCTCTGTTGACACACTTCTCAGCTAAGCACTGCGCATTTCAGAGTAATCATACCACCACTGTGGCAGACTGTGGTATCCTTTGGGTTATTCAGTAGAGGAATAATATGAGACAGATAAAGGTAGTTGCACATCAAGTTGATGAAATATTCAGGAAAGATTCTTCCTTAGGGATTTCCTAGATACACGTTTTTTGACAGGGCAGGTGCATAGCCACTGAGTTATTTATTAGACAGCACAAACATGGAGAACTACAGTCATGATTTATCTTTAATTTGGAGTATTCTTTAGAAGGAACAGTTCCATTGGGAAACAGTGACTGCTCTGAATTGCTCTATCGAAAGAAAATTAGCAGTTAACATGTGTAGGAAACTATAATCATTCTGAAGGCAGAAACATAGCCTCGGTGAGAACTGAAGAAAAGAGACAGTAATTCAACTAGGATTAATGCAGGAAGATTGAGAAAAAGAACGTTTCACTTGCTTATATACTTTGCATGAATAAGAGCTGCCGCAAGGAGTTAGAGTGAAAAGTGGTAGTATGTAATTCCTTCTGTTCATTGCCATGTAAGGATAATAGTATAGGAATTGAACAGGTTTGCATAGAAAATAATGACACAGCAACAGTTACTATAGGGTAATGAGGGAAAGACTAAGCAGTGTACTACCTATCTGTGTGCTCTTAAATTGTGACAAAATGCAACGAGCACACTGTAATGTAAACCTCAGTAAATGCACAGTTAGATCTATGGTAACAATTTTTGCTCCCCAGCCCACCCAAAAGTAAAAAGAAAAAAAAGTGAAAACAAAATTAAGGACAACTTTTAAACATGATGGCCTGCATTTTAACCCCCAGTGGACTATGTGGTATCTTACTGTGGAATTCAATGTTGTGCACTGTACTCTTTTCCCTGCTTGACAGCACTTGATTAAAATATGAAAAGAGAATTGCCTGAAGAAAAAAGGTATGTTTGAAGTCTATAACATACGAGAAAAGGCGAAGAGTATGAATGCTCTGTCTGTCTTCTAATGTAAAGAAGAAAAAGAAGTAAAAGGCAGGTTCAATAAAACCAAAGGAGGAGGTTATTCAATACACTGTTAAACTGTATTACTATTTGCCATAGGACAAACATTTACAGGATTAGGCAAGCTCACTTAGAACCTGCTGTGCTGGAGCATGTTTAGTGAAGAGTCATGCTCATAGCATGTTTAGCTATGAGCCTGGAGAACGTGGTGTGCAACTACATCCTGAGCCACCTGTATAGTTACAGTGGAAATAGAGCTGAAAAATAAAGGTGTAGACAGCCAGAGGATAAAATGTTACAATTACAGGATGCAGCAAAATAAAGTCATAGTTAGTTAAAAGGGAAAATATTTCACATCAATGACAGTCACGCTGGCACAGACTGCTAGGAGAGGCTGTGAAGCCTTCTGGTTTTGGAGACACTCAAAAGTCAGCTCCAGGAGGCTCTGAGCAGCAAAGTCTAGCATCAGCCTTGATTAAACCCTGTGATGCTGTGAAAAGGAAATCCATTGGAGCTGCTGTCCCTGAGCTACTTATCGCTGGATGCTGAGCATCATTCAGGGAAATGACATCCATCCTGCCTCTACTGCTCCAGATGCCTCTAGTCATACCTTTACTGGATATAGTCAGATACAGGTTGCTGGGCTGGGTGCACCTTTTGTCTCCTTATCTATGCCCCTATTAAGATGCCCATGGAGATTTTTTGAGAGCCCATGATGCAAAATTACTGCCAGTTGTTCATTGCAGGTATACTTACTAAATGTTTGCCACAGTCACACTGAATTTATGAGGCTACCTGTTGCATCCAAACAGTGAAAGGAGATATCAAATGCTGAAGTTCTGAGAAGATTTTATCAACTTCTTATTCGGTATGTTCGGGTTGCCAGGAAACATGAGCTAACAGTGCGCCCTGGCAGCCAAGAGGGCCAACGGTGTCCTGGGGTGTATCAAGCACAGCATTGCTAGACAGTCGAGGGAGGTGATTGTCCCGCTCTACTCTGCACTGGCGCAGCCCCACCTCGAGTTCTGTGTGCAGTTTGGGTGCCACAGTATAAAAAGGACATCAAGATACTGGAGAGTGTCCAGAGGAGGCCACAAAGCTGGTGAAGTGTCTAGAGGGAAAGCCGTATGAGGAGCAACTGAACTCACTTTGTCTGTTTAACCTGGAGAAGAGGAAACTGAGGGGGGACCTCACAGCAGTTTACTGTTTCCTCATGAGGGTAGGAGGAGAGGCAAGCACTGATGTGTGCCAGAGTAGGTTTCAGATGGATAGTAGGAAAATGTTCTTCACCCAGAGTCTGGTGAAGAGATTGGAACAGCTCCCGAGGGGAGCAGTCACAGCGCCAAGTCTGACAATATTCAGGAAGCATTTGGACAATGCCCTCAGATACACAGTGTTAGTGTTGGGTTTTTCCTGTGCAGGGATAGGGGTTGGACTCAATGACACTTGTGGGTCTCTTTCAACTCAGGTCGTTCTGTTATACTGTTATTCTGTGAAAATTAATATTTAATAAATGGCAGGCGAAATGAAAAGGAGGAAATCTGGACTTACAATTAGAGGAAGTGGGGTAAGAACTAGAAGATATAAACCTGACATTTTTCCTACTGTATCATGCAAGTAAGGACTATAGAAAATTTGAGAAATTAAATTAGAAAAGCCTATAGTATACCAGGAAGAAATAAAACACCTCTACCAGCAACTATCAACTGGATAGGACTGACCACTGTCTTCACTTTTGTAGTTTTGACTAAGAACATCACTTCTTACTTTCTCTTCAAAATCACCTGAACACACAACAATTTCATTCTAGGATGGGTGCTCTAGATTATGAAGAGGCCCAACACGCAGCTACTGCTCTTTCAATTTAATTTCTCCCTTCTTCCATCCCCTCCCAGCACTTCTATATTCACTGTATTTTAAAATTCAGTCCTAAACATTGAACATTTTACCCATGGCTCCAATGGAATCTGAACTCAAAGGAATACTTTTAGACTAGTACTTATACTATCAATATTATCAAATGAGAATAAAATTAACATATTTTTTCCATGTTGTTCTTTTTATTCTGTGTACCATATATTCAAATCAATTACACTAAGGAAAATGGAGGAAAGAAAAAAAAGCAAAAAAAACACAACCCACTGAAACAGCTTTAATGTGAGGCAACTGTTGCTTAAATATATTAAGGTTTCTTCAATTTCCTTCTTATATCTTGTCCTTACTGACATTTTTGAACACAAAGTTTTATTATTCGACCTGTGAAGAAAAGTCCTTAGATGAAATATATTTCTTCTTTACAAACCTCAGATGAGCCCTTAGTAGTATTTTTTAATTATGCTTTCTCGTTGCTGCCTTCCCCTGCACTGATCTCATGTCAATGTCCCTTTGGTCCCTCCTTTTGACTTCGTGACTGAGGGCTGACACTTTGTGGAAAGATGTGGGTGAAAGAATGTAACAGCTGTTCTATTCCAAATACATTCTGTTCAAAATGAATTAATTTTGGCATCTTTTCTGACCCATTCTGTCTCCAACTGGCCTACCTCAGTAAATCTTATTTGATCTGGTATTGTTGTTTCAGCCTTGGGATATACATTTTAGTACTTTGGACTCAGATATAAGTTTCAAAACTTTCAGCCAAATAATACCGCACAGAATAGTCTTACTCCTGGAATTACCCGTACTTCTACTGAAAACAGCCAGAAACCTGAGGAGTGCACAGGCATTGGCCAATGGAAATTTATGAGCAAGAGCTACTTTGGGAATGAAAAACTCCACTTGCTGTGTGTTATGTTTTCAGGTGTCATTGTTGGTCCTTTCAAGCAAAGTAACAGAATATCTGACAGCAGGAAACCCTTCGAATCTGCCTATTTGGTTTTTTTTCATTTGCAGGCTCTAGATACTCTTGATAGAAGAGTTGAAGGTTTTTTTTTTTTTTTCTATGAGCAGGAATTAAGAAACACAGGACATATGCAAAAAAAATTGTCTGTACTGGTTATGAAAAGGGTGTTGAGGAGGTTTTCTTCAGATTGTGCTGATTCCATCACTTTTTAAATGTCTCAAAAGCCCCTGTGAGTGACAGGATGGCCAGTGGGTGTAAATATGATTTTAGCAGGAAAGTCAAGTTCTCTTAACTTTAAAGCTAGATGTTCATAGCAAAGCCGTTACTGAGAGGCCTGATTGCAGGTGTTCAGATATCCTTGCACTCACTGAGCAGTTTTCTACTAGGAAACTAGAATTTCTTCACCATGTCTTTGCTTTATAACCTGCAACAACTACAGCTATCTGTAATATAATATCCTTTTAGCTAACGTTAGCACAGGCCTTTTTGGATGCCATTTATCCTTTTGGTTTTCACGACTCTATTCAGAATTTGGCAGGCAATCACTAAAACTTTCATTTCTGTTTCTTATTTTTACAGGGCTACTCAAAACATGTACAATTTACAAGTCATTTGTCCAACATTATAAATTTGTCATGAAAGCTTTAGCTAAGCTTGATGTGACTGACGGTCCATGAAATTTTGGAAGGTTTTGTGGATATTTTATTAATGCAGACAAATGTTAACCATATGCTGGCCTACTTAAATGCCCTGTGGTGACACTCTTCAAATGTGATTGAAATTGATTATATCTTGCCAGCAGAGTTATAATAGCAGGAAATTATTTGTAAAGCCTGCCTTCTAACTTCATTTTTCTATTTCCACCCCAAACTGAACTAGCTGTAACAGTCTTTACAAGCAAGAACAGGAAAGTGTGCAATTCCTTTTGAGAAGATTTCTATTGAAGACTTTCCTCTCTAAATCTCCTCTCAGTAAATTTCTATTTTAAATTCCAGTGCGTTCATTCTGAAACTTAAAAAAACGTATTATTGTATTTTGTACATTAAGAGCTTCCAAATATTTTTCTGAAGAGTATCTTCTTAAGATTTTTTTCCCACCCATTATCTTAGTAAGTTTGTGTATGCTGAGATATTTCAGAAAAATTAGGAGTGGCTCCAACATATGACATTATTTGCCGTATTTGTCAGTGACCCTAAAGCCTGGTCAGCTTTTCTCTCTCATCTTGTATTTTTCTAAAGTATGTTGAACTCCGAAAGATTTCAGTGGCAATGGTACTGCTTTATTTTGAAAAGCTCATCTAGCTGCATTCAGTTCTTAGTACTGGATATATCACCAGTTACACTTGCTGAAAAAATTCAAACATTTACTTTGCAGTTGGTGTGCTGGAATAAGGAAAAAGAAGATGCATAGGTCCTGTGATCATAAACTTTTGTAGAAATATAAATAAAATTATCGAAATTACCAAGACCTGACTAATTCTTTTTCACACTTTTCTTTGAAAATACTGTTTTCCTTCTTAGATAATAGAATATCTCCAGCACTGTAGATTTTTTTCTAGATTTGGAGATAAAATTGTAACTTGTCATGGGCTGGAGAAAATCACTGCAACACTGGAATATGAGGTCCAACAGAAAGAAATGAGATGGTGCCTGCAACATTTTTATTTAACACATTAAAAAAATCAACTAAGATTACTTTCGAAATAGTTACCTTCTGATTTGACACACAGTTACCTATGATGCCTCCAACACTCAAAGCAATTCTGCAGATCATTTTCCGAAAGTCTGCTGAGGATCTCTGTCAGGAGACAGAGTTCTTTTGCGCACTGATCTGATCTCTGAGAAGAGGTAGAAATCGAAGGGAGCCAGGTCTGCTGAATAAAGTAGGTGCTCAAGCACAGTGATGTTGTTAATTAGCTAAAAACTGCTTCACAGAAAAAGCGCTGTGGCCTGTAGCACACTGATGTTTTTCAGGTGAGGGTAAGAAAACCTCTGTATTGCAACAGATGTCCACTCATACTCGAGTTGGGCCTCGTCTCACTGTGACAGTTAAAACATGTTTTATTACTGCATTTTGCTCTCCCACTCGTCATTCCTGAGCTATAGGGTTATTCTCATTCTTATTTTGTGTTGAACATTGTATTGTTTTTTTCTGTGTAATGCATCTTTTGATAACAGTAGGAACTTGAAGTATTTTCTGATGTGAATCCTCTAGAGATGGGTGTGAAATTGACTATTTTTTTTACAGTGAATAACAGCCATGACAGCAGGTCACTATCATTATCAGTCCAGAGATGACAGAGAAGACTTACTGGTGAGAAGTTTTGTTTCTATGCCACTAAACTCATTTGCTTTAAAACATATCAAGATTATAAAACATATCAACATTAATACCATGATTTAGCAATGCACATTAGCCACATCTAAGAAGTTCTTAGAAATTTCAACTAGAAGGTTAATATCTACTGACTTCAGTGAGACTTAAGTGTGTAAGTGTGTGTTTGCTGGGTAAGAAAATTACCTTGGATGAAGGCTTGCATAAGATACTGAGTTACATATGCGAGTTATGCATGCATATGATGGATTGCTGAATCATGGCCAATTTATATTGTCATTCCATTTGAGGTTTGGGGTTTTATTAAGAAAGGCATCTAAGCAACACTGATACATCAGGCAACTGAGTGTAGAAGTATGACAAACTGCTGTATGTGTTCATGAAATTAAGAGAGTTAGCCAAGCACTCCTCTATAGGAAGGAAAGTCACATATTATAAAAATCTCACACTTTCAGTATAATAAAACCTACATAACAAAACACCAAATGAAAAACATAAATTGATGATTATAATAAAAATATTGTGTTAAAATAAAATGTACTACAAAGACACATGTTGTAGTGTTCTTTGATATAATGTTTGTGTGCTTTGAACTTGGAGATATTTTGGACCAATTCAAAATTTTGCATTGGTTTGTATAATAGCTAGGTATAACTGATATTTGCAATACTTTCCATCTTGCTCTTTCTGCATAACCAGGAGGTCTAAGTCTATAAATATTTCTTATTATATAAACTATCCTTTCTATAAACTTAGTGACTCTGGAGTATTTATATAATACAGTCAATTTCCTAGTATGGTCAACTTTCAGTTATCCTAGTTGCATCATATTTCCTTATTATACCCATATGTCTTCAAAGCTGTGTCATATGTTCCCTGTGATTTGTGTGGAAAAAGCTAGTAGCTCTCTTTCAGTTTGTTTCCACTTCCATTTTCATCTTTCCATCTGTTATTTTAAACTTTTATTACCAACAGCTCCTTCTGATTTTTCATTACTAGAAGTTTGTATCTTTGTATCTTTGTCCACCTCCACCACTCCACTAAAATAACTCTTCCATTTGTTTTACAAACAGGTCTGGCATGCTTCCTCACATCTTGCTCAGCATGGTTCCCCTGCCTGTGCAATACTGCTTTTGCCAAAATGTCTACCCAAAACAATGTCAACGCCAGCTCTAGTGCTGCCACAGACCCTTTTCATCCTTGCTAGTCTGCTGCAGTGTTGACAGTCTACGCAATGCATGAATGAGCACCCAACATTACATATCTGCATGTGCACTAAAGGATTTTCACTGGGTTTAAGGTCCCTGAGATGTTTCTTGGCCATTTTCCCAACTCTGACACAGAGCACACTTCATGTTGAGTTATGTGTTTGTAAAAAGAAATAAACATATTTGACTCTGTGTAGTATTGCACTTCTCAAAATGGGTGCTTATAGAAACCTAAAGGTAAGACCTGAAGTAACAGTCATGACATGTAAGCAATCTGCTCAAAAAAATTTTTATCCTTAAGAGCAGAATGACAGGATTGCATGACCTGAGGACAAGAATTCCAAAAATATTAGAAATAAATTAAGTTGCACAATGTAGATATTATACTATTCAAACAAATTGTGTTTTAAGCAGGGTTAAACATGATATGCCAGGAAACCCCTCTATTTTAGGCAGATGCAAAAATTAAAGATGCAAAAACGAGTAAATTAAGATGGAAAAATTAATAAACATTTGCATATATAAACTATGATTTTAAGACTTGTGTTGTTATAGGGGTTCAAGTATCAAGATAAAAGAAAAAAACATAAAAATTGAATGCTACCCAGAAGGTAATAGAAATATAAATGAACAATGTTCTAAAAGTCAAAGAAAAATCCAGACATAGCTAAAAAAAAATGGTGGATGTGGAAAGTTTAGAAACATGTATATGTTCAATTCTCTATCACACAGAGCTGGGTAAAATTTGGAAAAAAAGACCTGTGGCAGCGTTTCTTTTATAATCATGGCATTTATTATAGCTTGTGAACCCACACAGCTGACAGGTTGCAAAACCTGTCTTCTGGAAATTTGGTAGACGGATGCAATGGGTGGTAAAAGTTCTCTGCTGCAATAAGATGATCTTGAAATCATGTGATTTAGCAGTTAGTAATGTCCAGAACCCTCATCCAGAAGAATCAGGGAAATTAGAACCTCTGTGGTTTTGGAAATGTCTGTGCCATCTAAATAATATGGGTGTAAATTAACTCGGAGGGTCCAAATTGTGGGGGTCTGGACTCCTTAGCTGATCTGAGAAAGGTTGTCCAGGTCAAGTTTGCTCACACAACTGTATATTTGCATTGCCCCATTGATTTTGTTAAGAAAATATTAAACTTATTGCCATTGATTTAAGCTGCACAAACCTGAGACCACTGTCAAAATTTCACTCATGATGTAAAGTAATATTAATGTGGAGCATCGAAATATGGCCCAAAGTAAACAGACATTAATAGAATATGTCTAGACTAAAAACTATGTAAAGGCCAAGGGGAATATTTGACTTAATCTTTTTTTTTTTTTAAGAGAAAGTTTAGTTCTGTTTTGTGTAAAGGACTTTGAACACATCTGGAGGAAAACAAAAATAAGACGTAAAATTTTTACTCTATATGTTTGAGGAATTTTGGACACAAACGTCAGAAAGGAATCACTGAAATTACCACACTATTAACTCACTTCTCCCTTCTGACTGCACATCAATATTAATATCCTTATCAACATTGGAAAATGGAAGTTTATTTGCATGTGTAAGAAAGCTTTAGTTTCTTTCTAAGCAGTCAATTTGGTGTGTCAGCACTGCGGATTTTTTCCTATTTTTCCAGCTACTGGCAAGTGTGTAACACAAACACACAAAAGTACTGGAAATAGTACCCCTTAGTAGTATTGTACCTTTGTGAAATCACATGTACAACGTCTGTTCAGTTCACAGAATCACAGAATCAAGGAACAGTTAGGATTAGAAGGGACCTCAGGATATCATCCAGTCCAACCCCTCTGCTAAGCAGATTCACCTAGAGAAGGTTGCACAGGAATGCCTGCAGGCGGTTTTTTAGTGTCTCCAGAGAAAATTACACAACCTCTCTGGGCAGCCTGGTCGTGAGATCACTTTTTCCTCATGTTAATATCTGTACTGCTGCTCTTCAGGATTTTTTTTTTAGAAATTTACTTTAGAAAGTATGCTTTGCCTTTATAGCTTAGCACAGATTGATGTTGAGTGTGAAATATTGCACTGGGAATGATAGAGAATGATTTGGTCACAGCTGAAAAAAGCACATTTTGATAAATTGAGACCATTGAAAGAGAACTGTCAGAAGAAGAGTAAATTATAGTTTTCAGAATCTCTTTATTGTATCATCCAGAAATAGACAGGTTTGTAACAATTATTATTTACATTTTGTTAATAGGTTATTTGTAGAGTAATGGCTATGTGATTTGCCAGCAGTGCTAAAGATATAGAGTAGTTTTTGAAATGAGTATGCCTCCAAAAAGAAGAGGCCTAGGAAGCATCATGTAGCCTGCCTACAGATGCCACATTTAAAAGTGGAAATATGTATTCAAATTTATAGACTATTTTGAAGACTTGAATAGGCGTTGATTCCTGCTCAGTTTTCACTTCTTGCCTTTGTTTTTTCACGTCTGACTCCTTGTGCTATCTCCGCAAAGGTGTCTCAGCTGCCCATTTGAGCCCTGCTTCAACTACCTTTAAGCCTGGTTGTTGTACGTCCTAAGTTAAAACCACCTAGGTAGTAAATTTTCATCTACTGTGTTCCTTCAGAAATACATTGCTCTTGGTTAACAAAATAACCTTTCTTTGTATCCTAAACGTACTGATTTTCAACATTCAGCCACTGGTTCATATTTTGTCTTTGTTGTCTAATGAATCCTCTGAAATCATGCTAGACCTTGGGAAAGTACTATTGGCAAAAGCCAAAGAAAATATACATTTCCAAAATGGAATTACAGCCAAATGAGGAACCTACATCTGTATTTGTGATCCGAAATACTCATTCAATCTTCGTCTTGAGATTCAGCCTGAATTGGGAAAATTCAAGCTATAAATGCATAGCAGCTTTTAAATACCTATTACTATTCCTGATATTCAGGTTCCTTGGACTCCACAGAAGATCCAGGAAAAAAAAAGGTAACTGTGTTCCTGGGACAAGAATGTGGTTGTGTGTCATAGCCAGGATGATGAACACAGCCAAGGTCACAGCCATTCTGGCCTTGTGCTGCAAAGAGTCTTTAGAAAGGTTTCTAGTAGAAATTGAGATATTTATATAGTTTTTTAAACAGTTTATTTGTTAATAATGACTTCTTAAAGTTTGTAAAAACAAAAAAAAAGCATTTGTTGCTTACTCTTTACATTCCCTTGGATACCTCTTTTTATTACACTCATTTCTTCTACTTTGAACTAGTTCAAATACCGTTGCCCTTTTTCAGAATTTGATTTAACACTAAACACAAAATAAAAATGTTTAAATTTTACTCTATTCACATGGTTCAAGAATAGCACTAAGAACTGATATTCTGCTGATTTTAACTAAGTGAAGACCAATATTCCTTCTTTAAAAGACATGTGTCTTCTTTTTCTTAGTGATATGCAGCAATATAGAAATAAAAAGACAAGAAAACAAAACCCTAGCCAATTCATAAGGAAACACAATGTTTCAAATATATCTATGTTCTTATTGAAATAACTAAACTTTCAAATGCAGTGAAGCTTCAAGTAAGATTTAATCAAAGTTTACTTGAAATACTGGAGAAGCTTTCTGCTGACTTCATTGGATTTTGATGGGAGACCAGGTTAAGAATACTGAAGTGGATGCAAATTACAGAAAATCACTATGGTGCCAATAAAGAAACATAAAATCAAATACCTTAAATAAAAACATATATATACATTATAACAGAAGTTAAAAAAGTCATTACTTTACCACTTCTTTCTATTATTTTTGACTGTACTAAGCAGTTTTTCGCAAATAATATTCATAGATTACATTGCAATAAGAGTGATGGGAAAAATTTCTATTCTAATTCTTCTCTCTTCCAGTTTGAAGCCATTTTCCCTTGTCCTATCACTACAAACCTCCCTTGACCCGCTGGCCACTCTTCTTTTGATGCAGCCCAGGACACAGTTGGCCTTCTGGACTGTGAGCGCACATTGCCAGCTCATGTCGAGCTTCTTATCAATCAGCACTCCCAAGTCCTTCTCCGCAGGACTGCTCTCAATCACATCATCCCCCATCCTTTGTTGATACCAGAGGTTGCCCTGACCCAGGTGTAGGACCGTACATTTGGTCATGTTGAACCTCATGATGTTCCCACAGACCCACTTCTCCAGGTTGTCCAGGTCCCTATGGATGACACCCCATTCGTCTGCTGTGAGAACTGAAACATTTAGCTTGGGGTCATCTGCAAACTTGCTGAGGGTGCGTTTGATCTTGCAGTTGATATCATTAATGAAAAATGATATTAATCAGAAGATATTTCCTACTTTATAAATTTATATTCTACTACAACTAAAGTTGGAGTAGATGTATAAGATGTGAAAATGAACACGGAAAAAAAGAGACATCTTGCTACACAGTGTGAATTGTAAAAGGTACAATCTTTTGTGTAGTCTAGGATTAATGTATATAATGTGGATAGCACTAGGCGCACTTAATTTAGTTTTTAAATATTGAATTTTGATCTGTTTACCTACTAAAGCATATCTTCGTTCTATTATTCCTTTTGAAGAAATACAAAGACAATTATCTCTTTGTTGTTTTTAAAGGCATCCAGACAATGAAATGATTTTCTCTTAAATGCGTACATGTGTTTTACTTTCTAGCCAAAAATCTCATTCACTGTCTTGTCTACTGTCTCCTGTCTCCAAGCTATTATTGTGTCATACAGCTATGTCTATGCAAGTTAAAGAATTAGTACTGTACTTAATTAGCTTACTTTACACAGACAGAAACTCTTAATATTTGTATTCCCAGCCAGCTCGATTTCAAAATCAGTCTGCTATCCTGAGACTCAGAGCTTTAAAATATGCATGTAGTTACTGCAGATTGTCTAAACTGAAATGCAGAATTGGTACTGAAAATCCTTAGATCAAATCTGAAGTAATTGAATCATTCTATATATGAATGTATTTCCTGTTCAAACCTATAAATTCTCTGGATTCTAGTTATTTTTTATATTATAAATTCTGCCACAGTGTGAGCTGTTATGTCTCTTATTCAGCTGGCATCTGAAAGCATATTTAAAAAGAATGAGTTTGCTTACTTGAAGACCTGTAAGAGAGCTGGGTCTTTGGGGAAAGTCTTCAGCAAGTACTCTTCAGAATTTCCTATTTTTGAATACTGTTTTCTCGACCAGTTTTGTCACTGACATTTTTTTCTCCAGTCATGTTGTCTTTGACAGACCAGCCTCAGTACTGTTAGTCGATAGTGCCTTCCCTTCCTTTGCATCCCACTTTAGGGAAAAGATGTTCAGTAGGCCATAAAAATTTATTTTCGGATCTGGCTCATCTATTCTCTTGTGACCAGTTGAACACTAAAAATATTTTAGTTTCATATGAAAAATACAGTGATGCTGTCTTCCTTTTATAAAACCTACATTTTCTTACATATTTTTGATTTGGCAAAATCCACATTTTGTCTTGATTTTATGTTATGCTAGATACAGGACACAAAAAATGAAAGCTTACTCTAAGGTAACTATTTCTTAGCCCTTCCCCAATCCATTACAAATCCACTATAAATAAAAATTTGAAACTCCCCTAACATTTTGTTCCTGAGCCAATGAGAAATTACAGGTACTGCTGAGATTAAACACTTCTTTCCGGGGTAAATTTTACACTTGCATATATTTTTGTAAATATTTCACCCAAGTCTGTCTCTAAGAAGCAGCAGTATATGTTTGGAAGTGTTTTTATTTCAGTTCAGTATTTCTATTTTATCATAAAGATGTTTAAAAGTCTACTGCTTGGTGTGATCTTCACTACAGACAAAACATAAAACCCGTCCCTTCAGAAAAAAACAAAGACTGAATGCTTCTATTTGTGTTTCTGATTCTTTATGAATACTAATGCTCACAACCACAGATTAAATTAATCTCAACTGCCTCAGTCACACTTGGTAAATGAATCATAAAATAGTTTCATCTTGATATGGTAAGCTGTCCTTGACAGCAAATTAAAATCTTAATAAGTGCCCTATTCAGAAAACACATGCATACACGTATTCTTCATTCCTAGAAATCATGGTCAGAATGCAGATTAATTGGTTTTGTTCAAGGAAAACTGAGGAAAATTCTGTGTTATTTCTTCAAGATCCTGTTATGGTATACAAGGAATTTTCAACCTTAAAGGAAAATATTTCTGGAACTGCCTGAGCATTTTCAGATGGAAAACCTCAATAACATATTGGAAGAAAGAGAAAGGCAACAATTCTGTTTTCAGATGGTGTTTAAACTAGTTGAATATTTTTTTTCTCAAATGGAAAAAAAATTGTCTTTTTTTAGCTGTTATTTTTAAAGGGAAGTTGGCATCCTTGTCTTGAACCAAAAATTTGCTTATGTGAAGCTTTGAAGACAAAGGATATGCTTTGCCTGTTATTGGCAAACAAGGAAGGCGGTTCTCACTACTCAGATCTAGTTATCTCATGTCTGTGTAGTGGTTCTGAGAAAGGAGGAATAAGGAACAAAAACATGAAGTCTTTTGTTTGTTTTGGAAAGGTGAATAAATGAACAGCCAGAACTGTGAATAATCAGTCGGAGTAGTTGTATAAACTGCCATGAGATACATGTATTTAGGACTGAGTTGGGCAGAGTCTGTAATTTTTAGAAGCAATAAATGTCCTCTTGATCCCCTGAAACAGTGAAAAAATATACTATATATATAAAACAAGCCTTCTAGTGAAAAGAAATTAAACTTAATCCTACTTTTGAGTATTTTGAAATCCAAGGTTGACTTTCATAACTGTAAAGATAATTTCTGTATTTTCCTTGTTCAGTATAAAGACAATGGATATACAGTTTAACACAAGCTGGAATTTCTTGGTAAGAAGCTTGCTGCATTTTGATGACAGCAGGTGTTTGAGCAGATTTCTATTTTTGCAGAACTATTTAATCTGTCCATATATGCATTATATTTCAACAGCTAATTTAGAGCTCTTACGCTGCATAATGCTAATGTCCATACATATACAGAGTCTTTAATTATGCAGTGTAAGTCTGCAGATACACTAGTGCTTATGAATTTCTAACAAAAAGTAATTATAGCACATGTGCAGATTATAATTTTCTGCATAAAATGATGTTAGACTTTCTAATTCATTTTGTCAAACAACTAGGTCACATTCTAGACTAATGATCTGTAAAATTTCATTTGTGGTGTAAAATAACTCTAGAGATGTGATCTTTAAAAATCTTTGTAGAAGAGTTACTGGTATATATTTCTATCACAGTATCTGCACTTTCTAATGGAAACAGTGACAGTCCTTTTCAATGACAGAGCAGCAGCTGAAGAAGTAGAGTAGCTGAAAAGACAAGGGCAACCAAAGAAAAATGATGTAACATGGAATGTGCATCATTGCTAGACTCAGCACAGTGTTGCCACACTTAAGTAATTTGTAATGGACAATAACAAGAGTTTGTTAAAATAAATGAAAATGACAACGGGTTACTATCCTCAGCTGAGGCTGGGGCAGCTGTAAGCCAGAAGATATAAAATATAACGAAACATGTACATGAAGCTTCTGTTTTCATAAGACCTTCCTGATACAGTTCAAGAAAGATGATCTTCTCTTGGGCAGCTAAGCTTCTGTGACTTTTTCATATTCACCACAAATCTTCTGAGTACAATCCCAGACACAGAATGATCCATTTCTTCACAGCATTGTTTGGATTTAATTATTATAGTTTGGAATCCTCTGTGAAGGATAGTGAATCAAATGTCACCTCGATGACGTACTTTAATAAAATTGTCCATAGTCACCAAGGCAGAGAAAGATGCAAATTAAAAAAGGTATTAATTACTGTTAGCAACTATTATAAATAGTACTATTAATGACTATAAATACTGAGAAGCCTTTCAAGATGCTAGCTTGAGTCCTTCTTTAGATTTTTTTGTCATTCTTTTCAAACTGTTGTTTCCATTTTGAGCTATCATCCTTTACAGTCAGCAGAAGAATAATAAGCATAATTAATTAATTTGGCAAATTTTAAACAGCTTTATTAAAATGAGATGAACTGAGTCCTACAGTATTCATATTAACTAGATCTCTGTTGACTGCAGTGGCGAGCTACTTGCATTTCTATTTAGTTTGATTAGTCACAGGAGCCGCAACAGCTTCAGGCATTATCTTGTGTTTAAGGAAGAAAACTCTGCCTTTGTATTTAGTCAGCAATCATCACCTATCTCTGCAAACATTTCTATGGTTGGAAATCTGATCTTAATGGAAACTGCTGGCAGACTTGATGCATTTTATTGCTAACTTGCTGTCTGCCTTCCCCAGGCAAGAAATCCTGAGATCAGAAACTGACAGTTATCCATTGCCTGTGCTGACTAATATTTCCTGTGCTCTGTTCTGCAGCCGGCTCTCTATGATTAAATGACCACATATAACCATATTTGTTAATGAGTTCATAGTATTTTCCTTAGTCAGTTAGCTAAACAAATACTCTGTATCTTTGAAGGCAGGGACACACTTTATTGCTTCCACATATGTCTCTAAAAGGATGTGATACAGAGGAACACAATGTGCCTAAGCCAACAGGAAACTTAAAAAAAGAAACATGTACAAAGGCTCTAACAAATTTGCTTTTCTTCCCATTACATTTCTTGCATTATTCACTCCGGAAAAACAGGCCAGTAATTTAAACAGTGAAAGAGGAGGTCATGGGGATGTGGGTTTAGGTGGGCTTTGGGGAGCATAGACAGCAGCAGAAAACTTGAAAATGTAAAATACTAAGGTTATATAGACCAAACTGTTCTGCTTTGAACTTTGACCAAAATCAGAGTGAATTGTTTGGGAAATGTTTAAGCTATTAAGAAGAGTTTTGAGTATTTCTTATTTTAGACAGTGTGACATGAAAGCCCCATGTTTGTATACACTGCTGGTTTTCTGATAAAATATGGGATTAAACTCTGCACCACAGACAAATTTACCCAATGTTTGTTTGACTAAAAAGCTTTGATTTGCTATACTTGAAAAAAAAGGGATCCTCTATGGGCGGATTTCACCTCTGTAAGTAAGATTTAGGCATCGTCATGGCATTTCTTTAGCCATCCCTTCTGTGCAAACATTCCACCCTCCCCTGCAGCAGTGCTGTGGGACAGATGTCTCCAACCTTCTGGGAATCTCCAAGCGTGTGAAAAAGACTATGATGGGAATAGATTTCCTGACCGTATGTATCTTTGGTTTTTTTTTCTTATTGTTAAATACAGATGTCTTATGCAGTTGTTGGTTTCTAAGGAGAAATAATCCTTCTTTCTCAATTGTCTTTGATTTAAAACCACTGGTAGTTTAACAGGTAAGCAGGGTAACAAGCTTTGACTTTTGTCTTTGGTGTAGATCTGCAGAATACTGGTGACAGCAAAGAGAAGGCACCCAGGAAAAGTTGCTGGGTAGGAAACCTGATTCATGCCAATGCTGTCAAGTATTTTTATTGGCTATGTATGTAGGCCTATGCACCAGGGCCTCCATGGAGTGGAAAACAGGGCACTACGCTGAGCTAATTACCATGGAACAGTCCTGGTTTGTTTTCTGCAGGCTGGAAGAATAGATTTTCTCCATGCACTTGCAACTTCTTCCCTTCATTTTCTTAGCTGTGAGCTGAGTCACTGGGATTTGGTACAGTGCCGAAGATCCTGGTTTTAATTGGTTCTTGTCTAATCCTGAATCCCAGTAATCGAGCTATTCTGAAGTTTTATTTATTTGATAATGGTTCCTACCTATTAAGTGCTTCCTGTTCTAGTCAATATGTGAATTTTATACATTTCTGTGTAAAAAAAGTGATCATTGTAATTTGCTTCTGCTTGATGATGATGTTAAAACAATTTTCCTTGGAACTCTGACTCTATAGCTTCATCCAAGAAAAAAACTTTGCTGTAGTTTATCATACTTAAGACAATATTAAAGTGAATAGCGCTATTACAAACATTATATACTAAATATCAATTTTGACCATGTCTTTTTATGGCATTATATTCTGTATATTTGTAATCAATAATCACTGGTTTCCGAATTCCTGTGCTAAAACCAGATTAGCCTTTTGTGGGTAATCATATGTAAAAAAACCTGATCTTCTTACGGGTGGCAAAGCAGATCCAGGTTGAGACACCAAAGTGAGCAAAGAGGCATCTTGCTGATTCTAGCATGTTTTAGGTACAACCATACTATTTAGATACTTTTATATATAGAAAGTGCCTGTGTCCAAGATTACTGCCCTCCCAAGCTGTAGAAGAAATAGGCAGAAAAAAGACACTCTCTTTTGCAGAGTATTGTGAAATTTTAATGCTCATCTTTCTGTTGACTTGGGAAAAGTTTCAAAACTCTCGTTGATAGGAATATATTCAGATCAGCCAATGTTTGTGTAATATAGTTTAAATATTTAAACTTTGATAATGTTTAAACTAAGATTTAAAATGTAATGTATTTCAAAGCTACTAGTTACAGCTCTTTTATTTTAAAATGCATTTCAGTAACACTGGCATTCTTTATATTTCAAATAAATCAACTATGTGGTATAACAACAATAAATTTGAAAAGAAAAAGAAAAATAATTTAATTTAACCCTCCTTTTAAAAAGGAGTTTGAAGTGGACTCTTACCTTAAATAAAATTTCTCTTTCCTCGGTCACAAAAGAATAGCAATGTTGCTATTATTAAATCATTACAGAATGATTTAATTTTTAAAGAAAATTTCCAGTGAATATTCAGAAGGCTATTCTGCAAAAATTTTCAAAACCTACACAAGATACGTAAAGTAGCTCTTAAAATATTCTGAATAATTTTCTTATCTTACAGAGAAATCCAGGACATTTTTTTTTCCATATGTAGAGATATTTGCATCAGCTCAGTTGTAAAATGTCATAAGTAGTGCCCAAATATTACTTTGACCCATAAGTCAAAGGATCTTGAAACATGTACACGCAGCCATGATGAGTATTTTACGGTCTTGGTCACTGCTATCAGAACCACCAGCAGATGGTGCCTTAGTTAAAGCTCCATGAATAAATGGAAGCAGAATACGTTTCTTCAAAACATATTCAAATAAATTTGCTAATGTCCATTTCTGAATATCTAAGATGATGGTGAAACAAATGGAAAACATTTTGTTGTTTACTAATAAAAATGGATGTGAGTAGAAGAAGATAACAGAACCGTGATCCTTTAAATAGCAATATCAAGAACTGCCAAAAATATCTGAATTCTTTATCTGATGGAATGACAAAATGTACTAGGTGAAAAGAACAAGGTGTTTGTGCAAGAACAGTTGTCAAGTTTCATTATCTTGAAATGGATGTTTAGGAAGTTTGTTGATAATAAATCTGGAATGGATGAATGTGTATGGAAAAGCAAGAGACAAAATAGCTGTAGATACTTTCAAAAATACTTTCAGTAAAATTCAGTGTCAGCCACCTTCTTGAATATAGCTCTCACAAATATCGCTTGCAAACTTATTCCCTGAAATTTGTTTATTAAGGTAGCACTGAGACACATGTTATTTACACACCCAGAAGCTAGCGATGCTCAGAAGCTGCAGAAATTATTAGAAGTTAAAGAAAGAATCAGTGAAAGCATCAGTGCCACCTTTATAAGAACAGTTTTCACATTTTATAAAAGGTTTAATTGAAAATAATTTTTTCACTGATCAAAGCGCAAATAACAAGTGGCAAGAAATAACCTTCACTGCAACTTGGAGAATGGTTTTGGAAGGAAACACAGAGCTAGAAGAAAAATGCTTTTCTAAAACAAACAGCATTTTAAACCTCTATGCGAACTTATATGGGGCAAAAGATTACAGACTGGCTCTATACAAGCAGCTATACTACCTTCCAACGATTTTTATGTAACTACTGTAAGTTTAGGTTTAAGTTATTAAGATTCTTCTATCAACGTTCAAGTTTAATTAGTAACAGATACACCTGCATCACCACAAGTGAAATATGAACAAAGAAGAAATAGGTTACAAATATATTTCACAACATGAATTTCTAAAAAATGAGAAAAACCCCTTTGCTTACTGGAGAAGCTACCGCATTTCACTTGTAGACTAAATGATCCCTGTTTGCCATACCCTACATTAATGAGCGTTGCAAGGTTTGATTAATATTTACTCAGTTCTCAAAGAAGAGCACTGGAATAAGTGGGACATATATTGAAATATTCATATCTGTTCTTATCAAGCTATGCTGTTTAAAAGTAAACTGTTTGTCCAGTCCATTGAACTTGTGAAATAAGCCTGGAGGAGACATAGTAAATTCCAGTAGAACCATATTTTAGAGAAACAAATGTGGTAAGGCTTGTGCCTATTCCTTGTATCGTAGAAATGTTGCTTGTTTTTTAATACATGAAATCTCTAGTTCTGACAGTTTCTAAAAAAGGTTCTTAGTTCAGGCTTTTTTGATGCAGTAACTTTTAGATCTTAAACTTGCAGTACAAATTAATGGCAGCTTTAAGGAACAGTGTGTTATTTATGAACTGCAAGCAACAGTTCAATAATTCAAGTCCATTAGTCATTTATTCATATCAACTCTCAGTCCATTCAAGGCAGATTTATGAATACAGTTCATAACAAAAAGTAGTCACTTTCCACTTCCTAAATCTGCTTAATATTTGTAAAAGTTGAAAAATTGCAAGTATATATACTGAAGGGCTTGACATCCTTGTGTCTTTTGTATAAATGTCATAATTACTAAAATACATTTAAAAAAAAATCTGCTACTTGTTATTTACAAAATTCTTTATTTTGGAAAAATCTAATAGATTGTAATTACAGGAAAAACGTGTAGAAAAAAGTCTGCTTTTAAAATTAATTTTATTTATGGTTTCTGTTTGTTACAATAAACATTCCTAGCATGGCTAACTTCATTATATCTTACTATTCTTACTAAGAAATGAATTAAGTTTGGGATTAATTTTTTTTGCATTGTATTGTTTTTACTTTCAAACATTCGATATTTTTCAGAGGTTCAAGAACATCAGCCAGTAATTGTTCTAAAAGACTGTGACCAAAAGCAATACTGATTAGAAATCGTGATTTTGGGCCACTCAAGTAGTTAAAATAATGAATAGGTCTCCAATTTGAACATTGTGTTTTAGTAACTGATGAGGAATTTCAAAAGTCTGGTAGAAGAATAGAAATGCAGCAAGATGGCAAGGTTGGAAGGTATTACTAATGTTGACATCATGTCTCTTACAGCTAGACATGTAGAACATCGCGGTATCATACATGCCAGATTTGAGCAGTGTTTGGAAAGGTGCTGACATCATTACATACTTGAAAGGAAAAACATCCTCCTAATCGTGGAATAATATTTCATGGGAAGAATGAAAGCCAGTATTCTGGTTTTATAGGACTCCAATTCTTGCCAGCACCAGCAAACTGTTTTTCATAGTAGCAGGAAACCACAGTCAGTTCCTGAGAATCCCCATCCTATTAGCTTGTAGATAAAGAGGAAAATTTGTTTTGAATTTTACTAAGTTTTAAAGTACATAAAGTCAAATCAAAACCAAAAAAAAACATTCACCAGAAGGAGGAGCTCTGCAGACCACTGAAATCATTGTCATCACATAGGCTTCCTGATGTTTTCTTCTTCCTAGTATCTAAAGGGATTGGTACTCAAATCAGAAGGGAGTCAGAGCACACTTTAGGTTTAAGCATGCAACTAATCCCAATGTTACTAGATCAGTAAGCTCATAAATACCTTTTTTGGACTAAAATATAAATGGACAGTTACTCTGGGCTCTAATTCATACCCTGTGTAGCACTGATGACGTTTGAATTAATCAGGAAAGGAAAAAAAAAAATTCTAGATGGGAGTTAGTATGGTTCACATTATTTAATGATCTGGCTCAAGAAGCAGGTTTGGAGTCCTTTTTTCAGAGCTCCTGACAGTCTTGAAGTGATTATGCTAATATGGAACCAAGAGAACCATTGAGATCTATACATTAATGTATTATGACAAATATTTATTTAAAAAATGTGAGGTTTGTCACTGATTTTTTCATGCTATAGGTTCTTCCCCCTACATCTTTGCTGCTGATTACAGTGTGCTGCATGTTGTGGTGGGGAGTGTTGTAAACTTGAGGACCATGCTGAATTTTGAAATAAAAATTTAATTCAATTCCCTTAAGTTTTTGAAGTATTTTCAAAAGTGCTCAAGTGATCTCAGTAACTTACTACTCCCAGTAAATTACTTCTGAAGGGCTGATTGGTGGAAACGGATTTTAATAGTATCCTGTTTATGGCTAAATGATAAGAATGGGTTCCCATGATTTTTAAACCTTCAAGCCCTGGAATGTGCTGATTAGTAAACATAAAACTAGCTTAGACAGATGTACAGCAAAGGGAAGCCTGTTCTGTAATTCTGTCTTTGAATATCTTTATTCAGTTTGCTTTTAGATCAGCATTCAGAAAGTCACTGTATAATAACAAACCACAAATTGCTGAATCAGCAGTGGGCAGGCAAAATCAAAAAAACAGCAACTAAGGGAAAGAAATGTGTGATATAGGAAGGCTCTTTACAGCTGTAACTGCATTTTTGCAAAATTGCTTACAATGAGAAGTATTTTACCATACCTTGACTCTCCCTCCCAATCACCAGCTGGCTTGTAGCTGGGGGATGTGCTGTGGTGTAAAATGTTTTGAAGGATGTTATATGAAAATGTACACCAACTTCATCATAAAAACTTGTGTTAAGTAACAGCCTCTCTGCTCTTTAAACAGAAATGTATATTCTGTGCCTCCTGTCGGGGAGCTGACAAGCAGCTCCTGATTGCTAGGCATCTGTCACTGGCATGAATGGACAGTGAAAATCTACTGTTCAACTCTGGCTTTAAAGATCGTTGGCTCCTGCATTTATGGAAAACAGTTCTGCTTCCAATAAGAAATTATTCTGAAAAATTTACCATCTCAGATCTCTTCATTTAAGGACAGACTGGCTGTTTTGAAAGGGAAACATCTCCAAGAATGATATGACTCTCACAGTGGCTGTGAGCACTTGAATAGAAGATTTATGCTTAAATATGTAGACTCCAAATTGAGGTAAGGCTTGCAATACAGAAAAACTACAAAGGAAATATATTTTCCCTTCTGAAAAACAAGTCCAGCAGATGTGCTGGCGCTGGTGCTGCAACTCTGCAAGGAAGAAACCAGCAAAGGTAAGAGAATGCCATGACAGGATCTGCCACTTTTGCTGACCCTGTTTTGCAGCACATTGAATAGGGGAATGAAATAAAGACTGCTGTATGGCCAGCAGGCCTGAGCCTCAGCCTTCAGGGCCGTATCAGCAAGCTGGAACAAACAGTAGTGCAGGAGATGCTATTGCTGATCTTGGCAGCATCTACATAAAAGTAATTTTGTGCCTATGCAGGCATGTTTGGGCCAAGTTTTGTCCAGTTTCTAAACAGGCTGTAGACTGATAAGGAAAAAGCGAGGAAACTGTGAAGAGCCATCCGAATCGTGAGAGTAACTCACCATTCCTGGCAGCACAGTAATTTTAGAAATGAATGGAAACTGTCCATCTGACTTTGTTGTGTGTCCAGGAAGTCCAGCAATTTCTCAGCCTCACTGCCTGTTTTGGGAAGGCCAAAGAACTGGGGTGCTCAGTGCACCTGGAGCTCCCATTGAACTTTTACCATCTCTGATAACCTCAGTCTGGAGAGCTAAGTTTTAATTTTTTCGCTTCTGGAAACTTCTAGTTTGTTTGTAGTGAATAAATGACCTGCAATACTCCACTGTTATTGTGCACAGACATGACAAGTGACATATGTGAAATACTCTTCAAAAGCAGTCCATATTCTTCTGCCCTATGTCTATGTCTGCACCCTATGTCTATGTATATAATAATTTATGGCAAACAGAGTAACTGCCAAGATTTGACTGTAAAAAAAAATATTCTTTTTTTTTAAATTTTTGTCTTAGGAAATTCCAAAGATATGACAATTTGTTTCCAAACAAATATTAGAGGAATGGGTATCAAAAACAGTATGGCCAGCAGATCAAGGGAGGTGACTGTCCCCCTGTACTTGGCACAGGTGAGGCCAAATCTTGAGTACTCTGTTCAGTTCTGGGCCCCTCACTACAAGGACATGGAAGTGCTGGAGAGCATCCATAGAAGTGCAACGAGGCTGATAAAGGGGCTGGAGAACAAGTCCCATGAGGAATGGCTCAGGGAACTAGGGTTGTTTAGCTTGGAGAAGAGGAGGCCGAGGGGAGACCTCATCACTGTCTACAGCTGCCTAAAAGGAGTCTGTGGGAGAGCGAGTGTTGATCTCTTCTCTCAAGTGACAGGTGATAGGACAAGGGGAAATGGCCATAAATTGCACCAGAGAAGGTTCAGACTGGATATTAGGAAGACTTTCTTTCCCGAAAGGGTGGTCAGGTGCTGGAACAGCTACCCAGGGTAGTGGTTGAGTCACCATCCCTGGAGGTATTTAAAAAAACAGGTAGATGAGTTTTTGAAGGACGTGCAGAAGGTGGATATGGTTGGACTTGATGATCTTCAAGGTCTTTTCCAACCTGAATATTCTATGATTCCATGATTTTTTAAAGTAGCTACACTACGTGCCATGATTTCCTTTTACACTCAGGGTGATTTCCTACTCTCCAGAAGGTGACATTACTAACACATCATCAAGTGATACTGGAGCTGATTATTAATAGCATTGTTATTAGTAGCAATGATGTTTGGTGCTAAAGATAAGTAAAGATCATGGTACAAATCAATCTTTATCCTCCTGGAGCGAGACAGACTGTTGCTATCCTGTTTCTCTTTGATGTTTAAAAATAAATGGGATCCACCAAGTTATCAGAAATAATGTTGAGCCAATGAAGAGTCTGGAGGAAGCAAAAAGCAGAGTTTTGCCACGCAGGAAAAGACATAACTGTAACCTGTTTAGGTGATCTAGATACTCAGTAAATATAAAAGAGAGTGATCATATTAGCACCACTGACATTCAGTTGAACTTGATCTTCATGATATTTCTCATAGTATTTCTGTTTCTATACATAATCTTTAGGTAGCTTGTACTTTCAGGTAGAATTATAATATAAGATTCTGCTATTAAGTCAAATTTCTGGACTTATGGTATCTATAATATTAAAGGAAATTTGATGTTAAGAATGCTTCACCAGTAGGAGTCATAGAAATTTTGAGAAATTCTATAGCAGAATAAAAGTATTGATCAAAACAAATTCCAAATGCTAAAGCACAATTCTCACATTTTGCTGCTTGTAAACAAAAAAATCCTCATAGACTGTGTAGTGTTCTAAAAAAGAGAAAGAAATACATAAAACTGCACATGGTGGCAAGCCAAATGAGCTATTACCAGAAGATGGCAGTGATGGCTTTTTACAGCTGTAGTCACCATGCCATTTACAAGAATAATCTAATTGCTGTGTTGTTATATCATAGTAAAAAAGGGACATGGGTATAGTCAAACGAATCGCTTCCTGGTATCTTTAGCAGTCTATCTAATGTGGTACAATTTTTCAGTAATTTTCAGGTTTGCTACTTTTTTTTTCTATTTTAAGACTATGGCTGTTTCGGAAATCAGCCAGGCTCTAACAACATGACTAACATTTTAGTTGTAACATTAAGAAACTGTTTGATACACCTTAAGTTTGAGTTGTTCCAAATTAGAAAGATCTGGTTGGAGGCCATTTTCCTGTCACTCAGTAAGTTTGGGTAACCCTTGTTTGCTTTAAGTTTTGCTTTTGCTAATTTAAAGGCTTTCTGAAATAATAGCATAAAATGTACTACAGGTAAATTTAACGTAAACAAGAACATTTATTTTATTGAATACACTTCATAGCTGCATATGTAAGTTCCCAGATGCTAGACCGCAATGTGTTTCATTAGAGGGGAATTCCCTAACCTCAGTAGAATGATGTTATGCTTGCAAAATACCTTTAAATTCATGTAGTGATGAGAGCCTGACAGTGTTTTTCTTTCCTGAATGATGCAAGGAGCTATAAAGAGAAGATCAAGGTTTCTGTTTTTAATTTCATAGGTCACAGAATTATACCATCCAGAGCTAGACAAGTGAGTGATTTGTGGAAGGTATGCGATGCCTTTTGCCATAAACCCTGTCACCCTTATACACTTCATTGTCTCATCAAGAATGAGGGTCTGCCACTGCCAGTGCTGCTGTGAACCAAAAGCCTTCCAGATCAAAGGTGATGCTGCTTATCAACAATTCAGCAATAATATTATCCACCCATTTAATTTTTCTTAGAAGAATAGAAGTTTTTCATTTGAATTGTACAAAATAACTTGAACACAGTTATTGATAATATAGTGACTTAAATGTTTTTCTTTGCCAGTTACAGATTCCCTAAGCTCCTTATTGCTATGTAAATGTGAAAACCCCAAACCTTAACATTGGATTGGAAGTGCTGATTCTCCTAAAGTCCCCTAAGCAAACTGAATGCTGAGCTGCCATGTCAAGCCTGTTAAGTCATTTGAAGGAATTTAGGAAGTCAGCACACTTGGGGTAATTTCCTGGCAATTCATCTATAATGTCTACTGCCTGTTCCAATTTCTGACACATAGATATATTACATCCAACTGTGACCAGCCTGCATAAACAGCAAACTCTCTTGAAAATACAGAATGTGAATAAATAAGCTTCCTTAGTACTTTTAGTAAGGCAGGTAAATCATATCGAACTTGAAATAACAGATGGTCAGATCTTGAATGACTGAATACCTGTGTATATGAATGTAAAGCACGTCAATAATGTAACAGAATTAATTTTTTAAACTATTTCAGATTTTTTGCCAAATACCTAAGAACCTGCAGCAAGCCTCTTGCAAACAATTAAATTTTGTGTTTATCTAATACAAGCTTCTCCCATATATTTATAGAAAATGACATAAATTCTTTCCAAAGTGTGTTTAATTTCACTTGAATCTACCAAGCTGCTGGGGAATATTTTAAATTTTACAGCTTTCTGAAAGGAATAGATATGTCATAGGAAGTTTGGTCAGGTTTTATTATAAAAGAGAACTGGAAGCTTTTAGAAGATCAAGAGCAATAATGCAAAGATGTAGGTCAGCTGAAATTTAAAGTTCATGGAGCACTCTGAAGGCTTTTAAATACATCGCAGTAGGAAACCTCTGAGTAGGACTGTGGGTCCTTGCCATGTGGAAATGCCTTTACCTTATGAAGTTGTAATTCTGAACTACAGAGCACTCATACAGCTCCAGATTTTTTCCCTTTCATCAGTGTCTGAAGATGTGAAATTCTGGTGGGCTACTCATCAACAAAATTACAGAAAAAACACATACCTGAGGAAATATGTAATTATTTTATATATTTTGATCCACTAAATTTTGAAAATAAGAAATTTCATTTTGAATCTTCTTTTTTAAAGGTGAACAGAATAGTTTGGTGGATGAAAGAAGGCTGCTTTAGAAAGCTAGAGGTGTCTACTATATTTGAAAAGGGAAGCATTTCCTTTATAAATATATTAATAGACGACAGCCTTCCTCTGTCTATTGAAACTAACATTTTTTTTTACCTTAGCTACTGTATTTTAGATACCACTTCAAGCCCTTCTTTTTCCTCCAGTGTGGTACAGTTGATTGAAACCACACAGATTCCTTTTATACAGCCCAATGTCTAATGATGAAATCTGAAGAACCATTTTTTTTTTTTTTTTTTTTGTTGCTCTCACTCTTTTAGGCTTAACAGAGTTTGGACTTTTTCTATTGCTGAATAGAAAATATATTTTTCCAATTTTTGTATATCTTTTGGTAAAAGTAATAAAAAAAATCAAAATTCAACTGAAAATGAAGAATAATTTAGACCTCTTCTTCATGGAGATAATCAGAAAACCTCATTCTGGATAATATATTTGATGATAATTTCTTTTATTAAAAAACTGTATGTATGTATATAAGGTTAAAAAAAATACTCTCCTTGCAGCTATCAGTGATGTCATCCTGAAGGGAGGAAACATAAAAGAAATATTTTGATAATTGTGTATAAACTAAAATCAAATCGAAATACTTTATTGTTAGGATAATTTCCACCAGTATCTAATCTGACTTCGTCTAATAAAACAAATGCAAAGTTCACTCTCTGATGACTGAAGAATTGGATTGTGCAGAAAATAAAGAATTGGCAGAGCTAAACATCTCAGCTGTAGGCTATAAATGAAAAAAGGAACTTAAAAAAGATCTGTGTTAAAAAGGACAGCAGTGACTGAAGAATCATTTCTATATTCTGGAGACCTCTTTTGAAAAATGATGACCCTGGTAACAGGGCAGACAAAGAACACACTATTAGTGAGCATTAACTTCAGGACTGCAGCCAAGGGACAGATTTTAGAAAATGAATAAAGCGCTAAAAATCTCTTTCTCTCTCAAGATTCTGGACATATAATGGCAAATTAATTAAGAGGATTCATACAATCATGTGCTACTGTCTTGTCAATTCACAAGCTAAGAAAGGTTCTACTAGGTCAACATTTGGATACAACCCCCTCTTGAGAGCATCCAGATTAGCAAAGTCTGAACTTAGACTAAAGACCAAATACATTATTCAATAGTATCTAAGGGATTTTATCCTCATTTTTGGAATATTCTGTTTTCTGTTCTTTCGGTTGCTTAAATGAAGAGCAGAGAGTTGAAAGCATAAACCATGTTTTCTAGTGGAAATTTGTGTGCACTGCAGGAAAATAATTGCTATAGTAAGAGAGGGTGTAAAGCTGAAAAGACTAAAAGGCAAAAATGAGAAATTGTTGATGGTGACTGAATACTGGCTTGCTGTAGAGACTCCCAATCTAGATAGTGAGGCAGACTTTTCCCATGCAAAACTGGTCTGAACAAATAAAATTACTTTAAAACTACAGAAATTATTATAAAAGGTAGATTTAGATATAAATAAATAGAAAGGATATTGTAGCTTTCACTATCACACTAGTGATAGAAATGCTGTAGCCACCATAATGATTTGGAAGAGAGAGTATTGTACCTTTTCAGTCAGCTTCCTAAAAGGCATTACTTCTTCCTGCAAACCTTGTTTTAGTTATACTTTTTGATTTGGAAAACACTGAACAGTGGTATGAAGAATAATGTTAAAGGCAAGGTATATTTTTTAAACTGAGTCCACTGCTTGGTTTAATAAGGAAGACTGTCATTACCTGAATTGTTACAAATCACTTTGACAGTTAACAAAAAAATGGAGAACAAACTCATTCATTGTCTCTTCAGTTCCCTCTCTGATGTTTTTAAATCAGTTACAATAGTATCCCGTTTCCCTGACCTGCATTAGGAATGTGGGCTCAGTTGCTTTTTCAGTCTAAAAGTCAGAGATTCCAGCTGGTAACAGCAGCTTTTCTGCCCTTTGAAGTATAGCTAACAGATGATATTAGATTTACAAAAGCCCAGTAACTTTTATTAAATTTTAGAAGCCTTCCTTCTAAATACACAATATCCTTTAAAAACTTGATCCAAGGGGGATTATGAAAGACAGAGTGCAGTAAGAGATGAGAGACTGCTGCTTGGCATCATTCAGAAGCAACAGAGAGCACACTACAGAGTATTTTGTTCTTCAGGTGATTGTCATCTGCTGATTTATTAGTCATGTTAAGATACACTGTACAGTTTGAAACCGAGAACAGCGTTAATCTGATATGTATATGCCAGACACAATCTACTAACTAGTGCTATTCACTAATTTGAGGCCCCAGCTCTCTACTCTCTGTAGTGAGATTTTTCCTTTCCTGAAAGAGATATGGAAGACACAAAGAATCATTCTGAAGGTCAAGAAGTATGGCATGGGCTTCAGTTCCTGCCCTTCTCATGCAGAAAAAACACACAGAAGTATGTGAGCAGAAAATGGCACAGTGTCCATCTCATGTAATTGCTCAGCCACCTACAAAATACAGAATATAATATTCCATTTTATATGATTTTTTAAATATCCCTTTCAAGTTATACTTTATCTCAATATAAGCCAAAGAGTTATCAGGTGTAAGTATGACTTGCTCGGTAATCAAATTATTTGAGGACCAGTATGTGTTGTGAGAAGCCTAACTTCCAACTTTCGGTTTACCTGTAGGAATTGAAAGTGAAAACCTTCTTTAAATAAAGGAGAAAATGCAAAAAATTATCTCTCCTAAAGCAATTCGCAATTCAGCCTTGAAATAATAGAGAACATGTCTTTTCTAATTGAAAACTTTCCTTTTTTTGTTTCTATTTTTTGAGTGCATTTTGTTTGTTTGGTTGGTTGGTTGGTTGGCTGTTTGTTTCTTTTTTTCTGTTTTGTTTTGATGTATTATAGAAAGAGTCTTTAGACGATTTGGAAAATTTTCCAGTCAGATCTAACTTCATGTAAAGAGAACACTTCATTATATAAGCTGCATGAAACGCCAGCACAGAAAAAATGGAAACAAAATGACAATGATGGAAAATGTGCACTAACTCTTAATAAAGAGTATTTACTAACACAGCAGTTGCAAGATAATTGACTGATGTAAAATTCCTGGTGTATATGACTTTCAGAACACTCCAGTTTCAAATGAACCAGATGTCTGGTACATATGCGTAATTCCCTAGGTGGCCTGTTTATGAATACTTGACACCAACAAAGACACAGGAAAAGTTGTGAATGTAAAACATTCGTTGTACCTGTGAGCTTTAAACTTCATGTGTTCATCTTCAGGAGAATAGCTGGAAATCAAAAGTAACTCATGTCTTTTTCTCTATCTCAGTCTCATCAGCCAGTAAAGTAAGAATTTGTAACGTTTTGCTGATGCACCCTAAAGCCTGCATAAAGTTCTGTCTTTAGGCAGCTGTAGATGTAGTTTCTGGACAACTCTAGAACTAAGGGAGAACAATGTTATCCTGGGATATTTTTTCCATGGAATAACCCTTCACTCCATTCAACCCAGCCTCATTTGAATGGAAATCTGGTACATTAGGTGCTTGGTTGAGCAATGGGTTATCTGCAAATTCATCAAGCCAAATGATCAAATTCAGTACAACAAAAAGGGTAATAAATAATACATTACAGTCCTGTCATAGTATGTTAAAGTTTGATGTACATAAGACTATTCCAAATTTAGGTGTCCTTTTGATATTATTATTTCAGAAATCGACAGCTCTGTGCTTATATAACTCATTAGCTTACAACTTATGTCAGGTTCACAGCAAGTCACCTGGACAGAAGATTGCTGCATTTCCAACGATGTCAGCATGTCTGAATGAGTGACCACTGCTAACAAGTCTGTTCTACACTTTACACCAGCTATACTTCAGCTGTTGGAAATAGATCAGAATAGGCAATTAGATATGGAGCTGTAAGACTTCCTCCCATTTGTACACTGTCCCTGCCTTGAAGGTAAACAACTTTTAATGGAGTTCCTAGGAAACTTGACATATTTTGCACGAATTACTCAACTTCCAATAGATGCAAAAAATTGTAACATCCTTGAGCATTTGTAACTGCCAGTATTACACTGTACGGTAACTTTACTTAGAACTGAGGTTGAAAAAAATAGATTAAGTGCAAATTATGAATCTATGCACAATTTTATTGGATGTCCTACTTTTTTTCAGTACAGTCAACACTGCTATTTCATTCCTCCACTCACAAACACTTTTTCTGAAACAGGTGTTCATTTAGTCTTCTAAATAAACAAAGCCTAAAAATAAAGCACAAAGCAGAATATCAAACTTAGCGTTTTCCTCTTTAGATCTTTTCTGTTGAAAGATATGACCGGGTTTCATTTGCACTGCGCTGCTTACCTGCTTCTAACAGCCATGATCTATGATACTGAAATAACAGTACACAGCATGAATATTAACGTACATCAGCATCCTATGTATAAGGATTTGTATTTAGATGTTATATCTATCCAAAATTAGTATATTTATGGTAAATCATATATCAGTTTAGAAATGCATAGTAAGATTAACAATCAGAGAGTTGGCCATGAGAAACAATGGACAGCTGAATTACAGCATTTTTTTCTCCTAGTATCATTTTCCTGAATGTATTTTTTTAATAATTCATCAGATCATATATGCCATCCTCCTGTATTTCACGTACTCACTTGTAAACTGAAAGCTACAACTACTACATCATGACCTGTTATCTAAGTCAGATATTCTGTAGTTTTTGTTAACTGATTTGATTTTCTAAAGTTTACAAACAACTGTATCTTTCAGTTAGGAAATTAGGTGACAAATGAACAAAAGACATAAAAAGAATGAAACATTATTTGTTGAAACATTCTTAATTTTCAAGTTTTCTGAGGAGAGAAAGCATATGTTTCTTCATTAAAACACCCCTTTTTCTCGCATTTTATTAATTTGTTTTCCTGATCGTTTTATCCCTTTTCCTTATACATATGAAGCTTAGCTGTAGTAGGCTATGCATATGGATTTGCCACCTACTAGATCAGTCTCTTCTGTCTGGCCTACTCCTTCACACAACTATTTATGCAGAAATGACACTCACTGTAGCACACTGAAGATCCTTAGTTTCCTCAATCTTATACCCTGCACCTCTTTTCTGTCAACTAATGTTCCCACTTCCAAGCACAAATATCAAAACACAAAATATCAACACCCGCTTTATGGAAACCTTTATACAAAGAGACACAAATGTGAACTAATTTAATCAGTGTTAGTAAGAATGCTTATGAATTTACTTTACCCCCATTGAAGCAGCTCTTACAGAAAAAATTGAAGATTAAGAAAAGAATACATGTAATTTTCTTACCATAAAGCATTTTGTATCTGTCATTTTATGTAATATAAATGTAAGGTGAACATCAGGGGAAATTTCCTGAGGCACTGAAGTAGTTTCCCTATGAAAATTGAGTAGGAAGCTTAAGAGATTTAAAGGCAGACAAGATGAAATAAAAGACTGTAGGGGAAAACATTGCACTGACAGAGAGCAAGAATATGTTTAATAGGTCTTTTTCCGTCTCTCACCTCTGTGTTTTCATGATTATTTTTTCTGCCTGAGAAGTTTTAAAAGGCTTCTTTTTGATAAACAGAATGAGTCTGTTCTCTAAAGCTATATGATTTTAGATGATGAGTAACTCAAGAGCTTTGAGTTAGCACTCTTCAGGTAGCACTCAAATGATGACAGAATGAAATGGAGCAGCAATTAAATACATTTTAAGGATAATTACAAAAAAATGTTGTTTTAATTCAAAATACATTGATGCCATTCTGCCAAAGCCACATTAATTCTGAAGAATATTGAATATGGTCTACTAAGCTCATTTACTAAAAAACCCAAACTAAACATGTATTTCTGTCTTCTCTGTGTTGCCCCGTAACTTTTGTTGAGATTTGGGGAGAGTTTTGTCCTGTATTTGAACAACACCTAACTTGATTATTCCATCACCCAATGATATGAATACAAATCTATGAGAAATAACAAACTAACATACCTTGTATCTACTTTAAAACATATGGTTTCTAAAAAAAAAGGGATGAGTCTGTAACTTCTCTAGGATTGGTAAGGTTTGAAATACAACCTGTGGGAGGGGTGATTCTCATTAAAGAAGAGCTACCATTTCCTGGGTTCACAAGCATTTGATTTATCAAACAGTTTTTAACCAGGTAAGAAGAAAGAACAATGCGTTTCCCTGAAGTCAGGTGACTTAAAATGTGTTTCTGCTGTGCAAGTGATAATTGTTCTGCAAAGAACGATGGAGGACCAAAGAAGAAAGGGGTGGGAACTAAGAAGAAAACGATTGAAGATAAACAGTAAGAAACAGAAGAAGGGGCATTATTGTCAGCATAAGAACAATCAGAAGAGTTCTTGAAATGTGAGAAGGCTAAAGACGTATTAGAGAAAATGGGTTTAGTAGTACACTGGGGGAATGATATTAATTACCACTGTGAAAGACGTGATAATGATTTTTTGTGTTAACTTGTTTATACCAGTAGCATAATAAAGAAACGGAGATTAGGAGAATTAGATAAACTATTAAAATATTTTTATTACTGAAATTAGATTTACTTTAGGATGTTATTAATTAGGATAAATTCATTTGAGGCCCTTGACTTCAATAAAATGACATTGATATCCATCAAGTGAGGGTTTGGTACCTTGTATACAGTTATCTGAATATCCTAACTTTAAGAAAATTCTTCTTGCTTTTTGATACCTCTTTCTGTGATTTCCTTGTCTAGTTTCAGGACCTGACTTGTTCTGTAATCGTGCAAAAACATCTGTCTAATTGTCTTTTTTTCTGGTTTTCTTTCTCACTTCTGTACTAAGTTTGGCAAATCCTTGTACTTGTTTGAACTGAATTTATTCTGCCAGTCTAAGTATTTATACAACTCTAATAGTTAAATGGATGAATATCCTTCAAAATCTTGAAGTCCAATAAAGAAAATGATCGTTAATTTTTTTGTTGCATTTTTAGACAGTTTAGAACTTAAGAATGGACTTTACCATGTGTTTTTTCTTTCACTTTTATTAGTTTAGTCAAATACTTACTGTTATTTAATGATTTTCAGCATTTCCAGGCAAAACTTGCAGACACCTGCCTAAAATGAAAACACTATAAAATAATGTAACTTACTTCTTTCATACTTTATAATTACAAGACAAGAAAAACTGTAAAAGTTGCACAACTTCACTCTGGCAAGGATGTAAGGCTTCGTCCTGATCACTAAGGCATCAACTCACTGAACATAGTAATCTATAAGAAAGGAAAGTAAGATGATCACTTAAGTCATGCAGTAACATTCTGTGTAAGAAACCTTCCCACTTCCTCAGCCCTTCCCACTTCCTCAGCAAGTACTTAAGCCTCTATTTCTTGGCTTTCACAATATGAAGTGCTATGAGGTATGGAAAGGATATGTATCTTGATGGTGAAATTTTAGATGTTGCAGGTGGGATATTGGTAAGTATTCACCAAAGTGTCCAACATTAGATGATTAAGACTACAGAGGCTCCTTTCATTATCAGTGGAAGGTGTTGGAGTACTTTTCTCTAAGTTGCGTCATTTTAATATAGTTACGTGAGATAGATCAGATGTATTAATCTCAAATGCCTATGTCTTTTCCATGACTATTCAGAGGTCCAAGACTGACTAAGACCTTCAAATATACTCCTTAGGTATCAAAGATTAAGGAATTATGCCGTATTATTTGTTTTGCAAAACTCCTTTGCAGCTGTAGATGTAAGCTGTGCTTTCTCCCCTATACAGATCATTCAATGCAATCAACCACAGACCGATTACTTCATGCATTTGCAAGGATGATTGCTCATGGGGTAATATATTGTGATTATTAACAGAAGTAAAACCCAATGCTCAGGTAACTTTCAACCAAGAGTCACTTTGCTCTCTCTCGAAAAGGGATTATATGTAGATGGTGGATTTATACTAAACGAAGTGTGAAAGGTATTGCTGCAATCCTGCAACAGAAAGAAGAATACAAAACAGGACCTTTGAGAGTGTTATAAAAAGTAAAATATCTGTTCTCCCTAGCCGGCTGTAATGCTGTCTCTACTGAAGCAATGTAATTCTAAGAGTAATTACACAATATGTTACTGTATTAATGCTACCCTGAATAAGGGTGATTACATTTTTAAAAGTCGTTAAAATAGCATAGTTTCCTGATAATCTCTGATAATAGTTCTGCTTCACCATCTGTCTAGCTAACTCCTGATTCTTTTTTAAAACAAGGAATGTAAGCAGATGCAGATGGCACCAGAATATCTACTAAGATTTGCATGAGCAGAACAGGCAGCACATGGATAAGTTTACCACAGAGTGGATTTGCATACCAAATAGCAAAACAAAAAAGGAAAAAACAAGAGGCTGCACAGCGTATGTGGTATATGCTGTGATCACACTAGGCTATAGTGTTTCATGTGCTATTAGGACATGTATATCACATGAAGTATTAAATACTTGTAGAAACAACAGAGGGTACTGAAGAATACCTTTGTTTCCTGGAGTTCTTTAGATGCCCTAAGGGGTTAGAAGAACACTAGAAATCTGTTACACTGCTAAGACTATCAAAAACCGAAGTTAACACATTGTTCTTTTAAGAAATGTATAATATTTACAGGACTTTACCCAGTAGGACTTCAAGATTTTACATCTTGATGAAAATTAATGTTGTTATGTGAATGGAAAACATAGTAATCTAATAAATAACATTTAATCAAATAAATACTTCATTCTATTTGATCTGTTCCCTTACATAGCTGCACATAAACTAAGAACTCTATTTCATGCTAATACTTTCTAGTTGTTTTTTTTTGTTGTTGTTTAATGAGAAAATAAACTGGAGTTTTTGATATTCCTGAGAATTATAGGCTTCTAGAGCAATGCAACAAGACCACACTAGCTACTAGAGCGTATTCTCCTAAGAAAGGGAAAATTATTTCCATTCCAGAGTGAGAAAAACCTCAAAAAATCCAACAAAACATCCCCCCTCTGAATAAAGTGATTATGTTAGAAAGAAATTTACATTTTGTCTACAAAATAATCATGATGTAACATTTATTTCTAAATTGTTTTTCTGCCATGATGTATCAAAACATGGTCTTTTTTAAGGAATAGGTTTACTGTCAGAACCAGCCCTATTCTAAAGTAAAGGAAGGACTTTTAATATGTCTAGATTACGACTAGATATTTCTCTTTTTCAGGATACTTTCTGGCTCAAGATCTCTGTATTATTCTATGACAAAAAAACCAAAATCACTAGGAGACACAGCCTTAAACCTGTGAGATCCCCATAGAGACCTCTATTGCTGAGGGTTTTAATATTCTTTCTGCTACAGGTTTTGTACTGAATATCTTGTTGAGTAAGGGGGATTTATAATATGTTTTTCTTTTTGCTTTGAACAAATAATTAGTTCTTGAATAGGCTGCGTGGCATTTTCTTATGCAAGTCTTCCACTGAGACAACAAGATCTTTTGACATTTGGTAGCTTACACTTTGGTTTGGATTTCTACCCGTGCACCTACCAGGGTTATTCAGACTTTGGACTAATGGCTTCCAATAGGCTTTGAAGAGATTTTTTACTTAATACATTAGATTTTCACTTAACTGGTAATAGCTTATTCCCACAACCTGGTTCCAAATACATTAAGAATTCTTCACCTTTTGGCCCTTTTACTGTTTTTTGTTTCCTATTATTTTATTGTACTTACACACGCAAGTCCGTTGCTGTGTGTGTTCCACAAAGATTCTCTCTCCATGTTTAATAGACATTAACAGTTAAGTTGCCTCTTTTGTAACTGGTGGCATTACCATTGCAACATTGGGTACAACCATAAATGTACCAACAGTTTTGAGGCAGTTCAGCCAAATTGTTGGGAACTTTGAATGTTTATCTGTTCCTAAGTACTTGACACTGTTGTGACAATTCTGGTCTGCTTTTCAACCTGCTTTTCCTCTACTGTGATATATGCCAGCTTTAGAATAATGCCTTTTTAGTTGAATAGAACTTCACAGTTTGATGTGTTTTCACTAGAGATATTCAACATCTTCATAAAGGTGTTATGGAGCAGCATGAAAAGCAAGTATTTCCATCACCATTCACAAGATACATGTAAACTAAATATTCACAATAGAGCCTTGCATTTTTTCCTTCTCTGAAGACTCAAAGCTATGTTGAAATAACCCTTCACTCTGACAAAATAAATATTTAGAAAGGCCTCTTAATCTGTTTTAGCCATTCTGATATTGGCTAAATTACACTTTGAAGTATATCATAGTATTTCTTTCCCAATAATACCAATAAAGTAATTACTGAACATGTATATGCAATGACATTCAAAGTTTAGATTCTTCTAATGTTAAGATCTATCCTATTAACCTCTGACATGATAGTATCAAAATGAGAGGAATAGGCTTATCAATCTTCTTTTACACAGATCCACTGAGTTCAAGGGAGTTACTATACACTCGGTGATAATTTGGCCCTTGAATACAAACAGATTCAAGAGAAATAATGGATATAAAGGTGAAAACAACACAAGACAAAGGTTATTGTCTTCCCCTACATCTTCCTGTGCAAGGTTCATTGCAGCACTATTTTTTCTCGTCTCTACTGAAAATTTCTAATGATCTTACCCGTAACCAGCCGTATGTGTTTGTCACTCTATTCTGGTGGAAGTCCCATCTTGAGGAACATCAGGTAGCATATGAAAAATGGACAAAGTGTATTGTGTTTTTTGTGTTGAAAATAGGTTATTATGTGTTCAGCTCCACCTTCTGAGAGGAGGAACAGATGACTGACTCTATATTCACTTCTGTATTATCACACAGAAGCAGCTTCTAAAAGCACAGATGTTATAATTGTCCCATTCTCAAGGAAGGAATGGCTCTCTCTATCTTCTTTTTTTATCTTTGTCTATTCACCAAAAAAGACAGCTACATTTTTAGCTTTGCCACGATCCTCCTGCCCTAAGGGAAGAAATTGTAGCTGGCTGTAATGGGATCACTGTTTGTTTATTCTGTACTTAAATTACATTAGTTCCATGCTCTGGGGCTTCCAGGGGACTCTAATGACTGAGGAGGAAGGAGGGAGGGAGACACCTGTTTTTATGGCTTTTGAAGCTTCCTGTAGGGCAAAGAGGTGTGCTACAGCAAAAATGGCCATGAGACAAGATGTTCAGAGATACCTAGGAGAATTTCAACTTCTCAGAACCTGGGCAACATCCTTTCCTCACTCATTTAAAACTAATATGAGCCCAAGACTAGGTCACATTGAAGAGTACTGAGAGTATTTCTTTCATTGAGTCTTCCTTGAGCATGAGTGATCGTAACTGTTTTCCTTGGACCAGTAACCCTTTTTACTTACCAAAATTTACTGCCATGAGAGCTACCTTATTGTTCTTTTCTATTGTTTCCACGGGAAATTACACTTCTTTTTCATCTCTCATTATAGGTCTAATATTTTTAAATGGCTGAAGGAAAGGACTTTTTAGCCTATAGTGTGTGGGGACTTGTACGGCAGAAATTATTTGCATCCCCTGAAATTAGTTGCACAGTTTTCCTGAGATTTCAAGGAAATTAATATAAAGTTCCTCATGGTCTGGTCAAGTCCTACAATCCTACTGTAAAAGTACTTCTAGGTTCAATGTGGAACAAGAACAATTTCAGACCAAAAGATTAAATTTGACAGAACAGTAATAAGGATGTTCTGAAGGGAAAGTGAAAAGAAAAAAAAAGGATGCTATGGTTGTATCTTAAAATCAGTGATGCTCATCGAAGTTTTAAAGCCTTATCATAGCTCCTTTGTCAACACAAAGAAGTCTCAAAACCAAGAACGCAATTAAGTGGGATGTAGATGGTTTCACTCGAATATCAAAATGGCATCAAAGATACAGAGAACAAAGGGACCACTGAAAGCCAGTTGCAAATTTTGTAGGTATGTCATGGTTTTCAAACATGGGCTTCTACAGTTCGGTAATATATCTCCTAGACAAGACATATATTTGGCCAAAAACTAATATACATTCCAGTATCTGGCTAGTCTCTGGCCCACTCTTTCCATGGACTACAGTATCACCTAGTAAAATATTTTTTTTTTTGTTTCAGAGTAATTTTCATTTTCTTTCGGTCTTTCATTTTAGATTACATGAAAAGAAATCAAATATGTGACATACAAGAAAAAATAACATCACACTTTTTTTTTCTTCATTGTGCCTTTACAGATAGAAAGACTTCATAACTTGGAGCCAAACATGTAAAGAGTTTAAATAGGTTTTTGTAGGAACAACGCTCAATTTTGCATGTTTATCATTATTCATTTACCTGATGTAGTCATGTTCAACCGAAGTGCAAGTTAGTGGTTTAAATAAGATAGCATATCAAGGAAAAAAAATACACCTATGCTTCTCAGAAAGAAGTAAACAAATCCGTACAATCTGTAAAACCTCGCCATACTGCATATATCTTTAGCTAAGCACAAGAAATCTAGAAAGTCCATATGTATGCATTGCCATCCCATCCCTCAGCAAAAAAGCTTTCAAAGAAAACAGAATGGCTTAACTGGGAATTCAGCTAACCCCTTGACTCTCATTCAAAGTCTTTAGCAGGTGACTTGTTATGTGTATTGTGGCTTAAATTTCCTTCCATTTAATCTTTTTCTCCAGTAGGTTGCAGCTGTACTTATGAGGTGGAAGAGTCATATTTGAATGGGACATCAGATCACATCACTCTTGATAGTTCAGCTAAAGAATAAAATCAACCCGGTGCTAGTTTGTTGCTCTGCACTCACCATATTTTTTTCTTAATACTGCATGGAAAATTATGCATTTAAAAAGTAAATACTATTTAGAACTTCTCTGCAGTCCCCTCCGGTGAGCTGTGCAAGAATAATTTTGTATTTGAAGTATTAAAAACATCTACAGTTCCAGGGCAGTGATGATAACTGGGCTACATCTTCTGAATTTTAGTATTGTGCCGCATCAGATAGTTGAAGCTCTCTGAACACTAAACTTTAACTGTCTACTCACAGAGAATTTCTCCAGATATACCTAATTTATAGAAGATTCCCTTCTTTTCTCTGCAGATGCTGATGTTAGTTTACTGTCTAGGAGTGTTTGGGAAAGCCTAGCTGGTTTTCAGCTTGTTAATAGAATGAAAAATAAGAAGCAGAATGCAAACTTCCAAATGCAGTGCCTAGGATGCTTTAGCACCCTTTTGTGCTCTCTGCTTTTCCAGAGGTCAATTAATTTTTGACAGCATTTAGAAGTTTTGAAAAAGGAATAGTGCTGACTGGAGTGTGTACAGGGCTGTATGCTATGCCCTCCTCCCCCACCCCCACCATGCTCTCTTCTGTCCCTGTCTCTGGGGATGGCAGGAAATGGCCTGATTGGGAAATGATCCTCTCAGGCCGGTCTCTGACCACCTTCTTTGGTCTCAGCTACTGTAGATTTCTTTTTCATCTTTGAGGTTTCAGATTCCCTACTGGGTCTTCTTGGTTGTCTTGGATAACAAGACCAGAGTTAGTTTTTTAAAAAAATATTGCTCTTGAAATAAAATTTAGGGAAACCTATTGGTAGCACTTCAACATCTTAAATTCCTTTATTAATTTGTTAGTTTTTAGCAATAAGAACAGTAAGAAAAGAAATAAGTATGAAATAACAGATTAGTTATCTCCTCTGCAGCTCAGACTGTGATCTGTGATTTTAAGGATAAGGAATTAAAGCAATGGTTTCTTGCAACTTGCACCTAATTATAACAGTGTGTTTAAGTGTCAGGAAATAAAATGTGTGCTGGCTTTGTCCATAGAGGCACGACATGAGGTAATATAAAAGAGAAGGAGCTCTGTGATGCATTGTATATCTCATCAACACAAGCAAATCACAGTCATTTTCCAATAGCCGTATTGTTAAGGAAGGGATGCAAACAGAAATGCTAACACAAAAATTCAGCCAAATAGACTTGAGTGGGTAGAAACAGGTTGTTGTTGACTGGTTGTGATTTTTGTTACTTATTTGAATGGCACTGAAAAGATGCAGCAAATTGTAAAGCTTAGTTTTAAGTTGGATCGTTTAATGTGTCTACGTGATGTGGTGGGAAACTGAAACTAAAAGCATTTATAACCCCTCTCTGGAATGGCACAGACAGGACATGAAATTCCAAAAGCCTCTGATCCATTCAACTATGTGGATTAAACCTGAAGAGACTTTTACCTTTCCAAATATGTGGTTATGGTCTTTAAATGTGCTTCTGAAGAGAACAAGGAAGCAGAACATTGTAGGATGAGTCCAGTCCTGCTTGTTTGAGGCCTTTGACAAAGCTCCCATTTACTTCAGAGGCATAGCATAACGCCCAGTAAAAGGAGACATTATTTCTGAAGAGCAATGTTTTTGGAAACCGTAGATATTTGCATGCCTAAACTATACAGACAAAACAAAAAGTCTATTTACATGTGATTTGTTGCAGTGTATGTGAAAAAGGTTGCATTTGTATTCTCCACATGATGCAAAATTTAATCTTGATATGGCTTTCTGACAAATTTTGTTGGACAATATTCTATTTCACAAAAGACATATTTTGCAGTCGGTATCCATCTAGCATTCCTGGACTGATACCTCTTTCCTGTTATAGCCCAAGAAGTCACCTAAGATGGGCCAATATCTCTATTAAGCTCTAGCACATAAGCCCCAGCTCTTTCCTATACTTGTGGTCCAGTCTCTTTCCAACTTTTCTTTGCACCTCTCTAGAATTGATAGTATACATACGAATCTCATCTTATCTTCAAGAAACAGCTTGTAGAAAACCATTAGTTTTCTACTTATCGTAATAACTGTATCAACACTGAGCATAATTCATGTGTTGACAATGAATTAAATGGCCAGACATACTTATGTGGGGGATTTCTGAGAATAGAATACAGACTAAATAAAGGGCAGATTAGATTACAGAGGGAATGAAAGCGATATTCCATCAAGCGCTTAAACATGGACTTGACTTAAAGTATAGACTAAAATGTGTTTCTGAAGCAAGTCTGAAGCAGTATTTTCTCTGTAAAAAAGCCATCTTTTCGCCAGATGTTCACACATTTTAGTGGTAGTCCCTCAGATACAATCTGTTACAAATATTTTCAGGAACAACACTTTTTTTTGAAGGAACTAAGTAAGAAAAAGAGGATGTATCGCCGTTGGAAAGAAGGGGACGTAAGCCACGTCATGTTCAAAGATGTTGTTAAGTCATGTAGGAGGAAAATCAGGGAAGCAAAAGCCCAGCTGTAGCTCAAATTGGCCACTTCTATTAAGGATAATAAGAGTTTTTATAAATATATCAATGGTAGAAAGAAGGGCGGCAGCGACCTCCACTCCTTGTTGGATGTGGAGGGAAATATAGTAACCAAAGATACAGAGAAAGCTGAGGTACTTAATGCCTTCTTTGCCTCAGTTTTCAACAGCAACGATGTCAGCTCGCTTGACAGTTGGCCCTCTGAAGTGGTTGATGGGGGCAGGGTGAAATATGGCCCTCCTGCAATCCATGAGGAGGAAGTTAGAGACCTGCTGAGCTGCTTGGACCCTCATAAGTCTATGGGGCCGGATGGGATCCATCCTAGGGTGTTGAGAGAGCTGGTGGATGAGCTTGCTAAGCCGCTCTCCATCATCTTTCAACAGTCCTGGCTCACTGGAGAGGTCCCGGAAGATTGGAAGTTGGCCAATGTGACGCCCATCCACAAGAAGGGCCGTAAGGATGATCCAGGTAATTACAGACCTGTCAGCCTGACCTCGGTCCCAGGTAAAATCATGGAGCAGATAATCCTGGGTGAAATCATGCGGCACTTGCAGAACGGTCAAGAGATCAGGCCCAGCCAGCATGGGTTTAGGAGGGGTAGGTCCTGCCTGACCAACCTGATCTCCTTTTATGACCATGTGACTCGCCTGGTGGATGAGAGGAAGGCTGTGGATGTGGTATACCTGGACTTCAACAAGGCCTTTGACACTGTCTCCCACAGTAGACTCCTAGGGAAGCTGGCAGCCCGTGGCTTAGATGGGAGCACTCTGTGCTGGGTTAGGAATTGGCTGGATGGCCAAGCCCAAAGAGTGGTGGTGAATGGTGTCTCATCCAGTTGGCAGCCGGTCACTAGTGGTGTCCCCCAGGGATCAGTGTTGGGTCCCATCCTGTTTAATATCTTTATTGATGATCTGGATGAGGGGATTGAGTCCATCATCAGCAAGTTTGCAGATGATACCAAGCTGGGAGGAAGGGCTGATCTGTTAGAGGGTAGAATGGCCCTACAGAGGGACCTGGACAGATTGGAGAGATGGGCTGATTCTAATGGGATGATGTTTAATAAGTCCAAATGTTGGGTACTTCATTTTGGACACAACAATCCCATGCAGAGCTACAGACTGGGGACAGAGTGGCTGGAGAGTAGTCAGGCAGAAAAGGACCTGGAAGAGCTGGTTGACAGGAAGCTCAACATGAGCCAGCAGTGTGCCCAGGAGGCCAAGAAGGCCAATGGCATTCTGGCCTGCATCAGGAATAGTGTAGTGAGCAGGACCAGAGAAGTTATTGTCCCCCTGTACTCGGCACTAGTCAGGCCTCATCTTGAATATTGTGTCCAGTTCTGGGCCCCCCAGTCTGGGAAAGATGTTAGGATGCTTGAGTGTGCTCAGAGGAGGGCAACAAAGATGGTGAAGGGGCTGGAGCATAAGCCCTACGAAGAGCGACTGAGGGAGTTGGGGCTGTTTAGTCTAGAGAAGAGGAGGCTCAGGGGAGACCTCATTGCTCTCTACAACTACCTAAAAGGAGGTTGTAGTCGGGCAGGGATTGGTCTCTTCTCTCAGGTGACCAGTGGCAGAACTAGAGGGCATGGACTTAAGCTTCTTCAGGGAAGGTTTAGGCTTGATGTGAGGAAGAAGTTCTTCACTGAAAGGGTGATCGGCCATTGGAATACGCTGCCCAGGGAGGTGGTGGAGTCGCCGATCCTGGAGGTGTTTAAGGGGAGACTGGATGAGGCACTGAGTGCCATGGTTTAGATGATGGTTGGTGTTAGTGTTGGGTTATAGGTTGGACTTGATGATCTCAGAGATCCTTTCCAACCTTGTGATACTGTGATACTTTTGATTTCTGTAGTCATAAAGGAAGAAATATGAGGAAAAATAAAGACTTATGATTTACATTGAACATACTGCATGGTATTAAGAAGTAGGTGTTATTACTTGATGTTATCCATGTTTTAATAAGTAAGTCCCATGATTTTTTCAAAAGAAGGCCAAAGTAATAAGTGTAAGTTAGATGAATAATGGCTCAAAAATGCACATTATTAGTATTTCCTCTTAAACTAGCAGAACAATTCATGACACTTTTGTATGTCTGTCCCAGAATGTCAGGAAAGACTGGACAGCTCTGTAAGGAAATATGACTCCAGAGCCAAGGATAAGAGGAGGACATGCCAAGCAATATCTTCACCAACAAGGTTCCCATGGTAAACATCAGCCAGTATTTGCCAGACAAGGCCTTAATCTTCTGCCGAGTGTTCACCAAGGTTCCCTGGTACTTCTGGCTGAGGTTCAGCACCCTGACCACACGCCTTCCCTGCATGAAGGGCCTCACAGACTGCATCACCATGCCCTTCTGACACACTGCACCCTGTTTGCCTGGACCTGTTCGCGGCACGTCTGTTGTTGGTGTTCCTAAGGGACTGTTTAAATACCCTGATGATGCTTCCTGGAATGCCCCCTCTGCCTCAGCCACCCACTTGTGAGCTGCCACTTCCTGAAGTCAGGAGTAGCCCTGCCCCTAGTTCCCTCCTAGGCTTCCCTCACCCTGTCTGCCTCAATCTAGCACGTGGTTGCAGTACTTACTGTCCCTGCCACCAGTTCTCGCTGACTGACTGATGGTGGATGAAGCAGATTAAGCCAGTGCAGCTTCCTGGGGGAAGATTTTTCACTGTTTTAGTTTGAATATATAAAGGTGAAATTTTCCCCTGCTTCCTTAATAATCACAATTCTATAGTCTCTTCTTCAGATTTCAAAGAAATGTAATGAATTAAGCTTCTGATTTTCCTCCAAGCAAGATCCATGGGCTCCAAAAACTTCCCTTTGTATGTCAGTCTAACTGCCTACTTTTGAATGTCATCATTCTCCAGTGGAATAAGGAAATATGAGCAATGGAGGAATGAATATCTTTCAAATTCATTACATGAAAGCATATTTTTCACAAAGGCAGTTTTCTCATCCTGACACAATGCAAACACAGTGACCCACATACATTCAGAATGGGACGGACAAAAATTGCCTTAACTGCTTGATTTAAAATCAACAGCTGACTTCAAAAGAAAAGAAGTGACAAATTTTTTTTTCGTAATAAGGAAAAATTTCCATATTCTCTCATTAATATGGTAAACAGTCATATTGTGCACATTTTAACACATGACTACTTTGAAGTTTGCCTTCTAAGTAGGTAAGTAGAGCTACATGCTTTTGTTGCATACTTCAGAGCAAGGAGGATTCTACACTTCTGTGTGTTCATCTGCTGGTCTCCAGCTATCAATCTTTCAAAAGCAAAGCAAAGTAATTCTCACTATAATGCCACTAATTTACAGAATACTGATGTGTTTACTATTCCTAAAAATACAAGAAAATGAGTGAACCAATATGAATAAAAACACTTATGGAAGAGATACTAATAATAGATCCCCCTAAAATACACCTTTTTGTTAAACTGATTCTATGTGACTATTACAGGATGAGATCAAATATTTTGATATTTTTAAAAGCTTTCAGTCTGATTTGGTATGTAAATGGTAAAACTGTGATAATTTCAATGAACAGGAATTCAAAGGGGTTTTTTTAAGAACCGTTAGATTTCTTTCTCTCTCTTCCCTGTTCCACCTTCCTTCCCTTTGGAAAACAAAAACCCCTGAAAAGACAGAAGAGCTGGTCTGAGAATCTTCGTGACACAAACAGCCCTGAAAGCCTCCTGGAGCTCAAGACACCATCTAATGGGGGTCAGGAAAACAGCAGTACTGGTAGATTTGTGTTAAGATCCAGAGTGAACCCCAGCTGTGTCACCAGCTCTGCGTAAATCCCACAGGGGTACCCTGGCATGAACTTCCTCTCCAAGCTCCCTGCTCCAGGAGAACAGCCTGGGAAGGAGATGGCCCCCATGCCTGGAAATAATTTCTGTGTTTTTTTTCCCATAACTCAAGTCCTTGGACAGAAGGGGTGGCTTGGCTAAAGGAAATCAGCTTCTCAGAACTGGTTTGGAAATGTAAGCATTAAGTCCCAGCAGTTTGGCAGAACAGCAGGCAGAGTTATACTGGAAACCTGCTGGCATTTTGGTGGGAGACCATCAAAAGTGTATTATCAATGTAAAATAAAATGTGAGTTTAGCCTCATTTTGCCCTAATATTTGTGTTGCTGGACCTATAGTATATGTCTCTAATACAATGTGCCTCTGACATATTCCTGGTATTCCTGACCAGCTATAATTATAATAACAAGTGTCATGTATGCTGCTAGCAAATACTGCTCACGACCAATGTATCTTTTTTTTTACTTCCAGGGCTTTAATTCTTCCTTCATTCCTTTCATTTATGCCATGTATCTAACTGATACACCTCCAGCCTCAGCATTTATTTAAATACTGTTGATCTATTGATATTGCTAATGTTAGTGTGCTAAGCTGGAAGATGCAACTCCACCAGAAAACTCCACCCTATGAATCATTAATAGGACTTGCTCAAATTTGCCCCTGAGGATGACAAGCAGTGTGCTGTGTGAATCATCTTCTTGCTATGACACCTGCCAGTGAAAACCCTATCAAGTTATTTAACAGAGTTACCAGAGTCCTCTCTATTGTTGTCGTTATTATTATTATTAGCATTATTATTGTTATTGATTTTTCTGTTATTATTATTCCATACATTAAATTCAAAAATATGAAGGAGAGGTAGTAATTCATAGCAGATCTCTACACTTAGCAGGAAATATAGGAGAAGAAAGCAAGATCAGAAATCCACATCTCATTGTATTGGGGGTCACAAGCATAGTACTTAACAAAACGGAACTGTTTGTGCCAGGAAACCTGGACTTTTCTCCTTTCCTCAAAAAGAGACAATTACATAGCTCTCTCAGTATGCTATTTGTTTAACAGGCAATGATCATAAAAGTACTGAACTTTAGCTTAGCTACTTAAAAAGCTGGCATCAAGAATGGAGCTGAGAGGTATGTGATGAAATCAGTACTTCAGGCTTCTCATTTATTTTTTGTCTCTGAAATCTATTTAATGCAGCACTTATTTGTGAAAGAAGAAAAAGGGACACCTAAAATGATTGTAGCCATTTGTGCTTTAAGGGATTGATGTTCTTGAGACTTACGCATCAGAGTGCTGTATATTAAAAAGGACTCTGATGTTTTATACAACAAGGAAGTACCATGGTATGAATACATAAATAACTCTTTTCAGCTTACACTACACGAAGGCAGTGCACAGAGTGTGCCATAAGGTTTTACTTTGCTTTGAAACTGTCTTTAGTGCAGTGCTAACAGCCAGAAGATTGAACAGCTGACCACACCCTGCACCTTCAAATTAAACAGACTAAACAGTGCTATCTTAACTCTCAGTCTGCATACACCAATAAGCAGGCCAGTTACATCCTTGTAGAAGAATTATTGTCATTAATTGCCTCTACCTCAGCTACAATAATGTGCATAGTCAAACAAAACGGACAAGACAAATAAAATATGTGACAGCTGAAAACAGACAAGAAAAATGAGAATTGTCTAGATAAAACTGGAACAGTTGGCATGTACGAAGGTAGAGATGGAGAGCATTGTTAAAGAAGTGCAGTGCAGTAATGAAAACACCCGTTAGTCATAGAGAAAATTCAATGGTTTTGATCATGCTGAGTCTGTGCACCACAAGATTTCAGTAAAAATGCAATAAGCTATTCTTCAGCGTCTGACCCAGTCATTATAGTTTGTTCCTGCTGGTTCTGCAAGAATAGTGCTGAGGAAGTGGCACAGCTAAAGAAAAGAAGGAAATCAACAGGTCCTTTAGATATACCCCAGGGATGGTGTATTCTATTAAGTAAATATCTTTTTTTTTTTTGAATTTAAAACCTGCTACTTCACTGAAGCTGTGAGCCAAGGACTGTCTCCTGATGTCCAATTTTCTTTAATCTGAATCTCTGTAGAGTACATCGGAGACTTAGGTTATGACATTTCAATTACAACAGTAGTTTGCAGAAAAGGATTAGACTGTAAAAGATGTATTTCTGATTACCGCAAGCATATGGAAAAATTATTCATAGGACTAAATGTAAATGCTAACGTACATGGACCTAAGGAAAATTGTGAGGTAATGAGTTGTGTTGACTTGACTTCATTAGTAGCTACTTGTTGATTAAAGTGTTTATATGAAGATGTTCATTTGAAGGAAAACACTAATCTAGCCAAGACTGTTCAACTAGGCAAACTCTACTATCTTTTTGTTTCATAGGAAGGGCTGAAAAGGTGAGCATAAGTTGCTATCGAACCAGAGCAATTCCTTGTATTTTAAGGCTCTAGAGGGTTAATCTAAATAGTTCAGGTTTTGATTCAAATCTAATTGGCTTCAGGTCTTGGAAAGTATTCACTTCTGTTTCAGAGGACTGTAGTGATCAGAAAATGGCTGCAATGTACCCTGAGAAGAGAGTAAATATTGAAAACATTTGTGAAAGGAAACTCGGTAGCACCTGCAAGCCCCAGCGGCGCTGTCACACTGTGGTGTGAGGTATTGTGTTGTTATTTCACATCTCTGTAGCTTACTTATACAAATCAACCTGTCAGAAAAAGAAAACAAGAGCCTCCAATTAACTTGTAATTAATGTTTTAATTCCACAGGAAGATCTGGATCTTCTATTCATGTAGGATGCTTGATGGAAGGGCTACAAAAACAGCAGGGAAAGGCACGTCTGTAAAGTTAGGCATTTGTAGGAGGACCTTGCCCTTTTCATCTCCACACGTTAGCTTTTCATCCATAACCAAAACATTTCACGTGTTATAACTGCACAGAGCAAACTTTAAAACGTTTCATGAGATATTAAGCTTACCGAGTAGCATAGAAACAGCTTGCTCTGTCAGTTAGGGCCACCTGCTTAATATATGAAAATTTAAGGGCCTTTCTTAGCCTATATAATTTAAAACTATAGTAAGAAATCTGGAATACTGGTGTAGTCTTGGAGTGCAGAGGAAGATAACAAAACTCAGAAATGCTTTATGGTAATTTTATATATATTATTTAAGAAAAACACGTGGTTTGGAGTATATAACAAAATAATGAAGCAGCACAGGATAATGGTATGGACATGATATTTGTGTGAGGTAATTCATTTTTTCACTGTGTGCATAGACAGCTACAAGTGAGCAGGGTTTTTTTTATTTGCCCCAGTGAAAGAACCAGGGCACCAAACCTATCAGATTTAAACCAAAGCAAAGGCAACACTTTTTACATGCATGGTTAAACTGAGGAGTTTATTTCCAAATGACTGCCTTGATGTCACAAGCTTATGTAGGTTGGAAACCCACCCAAATAAAGAAAAAAACAGGCAGGGGATGAGGCATATTAGGTACAATTACACCATCTGTGACTCAGCAGGTCTCAAAGGTGCAGAATGAAAGATAATGTTCTGCTCTCCTTCCTTGTCTGCTAATGGCCACTATCAGGGATATAACAGTTTGTTAGATGGACCCTCTCAGCTGTGTATTTTCATCCCAAAGGTAATCTGTGCATGGAAGGTTCTGACAAATCACGTATGGAGGTGTTGCAAAGTGGTTTATTGACAGGAAATTGTTAACACTTTGAGCATGAGGGAAACTCTTTCGTTTTAAGTGGAAATATTTACTTTTTATGTTTGCACTATATTACAGTTATCTACTTCTACTGTGAAAGAAATTAGAGAAAATTTAAGTAAATTAGAACCCTTAACCAGTGAAGCAAGAATCACCTTGACTTTGGAGTATAAATCGAAGGACAATGTGCCTCACTAATCTGAGATGCAAAAAGTTTTTAACTATCAAATTTAAAGCATTTTTTTCTTTTTGTCCTTTGAATTTCTTTTAGTTCTCAATAGAAAGACATGTGGCTTATTATATCTGGAACAAGTTCCCAGAAAACAGCTAGTTGGATAACATGAAGGAGCTGTTTATTTGAACTAGAAACGTGAAGAAAGACAAGACAAGTCTGGAAAAACGGAGAGTAGGACTCGATGATCCTTGTGGGTCCCTTTCAACTCAGGTTGTTCTATGATTCTATGATTTTTTTTCCCAACTTTATTCAGCCAGTGTTATGTCATGGTGACTCTGGCTTGAGAACATTAGAAGATCATCTTTTTCTGTTTCATGTCATCTAAAGGATTCACAGCCTACACAAATTATGTCATTGTACAAGAATTATGTGCAATTTGGAGAAAATTTATTCACCAACAAAACACTCCTGTTTTGGAATAGTGAATATCTCACCTTTTTTTCCCCAGAGCCTATGACAAAAGAAACCTCACATTGAGCAAGCTAGAGGTTTCTCGCAATGCTACTGAAACAGGCATTGACTGAGAGAATTACAACTGACATCCAAAACAGATTTTATTAATTGAGGAATTCATACAGCTAGAAGGAATTAAAAGATGATGATGGTGATTTAGAAAATGTTGATGATGACTAGCGTGGGTATTCTGAGTCTAGAGACTTCTTTGATTCTATTTTGTATGAATAGGTCTTGTGGCTCAGAGAATGGGCAAAATATCCTCAGATAAATTCAAGTGTGATAATGTTGTACTAGAAAATTAGCAGCAAATGTTAAGGTAAATTAAAAAACTGTACAGCTTTTAAAATTTATTTTTAATGAGTTTTTATTTGACCCAGTAAAGTTTAACTTATCTTTTTGCTGAACTGCGGCACATTTTTTAGCCCACAAGTTTATTCTTGAGATGGAAACAGATACTCTGGTAAGAAGCTATGTTATTTGCATGTCAGAGAACCAATTACCTCAAGATGTCAAGAGGCTTTAATACAGTCAGCTACTCTTTTACTTTCTAGCAGAAAATGAACACTATTCATTTTTCAAATACTCATTTAGGATCTAACAATAAAGAAGTCTGATTATTATTATTCAAAGCTACATTTTATCTCATTTTCTCTTAATTTAGCTCACATGAAAATATGTATCTGTGGTCATCATGAAAGATAAGCGGCAAAAGATTAATACTGTTTAGTACTTGTGAACATACTTTGATTTGCTTTGTAATCTAAGATGCATTTTTTTTGAATGACAAATATGCTAAACAGCTTGCATGTTATTTTTACAGCATCCCTCACATTCAAGATAACAGGCATTTTCACAAATCCAAACAACTTATAACAATGTAATTTAAAATACGATTAAAATATTGTATAGGTTTTGGTGGACTAGATGATCTCAGAGGTCTTTTCCAACCGTGTGATACTGTGAAGTTCTGGTGTGATTTCAATAGATTATAGATATTCTTACTTTTCAGAGTGTTCTCTTTGTTAGTCCACTATAGAGAATCATAGAATGGTTTGGATTGAAAGCAACGTTGAAGGTCATCTAGTCCAGCTCTCCTGGAGTGAGAAGAGACCACTTGAACAGGTTGCTCAGATCTCCATCCAGCCTGACCTTGAATGATTGAGCAGAATCTCTTCCTGGATTCCTAACAGATGAATCAAGACTGAATGACAATGAAGACTATTGTAAAATTTCCAAAGGTGATGTGTCATTTATCAGTTTAGCTAAAGATTTAGACTGTCAGCAAAAACTTCCAGAGACTTTTATCATGCAGATTAATTCACTGCTATATGGTGTGTAGGGTCATCTCCATCAAAGCCATGAGAAATGCAAATTCTGGAAATAAAAATTAAAAATTACAATAAAAATTAAAACATTTTACTGCTGTTCTGACTTGCATTGCTAACTATACCATCATCCTTCCAGCATATCAATAACCATTCAATCTTCCCCATTCAACTCTGGCAAATAAGTCCTCCAGTATGAGTTCCAGTGTGAGAGAAACTGTAGAAATGAGGAAGAATGAAGACGAGGTGTGTGGAAGAAGATAGATTTTATATAAGTAAATTGCAGTAGGCAAAGTGAATAATTTTACTTCTAAAATTAAAATAAAGCAGAATGAATGATTAACATGGCCTTTTAAAACTCAGATATTAGACAACAGATTTTGTACCAACACAAGTCTATGACTCAAGTCCATGAAAACAAGAATAGAGCAATTAGAAAGTAATTCATCTTGGCCAAAGATTACGGTAAAAATCTCAAAGCTTTACTAGATATTTTTAGGGCCTGAAAAATATGTAATAGCTTTTTATATATTTTACAGGTTTGGATATGGCAAAAAATCACCAATATCACCAATAGTGAAATTGTCCCAAGAAAGTGCAATATGTTTTCTTGTGCTAGTCAAGTGATAATATCTTATACGGTTGTCACAGTTAGTTTAGCTATATCAAGTGCATAACAAGCAGTAGTCATGATGACATGGAAATTCGTCTTGTGGTCTATTGCCTTCTGTAAAGCAGCAAGAAATACACAACAGACACTAGAATTCCCATGGAGTCTAGAGAACAGTACCAAAAAACAGTTTAGATTATTGAATTTGACACTAGGTGACAGTTTATTTTCCATAAATATTTGAATTATTTTTATTACTAAAAATTTTTATTACTAAAAATCATTGAAAAAGCCCAATGAGTATGCATGTAATCATGAAATAGTATCACAAATGGAATTGACTTAACTTACAGCTTTTGTACAAAAACTTTTCCAGAGCTGCTGGGGTAAAAAAATCCCCTTACTTGCATACAAGCAAAATTCCATTCCTAAAACTCTCTCTTCTTTCAAGCTAGGAATTAATATGTATATTATTTATGTCTGTAAATAAGAAAAGAAACTATTAATATTTTAAGTAAAGTCTTACAGTTTCACTTGGTCAGTGAATATCTGTTTCAATACTCCGATCATTTCTAAGAAACTGAAATCTAGTTGTTTTGCATACAGTTCTGTTGTCTTAAATGTGCAGTATGGCAGCACATTGCTTGGTAGACAGGATTGAGAGGACAATACCTTTCCTGAGATCTAGACCTTTATTTTCCCAACTATTAAAATTTCTATTGTACTTAAACAGAGACAAATCTCACTTTTGACTTGTTTTCTATTTCTAAATTTAGCGTGAGTCTGGAATACCCCGAGTAAAATTATGTTTCTGGTGCTATTTTTAACAATGGAATATGTTAACATTTAGTACTCACTGAAGTATCGATCATCTGCCTGAAGAAAGGGCACAAAGTTCATTGCATTTGAAATGAATTTTTGATCCCTGACATTGAAGAGAAGATGAAGCAGATTTCAGATTCTTCTGGGAATGACTGCAAAATACACTGTGTTTTCTACTTTTCTCCACTCAACCTGGCATGCTTTTTTCTGTAAGACCCTTTAAGTTTCAAAATATCATTTTGGAAGAAAGAGTAATGAAAGCAATTGTAAAACATCATTTACTCACTTGGAAAGATGAAATAAGTTTTAGAATCCTGTTTTCATTCCGCAGTGTGACTGTTTGGAAAAGATTAATGTAGTGACTATAGTACATTTCCAGTGCATTCTGCCTATAAAATATTGAAGCTATTTAATTTTGACATTTCTGCTGTTAAAAGAGAACGAAAAAAAAGCTACCAAATCTACAATTTTCAGATTGGACTACGTGTGTCAATTGCTACAGCTTATAATTGTAGAGGGAATTCACTTTGTCCAAGTTCAAGACATCCAATAGGTCTCTGGACATCTCCATGAGGCTATGTGAGAAATATGTCTCACCGCACCTAAAATTACAGTAGGTTATACACTTGTCTTTCTTTTTCAGAATCCTTTCAGAAGAGTGTCATTAAAGAAGTCAGATGTATGTATTATAAGAAACACTGTTAATGAGCTCTTTTGTCACTTCCTTCATGCTTTCCTCTATTTTTGAAATGCACTAATTAAATCAGTTCAGAGAAGCTTGAATTAGAAAGCATTGCCTTGCTTTAATTTTAGTTAAACCCCTTTATCCTCTCTCTAGAGAATCAAAGTCCCTGATTAATAATACTGAAGCCAAGAGATTCACAGCTTTCTCATAGAATCAATAAATGATCATCACTAATCAATTAATTGACTACTCAGGGTACCCAAGTTAAGGCAGTCACAGGAAAGTGACTATTTATAGCTTCAGGCCTTGCTGATGAGGTTCAGTATTTCTCGAAGGTGATTTCATGGCTTTTATATGATGATTCCAAACCATCAGGGGAATCAATTATTAATACTATATTTTTGAAAGGGCTAACATAACCATTCACTCATTCCCCTATGGATAATAGGGACATGTGTCTCTTGCGAAATGCATTTGAAAAGGAGAAAGCCCATAGTTAATGTGTTTTGACAAGATCTCCTTTTAATGTTGTAAAAAACTCAAAATCAAGTATTGAGAAATAATTACAACATTAACAATTTGAGATTTGAATGGCCTTATTTATGTTTCCTGCAGGAAAATATCCATTTGTGTCTGATGTACCATTTACTAAGAATTATCCACCATCTGTAATGTTAGGAATTACTCCAAAATCCTTTGAAGTCTATGGAAGGATTTGTATCAGTGGCAGAGGACTGCAGAATACAGCTACTACTCTGAATTTTGAAAGCTGACTGCACTGAATTCTAATCCTTTGAGATTTAAAGGTGAGGGTATTTTGAAGAGGTTTGAACAGAGGACTTTGTGAGTGGAACCACCATGGTCCCAATACTGACACTATACATCTCTGGATTCTTCAGCAGGCTATAGTTCTGTAGTCTTTACGTTCTTGAAGGTTTTCCATGAAGCAACGCAAAAAGCATAAAAAGACTAGATATCTCTTTTTTTCTCTTATTTAATACAACCCCCACAAAACATCTACTTAAAATGTGTTTGAAAAGGATAAGTATTCTTCAAACATACTTGGATGACTTGTAAATTAGGGAACTTGATTTTGCAGTTCAGATATGAAGTCCTGAAGCATAATGGCATGCCAAAATTTAAAGAGATTACTTTCATCAATTAAATCCTACTTTTCATGAAAGTAATAAATGAGAACACAATGTGTAAAATACTGAATTTGTCATTTGACAGTGTTGTTTTTACCAACCCTAGTATTTTCTCCACCATTAATTAGCACTTCTCTATCATTCTTTGTCATGCCAGGTTGACATTTTAGCATCTGTAAAGTTGCACTTGTTTAATATCTTTGCTTATATTATCCACTCTTTTGCCCAAAGGAATGGAATTTTACTTTTGTCCAGTTTTTCACAGAAAGAAGTTGAAATTAAACTAAGCCTAATTATGAAATTAAACAGATGGTCTCCATTGAAATATCAGAATTTCTGCAAAATACCAGGAAGCCTTTCCACAGGAACTTTCCAACAAATTTATCTTCTTTTGAAATTAGTTAATCTTGCTTTCTTAATGTAAAAATATTTCTAAAAGGTAATATAAATTTAATATTTGGTAATTAAACATGAAACAATATTCAGGAAAACTAAGGCTTTGTCATTTTTTTCTAAAAATAAAAATGTATTTGACCAAAACTGTACTTGAATATTAGTGATTTCCTAATTTATAATTTCACTTGAATAAACAGATAAATGCGATGAACTGTCCCCACTCTCATGAATTTTGGTGTTGGCTGACACTTTAAAAAAAAATTCATTTTGATCAAATTCATATTTTGTGATTATTTGTGGTAATAATGAGGTTATTATGTTGCCATCTAAATATAAGGAAATGCAATTTTTCATTTTTCGTTCATTACCTTTGATTACATTCATTCTTTCATGTTTCAGTCATTCAAAAGGACTGTAGAAACAGTCCTTTAGTAAGTAGTGGTAGAATGGCTGATACAGAACTTGATTTATGGAACATAATTAACAAAGAATTAGAGAAAGAAAATATAACTGATGCAAATCAACGTAAGTTCAGGAAAATGAAAGATGTCAAAGTAACTTAATATCTTTTTTGATGAGATTAAATATTTGGCAGGTAAAGATAATAGTGTTCGTTTTCTGATTTCACATTACATGTTATTTTGATTAAAGAATTTGAACAATATGCCATCAACACGTTAAATGGATTAAAACCTGTTAATTAAGAATTCTCTGTATCAAAGTGCAAATGATAAATCATCAGTGAGTGGATTTTTCTGTAAAATTCACACAGAATTTTATCTTCATTCCAGGTTATTATGTCCATCATCTAGAAAGCACAAAATGATCTCTAGTAAACTCTGCAAATGGCAGAAAGCTTGAAGTGTGCTAAGGGAATATAAAGACAGCTTACCCATCTAATGATACTAGTCAATCTATATTGGACAACAGCACCACCGTAGGCAAAAAATGTGAGTTTCAAATTTTTCAATTTCATGCATCTAGAAACAAGGGGAATATATGATAGAAGAGTCCTGAAGATGCAGCTCCTTTGAAAAACACTCAAGAGTTGTGATAGAAAATTGTAGTCATCCATTTAAAGAAAAATCCTAGCTATCAAATATGTTTTCCAGATGACAAAAAAATATTTAAAATGGCTTCTTGCCCACAGTCAGCACTTGAACTTTGCCCAAAATTATTTGGAGGTGGTCCAGTTGTTATGGATTAAAAACATAGAGAGGTGTCTGATGGAGATAAGTGATCAATCACCTGCTAAGACTACCAGACTCGATGTGATGGTTGAAAGGACTAATATTCTCGTATATGTAAATAAGAGAATACTAATAGTACTAGTAATTTATGACTGACGATAATGTTAGTGAATCAGGAACAGTATGCCTAAAATTGGTATATATGCTTCCAGAAAGGTGTGATAAATAGGAAAGGGTTCAGAGAAAATCCACAGTAACCATTAAAGGACTTAAAACCAATATAAAGGCATATGAAGATGTTAATCTCTTTTTACTTAACAAAAGAAGGTTGTAAGACTTGTTTACAGAGCAAATTTATATATATATATGGAGTAAAGTGCTGACAGCAGAGTATTGTTCAGTTAATGAACAAGTGGATAATGATCCAATTAGTGCAAGCTGAAACTAGACAAATTCAAGTGACACAAATGTGTGTGTACATACATATATATATTTAATGAAGAGTTTCAAAAACCTTTCAGACAATAGTAATTGATTTTCTTTCCATAGCAATCACATAGCTATTCCAGATCAAATAGTTTTCTCAGTCACATAGCTTCCTTCTGCAATAGTTTGCTAGTGGGGACGTAGTTGAAATATCTTCTGAACCACTACAAAGCCTTGTAGTTTGGATGATTTGCACTAATGTCTTTAATAAGGACTAGGTTTTCCTGCTGTGTTTTAATCACTGTACACTTGGGCATCTGAACCAAAGAAAATTAGTATCATAGTGTGCTGGTTAGTGAGAGACCTCAGCAGAGATGTATTACTAAGGGTCTATGACAATTGAATGCCATTGTTCTGGTAGTGTGGATCAAAAAATTTTGAAGTGTTCAGAATTATATGTTTGATATAATTACAATTGAAAGATTTTCTTTTTTTTTTCCAGCAGACTCTAAACAAATCATTACAGCTTACCTCTTCTACTAGCAAACCAGAATCCTGACATCTTCTCAGCATTAATTCGTTTGCCTAGAAAAAGATTTGCTCTGATTTATGGCTGAAGTTTCCATGAGCTAATGCAACACAAGCAGTACTCTCCTGGTTTTGATTAATGTATTTTTCTAGATGTATTTGTCCAGACACTACACAATTATAATTTTATGTAACAAGCAATAAGTAGACATGCAGGATATTTAAAATTTAAGTATTATAAATTAATTTGTTTATGCCGCAAAAGAAAGCAGAAAAGGTCTTAACAAAATAAAATAGAACTCAATGTTCAAATTACTTTAAAGTCTGATATTTGTATACATTGAAATTATGAAAGTCTATGCAAGAAAAGAGATTCAGAAAGCTATATATGTCTGAAGCAAAATATTCAGACCTGCTAAAGGTTGAACTCCCTGAGTTCTGGTTTCTAAGATAATTTTAAATATTTAGTACAAATACAGCGTGAGTATTTATACTCCAATGAGGAAAAAAATTAAGATTAAAAAAATCTGTCATCAATGTAATTAAGACTAGGCTAAACAAAGAAATTAGCTTGGAGTACACAGCTAAAAGTTAGTTAAAATGTTACAAAATTGCCTACCTCCCTGACAGCTGATCAAGACAAGGTGATCATACATAGTGTCCAAATGTATAGTTTTTAAATACACATCAGGAAAGCTGACTTCATATTCAAGAAACAAAGGATGAATTGAGAACTCTGAAATATAAGGACAGTATTTTAAGACCTAACTTGGCTGGAATGACAGGAAAGTGACAGCTAGGAGTAAATAAAATATTCAGAAAAAATTGAATTTGAAAAAGTATTCTCAGTTTCTCTGGTGGAAATGGTAACTGTTAATAATAATGATGAGACACAGCAATCAGATGAACTAGGCAACTCCACTCCTTCATGCTGATAATATTGTCACTTAAAGGTAGAACAGGGGCAGAGATAACTACTTTCTCATCCTTGCTACTCATGTAAATGTTTTAACATTTTGTTTTGTGGCCAATATGATGTGGGGTCTATGTGTTTGTTGTTTGTATTCGTACTTCTACTCCCTCTTTCAGTCACATTGAAATAATTTGTAGTTGGAAAGTATTCCCAGGTCACAGCTCTGGGTGTCTGTCAAAACTAGGTATTTATATTGGTGTCCATTTTCAGCAAAGGGATTGAAATCCTCTTGGATTACAGCCTGTGCAGTCAGAAAGCCCAGGTTATAAACTGAATTAAGCAATGGTTGCTCTAACATGTTCCTGAACTGGCTGGTCAGAGTCACACTACTAAGTTCTCTTAGCCTTCAGAACTGAGAAATCTCATACAAATTGTTTATTTATCACTTGAAGATGCAATGCAAAGTCCAGAGCAGGGATGGTCTGGAGATCGTTTGGCAGAGCAGACTGACAGAACAGCATGGATGCTCTTTATGATCTAACAATGCAAATGGGTGAAGTCCAGGACTCAGGATTGGTCTCAGGCAATGCTTAATGTACAAGTGGAGATGTGGTTTCAGGCAACAGGATCCTAGAGCACCTCACTGTTTAACTTCAAGAACAGTCCAAATGAAGTAGAAAAATGCTCATTTCCAAACTATTTCAGAAGCTTGCAATCCTCATTCAAGGAGCAATGATGGCATTAATTAAGAAAGGAGTTTGTTATTTTATTCCAGTGCACATTATCTTTGTCTATCTAATATTCCTAATGGATGGGTCTGTTTAAAGACTTACAGATGGCTCCAGCAATGAGGAGGAGGAAAAGGAAAACACATGATCTCTTAAATGTCAGAGAAGAATAAAAGGCAGCTAAACAAACCAAAAAAGATGCTGACAATTGACACTACCCTGTGGCAGGAAGCTAAAAACCTGCCTTTGCTGTAAGATTATAACGCTTTTATTTTTTTTATTGTTGATCAGCCCAAGAAGAGAACTTTGCCATGAAAGAGGGAAAGATCACTCTGATAACTGCCAAGCTACACAAAATGAATTCCAATATTTTACTGAACAGAGTGTTTGACTGTTGGCAGAGTACACCAGATTAACTCTTTGTGTAATTTAGGACTGGATGTTCTCATAAAAGTGCAATTTATGGGCTTCACTGTGGCTCAGCCCATGACTCATAAGCAGTATAAGTGGTTAACAACACTCATTAGTCCCTTAACAAACAGCATTCAGTAAGCAGTCATTGTGTGGTTTTCTACATATTTACACCTTATTCAGTGAGACTGAGTTGATCTGGAGAGAGACAAGTATTAAAATAAAAAATAACAATTTCCCTTTGTTATGCCAGTAGAAGGCAGTAGAGCAGGGATTCTGAAGGAATGTTTCATCTAACAATTTCGGTGGGTGGTGCAATTCAGGATTCAGCAGAATGTCACAATAGGACTCAAAATCTGGAGGGGACATCCAGAGGTGTTTCAGATATTTGCTCTGCATTCTTCTCATGGCTTTGAAGGAGCACACCCTGTTTCACCACATCATCATTAAATGTGAAATGACTTAACATACTGCAAGTGACTGCAAGTGACGCATCGGTAATACTGTCTGCATGTGAAACATTTGCAGAGGTTGTGCATTGGATATTCACTTTGGGAGTACTTTCTTATTTGTTCTCCTTAAGCCACAAAGAGATCTTCAAATAATTGGTTACTTAGAAATTTCCAATTATCTAAATGATTTTGTTTTATTGCCTTAGGTTTCAAACTAATTATTATTAGAGATGTGAGAAAATATTCTATTTCCCAAATCACAAAAGTTTTATACAAAATTCTGGTGATAACAAACAGCTTCTGATAAATCTTCATTTGCAGTCACTTAGGAGAAAGAATAAAAAACTGGCCTCATATATTTTTTGTGTCTGCAACTGTTCACAGTTTTACAGGAACTTTTTCCGTAGTAATGGAACTTATTGAAATACCAGGAAAACCCAATAAATACACCAGTCCCTGAAGTTATACATGTCTGAACAGGAGATACACACATCTGAATCTTAAAGGCAACACAGACCTGACAATATTTATCTGTAACTAACCTTTTCAAAACCTTGAAAATGTTCACTGCATTTTGGGAACCCCAATGTCTTTGCAAATCAGGTTCTGAGCTGTTTTGTGCCTCAGTTCCATATTGTTAAATCAAGATCAATACACTTCTCTGCCCAGTATCAGCTATGATTGTAAATATTTCAGATATTACAAAGATAAGCAATATACATTGATTAACATAAAATTGCCTTTAACTGAGCACCAGACCTTCCATTGTGAAAATGTATTGCATTAGATGCACTAGAAAATCTCCTTCCCTTCTTTCTTTCACCAAAGTCTGGGGAAAGACTTTCACCAATCTGGGGAAAAATCAGTAGAATTCTGCAAATACTGAATTCTTCTTGATGCAAAAGAAAAAGCCAGAGTCCAAAACACGCATTTTGATATTACAGTTGATCTTCAGGTTTCCCATGAGGGTCACACTTCTATAGGTAGCTTTAATTGTTGGGATACAACAACCCCAAGCAGCATTACAGGCTTGGGGAAGACTGGCTGGAGAGTTGCCTGGCAGGGAAGGACCTGGGGGTGTTGGTTTACAACCATCTGAATATGAGCCAGCAGTGTGCCCAGGTGGCCAAGAAGGCCAATGGCATCTTGGCCTGTATCAAAAACATGTAACCGGCAGGACAAGGGAGTAGATTGTGCCCCTGTACTCGACACTGGTGAGGCCACGCCTTGACTACTGTGTTCAGTTCTGGGCCCATCAGTACAAGAGGGACATTGAGATGTTGGAGAACGTCCAGGGAAGTGTGATGAGGCTGGTGAAAGGGCTGGAGAACAAGTCCTATGAGGAACACGTGAGGGAACTGGAGTTGTTTAGCTTGGAGAAGAGGAGGCTGAGGGGAGACCTCATTGCTGTCTATGGGTGCCTGAAAGGAGGCTGTGGCAGAGCAAGTGTTGATCTCTTCTGTTCAGTGATAGGTGATAGGACAAGGGGAAATGGCCATAAGTTTCACCAGGGGAGGTTCAGACTGGATATTAGGAAGACTTTCTTTCCTGAAGGGGTGGTCAGGCACTGGAACATGCTGTCCAGGGAGGTGGTTGAGTCACCATCCCTGGAGGTGTTTAAAAAACAGGTAGATGAGTTTTTGAAGGACATGCTTTAGCAGAAGATGGGTACGGTTGGACTTGATGATCTCCAAGGTCTTTTCCAACCAGAAAATTCTATGATTCTATGATTCTATGATTAATTTGCAGGGCTTCTGAGATGGCCAAAGGTAAACCCTTTATGTTCAGAATTAGTGAAAACTTTGGATATCACATTAATCTGTTACACAGCTCCTGGTCTCCCTCTTGAAGAGTCTCCCTCACATCTTTCATATACACAGTACAAAATGCAGCAACCTTGTCTGTGTGTCACTTAAATGGCTATTATTTACAGATCATTGAAATTTTCAGCACTTGTTCCAAAGCCTTAGACATTTGGCAGTCCTTTAAAAAGCAAAAGCAGATTTGAAAATCAGTTTTGTTTTTCATATGTAAAAAACATGGCTGGCTTTGTTTAACTGCAAATATCATCAAGCCTCCTCCTTGCTGTGATTCCCTATATGCTGTATTTCAATGAAGTTATGTGCCTCAGTCACATACGTCTACTCTAATTCAAACACATTCACCAGTCTGGAAAGCTGTAAAATGGGTTATTTTTCTCCTAGTGCAATGCCAAAAATATGAGTTCTCTCTTAGTGACAAAGAGATTTTTTTTCTTTCTTATATTACTAATTAAAAGAACTGTTTCTATTTAAGATGAGCTACTGAAATACAAATTCTTTTATTTCTGACACAGAAAACTAACCAAAAGACACATTATTATTCCTGCAATTAATTTGATTGCTTTCTTATTAATGCTTTAAAACAAAGAACCTTAAACCTTCCTTAGAACAGCATGAATCTGAGCAATATTGTGTGGACTTTGCTGGATCTTAATGCATTTACTATTTCGGAATTAAACCCAAAATATGTAAAATCGCACTGTATAATTTCTAAAAGAAATATGAATAATATAATCCCCAGTTTATACATGAAAAGGCTGGTCAGTAACAAAGGCCAATATGTACTTTCTACACATGAATTTCAGAAGACAAAAATAATTAAGTCAATGAGATGGAGGTAAGACAATAACAAAACACTATTTTAAGGGAATATTTGTTTTTTAAAGGGTAAAGAGGAAATTACCATTGTACATATAGAACATATATGTGGAAAGCTTAGCAAAACATGGTCTCTGATTAAATTACTTAGGAACTATGCTAGAGTTACTGGGATTATACTGGTTTTTGGGTTTTGTTTGGTTTTATTTTCCCCTAATAATCTCAATTATTTAGCCTCACTAAGATTATCAAGTAGCATTTTTAGTTTGAGTAGTAGATTACAACATTAAAAGCTCAGAGAGGTCTGAGGAAACTATTTGTAATGTAACAATTTTATGTGAACATACCTTCTCAGCCAGCACAGCTACTTCACCTTACATTGCCTACATATGCGGACATACGTGTAGAGACAACTCTGTCTCTTCCACAGAGTTCTTCTAGTACCATTAAGACTGTGTCACACTCTTTTCTAGTATCCGGTGACTTCGTTTTGACTACTACACTTTCTCTGAACAGTGTGCATCTCTTGCATGAAGGACAATGCTGCTTATTTCAGAATAAAAAACCCCAATGAGGTAAGACAGAAAAAACCCTGAAATTTCTATCAAAAGGTGAGAATATAGTGACTCCCTTAGCTGTATTCTGCTTCTGAACTGAAACACAAAATAGCATCTGTAATACTAGAATAAGGATACACAATTTCTCCTCTCACTGAGATTTGTCTACATTGTTGTATTAAGCATTTTATAAGATGGTGTTCTCTCCAGTACTGATTTTTGTCCTCATTTGCACATATCACAACTACTGAAATCAATGAAGTCAGGGAAATTGCATCTGTACCTGCGAAATGTCACTGTTAGGTAATATTGCCATATGTTGTCACTAAATTGTCATCCTGTTCTATAGGACTTGAATGCTTTTTTTGTTCCAGGGGAATTCACAGTAAGCAAACTTCCAGTGTGAAGCATAGACTCTGAAATGGCAGTTCCCAGAAGAGTGTTCCAAGGCTGACTAGTTTCCATGCGGAAATGACAAGTTTCTTGCAGTGTCTTTAAGATCCTGTTGTATCTTGTGGTACTTCAGATGACCTAATTGCTCTGCGTTACAGCTTATGAGTCCGGCGGAGGACTGGGTAGTGAATGATTACTTCCTGCCAGAAGAAATTGTCTCTTGGGAAAAGCACATGAAAAAAATACCTTTGCTATCAGTACTCCTGCCAGGAAACAGCTATTTTGGCAAGATACAAAACAAGTCAGCCTTATATCATGAAAAAACCCATCTTATCACAGTGAAACTGCTTTTATTGACCATTGTTCCAGTTTTTATCAGTTGTTGCATCAACATGAGGGATATTTGCACTGACTTTAACTGTACTCAGCTGTTATGTGCTACCATTCTACCTCTCAGACATATAAATGTTGTTTATGTCTTTTTATCATAAGTGGAAGGGGACTTCCAATTGTAGATTTCTTTGTCCAGAAGTACTGAAAACCTTGATCAAAAGTCAAGGGATATGGAAATGTTCCTTGTGAAAATTAAAGTTCTCTGAAGCTAGCCTTAGAAGAAACTTAAACAGCTTACAGTAATTATTAAACAAAAGATCAACCTGAGAGTTTAGCCCAGCCACTCAGTCATAGTGGAATAGTACACTCCTGCTAAATATCAGGCACCAATATTGCGCTCCATCTGTGAACTCCTGATATAGCATCTCTTCGAGCATATCCATTTGTAGTAAATCAATTTGCCAGGACCTCTTCTTTTCTGATTGCATTGAACATCTCCTTTTGAAACGTGTTTCGTCCTTAAGTATTCCAGCATGTATACGTGGCATCCTTCCAGGTGAGATTCAGTATTGTACTTGTAAGGCATTTCTTGTGAGATTCAGTTTGATCACTGGGGGAAGGACAGTTGCAGAATGGCTTTTTAAAAGTTTATCTCAGTTTTATCTTTTCTGATCTTGAACATTATCCAAAATGTTTATTTTTCTGATATATGTTGAGACAACAAAAAATATTAAAGGTATCATTAATGATTTTTACTTTTCCATTCCATTCTTAGATACGCTGAAGTCACACATAACGACTTTTGGTAGTCAACTCGAAGCATGTCACATTTTTGTTGTTATTATTTTGGTTTTGTACGTTTTTTTTTTTCCAGCCTATCTTTCTCCCATCTGTTCTTTACTGAGTGGAGAACACTCATCCATAAACTATAATCATTTTGAGCTGTCTCCTAAGGTGGAAGCTCAGTTTTGATTAGAAATGGGTTGATCTACTCAGACTTGAACTGCATCCTTTAAGAAATCAAACAAGCATGTGAACCAAAAACTCCAAGGAATTGCTTATTCAGACATCTATATATCTACAGCAAAGTTAGAATTTAGTGTTCAGTTATAATATTCCCTTTCATAAAAAAGTGTTCAGTTATCCAATAATGTGATATCTGATACAATTTGTATTGAAATATGACAAGAAGTTTTCTATGGGTAAGTGTATGTTTATGTAAATATCTCAGAGCCCTGGATCTGTTATTATTGTCATTGTACACGATACTAAAAAAACCCCAAGAAAACGAAAACAAAAAATCCAAAACCAAACCTCTATTGCAGACTTAAAATTGACAGTAAAAAGGTAACCAAGCAGCATTCTGATTAGAACGAATACTGCTTTTCCTGGAAATATATCCTAGAATAATACTCGAATTCATCCTGTGAGTTTCAAGACAAGACAATATATGTTCAAGTAGCATTGCTATTTTTGATGTAAAATTAAACACATTCAAGACTAAAGCATTTGATGATATCTCTTTTCTAACTTAGTAATTCTCATTCTCATTTTATCAGCTTTTGTGAATGTCAGTCTAGGTATTCACTAGCTATTATTTACACTTTTATACAAATATGATGTATTTTGAACTTTGGTCAAGAATAGGAATTGTAGGTTTCAAGTAGGGAGTTATTAATAGTTGTAGACATCTGAGATTTAAGCTGATCATTATAATAACTATATCCTTCTGCAGTCATTTATAACATCTACCCTAAACCCTCTCCAATGTTATTTAGGTGCCTTCCTCATCTGAAGTGATTTAACCTTTTTAAAAAAGTTTCACTCGACACTCTCAAACAAGCAGGTGTCTAAATATCTCTGTCCTTGAACTAACTTTGAAGATGATAGAATCTTAAACATCAATATCTTTACTATCGCTAATCATGCAATTTGAAATCTATATCAATAGGCTATATCTTCAGAAGTAGGACTCCAGCTGTATGATTTTGTGGTTAATTTATAAAAATTATACAGATTAATTGCCAGTTAGAGGGGTAAGAGAGGGCACAGAATAACTTGATTTGTAATCACAGACACAGAACATTGAATAAAATTTTCGGATTTGGTTTATTTTTTTATTATTTCAGTACAAAAGGAACCACAAATTTACAAATGCATTAACAAGATCCACACCTGAATATGAAAGAATTTGTAAGGAGTGCTATGTCAATATGAGTAACTAGCTTTCTATTTCAGAGGCAGCTTTGCTCTTCTGCTTAAGACAGTTGTATCCTTTAGAGACAAACAGAACAGAAAAGAAAGCACAGAGCACCTAGAATACTGAAGCTCCCCACTTTTTAGAAAATCTTTAAAAAATGTGAAATTCCAAATGCCTGCAAGAGAATGAAGCTTTAAAATGTGAAGAAGAATGTAAAAAATAAAGTGAATGTTTTCCCTTGAATATCTTTTCAATCCATCTTTCACAAAACAACTTACAAGGATCTTCAGGTAATAAACCATGTTTCACCGTTATCATAATATCTTCTTTAAGAGTGCAAAATTAGAAGCCGTGTGGTTACGTTCCTTTTCCTCAGTACTAAAGTAAGCATGGAAGCCAGAGTTTGCACTGGTGGATGCTGTTTCCCCTTTCTTCTTAGGCAGGTAGATCTCTTATCACTTCATGGTCAGATAAATGAAGATGAGCATTATTGCTGGTAACAGTTCAACATGTACTACAGCTCACTGTACTTTTTGGCTCATTCTGTCATTCTTTTCCATGGGATTTTTTGTCCAAAAATGAGCTTCACAAGCTGGTTTTGTTATGTTTGGATATATATTGCTCTCCTTAGTCTATGAGATCTCTATTTGTATGTGTAAGGTCAACACTTACACTGATGCTAATTGAAATAAACTGATTCTTTTGTAGAAGCTGGGTTACACACTGAGGAAGGGTGAGTAAAAGCAGTATTTGCTTTCTGGGTGCCCTTATTACTTAAGGGAAGGAGGAATTTAAAAAGTGTTTTCAGAAAAATGGAAAAAATCTGAAAGATCACTGCACTCAGTTATGTTATGAGTTGTTTTGCTTTTTGGTACCCCCATCAATGATCGATGAGTTGTAACCATGTTATATTTAACTCATGTAAATAATTCTGGTCGTGAGTGTTTTAATTAAGCTCACTTTTTTTTTACTATTATTTTCTGAATACATTGGAAATCGTCACCTGGGTATTTGCATAAAATACACTTGGATCAAAATTTAAACTCGTTCCAATGATATTGTTCTTGTGTCACTTAGAAACTGTCACATAATGCCTTCTAACTTTTGTTTACAACATTTGACTATTATTTGTACTGCACATCATTATAAGGCTGTCTGGATTATGTTGGCAGATGTCAGCATTTCACAATAAAGTCTTTCTTACAAGTACCAAACATTGCTAAACTTAATAAAGATATCTTATGAACTTGATTACTGAATGTCTGGATTAGCAGTAGAAACTCTGAAACAAAGAGGGATATATGAAAATGTAACAGATTCCAATGAGACGATAATGACACTTTTGGTGGATCCGACAGTACTGAAAACAGAGGCAAGACAGAACTGAAACAAAAATAATTTTCTGACTTATGTCAGGATTGTGTCTCAGTAAATTTTAGCCACCTTAAGTGAAAGAGGAAACTCTATTCAATTCTTTCACCAAAACCTTCAACCAAGAGCCGGGCCTTATTATTTTAATGTCAAAAAGAATACAGCTGACTTACTGCTTTGATATTGCAACTCTCTGAAATTCTTTATTTTGGCACAGGCTGGATTTAGAAATACTGAAATATCACAAGAAAAGCAGTAGATATAATAATCCATGCAATATTCAAGGAAAAAAAGACAAAAGGTTCCAGATGGACTTTCTAGGAAAAATTACCCTTCTTCCTAAGTACAAGTTCTATGTAAAAATATTTGTTGCCAACTTCTGAAAATAAAAGGTTTCCTTCATAATTAATTTCTCTTTATTTCTCCATTTCCCATTAATATTTCTGGTATAAATTCATCATACTAAAGCTTTCACAAGGCTTATCATTTCAAGGTCACAGATGTTTTGGTGAAATTTATTCTGTGCTAGTCAGACAGTTTGATATACTCTAAATTCTAGGATTCCAAGGACATCTACTAAAGTTTTCAAGGAAATTTGGAAAAACTGCCTGAAAAAATTCAGGATAACACTTGAAGAGATGCTACATTATCAGATAAATCTATTGTTCAAATGGTGGTAAAAATCATGGTCTACGAAGTTTTTTTAATCTTATATCTTGTGCTACTGACACTGTTATATGAGTGCAGTAACTTTCTGTCGGATTAGGTGCAACAAAACCTTTGTGGAGGTCATTTTGTCACTCTAACCCCGTCAAATGTAAGAGTAATATAAAGAAAGGAAGATCATATTGGTGTTTCATTGAATAGTATCTCAAGTCAATTATATACCAGGGAAAGAAAAGTAGAAAAAAAAAAAGAATTATGCATTTCATTTTAATGTGTTTCATGTGAAAGAAATAAAGTGAAAGGTAAAAGACATGAAAGCATTACCATTCTAAAATGAAGTGAGAGTATTAATAAAAAGAAATTGGACAGTTAATAATAAACAGCACAGTAGATCACCACTAAAAATTAGCGTAATTGGCAGCAGGCATGTTCAATTTGTCAAAGTGGTAGGAGACACGGCAGAGTTTTGTAGGCAGTAGTTCAGTTCTTAGTTCCTTGAATATGATCAATGATTCTCTCAAAAATACTGGCTGTAGATAATCACAAACGAAAGCCATTAGAGATATTTTTTTTTAGCTGCCTATAGAAATAGAAAGGCTGCATATTAATTTACCATGCTCTTTCATTAGTTTTGTGTCATTTGTTTCATTAGTCATCTGCTGTTTCACACTTATGTCAATGACACAAAACTAATTTCTGGCTAAATTGTACTGGTGAATTGCACACTGTCATAGGAATAATTCCATTGTGCTCATTTGTATTTGGAACAAATGGGTGCATCAAAGCTGTTGGATCTAAACACTTCATCCAAAACACCTCCTCTGTGAAAAAGAAACATTTACTATGAAAGTTGAGCTTGATTTTGAAAGTCAGAGTGAGCATCCAAGTCCTTTTGTAATTTTGTCTTTAAGTGCAGGCATCCTTGAATGTTCTAATGTAAACAAGTACACCTATTGCATATGTGAAAACTTAGGAGTCCAAGTCATTAAAAAACAAACAAATCAGAAACTCAACCCTGAAAAAATTTGCAAGTCAGCACAGTTTAAAAAAAATGAGTTTCCACATTTGGATATTAATCTTCATGTCAAGACTCAGTTAATGGGTTAATGGGTCTATGGATGTCTCCCTCCTATTCCTCTGTAAAGAGGAAACATTCCATTTGTTTAAAGTCATTTCTGTAGGCATCTATGGCTTGATTCTCTTTTTGAGGGCTTCAAGTCCTATTGAATTTGGTGGAAATCCTTTTATGTGATGAGGGCATGAGACATTCATGATTTGGCATAACTACTTCCAGAAGCAGACCTCAGTCCTTAAAGCTATCAAGAAATTTTTCCTAATGTTAAGTCTTTGAAAAAAGAGATCCAAGAAGGACAAAAATGGTGCAGTTAAAAAAAAATCAATCAGAACTTTCTCCATAACACTGCAGAATCCAGACTCATAAAGTAGATCTATAACAAGTGCTTTATGTAAAAAGAACAAGTGGCACAAAATCTAGCCTGACACCTCCAGCTGAGACTGAACAGTCACAATCACTTTCTCTTATTTTCTTTCTATTATGTATTTAGAAATTGTGCAGTATGCTACTGTGTGGTAGGAGAAAAGAAATATTGTATCATTTATGTTTGCTCTTCACTTTTACTTATATTTGATTAAACTATTTTTTAAAAGGGGAGACTTTTTTTTATTCTCACAGAATGACTACCCTTCATTCTTTTGATGTAGACAAAAAATAAGGATTATTTTCTTTGCTTCTAGAATTGTTATGTTCTGGGTAGCTGCTATCAAAAAGAATCTGATACTTTTCCAGTCTAAAGCAAACTGACAGAGCAAATGACAATGTCTTAAAAGGAGAAAGCTACTTCATTCTGAAACGCATAGCACAAAATGAAATGTTGTGACATATTGAAAGATGTCTAGCAGGCACATTTTTAATCAGCTTGCTGGTAACCTCTGACCGCTGCTGTGAGTGGCTCGCAGGTAAGCAAATTCTGAAGCCTGCCACTGTGCTCTGTGTGAAGTTACATTGGGCTATGTGACTGATCTGTTAAAATAGTGTATTATGCTGCTCTGTGTCAGGGGTTTGGAGCTGTAGTAGAAAGGGCAATTTTTTTCTCTCCGCACGTTTGTAAGGTTAAGATGCTATTCCTGCTTAGGTCACTTACTCCTTGTGTCTCAAACATAGTTCCTTTTTATTGGATAAGTCTAAAGAGAAAAAATTCTGAGATGTTACAAATGCTATCATCCACATACGAATATGTAGTCAAGAACATGTTTTCTTAACTTTCAAGAAACTATTACGTTTTATCCTTGCTAAGATGTGATCCTTGGAAATGGTGTGAGAAATAGGAATTAAGTGCATGAACTTGGGTGACATTAAAGTGACAACAGGCTCTTGTGATTACTTATCTGTTCACTCTTTGCTCACTAGCTCCAAGCAGAACATGATGGCCTGAACATTGAACCAAATCTAAGGGCACATTTGAGGTTCTCATACAATGCTGCCAGGCATTAATAATGTCAAAGCTAGAGGAATCTCTCTAAGTCAGGCAGTGTGTTTCTGTTCTTAACTTTCTTAATATTGGAAATTCACAGGACAAAATTAGTCTGGAGTTTATCTCCACTTGCTTCAGTGAAGATAAATCAAGTGATACATTTTCTCTGCTCTCTCAGGACAACACTGTACTTGATGTACTTTGCTTTGTGTATGACGGAGAGAAGCCTGATGGTATGTGAATGATGAAGCTTAATATGATTGTCAGAAGGTCCTTTAATGACTATAATAATTCCCATACCCTGAGCTTGTCAAGCTAACTGCTTTGTTTTCATTTAATTATAACTAATGATCATTCTGGAGACAGAAAGGGAGAACTAAAATACAGGAAGAGAAAGATGAGTTACTAGAAGAGACTTCATATGACCTTATACTGCTATAAACAATTAAAACCCACAATCATTTTCTTTGATTAGATGGTTTACACTCATTCTGTTCTAACATGAGCTACTTTCTGATCACACCATCAATCATGTTATTTAAGTGAATGCTAATCTAATGTCTCTTCATTAGGAAAAATGCTAGGAGAGACAAATTTGTCTCAATGATCAGACCAGTGACCTTTCTCATTTTTATGTGAGCAGTAATTAAAGAGAGATCCTTTCTACATTTTATACTGAATTTCAGTTCACAACGATTGTGAAGGCAGAGCATCAGACCTTTCAAAATAAAGAAAATGAACCTTTTTCTATATCAACCTGCTTTTGTTATGAAATAAAAGAGCAATATGCGTGCCTCAGAGAATCTTTCTGACTCACTTCAAACAATTACTGTAGTTGGAATAAGTCATTTTACAGGACTCACAAAACATAGTAAGTTACTATGGGAACACCCTTTCTTGTCTATACAAGTTTGTGTTCAAAATAATAAAATAATCAATGAAATTCTATTCAGAAACTGCTTGGGTTTTAGGACTTTGTAGAGCTTTAAATTTTGGGTTCTTTGTTTGTTTTTCTTTTGTTTTGACTATCTACACAAAAAAAACCACATTACCTACAGTGAGCGTTACCCATTGCTCTTTTTCCAAAACAATGCATCAAAGAGTCCAATTTAATGGACATTTAACAGACAGAAATGATTAATGCTTTCAGAATTTTGATTTAATATGCAAATGGCATGTTACTTTTCTTAAGCACCAAGTGTTGCTATGCTGATGCAGCTAATGTAGGAAAAATCTTTTTAAATAACAACATAGACTTTAAAGCTTACTGCTATGATATTAAGATGAATTGAAACATGCAGCCTAAAAAAGATAATTCAAATTCCTGACTTCTAAGGTTCTCCTTTCTAGATTAACTTAAGGAAAACATTGTATAGCAATTCAGGAAATATTAATTTATCTGAGAACATTTGGTTGTGTGTGCTATCTTAGTCACTGAGAAACCATTTGGGGAAGTAACAATATGTAAAGAAAATCTTTATAAAACTGTTACTCAAGATGTAATGTCACCCAGTTTTGTGTCACCCTGTGATTTTGCCATAAGCCTTATACAAGAGAAGGTGGCTTTATGTCTCACTTTAGGGGCAAACAAACTTACTGGGCAGGTGGTGAAAGAAATGGGGATTTCACTTTCTGTACTGGGGGGTGCAGGAGTTATGCCTACAGAGCCTCTTCTAAATAGTTGCTCTATACTCTATGAAGAAATTAGGCAAAAACACAATGCCATTGCCTCACTTGTTTCACAGAGTAGGCAGTGAGATATTCGTTGTGTCTCTCTCCCTTATTTTATTTGCCCTTCTTTTGTTTGAGAGTTGAACTGTTACACTATTCTGTATCAAGAATTTTTTTCCTCATCACGAATCTTGGAATAACTCCTTAAAATTATTTCACTTTCTGACTAAGGCTTATAAGATTGTACTTGACCATAATATGAAAAAGAAAATCTAACAAAAAAAAATGTATGAAATTCAGAGCTGTAAAGAGTCTGACACCTCTGGACCACACCAATGCCACCAAGCAGGTGTAAAACCACAAAACAGTAGCATTTGCACATACCAAGGGACTGTTTAAGAAGCAGACTCACAGATAGACAGATTTAGATGTTTTATTTCTTATTTTTTGATGTCTTCTACTTGGAGAGATAATTAGAATGCTAATATCGCAAACAACTAAATGAAGGAATCTATTTTTACCAATTTGATAGCACCACATAACTTGTTTTCAGAAATAATTAATTTCAACAAAAATGAGAGGATAGATGTTCTTTAAATGTACACATATGTATATGCACATACATATGCACATATGCACATATATGTACATACATGAACTTTAATATCTTTATGCTGGACAAGTTTTGTAATGAAATAGCCTAAAATATCATGCCATACCCTGTTGGAACGGTATGTGACACATTTATTTACGATTTATCTATGCCATGTTTTGGCACCTTCCTCCAGCACCATCAAAACTCATGTTCATGCTATTACTACTAAAACGTGCACATATACATATTGGAATGTACAAGTATATGTACATATGTGTAATCACAATTTACGAGTATATATAGGAACACAACTCTCTTGTATGTATATTATACAATATTATTATAGTCTGTATTGGACTACTTGTGTAGAAATGAATTTCCTGTCATGTTTGTTATCGTTGCTGCCCAACAAATGCTCTGCAAACACACTGACAGACAAGGATTAATGTTTATAGAATTTCTTTGGAAGCAGAACTGAACCCTAGAGATAAAACATTAAATGAGAATAAATTGTTGCTAGTGAACTAATAAATACCACACTTTCTAGTAACAGCTGTATACGTGAGTGGAGCAGAATTGAGCACCTTGTTTTCCTAGTGCTTGCATAATAAACACCCTTTTTCATTTCCTCTGCTTAGTAAAATCAAGTAAATTCTAACCTGACAGTTATAAGTAAAAAAAAAAAAACTAAAAAGATGGTAATTAAAACAGATATCTGGTATTTATTTATCAATGAAAAAGAATTATTTTCCCCTTTGGAGACCCCTTTCCACATGATAATGAATAGTAAAAAAAAATCTATTCACTCTTCAGGCATCTACTGTATTTGAATCTGGGATTAAATATATGGGATTAAATACTGTAGCCTTTCTGAGGCTACCTGGCTGTGCAGTGCAAAGTATGGTTTCAGATGTGCTCTGGAATCTGACATGGACATGGCAGAGCCAAACTGGCTTCTTGCGCTTCCCTTCTCTTCTCTTGGGGGCAAAGTGAAGATAAATTTCATTCAGGACTGTAAACCACTGGAATGAGGTTGTAGCTGGCCCATATAATAAGCAAAACAGATCTCAAAGACAGATTAAATGGACAAATTCACATCAAGATGAAAAAACTCCCAACATAAGTGTGGGAAAAAGAAAACTTTCATAAGGAATGTCCTGAAAAGACATGGATATCTGGGATGTCCAGTTAACAAAAAAGAGAGCTACAAGCTGATTTGAGGAAAAGCCAAAGCCCAGATACCACCAACATGTTTTGCTCAGCTCTGTGTCTGCACAACAAAGATCAAACTATTGGGAAAAGCGAACAGACAAAAAACAGTTAAGGTTTTTAAATATCTCAAAATCTCTTTTAGAGACTGACATCTTACCAAAGGTGTAGTTTTTCTGGAAAATTCCACTGGTCAAAGGCATGAGAAGTAACATATAGCTTGCTGTAGGTGTTTTAGTACAGAGTAAATTTAATTGGTTTTACTGGTACATACACTTATGTAGTGTCATCCTTTTGCCTGAGTGACATTACACCATTAATGAGTTATATCTCCCTTTTTTTTTCTGACTAAGAGGAGCTGATTCTTCTGTTGACCTGAGAGAAATATTTTGAAGTAACGTACAACATGCAGAAAAACAAGGTCATTGTAAAGAAAATGCCATGTTGCTAACACACAAACATTGCAGATTAGCACTGAAAGTTTTTATTTCTCTCCATGATCCAGTATGAAGGGATGCAAGACTGGGAATTGGTTACAAAGAAACATATCTATTTTCTACACAAGTCTTGTTTAACCTATTGTTAGTCAATTTTCTTGCTGTGTGGGAAATAATATTTTTTTCACTATTTATTTCCAAAGCCTGACTCTTTAGTGCCTACACTTTTGAACTAAAAAAGTAGTTCCATGAAAAACAGTGCTGGTTCATAAATCAAAGGTAGGCTGAGATCACTGTGACTGACACCAAATTCAAAAGAAAAACTTGCCAACAGCAACAACAAAAACAAACAAATGAGCATGAAGAATTATGAAACAGTGGATAGTGACATTCACTGTGAACATGACCGGAACTTAGTATTGCATATCAACATTACAGCTTTCAGTGCGAGAGTTTATTTTTGCTTGATAAGACAATTAATAGAGAATTCAAAACAGTAAAACTTTTTGGGTTATTCCCAAAACTAGAGAAGTGTCCCTGCTCTGCAATGGCATAGACAAAAAAATGATATGAATGAATTGATGTGCAAAAAATTATATCATAAAGTGTCCTTGAATATATTTTATGTGATTTTCATCTTTGTTGCTTTTGGAACTATCTAAATGTTCAAACGTTGGTGGAAGATATATTTGTATGTTTTGTTGTATCTTTTTACAGAGGTGTTTCACCTTTTCATTTGTCTCTTTTTGTAACAATTCCAGTGTTTATTTTAATACTACTAATTAGAAGATTAATCAACATTTATAATCATTAGTCAGATTTAAAGAAATTGTTTAAGTTTAGGGAGCTAATTGTACTGCCTGAATTTATAAACGCTGAGTCACAGAGGTAATTTCACACAATGAAAAAATTATACAGGGTTTAGTCCTTGAAAATATTTTGCACATATTTTCCTGTTCCAACTTCTGATGTCTCCTCAGTATTTTGGTAGACTTATTATTACACAAGACAGTGGCAGAATTTAAAAGGTTTCATTTCTTTATCATCAATTTGCAACTCCACCACCCAAACCTCCAGAAAGAAATTGCCTGAAAAAATGCCACTGATTAAAACATATTTTATTTGGTTTTTTTTTCTATGCTGACAATAACAGAGTATCCAAGTACATGGTCACAATTTACACAACAGCTGAGCTTTGTAGTTTGTTTGCTCTACAATTTGCCTTTGACTCCAGCAGGCAAAGAACTGGATAGAGATGTGAAGGACAAGCAATGCCGAAGTTGGTGAAAAGGAGTTAATAGCTATAGTATTTGTTCAGCATGGGTCTACCTCAGGCTTCGGTTCATTTCACAGGTGATGTATATTTTGACCAGATCTGTTCCTTTAAAAGGTATTCACTTCACTAGCTGTATTTGCTGAACCAATTTCAATGATTTCTTTGAACACATTTAAAATATGTCATCACTTTCTATTATTTGTTCATTTTTTTGTTTTGAACTCTGGTAACTGCTGTTTCTACAAATGTCAGAAAGTATCATGTTTTCACTAAAGTGTAATAAAAATTGCCACTTAAGGGCACATGTTCTATGAAGGACCTTTTACTCCCTTTTTTTTAAGAATAATAGAATATGTATGTTATTTACTCTAACAAAACTGCAGAGAATAAAAAACAGTCTAGGGAGTAAATAGAAAAAATGTGATGGAAGGTATTACGTGAAGTGATTTCAACTCTTAGGCTACTTTACTTTGAAATTATTTTTTTTTCTATACTTTCTTCAAAGCCACTGAAATGTTACTTAATATCAAATGCTCTCCAGTCTACTATTCTTTTATGTTATATAAAATAATTGTACTATATCTTGAAGGCTTGATTCAATTGCCCACCTGCTGGTCGCTAGTGACTTTTCAGATGCTCCCATCTGCCATCCAGAGGTACTGAAAATAGCACAGATCTCCCACAGGTACTAAGTGTTATCGCAATAGGATATCTCAGATATTGTCATTAGGTACTGCATTAGGCACCTATTTGTGAGCAATCAAAGCAGTTTACAAGTCTGAGGTGAGGTTTAGCTCACAGAAATGAACTCAAGCACAGTGTCCTAAATGTAAGCTTGATGTGCAGACGTCTATGTGGAGACATCTAGTCAATACAAACAATACGATCTTTAGAGATCTTTCCAATTTACCTCAAAGGAAACAACCGATGCTCAACTATCTAAAAAGCCCTCAAAACCTATGTATTCAGTTGAATCTCCATTGACTATAGGGGTTTAAACACCAGCTCAAAAGAAGAAAACAACTTATACTTAGAAGAGAGAGGACTCCCCTCCTTGTATGCAGTCATTCTCACTGAAGTAGAGCCAATGAAGAGATACGCAAAAGTTAATTCCTGCAATGCCTGGTTTGGACATCTAACTGCAGAGTAAAAATGAGTGTTTGGTCATCCTGTATAAAAAATGAGTAGTAGGTACTTCAGGAAGCAGTCCAGCTGGGCGGCCCATGGGGCAGAGTTGCTTAAATCTAAAGGATGAAGGCTGATAGCTACCTAGCCATAGAAGAGTTATTTTTCTTTACAATATGTTACATTTTTTTATTTTTGTGGAAATGAAACACAAAAACCACACATAAAATGTTTAACATCTATTTCTCAGAATCTGCAATGTAGATTATTTTTGTCTAGATATTAATATAATTATACTGTGTGTTCTAGGACTCTCGCAACCATTTTATGCTTTATGCTACTAGGAAATTGTAATTGGTTATATTGTTTTCAGTATGTAGGTCTCCTAATTACTTACTCTTAATCTATCATCAAATGTTTATATTAGGAAATAATCAAAGACCCATCTGCAAACTTAGGTGACCAACTTGAATGAAACTGTTTTAAGACCAAGGGAGATATCACCTTCTATTTACAGACTATTTGACTTACCTTTAGTTGCAACCATAGTCACAAATCAATCATTCAGAAAATTGGACCAAATTTTGTCTATGCCATTTCTCTAGTCATACTTCTGTGCTCTTACAACAGGCTGTTGTCAATTCGTGCTCAATTTTCTCACTCATAACACAGGCTAACTGATGTAAACAAGGGCTGACTTGTTTACAAGGCAGGGTTTGTACCAATCCTGTTTGTGACATTTTCCCTAAAGTAAAGGAAAAAAAAATGGAGGGGGTGTGTGTAGGAAGTAGATGTGTAGCGTTACAACTGAAGAATTGTTCTCACAGTTGGGTTTTTGCAAATTAAATAGTTGGATGATGCAAAATAGATGTTCATTATTATCAACATGGTAGATCACGGGCTACAACAGAAATTGGATAAACTGAAGTTGCTATAAAGAGGCTAAGTTGGAGTTGATTAACTATATGAAAATACAACTGAAATGATGTACTTAGTGTTTCTTTCTCTTTGGAGAAACTTCAGGGTCTATACAAAGCCGCATGCATGCCCTGCTAACTGTGTGGCAATTAAAATGATGACTGTATTTTACATCTGTCCTAAGACTCTGCATACAGTGAATGCATGCTTTCATACAGTGAATCCCATCAATATGGGATTGAAACCTTTTCCTGATAACTCATATTTCATTTCTTCATTTGTATTTTTTTCTATCACTGTTTTATGATATTTTGTGAAGACTTTCTTTGGCTCCTCCTATGAATTTGGGAGAAATCCTCCCATTGACTTTCTAATACACAGAATTATTAAGCTTTCTAGCTTAAGAAAGTACTCATGAAACATGATTTCAGAAGTTTTGGGAGCGCTCATTTCCATAATGCATCTTTTGGGTTTATAAATACGGATGTATAATGTTTCACAGCTTTTTCTACCTATTTCATGGCCTATTAGTGCATCTTAAATGCATTTTACGTAGGAGAGAAGAATCAATAATTTAATTTTACATATCAAGAAACTGGGAAAGGAGAACTGCAGTGAATTGTTCAAGGTCAGCTGAAAGCTACTGGCAAATAAAGAGGCAGAGTGCAGGTCTAAGATACCAATAGATTTCAACGAGTATCTGTGAGTGCTGCCTTTTAACTGAGACAATGAAAGTATACTGTATTCTGATATATACTGTCTCATCTAATATGTAAATGTGACTGGGTGTGTATGCCAGGTACACATATGTACTCACCTATACTGAGTTTGTGGTGTGCAATTTCTTTCTTACAGAAAACACTTTCGGAGATCTTGGAATTTTCTCCCTGTCTCATTCATCCTCTGGTTCAGCGTACTGAAAAGGTCTTTACAGTATTTCATCTCATTCATGTGTTATCATTACTACTGTCAGGAGATTTTGGATAATAAATGCAGTGCTTTACCAACTAAAAACATTTTCTTTTTGCACTGACACAGACTCGTCAATAAAACCCCACGGCATGTTAACTTCCCATCTCTCAGATGTGGTGCACTGACATTTACAATGCAGAGAAAGGTAACAAAGTGTGAAACAGACCATAAATCATTTAAAGAGACTTAAAGAGAGACTTAAAACAAAAGCCTTCAGGAAAGGATGAAAAAAACCTGGAAAACCGAAATGGGGACCAAAAATTACTTTATACAAGAATGAAAAGATGACCTTTTCACCTATCATCATTCACGTTGGTTTGCCTTTCTCAGCCTCTCTCAGCCTCTGGAGTCTGGAACAATTCAGTCCATGTGCAGAACACTGCATGAGGAATGAACCTTTTATTTTATTATTACCCAGGGCATGACATTCTTGAGAGGAATGACAAAAACATGAAAGAACAGAGCAAAAGGGAAAGAAATAGTCACTACTGGTTTGGGATAATAAAAGCAAGCAGTGAATGCAATATACTTAGAGACAGCCTTCAAAGTTCACAAGGCAGGTAAGTACGTTTTATTGGAAAATTTTACATTTCAAAGTATCTTTTACAAACGTTTTACTCAGCCATTTAAATATGGCCTTTTGCAGATGCCTGGAAATGTAGCAAGGGAAAGAGGCACATTTCATCATAGCTTGAAAATGTGAATGTACACACAGTACTCTTCATGAAGGCATAGAACAGAAGGCTGGATATTTATATGATCAGGTGTAAATTATGAGTTTTACATGCAAGCTCTGTTTTCAATTAAGTGGAACTAGGAGAGTGACATAGACTCGTAACCAAAATCAGAAGTTGGATATCTATGTCAGAATCCTCATAAAAAAAATAATACCACATAACTAAGTGAAAACATTTTAATATGAAATGATAACAATTAACAACTGTGGACAGCCTGCTAGAACCCTTTTCATAGATAAAAGAAACACATATTGGAACTAGGAGCTAAGAAAAAAGAAAATATAGTGAGGCTACCGATAATTTAGCTGTGTCTATACATATACCAGGTAGTTCTTGTTGAGAACCATAACATGTATTTCTGTGAAGTCTTTTGTTATTAAGTAAGTCTTCCGTTATTAAGTTCTTTACAGATATAATACAGAAGATAGTTCATCACTAGTCGTGATCTGAAATATAATTATTGCTAAAAAATGCAGAGTAAAAGAAATGTAAAGGTTTTTGGTGGGAAGAGAATAATAATATATCCAATTAACACAGAAGTTACTTTATAGAATCATAGAATCATCTGGCCAGAAAAGACCTCTGAGATCATCAAGTCCAACTGTACCTGTCCCCTTTCTAAATCATGTCCCTAAGAAACTCATCTACCTGCCTTTGAAACACCTCCAGGGACGGTGACTCCACCACCTCCCTGGGCAGCCTCTGCCAGTGCCTGACCACTCTTTCACTGAAGAAATTTTTCCTGTCTAATCTAAACCTCCCCTGGTGGAATTTATGACCATTTCCTCTCATCCTATTGCTTGTCACTTGCGAGAAGAGATCAACAGTTGCCCTGCCACAACCTCCTTTCAGGAAGCCATAGACAGTGATGAGGTCTCCCCTCAGCCTCCTCTTCTCCAAGCTAAACAATCCTAGTTCCCTCAGTCGTTCCTCGTAAGACTTGTTCTCCAGCCCCTTCAACAGCCTTGTTGCTCTTCTCTGGATGCGCTCCAGCACCTCAATGTCCTTCTTGTAGTGAGGGGCCCAGAACTAAACACAGTACTCGAGGTGTGGCCTCACCAGTGCTGAGTACAGCGGCAAAAATCACTTCCCTTGTCCTGCTGGTCACACTGTTTTTGATGCAGGCCAAGATACCATTGGCCTTCTTGGCCACCTGGGCACACTGCTGGCTCATATTCAGCTGGTTGTCAACCAGCACCCCCAGGTCCCTCTCTTCCAGGCAGCTCTCCAGCCATTCTTCCCCAAACCTGTAACGCTGCAAGGGGTTGTTGTGTCCCAGATGCAGGACTCGGAATTTGGTCTTTAGGTAGGCAGACTGCCATTAGTAAAGTAGAACTTGAAACTAAGTTCACGTTAACTATTGAATGTGCTGAGTGCATTAAGGCAAAGAAAACCTTTTCTTGGTGTTAAACAGACTCAGGCTTGATCTGTGACTTCCATTTGGAAGTGAGGTAAGACGCAGCAACAAGTAACACAAGAAGGGACTTGAATTTCCACTTCCTTGATAATTTCTGGAGATTTCCAAAAAATTATTCCCAGACTGGAAACAATAATCTAACTACTTTCTTTCTAAGGTCTCAGAGATAAAGGACTGCTAGAGACCGACATTGTCCAAAATTACTATATTGAAACCACTTTTTTTCCTGAAAAAAAATGGGCTGAATAGAAAAGGAAATGAAAATAAAATATCAACAGAAAACTTTTGGGTGATTTTTGCTAGCTCTGAAAGTTCTTCCTGCTCTCCCCTTTTTAGATTTGGAAGTAACCAGTGGTGACTATTTCTTTCCAGCCCTTTAAAGTCATGTGCAGCCCATTATGACAAGCTGGGCATTTGACCAGAGTTATTTTTCATCTTTCTCCCTGCCACTAAGATTGTGTTTTGAATTCCAGTCACCATCCTGAGATTAATTAGGCTCCATTTTTCCAGTCTGGATCTAAATGTCCCATGACAATGTCGCCTTCCACAGCAGGGCATACTGTAACTGCACAGGAATATGGGTACGGGACAGATTTAGACCACTGTTAACCCACAGAAAGTTCCATTCATCTAATAACCAGTTTTAGTTGTTTTCCAGTGACATTAGATTGCTTATGTTTATTCCTTTATCTGATTATTGAGTTTAAATATAATATTTAATTTCAATTTTCCTTCATTTAGATTGCCATCAAAACGAAGTCCCTTAAGTCTGTCAAAGTGCTGGGAAGGAGGTACAATTAGCTTGTGTTGTACAGCTGTTTTAAGTTTGTGGATGTTTCTAAAGCAGCTGAAACATTTCAGAAGAAAGCATGACACCAATATATATGAGGAAAATAAATGATTAATTTACGTCTTCACAATGTTCAACTCTTCATCACTGCATGTGTTCCTTTGATGTATTTCTCAGCATGCCTGATCTACTTTCAATTTGCTCCAGCAGAACCCATTGTCTTCTGTAGGCATTCTGTTTGAGTAAAATATCCTTGGATCATACAATATGCCACACAGATCACCACAGCAAAAGGAACTGATGAAAAATTCTATAAAAATAGTGGTAAAAGAGCATGCAAACTTAGTTTCAACAAGGTTATTTGCCATAGAAACTTCATACATTCAAAGGTAAATTTCTTCAGTTAATATTTTTTTAGTTGTATGTTTTTCTTTTTCCTTACCTAAATATGTCTTCAATGACATTAACATTTACAAATGTCATCAACTCCTAATACAGCTAGAAGTGTTGGTAAAAACATACTCTTGTCATATTTTTCCAATTGTTTAGTGACTACTTTCATTTGCAGCAGTGAGGCTAGCACAATAGAGATGCTGAGACAAATATGAATGTCAAATCAGGAAAATAATCATAATTATTTCTAAGGTTCATTATATCATCTTACTCAGCACTTCAGTTTCTGGATGCAAAGCTGTTTGTTGCAACTGGAAAGATACAGAATGCTTTTTCACTTTTCCTCTGCCTCATAAATCAAAGACACTATAAAATTACAGTAGTAATAAAAATACTAATAATGCACTGTGAATCTCTTTAACCAATTATCCCATTTCCTGCCTGGCTATTAAGCTGCACTCAGAACTCTCAGAGAAAACTCATTTTCATTGTACTGTAAAAGGCAAGTTTAAATGCATTACATGACAGCTAGCATATTAATGCCACTTGTGATCAGAAGCATGAATTGCCTATTTGAGAAATTCATAGACACTCAAGACAATGAGCTGAATTATTCAATGGGGAAGGCTTTGTCTTGTAGGACTTAGTTAAGATACATAAACACAAGTTATAACAGTGACCCATCCTATAATATTGGAGTCCTTTGCACCTGCTTTTAATAGGGAGTCAAAAATCTTCAGTCTAAGATCCCAACACCTTTGAATGTTTAGAACATGAATTCTGGCTGAAAAAATGAATCTGTGTTTTTGTTTGTTTAGTCTGGTTTTTTTTTTAAAAAAAATGTCCTAGTGAAGGTTTGGGGATTTTTTTTATGTACAATATTGTGACCGTGAATAACTTGGTAGAATTGTTGGTTTTGTTTTTGGGTTTTTTGTTTTTTGTTTTGTTTTTTTTTTTTAAATAGGCTTTTGGCTAAAGATTTGACCACTGGTCTATGTCCATAGCCACCTATACAGCATGGATATATCTTTTATTTTCATTATTTCTATGCTTAGATGTTTAAAACTTCTCCTAAATACCAATAGCATGTGTAATTTCTCTGGAAGGAACCTTTCTTTCAAAAACACTTTACAGTTAATTAATGAGTGATGTGCAGGAAATACTTTTTCACACTTAGAAATTCCTCTTTGTAAGAATAATTATAATAGCAGGTAATATGGTCAAGTACATCAGAATTCAGGGTCTTAATGAACAGTGTTTATGAACACTGTTTCACAACACTCAGAGAAACAGCTTTTAAGTCCTCCCTGTAATTCCCTCTATGATAGAAACCCAGTGCTATTGAAATCCAAAAGACTTAGAAAATTGATTCCAAGGAATTTGCATGCTCAGATCCATTTAAGTGCTGATAAATATTCCTACTCAATCAACATCATGAAAGACATTGTTGACTTCATGACTTAATATTTGGCTTTCCCACTGGTTGGAGACCAGAGGCTCATGTCCTCTCCTCACGCCCACTAGATGTGGACATCAACTACTCTTGACACTTTTTCAATGACACTTGTTTTGTCCCCAAGACATCAAACGTGCACACGTATGCACCTATGTACTTCTTTTTCTCCTGCTCAGAGTGATGAGGGAATGCTGGGCTTGTTGTGAGACATATGCAGACATTAAAAAGACAGAACATGCTGGAACAATGTTGAAGGTGTTCTGCATAGAAGGAGGTGAACTTATCATTGACTCTCTGAAGTGGGCCTGGGAGATCAGAGTCTAAAGAAACTCAAGAGCTAAGTCATTTGGCAATACCATTCACTAAAAGGAAAAAATTGTCTGAGGAATCCTAAAACTCAGTATATCTGCAGGAGTTCCCAGTTATTTTTCAGAAATATAATTATCTCTGTTCCAAACATTCATTCATTTAAGTATACTGCGGTTGAGTTTTGAAGCTACTTTGATTCTAGACCAAAGTAATGTCAGTACAAGATTGACAAAGGAACCTAATTGCTGAGTGACATAACGTTGTAAAGGAATTGACACATCATCCTGTCAGCAAGATTGAGAAAATCTATTGTCATTATTATGTATTTTAATACCTTATCAAGAATGAGCAATGTCTAGAAGAAATGTTTATCCAGGTATTAATTTTGATTTATTTTGGCAGACCTTTTCAGTTCTCATTATTGAAAATATTATCTTTGAAGTCAATGTGGGTTCTCTTCAATTGAAAACTTAATTTCTGACTAAGTAAAGTTTTTCAAGATGTCTGTATTTCATATTTTTCTGAGAATGCACTCCAGTCACTTTTCTAATGTCTGTAACCAACCCTCTGGAGGTATCTATGGTTTTGTGTGCATAGGAAGAATGTTTGTTTTTCCGTGTGTCTGAAAGAAAGTGACAGACCCAGGAAGCAAGAAAGATCTGCAGTACTTTGTGTTTCTGCAAAAGAGAACACAGAGTCCTGGAAAAAGAAAGAGCCAAATCTCCAAATGCATATAAACCCTATATATTTCAGGAGAGTTCGTGACAGACATACCTGTGGGACTGAGATCATGATTTTACCCTTGCAATTACAGCAAGTAGTATCAAGAAGACTCTGTTTTGGGAAGTGAGCCCAAATGCATGGACCAAAGTACACGGTGTTCCTAACTAGTTATCCAAATATTTTTCTGTTCCTTTACTATTAACTGGATGAAACCATTTTCATTAGTGCATGTTCCAAAAATGTGTTATCGGCATAGAAGGACGTTGAACAAGATCTCAATGAGTAATTTGAGAACACCTTTTTTTAAGAAAGCATAGCATAGATTTCTCTTTCCTTTCAAATATCTTCAGGCTTATGGTAGGTACTTGACTGACTCTTTCCAGTAAAGCCATGACTTTTTTTACCAGTACTGGTGACACTAACTTCTCTTCCTAAAACTCTATTAGTAGTGTGAGAACAATATACCTTTAATTTATTACTTTTTCATATGTTGTGATGCTGTCATTCCATCTATAGCTGGTTAAAAAGTGTTATGTTTCTAACACAGTTGATGAAAGTTTCGCCTGTTCTTCTGCAGAGCTGGCCTCTTACTCTACACTTAATTGTAACTGCAGCTACTATATAAAATTTCATAGCCCTCGGTGGATTAAATCTAGATATTAATTTGCATAGTTTTATGAAACATTTATTGGATTTGTCTTTTTTAGTGTCTTAGCATATTACTGACAGAGATAGTCTAATTTGAAAATAACAACAAGGGACTTGGAAGCTTTATGAGGAATTATAAGACTGTTCCCAGTGGTATATTATATGAACATAGCTTTTCAATAAAGTTTTGCTGTGATATTTTAGAAGTATATGCTATGCCATTAATATGTGAAAGCTATCCACATCTATTTCTTCTACATGAAGCCCTTATATGTACAGTTTCCTCTGTGATTTTGATTTTGATGATTGTTAAGGAGAGAGAGGAAGGTCTTTTATTAGCAATCTAAAGCAGTGCAAACCACTTCCTTTAACTCCCTTGCAAGTGCACTCCTCTTTCATCTATTTTATATTGCTACACAGAAAATCAAACATTGGCTACGGCTCATAGCTCAATATGTAAGAAATTCTGAAATGTTGAATTTTCCCCTTCTATGAATCTCTATATCAATATCTCTGAATTAATTTTAAAATGTTTGGTATTACATTGCTCTAAAGGGAAAGGAAATGATAAATGCTGCAAATTCACAATTGCATAATTGAAATTAATTTTGTACAAGTGTAAATAAAAATAAAAATAAAAATAATTGCATTATTTGTTCCTCAGAAGACTGAAATGTCTTCTAAAGTTTCCTTCTTGTGCTATAGATAGCCGTAGAGTTTCTGAGAGCCGTAGAGTATCACTTCAAATGTTTCTTGTACATGTATGAAATTACCTCCTTTCATCAAACGTTGTGAAAGAGTACTGGGCAAGCCTTCATGCTCCTGTGAATAAAAGGACCTGAAGTGACACATAGTTGAAAATAAGCCAGCAAAGCACGCTTGCAGCAAAGAAGACCAGCAATTTCCTGGGCTGCATTAGGCAGAGCATCAGGAGCAGGGAAGTGATCCTTCTATAGCACAGGAAAGACATGGACGTACTGGAATGAGTCTAGTGAGGGACCACAAATTGTCATTAAGGGCTTGGAGCATGTCTTGGATGAGGGCATGAGAGGATGAGGAGCAAGGACCACTCAGTCTGGAGAGAAAAAGGGTCAGATCATATTGCTGCCTACAAAACCTTCCTGTGAAGGTGTAGAGCAGACTGTCAGATTCACCTCACAGGTGCACAGAGCAAGAGAAAATAGACACAAGCCAGAACAGAGAAACCTGTTTGGATCTTTAAAATCTTTATTTCATCCAGATTGTGGTCAAAAGGGTTTCCCATAGAGGCTGTGGGCTGTCCATTCCCAGATATATTCATAGCTGGATAACACAAGGTTCAGCGCAGCCTCATATAACTTTGAAACTGGACCTTTGCCTTGTGAGGTGGTTAGAACAGAGTAAGTTGTGTCATTCAGAGTGGCTGAGACATGGAAACACAAACACCTTTACATGATGTTCATTGTTCATCCAAAATCTTCTGTAACACTGTCGTCACCTTCAGTTGCATAATTTTTCACAGGATCCCTGACTTTTTTCAGTACCCAAGAAAGATATCATTCATCACATCCGTCGATTTTTGTATTTTTTACTTTTATCATTGTTGAGAACACTCTGCCACTGTTGAAAGTACTTAATTTCCTCAGAACAAATAAAATCCCCCAAAAGAACAGGAAAAATTACATTACATTTTATCTGTTGTAAATCGTTGTGTTTAGTGTAAAGTAATCAATTTTGTGCCATAATGAATGCATTTTATAACTTAGATTTTAGAAATTTAATTCCTTACACCTTAGATGTTAGCATGCATAAGTATCCATTTATAATTAATGTGAATGTGTATGTAAGTATATATGCAGCAGATACACATATACAAACTGATATTGGAGTTAAATATTGCCATCTCAAATAGCAGTTGGTACAGCTTTTCTAAGCTGGTGTTTTGTACTCTCTGTCAGTAGACATCATCTTCCTCTAAAGTCTGTTAGATTCAGATTTTGGAAGGGCCACATTTTGGATTAATTAATATTACACAAGTAATGTCAGATTTTGAAGTGTTCTTAGCAGTAAAAATGTATTTTTTCAGTGTTGCTACTGAAATGTTGTGATGTAATCATGAGAGCAACTGTTGTTACATTCCAAAGTTCTCAAAAAAGTATGCAAATCTTTTTCACAGCATGTTCCATTGCACATTTGATTACTTATGGCTCCCTTAATATGAATCATTTGTTTCACACAGGTTTTGTTTACACTGGTGATACCCTTTCATCTTTTCGATGAGACAGCTAATATGGACGATCCAAAATGTGCCCTAGTTACAAACAGGAATGTCCTTTCCATGCCCTCCAAAATGCTGTTATTTGCAGAGCAAACATATTCGTTTTTGAATTCACTGTTTCAGGATTTAAACACTTTCAGTTCCCCATGAATATTAGGTTGTGACAATACACAGAGTGAATAATTTTCTAAGAGTCTGTGATTCCAGCAGCTATAATATTAGGGACTCATTTGGAGTAAAGCAACCATAAATTCATCTACATTTAAGAATACTTTTGAAAGTCATGAGGAAGATGTAGGAACCTAATGATTTGTCAGGAGACAAGGACAAATAGAAAATAAGTGAATCAGGATTTGCAGTTCTTGGGTGTTATACACAACACATACTATCTTAGCAATCATATAATGACACATTGCTGCTCTAAATATTCAGCTCTTTTCAGCGTTAAAGGGGCTTTGTGATAGATTGCCGTAGATGTCCAAGACTTTCTTCATGTGAAGAATAATATATCATTACTCAAATTCAGATAACTCAGTAGAAGGTGGTTGCACTTGTATAATTTGACAGGAAAAATTGAAACTTTCCTACATTGGAATGCCATATAATTTTTGAAACCTTTTACTCACTTGTATGCCTAATTTTAGTTACTTATTTAATAAATACTTTCCAGGATTTAACAAGAAATATATTGGAAATTAACCTGTCATGTAGGTAAGCTCTGTGTCCACCGAAACAGGATTAGAGTCTTAAAGGAAAACAAATAATTTAGCAGAAGTAAAATCATAATGTAACATAAAAAGTCTATAAATGTGGCAAATTTCATCCAGTACATCAGAAAATCTGATTTAATACAAAACAAAACATTCATATGTCTTCCATTAACATAAAAAAGAGGTGGATTTTTCATTTGGGTTTTTTTTGTTTTGTTTTGGTAATCTACTAAAGGCCTTAAGGATTATGTCTGATAAAAATTGCCTTAAATAATTCATTTTGGAGTGATCCCAATTGTTCTCCCTGGTATGCCAGATCAAGTCCATTAAGAAGTGAAATGTGACCATCTCCAAATGTATTCTGCTTTACTGATGCGAAAACATTTTATAAAGAGGTAGCTGAATATAAAATAGCCTTTTCTTCTCCTTGATGAGATCTCAAGTAAAAGCTATATACAAAATCAACTGAGTGTGTGGGATTTTTCATAAGCTGTTTCACTCAGATAAGTTTTATTTCTGTGTTGAAGGCAAAAGGGAATCAGTAAGTAGCATATTCTGACTTACTCTAGTACAGCATTTTCCTTTTTGCTGCTTAACATGAATATTATACAGTAGCAGACTTCACACCCACATAAGTCTCATCCTCCTTTTACACTCTCAAAATAGGAGTTAATTAGCAGGTCAGACTCCAGACAGTTTTCAAATAGCTCCCTGCTCCAATGTAATCCCAGATGCTGGACTTTCTTTTTTTCATTTGTCTGCTGAGTTTTGGGATCCCAGCCAGGACGAACAAATTTCCACTGTTAATTACCAGCAACGATTTCATTGCCATTGCAGGACCACAGTCATTTTCATCTGAGGCGAATGTGCAATGTAAACCAGTCTAATGTTCTATGAATCTATTGCTACATTCAAACTTGAGTTTACTCGCCTTCTTTATTAAAATATGCTGCTTAAGAAGTATATTTTCTCCCAGTCTTTATTGTTGATTTTTAAATTCAGTATATCATCTGTTAGATCATAATTGCATATATAATTAATTAAAGAAGCTTTGGTTTTGTATTTGTTTCAAGTTCGTAACAAATTATTTTACTTTTTTATTATTTCTTTTTAATAAAGCATTCATTGAATTGACACCAGCCTTAAAATGACATTTATTTCTAAGTCTCTATAATACAAAAATGTAAAAAAGTGTTCAATGATAGATATATTCAAAAGCTGCTACCTTGTCATTATATTTGTCTTCCAATTTACTTTTCAACAGGTTCAGTGTTTGGATCACAGTGTGTACACTTCACTAAGACATAATTAGTATCTCAACTTTAATGGAGAGAGGTGTCCTCATGGTCTAAATAAACTATAGTCAGAACAGTCTTCAAAGAGTCTACATCACACAAAAGGACCTGTTTCAGCACTAAATGTTGGCTCTTGTTCTGTGAGAAACCAAAAAAGAAGAACTGGTAGGAATTTTGCATTAGCTCAGAGCTCTTCAAAGTGTACCTATGGTGATGTGGGCATACTCAGTTTCCCTGGAGCAAGGTTGCAAGTGTAAACTATCCTTTAGTCCCATTATTCACATCCAGAATTGTTATAATTTTATCGTATGGTCAAGGTTAGTTAACGTATCTGCAGATCCATAAAATGAATGAATTGCTTTCATGTAATAACCTCATGGCAATTTTCAGTAATTAAATACATATACCTTTATTCCCTCAAAAAAAATTTCTAGGACTGAAGAAAATTTCTGGTTATCACTGGGCTCTAATTTGGGGCTCTAGTAGCTGTTGCCAGAAATGTATTAACAAAATGGGTCTAAGAAGCCTAAAATCTATTTTGCAAAGTGTCCTAAGTTTGGCACATTTTTGCCAGAATTAAGGGGGATCCAGCTGAGAATTGTCATGTGTTCTGATGCTTTTTCTACTTTAAGTTCTTTGCCAGCAGCAAGACTTTCAAGAATGGCAACATTACCATGCATTTAAAGACACAGACGAAGTAAGATTTTGGGGTTTAGTTGGAGAAGTGACTTTCTGAAATCTATAAACATTTCTTTTCTTTTTTATTTTCTTTTTCTTCTTTTTCTTTTTATCTCTCCCCTCCCCCCCTTTTTTTTTCTCAGGTATTTCTCACATAAAAGCTGAAAACAGTCATTTCATAATTGGGTGTCCAGAGAAACAGAGAACTAATACTCTCAGTCCAGGAGCACACTCCAAGTGACAGGCAGAACTCTGACTGAATTGTGGGGTGGTTATTTGCAGAGTCTAATCTATTGACTACTTTTCTCATTTTGTATATTGGTAAACCAGAAGAAATGTTTTCACAGGCATTTGTTAACCAGTTCCTACAAATAAACTATTGACCAGTGCATAGATTGTTAATGACTGAGGAAAAAATGCTGGCTGAGGAACAAACTAAAACACATAGTCAGAAATAAGCAGAAATGAGTTAAAATGTGTATTTAATTACTCCAGAAAAGCAACAAAGAACACTTGACAATTTTTGTATTCAAATAAAACCAGAATAGCTAAAAGCTATTAAATTTTCTATCTTCTCCCTAATAATGAACTGCGTCCAAGCACATATATCTTAACGCCTAGTACAGGGGGTTTGGAACAAATAACGGAATGACAATCACCATCCCTTAATAGGAAATTCAGTTGCAACTTATACAGAGTGTGAAATTTCCATTGAACCATCATCAAGATCATTGTTTTTTCGGACAGAATGTAATTTCAGTATGTCAACAATATATTATGTCACAGAAAAAAATCATATTTTAAGACTTTCATTGTACTGATCATGTCTTCAGCTAAAATGTGAATATTTAAATTGAAGAGTAATTTAGAGTATATTAGAAAATAAATTTAAAGGAGAGTAATAATATATAATCCATAGTCTGCTATTTAACCATATACTGAAGATATTTTTAAAGGTATCAAGTAACTGTTAACTCAGGCAATTTTTCTAAGAGCAGTTAGTGCAGCCTGTCCATAAGTATAAGTAAACAATCTGTCTTTAGAGTACAGATTTTATATTTTCCTCTTACTCCATTACAACCAGTTTGGAATTTTTGCATATCTTATTTACTAACAAGGTGGTCTGTTTTGTGATGAGATTTAAACAAATTGAACAAGGTACACAAATTAATAATATGCTTTTTATTTTTGTTTATGTTTGATGCAGTACTGACTAAATCCATGGTTCAGAAGGGGGAACGGCACCATTTCCACTAACTTCTGGAACCTCTGGATCATGCAGGCTGATTTAAAATCTCTTATCATAGAAGCTGCAGCCATATTCTTATGTTTTCCACAATTGAAATATGTAGTTCTAATTTTGCCTGGGTAAGGGTGTTCACTAACTCTATCACTTTGCAAAACTGTATACTTTACAGTCATGTATATATTGCACAATGGACATGGAGAATTATGAAATGTGATTAGAAGTACCAGTTTGTGAAACTCTTAGTTTCGTTAACTTTAACTTTTTCATTAACCTAGTTTTAGAGAAAACTAGGAAGTTTTCCATGTCTGGATATAAAGTCTTCCAGCAACCAAACCATACTTCTAATTCTACCAAACAATAGGAGAGTTAGAAAAAGTTCTTCGGCTTTGTAATCACTTACAGGATCTTTTGTTTCTCCAAATAAAGTTCCAGGGCATTTGGAGATATATTGTCACTTCAAAATGTTTGCATGCAAGTTATAAATTCTGGGGGCCAGAACAGCTCAACCATTTGACTCTTACTAATGAGAAGCCATTCTATTAAATAAATGACTTTTCATGGTACATATCATTGTGACACATAAATACTATATTTTACTGTCTTTTAAGTGCATGACTCAGCTGGCAGGGATTTTTTTTTCATAAGTTATGGTATTTTTGTTGATTTATAAAGATAGAAGTGATGAAGATTTCTTAATTTTCCATTTTCTTGGTCATCTTTTGTCTGTAAGTATATAGAGAATGATCGTATCAGTAAGCTGATAAGGGACTGAGCGAAATGAGGGTTAAAGGGTGTGATTTCTATTAAAACTCACCACTCTGCTTTCTAGGACAAGAACAGCAAATATTCCCCTAAGACAACTCCCTTCTCTAGAAGAGTCCTCTGTGTTGAAGACCATGATGTGCTAACAAGTCCCTTGTCTATTCTCTTCCTCTGTTGGAAAGTGTTATTCCTCTAGTAAAAGTCCTATTGTGCTGGCATCTGCTTTCTCCTGGGATTTGCGTTCGCCAGTAGTACTATGTCCCAGTTTTCACTCATAGTATACTTGTCGGACAGCTCACACTAGATAGTCAGTCCTACAGCAGTAGCTGGGATAACTGGAGCTTTCTGCACTTGGCTTGAGATTCATAACGGTAGTCGTAATTATTCTTATATTTTGTCAGTTTTACTTCTTTTTTCTTAGACAGGAGATTCCCAGTGAGGATTATCTTAAGTCTGAGTGACTTCAAAGAAACTAGTGGTGCAAAAAGATGCTGGTATTTCCTAACATTTACAAGATCAAAAGTTCTCATGGCATCTTATTTTGTGGATATGTGAAGTTATTTTGCCATTAAGATTCAGTCCTCGTGAAAAACGCCGTGTAAGTCACCAGCACCATTTCGAAGATGACTTTCAAGAACACAAATTGTTAGACTTCTTCCTTGGGTGTGCAGCTGACAAATATTACAGAAATGACAAATACAGTGTGTCCCATTTTGAACACGATAAACATCAGTGGCTATCTTGCAAAACTCCTCTAATGTCTTCTCTGCAGTGCCAGGTTTATCTACAAAACCACTGGTAGGAATCTATCATTAGTCATGAAAGATGTAATTAAGTGTTGTCTTCTCACTCCATTCTTTTCAGAGGTGGCAGGGTATGAATCTGTGTTACTTTTATTGCCACTCATTCATTTCCTATACTGAAAGCTGTATCTGGGAGGTTTTCTAGGCAAAGGGCAAGGGCATTCTCAGACCGCTTTCACTACAGTTGAGAAGGGAAGATACTGCACAGCTGTAAGTTAAGCTTTATAGTGGAAGGTTCACACTGAGCTTCTTTGCAAAACTACAGCCTTAGAAGGTACAAAGGAGCTCATGGATGATAACAGAAAAATAGCTGTGAATTAAAAAAGAAAGGGAAGTAAAAATAAAATAAGATATTATGTCTTTGAAAAATTTAATGTTAATCACTTCGTTTTTAAGCCAGATGCAAAGACTTCATGTTCCAAATTCTTTCTTCCACTGCAAGATAGATATCTGCGAGTTACAGCTTGGATATATAGAGCCATGAGAACACAATTCCCTAAAGATTTATATATCCTTTCTCGTAACAGAAAGCCTTACTGCTGCAAATGGGTCAGATCAGAAGAAAATTCTATTTTTTTTTTTTTGGCAAAGTTACCGGACATGTCAGAAGAGGAAAGAATGTATTAGCAAAGGAAAGGAGTGTGGTGGAGCAGAGTTCAAAACCAATAATTCTTTATTAGCACAGTGGCCATTACAGAAGTTCTTTCCTATAAATACACTAACTTAACCCCTCTGAAATTATATGCCTTTTGCACAGCTGAGAACAACTAATCAGCTATGCTAAGTCACAACAGGGATGGGTGACTTTATAGAGCTGTGTCAATTTTTGTTTTAATGAAGAAGGTTAAAGCTACCATTACCGCCATTAAAACATTGACTGTAAAATAAGCAAACTTGTCATTTATTAATTTTCTCCCTTATTATTCATATTTAATGGGAGACACTTGACTTTAAGACTTAAAAAATTAGCTGTTCTAAATGACACTCAGCTATCTTCTTCTTAATTTAACTGCTTTTTTGCTCTCAGGTTCACAAAATGCTGAACAATATTAGGGACCTAATGTAGAAGAATGCTTTTCCTGGATTATCTCTAGGCTGAAAGCAAGGTCCTAATAGAAATTATGTTCCCCAAAAAAATAATGGGTTAATTTTCGAAGAATACTATTTCCGTTGATTCAGAATATAGTCATCAGCAAATGCATATTTTCTGCTGGTTTTATCTGCCTGTTCCATGCTTTGTAAAGGGCCATCTGATGACCCACTTAGATGCCAATAGGTCTGTTATTTTTAAAGGGAGTTTACAAATTAACTCAGAAAAAGAAAAGATATTGAGATTTTTGCTATGACAGAAAGAGAGCAAAGTAGGTGAAAACAAAGGTTTTAGTTTTTAGTTGAGTGTTGCACAATCTGAAGATTGGACATGATCCAGCAGACAAAGGCAACAGTGACAAAGTTCTGCCTGCAATCTGACATCCAGGCATCTCTGTTCTTTGCTAAATCTCAGACAGGAAGTATTTTCTCTGGATTTTAGTCTAATTTAGATAGAATAGTTTATAATGTAGACATCTGCTTTTTTTCTTTCTTACGTGGCTTCAACATTCCCTAGCCTTAATCTTGTTTTATTACTGAATCTAACCATATGTAAACTGTGTGTAGAACCTTGCAACTTCATGATCTAACTAAAGAATCCATATGGTCAGAAATGTCTGTCTTCCCTTCCTCCTTATCTGGTGCCTTATGACCTTATAACAACCAAGCGAGACTCTGTCACTTGCTGATGCCTATTTTACCTCTTCTCTACTTTCAGGGAGGGTGATGCATGGGATTACAGGGTTTGCCTTTCCACTCACTATGGCAAAGCAAAGATTTTAATGGTACTGCTCTGTCCAGCTTGGTACGAGGCATAACAATAGAGCCCTTTGTGATTAATAATGGGGTCTGATTATGAACCAGAGCTTTTCTATCTGTGATTTCACATCATTTTGACAAGTCCTTGCTGACTTTTTATTTGTGGCCTTCCTTGCCTTCTGTCACTAAACCCTTGTAAACAGATTTTAGTCCAGTGTTTACTAATATCTTCATATCATCTTCTGGACAGAATTTTATGCTGTTATCAAGGAGACTGTGGCTGAGATGTGTTGTTGATATTTTGGCTGCTTTTCAAGAAAGCACAGATGCTCTGAACACCTTTCTAGAATTCTTAAGTAGTAAAATGCTCTTCCATTAAAAAATTTACGAAGGAAATGGAGAAATAAAGCTTAATGTCTTTTTCCAAACAGATATAGCTGTATACTGCTGATGGTAAGCTCCTGATATGTTCTAGTTAGCAGTATTGTACATAGGAATCAATATATTCTGTAAACACTAAAATTCATACCCTAATTGGCAAAATAAATGGTCTAAAGAAGTCTGAACAACAATAACAAGAAAACACCCAACCAACAAATAAACAAGCAAAACAAAGTTTTCTTGCAATGTCAGTTGTTTTGAATAAAGATCTTAACAGAAGAAGAAGTGTTTTTTTCCATCTACTGTAAAAAATAAGAGGAGATGTCATGTCTGGTGGGTTTTTTTTTAATGTATATTTTATATCCAACAGGTGCAAAAGCATCAATCTTTAGTTTGTGAATGTGAAGGGAATAGGGTCCTTTTAATTTAAAGAAGAATCTACTAGCTTTTTTTTAAAAAAAAGAAAAAGAGCTGAAATCAATCTTATTTAGCAAAGCCTTAAGGAACCACAGAAACCATCTATCTTTTCTTTAACTGCTTGTCTGGTAATCACCAAGTAAGAGTCTGTCTTTCATGTTAGATGGAAATGTAGCTTCAATTAGAAAAGGTGCTTCAATCTTTCATTGCTGTCCTTAAACCAAGCATGGGAAAACTAGCATAGGTGAAAATAAGATCTGACCCAAAGTTGACCATAAGTTCAAACTGAACTTAAACCAATTCCGCTGAGACTTTTGTAACTTCAGAAAACATGCATAATTACAGGAGGGGAAAAAAAGCAATTCCTCCTGCAGTTTTGAAAAAGTCAAAAAATCCTGAAATTCTTCTTAAAATAGCAGGTTTTTTGAACTTTACAGCTAGAATCACAGCAAATACTTAGCAATAAAACACTAACATACCCAATTTCACCTCACTCTACTGATCCTGGCTCTCTGGACAAGATTTTATCCATTTTGTCTTTTGAACACCAAGTTAAGGTCCTGAGGTCACTAACGGGCCTTACTGAGTAGATAAACAGCTAGGCTACAGCTCTGCCACACCTCTGCCCTTCACAACCTCCTCAGGACAGTGTCGGACCCAGATTCCCATTCCAGGTTTGGCCTGTACACCTACCCACAAAGCCTTAGCAGGCATACCTGCCCACACAGCTGTAGCAGGCATTTTCGCTGAGTGCGGGTCTGTGCCTGGTGCTTCCTGCCTGTCTGCGTGCTTTCTTTCCCAGCAATTCCCCTAAGGACTCATGCCGTCAGCCTCTTCCCTAAGGGATGGATAACTTTCAGAGATAAATCTATCTACACTGATCCTCCTGATCTGTGTCTGGAATAAAGTAATGGCCAAGAGGCAGCAAGGTGGGTAGGCTGGGGGACAGGAGGACTTGCACCCACGCAGAGTGAGGCTTCACATGGGCCGAGGCAGCGCGGGGACCTGACCGGGATAAAACAATCCATGCAGTTGCCTGAGGAGTTCCCTGCCGGAGGCAGCAGTGCCTGTTAGCAGGGTGAACAGGCAGCATCTCTGCAAGAAGGGCAGTTGCTGTGTCTAAGCAGCACTTTTTCAGCCTTTTCTAGCTAAAAATATATTCCATACTCGCTGTTTATCCCCACAAACAGGCTACAGTAGAGCAAAGAACCAACATTGTAGCCAAGTTTCATTATCTGTTTACCTGCAGCAGTTAACAGCCCTGGCCAACAGAGAGATGTTTCACATGGTAAAAGGTTTTTAATTTAACAAACTGAATGCATATGTTGCTGTTGCTTGTTCATAATAACTTTATTCCTTGCTAAGAACTCCTTATTCATTTCCTTCTGACATCAGATCAGTGACTTCAAAAGTCCAGCTTCCATAGCTTACAGGTAGACTGTCTTTGATGTCTAGTCTTTTCAAAAACCTCTCAACAACAAACCCACCTGTGTCTATTTAATTTATGGTTTTGTATTTGGGGTGATTGTTATTACTATTTAAACAAAGATTCTGTTTTATTTATTTTGTTTCTTTTATTCTCACTCTGATTTTACCTCAGAACTAATCATTGAAGTACAGGCACCAGGCTGTAGCTCTTTGTGAAGCGACAGCTCATGGCTTTCAGTTAAACGCAGGTTTAGAATGTCAATATGAAATGATGCAGCAAAAGTGGGGAATCTACGGATGCCTGAAAGATAGCAGTGTAGGCTGTAATAAAGCCTGTTGGCTACCATTTGGATTAACTGTAGCTGAGCACAGAAGAGACCCAGCTCCTCATGGGTATTTTCAGCAAAGGAAAACCTGACCAATCAATTTAACCCAAGTAATCTTTCCCTCTTTATTTTACCCTAGTTTCTTATTTATTTTCTGGAAGGCATCAGCACTCCTGTGAAAACATTCCTTGTATGTAATAAAAGTAAGATTACTTTTGTGTAGCTTTTGATTGCCAATGTTTTTAAAGATTTCAAAGAGCCCTACTTGCATACCCTTTGCAGAGAGGTGTTATTGTTATGTAGTGTGATTTAACTCCATGATTTGTAGTAAATATATCTAGTGTTCTCTTTGTTAAAGGAAATAGAATAAATGCATGTCTTTAAGCCACATTTCTCAGTGCCAGTAACACTCATGTAGAATGGAAGCCACAAAAAATAGGTGGCATAGGAATCACTTGGTCATGCAGCTTTTTAACATATGAAGAAATACATGAATGATGTATTTTTTGCTCCCAAATGATTCCTAAGAAAGTATAATACACAGATGTGTATTAATTTATGCTGATAAACTTGTAATTAATGTAATAATGATATTAAATTTACCTCGGTTAGGAATCATCTACTTAGTTTTGTAACAGAGTTTTAGATAACCAAATATGATAATATGCACAACTGTTTTCATAAATCCATATTTTAATGAAACAAATAGAACCTCTGTTTTCAATAATAAAGTACAGTCATATTGCTGGTTTATTATTGCCTGATCATGTAACTGACAACAAATCTACTGTTTATCATGCAGTTCTGAGATTCAGAGAAAGATCTTAGTAGGAAATAATTCATGACTCTGAAACAAGACTGTGATTAATTTAGGTCAGCTCCTTGAGCTAATTGAAAATGTTTTTTTTTGTTTTGAAGATGCTTCCTAAAAAAGAAAAATGTCTAACTGCATATAGTTCATTAAACTCATAAATATGCATAACAGTATAGAGGCATAGATACAAGTGCATCAGTCATACTTCTGCTGCTAAAATCTTTTCAATGGTTAAACTTTAAGAAGAAGTGTAATAATATAGTTTGCCTGGAATTTTTCAAGTTTATTAAGATTGAAAATATTATTGAGAACACAGTAATTTTGATGTTACATTCTCAGAATTTCAGTCACTGGTGGGAAATGGCTTGGACTAGCTCTAATCCAAGACCCTATTCTAATTATGAATTACAGGTACTAACTTGTATTTGGGATACTGATCTGAGACAAGAAAGCTACTTTTTCTCAATGCTGCTTTTCTTAGAAAAAAACCTTATACTTGAGTGTCTCAGGCTATAAATCCAAATGTAGAAAGAAGGAAACTATATCCCCCAAATCCCAGTCTTCCATTGTTTCCTGTTTTAAGGAAATTCACAGCTAATTTATTTCATAATCAAACGTTTTAATCGTTTTGTCATGACATTTTCATCTGATTGGTTTTGTAAGTCCCTTTCTAACATATAGTACATTTACCTGCTGAATACAAGTTTCAAAATAATTTCCTGTGCTCCAGCGAAGTTCATTGAAAATACAGACTGAACTGTAAGTGATCCAGGAGATTAATGATCTGACTATTCTTCTTGTCCTCTTCAGTCCTCACAGAAGCTCCTGGCACGTTAGTGTGTTCATATTTACCAAATAGAAAAAAAGTAACAGTCTCTTAAAGAAATTGTACAGTGGCTAATTGATAATGCAAATTATTTTGAATCTTTTTAGAACTGGATCAGTAGACTAAGTTTGCAAATACTGTAGAAGAGGGTTATAAGGTTTATATTTGTCATGAAAAGTTGTATTGTTTGATATTTTTAGAAAAGTATTCGGAATATTTGGTCCTGTAAACTTTGCTGATGAACTGGACCTAACTTTCAGAATGACATCTCATGACATAAGAAATGTTGAAACTCTGCTACGTTCTGCACGTGCAGAAGGTATTTTTCAAAATGCTGCACCTATTAGTCATCCAACTACCAGTAAAAAGCAGATTAAGATAATATGAGGAATACAAAACTGGCGAGTAATAATAAAACTGAAGACAACGAAATACTTTTCCATCAACTTCTCAGTAATACTGTTATGTTTAATAATGTCGACAGTGAAAAAACTATTTCAGAGAGAATGTGTGCTAACAAGGTTCTCTGAGTAGATATTAAGTGTTCACTTAAGAGGTTTTCTAGTTCCAGTTCTAAGGAAGCCTTCATTCCTTTGTGGCTTGACTGCACTACAACCTAGTCCACAAAATATGCAAAGAGCTTTACCATGAATGGAAGAATCAACAAATCAATAAATAAATACTTTAATTTTGATACTGCAAGATCATTCTGAGATCAACTAAAATGATCAGAATTTTAATACTCTTGCATCTAGAAGGTACTCGGTTAATATCAATAGGGATACATTTTAACCCATGTTGCTCTAAAGTCACCTAGAATTCGCAGCTGCAGAAAAATTTATGGCATCATTAAGGAAATTAATAGTTTAAAAAAAATTGTTAAGGGATATACAGAAAGTCTTTCTGAACTACAAGATATATATCATAATGGATAGTCTTTTTCCTGAAACAAAGCCTTTGCCCTGAGATATAAATTATTCCCTTGTCGATTTTAAAATCTATACAGAATGGGACAAATCCTAAGAAAAGCTTTGACTGATGAGTAGAAACATTCATATCTTCCCGTCTACTTTTCAAAACTGCCGAATGCAATACCTTTTATTCTCCTGTTTCTTCATTGCATTTCTCATACCATTTTATTTAGTCAGCTTAACATTCTGGCATAAATAAACAAACACATAAATACACACATAAATAGGAAAAAAATGTAAGAAATTGATCTATTTGCATCTCGCAGAATGGAGCTTATTGTTATCTACACCACTGACTTTTTCCGGTGCTTATTATATTTGAAGCACTTTTCTCCATGTTTTTCCTCAGTATTCCAAGCTCAGTTCAAAAAACACTTCTCTCTGCAGATAAATTTGGAAAGGGCCCAGACTGAACAGCAGAGTGGGTGGACCAATACATCTGAAAATCATTGCCTGAGCTGATCCTGGCATTTTACCTTACTTCATGATTAAATTCCAAATGAAGACCTTAAAAGCCAGGCAAGCTGTGGGGAGAAAAAATAAGTCTGGAGGAAAGCAACCAGTGTTAAACATGGCATGTATCTTTGAAGCCTGGGTCACATTCAGGGTCTGGTCAACTTTCATATAGTCACAATATGCTTCTGAGCTCAATGTTGTACTGGTCTGAACTACCAGTTCAGTATCAGACTGGTCAGAAATACTTCTTATAAGATACAGGACTGGTGTTCTCATAGGATGCTTTGCTGACATACATGTGTGTTTATGTAGAGGCACTAGGTATATGTATCAAAGGATATTTAGGATCAAAAATTTAGGATATTAGTATCAAAGCATTTGTATTAAAAGTAATTTCATTTTTAAACCACCACCATCACTACCAGTACTACTACTAATAATGCCACCTAAAAATCCCTGAACAAAAAACCACAACAATATTGGACATAGGGAATCCCACTTTCAGTTAAATATTTTAATCCCTATGCTACAGAGTTGTGGATACTTCTGTTTTTTCTCTCTGCATACTGAATTTTGAATCATGTTCATCCCTGTAGGAAAAGAATTTAACAGAGTGTTGGAGAAGAACCAATAGTCCAAGGTAGGCAATATATTGATTTTTAAACAACTTAAGAAAACAGGTGATCTAATTCCCCTCTCAGACTCTGGCCAGAACTGGGTCTTGAAATGCTCTGTCCATAACGTTATAACAGACAGAAGAACACCACTTCCTTTGCCCTAAAGGGAAATGAGATTAGAGGCAAGCCTGCTTATCAGGAGGAAAGGCTTAGCTGCTTCTTCTCAGAGGTCTTATATCCCAACAGCAAAATGCCTGCTCTGTGCACTTATGGCACCTGAGAAGTGCTTATTATTCCTGTTTGTCCTGGGTCCAGGGTGGTTCCTGCTGTGTTTTCCAGTTGTACTGATCATCCATGCTACACTGCTCTGTTTTATTCAAAAGTCAGCATGTGATGACCGAGTAGTGTAGAGCCTACAGTCTTGAATGAATCCAACTCTGATGACTTTCTGTTGTAGGAAAGTCCCTGAACATAAGTAGTGCAACAATTCTTTTGACAACCAAGTCTCCAGTTTTCTCAATGCACTCAAGGTAAAGGCTCCGTGATAGCAAGAAGAACCTAAACAGCCCATAGGTGGACTTGCAGTTATTATTACTGTTACTATTACTTCCCATTTGTAAAAACTAAACCGAATATTCTGTCAACATTGTGCTATAAATGCTCAATTGGTTGTTGTGGAACATTTTAATACCTTACTACAGCCATCCTGTCTTCCTCAAAATGTTCCGCTCTGCTTCTTGGACTTGTCTCTGTGCTTGACACGGTCACCTCCTCATCAGAATAAAGTCTGGCACAATCTGTGAATCTTTTAGAGCAAGATTGGACTCTGATTATAGGAAATCCTCACAGTGGGAGGGTGTTCACACTTTCCAGTAAACAGAGCTTTCTTCTAAGAACTCTTTTGTGTCTTCAAAAGTTCAGTGTCTTCAAAGTTCAGTGTTTTCTGCATCTTGCATTTGATATCACATAATTTTCTGTATGTGTAATTAGCAGATCATGGAACAATGTAGGCAATATTTCTGCCAAAAAAATTTGCAGATTCAGACTGCAGCAATCTGGTATAAGCAACACCTAACATTAGTCATTTCAGTCTCATTAGGTCCTTGTAGCTTTGTATAAAGTACAGATAGATCTGACCTACAAAATTTGGGTTAGGCTGGATTTCAAAGTCTTCAGATTTTGGAAGACTGAACTGCAGTTTTTTCTTTAGCTCATAATGTTGATAGCCAACATTGAGAAATATAACTGTTCTAAGTTCCAGTTTTGAAAGAAAAGATCCATGACCCTTATAATTATTTATTGTTATTTTAAGCCCTATTTATTTCATTTATTGTGTTCAGTTTACTGAAATCGTGTTCTTACAGACCTCTACAGGAAAATACCATTCATGAACAGTCATGGATAACTAGTAGCACAACGAGACTGGAATGGGTAAAGACGATAAAAGTCAAGGTGAAAGTTTCCATATTCAGTGCAAATACAAAGAGCTATTGTACCCTAAATCCCATCTATACACATGTAAAGTGGGTTAGAAGTTTGAACAAAGTATCTAGTTTGTTAATTGACATTTGCACAAGAGATCCATTTTTGGTCAAAATCCCTGCTTATCCTGCAAAAATACTAATTTAACCCCTGAAAGTTTTTAAGACTCTGAAGAAAGAACCGTGGTTTAGGACTTTCCGGGATCTGTTGACTTTGAGTTATATTTTGTGACACATACCTCAGGAGATATCATGCTCAAATGTGCAAAATATACTCATGATGTAAACCACAAACATACATTTAATATAGCATTTCATTTATTTTGTGAAAGAGAGTATCATTCTATATATTTTTCTGCTTTTAGTGTTATGTACTGTTTGCAGTTTTATATGATGCTTAATTTGTTGCTCAATCACTGGGGATATTTCTTTCTGATTTTCAGTTTTGTTAGCTCTTTTACAGTACTCAGAAGGTAGGAGGCATGTAGTAAACATGTCTTGGAACAAAGAACAGAAGAGATTTAGGAAAGTAGAATAAGAATTTGGTAACTAAGTGGTCAAGAGGAAAAAGAAGTTGTGCGTGTCCATTTATAAAATCTTAAATACAGCTGGCGTAATAGTATATTGAATATTCTTCAGAAATATATGTGAGTTTATTGTATCACACAGCTATCTGGTAACAAAATCATCAGTTGTAAATGGTACTGTGTAGATTAAATGGCAAACTTCCTTAAACATTACAAACCACCAAAGGAATCCAAGACAAAGCATTCATTTGCATTCACAAACATGAATGCCATCAAGACCTACTTCAGAGTTGTTCCGTCTTGGATACCGTGTAAACCTCTTCAAAAACTTTTCAAATGATTCCAGTCTCTGATGATATATGTCTTGCTTTCTTGTCTGACCTGTTTTTTAGCAGGAACCATGTAGATATCTTTATTTTCTGCTCTACATTGAACCTTTCTTCCTCATTCTATTAAAGTTAGAAAAAAATAAGTGTAATTGTTTTGGTGGAATTTTCCTTTTCTTCTTAGATTGCTTTGGTTTCTTCTCATATCCAATCTTATTCAAGTGGGTAATCATTGTTTTTACATATGCCTCTAAATAGTATATGATTTATATTTATGTAAATTACAAACTTTGTATTTCAGTTTTTCAACATTAATTAATAAAACAAGACAATATCTTAACAGACTAAGACAATTCCAGACATATTTCTCATTGAAAAATAATCCTATAGGATGTGGCTCTTTTTATAAACAGTATTGTAGTAGGTCTAATACAGAAAAAATAAAGCAAACAACCCACCCGGTACTGCCTGCACTGGGCTTTCAGCTTCATTTTGATGTTACGGTCTGTTTATGTATATATTCAGTCTCAGAAATAAAGTCTAACTGTAAGGTGTAATATCAAACTTTTGTCTTGGAAGAAAGTCTATCTGAGGAATGGAGGAAAAGGTGGATAAAGACTTTATGTCATACCTTTGATTCCATGATGAAAAAGTGGCCTCCTGGCTGCATAATGTATTCAACAAAATTTTGGCTTTTTTCAGCTCTGCTCACGTTAGCTGTAACGCAGAAATTAGAATTATCTATTAAATAAATACTATAACATCATTTTGGGTAACTAAAGGAGAACACCACAATATTATTTATTTTAAACTCAAAAAATATTGAAATCTGTGATTGTATGAGGTAAGCCAGGGTTGTTTATATGGAGAGGCCTTTCTAGCGACCAGCATATTTCCATGCAGAACATTTTTAGGAATCTATAAGATTCAGAAAGTCTTCAAATATCTAGAAAAGCGCTAGGGTGAAAATTCATATGAAGAAAGGTGTTTCATTATATTACTTGTTACATTGTGCCATTCTCCACACGTTTTAAACTACTAAAACCTACACTCCCTGTACTCCGATAAAATGTGCTTCACTATGATATTTGATCATTCTTCATTTTCACAATGAACCTGAAAAGTAAAGGAGCAGCATTATCTGCTTTTAAAGAAAGGATATAAAAAAAGCTAAGGACAGAAACAGCTGATTGAGTTACTGCATGAGAACACATGATCGCAAACGGATTCCATTCCCAGGTTAAGACACTGAACTGTAAATTCAGAAAAGTATATTGAAAGTCTCACTGTAGTCAATGAATGTTTATTTAATACAGTTAGTAGAATGTAGAGAGCTATATATCTCACTTTCAAGTGGACATTCAGAATTCAGCTTAGTTGCGTAGACATATGGATTTGATGCCACCTAAAATCTCTAATATCAACAGCTCTCCAGCAGTTCCATAAAATATCCTGGAGGACCTGAGTCATAGCTGTTGGTCCTGAGGGACTAGGCTAGAACAAGAAGTTTCACATGGCAATTAATGTCTGTGTGTAGGCAGGCTGAACAACCTAAATCATGTCTATCTTTCACCAACTTGATCATTCTCTAAACTCTGCTGTTGAGTAACCATCAGGGGAGTTTAAATACCCAGCTCATGCAGCCTACTAAAGGACGTACTGGATCCTGCCCTACTTGTAGCCTAAAAATGATGCTAACTAATTTTGTATATAGAATATGTACGGTTAATGGATTGTTAACCAGACTTCCATTAAAAGTTGTAATTTGATTGTATTCTCAGGCTTACAGACTAAACCTTTGAAGTCTTTCAGTGTGAATGCCCATCACTCACTTGGCTTTGTGCACCTGTTTGATCAAGTTACTTGGTGTGCAACATTGTGTGAGCCCCCAGCTTCCCTCACTTCAGTTGTGCTCATAAGCACGTGTCTCAGGCCCTGAGCTTCATAACTTCATACTGGATACACACAGATGACATCTGTGTCATCTAACATCCAGCCCATCTCTTATTCTAAAATTCAGATTCATCACAAGATTTGCCTTTTCCTGAGCATTGGATAAGCAGTTTGTGAGGTTAGCATTGAATGAGACTAAATAAAGACTGAGCCATGCGTGGAATGTTTAGAAGTGAGATACTACCGATGCAGCAGTTTTCAAAAGTCTATCAGAGTAGCAACACACCAGTTTTCTAGATCATCATTTGGAAGTCAAATCCTAGACAGCAGTGAGAACCGAATCATAACATAGAATACAGTGGAAGAGAAGGTCCTTGTCTAAGTAGGTGATGTTAAGCCAACAGCCTGCAACAGCCTGTTAAGAATAATGCTATTTTTTGCAGTGGATGAGAGATTAAAGTCTAGAGTTATTTTTAACAGGTAAAGGTAGTTTATCTCATAGTTCAATAAAGGATTCTGCTATCTATACTGGAAGACTTGAACATTATTTTACGATCTCAATATTATGTAAAAGATGGCTGTTTTGCTGCGTGTAATGGTCGCGAAAAATATATCTGGTATCATAGTCATATAGATGTTATTATAGCAAAAAGCAGAACTTTTCCTGAGACTGCGTAAATTATGCAAAATTACCTATCCCCAAAGCCACTTGTGACTGTAAAACATTTCTGCATTTACAGACAGAATCAAGAAAATTAAACATTTGCTGAATGTATGTCTGGATTACAGCAATTAAATGAGCATTGCCAATTTGAAGGGAGTTTAAATGATGCATTAAGAGAATGGTTAGTGCGTGTTATACAAAATAATGCAATACAAGGCATTCTTTGGTGGAAGCAGAATTGACCCTGAAATGTGCAGTAGACGTTGCAATTTCAAAGGTGCCAGAGAGTTGTAACACTTGATGAAGATTATACTACAAATAAATTAGATAGTCTCAGAAAGAACAGCACAGACAACTGAAACATTAGGTGCCTCCAGTGAGAAAAACAATCTCCCAATACTAATTTTTGCCAGTTCAGGGACAAATTCTGAAGGAACTGGAATATTGTAGCATCTCTGATCTAGTTACTTTAGAAAACAAAAAAGAGAGGAATAATGTTTAAATAGAGCCTGAGAAGTGTTCTGTTGTTTCTGTTCTTTAATAACAGAAATGTAAAAACGTTTTAAGACAATACAGTACAGAAAAAAAAATAGTACTTGTAAGAATATGTGCAGAGGAAAATTTTAGTCTTCTTATTCTGCAGAGGCAAGAGATAACTGTAAAAACATATGCTAATCCTCTATTTGGTAATACAGTGGCCACGCATTCCCACATAAATAACGTCTGAAAGAAATTCTGCTGGACTGACCAAGTGTGAAGCCTGCACGCTCCAAAAAAAAAAATTGTGATCTGTTCCCCAAAGCAAAAATTAACTTTTCAGCAGTTGATATCTTTCTGAGATTGTACCCAGAAGCTTAAAACATACAAATGCTAAATGTTCTAATTGTTTTCCCTTCAAACACAAGTTTTGCTGTCCTTGTTGAGTACCTTTATTTACTCAAAAACCAAACATAGAAAGAAAACCTCAGCAATTTCATATTGCAGATAGCCTTTAACCCAGGGTTAACTGAAGTGGTGGCAACCTACAGTACTAGCAGTAATGACAAAGGAAAATGTCATCACAATATGTGATGATTAGCATTGTTATTTGAGAAATGCATGGTGTGTTTCCAAGACCAGAAGATACTTGTCTCTTTTTTTCAGCCCAATAAGCTAATGTTTAGAATTGCATACCTGCTTGGCTTTTAGCATAAACAATGGCTTCTGGTTATTTGGACAGTAGATACACATGGGGGAGGTAGTGCTGAACACCCTGAAACTGTGTGAGATGGAGAATAGTTTAATGCAAATTATGAAAATTTTTTAACAATGTTTCACAACAAATCAATTTTATTTGATGGTTCCACCATAAAAACTTACTTGTGTGTTTTTGAAAAAAATATATATAAAATATTCAAAACTATATTTAAGGAATAATAGTTCTTAAAATCTCTGATTTCACGGTATTGTTACTCTGCAGCATTATTTTTGCATTAAATAACATTTGTCACCTGTACATATTTCATGTCACACAGTAAGCAAAATGGTGATAGCAGATGCTCTTGCCAAAGTTTATGTACTCAATTAAAAAGTCAAGTTAAATTTTCACTTTGCCCCATGGAAGAGTTTCAACAGTTTCACAGTTCAAAGTCCAAATGTCTTTGCACCTAAATCTCTGATCTTTAAATAATCTCTAGATTATCTCTATATATCTTTTTAAAATCTCCATAGTGCTCAGGTAAAGCAGCTTAGAATTGAATCATCCATAAACCTGGGTTAGATTAAACCCAGACCTAATTACTACTGGAGAAATAGAAAGGCTAAATTTCTTTTTTGTTGTGCCTTCTTTTACTTTTATTTTTTTCTCTTGATGCAAAATGAAATTACATAGCTACCTGCCAAACATTGTACTTGGCTTCCTACTGGTTCTTTCAATTCCTAGTAGTCTGCACTAGGAAAAGTGACTTTTACTGCAGATATGTGGAATGAATTATTCCAGCTCCAATGGTTACATTTTGAGGACACTGTCATAGACCAAAACCCAAGATTTTACGGAGAAACATGACAATTTGCCTTATTAATTGGTGATGCTGCCAACTCAGCATGTTATGTATTTTTTACTGATATTCATGGCACATTTTAAAGAAAGAAATATCTGTCTAAGTAAATTTGATTAAAACTCAACCTTAAGTGTTCATAAGTCACAAGTGAGGCTTCAACAAACTTTTTAAAGCAATTCCTCTGGGGTCCTTTTAATGTGTCTACCAGCATTACAACTTTACTGTTCACCTCTTTGTGTTCTTCTCTACAATAAACAGGTAATTAAAAATGATACATAGGAAATACTATACTGCAGGATATTTTGAGAAACTTCCTATCCCTCAACACTATAAGCATCACCATCCAAACCATAATAGGAAGTACCTCAATATCCTACCACAGATTTCATCTGTGCATGCCAATACACAAATAATAAGGCGATAATAATGTCATATAATCATAATGTCATATAATCTTTAAACAGCCTTTGAACTGCTCTTCAATATTTGGCTTTATTCTTTCTGTAAAATCCTGTCTCTCCAGGTGGTGTCATTCAGAAGTTCCCTGACAAAAAAGGGAGGTGCCATACACACGTGTGCATGTGGGCGGGCAGAGATGAAGCATCAGAAGACAGAAGTCATGTATCACAGCATAAAGCAAAATTTTACAGTCCAGCTTCCATTACAGATTGAAATCTGCAATCCATGAACCACCAAGAGAAAAGATCTCACCCAGATAGTCTGAGAAAACAAATGTTTAGAGAAAGAAGAAAAATACCCCCATCATCACTACCAGCACTCAAAAATTTCTGCTTATACAAAAGGTACAATTTAATCTCAATATATAGACGTGGGATTGACAGTGGTAGTGAGTGACCCCTCAGCAAGTTTGCCTGTGACACCAAGCTGTGCTGTGTAGTCGATATGCTGCAGGATATGGATGCCATCTAGTGGGAGCTTGACAGACCTGAGAGGTGGGCCTGTGCAAACCTCATGAAGTTCAACAACGCCAAGTGCAAAGTCCTGCACCTGGGTCTGGGCAATCCTGAGCACAATTACAGACTGAGAGGAGAATGGATTGAGAGTAGCCCTAAAGAGAAGGACTTGAGAGTGCTGGTGGATGAGAAGCTCAATATGAACCAGCAGTGTGTGCCTGCAGCCCAGAAAACTAACCATATCCTGGACTGCATCAAAAGAATTGTGACCATCAGGTAGGGGGAGGTCATTCTGCCTCTCTGCTCTGCTCTCATAAGACCTCACTTGGAGTCCTGCGTCCAATTCTGGAGTCCTCAACACAGGAATAACATGGATCTGTTGGAGTGAGTCCAGAGGAGGGCCACAAAGATGCTTGGAGGGCTGGAGCACATCCCCTATGAGGACAGGTTGAGAGAGTTGGAAACGTTTGTTCAGCATGGAGAAGATTCCAAGGGGACCTTATAGTAGCCTTCCAGTACTTAAAGAGGGTCTATGGTAAAGCTCTTTCTCACAAAGTGCAGTGACAGGATGAGGGCTAATGGTTTTAAGCTGAAAGATGGCAGGTTTAGATTGGGTATTAGGAAGAAATTTTTACTATGAGGGTATCGAGGCACTGGAACAGGTTGTCTAGAGAAGTTGTCAATGCCCCATCTCTGCAGCTGTATAAGACTAAGTTGTATGGGACTTTGAACAACCTGATCCCATGGAAGATGTCCCTGCAGATGGCAGAGGGGTTAGAACTTGATGATATTTAAAGTTCCTTTCAACCCAAACCATTCTATGATTCTATTTGATGGTAGCCATGGCATATTTTTTGCTATCCATGAAAAAGAAGGGATGAAACAGTATTGAATTGCATCTCTAAACCAGTAGGAAATACTGTTTTAGACAGTCACTATTAGGTGTCTTTGCATTCATATCGCTCACATATATAAATCATTTCATTGTCAAAAAAAAACCTACAAGGGAGCAGGATGGGAGAACTAAACCTGGCCGATGCAAAAACAGTTTTACATGTGGGTTTTTTTCACCTATGTACTAAATATTTTCCACATAAGGAATCATGCTGATGGAAATAGGGAGTCAAAATTTGCTAGGAAATTAAAAATATCAAATAATAAGGAATTTTCCAGTATCATCTGAAATTGGGACAATTGTAATATTCTGCATTACATCATAAGCACTGATGCCATGTTCCAATAATAAAAAAGAAGAAACATAAGTGATTCAGGCAAAATCATAGTTTTATTGATTAAACAGAAACAGTTGATTTCTTCCTGACAGGAAGATAGGCCTGTTTAATCATTTTTCCAAAACCTGTCTTATTTACAATGGATCTGACTTTTTCAGTTATTTATACAAGGTTGGTTCTGTATAGTGACTGATTCTGTCAATCAGTTTGAGATATTTTAGTCCCTACATCTTTTTTTTTGACCGTAGGAAGCACCTTACTTACATAAATATTTCTTAACTGTCCTTTGGCTCAGTACTGTCTTTGGTTCAGTAATGATTATCCAATAAATTAAACAAGGTATACAAAGTCGTTGCAAGTTACATACTGCTAAAAATATCAGTTACTAATAAAGGAATATAATGAGTTCCACAAACAAATCTTACTGCTGTAATAGCTCTACATTCCCCACACACTGGGGTTTCTCTCAGACCTCCTAAATCAATGGAAAGAATTTGCTCCCAAAGGCTTTGAATCAGGAAATATAGGGAATGCCAATAATTTTTTGATGCTGTGTTTTGTTATTTAAGACTCTGGAAGAACATGAATGAAAATAAGCGGTACATCAGGACTGTTTTGTTGGCTGAAAAGGAGCAGCTTCCTGACACGCGTCTGATATCAGGGCCAGCATTCCCGAGGCAGGTTTTCACAGTGTGAGGACAACACAGATGTTTGAATCACCAGCCCTTTCAGTGAGATAGGTTTTGTTATTACGATGATATATTGTAATACTACTTAACAACTGTGATCAGGAGACAGGAGATGTCAGAGCACTAGATGTTGTACAAATATAGAGCAAATAGAATTTCCTTCCATTATAGTGCCTAAATTTTTAGAAAACTGGGACAACAATTTGGCATATGGGAAAATAAGGACATAGAGTGAATATATTGCCCAATTGATAATACCAGTCATATCCCTGGCCTAATTAAAGGCAAATATTCTAGCATTATGTAAAAGTACAATTTCCAGGAAAGAGAGGGATAGTAGTGAAAAGATCTTGCAGATGATTTTAAAGGTCTTTAGCAATATGAGTTACAACATCATCAAAGCCTGAAGGTGGTTTCCTGCAATTCTAACAGTGTAGAAAGTGAAGCAAGAACCTTGTCTTACAAATTAGGGATGATAAGTGAACCTAACTTTAGTGAATATGGCAGTTTAAAAATACTGGATTATTCACAGTAATTTTGAGGCTCAAAGAAGCAACCATTAACATTTATGTTCTTGCTCTGCAATTATGTCTATTTGTGAGAACTCTGAATAAAAAACTTAGTCGTTCTAAATGCAGAGCAGATTTAATTCAAACTCATATATTAATATTGCAGAAGATGGACACAAAATAATATCATGAAAAACACGATTATTTCACACAAATCTAGCCATGAATAAAAGGCCTTTCCAAGTACAATATGAGCAGGCATGCTGTTAGGATGCCAGCTGGCTTCATCATGTGGAGATATTACTGCCTTTAGTGTCTGTTTCTCCACAGACTGACACAATAAACTGAGGCTCCAAAAAGCTAAGGGCTTCTTAACTGCTCATTGACACAAAATAGTGGTCTCCAAGTACTCTTTCATATGTCATTATGCTCTATCATGTCAGTGATCCATGGATAATAGAAGTTCCTCATGCAAATCACTGGGGGGTGTTCTGCTAGCTTGTTAGGATCTCATGTAAATTTAATAACAGATTTATTTCATTTCCCTTTTGAAAAATTAAAATTGCTTGAAATGCTTTAGGTATAGCCACGAAAGTGAAAAGATCTCCCATGTTTCAGGTGTGTATTTCTACCTTTCTCTTCTCCAGCCCTTTCCCTCTGATCCCTCTCTTTAGTTCAGGAGAGAGCATGTTTCACCCCTATTTTGCCCTCCACCAGCACACTACAGTTCAGCTCAGAGTTCTTGTTCTTGCCACGAGTATTTTCAGTCACTTCATCTCGTACTGACTGACCATGACTTGCAGTTCTGGTCAAGGAGTCCGAAGAGCAGAGCTAAGTCCCTTGCAGGTGGGAGTTTTATCGCTGCTCTGCTGGCTACAATCCCTGTGTGGAACATCTCTCATGAGAACCTCTTCCCACTTGCAGGATTTCTCACCAGAGTACTTTTCTTGACACTCATCAATGACATGAAGACTTTTCATTACACCTTTTGCTGTTGCTCATAGTTTTTGAGATATCCTTCATCTGCTGTGATATGTTGTTATTCCCTGTAGTTTCGTAGAAAGGGTTTCTTGGTACAAGCTCTATAGTTGTATCTAATAGAAAAAAATCTATGCTATTTTTCTTCTAGTAATATTGGGAATTCTGGATGTCTGAATAAGTCCAGGTAGGAATACTTGGTGTATAGCAGAAAGATCAAGTCAAATTCTTCAATATGAACAACTACTTGTACAGAATTGCTCTATTGCACGTATAGAAAGGTACTTGTTCCATTTCATATCAATTGAATTTGGTTCATTATTATTTAAAGTTCTGTAACTTCTGCAAGGACGTTTTTTGAGGGTCTTCCACTTATTTTGAAACCTTTGATTCTGAATCAGCCGCTTTTTTGGAGAACACATCCTCTATCACCCCCATAGCAAGTAAAAGCTGCACCTGCTTCAGGCATACCATATTTAATCAGTTAAAATCATCTGGCTGTCATCTGTTTTGCCAAGAGTGTAGAAAATTGGATGTTTAAAAAAATCTTTAATGATTCTTTGTTCTGAAAATTGCTAAATGATACTATTATGGAAGTTATAAAAAATATATCTAGTGGGAATGAATGTTTCATTCCTCAAAAAACTTCAGATGCCTATTTTTGAAGATCAATGAAAATAAGTTTTTAAATTTTAAGAAACTGTAAGATCAGGAAGATTATATTATTTCCTTCTAACTTGATTTAATTGGAAATAATTGGCATTAGATTTGTCTCTAAAACAATTTAAATAAAAGTAACTTATTTTCCAATTTCATTTCTAAGGAAAAGATTTCTGTTTTACAAAACTATCAGTATATATATATAATTACATTACACCTTTAAAAGGAATAGTCATACTAATACAAGCTATACCTCTTTATAGGCTATAAAATTGTTGCGACCTGATGACTCACATGATCAGAACAATCAACATACTCAGAGAGTTTGCGAGGTGTGATATTGTTACTAGACTATTTTCCTTTATGTTGGTTTCTGTGTGTGTCCTTAGATTCATCTGGTAAGAGCAATTGTCAATGTTGACTTCATTCCTCTGTGCAGATTATTGTGAAACTGTGATAACTTGCTTGATTCTTTGGGAATCTTTTTGGGTATATAGTATGAAATCCATCTCTGGATGGAATTATTCACTAATGGTTGGTGTAAGTCTGTAAGCCAGATGTTTATAATTCTCCAGCAGACACCCATGAGAGGTGAATGCAATCAGAAGGAATTAATTCTGTCTTAAACCATACCTGTAGTTTTCTAAGTTTGTGACTGTGAAGGTGTTTATCTCTTAGTGTGTTCTGGCCTTGATCAGTAGTTAAGCTTGTCTAAATTTTAAACAGCTACAGTCAGATGCAACACATCTTAAATTACTTTTTTTTTTTTAATTTAGTCTAAGCCAATATCTCAGGTGATTTCTGGACATTTAGATCCAGTCTTTTCAGCTCAAAATCAATGCTTTCTAAATCCACGATATGTTTCCTTACGTATCATAGGGTTCTTTTTTTTGTTTCCTTATTTTTTTCCTTTTGCTTCCTCAGACATCTCTAAATATCTGCTACTGGAGCTATCAGAGCTAATGAAGTTCAAGAGCTTACTCCCAGATTGCATGGTCGGATCTTGTTAAACACAAAGACTCAGATAGGCTTTCTGCTTTCATTTTGCTCTTTCCTTTACATCAGGGAGATAGGATTTGCAGTTTCCTAGGCAGGTTCTTCAGGAACAATACAATAGTGAAGACACACCTTGTGTCCATAGTGAAATCTAATCTGTCACCTGACTCTCATCGATACTAACTTCCGCTCAAGAGAGTCACAGCCATACCTATTGACATGCTTATGCTTCCAATTATATATTTCAGTGAAATATTGATGGTTCTCCATTCCTTTATCATGACTTTTCAAATACAATCTGCTCACAGTAAGTTTTATGTAGTCATATGCTTAATGCCCTGCCTTTAGTGGTATTCCTTCTAAATCCAGCAAAATATAATCATATTTTCAAAAATTTATGGAAATATTTATTCTGTGTGGTTTTATGTGAGTTTGGTAAAACATGAGTTAACCAAAGAATCCTATTGCTCTTACATTCATGCATCTTTCAATTGCAGTGCATCATTCTAACAAGTAATCTATTAAAAAATGTGTAGTGAAGTAGTGTTTTAAAAAAACAAAATAGGCAAAGATAAATCAGATAGCACCTTGTTTTATTTCCCTTTCTTTGTGTTCAGCAGATCATTGTCTGGTTTATATCACTGACTGGAATTATGGAAATGTTAGATTAGGATCTGCCTTCATAGTTTCACAGTCTGATCTCGGCAAAGACAATGTTGTCTCATAAATGTAAAAGTACTCATGATCAGAAGTTTTTTTTGTTCCCCTTGTCAGATATTTAGTTTATGGATGAAATTAAAAAGCTAATGAGAAAAGTACTTTTCAGCTTGGTTCAGTCACGTGTAGTCAATTGTTGTCTGACATTCCAAGCTTGTTAGAAAAAATTGAGGAACTGTGTTTTAATGAAGGTTTAAATTAATATTTGAATCCTTAGCTAGTTCAAGCCTTCCCTGTTCTTCACCAAAACAAACCTAATCCTACAATGGAGCTGAATGAGCTTTCTAAAGCTGACAGAAATATTCAGGGCTGGCTGCATGCTAATTTTGTTGGAGCCTTAAAAGGTAAAAGGAACCAATCGTTTGTCAAATGTGTAATTGCATAATGAAAAGAGGGTGAGCATTTCAATGTTGCTTTCTTCCTAGATTAAATGGTCACTAGTAAAACACTGGCTTTTTTCCCTTTAAATTTAGTAATGCTATTGTTAAAATGGTCATCAGCCATTTTGAGACTCTCCAAAGCCAACCTCTTGGAGGTAATCCCAGGTGTAACATATAAATCACAACAATTATCATCACTCCATGTTCAGATGGAGATCATGCTGAAGGCATGCTAATTCCAAGGGAGAGTTAGATCTGGATTATGGCAGCAGTAGTAAATGCCACAGATGACAAATTTCTTATGCCTTACCTTTTTGCCTCCTTGTTTTAAACTAAAACATTTGAATTCAAGTTTCCTCTTGAAAGCATAATAAGTAATAAACTCTAAATGGGGAAATTCATTTTCAGCTGTCATGAAATACAGAATCATGGTTCTTTCTACAGAAAAAAAAATCTATTGAGAAAAATAACTTGCGTATAAATAAACCTTGAGCTTAAGATCTGCTGAATCACAGTCACACAACCACTGAGGATGAAGGACATTTCTGAAGAAGCTCTTGTCTAATCCTTTGCTCAGAGCATGGTCAACCACAGCAGCATTTTTTTTTCACAGCTTTTTATTTCTCCTGTACGTTCAGGACCACTGACAGTCTGAATTTTGCTTACTTACAAGCAGCCTAGGTAACTGAAAAGCATTACTTCAATAATATCCCATTACGGAAAACATCCCCTATTTTTTGCCTTTTTCTGTCTGTCTGTGAAGATTTTTTTTCTCTAAAGAACAATGTCTTACATATTTTGCAAGTATGTTAGCTATAAATAGTATTTGATATTATAATTTTTTCTCTTTATTTAGCTTGTGATGTAGCACAATGTTATCAAAATATCTATAAAAATATTATTGGTGTAGCTACAAAAAGGAAAGATACACTACTAAATTTTGTGTAGCTACGTAGGTGTTCAGGAAAACAAACCATACTTACCTGGAATGCACATAACTTATACAATGAAATATTTAACTGTATTGAAGAATCTCTATACAGGAAAAATTCATACAAAATCTGGGAAGACAATTCCTTGGTAGATGTCTTAAATCTTATGAAGCATAAATGTCGTAAAACATAATTATTTCAAATCAGAGAATTGTTTATCTTGCCAAAGTCCCCCAAAAATAAAACAGATGAGAACTGTAGAAAAGTCCTCTTTACAAGCTTATGAGCCAGTGCAAAGCCTAGAAATAACTGTACAGACACATGAGCGCCAGACACAGCCTTTCAGTTCCGCGTGTAATCACTGGTCTAATCCAATATATAATTGCTGACTTCTGGTACCAAAAGTGCTTACTCATTTTCATGTGTGGATCAAAAACTTGTGGAGAAGTTAGTAAGCATTTACCTCTATCTACACAGACAGAAGGAAACAATCATTACAGGATGATGAAGCAACCCTTATGTTTCTACTGCTATAGCTGCTTACAGTGTGACAGTGCCCATGTTAATGAGAATTTTGTATGAGATGGGCTTGGGAGGAAGGACACGTGCATATGCTAAAATGTTGCCATGCTTTTGTTTTAAAGACAGGCAGAGTGAGAGTGCAGTTATCTTTGTATGAATGTGCAGCCACACAGACAGTAGAACTTACCAAGAACTGGTGTGAAAAGGTATCCTAAGTAGCTCTTCAAATTTAGAAAAGTCTAAAGATTTAAATACAAAAAAAAAAAAGAAAGAGTGAAAATTAGGATATTTTCTCCCTAATAAGTTGTAACTTATTTAATTTTCATCTCAATTTTAAACAATACTTTGCATTGTATTTTTTTTTGGTGCACGTGAACCAGACAACTGCTCATTATTTAAAAAAAATAACTGTGGAAAACAGTTAATAAATAACGACATTCAAAAGGCATTTTTATCACATGTTTTCTAAAGCAAAACATAATCTTTTATTATAGATGTTATTCTGTCAGCATACTCATGCAATATACAGTTGAAATATTTAGGAAATCCAAGCTTTGAGTAAAGAACAATTTGATTTAGCTAGATGCATTGATTTATGTTAAGAACTTCTGATTTCCTGTGACAACATGTCTACAATTTCTCCAAAAGTTTTACAGAAACTATTTTTATTTCTTTATCAAAGGGTTGTCACTGGAATGTGTCTGCCTTTGCAGCACCATAATCCAAATCTTCTACTTCAGGAAAATATCTGTTTTCTTAATTCAATTATTTTAAAGCAATGTACTTAACTAATTGGTTTTCATCTTGTTTTACAGTAATCGTATTGGTCATTGAATTAGGTACTAACAGTGTTTCTTAACATTAAAACTGTCACTTCAGAAACGAGGTTGATTATGGTATTTATCTTTGCTCTATGGGAATTCCTAATGGAATGACTTTGGTTGCAAGGATTCCTGCTCTGGAGATACAAATTCATTTCCAGTACAGAAAAGCAGTATCTTTAAAATGGAAGGAAATTACAGTTAAAAACCACAGACATGCTTGATATCTGTTAGATAGAAGGTCCATCTCAGGAGGAAGTATTGGAGGGTTGTTATTTTTTTTTTCTCTTTAATTACAGAAATATTATCAAACTGAGAAAACTCTACTCAATCTTACTTCTGATATTGAAAGTGAACTTGTGAAGGACTTCTCCTGCTAGGACACTCAAAATTCATAACTCACTGTCTAAGCATTGATGCAGAGGTTGAGACTGAAATTAAAACTGTTCCTGAAGACAGATTGACATTCAGGGCCAAGTTTGTACCATCTCACACAATTGATGGGAAAATTTAACTGGATGGTCTCATCTGGACAACTTGAAAAATTATTTCATATCCTGAGCTCAAATGATTAATAAATATTTGATTCTTTGTAATAAATCACAGGCTTATCAGGCAAAAATGAACAGCCAATGCTGTGATCTAACACTGCATCAATAAAGAATTTTATATATATATTGAAGAAAAAGTGAACACAAAAAGAAGTACATGTTGGACACAACACTGAATCCTTGAAGTGATAGGATGGAACCATCTTACTTGCCATATCCATGGAATTCATTTTAGAAATAATAATCTAACATATCCTGATTCTTCATGAAATATGATGCATGCCTTGTCATGTTGCAGGATTTACGAAGACAATGTGGAAAAAATCATCATTATTTAGTACAAAATGAACATTCCCATAATTATATTTCATCAGCTGCATGAAGTTCCACATTTAGTTTTGTAAGAGGAATTTCAATTTCATGAGATTACAGGAACTTTTAAGAAGAATATAGAGCCACATGGAGGCATTCAGTTGTTCTATTTGTTATGGCAGCTTCTTTTGATTCATGATTAGTTAGGACTGTCTCTGACTCTATATAAGTAAGAAAATGATCACTTTAACATGCAAAGAACACAGGACTGAATTCAGAGCAGAGTCTTGGCCTACTCTGCATGGTCCTGTAAAGATTCTATTGACTTCATTAAGTTGAATAAAATAAATCTCCTTTACAAGTATATTGTTTTTCTAAACCTGAAGCCAATAATAGTATTATCATAAACTACTGCTTTCTCTTCTACATGAGTCCTTTATAAGATATATTTCTATTGTAACATCTATAAAAGTGAAAATGCAGTCTTCTAGAACAAAGAGCACTTTTATCAAAGGGTGGAGAAACACAGCTCTGCCTTAGGGAAAGACAGCAAACCCGTATACAGCCTGTGGCAACCTTGAGTAAAATGCCCATCTGAACAACATCACGGGCAGAGAATCAGAATTTCAGTTTCATTCCTTTGCTCTTGTTCCAGCAGACTTACAGTAAACCCCAGCTCATGAACTCTGTGTTTCCTATAGGTAGACAGTGATCTGCATGTGTTCTTCCGTATTTTGTGCCACATATGACTTGTGACAGACAACTTTATGATTTGTCCACACCCTGAACCAGCCCTGAGCTGACTAATACGAGGTCAAGGTAGAGACTCTCCCTTACAGCAGGCAAAGTATCTGCAGCTTTGCCCTGTTATTCGAGAGGCAAATTGTGCACGTTCTGTAATGGTGAGAAACAGCCACAGTGTTACGCTGACCTCTCTTTCTGCTGGATGACTACTTTTTCTCTTTAGAAGTCTATAGATGTTTTGATAAAGAACTCTCTCTGATTATAAACACAAAATATAGTTTTCTTTCAATAGATGACTGTTCAGCTTAATGGTAAAACCATTTTACAGTATAGTCAATGGAGTTGAATGAACTCAAGAGAAGAAAGCCTCATGTAAATTTATCAGTTCACGTGCATGTGTGCATTGCATCTTCAGAACGGGCATTGGCTTGTCCCCTGACATCCTCTGTGTTTTGCTGACAGCTGTTTTTTTTTAATTAAATATCATTATATCAGCTCTTGCCATCCCAAATTAAGAATAAGAATGGTGCTGATGGTTTGCAGAATGCAGTGACATGCCCTGAAATGTGAGCCCTTTCTTTGGAATTTGAATTTCAATTGCAGTAAACCCTTCCAGATTTCTTACTCCTTACATAACAGAGTAAATCCTGTCATCTGTTTCTGATAGCATCTACTTGTAAGGCTGGAATGAGCAGTGTAAACATTCCTGAAATTTCTCCTGTTTGTCATACCTCTTGGCTCACAATCTCAACTGCATACCTGAAAAAAAGGACACATTGCTTTGAATATTTACAATGTGTGTCTACAGCTGCTGGAAAGGGCTGCAACAAAGGAGCAAGAGAGAAAACAGGTTGGGGAAAGCTTTTTTAGAAATATAGAAGTCTCTAACTTCTATAAATTTTGCTTTCTTTTTCTTTAAGTAAATTTGTCCCAACAACCCTCTAGTATTTCATTTTGAACTGTTTCTAAAGTTTTCACTGCTACAACAGTAAAGATCAAGTAAAAATACAGGTCTACGTATTTAAATTCCTTTGCTTCACAGAAAAAAGGCTGATATGCAACATAGAAATGTGCAAGTTTATATATAAATACCCTGGAAGTATACAGATGCAAGTCAGCGAAGCAATTCTGAGCTAGGCAAATCATGTTAGTTAACTTGCCTCAGTGGAAAGGAACAGATTTTTGTTTTCTAGCAATGGTTACCTTTCTATTGAAATGAAAACAACGATGACAAAATCCAGAAGCAAAAAAAGAGAAACCCCAAGAAAGCAGAATAATCCTGAAACAATTCAATTACAAAAAGACTGTTTTCACCTATATCACTATATGTCACCTTTCAATTTTCGCATTTTTTATCCAAGATACAGTGCTGATGAAAGCAGAGATTTCATCAAAGAGAAATTCCAGATAAAAGCTGTCAGACAGTTTTGCTTGGGTCTACAGTGAAGCATTAAATAAAAAAAAAATATATAAAACATTAATCACATATAAAGTAGATACAGTCTGTACAGGTTTTTACATCCATATCATGGGAGTGACATTAGTTGAGCTGAGCGTCTGCACTCACATCATATGAGACAGAGCACAAGCACCACACTGGTGTCCCTCTTGTAAACGTACACATATTCTGCATATATATATGCTGAACTTCTCAAGCTGGGAATAACTATTTAACTCCTATTTTTACGCAGTGAACAAGGGGAGACCATAATTAAAATAATGAAAGGATGGAAAGCCACAGAATCTTCTTTCTATTGAAGATGAGTTGATATTTATTTTTTCCCCCCTCATCATGCATGGTTCTACACAACAGTTCAACTGAGCTACTGGAGACACTAGTACACTGCAAGCTGAGACTTGTTGCTTGAGGAAAGAGGAGTGGCAGGTGCATGGATTCTTCAGCAATTTATGAATGAAGTAATAAAACTAAATGACATTTCAGCCTATGAGATTTCTTTGGTCCCCTAATTCTCACATTAATGGGTCAATAATTCTCCTGTTTTCTTGTAAAGCATTATTACTGTTTCATTTTGGACGCTGTCAAAGTCTAAGAAAGCAGTATAATATGGCATTTGAAAGTAAATAATCTTGCTATTTGCTGCAATCTTATTCTGATATTTGGATGATTCCTGTCTTCTGATTGAGGCTCAGGAGACCACAAAACTTCCCTGAAGAGTTATCCTGGAAAAGATAATGCTAAAAGTATTCTCTCATCAGTAATTACAACAAAAGTCAGTATTCTGGCTGTGCAGCGTAACTTTCAGGATTCAGTAAGGATATACATGGAGAAGTACATATAAGTGTCTGAAACAGAAAGCTCGGAGTGTGTGCACATCATGTCAGTTTTCAAAGCCAGTTCATACTCTCAATAAGTGCAAGCAATAGAGGTAATTCTGTGTAGGACACTCTAGACATCCGGCACTGGTAGGTGCTTTTCTGTCTGAGTAAGAACTCCAGAATAGAACTGAATACTGCATGCTACATCTCAGGCAAATTCTTCCATATACACCCTCCAAATGATAGACCAGAGGCAGATTCCTACTGAATTTTGTGGAATTTGTCATGTCTTTGGTTGGGTAGTGGTGGAAATTTTAGAAAACCTTAGCAATCTTAAGAAGTGCTTAACGTTCTCTCTGTAATGTGTGAGAAACCGAATGCCTATCCTGTCTACCTTAACTAACTTGAATATGACTAATAGATTGTCTACAACTGCTTTTCTATATTTCTTTCATTTGCACAGAAACATGTAACAGCTTTGCAGAAAAAAAATAGAGAAAAGAAAAAATGAGGAGTCCTGGACAGTCCATTATCTGCATGAATAAATGTGTTGCATTAGTTTGTGTGCAGTGGTAATGCCGTAAGAGAATTCAGAGATTCCACTGTTTGATGTTTTAATTCTTCATTGAGTGTTTTGATATTTTGCTAATGTTAAGCTATGTAGAGCATACAGAAATGCCACTAATCATTGAGATCATTAAAAAGGGGGTTTTATTTCATTTTTATGACATATAGATAAAATTATCTGTCTGCATTTCTGACTGAGGTTTTTTGAATTTTGACCCTAACAGTGGATGAAAGACTTCATAATTTGTATTGGTGTTAGCTAAGGAATTTGTCCCTGAAGGGTTTGTGAGGCTTAATAAGAAAACAGAAAGTATCTGAAGAGTAAATCCTTGCAACAGGAGAAAACAATATGGACATGATATGCGATGACAGTTTTGTATCAATTATGAAACCATCCAAAGGTATACTGTAGCGCTTGCTAGGTCATTTTTTTCACTGCTGCATTAATTAGGAAATATTTAATCTGACTTTTAAAATAATCCATAAAAGTGGTGGAATAGGCAAACAACGAAATGAAGACACAAAACAAGCATACAGGAAAAGAGATAAAAATTGTTAAAAAGACAAGAAGAGAATTAAAGCAGAGCTGAAATGGTTGTAATGTTCATTGTTATTACTGCTATTATTTTTTCACAAAACAGTTTAATATAAAAACTTTTTTTTTTCTCTAGCTCACTTCAAGTTGTTTCTGTATTTTCCTCCTGGTGCTGATAATTGATGGCAGGATTTGTTGAAGACTGACTTTAGAAAGGACAGTATTAATCTATTTGTCACCATACAGCTGGAAATAAAGGAAATCAGAGAATGGTAGGGGTCGAAAGGGACCTCTGGACATCATCTATTACAATGCCCCTGCTAAAACAGGTTCACCCAAAGCAGGTGACACAGGAATGTGTTTGGGCAGGTTTTGAGTATCTCTGGAGAAGAAGTCTCCAAAGCCTCTCTGGACAAACTGTTCCAGTGCTCTTTACCCTCACAGTAAGTAGTTTTTCCTCATATTAAGGTGGAAGTGCCTGCCTTCCGGTTTGTACCTATTGACCCTTGTCCTGTCACTGGGCATCCTTGAGAAGACTCTGACACCATCCTCTTGACAGCCAACCCTTAGATATTTTTAAGTATTGATACAGTTCCCTCTCAGTCTTCACTTTTCCAGGCTAAACAGACCAAGCTCACTGCCTCTCCTCATAATAGACATGCTTCTAGGTATGTGAATGGTTAAGAAACAGCAATAGGAAAAGGAACTTTTCAGAAGACAGCTGAGCTAAGAGGCCCAGATGTCTCTCTGCCAACATGCCTTTTCAGATATTTGGGATGTCTTATTGTATGACCCATAAAGGAAAGACAAGCTAGATCAGAGTTATAAATAATGAAAACCCAATAAGACACATTTGAGGTAAAAAAAATACATATTTTGCCAAAGGAAGGACGACAATGGCCAAGAACAACTTCAAGATACATGGAGGCAGCAGAGCTGAGAACCCAACTGCAGGCAGCCCCGAGCGCTGGCACTGATCCTGGTGCCTGCCTTCAGTAACCACTGACACTTTCTCCAAGGTAATTAGCATTTTGATGCAACTTCAGTCTTCCTGTTCACCTCTTGTGTTTCTACCACTGTTTTTCTTCCTTATTCCTCCATTTCTTTTATGCACACATAAAAAAAAAGAGTGGGTGAGAAGAGCATTTTACCCCTTCTGATGTCAAAGATAGACATGAAGCTGAGACAGTTAAGAGGGACATGCAACGGTTAGAGAGTATGTAGGAGATGTACAACTTACTGCCTACCTTCAAACAGCTTTCAGGAGTGATACCCTTTGGCCATGCTTCTTTAGGGACCCAGATCGGTGCTGTGTTAGGACAGAGTGTCTTTACGTCTGAAAATCCTGGTCACTCGGCCTTCTCAGTCCACAACCCATTCCAATCTGACTCTCTTGGGTATTTTTTACTTTCCTTTTCATTTGACTTCCACGTTGGGTGAAGGTATTCAAGTGTGTTTTTCCTCCTAGCTGCTGTTGATTTCTTCCAACAAATGTCTACTGTCTTTCTGGAGCACATGACTTCTCACCATGATGCAGCATATACTAAGCTCTGCTCCTAATGATGCTTGCCAAACATACAGATAACAGATAACGGCTGCAGGAAGATTCAAAGGAAAGGAGTCAATTCACTTGAGCGCTTTAAAGACTTGACAATCTCTTATCCTTCTGAAATTGCTGAGAATGGCCATGACCATAACTTTTGTGACCATGACACTGTTATAATCCCTTCATGATTGACATGAAACCAGTTCAGTGAAAATTATTTGGTGTTCATATCAGCTTTGTTTTTGAACTTCTGCAGCACAGCACCAGATTGATAGATTTTTTTTATCATTCAGGTTACCTAAGTCCGTGCTATTATTTTGACAGGCTTTGGAAATAGAAATGTATATGTTGGTCTGAGTGTAGTCGAGGTAGATTTAATTTTCAGTTTGAACCTCTGCAAAGGACTCCTAAACAATTAATTTCTCTGCCTTGGAAATGACATTTTTTTTCACATTAATTCATTCCCTGTTCCAGTCTTTTTACTTCTGACTTCTTGTATTGATCAAGTTTTATCTATTTCTTTGGAACTCCTCTTTTTAACCTTCCTTGTGTTTAAAGGTTTCCTTTCTTCTTGGATTACAGTTTAATTCTGCTTTACTGAGGTCTTACTTTGCTACTGAACCTTGAATAAGAATTGATTTTACATGTTCTCAGGTAATCCAGTCTGACAGGATGTCTGCCAAAATTTGTCCAGGTTTTGACCTAATTTTAACACACATTTTAATTATTTCTTATTCACTTTTTTTTCAACAAGCTGCGGAGAGGTCGATGCAGGAGTAAATAAAATGGAATGGGCTTTGGTGTGATAACCTAACAGTTACGTTAATCTTATTTTACATGTTTCCCTTTTATAAAATGCAAGCAAAACAAAATGAGTAACAGACATGACCTGTGTTGCCACTCAGTAAGCCTATTTAAAAAAAATATATATTAAATAAGGCTGTTAACACAGCATGCTGATATATAGAAAGTTATCACAATTTCTGTTGAAATTAAAATTATAGAGAAGATCTGTCCACATAAATAATCATGAATAAATATTCTCACAAGATTTAGAGCAAGCTTATATTTTTCCTATTTGTAGGACATTCTTCACGTTCTATGCATTCATTTAATGTATTTGGTGACCTTTTTACAGTTTATCCTCAGTTTTCAGGTTATAACAGTAAAACTATTTATATTTATATTTTTTATATTTTTATAATTTTTATATTTTTTATATTTTTTATATTTTATTTTTTATAAATTTTGTATTTATGTATGCTTGTGTTCATGTTCATATATAAGTATAGGTAATCTATGCTAAAGGAGATTGATCCAATAAGGGTCATACACTGATCTCAATGACATTGATAAAAATCTGGTATAAATCCATTCATTTAGGATCTTTTCTTCAATTTTCTTCTATTTTTAATAATAGAAGTATCCCTTCCTTACAAAAGAGGTCTTAGAAAACAACAAAAAAACCCAACAAAAATTCCTAATCTGTTGCCTGAGCACAGCATATGCTTTTCTAAAACTACAAGGTAAATTAAATGCTTGTGATAAAATTTTTGACATTCCTGCCAACAATCATGCTTTGTGTTGATTGCTGAAGTGAATGGCACTATTTGTCAAAAGTAGCTGTTATTTCTCAGAAACGCTGTGTTGCAGAGACGCAAAAAGCCATGGCTTCTGAAAGATGTATACCGACAAATGTTTATACCTGTTCATATCTGCAGTTATCATTCATGTTTGTTTAACAAAAAAGGCAAGTTCCTGAAGACCTCAGGATAATGTTGAATTATTTTCGTTGTGTCTGTCCAATTAACATCATGATGCAACTGAGGGGATGTTGTGTTGATATTTCTAGTGCAACCTGCTCACATAAAGAAATATTTGCCCTATGTATTTCTTATGCATGCAAACGTTACTTTACATTTTATAGCAGTGCCTAAATTTTACAATTTTCAAAGTACTTTTATCATTTTCTAAATTATTTTATTCCTTTCTGATTGTTATTCTTAGAATTTATGCGCTGATGATGTCTCAGTTTTGTGTTATTTTCAACTTAACCACTTACACCTTTTTTTCTTTTGTCTTTATGTTCACATAAAATATTAAATTAGTTCAGTTTTAAGTGAAGATCTGGAATTTCACAAGTTTTCTTCCACTTTGCTAGTATAAGGTCACTCTACAATATTCATCTTCATGATCTTTTTTTTTCTATTTAATCTCCCATATGTCTTCATACAAATATTGCAGTCCAGGTAGATAAAATTTGAATTACTTTTGTTTATAAACTCAATTACCTTAATAAAGATAGTTATGAGATCAGTTTGTAAAAGATATTCTTGGATAAATTGAGGTTTTGTTTTATTCATGTTTTACTGTATAATGCTGAAATTTGTATTCTGTCTCCATTGCGACATGGAATGAGATGAAATTCTACCCTGTCTTCTAAAGGAAAAAAAAACAAAAACAAAAACAAAAAGAAACCAGAGAATACTCTCAGCCTTCTAAAAGGTACTTTGAATAAGAGAAAGAGTCCAGGAATAAGAGTTAAACTTAAGAAGTTCCAAGACTAAAACATATTTTAAAATTTATTGAAAAAATCCAATGAAATGATGATGGTAAATATAATAAATAGATCCATATAATCATGTGTAATGTGATAGACTTTGAAGTAATACACCTCAGGATGTTTGCCATTCTTGGAATTCCCTCCTGTTAAAGAATCACTATGAAGAGGAACAAAACAAAAGAGACAACTTCCTATGAGAGTCCATGCAGAAACAAGTAGTAACCTTTCTAGTAAAGTTTTTATACATTATGTAATAGCTTTGTGTGCAAAACTTGCCTTTTCCAGATCTTTGTGACCTCAGTCTTCTCCACTGAAGAACTGGCCAACATAGTGCAATGCTTTCTTGAAGATCGTTATAGTAAGCAGACCCTTTAATACTTACGGTGACAGAAGGCTGATGTTTCCCTTTGATGAGCTGAAGGCTTCATGTGGTGCCTCGTGTGGTCCATCTTTATCAATACGCATTGAATAAACAAACGGGACTTCCAAGAACTGAGATAACAAATCATCTAGGTATTTTACACTCAGTTTTCAGTTGTATGCCCGTATTTAATTTATATGCATAAAAAAAACTTTAAAATATTTCTGTGTATCTATCTTAAAATTAGCCTAATGTCAGTCAAATAATGTTTGGAATAATGTTTGAAAATAATAATACCTGCAATGTACTATTTATAGTCTGCCTTGGAGCCAGTATGGTGTAAAACATAATTAAAGAGATTCTAAAACGTGCAGTACAGTCTAGGTCAGGTAAATACATAATCAGGAAGTTATTAATGGAGCTGCAATTAATTAATATGCCTCCATCAAACCCATTAAAGCTGATTAATGTTACAGCACACAAAGAGAATTTGTAGCTAACAACTCAATGACCCAGTAGACTGTATTGTCTCCTTTGGAGTCATTACACTGTACTGTACCAAAGCTTCATTAGAGAATTTTTAATTTACTGATCGTCAGCCCCAGTAGTCATTAGATGGCCCAGGCTGATGATGCATGTACATAGAAGAAATATAAGATAGAACTCCATCAGCGGATAGATCTCCTCCCATTTACACTACTGTAAATCAGGGGTAAGACCAAAGGGGAGAGCCAAATCAGTTGAGATTTTAAAAAATTCATTTACTATGCTTATTCAATAGCTCGTTTTCTAACTAAAAGGTTTCATTTTTCTTTTTAACCTAGAAAGGGAATTCACTCAGAACTCTTATGATGCAGAGGCAGAGAAAGGCAGTAAGTTATATATTTTTATGTCTTATCTATTAGGATTTCATCTGAGCTATAACTTGGGACTTGAATTTTCAATCTACAATTGCAGCATCCCTGGGATGCCTTTTACTCAAAACCGTTCATACATACTCCCAGCCCTTGATCTTTCTAGGAATCTGGAAATTCATTGGCTGTTTCTCAGTATGGATAACTCTTTCTCTGATTTCCATTAATTTCAGTGAAGTTACACCCAAGATAATTTTCTCCTAAATGGTTTAATACAGAATAAATATTCACAACTGCAGCAACCAAGAGTCCTTTGAGGACAGTGTAGAAACAAATATTACAATCTTGTACAAAGGCTGAGCCCAAATCTTTGTCCATGTTCACAAAATGACTTGCTGCAGTAGGTCACTTGCCTCGAGGGCTGTGCCTTCCTGAGAGTGCAAGTGGGGAATGACAGTGGATATATGATTTTCTGGTAGTCACTTTCTTTGTTTGTAGGTTTTGTTACACTGCAATCCCTTTCAGATTGCCTAAGATTTATGGACCAGATTTCTATTCCTTTTTGAAGAAAGGATTATGATCTGAGAGTCTTGCTCAGAAACATAGATAACGATTCATTTCATTTACTTTTAATGTATTGTAGATGGAGTGTGTATTCTGTTTTACACATTTGTTCTTACAATAGACAGCTTAGAGCATTACTAAGAACCAGAGGATTTACTACACGTTGTATAGCTTTTGTTACTTACCTCAGACTTTCTGTAGTTATGTTTTTTTTCGAGAAGTTTGATTGAAGTAGAATAAAGGTATCACAATATTAGTTTAGATTAGGAAAACTAAATCCACCTTTTAAGATAACTCAGAGCTAAAATGAAACAGCACCTCCACTGTTTTCCTTTTCTTGTTTAAACAGAAAGATACTGTCAGTGATATTGGGTTAGTTATTTTAGAGATCATTCCCTAAATCATCAAGTGAGAGTGTTTATGTAAATGCACATGTCAATATGTATTTCGAGCCTATAGAACTCAAATTATTTAAGAAACAGGTTTTCTAACAGGTCCCACCATCTAGATTGTACTCCTCCAACTGAATTTAATTCCTTGCTTAATTTAAATATTTTTACTGATACTGTCTTCAGCTAAGTCGTGGATGCTACCTGATAACAATGGAATAAAGCTATCAACCTGAATAATTATATTCTTTTAATGCTTCATTTTTCTTAAAAGTTCAAAAGATCCAAGGTCATCGGAATCAAGAAGGACTATGTTCTGCTTTGGACAAATTTTCATAAAACATTTTAGATATCTTGTTGCTGGATTTGGAAGAATCGGAAGACACTGCAGAGTGTCAGGGAAATTCTCATTTTTCTCATTTCTTGTCCTCTCTCATGAAATTCGTAGCACTTTTGTTAATCTCAGATCCTTGAAATTTTGAGTTTATTCATACATACTAAAGTGTTATCAGTCATTATTAGGAGAAAATCTTTACTTAAACCAAATATCAATACCGGGGTAAAATTCATGTCAGTTGTGGTGCCATTGAATTTTGTAGAGCACTGCCACTTCACAGCAAAACACTTAAACTTAGGTTATCCAAAGAAAATACTGAAAGTACTTATCTAGCTGTCCAGATTTTCAGAACATAACAGTGAAACAGAAGTATTGTGTATATATATATATGACAATCAATATATAAGAAAATAAAACTAATATTAGAAGTTGCAATTTTCCATAAAAAATAAAGATCTTTAATAATCAACAAAATGCACATACCTGAATCACAACTTTTTCAACAGCCTATAGTTCTGTTCAACAGAAGTGAAAACCAGAAGGACTGATTGTGCACGTACTCTTATCTCTAGATGATGCAAAACAATTTTGCCATCCCTTAACATGATATTTTATTAAAATAAATTTATTGCACTTCCAAATAATTATGATTCTTGTAGGTCTGTCTTTTTATTTGTATTAAATTGTTATAGATTCTATTTCAGTCCAGGTTACAGAGCTCTAGTAGAATTGAGCTACGGAATGTAATTTTTTATTCTTCTATTTCCTAAATGAACACGACTTTAACATTTTGATTTTAACCTCCCTGTTATCTTAAGTAGTTTCAGATTGCATGAACTGGATTCCTTTTGGATTAAAAGGAAGTGGAAGCTATGCTCCAGGAGTGTGCGTGATGAACTCTATAGACACACAAGAAAATAATTCAGCCCAAAGGAGCAGATGAGAATTAATCCATAGTTAACAACACTGAAATGTGTACAGTTTTTTTAATGTCCTCTGCACAAAGTGTTTTTCTCTGAATATTCATCCCCTTTTGGTCCCTACTCCTTATTGATGCAAAAAACTATTGTGATTTTCTATTGCTCTGTTTCTAGAGTGTTAGCTGTTTTGGACAGGTATTTTCTGTGGTACATAAAATCTGAAATGGAGGCCTAAAGTTAACTGATGTCAATTAAAATAACTGTAATGGGAGAAGGATGTTGAGAATAATGAAGAGAAGAAAAAATACGTTTCTCTTCTTTTAGGTGAACTCTGGTCATACGGTATAGACATCCAATTTAGATAATTTCAATTCCAAAATGCTACTAAGCATGCAGGCCTGATTTGCACAGTGGCTGGATTAGTATGAAGAGCACAAAAGTAATCCTTAATGCTTCATCCACTGAATTGCTTATAAAGGTCTTATAGGTTTTACAGGTTTTACAAGAGAGAAGGAGCATGTAGAGCACCAGATTCAGGAACGGGGAATATCTATTTTAGCACAGCAATCTTCCCTAGATTCACACTAGATGTGATGCAACACAGCATGATGCAGGGGCCATCTATCTGAAACTGTTGAGAGCAAACCAAACCATGCTTCCTCACAGAACCACTGCAACAGGGAAGTTGTTATCTCCTGGCTCCACATCTCACCTCTTTGACCCAACTAACACAATTGACACAACCGGTATACATGGGATTCAAGGAACAATCATTCAACCTGTACAAATGCAAATATGTAAACAAACCATTATTCTTTATATTTAAGCTCCCCCCATGATGGTATTGACCATCTGCAGCTGTGTGATCTTCATGTCACCTAACTGTTCTCTCCTGAAAAATCTGTTCTATCAGTCAATCAGTTACATTTTTTCCCATTAACAGACTTCGTAAAGCAGAGATAATAAATGCTCTTCCTACAAGATGGCTCATATTTTAAAAGTGTCAAAGGTAATTTCACAGTCATAATTATGGTGCTTTGGCAATATCAGAGAAGTACAACGCACAATTTATCCTAAATAGTAGATGAAAGGCAGTTAATTGCTGCTTTTGCTAAGTCAAATTCACCACTAGGAATTCAGGTGAACTGATGTCACATTTCTGTAAGGACTGCTGAATAGAAGAATTGTGTCAAATTCTTATTTTTTTCAGTTTTGACAGATGTGTTAATTGTCTGGGATTTCACTTCTCTGTGCAAGTACAGTACAGTTGGAATGAAATTTCATAAGAGGTTGGTCTAATTTTATTTGTCTTGATTAAAGTTTTGTTCAAATATAAGTTTGCATTTTGCATTTTCATTGAGATTCAGCTGTTAATCCGCTACTGAACTGTGTCAAAGGATGGTGAAAAAGGCATCAGGTGGCTTGATCCATCACATGCAGCAAGGGTTTTACTGGCTTCCAGCTCTTTGCTGTTTCCTACTACCACTACGTGATTCTTGAGGACACTCTCCCACTCTATCTCCCTCACCACCACCCCAAATGAAAATGAAATGGTTTAGTACACATTCATATGTGGTGAATGTACTGTGCAGGACTGACCAGATGAAGTATGCTAGATACTTAATAGAATTGACGTAGAAATATTGCAAGTTCTTTGTCTTCTACACAGCCCTGTAATTAACTTTATGTGAGAATTATTTTATTATTTTTGTATTGTTTTCTTGCTTCTGTTTCATTGTTCAGAGTAGCACAGAAATATTGCCAAAACAAGAAAAATTATTATTATTCCCTTGTGAAAATCTATGTTTGCTTTAGGGTCATTGATAATTTTGTCCAAACCTTCCTCTGGTACAGATAAAGGCAAATAATTTTACTTCAGATGAAAACTTACAGATTGAGAAATTATTTTTAGAAATAATATTACTTGCATATACAAATACTCTATCACTTGCAAACTACTTTTTTACATTTTTTAACATGCTTTTTTTTCTCTCCTCCAAATGTACTTTCAGCAAGGTTCACAAAAGAAATGTAGCGCGTAAGATGGAAAGCATAATACATTATTAATAAATCTTGAAAGCAACAGATTAAATAGTAATCTTTAAGTAAACTGTAAATCCCTCCAATATGTCCTGTGAGTTATGTAAGCATTCTGAGACAGACGGAGCATACAAATTAAAGTCAAGACAGAAAAATCAACCAAAACCATTATTAATCGAAAATCTTTTCCTTTGTTTCTTCTTCGTTTTTTTTTCTGTAAAGTAGAAATTATGTTCTCAGCAAATGCAGCAAAGAGAGCACAGAGGACTAAATTGTCACTTAAGTCATAGCAATGCAAATCAGGAACAATTCTGTGAAACTCAATAGAATAACACTGTTGGAAGAGAGATGAATAGTAAAACTCAGCTCTTGAACTTAGTTGCAACATCACAGACCAACTACTCACAACTATCCTGAAGGGAAGGTGAATCTGAATCTTTTAGTCCACTTATTAAAACTTTGATGGAATATTAGTTCAATAAGTACAAACAAAATGTGAGGGATGTTGAAGGGCAATATCTAATGTAACATTCTCCCCTTTGTTCCTCCAGTAGTACTACAGAATGCCCAGATATTGATTGTATTTATCTCTGACACGAAAGCCCCAAACTTTCTCAGGTAGAAAGGGAGACCATGTTGCTATGGCATTTGTCACAGAAGTTTTTGAGGTCCGATGAAACTTGCTGAAAATAGATGTTCAGGAAGTTCTAGTGACTGAACTAACTTACTTACCTAGATGTATTGGGTAAAATGACTAAAACACTGAGACAGTCTTAGCTACTTGCTGAAGACCATACATGACTTCCAGGAGCAACATTTTGGTTCTTGCCTCTCTCAGACTGATACTCCAAAACCAAGGGGTTTGTGCTTTGGTAGCACGAGTTTCTACGTAGTTCTGTCAGGATTAGTTCACTTCACATGTTCTGCAGCACAATTTTTCGGTTTTGAGTTTATGAGTGAGGAAAAGAGAAAAAGTGAAGATATTATCTCTTCAGCAACTGAAATTCACAGTTTTCCCACAAAATAAGAAATCTCCAAACACAATGAAACAAACCAAAATACCCAGTATAAAGAGAACAAAAAACCCAAAATCCTCAGAAAGTTCAGCTTACAGCAAAACTGTTTTATTTCCTTCCCTTTTCTTCTATTTTTTTCTCTTTGCTGCTCTCCTCAGCCAGTAATAGAAATCCTGAATAAATCGCAGACCTTATGATCATTTACAGAGCTGTGTAAAGAAAAATCATAACTTTAGTTTTCAAAAATCTACCTTTCTTAATTTAACACTGTTCAGGACAGTAATTAATCTGCTCTGACATGCAGAGAAACACACAGTTTTCTGCCTGCTATGACTTGTCATTGTTTAGATAATTCTTTCTAGTATGTAAGTTTCCTGAAGTGAGGACAGTAGTTTTGCTCTACTACAGGTACATATTGACCACATTTTGAAAACTTTAGATAAACTAACATCATCTTTTTTTTGTTTAATTTTCAAAACTAAAAGATGGAAATAACAAACATATTTAAAAATAGAACAAATATCAATCTGATTTTTTTAAATAGATTTATAGATTTTAAGATGCTATTTCACTTCCAGTTAAGGTTATACACATTCATAGCTGTTTTATTAAAATAATGGCATGTAATTTCCAGTGAAACAGACTGAAATTTCATTTTACCCAATAAGCAAGAAAGCATATACATGGCAACAGTGTAAAAAAGGTGATCCTTCTTTGCTTTTAATGACTATTATGAAAAACAGTACTTAACACTCATACACAGCCTGATGACTTTAAACATTATATTTCAGCCTTTGCCTGCCTCCGCAAAAAAAAAAAATCCACCAAAAAGTCCTGAAGACAATGATTTGAACCAAGAATTATTATATTGTCCAACAACTTTTTTTCCTTGCATCTCTCTTTGAAACTTTTATTTCTGTAACACAATGCCAGAACCCAGACCGAAACATCTGGGCAAACACTAATTAACCTCTTGGCACCAGGCAAGTGTTTCCCAGTTAAATTAAATGCTTACTAATATTGTTTCAGTTAAGCAACAGTGGTGCTTTGTAGTGTCTTAGGACTAACAGTCTACTACGAACATCAGTACTGATATCCATTAAATAAAGTTTAAAGATTTTCTTTGTCTTGATCAAAAGGATAATACAGTAGTAAAATGGTTAACAGGTAATAGATTGATCTCAAAATTTACTTGTACTTTCTATCCACTTCACTCGTGTCCTTTTTTCAATGTAAATAAAGGATACCTTGTATTGCAGTGGTGATGTATTGTGATCACATCTTTATTCACACTTTTTGTAAAATGTATTGTCTGTGTAGGTCTGCCTTTCAAGTCAGTGGTCTTTAATCAGGTCAGCTGGAGGAGAGGGATACCGACAGATTAGAGTGAGGATAAGTGGCAGACAAGTTCCAGTTTACCAGTCCAGGACTCCTCCTAAAGCCCTCAGGCTTCAGCTGCGCTGATGCTGTTGGCAGGAAGAAGGATGCTGGCTGCAGCCTGAGTGGGAAGCCAGGTCAGTCTTTGTAGGAACCCACACAGCAAAACAGCTCATCCATGCTCCGTGCCCTTGCAGGACCTGCCTAACACCTGTTACAGACTCCTTAATGCAGAAAACATTCCACCTCTTTCTCCTCATTCCATACACTAATGAGCAATTCTGGCATGAAGTATTGTTCTATACTTTAAGCATTTCTGAGACTTCTTGTGATATAAACATCAACACTTTCATAAATCTAGGTTTTTTTCCCTTGAAAACATGGAATTACTATTTTAAAAATTGTAAAAGGTAACATTTTAAAAGCCAAACCACTCTTGTTGCTGCTGTTGTTTCCCAAAATGAAAGATAAAGTAAAATGGAGTCTTTCACATATGCAGACTGGGTTTTATGACACATTGTTGTCTCTTTGTCTGTAGTGAGTGCAGAAAACAGCATATTGGGTAAAGCATTCATTCCAGTTTTATACAGCTCGGGTAATCTTCTCTTTTAAACATCTCTTTCTGTTTCCATTGTCTGTAATCAGAGCTTTAGTGACTAGCATGGAATAATAATAAGAATAATCTTCTGAAGGTGAGAAAATTACTAAAACTAAGGAAATTAATTCTGTATTTGACTTTATTTGATGGTAAAATTTACCTAAAGGTAAAGTTTTTAATCTCTAGTTTGGGCTAAAAGTCCCAAAGGATAACTGCAAAGAAGAACATTATTTTATGATAAAATTTCTCATGGCAAATTTGCCTGGGAGCATTTTGGAGGTTCCCTGTTAAGTTCGAGGAAGTCACCTTGATAATGAGACTGAAATCTTAAAAACAAGGCAGGAGAAAGAATGCAGTTTTCTTAATCTATTTTTATCAAGTAAGAAGCAGAAATATTTGCAGAAGCTTTATAAAATATAGAGAATCTGCTCCCCAGGCTGAGAAGGAATAAACTATGAACTACCAGAAATCTGTATTGGTTTAAGTTTCTTGTCTTTTAGGTATAAGTAAAAGGGTAATAACTTAAAATTGCATTCACAGACTACACATACACATGTATTGCACGTTTGCTCAAGAGCTTTTCTGTTCCACTTGGCTAACGGATTCTGGGGAGGAAGTTTATTTAAGCTAAAACTGAGAAAGGCAACATTAACCCAGGATGCAAACTGGAATGGTAGGTGAAGAAATGGACTAAGGTGCCTGAAGTCTCTGAGAGTCCAGACAGCCCTCAGCAGTCTGAGCAGTCACAGCTTGGGGAAGGCCCAGAGCCTCAACCTAATCTGTAGATAAGAACTTGACTAATTAATTCTATCTTAAAAATCACTATAACCACCATGAAATAAGTAGGAAAATGATAGGAAAACCAAATAGCAGTAAGGATAGAGGAAGGTCTAATATTTGTAAGGATGTAATAGCTATGGTATTAATCTGATGAATTACAGTATTGCTCCTAAATATAGTAACTCCTATGTTATTTTCAAGCAAGTCTCTACCCAGTGTTTCAACAGTTCACTCTCCCCAAATACAATGTGCAGATAGAGAATAATCCAGTCTGACTGTGCCAGGGTAAAACCATTTTGTAGAATCCTAAAATTAACAACTTTTTCATAGAACAGATCTCTCATGCTTTTTTTGACCTTGATGAATCAAATTCAGGTCAAATTGTCATTGAAATGCAAATCTCCAGTGTTATTTGATACAGCTGAGATCAAACTTGCGACAAATCTTGGTTGAGGTTAAGGTGAGAGCCTTCTTTCCCTATTCTTACATGACGTTATTTGCACTGCTCCTTAAAATCGTCAATTTTCCACATAGTTTGCATTGAAGACAGTTGAGCTGGCTGCTTCTGCCCCCCATAACAGCTGATGAATTGACTGTAAGCAAAATACTATAAACTACAGTTTACAGCACAACTATGTCTTTTCTTACCTAGCCTAGACTATGGAATTTTTGGAAACATCGCATTTCCTGTCTCTGTTTCATTTATGATTAAAAGACTCACATTCTTCTCATTAGCTTCCCATATAATGGTTCATAATCTTATTTCTGAACTGCTAAAAAAGCGCAAGTTTTTACAGAACTTCCCAAGGTAAAGGATAAAAATTACAAATTTGAAGAACAGTGGATAGCTACGTGCCTGTGGGATTCATATTTTACAGGAACTATTTGTAACTAATTTTTATAACTAATTTGTGAAGATGGATTTATTGAAGAGACTTTTTCTTGATTTTCAGATTTATTCTTTGATATTCCCCTGCAATAAGAAAACATTCAGACACAGCAACTTCTAGAAAGACTTGTCCACTAAATTTTGGTGTTTATCCTTTCTCACTTTCTGTGATCGAAACCTAATGCTTCATACTATGACTTTATCAATATATGCTGCTTGGGAGAATGATATATGATATAAAATTCTTGTAGATTCTAAATAAAATGCACAGTATTTTGCATAAGACCTTAATAAGCATTTTAGCTCAAGCTGTCACATTCTGTTCTGCATGTATTATGTTATCCTTATAAATTTGATTTGAGGACATCTTAATTTAGTTCTCCCTTTGAAAGTGCAATAACAGACACTTTATGGATCATGAAGGATGATACTGTATCTCTGGATATATATATGATACAGATCTAGTAGATTTTAAGTAAGTTACCTGTACATTGTCAGAAAAATAAAACTACAGAGATCCAAAAGAGAAGTAACAGCAGTTCTAAAAAATCAAATTAATAGTAATTCAGGATAAAATTAGAAAAAGAGACCTTCTTTAATTGGTAGAGAACATTTCATTCTGTTACGGATTTTTTTAATCAACTATCATCTGTTGCATTTCTTTTGCCAGAATACACCAATTGCATTTTTAGAAAAATGTTTCTTTTCTGTGATTTTTTTTAATTTGAGAATAGGGATATTAAAATATCTAATCAATGTTACAATGGAGAATATGTAGCCTTAAATATAGATTTATTTGCTCTATAGACTAGAGGACCTTTGTCTTCCATTCCTTTCTCTTAGTTAAACTGAACAACTGTGTCTTTCAGGGCATAATTGAATCTCCCAAAAAGTTTGCTGCAAGTCAGGGTCAAATTAAATTTCCTTAATTTTTTGTTTTCATGTTCTTAAGCAAGTCTTATATGACCATAATCAGCTGAGAATAAAAACAGAAGAAAACCATTCAAAGGAGGCCTCTGAAATAGGACAGATATGGTATAAATTATTATCCTGTTTCAATACTGAAGGAAAAGTAAACTAATGGTTTTATTCACTCACTTAGTAAGTATGTTATTGTGTAGTTGAATAAAAATTGCACTTTATGTTGAAAGAAAAAGTGTTTCCAGAGAAGAACATTTTCTGATAATTGTTATTTTATAAAAATATGATAGTTGAAAAGCTATTTAATCTTTTGAAGTATGACACATCTGTGATTTAAATTATGTATCAAAAGCACTGTCTAGAACAAATCATTTTCCCTCAGTTTTTGCCTTCAAGTGTTTTTTTTCTGAGCGTTTGAGATTTTTCCTGATTTTTATAACTAATAATCTTCAGTGAAACTACAAGTCCTTTGTCATTTCTGTGCAGATGAGATTTATCAGCTATTGTAAGCTCAGAGGAAACCACTGCACAAGTCAAAAATTTCAGAACTGTCCCTCACTTTTTTCTGTTACTATTTTCCAATTTAACTGTGCTAGATAAGTCTTATAATGTGTTTGAAAAATCATCTGTTACTTCTACAAAGAAGGCTTCGTAGTTCTTTAAATGTATGAACATTTCCGAAAAACCTAATTTCTTCCTGAGTGAGATTTTTACTTCAGAATTCTCTCTTTGATCCTTAAGATCCAGAATTACGTACATTTCCCTGCAAAATGCAATGGACTATTGTTTCCTGAACATATCTTTAGTCTATGTTGGGGGTGTTGGTTTTTGGTTGTTTTTTTGTTTGTTTGTTTGTTTGTTTTGTTGGGGTTTTTTTTATTGTTTTGTTGTGGGTTTTTTTAATTTAATAGAAATTTTGAATGATTTTGAATGAATATGCTAAGATTTTTAAAAAATATTTATAAAAAATACGTATTCTATGTTACGAACCATCGTAAGAGCTGAAAATTAGTAGTTGTAAATTAAGGCTTTTAACAGCTTTGCACTTCTCAGATTCCCATCTAACACGATTTACAGTGTTGAACCATGGCATAGTGGATAGTAACATATACAAGATTCAGCTCTTCCTTCTGTGTTCACCTTCAGATTTCCTTAAAGCACCACCTTCTGATTGGTGAAACAGCTGCTTCCTTTTTCTCTATATCCCGCTTCAAGGAGATTTTACTTACCTTCCACTTACAAATAAAGAAGTGCTTGCTACAGAATTGCCTTACATAGCAACATAGTTATTGAATATTCCCATCTTAACAACATACATTTGGAGCAGTATTTGCAAACCTGCTCTAGACTTAGACGTCATTGTTGTCATGTACAGATAGTTATAATCCCCCTTGTCAGCCTGCTGTGCATTTCTTATTAAGCCCTGTGCATGGATATTACAGCTCAGTTTTCCCATGCAGCATCCTAAGTACATTGTATGAAATTACCATTATGCACCCAAGAAGAAAGCTGGGCAACACAATGAGCTGTTTTGTTGCTTTGTTTGTTAATGGCTTGTTTTCCACAGGCAAACTTTCTTCATTATGAAGATCCTACTTAATTCTTTTGAAAACCACAGCTACAGACTCACATCCACTACCCTCCTGATTTTGGTAGGAAGCCACAACTTTTTTGCAGAAATGTGCTATCCTACTCTTCTGTCTTGTGATTTAATGGTTATCTGGATGAATGATTCCTGTGTCTGCAGAAAAATCCCATTGTTCAGGCAAAGTGAGTCTGTCCCAAATGGGTTAGACTCTGTGCGTGTGTTGCAATTGATCTAAACACACAGAGTTGTTTATTGAATTTGTTGCTAATGCCTAGAACAATAGATTTTAGGCAACAGATCAGACACAGAGCACAGAACACAATAATATTTTTGCTTTTGGATCTGCCAAAAATTTAACAGTTTGCAAAACATGCCAATATGATATGTTCAAATCTCATTGACGTTTGTCTGGTGTTAGTACGCAACTATAAATTATTAAATGCAACTCTTGTAGTCCACAAAGACTACGTGGCACTGTAATGTCATTGAAGGTGATTTAAATATTAACTAAATATATCCTAATAGGATCAGGATGTTTATTTCTTTTGACTAATAATTTTGAATATTCCTGCAAGTACAGACTGATCAATCTACTTTTCACATAGAAGAGAATGTTTCTTGGAGAGCCAGGCAGAAAAACTGAGGTCAGATCCATTAGTTTACTGGTTTAGGGGGGAGAAAAAAACTTTTCTTTCACCCAACTACTCTGTCTTTGATTGCACAAGTTGTGATGCTTTCAATCATTACTATAACTTGTGATACTGTCTGTGAGGTCAACAGGAGCTAAGCACGCACAGTATGTTTCTCTCTAGTGATTAAGGATAATGTATGAATGAAATTACCTTTCCCAACTTATGACATTGCTTTATGAATCCAAACACAAATGCAGAACTATTTATACATTCCAAATAACAAATTAGCTATCAATTATAATTAGGAATTTGTCTGTAAACTAATATAAAAGTTCTACTTTCTAACTGCAGTGCATTCTACTTTAAAATAAATGTTGAATTCACTCAAATAAAATGGAAATTATGGAAATTTAACTGGTTGAAAGGAAAACCTGAATTTATCGTTCAATGATTTAGATAAAATGTGTTTTTCTTTTTTTTGTGTTTGTTAGCAAAGCAAAGCTGTTACTTGTAATAAAGCTAAAGTTTACATTGTTCAGAATTATTAGCAACGTCCAGGTCTTATTAGAAAAACTGATTCTAGAATTGGAAACTGTACTTAAAACACTAATTTGTCACTGTCTTCCTTTTTTTGCTTCTTAAAACCAAAGGGCAGGAGGTAAATTGATAAACTGTTTACAGTGATTTGCTAAAAAACATTTATCAGCACCCTGATAATATCAAAGGTCAAATGAATAAGAATTCCTCCCAGTTTAAGGGAGTGCTGAGGCTGATTTTGTTTTACCCCAGTGAGGACAGAAAGGAAGGAAGCAGCCACAGGCATGAGCCTGTATGCATTCCCTTTAATTAGTTGTTAAATGTGGCTTAACTGAGGATAAAATAGGCAACTTCCCTCCCGATTCCCCTGTAAGCACCAGTGACTGTCCCTAGATGTGTTATGGTTTCAAAAGATGGAGCAATAAATTTGGAAAATAAATTCCAGACTTTTTTACCCTGTGTCATATCCCTTGAGACACTGGGTAAGTGAGTGAAAATGCTGATGTGTGCTTTAAAACCTGAAGTCGGCTTTGATATACACAGCCAAAGAATGGACAGGAAAAAAAAAAGTCCTGATGAAGTGGTTTTACCATTGGCTTTGAGGGGAGAAAAATTTTTGTCCTCTGCTTAATTGAACAGGTGTATTTAATCACACAGTGATGAGATTATTCCATGGAACTATCCTTTTAGGGTAAATTCTTAGCCATGGGCTCACATTGAATATATAATTTGAAGTTTTAAGCTTCTGAAGAATTCAGAACTTTCATTTTTAAATTGCTTTATTTTGGGAGCAATGCAGTAAATCACTGCTACAGTCACTATAGTCATTTATCTAATCCTGCCTCTTCTGAAAATTTATGAGATAAATATCTGATGGAAGGTGTGCCAGGATTAAGAAAGCAACAGCATTTTGCATTTTGTTTAAAGTATTCACTGGTGATAGTTCACTTGTATTTTTCATAGATTCCTGTGAGTATAACCTTCGCTAACCAAAGGACTTACTTACATTTTCAAATTTGACTGAATTCCGTGACCTGATAATTTTTTTCCCACATATTATTTTTGAAAATGAACCTTTCTGATCTGGTAATTTGTTGCTCAGCATATAATTGCTGTGTTTTCAGATGCACAATTCTGGTTTATGCTTAGTATAAGCATTAAAAAAGTAGCAAGAAAGCAAATAGAGACATCCATAGTAACAGAACATCTACTAGTTCCTGAATTATTTTAAAATGTTCAATATATTTTATGTACTTTCAAGTAACTGAGACCTCCATGCTTATCACTGTCTATAAACTATGTTAGATTCTATTAAGTCTTTAGGAAATTTGCTAACTTCTTTCAGATGTTGTATGAATGAATACTCTGCTCTTGAAACTCTCCTATTCAGTTTTTCTTCAACAAAACAATAACAAAAAAACAAAAATCTAGGTATGTAGCAGAAACATTGAGATACAAATACTATTGAATCAGTTCAATCGAGTTAATTCAAATGAAGGCTAGAGATTAAACTGTGGAGAGGTTTTTGAATACCAAACAAAACAGAAAGTTCTTTACTCTCAGACATACTATTCTTGCTGGAAAACATCTTTGTTTTTCTAAGAATAACCTTAAATACCTATTGTCCCTGCTTATCGCTTTTGAAAAATGCTTCAGAAAATAGTTTTTAAAATGTGTAATATAGATTACCAGCGTTCTCCATTCTGATAGTTAAAGACAATTAGGTCATTGTCTTAGGAGGAAGATTCAAAATCTCCATTTAACAACTTCTTATGGCTACTTAGTCTGTGGATTTTTAAAACAATTAACAAAGAAAAAAACTGACTCTCTTTTCATTAAATAAGTAGGAACAACTAATACAAGTAGCCTCTTAGACCACTGTGCTGAACGTAAGTATGGACAGTTTGAAAATATTACAGATAAAATTAGGGAGATTGTAGAAATTAAGTTAAAAGGAATTTGTATATCAAAAGTCCAAAGTGTTTTATATGGAGAATAGAACCTCTTGGCAGAATCAGAAGTATGAAACCCAAGGTGTTCTGGAACTCAGTGCTCTCTAAGTAAGTATGTGAACAGCTAAAAAAATAAAAGTTGTTTAGGTAATTTCAGGAACAGTGAAAAATGTTCTTGGTTATTGCTTTTGGCTGACTAACTAGTTATTTAAAATATAAAGAAGGACAGACAAACTTATGTATTTTATTTGTTGGTTGTGTTTCATAGTCTCCTCTTCATCTCACTAATTTAACCTCCTGAGAAAAGCATTTCTGAGGAGGAAACCGTCAAGCAAATTTGAAATTACTTATGATAAAATATAGAAGCCTAGACAGTTGGATTGATAAAAAGTATTATATTTTTGGATTTTGTATGCATGTTGACCAGATGTCCTTGAATTTAATTTATTAAAGCAAACACTCTTGAGGTTGTTCAATAATTTATAGAAGCACCAGTGTAGAATTTTGCATTTGGTGACTTATTGAATCATTTTTTATTAATACAAAGCTTTTAATTAAATATTTAAAGCTTCACTACAGTATACAACTGCTTTAGGAAAAAAAAATCTTGCAATCAATATGTTTGGAATATTATATCAATAATCACAGCACATTGTGCTGCTAATTCATAACCACAAAGATTTCTGTCATTACTTCAATGAAATGTAACTGATTTCCAAATAGCATTAACACTGGAACTGATGGAAAATGGATGGATATGATTTTCAGTTTCCGATCTTCATAACAGAGTAAATGAAAATCTTGGAATATTTGCTTTTCTCAGAGATATAAATAGATATTACATTCTTAAATTAGCATAAGCCAATATTGTTCAGTTTTGGCTACAATCTTGTTTTGTACATCTTGCTCGCTTAAGACCTTTTATAGGCTCACATATCTCCTTGTCAGTGTTCATCACTCCACATTTAAGGTTTGGTTATGGAATTACCTGAATTTTCAGCAAGCATAAACACTGGCTTGGGTGTCAGAAACAGAAAGAAGATGAAAACTGGTGTGTGAATATGGAATTTGGAATCTGAGCCTATATCTGTTTATTAAAAAACCTTCTTTGTTTTAGTTTGAAAGAAAAGCCTGTGGTATTTTGCTTCTGTACTATGGAAGGACATTCATCTACTCTCATAGAGTAAAGCAGTCTATAGTAGTTGCAAATTCCTCCATCCAACAGTAAACAAAAGCTTAGAGGACAGGAGGAGGCTCTCAACAACACTAAAAGTAACTGATCATATGAAAACCAATTAGAAACCAAAATAATTACTTATTTACTAAGATTATCAGGTATGTATTGAATGTAAAAAATTGGCAACCTGCTAGGTTTGCTCAGAGTAATTTTGTTTTTTAGCAATGTTGATTCACTTTTAATGTAATGGCATTGCTAAATTTAAAAATTGTACAACTCCAAATCTTAAGGTCACCCAGGTGCCTAAAATTCCAGTTCTAAAATATTCTGCAAGAAAGCACAATGATTGTATGCTGTATGTTATTCAACCACAATGCCTGTTGGTTTGACTACATGCTATAATGCTGTTAATGTGGGTTTTCTCAAGAACACTTGCCAGCATCAATAACAAAAAAATCTCTTTTTGTACAGAGGTTTGCTTAGGACTGTGGTTTCCATGGAAACTACTAGAAATAGCAATTTCATTCCAACCTTTGCAAACCCAGTATGAGCCTTTTTCATCAGGACACTTTTGCTTTAATAAACTCTTACATTCAAACTAGTTAGAATAAAAGAAATCGTATTGATGTGGATTACTAATAGATTATCAAAATATTCTCTTTATTTTTAAGCTGAAATGAATAATAGTTCTATCATTATTCTTTTACTGTGAAAGAATATGAAGCAACACAATTTAAAGAAAATATTGTTTAAATTATCTCTGATTGTAAAAAGCTTTTATTGCAAAAGATTTGTACTGCATTTTAACTCACTGTTTGGTAAGATATGAGTCACGTAGAAAAATTATACTCCTACCTCCTAGAGTTATTAAAATAGCTGCAGCTGGGAGGTGTAACTCCATTGTGAATGAATGAGATAGTAAAAAAAAAAAAAAATCCTCTGCAAGGAAGCTTCTCAATGAAAATGCTGGTAAACAAGCCTGAGAAAAAAAAGGAAACAGATGCTAAGAGATAAGAATGTGCCTGTTCTGACAGGCAGTGTGTGTGTGATGGGTTGAATATGTGTGTCTGGAGGGGAACTTATTCAGCTGTTTCCTTGCTATACTCAACAGTGAATCAGTAAAACAAGATTTTGCTTTTCAGCTAGGAAATGACACTTTGATTGTGTCTTATAAAGGAAATGTCCCTTTTGTTCTCTTACATAAATTCCTCTTTAGGAACTCACGATGGCTGGGTTGCAGCCAGAATTTGGGGTAATTATTTTCAAGGCTCAGTAGATGTACATTGCAAAACAAGTGAGTGACCAGCAAGTATGGGACTAGTACCAGCAAAGCTTGATTAACTTTCTGGGATAGTCAGGTGTTTGGCACTATTCTCAAAAAGGTCCTGCAGAAAACCTAGTATCTGGAAGCCAAAAATATAGTCTCATGCAGCTATGTAAACTTGAAACAGCGTTCTTACCTGTATCTGAGAGTTATCATGAAGTTAAATGTAAAATTCATACATGTAAAAATGTAAAATATTTCTGAGAAAAGTTGCTGTAAATATGCAAAATTATTTTTTGGCATAAAGGTGTCTTTATCTTGACATGACAAATCTGAAACCAGGATTATTCTTTATTGGCTGGAATTGGTAAATACCAGTGTGCTAGAGTCGTGAAAATTCTTTCATACTGAAGACTCTTAGAACATAAACTAATAGAGGAATTCTCTATTTCAGTCTACAGGCTGGAGAGAACAAGTTACATTTAACATAATCTGAGTTATGTCAAATGACAAAATAATTTCCTGTTATGTATTCTATGTAAATCATGAAGTAGTGAGTAAGAGAAGCTATATGAATATAAATCAGATTGATATTGCGTTTAATCAGATATAAAATTGGGTACTTTTTAATGGGCTTTTTCAATTTTATTGTGACTGACAGGATTGAACCTGGATGAGATGGGAAGCATATGTGGGGCATATCCTATTTTTTAAAATACAAGGACATATCTTTAATTTTCATTTAACATATATAATCTTACTGCCGAAGACAAGTGCTATAGTGGTTTTCCATTTTCCTGGCTTGAAAACACATTTGGAAACATATGGTCCTGTGTTGATAGAAAAGGTGAAGTGGTCCTTTTGAATAACAAAACATCAACATTTTTCATTCCAGCAAATGCTAATAACTCACTTAGAGAATTCACTTGGTGTTGATTATCCCATGCATCATCCTCTACTGTGGCTATCTCTTAGAAAAAATATTAGTAAGAATACTATATTGACAATAAAATCTGGCAAAACTGAACATTCTTATGCACCTTAAATTTATTTGTTCTGTGTTTTTCTGCTGGCATCAGTCAGAGAATGTGGCAGTTTCACAGGCAACAAACAAATCAAGACCTGCTGGACTTGGTGGTTTGTAAAGAAGATGTGGATGTTTCTTTCTGTAATCTCAGAAACATATACCTGCTGAGTATCTGCAAAAAGTCATTACCTGTCAACTGTGAGAGCATTTGTAACGGCTTATTTTACACAGAAAACAGATCTTGGATGGTGTGCAGATGTTGTCATTTACAGATCTTTCTGCCACTAGTAGTGAATTAATTAATGGATTTTTCTCTTTCCGTAGGTCATGCACAGTCCTTGTATTTTGAATCTGCATTATGCCTTCTTAATAGATCTTGGAATATCAAGTTCTTCACTAGTATTCTTAAAACACAGGATACTTACTCCTTTTATTGATCTCTGGAGCATTGTATGGTCTCTGAACCAAAAGGTACCAACTAATTCCCACCCTTTGTGTTGAGTTTAACCTGAAGACCAAGATTATTGTTTAGTTTGTTCTTGGGTTTCCATGTCAGAAGGTTCAAAGTAAAGCACATGCATCATAAAGAAACAGCATTCCAGAAAAAGAAGGAAATACTGAGAACAGTTAATGAAAGCACTGCAAATTCAGATACAATCTTTTATTGTTTCCAAAATATAGATGGATCTTTGACACCCTTATCAATAGTTTGCCTGACTCATTTGAGCTTCATAGAACACTATAATTCGCAGATAGCAGAGTCAATAATTTCTTTTTCCTGAGACTGTAAAACAAGTATTCTACAGTCAGGATTAAGCTGCCATGTAACTCTGCCGTTAAATGTCCTTGAATCTTAGCTTCAATCAACAGTATTCATCTTTTTCTAAGGCTTGGGGGTGGAGGAGTTCAGCTGTTATGATCATGATTTTCTGAGAAAGACTCATTTAATATCTACCATTGTTTCCCCTTTTTACCTCTTCTTGAGCAATGTAATATGGATCTAGTAACAAGAACACATCTGCAGTGAACTGGGAGTAGTATCTCTCTTTCAAACACATACGGGTGTAACTGCACTAGAATGACCCAAAATTTCAGCCTGCTTTCTTCTGTGGTGTTGTCCTGTACAACATGATGATAGAATTCTCAGTTCTTGGAAGAGTAAGGAGGGGGGTCAGCAGAACTGCCACCTTGGACTTCCGGGGGGCAGACTTTGAACTGTTTAGAAGGCTGCTTGATAAAGTCCAGTGAGAGACAGTTCTAAATCACAAAGGAGCCCGAGAAGGCGGGATGCTCCTCAAGAAGGAAATTCTGGCGGTGCAAGAGCAGAACATCCCTGTGTGCCATAAAGTGAGTCGACGGGGAAGAAGGCCAACTTGGCTTAACAGAGAGCTCTGCATTGGTCTCAGGAAAAAGAGGAAAATATATGAGCTTTGGAAGAGGGGGCAGGCATCTCAAGAGGACTAGAAGGAGCAGGTGAGATCATGTAGGCATAAAATTAGAAGGTCTAAAGCTGAGCTGGAACTTCAACTGGCCAGTTCAGTGAAAGACAATAAGAAATGTTTCTTCAAGTATATTAACAACAATGGGAGGACCAAGGAGAATCTCCCTCCTGTACTGGATGCAAGGGGAATGGTAGTAACAAACAATGAGGACAAGGCAGAGATACTTAATGCCTTCTTTGCTTCAGTCTTTAATAGTAAGGTAAGATGTTTTCTGGGCTCCAAACCTCCTGAGCCAGAAGACTGTGAATATGAACCCTCAATGTTCCAAGAAGACTTAGTTAGAGACCTGATCAGCCAATTAGAAGTCCACGAGTCTATGACGCTGGATGGGATATGCCTATGGGTATTAATAGAGCTGGCAGAGGTCCTTGCGAAACCCCTTACCCTCATCTATCAACATTCCTGGCTGACTGGGGAAGTGCCACTCGACTGGAGACTGGCAAATGTAACTCCCATTTACAAGAAGGGTCGGAGGGAGGATCCAGGGAATCATATGTCTGTCAGCTTGACCTCGATACCAGGGAAGTCATGGAGTAGAACATATTGAGTGCTATCACACAGCACATGCAGAACATCCAGGTGATCAGACCCACTCAACATGGGTTTATGAAGGGCAGGTTACCTGGTCAATAGATGAGGGGAAGGCTGTGGATGTGGCGTAGCTGGATCTTGTAAAGACTTTCACAGTATTCTTCTTGAGAAACTGGCTGCCATTGGCCTGGATGGGCACACCCTCTGCTGGGTCAAAAACTGGCTGGATGGCCGGGCCCAGAGGGTGGTGATAAATGGAGTTAAATCCAGTTGGAGGCCAGTCACAAGTGGTGTCCCTCAGGGTTCAGTGCTGGGTCCAGTCCTGTTCAATATCTTAATTAATGATCTGGATGAAAGGATCAAATGCACCCTTAGCAAGTTTGCAGGTGACACCAAGCTGGGTGGCAGTGTTGATCTGTTTGAAGGAATGGAGGCTCTACAGAGGGATCTGGACAGGCTGGATTGATGGCCTGAGACCAACGGGATGAGGTTCAACAAGACCAAATGCCAAGTCCTGTACTTGGGACACAGCAACCCCATGCAGTGTTACAGGCTTGGGGAAGAATGACTGGAGAGTTGCCTGGAGGAGAAGGACCTAGGGTGTTGGTTGACAGCCAGCTGAATATGAGCCAGCAGTGTGCCCAGGTGGCCAAGAAGGCCAATGACATCTTGCCCTGTATCAAAACTGTGGCCAGGAGGTGATTATACCCTTGTACTCAACACTGGTGAGGTCACACCTTGAGTACTGTGTTCAGTTCTGGGCCCCTCACTACAAGAAGGACACTGAGGTGTTGGAGCATTTCCAGAGAAGGGCAACGATGCTGGTGAAGAGGCTGGAGAACAAGACTTACGAGGAACGGCTGAGGGAACTGGGTTTATTTAGCTTGGAGAAGAAGAGGCTGAGGGGGGACCTCATTGCTGTCTATGGGTGCCTGAAAGGAGGCTGTGGCAGAGAGAGTGTTGATCTCTTCTCTCTAGTGATAGGTGATAGGATAAGGGAAAATAGCCATAAACTGCGCCAAGGGAGGTTCAGACTACATGTCAGGAAGAATTTCTTTTACCTAAAGGGTGGTCAGGCACTGGAAGAGACTACCCAGGGAGGTGGTTGAGTCACCACCCCTGGAGGTGTTCAAAAAATAGTTAGAGGATTTTTTGAAGGACATGGTTTAGCAGAAGATGGGTACGGTTGGACTCAATGATCTCCACGGTCTTTTCCAACTGGAAGTTTCTATGATTCTATAATTCTATGATTCTATGATTATGTGATTCTATGAACTGCAAGTTAGGACATTTCTCTGTAATTTTTTTATTTGATCGAAGAAAGAACTTTACCTGCAGTTCCATAATAAAGTTTGAGCCCCTGAGGTACAAATTCAATCTCTTATGTTAACAAGGCTATGGAGAAAAGACTACAAGGAAAATAATATCTCTTGATCAGGGTTTATTTTAGAATAAAGCGTGAAAGTTCTACCTGAACATTGTGCTCAATGCAAAAGACTAAGGAGTGACTTTTCCTCAGAACTAGAGTAAAGAAAAAAACAACACTCAACTTCAAGGCCCACTGCCAATTGATTCCTTCTCCTGCACCAATATTCAACAAATACAAGGGCACTGATCATTTTGCATTGATTTACAATGAGAAAGTGTGGGAATAAGAACCACTTTTAATGTCCTCTCCCCAGATGTGCTGAGTAGAAATATAGAAGTACTCGCAGAGAAAGGAGGTGGTGCCAAGGCTTTAGAGAGCTGTGACAGTAGTTTTCTAAGTTCTTTGCAATATTTTGCCTTCAGCAGTGTTTCAATTGCATGGGGAGAGAAATGAGAAGCGTGATAAGGAAACACTTTTAGGCCTGGTGTATTGGATTGACTCAGAGCAGACATGTTTTATAGATATGTTCAAGGTGTGAGGGTCTATGGTGTATGATTTCTTTCAGAACCGTAAACTAAACTGTATATAACAGTACTTGTGGAGAGTTAAAACAAAGACTTAACCTTATTCAAAAGTGGCAATAGATTTTTACCTTTAAACTTTTGGCTGAGAGTGGGACTGATTAGAAGTGCGTTCTACTTTGAAAATGAAGTTAACGCCCACTTCACAGCCACAATTTGTCACTGATGAGAATGTAACTGAATGATATGATAAAAGGTTTTAAAGCTTTGAAATAAGATACATTTTCATGTGATTTTTAACCTCTGAATCCTGCAAAGAACTGATTACAGAACCCCCCCCCAACCCAAATCTTCAGAAAAAAAACCCAGAAGTTCCTTTCACTAACATAATACTGTGTTAACATTAGACACCTTGCTTCTTTCAGCAAATAATTCATCTGTTAGATTTTTAACTCAACTGGCGCTTACATTGAATGCAGATTAAGTTGAACTGTAAAGCAGCATTTCATCTGAACAAATCTCCTTCTATGGAAGAACAATATTTTATACAGACAAGGACCGATGGACATGATGTTGGCATTCCTGCAGCATGGAATTCCTATAAATAATTACTTCAACTGTTATATAGTTTTCCACATCTGAGTTATTTTCTATTTTAAGAAAACAAGTGACTCCATTTGAAAGTGCTCCTGAGATGTGGGCCAGATTTGAAAAAAAAAAAAAAAGAAAAGGAAAGAGGAAGGAAGTTTTTAAATGTATCCAACCATTCCTTGAAAACATTTTTACAGTGATAATGGAATTCAGTGTTTCATCTACTTCACCTAAAATTGCCCTATTTTGAGGTTAGCACAGTTAGACACAGAAAGATTAGATTTTTCTGTCACTGAAAGTGAGCTTCAGTTTCCCTATGATAGCTGTGACAGAGAATGTTTTAATGAGGGGCTTATAATGACCCTGTGAACTGATGGACCTGGAAAAAAATATTCTTCCCAATTTCTCTCAGGCGAAATGATAAGAAAAAAGAAACAGAGGTGGCAAGATGATATACCTTCTGAGTCTCTGGTATATTGTTTGCAAACTTTATGCTTACTTTGATAAGAAAAAATAATTAAGATAACAGGTTCAATACTAAAGAGATTTTAAACTTCTTTATTTATATCAACTTCTAATGCAGAGCCATTAAACCTCTCTTGCACTTGAGGTTAATTTACATTTGTGTCTTCGGAGGAATAGTTCAGTAGTCATCTACAGAGCATCAATTTAGGAGGGAGAATTTTAGATAAAACAAACAATTATCTTGAAGTCTGATTTCACAGTCAGTTCTGGGAGAAGAGGTGTTGCTAACACATCACTATCCCGTGTCTGTAATGAATTCTTTGCAAGGTGCATGTGTCATATATTATACTTACCTTTCATTGATGGGTATGTTTAACAATTTGAGCAGTTCCTCCAAGAAGATTAATACTGCAGAGGTGGAACAAGGATGGGTAAAGGGCTGACTATGCAGAAATGCTGAGCATTCTGGAAAGGAATATAAGTGTACCAGGATCTTTTTAATCTTTCTGTTATAAAATATGATATCCCTGTATTTAAGAGAATGGATTTTTTTAAGTAATAAATAAAATCTTCCACAGGAATTTTGCTATGATCTTGTGTTTTCTGCAGCTTGAATTACAAATTACAAATGTCTTTTTCACCACTTATAAAATGTTCTTTTCTATATCCATTCATAACCAGACCAGTCAGGAAAATATATCAGAGTATTAAATCCAATCAGTGTGTTTTACTGTTATGATATTGTGATTTCCTGAGTACTTCAGCAGCTATGAAAAAGACCATTACATAGTTGTTTTGTAAGTGTCTATGCACTCACACCTGTCCTCAGAAACTCTTTTTTGGTGTGTTATTTCCCCAATGTATTCTGGCCCTCTTTTCTAGGTATACTTAATGTAACAAGGTAAAGATGACACATTGCTGAACAGATGTTGCCTCTAGGTATCGTATTCACCTCTGGTAAATCTCCGAGATTCCTTTCTTGTCTTTGTACAGTACCAAAGACTTGAAATTGCCCTCTTACTTCCTGGGATTCAATATATCATTACACATTCACGTAATAATACAGCATTCCTCTTATTCTTGTTTCAGCTAGAAAATATCTAGAAAAATGATGAAAGTGCTTGATTTTGTCTTCAACTCTACAAGAAAATGTGTATTAATTGTTAGCACACCCCAAGAATAGGGAAAACACCGAAAGGATGTCCCCAAAAGCGAAAGAACACTTCAATAAGGCAAATACATCTTTACCAACTACACTGTGGAAGAACAGGTTTCTGTACAGCATTGTGTCTGACGTTTTCATCATTCTTCATATTGTCTAACTCTGTCCCTCTGTCTTCTTAGGTCTTCCTCATGTCCCTGATTGTCCCTAACTCCAGATCTAGTCTCACTTTTAATTTTCCCCTGAGTCCTAATTGTGTTTTTAATATTCTTAGACCAAACAAACTCACCTAACTGATAAACCGATCTATGATTCTTTCACAGAAGCTCAAGATTGTCTCACTCTCCTCTCCAGGCAACCTATAGCTAAAAAATACAGTAGGAAAAGGGCATATTTCATACTAGTGCAGGTAGCTTTCCTGTTCTTCAGCGTCTCCCTTGGGTACAGTCTGAACTTTAACCTTAGAAGGTGTAATTGTAGTTGGAATGGTTCTTTTAAAAGAGTTGAAAGATGGTTATATTACTGCAGTGTAACTGCAGAGGTGATTGATTGTGCAGACAAACAGCTTTTTTCTAAAGAAATGTAATCCTACATTGACTCCTCTCCTTGTAGGGATACTTAAAGAAATATAAACCATAACATGTTCTCTTGTAGACAGTTAGAATTTCTCTGATTTTTATAATTATTGTATCATTGACTTGATAGGAGAGAAAGCAATGAACATGGCAACTATATGTCAAAATATTCAAAAATATACCAAAGGGTATTGAAAAGTAAAAAGAGGAAGAGTTCTCCATGCATAAAACTGAAATCACAGAAGGTTTTTTTTAAAAATATTACTTAAAAGAGCTGAGATTTTTCTTTATTCTCTCCACTACTGCTGATATTGTGGACTTGATCTGGATTTTTCGGTTCAAGCCAAGAACAGGTTGAAGTGTTTGTTTGTCCTTAGATATATGATTAGCTTCATTGGAACTTTGCCTACATTATCAGAATGTAAAAGTGAGATGCTTAAAGATACACTTAAATGCTTTTTGGATCTAGGCCCTGAATCTTTGGTCTTTTACTACAACAAGCAGTAACACCGCATACAAGAAGAATCTTTTAAACCAGATTTCCACAAGATCACCCTATTTAAAAAAAAAATCTGTAGGAAAAACTATAAAGGTGAGAAAAAAAATTACGGTGATTAGAGGAAATAAATAATTAAAACTATAACTAAAGACTATAACTAAAACTTTTCAGCTTAGAAAATACTGAGTAAGAAAGGCTAGTTTTGTTGGTTTTGTGAAGGTTATGGACAAGATGATTAAGGAATTTGCTCTGTATTTCCAAATTCATAAAGCTATAACGTTGAACCAAAACTAATTTATAGTGAGTTCAATGACCAAAGGAAATACCTTTTCTGTGTAACACCAACTCTGAATGAGTAGAATTAGCCTGTTAAACTAGAGTAAGATCATGAATTCAAGAACTGACGTGCAACTTTTTGCATTATGTAATTCGTTATCTTCTCAAACTTCAGACAGTCCCAGGCAGCACACAGACAATTCTTGCATATTGTTCAGGGAACTGACATTTCTATATGCTGTGTCCCACATGTGGGATGATTGATTACATGCTAGCTGAGGAATCAAGAGAATTACAGCATTTGCATTAGACCTTCAGAGCCAGAGAAAGGACTCTGGACTATATGATTTACTAGTGTAGATACCGTCAAGGGGTAGCAGTGGCATGAACTGCTGCTTCTCATGCTGCTTCTACTTGAGCTTAAGCCTAACTCTCAGACTGCTGCAACAGGTTCTTTAAAAAATGTAGAAGTTTTGGAAATGCTGAAGATACTGTTCCTAAAAGGCCATACAGATGACGCTGTATGCAGATTGATCCTAACTACCCTGTACACTGTCCTGACCAGGATTTGTGTTTTGAAACATTCTGCCCACTCTTCTTAGAGGAAGGCAGTGAATACCCTCCATTTTGTGTTGTAGAGCACTGCTGTGCTGAGCTTCTTTAATAGCAATAGTTCAGATACAAATTTCATTCTGGAATCCTCTAAGCACGTACCTATTGGAAGAGGGAAAACATTGCAAAGAAGGGATCGTGCCATGAAAGTGTTACATGTCCACTCTCCTGGTAAGTATCTGAGACACTGACAGAGACCCCTGATCTGAGTGAATGATATTAGACATAAGAATTATTGAAACTGAAACACAGAATCTGTCTCTGATCTCTGTCTTTTGGAACTTGTCATTTTTCTTAAACTTTGTGAATGCGTAGAGTTCACATGAACTCTGTATTTTTTGAGTGTTAACTTAGAAAATTTAAAAAAATCATGTTAACTCGTGTTTTAATTCCTTGGAACACATCTCTTTTCTGTCAACTATATACTATAAGCAGATTCTATTGGCTTTCTTAGTGCCAAGAATGTTAGTAAAAATACCTTAACTTTCAAATATCCCATTTCTTCCAAGATGCATTTAGGCTAATGACCACTGAAAATGCACTCTTCTTCAGTTTTTCAATTCCATTTTCCTTCTTTTTCTCTCTTTTTTTTTTTGTTGTTGTTAAGTGAGGGTTTTTTTATGATTTTGTTCTTTATGCTATAACCTTTTGGGACACAGATTTACTACTCTGCAGCACAAGGTGTATTTATTCTGCCTTATACCTTGCACCTCACATTCTAAGAATCATGCTTTATTTCCCTTGAGAAATTTTTAATTTGCGATGTTCCTATAACCTATTACAGAAGTCTTTCATCATGTCACATGACAGTCTGTACGGTACTGTGTGGAGAAAAAGTTATTCTGTTTTGAAATACCAAGAATTCTTCTCACACTATCCTTAAAGTGTTTATGGTACCTCAAATCTGAACCCAAGCAATACAGCATTTTTAAGAAAAGCAGTATAAAAGTCTTAAAATTGGAAGTAGAATTCAACATTCCTCTGATTAACATGTTATGAGTTCAGCTCTGCACAAGTTCTACATAGGCTGTCTCAATCTTGTAGCCTTGGCTCCTTAGTTTAAGCTTGGCTTAGTGGATGTAGTGGGTTTTAAGTCCAAATTTTGGCATACTAAGAGAAGCAAACAATTAAAGAAACAAACAAAACCCCCAAACCCTCACCTGTCACACAAGTTTTCAAAAGGAAATGTGAGCTTAAAGGTTAGATGTAGAGTGAGGTTGGACAAGGTCATTAACAACTTGCTCAATGTTTTTCAATCATGATGTTGGTTAAATATTTTGTTATTCACATTTCATAATCAAATTTTTTATGAGCTTTGTATTGAATTGAATAGATCCTCTACTGAAATGACATCTAGTTCAACCCTCCTGGTCAAGAAGAGGAATCCAGAGCAGGTTGCCCAGGACCATGTCCAGACTTCTTTTAAATATTTCCAAGAATAGAGACCACACAAACTCTTTTGGAACCATGTGTTAGTGCTTGGTCACCTTCACAGTAAGAAGAAGTGTTTCATTACATTCAGCTGTAACCTCCTGTGTTTCACTTTGTTCTCGTGTCTCTTGTTCTTGATGCAACTGGTCCAGAACTTAGCTCTGTCTTCTTTACAGCTTCCTTTGAGATATTTATGCAAACTGGCAAGCTCCTCCCAAGCCTGCTCTTCTCTCAGCCTTTCCTCATATTAGACATGTTCCTGTTCTCTAATTGTCTTAGTGACTCTTTGTTGGACTCTCTCCAGTAGCTCCATATCACTCTGGGAACTGAGAACTGTACACTTCTATATACATCCTTTTCATGATTGAGTTTTGCCAGGAGCTCTGCGTTCATCAACACAGGCCTCTTGGTATTTCTGCCTGGTTACCTCCTCATTAGGATGGACTGCTCTTGAGCTTGGAGGAGGTTATCCTTGAATATTAATCAGTTTTCTTGGACCCTTTTTCTCTCCAGGATCCATGTTTATTCAACTCATCAGATGGTCTATGTTTATTTCATGAACATGATCTTGTGCAAGCATCTGTCTTCCATAATTTTTGAAATTACATTCTATTTTTGTAATAGCCTTTAATTGCATTTCTGATAAGCAGATAATTGAGTACTAAAGGAGTATAAATCTTTTTAAAACTTTTATTTTATTAAAACCTGCTCTTCTTTCTGTTATTCACACTGTATATACATTTTAAAGAGGAACTCAGCAATTCAGAGAGAACTAATTTGTAGTATAATATCACTGAAATTCAACAGAGACCTTAAAATTACACCACGGTAAATGAGATCAGAATTCAACTTCTGGTATTTGTCAGAAAGAGCAATTCAAATGTCAGTCTTATGCCAACCTAATGCAAAGATAAAAGCCTCCATTCCAGTCCATGGTTTAAATACTGAAACAGTGCATGGGGAAAGGTTATTATAAATAAAGGTATAGTGTCCAAATGAAACTGTGACCAAGTGTTTGTGCTTCTCTGAATCAAGAGTTATGTCATTGACTCAACTGAAAATCAAGGGTTTCATTTCACAGCTTGGGCATATGGGTTATCAGATATCAGTTGAACAGAAAGTAGCAGTACTTGGTGTTTACTTAATAATAATTAAAATATTTTTCAGTCTTCTGTGATGATTAATTAAAGAAAAAAAGAAGCTGAAAATACAGAAATTCAAGACATGATTTGGCTATAAGAGCTATATATTAGTTTATGATGGTGAACTCAACAAAACTAAGTCTTTTGTTTAATGTGTCCATATCATCACAAATGAGTATTATCTGAATGAATGGGTGAATGGGGAACACCGGCATTTCAGCAAATTGATGGTCTTCTCTTGCTGCTCCCTGGGGTTTTTTTTTTTGCTACAAAATATCTACAGAATATAAAATTTAATTCTGGTTTTATTCTTATTTGAATATCTCTGAATGTAGGTTAGAAATGATTGCTTGCTTATATTTTGTAATTAATATGAGGCTAGATGACAAGAGGTCATCTTTCTACCAAAACTGCTAGACTGGGCACTTCCAAATACAGATACCTATATTCTATCATCCAAAACCGACCAAGGTGGATTATATTGCCAGTCAATTCAGCACATGCCGCAAATATCCAAGGCCTTCCTGGATTGCTTACATCTTTATCCACATTGATGGGGAAAGAATCTCTCTCTGCAGAATAAAGATTGCCATTGCAGCTATGTTGATAGCACTGTATAATAAAAACCTAATGAATAAACTAATATTATCTTATAACATTGTGACATCATACAAAGTTTTTTCTTTACTTTTTTTTCTCTGCAAGGAAGTTGATTTTATTTGTAAGGAACATGACTATGAGACATAAAACACTTTCAGAGTGTTTCTTTCTAGGTTATGACAGAAGAAAAATACTAACATCTCCAGTTATACTCTACACCTGATGTAATATAATGAGGCCCTCAGAAATCAGACAGCTTGGGGCAAACGGATTATTTGTCTTTCTATTTTCATATAAAAGTAACTTCTTTCAGCTCAGTAACTAAGTTTCTGGGCTTTCAGTTTTTGTGTTCTTCATTTGGTTTCTGAGGCTTCTACTTTGTCCTAGCATATACCAAGGCCAATAACAAAACAGTTTCCAGAGAAAAAATGAACAAACTTCTCAGCTTTACATTTGCTGAACTGCAGTTGGGAATGCTCAATAGAAAATTAGACTAGAGGGTTATTATTCCACTCTATCATCCCTAATCTTCAGATGAGACACGCACACGAGAAAAGGCACATAAATGTGGCAACTGAACTGTGGGTGGATAAGCATAGATAGATAGTGTGCAGCTGAAATCTAAATCCATCAATCAAATAAAATTAAAACCATAGTCAGCACCTTCTGTCATAATCTGTGTGAAGGGATCAAACCATTTGCTTCAGGTGGGAAGAGGGCAAGTGTACTTAAACAATCTGGTGTTATTGATGCAGTGCAATTCTGTAAACAGCCCCTGCAGTGTAATCTCTACAGCTTGATAGATTGCAGTAGTAGATAGGCTTGAACAAGTGAGATTACCTTCCATATCACTTAAGTAATAGAAATAAAAAATAAAATGAATGCATACTTTACAGAAGGGAAATCACAGATTGGAAAATGCAAAAATTGTATGTATATGGCTTTCATCATTAGAATATCTGAATATGCCACCATTTTGAATGTAGCAAGCTCACTCATTTGAGTAGAATAGTGTTTTACAAATGTAGGAACTGAGCCTCAAAAATGCTCAGAGGGCCATGTAGTCTTGCAGGATGCCTGCATTGAAAAACTGAACTGACTTGCTCGAAGGCCAGAGTAAGTATATGCACAATTCTTCCTTCAATAACCACTTACTAAGAGAAACGAGAAAGTTATGACATCATGGGGATTTCTAATCATTTTAAGATAATATTAGCAAGTAAATGTCTTAACGACTTAATTTCATGTTCAAGTCAAAACATCAGTAAACTGAGCCAGAAATTATAAAAAATAAAATAATTGAACAAGAAATTCAGCAACTAACAACCTGTATAAACACTCTCACTTATCTTGGTTAAAATAGGAATTGCAAGTAGGTTGGGAAACACGATGATACACACAGTTCTACTGAGTTACCCTGCTATATGAATGGTGCAGTTTGAAAGAACTTGGATAATTTTTTGGAGGGCTCTGCTTCTTTATGTAAGATAAAGAAGCGGCTTTTCAAATTCAGTGACTTTACGTTTTATTTATTCACTGACATTTTATATCACCATGTTCATAGCATCACTGGACTGTCAAAGTTTAAACTCTTCAATGAAAGCTACTCACTTTCATATATTTACAGCCATGGAGAACAGCAGGTAAAGATTCTTCTTGTTAGCATGAAGGGTATAAAGGAGTAAAAATTAAATTGTTCGTTCATGACTATAAAACAAAGAGTACCTGAAGTCACCTGGTTCTTTCAACTTCATAATTAACTGGACTTTAATTTAGAATCTGATTTCTCATGCTTCACATTTTACCTCTCCTTATTTTAGAGGCAGCAGAGACTGAAGTTCAGATTAGACTAGAGTTGTGCTTCTTTGAGTTACGTAAAACAAAAGCAAAAATTCCTATGGATAATATCAGTTTTGCTATCAAAGGTCAAAGTCATGGAAGTCAGTGATGTTTTAAACTATGATGGAAAGCCATTGACTATTAGGAAACACTGATACAGGTGAAAAGAGAAGTGAGATATTAAAGAGTTTTAAAATGACCTAATAACATTCATGCAGTTCTTGAAACTATTACCATATTATTCAAATCCCATATACTTCCAACTTCTTATTTTTCCTGTCTAAAATTTGATTTTAAAGAGATGATATTTCTGACCAAGAGGAATGGGATCTTTAAGTTAAAGAGCTTCACTAATACCTTCAGTATGTGGCAGACTCATCATCATACTTACATCGTTTTGCAGACTGGCTGTAGGAGTGATCGGAGGTAGAAGACAACTTCTGTTCAGTGACTGCAAAACAGGTACTAGACCCCGATCTTCTTGGGTTAAGCAATTAAATCCTGTGACTAAAATAAAGAGGGAGAAAACCATTGGAGGTGTGAGACAAATGTAAGCGGAGGTACTAAGTGCGAGGTGCGCTAGTGTGTGGAACTTGTCTCCCTCCTGTGCAGAAAGCCTTGGAGTCAGGCACAGGAGGATGCTGTGCAGTTGTCTGCAGATGCAGTCCTCTTCTGATGCATGGGGCAGTTTCAGACCCTAGGGATGTACAAAACCCTGAAAGCAGTTGTGGGGAGTCAGCATATACCTGATGCTATTTTTTTGCTCTGCCATTTGCAGCCCTGCCGATACTGAGGAGCTGTTTAAACAATTATCCTGTATTTAACAACAACGTATTTGTGGAGAGATTCCTTGCAATGGGCATTCTGGAGACCAGCATTGGAGCTTACTATTAATATAAATATTTTTTTTTATGCTGCCATTTTACTTATTGTTCTTCTCTGCAACTCCTAGCTGCTTCTATTTCTGCCTCTTCTTCAAATCCTTTCCTGTATTTATCAAGACATACTCCTTAATTTAAAGTCTGCAAAATAAATAATTTCCTCTGGAAAGGTATATTTGTCTTCTATTCAATGTCCAACACAAAAAAAACCAAGACTAACCCTATAGCTCAGGAACCAAGAGTGCGAGGGGAGAGATGTTATCGAACATGCTCTAACCTGACACAGTAAGACAAGGCTCAGCTCGATCACTTTGCTTAGTACGAGTGGATGTGTGTTCGTATACAGGTGTTTTCTTACCTTCGATTGGAAACTGTCGGTGTGCAAGAGTTAACAGGGAGTTTTGAGTCAGTCATTCCTCAGTCTTGTGAAACTGAAGAAATACTTGATAGAATTTTTTCAATTATTGACTGAGGTTTACAGTGAAAACACCCCAAAGATCAAGTTGGTTCTCAAAGGAGCCCTTTTTTTTGTCACTAGAAGATGTGAAAGCAAAAATTATTGAGATCTTCAACAGCCTTTCAGAAAATGCTCTGCAGTATTGCTCTGAGCATTGGCAGCATTGTATCCAGCTGTGTGCCAACTCAGAAGGCAACTATTTTAAAGATAGTTGATCACAGTTGATTTTCTTAATTTGTTAAATAAAAAGCTACAGGCACAGTCTCGTCTTTTTTTTAATTTTGTCAGACCTTGTATTCAGTAGAATAACTAAGGATGAACCTTAGTTCCGAGAAGACTCTAAGGTCATGTCCTCGTGGAAAAACTAAACTTTTCTCTCGTTTTTTACTATCAGATAGATGAAAAGTAAGTGAATTGGGAGATCAGTTAAGGCCTTGAAACTGCAGCAGTCAAAACAGGCAGAGTAAAAGACTATATGAGACATTAATGTGGGAGGTGTTGCAGTAACACTGATGGCCCAGGGCCTGGTCCTTGATTCTCTTACATATATGACAAAAGTTTTTGCAGATTAATGCATGCTTTTTCTGTCTTAGACAATAATTTTCTCCAGGTAGTGATCAATCATATCTTCCATATTCAGATATGTCATAAAATGTCCTATCAAACACGTAAGGCAAGATTTTTAGAAAACTTTGATCTCTTTTCAGTTACAAATACAATTATTCCAGCTTGTTATGGACTTTTTGTCAATACAGTTATTTTAAAGTCATGCTAAACACTGGAGTGTAAACATTGGAGTGTACCTCTGTAATTGAATCAGGTCAAGTTGTCAGTTTTTAAGGAGAAATTTCTGACATTTTTGGTGTTGAGAACTAGTTAAAAATTACTCACATGACACACCAACAGAAAGTAATATTAATGAATTACTAAAACTGTCAGATAAGATGTCTTTTGGGAGTAAAAAGAGGTAAAGTTTATTTTCAATATTTCTAAGACTAACTCTGAAATATCTGTCATAATGCAATATGAGTGAATAGACCATTTCAATGATTCTATTTAACATTTTTTTTCCCCCTCTTTCAAGTATATTTTAGTTGACCTGGGGCATTCTATAGGTTCTTTAACTAGAATAGTCTTACATAATGTGCTAACTCTGGCAAAATACTGAATTGTATAAAAATAGCCTTACCTTGAATTGCTGAATGCAAGGTTATATAAGTTGTTAAATGTGGAATAATTATTCTACCACAGGATCATCAGCGGTCACATGTGCTTCATATAAGTGAATGGCAAGATAGAAATTCACTCTGTTAAGAAAAAGTCTCTAATGAGCTCTTAAAATTTTAATACCTTAACTGAAAATGTGCACTGCATATCACTTAAGGACAAAAACTGTAAAAGCTGGTATCAAGCAAGTCTTAAAAAAAATGGAAAAATGAGAACATGTGAATTAATTGGCTAGTTCCCCGACAAGCTTCAATGTATAATTATGAAGGGGAAGAAAGAAGTCCCCCTCCTCTCAAACTTATGCTATTACAGCAGCCCATAGAGAATAAGAACTTGGCCATGCAACCTTACAAAGAGTTTGCCTTCAGGAGAATCATCATTTAATAGAGAGGAAGGGAGAAGATATATATGAAAAATCAGAAAGAACACAAAGGATATGATGATTCAACAAAACTAAACACACATATTTGCCTATTTACAGTAGAATTCCGTCCTTTATTTAATCACAATCTGCACAACTAGCTAACATATGGGCTGCGGGTGAGGGGGGCATGATTTGGCATGTACTGACTAATTTGATACATAGCACATTTTCCCTATCTTCTCAATACATACAATGTAGAAAATTATTTGAAAATTAATGAGGAGAAAACTGACCCATTTTTTTTCTTGCAAAGCATGCACTTCACTGCACCTGGTTGGGGGGGAAAGGAAAGTGGAAATTATTTGTAAAATTCTTAAGGGCACATTTTCGACAAGGTGATCAGAAAGGAATATTATTAATCAATTGCATTAAGTTCTACAATACACTGGTGTTACAGGAAAATGAAGGAAAAAGAAGACTTGGAAAATCTTTGAAACATATTTCTGATTCATATTGACCAGCGTCACTGCACTGAATTAGAATGACTTCAGGTTGTGGAAACTGCCTCACCCTTTTTGTCAATCTGTAGAAGTCCAGTTCAGCATCAAAATGAACAGAAAAAAACTGGCATGGAATTAGACTTAAAATGTTGTAAAGAATAGATTCAGAAAAAATCCATGAATACAAACAATATGAAAAAAAATTGGCAAATCTTTTATTTTCGAAATTCCCATTTTCTAACTTAGGGGGTTTTATAGGTTTCTTTCTTAGATGTATTGTAACTATCCTAAATAATTTCTTTTTCACTTCAAGATGTAAGTATTTACAGACTATTTTTTATATGCACCTGCATATTGTAGCTGAAATAACTAAGAAAATAATATTTGGGATTTTTACTGTTGTCATAAATGTAGATGGACCTGCAGTCAGTCTGACATAAAATGAGATTTGATCTACATAGTATAAATTAATGTCTGACTGTTGTACTGTTGTGAACTAAAGCTAGATAAAAAATTAAATTTCCATTAAAAATATGCAACATACTTAATATTTCAGAGGCTTTTTATTCTTGAGTTTTGTTTGAAATTCTGCTTGTGGTGTTACCTAGGGAAAGAAAAAAGTGTATCTGTTTGGACTCAGATAGAGTTAATTTTCTTCATAGTAGCTTGTATGGAGCTCTGTTTTGGATTTGAGCTGATAATGGTGTTGATAATGAAGGGATGTTTTTGTTATTGCTGAACAGTGCTTACAGAGTGTCAGGGCCTCTCTGCTTCTTACGCTGCTCTGCCAGTGAGTGGGCTGGAGGAGCACAAGAAGCTGGGAGGGAACATGGCTGGGACAACTGACCCCAACTGACTAAAGGGATATCCCATAGCATATGACATCATGCTCAGTAACAAAATCTGGAGGGAAGAAAAAGGAAATGGAGTTGTTTGTTTGCAGTGATAGTGTTTGTCTTCCCAAGTCACCATTATGTAAGATGAAGCCCTGCTTTCCTCAGGATGGACAAACATTTACTTACCAATGGAAGTTGTATATTAATTCCTTATTTTGTCCTGCTTGCATATGTAGCTTTTGCTTTATCTTTTAAACTACCTTTATTTCACCCCATGAGTATTCTCACAATTTTCCTTCTGATTATCTCCTTGACCTATTGGGAAAGAGTAAACAAGCAGCTGCATGGGGCTGAGCTGCCAAGCAGGGTTAATCCACAACAAGCAATCTAACCATAGGACAATTTTTGGCATGGAGGATCCCGATTAAAATTACTGTTCCAAGTCAGACTGAAATGAATACAAATCTTGATTTTCTACACTGCAACAATTATTTTCAGTCCAATTATTCATTTTTTAGTGTGAGGGTTTTCCTAGATCAGAAAATCCATTTAAAGCCTGAGACATTTTCTAGCAAGGGTTTTATCTGATTGCTTTTGTTTATTTGTTTCATTTTTCAAGTCCAATAAGGGTTTATTGGGGGAGTTGTTTGTTGGTTTAGTTTTAGTTGTTTGATTTTGTGTTTGAAGTTGATGATCTGCCAGGTAAAATATTTTTTAAAAACTTTTCTGATTTCTTGAAAAATTCTTTCCCAAATTTAGCTCTTCTTCTCTACACAGAACATTCTACTGAAGGCAACATACTGTTTTCCAAGGATTCATTGTGGTCTACTAATGGATACATCTGAGGCTCACCACTTTTGTCAACATAGGTCACTTGAACAATAGTGAAAGCTTCAACAATAGCATAGGCCAGATAATATTGTGAGTGGCAACACATGTCAAAGAGTTCACAAATAGGCAAGAAATCTTACAGGACCAGAATGACATTTTTTTCATGATCAACACACTTTGTTAAGCTAAAATCTTTGAATCTGGATTATAGTTCTTGAAATTCACTTTTATTACTGAATGCTGCATCCTTTTTTTGTGTGTGTATGTGCAATAAAGTTCTAGATTTCCAACTCCACTTATTTAATTGCACAGTCTATCACAGGACAGATATAATTTTATGAAAATAGACTGCATGTAATTATTGAGGCAATGTCTACTCACTATAATCTTCTTGAACATACAGATAGACAGGCGTGAGAAGAGGGGTGGAGGGGTGGCCCTCTACACTAGGGAAACTCTGGATGCTGTTGAAGTCGAGATCAGTGATGACCGGGTTGAATGTCTATGGGTAAGAGTCAGAGGGGCAGTCAAGTCTGACCTCCTGGTTGGAGTGTGTTACAGACCGCCCAACCAGGAGGAGGAGATGGATCTTCTATTGTTTAAGCAGCTGGAGGTTGCCTCTAGATCGGCTGCCCTTGTTCTTTTAGGAGATTTTAACCTTCCGGATATCTGCTGGGAATTTAACACTGCAGAGAGGAGGCAGTCCAGGAGGTTCTTAGAGTGTATTGAGGACTGCTTTCTGTCACAGCTGGTGAGTGAGTCTACCAGGGGTGAGGCTCTTCTTGACCTTCTGTTTACGAACAAAGAAGGGCTGGTGGGTGATGTTACTGTCAGAGGCTGTCTGGGGTGTAGTGATCATGAGATAATTGAGTTTTCTGTAGACAATGTAACAAGAAAAGCGAGGAACAGGACGTTGATGCTGGACTTTCAGTGGGCAGATTTTGGATTATTTAAGGAACTGGTCAGGAAAGTGCCGTGGGAAATAGCTCCTAGTGGCAAGGGGGTGCATGAAGGCTGGATGCACTTCAAGAATGAAATCTTGAAGGCGCAGGAGCGGGCTGTCCCCATGTGTTGTAAGATGAGTCGTAGGGGCAGACGGTCGGCCTGGATGAGTAGGGAGCTTCTGAAGGAACTAAGTAAGAAAAAGGGGGTGTATCGTCGATGGAAAGAAGGGGATGTAAGCCACGTCGTATTCAAAGATGTTGTTAAGTCATGTAGGAGGAAAATCAGGGAAGCAAAATCCCAGCTGGAGCTCAAATTGGCCATTTCTGTTAAAGATAATAAGAAGAGTTTTTATAAATATATCAATAGTAGAAAGAAGGGCAGCAGTGATCTCCACTCCTTGTTGGATGTGGAGGGAAATATAGTAACCAAAGATGCAGAGAAGGCTGAGGTACTTAATGCCTTCTTTGCCTCAGTTTTTAACAGCAAGGATGTCAGCTCGCTTGACAGTTGGCCCTCTGAAGTGGCTGATGGGGGCAGGATGAAATATGGCCCTCCTGCAATCCATGAGGAGGAGGTTAGAGACCTGCTGAGCCGCTTGGACCCTCATAAGTCTATGGGGCTGGAGGGGATCCATCCTAGGGTGATGAGAGAGCTGGCAGATGATCTTTCTAAGCCGCTCTCCATCATCTTTCAGCAGTCCTGGCTCTCTGGAGAGGTCTCGGAAGATTGGAAGTTGGCCAATATGACGCCCATCCACAAGAAGGGCAGTGAGGATGATCCAGGTAATTACAGACCTGTCAGCCTGACCTCGGTCCCAGGTAAAATCATGGAGCAGATAATCCTGGGTGAAATCATGCGGCACTTGCAGAACGGTCAAGAGATCAGGCCAAGCCAGTATGAGTTTAGGAGGGGTAGGTCCTGCCTGACCAACCTGATCTCCTTTTATGACCATGTGACTCGCCTGGTGGATGAGAGGAAGGCTGTGGATGTGGTATACCTGGACTTTAGTAAGGCCTTTGGCTCTGTCTCCCACAGTAGACTCCTAGGGAAGCTGGCAGCCCGTGGCTTAGATGGGAGCACTCTGTGCTGGGTTAGGAATTGGCTGGATGGCCGAGCCCAGAGAGTGGTGGTGAATGTTGTTTCATCCAGTTGGCGGCCGGTCACCAGTGGTGTCCCCCAGGGATCGGTATTGGGTCCCGTTCTGTTTAATATCTTTATTGATGATCTGGATGAGGGGATTGAGTCCATCATCAGCAAGTTTGCAGATGATACCAAGCTGGGAGGAAGGGCTGATCTGCTAGAGGGTAGGATGGCCCTACAGAGGGACCTGGACGGATTAGAGAGATGGGCTGATTCTAATGGGATGATGTTTAATAAGTCCAAATGTCAGGTACTTCATTTTGGACACAACAATCCCATGCAGACCTATAGACTGGGGACAGAGTGGCTGGAGAGTAGAAAAGGACCTGGGAGTGCTGGTTGACAAGAAGCTCAACATGAGCCAGCAGTGTGCCCAGGTGGCCAAGAAGGCCAATGGCATTCTGGCCTGCATCAGGAATAGTGTAGTAAGCAGGATCAGAGACGTTATCGTCCCCTGTACTCGGCACTGGTCAAGCCTCATCTTGAATATTGTGTACAGTTCTGGGCCCCCCAGTTTGGGAAAGATGTTAGGATACTGGAATGTGTTCAGAGGAGGGCAACGAAGATGGTGAGGGGGCTGGAGCACAAGCCCTATGAGGAGCGACTGAGGGAGTTGGGGCTGTTTAGTCTGAAGAAGAGGAGGCTCAGGGGAGACCTCATTGCTCTCTACAACAAGCTAAAAGGAGGTTGTAGTCAGACAGGGGTTGGTCTCTTCTCTCAGGTGACCAGTGGCAGAACTAGAGGGCATGGACTTAAGCTTCGTCAGGGAAAGTTTAGGCTTGATGTGAGGAAAAAGTTCTTCACTGAAAGGGTGATTGGCCATTGGAATGGACTGCCCAGGGAGGTGGTGGAGTCACCGACCCTGGAGGTGTTTAAGGGGAGACTGGATGAGGCACTGAGTGCCATGGTTTAGATGATGGTTGGTGTTAGTGTTGGTGTTAGTGTAGGGTTATAGGTTGGACTTGATGATCTCAGAGGTCCTTTCTAACCTTGTAATACTGTGATACTGTGATAAGAAAGTCTTTATAAATTCGTAATAGAGTGCTTCAGAAAACCAGCCTGTAAGCTCTTCAGTGCTGCTCCTATCAGGTACTGTTAAGTTAATAGTGCCACATGCACCTGAAGTGAAGTATATGCTTATAGACAGGGACAAACATCTTTTACATCTTGTCTCCACAGAACATGGAAAAGACGCTCAATTCATTAAAAAAAAATCTAAACAAACAAAAAAACGACACTGCATCTGACTAGCTTAGGTCTCCAGGCTTCCTGAAAACAGTTCTCTAAAGGTGTTATGTCTGAGAACAGTGAAAAGGAGAACCTATTAGCCCACTGCTGAAGGTATTTGCTGCTCACTGAATTCAGTTGCCCCAGGGCTGATTTATGGTAAGCCAAGACAAGGTGGTTCCCTTGCACCTTGCCCAACCATGTTTAGGCACAGGAGAAGACAAGATTGAGCTTTACAATTTGTGCTTGCTATGCCTGAAATAAACTACAGGACTCATGTACAGTGTAGACACAGTGAGGAACCAATCCCACAGGATAAACTGAATGCTAGACTAACCATAATCACGGACTTCTCTTCCTCTGCCTTATGGGCAGACTTTTTTAGCATAGGTTGTCCAAAACAAGTAAACTGGTAAATGTTGTAACACTACCAATCACTTGCAAAATAAAACACAAAACAAGTGACCTTTGTGTATTTTTAAAGTACCAGTTCAAATTGAAACAGTGGGAGATGTGCAAGCATAGCTGTCAATTACAAGTCGTAAGGACTCCAATCCCATTTTCCTTTTACATCAGAGATGCTTGTGGGTTGCACGATTCCACCCAAAGTCATGGCAACCACCTTTAAAAGGACAAACGACTTCAAGAAGAACAGACTGCAAGAACTACTTTCGGTGACTGAGAATGAACACAAAAATATGTCTGGCAACATTCCAGAAATGCTTGTGCTTAAGTGGAACTGGAAGATAGCCAAAAAATTGTTGCAGCTTTGCTCTGAATGCAAATATTATCACACAGCTTTCATCGTAATGTGGTGAAGGGTAAAGCCGTACTCAAGGGAGAAAAGACAGTTGCACAAATGCTGTGAATCAGTCCAGTTTCCCTAGCAAATATCAGAAAGCAAAACCTACGGTTTAGACTGTGCATGACTTTGAAAAAAACCAAACCAAAACAAGACAAACAACAGAATCTTTCTTACTGGGATTAAATCGCAATTGCTTCTCACCACAGGTCTGACCTGCAAACTGTCCATCAGTCCAACTTTGAGAAGTGCATTAGGCCAGCTTGTCAGTGCTGATCACCTGTATTCAGGTCTCATTTTTTTGCTCAACCCTTTAAAATTGTATTAAGTGTTCCTCTAGTTCACTGCCTGTGAGCTCAGCATGTTTTAGGATGGGCTATCAGCACTAAATCTTGATAAATCTATTCCTATCAAATTCTCAGAGAACAAATAATACTTTTTCTCTCTACTTTTTAATATTAGTGGCTATATCTGTGCATTTCTGATAGCAACTGCTCTCTTCATCCAGATTCAAGACGCCGTTTCTAACGTAATCAGTAGAAACTGAACCCAAACAACTGAGGGTAGAATTGCTCCAAATTGCTTTAGTCTCAGATTGAACCAGACTCACCTATCATTTATGCTACACAGTCAGGTGACCCTGTTTCCTAGCACTGCAATCAGAAAACTATTGACCAGCCACAATACAGGTTTCACTTCATATTACTAAAATGAACAACCCCTGCAGTAAGGTGCTTTTTTCATCAAGTTCAGATTTTGCACTGAAGCAGGAATCCTGAACTTGAAGATGAGAAGCCTAGGCATGGAGATGTCAAGTAACCCGTGAGAATTAACTATCCTTCGCCTCAAAAATCTTTTTTTTCAGTAGTGAGTTGTACTGAGTATAGATATCACTTTATGGAATTGATAGTTGTTTAGGAAATGCCTATATTAGGTTACTTTTCTGCCAGTATTTCTTGCATGAGTTGCATCACACCTAAGTGTATGCACACAGTACTGGTTTATTGCTTTTCACTCCTTTACATTAAACGACTTTGTAGAGTTCATCCTAGTTGCTATTTATTTATTTGTTAATTTCTAAGCTGGAAGTTGTTACCAGACACATAAATTTTATATGGTCAAAGGTAGGTAAGATGAATCACATGGTGACTCCGTTTTCCATTAAGGAAGCCACAAACTCTCTGTACCATTTATTTCTATCGCAGCTTTAGAATTTTGAATCAACAAGGTAGAATCCCTAATTTGAAGCTATGTGACACTCATTGCAGTAAGACACAAATTCAACATGTGTATCTCGTACTGTATAACAATTAGAAAAAAAAATAATTTCTGGGGGAAGAAAATCTAAACTAAAATGAATAAAGATGAGCAAAAGAAGTCTTGAGGTTCAAGGCTGTAATTTTTTAAGTGCCACTAAACTGTGCATATTGAAATGCACTGTGTTTTGTGCATAATTCTTTGTCACAAATTTTAACATGGAGATGCAGCTTGTTATTTCTGTCTATGTTGTAAGTTAGTTCTATGATGATCCAGTAGTTACCTAGGAAACAGTTAGGAAGGAAGTACTGGTGATTGTGTAAGAACTCATTTAGAATTTTGGTTTTGTGGTGCTTTTTTAACATATACAGAGGTTAAAAAAACTATTTATTTAAATGCTGAAGAATACACAGTATTACTTATAATCTTTCTTATTAGTTTATTTATGTCATGGTATAGTAAAACTGACAAGTCATAATAAGAGAATACTTTTTTTTAAAGACTGAATAAACTGTATAATTATGTACAGATATTGAGCTGCTTCTGACAATTACAGTGATTTATTCTTGCCATGAATATTCATAATATCACAAATTTCTTTACAGCTTTGGCTGATCTAGTAAAAAATATCTGTCACTCCTTTTATGAGCACATTCAGGTGATAAGAGATGTCATGTGTTCAGCTCTCCATCTGCGTCACAATAAATTCTGATTAATTCAACATGTCTATTTAGGCCACAATGAGCAAGATCTCAAATAAATTTACACATTACCTTGAGCTATGTGGTTTAACACAGAAATCATTCAGACTGTTCTTGATTCAGATAAATTAAAATTTTTATGCTATCACAGGTTGTTCTACAATAAATGAGATGCTGGATATAGTATTTTCAGTGGAAAAATACAGTGTTTTTCAGATATTAAAGGAAAGAGTGAACATATCATAGCTCTATTTACTTTTAAAAAGCTAAACCCATGATAATTCATCAAAATTTTGCAAGGAAAGAAATAGCAGTCTGCTAGCATTCGGAAAAGTGAAGCATGATATCCTACTAATTTATTGTAATATTTTTAGTTCTTATCAATGACTAAGTTCACAAAAACATTTTCTTTATGAAATTTCTTTCTTCCACTTGGCTATTTACTTTCATGAACTCAGAATCTACACTCAGGATGATTAATGTGTTGTAATGCATTAAGAATCCAGACATCGTAACATAGTTGCTATAATTTAAATTCACCAAAATCCTAAAATAATTTCCTAAAAATGCTGGTGAAAAAGAACAGGAAAAAAAGTGTATTCCCATGTGTTTAAAAACCTGTACAAAGCTGTTATTTTGTCACTGGCCAATAATACGACAGTGTATAGCATATGGCAATAAAAAGACGCAAAACATGCAACAAATCTCCTAATTACTACTTGCAATTTCAAACATTGCAAGAAATGACTGGCTGTGCAGGATTGCAAACTTAACCAAAAATATAGAAATACTTGTTGAAATTATCTGTTTCCTCTTTCTTTATTGCTTATTTTGAAATTTGGGAGATTTCACAGTTGTAGTGGCTGCTGTTATGATTTTGCTTCATTTTTTTTCCATATTGTCAGATTTTCATAAGTTTAACCAATAAGTTTTTAATAAATAATTCTGTGTATGATGTCTATATGGTACATTTTAATATTCTTAAAATGTTCTTAAGATATTTATAGTGGTTTTAGACTCTGTGTTGAAGTATTTGGGCTTACTGAAAACTATAAATTTAGGGACTGCACATTTATTTTTGTCCATATTTCTCAGATGAGAGATAAAACAATCTCTTATGGGAAAAATATCAGTTAAACGTTTATATAGGTGATGATTATTTCACACACGAGTGAAAACTACCTTTTTTTCTATGAGCAACTTCTCTTTCTTCTAAGAGAAACTTACATAGATTTAATGATGCACATAACTTGCTTAATATAACCTTTGGTATATATTTGATAAGAACTGAAACTTCAGGATGCCAATTTTATTAGTATGTGGTACATTTTGTTTTAACTTAACATGAGTCTCCAAGGCTTACTTCTGTTATACTTTTGTTTTACTCTCTGGATGTTTTTTACTTCTAGATGTCCACAAAACAGGACTGTGAATCACCTTCCTCTTTAATCTCTGATCAATAAATTTTGTTCACAAAAAATAACATGTTACTTCTAGAATGAACTGTTACTGCTATTTCACCTTTGATGCCTCCAACTCCCTTTAAAGCACCAAGAAAAATAAATGCAAACAGGCTAAGAACAAAACTATTGTTAGTGCAAGATTAAGGGGAGGAATATAAAGCATATAAAGTCAAGGAAACAAATGACTGTTCTTTATAGTACAGCATTAGCTTGGTCTTATTCCATACAACCTCTTTGATATAAACTTTGGTGGTTTACCATTTATTATCTGATACCACCACCACACATACACAGGACAATAAACATAACATGCCATTTTTTTTCTGATTTTAACCTTCTTTTATTTTCCAATTTAAAGAGTGAAATCCTTTTGCATTTAGAATTGCTTACATGTGCTGTACACATTCAACTCATCCACTAGAAAAATCAGTTATATGTTTTGAGGGAGGAGTGTTGGGGGTTTTTTTCAAGTTAAGAGGAAATTAAATTTTTTTGGATTAGAGAGTACACTGTTTATCTCTGCCATGGAAAGAAACAGAATTTCTCCTAAAAAGCTTTGCTTGTTCCAGCAGTCCAACAGCAGCAGGGCTGGGCAAAGCACTCTGTGTACCAACTACTCCTTTTCTTGTCTTCACCAGCGCACTCTTCCAGAAGGGTGGACACAGAGTCAGAGATACCTTTCGTCTTACTGAGATATTTCAAGTTGCAGTTTTCCCTGGTCAGGTAATCTTGGTACAGATTTTGTTCACTGTACTGTGAAACCAGCATATCTCTCCCTATAATCAAAGCCACTAAGATAGCAACAGTCCTGTGTCTACTAGGATTAAGAGATCCATCAGATAATTTTGGAAGCATTTCCATTTTTCAGTCTGAATTTCTTTTAATTGAATGACAGCATATCATTTCCACTTTTCCATTCATCCTCCTCTACCACTTTTTTCTCCCTTCTCCCTACCCTCCTGTTTCGTATAGAGAAATTAATTTGAAACTAAAGGTGAAAAAGATAAGTACCGAACACATACGAATTTAATTTAGCTGCTGCTGTCTTTCCTTTACAGAGGAGAGTAATGAGTTTGTACATTAAATTAAGTTGTTGGAATTTGAGGATTTTTTTACAATGGTCTGTGTTTTAGAGGAAAAATGACTTGAAGTTTTAACACATGTAAATCCATTTTTAAAACAATAATTGAAATCTGTCCTTTCTAATAATGGTCTGCATGTGAGATTAACTTTTCCCCTAATTTTTGTAGATAGTAAACACAGTTATTCTGAAAATAACATTAATTACAATTAGAAATATCACACTTAATGTTTTAGTTCGTTACCCTTACCTTCCACAAACATGGTAGTGGATTAAATTGCATTTACTATAGAGTTATTCTTTTGTACAAAATTCCAATCTGTTTTTCTGTTAACAATATATTTAACAATGTTAGAAAGATTATAGACTAGAACACTACACCCTGTGAGTTAAGGAAGTAGTTTGCTCAGGTGTGTGAGTGGAAAATAACATAAAATACAAATTGACTGAAGTATCTCTGTTATTCAGCTTTACAAAAGGCATTGTTATTGAAAATAAAATGCTTTCTTCTTTTTATAGTCAGCATATAATGGTAAGAAATGTTCATTTACATCTTCTGAAAATCAGATAAGATCAAACACACCACCCCGTCAAATATTTTCAGAAATGATGGATTTTATGGATATTTACAGTTCTGGGAAGAAGACAGTCCCTAATCTCATCTGGACCTTATATTGGACCTGTAACAGCAGTTTTGAAGAGTGGCGTTAAATGCTGTGGAATTCGTAAACTTGATGTTACATACCCCCTGAAACATCTTTGAGTATAAACAGTTTTCTTGCTATCTTGTGAGACATTAGGAAGCTTATCTGGTTAGCACGGTGAGAAAAAAAAAACGACTGTTCCATAACATCTCTGGATATTCCATAAAGACCTCTTAAATTGTTCTTTTTAGTGCAGTGATAGAAAGGAGATATGCAGTGACAAACACGTACATCTGTTAAAACCTCTGCTTACTGTCTGTCTCTCTGTTTAAATAGGCACCTGCCTATCCAGCCCCTTGTACATATACTCAGTTTTTACATAAACTTCACAGAGGCTTTTATAACTGCATTTTATGGAATATTCATCCAGGTTTCTGGCTTGGGCTAGTGCACGCAGTCTTGGTGTAATGGACTAATATGTTTTTAGCAGACCTATAGGAAAATGCTGCCTGAAAGTGATGGAGAAGAAACTAGGAATTCCTAGATGGCGTAAAAAAAAAAAAAAATGAAATATCTGCCTCAGTTTCTAAGGAAACGCAAGAGAAAGACCTTTTTTTAAAAAAAAAAAATTTTTAGGAATGGGAAGAAAAAGACCTCCATTTTTTTTGGTTTTCCTCCTTACTTCTTGATATTACAACTGGTATAAAAATGAACAGTTCAGCTACTGAAAAAAAAATATATACTTAATTACTACAAAAAACATCAGAAATGACACAAATATTTTCTATCATCCTTTCTGATAGACATAAAAGCATAGATGTATTGTCTTTCCCTGCATACTGTCAGGCAAAGACCTTCTGGACTCGCTGATACTATGTCTTGATAACGTTAGAAGGATTTAAGAATGACACTATGGACACTCCAAAATGTCCATCTAGCTCTGCTTCCTGTCAGCAAGCATAGTGCAATATTCACCCATAATGTAATTCTTGAATGTAATGATCTTTGATTTCAATGTTCTACATCTGTGGGTATTTTCAAGACTCATCTGTACAAAGCTACCAGCAACCTCATCTGAATTCTATATTGACTCTATTTTCAGCACCTCTGGGAGTCCCTGTCACCCCAATGACTTTGTAATGCTGTGATTTCCTGAGACCAATACCCTGCAACTTGTCTCTGGATTCTTTCCTTGCATTCTAAATTTAAAAAAAAAACAACATTAACAAAAAAAGCCAAAACCCTAAACAACTCCTGAGCTTGTTACTTAGTGTTCCTAGTCCTCAAAATCCTCAGAAATCATAGTTCCACCCTCCATTACGCTTTGAGTGATGCTCAAAAAATATTTAGTGTAATTAATCAGAATGATTTTGTGATTTGTAAGGCCCAATACTAACTTGGTTCTCCTCCTTCTTTTGTTATTACTAGAAGACTTTTGGGATGTCTGTCTCTCCTTTGTTCCAGACTCGGGAAAAACATAGAAGTGAATATCTCCTTTTTGATTTTCCATTACTTTGTTTGCTCTAATTAAGCATTTGTCAAATGACATTCATTTGCCTGTTTATTATCTTATTTTTTTCTTATATTTAACTTGCATTTCCTTAAAAATTTCACATGTACATTGTACAAAAATAACTAATATATTAAGTAACCAGAGTTTCCTGTAGCAAGGAAATATTTTTTAAAATATTTTTTCAAGCCACTCTTTGCAAGATCAAGTAAGAAAATATTTGGTATCATAAGAAATCAGGACTATATTATTTAGGGAGACTGAAAAATATCCAGTGTGAATCTGTTGACAATGATATGAAATACCAGTTCAAGCATTAAAAATGGCCCAAAACAGACTTTTTCTTAATAATCTAATAGTCTAAGTTTAATTAGGTTTTGATTTTTACAAGTTTATGTAACACTATGAACCTATGGGGAAATACGTAGAGAATTTAATATTAGATTCATACCTAGACAGGGAATTCTAACAGATATCTCTAAAAAGCATAGTAGAAATACTTATTTCCCCAAATGTATCTAATTTATGTAGACCAATACCTGTAGTATTTAATTCTTGTTAAATAATTACAATGTTCTTCAATATAGATCTTCTCATCCTGGAAGAATTTTTCAACTGGAAGAATAAACCATGAGCTACTGTGAAATAGTTCATGAAGATTTTCTTCTTTCTGCCATTAAAGTATACACAAAACTACACCACCTTTATTTTAATAAAAAGAAGTCTAGAATAGGACATTTTCAAACTGACAAGATATTATTTATTTAAATAACGTTTTTATTCTTGAGAAACCACTGTGGATCTCTGAAAAAAAGAAACTGTCTTTCTTGACACCCTCTCACAGATTGGTCAGCCTGGTATACAACCAACACCCATGGTTTACAGCAATCTCCACTACAAGGAAGCCACAGGTTGCTTCATTGCTGGTACTGTTGTTGCTGGTTTTTCCCTACTTCCTTTAATTCTTTGACATAAAACGAGCAGAAACACCAAAAAAGCACTCCATACACTTCTCTGCTAAAGTTGTACTGTAATACTGGGAACAAAAGTACTCTTCCAGCAAAGTACTGGGTCTGAATATGAGCCAGCAGTGTGCCCAGGTGGCCAAGAAGGCCAATGGCATCCTGGCCTGTATCAAAAAGTGTGGCCAGCAGGACAAGGGAAGCGATTTTGCCCCTGTACTTGGCACTGGTGAGGCCACACCTCGAGTACTGTGTTCAGTTCCGATCTCCTCACTACAAGCAGGACATTGAGGTGTTGGACCGTGTCCAGACAAGTGTGACAAGGATGGTGAAGGGGCTGGAGAACAAGTCTTACGAGGAACTGCTGAGGAAACTGGTGGTGTTTAGTTTGGAGAAGAGGAGACTGAGGGGAGACCTCATTGCTGTCTATGGGTGCCTGAAAGGAGGCTGTGACAGAGGGAGTGTTGATCTGTTGTCTCTAGTGACAGGTCATAGGACAAGGGAAAATGGCCATAAGTTGCACCAGGGGATGTTCAGACTACATGTTAGGAAGAATTTCTTTTATCTAAAGGGTGATCAGGCACTGGAACAGCTGCCCAGGGATTTAAGAGAAGGATAGATGAGTTCTTAAGGAACATGGTTTAGCAAATGATGGGAGCAGTTGGACTCGATGATCTCCAAGGTCTTTTCCAACTGGAAGATTCTATGTTTCTATGTTTCTATGATGCTCCCCTTGTATATTAGAAATAAGATTAAGAAGAACTGGAAAAAAATTTTTATTTTTTTCCCCTTAAACAGCTCTTTGCTATTCTTAATCTCATGCTTAAAAAGTTCTGAGATTCAATGCAATTTGTGAGATTTTTCATTATTTAGAATGCAGTCATGTATACTACAAAAAAACTTAATGACAAAAATAAGGATGACTCTGACATCTCATATCTTAACACTGTTCTGATCAAATGGTTGGATTTATTTCTTCTGTTGGGTGATAACACTCTACTAGGTTATTTCCTTCCCAATTTTTCACCTTTCAGGTCTTTCAGAAATTTTTCTATTCCTTCTTCCTTTCTACCACTTCTAACATTTACAGTCATTTCTAGAGCCTTTAGGATCCTTCTGACTACACCTTATTACTGAGTCTGGAACTTTGAACTCAAATTGTGGAGCGAAGACAGCTCTTTTTCACCTTGGCATAAAAGACTCCAAGGCACTTCTAGAGAAAAGAGAAATACCATAACCAGGAGCACTGTTCCTGTAAGACTCAGTCACATGGTATATCAACAATATTTTACCAAAGGGTTTCTCCTCTGACCAGCAGCAAGTTGGTCCCGCAAATGCTCAGGTCATTCAGCTGGAACAGGTGTTCAATTGCAAACAGAGTATTCTTAATATGCTGTTAGCAAAGAAAGTTTTAAATTTCAGTTATGTTTAACAAGGTAAACTAACATTCCTAAGGTGTGACAAGGAGATAAGTCTATTCATCAGACACCAAGGGCACATTTTTCCCCACCTTGTTATTTCCTCTTCTACTAATAGCAGAGGTAGCAAACTGTGCCTTTCAGAATTTTTGCTTCTGTTAAATAAGACCCGCATGGGAAACGACTCCAAGTACTGTAATACCATGGGTGATTCATCTCCACAGGAATAATTAAACAGAAAGTATCTTTCTTTGTGAAGTGACTTGCATTCAACGAGGCCATTCGGCATTTTCCCTATATTGTTATTTATTAGTGTTTCATAGGCAATTTGTAATAATAGCTCACAATCCATAATGTCATAAATCTATCCTCTCAGTTTTTGTTATATTCTTTGCTGCCATAAATCTTTCACATTTTTTCCAAAACCAGATATAACACCCCATTACATTTCTCTGAAGCAGAAAAAGGCTGTGATGCTATGTCTGCAATTTCATCTGTAACACTGCCTTCTGCCTCAATGAGGTTGAAGTCCTTGCTCCATTGGAAGCTAAATCCAGCCTGGATTCTTGTTTAAGTCTTTTTACTCTCAGGGGAATGATTTGGTGGCTGAGTTGCTTAGTTGTAGATACACTGCTGCAAGCTGATTCTGCATATTTCTAGTTGTTCCTATCCACATTATTATTTTTATGATTACTATTTTCATTTCTAGGTTAACAGTTCATTTGCACTTGATTCCCCAGAGATTGTTTTCTTGAGCAAGCATTTCGTAAAAGTACAGAGAACGGTTTAACCTCAGTTCTCTACTGTATTCTGGATTGTTTATTCTCTGAAAAGCATTTTATGGACCCCCTTTTCCTGTCAATTAGCTCTTTCATTCTCGTTTCTATACTTACTCAAAGTTTGTACTCCTCTGCAAATGAGAAATGAGACACGTGTTTTGAGTTTGTGGTTTTTGGTGGGCTTTGTGTGTGTATGTGGGGGGGTTCTTTGTGGTACTTTAACGGTATTTGCTTTTCAGATATGCCAGATTCCTTCACTAGTCTCTTGAGACACAATACAAGAATGAATTACTCTGAACCGTCTTTCTGTCTCTTGACAGGTCTGCTTGAAAAGCAGTTTGCCTCAAGCTGAATTCATTGTTATTTCACTTATTTCCAAGTCAGTAAGAGACAGTTTTACAAATCTCTAACATAAGGTATGAGATGGAATTCAACAGCTACACTGATTTTCTACTTTTTACTTGGCTCTGTCCGAATGAATGGAGGCTGATAGATTACAAATATAGAGAGCAAATTTTCGGGTGTTTTTTTGAGCTGTTAACTTTATTAAAACCAGTCACTCTGTGAGATGAACAGTAAACCCATAGAGAATCAGTTCTTCCTGATTTATTTATCGCTCCCTATATCTACCTGAAAATACAACTTTTGGGGTTAAACTCTATGAAATCTAATGATATTTACTGAGGTATGTGAGACATATTAGTCTTTTTTTTTGACTCATGAGTCTAAGAAACGTTATTTGTATCAATATACTACTAGCTTTAGGCCATTAAAAGACATGCCATTTTTGTGAGGTAGAATGTTCCCTGAACTTTCCATGGCACAGGGATATCTGAAATACATTTTCCTATTTATAGTGTTTTGGATAGCAATCAACTTCAACTCATGGGCTGCAACACTACTTCACTGAAAGTGTTGTCAAGCAGTGGAACAGGCTGCCTAGGGAAGTGGTGGAGTCACTGTTCCTGAAGGTATTTAAAAGACATATACACGTGGCACTTAAGGACATAGTTTAGTGGTGGACCTGGCAGTGTTGGGTTTACAGTTGGTCTCACTCACTGTAAAGGGCTTTACTCTCACTGTAAAGGGCTTTTCCAATCTAAGTTATTCTGTGGTTCTTTGAAAAGAAGCCAGATTTTTGTAGGTTATGTAGTATATATTAGTATTCTACTCATGACGAGAGACCCAGTGTCACTATAATCTACACAATCATCTCATCAGGATGATCCCTGCAACTAGTCATCTTCTGCCCAAAACAGTTAGCAAACCCAAACCAGGACCTGTGTTAAGCACCAGGACCATTCTCTTTCAGTCATTTGGGCATGGTCATCCCTCTGCCCCTTGAGGAAACTGGTTTGATTTTTCAAATATAAGCTCTGCTATTTGTGCTTAGAACTAGACAAGGTAATTTATCTCAATTGTCAGTAGTAACAATATAGTCAAAGGCTACTCCTGTCAAGGCACAGAGCTTTCATGGCCTTGTCGTTGCCCCTGTGCTTGTCATGAACAGAGCCCCAGGCACCCAAAATAGTCTTACCCTCAGAGAAAGTTGGTTGGCTTTTTTTTGGCTCTTACACCTTGCTAAAGAAGTAATGAATACTACTTTTTTTCACAGAAAGAGTCCTCTTCTTTCCTGCTGCTACCTTCAACTGAAGGTTACCTCCTGAAGAAATAATTGTGGCAATGATATGAGGTCCTAGGCCTGTCTCAATTCATGAACAGCTTTCAAGGTAGTGTCTGCATCAGTACACAAAAATAGACTAGAAGTTATTCTGTGGCTAAAAGGGTAGGACATACAGTTCAGCACATGTCCGTAGTGCTCAGTATCCTTTCCACTCAGGCTAGCTGGCTTTGTCCATGCTGGAAACATTCCTGTGTCCTCGAACTGTGCTGTCATTTAACAATAGGCTCAGAGATCAGAACCACGTTAAAGGATGCTAACAGAATACCACATACCAGCATTCTTGTCTTTTTAGTTACACCTGCAGTCTTTAAAGGCATTGTTGCCTTGATAACATGGCTGCTAAAAACTGTCTTCAGTCTGCTGAGGCTCATTCCCCTACATGAGGATCCTGAAATACATTACAGCCTGAATCTTGCTCAGAGTATTTTAAAAGCACATGAAATATACTGAAACGGGAACAACCTCATTCAGAAGCTGTCATTGCCCTCGACCTTTATATGTGATATAAAAATTATGGGAAAAATCTCAAATCAAAGTCAGGAACAGGCCAAATCCATCCCTTTTTGCAAATTAATTTTTCTTTCCAACACAAATGCCTTGATTTTATACAGAAAATTTGATGGACTAGAAAGAACTCACATTTACACCAAGGATCAGTCCTTCCTGCAAAATAATGACTATAAATTAGCAAAAGTGGCTCTGATGAAAATGCTAAGCTTAATACTTGTTTGAAACAGTGATATTTTCTGGTATTGTTACAGAAGAAGAATCTGGTTACTGTAACTGGCAGTACTAGATCCTTAATGTAATTTCACAATTACTAGTGCACAGTAAGTTTTTTCTGCTATTTTCTTTTTAGTTTCATCAAAAAGATCAGATCAAGTGAAACCTACTATTGTAGGGATTTTTAATCAAATGCAATTATCTAATTAATGATATAATGTTGAGCCGTGACGGTCCAATTACCATTGACGAACATTTCTTCAGGAGTCTCTAGCTCTTCATAGTGGAGACTGGCAGAGAATGGATTCCTAATAGGCAACTCAGAGCCCCTTCGACTGTGTCATAGACAAATAGAATTTCACGTGCTTGTACTGCTCGTCTTTTTCTAACAGCTCCCCTCCTTTAGTTATACTTAATTGTTTTAGACTTATTCTGTTGAAGCCAAGTAAAGATTCTACATGAATGCTGTAACCAGCAAATGCAAATATTGGAGTGCAGCAGTGTTACACATCATGTTTTCCGTACAACCAGCAAATTTCAGAGTAGGAAATATGACTTTAAACACTGTTAGAAATTATATTAACCACTCTCTGGTCAGGTATCCAGGAAACAAATGAATATTTGGTTAAACAGTCAACAACCTATACTCATACAGCTTGAAACTGAACTACAAGAATTGAAACATTTTTCGTGATTAGTATGTTAGTGATAATATCAATGCCTCTCCCTCTCAGAGAACTTCTTCTAAAACAAACAAAGCCCGTATCTCACATGCAGCCATTTTAAAATATTGTGGAGAGACAGGGAGACAAACAGAAAGGACTGGGGATGTGTAGAGGAAAGGACAATTGTCTAAAGTTATATATAAGTTGACTATATAAGCTCCCTCCTCCAAAATAACAGAATAAAACAAAACATAGTGACAAAACCTGAAGTGTAAATCGATGACTTTTGCGGCACATCCTGTCTTAGCCTCTGAACGGCAATGACTCACAGTAATGCTACAAGGATGGTCTGGGAAGAGAACTGTGGAACAACACCAGGGAAAATGAAAGAGAAATGTTTTATAGAACTACAGGTGTCATGAGAGGACTTGACTGCATTTCTTCTACAAATATTCTTATCTGGTTCAAGAAGATATAGCTACTCTGGTAACAAAGAAAGAAGGGTGCATAACAGCACAACTTCTTCACTCAAAATGCTGAACAGCTTTCACTACACATAGAGCTAAGGACAGGGACTACAGTCCCATTACTGCTCTCCAGGAAGTTCTCCCTACTCCTTCTAAGGACACAAAGTTGCCAAGAATGAACCTACATGATCAAGTAATAAAATCATCTGGAGGAAAGGAAATAAAATAAACATATATATTTCAGCTTAAATTTACCTCTGGAATTATTTGTGGAGTGAAACACTGCTGACTATTTCCTCTCTTTTACATCCTTACATGCTGTTGTAGCGAATTTGCTCTGTGTGTGTGCCAGTAACCATATAAGCCATTAGTTCATCTCAGTTCTTTGGAAAATAAATGGAGGAAAGTTAAGTAATTTGGGGTTTGGAGATTTTGGGGGTTTTATTTTGGTTTTTTTTTTTTGCTTCCTTATTATTCAGTCTTCTCTTGAAATGAAGAATTATGCTTTACATTGTTAAACATGGAAAAATAGTAGTTCCATAAAAAGGAGAAAATACATAAATTCCTACCATGCAGCTTTTCAACTCACAATTTCTTACTCAGCTGAGTTCCTCCAATGTAGTCCAAAAAATATTTATTCCTCCTACCACTGGTATTATTGCACAGATTGTTCCAATTACAGAGCTATAGTTTTTTATGAAGCTGGCTTTGTTTTTTACAACCAAAATGACACGTAAAAAATTGCAAAATCAAATATATATTGTGCCTATTGATTGTGTATCTAAAATGAGCCATAAAGCTTGATCACAATCCTGAAACCTCTTCAGAGAATTACTACTTCAAAACTCAAAATGAACAAGCTGGAAGAGCTCTTTTATAGTTCTTATACAAATATTAGACATATACGCATTTTTCCAGGAAGAGATTACTTACCATTAACCTTATAATGAAATAATTTTTTTGAAATGTAATACATCACTACACTTAACTGAACTTTATGGATAAAAATTGAATAAATAATGAATATTGACATCTACAGAAATACATGTTTCTTAATTAGTATGAGTACTCCCATAAATTTCACTTAGCTGTTTTGAAAATTTAAAGTTTGTTTAAAGTATGAAAAATAAAGTGGTTTTGTGTAAATAATTCTGAAAGAACCTTGATAATGTTTTATTTCTCTTTATGGATTATAATATGAACAGGTTCTGTCCAATCTACTATTTACTGTAAACAATAGTGGTGTGTTACTATGCAAATATCATTACGTTTTTTTGGTAAGAACTTGAATAGTTTTGACTCACTATTAACTATTAAATCTTGCAATCAGTATTCTAGAAAGACACTGATATAATTATGTTTTTCTGTTTAATTTTTTGCTTAAGACAACTAAAACTTCTTAAGAAAGAGCAGGGAAGTAAGAAGTAATATTCAATCTTCGATGTTGATATCAGTCTTAATACATTGCTAAAATAAATTCTACTTTATTAATACATTTTTAACAGCCAAATCATGCTGGTTTAATTGCAATTGTTTCAAAAACAGAACAGGTCTCCATTAGGTTAAGCACACAACAGGGCTTATCTTGCATATCTTAATGGCATGTGAACTGAATTATCTTTCCGAAAATTCCTCCTGCAGCCTTGTACCACAGGGCAGAAACACGTAGCTGAGCAACTATGAATTCTATTTTCCTTCCTAGAGATTTTGCATGCAAAAAAATACAATGTAGGCTCAAATTTAACATGATAAATCTTCTTCTGTTAGTCTTATTTCCCATTTCAAGACTGTCCAATACAATGAAAATGTATCAGACTATGCAACTGAGAAGTCCTGTTCTCAAGGTTTCAATGAAAGCAGAAGGAAATACCAATCTTGTCTTACAATTGAAAGCATTTTGATTATTCAAACTTGTCAGAGTTTCTTTTTATTTATTTTGTTAGGGAATATATGCTTGGTGGATGGAGAGCTACGTTCAAAAATTGATGAAATACAGTCTAACCTTCCAGACCAGTGTAAATCTCAAAATAAGCAGTTATAATTTCCAAAACTATCCCATTTGTGATGGAAAATTAGTGAGCATTGCAATTGCAAACTCTTTTGTCCAATATGTTAGTACATTAACATGACTGATAAAGCATATTGAAGGTTAACTTCAGTTTAACAGTACAATCCTTGAAAAGCCTTCACTTGTTACTTAGAGTATTGGGGAGATAGGCCAATGAGGTTCTTTATGGAGCAGAAGCTGAAACAAGCAGAAAGATGCTCTTACCTACACCTCAGTATAAAATAACCACTGACTGCTGTTAGTCCCTACGTGATTCACAACAGGAATTCAGCAGGAGGTTGATAAAGGGAGTGCACTGGCAATGTAAGCAGGCTACATATGAAAAGAATGTAAACAATTCAGCATTCTTTTCTGCACTTAAGACCATGGAAATGATAACAACTACCTCTCTGTTGACATAGTTTGTAGCTCAGCCTTGCCTCTCCTGTGTATACAGATGCTGAATTGGCCACAGATCCTCTCCAAATCCTCTCTCCTTCAGTCCAGGGAAAAGAAGCATAATGTCTCCCACAGCCCCCTGGCACACCAGGTAATAATAATGCTGAACATATTGGTCATCCAGAAGCTCGCACTAGGGGCACAGGCCTGAGTATCTACAGTAGTTTCCCATTCTTGCAAACAATCTCAAAAAAAAAGGTCTGCTCCACTTAAGGAGTTAATGCAAGCAGATCAAAATCAGATGCCAAGACAGGAATGTGGAGGTAGCTCCTTATGGACAGGTCCCTTTGTATCCTGTTACCTCCTGGCAGCCTTGAGGATATATACATTCAGGGACAAATTTGCAGGACTTCAGATAGGAAGTGCTACCAATACTACCGTCCATTAAATAAAAACAGTAGAGAGGACACTAGAGAAGGTAATTGCTATAATAGCTGTATGATATTACAAAGATAATGGTGAGCAGGAATATGTTGAGGGGTGACTTGGGTCCGTCTTTTACATTGAATAATTGTGACTATTATATCTTCTATTTATGAGAGCAGATTGATGATTTTAAATGATTGCACATTCATTAGTTTTAGCACATTGGAATAAATGAAAACTTCAGTGATAACAAGTGTATTCTTAAGAATCAGCTCTACATTCCATGTGCCTTTGTCTCCTATTATTGAAAACTACACTGACAAATTACAGTAAATCATTGAAGCACATGGACTGCTGAACTACTGTCATATTCTAAGTTAATACTGCTGCTTTCATCCTGCTTGTTTTGCAAAATAACCCCGTTGTTGCAATACATATAGTTTATCCAAGTTCTGCAGGCAGTAGGTGATCATTTTATATGACCGTGTTCAGAAGAACAAGAACCTCTGTAACTGCATTCTAAGTTGTTTTAGACGGATTTCCCACATTACCTTATTTATCAACATTTACTCTGCAAAGCATTTGACCACTTTATTTCTTTGACCATTTTTTCACAGAAATTTGAATTAATTCATAATTCATGTTCTTTATTATTTCTGCATATATTTAAATATTCAAAGTAAAAGACTAAAAACGGTGCCTAGAGAAGACAACTCTTCTACGTTTGTTTTCTCGCTTTGGAAAAGTGTGAATAGGTTCTTAAACCTGATCTTTTCTACCTTTGTATGAGCAAAGAGAACATGATTCACAATGAAATGAGAGAAAAAGGAGTTATAGAATACATTGACACAACCATATGTTACTTATTCAGAAGTCCTAAACAGAAGTCAATAGGTGAGCTGTAACTGTGCTATACAGTCTTTCACGAAGAAATATGTAGGTCTCAGAGAATCCAAAATTCGTTAACAAGACTCAAAATTTTAAGAATTATTTCAGGGAATACCTGATAAATATTAATCTGTAATTCTTACACAAATCAAGCAATCTGTATTAAAGAATAAAATTAGTATGATATGTATGATATACTAGGGGTGAGCAAGCATAGATTTTCTATAAGTTAATTATACCTAAACAAACCTACTACAACTCTCTGATGAGATCACCAGTGACGTGGATAAGGGAGACTTGGTTCGTAAAATCTACTTGACTCTCCAAAATGCATTTTGAAATTTAACTTGATGAAGCTTTTTCTGAGAGAAAAATAAAATGGTCATTAGGTAGATGCTTACAAGACAAACACCTGGTCAAGAAATGGAAAACAAAAGGTATAGTGCCTTGTCAATATTCCCAAAGGGGTGAAGTAGTCAATAGCATACTTAAGGGATCCATGCTACTACCTTATCCATAAACTATCTGGAAAGGGGAATAGCTGAAATGAGAAAAATATGATGAGAATTATTGAAGTCGAAGTTGTACAAAGTTGCAAAAAATGCATACTGACTGTGTAGTAGCAGGTCAGAAGAACTTAGCCAAGTCTTGGCTGTACTGAACACCTGAAGAAATTATATGGAAGATGAAGATTAATAATAATATCTCTAAGAGGAAATGCTGCTCATTTTAGGCATGCAGTAACAGTTCACTAATATGAGTCTAGAGTGAGTTTAAGTATCAAATTCTATGGAAATCATTGACTCAGAGTTCAGTGTGGTCAAAAAGAAAACAAAAAGTTAAGAAGTGTTAGAAAAGAATACAAAACAATCCAGAAAAGGGTATTTTTGATAGTATAATATAATGTTCAAATTTATTTTGAAAAATCAAGGACAAATGGTACTTCAACATTTTCTTAAAAGGCATTAAAACTAATAGCAATACCTCTGTGAAGTGAGCTTCTTATATTAAGGTCATTTGAAAGGTCACCATGTCCTAAGGTGTTATGACAAGTGCTGACAGTCCTTTCTAATTAAAATAACCTCCTACACACTGGGGCTGCTTTTTACAAACACTTGTTTCCAGTCTTTGAGGAAATTAGTTTTGCAATTAATGGCAAATTCTCAAGTTAGTCCCCAATTAAACACAAATGGAAATTCAGTTTTTGTTCTTTTTTTTTTTGTGTGTGTATTTTTTTTCCTTCCCCCTCTCGGACTTTTTTCTTCCTGGATGTGAGTAGGAGAAGCAGCAACTGGAGGTGTTGAAACCAGGACACTACAAAATACTTGCAACTACATTAGCACCAGAAATGTTTTAAAACCAATTAATAAGGGAATTCACTAAAACCTCCACTATCTCTTCAAAAGAGTTTTACACGTTTATGTCATGCAGATCATAAATAACACAGATCTAAAAGGAATTCCCTTTGCAAATTGTTCTTTAGACTTTGTAAGAGTAGATGCCAGTCATGAAGGTATTGAAATACAAGTTTATGTGTGGAATAAGAGCACCACAGAATGAATCATGATCTCATTTTGGAAATTACTGTGGGTGGAAATGGAACACTTTGGTCAGACTAGTTATATTACAGACACACAAGGGAATTGAGGAGATTTAAGTTAAACAAGGGGATGTCAAACACTGTTTATTGGTGATTTAAGGATTACATTAACATTAGACATGTTGGTCAGAAAGGAAAAAGGAGATCAAAAGTATATATAAGGTCATATAGATAAATGATGAAAACCAGAAGGAATGCAAATAGGTTACTGGTCCATTCTTTAGTAGCAGTCAGTTAAGAAAATATGTAATGCAATAAAATGACTGGATTACAAGCCAAGAAGCAGGAAGACAGCCTGGTGAAAATCTACCCATGGAGTGAGTGATGAGGCATCCTTGCATGAATGAATGAGTGTTTGAGTGATCAGGCTTCTCCAGAAAACAGGCTTCATTCATTGTGTCAACATTTAATATAAAACTTAATTGCCTTATTGTGTATGTTTATGGTCATCTGTTAAGGTCCAAACTGATTCTCTTTGTATCTCAGTGAGTTTGGGGATCTGGAAGGAAATTTCTGCTGTGTTTTATTAATATGGTGTTTTGTCTCAGTATAATCTGAAACAGTCTTAAATAGCCTTTGTGAACTGCTATCTGGTGATATCTTAATTACTATTAGCTATCAAGAAGGAATAACAAGAACTAACTGAAGGAAACAATCTGTGATTCATCTTATTTAATACACTCCCTCATAGTGTCCATGCCAACTAGACAAGAAATCTCACCAAGAACAGCTGCAAGATAATCAGATGCAGCATACTTGATCAGGAATATGATAACATGTTGTGATGGGGTACTGCAGCATCCTTTTTTTCCCCCACCTTCCTAATGTGAAATTATAATTGAGATTTTCAGTAGGTGTTACAACGTTCTAAAAGATCCCAATTCAGATGCCAGAGAACCAAACACAAGACCTTTCTCACCGTTGATCCCCTATATCAGTGATAATATACAATATCCCGTGTACATAGGCTAGATATAATGTAGATATTTAGGAGGTGCTTTCATAGTTATGTGGGTTCTATGTGGTAGTCAATCTGTCTTCAGTGACTAAATTACATCGTAGTTTTGTTTTCACTCCCTATTCTTTGGTATTTTTCCCAGAGAGGAAAACAAGACAATTGTTTTCTCTAAGGACAGAAAATGACCAAAATGACCAAAAATATCACTGAACTTGTGTCCAAATTCAACAGTGGCGTTACTGTCCCCTGGTTTGCAGTTGTTCTGTTTTAGCCTTTGGGTGTCAGGTTTTCATTTCTTAATACCAAATACTTCCTATATTCCTGGGGTTTTATTTCTTCTGCACCTGTTAACACTTCTACCCTTTTTTTTTTCCCATTTTGCTGCCCTTATCCCTCTATGTCATACTCTAGAAAGTGTGTTGAAGTTGGATTTACACTGAAAGAATCCCAACAGGATTATTAGGTAGCAGTATTGCTTTCATCTTGTTGCTCCTTCAACAGACAGCCTCAACTCTGTTTTGCTAATTTTGACAGAGAAAGTGCTTCAAATAGAATTACTGAAAGGCATATGGTCTCATTTCGGTCAGTGCCTTCTTAAATGGTAGCAGGGGAAGAAACCGTGTTCGTCTTGTAGAAATTAATGAGACAACTTTGTCTGCAGAGGAAGAAACAAAATAGCACAAAACCTTTAATGTTTGTCATAATACTCTTTCTTCTTTGTGTTAGTAGGCACCATCAACACCAGAAACTCTTTGAAGAAGCTCTCTCTTAATGCATGTCATCTTGTTCACAACATACAGAACAGTAATGGTAAAGCTGGTAATGTTAATCATATATAACCTCTGTCAAGCTGACACAGATCTACAGAACCTGAGGGAATATCAGCTATAAGAGTATCCGAAGATGGATTTTCCTAATAGAAAGCTTTTCATCTTAAAGGTAGGCTTGAATTTTCAGAAGGTTTGGCACAGTTCAGACCACTGTCAAAACGTGTATTACAAAATGAAATCCTTGCAAGTAGTTTTAGATGAAAGGAGACGTTTTATCCATATAAGTAACCACGAAATACACAATTAAAAATATCTATAACAAATTAGATGTTGGATAGTGTTGGTTGATTATCGTTGCACTTGGTGTCTCAATGTTTTATTTTTTACTGTTCAAAATTGTGTAACAACTATTGCAGATAAATTGCAAGATTGTTTTTATCATAAATTTACATACCAAAAATTATTATAATCTTCTCATTTCTGAGAATGCAACTTCGGCAATTTTGCACTGTACCTTATTTCTTTAGCTTAGTGCTAACGATGTGAGGTAATGGGAAGTAAAACTATACACAAATTTGTACTGAAACAGTCATAATAAATTTTCAGGCATAATGAGGAGCACATGGTTGCCTGAATACCAAAAAACGATACAGGGGACTTGGCTTGTATTCCTTTAGCTAGAAAAGATTCAAACCCTTATGAGTCCTGAGAGATGTATGAAGCTGTTTACTTCAGGCAGTCCTTCTTCCATTGCTTCTGTTATTCTATTCCATTTTACATTTTGTAATAAAATATTCATCAAGGCATTAAAGTTGCTATATAGCCTTATAACTAAGACAGTAATCCTAGTTCCGGCTTTGACTGGTATTTCAATATGAAAGCATCCATCAGCTTGGATTTAAATCCCTGTTTTAAATCAGATGGTCTCCTAAACTACTAAACCATAGAGACAGTCTATTTTGGCTCAATGAATATTTCATTATGTCCAAAGTAAAGAGATAGAGTATGATTCTCTGAGAAGCTGGAAATTATCATGGTGACTGAAGAGCCAGGACAGCAATTATGAATCTTTCAGATTTTCCAGGCTCCTAAATCCATATGAGCCCATCTGTTGACCTGTTAATTTGAAAATCCTGGAAACCTTGAGACAAGCCGTAAAAGAGACAGACTTCAAGTGTCTTTGTCCTCTCACCTGTTCATTTATTCATTATTCAGGTGCTAAAGAACTCAGCAGGTACCCTAGCATATAATTAGAGGGTTTTGAAATATTTTTGGCATGAGCAAATCCATCAAAACCCTATCTATCTTTTAGCAAAACTTTAATGTGATCTCTGAAAAATATTTTACTTCCACAGATTCAGAAAAATAAAATTGTGCATGTTTGCCAAACAGCTAATGTTTACTTTGCAGATTTAATTCATCACAGGCAAGTTGAATGACACACACTGAAGGAGAGCTCTCTACAGGGGAACATGACAGACAATGTCGCTGGCTTCTAATACATGTGTGCTTTATGAAGATCATGTTTCTGATATTTGCGTAAACTAGGATGCCAGGATCTTACTGCTTTGAGTGGGACAATGAGGTGATCTTATGTGGTGCCAAGTTTCTGTAACTCATCACTTTCCATTCTCTGTGAGGCGGCATTCCCCTGATCATGCTGCCAAAATCTGGTTTCTATTTTGCAGTCCCAAGGACAGTGTAAAGTCTCCCTTACTTATTACCTGTTTGTTAGGCTAACTACTGCACTTGGTTTGAGGTGGTGCTCAGCTATTTATTTAACATACATAAAATTATATGTTTTCCTTTTACAGGTTAAGTGAATGTGGCACATACACCTAAGTAAAGAACAGTAATTAATATCTTGTGGTAGGATAGGTGACACATGATTCTGAGACTAATAAACTCTATTTCTCACTGTCTTGCTCTTTTCTTTACCCAGTATACACTCCCTCCCCCTGCTCCTGTCCCTTTCCCTACCCCGTCTTTGGGAATGCTTCCAAGTGGCTGCAAAATCTGTGTTCCCAGTCATGTGCAACAGGCACTGCCTGCTCTTTTCCTTTCAGATGGATTAAGATGCCAGACATAAAATGGGTATTATCTGGAGTCAACCTTGCTCAAAAAGCTATGTTAGTATATTAGACTACATTTTTTCTGTGTTTGGGCACTTAGATTAATGTAATATTCACACATAAGAATTCAGAAACTTTGGAAAAATCAACATGTATTGCAGGTTGTGCCTGGAACAAACGGGTGTAATCCTGGGAAGATAAATACAATCTAGTTGCTAGCACTGATTTCTTTATCATTTTATCAAACTCCCTGTTGTAGCAACGGACTTACGCTGTTTTTTTCCATCTGCTTAACCAGCAGATGACTCAGCCTACAGACCAAGATAATGTAGTACAATTATAGCATTCAAAATGGTTTATGTGTGACTACTCAAAGCCTGTCTTCACTCTGTTTATTGGCTACCAGCATACTAAGCTAAATACAAATTAACAAATACCTAAAAATACTCCAGGGATGAATCATCCCTTTCAAAAGTGTCCTGGAGAGTGTTTACCACTGTGATGGTAAGTCACGGGGTAGTAGGGAAGCCAATTTCTGTTACAGAAAGAGACAAGCTTGAGTCAGCCAAAAGCTATGTTACACATTCTGAATGCTTTGCCTGGAAGATCACTTTATGAGTTATTGTTCTCAGACTTGGGCAGCTAAAGGAAACTGTTAAAGCAAATTTTTCTCAAATTATCCACTTCTCTTGCAAGCCTCATTTCTGTTGCTTTCCTTAGGAATTTAGGAATTAAGATTATCTAAATTTTAGAAGAGTTACTCTTAAATCCTAATGAGTCATCATTTTGAGAAAAACCTGAGGAACCTGCTTGGAGTTTAGATGCTTTACTTTCAGCACTGATATTTAAAATGTGTGTTAAAATTCATGAAATATATGTGTGCTTGAATATTCTCTGCTAATTACAGAGAGGATTGAAGCAATTTTTGAAAGGAAGAAATTTGAGTACTGTGCATATTTCTTCAAAACTAATATGTTTGATAGATTCAAAATACTAGAAGTGTTAGAACACAATGGTTAATGAATAGTAATAGCCGTGATAACAGCAACAACAATAAAATCTAGATGAAATTAACTTCTGCCCTGTAATAAATGTCTAATAAAATATAATAGATTTACTCATCTTTCCTAAGTACTTAGTTGAGGTTGATCCTCTGTATTACCACTTTCCACTCAGATTTATTCTGATTGAAGAGAATTTACTGTAAATTAAAGACCAAAGAAATGACCTAAAATTTAATTTATGGAGGTATTTCTGTTTTCTAAATAATTGTTCCATATTTACAGTTTTATTCCTGGCAAATGGCATAGACAGGCATGATTTGCTGTGTTTTACAGAGTTTTCTCCGGTCTTTCTAAGCAGTGCTCTTCTGATGCAGGTTGCCACCCCCACATATCTTAAATACTGTAAGTGGCCAAATGGTTACATCTCACTTCCAACACATTTTGGGAACTCTTCTCACCTACTTAATTAGCACTATGGCCTGGGCTTATTAGATGTATTTAGAAGCACCTTTAGATAACTCAGACTGTAGGCTGGAAGACCAAATCCTGGAAGTATGACTCAATGAATGGATTACCAACTTCAGATAAATATTTTGAAAAGATAACTTCAAATCGTGTCAAATCTTACATATTTGAAACTTGACCAGTTACAAAATATCCCTATACTCTTCAGATAGATGTGGAAAGACCAGAATAAAAATACTTTTAAGAAATCTCCAATCAAATAAGTGAATATATATGCAACATACCACAGACCTCTGTTTATGACACACCTCTCCGTTCATGATTTGCCTGATATCTGATCAACAACAAAGGGAAGGAAAAACACACACTTGCTTTGATAAATTTGAATAAAATTTGTGACCAATTAGATAAATTAAAAAGAATGTAAAAAATAAGAGTTTGAAAATAGGGTCAGATGTGAACATTATTATACTCTGCCATCTTCTTCACTGTCATCACTGCAACCAAACAAGGTCAAAGTTCCTCACAGGTGACCAGTGAGATGTGTCACATGAGAGCACATGGCTTGACATCTTCACTTTCAGAAACCAGATATCCTGGATCCTTTACATGGAAACTATTAACTATTCAAAGAAGGGTGCTTAATTTTATTTCACTGTGAATTAAAACAATCTTTTCTTAATTATGTGCTTGCAATTTAATCATACTCTGTTCTTTGACTCCTCCCTCTCACAGTTACACTTTAATAACCAAATTGATATTTGCATTAAGATTCTGTTATAAATCTTTTTAGGTAGTATCCTATGAAAATTCTCACCGCTCACACATTCAAGTTGGAAGGAAAAGAGTTATGTAAGATTTGCTGAAGCCATGTCTGTAGAGGCAGATCTGGGGAATTGCCTGATGGAAAGCATTTCTATGAAAAGTAAATGAGGATATCTTTAGATAATCACCTATATTTGAGACTTTCAAAAATATGCCAGAAGTGTTTGTGATAGTAAAACCTCCCACTTGATCCCTATGGAGATTTGGAGGAAAGGCTGCTGCACTGAAGTGATGTGTTACATCACTGTGGATGCCCAGTGAAAGTCTATTGCAGAACCTTTGCTTTCAGGTTGATGTGAACTGAAAGCTCTCAGCTTCTGCACTTTGTCAGATAATCCATTTGCTGTCCTTCAAAGGAAGTACTTTGAAAGATGTGCTGTAATGCTGCTTCACAAAGTGAGATGCAAAATAAATGAGCCTTCAGGCAGGATGCTACTTAACAGCCTTCTGGGAGCTGTTTATCAAAGCCCAACTCTGCCTCACATCCATCTTCACCTCCATCACTCATTGTAGGGATGAATTAGAGCACTCACCAAAATCATTGGACAGTTGCAAACATACCAAATATTCCAAATGCTTGATGGGCCAGGAGACAAGGATTTGAAATCTTTGTGCTGTGGTGTTTTACCCTCTAACTTTTTTTATAACTAGATGAAAGCAACCAGTAGTCTGTGAAGACCTCTCACAGGGCATAGAACCAAAGAAACCTGCAATATTTCATGCCATTGGAAATTTGGCAGGCCCCAAACTGAGAGGACTAAGTGTTTATGTGGTAAACACATAAGAAGAGAAATAGCCATTAATGAAAATTGGTAATGAAAAATGGGTATTGATGAGCACTTGGGCAAGATTACCAGTTAAGAGCTGGTTTGGCTTAGAAGAAAAATTCCTGTTTACTTCCACTTGCTCCCTAGTCCTGATTCAAATCTGCCAAAGAAAGGAAAAAAAAAAGGAATGATACCAATGAAAATACAGAGCAAAAGTACTACATATGTTTAACTGATCATCTGTACGAGCACCCCTTCAGATTATTCCTGCTTCAAATCTTAGAAGAATTTACATACTATTATTTACGTCCACCTGCTTCTGTAAAATATTATGTAAGTATAGAGCAAATGCAGACTGGTGTTTCAAACACTCTAACTAGAGTTAAGATTTATTGAGATAGATAGCAAATTCACAGTTTTATAATAATTAGCTTTCTGTTTTTTCTTTTTTCCAACAAGTGTGTCATACTGTTGGAACAGTATTCAAACTACAGCAAAAAAAATATATTCTGGAAAAAAATTATACACATAGAAAGAGTTAGTCCCTCAGAAAAGTTCTTGAAGAAGAGAAGCACACAAAATTGTCTGAAGTGTGCATGGCTTTCTCAATTGCATATGCATTTTCTATAATTAGAGCTGCAATAACATTTTTTTTCTTTTTGCTGGCAGTTCTAAAAACAGACTCGATCAATGCATGTATAGGTATTAAAAGGACATTTAGTATTGATTAAAACCAAAAAAATTTGTTTTAGAAACGTTTAAAATTAAATATTTTCCTTTTTTTCTTAATTTATAGCAAGAACAACTGGCAAATATATGATATGTATATATAAGATATTTTGGAAGAGGTGTACATGTATTTTTCATATGCAAAGTTCTCCCTGGAAACATTTGTATAAATTGCAAATTCGAAAGTTACAACCTGTTTAGCAACTGTAGACAAAATGACAGAATCAGTTCTGTACCAATGTCACAAATACCTTGTACATGACACCTAATTTCCTGGTTAGTGCCATTTTTTTCCTATTTATTTTTAATATTTTTTCTTAAATTTCTTATTTTCTTTCTTCTATTCATCTTCTGCTTATACATAGCTTAATACACTTTGGCTGCACAAGTGCTAACAGTGAAATCAGATCATTCATATATTCAAAAATCAATGGAAAACCCTGCCTTCTGTGCCTAAATATTTCTGTGTTCGGTATGATTTGCAGTATTATAGTCTGCATTAGTTTATATTTTTGATACTCTTCAAGAATTACTCACCTTGTTGATCTCTTAGGTCTGGGAATAGCTAAGCAAACAAATGGAAGAAAGAACCTTGCTCAGACTGTTACAATAAGCAAACATGAGAAGGAAATCACTAGGGTAGGCTCATACATATGCACTGTCAAGGTGTCATCCTGACAAAGTGTATTTTTTCACTACAGCCACACGTTTTATACTGTCAGCAGGTTTTAGGAGTGAAATACATTCATTGCCAGAATTAAAAGAAAGCTTTAAAATCCTTCTCTGCAGCCTTTTTTTAAACAAGACATTAGGCAAAAATGCTGTTAATATAAAAAAAAAAAGAAAACATGCAGGAAAAGGTCAAAGTGATAGGTTTAAAGAAGTGCAGCTCACAGTATCACAGTATCATAAGGTTGGAAAGGACCTCTGAGATCATCGAGTCCAACCTATAACCTAACACTAACACCAACACTAACACCATAATCTGAACCATGGCACTCAGTGCCTCATCCAGTCTCCCCTTAAACACCTCCAGGGTCGACGACTCCACCACCTCCCTGGGCAGTGCATTCCAATGGCCAATCACCCTTCCAGTGAAGAACTTTTTCGTAACATAAAGTCTAAACTTTCCCTGACGAAGCTTGAGTCCATGCCCTCTGGTTCTGTCACTGGTCACCTGAGAGAAGAGACCAACCCCTGCCTAACTACAACCTCCTTTTAGGTAGTTGTAGAGAGCAATGAGGTCTCCCCTGAGCCTCCTCTTCTCTAGACTAAACAGCCCCAACTCCCTCAGTCGCTCTTCGTAGGGCTTGTGCTCCAGCCCCTTCACCATCTTTGTTGCCCTCCTCTGAACACGCTCCAGCATTCTGACAACTTTCCCAAACTGGGGGGCCCATAACTGTACACAATATTCAAGATGAGGTCTGACCAGTGCCGAGTTCCGGGTGGACGATAACTTCTCTGGTCCTGCTCGCCACACTATTCCTGATGCAGTCCAGAATGCTGTTGGCTTTCTTGGCCACCTGGGCACACTGCTGGCTCATGTTGAGCTTCCTGTCAACCAGCACTCCCAGGTCCCTTTCTGCCTGACTACTCTCCAGCCACTCTGTCCCCAGTCTGTAGCTCTGCATGGGATTGTGTCCAAAATGAAGTACCCAACATTTGGACTTATTAAACCTCATCCCATTAGAATTGGCCCATCTCTCCAGTCTGTCCAGGTCCCTCTGTAGAACCATCCTACCCTCTAACAGATCAACCCTTCCTCCCAGCTTGGTATCATCTGCAAACTTGCTGATGATGGACTCAATCCCCTCATCCAAATCGTCAATAAAGATATTAAACAGAACGGGACCCAATACTGATCCCTGGGGGACACCACACCACTGGTGACTGGCCTCCAACTGGATGAGACACCATTCACCACCACTCTCTGGGCTCGGCCATCCAGCCAGTTCCTAACCCAGCACAGAGTGCTCCCATCTAAGCCACGGGCTGCCAGCTTCCCTAGGAGTCTACTGTGGGAGACAGTGTCAAAGGCCTTGCTAAAGTCCAGGTATACCACATCCACAGCTTTCCTCTCATCAACCAGGCGAGTCACGTGGTCATAAAAGGAGATCAGGTTGTTCAGGCAGGACCTACCCCTCCTAAATCCATGCTGGCTGGGCCTGATCTCTTGACTGTTCTGCAAGTGCCGCATGATTTCACCCAGGATTATCTACTCCATGATTTTACCTGGGACCGAGGTCAGGCTGACAGATCTGTAATTACCTAGGTCATCCTTACGGCCCTTCTTGTGCATGGGCATCACATTGGCCAACTTCCAATCTTCCGGGACCTCTCCAGAGAGCCAGGACTGTTGAAAGATGATGGAGAGCGGCTTAGAAAGCTCATCCGCCAGCTCTCTCAACACACTAGGATGGATCTCATCCGGTCCCATAGACTTATGAGGGTCCAAGCGGCTCAGCAGGTCTCTAACCTCCTCCTCATGGATTGCAGGAGGGCCATATTTCACTCTACCCCCATCAACCACTTCAGAGGACTAACTGTCAAGCCAGCAGACATCCTTACTGTTGAAAACTGAGGCAAAGAAGGCATTAAGTACCTCAGCCTTCTCTGCATCTTTGTTTACTATATTTCCCTCCACATCCAACAAGGAGTGGAGATCACTGCTGCCCTTCTTTCTATCATTGATATATTTATAAAAACTCTTCTTATTATCCTTAACAGAAGTGGTCAATTTGAGCTCCAGCTGGGCTTTTGTTTCCCTGATTTTTTCCCTACATGACTTAACAACATTTTTGAGCACAACCTGGCTTACGTCCCCTTCTTTCCAATGGCAATACATCCTCTTTTTCTTACTTAGTTCCTTCAGAAGCTCCCTACTCATCCAGGCCGGCCGTCTGCCCCTACGACTCATCTCACAACACATGGGGACAGCCCGCTCCTGTGCCTTCAAGATTTCATTCTTGAAGTGCATCCAGCACTTTCCTGATCAGTTCCTTAAATAATCCAAAATCTGCCCACTGAAAGTCCAGCATCGACGTCCTGTTCCTCGCTTTTCTTGTTACATTGTCTACAGAAAACTCAATTATCTCATGATCACTACACCCCAGACAGCCTCCGACAACAACATCACCCACCAGCCCTTCTTTGTTTGTAAACAGCAGGTCAAGAAGAGCCTCACCCCTGGTGGGCTCACTCACCAGCTGTGACAGAAAGCAGTCCTCAATTCACTGTAAGAACCTCCTGGACTGCCTCCTCTCAGCAGTGTTAAATTCCCAGCAGATATCTGGAAGATTAAAGTCTCCTAAAAGAACAAGGGCAGCCGATCTAGAGGCAACCTCCAGCTGCTTAAACAATAGAAGATCCATCTCCTCCTCCTGTTCAGGCGGTCTGTAACACACTCCAGCCAGGAGGTCAGACTTGACTGCCCCTCTGACCCTTACCCATAGGCACTCAACCTGGTCATCATCGATCTTGACTTCAACAGCATCCAGGGTTTCCTTAGTATAGAGGGCCACCCCTCCACCCCTCCTCTCACGCCTGTCTCTCCTGAAGACCCTGTAGCCTTCCATGGCAGCACTCCAGTTATGAGAGTCGTTCCACCACATTTCCGCGATAGCAACTATGTCTTAGCTGTCCTGCTGAATGAGGACTTCCAGGTCCTCCTGTTTGTTCCCCATACTGCGTGCATTTGTGTATATGCACTTCAGTTGGGTTACTGACAACACCTGATGACTTATTAAAGCTAACGTCAATGATGATTTTAAACAGCATCTTTTCAGTCTTTCCAGCATATATCAAAAACACTGATGTCTGGACAGGACATAAACAAGTGCATAAAGTTCATGACTGCATAAATTCATGGTTCTTCACTGAAACATTCAAGTTCACCTCCTTAATTAAAATTGCCGTGTTGTATGGTTGCACATGCAGTAGGAGTGTGAACTAGGAGTGTGCCAAAGGTTTGGTTTCAGATGAGAATTATTACAGGAAGGGGAGATGGTTCAGACTCCCAGTGGTTCCTGGTGGCTCTCCGTGGAGGTCTGACCAGTGGCAGTGGATTTAATGGAAAAATTTGATGCACACCTGCCTATATTGCTCAGAAGTAATTAAAAATTCAGTCTCTTGGAAGTATTGTATATCTGGTAGTATCTTGACTTTGATTACTGGAAACGTAATATATTTATTTCTTTCTGTAGAAAGGAGGAAAAAATCTGATTGCTGTATCAGACACCTGTTTATCAGATTGGTACTGAATTGCTGCCATACTGCTGGTGACTGAGGAGACAATACTTGTGGTACACATATGCTAGAGTTTCAGGTGGCTCTGCCATCATCCCAGTGCACATTAAGAAGCATGTAGGGAGAAACTAAACCCTAAACCGACCAAAGAAACACAATTTTTCACACAATGAATTGGCATGTTCTATCTTTTGGATAAGGAAGTGAAAATCAGCCTGTAACTCTTTTCCAGCCACCTGGAGCCGCCATCTACATTTCTTCTGTGTGGTGCAGGAACATTTTGTCAGATATCCCAGAACTCCACTGTGAGCTAATATAGTAACAAGTCTGTGTACATACAAGGATAAAAAGGAAGGGGAGGAAAGAACGGAGAAATGGAGAGAAAGTGTGAACATCTCAGAAAATCAAGAAACACTGCAGAAAATTCCCTGTCTCTGTCAAACCAAACAAAATAGTTCAAAGTAACCAAACTTCCATCTGATAGCCTGTGATTTTTAATTGCTTGATAGGGAAGATATTCCTGGAGGAATTTCTACTTCAAGAGTAATTATCAGCAATGTTTTGACTGTTGATGCCTTTGGGCAGCAATTTTCTTCTGTTTTGTTTCTAGGTACTGTTATGTCAATCAGATTTGTGGCTGTATTTGCAGGTGATTGTATCACCTAAACCAAAGGAAATGCATGCTAAAATGCATGTCCTCCAGTTTGTGTTTAAGGCAGAGTCATTTAATACAGCTGCTCTTTTAAGGAGAGAAGACAGAAAGTGTTAATTGGAGAGACGAGAGATTTACTCAGTATGAAGACAATAGGGAAAAAAATTCTCCTCTTTTCCTTTGTACAGTTTTATGCAGAGACATTGATGTATCTATAATTGTTATTTATCATATTTCTCTGCACAACATTAATGAATCAATGTAAAATAATTATTTGTGAAGTTCAGCACAATCTCCTGCCTCCCCTCCTTCCTTCTATGCCTCTGTCCTGCAGCTCACCAAGATTAACGGCAGTTTCCACAAGTTTGTTCACAGTTATCTATCCAAGAAAAATTTATGTAGATATAAAATAGGTGTGTTGGGGTTTTTCAGGAGGTGCTGGGAAAATTGTGATGTGTTTGTTTTATCTTTGCCAGCATTGTGCAGCTTGTCTGACTTCATGTGTAATAATCATAATTAAACCTTAAATTATTTTTACTAGATTTTAATAGTATATAATATGTTTCAATTTTTTGATTGATTATATCTCTTATAAATAGTATTGAAAATATTAATTTTGAAAGGAGTTTCTACAGGTATTCTATATATTGATTTAAAATATTTGGCAGTGTTCTTAAAATCCACAAGATTTCTATTTTAGATCCTTAAAGGATGTCCCATCCATTGCTGCTGTTTCTAGCACCTCATGGCCTCACTTACTAGAAGATAGGGAAATATAATTTTCCCTGTTCAGTGACAGACTGCTGAACTATGGGGAGGTAAAGAACCAAGCCTGATCACTGACACACTTTACTCAGGGTTTTCAACTGCACCATCCATAAGCGCATCTCACTCTTGGAAAAAGTCTCTCATCCTGCCACATCCTACCTCCACATAAAATCAGATTTTTTCCAGTAGGAAGAAAGAGACACAGTGGCAGGAGCATTTCTGCAGCACATAGCGCACTTTAGATGTTACCACAAGAATTCTGTAGAAGCAGAGAAGTACTTTTTCTGTGTCCACACAAATTGATCCATTCTTCTTGTTAGAACTACAAAATATCAGTACATGGAAATATGAATGTAGGCAAAAAATTCCTTCTAGAGGTTATTTTATATTGCCAACTGAAATGACTGTGATTATTTTATCTTAGCATTTCAAGATCCCAGTTTTATATTCCAGAACTTATTCTGATATATGGTAAGCGAACCCATCCCAGCTCTAAAGTTTTCAGCTACCAGCAGAGATGTACAATGTTTTCCAGTGTGTTGCAACAGATGACATGCTAGATTGTACTTCTATGACTGGACAACCTTGCAATGTTTGGCAAGTGGCTTTATCATCTTGTGCCTATTTCCTATTCAGGGATTCGTATTATGACTATGTCACTCACTCCATGTTGCAGTATTTTCAGTTCTGCAGGCGGAAGGAGTTATTAAATAAAGAATAATATTAAAATAGAGTTAGGAAAAAGTACTGTCAAATAAGGCAGCTTTAAAAAAATCTGTAAAGAATTTGGAAATATAAAACATATATCTTCCCATACATTAAATGGTATGGTTTTTTTTAAAAAATCAGAACTGTACAGGAAAATTTTATATAGATCTCCAAATTAATCATCCATGGGAAAGAGAGTTCGGGAACAGTACAGGAAAAACAAAACCAGTAAAGCCGGAATTAGAAAGGCAGACAAACAGTATCTGGACATTTTCTCTATTTTCTTCATGCTATACTACACATTGGTTTTCTGAAAATCACTCAAATAAAACTTTTATTTATACTGGGTTTGAATTCCTTCCTTATTCTGCCAGAAACCTACGAGGTGAAAAAAATTGAGAAAGTAAGAAATTAAAGATAACTTTAGCTTGTTCCAACTTTAACTAGTGAAATCAAACCATAGTCTTTTATATAATGAAATTAGAATCTTATAGAACTGTTTGTTGGGTTTTTTTTGCAGATTCCTACTCTCTTTATCCTTTAAAGAACAGTGAAAGTGTCTTCTTTAGAGGTAGAGAAGATAGGAAACATGCAATTTTCTACGTATTCTTGATTTCACAGACAGGTCAGAAAGGAAAACTGAAAATTAATGGAAAAACAGAACAGTCACACACTGGGTATTGTGTCTGGTGTGTGAGCACACAGAGTAGTCAGGGACCATTAAAGGGATGTCAATCTGTGCTCAGTCTGTGGTGACTGATAGCATTGAAGGCACTGATTCTTTTCAGCAAATAAGGCAAGATGTGAAACCTGCAAACTCTGCTCCTGTGTCTAGCTTGGCTAGAGTCTGAGGTCTCACTATCTTCTACAGGGAGCAGACGTCCTAGCCTGTTGCATGGGATGCACCAGGGAACTGAACGTATTAGATTGGACTGAAGACTCTCTGGTGATTTTTGCAGGCTTCTTCAGACTGCTACGTTGTGTATGACACTATTATGCTCATTCTCAACTGCAGTTCATAGACACCACCCAGTGAAAGTGCAGAAAGCAATTTACTCATCTCTGGTTGCCGCTCAATGTTGTCGTTTGTTGAATGTCTGTGCCTGGGTGATGACATCATGCAGTAATGGAGACTTTACACTCAGTAGATCACTCTTCCATTTGCAGTGCTGCAACTCAGATGCTATCACAAGGCCCGAGACCAGGATGAAGAGACTTAAGGAAAAGTTCTTTTACTAGTATGAAATCCGTTTTCTGTTAATGCAATCATGTTCGGTGCCAGGGCAGACTCAGCAAATAGCAGTTAAGGAATAATAAACACAGCCCCCATGGCTCTCATCCTTCCTCTTTTCCTTCTATTTATGAAGGCTGAAACAACAGGTTTAAGAAATTATTTGGAGAGAATCAAAATGGAGTGGCAATAATCCTGTTAAACGATTGTAAGTAGAAAGACAAATAACGTCATTATGTCACAGATTCCCTCTGATAGGTGTGGTGAGGAGGAAGAAAATGTATGAGTAGAAGTAACTATTTCAGTCTAAACCAAGACTGAGATCTTCCACATTTGCCTAAATAGACATGAGTGCAAAGCAATTTGCAACATCATAATCTTAGTGTATCTGGATAAAAAGTACTTGGTGTAATTTAATATAAATATTACTTAAAAATAGCAAGCTTAGTGCAATGAGTCATTTTTTTCTTGAAGGATTTCAGGCTACAGGTCCAAATTGAATGGATCCAGTATCACCACACTCTAAGAACATCATTATTCCACTTGCACAGATGGAGAAATCAACAGAGAGACAAAATGAATGATTTGTTTCAGAATATGCAGGATTTTATAACAAAGCTGTGATTATTTGGTTTTATGATTCTACAGTAAAACCACATAACAGCCAACTGCTACTCTTTGAGTTGCTCTGTCATTCTTTGAGTCATTTACATTTTCAGTCTGAATAAACATATGTTAAACTGTGCTGCCCATCTACATATCTAATCCTTAGCATTGGAATGGACTATACTATTTTTTAAAACAACTCCACAGACTACTCTGACATTACGTTATGGGTAAATTGATGCACCTCTTTGCCTCCAGTGAGTCTGATTTTTTTTTTGAAAAAGAAATATATTGTTTGTTCCCTGTCCCCACAACAACAGTTTCCATTATTACTATCCTTAAATAGCCAGAAGGCATATCTGTACTTTTCTGTCCTGTCCTATGTAAGTTCACCTTTTAAAAACTGACAGCAGATCTCTGACTAATTCAAACAATTCTCAAATACATTGTGAAGCTGAGCAACTCATTCATAGTTATTCAAATCCTCCAGCATTTCTTCATTATTCATCATTTAAAAGGCTATTCCTGAGTTAATCTTCTGTTCTTTTGTTTCTAGTTGTGAATATTCATTTGGCTTAGGAAAGAGACAAATAAAGATTATCCTTTAAACGGTGCCTCAAGGTCAAACTGGTTGAGAAAATAAAGGATTCCAAAAACCAACCAAACCAAAAAAAGTGCTATGCCAAACTCTACCTGCACAAACTTGTCTCTTGTCAGTACCATAAATACAAAGCACTGTCCATGGGAAATGATGAGGATTTGATAATGTAGTAGTCCTTTTTCCTCACTATGTTTTTTCATAAGGCATCAACCAGCAGAACAGTCAAGAAATCGGGCCCAGCCAGCATGGATTTAGGAGGGGTAGGTCCTGCCTGACCAACCTGATCTCCTTTTACGACCATGTGACTCGCCTGGTGGATGAGAGGAAGGCTGTGGATGTGGTATACCTGGACTTCAGTAAGGCCTTTGACACGGTCTCCCACAGTAGACTCCTAGGGAAGCTGGCAGCCCGTGGCCTAGATGGGAGCACTCTGTGCTGGGTTAGGAATTGGCTGGATGGCCGAGCCCAAAGAGTGATGGTGAATGGTGTCTCATCCAGTTGGAGGCCGGTCACCAGTGGTGTCCCCCAGGGATCGGTATTGGGTCCCGTCCTGTTTAATATCTTTATTGACGATTTGGATGAGGGGATTGAGTCCATCATCAGCAAATTTGCAGATGATACCAAGCTGGGAGGAAGAGTTGATCTGTTAGAGGGTAGGATGGCCCTACAGAGGGACCTGGACAGATTGGAGAGCTGGGCCGATTCTAATGGGATGATGTTTAATAAGTCCAAATGTCGGGTACTTCATTTTGGACACAACAATCCCATGCAGAGATACAGACTGGGGACAGAGTGGCTAGAGAGTAGTCAGGCAGAAAAGGACCTGGGAGTGCTGGTGGACAGGAAGCTCAACATGAGCCAGCAGTGTGCCCAGGTGGCCAAGAAGGCCAATGGAATCCTGGCCTGCATCAGGAATAGTGTAGTAAGCAGGATCAGAGAAGTTATCGTCCCCCTGTACTCGGCACTGGTCAGGCCTCACCTTGAATACTGTGTCCAGTTCTGGGCCCCCCAGTTTGGGAAAGATGTTAGGATACTGGAATGTGTTCAGAGGAGGGCAACGAAGATGGTGAGGGGGCTGGAGCACAAGCCCTATGAGGAGCGACTGAGGGAGTTGGGGCTGTTTAGCCTGGAGAAGAGGAGGCTCAGGGGAGACCTCATTGCTCTCTACAACTACCTAAAAGGAGGTTGTAGTTAGGCAGGGGTTGGTCTCTTCTCTCAGGTGACCAGTGGCAGAACCAGAGGGCATGGACTTAAGCTTCGTCAGGGAAAGTTTAGACTTGATATGAGGAAAAAATTCTTCACTGAAAGGGTGATTGGCCATTGGAATGGGCTGCCCAGGGAGGTGGTGGAGTCACCGACCCTGGAGGTGTTTAAAGGGAGACTGGATGAGGCACTGAGTGCCATGGTTTAGATGATGGTTGGTGTTAGTGTTGGTGTTAGTGTTAGGTTATAGGTTGGACTTGATGATCTCAGAAGTCCTTTCCAACCTTGTGATACTGTGATACTGTGATACTGTGATCAAGAGCCCTTTTTCTTCTCAGTTGAGAAAAACTACAGATAAAAATGTTTAACCTGGACTGATTGCAATAGGAGTTCCTACTTAATATCCCAGCACCCTGAGAAAAAACAGTTTACACTTTCCAGAATTACTTTATCTTCAGAAAAAAAGATGTCCTTAGAGGAGAATGACCTCAACTGTAGAAATTCACACCCAGTTCAGCCTCTGAAGATAGCCTTAGAAAACAGGAGAGCCTAAAATGAGCAGTTTTATTTTCTTGTTGTTTTGAATAACTTCTGAAAGACTTCAGCAAGTCTCAAGGTTGATGTATCATTGCCAAGTGGTAGAGATCCTTTCTCTGAAGATTTTTTTTCATATGTGTTCTTCTTTTCTGTATAGAAAAGAGACTCAAAACTCGGAGGTGTGGAGTTCTTCCACCATGGGAAGCAGGTTCTTTAAATGAACAAATCATTTGAGACTATATTCTTGCTAAAGCTTCAAGTGGAACCAAGAAGGAAAAATCCCCAGGGCTTCTGCTTTAATATTCCCTTAGGTGATAATAGTGAAACTTTAATGTGCCACTGTATCTGTTCTTGTTGATGTGGCATGTAGGTAAGGTTTAGGCAAGGCCATCAATAGTTACATGCTAAATATATTTAGGCACCAAAATAAAAACCAAGAAATTGTTCAACTCTGGGTACAACATCCATTCTTGGAGACCGTTCTTGATTTAGCTTTATAAAACACAATGTAAGAAAGGATTTTGCTTCAGGGCCAGTCTTTTGCTTACTGTATCTTTTTATTAAGTAGAGACAGATTGAGTGTTACTTTTCACACACAAGTTAGAGGGAAAAAGATCCAGAAGCCTTTCATCTAATGCTTTTTATTGTTGTTTTTTTTAATTCATCATCCATTTTTTTGCGAACACTCCATTTTCCTGAACATATGAAGGAAAAGAACAGTCAGGGAATATCAAAGTCACTGTTTTTTTCTTATCTTTTTGCATTTCATTTTGGTTTCTCAGGCTTTAATATCTGGGTAGGGGGAGAGAAGCTGTGTGCAGAGCATTGGTAGGAATAGAGAAGGGAGGCAAAGCTTACCTTTGCCTATCCCTAAGAACATCGTTGACAAAGTCTATTTCCAAGGGTCCTATGCAGTTAGTTTGTTTATAAGGACATTATTCATATCGTACTGATCTTGTGGTATGCGTGCTGTTAGATACCGAAAAGGGTATTTTAATGACTCATTGAGGAATGTTTATTAATTTTAAGGCATTTTGCTAGTTGACTTTCTCTCCTCCATCACCCTCCCTATCTCCTCCAGTTGAAAGTGTTACTTTCTCTGTCCAGCAAATGCAAGTCTATGAAATACATGACTACAGATATATCATAAAATGAACCAAAGTGAGAGTTGGAGGAGAAGGGGGAAATTTCATAGAATCATAGAATCTTCTGGTTGGAAAAGACTTTTGAGGTCATTGAGTTCAAACACACCCATCCTCTGCTAAATCATGTCCCTCAAAAACTCACCTACCCATTTTTTAAACACCTTCAGTGATGGTGACTCAACCACCTCCCTGGGCAGCCTGATCACCCTTTTGGCAAAGAAATTCTTCCTAATATCTAGTCTGGACCTCCCCTGGTGCAACTTATGGCAATTTCCCCTTGTCCTATCACCTGTCACTAGAGAGAAGAGATCAATACTCACTCTGCCACAGCCTCCTTTCAGGCACCCATAGACAGCAATGAGGTCTCCCCTCAGCCTCCTCTTCTCCAGGCTAAATAACCCCAGTTCCCTCAGCCGTTCCTCATAGGACTTCTTCTCCAGTCCCTTCACCAGCCTCATCGCCCTTCTCTGGACACGCTCCAACACCTCAATGTCCTGCCTATAGTAAGGGGCTCAGTACTGAACACAGTACTCGAGATGTGACCTCACCAGTGCCAAGTACAGAGGCACAATCACTTCCCTTGTCCTGCTGGCCACACTGTTTTTGATACAGGTCAAGATGCCATTGGCCTTCTTGGCCACCTGGGCTCACATTCAACTGGTTGTCAACCCCACCCCCCCAGCCTGTAATGCTGCATGGGGTTATTGTGCCTCAAGTGCAGGGCTCGGCATTTGGTCTTGCTAAACCTCATCCCGTTGGTCTCAGCCCATCGATTCAGCCTGTCCTGATCTCTTTGCAGAGCCTCTATTCCTTCAAGCAGATCAACACGGCTGCTCAGCTTGGTGTCATTTGCAAACTTGCTAAGGGTGCACTCGATCCCTTCGTCCAGATCATTAATAAATATATTGAACAGGACTGGACCCAGCACTGAACCCTGGAGAACACCACTCATGAAACCTTTAAACAAAGTTGCATCAGATCTGAATTGAAATGCCAGTGGAGAGACACCCATAGAAAACAGTGGCTTAAGCCAAGATCAGTAAAAGGTGCAAGGCTGAGACACGCTAAGGACAAACTGCAATCACTGGAAAATCATTTTTTTTTTTCCCAAGGACGTGAATCCTTAACTAGTTTATGCTCTCAAATATTCCTAACATGTAGGTACATAATTGAACGTATAGAAAGAAGTGCCGAGATGTTTTTAATCTGGTCTCATCTTCCAGATTTAGATGCAATGTCCATCTCATTGTTTGTCCAAGCATCTTTAAAAACCTTATTCGGGATAGGGAGTTCAACACCTTGCAGTAATCCTCAGAACAAGACCTATAAACCATGGTTTTAGTTAGGTTTTCATACCACTAGATAATAGAATCACAATTCCTTTTGCTATGTATTTCCAACAGTGTTAATAAAAGAAGGGTCTTTTATTTCATAAATGCGAGGTTTGACACAAAAAAATCGAGACTAACCCTATGGCTCAGAAACCAGCAATGGGAGGGCAGAGACAAGGAGATGGTTATAGAACATGTTCTAACCTGTCACACCGAGACAAGCTCAACTTGATTATTTCACTCAGTAAAAGTGGACGTATGTTCAAATGCAGATGTTTTCTTACTTTTGGCCAGAAAATAACGGTGTGTGACAGCCCACAGCACTTTGTCTGTGAAGCAGTTTTTAGCTAAAAACATCATTGTACTTGAGCACCCACCCTATTCACCAGACCTGGCTCTCTGCAATTTCTGCCTCTTCCCAAAAACCGAGTTGATGCTCAAAGGGACCCAGTTTTTGTCAGTAGAAAATGTGAAAGTAAAAATGCTGGAGATCCTCAACAGTCTTTCAGAAAGTGATCTGTGGGATTGCTTTGAAAGTTGACAGCATCATATGCAGGTGTGTGTCAACTCAGAAGTATTTTGAAGGTGACCATAGCTGATTTTCTTAATTTGTTAAATAAAAAATGTTACAGGCACAGTGCAGGGGTTTTTTTTTGTGCTGGATCTTGCATATATAACATTCCATATATATTTATATATCCTTATCTATATAGAATAATTGTTTCTTATCTTTTTTAAATTTATGATTCTTTTCTAATTGTGCGTTTTTTATATACTTGGGATGAAGTTGCAGCAGAAGATAAAATTAAAATCTACAACTTATTATTGAGATCAATAAAAGCTAAGTAAGTACACTGATACTCAGTTTTTCAGTCACTTTTGCGCAGTACTCTGACCTGCTTACTTTTGCTGATTTCTTCAAAGCCTCTTCATCTTCCTCTTGTTGCCAGGTGGGTAATAATGAGAAACTGACTAGAAGCCTCAAAACAATCAAAAACGACTTTAGGGCCTTAGGTCATATGTTAAAAGGAGCAGGAGCGCAGGTCCTGTTCTCCTCTGTAATAGGGAATGGTGAGGGAAGGAGTGGGAAGAACCAGGAACTGAATGACTGGCTCCGAACATGGTGCGAAGAACAAAACTTTGGGTTCTTCAACAATGGGTTGGCCTACACACCAGGCCTGATGGCAAATGGCGGGTTACACTTGTCCCATAAGGGCACAAGGATACTCTCTAAAAAGTTGGCTGGACTAATCAAGAGGGCTTTAAACTAGATTGGAAGGGGGAGTAGGACGTCACTAGGCTCAATAGATTAAATCACGGGAATGGCACCTCAAACTCTGAGGGACGATCTGGTGGTGAGAGCACCTGGTCTGCCACCTCAGTGGAAGTGGAGAACAGCACTCCAGCTGGCAGCCAGAATTCAAAGGTTATTGGTGGGATACAACCGGTAGCAGACAATCAGGACTAAAGCCTATTCTACTTAGGAAAGGGGTGGAAATAACAGCCCAACTGAAGTGCCTTTACACGAATGCATGCAGTATGGGCAACAAACAAGGGGAACTAGAAGCCATTGTGAGGCAAGAAAACTATGATATAATCGCCATCATGGAAACATGGTGGGACGATTCGCACAACTGGAGTGCTGCCATGGGTGGTTATAAATTCTTCAGGAAGGATAGGCTGGGAAAGAGAGGTGGTGGAGTTGCCCTCTATGTTAGAGAAAGTTTTGATTGTGTAGAACTAAAATATGCTAATGATAGGGTTGAGTGCTTGTGGGTTAAAATCAGTGGAACCCACAGTAAGTCAGACATAGTGGTGGGAGTCTGTTACCGGCCACCCAGTCAGGATGAGGAAACTGATGAGCTCTTCTACAAGCAACTGGGAGTAGTGTTGCGATCGCTGGCCCTCATCCTTGTGGGTGACTTCAACCTTCCAGATGTCTGCTGGAAGTATAACACAGCAGAAAGGAAACAGTCTAAGAGGTTCATTGAGTGAATGGAAGATAACTTCCTAACACAACTGGTGAGTAAATCGACTAGGGAAGGTGCCCCGATGGATCTGCTGTTTGTGAATAGAGAGTACCTTGTGGGGGAGGTGACTGTTGGAGAACGCCTGGGGCTCAGTGATCATGAGATGATAGAATTCTCAGTTCGTGGAGGAGTAAGGAGGGGAGTCAGCAGAACTGCCACCTTGGACTTGCAGAGGGCAGACTTCAAACTGTTTAGAAGGCCGCTTGATAAAGTCCAGTGGGAGATGGTTCTGAATGACAAAGGAGCCCATGAGGGCTGGATGCTCCTCAAGAACGAAGTTCTGGTGGCGCAAGAGCAGAAAATCCCTGTGTGCCATAAAATGAGTCGGCAGAGATGAAGGCCAACTTGGCTTAACAGAGAGCTCTCTGTTAGTCTCAGAAAAAAAGAGGAAAATATATGAGCTTTGGAAGAGGGGGCAGGAATCCCAAGAGGACTAGAAGGAGCAGGTGAGATCATGTAGGCATAAAATTAGAAGGTCTAAAGCTGAGCTGGAACTTCAACTGGCCAGTTCAGTGAAAGACAATAAGAAACACTTCTTCAAATATATTAACAACAAGAGAAAGACCAAGGAGAATCTCCCTCCTTTACTGGACACAAGGGGAATGGTAGTAACCAATGACGAGGACAAGACAGAGGTACTTAATGCCTTCTTTGCCTCAGTCTTTAATAGGGAGGAAAGATGTTCTCTGGGCTCCAAGCCTCCTGAGCCAGAAGACTGTGAAAACAAACCCTCAATGTTCCAAGAAGACTTGATTAAAGACCTCCTTGGGCAATTAGATGTCCAAAAGTCTATGGGGCTGGACAGGATCCACCCAAGGGTACTAAGGGAACTGGCAGAAGTCCTTACCAAAACCCTTTCCTGCATCTATCAAAGTCCTGGCTGACTGGGGAACTACCACTTGACTGGAGACTGGCAAATGTAACTCCCATTTACAAGAAGGGTCGGAAGGATGATCCGGGGAATTACAGGCCTGTCAGCTTGACCTCGGTACCAGGGAAGGTCATGGAGTAGATCATATTGAGTGCTATCACACAGCACATGTAGGACAGCCAGGTGATCAGACCCACTCAACATGGGTTTATGAAGGGCAGGTCCAGCCAGACCAACCTGATCTCCTTCTATGAGAAGGTTACATGGTTAATGGACGAGGAAAAGGCTGTGGATGTGGTGTACCTGGACTTTTGTGAAGCCTTTGACACCGTTTCTCACAGTACTCTGATTGAGAAACTGTCTGCCATTGGCCTGGATGGGCACACCCTCTGCTGGGTCAAAAACTGGCTGGATGGCTGGGCCGAGGGTGGTGGTAAATGGAGTTCAATCCAGTTGGAGGCCAGTCACAAGTGGTGTTCCCCAGGGTTCAGTGCTGGGTCCAGTCCTGTTCAATATCTTTATTAATGATCTGGATGAAAGGATCGAATGCACCCTTAGCAAGTTTGCAGGTGACACCAAGCTGGGTGGCAGTGTTGATCTGCTTGAAGGAATGGAGGCTCTGCAGAGGGATCTGGACAGGCTGGATTGATGGGCTGAGGCCAACGGGATGAGGTTTAACAAAACTAAATGCCGAGTCCTGTATTTGGGGCACAACAACCCCACACAGTGTTACAGGCTTGGGGAAGACTGGCTGGAGAGCTGCCTGGAGGAGAGGGACCTAGGGGTGCTGATCGACAGAATGCTGAATATGAGCCAGCAGTGTGCCTACGTGGCCAAGAAGGCCAATGGCATCTTGACCTGTATCAAAAACAGTGTGGCCAGCAGGACAAGGGAGGTGATTTTGCCACTGGTGAGGCCACACCTCGAGTACTGTGTTCAGTTCTGGGCCCCTCAGTACAAAAAGGATATTGAGGTGTTGGAGTGTGTCCAGAGAAGGGCGATGAGGCTGGTGAAGAGGCTGGAAAACAAGTCCTATGAGGAACTGCTGAGGGAACTGGGGTTGTTTATCTTGGAGAAGAGGAGGCTGAGGGGAGACCTCATTGCTGTCTATGGGTGCCTGAAAGGAGGCTGTGGCAGAGTGAGTGTTGATCTCTTCTCTCTAGTGACAGGTGATAGGACAAGGGGAAATTGCCATAAGTTGCACCAGGGGAGATTCAGACTAGATATTAGGAAGAATTTCTTTACTGAAAGGGTGGTCAGGCACTGGAACAATGTGGTCAGGCACTGGAACAAGCTGCCCAGGGAGGTGGTTGAATCACCATCCCTGGAGGTTTTTAAAAAAAGGATAGATGAGTTTTTGAGGGACATGATTTAGCAGATAATGGGTGCAGTTGGACTTGATGATCTTATTGGTCTCTTTCAACCAGAAGATTCCATGATTCTATGTTTCTATGATTCTATGGGCAAAATTCCAGCAAATACTTGCTAGTACTTCAATTGCACCATTGTTTCTGTAGGGTCTTTAGGATTCCCCTATATCTTTTTGTGGGACAATATCACACCAGTCTCAACCAAGATAGAAGTTTGAAGCTCCATATAGCTTGGGTGTTTCCACAGTGAACAAAAATAATCCATGAGGCCATGTCTACTTATTAGCCAGAATGGTCTCAGAGGCAATGAGAGTCCCCTGAGCTGGAGGCGGTAACACTTTTGAGGTGGTTGCTTCAGTGCCAATTCAGGTAAACCACACAAATCACAGCTACTTCTGAGATTAAGTGAAAGGTATGTAAATTTAACTATAGATCTGTGTAGACACTACATCTGTACAAAATAAATTGCTAGATAAAATTACCAGAGAATGAGAGACCATATATACTCATAAAATACAGAGAAACAGAAAATTTGTATGCTTTGCCGAGCGGAATTAATCTTCTTTCCTTTCTTAAAAGCAATTTATAAAATCTCCCCACACATCTGTAAACTCAAACTATCCACCTCTATTGGCAAAACTTAATTGGCTTGATCTAGGCACCCCTGTGTAGTAAACACTGCAAGAGAAATCCTCCCTTACGGATAATACTTTGGGAGGTTGAAGAAAGATTTAAGATCAACAAATTAAAGTTTCTTTCATGTTGCTGTGGTTCTCATGAATCTGAATAAAGCACTTCTCAGGTCTTTGAGACTTGTATCAGAAACTGGAATATATGTCCTTCTTCCAATGTGACCTTTAAGCTTCTATTTTTTTGATAGGCTGCTGTTTACAGCAGGGAAATATGGCAGATTTCTTTATAGAAGAATAAAAATGTGTTTACTTAAGGAAAAAGCAATACAGAGTATAGACTTCTATTTCTTTTAAAATTATACAAAACCAGAAAGGGCCCCTCAAAGAGCCCTTGAGGAACTTGGATCACAACCTGTAGCAGAACTCATCAGTGCTTGGGGTTAATTCACTCATTTTTTTCTTTGAGAGACATTTATTAATATATATTTACCCTTCAGGAAAGGTATTAAACTCAGGTTTATTGAAACTATAAAGTGTGTCTTTAGTGGCAGCAACAGACAAGCAGTTCAATTTTATTTAAACAGAGACTAATATCCTATGGGTCATAGTCATCTTGAACTGTCTGGGCAAGTTCATTTGGTGAGAAGATTACAGGCCAGAAGCAGCAACTATGTGACTGTTGCATGTTATATATTTAACACAGACATATAAGTTGCATTTTTGGAAACCCTAATTAAGCTTGCCTTTGCTTATCTCTGAGACGAATTATAGCCAAAAGGCTGCCACAGAAACAGAAAGAGACAGTATGTGTTAGTACTGGACTTTTTGATTTCATCTTTATTTTGGTCAAGGAGGACTAGTGGTACCTCACATTAACTATTTCTGTAACCATGTTGTGATCTAAATGGGAATTGCAGCGTTGTTCCCATGTGTCTTGATGTTCAGCAAAGCGACTCAGGGACTGTGATAAGCTATACATAATCTCTTTGAATAAGTTTTTATGCCTGTGACACTGGCAAGGTTTAGGCAAATTTATCTGGGATTCATATTTCACATGAAATTCACTCTTTAAACTTACTGGACTGGTCAATAATATGCTGAGGAAAAGACTGAAAATGTGAGCCCGATTCCCAGACCTCTCTTTGATTTTCTGGGTGACTTTAGTTACTTTTCCCTCATCTTATTTCTTTGTTATTTCTTTGTCAATGAAATACGAATCATGATGAACTTTCCAGTATATTGGAAAGGCTATGTATTACAATACGTTCAACAATAAGGAATAGATTTAAAATGCTGCATTTCCACCCCAGTGTATACTTTTCTTGTTACCTATATATTTCACCACACACCTGATATGGTGAGTTGCTAACTGCCTCCATCAGTGTGCAGTACATTTTCTGTTTCGCCTGAAATGGGTAACATTTGACAGTGCTTCAGTGTAGCACCCATCAGAAGGAGGTTCACAAGCAGCAAAGTCAGCAAGTTTTCATTCACTCAAAATTGCAACCCCCAGGGGTGTTCACAGTCACGGCCTAATAAATTCTGAACAGGCAGAATTAGTGAGGTCACAGAGAAAAAAGTAATGTGCAGCTTTTAATTCACCCTACAGTTCATATGAAGACAGACAAGAGAGATTTATTATGGCTTTTCAGAATCCCCTATGACAGCCGGTTGTTGGTATTTTTGGTAAAGTAGAATTACACCTATTATCTTTGGAAATCCACAGAACACAACTTTCAGTAAATGAGTTTCAAATACTTCGCACTCAGCAGGAAAAAAAAGTAACTGCCAAAGCAGTTATTTAAAGTTTCTGAAAACACAGTGTCTGTGGATAAATACTCCAAGAAGATGTAGGTTTTTAATATTCCGTGTTTTACCCTTCTGTGTCTGCTTTAATTTACTGTCTTAATTTAACTATGTTAAATCACTGAGATATGTAATGAGTCCTAAATTGTGACTTCTATGTTTGCAGAGTACTGTATCTTGTTTACTGCTTTTCTAACAAATGTCCAGAAAAATCTCAGATGGCAAAGACACTGTGACAGTTCAGTTGTTTCTGTTTCCACTGTCCTCCTACAAAGTTTCCAAATAAATAACTCTGCTATGTCTAAATTTTGAACATCTTAATTTTTCTTTTTTTGACAGAAAATGCATTAACTTTCTATTAGTTCCATCCACGGTGTGTAGCAATTTGTTAATGAAAAGTGATACCACAAAAAAACAGTCTCCAAAATGAAAAGAAGAATTAATTTCTATTCATCTTAATATTAATGGAAGCAGTATGATAAATGACAAAACTTCACTAGTGCTGACAACTGTTTAGGATTTGCTCCTCCAAAGAACATTTCAATGAAATGTTCCGCCACATTGATGCTCACTGAATTCAGAAATGAATCTTTCTATCTTCTGAATTGAAGGTTTACTATGAAATCAATATCCAATACAGTTATCATTCAGTTAAAACCATTCAGTTTTATCATTTCTACAGAAGTTTCATAAAGAAATAGTATTGCTATTTAAAAGTAATATAGAGAGAATGATAAATAGATTGAAAACAGTACCCCTAGAGAAATTTAAACCCAGACTGTAAGCATTAGGAATATTCCATAGTGGGAAGGTGTGCTGGATGTGAAAGATGCAGACTTAACCTTCATAGTGGACAGTGCTACTTGGCTTGACATTCACATTTTACAAAGTTCTCAAGTGAAAATGATTTTGTGTGTAGACAGACTCTGCATTGCATATTCAAACTTTGATTCTAATCTTCCAGTCACCCACGAGAGCTGCTTCCAAAATGTTGGTTTCTTCATGAATAGAGGTGGTGGGAGAATATACATCTGAACTTGAGATATCACAGCAGGTTCAAATTTGATATTATCTCACACACATTTTGTTATTCAAAAATCATTCATAGCCAAGGAACCTGACAAGAGTCTGTTATATTCAACATGCAAATTTTAAATGCTCTGCATGCTTAACATAGGTCTCCACACGTCAAAACAAATGGTATTAGAAGCTTTCTCACTGAACATCTTAAAGGTAAAGCTGTCTGCATCTTCATTTGGCAGTTAATATGACTTCTCAATAAACAAGATATAGCAAACTTTTAGGACACATAAACACACTTACCTTTCTCACTAATTTATCTGCAATGTACACATACTGTTAAGGTTCCTAGTGTTATTTTAGAAGCCTGTCTTCTTTGAAGACTACTGTTATCAGACAAAGACAAAACTATTAGTTCTCATCTCACTGATGCTCAGCCATCTCAATCTGCTATAGTTGCTGTCTGAGATTTTCTTGAGGGGGAAAATCCCAAAACACAAAAAATAACTCTGAACCAAACATTTTGTTCTTCTTTTCATGGAAATATGGAGAAGTCTCTCACTCCTCTGTTCATTGTGTATGTCTGAAGTGGTACTCTCGTGGCTGGACACATCCTAGGATATCACTGTTTTTTAAAACATTGCTCTTCTCCATTGTAGTTGTGTAAGTTGTTTTTCCCCCTGGATAGTTTACTCCTAGGACCCATCATTAAATAGATCATTTTACATTTCTTTGCTTGTCTTTTCATGAATCTGAAAGTCCCCAGAGGGTGTAACATCAATTTCTAAGAATTTTGGCATTATTTTTCCAGCTTGCCTGAAGAAAGACTTAATAAAATGTCAACAGGTCTTAATTCTGGATTCATTAGTGCTGTTCACTAACTTAACATCATTATATATGGCTCTGAGTTTGGTTTTGAATCTTTTGACAAGGTGTCTGTTTAAAACTATTTTCTACCAGATCATTAGAGTGGACAGAGTGGTGACTTAAGGCAAAATAGTAAGGCCAATGTTTTCTGAAAACTGTTTAAACTCACAGTTAAATTATAGTTTCCCATGAGACACTATAATTTCAGTTGTTCCTTCTTTAATGAAAAAGACCTGTATTTAGGTTGTTTCTGTGGAATTTTGCAGTAAAATACAGAAAAATAATTGTGGGTAAACTCAGAGTAGTTTTCTGTTTACACTTCTGGGCTGATTTATAATGAAGTAAAATCAAATATAAGCTTGCTCCTGGTAACCATTATTCCAGTATAGCAATTTGAGTCTGGGTTGTTTTTATTGTTATACCATTTACTTGAACCCACCATAGAAATCCATCTTATTTTTAAAATGATAAATTAGTTTCGTGTTTTTTTCTGTAAGATCATAGTATCATAGTATCACAGTATCACAGTATCACAAGTTTGGAAAAGACCTTTGAGATCATCTAATCCAACCTACGATCCAACACCAATACCTAGTCATTGTCTAAACCATGGCACTAAGTGCCTCATTCAATCTGCTTTTAAACACCTCCAGGGATGATGACTCCACCACCTCCTTGGGCAGCGCATTCCAATGGCCAATCACCCTTTCAGGGAAAATTTTTTTCCTAATACAAGGCATAAACTTACTCTGAGGAAGCTTGAGACCATGGCCTAGATCTAACCACCATAAGGCCTTTAATGTAACCCACATCTAATTATGAAGTCCCTTATGATAGTGATTCCCTTTCAGTTCCCTAAAATCTTTATTCCCTGCCCCATCCCCACCCTGCTTCTTCTGTCTTCCTCCTTGCTTCTAGAAAATGTAGGTTACATTTGGAGGTCAGGTGTTTTAGAAAGCCTCTGTTGCTGTATGCTTACTCACCACCATTTTATTGAGTGTGTTACTGAATGTTCTACCAAGTCTTCCCAGGTTTATTATTGATCTGCACTACAATTTTTATATGAAAAACGCATTCTGCTTGAGAAAATTATGGAACATGGAGGGCTCCTTAGGCAATTATAACAGTGTTTTTTTTAGCTAACCATGTATTTTCATAAATATGGACACATATTTTTTATAAAATGTGATAAGGTCATGGCCTTTGTTACTCTCTCAGAACAATGATAAATCATATCCATAATCTTTAGGACCAGAAGACTGATGATGACATGCTGCTAGTGGTTAATGGTTTAACTGGGGAAGAGCAGACTGCCTTCAGGTAGCTGTGTTTTCTGCTTCTTATCCTCTGTACAGTAAAGGAAAAGCATGTGAATTGTCTTTGGGGCAGAGACCAAAATTCCTACTGCTCGCTCAAGTCTAACCACCAAGCTACTGCTCCACTATGATTGTCTTCTTGCTGCATGACCCAGGATCAACTGGAAGACAGAGGCTTAGGAGATCTTTCGTTTCTCCTAGCCTGGTAGGTGGAGGTTTCTCCTGGGATGTGGGAGATACAAGCTCAACTATTACACATAATTGTCCTCAGTGCTCTAATCCACAGGCCAAGTCCATTTAAGCAGGTAGCACAGCCTTCTTATCTTTGCATTTTAAACACATCTACCAAATAAATGCAGGAATATGGTTCATACTTACTCCATCAAGTCATTACATCCCTTCTCTGTAAAAGCAGTAGCAGAAATGGAGGTACCTAAAGATGTATGAGTACCGATAGCCTCTCAAGCCCTAAAGTACATCAGGAAGGGTGATTTCAGATGTGTTTCTCTACAAAATGAAGACGTATAAGTTCCACCAGAATTACATTTTTGCTTATTAAGTGCAATTTTGGATCTCTCTTTTAGTATTAGATTTCTTTAACTGGAGGAGACTTTAAATAAAAGCCAGCTTTTAAAAAAGCCTTTACAGACATAGTTCTCCATCTCTCTTACAGTGTTTCTTGACTTTAACCATAGAATAAGCAACACACAAAGAAAACAAAAAATAAGAGAATAAAACACAGGATTTTTTTGTTGTTTTTTTTTTTTTTTAAACCAGTTCTTTAATTTTCTTAAAAAACTTCACTTGTGAAGCATTCTGATACAATTTAATACGTGTTTAATATAATTTTCATTCTTTTTATCCCAGGCTCTGGCTGGGAATGAAACCACAACAATCACAGTGAAAGTCTGTCTTTGTAATACTTCAATTTTTGGGACATAAGGGGACTTTGCTATGTCTGTATTGGCAGTATTGTTCAACTCATGAATGGAATCAGACCTTTTAAAACCATGCAGTATCAAATTCAGGAAAAGTATAAATGTTCTTTCTCTAGCAAAACTATTAGTTATCAGCACAATATAGTGTCTATAGTAATCATCAACACTATTAAGACTTAAAATGCTATTTGGCACAGAAAATCATTAGTGTGGGATTTTCTCATGTTTTAGAGTATTACATAAGATATCTTGTAACAGAAAAAGGAGGAGAGAGTGCTGGGTCTTTTAAATTTGATAGCAATTTTTTTTTTTATTTTTATGAACCAGAAACCTTTAAAATTTTTGGTTTTCTTTACCTGTTCAAATGGTTTAATTTGTTTATAATTTTTGTAAGAATCAGAAAGAAAAAAGAAAAGTTAATTTTTTAAGATTCCTGAGCTTAACAAATGTTTAAACACCAATCTAATCAGGAGATAGGTACTTTTAACACATGATTTCTTCAAGGTTGTGAGTTTTAACAGTCAATTAACAATTCTGGGTTTCTTAGATGATATAAATCCCAAACTTTTCATGTATTTGCATATTAGTTTACTTCAAGAAGAGTAATGTTTAGGAAAGTTGTCTGCAAAATACCACTGGAATTAGCACTACAGTTTGGAAAAGCTAAACACTGCAGCTCACAAAAAGAATGTCTTATGCTCATATCTTTGGATGTGGTTGTGCACGTGTGTGTTTGTGTTTACTTTCAGTTTGCTTGGATACAATTAAGTGTAAAATTAGTTTTGATTTTTTTTCACCAGTGTTATTGAAATCAAAGTAAAAAGCTGCAAAGTCACATGGAAATTTCTTTGAAAGTTGTTTATGTGTGTGTGGTGTTATATTCTTGAGAAAAGTGGCTACTTTACATCATTTCCTCCTCACCCCTCCCCCCCTTTTTTTTTTACTTTCTTATTTTTTTTTCCCCTTTTGTGGAAACAAAACAAAGCTCTTGGCAAGACAGCTTGCTCTTACAGGCTCTTCCTTCTCCTTTGTGAAGCTTGATGTCACCACTTGGCACTGGTAAAGCCATTGTTTCGGTGAGACTCCCATAAATGGCCTTTCTGTGCTCCTGATTTGCATGTTAAGAAATCAGATGGGAATTGCTTGCTGTGGTGACTCCCACTTTCCTGTCAGTTAAACAGCGTTTGCTAGTAAATATCCACAGGATACATTGTAATTCATGGTACATCCTGTCTACCACCTAAACACTCCTTTTTTTCTGTTTTCTGGAACTCAGAGGTTTAGCGGAATTTGCAAAATAAAGCTCTTCTTCCCTTCTTTCCTTTCTCCTCCCTCTACTTCCAAACACAACAAATGTTGGCTCTGATATTTGAACATTTCAATCCTAGAACAAAGACAACTTGTTTCTTTATTTCAGAAGTAAACTCATAATGGTGGCACACTTCCAGAGTGGTGTAGTGTTCCTACAGTATCGTATTTACAATGCCTTAAACTAGTCATGGCAAAGCTATTCTATTTTGAAACTGCTCAGGATTGATTCATTTCATAATTAAGCGTTCCCTTCCGTTCTGCAAAAATGTCTAGGGCTATACTGGAAGATAAAGGAGGTTTTGTGATCAAAAAGCTAGATAAAAAAAATAAATGGAATCTACACTTCTCCCACAGTCTTCCCTTACTCTTTGGCAAATAACTTTATCTGTGCTTTTCATTTATAGAATGGCAAAACTACTTCTACGCAGTTTAGGGGGGCTTTGGGTTTTTGTTTGGGTTTTTTTTTGTGCTTTCTTTTCTTTTCAGTAGATTTGAAGCTCTTAGGAACAGAGTGCTCCATGTGCGTATAAGAAATGGATTCCTTATCTTAGGAGAGCACTCCATGAGCCCTTGTGATAAAACAACTAATAATAATTAAATCTCAACTCCCAAAGAAACTCAAACTTGATGAAAATTCAGATTGAATCATTTTCCTCTCTGACTGGATAAGCACACTGTAAACAATGGCAAAAGTCCTCTGACTACCAAAAATTCAGTACCCTTCACCAATGAACCACATCATTTGGAACATTAATTCGATCTGTATTCATGGTTCAGGCAGTTCGTAGTTGCAGAAAAAAAGGCTGGTGATGTGATTACCTTTATTTTTTTTTAAAGCTTTTAAAAATATGCCTTTGATGATGAACATTTGCCATCTACATTTGTTAGAATGTGATAGGTGCGATCCCTAGTTGGTGTAAGTCAATGTTGTTCTGATTTACATCGTATTAGGTTTGGCGCTTTACCTTTTAAATAAAAAGGGAGCTCAGATATTATTGTAAATACTGCTGTGAGCTATTTTTACTTAGTCAACCAAGAAAAAAACAACTCTACCCTAAATAAAGAAAGTTTTAACAAGTCTTGGGTAGGTACTCCAGGGCTGTGAAAAATCTGTTTTTTTCTCAGTTAGCATCTGGAACCCCCAGAGGAACTCTGGACCATTCCCATGCACTTTTCTTCCAGCAATAACACTGGAGAGTGGCAGTTTCCCATCAGCTCTGCAGAGCAGCACTGTAACCTCAGGAAGGAGTGAATAAACATCATTGCCATCAGCAGCTCCTGAGGAGAAGGGTGAAATTTCATGTGTTTAGCTCATATGGAGAAAGGAATGTTGACCAAGTTCATCTGAATAACTGGAAAAGTAGCCTGGGTCTCATTAAAATTACTTTCTCCTTCCGAAGGATTGACAGCCACTTTCTGTTTCAAGAAAGTAACATTTTCCAAAAACTAAATTGCCAAATAATGCTAAAGCAACCTTTGTGAGAAGAATTATTAACCAATTGGTTTATAATTAGTTAGACAAAGGAGACACTTTTTTTTAAACACACTTTACATTGCAAGTACAGGATAAGACTGTAATTTGTATTTTATGAGAGAGCATGTGTCTAAATGCAATGCCAATTTAATGTTCAAAAGCTCATTTGTTGTTTTGAGAGTAAGAAGTTGATATCATTTACAATTGTTAAAATCCAGCTAATGAAACTAAACATTACTATTTAATTAAGAATTTCACAAAGCAAGAGATACTAGCGTGTGCAACAGTATGTCTTCTAGTAGATAATGCATGTTTCCAAGTGAGACCTCTGAAAGAATACAGATAAACTCATCTGGAATTGGAGTGAAAAAATATTAAGACAACAAAGAGAAAAAGATAGGGTGACATCACACAGTGAAAAAAATGTAGAGAGAGAACAGATATGGTAGAAAAAGTTATATATAGTATGGAAAATAAGTTACAAGGATCTAAAAACATCTGGAATACATTTCTGGAATGTCTCTGAAAAGCAAAACAAACCACAGGAGGAAAGTCAGGCTAAGCATTACTCAATTCTTTTCTTCCTTTCTTTTCCTTTTCATAGAGAGAGGATGCAAAAAATGTTTGATGTTAATGGAAAAATTCCTTCCAGTGTATGTATTCTACCTTCATAGGTCTCTTCTGAGTAAGCACAAACCTCATTTTAAACTTTTTGACAGCTCCTTAAAAATAAATGGGATTATGCTTGTGTTAGAATGAGGTGAATAAAAGAGTCTAAGTAAAAACCACTTTCTAGTGATTTTGGTTTGGAACAGGCTCCAAGTTCCTTGTCTTCAATGTCCTTCCCCTTGAAATTCACAGAATTAAAAGTGGCATTTTACAACTACATAGGAGTTATAGAAAGACCCAAAGTATTGCCCTAAGGTTCAGTGAAGCACAGTTTTGTATATCATTTTAAAGGTATTTGTGTTGGTCAAAACCCCTTACCTGTGCTTGATGAGTCAAGTATCAATCCTTAAGAGAATGTAACAATTCTGGTGTCAGCCAGAAGTAATGGCTTTATCTGAAATAACATCTTGAATCTCAACTATCCAATCCATGTCAAAAAAAGCAGTGTTATTCAGAGAGAGATCACAAGTGCATCAGCAAAGTTGATGTCATGAGAAAGGGATCAGGCCCAATGTTTCTGAGGTCTTCCAAGCTGGAGAGTTTGCAAAATACTGGAAATGCTGGACACGAATCAAGCTGACGTATTCCAAAGACAGTCAGTTTGGTCTGAAAAACAAACACAACCAGTGTAAAAGTAACACTCTAGGGAATTTTAGGTCTTCTTGCTTCCCACGCTCCATTATTCCCAACCTGTTGTCTCCTCAAGGCAATGCTCAGGACTCAGAATCTCCTAGAAATAACGATGCTTTACTTACCAGCACTAAGGATGTTACATTTGTGGCTGTGCTTGCTAAGACTATATTCTAGTTTAAACCAACCTGAAAATTGAAATCTGAAGCATAAATATTGTAACTGGCATTAGTGGTGATTCTACCCCATCATCTGTGGTCTAATCCTGGACACTGACACCTTTTGGAAAAGAGCAGAGGCATTTTTTTCAATGTATCTGACTTTTGTAATCTCCTTTACTAAACGCTTTACAACTAATATTCCCCGGCCAAAAAAAAAAAAATAAACCCCCAAAAACTTCTGCTTCTTAGACAATTATGTGATCCATCAGTTTTGTTTCTGAAAATGGAAGCTCAAAATTCTCATCTTTACTACTCTAAAATGGGACTATGTTTCAGGTGAATTAACCACCTCCGATTGGACATATTATATCAAAAGACCCTAGGAAGCAGACCCTAGGCAGCCAGAACTTCCATTTATGCAAATTCCACATACATAGAAAATTTCTATGGGAGTGACATAGTCATTTCTATGGGAGTGACATTTGTCTGTACAAAATCGGAGCAGTTAGTGTTCTCCCAGAAAAAAAAATAAAATAAAAACATGATTATGTTTTAATTCCCTAATTATTTTCCAGACTGACCCCTTGAATGATGAATAGTCTCTTCTGACAGGCTGAGAATGACAACTGGATTTATTGTAGTGTGCCAATGTGCAAAAGACAAGTCAGATTTTTTTGACCACAAGGAGGCAAAAGGGTTTGGTATCTTGTGGTTAGAGTTCTCAGAGGAAAATCTCAGTAATCCACATGTCATCTTGTGCATTAAGCTGAGATTGTGTAAGATATTTGTCGTCCACTGTAACACAAGGAACTTTCTTAGAAGTTCTTTATCCGCATCATCTTTTTCAAAGTTTTCAGAAGATAAGCTACTAATATAATAGACACTTTCTATTAGATCTTGTCTTGACGGTATGTCATTAAATATGTCAAGAACTGTCAAAATAATATGTATGAATTTGATACAGTATCTGAGCCCAGACATAACAAAAAATTAACCGCAGTGTAGTTTTATTCAATTTGACAATTCCAGTTAAGAAACCTTTCATTTAGGATTTTTGGTGATATGTATTTAAAGGAGGCAAGCAGGCAAAGTGTTGTGCTGTAGGGCAGTCTTACTTGAAAAGCAACTGTAATTTGCATTATTGATAAAGAAAAGTACAAAAGGTTTAATGGAGTTAAATGAACAGGTCTCGTGATGAAAACATATTCCCAGTAGCTTGTCTGTATTACCGCAGTATTAGAACAATCATAGGTGTCTCTTAGCAGAAATGTCTGAGCTTTTCTCTTCTTCTGCCACAACATCTATAACTTTTTCATCCATTGCCTTTCTATTGCCTTTGGAAAATACAGCAGATTCTCAACTTTCTTTTCACTCACTGACTCCCACTGTGCATCCTACTTTAAACTTCAAAATGTAATCACAAAGGGTATGAAATTTACCTTTTCATATCCATTTGCCAGGTGCAGTAATCACATGATGAGCATGAAATATCAGGGGAATCCTCCTTGAAAGTAAGTATTGAACAGACAGCAAGAATAGATGACAAAATTATGATTCTCTGATCTTAACACTCTTGTCTTTTCTGCACATTAACCAAATTATTTCCTTTTCTGTATCTGCTGCAGAAGATTATTTGTTGCAATGAAATACTGTTCTTAAAAAAGTAGTTTTCATCAGCTCACAACAATCTTTAATTCTGCTTAGGTTTTTGTTATTGGTAAATAACCAAAATTTTCTTATTGGTAAGGAAACACTTAGGCTTATGTCTAGTCAATCAATAGGTCATTTCCTGATAGCCTTGCTTACTTATGATTCTGCCACTGGAACTTGTGCGTGCTATGTGTTAGTTTCTGCTGTCGTCACTTCAATTTTCAAGGAACTAACATGTTCAAAGTAGAAAACAAATCAGCACATTAATGGATGTTTTTTTATGACAAAATTAGGATAATCAAATTAATGAAAAAGCACATGTATATCTGTTATGTTTTAAATCACCAAAAGACGTAAGAACAGAATGGCACCTCTCCACGTGCTAATAAAATTTCTGTGGAAAATGGTTTCTTTTGCAACGACTAATGACTTCAGAATCTTTTGTTTTAGTGAAAATGTGGGGGGGTTTGTGGGTTTGGGTTTTTTTCTTCTTTAAATGAGAACAGGCAGTACTGGAAACCCACGTGATTTTTGATTAAGAAGAGCTTTATGTAATTGCAATTGTGTCAGATCTCCATTTCCTTCTCCGTATTGTTCACTATGGCAAAATGTATAAACAAACAACACTGTCTCAGTAAGAGGAAAATATAGTCTTACATTGCAGATGTTGTCTGATTCAAATTTTTTTGATAGGATAATATAGTCATGCAGTTATTAATGCACAACTCTCTTAAACTAAGACAAGTTTTTATTTTTTCCGTTTTAATAAAATATTTTATGACAAGACATAACTGAAAGAAGCAGCTACTCCAAGGCTAAATGTTCCTGAAAATTCTTTCTTCAGTACTGGGGCAGTTATAACCGACCACAATTACTCATTCAGAAACTCAGTGAATTGCAGATACAGACAAACTCTGAGTGTCATGTTAATTGGCAATAATGCTGTAAAACAAGTGGCAGTGTATATTAGACTGGAAAGAAATTACATAGTAGGAAAATGTCAATGAGACAAACTGAGGTCTACAGGAGTGACTTTTACTTATTTGTAGGATGAATTTTGCTCATTTAGGTTCTACAGTTAAATACAAGGCCTCAGATCAACTTGAGTTTATTGATAGCAACATCTTCATACTGGGAATAGAGCTGAGCCAATATTATCCTAGATAACTTAATGTTTTGGCAAACATGACGGTAAAAGTTAGCTAAGAGGTTCTGATTTATTGAAAATTTTTCTTTTACTGTCAGTTAAACAATTTCTGTCACAAGAGCTGATCTATGTATCTGGCATCTAATTACTGGTGATAAAACAATTCATTCTGCATTGGCTACTTTGACCTTGAAAAGTGAACTCATTTCAAAAATGTTCAATATCTATATTATCGCTCAAGAAGCAATATAGATTTCTTGGTTGTCAGTCACACATTCACTCCCACAGAAGAAGGAAAGTCTTAGTACAGAAGTAGAAATACTACTCAGTCTTTAATTCCTTATAATTCCAGTTCTTTCATTTTTTTTTTATGAAGTAGTAGAATTTAGTAAGACAATCTGAGCTAAAACATGCAATTCATTATTACCCAAGATTTCTTTACAACTTTATTAATTTTGAGGAAATTACAGGAAGCCCAAAGTAATTCCCTGAGAAGTGAAGTAGCTGATACTTTACATTTATTGCAATTGTGAATCCTTCAAGGTAGATGAGTAATAATTTTTCATCCTCAAAAGTAGTTTTACAGAGAATGCTTGGAGACTTGTGAAGGATGATTAACAGACTGTGCATTCCCATGTAATGGCATCATACTACTAATTTACTTCAAAATAAGTTCACCATTCACTACCAACAAGGAAAGAAATTAAAAGACTCAGCATTTTGCTCAAAGTATCTGCTTTCATAACCATTCATTTTAAAAGTGAAGGCCAAGATCTTTTCTAAAAATTATGTAAGTCTACAGGCTATATTTACCATGATTTACACTCAATGCTAGAAGGATTTCAACCAATCACACAGCCATAAAAACTCATGGATAATTTTTGGACCTACACTTAAAGCTCTGTTATTCTAATGTTTGAAAAATATCATTGATTGTGAAAAATAATAGCTTTGATATCTTTCTTCTTCCTTTTTTTTTGTTTGTGGTATTTTGATTTTGTTTTTATTTGAGTTGCTTCTGGGTTTTTTTACTACTGTTTTGTTTTATGTATAACATCAGCATGAATAAAGTTGATATGATCTGTTCTTCCTAAATTTAAATCCTCTGCAAGAAATGTATAAAACATATGTAGTAAAATTCACCAGTGAGCTTGTTAACGAGATCATTTTTACAGTTATCTGTGTGATGTGAACCCTAAAAGCTCATAAATAATTTTTGCCATACAATTTGAGTCACATTTAATTTTAGCAGTTCTCAAATCTCTCTTTTTTTTATTAACACAGCAAAAAGTGTATGGAGATAATTAATAACTGAGCATTAATCTCCCAGACTACAATCTAGGATGCAAGAAAAACAGAAAGGAGAGGGGAAACTTTGCAAAAATCAGTTGCATTTTAGAGACTACAGAATCAGTTAAATATTGTGAAGCAGATTCCCTCTGGGCAGATTGAAGCTCTAATTCATGCAAAGATTTTCACTAGCATCTTAAAGAAAAGGGTATAATTTGAAAGGTTTATATACAGATGAGCTTGGAGTTTATACAATGGCTTTATATTCATAATATATGTTACAAAAGTAGTTAAATAAAGCAATTCTTAGTTAACGTATCTGACTTCTCATTCAAGGATGGTTTAAGCTAGAGAAGCACTTTGTTTAGAAGTATGTACTAATTCATTCCTTCCTCAGAAGGAAAGTTTTGTGGAATGTCAGAGAACAAGCACAGAAAAAAATCCTGAAGATTGTTTCAGATGCACTGTAAAATTAGAAATGGAAGGATCTGAGATTTCAGGATCTGGATTTCACGAATCCTGCCATATCCTGCTTTAGGTCCACTGATTAGGTGACTGAACAATTCAAGTTGTTATAGCTTGAAAGAAATCTCAATACCATGATGTTTCTTGATTGCAGCCTGCAAATATTTATGTTGACTTTGTGAAAATAACAGAACTTTCTAAATAACTTGCAGGAAGATGTTTGATTTGGGATATAAAATTTCCTCAGAAACTCCTTGGTATTGATTAGTCATACAGTCCTCAGCAGGACTGGCTGTTTCTCAAAAAATTGCATTAGACATTGGTCACTGTGATCTGTGAGTTAAATGAAAAAAGAAGTCTACAGATTTTCTGTTCTTAATCCAGAGCCTTTGTCAACATCATCTGGAATAAAGTTGTAGTCTTCTGTCACATTCTGTATGTGTATTTTGGGACATACCGTTCTCATAAAGAAGTTTAAGTCTTCTACCCAGAAGGGAATGGTCTGGTTAAGAGTATTTATTAAAGCTGACCACTGCAGAAAATACTCTTTTAACAAATGCAACAGAGATCCCTGCTCTTAATGCTGAATATTCATAATTCTTAATGCCATCCTAAACAGTTTGTTGCAAAAGTGAAGCATGAGCTCCTTGCTCCAATATTAGTGAATTGCACATTATCCAATGGGGCTTTTCTAGGTTGAAGAAGCATGTAACTTTCTATAAGGGTGTATAGATCTTTCTTCACCTGTAAAGGATAAGCCTCAGAAGCGATGAATATATTCATTGAAACTCACACACTCTTTGGAAAGGAGCTGGCATCCTCTGCTGCAGGCAATCTTTTACTATCTATAAATGCAGTGAATAAGCACATGCACTCTCTCAAATACTTTTTTCCACAATAATTCAGAGGAAAACTAAATAAATCACAGCTACTCCTAGGAAAAATTCTCAGAAAAAACAATGGATACATTTCTCAGTGAATATAATGACTGAAATTATGACAGATTCTTCTTTAATGAAATGAATGAGAAATCATTTTCATTTGATTAAACTGTGTCTAGTTCTTTCATTACTATAGTAACCAGCAAAGCATTTTTAACACAATGTTAAGGTTATTTATATATACATACATATATGCATATAGATATGTGCATCTGTGTATGTCTTTTACAAAAAATTGTGAAAAGTGTTTGGAACTTCTAGTTGAGTATTAAGTATTATGGGAAAATATTTCTTCTGGGTTTTATCCCTTGGGAGTCATTCAGGATACTTACCTGTTCCTTCTCCCTCTTATACTGTTTTTATCAGCTTACTTTATCTATTTCTCTTATTTATAACGAAATGTACTTGTTATGTAAAATTTTAAACAGCATTCAGCCATCAGCTTTTGGAATTCAGTATGATTGTCTTGTAGTAACCTCACATGGGTGAAATCACTGTCACAAATGAAACAGGGCATATGTCTGTAGGATTCTGTGTCTTTACAGCCTTATCGATCACAGGGATTTAACAAGATAATTGTAAAGAACGTATACTGGAATTAAAAACCCAAGGAAAACAGTCTAATTTACTGCAAGGGTCTTTTGTTTGGATCCCTACCAAAATAATGAATGAAATTAAAAGGCACTCTTCAAAAGAAAAGTTGATTTTTGTCTTTTATCTTCTGTCCTGTCTTCACTGCAGAGTAAAAATTGCACAATTTGATATTTGTTACTGATTCAATTTGAAGAATGATTCGATAGGATGTCTCATACTGCTAATCTCTTAAATTTATAGAATTTCTGCATGTGCCAGTGTGTAAGCTTTACTGCAACCTATAGCACCTTTAACCATTTTTGCTTTGTGGTGTCTGTTTATTGCAAACTATTGCCATAAAATACACTAAATGAACAACTGCATCTCTTTAATCACCCATTTATATACTCCAGTACAGCATGCAGAATTTGTGTCCGTTTATATAGAGCATTTCTTTTCTTACTTTTTTATCCTTTCTATCAAACACACTACTCACACGAAGTTTCCCAAGGCAGCTTCAGGTCATAATCAAAGCCTCATCAACTGAGTTAGCAACGTTTGCAATACAGTAACAGTGGTTGCTCACTTAGGAACTTCCTTGTTAGTGTTTCAGAGTATTTTATAAAACCTTATATAGTATAGACAGATGAGTTTAATTTCCTTTGTTTGTTTGTGTACCTCTCCCCCTTTCCTACAGTCTCCAGATACAGGATAATTAAAGAGCAAATGGGGAAGAGGGGTCTATGGTTGTGCATCTCCTCCAGCTCTCATTAACCACAGGGCATGTGTGCTTCCATGCCACAAGTCATAACCCCAGGAAATGCCTCATAACCCCCTACTGTCCTTTAGGATCAATTATGTATCTATTCCTGCCAGAGTACAGCTTATGAATAGATGATTGTGGCAAATATATTTTACTTCTAATGATCATTTATTTAATTGAAGCTGGTGCAGAAAAATGGATATGTTTGATTGGTCTCAATTTCAGGTGATTATAACTTTATGAAATAAAAAGTGACACTGACCAAGTCAGTTTTCTGCTAAAGGTTACATCTTTTTGGCAGTATTAAAAAAGAAAATATTCTCTCATTGCAAAGAATGATACTAAGGGAAAAGAAGTTTCAGTGCCCATATAAATCATAGCTTAAAAAAGAAAAAGTTAATGTAAGGCTCCCAGAAAGTGAGAATCCAAAACAGCCTGATAGAGTCCTTTGCTTGCAGTGGCAGGATTTTCACCATCTACATGGAAACTAAATAGCTGGAAAGAACTGGCTCTGTGACCCTCAGATGCCTCAGCAAATGCATGATCCAAAAATGCTTTCATCACCAAATGCCATAGAGATCCCGCATATGTTTTACAGTATAACAGTGTTTGCACTCCTCCCTACTTTCAGAGGACAGCAAAATGGGGTGGTGTTTGAGGAGGTGGATTACAGGTTTCATGGAAACTTTATCAAAACATCTTACCCTGCTTCGGGTAAGAGCTGGGCAAAGCCACCTGAACAGGATAAAATGTGGAGGTGGAGAGAGGAAATTAAACAGTGAAAAAAGAGAGCAATTGGGAGCTAATGGATATGTAAGCACTATAAGTCTAAGTTCAAACAGCGAAGCCTGAAGAAGTCTACCTTTCTAGTGCATAGAGAGAATCAAGCACTTTTTGACATCCCTGAATAGACTGCTGAAACAGGTTAACAGACTTCTCCCAACTATGAGAGAAACCCGGAGCTTAATGGACTACTTCAGCTTTAGATACCTAAAATGAGATGAAAAGAGTTTTGTCTACACACGCATTGAGAAATTAGATGATCTTAATGCTATGTCCCTTATATATGGGGTTAGATTTCCCCATATAGGTCTATGAGGGTAATCTTCATCAATTTTGCTCCCTTGAATTTTTTTCCTAAGAACCTGCTTCCTCCAGTGCAATGACAAACAGTGCCCGAGAAATTAATTATGATCATGCAGTAAATGAGTGTGCTGTAAACTGGCTTCTTGCTTTATTAGATATGGAAGTCCAAAATTATGTAATAAATGTAGCAAGAAAGGTGTTGGAAAAGAGAAGATGGTTTAATCATTAAGACAGCTGTGAGAATCCAGATCTTTGCATCAGTAGCAGTTTTGATGAATCCAACCAATTCACTTACACCAAATTTTCACCAGTTGCTACTACTGCTCATTATTCACTTTCTGTTTGCCCAACCTGGGTCACAAGTGGTCAGATTTTCCAAAACTGAACACTCATAACCTCAAAAGAAGTCAGTTATGTTTGAAATGTGTTCTAAAAGGTGGTTTTATTCCTGAGGTTGTGTGTTTCAGTTGGAGACTCTAAAATAAGTATATAAAATTGATAACATTGGTGTTCATCTATGCTTCAGCTTTCTGTTTATAATATATAAATAATAGCCCCATCCAACTCTCAGGGGTAGTTTGAAGTGAAAATCACCTCTTGTGTAAAGTACGTGAACTTCTCACACAAAAGACCACAGGAATAGCCATAATGATCTTAAACTTCTTTCAAAGTTTTGTTAGTATTCACTAAATAAGATCTAGAGCCACATTAGGCTTGATATCAGGAAAAAATTTTTAACTGAAAGGGTGATTGGCCATTGGAATATGCCAGGGAGGTGGTGGAGTCATCGTTCCTGGAGGTGTTTAAAAAACAGATTGGATGAGGTGCTTAGTGCCATAGTTTAAATGATGAGTGGGTGCCAGTGTTGGGTCATAGGTTGGACTAGACGATCTCAGAGGTCTTTTCCAACCTTGTGATACTGTGATACTGTGATACATTGTGCCAGAAGAATAGAATGAGACTTTTAATAACGTTCATTTACTGTGTTAGGCTTGGAAGAGAGAAGAGATTCAGCTTGAGTTTCTTATTGACACACGTACACAGACAGACTAAATGACGGTTGCAGTGACAACTTCCCTTCTGAGATGCTTAAAAGTGTAATATTCCCTTTAAAGTCTTTCACCATTAATAACTTGTTTTGTGTTACTGGTGTGTACAGACTTTTCTGGGGTTTTGGAGATGATGGCCTAGGGACCCCCATATTTTTTTTTGGCCTACAGCATCTGTTCAAATAAGGATATTGGTTATAAGATTTGGATAACTCAGGTCCCAAATCACTTCTCCATTCAGATCAATTAAAGATTTCCAAAATGGGGAAGGGATTTTGCCTTCTCTGCAGCATGGGATCAGTCAGAGACATTCAAGTCAATGAGAAAATTCTTGAACTAGAAGGGTAAAAACTATGCCAACTTCCAGCTTAAGTTTCTTGTTATTCATAGGAAACATGCATTAATCCTGTGCTCAGCTTGGCACTGGGGAGGCCTCATCTAAAACTGTGTGCTGATTTGGACATCTCCTTCAGGTGAGGTGCAAAGACAAGCCAAAGCAGAACAACAAAGTGGAGAAAATACAACCAGGGAGAAGAAATACCAGGAAGAACTGAGGTTGTATGGTTGCATAGTCTATATGAGGGACAGTACGTTGAGGGTGTGGTTTAGTGTTTGAATACAGAATACATGAAATTCTGCTACAGAAGAAAGGAAGAATTTATTCTCATCGTGCAAGGAAAACCAGTCAGAAATACATGAAACTGAATTTCAACAGGATCCATTTTAGATATCAGGAACAGGTTCTAATATAAAGAAAGCACTAGCAATGAGTCATTGAGCCAAAGTGCCCATGGCAATATGGGAACTTCTGTTATAGTAAGTCCTTAAGAAAAAACTTATAAAAACTTATAAAAGTATCTCAGGATGACCAGAGGGATGGATGAGGCGAGCTATCCAGGACCTGTAACTTTTATCATTCCACACTTCTGTGCTTCAGCTATAAATCTTCTCAGTAAGGCAAATTAACTTACGTTAAGAGCTGCACTATCATGATTATAATTTTTCAAGAATCCTTGCTCAGTAATGGAACTGGAGAAAAATGAGCTATTGAGTCCTGTAGCTACCTTCTGTCGTTTAGGATCTATCACGTAGAATTAAAATTTCCACTAGTTAGCCCAAGAAGAAATTGTGAAGATATCCTTGTCTAGTTGCTGTCAACACAAAATTATTATTAATGTGTAGTTTGCAAGAAGAAATATTTACATGTGAATATTTATAGGTACATATTTATATGTATATTTATGCAAACATAATGGATTCTTTGAATGGGAGTCAGCTGCTGAGTGGTAGAATGACATTTGTCTTCTTTCAGCTCCTTGCTTGATTTAAGCCTTCAGTTTAATATAAAATGACCACGTCGAGGGTACTCCCCTGAAATCAGTAGCAATTTCTTGGTTGTACAAGGAAGTAATATTCAAGTATATTAAAGTTAGAAGGCAAACTGCTGAAGGGGAATAAACTGCACACATTAAATAGATGAAAAAATATTTCATAAACGTAAAGAAATGCTTCCAAAATAGGTTTTATTATTTGAAGTGTATGCTCAGTCTGTTTACATTCATAAAGTAGTTTTCCAGGCTCCTCAGAGAGACTTTTATAAAGTGGTAGATACCTTTTAATTACCTGAAAATGCTTCTGGGGAGTTTCTGGTGCTTTGTGTTTTTAGAGAACCTCATTTAGGCTAGAGGTTAAATTTTAATTCCATTATTTGTCAAATTGCTCATTTTAGCTTCTTCAACCTTTCCCAAGACTGGATCTCTGAACAAGCCTGGTCAAACAGGCATCAATTTTTTCAGGACATATTTTTACTCTCAGTACCAGATAATCTGATATACTCTTTCTGTTCTTAGCTTTACTTCAAAACTGAATTTTGATCATTTGGAATTCCTGGATGTTTGATCATCTATCACCTAAAACTATGTACAGTTCTTTTGGAAACACTTCAAATTTCCTACACCTTTTCACCCTATCGACATTTAATTGAGTAAGCTCTGAAAATGTTTCTCCAGACACTACATTTCTGTCACTTCCCATTTTATTTATTAAGTGCCTCTGCCTAATTTAACCGAAACTAAGATAATCCAAAACACAACTCTACCATATTCTGCATTACATAGGTTCTTAATGAGCAATTGCAGTGGACAGACAGTTAAATAGGTAAAGAATCTTCAGTCAGGAGTTGAAAAAAAAACATTTGCTGCTTGTCCTTGATTAATTTGTTATGAAAACATGAAAAAAAAGCTTTGATAGGCCTTTCAAAGTAATGAAATCCAAAGCTGATGTTTGAATCAATGGACTGATTCCCTGTAAAATGGGATGCCAGAATTTCTTTCCTGGATAAGTAATGCACTAACAAGTAAAGATAAGCCTGATGTTTTTATTTATATATTTAAACAAGATATGTCAGTAGAAGACATAGAAAGAAAATTCTGAAAATTGTGCAAATAATTTTAATTATGAGATTAAAATATGGAGTCTAACTCCAAACCACCACCTCTCTGCCTGCTTTGTTTGTAGCAAACCGTAACTAACGAGGCATGTTCTCGGACACTGATGTCCAACTCTGACATTGACGCCAAGTTTACATATGAAGTAGTACTATAACTTGGCATTTATGAATTCAGCACCAGAGATAAAATCACTCTTCTCTAAAAAAAAAAATCAATTAATAGCTAACGCTATTAGGGCCAAGAGAGAATATAGGGTTGAACAACCAAAGTGAGATTTATTTGCCTTGGTGACAGCATCTGGGATTTCTTAAACCCCCTTTACTGTCAACACAGCATTTGGAGGTCCCCATGTCCTGCCCAGTAAGGCAGAGATGACTGTGGGTGAGCATTATTTCCCAGGTGAGGCTGGGGACTGGGGAAGCCAGGCTACTCATCCTGTCTGATGGCTGGAGAACAGCTCAACTACGCAGCTGTGCATTGGCTGGGAAGGTAGCATGCAAGGCTAAGGGGGTTGTTTATATCTTATAAGAAATAATAACTGGTGTTTGACTCACAGCTAGTAATTAGTTTCCCAATGCTCCTAAAATGATAAGGAAGTTGAAAGATGTTAGTGTCAGCTTTGAAAGAATACAATTAGCTCAGTGCTTTCCTTCAGCCGTTGCTTTTTGAAGTTAGCTGCAGCAAACAATAAGCAATTTCCTTTCACTTTTAACATCAATAACCCTACTTAGTGGAGGACTTTGTTTAAATAGTTTTCTGTTGTCTGCAAACAAATCAAAGGAAAATAAAGTTAATTAACCTAATGAAAATGTGACTGAGAAAAAAGGGGGGATTATTTAGTGTTGTTTCTTTAGCTCTAAAAAAGTTGATGGCATTTAAATACTTGAGGCCTCTCTCACCTAAAAAAGCTGCCACTGTGACTTACTGCCAAGACTGCTGGTTATACCAGTAAGCCTCAGGCCAAGCTTGAATGACACAGGAGGCTCAAAATAAACTGTAACCTTCTCCTGTGTGACACGCTCATTTCAGTTTGGGTTACGTGAAAAGCAGTGCTTGTGGGATCATTTCAGGTTTTACCTTAAAGCATCAGGTGTGGAGGAGGATGATAAAACCTCACTCTCCCTAAAAATTGTGCCTGTAACTCAGACTCCAGGTTATTTGGATTTGGCTAGATGAGCACCTCTTGGGAAGTACGAAAGCAACACTGATTGTAAAACCAGCTTTATTAAACAATGTGGTCTTTCCACTTCTTTCTGGGAAGGACCAGACTTTTCCAAACCGGTTGATTTTCTCTGCACAAGCGTATCACTTGTGCTTTCCCTGCCTTAACTGTTTAAAAGAAATCATATAGACACTGGATTCCATTTATTTAGCATATTATACAGAACTGACACATCAGTGCTTAAAGTCCATGCATTTGTGCTGCTCAAGTAGTGGAATGTTGGGATACTTTTGGTTTTCAAATGATGAGAAGATCTCACCCAGAACAGAGAAGCTGACACAGCTTTAAATATACTTCCATACCTGCAGCTTGGCTTTCTCCAAGGATGGTAAAATTTTCCTTCCAATAACCGTTGATAAGCGAATGATTAGTTACTGAGATGGCTTTCTCAAAAGAAGCATAACTCAGAGAAGTATCTAAAATAAAGATCAGAAATGAAGTTCGTCTTGGTGTTGCTGGAGACAACACAACTCAAACGTGCAGCGGGTTTTGTTGCTCTTCTTCCTCCTTGGGCAACATGTGGTGGTTGTAACTCCACCAAATGCATGCAGAGCTCAGAGCCTGCTGTACTCTGCAGCAGAGGCTGAAAATGGACAAATTACACAGGTGTGAATTCACTAAAACCTACTCTGAAGGCCTGCAGCTAAAAGAGTTTTCCAAATGGTATTCTCTACACTAAACTAACATACTGTATTTACTCGAGGACATTAATCACTGAGTTCAGCAGAACTGAGCCAGTGAGGTACTCAGTTATGTGAACTGTTCTATGAACTCAGTGAGTGACTACTGATGACTGGAGCTTTCTCAATATCATACTGGTGCAGAGGGGCCAAGCACTGGGGAGACACAAACACGTCTGGTGCGTGCAAGGTCTCTAAGCCATCTTCAGGATCTGCTCCTAGAGCTTGCCATTTGGGGTCCTGCTGACAGCATCAGGAGTCTCTCCAAAACCTAGTTGCTTCCTATGGAGTGTTGCTATTCCTCTGGCAAGAAAAAGCTCACTTTCTGGGGCGACCATTATAGGACACTCATAGCATCAGCAGTGTGAGATTTCCTCCAGTATCCATGTGCCCTCAGCAGACAGTGCAGCTGCTCGGTAATAAATTAATGATTTCTAGTGGTGCCTGGCAGAGTGGGGATGTCTTATCTGTGTGGAAAAGCAGGTAGGTAATATTCACTCTGATAATGGTTGTGAACTGCGTTGTAAGATCATTACTGTATAGGAAGAATCCCATAACCAAGAGGGCTGCCATAATCTTATTTGTTGGTTAAAGAATGTAAAAACCAGAAAGCCAACAAAATTTGGCTTTGATAATATAGTATATTGGGCTTTTTTGCTGGTATAATTACTAATGATATGTAATCCTCAGTTGTAATTGACACATAACCATGGTAACGTGATAATAACCAATGGTGTGATTTTCAAGAAAATTACTTCTGCAGCCTATAAGAATTTTATTCTAACGTATTACACTATGTATTTAAGAAATACTTAGTCAATTATTAGGTACATAAGAAAAAGTAAGTTTTGTAGATTTGATAAAGTGATGTTTCATACGGTGCTCTATGCATTTGTCAGGCCAAAATAAAAAATGTCTCGATTTTGTTAGAAAAGAATGTTGATTCTGGTTCTTAATTTCTGTTTATGCAACTCTGTGGCTTTTCGTAACATTAACGTGGTTAGTGAGAAATGATTCTAGAAAGAGGAAAGAATGTTAATTTGACCCTCTAATTATAACATGGTCTGACAGTACAGGAATGCAATATTTATATGTACAGAGACTTCCATTTCTTCTTTCTTCCTTTTTCCTCTTTTTTCTTCTTTTTTCTTCTTTTTTCTTCTTTTTTCTTCTTTTATCTTCTTTCTTCTTTTTATTTTTCTCTTTTAATGCACATTTTCACTTATCTGTATACAACTGAGAAATAAGCAGGTCTTTATTTACTGAGGGCAGTATAATTTTACCAAGGTGTACTATCCCTTGATGGTAAGTGAAGAAATGTAATACAGGTCCAGCTTCAAACTGTTGTGCAGTCAGTGCATCCTCACTGGTATGGTGCCACATTGTATGGCAACTATAAAACTGCCACTGTGCAGCTCTTCTGTAAAAGATCAATGTGAGTGGGTGTGGGCTGTGCAGTAAAGCCAAATTACAGCCAGAGATACCTCAAAAACTAAACTAGAAACAGGAAGTCTAAGATACAGCTTTACAAAACTCTTCTTTATTTTCTTCTGCAAAAGAAAAGTGTCATGGGGGAAATAAAGAAACCAACATTGGAGTAAAAAGGGCACATAATACACCAAAGCATGTTGTGTTGTCTTGGCTCATTTTTCAAAGTGTACAGGCTGGCAAAACTCCACAACAGAGTTAACTTCAGCAGGAAAAATGCCTTAAATAAAATAATCAGTAGTTCTGCTATATAAAGGATTTTTTTAAAACTGTTGATTGAAGGGGCATCTGCCAGTTTTTGTCTCTATAATGCTTATGTTTCTAATGTAAAGTGACAGATTCTGGGTAAGAAAAAGTTTGTGCGCCCACTGAATGCGGATGTAATCCAGACCAACAAACTCTTCTAACAGTCTCAGAGATTTATAAAATTCACTAGAATCTCTTACAAGATGGGGTTTGTAATATTTGAATGCACTAAGATTCACATTGATTCTCAAACATTGATTCATTGATTCTCAAATTTCAGACACAAATTCTCACTACAGTGGGGATAAAGAGGTGGGGACAGTTGTTTTTCAGAATTCTTTTCTTCAGGTCACATGAAAATAACATAAATTTCAGCATCAGAGGTGACCTTTGCTGAAATCTTAAGTCAGGTAAAGAAATTTTAACATTTACACCCTAATCTCTTAACTCTACAAAACTTTTCATTTCTGAAAGCCTGTTGGATTCTTGTAGAGTGAAAAAACACTGTATTATCATTTAGGAAAGAACATGGATGACATGTTATAGCCATCTTTTATAGAAGGGGAGAGAATGATTTGTTTCTTTCAAGTCTAATCTGACAAAGCTTCACCAAGTCATTGATGTTAAGGAGACTACTTCCACAAGAATGTTGTCTCATGATTTGGAAAGATGTGCTCAACGACTAAAATCAAGCTGAATATAATGCCATCTTCAACACAACATTCCCTAAACATGTAGTCAAGGCTGATTCAGACGAGAAAATCCACTTAATGAATCATCACACTTGTTTCCTCCATTGCCTGGGCAGGCCACGCTGCTTTCAATTCCAATTTTTGCTGCAAAATAATTCTACATATAAGACAGACTGAGATAATAACTCAGTGTTGGGATTTTTTTATTAAATCTGAGCTGGTCACCATGGACTTTTTTTAAAAAAACAACTGAGATAGTCAATAAGAATTAAAGACTAAATAAATCTCACCATAAGGTAGATTGGTACACTAAGTCAAATGAACTGCTCCTTGAGGCAGAAGTACATATTACTCTTTATTGCTTACAAGAGTCACCAGAAGAGCAGCTGAGTTGTAGACGTCTGCATCCTACTCCTCTGAAGTTATCTGGGGTGTGTAACTTCACAGTGTCAGAAATGCAGTGTATCTGACGCATCTCCATTTTCGGTCTGGTTTTAGAAATGTTCTGTTAGAATTTAATACCTCTGAAATCAAAAGTCATCTCTGAAATTTCACATACAGGGAGTGGAACTTTTTGTAGAAATTCTCCAGAGAAGAAATCTCCTTGTTAATATCATTTCAGCAAAATCACTTCCTTTATTTTCCAGGTTTCTTAAATTTTGTGAGTTATCTATTTAGTATTCTAGTGAAATATGCTAATTTATATATTCTCTTTTGTTTAATCTCCATATCATGAGACTCAAATATCATTTTTTGAACATATCACATTCTTTTCCTGATTTTCTTTGGGCCTCTATCGTTATTTATATACACATACATATATAGTAATTATTACACAGAAATAGAGAACAATAAAACAGACACCAGCTGTGGGCTATCTAGAGACATAAACTCTGAGTTCTTTATGTGCATGTGTAGTTATAAAAATGTTATTAGTTCAGTTATTATTTCAAAGAACAATTCCACAGGATATGAGAGGTAATTATATTGGGTAGGTTGACAGAATAAGATGTAAGGAAACCCACTAAATTTTAGGTGAGTCTATTGAAAACATTACTAAAAATAAAGGAAAGCAAACTTGGAGTTAGAGACTTTTCAGCAGTCTATGGGAAAGCAGAACAAAGGGATTAGAAAATGTATACTTAAAGGATAATGATTCAGAGCTCATAAGGGAATATGTTATTGTAGTATGAGTAAAAGGTCTATGGGAAATATTTTCCTTGGGAGACCGGGAAATGCCTGAAAAAACTAAGCCACAGGGTGCATTAAAGAGAAATGTTTCCCTGGGTCATCATTCCTTTAACAGAAGGAAGGAGGAATCTATTGAGTCAGAAATGGGCAGTAAGATCAAGGGAAATTAATGAACTGGAAGAGCGCCTTTCAGAGCTGTAATAGTGCTCAGACCTGTGGGCTGTCCTGAAATAAGATTCTGTTTTCCTGAAAACTGGTGATAACTTCATGCAGCTGCTCATTAGATAACACAGATACCAAAGGAGAAATTGGATCCCTGGTAGTGTTAGATTAGCATTTTCCCCCTATTCCCTCCATTTATTTTCCAGATGGCATACAGTTTCCCTATTATGTTTTATTTATACAAGCTAAGCCCATTCCCCTTCCAACTCCATTAACCTCAGTGTAACAACACCAGAAATGACTATGGCCCATTGACTACAGTATCTTGTTTGATATTGACTGTTTTCTTTAGTATGATTTGATTGACACAAATTATTGCAGCAGATGTGTATTATAATTTGTAGTGGAACATTTTATCCATTTGAAACCAGACAGTCTTTCTTCCAGAATCTCCATTTGTGATGCTGCTTATTAGGGTCTTTGAATCATTATTGTATCAAATAGCAGATATTTGCAGCGGCAACTAAGAGCTGTGGGAATTAATACTCAATCATTCCACACTTCAATATCTTACTGTTTTCCTCTACTTCTAGGTCACCAGTGGGAATGAATTTATCTTGGTATGTATTTACAAACTCATAGAAGTGCCATTGAATTTGGTGCACTGATGAATTGAAATGATAGAAATCTTGTGGACCAGGATTGAGGTGTTGTGTGGGGTTATATCAGACCCTTAACACTGAGCTCCACTACATTTATTTTCCTTTTTTTTTTTTTTTCAAGTTCTGAAAGTCTTCATTTAGTATACATTATATGTATAGAGAACTTGGCAAAGGGAATGAGATGTAAAAGGGATAACACTTAATGTTTTCCTGTGTTAAACAGGATTCACAATGCTAATCATTGCTTTAAAAAGTTACAAATATTGTAGTAGTTTTTATTTGAATGGCAGGAAAATAAGTATTGCTTGTTTTGATGCTTTGTGAATTGAAGATTAAGACCTTCTCAGGTACTGAATCAGGGCAATGCATACATCTGTATGTTTGCAACTTTGGGATACACAGAGTAGAAATCAACCTGTCTTGGGTAAGTATGACTTTCAGTATGGCCACACCCGACTTGTCTTCACAGCCAAGTAAAAGTATTTCAGGAAAAGGAAACAGTATTCAGGTTGAAAGCAGACTGATGTAAGGAGAAAGAGGTAGTGCAGAGGTGCAGCTGCTGTGCCTTCACGAGGCACAGACCTTGTGCTCCACTTGCCCAGGAGGAGCTGGTGAGCTGGGATGGGGAGGGAAAGAAAAACCTTAATCTAGAGCTGAGAAACTGGAAAGGTCTGTAAATAAACCCCACGCTCAGGATAACCTGCTGCTCAGAGGATTTCATTATCTTAAACCCAGCACTGCCTATGTTGCTGCCAAATCAGCTTGGGAGCTCTTTCCAACACACTGATGCTTGGGGCAGGCAGATGCTCCATGGCTGCTGAGAGAAGTCCTGGATGCCACCGTGCTACAGAGGTGTGGAATAATCACAATGCACTGTAATTGATGAACAGTTTTTGACAGGTGGCCAAGATGGAAATCAGAATAAAATGTTATTTTGGCTTGATCTGAACTGTAATGATTTAATTCTTCTGATTTCTCTGTCACTAAAACAAAGAAAAACTAGAAGGGGAAAAAAAATCTGAAGTGATTTCTCTTTTACAAAAACCAAAATGTGTTTGATTTTAGCGAAGGGTTTTTTTTCCTTATTCTTCCTATTTTTCTTTCATTGAAATTAAGTTTGGCTAAACTTTCTCTTAAAGGTCAAAAAATAGTGAGAAAATACTTTGTGTCAAATGAAACTCTCTGATTTCCTGTGGTGTTTTTTTATTTTGTTTTTTACTCCAATCTGCTAATAAAACTCCACCTAAAGTCACAAATATTTGTATTACACAAAAGATGCAATTTAAGTGGCTTAGCAGCTTGAAGCATTATATTTTATTCTACTTAACAGAATCAAATATACCTCTCCTGAAGCAACCTCTACCATACTTGAAACACATGCCTTTTGCAGGGATTATAACTTTTGATAGCATTGCTCAGATACCACTAATCTTCCTTTTCTTTCCTGTAATACTTATCAGCCCCAGAGTACACTTAAATAGGCATTAAGAAATTCATGGCTATTTATCAATGTATTAAGGCAACTATCTTCTTTTACCAAAAGTCTTTCTCATACAAAGTGTTCAACAAAGTTTTCACACTTAAGCTTTCTTGGTAAGGTTTAAATGATTAGAGGTTCTTTGTTAGTCTGCTGCCTGGAAATGGTCCATCGGCAGTTAATCAGTGTTACATTGCACAGCCCACTTAAAATATACATAGAAATGGAACATGTTTATGTTATTATCAGCTAGATTTGGCCCTATTTGTAGATATAACCAAACTAAAGAAAAAAAGAGCAACACTTCACTCCTAAAGTAATTAGGAAGAATGGGTTTCATGGATCTGTGACACCTAGTATTAGCAAGGAAGGTCTCTTATTTGTAATACGTTAATGTAATAAAGACTATATGATGTTTGGTGACAGGCACAAACCATCTGGTTTCTGAAGATGGAAGAGTGACTTTTTTTCCAGGTGACAACTTCAAAGTAATGTGGAAATTTGAGAATTAGAATGCATCCATGCCTACATAAACCATGGACAGGACACTGTTCTAACTTGGTTTCAGTGTGCTTGCTTTTCTCTTGAGTATGAATTTCCAAGTGGCTAAGAAAACAAAGGTAGGTGAAAACAAAAAATAAAGAAATAAAAAGTTTTCACAGTCATAGAACATTTAGTAAAGATTACTCTTCCCTGGAGGAATGATATATTCTATGCTTATAGTAGTATTACCGGTCTTTCTAAAACACAGATACTAAATAGTGGGAGAGTATGCCTGGAGCAGACAGTGATGCAGAGAATGAGAAGGGGTCTTTTCTCAGGCATAGCCCTCTTGTTCTGCCTTCACCTTGGGTTACCTGGCCACCTCGGGATGGCAGCTCTGCCACCCACGTTTACCCTCTCAAAGGCCCTGCTGCCTGGAGTGATATGAGCATTCCCAAGTGAAATGTTGCTCTCTGTGCTGTATAAATATTATACGTGCCTCACAGACAAAGTGATTATAAGGTGTTCTCTCACCATGAAAAGCTATGAATCCAGTAATCTATACAACACTGAGGCAATATTTCTCCGGGAGAAAGCTGTAACATGTTATGCTGCCTCCCTCTTTCCTGCAGGATAGAGGCAGGACATAATTTCTCTGCCATCTTTCAGAGGATTTGAAGCTTTTGTGCATAGTAGAAAGCCAAAGCTGAAATACCAGGTTAATCCTGTTATCTGGTACACAGCCTAATGCATGCTTTGCAGAAATCACCTCCATGCTTTCCTCATATGGGAACAATTTCAAAGGTTTTAAGTTGAAAGGATAATATCAACTCTTGTCTCCCTCCTTCCTCTTCCAAATTGCACTTGCTTTTAGAGTCCCTTATCTGTGCTGGGCAACAAGATTGACTTTCTAAACTCTGCTAAAATAAACTTTTTTTAATAAGATATATAGGTGTGCATGCAGAGTGTCATAATAGCAGATAAGAAAAAGGATCCAAATAAAATAATGGTGAACTACCATCAATTTTAATCCACATATACTCAAGAAATTTTACTCCAGCATTTGAATAAAAATTCCAAGACGGACTAGATGACACCTTTTATGAGAATCAGAATTCACTGCTACTCTTCCTATAAGTGCCTCCCATGGGATTTCTGTGGAATATAAGAGTTTCAAAGAAACCTTGTGGGTAGAGCAGCAGTTTGTAACCTAACGGTTAGCTCGCCAGAGCATCTGCTGGAGTTCTGTTGTTACTGGAAAGAAGTCAGTTGTATAATTTGGTGGAGAGCAGATTTCTATATTTAAGCACTACAAAGTGCTGCAAATAGTATCCTAGGTCCTCTATATAGCCAATGGAGAAATACAGACTCATAAATAAGATGTTCTGATTTAAATCTGAAGATCTCTACCTCTATAGAGTCAGATAATATTAATATTTCCCTGGTCACTTCCCCTACTGGATGGCATGTTTGTCTTGGATTGAATATAAGGAGGGTAGCCTTTATGACCACTGAGCAAATATATAGGAACAAAACTTGCTTTCTTCTTTCTTTCTTCAAAGTGAGCAATACAGCACAAACCATCACAGTTAACCCAAAGCCACTCTTTGTAAAAGATTCAGAATTATCCTCTCTTTTTCTCTCCTTGATTATGATGAGCAAGTAAGCGTAATTATGAAGTGCCTAGATTCTTAAACAGCAGAGCAAACCATGGAGACATACAAAGCTAAAATAAATTTCTTGCTGTTGTGCCTCATAATGAAGTAACTGAAAATCTAACTGAGGACTGCTACACAAAGCATCATATGTCAGCATGGTGGAGGACAGCTGGGAGAAGAAACGCATATTGTGAGTTGTAATAACAATGGGCAGGTGTGTGAGAGCTTTCTGAACTCAAGAACATGTCCTTGAAACTTGGCACTTGGTGCCATTTTCTCCTGGGCTGTCATCCAGCAGAGAGTGAGAGGGAGTGAAACTGTTGCCCTTAGCTACACAGCTTGCACACTTTCAGATTCACTAGAAACCCAAGTAAACTAGTGAAACATTTATAAACCACACTGGAGCAGCTGCTGGATAAGAGAATATGATCACACTATGTTTAATGGAATGTAAGAGATCTTTAAAAAATAGAAGGGAAAGTCAGATTCACACTGAGGACAGAAAAAACAGAACTAAAGTTCACCCAGTGTCCTAAAAAAAAAAAAAAAGACCTGTGACATTCTTAACAGTAGTTAGATAATTATTTACCTACACTTTATTTGACATTCAGAGTAGAAGTTGGGACCTTTTCTCTTCCAGTCACAGGGATATCCTCAATATTTAGCAGAGAGGGACAGGTACCCCCAAAGCTCATATTTGCCTCTCTTAGTCCTACTGAATAAAGAGGGAGCCCATATGGTAAGTTCAGACATACGAGGCTGAAACCATATAAACAGAGCTCTAAATTTAAAAAAAAATCTATGTGAACAGTATAGTAGTTTAATGTTAAGTAAAAATCATACGTGAGAAAAATAACATTGTAGAAAGCCACTTTTTTTGTGTACTACTAGAGGCTGAATATTCTCAGATTGGATTATATTCTTCTTTTATTAAGCAGGATTTGTTGAAATTATTAAGACTTCATATATCCCAAATCTTGTTCAGTAGACTGTAAGGATTACTGTATTTCACCTACTATTTTTAGACATATACTCTTTGGAAGTCTACAGCAGGGTCAGTTTGTTCCAGGTTCTCTTTGCATTTAACAGAGTCATTTTTAGGATAGAGACCATCTGATCAAAAGCAGAGGTGTGCGTTAGTATGAGTTTTCTCAGACTCAAGGGTTCAAGTGAATCTCACTCAAGGTATCTGTCTACCTGAGACAGAGATTTGAGTCCATTTAAGTGTTTTCAAACAAATGCAGCTACATTGAAAGACAGAATTTCTGGTTAAATAATCTGAACAAAAATTTTCCTTAGGCATTTACAGATGACTCCAAGATGAATCCTAACCTTTGAGTACTCAAAAGTGGACTCTGCCCATAATTACTGTGGTCTTACAAAAAGCACATCAAATTGCACAAGGTCATTTTCCTTCTGCATCAGGAATTTTGTGGTGAATAATGTGATCCACAGAGTATTTTTTTGCACTAAGTTAAAAATATTTTTCATTTCTGTTCCAGTAATAATAATAAACAAATAAATACAAAACTAACTTGAATAATATATTGCCAGATATGCTATTCATTGAATTCTAAAGAAAAATTGTGTGGGTTTTTCAATTTCTCAGATGCTTGTACCTCTCCAGGAAAATCTAAGAAATGCTAATATTTAAAGAGAAACATGAAAATTAGTTGAAATGACGTCTTGGGTACAGTCAAAGGTTTGCTGCACAATTCAAAATGCAAAGAGAGATTTAACGTCCTAATCAGGAAGATGCTTCGACAGGTTTTCAATTTCCAGAGCCCAAAGGAATTAAAGATGTGACTAATGTTAAGCATATGATTAAACACCCTTCCTGACTGTCAATGTTGTCTTGAGCTGAACATGAGTACAAGTCTGCAGGTAAGAAAGTATGGAGCATCAAAATAAAAATAAAATTACACATATTTTATTCAGTACTCCTTAGAGCATATAGAGTTTTCTGAAGTCCTGTTAAATTTTTTTTAAAAAAACACCGATAGAAAAGAAACCACACTAAACACCAGTGTGAAAATCCGTAATGCTGATATGAAACTGAAGGATCTGTCCAAATAAATCAAAAAGATAGGAGATCACACAGCTCTGATCCATATGAAGTAATTGTGTCTTAGAGGGCAGTAACAACAGCGTAGACGATGGGACATTTCTGATGGTAAAAAGTAAAATAAAGTATCCAAGATGCAGAAAAACCTTTGTCTTTTATAAACACTAGGATGGGATCCAAGTGGCTCACTTCTTTGTTAATCTCTGTTTCATTCTCTGTGACATTAATTATCTATATTTCACTGGCAGCCATCTATTCCCACTTTGGACAGCTTCCCTGTTAGTGAATCAGGCACATGGTTTGTGCAGTAGTTATCAGGCAAAACTGTGAGTACATTGGACTGCACTGAAGCACCGTCCTGGCCAAATATCAAATATCACAGGCGTTTGTAGGGGGTATGTTTACCAAATCATCTCAATCTCTAGGAAACACGTGTTAGGAAAAAAAAATGCAAAATCCCCTCGAACACTTCATTTTATGAGTCTTTGTTTTTTCACCTGTGAGCAGTTCATTACGAAGACATTAGAAAAGGCTTTTTTCCTCTCTCTTACCACCAGAGTACAATGTGACCAAAGTCATATTCGTTATAAAAGTGCCAGCCCTACAACCTTAAAGAACAGTTGTTTTTCTCTGGTTGACTACTGGCTCATAGGTATATGGATTTTTATACATATATTCACAAGCATACCCAGGTACACACATGTACCTACACACAATGATTGCAATTTTCACCATTTTGCCTCCAACAAAAAACCACTTTAAAATCCATAGTGAAGCCATGAACACATGGACAGAGAGGCGAAGCCCGAGACACAAACCTGCAGCAAATCGCACTGTGAGAGCAGCATACAAAGGAGCATGTTGTGCATTTGAAAGTGTGAAAAAAGAAACATGCTGTGTTTGGAAAGGTATGTATTTGAAAGTACAACAAACATAGCCCCGATTCATTCTGAGTAAATTTCTAGGGAAAATGGCTCAATTGTCTCCAGAAATTGTCTCATGTGTTCACAGGTTGACATCCAGAGTTTAATAGTGTGCTGATGTTTTGCTCATCCAAATTCTTCTATCCTCTTCATTGCTGCTCACTGCAGTTTTGTCTTTTGTGGGATACAAAAGAAAGAGAGTGTTTTAATCTTACTGGTAACAAATGGGTTGATGTTTGATCCAGAGATTATTTGTAGACCCAGCAATTGAAACTGGTCTGCCTTTTCTGTAACTATCTGGAGTCTGTAAGTCGGTACAGTTGCTTTGGAAAGACATTTATACCACCGTAGTGTTGAATAGAATACTAAATATCACTCTAAATGGCATTAAATAGTCACTGAATAGACACTTCCCACTGTGAATGTAACCAAATGTGTTTTACCCTATCTGGCTCTGGCGTATAAACTACATTAGTTGTCTAATGATGATAAAATAAAAATGATTTAGACACTCGTTTACTTCCTAATGTTTTCTCCTGGTTTGACCAGTCTATCCCAGCAGCATTTCTTCTTGACCATTTCTGTGCTGTTCCACCCAATGCTTAAAAGACACGCTTGTTTAGCGCATAGGGCACATGTTGAATGGAGTGGAAAACTGCAGTAGCCATTGTGCAAGGAGCCAATGCCTTCCAGAAACCTGTTTTTTCTGGATGTGGCTTTGTCTGTGCTGAGGTAAATTATTTAAAGTCTAATTATTTAACTCCGATATAAATAAACATGAAAATTTATCTGCATTGAATCGGACCTGTGGCCCTCTTCTCTACCCCTCCGTTTCTTAAAGGGATGACTGGAAGTCTACTTAGAAAGGTGTAGGAAATTGACTAATTAGTAGCTAACCCACTCACAGATAAATTGCTTTCTAACAAAAGTGTTTGAAGGTTGAACTAAAATAGATTAATTCAGCTAGAGGAGTGTGTGGCGTGAGGGAAGAATTATGGGCATCCTTAAGAAACTCAACTTTTTATAGACAACCGTCTACAAATCAGTCAGGCTGGTATAACAGTTAACAGAAAATTCATGGTCTGACATTTATCTCTACATATAGGTAACTGAAATCATCTTCTTTTCTCAGACCTGGACAGAGCAGAGCCAAATATAAATAGTAGAAATAAATAGACAAAAAGCTAGGAAGTAACTCCAGTCTGATCTGAAGGTGAAAAATAACTAACTGCATGGTTTGCATAAAGTTGCATATTTCAGGTCTTGTTGTTCTCCGCTAATGTTAGCATAATTTCTCTCCACTGTGAAATAATGTTGATGCAGCAGAAACATTTGCTGCTACAAAATCACAAGCGGTACTCACCTGCCAGAAGGATAACAGACATTTTTGGCACCATAACACTCCCAGAGATTTTACCCATTGATGTTGTCTTCGAGCTAACTTAGGATCTTCTAGAACTGGTGAATTTTAGTGACTGTCAAAGTCCTGTCCCTTTTCCCAATGACTCTCCTTGTCAGGTTTTTACATTGTGATGCTTTGCTCATGGATCACCAGAGGAACTGTGCTTGCTGACAGCTTCAAACTACATCACAAGTGAAGGAAGAATGGATGTATTTTCCAAGGTTCAGTGAAACTTTTAAAATACAGAACAATTACAAGGTAAAATTCAGTATCTCCAAGCTACATTCATGTGCATTTTCAAGGAAAATGCCATATACATCAAATGATACCTGAAGTGGCAGAATTCACTGTAGAAAGTGCTGAGAGGTAGATAAAACCACAAATTATGACCATAAAAATATATTTATGAGTGTTAGAAAGAAATTGAGACATTTTCCTCTGTTATAATAAAGAAATGTATAATCTGCAGACATGATCTGTATTTTTCACACCTGTTTCTAAAGGTCCTTCATACAGATATTGAGCTCTCATGCTGACTTACACTCCTATCAAACAGACGGATCCTTTCATTTCCAGGAGTGTGAGAGAATGAGATTGTATCTGCCCTTACATCCATCTGACTCTCAGAGACAACAGGGAAGGAGAAAGTCACTGTTTTTTGTTTCCAAGACAACATAAATGACAAATGCAAGAAAAGGGGACAATTTTAGCAGGAATTCAGCAAGGCCATCAGATGAGAAAATCCTTTCTCTGTTACATGGCTCTCGTGTACATTCTTCAGACAGGCTGTAATTCACTTACCTATAGTTTGTTCAGCTGGTGAAATTCCTTTGTTGTCCTCGAGTGAGGATTTGCTTGGAGGTTCTTCTGGATACGCTTAAGCTGTTGCTGAATAAGCTCACAGCAATAAGATTATCATTAGTAGAATTTCACCCATACTAGCAGTTTGTCCTCTTATTTTTCCCATATGATAACCTGATATCTACTCAGTTTTTCTGTTCTCACTACAATTCTTTTTTTTTGCCAGCATACGCATGTTGGACTACAAGAAGAGATTCCTCCATACTATATACCTCTGAAATAAAAGAGTTCTGTTAGGTATTTCATATTGTGGTTAAGAAGGTTGATCAACTACAGACATAACTCTCTGGATATATTTCTTCATAGAGACAGAAAATTATTAAGATAATACAAAGAGTGGAAGCTGATTTCAGAATTCCAAAAGGTAAACACCAAACTTTTTCATTATTTAGTAATATGACCTTATTTAAACATCATTTCACACTGCATGGCTTTGCTTGGGGATTTTTTTCATCTCTTAATCTCAGAAAAATATTTTTTTTTGCACAGTGTCTATTCAGCGTGTGTTTTTTATGTAATCTCTCCTCTGCAAACATTGTGATGAATGGAGCCAAGTTCAATAACTTTCTCAGAAAATAAAACTTGATGGAATATTTTATCAGAGATTTTTTCATTGTAATGAAAGCCTGGTGTGCTCCAGAGTGTAGTACTTGGCACATGTGAATACTAAAGTGTAAAAGGAATTACCAGCCACTAATTTGATGAATGTCCGGTGGCACTAAATGTAAGCGCAGTAGTACTATCACCAAACTTCAAGGATAATAGCAGATTAAAATGAAACACTCATTTTCTTCTGTCAGAAACAATTTTTGTGATAAAGATATCTTTTAATTTTAAAGACTATTAAAGAGAAATGAGGAGAAATGTTTTGAAGTTCATAGTTGAAAAATGCTATTTAAAAAGCAATGCATGTACTGGCCAGGTACAAGTATTCCGGGAAGATATTTACTAAAGGGATATAGAAAAATACAAGTGAAATTTATCTCAGACCGATATACAAATTTTAGTGCCATAAAGACATTGATAAGAGACTATGCTTTCCAGGAACACTTCTGACAGCAGGAGAATTTTATCCTTAGGTTTTTTTGCCTTGGGGTGTTTGTTTCATTTTTGTCCCTTTCAACAGTTGTTCATGTGAGTCTGGGTTATTCACATGCCTTAGAGTTATTGGTCTCACTTAGGCTTTGCAATCAGTGACACAGATTCTGATACAGTCGACCTCTCACAGAACTGTGAATCTGAAAACATCAAAATATTTTACACAAAGCAGATGATCTTCTGGTGTATTTATGTAGCTAAAAAATGGAAACTGAGGCTCATTAATATCTTCCTGGAAGATAGGCACTTTCATGTTTCAGGAAATGCCACCAGGTGTTATTCAGTTCCTTTGAGTATCTAAATATGCCTGAACAATAGCTTGAAATCAAGCAGATTGTAAGTGCTTTCAGGAATAGGTATGGGTTTTAGTTCAATCTTGTTGGAAAGGGGTGAAAACTTTTTAACAATCTTCTGAGGAAGTCATAGAATCATAGCATCTTCTGGTTGGAAAAGACCTTTGAGATCATCGAATCCAACCGCACTCATCCTCCGTTAAACCATGTCCCTCAAAAATTCATCTATCTGTTTTTTAAACACCTCCAGGGACAGTGACTCAACCACCCCCCTGGACAGTTGTTCCAGTGCCTGACCCCCCTCTCGTGAAAGAAATTCTTTGTAATATCTAGTCTGAGAAAATAGCACATTAGGTCCAATTTCACCTATTCTAGGTGAATAAGTTTCTTTGCGGATTTCAAGGTTCCTTTTGTTAATGTCATTTATCATAGAAAAACCCATATAATAATGACTGGAAGACACCACTGTAATTAAGAAGCTTCCCTTCTTGACTACTAAAAAATGAATATCGCTCGCATGTAACAACAAACAAATAAGCAAACAAACAAACCCCAAACTGAAACATCTTTCAGCACACCGTTTTAGAAGAGTGTGGGGTTTTTCTTTTTTTCATTTGGGATCTGAAATTACGGTCCTAGTCTGCTTGAATACTTGCAGTTTACTACATTGAAAGCAAGTTCAAAATTAGATTAAAATCAAAACAAATTCTGACAGTTCTGATCTTTTCCAAAAGTAAAGATCTTGTTTCCAGTTAGTGTGTATTTTTAGTTTTGCTCACCCTAGTGTCTGGTTTTCTAGTTGAGGTTACGTCTGTCAATCTGGAAATTTTCCTAAAATTCAGAGTAAATTTGATAATCTTTGTTGCAAACACTGTAGCTTGACCTCCCAGAAGGTTTGTTGCATTGCCCTATATGAAAAATGTCTCTCAGGGTTTCCACATCTGCTGTGTGTGTGCAAAATTGATGCAGCCATAGCTCTTACGGAACAAAATGTCCACCAGTTGGATTTCTATTTCCCTTGTCCCTGTGAGATGGTCTTCCTGAATGAAGATTCCTCCTTTTGTGGCTTATAGTGATAGAAAAGGGAAAAAAAAGTAATCCTGTGATTCTGTGACTATAAACTCATGGAAGGGAATCAATTCCTACAGTTACAGCATTCTAAATATAAAGGAAAAATATAAATGGTTTTGATATGCACTACAAAATATGATATGAAGAGTTCATGTAGCTCAACCTAGCTGATGTGGTTTAAAGGTAGATCTAAAGTAACAGCATAGGACATAGGACCAGCTGTTATTAATAGCTTCCTGTTTAGTTTTATCTCTGTCTCCTTACTAATACAATGTTCTTTGGGACTTAATCAGTATTTATTGTAATCACTGAAAATATACCCATCAATATTCTATCAAGAATTGTTTTAAATTGTAGTTAAAAGTTTTCCAAATGAATAATACTCTATTAATCTTTACATAGGTCAATTATCGCTATTCCTGCAAACTAAAGCAAGGATCTCAAAACACTGCAAGTATGGCAGGCAAAAGAACTAATCAAGACCAATAAACAGCCCCTCATTGAAGGCTCTCAAATACTCCTAATTAATTCTGTTCACAAAATGCTGAACAATAGAGAGAGTAAAACAAAAGGTTATTTACATCTCAATCACAAACCCCTCCATTAGTCCTTTCTCTTTGTCAATAATGCTTTTACATTGCTTTTAGCCATTATTGGCATTTGAGCATTTGTCTGAGTCTGCTCTGCTTTTCCTTTGTTTTAGAAAGATTTATACTGCCAGACTTCCCTTATGAAGCAAATAGATAACAATGGCCACTCATGATACAAATGTATAACATGACCACAAGTCTTTGAGGTATTTTAGAAGATTTCTGCTTATAAAAAGAAAATTCTTAACGGTGAACAAAACCATAAAATAGAGACATAAATCTAAAAATGTTTCACCTAACTCTCCATTCTTAATCTGTTAAAAAATATTTTCTTTTCCCCCTGATACTCACTCTATTTCATCACCACCACCCCAGGCTTTAAAAGAGATAACCATGAAATCTTACAGAAATAACATTTTTTCTTATTTTTGATTCTTGGAAGCAATAAAAATTTTGTAAGACAGTTTCTTTTTATTAACTTTTTCCTTTCTCTTTAGGAAATATTGAAATAGAGTGGCAGAATTGCATTTCAGATTAATATTAGAACACTTTTGCTACATGTCTTAGAAACTTATGATAACCTATTTAAAATTTACTCTTGGTGGGGGGAGGAACACAAATGCTGCTTTGAACCATAAAGGATATGATATACTGTATAAAATGTATGATTCTTGATTTCCTCTTTTTTCTTCCAACTTCAAGATCATGCAGCTCACTTCTTATCTGCTCATATTTAAGTCTAGTGCCTTGCCAGGCAGCTGTCACTTCTTACAGCTGCTTTCAGTGAGCTGTGTCAGTACAGGACTGGGCACAAGTATGCTGTGATTTATAGCACCAGCTGCCAGATGGCAGAATTCATTTGACTTAACTAGCACCATCTAAAAGTTAGGACCCTTCTTCAGCCTTGTCCTCCAGAAGCCCGTATTGTCCTTGGAAAGAAGCAGGTACCTCTAGGAAGTGATTTGTCTAGTACTGAAGTGGGTATTATCTAACTGGGGGGAAAAATACTCTGCTTTTCCTTCAGTTGCTGTGAGAATACAGGCAGTTGTCCAGACTAGTCATATTACTTTTTATGTGGCTGAAGTCTGATTGAATGGATACAGATTTTTTTCTTATTCAAATGGCTAGGAGTATGTACTAACCACTCTGAGTCAGAAGCGAGACTTCACCAGGAAGCTTTACGTGAATAACTCAACTCAAGCCTACCTTAAGAGTATTAAAAATGTGACATCATCATGCATGATCACACAGGACAAAGTAAAGTTGCTTTTGAATTCCCTGCATGGGAACATGATGACAGTGAGCTGTGAGCAGACCAGAGCTACTTCTCTTACAGAGGGAGTGGGAAAATTGTTTCCTTTTCCATAAATAGAGGTAGAAATGTAGCCTATGAGACACATCTTCTTGATTGATGACTTAAAAAAATTTCATCTCTATTGATCACCTTTATCTGCTAAATATGAGGATGTGGATCAAGGGAACATTGATGGGTGAACAATGAAGCGTGAAGAATGAACAGTCTCTTCTCTGTATGCTGAGTAGCAAAAGGATGGAGCCAGATGTGCTTATATGTTTTTTATAATATCATCTTTGTTGCAAAACATGGAGCAAAAAGGAAGACAAATTTTGTTATCCATGGTGCTGAGAACTGAGGCCATTATAGACTGGGCCCTGCGTTTGGCTTATTCTAAAGGTTCAGGACAGTCTTTAATGAGCAGGTGCAAGACATGTGAAGGACCTGAACCAAGTCATGAATTTGGTTATGAGTCTGTTGACTTCAGAAGGCTTTGGAGCTGTTTCTTAGAGTTTAACTCATTCCTGTTTATCCCTGCAATATTCAGAATATCAAAGAGGGAACTGTGAGTTCTTCACGATGCACTCCTTGTACAGCACAGACAGGTAGGTCCAAGCTAATTATTTCTTTCTTGTCCTGGCATAGCAAAACAGCCTGTTACAAGTTCTTCCTTCCCTTTTCCCCACCGTTTCAAAAATCTACAACCACACTTTATTCAAAAGGCTCAAGGACAGTATTTCAGGGGTGATTACTACCCGGTGGTCAACTATGACAGCCTGTAGTCTGCTACTATTTGCAATTTAAGCCTATCACTAATATTTTACGACTGCACCAGCAGTTGCTGTCATCCAAAAAATATTTAATTTCTTGACTCACAAACTCTCTCTCATTAACAAATACACAGATTCATGCTTCCCTGTGCTTCTAGTGGTGTTTGCAGCTTGCTTTCTTTTTTATTTGTTCTGCTGCTGGAAATCAGAGTTTGCTATAAGATGTCCAATCTTCATGAGTAGCATAGTCATAAAAGAAGTTAAAAAGGTGATAAGCAGAAGAAATGCTTGGATGGTACATAAGTTATTTAAGAGAAAACGACAAGCTTCATTTACATGTAAAGAGGTATCATGTTCTAGTGGTTTAAAAAAAAAAATCTATCGTCCTGTCCTGGGCTTCCCCCTTCCCACATCATGCAAGTGTGATCTAGATGTAAGGATATATATCATTACAGATTTCTTTGAGCATTAGCTTATGGCTAAAAAAATTCTAGAACGTGTCAAAGTTTAAGGGATTGTGCCTGTGTTTATACATCCTAAACTATGACAATGCTTGGTACTTTCAGTCACTGGCGGTTTGCAGACTTTAATATTGGGATTTGCACTTTCACGGTTGAATTTTAGACATAGTTTAAACAGTAAACAAAAAAGCTATCTTTTACAGGCTATTTGTGGCAAAGAGGACAGAGACCTTCAAGAAATTTTCCAGTCTGTTGGCTACCAACTTATGGACGACAGAACATGAGAAATGGTCTATTAAAACAATCTAAAATACCTAAGTTCTCCTCATAGACTCAAGTAATCAAATGAAAGAAAGTAGTAAAATTGAAAATAATAAAAGGAGACTCAAAGCTCAACTTTTTCTGATTGTAAATGAGGATGAATATGGAAGAAACATATAAGATACTCTATGGTTTTATGTGAAGAAATGTTGCATGGGTCTTAAACGCTTGCCAGAACATTTATGTGATACTTAGTATAGACTGAGTAAAGGCATGAAGCTGTGACCTTTTACTGCCTAACTTATCTTAAAGATCTCCAGCAAGGACATTTCCACAAATTCTATGATCAGTCGGTGGCAGTGATTCAACATTTCCTAATAGACTTAAGCTAAATCTCTCACTGTGCAACTTAACTCCACCAATTTTTGTTCTCTGTCTCACAGATCTTCCCTTACGCAACAGCCAAAACTGAGCAACTCATGTGACTAGCAATGTCCATTTCCGTGAATGTAATTACAAATCCTGATCTTGCATCTTCTAAGTCTAGAACTAGAATTGGTCTTAGTGAGACTACAGAGGTGATAGAAGGTGAAAGGTTTGAAACTTGATTAACAGAAACTATGCACCATCTGTTGCCTTTATAAGGGATTCACGTTTGTCTGGAGAGAAGCAGAAAGGTCTCAAATCTACTTTATTTAAAACTTTTTTAGCAACACCACTGTCTCACCTCTGGCAAAATTCTCATGACTCTGTGTGTGTACAAATATATATTTTCAAATTACCTCCTCTTCCCTCTAACTGAGTCCTACAGATTTTTATATCAGTTAATTTCTTCTCTAGACTCTTAGGAAATTGTCAGGTTTTATCTAAAAATATGTTTAATTGTAACTTTTTGGAATTCTTGTTTGTTACTGGAAAATTAATCAGTAGAATCAGGGAACTAATTTTAATGATGATTGCAATTTTAATGGGGGGAATATTTTTAGCTAAATCTAAAATGCAAAAAGGCTTTATGATTTGGTGGAACTTTAAGTGAGTACAAAACTGTAACACATCTACCAAGCACAGATAACACATTATCTTAATTCAAATTATGAAGGTATTTTTAGAATAAACCAGCAAGTGGCAGTACATGTTGTGCATAAATCATGAATAAGACTAAAATCTTTAAAATGAAACTAAATAGACATTCAAATAAGCTTTTATGTACAGTTTTATTCATTTTAAATGCCCTGCCAAGAACTGTAAATGCTTCATTACGCATGACCTTATTTATTTTCCTGGAAATAATAAGTATCTCTCAATTTTAGGAAAGATAGAAAACACCTCCCTTTTAACTTCTGGTATGCATTTGTGTCTCAGTTAATCAAAATGTATGTACTGTAAGTCTAATGTTGGCTCAGAGTGGAAAATGGAATTTTCCAGAGACCGTAGTGTTATGAATTGCCATGACTCATAACATATTCCACTAAATAATCACTGCCTATCGGTAGTGTATTGTAATGGATACAGAATGCTTACTTCAATGGTCTTTGACCCTGATATCTTTTATGTGAACTACATTTTATGGAGTTCATTTTCATAGTTGAAATGTTACATGAAACTATATTTATTATTATGCATTTGTTCAAAGTCAGTATAATATATTGCTAGGCAATATCCAACAAGGAAAAATGAAAAAAAAAATTGTTAGCTTCATTCATTGATTTAGTGAAGAGAATAAAAATTGAATGTGTGTATTTTGGTAGTACACTAGTATGAAAGCCCTAGTTATATTGGTGAAGTGTTATAAATGGAAGTATGCTTTACTTCCCCAGAAATATTTAGATGAAAGTACTGTGCAACCATAATGACTGATACCCTCTGAGGTGAATATAATCTTCATAGAGAGAAATAACAGAGGGGACAGTTTGCATTTGCACGAGTAGATCATTACTGAGCCAGAGATGACATTAATATTGGTGAAGGAGGAATACTTGTCCTGAGGCACTTTTAAACCCTTCCCTACCAGTTTAGGATATTAGCTGGAGTGCTAACTACTGCTGCTGCTGAATCTGAGTGTTGGCATATTTATACATTATGTGTTGAAAGAAATTTGAGATGTTAACAGTTTAGCTTTCATGGACAGGCACAGAAATTGCTTTCCTTTTGCATCCCAGTTCCTGGGGTTGCTAAGCATGATAGCTCCACATACCTCCTATGTAAAACAAGGCTGCTCAAACAGCAGGCTGTGGCATTTGTTAGTGAAATGCAGTTAGTTTACTGAAAAGCTGTGAACTATGTTGTTTGAATTTCAAAAAAAGTTTCTATACGTTTAGGTTACAAAAGTGCCAGAAGAAGTGGGTGGCGTCATCCTCTGATGCAGCAGTCCAGAATGGAAGGAATGCAGTCAGGTTCAGGAGAGATAAGAGTCAGTCTCTTTTCTGACTGGTGGGTTTTATTTCTCTCCATTCCCTCAGAATTGTGTCTTTGCTGTTCTTTAGCCTTCTTTTAGGTGTGCTCTCAGGCTGCCCTTCTGAAGATGTTCACCTTTTCTTGAAATGACTTTGGAGAGAACAGAAAGAACCACAGCATTTGATCTCAGAGATGGAAATCATTAGTCATTCTTAGTTTCTCTCTGAATAAATAAGCACAGCTTGTAAAATGAAATGCATCCAGCAGGAATATTCACCTGCATATATGTAAGTATACTGGTTACATGCATTTTCTCTGTTCACTTAGCGATTTAAATCTTTGTTTCACAAGTTCTTAGTAGAAGATTCCAAGAAGTAGATGGTGGGAATGAGCTTTGGAAGACTTGCTGACATCTATTGGACATATTCCACTTAGTGGCAAAAAAATACTTACAAAATACCTGCAGACAGGCCTATGAAGTACAAAGAATAAAGTAAAGGCAGCAGGACAATGACATTCTACACCGAGTCTTGCCCAGACTGGCTAAGATAAAGCCATGTTCTGTAACTTTAAAGCCCCATTGCATGCGAACAAGAGAGGTAATTTTTCTGTCTCATTTGGTACTTTAGATGTTCTCCTTCATAAGGACTATGATGGAAATTTTTCTGTCTCATTTGGTACTTTAGATGTTCTCCTTCATAAGGACTATGATGGAAATATTTTCCACAAAGTTGTTTCCTAGCCAGTCTCTTCCCAATCTCTACTATTCCATGGGATTACTCTGCTCTATGTGCAGAATTCCGCATTTTTTCTTCTCAAATCTCCTGCAGTTTCCATTGGCCTTTTTTCCAAGTTTATCAAGGTCTCCTGGACTGGGTTGCTGTTGTGATTTGATGAGATTTGTCGGTCTCTGGGCAGTGTCTGATCAGGATCAGAAACTACTTCTGAACTCAGGGTTTGTATCTCATGCTGAAATTTTCTGAAACTGTCATCTTTGTATTATCAACTTTTTTATGCAAGTTGAAGCTACATAGCCTGAAAAGCTCTGAAAAGGCTGTCTTGAAACACATTTTATGATATCTCCCTCAGAAGAGGAGATATCGTTTCCTTCCTACCTAATCTAAGAAAAAAATTCAGTTTTCCATTTGACTCACATGTCCATTTTGTTATATGAGTTCTCTAATCAAAGGGCTACTATACAACCCTTGGCAGTATCATGTAGTTAGATGTGCTCAGAATATTTTTAATAGCATAGACCCTTCAAAGATTTAATTTAAGATCTCATAGAAATAAAATACAAGGAAAAGGTCTAAATGACCAGGCCAATCATAAAGCAGGATTTTACATATTTACGGGAATATTTACTTTCCTACACTATTTCAGATGATAAGGAAATCAGGAAGGGTTTGAGCTTTATTTGGTTATGTCTTCTGAACATTGGTGTCTGAATGCCCCCTCAGAAGTTCTGTTACTTAAGTCCTAGGCTAGCTCTTTACCTAGAAACTTTCTCCAGTTAAAATTTAATGTTATATTGGACATCTCCTGAAGAAATTCTCCTTTCTTTTAGGGGCTGTGTAGACATCCACCTATTCGTACTGAGGACTTTGGCTAAAAGATAGCATCTAGTCTGCAATAGCTATATTTAATGGGTTGGAAAATGTCAACATAAATAAGAATAAGACAAAACTAATGTAGCTGTGTGTAGGGGCTTATCATAACCCTAGCTACAAAACAGTGGATAATCAGTTACCTTGGTTGTAACTTCGTAGTGAGAATTGCAGTCTTTCAAAATGGAAGATTTAGTGTCACATAAATTCTTCTGCACTTGGTCTTACTTTTGTTTCCTATTACACAAGTAAGGGAATCCCCTGAGTGTGTGGTAACTAGCAATGTTTATTTTGCAGATGGTATATCCAGGTGTCTTTTTCTGATTCAATGCTGAAGTCAATAAAAAGTGATGGAAAACATTAGCAAAGTCTTGGCCAGATTCTCTCTGTGCCTTTAGGACTCTGAATAAAACTTTCCTAATGGTACAATATCTTCTTTGTTCTTTCTTTCCCAACCTCTTATTATATGGCAAAGGAAGACTGAATGGAGAACATGCCCTCCAGTTATTTTCCTCTGAAGCAATATGTAATAGGGAGAAAAAACCCACAAATAACATAGAGAGGAGTGAAACAGAAGCCAAATAACTAAATGATAAAAATTTAACTAATCCATTAAGATTCTTTCAACAAGAAAAAGGGAGATGGGTTGAAATGTTTCAAACCAACCACGTCAAATTAGGGAAAACTAATTAGAAAAGTCAGGATAAACCATGAGAAATACACATAACACATCTAGTCTTTAAACCTTTCAGCAAAGGTATGTGATTGTTACATTTATCATCAATTCTTTTTCATTTTAAAACAAAATTTGTCTTTCTGATCAAGGTTGAATTCATCTATTACTGGTGCACAAGCAACAAAAATATTAAACTTATGGTGCTTTCATGAATGATAGACCCAGAAACAATATAGTGATATAACAGGAAAAACAGGAAGCCAAAAACACAACTGCAAACTCTAATAGACCTCCACAACAGCTCCTGGAGCTTGCGCTTCTCATTCTTGCAGCATTCAACAATTGTTATGTGAGCTATGAAAAAGTCTAAAACTTCTTTATCAAGTGTATTCAGCAAAAAAACTATTAACGCAAATTAAATCACAGTAAGCTGAACTGTGTGATTCATGAATCAAATAAAAAGCAGACAAAAAAATGTCATCTTTTAGCATTTGCAGTAATGTATGTGCTATTTTCAACTGAAAGAAAAATATAGGCCTAGGAAAACTAAATTGCTGAAGGGCAGGAAAAAAGTTATTCTGAGCCTCTAAATATAGAAATCTCTCCTGTACTATTTTATGAAAGATATGACCAGCTGCAAGAGCCATCCGGATCAGCACATTTTTTTCTTGATTTCTTGTTGACCTTTTCTCTTATATTGAACACAATTCCCAAAGTGAAAGGAATATGTATCCTTGCACATCTCTAATAAAACTAGGGGAAAATAGCCACAAATAAATAATGATTAAAACCAGGTAGCAGATCAAAGCAATTAATTATTGATGTACCTAAACCTCTGAATTAAATAGTAAAAAAATAACTTTAATGGGTACTGCAAGGCAATCGCTCGCTCTTTGTGAGAATAAAGATGTATTGAAATAACATTAATTGCAGTTTACTTGTATATATATTTTGACTTGTCTTTGCTTGTATTGTGCAAGTGGGTATGTTCTTAGCTGAGAATTGATGTGACAGCCAGAATTAATAGGAGAAAGAGGAAGAATAAATACATGAGATGTTCACATGTAAGGTCTTCAACAGAAACCTTTAAAAAAATTTTGTTCCATGTTGTCACTTGTAATTCATGTTGGTTGGTTGTTCTATATCATATTTATTAATATTCAAGTTTATTAATAACACCATAAGAGCAATAGGATCAGAATCAGAAAAAAAAGCCAAATATTTATTGTTTTATTAAACATTTCTGGTTATTCAGAGACACCAAAACATTTGTTTCTCAATGTTTTGCACTAAAAGCTGGATACCTGAAAGTCAACTAGATAATACTTTTAAAGTCATTTAGATTTGGTTATGATTGATTTGGAAATACACATACTGACCTGATCTTAAAGAGGTGAAATAGGGATTAAAAAAAAATGTAAGCAATGTTCAGGGTTTCTTCACCTGTTCTTTGTACCTTATAACCATGAGTTTGAGCTACTAGGAACTAGTAAAAAAATCTAGTGACCTATCTCTATGAAAACAAAAAAATGCCCCTCTATTTAATATCCCATGTAACCTGTTTCAAGAGCTTCTAAAAGTTTGCTATACTTATTTCAGAGACATATTCTAGACATCACAGCAAAGATCCCCATGTCCATTAAAGGTGTGCACATACACCACTGAAAACCTAATACCTTCAGGTCAATAGAAGACATATTCCATCATTACATATTTCTACAGCATTTCCAAGAAGAAACTCCCAAGTAATCAAGAACACTCCCAGGCTGCACTCATAGAAATGTTTGAATCTAGATTTATAGGTTTTAGATTCCTACTTCTGACAAGCACATCCCATCTGTGACCAAAGCTGTTGTCTTTATTCTCAGAGGAGAGAAGAAGAAGAATTGCAGCAGCATAAGAAACATGTAAAACCCAGGAAACCAGGTTTTCCTTCTCATAAACCTAACACAACTGGGTAAACTTCCAGAATACTTAGTTTGATACATCTTGAATTATTGGGTATTTGGCTTTGTTTGCTTTCACCTAGCATGTTCCAAGCCATTTTATAATATATATATATGTATGTGTGTATATATAAAAATTTATATGTGTACATGTATTTAAGCATTTTGGAAAGTATGCTTTTCAATCTACAAAGTAAAATTAATGATACAGCCATATTAGGACATATCAATTTTTAAAGTCCGCATTTCCTTCTCTCTCAGGGTTGTACATTCAAAAGAAAATGGTGTCTGCATGCCTTAATAGAAAAACTTCAGTATATGTATATAAGACAAACAATACATTTAATAATAAAAATGTGATTGACAAAAAAAATGATTGCAAATTTAAGGGTGCAGCAGAGATGAGCTGTAAAACATCACATTTGCAGGAGCAGATCTAAGAGGTCACTGAATCAAAGGAAAAGAAATTAAAATATAGTAAGAAAAGTAAAAAGAGCAGAAAAAATAATTACACAAACGGTTAAGATAAATAATAAGAAATATTTAAAGGATATAGAGAAAAAGAAGTCAATGAATGAGAACCTAGTGCTTCTAGGAGACAGGAAAGATAATTTATTTAAAATAACATTCAATTGAGACCAAGATTAATAATTTTCCTCATTGTTCATAAGAAGGATAGAGAGTTGATACCAGTAGCAAACATACGACTGCCAAAGGGAGGAAGAAGATATACTGGCCTTACACTCATGTTCTAGGAACAATTTTACTCCAGGCTTTTTCAGAAAAGTGCAAGAACGGTGAAAGACAGAAATATAGCCTTGACCAACTATAGGCAGGAAGATGCACAGCTGTTATTGCCAGCGTGAACTTAGAAAACTTTAAACCCTGTTTAAAACGTCAATTTATGAATTATATCAGATTATAATTCTTACTAATTATAAAAAGATCTTTGCCCCCATGTATGCAAAATGGAAGCAGAATTCCATTTAGTTGTATTTGTTTTGTCTTCACAAATTCTTCTATCCTTTCAAACAGAAGAAAAACCCTTCTTTTTTTTGTCAAATGCGAAGAAGCTTTATTAATTAAATCCCATTGATTATTTAGATGCTAGTATTTTGTAGGGAAGAAAGATACAGGGACTGAGATGGACATACATTTAAATTATTTTTCTTTTTTTTTTTTTTATTTGGCCTTTGAAGTTCTATACCTCCAGGATATAGTTTATCTTAATATACTAAGACTTCTGGACCTATACTGTCTGCTTGCTGGATCCCTTGTGTGTAATATGAGCATCACAAATTTCTGCAGACACTCCAGCAATGTTCTTCATATATCTAGCATGTTACTAAAAGTAACTGGCATGTTTTTAGGAAATCCACATTCCAGTTATGTAGGAATATAAGAACTAGAAACTGAAACATGATCAGGTACTTGAAAGATTATCTCAAATTTTATTCTCAGGGGTGCATACACAGTTGTTCAAACCAAACAAGCATATCAAGTAGGCGGCCATGGAAATTCTAATATAATTATATTAATGCTTTGAAAAAAATCATAATGGTGCACTGATACTTATTTATGGAAATGCCAAGTAACAGATGAATACAGATTATTGTGAACTGAGATTTTACCTCTCTTTGGAAAAACATTGCAAAATAACTTTAATTTTGTGATGAAGGTACAAAACATATACCAAAATAATTACAGAAAAATAATCAAGGAAATTATAATTGTACAAAATAAAGCAGAAATTTATGCTTGTTTTAGATCGTTATAATAAAGTAGCAACGCATACTCTTATTCACCTGTGTCAGTTTCAAACTTCCATTAATGTCAGTGGTGTGAGATAAAACTCGAGAAGCTTTAACACTTCAGTCAATATGTTTCTAGTGATCTATTTGTGCAGATAACAAATGAGATTAGACGAGGTGACCACTGAAAAGCCCTGTTATCACCTCTTATCTTTTTTACTCTGTGAACCAATGTCATGTGAACAAAGAGTCATCCATAAACTGGAAAAAATTATGAAAAGAGGAACAGGGAAATCAATAAAAATGTAAGAAAGCAATAAAAATCAAAATTGCTTAGAAAAGGAAAAGCTGGGGAGATATAGTAAGTACCTTAAGCACATCAATAAAATGAAATATATACTTCAAACCAAGAGTGAGAATAAAATAGAAGATTAAAGACATATTTCAAAATAGAGATTCAAAACCTAAAAGTATTCCTCTATTATCTATCAGGTCTCTAAAACTAGGGTTGGTTAAATTTAATGCATCTTTATTCCTCACAGAATATATTTTGCTTTTTGCTTGAGTAGTGGATTTGTTGTTTTGGTCTTGAGATATTTGTTTGTTGTCTTTTTATTTGGTTTTATTTACTTATGACTTTTGGATCTTTTTTCAAGCACTACATCTAAAAAAACACACTGACATTAAAAAACAAAACTGAGTTTATTTAAAATTTGATATTGCCAGATTCTGGGCATTTAGAAAAATGACAACGCTACAAACAGTGCTAGGCCCTTTGAAAGCCAATGGAATATTTTTGTATTCAGCTGACACTACTGTTGTTGGGTATTTTAGTCTTTCACAACATTAGCTGGACTAGGAAGAGAAGTTATTTGCATAGATTTGATGTTACAACTTCTGTGTTATCCATCTGCTGTCACTATTTGTTCTTATGAAGTACTGACCCCAAGTGGCACTGAATGCCACTTAGAGTTCAGGACACCAGTACAAAACGAAAATAATAATAAAGATATAAAAGCAATGATCATAATAGTTAGTTCAGAATGTATCAGCAAAGCCAAATGACTAACTGGGTAAGGTATATTAGTATGTCACTAGAAAATATCTTTACCTTGTGGCATAAATGTCCTTAAAAGCTGTTGTACACTATATCGTCATCAGAAATGTTCATGACCAGTGTGATTTATGTATGTCACAAAAGGCCAGAATTGGTCAAAGTCTGTCCTTTTTTGTCCTGTATCTGCCGAGATGTTAAATTAAATCGGTAAAGACATAATTACTTTTAGAGAGGATCAGATCAAAATCAGTTTCAGGAAAAGAAAACATGTAGGTCTTGAAGACCCACATACCAAGACAGATTTTTGTGTTATTAGAAAATACACACTGTAGATGTTTGTTGGACAGTGAAAAAATGCACAGTTTAGATTTATTGACATGAAGACAGCCTAAATGACAAACCATGATGATCTCAGTCTGGAACGTCTCTGAACCTCTGGCATCGTGACTCCTGCTGCATGAGTTTTCAAATGCACACACACACACATATATATGAAAGTATTTGTTAAGGAGACAGAAACGGAAGCCTGAAATATAAATCTAGAAGAATTAGGATTAAATGATTAAGTAAAGCCTCATATACCACACATAAAAAAGTTGTGAATTACAGCAACATTTTCAAATTAGACACATACAAAGCAATAACCAACCAAACTCACTAAAAAAAACCTCAATTGTACCTGTCTAAACAGAACTTCAAAAAATTTAAGTGTGGAGTATGTTTATTGTATTCTTGAAATTAAACAAGAAAATACTCTTTTTGAAACTGTATCTAGAAAAAGTGTTAATAATGTAGCACAGGAAGCGGTCCTCCACAGCTTTGGACACACACAAAAAAATAAGTCATTTGTACCTCTATGTGATGAACAAAAACCGTCAATAAAATACATATTAAAAAATTTCTCTTAAAGCAATAGTCACAAAGGCAAGGTGTCTCAGTGTGTTTCTAAAATGAGTGGTGACAAGTTATTCGCTGATGTCAGGGACTGAGACAGCAGTCAGTGATCTAGGAAAGGAACAAATGCAAGCGTCCCTGTTCCTCTGGAATTCTTATGTTTTTTTCCCTGAGTCTATTAGTGGTGGAGGCAGGGGCAAGGGAAACTCTCATACATGTTCATACCAGTTGAAAGCAAACTCTCTAAAGGATTTCAACTGCACAAATTAGGAAATCCCATGCACCATGAAGTGACTTTGTGTCTTACTTTTCACCTTTATTTTGAGCTGTATGGTCATAGGAAACGAGTTCATGTGAAGCAAAAGAAGGAAGCATGTGTCTTCTGAGTGATATACCTTACCTATATATATATGATGACTTCAGTAGCAAGCCAAGATATGATTTATCTGATTAAATGTACACATCTACAATATAGTCACCCAAAGCTGTCTTTGCTGCTATTGAACATCAAGTTAAGATAATGCTCTAAAATATCTTAAAATAAATGCCTAAATATACTAGATTAATCATGCCTTAAAACCAAATTTACTATAACATCAGATTATAATGTTGTCATCTGCATGCAAATGTGCAAAGCTAGGTTAGAAAAGTCTTTCTTGGCAGCAAGTATTGAGGTATCTCTTGATTCCTTAGCTTTGAACCTTCAGTAAATGATTATTTATGTGATGAACATCTTGGACTTTTCCCTCCTCTCTTGGATTTGCTTTTAAATAAAGCAAGACATGAGTCACTTCTATTTATCAAGAGCATGTGCAAAGTTCTGCTAGTTGTATTCATTCCTCGAAAGGTGGGCTATATGGAAAAGTATTGGAACATTTATATTTCTTTTATCTGTTATTTGCCTTCCCTCTTCCCTCACCATAATGAGAGACTGTGAAAAATATTGCTGTTCTACATGCCAAGGAGTTGGACATAACATACCTCCCGAGCACTCTCCACTCACTGTGAGAGGGGATTCTGCCAGTCCACAGAATTCATACAAATGATCTACTACTATCTGCACTGGATATCAAAACCAGCCATCAGTTATGCAGTAGCCAAAATCTGAGCTGGATACTGCAGAAGAGGGAAAGAAGAAATAAAGCCATTCATAACTCTTCTCAGCAGTAATACTGATGGTAGCATGTTTTAAAGTTGAAATGCCTTTGTCTTCCCCTTCACAAAGAGTGCAAGTTTGAGTCCCAAAAGATCTGTGTTGCAGACCCATATATGTATCTTCTTGATTTAAGTAATTGATAACAGTAGTGTAAGGTGATGAGAAACTTCTCAGGAATCCAATAAATTTGTGGAGTTATGCCTTGATTTCAGAGTATCTTTCTGTAAAGCCCAGATCATACCTATTAAAATGCCTCTCTTATGATTTTTTTTATGAGAGTTTAATTTTGACAAGCACTCCTTACCTGAGGGATAGCTTTTTAAAACATGATTGTCCCTCTCTGATTATTGAGGCTACATTTCACTTTCAGCCGCGATGATTACTGAAAAATAGTTGTTTAATTTCCTGCCTCTAAGCTGTCAGCATGGATTAAAAAAAAATAAAAGAATCTCACTGCACTTAATTTGACACAAAACAATAAATTAATTATAGTTTTGGCACTAGACCTATTTCCTCAGATTTCCTCTTACAGGTCTTAAAAAGTAGTATCATTTCTAAAAGGGCATAGTCCTGAATTATCAGTCCTTTTGTAAGATCAGAGCAAGCACTTCCTAATTGAGCATCTCTGAGAAAGAAAGTACTAGAGGGTGAACTGTGCAAAAGCATAGAGAGTGATGCTCTGTAGATGCATAGGGGAGCTGGTACAGAGAGACATTTAAAAATGGAGTTATGGAGCTTAAATTATTCGGCATAGAAAAATACTTGACTACAAAAATTATTAAAAAAAAAATAAGGTAAAGATGTAGGAGAATAATTATCTGTATTTGAAATTTGGAGAGCCTAAGGAGTGAGGTGGAAGCGAGGGAGAAAGAAGAAAAGTAAGTGAAAATGATAAGAGAGGAGAAAATGCAATTGCTAAGTTTAGAGAGCATCAGATGTTTCTTGAAAATTTTAGCAGGTAAGCAAGAGCAAACCAGGGATATTTAGCTAAACAAATACACCAAAAAGGAGGACAATGATAGTGTGATACCACTGATATAATATGAATAATTCTGATTAGCTGCATAATTTCAAGCTACTGCCTCAAGATTTACCTTCTTTGGAAAAATCCATTAAAATACAATCATGCAATTTAAGCATATCCCGGAGCCTAACCCACTACACCTTGCTACTGATATCGAGAATAGGTTAAAGTCCTTCACTCCATGTGCTACTGAAAACACACAGAGGACAGTTTTAGTCTGGAATCCTAAAAAGGAGAAGTTGGGACCAGGAGTGATAATGGACTTTGCGCAAAGCTGCAGGCCTCCAGTAGTCTGTGGACACGTTTAAAGAACTAAAGACTTTTGATGCACTCCAGAGTTTTTAAAGACACAGCAAATTGCTCTTTAAAAGACTCTTTATGAGCCAAGGAGGATTTATTGGTAGAGAGGCTATTACAATCAAATATAGGGAAATCCTTTTGTTTCTCCCTCTCCTCATGCTTTGTTATGAAAACACTGTCAAGTTGAAAATGGAAATAGCCTTGTTCTGCACGGAACCTCTCTTTATCCTCTCCAAGTAGAGAAAATATTTTAAGACACTTTGGGAGAATTAGGTTCACTCTTTACTAATGTCTGATACATTGCTTTTCATGCAGAAGTAATTACCTCATCTCCCCTCATGCGTTACCAGTCTGGCAGCAAGGCTATCAGTTCTCTAGCCTCTCTACGCACAGCTATACAGTTGCATTTTCCCTTCATGAGGCCATTGGATTTCCTGTGTTACGTGACAATGTTCCAGAAAGCATCATTAGCAAGCTATCAGGCAGTACACTATGGAGTGAAATTTGGTTCAAAATAACCCTGTACCTACATCCTTCAACCGTGATCCAGGTGTTTTCCTTCCTGATTTAGTTATAGTATGAAATATTCCTGCAGTAAATGGCCTGTGCTGATCTATAGGGCTGTATAAATGTCCTGTTGGCAGAAACAGCAGTTACAGCTGTTATGATAAAGTGCTTGCTGCAGTAACAATTCTCAAAGAAATAAGATGGTTTAAATGTATTATTCCCTCTCATTCATGTATGTTATTAACTGTCTGATTACAATGTATTCGGTGACATTTCTTGATCAAATCATTGACTTCAAGCAAGATTTTGTTCCAAGGACTAAAATCTTCCATGTTACTTCACAGACATGTAACTAAAATTGTTCATAAAACAACAGTGGAATAAGAATAGGAAAATGGAATAGGAATTTTCTCCTTGACAACTTTAGAAAATAGAATTGTAGAACAATATCATAGAATTATTGAGGTTGGTGAAGACCTTTAAGGTAATTGAGTCCAAACATAAAACTAACACTACGAAGTTCACCTCTAAGTTGTGCTCCTAAGCACCATATCTACACATCTTTTGAATTCCTCCAGGGATGGTGGCTCAACCACTTCCCTGAGCAGCTGTTCCAGTGCTTAACAACCCTTTCTGTGAAGTCTAAACCTCGTCTGGCATGACTTGAGGCCGTTTCCTCTTGTCCTATCACTTGGAAGAAGGGACAAACAACCATCTCGCTACAACCTCATTTCAGGTTGTAGTAGAGAGCAATAAGGTGTCTCTTCAGCCTCCTTTTCTCCAGTTAAACAACCCCAGTTCCTGCAGCTGTTCCTTGTAAGACTTGAACTCCAGACCCTTCACCTGCTTCATTGCCCTTCTTTAGACAGGCTCTAATACCTCAATGTCTTCCATGTAGTGATGAAACCAAAGCTGAATGCAGTTTCAAGGTGCCAGCACCAAGTACAGGGGGGAAATCACTTCCCTAATCCTGCTGGCCACACTATTTCTAATTCAAGCAAGGATACTACTGGCTTTCTTGGCCACCTGGGCACACTGCTGGCTCTTTTTAAGTTGGCTGTCTACCAACACCCCAAGTTCTTTTCCACCATGCATCTTTCCAGCTTTTCATCCCCAAGTTTATAGCACTGCATGGAGTTTTCATGGCCCAAGTGCCGGACTCAACACTTAAACTTGTTGAACTTTATAGAACTGACCTCATCCCATCTCTTCAGCTTGTCCAGATCCCTCTGCAGATCCATTCTACCTGCCCTACTTGCTATAATTTGCAAAGTTACTGAGGGTGCTCTTGATCCCCTCATCCAGACCATTGATACAGATACTAAACAGAACCAGCCCCAACACCAACCCATGGGGAACACCACTTGCAACCAGCCACCGACTGGATTTAACTCCATTCACTACAATCCTTTGGGGATGGCCATCCAGCTGATTTTTCACCCTGCAAAAAGTATGTCTGTCCAAGCCATGAGCAGCCAAAATACAAAAATCGCTTGGTTTTCTAAGCTCTCCTTCCCTTTCGCTTTCTTCTTCTCCTTTTCCTCCTCCTCCTTCTTCTCCCCCCTCTCTTCCAAAGACAAATTCTCAGCCTCACAGAAAAAAAAAATCAGCAAAAAGAACAAACAAAGCCTGTGCTGTAATGCACTGACTGCTTAATAGAATGCTGGAGAGTGGCCTTGAGGCTACAATTTTTTGGCCGTTGGAAAACCTGACAGGAGTAATCTCAGGAGGCTACATCTGTGAGTGTGTGAATGGAGCTGAGCTGCCCTCCCACACAACAGGAAAGCCTTCAGAAGTATGTGCTCTGTATGGGATGATAAAAAGTAATCTGTTTGGTAGATCACTACGGAAACCCAGATACAGTACCGCTGCCAAAGAAGACAGTGCAGTTTGTGACTATGACTCAGAATGACTAAAGCAGAGGTCTTTAAATGATGTTGATAAGACAGGAAAATTTATAAAAAAAATGAGAGACATGCTTTTAAAAATGATATAAAGAAATATAATACTCCCGTTTCATACCACTGGGAAATATAGGTTAATTCATGTCTGCAGTGCATTGAGTTTACAGAAAGTAGAAAGAAATGTTCTTCATAGAGCATGCTTCAATAAATTATGTTTTTCTCACAATTTGTAAACTCTAAGCAGTCTTTTTACTTAGAGATTCTCTTTCAAGAGGTCTTTTCTCTGGGATACCCTGAAATTGTAACTGTGGGGAAGGAGGTATTGTGTGGATGCATGAGTAAACGCAAATGAATTTCTTCTGGAGCTCTGACTTGCCCTTTGCTTTTAGTAGCGTTTTCCAGACTGTCAATGTTATAAATGTAAAAATGACATGTCTACAGCCTCCCAATTGTGCCACACACTTAGCTTAATCTCAGTCAGTTACTGGATTAAGATTTACATGCATAATTGCAGAACAATTTTTCTATGAAACAGCTGAAAATTCGGAGATTTATAGATTGCATCTGTGTTGCTGGAACCATGATTTCTGTGATATCATCTCAGACTCAAAGCAAAACCAAAACAAACCAAGAAAAAAACAAAACAAAATAAACCCACAAACCCCAACATCAGAGTAAACACAGCAATTGGATTGGATTAATCATAAACTCTTCTTATTGGGGCGATTCTACTCTGTGGCATGCAATCCAATAAAATGTTATTTCATTACAGAATAGGCAGGAATGTATCATTCTTTTTCAGACAATAGTTCCACTTTCTTCCCCACCCCTCACCCCACACATCCCTAGCCTAATCATGCCTTATTTACTGCAACACCTTAGTCAGATCAAGAAAGAAAGTGCTGAAATCAAGAAAGGTTTGGTAATTTAAAGCTGGCAATGGGAGGCAGCATAGCTTTTATGAAGTTCACTAACACAGTAAACAGATAGCAGATTATTGGATAAAAAATCTACAAGTAAACAATGTATTGGCCAGTGGTGGGTCTGTGTCTGTTCTTGTTAACAGAAGTGCAAACATCCTGAAAATATTGTTTTGTACCCTGTGACTGTGTATATTGTACATTATACTATTCAGTTCTTTTGGCTGGTAGTTTGAAACAGATGGGACTCCTAGAAAATAAATATTTAACCCAGTAGGCCAGTAGCTGATGTTTGAAATCACATTTAGTAGAAGTATAATGGCATTTATGCCATCAGTGACTATACCAAACGTATGCCTATAACATTTCTACCTAGCCTTTCATTTTCATTTGTTCATAATTTTTAGAAAATTTGCCCTTTACATCTAAGAGTTTCCTTACTTTGTTGACATCAAATATATTCATTCTGTAAAGTTAGAAGGGAAAGAAAAGTCTTTATGGCTGTATTTAAGGAATTTGAATTTGGAAAAATATTCTTTCCTTTCAGCTTTTTATTTTTACATTAGAAATTACTCCTTTTTGAAATAAAAAAAAAAGATAAATATTGTAGTCTGTGAAGTGACACTTTTCCGGAAAAAAATACCAACTTAGAGCCATAATTAAATAATGAAGTTTTAAATCACTGAAATTCTCATGCTGAGCACCTCAGTGGGCACAGTTAAAAGGACGAGTATATTAGCAAGCTCAACAAATATAAAGCAGCAAGACTGTAGTGAATCCATAATAAATGTCAATTTATATGTTGAGCTGAGTCCAAGGACCTGTAGACCTTCCTCTCATTTGAGAATATCATATTACATCTCCTCCTTGGTATCAAAGAAGGTAAAAATGCTTCCATATCGTTAGGATTTTGTATTTGTGAGGGCAGCTTATTGAAATATTTCTGCATTTTTTTTAATTTCAGGTAACATGCTTTAAAGAAGTGAGTTTCTACATTATGCTATCACACCAATGTGTCACTCAGATTTCCATTTACAAGGAGTGCAGGAGTGCAAAAGGAATCTAGGTAGATTTCTTCCAACAAAAAGTGACTACCCAGTTCTCCAGTAGTCATAATCTCTTTTCCAACTTGTATCAAAAGAAGAGGGACACTGGCTGTAGCAATCATTAACACCCCATTAACATGTCATAAGGTAGAGGTTATCCATGTAGTGAGATGGTCAAAATTTCTACCTTTTAATTACAAGTTGGGTCTAGGTGCCTAAACAAGACAATAGAAATTCCTTAAGCTTCATTTTTTGAGCACACCTTGTACTCTGTTCGGATGTTACAACAGTACTGGACTCACTACAAAATTAAAACCTTAACTTTGTTTTGAACATTGGAAAAAAAAATTGTTCAGTAAGAGTGACTTCAAACTTCTTATCTTACGAGTCTGGTAACGTAGCATTTTGTGACTCAAAGGTTGTAAAAAAGTCAAACTTTGAATACTTGATTGCAACAAGGAGCCAAAAAGTGTGGGAAGTGGCAAAGAATCTGTCCTTTGTCTGATCCTTGATCACACAGCGTGCACTGGTTCTAATTACAATTGCTGCACTCTATTGATTCCAGAATAAATTCCTGGAAAGTCTTGGTAGCCAGTCCAGGGCTACCAGCTGAGGCACTCTTCACACCTATTGGAAGAATTTTAAATATAAAAGCACTTCCATCATTTAAATATATGACACAGCAGCTGGGAAATTGCCTTTGCTGGCACAATTCTCTCTTCTTGTATTTTCTTTACAATAAATAATGAGCTTAGAAAGAATGCCTTATGTTTTCCTGTCTCATTCATGTTTTGAATTATTGAATCTGTACACCATCACAGCACTTGCATATACAGATTACTGTGCAGTCATGTAAAAGCTGATTTGTTTACTAGTTAGTAGAAACCTGCGAACTTCAGTCTGCAAAAATACAATACAATTGACACAAAGACAATGAGAGAACCATACAATAAAATCAAGGCTTCACAACTGATCAGCCAAACTTCACAGGCAGCAAGAAACCTAGCTCATGGTTGTGGCTCTATTTAAAGATTCTGCCACTGAATGGTGGAAAGTGATGGGCAAGTATGGCAGTGACTTATGTGTGTACAAAGCTCTAGTAGTCCACATTAGCAGAAATTTCAGATTAGTCATCTATTTTCTGTCTCTTCAGGTGATGAAACATGCAACATGCCAATTATGTTATCGGTTATTTCATTAGACGAAAAAGAAAAGAAGAGGAAAAAGAGAAGTCACCCTCAAAACCCCGATTACACTAGTTAAAACCCATATAGAAATCTCAAAAAAAATCTTGCTTCTTATTGAAATCAATAAGCTGGCATTTGTGTCAGTAACATTTGTGTTGTGATCTAAGTATGTTTTTGAAGGCTTTATGTAAATTCTCATCATATATTTTGGATTGTTGTAGAACTGTTATTTATTTCAGCAGTCATTTATACCTCATGATTGCAATAACTGTAACAGGACATAATATAAATCTCATAAACTAAGATAACTTCTCTTTTGTCCCCTTTACAGGAAATCTGCTTCTTTATATCACTGGGACATGTTTAATGTATTGTATATTTTTCTACGTATTCACAAAGAACTTTTTTAATGAGAATGAATAAATTAACACAAACAACTTGCTTCCAGGGTAATTAACAACTTTTTTTCTTGGTTGGAATAATGGAATTTGTATGGTTCCTGGACAATACTAGGAAAACTTCCTAAATTTACTGCATATAGCTCTACTCCAAGTTTTCAACAGAAATGAGCAATTAATTTTTATGTTTGTAATTTTTTGGTCTCATGAATTTCTTCACAGAGAATTTATTGTGCAGTATGTGAAAAGAAGCTTGCTTTACCAATATGCTAAAAGTAAACCTGGATAAATTATTCATTGTCAAAATATTTAGTTGCAAATACAGCCCTTTTCCTATTAATTAATCATAGACACACTAGTCCTAATTTGTAAAATATATGAACTACACCTATTTCCCCATTTTTTTAATACTAGCTGTAGGCTGCTATACTAAAATAGAGAAATATATTTATAGCATCATGAATTTACAGAATTATTTAAAGAAAAGAATGACTTTTGTTCATTAAAATTTTCTAAAGAATGCTTATTGGACTTATCAGTTGTTTGCAAACTGTTTCATAACCACTCTTGCAAATTGTTGCTTCTGGTGAGGGCAGCTGTTCTCTTTGTCTCCATAGATTCTGTTTCATCCTACGGATTGTTTGTTCTATATGAGTCTTTAAAAGCTCGAAAGAAGTCATTAGGTCCAATAAAGATGCTTACAGTTACTTTTCATATGGATAGATTTCATTTGTGTTTGGCTCAAGGATTCAGGGCTTCTTCTCAACTATCAAGGCAGTTGTGTATCAATAGTGGCAGTTACAATCTCACAGAGCAATCAGAAACTTAACACTTGCCTTTTCATTGCAGAAACATGTGTGAGCCACTTCTTTACACTACATACGGTTAACAAGAACAACACAAGGGAAACAAGAGAAAAAGATTGAGTAGTCTCTTATTTACTCTCTGTTGACCTGTTCTGGATATAATCTCATCAGTTGTAGCTCAGATGCTTGGCTGTCAATACTTTAATGAAATAGTCAGTAGATCAAATTAAGTATGTACCTTAGAACACAAGTAAGAAAGGGTTGAATTTCCATTAGTTTTATAAACATATGGATGTTTCCCTCTTGCAATAATAATAGTAGTAGTAGCAATAATAATAATAATAATAATAATAATAATAACAATCACTACCCTAACATGAAAAGTATTTAACTTAAATAATAACTTAATGTCATAGGAGGTCTTGGACATAAATAGAACTGGTTCTTTCTAATCTTTAGTCTTTTCCACTATTTAGGAACTAGTGAGCATTTAGACAGTTTCATGCATTAGATTTAGATTTTGACTTAAACCCATCCTGCATCTGTTGATGGTGTGACTAAGTTCCCCATAGTAAATGAATGAAGCACTACACAATCCTTATTTTCCTCCTTTGAGGGACTGGAAATATGCTTGCAGCACCTTGTCATGAAATTCTGCATATGTCACTTGTCCTGTGGGGAGTAAAGAATAAACTGACAGACCTATAGCTTCTACTGTCCTCCTCTGAAAATAAAGCATTAATGACTTTGTAATTGGTCTTTCTTCTACACTTCAGTTTGACTTTTTGCATTATCAAGATGCATATTCATGTGAGGTGAAGGAATACTCCCAACATCTCTGCCTGTATTTCTCAACAGCAAAGATCTTATTTTGGTACAGGGACAAAAAAATGGACTATTAATTGTATTGTTAAAGCAAAAATGCCCAAGGGTAACTTTACACCTAACAGTTGTTCCATACAAGAGCAAGAATGTGAACTTTAATTGTTTGCTTTAGAGTGTCAACAGTTCAAACAGCTAAGAAAATGTACTATGTTACACCTTCCAAATATAGAGGGTGTAAGTACATATTAGACACATACTTTGAATTACTGAGAGCTTGGGCCTGAAAGAGCTAAAGAACAAAGAAACACACTTAGAGACTGTCTGAATCATGTTCAAAATAAAACACTCCCTGTACTTGACCCTAAAGATTTATTCTTCAGTTTATCCCAGTCTTTGGCAATGTTTCTAATTTATGAGTAATACCCTTGCAAAAAAAACTTGAGCTTCTTGCTTTTGTGCAGTAAGGTTAGTCACCAATTCATGAAAGGATTATTTCTTGTAAAAGAAAAGTTATTTTTTCTGAGGACACAATTTTAAAGCCAGAAACGTATGAGATTAGAGATTAACTAAACCAATATAAAAACCCATAGCTTTTTGTGCTGTATTTTAGTATTGTCTTTATCATTAAAATCTTCCCAGAGCGACAGACACCTGTGTTTTGAAGATACAGCCACTCAAATAGAAGTTTGCTTTTCAAGAGCATTGAACACTTACAATATAGGAAAGTTACTGCTCAGTACTGTACTAATGCAGACTGCTAAATTCAGAGACTCTGTTTGAAAAACCTGTCCCTCAACATCCGGAAACAAAATTAAATTAAATTGGTTGCTCCAGTGAAGGAAGCTTCTATCAGGTCTCACAGAGGGCTTTCAAGCCTGCCGTTTGTGTAACAACTTTAAATTCTTCAACTTTTCCTCACAGACGAGAGGAGAATATGAAGGGAAGATGAAGGTCAATGGTGGCACTTTATTTAGGACCATCAGTTATAAACTTTCAATTCCATTGGGAATTTAAGCAAATTGACCTTTCCTAAAAAAAAAACCCTACCACCACTCCCAAAACAAACAAACAAACAAACAAGACCCTCAGTGAACCACCTGCCTGCTCCATTTTCTCCACTTCGGTGTCCTTTATTTTTTGATAAGAGGAATAGAAATCACTGAAGATACATTAAAAATTTGTCCTACACTTCAAATTCTCATTTCACCTGCGTTTGAATAGGAATTCTAACCCCAATTTCAGATGTCCTAGGCCAGCAGTTTAATCTACGGAGCATGAACTATTTGAGAGTCTTAATATACTTCCTGCTGGATTTTTTCAGTAATGTATGCCAGATTAACTATTCATTGGCATAAGAATTTGAACATTTCATCTTGCTAATAACTTACATTATGTGGTTACATACTTGCTGCTTCTTCTCGCTACCACTCTTCTTCTCTCCCCTCATTTTGCCAGCTAGAGATTATTCATTATTTCATTCTAATATGAATTCAAGAGAAGTTGAGGAAATAATTGCATGCTACGAGTCAGTAAAAAATAGCAATTCTTGCTTAAGTCTCTCTGTGGATCTAGCACCAGATACCTACATTTCCATGAAAATAACATAATTGGATTTTAGACAAAGTATTTGAGTATTATTAGTTTCTGAACGTGTTTTCTAAAGCAAGTAGATTTTTCTCATTGATATATTTCATATCTAGTTGCGATAGTGTTCATAGTAAAATAGTACAATTATAATTGTATGTTAATTTTGAAGATGGCAAAATTAAGTATATCAGAAACATATACCATATCCACGGACAATAGATTAGTATTGTTTTGAGAGCTGTCTCACTTCCCACTTAGTAATAGCATTTGACAAGTAAAGTGGTGCCATGAACGACACAAAATACTATGATCTAGCAGTTTGCATGAAATAACATTTGAAGTATGAATTAAAGTCCTTGCAAAGTCAATTTCAAAACTATTATTTCCTCAGAACATCAAAAGTTAATGTCCCACTTTTAATTATTATCAGTTCAATATTTCTTTTCATATAAAAATCCCAAAATTTGTTATTTCCTGTAAAAAAGAGCCATTTTTTACTTTATTTTTAGGGATCTTTCCTTTTTCCTTTAATTCCTTCTTTGCTGCCACTATTAGGCAACACACCAAGTTGTGCAAATAGCTGATAATAACCGAGAAAGTCCAGATTTTCTTTGCTAGGAAAAGTAACTTTCTTCCACAGGCTCAAACCACTGAAATCTCTGTCTAGAGCGAAAACTTAGAAGGCTGATCGATGGTCTTGGAGAAGAGCACACAATATCAGAATCCCAAATTCCATAAACTCCAGTTTCAAGGGCTTGAATACACTCTATTGTACGGAAATTACATCTGACAAGTCCAAGGGCTGCTATTTTGTCACCTGACTCCAGGGAGCTGCCAGAGCGGCAGCAAGGGTTCTCTGAAAATTTGACCAAAAGAAGGTCTTCCGTCTTCCGTTTCCAACAAACTGGCCTTTTTTTCAAAAAAGTGAAGTGTCATTCTTGTGGAAAATTTTTGTCTATCTCTTGTAAAATGATTGCTGTTTAACTGTATGAATTTTCCCCAAACTGATTAATTTAGACTGAAAATTTTCACAAATGCTATTGTCATTTATTAATCTTTAGTGAGGTTCATTGGAAGTTCTAATTGAGTGTGAGAGCTAGTTGAATTAGTGAAGAAACAAAGCAAAACAAAATTAAAGCAAACAATTCCAGTTCCACAAAAAAAAAAAAAAAAAAACACAAAACCAAACCAAACCAAACCAAACCAAGTAATCCTGATAACATGCAGTACAGGTTTTCTGAAAATTTAATTGCTTAGCTCACCATCATCTTCTTCAGCCTGGACTATACTTTCAGTGTGCATCAGAACAAGAGACTCACTGCACCAGGAAATGTGGTAACTAACACGCCTGAAATCAGTCTGTAAGGAAGAGTTGAAGTATGAGACACAGGGTACTGCAGTAAAAGTTTGGAATGGGAAACAATTTTCAACTGGAAAGAAAGGTATATTCTATATAAACTATCTGTATTTAATGTTTATCTCTACAGAATTAAGAGATGTAGAGGAAAATATCTTAAATATACTTATTTATGTTCCATCAAACCATTTTACATTAGTAACAACAATAATAGCAATAATAGCTATAACATCAACAATAGCAATAATTAATAAGTTATAGTCCTCTTGAGAGACCTGGAAGTGAATAGAATCTGTCTAACTCTGGTTTGAAAGTATAGTATTTTATGTAAGATGGGTATTATTTAGACAATTCCATAAAGCACATTTTTTTTCATTTAAATGGGCTAGTAAATACTTTCTTGTCATTACATGAAATTGAATGTTACTATCATAATTTTAGTCAATAAATGTATGCATATAGCTAAGATACAATACCAAAATCAGCTAACAAATCTAAATCAATTTGTATCTCTTTTCCAAGCACTCAATTTCTGGTAAAAAGTGACAAAACTTGCTACTAGTAATATATTTGTATCTACAAATACCTGTATTGAGTGGGTCCAGATTTCCCTGATTTGAAATATAGAAAAACATAATTTGGTTTATTGGCATTTACATAACAGATGAAAGTATCTGGAACACTGAAAATTTCCTAATTGAATTGAAACAATTATTATCTCATGAACTTGCATTTGAAAATCCTAAGAATCATTGTAAACACTTCTTCAACTGAGTGTGCAGTTTATTTCAAGCATGTTTTCCTACATGAAACAAGTTAGGAATTTCCTAATGTAAGACATGCAAATCTAGAGAAATCTATAAAAAGAAGATGTTTTGTAGTAATTTCATATGGAAATGAATCACAGAATCATGAAGGTTGGAAAAGGCCTCTAAAGTTATCAAGTCCAATTGTACACATAGTTTCTTACGCAAACTAAACCTAGGAATTACTATGTAGAGAACACAATATCTTAACAGAAGATTAAAAGCATCAGAACATTTTTCCTTCATTGTTTCTAAGTAGTTGTTGTCAATAGCTTAAATAGCAGCCAATGATGTTGAAATGTCCTTTACTTAACTGAGCTGTTGTCTCTTATTTGTGATAGATTTTTATGTGAACTAGGAGTATCACCCTAAGCCAGCTACAGATAAATTTTTTAAGTCCTTTCACTTTTTTTAATTTCTGTTCTTTTTTTTTTCGTGCGATTACATAGAGCCATTTCTTTATACAGAAAGGTGACAAAGGTGAAAAGCTTATTCTGAATCCAAGACCTACACTTGAATTCAACAATGAAACATTGCTGCTGGCCCAGAATAGAGGATGAAGTTTCATATAGTGAACACTGGAAAAAAATTGTTGTTGAAGGAGGCCAAGGAAGCAGGAAGGGCAGGCGATCCATGTCAGAGTAGATTGTCTTCATTCTGAAGTTACATAAGTGTTACTTTATCACTTAATTCCACTTGTGTTGTATCAGGTCACGTTTCCATTGTTCTCAGTGGTCCCCTGACATCTGTAAATCCTAATCTTCCATTTGTGTATTTTGAACTTAAAATCATCAACACTATCATCAAACAATTTTGAACTTGTCCCTGAAATAGTTTATCACCTCTGCAAAGGCAGCATCTTTAAATGAGGAATATTGCTCAAATCTTCACAAAGGTATTCACAACGCCAATTCAGACCTACTAATTTGGTATCTGAGGGATGTTCCTCTTACTTAATTATAGCCACCTAAATGTTAATAATCTAAGTTTAAATGAATCAACTAACCCTACCTATAGTCAATGGAAAACTATATTCACTCTCAGAGTGCCATAGAGGACATTTTAAGGTAAGTAACAGTTGTTGAGATCAATTGCATTCTGAAAGCAACTTTCAGTTGTCAAAAATTAGTGAGAAGAACACATCATTTTTCAAATCTAAGTCCTTATGTCTTCTGTTTAATGTAGCAAAAGAAACCAAATCTAAATTGACTCTTTTGACTTATACTTAGATCATTTACACTTATATCTGAGCTCTTCACCTGGAGCCTTTATAGTCAGTGTAGACCTGAGTATTGTGAAGGCAATAGTCATTGAAGTCCAGGGTGCTATTTGGTTCATTCTAACTAGGCAGATAAAATAGGCCAAATGGATCATTGCCTAAAAGTACCTATCTCTCTCTGGTAATTATAAGGGGAGCTTGGGGAACCAAAAAAAACAAGCATTGATATTGCTTAGCAATTTTTCTTGACATCTTTATGCAGATTCTAAAACCCCTGAATTCCTCCTAGCTGTGCCATGTATCAATCCTTTTTTTCATGTTCAGCCTAGAAGAGCAAGTGGAATTAAGTGATAATTCAATAAGCTGTAGAAGGCGTGGTGTCTAACTGTGCCTGGTCCCATTTTACTTTTAGTACTACGATTGTTTTCAATAACAAATGACAGAAATCACAAACACTTACAAGAAGCATGTTGAGTGCTCTGAGGATAAATCCACAGTACATGGATACCTTTTTCTTGCACCTCCATTTACTACTCAAGTTACTCTACAAAAATCATAAGTACAGTGAAAATGACCGAGTGAACGACCATTTGTAGAGGATATGGAAAAGAAACATTTAACATTTGCTCAGATAAATATTTACATAGATTTTCAAAATTGCTTGCAGACAGAGAAAATATGATGCTCAATTACGCTCTGTACAATTGTAAATATTTCATTTAGAGTGTACAAAAAGCTAGCAGAGGTCTGTTTTTTTAAAGTCAGTGCTCATATTTGGGAGCAGTACTGAATGACGGTGGCCACAACCCTTCCTTTCAGATGGCCAATTCTAACCTGATAGAATTTCTGCTAAGGAGATTGTTTTGCATGACGATGGAAAGAAAAAATGTGGACTTTTACATTTGCAATGCCTTTATGACTGTGTAGTGATAGTTCTGACAGATATTTTGACATGGCATGCTGACAGAAAACAGGAAAACAGACATGCTAGGGATGAGCTGGAAGACCATTGAAGTAATTTAAAAGAATAAAGACTGTCAAAAGCAATAACATGAATACACTGGTCTCTATTACAGGTGTCACAAGACAGTCGAAAGAGATTGTGTGACAGATATCCAGAATAAACTACTTATGACACTTTATCAGGAGAAGCAACCACGATGGCAGTCTTCCAAATGCCCAAAATATTTGCAAGGTCGACCAGCTGTATAGCAGGGATAAAAGTACAAGCCTATCATATGTTAGTTTTCTACTGCTGCATCTACTCAGTTAATCTTGCTTCAGTCCTCTTGAAGCTCCACGAAAATTTAAATGGTTTTGAATATTATATAAAAAAACCATATTGTAGTTGAGTATGAGAATTCAGAAAATCAAGAAAACCCTCCAAAAATCACTAGTATTACCGAAGCTAAATTGTTCCAAAACAATAACACTTTGAAAATTATTTATTTGTTTTGTTTAATTTTCTTTTTTTTTCTCTTGAATTCACAAAAAGGCTACAATGGGAAAAAAGTGGGAACTTTTTAAATGAAAACAGAAACTCACAAATAAACTTATTCTAGAAGCAAGGTTGGGAAACAAATGCAACAACAACTGAAAATTAAACTGACAAACACACGCAAAACTGAAATATTGAAGAAGTTATTGATAATGGAAAACACACTTATGTATCTAAGCTCCACTAATTTTCAATGAGAATTCTGCTGAAAATTTTACTGTAAATAGCAAGATATTATCTACTAATTTCTTGCATTTTATTTGAAATTATTTCTGTTCATTATTATTCTTATTTTTTCCATTCTACTTTTCTCGCAATAGATTCATTAAAGTGACTCGTCCTTAAGGAGTCACAATTAGTATTTGGTTTTTACTGCAGGGTCAAATATAAAGTCACATATCGCTGATGATGATTAGAAGAGATGCTTAGTGTAAGTGTACACCTGACAATGACAAAAATGGCAATCAAAGCTAAGCAGAGGATATTACAAAGTTCCAGAGGAATTTGGACACCAACATCCTAGAAAACTCCAGCAACGAGGACTCTACAGTTTTAATCTGAGAACAAAATGTTAACTTAGTTGAAAAACTCCTACTATCTTCAGAGAGACAGGATTCACCTTGCTTTTTATTTCATTACTAGTTATTAAAGGACATACAAACCAATAAATTTAACAGAAACTAGTCTTGATACTGTCCCTATATTATCTGGTCCATCATTCAGAAAGGAATCAAATATATTCAGCCCAAATAACTGAAGTGTCATTTACACATATTTATGAACAGAATGATGTCCAAGGCATAGAAGGATCACAGAATTAAACCATCCTAAAATACTAGAATAATCAATTATTTCAGTTTTCCATGAGACTGGACCTGTGCAATGTAGTTCACAGATGACAGAGACAAACCTCCACCTCCAGTGTTCTGTGTTAATGATTCTAATGGAAAAGGTGGCTGTTCTTAGCTAGCAGGTGGAATAGGTGTGTGCATGAGACAAAATTCTTAGAGCAGTAGAAAATTGAATTGGTTCATCAGTACAAAGAAAATATCATTACTTTTTCTCCATTGCATTACTTTATCTGATTGGCTGCTTTCTTTCAGCTGAGGACTGGACCAGCAACAGTAGCATACATACATAAAAATCAGTAAATAAAAGAAAGTAAGGGAACAGATTTTTATATCAGATTATGATATCCTATTTGAATACTTCGTAAATCCCGCTAAGAAAATTCCCATGGAATTCTTGTCTATGAACAATAAAAAGAATATGACATAAAAAGTATTACATCAGATGATGAAAATACAATTTCTCTCCTCATGAGTGGATGAGAAAACTGATTATTTTGTCCTTAAATTTTAAAAAGTCAGTAATAAATTGGTGTGGCCTATGAAGAATACTCAATACTCTGCTGCAGTTCATAAATCTCCCAAGTGTTTTGGAATTACCAACTCCTTTGGGACACAAACACAAACCTCTAGTTCAATGTCAACTCTGTAAAAACTGTGAATGTTTAAACACATAATGAGATAAAAAAGTAATGCATAATGAAAGAGTTCCTTTGAAAGAAGTGTACATTGCATTTATTTTAAGGGTGGCAGTGAAATACATTTGCACCTGTATATGCTCCAAAGGTGTCATTTTCACAAGTCTTACCACACAAATAGGGTCTAAGCACACAATACATTATTAAAAGGGTTATACATTTCAAAGAGAATAAAACTACATAATGATAAATCTAATAATTAATTTTAATATGTATCAGAATTGCTAGCATACTGATCCAGAAGAAGAGATTTAAACAAATGATTAATCAAGACAGGACAATATTTTCTGGTTTGGGATTTTTGTTTTTGGTTTTGTTTTGGAATTGTAGTGATGAATACTTTAACAAAAGACCACTTTGCATCATTAAAATTAGCCACATCTAGTGGGTGAAAAAGCTAAGATCTGTTCTCTGTTTCACATTTTCTCTGGTGAAGGTACCAATCTGAAATTGGTCCATATTAATACTGCAGTAGCAATATTTAACTTCATGAGGCAATCTAAACAAATTCTAACCCAGTCAGTAATATCAGGGATGTGGGATATTTGCCGTAATAGACTCTGAGCTCAGAATATACTTCCTCTCTAATGTAATACATCAAGCAACAGAAACTGTCTTCCACTCACAGTCAAGAGCCTTTCTGATTCAGGTAAAAAACTAAATATCTCTGCATATTCCTTCAATAATGCATATTAATCACATGACTATAAGTAATTTAAAATACTTCATTGTGAGGCTAATCAGGAAACTAGTCCCTTTTGTTACAGTTAGAAAACTGCTTTTATTGTTCTGCCCAGACACAGAAAGATGGTATACATATGCCAGCAAGCAGGGCACTACACTAAGAGGAGGTTTGGAGAACAAAAAAGCCCTTGCTGAGACCAAAACTTCAGACTACCTGCATTTTGGGGCTGAAGTTCAGATTATCTCTGGTCTGGTTCTGCAAGATATGGAACCATTAGGACCTGGGAATCATCAAAAGTCCTACTGGAGAGCATCTGCTGGTTTAGTTTTCACCTGAAAGGAGTCCGGCTCTTGAGCTGTAAGAATTTCTCTATGGTGCAAACATAAGGGTGGTAAGACTTTTCAATTGGAAAATCCATTACAGCAGTACATGCTTGGCTCGAACTGACACTCCTGTGTGAACACCAGCATAAGCAAGCCCATCAAATAGTTCATTCTTCCTAGGACTAAAGATGGTGTTTCTGTCCTAACTCAAGGGACTTCATGGTCCTTATATTGAAGTGTGGCCTAATACACTGACCTTCTACATTCTGGACAAACATCTTGAATACATTTATCCTACTTCCCATGAGTACCAGTGTGCTCATCATGAGCTGGTGTGATGGATCTTAATTTTTGGGACAAAAGACATATCTAAATTTGGATTCCCTGAGTCTTAATGAACAATACACACATTCTCTGTTCTATCTCACCTTCTGTATAACTGATTTCAGTGGTAAGCAGATTTGGCAATGCCAATGTGCAAATAAATGTAGACGTTATATTTTGTTTTTACTGTGTGAGATACTGTGAAGTGTAATCGCACGGTTAGGAAAATTCATTCACATAGTTAAATGTTTTAACTTACACCTGTCTACATCATATCAACACAACTATCACCACAGAAAAGAAATGGAAGACTGGAGTAGTAGCTTGAATGCAGATAAATTATTTTATTTTTCTTCCATTTTCTCTCCTTTGAAAGTGTTCATCCCCACTAGTGACTCGCCAATTATTGATACGACATTCGCTGAGGTTGACTAGAAAGTTAATAGAAGAGGATGCACATCTTTCTTTGTGGAAAGAAACAGTAAAAAAATGTGATTCTGCCCATCTCATGAAAAAACAAATGACAAAGTTATTGAAGCATCTGAATTGACTATCATGTGCTGGACTGTAAGGGTCTGATCATCTGGCTTTTCTACACTGCAGTGTATCACCAAATGGCATTACCTCCTAGTGTAATCAAAACGCTGTGAAAGCAACATACTCAGTTTTTAACAATAAATTTTTACTTTAATTAAAAGTTGTTTCAAGAGGCCTCATCTGACACTGACTAATGATATAAATGTTACATAGTTTAATTACATGAAAATCTAAGATTTCTTCTTCTCAGTAAACCATCCAGCTATGTGAGTTAGTCATTATCTCTTCACATACCAGTAGTTAAATATTAAGATTTGGTGTTACTGTCTTTCATGCTGTTTTCAAAGCATTCCCATAATGCCTCAGAAGTGATTTTGCTTTCTAAATGTCTTTTATTTTTTTTGCAGGTGTTCAATTGTTAACGTAAATAGTCCTCTTCATACTATTTACTTGAAAATCAACAGTCCCATTGAGCCAATGCATATGTGAACTGTGGTTCTAGTACAACTGCCAGTGTTAGAAGGTGATCTCTACTCAAAATGAAAGGAAGAAACTAATAGAGTCCTAAGGCAATAATAAAATAAACTGTCTTTTGCATTACTACTCTGTCTGGGTTTTTTTTTTTTTATGCTGAGGCTTTATATTTGGAACAAGTCTCAACAGATAATGACATATAACAGACTGATAAAGTGGACAAGAAAGGGATGATTCCTCTAAAAATGACAAATTATTGCAGATCCGAGAGGGATTCAAACATTTCAGGAAATCCTGTTGCTGGAATCATGAGTTGCTTTCCAAGTGGGAGACATAGACATGAACTGCGTTTTGATTCAACCACCCAGATTACAGCAAATTTCTTCAATATGTCTTTACACTAAATGTCAAAATAGCAAGTGTATCATGCCCTTAATCTATTTGAAAAGAAGCTTGAAATCTATAAAAAAAGACAGTAGTAAAGTATTTGACCTCCATCAGCATTATTCCACCATTTAACTAGGCCAAATTATAAACTTATTAGCAGTAGAAGCATTATACATGCTTTTCTCTTTAAGTTTTGAATTTTCTTAAGATGAAGGGTGATATTCTTATTCTCATTATAAATGTGGATAAAACAAAATTATTTGTTACTTGTTCTGCGAGTATATGTGAAGAATATTAGTGATGCCTGCTGATGGTGTCAAGGAAGTCAGAGATCATTAAAATTAAGTAAATATAAAACTTTACTTTTAGTGTTCCAAACCGTTTCAGAAGTATGGGTAGTCAAAGTGCTTAGACATAAGGTCCTGCATTCTGCTAAATAAATTCTTGGTTCTAGACCACACTGTTTTCTTGGGTTTGTGGCCCTGATCCTATGGGCATGAAAGTAAACAATATTTTTTAATTTTTCATACTTAATTTTGTATCACAAATAACCAAGAAAACTCATATATATCAAATCCCACCTTCTCATGAATACCTTCAAATAAACAAGGAAAAAAACCTGTTTGCCTAATCTGAGATCCCTAACATAATGATTTTCAAACTTAACTGCAGAGCAATACATTCAGACCCTAAGGTTTCAAGAAAATACTTTACTCTGGCTGTATAAATAAGTAATTATGTTTCTTCTTTCTGAAGAGTTCATAAAAAGGTGAAAGCATGTGCTTTTTCCTTTGTGGTCTTCATTGCACACCCCTTGAATACAAAGCACATCTTAAACAAAATTTGTCTATGTTTTTTTTTTCCTTTTAAATAAAGCATGTATGTGATTTAATAAAAGGCATGTGCTGAAGGTGAAGGACAAGCATTCTTGCTGGATTTGAAGTTACAGCCAAATTTATTGAGAATATATAAAAAAAATGAAAAACAGGATATATGACATGCATCCTTGGGGAAATATTGGTCATTTAACTATTTTGTCAAAGGATGTTGGAGCAAGTTTGAGTTTGTTAAAGCATGTACATTAACACTAAGAAGTCTGGCATTCAAGTGGACTCAATGACTCTGCCAGTAAGAAAGCTAGTGTTCAAGGAATATGAAAAAATTTTTAAGATTTTTCATCCAAGATGTAAGTATTATATATGACAGCTCAGGCAGATGTCACTAAGTTGTTACCATGCAACATTTTAAGAACAGATGAAGTGACATTCAATGTGGGAATGTCCAATTCAGATATTTCACAAATTAGATGAATAGCTCCTGTTAGAATATGCAAGTTTGGACTGGAATACACTTCACACTTCAAGTCATTCTAAAGGTAAGGGTTTAGTTGAAGATACAGGGCTCTTTTTACCTAGGAACATCTAGCCCAGAGGAGATTCAGCCACCAGCCCAGATGTCCCTACCTGAGGAAGGATGAGCCAGCCATCCTCCAGCAGCTCATCTGACTCAGTGGGCTATAGAGGAAGCTAGACAACTAGATAGGTCAGACTTCTCCACAACAGATAGCTCAAGCTAGGTAAAGGACACCCCACACATTGTGTCCAGAGAGAGTCAAGCACTTTGGGAAAGTGTCACACAAGCCCCAAACACCACTGACTGCTGACTTGGAAAAGAGAGTATTGGTGTAGAAGTCTCTGTGAACTCCTCTTCCTCCTGATGCTCTGGCAAGCTAGGATTCAGATATCGCTCTTCTTACCAGAATCTAAGTGTTCTTCTGCCTAAGGTTGGCTGGAGGAGGTGTTCCTGCTGCTTTCCTTGTGGAAATAGTCCACTTTTCTATGAAGGTAGTTGGGTTGATCCTCCATCCACCTGAGCCGCTTTATATCCTCATCTTTCTACCCATCAGACCACAAAACAGTCTAGAGAGAAGGAGCTCTCTACTTGACCGGACAGGACTAAGGAACACACAAATGCAAAAGCTTTTTGCTGAAGAGAAGGAGTGAAGTAAGAGAGAGAGTGAACTAGACTAGCTGTTAGACATGCACTTTGGGGTCTGCCTTTTTTTTTTTTTTTTTGTGTGTGTGTGTCCTGTCACAAAATCTCTCCTCAGTTCTGAATTAAAATCGGAAATCTGCTGATTTTCTGATGTAAGGCTGAACAGAAATGCAACACGGAATAAAGCAATCTTAGCATTATTGTCCGGTGTGCAGGTCTCCCTGTCTTTTAAATGATGACTTAAATGCTAAGCACAGGTTCCTGAAGTGGCGATGAGGAACTTACCCGTTTTGTGTTTTAGGGTCTGATGTACTTTCTTGTGGTTGTTTCCATGTCATTAATTTCTCTTATTTTTCACTTAAATAAAAAGAAACTGTTTCCTAATTTTCCTCCAAAAGGTAACAGGTTGCAAATCACATCTTTTGACCACTTAAATTTACTCAGTGGCTTATACATGGAATCACTTATGCCAGTCTGCATAGCTTCTGTGAATTTACATTTGGCTTGCTTTTTTTTCACTATGTTATATGACAATTTAACTTTGTGGACAATGTCTAACCACAATCTTTAATATTATTATTTCTACTTTTGAACATGCTTTAATAAATTTTAAGGTTAACAGAGACCACTATGATCTGATTTTCTACTTAACACAGACTAAAGAATTGCAAATGTCTGGGAAATGTCTATCACCGTAGAATTTAATATTTTAGACAGATGGGTATATATGTGTCTTCTTTTTAAAGACTTGAAAATACGTCAAACACAAACTGTTGAAATGTGTTTTTGAATGGAGATTTAGCCCTTCTGCGTTAAGGTCGAGTGTCAAGGTCCAGATGATAATCACATGCCAAGTGAGAATTCATTTTTCTTTCAAAGCAAGAGAGTTTAAAAACGTTGACCTCAACCTTCCTCAGACTTTGAAACCAGACACCATTTTAAAGGTATTTTCTCTACTTAAGTGAAATAAAGCTGATCTCAAGTTACTCTCATCATAGGTATCATAGTGTCTTTGATCATGTAATATAAAGACAAAGGATTAGAAAATATCTTGGATGTTGTAATATTTTATATCTGAAGTAATACATAGGGAAACAGCTAAGAAAAACAAGAGCATCCTGAACCACATGAGTTCCTTTAAAGGACATAGACATCAAAATCTTGAAGCAATAGCAAAACCTTATGCCAAAGGAAATTTTTAGTAAGGTATACTGAACTTTATTAATGACTATTCTTTACAAGATTGCATATTGTATTCCTAATATTCTATTTGTGAGGAAATTGAGTATGATGAACAAAGAGGCCAACAACTTAATAGTAGATATCTGAAACTTATTTCAAATGTACTAGTTTTATTCTAACATATCTGTAGATTCAGAGTTGCTCTAGTGATCTCAAATGTAACCGTAGTCAAAATGAGATCACCATGTATTTATATGTCTCTCTCTTTATCAAGCAGTCTGATCATGCATGCAAAGCAGGTAGATGCAAATAGATGAGCTTTCAAAAACAACTGTTTCATTAGCAAGGGATGGATTGAGCAGAGTGAACAGTAGGGATGAAATATTTATTAAGTACTTATAGGAGTCACTCATAGTGAGAAGTGTGAGTTGGCCTGGAAGCAGGCTTGCTGAAACTAATCCTTCATGCTCTGGAGTGGTACTATATTCTTTTTTTCTGATATTTGTCAATACTTCTATAGGATACACATCACCACAATCAAAATCTCATCCATTTTATTTAATTTTGCATTTTGTTGGTAAAATTTCAGTATTATTGTAATTCAGGCAATTCCTGAAAGAGGAATTATATGTATTAATAGCATACAAGCATGCTCCATCCTGGTTTCAGGAAGGCTAAAAAATATTTTGAAACATTAATTTTTTTACACCATCACCTTTTCAGTGATCGCAAATATTGAAGGAAGTATATAGGAAAGTAGGTCAAATTACTTCAAATAACTGTAGGAGAAAGACTCTAGGGACAGAAATGGAAAAACAAAGTGCAAAATAATATAGAACTGTAAAGTATAATGAGAAAGAATTAGTATACTGTAGTGAAAAATGGCAAAAGGTAGAGTATTTTTTACTGTTAGTCAAGAAAGCTATCAATGGATTATAAATGAAGAACAGAGTGTTTAGTGTAGTTTCTACATCATACTTCAGTAAAATTTCAAATAGTTTCAGCTGATTTTAACATAGTAAAAAATAAGGGCTGAAAATAAATTGAACTAGAACAGATGAGTGCCTTCAGATCAACCTAGTATGTTGAAATTCATTCTAGATTGATTAGAGCAGTAATGCGAACAACCTCTAAAATATTAATGAAGAACTGAGAACTCATGGAGGATGGATGATGTTTCCATGAGTAAAAATAAGCCTTTTTTGGTTCCAAATTTTAAGTATTTCCTACAGACACCTAAATCCGCTAATTGTCTACACTTATTTAGTATTTAAACCAAATATATACAGTAGTATGTTCCTCTGGAGTGACTGCAAGCTGTGCCTGATTTTTCTAGATTCCTAGTTGCAATACTACAGATAAATGGCTGAAGTATTTTGATGAGAGTCTCTGGATTCTAATATGTATCTTTAAAAGAAGAAGAGGAAAAGCTGTGCAACTCTTGAGTATTCAGTTTGCTTTCAGTTACAGAAAAACACTAGGTGAAGTACTAACATTCTTTGCAAGCGATTATCCTAGAAAAATTAAAGGAAATGTGAAATAGCCAACACTGATTCTTAAGATTATCAGTTTAAAATTCTTTCATATGTCAACTGAAAAATCATGTGGACAAAGGACAAATCAAAGGAAGTGTGCCAGGGGAAGGTTCTTAATATGTCCTGTATGATCTTCTCCAAATCAGACAAAATCTACTGACTTGGATGTACATTCAGATACAAACTAAATAGAAGATTATACTTAGAGAATACTTCATACTGGATCATTTTTGTACACTTCTTCTGGAGTCATCATTGTATTGAGTGCTTCGCTGTTTACATCAGTTACTAATGTAACAGGATAAAAATACTGCTGATTTATGTTATAAATGATATTTAAAAGTGTTTGGTGCTGGGTTAAAGTACTGAATTAGAATTATAGCAACAGATGGGATGATTGGACAGTTGTTCTGAAACGGTGAAATTGTATTAAGTTCTTTGAGGAAGAACACAAAGATCTCAAGTTAGGTGAGATGTCATCAGGACAGATTTAGAATGAAAAAGTGATTTAGATTACATTATTACATGAGATAGTCTAGGGAAATAAGAGACCACAAACATAATAAAAGCATCATTTATGCTTGTGCAGTGAAAGGAAAATATCAATATGTCTATGTAAACAGATGTAGGACCCATAAATAATCATCTCCCTTTTACAAAGCATTGGAGAAGCTCCTGCTGAAGCATTGTGTCTAATATTGGGTGGTATATTCAAAGTTAAGAATCAAGAGGAGTTCAGATGAGGGCTACAGCAAAGATCAAACTACAAAAATTGGCCTGCAGTAAAGAGGAAAGGAATTGCAGTTGCTATTTTTAAAGAAAGAATCCCAACACATGAGAAGTTAAAAGGTAAGCAGAATTTGAAGGGACAAATAAATTGAACATCAAGGAAAAGAGAATCTGAATGTAAGGAAAGTTAACTACTGGAACATATTATCTGGTTTATCACGTAAAGGACAGCTTCAAGAAAAGGTTAGGCAAATAACTTTGGAGAATTTTGGCCTTATCTGAGAGGGAGAGATGAATTAGATGACCTTTGAGATCTCTTCCAGGCCAGCTTTTCTTTTATGTGTCACCAAGTACTTTCCACAAAGCTCACTCTGACCAGTAGACAAAGAGCATGACAAACCTGAGAACAAGTTGAGGGAATTAAATCCACATGGCTCTGTTTGTTAGGCATTTTGGTTTTTTTGTCAGATGAGCAGGGGAAAAAAATCTTTTACCTAAAAATCCAAACCCTGACCATGTATTAATAACTCTCATTTCATTGGAGAGTGAGATAAACTTTTCTGAGTATTACACAAACATGAGCAAGGAATTCTGTTGGAAAAAAAAAAAAGGAGTCTTACTTCTGGTACAGATTATTGTAATCTTCTTGTAAGGAGTAATTCTTTTTTTATAATTACTTCCACTCCTTTCATAGCTTCTGTCAAATTCTGATCTCCCTGGAACAATTAAGAATTTTTCCCACTAAAACTATTGGACAGAATCTCACTGACTCTGTTGGGTTTTCAAACAAAGTCTCAGGAAATTCTATTTAAAATTATTTATCCCAATATATTCATGGTCCTACAGCTTAAAAACTGGAAAAACCTACAAGAACACTTATTGCTAAATGCTAGTAATATAGCAGAAATTAGTTTTGTATGCGGTTTCAGTCCTTTACTTCCATCTGTGTCAAAAAAAAAAACCCAAACAGAAATAACCAAATTAGCAAAATAAAATAAATAACATTCAAAAACTTGGTATCAGCCTTTGAGAAAACTCATTTCTTTATATATGTGAAAGGCGTTTTTTCAGACTTCTCTGCTACTTGAAGCAGTATACAGTTTCTTGGATTCATGGAACTGGAATTCTCCTTCTGATTATAGTCACTTTTGGAATATGTATAGTAAAATAAAATGATAACTTTAATATTGGTACTAATGTATTATCAAGTTGTTCTCAACATCTATCATAAATATGGTGCAGATATCAAAAGCTACCCTGGGGATTCAAGCAATTCATATTCATCAACAAATTGTCTTTATTTCATGAAAGGTGCTGTTTTATCTTGGATCTTAAATGACTACAGCAGTTCATGCTTATAAATATCTTTCTGCTTTTCAGAGCAACATAAACAATATTAAGAAATCAAGGATCACACAAAGGATCACAGATCCGGACCTACCCAGATCTAGAAGTTTCATAGAGAAGGATGGATGGCAAATGGTGGATCTAGGCTGAAAAGCTCAGGCAGAGTCTGTGATGAGTTCTCAGGAAGCTGGACGTACTGACTCTTCTGATGTGGAAGGAGTGGGCACATAATTGTTTCTAGGAGTGACACTACCTGCATGCTGCTACCAGCAACACTTGCTGATGGCCCACAAGCCCTAATTTGGCTTTTCTGAAGATCAAATACAGGCTACAATGACAGAGCAGACAGACAATCTCTCCTGCTCAAGCTGGGCTGATCCAGCTGCTTTCCGTTTGATCTTTAGTCCAGTGAAAAAGCCTTCTAATAAGCAGAAATCTGATATAGTGGACTACCTTTTAATTTCATTATGAACATCTATATCATGCATTGTTTTCAGTCACAATATTGATGTCTTTTTGCAGGCTTCTCTAAAAGAACAACAAATGCAGCTTACAGATCCTTCCTCCCTTGAAAATCTATTGTCAACAAATACACAAACTGAAATAAGTTATTTAGACTGGGAAATAACAAATAGGAGGCTGCATAATGAATAATAATTGATCTCCATTGTTTTTTGACCTATACTAATACATAAGTTCCAGTTTTCATGAGTCATCCTAATTAGAGCAGTAATTAAAATTAGATTTGTTTTTCCATCATAAATAGGTCATCCATTAGAATGAATCATCTTATTGTCTTGCAGAGCTGTACAGGAGCCATGCAGCACGCTGGATTCTTGAAGCGCTGCGTTCTGGACAATCAATAAGACAAATTTATGAACATGGTTTGTTCAGTCAAGTAATTTAATTGTATGTAATCTGATCAGAAAGGATTCAGAAAAACGAAATTGGTAAAGCAGATGCTTAGAAATGTGAAGCAAACCAGTAACATGAAGCTACCAAAATGTTGATTCAAGCTTTCATAGACTGTCCTATCTTCCTGGCTCAGGAAGCTTTTTGTATTAAACTCTGGCAGAAGTTATGCAGTGCAGCCAGGCTGATACTGACAAAGCAGTTTGCACCATTGTGAGAATATTGGCATTAGTCCATCTGTTGGGTTCCTGCTTTCTATACTTGCATATTTTGAGTGGGCAGAAAGATGTTTATAGTTTAAGAGGCTGATCCAGACTGGCAGTGTAAAAAGTCTTCTGGAGTCAACTAAATTAGCACATGTCCATTTTTTTTAAAATAAAAAAAAAACAAACTTCTATATGTATTTTACATTTCAAGGTGCTGTTTACTGCCCTCTAGAAATATCTTTATTGTTCATTAAACAATAATAATAAAATATGCATCCAAGCCTCAGTATACAGGCTCACTGGACACAACTAACTACAAGAATTAGATGAGACTTAGAGCTGAGGTCTCTTACTTTCCATGAACTTGCCCTGCAAAAAACTTAAAGAATAGCTTTCTAATTTATATATGCAGTTTTTCAGTGGAAAAGTCTTTAAGTGAAAATCTTTGCAAAGACTAATTTTATAAATCTAAACAGATGCATTTTACACAGACATGAGAGGAATAATTCTGCCTTCATATCAGTAAGGGAAGTTGTATGGCATAAGCAGGATATAGTGTCTCCTAAGTCAGACACCAGCCTTCTTGGTGTGAACATCACACATTAGTTAAGTAAGTCTCACTCCGCCAACATACCCAAAATGCCTTGCGGCAAGGGGCAGTACATTACCCTTGTCACACTGTTTCTCTTACTGCACTATGTAAAGCTGGAAGCTCCATCTAGTCAGCTTGATCACTGATTGAATAAGGCCACTTATGTTCCTTATGCCATGTGACTGAAATGGCATAAGTGATGGAAACTGGAATTTACCTCTTCTGAGCACAGTCAGAAAGCTGGGCTCTGCAGGGACCATAATCCTAACCTCCCTACAGGTCACAGAATCACAGAATCATGGAATGGTTAATGTTGGAAAGGAACTCTGGAGGCCATCTGGTCCAACTGCCATACTGAAGCAAATCCACCCACAGCCAGTTATCCAGGACCACATTTAGTCAACTTTTGAATATCTTTAAGGATGAAGACCTACAGCCTCCCTGGGCAATTTGTGCCAGTTCTCAGTCATGCTCACAGTGAAAAATTGTTTCCTGAATGTTCAGAGGGAATCTTCTGTTTATTCTCATTGCATGTAGTCCTGTCTTTGGAAACTACCGAAACCAACCTCCAGAGATGGTGACTCAACCATCTCCCTAGGCAGCTGTTCCAGTGCCTGACTACCTTTTAAGTGAAGAAATTTTTCCTGATGTCTAATCTGAACCTCCATCAGTGCAACTTTTGGTCATTTCCTCTCATTCTGTGGCTTGTCACTTGCGAGAAGAGACCAGCACCCATCTCACCACAACCTCCTTTCAGGTAGTTGTTTCCCCCCTTGAGCCTTTCCTTCTCCAGGCAAAACTGTCCCAGCTCACTGTCCTCTAGTGTTACTTGATCCTCCCGTCACGACATTTTATAAAGACAAGGTACATAAATATGTTAAATAAAATAAGAACATAAGAGAAATTATTTGAACTTTTCTGCAGAAAAGTTTATAATACAGAATTCATAATGACATTGCCTTTGTCTACAAAATTATTTGAATATAGGAAAGTCTCTCTCACCTGCCGATTTATGTACTCATTAAAAAAGAGTGATAAACATTCTGGAGTGAATGTAGGCATGGTTTTGATCTCTCATGTTTTAAATGTTTGTTAACAATGTTCTCTTGCTGGCTGCATGAATAATGGTCCAATTCTTCCCATTATCTACTTCCATCATGTGATCTTTGAAGATGTGTTGATTGCTAAGTAATGGAAGAAGACAACTTTGCTGATGTTCAGCTTGAGAAGAATTTCTTCTGAAGAATTACGTACAAAATCCTATGATATGGATCAAAACAAGAGACCAAAGAAATTTTAATTTAGGCGGTATTATTTTCCAGCAAGACTTTTTTTTAATCTTTCAGATGGATTTAATTACTTTTAGTTCTTTTAGTAAGGCAACAAAACACATGTCTGGAATAGAAGAAATAGGAACTTATCCAAAAAAAATTTTAATAAGAGAACATAGGATGAGTGGAAAAACTTCTTCTTACTTTAATAAAAGTCCTTAAAAAGGAAATAAGGGATTGCTATTCAAGCAATATGTTCAAGCCCTTAAGTTCTCAAAAATGCTAATGAATGTTAAGCGTGTCTTAGTTCTTAGTTATTGTTTTCACTGCATTTTAGATTGTTAGAGAGGCTTAACTTTCAGAATAGACACTTATTTCCAGATTCTGTGTTGATCCAAATTAAAAATAAAATTTAAACAACCCTATGAGTATCTACTCTGCTACAATAAATGGTAAATAGCCTGTGATTAATATAATGCGCTTTTGAAAGGTTTATTTTAAGGGATTTATTAATACATAAGAGATTATTTTACCTGAAAAAAAATGTCATTTATTAGTTAACTATCTTTGGACTAATTTTGAATTTTCATATAAAATGCAGAACTGTATCTAGGAACTTAGATGTTTTTAACATTTCAATGAATTGTTCAACACACCAAAATATTCATACAATTACAGAAAAAAAATCATCCTCTCTTTTCTTATAGTAAGGTGATAGAATGCATTTAAGCAAACAAACAAAAACATTTAACATTTCCTGCTGATTCACATCTTATCTTGGTTTTAAAACCAATGCAGACATATTAAAAATATGCATAATTCTTCACATTCAGTAATGAAATTAAGTTGATGATTAGAATGCAGAATAAAAATTGTGTGACTCCTTTTAATATTAAATACAAGAGAAAAAAGAGCTTACAAAACCTCTTGTAAATGTTTACTAGGACCTAAAGGCTGCACAAGATAAAAAAATACGTAATTTCATGAAATAAACCATTTAAACCGAGGAGTATATTCATATTCTCTAGCATCCACATAGGCTATTCAAGCTAATCAGATTTTTTTCTTGGTGAAATAATTCTGGCATGTTGAAGTGGTACGTTGTATACTACAGGTTTAAATTAGCACTCTTAAAATTACTGAAAGAAAAGACATTAACTGAATTGAAGTTTCATGAAAAATTCAAACTTTAGTTGACCTTGCCAATGTTTTCTGTAATTTTACTGGGCACAGGAGGAGAATTAAATCCATTTTATCTGTTTTGAACAGTTCCCACTAAAGCAAAGTTGAAAGAGAATGAGCCAACCGTGCTGTGTGCCCTTGCCTTAACACAAGCCAATCCTCATCTATTTGCTGGAGATACAAATGATAATTTAGTAAGAGAATAATTTCATATAATATGCACTTTTTTATATAGACAAAATAATGGGCCTGGTGATACAGCAAAATAATAAATTTGTTAACCAGTTTTGAACAGCGGCCAGGAAAGAGCCTTCTGGATCAACAATGCTGGAAAAGGTAACCAGTTCTTTAATTTTCACAATGTTTACTTTAAACCTGCTTTATCAAAGCTGCCTTGGACCTGCTCCGAACTGACTTTGGGAATCATAGAATCATAGAATCTGCCAGTTGGAAAAGACCTTGGAAGTCATCGAGTCCAACTGCACCCATTACCTGCTAAACCATGTCCCTCAAAAACTCATTTACCCATTTTTTTAAACACCTCCAGGAATGGTGACTCAACCACCTCCCTGGGCAGCTGTTCCAGTGCCTGACCACCCTTTTGGGAAAGAAATTCTTCCTAATATCCAGTCTGAACCTCCCCTGGTGTAACTTATGGCCATTTCCCCTTGTCCTGTCACCTAGAGCTGGTTTGAGCTAGCTTTCCCAAGCTCTCCAATGTCTCAGTCTGCCTCTCTCCGAAAATTTCCCCCCTTTCAAAGGAAAAAAAAATACAAAAGAAACCAAAATCACACTAAATATATGTATTTCTGTATTTTTCTAAATACAAAAAAATACACCACAAGGATATGCAAAGGAGCAAGGGAGGAGGGGAAGGGAAATGGAAAAAAAAAAGACAAAAAGGATCTATATAACACCTGGCACACAATTATAACACCCAGTAACTAACAAAATAAAGCATTAATGAATTGTTGCCACGCCACCTCCCCCATGGAGAGCTGGATGGCCAAATCTGACTGGTCAAAAAATTTTCTGCAGGCTCGGCAGCAGACAGGACCAATGCAGGGATCTTCTGCTCCTCTGCCTTGCCGGAAGAAGAAGAGAGTGTACTCTCTTATCTATACCCTATTCACATGTTGGGTTACGTTAAAGGAAGATATGGAATACTTCCATGGATCAAAAGTCAATCCACTACATACCTGTCACTAGAGAGAAGAGATCAACACTCCCTCTGCCACAGCCTCCTTTCAGGCAGACATGGACAGCAATGAGGTCTCCCCTCAGCCTCCTCTTCTCCAAGATAAACAACCCCAGTTCCCTCAGCCATTCCTCATAGGACTTGTTCTCCAGCCCCTTCATCAGCCTCATCGCCCTTCTCTGGACGAGTTCCAACACCTCCATGTCCTTCTTGTGCTGAGGGGCCCAGAACTTAACACAGTACTTGAGGCAAATACAGGGGCCAAGTACAGGGGCAAAATCACCTCCCATGTCTTGCTGGCCACACTGTTTTTGATACAGGGCAAGATGCCATTGACCTTCTTGGCCACCTGGGCACACTTCTGGCTCATGTTCATCTGGCTGTCAAACAATGCCCCCAGGTCCTTCTCCTCCAGGCAGCTCTCCAGCTGGTCTTCCCCAAGCCTCTAACACTGCATTGGGTTGTTGTGTCCCAGGTGCAGGTCTTGGCACTTGGTCTTGTTGAACCTCATCCCATTGGTCTCAGTCCATTGTTCCAGTCTGTTCAGATCTCTTTGCAGTCTCCCTTCCTTCAAACAGATCAACACTACCACCCAGCTTGGTGCCATCTGCAAACTTGTTAAGGGTGCGCTCGATACCTCGATCCCTTCTTTCAGAAGTAATAATTGTAAAAGCTTTTAAGGCACATTATTATTATCAAAAATTATTCAACATTAATTTTTTGATTTATTAAAACACATATATTGTGTATGATCCTAAGTAAACAAAGTGAGAATCAAACTATGAACAATCTTGTTTCTTATGTTTGTCTTTTTAAGATAGTTTCAGTAATAAATTTTTCCTCAGTTAATGGTCAATATATTGCCGTATTCCACGTATTATAACAGCTTTGAAGGACAGGTTGTTTTTATTTTGTTGCTGGCATGTATATTTACATGTTTAACTTCCGAAATTATTGTGTTAATGCTACAAGAAAGATCTCGGCCATGTTTCAGAATGGCAAAATCTGAAGGTTCTAGTGTCAGACTCTTAGAATATAGTCAAATATTTTTATTATTTCATTTTGAAAGAAATGTGCCAAGTACTTGTGTCATACAACTTGAGTATATTAATTATTAATTTTCCCACTGTATTAAATATTCATAAATCTAATACATGACAACCACGACTTCAAGTCAGTCGTGAAAAGGAAAGATTTTCTCCTTGTTTTTGACAACTCTAGTCAAGACTTACCTACACCTGGTTTTGAATACTCTCCAAAGTTGTTAATTATTATACCATAAACAGTCTTTTTTTTATCTTGCCAAGAGTATAAAAGATATTCATCAATCTCATAAAATATTAACAACTACTCTTCATTTTGCAGCAAAGGATTTATTAAGAGGTTTTAAAGTTCTACAAAAAAAAGATAATATTTCTGAGAGGAAGGGAAGGAAAAGGAAATGGGAGATATAGCTCTAATCTCATCTAGAAGAGATGGGAAGATTATGAATATTCCAGACTGGATTTGTATTTTAAAAATCCCGTATTGTATAATAATCAGCACAGCCTTTCAGTATTGCTTCAGTTTAGTCCCTGAGGAAACAAGAGAGACTGACGGTTCCAGGTTATATTTAAGATCATTGCAACTGCTTTTTCTTCTGCCTTTTATAGGTTTGTTATTAAAAATAGGGGTTTTGAGCAGCAAATGGTCACAAATAAAGGTGATACTGGCAAAGTAACAATGACTTTCTAGCAAAAATATTTGTAATGGGCTACTGAATTATCATTTAGATAATTCGTTAAAACTAAAGAAGGTAATTATTGACTAAAAACATCACTGTAGTTATATATAACATACTACAGTTTTAAATGAATTGCTTAGCCTTTCTGGGTAATTTCTGGATAAAAGGCAACATTAAAAACGTAGCACTCTTCAGGAAAAGAATAGATGGAAAATCACTGTCATCATAATTCTGAATGTTGATGGTATTTTGAGGTTGAAACATAAGAGGATATTTCATGTCTATAGGCAAATATTTCCCCCTCAGTTTTCCTGACAGTACTTAGAATTCCTTTAGGAAATCACTTATTCTGCAGTTTTCTTTCCACCTTTACAGAGTTTATTTATATCTTGGGCAGGTATAACGGTGATTCTATAGATCTCTCATTCTTGACCTCCCCTGAAAATAAGCACTATTTCGAAAACACAGGGGAGATTAGCACAGAATTTTTGGATTTACCATGCAGTCACCAAACAGCATGAAGTCACAACATTGCCATTTCCAGCAACAGAAAGCAGGTCTCATCAACAACTTCAGAGCAAACGAGCATGATGGGACTGAACTGTGAGGTCTACACATAAAAGAAAGGCTGCATTTCTGTGTCAGCTCTTAAATAAAATACGGGAAATTCTACTTATATGAGCTAATAAGCATTTACAGATTTCAGGTGTTAGTGTCTGCAGTTTTTATTGACTAGTGTTACTGACCCTATACACACATATTACTATAACTTTCAAAACACACAGTTACACAGTTCAGTATTTAAAATGTTTAGAAAAATTAACAAAACCAAGAGTTAGTCAAGAAACAGATAAACTAGAATCCTCGCAGCTCTTCAAGAAATCATGTTTTTCATATAGTAGAAATAAAATACCACTTTATACTAGAATAAGAAAAAGTTTGAGTTTGTATGCAGGATATCTGAAACAGTTTCTTACTGTTGTGGGTAAATTTTGTTGCATCAGTCAAGAGTGTAAAACAAATATTAGTTACAATTTGTTGTGAAAAGCAAAAAAAATCACATCCTGCTGTAGCATACTGGAATTCCTGGTTTTGTCTTTTATTTTGTGTATTTTTTTTCTGCAATTTAGAATATTTGAATTTGATGAAGGAATTGGAACTACATAAAGGTATCTTGTGTTTTGCGCCTATTTTTCCAGGACTCTGAAATGGGATGTTCTCAAAGGAGCTTCTAAGTTGCATGCAATTTTGATGTGGAGAAATTATCAGGATGTTGGTGTACAGATGATTCTTCTTTGATGTTCCGTATCTATCACAATAGTACCATCCTGCAGAATATGAATACATTTAAGCACTGAGAAATGTTTTTCTCTGGAGTGCCGTGAGATGACCTTAATTGAATAGTTCTGAACAAGCAGAGTGACATTTTACCCTTTTTGATACTCTACGTCTCTGGTTTTTTTCAAACTTTCCTAATAGTTTTCCTACAATGCTACCAAAAAGACTGAATCAACTTTATCATCTTGTCTGTATCCCTTCTTCTTCTTCATCTTTTTGAAGTAAAGAAGCAGTGTGACCCATTTTCCCAATCTTCAGATCTGGCTCTGGCTCTTGAAGTGAGTAAAAATTGAGTGAACTTGTGAAAATGCTGCTAATGCTTTCCCAGTTTCACCCCCCACTTCCTTCAACACTCCTGGATATGTGTAATCTGTCCAAGGAACCTTGTCAAATTTAAAAGGGTGTAACCTTTTAACAAAGATTTTCTGCTGTATTTTGCATGTTTCCCAATTTTTCATCTGCTTTTGTGGATGCCCAATTCGGATACAACTTAATCTCTTTCATATATAAAGGCAGATGTAGGGTAGCATTTCATCTAGCTCTTTCTCTTCTAAGTCCCTGCTGTCTTTCATGTGCTCTCAGAATTTCTCAAAAGCATGTGTGTGGTTGATAAAAGAGACTTAACTCTATCTGATCCAACAAAAAATTCATGTGGTCTAAGCCACTCATTAGTTTGTTACTAACATCAACCACTCCTTTATGTTGTTTTATGTAATATTTAAAATAGAGGTGGGACTGATGAAACTTTGAGTTTTATAAACAGGTTAGAAATTGAAGTTCAATTTTTAATCCTTAGTAAGCATCAGATTTTAAGGAACAATGAAATTGTAAAGGGATATTTTTTCCCCATCAAATGCTTTTATGCTCTTGAAAAAAATATTAGTATTTTCCAAGTGAAAACAGTTGTTTTAAAATATTCCTGGTAGTATATTCAGAGGTCAGGACATACCTTGTCCTGGCTTCCATTCCCCATCTTTATCTGGTATGCAGTATGTCGGCAAAAAACAGACAATGGTGAAATCCTCCAGGGTCAGAAGCAATACGATTAGCACGTAACAATTAATTCTGTGTCAACAGGTATTTTACTGTAGATAACAAAGGGAGTAGGAATAAACAGAGAGAAAGAACCAAAAGAACTGTTCCACTATTTTACTGACAAAATAGGCAATCTTCGGCACTTCATTTTCTTGGTGACCAGGATTATACTGAGAAATCCCATCTATTGCTATTAAAGAGAGTTGCAAGGATAGACTCACTCACCAGTAGCATGATCACAAATGATTTGGAAAGATCATTACCAAATAAATGGGCATTAAAAGAAAAAAAGATTAGTCTGTATAAGCTGGTTAGTACAAGTACATTGAAGGAATATAGAGGGTGATCTGGAAAAATAAGGAAAACCTTACAATGACTTGGAAGAGATTTAAATCCACCTACTTGGTGGATAAACACCAGTCTAAATGTGCTTTGCAAGTAGAGAACATGCAGTGTTCTTTTTCAGTCTCCTATGAAGAGGCTTGGGAAACGTTCAAGGGCAACAATTTGGTTCATAGATTTATCCCATCAATACTCTCTGTAGCTTCAAAACCTGATAAACCAGAATATAAAATGTTTCCACTAATATCCCGTTATAAAAAAGGTCTCTATCTAACTACAATTTCACTGTTTAATTGGATAGATAATGTACAGTGGAGGGAAAGGTCATGACTGTCCCCTCACTCCCACACTTATACTCCATTCTCATCATGGAAACACATTATGAAAATTCAAGCACAGCTTGTAGCAAGTCTTTGTGTTATGCATTTCATACTTCCACACTGAATATCACCTCACCATCATTTTCTCCATTTTCTTTCTTCTTATGTGGCAAGAAAGTCCTTTATATGCTACTGAACTCTGTTGACTGGCCTTTCTTCTTGTTGAAGAGAAGAAACAGAGAGCAAAACATCAGCTCCTCAACTCCGAAGTGCCTGTCCAACTGCTATTCTTCTGTTTCACAGCACTTCAAAGCTGTGCAGAAAAAAATAAGTCCTCCCTCCCTGAATATTTTACTAAAAGATGTTAATAACTTGTGTCCTCCAACCAACACGTTTTTCCCTTTGGTTTAGCCATTTTCATCTGTCATAGAGTATTTGAACAGAATCACTTAATGGTCTGTGTAGAGTGAAGATAGTTTCCCTACAGCACTCATTTTAAATATTTTTCCTGATTTCTGTGCTTTGTTGTTTTATTTTGCTTTTTATCAATGTAATGTATTGATTTGTAGTTCTCAGACTCTTCTGTCTTCTGAGATGGCTCTTATGGATGTGTCAACGCAAAGATAGCTGTGCCAGCTCTAGCTGAAATCATTCTACACTATCCTGAATATCTGAAACAGATCTACAAAATCTACTTTAGCACCATATTTTGCCTAGACTGGTTGGTCTCACTGAGAAAATGACTCTGCAATGCAGCTGCTAGACTTGCTGAGAAATTCTTGCAAGCTTTAAACTATCCTACAATAATGTCACTTTAATGTTTCTCCTTTGGGGGTTTCACTGGGGTTTCAAATAGGTTGTAAAGCAACAAACTTTTATCAGAGAAGTGGTTGGTTGTCACAGTCCTTGTATTCACACATCTTTATTTTTATTTTTCTAAGTAACTTCTGGCCTCCATGAGCTCTTTTAAGTTAGGATGTTTGACCCTTGGTGTTCATGTCCACTCATAGAGCGCTTATCTTGTAGCAGCTGCCTGGATCTGTACTGCAATCTGTGCAGGACTGGAGACATGATTAATGGGCACCTGGTGAGTAACAGACACTGGGGAAAATGAGAGAATGAAACAGGCTCATAACAAACAGGGTGGGCCAAGGGCACACATGTCCTGTTAGCAGTGGTCAAATAGCAAGTCTTTAATTAGGCTGCATATCAGGATTTCCTTGAATTTGTAACTATTGAATGACATAACACAGGAGCCAGTGTCTCTACTTTAGAAGTACAAAAATAAATCAGTATTTCTTGTAAAATGTATTTACCAAACACCTTTAAAAATGCATACTGTCAATCAAATCTGAAAAGAACCTTGTAAAGACCTATTGCTAAATACAAGGTGGTCAATATTTTACTATTGTTTATAAAACAACCTTTTCCATTAACAGGACATTTCAAGGTATTAGTAAATCACTCATTTGGCCTGTAACATTATCTTTACAAAGATAAAAAGCCCCTATGTTTTATTGTCTCTTGGCTTAAACACTGGTTCATTAGTGCAGCTCTACTTGCAATAAAAAGAATATTGAAAGACATTAGCTCTGAAATTAAAACATACTAAGCCAGCAAAATGCTGCAGAGAAAACAATGGACAGTTGTTCATACTGCTGATCTGTGAGCATCACAGAGAGGAACTGGATTCAGAACAAATTACTCCTCTTGAAGAGATGTACATTCACTTCCTGCAGTTAGAGCCTTTTCTTATTTGGAAGTGAAATGGACACATCACTGTCTGGTGAAAATGGAATAACCAACTGTTCAAATAATTATTTTGTTAAATGTACATTAAAAATTGTGCTTTACTGGTGGGATATGATGATTGGATGGGCTCTGAAATTTATTGTCCTTGAGCACAGATTCATAGTAGGATGTATAGCTAACAGGCTTATAAAAAAGCCACATTAGAATAGTATTACTTGTATGACATGACTGCATTTCAACAAGACCCAGCTCATTTAGTACACAGGTAAGTTACTTTAAAACTGGATGCACTGTATTGATCAGTGCCCAGGCAAATTTGCTTTTGCCCTGTGCATGCTTTTCTTGCCTCATGAGTAGAGCACAGGTCCTGTTGAAGCTATCCCTAAAATGACATTTGATGCAACACATTTCATGCAAGTATAACCATCAAGGGACTGACCCTGAATATAGTCTTTCCAATGTACCATCCATATTAGCTGGCAACGATGATAGTCCCTGCTCCACGAAGGGGCCAGGGACTTATTCTAATGTGGTCAAATAAGAGTTAACTTGATCTTGCCATCCGGAAAGGTCCCAATGGAAGGTACAATGGAGGACAAAAGTTTATTTAAAGTAGATTACTTGAATTAGTTGAAGCTTTTGATTAGTGAGACTTGTTGACTTTTTCATCATACAAAAGAAGTGACTAATAAAATATTGTCCACTAGGAAGAAGAGTGATCAGGACAGAGAGAATACAACAGTGTTTTCTAAGTACAAGCTGAGATAGATCAACAGCCTGGAAAACTACATGCTCCCTGAGAACATAAGAGATGATTTGGCACAAAACATTATAGACTGGTGTCATGTGAGAGGTTCAAGGTTGGGTTCCCTATTCAACCTTTCCTGGGAATACAGTTAAAATGAGTATCTGGAAGGGTAGGAAGAAGAGCAAAGAGAAGCTGTCTGGCTTGCTGCATAACATTACACATCTTCTGGTCTTATTGTGCAGTAGCATCAATTTTCAAAGAAGGTGTTTGTTTGGTCTACCATCTGGAAGCAAAATGCCAGTAAGGGTTCATCAAGGAAGTTAAAAACTGAGGGAGGTGAGGAAAAAGGTAAACAAAAGCAGAAAAAATTAAAATAAGGGAACTTGATACCCGAGCTTCAGTGTGTGCACCTCTGTATTATCTTCTGTCTGCAATAACTACGAAAATGTTTCATACAACAATGCACAATTTTCCAGAACACTTCTAACGCAGGACAAAAAAACACTGGTCATGAAGTCATAACAGAATTTCTTATGTAGGTGCAATGAAGCTATTCATGCTGGATTTCAGCCAAACAAGCTAGAACTATAATCCTTAATACTCTGTAATAGGCATCCATAGTATCATAGCCAGCCAGAGTTTTAGTATTAATCTTCATGTGAAGAACAGCTCCCACAATAGCTTATCCAAACACCTGAGAAAGAGATGACTCCAATTCAGGCTAACATGGACAAGGGCAACTAGTCTGGTGCAAACACTATTTTCTGTATCCCCTATGTTTTCCTAGGTGGACTTACAAAACTGGTCAAGTCCAATCTTTCTAGAATATTTAGAGCTGGTGAAACAGAGCACGAGTATTATATTTAATTTACCAATGAGTAACTAAGGACGATACATACCCTAGAAAGTCATGTCATAGTACTGTGAAAAATATGAAATTCTAACTGTTTATGTGACATTTGGAAAATATGTCTTTCATTTGGACGATATTTCAAAAATAGTGTCTGGGAACTTCAGCATGTGTAATTTGGCTTGGAATCAATGAACTCAGTGGAGACATACTGAGTTACGAGATGAGGATGTGGGCTAAAACTGTGGCTCTATTGCAGTCACTAGCAAACTGTCCACTTAATTTAATGAGGCAAGAATTTCATCACTGGATCTCACAATAAATTTAATAATAATTACAACTATTTTCTCATGGGAAAATACCATCATCCCATGCTTACATCTAAATCTAAACAATATTATCTAAAAACCACATGACTAATCATGATATTTTATTGTCTAAATGGAATTTTTGGGGTATGCAAGTAAAAGAAGAGAGAGAATAATCTCTTAATTTTAATGACTATACCTTTCTTTGTTGTATTGTATTATCAGATCATATTTCATTTTTACTACTATTGCTGTTACTATAATTAATCATGTGATTATCATTTTATTGAATGGTCGTGTTAGAATTTCTTAATTTCAGTGATATTTTGATTACTTTTAAATACCTCTGTTAATTTCATCTTATTCTTAAAACAGCTATTAAATATTAGACAGAATCATAAAAATTCTTTGAGAAAAAAGGCACTCTCTTTTTCAGCAAATGATACTGGCTTTCATGTAGGTTGGAAGTTACATTATCATGCATAATCTTAATTATATTGTTCAGCAAGGGCTGGAATATCTTATGTCGTAATATAAAGATATAGGTTTGTGTAATTGTCTGGCGTAAATACTGGAGACATCTCCTGACCTAAATTCACATAATCGGTCTCCACTGCACTGAAAAGGGAATGAGTATGAAACATATTTCACTGCAAACTTTTGCCACAGTGCCCTTTCATACACCAACGGAAATTCAGGACAAAATTTCTGTTGACTTCAGCAGCGGATGAGAGTGACCCTGTGGGCTTAAGATTAGGTCTTGCAATTCCTTTGTATTTGAATGCACATTTCTGCTGCTTATTTTGACTTCTGAAAGTTAAGATGTATCAATTTATGTCAGTGTAGCAGCTCACACAAAAGTTCTTTCATCAAAAAATGAAAAAGATTAAGTCTTTGACTACAGTATAATTACTATGTATTCATGAAATGAAACAGATTAATGAAAACAGACCTCAATGTAATCAAAACAGCATATAGCTTATTTAGGATTTTTTTTTTTATATTACAGAATTTATATATGTTTGGGAACACACAGTAAGCTAAACTTTTAAACTAAAATTGATTGGAAGTTTATATTTTTTATTGTATCATAGAACACTAAACAGCATTTTATAAAATTGTTTCTACAGAAGAAAACAAGGCTCTTGAAGACAATTGAGTTCTCTCTTTTAGAGAAAAATACAATAAAATATTAAAAATTAATGACAATTTTGTGTGAAAAAGCATTACACTTATCTCCTAAGAAAAATGTTCCATTGAGGTAGAGAAAAAAAATAGAGAAAAATAAAGATGAAATAGATATTCATAGGAAAACTGATGACTTTCACGTTTGAAATGTAGGATTTTTGGAGTTTTCGTCACTAGCACAGAAGGTATGGTGGGTAAAAACACATACCACACAGTACCAACAAATAGGTACTGCATACCTGGTACAATAACAGCAATTAAACAAATACTATGAGAAGATAAGCAAAAAAGACACTAATCTCACAGCTGTGACAATGAAACCCCAATGAAATATTGTACCTAGAGTCTTTGGTATAAGAATATTATAGCAATATTTAAATATTTATCAAAATAAGATTAAGTAACAAGAATTATGGCAAAAATATCGAGAATCTAAGAAAAAATATGCAGGATAAAATAGTATTTCAGATAACTTCCGCTTATTTGCATAATGAAAACTGCTGTTGACATGATGTTACATTTCTCTTTCCTTTTTTTTCCTGACTCTTAAAAAGGTCACATTTCAAGTCAATGGTCCCTCAGAGCTATGAGATGCTAATACCACTGAAACAAAATTTTTCATCTCTTTTTTAAATGAAAAAATGATACCAATAGTGACAAATGTACATAAGCATTCTTACTAGGAGGCCTGACATCAGATCGTTAGCTTGCTAGTGGTGTTCCCTAGAGGTCAGTACTGGGCTCAGTCTTGTTCAATACGTGCATCAGTGACCTGGATCAGCAGACAGAGCGAATAGTCAGCCAGTTTGCTGATGACAGAAAACTGGGAGGAGTGGCTGATACACCAGAAGGCCGTGCTGCCCTTCAGCAAAATCTGGACAGGCTGGAGAGCTGAACAGAGAGGAAACTAATGAAATTCAACAAAATCAAGTGCAGAGTCCTATACCTCGCGAGTAATAATCCCATGCACCAGTGCATGTTAGGGGTTGACCTGCTGGAAAGCAGCTCTGCTAGCGTAGCCTGGGACTCCTGGTAAAAACCAAGCTAACCATTAGCCAGCAATGTGGCCTTGTCATAAAGAAGAACAGTGGTATTCTTGATGAAGAGTACATGAAGAAGAGTGTAGCTAGCAGGTTGAGGGAGGTTATCCTCCCCCTTATTTAGAACTAATGAAGCCTCATCTAGAGTATTATGTCCAGTTCTGGGCCCCTCATCTCAAAAAAAGACAAGAAAATACTGGAGAGAGTCCAGTGGAGGGCCACAAAAATTATTTGGGGATTGAAGCATCTCTCTTCTGAGGGAAGGCTGAGAGATCTGAATCTGTTTAGACTGAAGAAGGGAAGACTTAGAGGAGATCTTATAAATGCTTATAAATATCTAAAGACTGGGTGTCAAGAGGATGGAGCCAGACTCTTTTCAGTGGTGTTCAGTGACAGGACAAGGGGTAACAAGTGCAAATTGGAGTAAAGGGCATTTGGTCTGAACATGAGGAAAAACTTTATTGTGAGGGTGACAGAGCACTGGAACAGGCTGTTCAGAGAGGTCATGGAATCTCCTTTTCTGGAGATGTTCAAAACCTTCCTGGACGTGTTCATGCACAATCAGCTGCAGGTGAACATGACTTAGCGGGGTGGGTTACCTAGAAGATCTCCAGAGATGCCTTGAAGCCCCAGCTATTCTGTGATTCTGTGATAGACTGAATGAATTAACAGACTACTTGAATAAAAGAATAGATAATATATTTCACTGAGTTTGTTAAGCTCATAAGGCTCCTTTCAGCTGAGTATCAATTAGAAAACATTTGACATAAATTGAAGAACTTATGAGATCTACAGGAAAACAAAAAATACACTATAGTGATGGTGACTAAAGTGGAAAATCTATAGCATTTTGGAAAACAATAGTAAGGGTTTCAGGATCGCTTTATAAAACACATACCACAGGCCTCAACTCAATGGTTCGCAATCTTATTAGTTGATAAAGCTGCATTCTTCCTCAAATTGTCAAGGAAGATACATTGTACTGATGACAACTCCTACAATAATTTTTCATGAAAGTTAGTTCACTCACTGTTAAAATTATTTAAATGCTTCAATAAAAGTATATGTAATGAAAAATATTATTTTGATTATTTTTATTAATTTGATTATTTTAAATTCTGGTTGAATTCACTGGTAAATCATTTAAAGCCAGTACCACTTCGAGAAAATGTCCAGATAAACAGGCATTATCCCATTAATCTCAATCAGGCAAACCTCACACTAGAAGACTCAGATTTACTTGTGTCTCTGGCTAAAATAATGTGGACTCACATCCCCTTCACTGCAATAAGAAAACTGTTGTCCCTCATCTGGGAGCTGCTCCACTCTGTATAAAATATTTAAATGTATAGAAACCTCACTGGTCTGTAAATGTCCTCTTTCTACTGCAACCAGGAAATTCAAGCTGTGTGAGCTTACTTACCAACTGAAAATTTGAATTATCAGATCATCAGTCTCTTTTGGATGGGACTCCCTCTCTTCCACCTATTGCGGATTTTGCACTTGAAATATTCTTTCCAGTAAAGAGAACAAAGTGTTTACTACATTGTTGGCTTACGCTTAGGCATTAGAAAGAGACTGCCGGAGGATGTGAATTGAATATGTAGTTATTCACACAAAACAAACAACATCAAGCAGTAATATTCAGACTAATACTTTGCACTGTCCTATATTATTCTCTCTGTTAGTAATTTGGACATTTAAGAGTAGCAGGTTGTGTATGCATACACTTCTGTCAGGAGAGAAACTGAGCATTAAACCTTGCCTAAAAACTTTCCTTACCTAAAAAGTTTTTCATAGAATTACTCTCTGTTGATATTTCTGTGAATCAACCCCTTAGGATTCTTCTGCTTTTCTTCATATCTCCTGAAATTAAATACTTCAATTGGTGTTTAAACACTTTTCTTTCTAATTCTTACAGCTTTGGTTTTCTAATAAAGCCGTGACATAGGCTTTTACCATCAAACCATTTCATACAGAAAGAGATGTATAAGAATAATAGAGAAGGTAAAAAGTAAATATTGTAGTCCTTTTTTCTAAGTGGAAATTGTTCAACAGTTTTCATTAAAATTCAATTTTGCATTTTCATAACTATCTCTACTATTTTAACTCATGCAGAGAGGGCCTTCTGCTTTTTTTTTGTATAAAAGCACTTTGAGAAATCTTTGTGGTCTCTTTCAGTCTCCTCTGCCTCTTTTTTTATCTCCTTTTGGTTACAGCCTAAAGCTTTAGAAGGGAAAACAGATAACATCTGCTCAAAGGTATGAGATTACATGTCTTCTAAAAGATAAAATGCAGAAAATGTACTTGCTAATGCTAAACTTCCATAGTTTCCATCCAAACAGTTTTTTGTGTTTTTTTTTTTAATTCACATGCTGTGTCACAACAAAAAAAAATTACATTCAGTGCATGAGTAAGTCTACACACAACTGTAGGAATAATAATAATAATAGAAAAAACTGTAAGAGGATATGCTACAAGTAGATGCCCTTTTTATTTTGGGAAGCATGTAAATGCTGGGAGCTGAAGCAATTCCAGATTTAATTTCTGCTGGAAGTCCTTTCTGAAAGCTATAAAGAAAAACTACTAAGAAATTCAATCCAGTTTTCAACAAGAACCAGAGACTCCAACTGTTCTGACTTTTTGCCAGGTTCATATATGAATGTCTCTCCATGAAATTTCACTATGTGTTTGGTCTCCAAAAGGAATCTATCAGCTGTAAATCACCTCCATTCCACAAAAGCAACTATTTTGACACTAAATGATGGTACATAATTCAGCAGGCATAAAGCAATAAATTACTGATTTCATGCAAATGATTTAACTTGCCTGCAAGCTAAAATGTCACTAGTGTCTCAGTCTTTCAAACTATTATTATATAGACATACAATTACTGCATAACGTTATTTCTTAACCATAAATAGCACAGTGTTGGGTTTCGTCCCATGGTATAAGCTAGTAAGCGCTGTGAAAGAACCTAAGCAGAATAGTTTTTATGCATAAAGTTGGTAACACTGATCACCTAAACTTTTCTGTCTTGATAATTATTAGGAGGAAGGATCTAGGCTTCTGATCAGGTTCATATATATTAAAAAATTAACCACCTCCTGTTGAGACTAGTCTTCAGGCTTCATCTGTATGCAATCAAGGACGTGAGAAAGTATCCTTCAAAGATCAAAACATCCCATCCAGAAAAAAATCTAAAGAATGTGGGACCAGAGTCTAGAAATATTGTATTACGTTTGTGGTTGAGAAAGCATTCTCCCCAGCAACTACAAAAAGAGTTTAACTTAAATAACTCATTTTCAGATAGATGTGATTAAATGAAAAGATTTCTGTTGAAATTTACTAATTAACAAATTCTAGATGTAAGAATCAAAAAAAGAATATTGCCTTGTTTGTTATCTTTGTAGGTTTGGTAAAGGGTTATGCATGAGATCTTCAATGAATATAGCTAAGATACCTGCCTCACATATAGACACTTCTATATGGCCATTTTATCCTGTGAACTAAATCCTACCTAGGATGTAGACAAAATAATTTCTCACTTTGACATGTGCAATTTTTTTGGAAATACTCTTAAATATTTAAGCTTTCTTTTTCATTGAGTTTAAGTTACTTACTAAAAGATTAGGATGTAGCAAATCTGGTCCCCTTCAAGATATGATCGCTGCAATGGACAGAAAAAGCCTTGTCACTGTGATGATGTATCAGCATGCCTTTGGTCTCTCTTGCTCTGAAAGACTGAAGCATCTGAGCTGAAGCAGCCTCCCAAGGCTGGCTGCAGGCAGGCCTCACTCCTGGATTGCCAGCCCACCTAACAGGGTATGCTTTTGAGAACTGTTAGAAAGGTTCAGCAGGTGGGCATACATCTCACCCACCTTTTCCTTCCCTTGTCTTCCACTGGAAAACACAGTAAAACATGAAGAGAATTATTGTCCTACTATATACAAAACCCCAAGGACACACAAGAGTGAAGCTCAGAGGGAAATGGATGCAGATGTGCAAAATCTCTTCTTCCTGCGTGCTCTCACAGGAAGCAAAAGTCATAATCCTTGTGGTTTCCAGAGAACAAAGTATATATGACCATTCCATCTGAATGACATGGCATAAGTTTACATGAGAGCACCAGTATGCCTCTATCAAATGATGAATAGTCCCCCAGCATGTCTCAGTCTTACAGAGTGCTGACTTTCTTATTTCCAGACATATAACTGGCAAACTGGAAGGACACAAATCCTGCCATAACAACTATGGAGCTATTTATTTGCTTGTAAATAGCTAAAAGGATGGCAGGGAGAAGGGGAAATAAAAACATCTACTGAGGAGCATTTACTGTTGCTTTGAATGTGAGAGGGACTTCTGAATTTGTATTTTGGAAAACCATGACCTTTCCCAGAGGGTTACTTAAATATTTGAAGCTGCAGTGATCTCAAATAGGCACTGATATATGTTCTTATCAGAAATTACTGCAGAAATTATGCTTACGCTGAACTCAGTAAAGCACATGTTTACAGTTCATTTCATTTTCCTATTGAAAACATATAACCATATCCATTTCAGTTTGAAAAACACTCACAATTGTAAAAATAGAGTAGCTTATTTAAAAAATGTGGGGTTTTTTGTAAGACTATTTCTGTATATCTTTCAACTTTATGGAAGGATATGGCCTTAAAAAGAAAAACTATCAGGAAAAAAGAATAGGAAGTAGAGATTTCACAGATTTTTTTTTCTCTTGATTCTTAGAGACTCTTTTCCTTCTCCCATTTTCACATTTTACACAGAATTTGATATTCAAAAAATCTGGCTACCTTTACAGCCTAAATGTACTTAAAAGTACTAGCTATTCTTAATAAGCCTTGAAGCACTGTCTGGGCAATATGCACTTATCTATTTATTTATTTGAGTAAAAGTATAGTTTCAAGACACAAAAGCTTTTGTGCAAGGCCAACTTATTACGTTCCTTATCTACTCCTTTTGTTGTTCCTGGAAGTTTAATTCAGAGGTTTTAGTGATCCTAGATCCTATCTACAGCATCCTCCCCAACCAAAACTTTTGTCACATCATAGCTGAAGGGCCAACAAAATTGGAAGCAGAAAAGTACTGGCCAGAGCTGGATTGGAGAAGGAAATAAGAACATATTATTTTTTTCATGTCATGATATTACAGTCACATAAAATAGCAAACATAGAATGGCCTTGGAAAATATAAAGTTACTTAAGTGTTAATTCCAGATGATATTTTGTATTTTAAAGTTCAAAGAAGTTATAGTCTATTCTTACTTCTCATCTAAGCACAGCACCTCATTAAATGTTCTTGTAAATACTGAATGAATTAAACACTTTTTTAAAAAAAAAACAACTATGTAAAACAGATTTGCTGTTGACTGACCTGCCATAACAGGCTTATTCAGCAGAATAATCCAGATCCCATTTCTGCTAAGCATTTCAGCCTTAACTGAACTTTGAGGATGTGCATTAGTCACGCAGAAGACAGGTGTACACATTCAGTGGCGAAGATGAACTGAGCCAGTTGGCAGACACCACGTTTTACCAAAACAGGTTTTTAATTTACTGCTGCTGGATCACAGTTTGAATTTCTGTTACATATGACATAGAAAATAAAATATAATTTAAAAAATACTAATGCGTACTCTTGACTTCAATATTGTCACTCTCTTGCACTCCCAGAGATCAACCTTTCCCATCCTTCCCAACTGAAATACTCATAAAACACTTGAAAGCACACAAAAAACTGTATAAGTAGCTGCACACTGCTGTCCGTGCGGAAAAAACTCTGAAACGTGAGAAATTTTAGAAGTGAGAAAGAACCAAGACACATCTATATGGCAGAAACTATAGAAAAATAAAGAAGGCAAGGAGCAAATAGTTGCAAACAGCAATACACTAACAAGGATGGATACACTTGCAAGTACTTGGGGATATGCATACATATGTCTCTGCATCTTTTCTCCTTTGTGGTCTGCGTGAAAAAGCCACAGACTACCACAGCAATCCAGACTCTGAGGTGTTTTGTGAAGAGTAAGAAATCCACACCACATCCAATAAAATACATATTGTCCTGGTTTTATGATAATCACCTAGTTCTTTCATATCAAAAAGTCAGGAAAGTTGTAAGCTAGTGGAGTGCTTAGGAAAAAGGAGAAAAATTGGAAGAGAAAGACTTAGAGATTCATAATTTTACATTTTATTTTTCTTTTACTCACATTGATAAAAGCTACAAAGTGTATTTCTACAGCCAGGCACATACTCAGGAAAGAAAACTTACACTGTGTGAAAGATATATAGACTCTATTCTGAATAGAGTTAATCTCTTTTAACCTAATAACAGCAGGATACCATGAACATCTTTATTGTTTAATTTTACTGCACAGTCACCACATAGTTTTTTGTCTGTTCTAATTGTTACTCTCTCAAACAGTGTCTAGGCACAGTTTGGTGTCCAACAGATAGTTTGGAGTCACTTTGTTGTTTTTAGAGCAGAACGTTCAATTAAACGGTAATAAGTCTTCCACTCGTTCTTCAGTGCTAGGGAAAGGTCTTGGTTTTACTAGCTCACATATCTCTCCCTCTCTCATTTTGACCAGAAGAAGTGCTATCCTGGACCTAAGAGACTTTGTGATAATTTTGTCAAATTTGATATGTTCCTTTGGAAATCTTCAATTTTGATAAGTTTTCCCTTTGCAGATGGTAACTCCTTTAATGCAAAAAAATCCTGATTTTTATCCTGAAGTCCTTCTCCTTCAAGAGAAATATTTTGTTTTGGTTTACTCTCTGACATAAACACATGTTGACCACTCCCTCCAGCATTGATGTTTGCATGTTTCTTTTCTGTAACTGTCTTAAAAACTCTCTCTATTTAAAAGAATTTAATGAAATTACAGGTTAATATAAGTTTATATTTAGGCTTTTTAAAATATTTATTCATTTGGCCTAAAAAATTTAAAAAATAAATTAATAAGACAATGAACATGCTGCAGAGTCAGTATTATCATAATTCTAGGCTTATTCCAGCAACTACTATGAAATGAGTAAAATTCTGTGGGCTACTAAGTAACCCTGAGAAAATTAAGAGCCTCAGTTTCCCTTTGAGTCAGAGAAAAATTGTCAAAATAGTTTAGTACAGTGCAGAATTAAGCACCACCGTGTATATAGTAATTACACTGTGGTCTGACAAGATTTCCCTGTGCTTTCACAGTAGACTGCATTAGAGATCCACAGAATATTAATTCTTCTTACAAAAGGAATTTAGAAACCTTGCTGGATTTCAAAAGATTTCCCCTTCCTGAGCTGAATTACTCTGCAGGAAACAAAAGAATGCACAGACCTAACTGCTAACTGTAATAATAATAAAACATCACTAAGCATGTAACAAATCATGAGCATATCTAAATTGCCATGTAAGGCCATTTATATGTATAGAAATTTACTTCCAAAGCCACAGAGAAACAGAAGACTGGCAAGGTAATGAAAATTCAATTTTATCAGCTGAAAATTTGCAAGTAATTCATACACTTCAAAGTTTTATTTTGGAAAGCTCTTTCACAAGTGCATAAAAATGTTCTCAGTGTCAAAAATATATGGCAAGTGAAGAATTTTGGCAGCAAAGGTTTCAGCCGTCCTCATGAAATGGATGAGTATTTCCCTCCTTGTATTAATTCCTGTTACTGCACATACATGGGAGAATGATAACGGGGTTCTTTCTTCATGCCTGTCATGTATAAAATATTGTACTACTTCATAACATTAAAAGAGTGAAAAAGACCAGACATAGCTTAAAAAGAAATGGAAAACCTAAATTTTGAAAGGTAACATCTTCAGTATAAAATGTAGTATTCATGAACGCTGTCAAATACCAACCTCCTCTCAAGTGCTGACTGCTGCTAATTGTTACTGGCAGCTGTTCTTATACTTACCTTGAGACATTTGATTTTAACTGTTGGATCTTACCTCTTCCCTAAATATTCACCAACAAGATGAGGAAAATGTTTGCCAGAAAAAAAAACAACAGAAAAAAGAGCTCATGTACAAATGTGAAAGTGTTCTGTAAGGAGATTTCCTTTCGGAGATAAATTATCTGAAGTCAGTTACTTCTGTTTGTGGCCTGAGATGACAAATATAGAGAAGGTTTCATATATGCAGTAACTACTACATGTCGAAGGACAGTAGTCTTCTAATAGACCTGGTTTTACCGTGCTTATATTGGTATATTCAAGTACAAGGGTGTTCGAGAGGAGGTGTGGGCATGAAAAGACTGACCTCAACCCTTCCATGCTCCGTGAGTCTCTGAAAAATCTGCTACCACCCTCATCCCTGCATGCTCAGTGACTACTTCAAAGACCAGCAGCTGCTCCAAAGACTGCAAGAACTAGTAAACATCTGTCTCTTAAATCTTGTGACTTCTGAATTCTGCATCTCTGTAATGGGATACTTTGTCTTGTTTTGTGAAATGGTCATATTTCCTATGCTGTGATGTTTTATTCATGAAAGGGTTCACAAAATTTGTCTTGGACTCTATATTGCCCCTTAGAGTGAGAGAAACGAATGCCCCTGATCATTAAGAAATTAATCATTCATTTAAACTACATATTAACTCCCAACAGATCTGCTTCTTCCTCCTCCCTTTCCCTTCTCCCCCTCCATTTCTTTTACGTCCTTTAAATGTGCTGTAAGAGAACAGAAATGAACATAAGGGAAGTAGTGGAACTCAATTGCTTCATATCAAGACTGATTGTCTTTCCATGCAGTGTGTTTCCATAAATCCCTCAAGGTTTACGACCCTGTATGCGGTGCGTGTGGGATATTCAATGGGCAGTATCATAGAGAAGTTCAAACTAGATAATCTAAATTATCTGAATGTATTAGAAGAGTATTTTTGTCTTTGCCTGTCTTGTGTTTTCAAACTCATACTTTTTGGAAGAGATCAATATTTTTTCACTCATTTTCACAGCACTTTACAGAATACAATGTATCAAGGACATAACAGGGTCACAACAGGGTCAACTAAAAGCACCATTGGAATCTTCTTTGATTTTCTAATCTAGTAGATTTTCGGACTAATGTTATCTTGAGTCAGGCCTCCAAGGAAACTGTAATTCAGTAGGGACTAAACAGTGCATTTTTTTCTAGGCAGGTGTGAGTAAAATAATCAGAATGTGCAACAAGCCATTGCTTAAAAGCATAGCATTAGACAATGCTTGGCTTGCGCAAACCTTGAAAACAGTGCTTCTTCCTGTTGAATGTGTGATCCAGTAGCAGGCACTTATTTATGATTTCTTCTCTCCCTTTTCTGTGCCTAAACGACTGTTTCTGACCATCTTTCCACTACTTAGAAGGAATCACAAATGTCTGCTTTTCTGGCTGGCATTGCGTTGGCTGTTGGCCACTTGTTTCACAAAATGCTAATGCTAAACAAGCTGAGGATTTTCTTTAGTCATTCTGGAATCTGCTAACCCTATGGCACCACCCATAGTCAATCAGGAACCTGTATTAGTACATGCTTCAAAATTAGATGAACACTGCCTGGACAATAATCATCAAATTATGAGAGAATTAGCATACAATAGTCAACAGTCGAAGCACTGCAGGTACTTACAAAAAAACCAATCCTTAGTTCTTCTGTATTAAAGATTTAGCTGCTTTCCATATGTATTATGACCCCATAGAATGCTTCTTAAGTATTTTCCTTGGCAGATACCAATCTACCTTGGGGATGCACACAAAAAAATAGCTTTCTCAAAAGATTTTGTAACCATCCCATGCAGAATGTATAGGCATAGACAGAGCATTATACGCTGCTACATGTGGTACCTACAGCTGTTGCTGATTCTCATACCAATTTGGCTATATCCAATTTCTCAAACACATCTGAACTACGCTTTCTCATTTCATTGTCACTGATCAAAATGCAAAGTTCTGTTCCACAGGAATATGCATAACTGAATTTATGCTTAAGTTGAGTTAAAACCAGGGTTCACTACTGTAACTGGTGTAAGCAGACTTCAGTTCACAACCTGTAGAGTTTACTGAGCTCTTAAGTGGACTCTCTGATCTTTAATGAACACGATACTAGTGGATCACTGTGTCACTGACATCTAGACATACTCTACACATGGCTTGGATTGGAAGATTTACTTCCCCTTCCATCAACAATGAATATAATTTTCAGATAGCAAACACATAGCTAAACCCTTTTCCCTTAAAGACGTAGATTTTTTTTTACATGCTTTTCTCAGCTTCTTTATTTAGCAGTAGTTTTATTTGAAATGTTTAAGTCAATAAGGTCAACAACTCATCTATTTTAAAAGGTTGGTTTATAGCTAAACAGGTGTAGTACCCTTATACATACTGAGGGAGTTTATAGCTTATGAGTTTATCCTATACACTGCCTAATGACAGCACAACTAGCAAGGCTATAAATTCACGTTAAAAAATGGAAAGTTAAACATGAGGTTTACAGCTGGAGACTAGGTAAGACAACAATTGCAGGTAAGCATCCATCTATACATTTAGAAAAGAAAAACAATAGCAGAAATGAAGATTAAAGAAAGCTAATTTAAGTGGGAAAGGGATTGTAATTAATGGCATAGTCTAATTTGTTTTCCTTGCTAACACATATAGGACTAAACATACCCATTAGCATATGTTCTATGTACACAGAAATCATCTTATGTGCTATTAAACATTGTAAATGGTATTGTAAGACAGTGAGGACTAGATTAAAACATGTTTCAGCTGTGTGCCTACATCTGATCCTCAGTTCATTGGTATTGTTTGGTCTTGAATCTCCTAGCAGTTGTTCTAGAATCCCAAATTTCCTAAAGCTCTAGCTGTCATTTCTACTACTAACCGCAGAGGTACCAGCTGTGATCCGCAGTACTGCAAACAATAGAATTCATAGTTTGGCTAGGTATCCTCTTACAAATTTCACTTGAAACTGATCATTGAGCCCTTGTAAATCTATGATTTAATGCAGATATTGATTGCAGTGAGTAGCTTTGTATCTAGGAATTATGTTATCTATTGTTACCTGACCTCCGGTCTCTCACAGTATCACAGTATCACAAGGTTGGAAAGGACCTCTGAGATCATCAAGTCCAACCTATAACCTAACACTAACACCAACACTAACACCAACCATCATCTAAACCATGGCACTCAGTGCCTCATCCAGTCTCCCTTTAAACACCTCCAGGGTCGGTGACTCCACCACCTCCCTGGGCAGCCCATTCCAATGGCCAATCACCCTTTCAGTGAAGAATTTTTTCCTCACATCAAGCCTAAACTTTCCCTGACAAAGCTTAAGTCCATGCCCTCTGGTTCTGCCACTGGTCACCTGAGAGAAGAGACCAACCCCTGCCCGACTACAACCTCCTTTTAGGTAGTTGTAGAGAGCAATGAGGTCTCCCCTGAGCCTCCTCTTCTCCAGACTAAACAGCCCCAGTTCCCTCAGTCGCTCCTCATAGGGCTTGTGCTCCAGCCCCTTCACCATCTTCATTGCCCTCCTCTGAACACATTCCAGTATCCTAACATCTTTCCCAAATTGGGGGGCCCAGAACTGGACACTCCAAAAACAGAACTCTCCAAAAACTCTAAGAGTAGAAAACGCACCTTCATCAAGAGCAATGAGGATGTGATAATTTATTTTTTTATATACATCTCCAGAGACTGGAACACTTAAGTATTGGAGACCAGATACAAAATACTCATGTGGGAAAAACACAAGACCGTTTGTCATTATCATGATGTTATTAGCTATCATTCTTTCTTCCTTTAGTGAAAGTCCAATATTTTATGTAAACACAGGATATTGAAGAGAAAAAAATGAGGATTTATTACTTCCTAATCCAGTGCAGAAGGCCAGGATCTCAGAGGTTAAATCTCTGCTACTTTACATGACAGAAGGGATTTGAACATATATCATATACATCTTAAACGATTGTATTAATTACAAGATTACTGAGGCTAGAGGGCAAGATGAAGGCAAAATAGGACCAAAAATTATCTTTTCAAGCTCTCTTCTAGAACACATGCTTACTTCGGAGTTCAGTTTCAGAAATGAGATTAGTCTAGTACATAATGTTTGTGGTTAAGCAGCTAATTTTTTATATTATGCAGAACTATTCTTCGTGATCTGTTGGGTTTTTCTTTTTTTCCTCTATAGATTTATTGTTGACATCTTCTACACAGATTTGAGTTTTGTACCTATTTAACCTAAAGTATTAGAAAGCATAATTCTCTTTTTAAATTTCTCAGGAATAGGGTTGTGTGCTGAATAGGATCCTGTAGGACTTTTTTTATAACACTTAAGTTGTTAAAATTTTAAGTATTTTACAATATATGAATACTTACATTTCACTACTTAAAGACCATGATTCCCCGCAATCCTCTCATTTCAGAACAACTTTCATTAATTGGATGACTTGTTTCTGTAACAAGCCTCAACATTTCTGTTCCCATAAATTAACAAATCACATGGAGAAGAAAACTAAATAAGCTGTTTCTCAAGAGACTGGGTGAGGCTTACCCTTGGAAAGCAACACTATGAGCCAAGGACAGCATGTATAAATGCACTTCACTGAGTACATTTTTCACTCCACAGAGACCCATCAGCCCTCCAGGCAGATTCCTCCCATGTTTTCTCAGCACACCCATAAATCTTGAAATCCCTCCCACTGAAAAAAAACTCAACAAATGATATTTACTCCAAGGCAAGCACAGCAAATCAGCTGATATGGCCAGGCAGACCTGCTTTTATTAAAGACAGATGAATGTGTGGGTTGATCCTTGAGAAAACTTCACTAGCTTCTTGCTGACAGTGATGAAGTCTTTTGTCACTTGAGTTTTATTATTTCCAACATTCAGCCTTTTCACGTTCAAAAGAAAACATAAGATTTCTGAAAGCAGGGAGGAAAAGGGTCCTTAAAAGGACAGATCCTCAGCACCTACCAAGGCTGAGCAAACAAACTTTGCAGAGGAAGCTTTCATTTCCAGAGCTTAAGAAGATCCCTGCAGCAAACAGTGCTGACAAAGTGTATCTACATCATCCATTCATTAATCTGTATTACTTCTTTTAGTACTTCTGCTGTTGAAGCCAACTCTGTGATTGCACTGCATTTGCTCTGGAATGATTTCTGCTGTATCATGCACTAGGGAGAAATAATTGTTGAGTACAATTTAACTCTCTAAGCTGAGGGGGAAAAAAATGAATAGTAATTATTCCCACTTGCTTGCCTTTCAGGAAATGTGCATTTTAAAGGCTCATGTAACTATAAAAGCAGCTGCATGCTGAGCAGTTTTGAAAGATTTTTAAAGAGTTTGAAATTCATGATATTTACTGCCTTACAAGGACCCCTGACAACTAGGATGGTTTTGGATCCACTGTTTACTTTTCATAAATCAGAAGCAATTGAAACAGGGAACAGAAGCCTAATTTCATGAATCATCTGCTTACATACGGTTTCTCTGTATCAGAATCGTAAACATTTGCATTATTGGAAGTTTCCATGCATAAGAGGATTCTCTCACACATATTGCACTATCTGCTAGTCAACAAGTCTGAGAGGGACTCAGATGCAGAAAGTTCTTTCATCCTAATTGGAGTACTAATTATTTGTAACCGTTTGTTTCATTCCTTCACTAAAAAAGTGTATAAAATATCCTCCACTTCTAGGACTGTGTTAATATAAGTTGAATGTAGAGTAATAGAATAAATCTTGCTTGAAGGGACCTTTGGAGGTCATTTAGTGAACCCCTCTCCTAAAAGCAGGTGCAGCCTCAAAGTCAAATAAAGTTACCCAGTGCTTTTTTCCAGTCAATTTTTACCATACTTCCAATGCTACAGATCCTGAAGTGTCTCTGGGCAACCTCTTCTGGTGCTTAATCACTCTCATTTTATTTTTTTTTTTTTATATCTACTCAGAATTTCTATTATTACGAATATTGCCCCTTATCCTTTCATTGTCCATCTCAGAGAAGAGTCTAGCAGTCTTGTTTATAACCACAAAATTATTAAGGAAAGAAGTTAGAGATTCCCTTTGGGTTTTTCTTTTCAAAGCTAAACAAACTTAGGTCCTTCAGCCTTTTCTCTTATGTTCTGTGTTTCAAGTATCTGCCCACCTCATTGGTACTCTCCTGGACTTCCTCCAGTTCATCATTTTTTCTCTAATACTTGAGGACAGTGTCAAAACTGGGCATAGTACTCCAGGTAAAGCCCCATGAAATCTAAGTAGAGGATGAAAATCTAGTCTCTCAACCTACTGGTCATTAACGGCTTATTAGTGGTGCCCCAGTACATACTTAGTCTTCACTTTTGCAATGTTATACCACTGCCTTATGAATTTGAAGGTGTATCCTATTCCATCATCTAGTCTGATGAAGTTATAAATACTAACTGCCTCAGTATTAGTTCTGCTGTGGCTGGAGTCTGTCTTTCCTCCATTTGAGCACAACAACTGGCTATCCTTCCTTCTGGGCAGCGTGGGGCTGGGACTCTTGCACTTACAGGGTCCCTGTAAAAAAACCATAAACCTCCCAGTCATTTCCAAGCTGTGATATAACCTGTTCTCCTCCCTCAGACCACTGATTAGGTGGTTGTTATGGTTTGAGCTAATTGGGGTGCTTCTGACTCTGTATCAGCCTTAGTCTAAAGTAACTGCATTTTCTGAAAGTTAACTGCGTGTTTTTCAGACAGTTTCTCTCTAGCAGTGATAACACGGAACACTGGTATGCAAAGAGGCCAATATTTATACTTATTCCTTTAGTAACCAAGGCCATCCTCAAGCTAGAGAAAAAGGGCCACATCTGCAGGGAGGGACGGACAGGAACCCAAACTGACCAACAGAGTATACCATCCCATATGCATCATACTCGGTATAGAATTGAGAGATCACAAAGGTCTCACTCTCTTCTGTGATGGCCAATGTCCAGTGAGGACATCATTTGTCTGATGGTTCCTGATCCTGGATCCATGTGTCCCTGAATCCAGTTACTGAGTTCAGCTCCCTCCTAAATGTGGACTCATTCCCCTGTGTCTGCTCTGCAGCAATTGCTGCAACCTACAGTCATTGAGGGGTGGGGTGGGGGTGCCTTCTCAGATATTTGTATATATTTTCATTACTTGCTTATATTTTAATCGTTATTACTATTATTATTATCATTTCATTAACCCTGTAGCTTTAGTTTCCAATCCACAAGCCTCTTTCCTCTCATTTTCCTCTCCCTTCCGTTGGGCATGAGGTGGAGTGGAATCTGGGAGTCCAATTGCATGAGTTCAACCAAAATTTATCTGGGTCAAGGCTAAACCATGACAGTAGTCTATTGATATCTCCAGAACCCAGCTACTTCAGATGAGGCTACTGTTGCCTCAGCCTGGGCCTTGACACCACCTCTCCCTGCAGCCCACGACCCACAGAGCTCTGTCCTCCTCCAGAACATCCACTTGGGTTGTAATATCTAATCCCCTTTTAAAAGGACTGGGAGGTTTTGATGTTTTGTTCTAAAAAAATATTTCAAAATTGTTCACTTCTTATGTTAGAAAGAATCTATATTTATACATGTGTATATGTACATATCCACACACAAACTGCAGTTTTCCAATTAAAGTAAAAAAATGAAGTCATTTGTGAAATTATCATGTCTACAGTACTGAAGTAAACTGTCTTATTCTCTTTTCAGTCTTTGAACCTTGGTCACAAAGATTTTAAAAGACACACAGCATAATAATTCCCTATTGAGGCAAAAATTTCTGTGTGAGAAATAACTTCATCTTCTTCCATATGGTGTCTCATAAATTGTTACCCTGAAACTATTTCCACTTCAGTTTTAAGTTTCCCACCTCTATGTTCTGACAGCTTTTGAAGAACCCTTCTTTGTAAAGTACAGCAGCCAATCTAGAAAAAACCTCTGTAATCTGGTGAATGTTGAATATGTTTAAATGGACTGATCACTTTCATTTTCTTAATTTCCTGTGCTGAAATTAGCATAAAAAATGGTTTTGCTTAAGTTCCTTCGCTTTTCAAAATTTTTATTCTTCACCAATGCACATTAAAGAGTTCATAAAAATACATTATGGACCCGTTTAAAGTATGTGATTAAATGTTATGAGACATTAGCTTGCATTGCTTTTATAGAGATGATCATGTGCAATTATATTTGATGATGGTAATTCGTAATTATAACTTTAGTTATATTTTTAAAATACAGTATTGTATCTGCTAGGGATTCAAAATTTCTGTATAAGTTTAAGAATAAATGCTGATGTAAAACTGAATGTCCTGTTATGACTACCATGACTGATTGATCCCATAACTCTTCTCATTTCTGCCCATCACTGCACAGTTCTTGGGATTTTGTAGCTAGGCTATATTTAGACATAACAGATACTCTTTGTAAAATACTCTGTACAATTTCTTTCTGAAAAAACACTGCTCTGGAAATTGTTATCAATAAAAAGGATATTTATATTCAGTGGGCAGAAACATTTTCAAGCTCTGGAGACTTTTTGCTCCTATCTTTTTATGTTGAAGTTTAAAAAAATATTAATACCATCAATTTGGTCAATTTGTTGGTTTTACTCAAGAAAAATTTTGCCTAGTGATCCTTTTTATGCAAGAAAAGTTTAAGGCTGAGCTAATGTTCAGGTGTAGTTGCAGAAGCCACATCTGATCTATTGGGAAAGCTGGGAAAAACAGGAAAATTCTGGGCCATATCGTGCAAGTGTCTCTGAAACTTAATGTATGCCTCAATATCTCTCTCCATTCTGGAAAAGATACATAGATCAGAAAAAGAGATACAGGTAAGCAGGACTTTAATAACATTTAAAACTCTCCCTCCTTTGGTTTTATCAGTGAATTTTATCTGTGTATTACCTCACATAGAAATTTACATGGAAAAAATTACATTCTTTAGATTCAAGAAAGGCAAAGTCCTGAAGAGGGAAGAGTAGTACCTCAGTAGTCTTTAGGTTTTTCTTCTACTGTATCTTATTGCTCATCACAAATATTTTGTTACGATACTCATATTTCAAAATTCAAACTCCACTGATGGTACAAATAGATGATGTTGATTATGGTTAAGATATTACACAATTTTTCATTGTTTTAATGTTTTGTAAGTAATTGGGAAGTTTTGAAAACAGACTATCTTTTATCTTCTTTGAAAAAATCCAGTTTCTGGAAAAAAAAACCCACCTCTTGTTATTAATAACTTCACTCATAATACAGGACAGATGTTAACAATTTATCAAAAACATCAAAAATACATTTTTACTACTTTTTATTTGAAAATGTACTGTTATTTTAGTATAAAATAGTAAAAAAATGGGAATAAAACTACTAATTTCATTTCAAAACCCTTTGTTGTACTTTCAGGGGAAAAATACAGGTATTTACAAAGAACATGCTATTGGATCTGAACAGTGGACTGCGGTGGCTTCCAAATGAGGGTGAAATCAGGTAGATAATTTATTTTTAAAAAATCTGTTGTAGTCAGGAAAATAACTCTTTTTCCGGAGCTAGCTTTGAATAAACTTTTTAATAAACATAAGAAAGTGAAAAATTATTACATATATATATATTAACACGCAGGCTTAGTGATATATATTTAAATACCATTACTGAAGTAGTTAAGTAAAGCACAGAATTGAAAAGAAAAAGACAAGTTATTGTTAGTGTGGAATCATTGTGATCTCCCTTCTACATTGTGATACAGATTTTTTTTATATCTTCATTTTAGTAGTGATCCCTGAACTCCTGCCATCTCATTCATTGTATATGGTGACATCAAAGGCAGACAGGTATATTATCTCTGCCAGCCACTTGTGCCGGCATAAATGCTTAATAGTGATCACGAGTGATGAGGAAGACCCTGGTTCAAATTTGTGCTCTGAATGAGATGGTATAGGGAGTCACTATCTGATAACTCCATCTGCAGTCATCTTACACTCTGCTCTCTTACTAACCCACCAAGATTTTAACAGGTTAGAGGATGCTCTTTGTTGTAGATCTAAAAATTATACTTTTAAACAGATTGTTAGATGGCAATAGCATGTAGAAGGCCTCTGGAAGACCTGTGTCAAAGACCGTGAGGAAGAGGAAAATTGGTCCTAATAAATGAAGCTTTTTTGGGAATGACCTTTCTGGAGGAAGACATCAAAAGGAGTTTTGTCCTCTTGCTCTAGGTTATTCTGTCTGTACTGAGGAGTGATAGAAAGTGTGAAAGGACTATTTGAATAGCATCTCATGCATCCTGTGATGCCAGAGATGCTTGCAAGAGAGTGTGACTTAGAAGATATATTTCTTTATACCACAAGGAAAGTAAGACATAGTTTGACCATGTTAGTCATGGGATCAATTGCATCCTTCATTTTCGTAGTATAAATCAAGAGGGAGACACAATTAAACTCTTCATTCTAAACTTAGAATTAATTTTTCAATATTTTCTAACAAACTCTCAGTCAATTTACATGTATATCAGGTTCTTTACACACAGACTATAACTGCTGTTAGCTGTGAGTGTAATAACATTGAGGCAGGTCCTATGGGGGAAAACTGTTAGCATTCAGCTTTCTAATTATTAACACAATTACTCTTCTCTCTTGCTGTTTTTAGAATTCCAATCAAACTATTTAAAAATTTAGAACCTGTTTTTAATTTAACAGGATGTGCAGATTTTCTGCGCATAATTGAAGGTTCAGGTTAACTACTCTTTGCCAATGTTATTGTGAACTAGGGGAGTTATTCATTCTACTTCCCCTGTAACAGAATAGGAGCAGGACACCTGGGTTCAAGTCCCTAAAGAGCATTCACAAATATGAGGTGATTATAATAATTAGCCACAGGATCTGTGTTCATAGCAGCTGTATAAAAATGTTGCATGATTGAAAAATGGAATCATTCAAGACTTAAAGGTCACGAAGTAGGCAGTGTTATGATAAGTCTCAAAATCACTTGAGCATATTTCTCTGAGAGAACAGTTCCCAATAGAGGTAAATGGGAACAAATTTTTGTTTTTATTTTTATTTTTGAAAAGGAGAAGCAAGCCAAACAAAAAAAGGAATAATTAAAAAAAAAAAGAAAGCTTACAAATGAAACACCTTCTGAATTAGTGCATGGGTGATTCTCTTTTTCTGCCCTTTCTTTTCTTCACACAAATTCCTGACAAGATATTCTACTTTGATGCTCACAGAAAATCATGCAACCACTGATGAGAAGACTGAGTTACAACCAGAGAGATGATTTTATCCATTGAACTGAAATATGGAGATGGAGAATTTCTTAGAACCCTGCACAACATGACTGCAGCAATGATAATGACAAAACACCCTCACACTGAGAAATTCGCCCTCTGCTGCCTATGACAAAAGGAAAACAATGTCTCCCACACACCCTGCCAGGGGAATTTTGCCATTGCCTGCAACAACAGGATTTCAGCCAACAAACATGAGATAATTTTAACATCACCAGCAGCAGGGCTCCATTCTGTAGTTGGATCATACAGTGACAGCTTTGCACACATCTGTATACATGAGGCCATTTTATGTAGAGAGGAGAAGAGGAAAGTTGTAGTGGTATGTCTCTAGCAAAATTTCCACAGAGATAAAGTGACAAGAACTACTGCACAGGAAAAGCTAAATATTGTGCAGAATATCTGGCTTTTAATACAGCGGTAGCAACCTGAAGAAAAATGCATAAAATCTGAGCTCTGCAAACTGCCTTTTTCTGAAAACCATCTATATAAGGAGCTACGTAATTCAGTCGAAAACCGAATACTTACAACATCTTGCTGAAAATCTGGTTGGATGGAATGAGTGAGCTCTATTCCACAGTTGCCAAACTTTTCCATTCACGACTCCACTTCTATTTTCACTTCCAGGCTTGCTTCCAGATTTCCTAATTTGGAAAATGTTGCTTTGAGACCTTGAATTAAAAGCATATGTTAGGATTTAGCATGAACTTTAGAAATCGTAAAATAGTTGCAGGAGATGAAGAGGGGGCGATACCTGGAGGAGCAGGAAAAGTCAATAAGAAAATCTTTTCCCCACCCACAAATAAAATTTTTGTTCTAGTTGTTTTTTCTTTTTCTCCTGTGGTTTCTTTTTGAAGCTTCCATCATGCTGCTCTGGGTATGTGTATGTGTCAATTTGTCAGTTTTCCCATAACTTCATACCTATTGGTCAACTTGTTACAAAAGCAGAGCTCTAAAACCTCTAGATATCCTAAAAAAAAAAGGAAGTAGGAAATTTTTCTGTTCTTCCCCTTGCAGAGTGAGCTTAGTCCCTGGACACACAAGAAACCACCCTTCTGAGATCCTTTTGGATCACCCTTTTGGAGATCCTACCTCCAGAGCAGCACTGTTCAGTCGTATCTCATTCTTCCTCTAGTTCCAAGAAATCCAGTCATAAGACACAAAGCCAGTGGAAACCAAGATTTCTTAATTCCTCCACTCAGGAAAATGCTACATTAATTAATATTGAGCTGGTACCCAGAGGCTAAATGTGACAGAAGTATGGCAGTGCTGGATTGGGTGTCAGTAGAGGGAAGCCAGAGTGGTTAGGTAAATTGAGAGAAGGGATCTTGCTGGTCACACAGTGTTTGTGGGTGCCTGGAAGCATGCACTGGGGAGGTCAACGTATGAAAATCAGTCTTGGAACCACCATAGAGAAAACTGCTGGCTGAACTGCCCCAGGCCACTTGGAGGAAAACTGAACTGATTCAGATCGTGACTGTAAACTGGGGCAATCAGTAAGGGGCCTCTCTTTGTGTCTCCATGAAACACAGTCAAAAATGTTTCAGAGCACAATTTGTGAACCCCTCATTTAAACTCTTGTTTTCTGCAGTAAATGTCTGCAAAAACAGATGCTGATTCTAACATATTTAGTCTTGTCCTTGGAAATGTAATTAAACTAACCAGCATAAAGTGACTCTTTACTTTTCTAGTGAATAGTATCCTACCATGCATCAGTTTCCATTTTTGAACTGTTTTTATAAAAATTAAAATTATAGTTTTCAAATTATGAAATTACATTTCACACTAAGATTGAAGATACAGACATTGTACATCAGCATCATCTGATCTCTAGAAAACCTATGGGAAATAAATGAACATTTATTTTTGCAGCTGCTTTGCTCAATAACCATAATAATGTAGCTGTTAGACATAAACAGTTCATATCAGCTCTCTCAGAGTAAAAAAAGGATGCCAAGCTAAGTACCTGATAAGCTTTCGCATTCAAGTGTTTGCATGTAATATCAGTATTTCGTTGATGCAAATGACAGTAGATCACAGCTGTCACACAAATGCCAGTGGTGTTTCAAATGAGCATGGGCTCCCAAGAGGTGAGTTTAAGAACAATTTTTGTTCTGTTAGTGACTAAACTTTGTTAGCTTTCTCAATTAGAGGGAGGGAATCCTTTCGATGTTCACAAGTGAGGATGAAAAACTATAGACAAGATTGAAGAAAGAAGTAAACCAAAAGATTAAGCCCAAGGTTTTCAGTAGAGCTTAAGGGAGTTAACTTAATTCAAAGGCGTCTGATTCCTTTAGGCTTTAATTTCAATAAAGAAACACTGATGACTGCATGAAGAAGTGACACTAAAGGAAACTTGAATAAGAGGAGCACTACTTGAGACTGCATTTTAAATAGAATTATAGTTGTAACTAACTTACGAGATCTAACTCTATTCCCTGCTGTTTTACAGTGTAAATAACACTTTTTTTTCATTTTTTTTACCTTGGCACCATCACTCCACTGTCTGGGGATGCACAAACATCCACACCCACCTCCCATTCAACTTTTCCTTTTCAGCTCACATCCTAATTAGAACATTTCTGGTTTTATTCGTTAACTAAAATTTGTTCCAGACTGCGTCTGGATGCTAAGGAAAGTTAAAAATTTCTGCAATGCCTCTCAGAAGGATACATTAAAATTGCTACTTTTAAATATTTTGATCAGTCTCATCCTGACTGTGTATTCGTATAAACCCCCATACAAATCTGGTGCACTATGAGAGCAGGAATCCATGGGACCACTGAAGAGCCACCTTTCTGAAAGAAGTGAAAATCATATTACACCTTCTCTGTCTACATGCTGGATCAGTGAGCTATATAATCGCAGTTCATCTGATATGTGCCAAGTACCTTGTACTTCATGTATGCATCAACCATTCTGTGTAAAATTTTTGCAGAAGGTCAGCTGCATCCAGAACATGTTGGATCCAAACCAACATTTTATATAATCAATCTTTGCACAAAAAATTAAACCCAATGAACAAAAAAATCATCAACTTTACCTAGCATTAGCAAGTCATGCAGGGTAAGTTGTGTGTGTTGCTATCATGTTTGCTTACTGCAGCGCTGATCTGTACGTGTGTGGGGAAGAAAAGCCAGGATTTCTCTGGCAGCCTAAATGGAAATACAGATCTTACAGAAGTTATGACCATCTGGAAAGTCAGGGAAAAGGATAAAACCCTCAAAAATTTCCTGCTAGAGAAAGGAAACGTATTAAGAAACATGTACTGTAGAGTTGAGACTGGAGATCAAGCTAAAAATGTATCTCTTGTGATCCTGATACTTCAAAATGCCTGGAAAATGACTGAGATTATATTACTTTTTTCCTTTTTTACAAAATGCATCAGTATGCATTTTGTAAATGTCCACCTTCATTACCGATGTTAGCCTCCTTACTCTGAACATCTTCAGGAACATTTCATAACATCTTTAAATTGGTGGGCTTTTCATCCCTTCTAATTTTCCAATGTCTAATTAAGATGATGAGCCAGCAAGAGCCCTTCAACTTGCTTCATTTCTCTGCTGTCATTTTATTAAGTTTCCACCATAATCTCTGGCTTTATAGGCACAAGGCATAACACCTGCAGCTGTCAGATTGTCTCCTGCAAGAAGGAGCAGACAGGGAGTACTCATGAAAAATCACAAGAGGGAAGGTACGCTGAGTCTGTCATAACCAAGTTTTTCACAGAACAATTAATTTCAAGTAAGACTTTGCTTACTTAGCATGTTCCCCAGCATCACAAACAACTGTTTTTCTTGTAAAGTTGGTTACTTGAACATTTTTATAACTACATTGTGGAAAAGCACAGAACTTTCAGGTCGTCCCTACTCCCATTTTATATAATTTTTTTTTTTCCTAAGTTATCAATCATTTAAAATATCATGAGAAGGAGATTAACCCTTAGGTTATCATGCTGTGGGCTATTCATCTTCAGAGAAAAACTGCTTTGATATCAGATGCCCTGTATTTTCTATTTCCTTCAATAGTTGTCCCTTCTACTTTCTTTCTCCAAATCATTTAAAAGTAAGATTTTTTTTTAATTCCTGCACAAAATCACAATGTTTGCTAAAAATATTCAGGCTTTTCATGCTTAAATTTATCTCATTTATATAATTAAAAATAATAGAAATGTGTATTTGTTTTCTGCCTTTGATAGTTTAGATTTTCTTCCTGCAAAAATAAAGGTTCAGACAACAAAAAGAATGGAACATATTTCATTTATTCAATAGTTTCTTAGAATAGGTGAGTGAGTACAACAGAAAAGTCAATATAATTGTATTATACCGTGTGTGGCTAAAGTAGAACATTATTCAGTAATCATGTTCACAACCACTAATAAATAGCATCAGATATGTATAAAGCTTGAGCAGGTACTGACAAAACATTTAGGAGTGTTTGTGTGTTGTGACTGAATAAAAGTTTAGTCTCTTGCCTCATTATCTGGAAAATGTCGACACACCCACAAACCCCCACACACCCTCCCCCAAAACATCCCCGTTCCTCCACACCCCTTACACCCCTCCCTCAAACACACACTAAAAGGATCAAAATGAAGAATATGAATGAGATAATTTGTGGTAATAATTCAGTTCAGATCTTTGACATGGACAGTGGGATGATGTTTACTTTTTTATTCTTATTGGAAGAAAGAAGAATCTTGCACATTGGAAAGTGTTCACATAAGAGTATATATATAAACCATACAATGCTGACATACACAATATGAACATTGGGGAAAAAACAAAGATAAAATAAATCACTAAATGAGCTGAATCCTACTGGTAGAGTTAATATTTTTGTCAAGATTAGAGTTCCTAGCTAGGCTGGTTTTAGGAGCACTCAGATTTGAAGCACCAGTTGATTTCAAAATGCATCTAACCTCTTCAGCTCCAGTTTGGAATCCAAACTCTAAAAATGAACTCTGGGGAAGGTTTGACATTGTGTTCTGGTCCTTCAAAGAACTGAGTGGTTGAGGAAACCTCAGAGTACAGCAGAAGCAAGAAATAACTCACTCCTGTGGCACAGCTGAGTGCATGGCAGGAGCCTCCCTGCAAGGAGTACTGACAGCTCTCAAACAAACAGCAATCTTTTCTGTTTAATGTGCTGCTCCCACAATTGATGTTGCCACATAAGCTACATTAAATTTCCAGATTAGACATGGTTCCCATTTTGATGATATCTGACCATAGGTACCCAAGAGAGGACTACCAACCTCGTTTTCTCACAGTTGACCTGTATTCTGCATCACTCACTGAGAGAGAATAAAGTAAAAATAACTATCTGGAAAGGTAAGAGTCTTATATCCCAGTGGCAAAGCATGCATACCATAATGCTAGCAGAGATTTACTGTAAATATTTTCCCTATGATAGTAGTGTTGGCCTCTGCAGCTTTCTGAAAGGTCAAAATAAATATAAAGGCAAAATTTTCACCTGCTCTCAGGAAACGTAGACCTCAATATTAGCCCACATTAGGTTCACCTCTATGTTTCCACATTGCACTGATTTACGTATATTTGCAGATACTGAATGGTCAGTACTGTTTCTCATAGCTACCTATTAATGATTTCTTAGGATGGTCATTGTCTGATGCATAAACAAATGAATATTAACCTAGCAGAGAATTTCTGTGGTCACAGCTACAGAAAATATGAAATATGTCAGAGAGAAAGAGAAAAATGCATATTTCACAAAAATTATTCATAAATTACATCCTAACTTGAGGAATAAAAAGAAATTAAAGGGTTTCTTTTTGACTGAACATTAATGCAAAATCGTTCTGGGAATGATGTTATTGGCTGCCGTTCCACCGTGGTTATTTTATAACTCATGTCTCTACAGCAAACATTTGCAACTCATTGTAGATTCAAGGGAAGTTATCATTTTAAAGGTGAAGACAGCATGTTTTGAATATCAAAAGCCAGTCAGATTTCAGATCTATACAAAGTGCTTAAGAGTCATACATTTGGTTTATATATCCATATGCTTAATAAAAAAAAATAACATGTAAGCTAGATTAATAATTTAAAGCTCATAATGATGCAGATGATTTCTTTTTCCTCTAGAACCAGATAATTATCTTCTAGAATGATTTTCAATGCTACTTTTATTATTATTTCTTGATGGCTTTTATACCTTTCTTTTTAGCTCTTCTGACCAAGAATGGATCTTTGTATAACTTAGATTTTTATTTTGACTATTAGTAAAATTTACATATATTTAAAGGACTGTTAAGCAAAATATGTATGTTAAACCTCAAACATAGAGTTGCATAAATAACGTGGGGATCTGGGAACAGGATGAAAAGCAAATATCAATAATAGAAGAACACAATAATGATCTAAACAATATTTTTCTTCTACTATTTCAGAATAAAATGTTTCATGACAGCTGTTTGTTAAAGAAAATAAGGATACCAAAGCATTATTTATAAAACTGCCAGAGAAGTCTCCCTTTTACTCCATAACATATTTGCTCAATCCCTATTGTTTCCTTACCAAAAAAAACCTCAGACCAATAGCTTTCACAATTCAAAATCATGCTGAAATATCAGCCTGGAGAGTCGTTCTTACAAATCTTGGTTCTTGGTGCAACTCTGGGTTCTCAGGCTTGCCCAGCATCAAGAAGAGTGGTTTGACATTCAAACCAGAACAACAAGGACAAGTGCAGGATGAGTGCAAAACTAGAAGCTTAATGTTCAAGCCACTTACCTTAGAGGGTTTTAAATTTCTCCTCCAATCTATTTTTATTTTTTTTGCTATGGAAAGATATCAATGCGAACTAATGAAATGTCTTCTCAATACGAAACACTTTCTTGAAACACTATCAAGCAGTGGCTAAGCTCTGCCAATGCTACTTGAGGAGATGTTTAGGTTTACACTCGTGCAGGCAGACCCGAGTCTTGGTCCTGCATCTACTCTGTGATTTTTGACTCCTCCATTGGCCAAGGAATGCGGACTGATGTCATTATCATCATTGAGGTGAAATGTACACAGTCATGGGAGATGAGTTTTCATTCAATACAATTATCATGATTCTGGTTTTTTTTTTTGTTCTTCACTTTCAGCCACTGAAGAAATAATTACAGACAATCTTTTTTAAATGTACTCATATTGGAAGCAAAAGATTGGTTTTCACACAAAATGGAAATTAAATACAAAAACTTACCAGTTGAGCCAGCCTGTCTTTCTTTGAAAGCAATGTTCTTTTGCCAGGGACTTTTGTGAAGATAAAGACTGGTCCATTCCCAGAACAAAATAAGTGAAAATGTGAATACAATGTAACTTCTAGGCAAGGCAAGGGAAGGCAGGGACTTCAGTTCAAGGCAGAATACTGTCAAGAGTCTCAGTTGAGTGCAATAAAAGGGCAATACAATGAAATATTTCTAAAATTCCTGCTGAGACATTTACAGAATAACATTTCTTTCTTTAGGGATTTTCACCAAATGTCGGCTAATTATTCCTGACATTTATTCTGAGGTCCCACAGTGAAGAAGCACATGACCAATAAGATTTAAGAAACAAATGACAGGCAATTTAAAATATTTACTGACTTGAATCTTGGAAGATAGAGCCAGAGGGTTCTCCCTGTATCTGAGAAAGTTGCAGCTGTGCTACTGTATACCTTGGAGACATCAAAGATAAAAACAGGCACTAGATGCTGTAAACCCCAAGTGAAAAGTCTACTTAGTGTACACGTACTGCATGCCAGGTTTGAGAATACTGTGCTGGCCTATTTTCAGTGTCTAAGCTACAGTGCACTTTGTATGTTACTAGTCTATCATTTATATACATACTATGATGATTCAATATTTCTTTCAGTAGTTATATAAGGGAATCTGAGAGGACTGTAGTAAGTAGACCATTGATTTTGGTATTTGCTATTTTTCCTTAAAATCTGTATCGCATTTATAACAGAAGATAGAAATTAAGTATTTTAATAGAAAAAAATAAAAATAAATAAAATATTTTCTAAGATAATAAAGTTATATTCATAATCTGTGATTTATTTAGCTTTCTTTAATGATATAAAATGTTTAGATCTCATATTAGAAAAAAACCTCAGGATTAGATATTGGATTTTGATAAAATGTCAAACTCCATGGAATGAAGGGACTTGCTACGGGCATTTCATTAAAGCTGCATCATGTATGAGACATAAGGAATATGCAGTAATATAGAGACTGACAACAGTCAATGTTTTGCTTTATTTGAGACAGTAATCTCATTTTAATGCTTTTTCATCAACTATTTTTAATTCAGGAAATGATGTAATTTTGCTGGGGAAATGTAGCCCAAAATTGATAAGGTTTCACTTAATGCTTTACAAACTCAAAGCTGTTCTTTGAAGTCTTTGGGGAAAACTGTTCTCAGAAAATATAACAATAAACAAATAATTAATGTTTTTGCATATAGAGAGTTTTACATTTCATTCCCTTACATAAATATTTAACTAAGCCTTAATCTTGTAAGTGGCATCATGAATATCTTTCCCAGCAGAACAGAAGGTCAGCACCAATGGTCTCAGGCAAGTAAGTGTAAACCAGTGTCTGATGCTCTTAAAGAGTTTGTGCTTGTCATTGTATTTATTCAACACAAAATTTCCTAAGTACGAAAAATGAGTCTTTACAAGTAAATGAAGGGGTTTGGTTTTTTTTTCTGGATTCTTTCTCTAGAACCATGAGCATTTTTCGCACTGTATGATATATAATAAATTACGCTAGGGTTCATACTACAGCTGAAAGCCCAACATTGAAAATTTTACCAAGAAATATAAAGATTGTAACCTATTCATTGACCACTGCTTTTGCAGATGAAACACAGGTTGGTCAGTCAAAGCAGACACCTAAAAGACATGAATGATAAACGTAATTCGGTACTTGCTGTGCACTGCAGCTTCCAACAAAATGCCTGAACTGCCCATGCAGAGCATACGTCTTTAGATGTCATTTAGTGTAAAGGATCAGCAGAAGTCCAACTAGCCTTCTAATTAGGGATTTGGATCTCCAGAAAAGCTATAGTGGCATTGGAGGGCAAACCCAGATGCAGGTATTCCTGCCACAAATCTACAGGTGCCTGAGGTGTTGCTGCGCCAAGGACTGAAATCCCATCCCACTGCTGACAGGGGTGCTCTGGAACCAGAACTAGTAGAGCTGCATCAGCGCAAATCCCTACAAGAAACTGATTAACTTTGTTTAAATTACATTGATTAGTGCATTAAATATTGTATCACCAGTAATTCTGTGTTAAAAATAGATTGAGCAGCTAGTGACTAAAATACACAATATCAGCCCTTAACATATGTTATGGCGTGCTTTAGAGCAACAGTAGAAAGGAACAATGAAACATATTTGATATACCACCTGCAAGATAAATTGTGGTGCACTTTGTAATGCTTGTGTATGCAGAATCTCCTCAGGCTTGCTGTCTCCACCTACTCTCTCCATATAATGATGCAGTGTACTGTGTGGCAGTTGCAGTGCTAGTGTTAGCTCAGGTCTTTCATCACTCTCTCCTGAGCAATGTTGTTATGCCTAGACTGTCCATTCCCCTCCAGTAGTGCTCACTCTCTTCTTTACAGGGTTGTAACACCTGGGATGAAAGAATATTTTGTTCAATGCTTTCTGCTGACTGGAAAAACATGACCTCAACTCTTCACTGAACTTTCCAAATATAATACAACAGAAAATTCTTACATATTCAATTTTCTTTATATTTATGGAATAATATCCATTGGAATAATAGAATAATTGGAATAATGGATTCATGTCCATTGGAATAATGCAATAATGTCCATTGGAATGACAAAGCCAAATACCAGAATGGCCTAAAGAATGAGATTTTTCTGTCAAAATCTGAACAGATGAAAGACTTGATTTTCATTTTCCTAGATGAATATACTAAATACTAACTCATGAAGAAACTAAGGAGGGTTTTTTCTCCTTTCAGTGTGCAGTTCTTAGTGTAAGGAAAACTCACTGACACAATGAAGACTTCAAGGCAAGATCAGTGAAGGAACAAGACTTATGAACAAGAAAGATATCCAGTCTTACCTAGAAGAAGACAAATCTGCACATGTACAAGCAAGTACCCAGTAACTTTATTGGTGGAAGTTTAGGTTATAACCAGTAAAGATACTTTAATACTTGGCTTTTACAACATAAATGGGAGTTATTTTCCAAAACATTTTCATATATCTGGCTTCAAGATTTTCAGGGGATTGCAGAGGCAGGCAGAACTTTAAGGACTAAGATTTTGGATTCATTTACCTAATCGGACACATGTTGTTGGCCAAGCTAAGTTTCTGGCAAGGTGTAGCTTTAATATTTCAGATGTGTCACTGTAATTTTCTGGCCTAGATTTTTGGTCTTGCAGAAAAGCAGATTGTTTTCCTTCAAGGAAAGGATTTTTTAAACTTCTGTTACTGTTTTTCTCAACTGAAAACCCGTTTTCATTTATAACAACACATATAAAAGTTAAAAGTTCTGTGGATTGAGAAATTTCCTGTGAAAGAATGCAATTATCTTCTTGGCTGCTTGTTTTAGTTCTTTTTATCGCTGGCATTAGTAGAGGCCTTCCAGGAATTTAAAGCTTTAGAGAATATAATTTTATTTATGGGAAAATTCATTCAATATTTCAGTTCACTGGTAAATCTTCCCTTTAAGTTTCCTGTGTCTACCATTAATCTCAAATGTACAGCACTGCATAGCAGGTAGTTAAGCAGCTTACACGAAGGCTGACCGGCTGCATGCACAGTCTGACGCATCTTCCTTGACAGCCTGACAAGCTTGCCTTCCTATTGAATATCAAGGATTGTGGCTCATTCAATTCTTTGCAATGTAGAAAGTCTTCCCTTCACAGAGTAAATATCAGTTTTGTCTAAAAAAGCTTATTAAGAAAGATGAAAGACATTGGTCTTCAAACATTCTTTTTTAAACCTTGTTCCCTGTTTGAAGCAACGTTAACATGTGCCTGGCGATAAAATTTAATCTCTTTTCAAATATTTTATGTATTCATTTCATGCAGTTTAAGCACTTAGACTACTAAGGTGCACTGCCCTCTATGGAGAAGTGTGGTGTCAGCTGTATTATGCATATGCTTCTCTATGATGTTTTCATGATAATGCAAATACAAACTTCCTCCTTTTTGTCCCAACTAAGCTTCTGAATTCCCACTCAACAAACCTTAATAGGCATGGTTTCATTAAGAAGAACAGCAATGCAGAGGATTTGAAATACAAGTAAAGTATGTGGGACCAGTGGCATTCCTAAAAAGGAGGAGAGTTTCAGTGGTGAATACACATATACAAGAAAACATATTAGTCTATTTCCTCAGCAACAAAAATGATGATTTGTTTTCACCTTTCCTTAACCCTCTCCACAATACTGACAAGCCTTTCCCACATACTCCTTGCTACCTTCACGCCTCTTGCATCTTCCATGTATTTGGCTGGGTGAGTAGGAAGCATATGCTGTGACAGATTTACAGCTGCACGTATGCTGACTGTCCAAACGTACGTGTATGCTGACCAGCCAGCCAGCTGGTTGTTTCCTCCTGAAACAAGCAAAGGACTGGATTGAAATGTCTTTTCCTTCAAGGGAATGCTAATTAGGGCCGTTGCTATAACCAGGAGCTCATTCATATAAAATGAATGGGAACTTCTAATCTTTGAGACTGTACTGCTGTCAGACTCAGTTATGACTGGACGACAAACTCCAGGGACGGTAACAACAGACAGACAGATGGGCAAACTGTACGATCACACAAGCCTCATTTCTTTAGGAAGCACAACTAAACCAATTAGATTTTCCTTGAAATCCTGTCTCATGGGATATTAGAAGCTTTCATATCCTTACTGTATGCTGATAGATATAAATATATGTTCTGTTTACTAAGAAGTTTCAGTTTCCATCTGCTTTGACAAAGATATTTGTCCAGATTTCTCACTGAAGCCAATGAAAATTTCCAGCATAGGGACGAGAGCTAAATGGAGAGATAATCAGAAACATACCTGAAGCTGAAGTATTCCAAGGATTTTTCTACATAGTTATTTAGTGGTTCAACATAATTTCCTCTAAAAGAGGTAGAATAGCATTCATCATACAGAAGACAAATTCTCAAGACAATTTTTGCCCAGAAAGACCAGAGAGAAGATAGATTTCCTGTTGATCAATCTGCAGCAGAAGATTAAAATTATTACTCTAATCCAGACCATGTTAAGCTTCATAGGCTTAAATATAGCGACAATGGAAGCTTTAAGAAGTATTAGTAACAGTAGTAACTGTTACTGTGCAAAAAAGTAGTAACTGTGCAAAAAAGATATTTTGTTTAAAATGAAAATTATTGAAAGTATTAATTCCTCTTATTTTATCCTGAATGTATATAACAAAATTCAGAAAGTAAGACTTCCTTAAGGTGCTGCATCATTTTTGCCAGAGCAGATGTAAGTTCTGACTTTGCAGTGTTTATTCTAATAGAGAGGAAAAGGAGTTTCTTTGGTCTGTTCTGACAGGGAGATTATGCTTTGCCTACCTGTATACATCCATCATGTAGATATTTATGTGTAAATTAGCCACCATCAAAATATCTTTACAGCTAATGGGTATTAAAAACACATGTAGTGTTTGGTTCAGCTATGTTATTTGTTTCTTTTAAGATGATATGAGTTGAACCCTAGAATTGCTCATTTATCCATATTGAGTAAAGAAGTCATTAAAAAAAATTCAGCTATAAATAATTTTGCCAAAAATCGATATTTTGAGAAAGAAATATTAGCCAGAATACAAGGAATTTTCGAAGTATTTTTCATTAGTTGTTTTTTTCAAAACATTTCAAAAATTTTTTATACCTAAACTGATATCTGTGGACACAATTATCATTAGGTAGACCTTAGATCTTCCTTAGGAATAAGGAGAAATTTATTTTCTGATTTCTTCTCCAGTATCCTTCCTAAATAGTATATTTACACCAAGAACAAAAGAAAGAAATCTTAAGTTCTACCTGGGCTTAGCCAAATTATCTGTTCACCTACTTGCCCCCCAGTTCTCATCTGTTACCCTCTGTGTGGTATCTTGCCAAAACGAATCACATTTTGATTTTAGGATGCTTGAATACAGAAATCTTTTGTATAACATCTATTTTCATCAGCTTGGTTAGCTTTTCTGCCTTGAGCACTTTGAAAGCGTTTGGTGAATTAGCTGCCCACTGGTACAGTATCATACTCCCTTATCAGTGTGGATCTTATTGGTAATGTCAGTGAGCTCGTAGATTTAGAGGTTTTTAAATATCTGGAGAGCTATTGCTACAACTGTAATAAGAAGGTGTTGATAGACCTTTGGCAGCACAGTTGCAGTACTAGTTCAAGGTTATTCTCATTTTTTCCACTGTATTTACAGTATGCTATAAGTTGCCAGATTTTTTGGTGTACAATTATCTACGATTTTTTTTATGCTCTAAAGCAAAATGCCTACTGTTCTTCTGTATTTACCCCCATTTTAAACTTTCACTTAATCTCTTTTTTGCCTGAGGGCATGTTGCATCTTTCTTATACTCAATAATATTCTGCATAACTGCTCATTTTCTAAGAAGGAAAAATACTTCCGTTCCTCATAAACACACTCTTATCTTGATTTTATTACTATAAATTAATTATGGGAGAATGATGACTCATCATGACATTTTGGCTATAGAAAATTACATTTCTTCAAATTAATCTTGCATGAGGTTAAGATTCTCTTACACCACAATTTTTCTATGCCCCTTGGTGTTTTAACAGTCCTTCCCACATTAATCCCTGCAGGTTAAAATGTATTTTTTCTTGTCATGTTTTAAGAAGAAATGAGCACACACATAAAATACAAATCATATGTATGCAAGCATAGATCAGCAAGCATACAAGTACAATAAATTACTTCTTTACATGACTAATTTAAAAGTTATTCCAACAGTTGGATGACTGTGGAGGGTTTTTTTTATTTCTCTAGAGTCTACTGACAGAGCAACTACACTTTGTTTTGCTGCATTTGTAACAGTCTGTCCACTGTTCATAAAACATCTTTGATTATCTAAAGACACTGCTTCTGTGTTCATCTGGAATTTGTAGAATGTAGCAGGTCGTGCAGATGTCACCTGATTAGATATTCAATAATCAAAACCACACCTATTCAACTGGGAACCCATAGATTGTATCACAAAACTGACTTTTTTTGTTAAAGCTACTGCATAAAAGCTTTAGGTTGGAAATAGCATTATACGCTTCAAGAGAATTTGACTCTAATGAGGGAGCTGATGAGGTGGGGGAGAGAGAACTGTAGGCTTTGCAAACAGCAGTTTTCTTGGAAACATATGATGCCACAGAAGGCAGATGCTTTTTTTTGAAAAGCAGCATGCCATACAGATGAACACCAGGCTTTACCAAGTGCAGGCTATACCAACATGTGAAAGGAAAGAGATGTCAAAAATAATAATCCAACCTCAAAGCCAGCTCTGTAATTTTAAAAATATTTCCATACTACCACTGCTGCCTCATACGGTGGCATTAGAAGAGCATAGAGGTTGAATTCACCTAAGGTGTTTGCATCCCCCACAACATACGTATTACTTCTCATCACACCAGTAGGCTCCCAGAATGCCAAGTTATTTGCACTGCATGAACAGATTGCATAATTATCTGCTGACTTTCTTGAAAGGAGAGTTGGCAGTGCAGCGTGATTGGGCTTACCAGAGTTGGCAAATGTACAGGGGAGGAGGCAAACACATGAGGACCATATCAGTGTAATTTTTAATAATGAGCACAAACTCTTGTGACTTTTTCTTTTTTTTAAACAGAGTGATCAAAAGCCTCAAATGTGAGATATATGTTTGGTTGATTTGGCACGTGATGATAAAATCTATTTCTTATGTCTGTTTTATAGCCTGGGTTGCTCACCTACATTTACATATCTTATAAAATTTCCATAGTGTGTTCTAGAAATCACAAGTCTATGGTGCATGACAGAATAAAATCACCCAGCTGGGAGACCACAAAAAATAAGGTAGAGATACAGGCAACCAAATCTATTGCTGCACAAGGCACAAAACGATTCCAGAACTGAAATAGTTACACTGAACTTAAATTAAATCCTAAATTGAGTTGGGATTTTTTTCATTGTTTTGTTGGTAAAAAATAGTGGAAAAGTATTTTTATAACTCTAGAGAAGTTGAACTGCCAGAATTTCCAGAAATACACATTGAATGTGTAAACACACAATTCACACTTGGAAAAAGACCTGTGCTGTTATGTTTCAAGTTAGGCGGCTCTCCTTTGTATGTATTATGTGTGTGGAATATCTTTCTTTTTGTTCATTTAACAAAAGACAGTTAGGTAAAACTGTGTTAAAGGTGTTATCAGATAAGAGAAAAGGATCTGAGTTTAGAAGTTCAGGTTTATGACTGCAAATATAGATTAAGGGGAAAACAATGTTTGAAGTGCAAGATTAAAAAGTACCTTTAAATACAATATTTCCATCAAATTAGTCTTCTACTATGCTATTACTGGTTAATGTGAGGAGAACAGGTATTTTGTAGATTAATTGCTGTAGAATCCTAAAATTCTGGTCGTGTGTTTTCATAGGTTTGTTCAAAAAATCTTTGAATTCTTTGAAACATTTTCAATTCTGATTTGAGATCAGGCAATGCAAGATGCATATGGAGGTAAGTAATTGATTCAGAAGGGAAATCAGAGGTTAAAACCGCAATTTTCTCCAAAGGAATGCTCCCATGTTTTGAATTTTTAGTAGCTGCGTGAGTATTATTAACATCCCTAGTTAGATTTGACAGGCAAGCAATAATGTGGTTATTCATCTCAAAGACATTGGACCAGAATACATTTCTGGCTCTAAAAATGCATTTTGAAAGCTGAAAGACAAATTTCATTACAATAAAGAATGGGGATTTGTTAAATTTAATCTTTGGGGTTTTATTGTTAGATAAATCTTTCTTTTTCCACAAATGCTGTTAGGGTTTTATAAAGTTTAATACATAGAGTAAGTATTCCTCTGTTTATTAGTAACAGTAATATTTGAAAGCTGGGAGTGTGGCATCCACTTCAGAACACATTGTGTCAATCCATTCTGTGAGTAATGCCACTGAAAACAGTCCAGTTCTATATGCTTCAATAAGAATGCTTTATCATTCCTGCAAAAATATTGTCTAGTTAAAGTTAATGATAGACAAAAGATGAAAGCCTATTCCCACTAAAACTGACTGGAATTTGTCCATAGGTTTATTGAGGTGACCAGATAACTCCTCATAGGATTTTTGAGAACAACATACATACAGATAGATACATTGAGTGTAGTGGTTTCCTCTCAAAGAATATTTTGTAGAGTATTTTCTTTATGTCAAGTTGACCATTAGTTTTCAATAGAAAGTTATTATTTCAGATAATTAAAATGTAATTAAATTAAAATTTATAAAAGGTATGACAGTACATTTTGCTGCATTTCATAAGGTAACTATCACTCTTTTTATATGTACAAATGGTAACTAGACACTAAGTATTAGCAGTTACAAACTCTCAAAAATAGTATTGTAATATTTAAGCACTTCATCATTTACAGGTAAAACGTGAACAGTTTGATCTTTCTTAAGCTGTTTTTTTAAAAAGTTATATTCTCATAAGAATTTTTTGTGATGATAAACTGATATCAATTTATTCTTCACCAATTAGTTTGCCTTGAATTATTCTCATTACATTTCATACAGAATATAGACTTTTAGATAAGACTTACACATCTGTTCAAAAAAGTCCTATTACCAAGTTCCTTTCGAAGTGCTACATTCTCGAAAACATGGACAATAACTGAAATAACAGTAGTTTCACTGACTTGATGGCAACTGTCCAGATATAAAGCAAACGTGATATCTTCATGGATCATATTAAATAAAGGCAGTTCCTCAGGAACATAATTTAATAATGAAGTACTGGACAATACAAAGTTGTGATCTAATGAAAGTTGTCTCCTGTATCATTTGCAGCAAAATAATTTTTTTTTCACATCTGTCATTTTAACCTTGGTATTCATAAAATATAAACAGGAAAGCAAAATACTTGGCATTTACTCTTTGCTCTCCCCAGGGAGTGATAAATTCTGGTTAGTTGTCATAGTCTGCATGTTCTTCCTTATGACTGAGAAAATGCGTGATGAAGGTTTATCTTGGTTTTTGTGAAGTTCTGCCAGATTAAGCACATTGTTCTCCCAGTCTATGCAGGAAATGAAGTGGAAGTTTCTCTCTGGTTATAATAGGAATTGTGTGAAGTCCTAAAAGAGGTGAAGGGCTTCTGTTTCTTTGGCTTTTTATGTTAAAAAAAGTGTTAGTACTGTAACACATTTGTTGCCACAACATCTTGCTTCACTTTGCACATTGTTTGAGTGTGTAAAGGCCCTTCAATAGTGAGGGGAGAACAAATAGATGTATGGGAGTGTGAATGCTTAATGGTAAGGGAAGCAAGAACAAAGTCGCTCCAGGCACCTGACTGTCAGGTGGGTACTAGACACAGACAGAACCATGGTCCAGCAGAGGGTTATTAAAAAGTCTCTTTTGTTCCTGTCCACCTCAAGCAGTGAGGCCATCTGGAAATGTGACATAGCTGAAGCAGTGAGCTTTAGACCTTCTGAATTGACTTCTCTAATTCTACACTTGCTCCCTTTGTCTGGCATCTCAAAGCTATTGTTCATTCAGACAAAAATATCTGGGTCCCAGAAGTTCTGTGAAAGACTTCATATAATTTTCAGAAAGCCATTTGACTTTGCCTTCTTAAGAGCATTTCTGTAAACCATTTGAATTTTACCCTTTTTAACTCAATAAAAATTGTAAACACAGAAACAATACCTTAATTAAGCTGCTGCTTTGGATTTTCACTGGATTGTGCAGTGATGATAGATATTACCATATGATAAATTTTTTGGCAGATTTATTGGAATCAATCCAGTTTTGAGAGGTCAAATACATTCATACACCAACATCAGCCAGGAGGCCAGCACAGAATGAACTTCGTTCTCATTTTCAGATTTTCCTTCCACATTAATACTGGAATATTTTGATAATAATAGACTGGAAAGTTTTGTTTGCTATTGCCTATATTATGGTGGAATATCTTGAGAGGCAGGTTTGGTTTATAAATCATAGTGCTTTCCAGAGGTGTGACAATAAGTTTTATTCCAAAGTACATTTGAAACAGTGTCACAGCTATGAACAGCAAGACCTAGCAGCAGTATTATCTCCTCATTTTTCCTCTCCTTGCGGCCGTTGCTCGCAGTCCATCTCTAAGCAGTTGCTGGCTCATGAGCTCCACAACCAGTAAAAGCACAAAGCCACATACGGCTCTTCTGCCTTTGTCTAATGAGCAATAATGTTTGGGAACAAAAAATAAGAATAAGAAGAAACTACAGTTACCAATAATTTTGTAAGGAAAACACAATAATAGAAGACAATCTTCTGTGTTGTTTGGATACACCTTTATCCTACACATTATGAATGTTTGATAGACACATGACTATCTTCACATATCTATCATCAGTCTTATGGTGATCTGGAGAATTTCAAATGGAAAGCTACCAATTTGCCATCTTTCAGAAGTACTCAGATCTCAAGGAAACTAAATTTGTATGGCACAATCTCTCTTGAATTCCTGAAATCATCTAATCTATAAGTAATACTGACAGAAGGCACAAAACACAGTTTATACCCTTTTATCCACCTGCTATCAAGTCAATGCACGTCTGTTATCGAATCTAAATTGTTGGCAGTGAAGCTAGAATGAGCTTTCTCACAGTGATTAGATGTCACTGCTGGCTCTGTGTCTAGTAGCATATGCTACTAGAATATATTTGCCCTATAAATTGGAAGAGTTACTATATCAGCTAACATTTCATTGAACATCAAACCAAGGGAGCTCTCTATTCATGAGATCAGAATTACAAAGTGAAATATAAAAAGAATGCGAAGATTTCCAATATCCACCTAGCTAGCAGCCAATCTCATTTTGTATTCTTCCTTAGAACCTGACCAGCATCAGGTTGCTTAGAACAAGGTATAATAAACCCCATGAGGGTAATAACCATGGGATCTGCCCATAAATATTTACATTCCATTTACATCCTAAAATGTAGTGGTTTGTATTATCTTGCACAGATTAGTTCCATTTTACACATACTAATGCTAAAATTGAGAGATCTGTGTATAATTTCAGGTTTTTGGATAGCAAGGACATCTTGCATTTGTTAGCTCTACAAGATAATTGGGTGTTATGTTCAGAATTATTTTTGCTGAACAATGCACAATATGCTACTTCAAATTTTTATTGATTATTCCCCCTTCTTGTATTATGGGACAAATTATAGCAGAACATCTGCTTTACTCTCTATAGTTCATTATTTCTTAGAAGGTTTTCATCCATTACTTACCCTTACTGAAATTCAAATAATCCCCAAATTTTCAAGTTCTTTTGATGTAAACTTTTCTCTCTAGCTTCAGTTTGTTTCTTGTTTTTGATCCAAATCTTTTTCTGCTATGTATTTTGAGATCAGGCTGAAAACCTACATTTTTTTATTTATTGTGTTCTTAATACATTTGTATTTGTTTCTACCATGTTACATCATGTAAGAATTAATTTCTGACAACTCCTGCACATAAAAACGTTTTCATTGGCCGTCCTAGGATTTTCTCCCAAGTACTTACCGTTTACTCTCAACTCGCATATAAATGTACAGATGCATAGATGTAAAGTCAATTTATTTGTTTTATCTTTAGTATAAAACATCTTATTTACCACTGTAACAAAGTCCAAACCTGCGAACATTAGGGTCTGTAGAAAGACTTGCATTGGCTGTTTCAACCTTCTGCTTTATAAATGGGGCTGTGTTTTTCATTTACCAACATATACCAAAAAAAATTATAACTCCAGTTTTACCTATAGTTTTTTAAAAACAGTAGGATAAGTTTTAGATGTGACCCAGACTTTAGATCCTCAGTATGAACCAAAATTAAGAATGTGAGAATTAAATTTGCATTCAAGTTTTTCAAGGGTCTTACTATAGAAGAACTGGTACATATCTTGGAGTCTGGTGGTACATTTTGAAGTATTATAATAATTGTTGGTGGTGTCAGGCATGTTCTTGACAGAAGTCCAACTTACCATGGGCGCCAATTAATCTTTATCACTGCCCTAGACCAAGAGAGAAAAGCAATTCAGAAATCAGAGAGGCTAAAAAGCTGTTTGTTGATGCATATCTGTTTTCATCCACCTTAGGGGAGCCCAAGATATACAAATTCCTAATCTAATCACTGGAGTTGAATGTATAAAGTTTGGTAGTATGAGCCCATATAACCAGTTTCCTTTGTGCAGGACAACTACTGCAACACATTTCAGTGAAGACAAAGGAAGGAGATGGAGGGTGATGCTAAAATGATTCACCTGGTACCTGCAGATATTTCTCCCAGAAAAAGGCAAGTTAGAATCATATGAAATTTCTGCTGTGTTATATCCAATCTGACACTAACGTAATTCCTGTATTACTACTATTCCTTTCCAGTTTTTATATCTAAATGCAAAATAGAAAAAAAACCAAAACCCACAAAAAGGCAAAACTTACACAAACTTTTTAAAGCACATCAATATTTAGATAAGTAGCTTTCCCAAAGCACCTAAAGATTTTATGTTTGAATCCTAATGGCACTTATTTTACAATTCTTCATCTGAGAAAGTCACCATTAGACTCAGTGTAGTAGGTGAGTTTATAACATGACTCTCATGCACCAAGAAAAAGCAAGAGAAGAAACTTCCCCTTCCGTTTTGTATAGCAATTGATTTATTGGACACTTTTTCTAGTGATAGGGAATTGAGGATCATTTGTTTCCAAGAGAACATACTACTCATAAAGTGTACCTTCTGTTTGAGTGCCAGAAATTCCTGGACTGGTTCACAAAAACATATAAAAAATATTTTACTGACTGAAATACTGTTTATTAATACTTTCAGCTCTTCTGCCTTTTCAGGACTGATACAAAATCTTTTAGAAGTGTGTTCATAACCTTCCATTGATTTAAATGACCTTTTGACCAGCTCCTTGGAGTAGCTTGAGGGGAGAATTAATCTATGATCAAACCAGATAAATCCTAAAGGTTTCTAAAGCTACATACTACCATCTCAAATAGGAACCCATTCTTCTGAATTCAGTGGAGAATCCAGTATAAAATCTGTTATTGAACCAAGACTGAGACCTGCAAGGCATACTAGTACAGAAGAATGTGTTGTTGCTTTATCTTTATCTTCACTTCTCTGGTTTTGAAGTATCCAAGACATCACAAATTATACGATGTTTTCAACAAAGAACATTTTTAACTGTTTAGCTCATGGCTACTTTATCTGTTCTTACTTGCATGAGAGATAACGGACAAAATTCTACAGAAACTTTCTGTAAGAAATTTCAGAAACATGCCCAGTACCCTGAAAATTGCAAATCCCTTAATCTGACTATTCATATTAAGCTCACGCTCATAAGATGTCAATTCCTTCATTAAACTCACTTTTAGATTTGCCATGAACAAATAATACCTTCCTGCTCTCCTATCCTCTGCCACCTTTGCTCTGCTTCCAGAATCAACAATACAAAAATCAATAACTAATATATTTAATTGCTGGGAAAAGTAAAGTGTTAGCAGCAGAACCGTGACAAGGTCATTATCTCAGTCTCAGTCTACCAAACATATGCAAACATTTGCCAACACTGAAAACTAGGAGCAGTCTTGGATTTTGCCAGTCTGTGTTACTTGTCCACAGCACACATACAAAGCACATTCTGCAGTATAAACACATGAGCATGTGCATGCACATATCCCAAACTTGGTTTTGCCACCGCACTAATTTACTGCTTATTAGACCTATTGGCCTTCCAGATGATAAAATTTAATGTTTAATTTCTTATAATATTTGGTTTTAATACTTCTTTTTATATATATATTCTAAGCTGGAAAATAGGATTTTCTGGTTACATCACAATTAAGATCTAGAGATGTATACGATCAGATCCTTAAAAACATTTCTTGGCTCACATTTCTAACTGTCTGTATTGGTCAGAATGGATATGCCTAGAAATGTTGAAGCCTTGACAGAAATGAGCTCTGTCCTGCAAGCCTTATCATGATAGCAGGTATATATACTTTCCCCACAGTCTTTAGTTCAGCATCAGAATCTAGATAGACAGGTTGTACTTTTCTTTTCCTACTTGTGTAATAGATGAGTAATCTATGGGAGATCTCACTCCAGCAATGCTTCTTTTGCAAATGAGTACCCACTGGCTGAATTTGCAGAAAAACAGCAGTGTCCCATTTTCTGTAAGTAGTGGACTATATAGTCAGTCTCTCCTGTCCTTCCCTTTGTATTCCAGTTCTTAATTAAAAAGCAATGTAGCTTATAGGAAACAAACCTTAGATAGAAACAATTAAAACACTTCTATAACACAAGGATTCAAACCGAGACAAGTAGAAAAGGACTTCAAATCACCCCGAGTTTGAGATGAACATGAGGTTATTCTTGGTTGTTCCATAATGCACAATCATCTTGTGCATGTCTGCTGCATATTTTTTTGGGCATGTTTCTGTACTGTGCCACTCATGCTGTGCAACTATCCAGATAAAATCTACTTTTAATCTAGATTTTATTTAACCATGTTAGTGTAAAAGTGAACAACAAAACAATGAGCTAGCTGCTCAGCTAGGCTTATGAATCTGCCATAATTTCATCATAATTTAGCTATGCAGCCTTTAGTTCAAAGATGTCTTACAGCTGAATGCTGCAAAAGATAATCAGGATAAGTCTCCCTACAAAAGATTATGAAGTTGGAGCTCATGGATGGTTAATTCCAAGAAGTGTTTCACCTTTGGAGAAAGAGATTCCAAGTTCCATTTTTATTTCTTGAACATCAGTCCTATGTTATAAGAAAACACAGTTTCTCTCTTACTGTGTTTTTACTGTTGGCTCCTGGAAAAAGGAGTTGTTATCTTCTAATCTCCACTACTAAAAAGCTGTGGAATATTCCTGTGTTTCCTGGGATAAAACAGTATCAGGATGATGTGCTGATTAGAATGATGGAATGGAATTTGTGATCCTCTGCTTCATGAGAAACCACTTTGAACAATTTCATTCTTCCATTTGTTTCATTTTTTTGCTTTGTAAAACTAAGAAAATAGTATTTACTTGTTTTATACTAACATTTTTAACCTATATTTAGAGGCTGTAAGGTTTTCAAACTTTTCAGGTGCACATTAAGTACCACAGACAGAAAGCAGGACTTCATCTCTGTTCTAGGAACAAACACTTGCAGCAGAAAAAGATTTGGTACCACAGATGATCTTCTCTGCAACTGCTTCCAAAATTTTATTTTTATTAATGTCTTTCATCTCAGCTGACAGGATAATTCATCATAATTAGAAAGATAACCTAGGATAGAGGGGCTTGTTCTGCAATGGAGCTGTGAAATTAATTTTTACATGGCCTTTCTGTATACAGTAGTATTTTCAAAGCTTATGAGAGAAAATGCCTCCACTGAACACAAACGATGATAATTCATCTTATCACTGGCTAAAAAAGAAATGTGTCCAAATAAACTACAGGTCATATCCTCAGCTGTATAAATTTGAGAATGCCAACAGTTATTTACTGTCATAAATGGTCACAGAACTATACATACCTCATAGAAGTGCATGTATTTCTCTAGAAATTTTAGTAAATATTTGTAATACTGGCCAATAGGTATAAGTATTTTATTTTCAGAACAAATTTTAGAAAACAGAAATGTCTTAATGCACACAGGATTTATCTGCTACTGTCTTTATATATAAGGCAGTTATAAAAGCAAACCATTGACACTGAGAGTTTTCAGGGCTCCGGAACTGGGACTGCAGCATCTACGTATGCTCTGCTCATGTCAAATTCTTTTTTATAATTATTGCAGAAAAACATGAATTTTAAAGTGTAGTTTTCCTGGCTTGTTTGTAACAGACACTTCAACATGTGATGAATCATACTTTAGACTCCACTGTCAGTATTAATGTAAATTCCTTAACTCTAATGGATGCGCATAGTGACTGACTTAGATGAGTAGAGTCCAAGAAGGCTAATATGGCTAATCATTATGAGTTCATTACCAATTTTGCAAAGCCTTGCTGCACACATATGGGTAATTATAATTTTTGAGACTTAAGACCTCTAAAATTGATTCTGTTTCTAGAGGTCTTGGAACCTTGACTTCTTAGTGAAGGACAGAGAGGTTTTAAAGCATCAGAAGGACTTTTTAAAGCAGTTGCCTTCTGGTAATATTGGTTTTAATTTCTCTCTACGTCAGCTATTTCACATGAAAAATGTGAATTATAATATTAATCTTATTATGACATGGTTTGTCTTTATTCAATCAGATTTATAAAGTGCTTGATAAAATCAAAAAGGTACAGATGCCAAACATTATTAGCTATGTTGTTTCTCTTTATTACTATTACCTATTCATAGACATTTTCAACTCAGTTTGAATTTTAACCCTTATTCGGCTGTCCTTTATAAATATAATAGGATATTTAACTGTCCATCACTGTGCCTTGAGCCCTCTGAATTTTCAAGTCAGAATATCTGGGATTCAGAGCACATCCCACTACATCCTTTTCTGACAGTATTAGATGTGCCTTCCATAAGCTATTAAACATTCAGCATCACAAGCTATCATTATATTAATTTTAAGACACTTTTTTGTCAACAGATGAACAATCACGATGATTAAAAATGCTTCTCTCAAGGGCTTGTACAGTATTTTGCATTCTCTGGCATGTTGATTAGTTATGTTGATTGAAAATGAGTGAAAAACAGAGACAACTTATTAGCCAGTTTAGTTAGCTGCTACTTACATTAATGAAAATGTCTGGATACATGCCCGTTAAGAATACTTGGGAGATCAGAGGTTGATAAGTGATTCCTTTGCTTCTCACTGCTGACAGTTTGGAGAGAATTCACAAATGGCTGCTGAAGCATACACAGCTTCCACAAGGAAACATTTCTGCGCTGGAGATGAGTCCAAAACCGAACACCGTCAGGAGCAGGGAAGCCACACTCGGCGGGTGTCTTCGTGTCACACCACCCCCCACATCCTCCGCCCCCCAAAGATTGGCATCGCAGGTGCTTTGGCAGCAGTAGTATTTATCAGCAGAAGCAGCTAGCAGCAGCTCCATTGCTGCCACTACTAGCAACATATGTTTGTCTTTTGTTGCCAGAGAGACATTGCTGGAAATGAGGGAGGGCACACAGATGATTTTCTGAAGGACAATTTTGTTTTTTCCTTCACAATTTGATTATTTATAGGAGCACCTCAGAATGTTGCAAGACAGAATTTCTTATATATATATTTCATTTCAGCTAATGCCAGGAAACTTGAACACCAAACACATTCTCTCAGCAATGTACAACCAGTAAGATGCACTACTGGTCTATGGAGCAGGGAGGGAGGGAGAGGGCAAAAGAAATATTACTAAGGTTCCTCTTTCGTGTTTGGAATTGCAAGGGTAAAAGCAGTAAAGCGATTTATCCAAAGTGATGCAGTAAGTGCCAGGAACTGAATCCAGTTCTCCTGAGTCACACTCCAATGCCTGAATCAGCTGACCATGTTTCCAAGCATTTGGCTTTACAAAATCAGTTGGCCTGATTTACTGGCAAAGTCTTCCTATAGTGAATTTTCCCACTATAAAACGTCAATGACTTATAAAGAAAGGAATATCTTCCCCTCCCCCACCTTAACTGGAAGCATATCATACCTGAGCAATACTGCAAAAAAAAACAAATGCAGAAGAAGGATGAGAATAGAAACCACATTAACTGTTAGTGCAGCACCTGTTCCAGCACCACAGCAAGACTCCAGTGACAATCATTTGTCATAAGGAGCTGTGTATTAGAAGCAAAGAAAAGCATCTTGTCACAGCAAAACATCTGCTACTTATCAGCTGTCACATAGACAGTGGGAAAAGACTAAGAAAAACCTTGGAGAACTTTACTTGTGATTCTTAGACCACTGCATATTCACTTTGCTTTTCCGAATGTTTAGTTCTATCTGAACAAAGAAACTAGATTTCATCCTGATTTAGCTCTAACTCTGTAGAGTGAACTTTGAGAAGAATATGTACTAAAATCTGCCTAGGAAAGAGAACAGAGCCAATAATTATGATAGTTCATATTTAGAATTAGTGAGAAAAAAAATTAATGCTATTTATAAGAATTTAACTTATATTTTCAGTCAGGAGGCCTGTATTCCATGCAATATACATATATTTTTATTTTTATTATGGCCATTCACGTTTTGAATCATTTATGAAAATATATAGATTAAAATATATTATTATTTTGCTCATGTGAGTTTTTGATAATTGGTACAACAATATTAACTACACTGCAAAGTTAATGCAGTTAAAGTGCTGCATTGATCAAAAAGTCATTGGATATATGAAGGTTTGAATGCAGACCTACTGAATTAGTACTGGAAAATTCAAATAGTTTTTGCTTGTTTTCATGGTTTTCCCAATGTGAAAATGGATATTTTATTTAACTGTGCAAAGCAAGATGAACTATGCTATTCAATGCCTAAACTGAGGACAGATAATTAGCAGGCAGTTTTCCTTTACAAACCAGCACCAAGTCTTGTTTTTGTAAGGCAGCAACATAAAAATTACACCAAAGAAAGAGTGCTAGAGACACTTTTTCAAAACCTTCTGTTCTACATGTTTTAGCCTTTAGGCACAGTGGTGGTAACCTCCAAAGACCTCCTGCCAGCAAAGGAATCTCATCTTGCACATATCACTGGTATGTGGCAGAGATACATTGCAGATTTAATCATTGCAGGGAATCATTTCTTCTGCAAGTGAGAAACCTTTTGTTGTGGCATCCATAGGCGTCTTTTTTTGGATTTCTGCCATCCTTTGGTTTCAAGTTAGATTAATGGACAGATGTTAGCACATAGGAAATCTGAAAAAAAAAGAGCCCTTCTTTTTCAATATTCTGCTGAGAAGTCACCAGTATACTAAAAGTAGTACATGTCCACCAGTCTACGACATGTATATTTATTTGTCTCACTTGATTATTTTATTTACTACTACTAAAACATATACTATGAGAGGTAGTTCATTCTCTAAATGTAAAGTTTATCTTCTGAGATCCTGCTGAAATCTGTAACCAGGGAGAGAAAACACATGAAACAGCAACACAGAAAACAGTAATAGAGAGACCAATTACCTCCACAGCTGTGGTCAAGGTGGTTGTTAGATACAGCTCTTGTAGAAGAAGACAGCCAAGCATCAGCAAGATCGACTGAATTATTCTTTTCCTTTTTTTTTAAGAAGGAAACCTTATGCAGCAGGCAACTATCAGGCCAGGTGATTAACCATAAATAACCCTCCTTTTTCAAGTAAGCTTGCACATATTGAACTTTTTATATAAATTCCCTAAAATCCTGATAGATATTCTTCATCTATCTGTTGGTGGTTAAAGGAAATCTCACAGGATTTGCAGGTTTTTAAAAAACAATGTGATTGGAGACTTTTATTATTTAAAAGTATACATAAATCCCTAAACTGAGCTAGAAAGAGCTTTGGATAGTTTTGAACATGACTAACGTGATAATAAGGAGAGGAGCTATAAGATCCTCTGTTTCAGTCATGGGAATGGCTTTATTATTACATTTTGAGTGATTAAAAGTCCAGTAGAATAAAACATTATGAAATGAAGTACAAAGCAAGCTAGAAGTATTTTGAGTAAAATTAGTTTCAGATCTATCTGCAGTAGAAGAGAATAGAGTAATAACCCCGTGTCACTTGTCAAATAGGATTTTCTGTGTGTTTTAAAAATAAAAGAAGGAGAAAAAAACAGGAACATTTTTATACTTACGCTGTCTTGCACTGCATAGTAGCATGCAAGAGAATGCAAAGATAAGTAGGCCAAAACCCATGTTCATGTAATCCTGAATTAGCAGGCAGTAGGTCAAATTTACACCTAAGGGATATGTTTCTCTTATAACTGAAAAAGTGCTTTGTGAATTAGCATGAATATTAAGCATGGCAAGATAGAAACACATCTCATTTCTGAGCACAAAAATATCATGGTCTAATTTCCTCTGAAATGTGTCGTAAACATGCCTTTTATTCAGTATTTTGAAAGAAAAATGGATCATATTACTTTTCTCAGTAGTATAGTTACGCAATTCAATGGGGGATGAAATTTCATGATTTAATAAATAGGATAAAGCTTAGTAAAATAATCTAATCAGTGTTCTCTCTTATTTTAAGTCCTCACTGGGGATGGAAAAGAGCAAGAGAGGAAGATTAATTTGAGGCTTTATGCAGATATGGGACAGTAACCCACAGTTTTCCTGGTTTTTATATGTGTTAACCTGCTTCAGGGAGAGTGTGCTTAGAGCCAAAGAGTGATTATAGCTGTAACATACATTTCCCTGAGAAAGCAGCACTGAGAGTGTGCTTCTTCTTGGAGGTGGCACCCAGGCATTGTCAGCTCTGGTCTGGTCCCAAAAAAGTGTACAAAATGCTTCTGCAGTGCCTGTGTGCAGGCAGTCCTGAGTTGCAGGTTTGCCTTGGGTACTCTGCCTGGATTTAGCCATATTCAGGGGTAGCTTTGAGGTGACCTTTGAAGCCTCTCGTTGCATGTGCTCCTACAGGATCTAGCTAGCCTGTCCTCACTGTCCTATATTATTTCACAGCAACGTCACACAGCCACAGCTGCACAGGGAAGCAGCCTGCACTTGGATTGATTTCAAGTGCAGAGTCTCAGGTGTTTCCTAGGTGTCTGGATACACTCCTTTTCATCCCCCTTAGGAGCTTTCATCCCCTCAAAGAGCCCCATCTTCTTAGAGGTCCATAAGAGAGTAAGTACAAGATATGGTAACAGTAACTACAAGCTATGGTAATCACATCTGTGCAAGGCTCTGTCTCACTGTACATTTTTTCAGAGGAACATATTATCCAAACACCTACGCTACTATTCCAGGCACTAGGCATATTCAAATAATTTCAGTATTGCAGGCATTTCATGTTACTCAAATGAGTCCATGATTTCAGCAGCCACATGCAATCCCTTCTACTTTCATGCAATGGAGTAGCACAGCCTCAGCCTGAACCTGATCACTCAGCAGTTTTGATCTCCTTGGGGTTACATCTGACTCACACCAACACATCCATGTGGAGAATCAGATATCTGATCTGCCACAGCACTTTCATGTGAACTGGCATTAACAGACAGCATTTTTCTTGTCTAAAATATGTGCCTGTAGCTGATCTCTTTCACACTTCCCCATCCACACACATTTTGAGGTTTCCATCAGTCATTCACTCTGAAGCCTCAGGTTGCCATCACGTCTGACAGTCACTGTGCAGTCCAGATGCTTGTGAATTTATTATGCTACCTGTTTAGCCTCTGGCCTAAAGATTAAAGGTTTCTTCCGGGCTCACTTTAGTCCTAACAGTGTAACTGTAAAACACATTAATGTTTTGTCTCTGTCACTGTGCCAGTGATGACAGGGACTTAGAAGGGCAGGGTGCTGAGTCAAAAGACATGTAAGACCAAATCCATCTCTTAGGAGAAAAACTAGGCTGGACAGAGAAAAACAATTCAAAGTTCAAAATGTGGGTAAAAAGTCTTTGTGATCGTAAATTCCCTAAAGTTAGGGTAAAGAGGTTTTCTTTAGAAAGAAATAGCTGTGGTCTATCTAAAGAAGCTCTGGCAGAGCTTTGTGCACATGATTTTGGTACAAGGTCAGAAGAGCTGCATTATTGATTGGTTGTATGTGTTGTGATTCCTTAATGTTCATCAGAATTAGATTCAGGTGTATGTAAAGCAAGCCACCCATTTTTTCCTATCTAATCTGCTGTGTTTATAAGTCATTTGCTGAATAAAGTTTTCTGGATGGAATGATGGTGCTGGAGGCAACAAACTGTGAGATAGTTTTGGGGAAAGAGCAGCCAAAAGGAGAGGTAAAAAGGCCATGGGTCTGCTGGCCACTTTGCCTGCAGCAGAGGGCTTGAAACCCAGGGCATCCCTTACCATTGGTGTGAAAGGAAGGAAAGCGTCTGCTAGGAGACAGGGGAGGATGAAGCAGCAATAACTGACCAGACTTTTCAGGTTTTCCTATCCCTGTCCTCGCCTCCAAGATCAATTTTCCTTCTGACTTTCCATTCCAGCTTTGCTGCTTCTTCTTTCTCATCCCCTTTCCTTAAAAGAAGCCGAGCAAGGCTCCAGCCCCTCATCTACAAAGTGATAAAATTTAGTTTAGCCAACACTGTTTGAGAGCCTGCAGGCAGCTGACATTCATTCATGTGATGTTTAAAAGCCCCACCAATCATCTGACATTGTCCGAGCACATGCAGATGAGTTGTCTCCCTGAGGCAAACCAAGAATGTTTTGCCTCAGTTTTCAGCAGTAAGGATGTCTGCTCAGTTGACAGTTGGCCCTCTGAAGTGGTTGATGGGGCAGGGTGAAATACGGCCCTCCTGCCATCCATGAGGAGGAAGTTAGAGACCTGCTGAGCCACTTGGACCCTCATAAGTCTGTGGGGTCGGATGGGATCCATCCTAGGGTGATGAGAGAGCTGGCGGATGAGCTTGCTAAGCCGCTCTCCATCATCTTTCAACAGTCCTGGCTCACTGGAGAGGTCCCGGAAGACTGGAAGTTGGCCAATGTGACTCCCATCCACAAGAAGGGCCGTAAGGATGATCCAGGTAAATATAGACCTGTCAGCCTGACCTCGGTCCCAGGTAAAATCATTGAGCAGATAATGCTGGGTGAAATCATGTGGTACCTGCAGAACGGTCAAGAGATCAGGCCCAGCCAGCATGGATTTAGGAGGGGTAGGTCCTGCCTGACCAACCTGATCTCCTTTTATGACCATGTGACTCGCCTGGTGGATGAGAGGAAGGCTGTGGATGTGGTATACCTGGACTTCAGCAAGGCCTTTGGCACTGTCTCCCACAGTAGACTCCTAGGGAAGCTGGCAGCCCGTGGCTTAGATGGGAATACTCTGTGCTGGGTTAGGAATTGGCTGGATGGCCAAGCCCAAAGAGTGATGGTGAATGGTGTCTCATCCAGTTGGAGGCCGGTCACCAGTGGTGTCCACCAGGGATCAGTATTGGGTCCCATCCTGTTTAATATCTTTATTGATGATCTGGATGAGGGGATTGAGTCCATCGTCAGCAAGTTTGCAGATGATACCAAGCTGGGAGGAAGGGTTGATCTGTTAGAGGGTAGGATGGCCCTACAGAGGGACCTGGACAGATTGGAGAGATGGGCTGATTCTAATGGGATGATGTTTAATAAGTCCAAATGTTGGGTACTTCATTTTGGACACAACAATCCCATGTAGAGCTATAGACTGGGGACAGAGTGGCTGGAGAGTAGTCAGGCAGCAAGAGACCTGGGAGTGCTGGTTGACAGGAAGCTCAACATGAGCCAGCAGTGTGCCCAGGTCGCCAAGAAGGCCAATGGCATTCTGGCCTGCATCAGGAATAGTGTAGCGAGCAGGACCACAGACGTTATCGTCCCCTGTACTCAGCACTGGTCAGGCCTCACCTTGAATATTGTGTCCAGTTCTGGGCCCCCCAGTTTGGGAAAGATGTTAGGATACTGGAATGTGTTCAGAGGAGGGCGACGAAGATGGTGAAAGGGCTGGAGCGCAAGCCCTATGAGGACTGAGGGAGTTGGGGCTGTTTAGTCTGAAGAAGAGGAGGCTCAGGGGAGACCTCATTGCTCTCTACAATTACCTAAAAGGAGGTTGTAGTCGGGCAGGGATTGGTCTCTTCTCTCGGGTGACCAGTGACAGAACTAGAGGTCATGGACTCAAGTTTCGTCAGGGAAAGTTTAGGCTTGATGTGAGGAAAAAGTTCTTCACTGAAAGGGTGATTGGCCATTGGAATGAGCTGCCCAGGGAGATGGTGGAGTCGCCAACCCTGGAGGTGTTTAAGGGGAGACTGGATGAGGCACTGAGTGCCGTGGTTTAGATGATGGTTGGTGTTAGTGTTGGTGTTGGTGTTGGGTTATAGGTTGGACTTGATGATCTCAGAGGTCCTTTCCAACCTTATGATACTGTGATACTGTTTGCTGAGTCTCAGAAGCTCTTTACATGAAAACATAGAACTGCTCCATGGAAATCTGTTGCTCTACCTTGCATCACATGAACACTATGTCAAGGTTGCAGCTTTTCTCCTGTTTAATCTGCTGTACTTGTAAATGATCTACTGATTAACTGTTTCTAAATGGAACAATTATGATATTTGCAATATCAGCAAAGATCTGTGTTGTACTGCCTGGGCAGAATCCATGGTCTGGTGAGGTATGTGACCAAGGAAGGTGAACACTGCCATAAAAAGTCAACGATACATTTTAATGATCTACCTGCCTTTCATTTGCTGGCATTTAAAAAGCTTGAAAGCTGTTTCTATAAACTCCAGAAAACTTTTGTGTAAGTCAAATAGAATTGATGGGAACATTTGAATTGACATTGGATGATCTGTTGGATTTGGTAAAATTATTCATGAGACTTGTTCTATGTGAATTTTGAGATCAAAATCAAACTGTACAAGTTTTGCATTAAGCATTATGTGTTGCTGCGCCACACATTGTGAGGTCAGCAGAGAAGAGAAAGGTAAGTTCCTTAATTTCCCTCTCCACTCCAGCATAACTCACAGATGCTTCAGGCTTTGGGATATTTTTTTCCTGTCTCTTCACCGATATGTATAAGGGAGAGCATCTGGCCGATGCTCCACCCTTATACTCTAGACAGCTATTAGAAACCCTGGGAAGGGAAGGAATGTTGCTTTTCCTCTATGTTATCAGAGACTTTTGGGAGACGTGATGTTTCCTGCATCCCCTCCTGCAAAGCAGTCCCTTCAAATGTGTGTGTGCTGGGGCACAGTTGAGCTATGTAATGTCTAGCATGTGCAACATCTAGTTAAATGACAGCTATGTAACGGTGTCTTTCTCCAGGGTTCACCCAAGGGGTATAGTTCTCAAGGACGCTACGTGCATTTCTGTGACTGTTCAGGTAGTTTTGAGCATCTGGATTTTTACAGAAACTTCTAAGAATGTAAATCCCCTTTATTATCTGATGAGTCATCCTGGACAACTGCCCATGTTCCTAGCCAGGGGTGATGAGGGGGTCATCCTGTAAACAAAACTTAGGAAAAACTGCAAAAATTCCAGCAACCTCGTAAGCAGTGAGCACGTCACACTCGGGGTCTGCTTGAGGGCTCCAGGGCCCAACATCAGCTGTGATATAGACACCCATATATTTGTTCCAGAAACAGTTGATATAGATACCCAGACCTTGGCTGAACAGTTGGCTTTAAAGTTTAGTAAAGGTCTTAACACTCTGAGGTGAGGTCCTGTGGTTCCCTGCACAGGCTGGGGAACCCTTCTAGTGATCCAGTCCTGTGGATTTCCCTCCTGCATAACTTGTTTTCTTTATGAGTCTCCAACCTAAAACAATAGAGGAGTTTCCAACAATAAGGGGATTTTCGACACGCCGAGCTTAGTCATTTCCTATTACTCAAAGGAAGAAAATGTGAAAAAGTTCCAATTTTGAAAATCTTTGGCTGCTACTCCAGCCAGTGTTTATGTATCTGTTTTCACAAAGTACTAAACTTCAGAACAGCAGGGGTTTTGCCTCTCTTTGAAAATAACATGATATTTTAGAACAATTGTTCAAAATTATATAGTAAATAGCTTTCAACATGACATAATTTGCAGTGGATATTAATGTTTCCATGGCAAAGAGAATTCTGTACTGTTTTTATTTTGTTTTGCTAGATATTAAAGGAAAACCATTTGAACATTTCCTGTGTTACAGTTTATATTGTAGCTACTATTTCTACAAATATTCCCAAACGTATAAGAATCCTGCTCCAAGGGTTACATTGTCTGTAGCTTTGAGTATGTAAACACGTATAACAAATAATTTTTACTAATACTGTCTCTTATATTAAGTACAATTTAACTACGTCTCAGGGCTGAAAAACTTCAGTTAAAAAATAAACTTCCTGAACTGAGACACAGTGCTGATATAGATCAGTTAAATGGGAAATGTGTACCAGATACCATGAATAGATCCTACTGACATACAATTTGCCTTAGTGCTTTTTTTTATAAAAAATAAATTGTTTACTGCTAATTAGACTTGTGCATATGTGTAAAAATTCTTGTGGAAAATGCTTCAGATTCTCTATCATGCTGTTTTTTTCATGAGTAGTTTTTCACCTGATTTCAAATATAGATTCAGGATCAATTTTATTTACTTTTTGCAATATTGTATTGTATTTTATGAAACATCAAGGTAGTGTTGTGCTACCATGTTCACAGCAAGTAATTGTCTTACACATCACTTCTAAATAAACATAAAAAATACTTTTTAAAGTATCACAAAATTTACATTAGAAAGAATTTCAGGAGTTCATCTGGTCCAACTCTCTGCTGAAAGCATGGCTAACTGCAACATTAGATGGTGTTCCTTGCGGATGTTTCCAGATGACTTTGCATATCTCCAACAATGTATATCACGTAGCAACCATGCCATCATATCTTGGAGAATATTTTCTTCTCTTGCCTGTTTGCCTTTCCCTATACTGATATCCATTGCAGACATCCATTCTTGAAGACAATGGAAGAGGTCAGTGAGAAATAATTACGTTTAAACTATCTCCACACTAAAGAAATTATCTCAGCTGCCATTTCAACACCATGGCAGAGGTTCTACATCCTTCTAAACACTAATTCATAGAATCATAGAATCATAGAATTATCTGAGTTGGAAGGGACCCGCAAGAATCACTGAGTCCAACTCCTATTCCTGCATAGGACAATCCCAGCATTCACACCATTCAATTCTGTCAGATAACATTTTGTTCCGCTGTAAGCAATAGGAATTTTACATCGAATTCCCATAGTTATCTCTTTATCTTCTCTGTCTGGAATCCATCTAAGAAAATTGATGTAATTATTTTTGGCAATATATTCCTGTGTGATCCTTGAACTTAACCCAAATCCCAATTTATCTTGGTTCAAATTTGATTTCCTTCAGTTCACTTCTGTAAATCAACAAGTTCTTCCTTTTTACCAAAATGATGATGCAAAACCAGGTACTTTCCAGTCAAGTACTTTAAATACACATTCTTTAGAAAAAAGTTTCATTAGGTATTCTGATTATTAATTAATAATACTAGAGGGAAAGATATTCTTCACTTTGAAAACTTTCATCAGTTTTTCTACACTAGTTTTAAAATCCAATTTCCCAAATGGACCTCTGTAGACTTCAAGCAATAGAAAAAGGGTAAAACCCCTCCTCCTGAGACTGCAGAAACATTAGCAGCCACCACAATCACAGAAATCATGAGGTGAAGCAAGATCAGGACATTACAGCTTGTATGACTCTTTTTCCTTATGGTACGCCAAAGCAAGATTAGAACAGCTGATTCAGGAGTGTCTGAAAGAGAAACTTTTTCCATATCAGTCTTATCATATGATTCCTGCAAAGCACAAGTCCTAAAACAATTACAAACATTCTTTCATAGTTCTAAACAGTCCTTGTTCTTTAATCAGATGACAATTATTTGATGTAGACATACTGAACCAAAATAACTCATGTAATTTCCTTTTTACAATTACAGCATGTTCTATAAGGAGATGTAAGATACTGTAGACATGGAAAGTAACTAAGTGTAACAGATTAAGTGGATTGCCTAAATTGACTAGGTGTCCAGGGTTAATGAGAGTTTATGTTTGCCTCTAACTTCTGATGGGAGTGTAGAGAAAACTGTTAGAGCAAGAATTATTTTCATATGTGTTTTTAATTATGCCACTTAATCTCATATTCAGAGCATAAAATTCTATACGGATAGATGAGTAAACATGCTTAAATGCAACAATCACTATTAGAACAAAAATAGGTGGTTTAGGAATGGAAAGGTCAAACAAAAAAGACATGGAAACAAGGCAGCCCAACAAAAGGCTTCCCCAGCTCTTAACTTCTGAAGTCATGCAATATAATTTTATTAATTATCACAAATGGGTAGTTTTCCCAAGTTCATGGTCGAATTAATGCCCAATTCCATTTCTGGTCTAACTGAACTAATGACAAAAGTGTTCATTACTACTGCATTTACTATATGGGTGAAAAAGAAATATATGTAAAAAGAAAAAGAAATATAAACCTATGACCAAGAGAGTAAGTTTTTTATAAAGTAGGAATTGGCTGTGGTACATTTGATTTTACAATACTTGTTGTAATAAAAACTGGTTCCTAATTTGATGTTAGGTACTATTACGTTAGAAGTAATAAATATTACTTAATAATTACAGTATCACAGTATCACAGTGTCATAAGGTTGGAAAGGACCTCTGAGATCATCAAGTCCAACCTATAACCCAACACTAACACCAACACCAACACTAACACCAACCATCATCTAAATTATGGCACTCAGTGTCTCATCCAGTCTCCCCTTAAACACCTCCAGGGTTTGCGACTCCATCACCTCCCTGGGCAGCACATTCCAATGACCAATCACCCTTTCAGTGAAGAACTTTTTCCTCACATCAAGCCTAAACTTTCCCTGACGAAACTTGAGTCCATGACCTCTAGTTCTGTCACTGGTCACCCGAGAGAAGAGACCAATCCCTGCCCGACTACAACCTCCTTTTAGGTAATTGTAGAGAGCAATGAGGTCTCCGCTTACACTTCACACACAACATAGAAATATATATATGAAGGAAAACAAAGATAGAAATATGAACAAAATTCAACTAAAAACTTGACTATTTCACCCCACTGTGAAGATTTCTTTAAACATTTGTTCTTTTGGAATCATCCATGAAAGCAACACATAACCTCAGTTACTTCAATTTTCTTGCATATGTCAGGCTTAATCATGTAAGGAAACCACTGAAGAGTATGACCAATGATTTTGTGTTACATTTCAGAATTCTATAAAGCCACAAACACATGCATTTACCACTGAAGGCAAAGAAGATTCCTAGCACGGGATTAGTTTAATTTGATGCAGCTGATCAAAGCTGTTTTTCTAAGCACACTATAAGATCAATTCAGAGAAATCAGCACTTTCTGAGGGTCATCTGAAGATGAGTAACAGTGTGGTAGAACTATGCACCTCCTATAAGTATCTGCTTTTTTCCATATCAACTGTAGAGAACGATACAAGAATTTTAGGCAGATGATGAGGAGAGATGAATATTCAAGAAGTGTTGGATCAGGCTTAATCTATGATAGTGACATATTTGTTCTGATTTCTTATGAGTCTGTATTTCTGAGAACACAGAAATGTTGGTAAAAGACAAAATGAAAAGAAAAATGAAAGAATTTTAAAACCCCAATTGTTTGTGGTATAAACAAAATGCTGTACGGCAAGAGCAGCTAGGGGTTTACAACTTCTTGTTTAGAAGAAGAGAATAGCCTAACACTGTATAATGGTCATTCCAAACTTGATAATAACACTTTGTAGTGCCATTCACTATCATATAGTCTTTCAAGACTTCCATACAACATAAAACAATGTTGAAACACCTCTCTTCCCAATCTAAGAACTTGTATGAATCCTCTACTAGTCCGTGCTTGCTCAGAATACACTTTTATAGCAAAGATGTAAGCTCAATAACATGCAAAGATTTACCTTGGGAATGCAGACTCAGTAGTAACTGCAATGAAAGCACTATGGCAAGAAAACAAAAGATTTGGACCATCTGGGTGAAAATATGTGGCTTTAAAAATGGTTAGAAGAAAGAAAATTGACGTATGTGTGGGAGTTAAAGGCTCTGAATTCGACTGAGGGACTCACTGACTTTATTCACGTAGTGTCCTCCTCTTATTTATAGACAAGAAACTAGGGAATTGGACTAAAATTTGGTTTTCCAGTCTGGGGATGATAAGTTAGCAGCAACTATTTAATGACTGTGGAAGAAACACTAATGGGTTCTTTAGTTATCTTTGCTTCATTATAAGTCATTTAAATAAATTATTAAATTACTGTGACTGTTACAGTATCACTTCCCTCTCTCAGCAATGTTATGAACATAAGAAAAATTAAAGCCCCTTGTCTGAAACTCAGGAGGATTAGTCAGATAAAACACTCAGTTAACTGCATAAAAAGATTTGTTTCATTGTTCATTGTTAGAAGTTTTTATATTCTTCCTCGGATAAATATAAAGTGAAAGATTAATTACTAGCGTTTAGAAATAAAGTTTGATATAATGCATAATATCAGTTCTTTTTCTGTTAGACTTTTCATATTATTCAATATAGAAGTTGTGCTTAAGGAAATGGAAGGATACAAATGGGTGACCATCATTAGTTTAACATCATTTGCTGTAATTTCTGTTTTTATCTGTAACTGATATAGTAAATTTCAAGGAAGATTTCTACATGCTGGTTATTTTCTGTAATTCTAGTAGCACATAATGAGAAGATACATTTCTACCGCCTTTTAGTCTAAGAGAAAACTACCTGGACGTAGTCCTATTTTAAGGCAGAGAAGACAAAGAATGCTTACCAATTTATTCTGCTAAATCCCCCTGATTTTGTATGGACACATTCCTTAAGAAAAACAGCCAAAAAGAAAAACAAGTGGTCAAACTTGTGAATACCCTTCTCTCCACATACACAGAAATCTTTGCAGTTATATATAATGCTACAAATAAGACACAATCTTTCCATGACCTACAGAAAAAATATTAAAACTGATTATGGGCATTGCCCATTACCAAGCTACAATTGAGTAAATGCATCAAATGCATATTAGAGAACAAGTATCACACCAAACTATGAAAAACAGATACCTGGCAGTAAGTGTTATAAATTGGCTTTCCCAATTTCTTTAGCTATATAGAGAGGAATTTTAAGAGCTCGTTTGTGCCTTGAGAAATGGTGGAAGGGAGTTTACCGTTCTTTGTACAGCCAATCACTTGTCATGATCAGTATGCAAGGTGCACTCTCTCTCTAAACTCTCCCTGCTGTTCTGAGGAGTTTTCACAGAAATATTTTCCTCTCAGCTATGTCCCATGGGTCTTTCTGCCATCCATCTGCATGCATCAATCTATATTCACAGACATTGTGCTGTGCAGTCCCCACATAGAGCTACATGTTCTCCTGGATCTCCAGCTTAGAGAACAGAATTCTTCTCTTAAATTATTGATGCTTGGCTGCTCTAAAAATAAAAAAATAAATATTTCTAGAGGTATTATTTTTGCATAATGAATATAAGATTCTGCAGCTTTTCTTAGCTATGCTTAAATTTCTAGGAAGGCTAACCTTTTCACATTTCTGTATCTGTTACTAAAGCATTTCTCCTCTGATCCTTACCAATGTGATCATCCTTGAGAAGAAAGGCAAGCAGCTTAGAATATTCTTAAAGAAAACCAATATTCTACAAACTGGAATTAAAAAAGTTCTTTACTTTTCACTAAAGAGATAGACAAAAATACTCAGTGGAAAGAACTGGAAACAAGAAACAGTCAGAAAAAAGTGGAAACAAAGATCAATATTGAAAAACAAGTTCCTTCAAGAACTGGGAAAAGAAAAAATGAAAGAACAATAGATAATGTTTTCTAGCTTAATGCAATCAAGCTGTACAGCTAAATCCACCAATCTTACCTTTCTTTATTAGGCATATTCGTCATGCATTTATCTCATTAACCATTAAAAGAGATTCAGTAAGGTTCATGGTCTCTAACAAATGGCCTCCAAAGCAGACTTGATTTAATTAGCAGACAAGCTTTATGATTTAGCTGTAATGAACTTCCTATTTGAGATAACATCCTCTTATTTTATCCTGTTGTCAAAATAACCCATATAATGTGTGTACTGGCCTAAATTCCATATAAATATATGATTTTATAACACCTTGAAAATTATAGTGAGCCTTTCCATAAAACTTAACAGGTTTTTCACAGTGTTAGAGGGCTCAAATTCAACCTGAGGAAGACTACAATGTTCTAGAAGACCAGTATTTCCTATTCTGCAAAGAAACTTTTTGATTACTCCCTGGGAGAACTGCTGAACTAATTGGAAATGATGAACATGAAGGAGATAGCTGAGAAGTGCTAATCCATGATATAAACATCAAAATTTGACAAAAGAAGTCTGACTGAGAAATACCACTTTATGACAAGCTGCTGAGATGTTTTGATCCTCTGTGGCTGATGCGGATTGCACCCCCTTTACACAGCAGCTGGTAAGAAAGCTGGCATGTAGTGGAGAGACTGAAAGCTGAACAAGCTTCCAAATAAAGAAGACAGCATTTGCCATGGGCTGACATTTAGAGGTAAAACACAGCCTAACTACCTCTGTCCAGCTATTCATCTTTCAGTACACACCTTCACTAACCTCATTTCTGCTGTCCACAGCAGTTCCCAGTCCCACTTCCTGATCTTTCTGCCTCTCCCTTCCATCCACAGATGTTCTTTATCCAGGCTTTCCCTTTCTTATTCCTAATTAGACCCATAATTATCTTTCTAGGACAACTGAAGGGCCCAGTAGCAATCAAAATGTCTTTCATGTAGGTGTTCTCCAAACACACACAAGTATGTTGAGTGTTGAATAGGTCAGTGGCCAAATGTGAGAAACTAAAAGCAAGGGATGGGGGGAAAAGAATAAGGTATGGGAATGCGATTCAGCTCAATCAGTCAGTGAATGGTAGGTATAGAGAAAAATTTAAGGTGCCGGACTTCCTCTTTAGGGAATGGTTCCACTGCTGTGAAATGGGGATGGAATTTGGAGACCTATTTCCTAAAGGAATAAAAAAACATGGGGCAAATACAATCTAGATTAATCAACACACCACGCTTTGAATTGGGATATGTCAAACTTCTTAGCTGCATGGATCATATAAGCAATTTTATCTAAAAAGTTGTCTGCTCAGGTGGTAAGTGTGAGTGGCTGTGTCAGTCCTCCTCAGGGCAGAGCCAGGTTCGCAGGTACAACTGAGTTCATAGGTGATGGGTGATGGTGTCCCCCAAAGTCCCTGCTGTCTCTCTCCTCTTACCATCTTAAAAAAAGAGAAAAGATTAAATTTGCTAATCTTCAAATGTATCTATCTTATGCGCAATTTCCCAAATTTCTGATTATTTAGATTGAAAGGAAATTTTAGCACTTCTAAAACTTTTTTTTCATTTGAAACAATAATTCAATTAAAATTTGGAGCTGTTTTGTTTTATGATTTTTTTTCCTTGAGAAAATATTTCTTTTTAATTTAAAACTTCAATCTGAGGTCCTTGTACTTTATTTATCATTGCTTTGAATATTAAGAAGACATACTAAATAAAAATGCAAAAATAAAACCAGAAAAAGTACTCTATTGAGATTCTAGAAATCTAATCCAAAATTCCAACATCCCATATCCCTCTGATGATAACATTCAGGTTTCCTTTTGAAAATTTTAATCAAAATTGATTCTTTTTTCTCTGTCCAATCTTAGACAATCATTGATAAAACACACATCTCACTGATAAATTTTAGGCCAAGTCTAATCTAAAATTATTAGAAAGGAATTTTGTTGTACAGTATTGTCACTTGTGCTAGTGAAGATCATCACGATGTTTTTCTTTATAAATCAGAATATAGCAATCTGTAAAATGCATTACCCCCTTGGAGTTAAAAACACATAAAATGAAACAGTTGTTTAGAGCTCTTGTGGTATTGTTTTCTCACTGATGACCTTTCTTTCACAGCTCTGAAAACATATTTTTTAGTTTGGATATCTATGCCCAGAAGCTGTATTCTAAAATTAGAGGCAAAACCACCATGCATTTATCCAAAGTTCCTGGCGAATTGCCGACATGGCCCTCTACCCCACAAGTACAATATGTGCCTGGCTCTCCATCCCTTCTTATAAACCTTTATTTTTATCATAACACTGTTGTATGCTTTGTGGTTTCAAAGACAAAAAATAGCTAAGCTTTTGTCAACAGCCTCTCTTGTTTGCACCTTACAAGCAAAGATTATTTTACAAATTCCTGAAGAAAATATGATCTCTGAAGACAACATTTCCTGAAAGCAATATCATTTGGTCTTGATTCTGTGATTACTTCTCATGTAAATGGCAGCCCTGAAGTCAACATTTAGACACAATGGGACTATTTTGCATGAAATAGATTTGAAGATGTATGACATCTTGGTCACATGACCATGTACACTATTAAGATAGGTTTTTCTAGACAGCCTGGAGCACTTACGCACATAAACCCAATCAAAATTCATGACTTGTTTCCCACATCTCTTGGATGCCTTTGAAATAAAAGTAAAAAATGTATTACCCTTTAATTAGCTATCATAATTATACCTAATAACAATTATTATGAACATAAAAGGCCACTCTAATACTTCTGCTTCTTTTCCCGACTTTTATGACTTATCTTGTAAAACAACTTTTGTTTTCCTGTAAAAGATGTGTTACAAATTGGCATAATAAAAATTGATGATATCATCAAGAAAAAATAATTAAGATAAAAGATAAAAATAATTTTAATATATTGAATTTTCATTCATTTGTATTCTTAGATATAACTTGTGTAGGATTTAACTTGAACGGATTTTTTTTTTTTATCAGGCCAATGATTTTGTGTCAGTTCTTTGGCCATATCAGGATGAAATTCAACACATTTGTCTAGAAGTGGGATGTCCAAGTCCAAGCTATTCTCGATCCCCTAACACTCAGTAAAGAGACATAGGCTTCCCCAGAGGGCAGTTTATCTGATCTGTCCCAGACACCTATCTTAGAAAGAGATGAATTGCTGTCTGAAGATGGTATTTCTCTCCACTTACTATTAAAAGACAATGTAGTAACTGTCTTAGTCACTTTGTAACTTACTTATCATGTTAGATGCCTAAACCAGGGCAGATGGATCTCTTTTTAAGTGACATTTTTACATTTACTACATGCCAGGTTCGAAAGAGCATTACAGGCAGTTTGTCTGATGTCTCACTTTCTATAAATGTACATGTGAACATCTGTTTTGGAAGCTAATGAAAGTATTTCTTCAGATTCTTTCCTCAAAATTGTTTTTAGCAATTTCTCCGTGTGTAGTAAATGCCAGATATCTGTTGAGATATTCTGTGCAAATGCATGTTTGCCAGTACTTGGAAACCTATCGTATCATGAGTTCCCAGTCTTCACATAAAGGCAGCGCGACGCCAAGGTGCATATATGTGTAAGTAAGGAATGTAATAAATTACAAACTGCCAAAAAAAAACCTCAGGGGAAGAACAGACAAATATTTTTTATGAGAGAACACAGAGTACTAGAGGCTGAAATCTTTCAAAAACAAGTGCACTCCACTAAAAATGTTCAGACATGGGAAAATAAATAACATGAGGTTTTGATAGTTAAGAGATTGAAGTGAAACATTTTGAACAGTGTTTATGTAGTAACTCATTCACTTTTTCTGCCTGTTTTGAAAGGTTATATGAATTGTTGCACTACTGGCCTTTCACATCTGGTGCTTAAGGTTTAAAATTCCCTTGTTCAGCATTCATGACTGTAAAAAACTTGATTATAGCAGTTATGCTACAATAGAGAGGGGAATAAAAAGGGCTTGCCTTAAACCAGTCATAGGACTTTACAAGCAAAAGAAAATAATCTAGGGAGATATGGGGGAGAAAAGGATTAAAGGGAGAGGTCAGAAATAAAAAAATCAGTCTTTGCCACGAGCTTTCACTTATAATATTAAAGATGTGTAACACATTTTCTATTAGTCTTGTCTTTTCTCAGTTTCATTTAGTTCTATCATGTCTGAACCAGTACTGAAAACATGAAATGAGTACCAGCAGAACCAAAAGGCTTCTGTATCTCCTCTACAACCACATATTGCCCATGGAACACTGAAAGAAATGGAGGAAATTTTGAGGAGGAAGACAGTGTTTGTCAGCCTGAGATCTTCAGGCATCAGAAGAGAGTTTGTAGAAGCATTACAAAAAAACTCAGACCCTCAAATATGTTTAACAAAGGGAAGAGCAGGTGATAAATATGCAGAGTTCATTCTGCCTAAAGGAATTAAACAAAATCACTGTAACAATGCTTCAGAAGACATTGCTTTGTGTTGTATTTTTTTCCAAAAAGCTGGGAGGCAAGAAAGAGGCATATTTAAAAAGGTTGGAAAACATTAATCTAATTAATTGGCTCGCACTGGTGCATTATGATTCCTATTTATATCTATTACATACAGATATTTGTCCAATCTGTTCTTGAAAACTTAAAAAGGCCATGATTCTACATAGTAGTTTATATTGTTCTCTTGCAATACCTTACGGAAATCACCTCTGCAGCAACAGGAAAATTACTTCTTGCAAAGAACAAAAAACAGAGCTGACAGAGCTCTGCATGTTTTATATGCAACAATTGTGCATGCTGGAATGTGGTTACTGTGATCATTTTTCCCTCTGCATTCTCTCTCTTCCACTTGAGGATCCTAGTTTTTAGATTTTTTTTAAATTATTCTTTAACTCTTTTCTTAAAGGAAATTAATAAATCTTTCATCTTTGTCAGTATTATTTTGTCAACTGTCTTTGGCTTGTCTACAACTTTCCTGAGATTTTGTGCTCAAAACACTGCTTTTGAAACTTCATCAATTACAAAAGGGATGGAAAAATTATTCCTTTGTCTGATGCATGAGACTTTTATTGACACATTCCAAATGAAATTTTCATTTTTTGCAATAATGTCTCTAGATTGACTTGTGTGTTGGAAAAGCACTATACCACTTAAATATTTTTCTGCAGTAACAATGCCTCTCACATGTTCTTCAATCTCTATCTGAGACATTGGTTTCTCCTTAAGAGCTACAGATTTTTGCTCAGCTAATCTTGAAGTGATTGAAATTCTTAAAACAATACTTCTGTTGTTCCATTCTAAATTCATTTTGAATCTTTGCCCACAAAATAGAGAAATAACTCGTCTTGTACCAGATTGCTGTATTTTCATCATTTGTTCCATAGATGTATCAAATGTTCATGATGGAACTATGGTAAGCTGTTGCGGAAAATAAAATGTGCTACTGTAAAGCCACAGGTAGAGGTAGCATTTCATTTTATTTAATTTCCAAACTATCAAATTTTGAAGAGCCTTTTGAATTCTAGGAGGTGTCCTGGAGTGCTCACAGCTACTCCAGTTTTAGAAGTGTACTGACTGCTCCCCTGGAGTCATTAAGAATCATGTTACTCTGAATAGGCTTTGGGACAGATGCTAGTAGAGCCTGACTGGAAGTGCTCTCCTCATCTGTCAGCAAACCTCTGTGGATTGCCAACCTGTAGCACACCCTTCTTATGGCAATATATAGCCCTGGTTTATTATGTAATCTTCTAACACACATTCGTAAATACAATAAGGCAACACATTCTGTTACAGCTTTTCAACCAATGCGTCAGTATCTTTCACATTTTAGTTCCATATATGCTGAAAAGATGGAAAAAATGGGGTCTGATTCACTTTTTAAGTAAAATGTAAATGAAGCAGTGAAATATAAGTAAATGAGTGTTTTACATGTGAAGAATAAAAATCACATACAAGGTCACAATAGCATTTTAGAGAGAAAGTAAGTGAGGATTTCTAGCTAGTTGTGAACACTTGAATTTTGATACTACCTGGAGGAGGAGACTAATGAAAATTTTACACATATTGCAATAATGTCTGAACAACTTTCGTCTCATTTCCATAAACTCAAGTGCCTGGCATAGAATACTACATTTGCACAAGGCTGCCCTCAATGTATGGAATTTTTTTTCTTAGAACAAAATTTATCACTACAGACTGATCTTTCTGATCTTTGCTGCACATTTGGAAACAGGTGACAATGTACTTTCTACTACCTATTTTATCTGTTATACTTAATGTCTGTTTTCCCAAACACTTTTAATCCACTCTCTGCAACTTCCGTACTTTGTGCTTTTATTCTCTTAGATTTTATTGATTAATTGGGTTCATCTAAGCTCAGTGTTTTCATTGAACATCTCCAAGAAAAGAATCAAGAGTTATAGGAGGAAATACTGATGAATTAGTAGGATGACTTTTAATAGACAGTCAATGTCATATTTTTATAATGCAATGTGCTTTCTCATAAGAAGATAAAGGTCTTGATCATGTACTATTATTTAATATCTCATAAAGAACTTCTGTTAATATAGTAATACTGTCTCTAGTATCCTTGCCAAATTGTGGTGCTAATAATTGCATTGTTCAGACATATTCGTAGAAATATTTTTTTTTGTCATGTATGTGTATTATTCTCTTTGGTAAAACAATTAATGTGAATATTTAACAAACTGCTATGTTACAGATGTAGGATTCAACAGGGTAGACTGACTCAATCTATATCACAAGCTACCATGTTTCACAAGTTATCCTTCCTATTGGCCCCAACAGCCTGTATTTTACTAAATAATTAAGCATTAAATCACATTGAATTTCAAGGGTTAGGCTAGAAAAGTAATTTGAATTGCATGTGATAACTAAATTGTCCTCAGCATGTCTGACCTTTTTGTGGCTGAAATATTTTGTCAATCATAATTTTATGTTTGTTTCCAGGGCGTTGATGAAAATATTGAATGCGCTATAACATGACTATTATGAGTATGTACACCAGGAGTATCCCATACAATGATTAATACCCATGGATGATTGAATTTTCAATGTGTTATTTATTTCCTAATCTCTTTAATATACGCAGTATTAATATTACATAGCACTAAAATCTTCACTGCATCAAGAGAGCTAACTATATTGTCAATTATAATAATGCATGCAATTGCCAATCAATTGAAACATTCTTATTGACTTCAGAGGCTGAGTTGAAGACAAGGGAAAAGGTAAAAAGAAAAATTACAGGCTTATCTATAAAAATAAGCTTGAATTGATCTTTTTTTTTCACAAAAATACAATATGAGAAGAGGGAAGTGTAATAATAAATGTTGAAAAAATACGTATATTAAATCACTAGATAAAATTAAATAAACTATTTTTTTCAATTGCACACATGAAATTTGTGGCCTAATGTGTGAAATTCTCTGGGAGTAGTGTCTCAAAAGGCATGTAAATATCTCAAAATGAGACACGGTGCAAAGAACCTCAGGCTCAAAACCACCAGCCTGGTAAGTCTAGATTTCTTAATGCTGAGAACATGACAGTGTTGAATTTAAATAAAAATGATACACTATCAGTTTCCTACACATGCTCTATGTTCCCAAACATTTTATGAATGAGCTGTGCCTAGTCAAGTCGCGCTGTGCATTTTGACCCAAAAAATTCAAGAAACCTCATTTCATTTTAAAGTTGTTAAGAAAGGGGAAGAAGGCACAAAATTAGAACACATATACTCAATTACAAGGTATTTACATACCAATTTCAGTGGGATATGAATGAGGCACTAAATTTCATGCACTGTTTTTCTTAAGAAATTTGTGTCATTTGCCTACACGGAAAACACAGAGTAACTTAGATTGTAAGGACCCTCTCAAGGTCACCTTATCCAATCCTCCCTTTTAAAGCAGGACTAATTAGATCAAGGACCCTTCTTCTATAGGACACCATGATGAATTTGTCAGTGGCTTTCAGAACACCAGGATGGCTGTGTTCACTTCTAAAAAAAGCTTCTGCTCACTAGAAAGAAAAAGAAAAATAACCACTCCTGAAATTTTACCTTCCTAAAAAAATTACTGAGACAAATTCATTAGTGGATTACACTAACCATTATGCTAGGGAATTTCATCCATGAAGTCCCTAACCTTGTTGCATATTATCACATCTGCTGCTCTTTCAATGATACACTTGAATTAATCTCTGAATAATAGGGTCACATCTCCTTAATTAAAACATTAAATGACTAAATAAAAAAGATAAAAATCTTTACATTCTTTAATTAAAAGGAAAAGATTCGCCAAGTGTCTAAAGAGACACATAACTATTCCTGGAAGAACTCCAAGATATCACATGTGAAGGGGAGGGGAGATAATTAACTTTTTTTTAAGAGAAAGTGCAGAAATTGGAAATGACATTGGGCCAGGTACTGCCACACCTACGCATGCTGAATAACAATTTTAAAATAGTTCCACTGAACTCAAGTATAAAGCCATTTCTCAAAGGAGATCCTAATCAAGATCTTATTAATTAAGGATTTTACAGTATACAAACTGATAAAGTGCTTCCTTATCTGATGTAAGAAAAGCACCTACATCAACAAGCATGTAAATTGAATCTTTTGAATCTTTAACCATTAGCTTCTTTCACTGTTGAAAAAAAAATTCTGCAGCATTAGAAATCCATGCTTTCAAATAGGTCTTCAATGTCCTTAATTTTAATATAATGTGTATCAGTAGTCTATCCAGATGATAGATTTCAAACTGACGGCTATTCAAGCTTTTCTATTCAAACCACAACTCCAGTCCTTTAATGAGAATATCACTGCTGGAACTATTGTACCATTAACATTATAATTGATCTTTTTGATGGAGTATGTTCATATACATGTATCTCTCTATAATTGTCCCCTAAAGAAAATAAACCTGAAAACTGATTTTGAAAAAAGTAATAGTATCTAGCATGTGGAAAATTATTGTTAATGTTCTCGCTTGGATTTGTGCAGAATGACAGATATGATACATATGCTGCTCATAGACAGGATTATCTGCCCTCAGTTCGCATAGTAATGATGCTGTTATGGAGTGCCTAATCATTTCATTAACAGTATTGGTACACTAACAAAAACACAAAGCTTTAATAATGAAGATGTAAAAAAGATTTGAACCACATCACCTCTTCTTGCACTGGATTGCATAGGATGCAAAGTGAACTACTGTGATGTAAATTACTGTGTTTATTTTCTAAGGAAATCTAGATTTCAATAATGAAAGAGTCAAAGAAAACCCATGACTCATTCATAAATGAGAAGTCACTTCACCATCCTAAACTCATGTTTACATTATTTTCTCATTTCTTGTAGGCCTTTTATTGCTTGCATATTTTGGTGAGCCTTTTTTTCAAATATTACAGACTAGAATTGTAGCTGAAGGCAATTATGGTACATATATATTCTGAGGACTGAATCCCAGAGTCTTTGTTTGAGGTTCAGCTTGATTTCTCCCCATGGATGTTTGAAAAAACTAGCTGCTGGGTCAGGTTCACCAGTACCAAAGCACTTGATCAGTAGAGTTACAAAAATAATAAAAAAACTATCTGTTGTATATGAATAAAGCATTAAAGATTATTTGCGATAGGGAACATTTACACATGATTTATATTTTCATGATCTGCCCTGTTCACAATCCACAGACCTGAAGGAAATTGAACAATGGAAATGAGTGAGATAGGCACCATCAGAAAAACTTTTCAAATCCAAAGAATTGCCTTTTATGGCATATATAGTGCCTAGTTCATGTAATTGACATTAACAGTATAGAGCTGAGAAAGGTTTTGCAATTCAGGACTCAATTATACATTTATTTATGAGACCCCTTTTCAGGGTGTGAAAAAACTTCACAGTGCAGATAGTAGATTTAACAAAATAAGACTCTGGTCTGTGCAGGTGAAAGCTAAGCAAACATGCTGTGTGTGGCTTTGGTGCAGCTTTCAGTCTACTATGTGACCTCAAAAGTTGCAGGGTAATATAAAACTCACTCATGCATCTGAGGACTGGAGGAGAAGGTCAGATAGATACAGAGAGAGGGAAAAAATCCGATTGCTAGATTCAAACTCTCCTGTGAGAACTGCTTGACTGTCATCTTCAGGCAAAGCATGCCATAGGTAAACTCACAAAGTAAGGTTACAAGCACAAGCAACTACAGTAGAGTTCCACAGATTTCTGAAATTTCATACTTCACTCTACCCTCTGACAGCTTGTCTCTGTGCCTATACTCAGAGGCATCTGTGGAATTTGGGTTATCTCTAAATTATATTGAAACAAAACTTTTCAGATTCTTAATTATTAAGGATACATGTGTCAGCTTCCTGGACACCTCTGCAGATCTAGTCTTAAGTGCCTAACATATAGATACTTGAATACATCTTTGTATGTGTGTACATATGTTTTTTTTATGGGGAGGGGAGGATGTCCTCATTCTGAGATGAGTTTATAACTTAGTCACTTACCTGGGAATCAAATGGAGAGATTCTAGGTCTAAAATTGATCTCAGTTCCTCACTAGCAAGTGTGTGGCTTCTGAAATAGCTGTTGATGGAATGGATTTTTTGACTCACAATGTGTTTTGAAAATATGCGTAGTCCTAAAACTAGAAGGTATGAAAAAATACAGACAAACAAGTTATGTAACAAAGAATGTAAAAACATTTCCATGGGCAAGTAAAGATGGGAAACGAAACATGCAACGTATTCCTTCTGTTATCAATGGACTATTCAGGTTCTCTACTATCTAAATGATATTGATGCAGTTATTTGCGACTCCAGTATTGCAAATACTCATTGCGTCTACTCTGTTCTATCAGGCATTAAATAACATTTCCATTCTCATTTTCAAGAACTATGTCTAATCTTTGTTTACACTAATGCTTGCTTTGTTGACTTTTAACAATTATGTGCCATTGACAATTGTTTACTGTTGTTTAATTAGGAGGTGGATTATTCCCATGTTTTAGTGATTACTGCTCAACAACTTGACAGAAATGTTATTCCCAAAACCACCAAGCACAAATTGCCTTTGACTTATTTTACTTAATCTTGTTATGATTCTATTATAAGCTCTCCAAATTATAGTTTTTTAGTAATTACAATATCTCACAGTTTCAGCTCTGCAACATGTACAAAAGGAAACAAATATTAGCTGTCCATGCTGCTGAATTCTGTTCCTTTTAAATGGAAAAAAATCTGTTAAATATTAGAACAGATACATAAAATAAACTCATCAGCACTGACTCCAAAGCTGAAATTCAGTTTGAAAATACGAACTATCCTTTTCTGTACGCTCTTAATCCTCCAGGTACACTAAAAGTGTACATTCTCAGTATTACATGTAAAACTTGAAAGAAGTTATTGATAATAGAAAACTTGTAAATGCTGATTGTTGTGTAGAGAAGACATTGCATCCACCCTCATTAGCCAATGTAAACACCTTTTTTTGTCATGAAATATTGATGACCATTAAAATAATAAAAGAACTGCACAAGCAGTAGCCATTTTTAAATGCAGCATTTCACATAATAACTGAAAAAAATAGACAGATTAAAATAAATTTTGTATCTAGATCAGGTGACAATGACCAGTGTGTTCCATTAGCTATCTCCTGTGTATTTCTGACAATACATATTTTCAATACTTTATTTTCTGGAAAGGATGTTTTTTGTCATAATCATCCTGCAAACTCTAAATCTGGTCAAAATAAAGAAATATTAAAAGGCAAAATTGAAAGAAATAATAAAAATCTAGAGTTAAGGAGACAAAAACATCTGAAAGTTTACAAATATTTTCAAAAATTTTAGTGTTTATTTGCTCTGATTTGCAATTCATGGTTCAAAAAAGCATGTTGCAAAATGCTATAAATATTTCATTTAAGAAGTCCTGATTGAAATAGCATCCTCATGGATCTGAACTGCACCCGATTTTTGACTGGATGAACAGATATGTTGAGCAGCTCCCTCTCTTTTCTAAAGTGCATTACTCTAAGAACTGTCCTGTTACACACAGACTCTCCAGTACCTAGAGACACTAACATTGCCAAAATTTATCTCAGTGCTGGCCTTGGGTTTTTGTCTGCTTTCACTTACATTATTAGAAAGAGGATGAGAATTTACCTGGAAGACCTTGGCTATTAAGTGCCGGGGTACACTGTGCTGAAAATGTAAGTGGTATTGGGCTGTGAAACCCGTGCTCAGACTGGGAAAAGCTGTCAGAAAATACAGCAGGGCTATTTCAGAACTCTGCCTTCCTTTGTTAGAAGATATTTTTGAAAGTAGCTTACTATCATGAAATATTTTTCTTTGTTAACTCAGTCATTTTTGACAGACTGATGCTGAAACCGAAAACTTACAGCCCAATCTAGTTATTGCCACATAATTTCATCTAAAGCATTTGAGGAATCTGCCTTGCTCCTTTATGATGTTTCCAGGGGTCATACAAGACAACTTCTCTCAATCTTTGCAGTTTCCTGGTGTTAAAGAAAGCAGTTATAGAGAAGAAACGCAATTTCTAAAATGTGAAAAAGGCTTTTGGAGATGTTCACATACTTGAGAGATGATACTAAGCAGTAATACTTCATATGAACATAATGTGGCGTGCACCAAAACATGATTAAGGATAACTGAAATAGACAAATGAAAGCTTCACTTTTCATTTTTAAGACTGTGCACCTTTCTAACAATAAAATATTTTATATTATAGTTGTTCTAAAATGCCTTCTGACTATATGAATTCCAAAGATGATATTTTCAAAAGGACTTCTTCAGGGCCCTGGGGAACTTCGGTAGGTTTTGAGATCCTAATTTATTTAGGCCATCTGGAAATTCCAGCTCAGCAGATCAAAACTCCTTTAAATCACATTATGCTATTTAAGTCTTCTTTCAGTTCTTCATCCACCCCAGAAGTTTTATCCAGATGATATTTATACTTGAAAAAATTTATTACAGACATACTATTAACCCTTTTCACCTGGAATGTCTCTGAGGTTTCTAGATGAAATCTTAAACATACTCCCTAAATCTAACTTTAAAGATCTTCCATATTTTTCCTAATTCTGCTTCCTTTTGTAAAAATCATGTAGTTGTTCATATGAATGATGGTTCAATACCTTTTCCAAGAGATTGAGAGGTATTAAGAAACTGTGAATATTGTTAGTGTACAATAGCAGTCTCAAAGAAGCACCAAACATTGGTCTAGTTTAACTCATATTAATTTTGACAAAAATAACCTATGAATTTATTGAGTCAGTAAGCTCCAATGTGGACCAGATAGAGTAAAATTTTTCATTATCCATGAAAGAGCTATTTCAGTTTTTAATGATTAATCATATTTTAGAAATTAACTCTTTATTTTGCTACTCAGACAATTACCGTTTAGGGCTGGGGTATAGTAAGCATTCATGAGAACTTGTAATAGGTGTTTACAAGGGTAGTTCACACTTGGTAAAGAATTAATATCCATGCAATAGATCCATGTGTAGTTTTGCCAGCTTAAGGCATGAAGACATGAATACAGCAGTTGCTATTCCATAAGACATCCTTAGATAATTCCTAGGAAGAGAAGAAGCAAGTGCGTTTGATGACAGAGATTACTGAGATATTAGGTGTTTTTTTAGATGATTGCTGATGTAGACATGTCATAAAAACAATGCATTTGTATTCTTGCAATGATGTAGGAAACACTAACAGTGAATTGCTTCTTAAGAAAGTGTCATACTCAGATAGCAGATTCTACTGACTTTAAGAAAAATGGCAAAATTGACATTGGCACATTCACTTTTATGGTAACTGGACCGTACTATTGATATGGAAATATAGATGAAAAGTAAGGACTCTTCCTAGGATCTCATTCTCTCAGAAATATGAAGTGAGCATAAATTTTAATCCTACATATGCTAGAATATATGTGAGATTTTTTTTGTGAGAGATTGATATAATTTAATCCAATTCCTTTTCAGTAAAATAACAAGAAGAAATTATAAAAATTAATCACTCTTCTATTTACACATATAAAAATGGAAGGAAAATATATTGTGTGCAATATTAATTAAATGAGGATAGGTTATGTAACAGGAACCAGAAAATGTTTATACATGTCCCAGCACTGACTTTCAGTATGTCATCTTTCAACCTCCTGTTTATATCTTCAGGGTAATTATGAAGATCAATTTTTTGACTCTTATTTTTCTTAAGCTAAAATAAATTATCCTCTTTTAATTTCCCTTTGTCAAACAGGCCTTTCGCTTTAATCATTCTGGTACAATGTCTTCCAGTATGAACTAGGCCTGTGCATGACCCTGTGTGAAAGATCTTTGCAGTGGTTTTGTTAGCTTTTCCTCTATTTCTTCAGCAAATCCTTACCTGATAGAAAATATGGACACAATTGCTTGTGCATGATCACATCTCATTAACGGTTTACTGATGCTTCTAGATCATATGTCATCAGCAGTGGATAAGCCAACTATTTCTAATAATATTTTTTGCTATTTATTATTACATGCAAAGTCTTTATTTTTGTGCTGTTTCTCTTTCTTATCTGAACAGATCTAATAACCATTATTTTGAAGGGATAGATACGGTTCTATTCTAAATATTTGATACAGTCATTAAAAAAAAATTATTTCAGATTTGTTATTTTCTATATCTTTCCAATTTCTTCTTGTGTTCAGACATGGACGTTACTAGTCCCATTAATCTATTTGCATAAAATCATCTGAATATATTCCCATTGCCAATTAGCTGACTCTCTGATTACCCACATATATGGGTTCGATCACTGCTGGTGTTTCTGTACGGGTCAAACTAATATATTTTTTTTTAAGATGAAAGCCAGATGGAGTTCTGGATGTAGTTCAGAGGAGAAAGGGTTATTATAGGCAATATGGGTTGTGTCAGGCTTAGTTACCTCAGAAGTGTTTTGTCTCATATTCATTTACCATTCTAAAACACCTTTGATCTTATATTCCTCTCCTACATGTTCTATATAACCTTATATCAGTGCCCAGGACATCTGCTAGATCCCCTCAATAGCATGATGTAAAAGCCCTATCATGACATAACATTTACACCATTTATGCTCTCTTATCAAAAAAAAAGCATATGTTTCAGGGGTGCCAGATATGTCCCAGAAGCATAGACAAAATATTACAAAATATTAATATAGGCAGTCTACTCTGGATTAAGTAATTCTGAACTATGTAAACATGAACAACTCTTCAGCACATAGTTTGAGGGACAAGGATCACTCCCAAAATTATATCTGTATCAAAACATTTTGGCATTGTCCAGATAAGAGTATTTTCTGTCTTGATCTGCACATCTCCATCAGCCATCTGATCAATTATCTGTATCCTTGTCTAAGCTGAAGATACTTTTGAAGCTAACATTAACTTTTGTCTTACCTTCACTGCATTGTCAATTCCACTATGACCTTCTGGTTAATTTCTGTGGTTAGAGATCCCTTTATCACTTGTGCTGATTTCTTTGCAAGATCTAATGCACACATTAGACATTTTTACACTATCCTAATATTTTCAAGACCTTTAACATGTAACCACATTTTCTGATTTCCCACCAGATTTTCCAGAAACCTTTTTAATGTTTTCATCTTCATGTAGTCTTTATTCTACTTTTCATATCAGGGACTTATCTTTAATTTTCCAGTCTCTCTTTTAATATTGAAAATATTGTTTACAGACTTGTATTGTGTTTAATGTTTCACACATTTAAACACAGACAATTACTGTGTTTTCTGTACAAGGTTTTTATTTCTCGAAGACGCTTTCTTCTATAAATTCCTTGTTGCTTACTAGAACTATACATAAAACAGCAAAAACCCGTGCGTTTTCTCAGTGACTAGTTGGTGGAGAAATCTGTAGAGTATCATAGCAAGAAATGTATTTGATCTACTTTTAACATTATGATCTTTTCTCTATTTTACAGTTTAAAGTCAATTATGTTAATAGGTAACTATAATAAAGTTGCTCGTGACAGAGTCATCTTACTACAGACATGTCTTTATATACACAAGAGTAACAAGAAGCATTAGGGAAGCTATAGCAGAATTCCTTACTTTTTGTGATCTTTGAATGAATATTGACCTAACCTGGTTTATGTCATCTATGTCATCATTTATTTGTTTGCAGTTAGCTCCATAATTCAAATCTTGTGCAATTTTTTCTTGTTTCGTTCTTGTTGAAGTTATTTTTCTTTCTTTTCCCTAGATTGTCTTCTTAAGTCTCTTCCTTATCTTATTTTTGCAAACTCATCTACTTTTCCTATAGTATAATATTTACATCTGTTACTTGTCATGCAAGTTTCTGTGTTTGATTCATTAGCATATAAATAAAATAAACAATATCTTGACTCTATCATAACTCCTATTTATCAAAAATGGAGAAATGAAGAAATCTGGTGTCTTGAGAGGAAGAAAAAGAAGAGAGAAGGGTCATTTTACAATTTATAAGCACTTTCATTTCAGGTATGTAATTGAAAGATATGTTCTGCTACCCATTTTGTATTTCTTCAGTCTTGTGATTAATGCTGTAAATTAGCCAAAGTTAATGTTTTTCTAACCTATCCCTTGCTATTACTTGTGTATCAATTTCATTGATCCACATTGCCCTCTGCAAGGTTTGAGAATCTCTTGGCAAGTTACATATTTACGTTAATTAGGTGATGAAAAGAAGGGTAGGTAGCAAAAAATATTGCCATCTGTCATCTTTGTCTCTATCACTCTTCATTGCTACTTTTGCATGTGTGAGGATTTCAGTATATTTTGGAATTCTTTGCCTTGCTTCACCTTACCTTTCGTTGCCTTTCCTTTCCTTACCTTTCCTGTCTTTAATTGCTTTGCCTTGCCTTGCTTTTCTTGCCTTGTCTTGCCTTTCTTTGCCTCTGCCAATAAAGAGAACAAATATTTTTAGGCTGATAGAGTTACTCCTTACCTTTTCATTTGGGATGTTCGCTGGGAGGAACCAGTTAATCAGTACATTCATTTAACTTGGACTCAAAGAGATGGCTCCTGGAAATATTGAACACCACACAAAATGGATATAAATATAAAGACATATACGAATGACAAGTTTTTTGACAATCAGGTCCTGCTGTCTTTGCAATTCAGTAGGAACTGAAAGTCTTTCACAAAGGGACAAATTCCAGTGTAAATAGAGCATAACTCATTGCGTCTTGTGCTCCAGTGATGTTGTTCACAGATACGACTCAGTCTTTAACCCTGACTCCATTTATGGACAAAACTCCATTGCTTCATTCCAATAAACCACCAGCTCCAGCACTTTAGTACGTCCAAAATATTACAGACATCCACTCAAGGACCATAGGTCATCTTCTTTCCCCACTTCAGGGAGAATAGTTTGTTATTTCCCATACATAAGCTCTCTCTGTCTTTCTCTGTATACTTCAAAGTGACGTGACTAACAATATTTTTACCTGTACCTGAACATACAAACATCGCAAAAATTGGGGTGCAGGAGTCAGAGGTGAAAGGAACAGTATGGTTTTTAATATCAACATCAAATACATCAAGGATAAATATCGAAGTCTAAATAGACCCTAACCTTGAATACAAGAACACCTAAAGAGGAGCAAAAAAACACCCTTCAGTGAGAGTCCTTAAGAGAACTCACTTGACGATGGACATCAAAAGAGAAACAGAAAAATTTATGAAGTCAGAGAACACCTGTTGAGAAAGACCTTCTATTCTAAGAAAAAGCATGTAGTGGACTACATATGCATGACTCAAGTAGAAAGAGTCACTCACTGGATTCAAAGTATGACTAACTGCTAATGTAGGATTTTCAACACAAGGAGTGAGTCATCTCCCCAGACTCTGGCATCTGAAGCTTAAGCATCTAAATCTAAGGAAATTACTCAAGACACCATTGAGACTCAAAGGATAAAACAGACATTTCCACAGTGCAATCCATTTTAAGATAGGCGTCTAACTGGGGCAGACAACACCCATAAATTTGGGTTTTTTGGACTATAATAGGAGCCAACATTGACTGAATTAGTTTCAGATATCTAACTAGTAGATATCTAAAGATAGGCGTCAACCTAGGTTAGATGAATCCCACCATCCCACAAAACTTGAGATGAACTGAGACAACTGCAGTAGGTCCTTCTTCACCACTGTGTGGGAAGGTACCTTCTTATCACTGACAATGGAATAAATAGAAGGTGACTATGCTACTAGATCAGGCACCTGATTTAAGCACTTAAAATTAAGGCTAAATACTACTTGAGCATTAACTTTGGCAATCCACAAACAGAGAAAAAAACTACAGTAGCAGAATCAACACCTCTGAACTGGAATCCTCAATTCCACAGACAATAATGAAAAGTGGGTTGCGTCTTAGAGACTTCAAAGTATCCATCAATATATGAATGAAATAATTTATGTATAATCTCATTTGTTCTTAGTTCAAAATCATAGAATCACAGAATCATAGAATGACCTGAGTTGGAAGGGACTCATGAGGATCATCGAGTACAGCACCTACCCCTGCACAGGACACCCCCAATACTCACACTGTGTCTCTGAGGACATTGTCCAAACGCTTCTTGAATATTGTCAGGCTTGGCACCGTGACTGCTCCCCTGGGGAACTGTTCTAGTGCCCCACCACCCTCTGGGTGAAGAATCTTTTCCTTATATCCAACTGAAACCTCATTCGGCACATCTTCCTGCCATTCCCTTGAGTCCTACCACTGGTGACTAGTGAGAAGCACATGCTTCTCCTCTTTCCGCTGTAAGGAAACAGTAAATTGCTATGAGGTTCCCCCTCAGTCTTCTCCAGGCTGAACAGACCAAGTGACTTCAGCTGTTCCTCGTATGATTTCTCCACTAGACCCTTTACCAGCTTTGTGGTCTCCTCTGGATACTCTCTAGTATCTTGATGTCCTTTTTATACTGTGGCACCCAAACTGCACACAGAACTCGAGGTGGGGCTGCACCAGTGCAGACTAGAGCGGGACAATCACCTCCCTCGACTGTCTAGCAACACTGTGCTCACCCCAGGACACAGATGGCCCTCTTGGCTGCCAGGGCACACTGTTGGATCACGTCTTTCTAGTGGAGATCAGCTCTAAGATCACCTCATTTCCCACAATAATATCTTCTGCTGTTTTACAGACCAATGAAACTATTTAATCTCTAGCTTCATGAAATTACTCTTCCATCTTCCCTTCTCCATTCTTACTCGCAGGCTAAAATTGAGGACATTTGCCTGGTTTGTGTACTTAGACTTCTACAGGCTAACAGGAACACCACTATTCCCCTTCCGAATGGATGGAGAAGCATTCCACCTCCCTGTTTTTTATATAAAAATGTAGACAATGGTTTTGAAATTAATCTGGCCAGGCCTTTTCCACTGATTTTAGTCAAGTGTAGTCTAAAGGGCTAATTGTGAAAATAAAGTAAGAACAGATACCTCTATCGGAGTAGCTAGAACAGAAAGGTGAGAAAGGGTTGAAGATCTCCTAAATGAGTTTTCAACTCCTAATTTCACAGAAAATAGTTTCATTGTGAAGTGACTTGGCTGCATCAGAAGTTCTCAGGACGTGGGTTACCTCTTCCCATAGTGTCCTGACAGGAAAGTGAGTTGCAGCAGGCAGATAATAAAATTCTACAAATAGGAAAACCTTGAATAAAGTAGCTATCATGTCCGCTAAGCAAGTGTTGGTAAAGACTGCAACTCTTTCAAAACAGGGTTGTGTTTCAGGTTTTGTCCAGCTTCACGCTGTTTTGTGTGACAGAATATCCTTAATTAGGTTAGCAAAGCTGAGATAATGTCTGTGTTTGGCAAATGTGCTCTGCAATGGCCTAAGGGCTTCTCTGTGGTGCTGAGTAGCTATAGATCCAGTGAATGCTCAAGACTGGAGAGGAAACCTCTATCCTAGGCAAATGAAGATTGCATCATTAGTAAGCAGTTAATTACTTTCTCTTTTATCTTAACTGGATCATGGCTTTTTTGAAGGCTCTACACTCTTTGTTTTCTCCCAGTTGTCTACTTAAGTCTTGAACAACAGACTCTGCTCTGAATTTGCAGGATCTCAAGCACCTTTTCCCAGGGAAGCAAAGACAGACAGTGTAGTGTATGAGTTCTCCTTGGAGTAATGATAAATAAAATACCCACATGGGTTCCTGAAAAGGATGGCCTTCCTAATGCACAAAGAATTTCTAGGTGTGGGACTTCACTTCCTCTATGTACTCACACTTCCTTCTGTGGATAGTGCAATGTTTTCTGGAAGGAGATTATAGCAGCAAAAGTAGAAAACGAAGCAAGATTGGCACAACCCAAATAAAATGTTTGGGTTTTTTTTTTAATTTTAGTTTATAGCACATTGCTCTCTTGTCTTTTTTTCATTTTGCCTGCTTAGAAAAATACTTATGACTTTTCTTGAATACTAAACTTTCCACATTAGATCATGTAAGAATCTCAGATCACTCATACTTTTTAAGCTATGGGAACTGCGTTTGACTTTAAAAAGCAATACCTGACTGTTTAAAGTTATGCACTTGCCAAAATGTTCTGTTGAATCACACTAAGTTAGAAGAAACATAAGTTTTAAATATACATTTCAGTTTGACACAAAAAAAATAAAAAGATATAAGTACATAAAACAAATACACTACAGTGTCACATAGATATGATGGAAGAAGCCGCGGGGTATTTAAGCATTTCCCTGGGAGCGCCAGCGACCGGAGCGCGGCGAACAGGAGCGGGCAAACAGAGTCACAGTACACAGGGTCACAGTATAGGCAGTTTGCGCGGCAGTTCGCGCAGGCAGGGCAAGGTGGTTGACTTCCCACTCCCCTGCTGCAATGGTGACCAGGCGTGGTAAAGCCTCTGCCACCAGGAGTATAGGCACCCAAACGGAAGCAGTATTACGAGAAACAGCTACCCAGACTCGAGACTGTAGGGAGTGTCTGAGCCTACTTGTGGCTCCTGAGGACCATAACAAAAATACAAAAAATACTTGTCTGAGGTGTGAACAGATTCAGGATCTGCTCCTTATGGTTGCAGATCTCAAGGATCAGGTGGAGACGTTGAGAAGTATTCGCGAAAGTGAAAGGGAGATAGACTGGTGGAGTAGAACCCTCTCTCCTCCCAGTAATCCTCCCCAGGAGGCTGAGGAATGCCATATTCCTCATCAACAGGGTAAGGAGAGTGACCTGACTGGTGAGGAGGACTGGGAGCAGGTCTGCTCTCGTGGGTGTTATAGACCTCCCTTTCAAATGCCACCTTTCCAGCTGCCCCTACAAAACAGGTTTGGGGAGTTGGAATTTGATGCTCAGGTGGAGGATATTCTGACAGAGAGCTCACCTGAAGAGGATGACCTCACATTGCCCATCAGACGGGTCAGGATCTCAAGTAAGAAAAAGAAAAGGAGGGTCATTGTAGTGGGAGACTCCCTTCTGAAAGGGACGGAGGGCCCTATTTGTAGGATGGACCCAACTCATAGGGAAGCCTGCTGCCTTCCCCAAGCCTGGGTACACGACATCGCCAAGAGACTCCCGGACCTAATTAAACCCTCCGATTATTACCCGCTTCTGGTGGTACAGGCTGGTAGTGATCAACTAGTGAAAAGAGGGTCAAGGGTAGTTAAAAAGGAACTCCAGGAGCTGGGACGGTCGATAGATAGGGCAGGAGCACAGGTGGTGTTCTGCTCAGTTCCCCCGGTGGCAGGGATGGACACAGACAGGAATAAGAGAATATATGCAGTTAATAAATGGCTTAGGGGCTGGTGCCGGCAGAGGAATTTTGGGTTCTTTGATCACGGGGAAACCTTTACAGCACCTGGCCTTCTTGACCCAGATGAGTCTCGTCTAACTACAAAGGGTAAGAGGATTCTAGCTCAGGAGCTGGCAGGGCTTGTTGAGAGGGCTTTAAACTAGGCATGACGGGGGAGGGGGGAGTTACTAGGCTCACCAAAGATGTCCCCGTGGAAGATGAGCCATCCCAAAGGGGGTTGTCAGTAACCCAACTGAAGTGCATGTACACAAATGCACACAGTATGGGAAACAAACAGGAGGAGCTAGAAGTCCTGGTCCAGCGGGAGAGCTATGATATAGTTGCTATCACGGAAACGTGGTGGAACGACTGTCATAACTGGAGTGCTGCCATGGAAGGCTACAGGCTCTTCAGGAGAGACAGGCGTGAGAAGAGGGGTGGAGGGGTGGCCCTCCAGAGAAACCCTGGATACTGTTGAAGTCGAGATCGGTGATGACCAGGTTGAGTGCCTATGGATAAGAGTCAGAGGGGCAGTCAAGTCTGACCTCCTGGTTGGAGTGTGTTACAGACCGCCCGACCAGGAGGAGGATTTGGATCTTCTGTTGTTTAAACAGCTGGAGGCTGCCTCTAGATCGGCTGCTCTTGTTCTTTTAGGTGACTTTAACCTTCCAGATATCCGCTGGAAACTTAACACTGCTGAGAGGAGGCAGTCCAGGAGGTTCTTAGAGTGTATTGAGGACTGCTTTTTGTCACAGCTGGTGAGTGAGCCCACCAGGGGTGAGGCTCTGCTTGACTTGCTGTTTACAAACAAAGAAGGGCTGGTAAGTGATGTTGTTGTTGGAGGCTGTCTGGGGTGTAGTGATCATGAGATAATTGAGTTCTCTCTGAACAATGTAATAAGAAAAGCCAGGAACAGAACATCGATGCTGGACTTTCGGCGGGTAGATTTTGGATTATTTAAGGAACTGGTCAGGAAAGTACCCTGGGAAATAGCTCTTAGTGGCAAGGGGGTCCAGGAAGCTTGGATACACTTCAAGAATGAAATTTTGCAGGCGCAGGAGCGGGCTGTCCCTGTGTGTTGTAAGAAGAGTCGTAGGGGCAGACGGCCGGCCTGGATGAGTAGGGAACTTCTGAAGGAACTAAGTAAGAAAAAGAAGATGTATCGTTGTTGGAAAGAAGGGGATGTAGGCCAGGTCATGTTCAAGGATGTTGTTAAGTCGTGTAGGAGGAAAATCAGGGAAGCAAAAGCCCAGCTGGAGCTCAAATTGGCCACTTCTGTTAAGGACAATAAGAAGAGTTTTTATAAATACATCAATGGCAGAAAGAAGGGCGGCAGCGACCTCCACTCCTTGTTGGATGTGGAGGGAAATATAGTAACCAGAGATGCAGAGAAGGCTGAGGTACTTAATGCCTTCTTTGCCTCAGTTTTTAACAGCAAGGATGTCAGCTCGCTTGACAGTTGGTCCTCTGAAGTGGTTGATGGGGGCAGGGTGAAATATGGCCCTCCTGCAATCCATGAGGAGGAGGTTAGACACCTGCTGAGCTGCTTGGACCCTCATAAGTCTATGGGGCCGGATGGGATCCATCCTAGGGTGATGAGAGAGCTGGCGGATGAGCTTGCTAAGCCGCTCTCCATCATCTTTCAGCAGTCCTGGCTCTCTGGAGAGGTCCCGGAAGACTGGAAGTTGGCCAATGTGATGCCCATCCACAAGAAGGGCCGTAAGGATGATCCAGGTAATTACAGACCTGTCAGCCTGACCTCGGTCTCAGGTAAAATCATGGAGAAGATAATCCAGGGTGCAATCATGCGCTACCTGCAGAACGGTCAAGAAATCAGGCCCAGCCAGCATGGATTTAGGAGGGGTAGGTCCTGCCTGACCAACCTGATCTCCTTTTACGACCATGTGACTTGCCTGGTGGATGAGAGGAAGGCTGTGGATGTGGTATACCTGGACTTCAGCAAGGCCTTTGACACTATCTCCCACAGTAGACTCCTAGGGAAGATGGCAGCCCGTGGCCTAGATGGGAGCACTCTGTGCTGGGTTAGGAATTGGCTGGATGGCCGAGCCCAAAGAGTGATGGTGAAGGGTGTCTCATCCAGTTGGCGGCCGGTCACCAGTGGTGTCCCCCAGGGATCGGTGTTGGGTCCCGTCCTGTTTAATATCTTTATTGATGATCTGGATGAGGGGATTGAGTCCATCATCAGCAAATTTGCAGATGATACCAAGCTGGGAGGAAGGGTTGATCTGTTAGAGGGTAGGATGGCCCTACAGAGGGACCTGGACAGATTGGAGAGCTGGGCTGATTCTAATGGGATGATGTTTAATAAGTCCAAATGTTGGGTACTTCATTTTGGACACAACAATCCCATGCAGAGCTACAGACTGGGGACAGAGTGGCTGGAGAGTAGTCAGGCAGAAAAGGACTTGGGAGTGCTGGTGGACAGGAAGCTCAACATGAGCCAGCAGTGTGCCCAGGTGGCCAAGAAGGCCAATGGCATCCTGGCCTGCATCAAGAATAGTGTAGTAAGCAGGACCAGAGAAGTTATCGTCCCCCTGTACTCGGCACTGGTCAGGCCTCATCTTGAATACTGTGTCCAGTTCTGGGCCCCCCAGTTTGGGAAGGATGTTGGGATATTGGAATGTGTTCAGGGGAGGGCAACGAAGATGGTGAGGGGGCTGGAGCACAAGCCCTATGAGGAGCGACTGAGGGAGTTGGGGCTGTTTAGTCTGGAGAAGAGGAGGCTCAGGGGAGACCTCATTGCTCTCTACAACTACCTAAAAGGAGGTTGTAGTCGGGCAGGGATTGGTCTCTTCTCTCATGTGGCCAGTAGCAGAACTAGAGGGCATGGACTTAAGCTTCGTCAGGTAAAGTTTAGACTTGATATGAGGAAAAAAATCTTCACTGAAAGGGTGATTGGCCATTGGAATGGGCTGCCCAGGGAGGTGGTGGAGTCGCTGACCCTGCAGGTGTTTAAAGGGGGGCACTGAGTGCCATGGTTTAGATGATGGTTGGTGTTAGTGTTGGTGTTAGTGTTAGGTTATAGGTTGGACTTGATGATCTCAGAGGTCCTTTCCAACCTTGTGATACTGTGATACTGTGATTATTTAGCCATTAAAAGAAGCAGAACGAAAAAACTCACAGCTCTATTCCATATCACTCACTAGGACTGATTACAAGGTTAAATTCTGGAGCTGTTTCTATGATTACTAAATTAATTGGTCATTTTACCATTAATTTTAATGAGAATAGAAACTAATTTTAGAGAATGAGAAAATCCTCCACCTGTGTGTTAATCACAGTGAATATACGGCAAGGTAGATGTTAAAAACCTCTGAAATTAATTAAAAAAAATTATTAGATAAAAGGATGCTTCTCTTCTGTTAACATAAGCTGTTACTCAGATGACGTTTTCCCAGTGGCTGTTTTATTCTCACCAATATTCTGTAAAGCCTGTTGTACTAGTTGATATGAAAAACTAATGATTGATTGAAAGTGCTTTGTCCATCTTTGGTTGTCATAAATATGTCATAAAACTGAAGGCTAGTCTCTTGATTTTACTCTAGGGCTAAGGTGAATATCAGGCTATAGATTATTCCCATTCAAAAGATAAAGACATTCTAGAAAAAATCTTTTAATTCATACTGAGAACTCCTTGAGCTGGGTCAAGATGATATTTAGAGACAAAAAGCATAGCAGAATGTCTTAATTTTACTAAATGTTTCTATTATTGGATATTTGCATTTCACATTTCACTCAGCAATGATTCTATACTTAAGTGTGGTGTCAGAACATACTGTTGTTGTTTGAGGGTTAGGTCTGGGCACCGTCAAGCACTACAAGCTGATAAGGACAGTAGTCCCTAAATTGTAAAAAACCTCTTTGCATTTTCTAGTCCTCTGTCTCCCAGGGATCCATTTCACCCCATCCATCTGCAATCCCTTGTCCCTTCAAGGTTTACCTTTCCTACCATGCTACCATACATTCCCTTTATTTTCTACACAATATATCTACTATTCCTTTGGGTCATAAAAAGCATAACTAGTTGCTGTGAGCCAAGTGTAGTTGAATATCAAAGAGCAAAAGATCAAATGGGCAGCTGTAGAAGTTTCTGCACCTTATATCATCACACTGTCAAAACCACAGAATTTTATGCATCATATGCTCTAATAGGAATTTTAAACTCTTTATGGAAAAGAGCAGGCTACTCATTGTGAAGTATGGATGATGGTCATATTGCAGCTGGTACATAGTAATGGAAGGAGAGAAGATTTGGAAATGCCAGGTTTGGAGGTTTTGACAACCTCCAAACCTAGGTCAACTAGGATCACCCGTGCTCAAGGCAGCTATATTATTCATCAGTTACACTGATTGTTTCCAAACACATGTAATGAATGTTTTTTTTCTATACCACAACAGTGGTATAAAAAAAAATCAGTGTTATAAAAGAAAATCAGTATCAATCAGTACCCTCTAAAACCTCTCCTTTCTTTAACTGAACTGTTATTTTAAAAAGCTTAATGAATGATTGTACTGGAAATGCCTTAGGAGATAAAGAGGTGTGAGCAGAACACAGGTGAGGCCAAAAGGGCTGTCTTGAAAGATCTGATTTTGGTTGAATGACATATATTTTATGTGTATTCCTGAGTTCACAATGAAGATAAATACGAATGCATGTATATGAAATATTCCCTTAAAACAGGAGTTAATATTACATTAACTTTATTAACATCCAAATTATGCGTACAGTTTAAGAGAATTATGAAAAACATATAACACACTTAACTCTATTACTATAATAGAGTGTTGCCCTTTAACTTTCAAAGATTAATTTAGAAATAAACTGTTACACAGAATCTAATTAGTTTTTTTCTTTTTTTTTTAATTATTCTCCTTCTGCCACCCCCTTTTTTTTGCCTTGCAGGAAACAAGAAGGATCATATCTTCTTCTTTCTGGGATGGATTAGAGTAGTTCTTAAGTTTATATTGTTTCACTCTTATGTACTATCAACATTTTAACAATAAAGATATTCAAAGAAAATTAAATTTTGCTCAAATAGAGTCAACTATGTAAAAAATGACGTAGATTTTTATCATAAGACAATAGAATAATAGTAATAAAACCCCCCTTAGAAATACTAAGAAAATTCAAATTTTTTAAGGATAATTAGGGCCTAATTAGAAATAGAGATGTTATCAGTATGATAATAGTTGTCGTTCTATTCAAGCAAATGCATAATTTCTCTCAGTGACACAATGTGGTTCTATCCTGAAAGCATGCACTCTTAAATTATTCACAGAAGTCAGTGGTTAAATTAGTTAAAATAACTGTGTTTTGTTTTCCCTGACTAGTTGCTTCTAAGTACTGATCTGATCTTTTAAATTAATCATGGTGAATATTTATAAATATTATCAGCAGTTACCAGAGAGTTTGTTATGAAAAATAATTTACATTTTAAATAAAATATTAACAGCATACAATCACCTTGATGTCACAATAATGACAGACGTTATGGAAGAGAATAGGAAAATGCACTGCAGGAAAAAATATTTGAAAATAATTTTGGAAAATTAGAAAACGGTAATATATTCTTCGTTCAGTGTCTTTCCTAAACATTGATCTACTAGACACCAGAATTGCATTTTTTAACTGTCTTTCATTAAAATGAAACAATGCTCTTTACAAATAAGTTATTTCAAATATTATATCGTGAATATCAGCTTGTTACTGCTTAATACCCTTATTCATCTATTAACCATAGCAGACTGACTATATTTGAGTATAACATGAAGAATTAAGAATTTCATTTGTTTTTTTTTAATGTTCAAGGATTCAGGAAAAAACAAGAAAACACAAAAGAGAACAGGCTAATAACTCATTTTTGTCTTTCAAAATGCCACCCAACCATTTACAAACATAGTAGGTAGGTTCTTGACTTGTAGCTAGGGGATATTTATTTTCTTTTCTTTATGTTTTCATAAAATTTTTGAAACTGATATAGCCTTTATTCAGTCAATATATTTGGCTTTAAATATAATAAAGTCATGGAGTTATTTTTATTATTTCTCCTCCCTGAAAAGACCTAGGCGATCAAATTAACTCACTTTTTAGAAAATGTCCAAATATCACCAAGAAGACATTCCCAGCAGTGCAATGGATGTTGAAAGAACTTGTTGTTCTAGCTGTGATGACACAATTGTAGTGCAATATGGTAATAAAGCTCTTAATTCTCTGAAATATCAGAATGCCCTTCTAAGTCACAGGTAGTTTCCCCAGAAACTCAGGAGTACCTAGAAGAGACTAGAATTATACTTTAAGTTATAACCAAAAATGAAATAATGCATCATGATTGTAATTATTTTCAGTCAAGAATTTCTGTCAAAAACATTGCTGTCCTCAGTGCCTACCACTCCAATGACGTATGACCCAGATAATCAAAATCTCCTTATTCATGGAACACTAAAAATAACATCTAGTCACTCTTCAAAGAAATAGGCATCATTCTGTTAAAAATATCAACCAGTTACATCACTCACAAACCCCCCATTTTTTGTCTTAAGATTAAATGAAAAGCCACTAGTTGAGAATTCTATTTCTTAAAACTTCATATCTACTTCATTCAAATCAGGTGGTGTTTCCCAGCAGCAGAGAATCCCCCTGAAGGCATGCTATTTTCAAACATCATATGATTTAACAGCCATAGCCTTCAGTCACTTTTATCTGCAAGTGAGCATAGTTTCTTTTAAATAAAGGTACTACATTATCTCAATTGTTGTTATCTAGATCAAATTCTTCATAACAATTCAAGTTAATATCTTGTTAAAATTATAAACAAGCAGCCTTTGCTGAAGAAGGATCTTTGTATTACTTGAAAGGGATGGTGGTGGATAATTTTTTATCTTATGATTGAGAAATAGGACGGAGAATTACAGTTTAGGATTTTCTACAAAAAACGTTGCACTACTTCAAATTCATATTGCCACAGTTCCGATTGAGTGCTTCCAGTAACACAGTTCAACCTCCTAGTCACACTGGGCTGTAGTGCTGGCTAAACCAAGGCATGGACAACTGTTTTATAAACATCTAGAACTGAGCCAGACTCCTAAATTCCCTTTATAGTCAGTGGAGTAGAAGTTTTGACATGATTCACTTCTGTTTAAGAGAAATACCTACAATCTAACACACTGGTTTTTGTTTTGGTTTTTTTTTTTTGATAGAGTCACAACTTTAAAACTTCAGAAAACCCACTATTCTACCATTTTCTTTCAGTTTCATCATCTTTCCCCTGACCCCAAGCAACTGAATAAATGACACAGTAACCATCAAAACTTTCTGCCACTTGGAAGAAAATGTTTTATGTGTCATTTTTAGTGATCTCTATCTAATATATTAAATTGACTTTATTCAAACACATTACTAAATATGAGATGACAGATTGCATTGGCTGGCCATCCATGAAGAGCCTAATTTCCTGTTCCCAACTTATGAACCCAACCAGTTGTAGGGACCAGAGTTGTGTTTTGAGGAAAGGAGTATTTTCTCCAGAAAAACGTGAAGTCTGAAGAACCAGCCTTAGGTGAGATGACTACTTTAACAAATAGAAAATGGGCTTCCTACCACTAAAGTAAGTAGTCAGGTACCTATACAGTGAAGATGTTCACTATAGTCAGCTATATCTGACCATTGTGTCTGTATCTTGAACAAAGGTTCCTAAAGCTACCGTGTAATATTCATAGAATCATAGAATCATCTGGTTGAAAAAGACCTCTGAGATCATCAAGTCCAACCGTACCTTTCCCCTTACTAAACCATGTCCCCAGGAAACCCATCTATCTGTCCTTTAAACACCTCCAGGGATGGACACCCAATCACTGGGCAGCTGTTCCACTGCCTGACTACCCTTTCAGTGAAGAAATTTTTCCTGATGTCTAATCTGAACCTCCCCTGGTGCAATTTATGGCCATTTCCTATCGTCCTATCACGCGTCACTTGCTTGTCGCTTGTACTGACATACTCTGATATACAGAGTAAGTCTCTTCTACTCATTCAGAAAAGACAGCAGAAACTTTCTTACCACGAAAGAGGCTTTGTTTCTTACGTTAGTTTCTTTGAGAGCTCTTGGCTGTTGTCATTTCTGTTCATAAACAGGTATCAGCAACAAACAGTGCCAAGTCTTCTAGGGCTTCACGCCAGAGATTTCTACACATCTACATATGCAGCTGGCAAAGGTGACCAAAAATTTTTTATTTGTTCATCAGTATTGACCATTGGCTTCCTAGCCCAGAGCTGCATATGCTTTTCTGAGAGTATTTGTCCTTAAGTACCACTAACCTAATTGTAGAGTAATAGGATTTTTGAGGTAAGCTGAAATTTTATTCATTGCCTTAAAGTAATAACATTGACTTGAATATTTTAAATGCCTCTAAGTAGCTGTAGGAATATATTTGTGAGTGTTTATGACCTTGACTGATTGAAATATTTCAATCAAACTTTCAGTATAAACTTGGACAGTCAGTTTCCAAGGAAAGTGAGCTCTTAACAATACTTCATCAACTGTAATTGTTCTTTCAAGTATTTTAACAGAGAATATTTCTGTGACCACCTCCTACTCTCTGTTCAGAATGTGACTCCCTGAAAAGGATAGGTTCATACCAAACTGACATCAAGAAGACACAGTGTGAATCCAATATAAAAGAACTAAATGAGATCCTGTAACTATTGAGCCTGAAAACTTGGCACATTTCCCCAGAATATTTAAATTCAAATCCTCTTGCCTGGCTTTTATTAATATTACCAATATGAAAGATTAAAAAGGGCAGCTTACTAAATATTTGCTTGGGATTCATCACTTCATACTTGTTAAGAAGTTCTTGTAATTTCACTGGAAAAATTCCAGTAAGTGTGGCCATATCTTTCATATAAGTATCAAAGCTGTAGACAGTGAAGAAGGCCATGTGACTAATAATCTTAATTAGTTACGTCATGCATAACAATTGATTATTTAATTAAAATTTGTCAGTATTGGTATGTTCTATATATGCACCAAATGTGCGTTTATTTGCCATATGTATTAACTAAGAAAAATGAGACCAAGAGACATAGAATCTTCTTTACAAGAAATTACGTATTTAAAACAGTCAGCTTTTCTGCTCAGAGTCTCTTTGTGAACCTTCAAAGGTTTTTCCTAGCTGTATTAGTTTGATAAAAGATATTATCTCTCTTTTTAAACCCTGCTTGTGGTACTATTAGACCAATGCAACAGCTTAACTAAAACCAAGTAATGGACCACTAGTTCTCAGAATAACGCTTTGAGGGTAGCAAAGGTAATAATGTCTGGGAAGATTCTTGTACCTTCAACCACCCTTCAAAATGGAAAATCTTCCGTAGCAAAAAATTCAAGTTCCATAATAAATTTACTAGCTGTTTTCCTAATATCACTGTCCAAAAAGAAGGAAAACCCATTCTCATTAGACACAGTGAAATTATTTATCTGCATAAATTGGGAACACATTTCTAGGCTGATTCATCTGAGTTCTTTTCAAAATCTACTTCAGTGAGATAATAATTGACTATATTCACTGATCTACCATAATGAGTGGGACACCTATAGAATTAACTCAAAGAACAATATCCACAATTTAGTCAGATTAATCCCATTATTACAGTATCACAGTATCACAAGGTTGGAAAGGACCTCTGAGATCATCAAGTCCAACCTATAACCTAACACTAACACCAACACTAACACCAACCATCATCTAAATTATTTGTCACTAAATTATTAGTGACAAATGTCATCTTAGAAGTATCTTTAGAATCAAATATTCATACTGTTTACAAATGCCATATTGAATGATAATTTAGAAGAGTTTTTGGAGATGTATTTTGAACAGCTGAGTTGTTTTAGTAAAGAAGATTATTTCTATAAGGTTTTGCTGTTTTGGTATTACAATCCATTCCTTGCAATTGATAAGAAATAAGAGATGTGGAGTTCATTCACAGGAAGTGTAATAGTCATTTTCTTCACTTCTACATTTTAAAGTACATAAGAGTAAGCTATAGGGATGTCTCCAAAGGTAGGCTGAAATTGCTTTGGGATGCTTCTCAACATTAGAACAAATATACCTGTATATGTCCTCAGTATTTTCCAGACCTCCCTGTACTCAACAGAATAGTGCTATTATGAGCCACTTGGCATCACTTCTATTGTTTAGATAGGGAAGACAGAACATCTTTTCAACAAGCAACTGCGAGTTAACTCTCAGTGATAAATGTAAGAGCTGGCGGATGTCTCCAGAGAGCTATTTCATCTTCAGTGTCTCTCTTGTAGATGTGTATTCTTAGCTCTCAGCCGAAGAAAATATTTTGGAAAGCAATGATATAATACCTACCTGCCCTAAAATGTATTTTTGTTTTATAAAAACATTTTTATATAAATTCTTGAACTTTCATGGCTATCTTTGTTTTACATAGCCTTGCTTTACAGAGATGTTCTCAATAACTTCTAGGAAGGGTGCATCACAGAGGTACTGTGATGAAAACTAAACAGACTACTAGGACAGAAATTCTTATAGACATGGTAAAAATTCCTTTCCCATTTTTAAAAAAGTGCTTTATAAATAGCTCTATATAATTCTGCAATGAATGCTCTATTTACTTTACTCTGCCTTCTGACTCATCCTTTTCTAATTTTTATTTTATTTTATTTTAGGTTAATATATCATTTACTTGCAACATGGAATAAATATCTTGGAATTGATGCCTGAAACAATGAGTTTTTTTCAGTTAAAAAGAAGAGTGACAGTCTGTGTCTGATATTCTTTTTGGAAGTTTCGGAAGGATTTTTACGATATAATCACAACTTATAATGGTGTCATTATGCATAATTACTCTACACTACTACATCCTATAATTGGATCAGTTCAAGTTCTAATTGCATGGTTAGAGAGTATTACTCTAAGTATGTTTGGGATATAATTACACTAATTTCATAATTCTGGGACACACAGAGTCCAAATTTTGTAGGATTAACGTTTATTTTTGTGATTCTGTCTTAAAGCATGAAAATCTTAAAATGGTAGTTCAGTTTTATAATGGACCCTATTTGTTCTAACAAGGAGAGTATTAATCTTTATTTGTATTTGTAATGTACTAAATTCCATTTGCATGTGTAAAGACTAGAGTATTACTTGTTCTAAAACAATGTTTAACCTGTATGTAAGTGCCACTGTGGCTACTCATTTGGAAATGAAAAATAACCAAATGCATTGGTCAGCACATGGCAAAAAGCAGATGGGAAGAGACTAGTAGGACCAGAGCCAGCTGGTATGCAAGTGACAGGGTCTGCTTCACAGTCTTGTGAGGGAGCTGGTTCAGAGAAGCCAATGTGGTATTACTGGGACACTATTAATATCCTGCTACTTTAATGAAACATCTGTGGGTGGGCCTGCAGCAACATGGACACCATTTGGAATATTGCCAGCATTAGAAGACTAAAAGCCATCAGTCAGACCGCAAAAAGCCCTGACATTAACCTTATGATATTGACATTAAAAGTAATCAGATTATGTTTTCTATTCTGTCTTTTTTTGACTTTTAAATGACCACCTGCTTCTCTTCTAAGAGTAATTGGCATATAACAGTTTCAGGTTGAAAAGTCAATAAGGTACAACTTTCCCTATTTCTTCCATTTGTTCCTTAAAGTTAGTGGAACTACATTCATTTCATTTTATTATCTTGAGTTTTCCAGTTTCTCCTTATGTCTATAGCAGGTGTTAGAAAATGTTTACTGTGTATCCACAAAAGCATTAAAGCATTAAGAATTTTTTTATTCATTATTTTCACCTCTGAAATATCAGAAGTACTGCTGAACTAGCCTGGCTTTGGAAAAATTAACATCATGAGAAATGCGTAAGTTTTCCAAATTATATGTTAAAAATCACCATAATCATCTTCAAAGCAAATCCCAAAATGACTGCAAGTCACTGAGTCAGACTTCTGTCAGACTAGTTGGGGTCAGAAGGGACCTCTGGAGACTATCCAGAAATATCAGTCTGTTGTTTCCTATACCCAAAGGACAAAATATGCCTAAGTTTTATTCTATAGAACTGAAACTTTCTTTTTCTTTCCTTCTGTACAACCTAATATTCTTGTCATATTTTTCCTTTTTTTTGGGGGGGGGGGGGAGTGGTGTTAGTTGTGGTCTTGCTTATATATAGCATTCACCAGTTACATTTTGGCATTACAATTATTAGTTCAAGATTTGGTGACTATTTCCATGCAATAGATACTGTTTGCTATAATATTCTGCCCAACCATGAATAAATTATCATGTAAAAATCATTTATTTTTACCTCTTTCTAAAAAGTCCATGTGCTAAATGCAGTATTTCTTTTGCCCTTTGCGTTGACTACTCTTCATTTTTTGCTTTTAAAGATTTCTTCTTAACCTGTCATCTCTGTTTTCTTTCTTACCCTCCTTAGTACTAACATCAAGTTCATTCTTTGCTCCTACTCCAGTGGGTCTAATCCATAACCTAACGCCATGTGGCTGGGCAAGAATATACCAGCTCTCTGCGCTGGCAGGCCACAGGGATATAATTTCTTGTCTCTTCCTACCAGCATGAAGGTCCTTTGCCTGACTTGTGCAGAAAAGTTTGCCCTAGATTCACAGGGGTGTCAAACTCAGGCTCCCCTCATTCTCCTGTTCCCACAGCATAACGCGCGCCACCCTCTGCACACGTCACCAGCACTGGCAGGAGCACAGAGGCATGGAGCTCGATGATGCTGCTGGGTAGAAACAAGGTGCTGGGCCAGATAAAACAAGGTGGAGGGTTGGATTCAGCTTGTGGGCCGTGAGTTTGATACGGCCATGCTAGAAGTTCTGGGACTCAGCACCAATGACTGTTATCCTTTACAGTCCCCACAGAGACCATCATGGGAAATAAAAATGGCAGTGCAACAGGAACTTATTCTGCTTCTGTGCTGCTTTTTCTCCCATGTTTGGTATATCAAGTTGGGGTTACAGGTAAATAACAGTTAATGAGGTAGTATCTTTCCTTTTTATTGATATAATAATTGATAAAGATAGACTTATTTTAGGCAAACTATTACAGAAATATCTTGATACTGGTAGTTTTATGTATGTTAATATATATCTGTTTCATTGTATATAAGCAGTAAGAACAGTAAGGACAATAGCATTTCTGCAGGTGGAATGGAGAAGAACTTTTTTTCCCTATTAAACAGAAAAAATCTGTTCTGAATCTACTTTTGCTTTATCTTTTTCTTGTAATTCTCATTTCATATAATGGATTACAAATCCTAAAATAAATAATATTCTGCATCTAGAAACCTTTATGGTTTGTATAATAGTTAAAAAATAATCAGTATTGCGCTAGACTGCCCAAAGTAATAAATAGCATTTTCAGGTAATTAAATGTCAGAGCAAAGCTGAAGTATTTTATGACCTTAAAAGTCGCTTAGTGAGACTATGAGTCAAAGCATTCATTTCTGCAACCATTTTCTTAGTGGCTAATCAGACATAATAGAGCTTTTTGAAACTAATGATAATTTTCAGTTGTCCATAATACCTCTTTTAAATGGTCTATCTATAAGTTTGTGAGATAGAAGAGGATTTTTTTTAAATTTCCTATTGTAGACTCTATGAACTGTTTTCTAGGAAAAAAGTATTGAAATAGTTTATCACCAGAACACAGGAGAATAGCAGATGGTCTAATTAAACGAAACATTTTTTTGTATATTTTTATCTATTATATTCCACAAGGAGAAAGAGAGAAAGCGAGGAAGGAAGGAAAGCAGAATGGAACAAAGGAAAATGAAAAAAGGACGGGGAAAGAGGAGAAGGAGAAGGAGAAGGAGAAGGAGAAGGAGAAGGAGAAGGAAAAGACATATCCCAATCAATACTGACTGCAAATACTGGCATCAAATAGGTAACTCCAGAAATATCTTCAGATAAAATGAAAGTATTTCTTAATGCTGTGAATTTTTCTATGTCTGTATTGTGCTATATCAAATCACTTGAATAAAGGAAAAGTTCCCTTGCCTCTGGGAATAAAACCACTGCACGTTTGAACTGCCTGCAAAAGATATCACTTAAGATAAACTAAGTATAGAACCATACAAAAGAAAAATCAAAACTGGTAAATACCATATGGTATGCATCGTGCTCTAGATTTCACCTGTAACAGAGGTTAAAAGAGACATTTGATTTTGTACAACAGCAATCCTACTGCTTTTAGATTCTGGGCTGATATTATAAAAAAGGGAATTCTTTGAGTTATTAAATTTTTTCAGGGGAAAAAAGATCTCAGAAATTTCTAAGGGATTTAGGTATCCACACAACTTAAGAATCTATTGTCTTCTAATATTTTCAGTTTCCTTCATGATGAAGTTACAAGAAAAGAAATGTCCTTTAGAATGCAAGCATTATGGATAAGGTGATGTAGAAGCTCTTTCTTAGCAAACAAAGATAAATCATGTTGTTTTGTTCCCTCTGTAACCGTATGATTCCCTGGATCTTTGCTCTCTAATATTCATGACTGAAGCTCACATACAAATAGTGTTTAATCAGTAACTGATATCTTTTGTAAATGGGCTTAATCAGGAACTTATTATTTTCTGTTAGGTCATAATTGTTATTATTGGTATTTATATTTATATTTATATTTATATTTATATTTATATTTATATTTATATTTATATTTATATTTATATTTATATTTATATTTATATTTATATTTATATTTATATTTATATCCCAAGAAAACTGCAGTCTGATTATATTAGGTATGACACAAACTCATAGAATAAGCAAATCATTGAGAGGGGTTTACACTCTAAATGGACACAATGTGAGTAGGAAGAGATATAGCCTACGGCCTAAAAAAGAATTCGAAAGAGGGGCATAAATAGAACTTCCACTGACTTTCTTTTGGCTTTTCTTTCTCTGTTATCTTCTATAATCTGTCTGATTTTAATGATATTTTCCTTAAAATTAGCAGACTCCAAATTTGCCAATAATGCTAAACTTACAAAGATGATACGAACTATAACAAAAATTTGAGGTTTTGTTTAAGGTTTTACAACTATCATGCAGACCAAATGTAATTACAAGCAATAAAAGTATTCTCTTTAATCCTAAACAGCCTTCTCAAGAGTGCTGACATAGAAGGCAGTAGAATCTGAAAATGGTAATCAATATCCAGACTGAGAGCAAAAAAAAAATCCTTCTGAAATGGCATTGAGAGAAAATGCTCTGATAGAGAGCAGTAGGATGAGAATTATTTGTTACCCTCGGCAAAGGTACAGTATTTGGAAATCTAGATTAAAGCTTTCAGAAAGGATGTTGTCTTTCCTGACTTTTTAGATAGGCTTATTTTCCAGTTTTTGCGACTGTTGGGCTGCCAAATGCAGTGGCAAGCTACCAACAATACTAATAGTCTAGCTGTCTACAAGATGCAATAGTGATCCTAATTAAGACATGCAATTGAAAGCACAAGTTGTTGAATGTAAATTGCAAAATTCAGCTGATTGTTTATAGAAAAATTAAAATTCTCTTCTCTTGATTAAATGCCTCTTTAGACGCTGAATTCGTAATTGACCATTTCTCTGGTATTTTTAGAACAGTAATTTGAACAAGCAACTTGAAGTCCTTTTATTTGAGAGAAAATCCTGAAAACTAGAATAGATATAAGACTCTCCATGACTTGTAAGTGACACTAGTAATACTTCTAAATGTTTCAATTGATCTTCTTTTCAATGATACACAAATCCAACTTTTGGTTTTCTTTTCCCCCCTGCAGACATGGGGAGGGGGAATGACTTCAAAGAACATAGGGAATGTGAGATATAATGTTTAGTTTCAGAAGGGGCCATTTATAATCTCCAATCAATAGTAATTCTCAGTAGATACTGCACCTGATGAGTAGATTTTCAGTCTACCAACATATTACATAAAATCTCGTTTTGATCTTTGTATACTGAAATTTACTTCAGCTGGTATTATTACAACAAAACTTCTATGACAAAAGATGGCATATCTTATCAAATATATCTAAAACCAGAAATATCAGAGTTCACACTTAACCATGTTGTCTAGCTACAGGCTTTCCACAGAGATCATCTCCAGTTTTGGCTCCTACTGCTGCTTGAGGCAGGTGAGAGAATGGACTTTGGACCTGCAGCACTACCAAAAGCTGACATATGCTGAAGGATTGCTGAAACTTGTCAGCTTCTTTGATGGCATCACCCACATAAAACAGATGGAAATGTGGCTGTGAATTTCCTGTACGTTGATTTCCTGTCTGTGGTATCAGCTAACTAAACAAACAACTTCTTAACCATATGGCTCTTCAATTGGCTCCTGATTTCTTACTCTATGGGAAGGAGAAAAGTAGCTTTATTATACAATACTGAACTGAAAATCCTTTTTGAGAAGGTACTATTCAGATTATTTCCTCATACAGCTGTTGATGACCATAAAAACAGGAACAGTACACTGCATATTGATTTTAACAAAGACAGCTAGGAACTCTGTTTATTTTTCCCTTGTAATGTTTCTGTTCCATTTCTAAAGCTAGAGAAGAGAAGTTTAGAGTCTAGGCAAGTAAGCACAGAATATAGTAAGTTCCCATTCAGAAATTGATAGGCTTGCGAAATTTTCTTCTGATACACTTTAAATGTGAATTTTAGAATTATAGAATAGAAAATGTTGACTGAAAATACACTCTCAAGTAAAATCCTTGATACATATCAACATTTACTCTAAAATTACACCTACAGGCATTCCTGCCTCTTCCATAATGCTACCTTCAGCTTTTTCTTATGGCAAAAATTTGTTGAACTATAAATTGGACTCCTTTAGAAAAGAGGGGCTTAAATTAAAAATATTGATGCAATAGTTTCAATATTGTACAAAAGTAACACATGGAAATTTTTGTCATTTCAAACCATAGTAGGGAGATTATTTTCTAAAAGGCCAGTTTTGCATTAACTTTGCTTTTGTTGACTGAAAGGATTCTCTCTGCTCAAGCTGCACAAGTGTGTTAGTTTTGTTTTTGTAAGGAAGAGACTCTTAAAAAAAGGATTTAATTTAGCTAAAAAATTGTCTGTTGTTAAGTATTGAAGCTCTTTTCCACAATAAGTGTGACTACATCTTTCAGTGGTCAAGAAAAGGTAGCCTTACAAATATTGTGCTAAGGTACCTTTTTTCTGTAAGTGAACAGACTGAGAAGTTAATTTGGTTTTGTTTAGACTGAGAAGTCAGCAGCTGTGACATTCTCTCCTGTTGCATGCCTTACCCTGCTACATCTTACTTGTTATTAAATAAAATCTCCTTTGTTAGTTATTCTTGAACATGAATCCCTTGCCGTGGTGAAGGGGAATCTGATATAACTGTTCACTGGAATTCAGGAAAACATTCTCTTTCTCTACATTTTCCTGTCTTGTGGGATGAGCACTGCTGGGATGTTCACTGTTGTTAACAATGGAGGCAGTGTTCACTTCTCTTTTCCTGCAGTTCAAGGAAAGTTGCTTAGACAGCGTGCACTCCAAGTTCTTTAATGGTGGTTATAGTTAGTAGAAACTGTAATTTTTCTGATTGTTAACATAGAAACACTCAAAGAACAACAGAAAGAAGGGTACACTTTGATGTTCTGATGAAGTCAGCAGATAGTCTCTCTTGAAAAGACTGAGGTGTGAAGATGCAAAACAGGAAAGTTGTAGTGGGAGTGAATATATAGTGGTGTCTGGCCAACATCATATCAAGTCCAGGAATAGAGGTGGATTAGCAAAGTGATACACTGTTAGAAAAAGACAAAATAAGAAAGTAGAAGAGTCATCAATGGAAAATAAAGAAGAAAAAAGTATGAATATGGAAGCTTTCAGACAAAACATGCAGCAGGGATGAAAATGATGCCTCGTAGTCAGAAGAGATAGTCAAAATTAAAACTCTTAAGGATTGCTCCTTCATATGTCCCTTCTGGTCTGAATATGCTTCAGATTGATGAGAACTTGTCAACAGAGTATGAGGGCAAGGGGCTTTCACAAGTCCATACAGGATGTCAAAAGAGGAGATGGCAGATCTTAGTACCCTGTAAGGAGCTATCCCAGGAAAGGGATATAGAAATAGAAACTTTTTGGTGATCTTGGCTAGAAGATAATTAAAGCAGTTCAATACTGATAGAAGAAATATAAAAAGTGCTGATATTCAACACTTGAGGATCAATTTTAGGAGACTCCCTTTCATTGTCCAGATTTTATTCTTATGGCTCAGCAACAAAATGCCGAATCAATTACTATAATGCCAGCATGTTGATTTAGGAAGTGAACAATTTTGATGTAGACTTGTGACAAAAAGGTTATTGAAAATTAAAAAGGCATATTACCATTTGTAAAACTATATATATATAACTAGTAAACTAATTATCCAAATAGCCTTTTAACAGTGCTAGTCATATAAATCGCTTTATAGGTGTAAATGAAAATAGCCAGCACAACAACTCTCTTTGTGTCTCAGTTCTGGATCTCCTGAAGAGTGTGTTACCCTAGCATTCTGACCTAGGAGTCTGATGCATCTACTTAACAGGAAAAATATTCTACAACTTGTGAGACTTTCCATTGACTAAATTTACTGCAAAACGGAGCAGTTTGTTTTCAAGGAGAACACCGACTGCTACCATTACTCAGATGGTGAGCAGGTTTTGCTTGTCCAGAGATGTTTCATTGATTAGAAGAACATTTCTTCAACCAGGTGCAGTTCCACAAAGTGATATTGTGAAGCAAAAAGGTGCGCAGAGACCTCATTTATTTTGTCAACAACATTTGAGAAAAGGCTGCTGAGAATACGCTACCTAGTACTGCCACTCTTAAGGTGTGTCTAGACTTAGTTTCTGGGCCATGCTTTGAAGTATCTTGTACTCCCTACTTGAGTGAAACACACCCCATTTGGTCTATGAACATGGTTTCCCTTACATAGAAGCTACAGGTCAGGAAGCAGGACTGCATTTCTCTGTGCCATGTATTGCTATGCAATCTGGAGAGTTCTATACTATAAAACCCACACAAGAACTGGGATGTTCTCTCAAATCTCTAACACCCATAACACTCCTTAGAGAACCCAAGGATACAAAAGTTTTACCACATGTCCTTCAAAGAGGAAACAAGTCAGATATCTGCATGGCTGGTGCCTGATTCTTGCTTTTTTTTCCAGAGGTAAATATTTCGTTGTTCCCTGAAACAACCCCAGAGGTGTCGAAAGATTGGAAACCCAAGGATATTTATGGTGATGTAAATTTCTGACAAGAAATGTTGTCTGTGCCTCTAAAAGGCCACTGTTACCCAGAGTTTCCTTCATTTTTATCTGTCATCTCAGCTGCGACAAAGAAATTCTTTTCCTGAAGTCTAGTACCTTACCAACATAGACTTGTGCCATGGATGCCTAGACTCCTATCCAGCTGCTAACGGGCCACAACTGTTTGTTTCCTACTTCAGACCAAGCTCAGCTGCATTACCTGAATGAAGCAATACTGACTGAAAAAAAATAGAAATGCTAAATTTGGCACTAGGAAGCAGGAGCTGGATTGACAACTCCAATAGACAAGTAAGGACTATAGTTATTATCGTTTAATTGCTATGGCAACTAAACATGGCCTTTTTGCTGAAATAATATCACGGTAACACCTAGATTGCTGTCGGGGCTACACTTGAGTGAAAACCAGACTCAGAAAAGAAAGGTTAATAAAATACACAGAACAGAAAACAAGGTTAGAGGTGATGTTTTGCCTGTGAGGCGTTTTTCAGAATGCAGAAGAAAAAGATTAGCTGCAGAGACAAGATGAACATTAGCTCCCTGGTTTCTCCTTTCTACCAATAACCTTTTAAGAGTCTTTCCAAAGTGCACAAAAGTCCCTGCAGCCATAATGTCACCTTCAACCTTGTTATCTATCCCAGTTTTCAATATCTATTGCTACCAATTCTTTGTCTTGCAATCTTTTGAAGCAGCTGCAAATTATAATTGTTTCACATCCTTAATAGGAATTTAGATCTCTAAGCAATCTGACAACTTTTCATGTGCTTCTGCTTCAGCTGCTGGGAAAACTGGAAGTTAGTGAAATAGCAGCCATGGTACTGACATTTCTCTTCTTAGCATTTTGTGTTGTGACTATGTAAACTAAACATATCCATGAAGAAGCGGTATGAATTTTTTTTTAACCTATGTTCTTCTCTTATGTCACTGTTGTATTAAGATGAAGACTAATAGAATGCATCAAGAGAAAAAACATGCTTGATCATCTCAACTCAGTTCTTACTACTGTTTGCTATGCATATCCTTATATTGCTTTTTAATATTTTATAAACTTTAAAATAGATGAATCTGAAGAGATTCATTTTTCCCTACCTTTGAACAATTTACATGCTGAGGACTGCACAAGAACAAAGAACAACTGTAAATCTCAAAGCCAGTGCACTTTAAGGTACAGGATAAATAAGAATTAAAAATATTACTGAAGAAGAAACAATAACTTACACTTTCCATTGTTAGGCAAAGTTTATCTCCTTCATTCGAGTTAAATTCCTTGAGAAAAGTTGTATACTTTAAAGATCTATGGGGTAAATGTTTCATGAAATTGAGCACCTACTGTTTCATAAAAGCACTAAGGAGGTAATTCAGTCTTTTTGTATTTTTAACTTGAGTGTGTTTTTTTACAAAACAGTTTAAATTTCACCTTTGTGATTTTTCTTTATATGAAAGCAATGACTAGCTATAATGACTAGCTTACTATCTGTTGACACACATTTTGGCAGAAGGGTTTTATGGATCCTTACGTTCATAGCCAGGTCTCATTTCATTTTTTTTTAATAATATATATCTTCTTTGACAAATACTTCCTCTTGAAGTATTCTTTATAGCCCAAAGAACATCTTGAGTGTAGAGAAGCTCTAAAGAAAATTAAGAACTTGGTTTGTTCTAATTTGTAATGCAATGCTGAATAGTGGTTTGAAAGATGAAAAAGACTGAGTATATACATTTTATGCTTATGTAAAATAATTTTTGAAGCCTCAGACATGAATAGTACCACAGAAAAAGAAGGACAGTTATATTTTATTTTAATGTCCATGGACTTCAATCAGATTTTACGTAAAAAGATTGTTTCCATATAAAGTGACAGATCACTGAGATGTAATTTTTAAGAGAAGTAACCTTAAAGGCAGAGGGGAAAGTAAATGAAATGAACCTATAATTTTTCTGCTCAGCCTATCTACTCTGGAACCTTTGCTAAAATATATTACTTTCTCTAGAAGTTTCAGAGGAAGAAATTGATAACATGATTCTTTAAAATCTTTGTAATGTTATCATTACTAAAAGACTTGTTAAATAGAGTGAAAATTTTCTGTTTTACATTGTGAGATTTAAAACTAATGAAAGACTAGCTCTTTGGTTGTCTTGAAATATGACCTTCAAAACTGAATGATTATACCCACTTAATAATTCTGCAAGTGTCTTTTATTAAAAAAAAATGTTATTTCTTTTTTAAAGCTTAGTCTTTCTTTCATTTAAGAAATAGAAAATATCCCATTTTGATAGCTGTAGACATATACATTAAATAATTATCTATGAAAATTCTCTTCAAGCCGCTAAAATGGAATAGCTTCTTTGTTTTGAAACTTGTAAATGCAGAATCCATACAAAACTCTAAAATCACAGGAAGACCACTATCATCAGATCAGAGGTATAGTCTACTTTTTATAGTACAGATAGAATCTGTATATCATCATACGATTGGTATAATTTCATGATGGAATACAAACATGGATGATGAAACTGTGCTTTGTGGTTATGTCTAAAAATTCTAAGCAAAAAGGCTGTATGAGATTTTGAAATCCAAGATAAGGAGGGAAGAGTGATCATCAGTACTAATCTTTTTGAGGATCATTATTAGCTCAGAGAAGCCATTAATTGTCTTTCTAAAACAGACAGTACTATTAATAGAGTTGGAAATATGAATTATTTCAAATGATTATGTGAGACTTCGAAAGTTCAGCAATTTTTTTATTACTAATGAACTTGTAAAGTAACCCTTGCAAATTTGACAGGGTCTGGAAATGAAAAAAAATATTGACGTTTAATAACAGAGTGCAACACAGTAAATAATAGGTTTCTGCTTTTAGAACAAACCTTTTTCTGTTAAGGTAGTGCAGGTGGTAAAATGCCAAAGATGCGTAAAATGTACACAAATTCTGTCTTTGATTACAAATAGACTAAAGGGCCTGAAGTTGCATTAAATCTCAAAATCACTTCTTTATAACCTTTGACCTCTCATGCAGAATTCATATCACGGTTCTGACATTTTTCCAATATGCTTAAACAGTCTTGCCACGCATTCTAACATGGTTCCAATGTGGTCTTGTAAAACCTCATCGAATAAACATGAAACACTTAAGGTTTTACATTAGGTTTTACATTATACTGAGATTTGATAGATCAGCTCAAAGCATAATTGTTTGACTTCATTGCTACAAGCAGATTGCAGACTCCCCGAATAGATGTATACATTTAGGTTCAAAATGGGATTCAGGAAATTCTTGAAGTCTATATTTATCAGTAGCTATTAAATTAAACCGTGTGGATGCAATCTGGCTCAGAAATTCCACAGAGAGCAGATTGGAAGGGCCTCCCGGGGAGGGATATATGAGTTTTAACAAGTCAGATATTTCATGGAGTCCTTAGCAAATATTCCCGTTAAACAAATAATCCACTTAAGGGTGAGGAAAGAGTAAATCAAATTAAAATTCTTGAGAAATATAGTTTAGTACAATTCATTTTAAACCATACACCAAAACTCTAACCACAACGTTGGAGTTTTGTAAGCACAAAGGTATTGCTCGTCTCCTTGTTTGAATATTAAACATAAAGGGTAATGTTCAATATAAAGGTGAAGTATTTCATTGAAGTGGTGTGAACAAACCCACCTCTTTTGCAGATACCTCAGAAATGATAAATTGTTGCCCCAAACAAAGTAGTCATCTGCACGGAGCTGTTAACAATTTATTCTAATTTTTCTATGCTTAGCTCTTATGGACGTCTAATTGGCCAAGCAGGTCTTTAACTAAGTCTTCTTGGAACATTTAGGATTTGCCTTCACAGTCTTCTGGCTCAGGAGGCTTGGAGCCCAGAGAACATCTTATCTTACTATTAAAGACTGAGGCAAAGAAGGCATTAAGTATATCTCCCTTTTCCTCATCCTTTGTTACTACTATTCCCTTTGCATCCAGTAAAGGAGGGAGGTTCTCCTTGGTCCTCCTGTTGTTGTTAATACACTTGAAGAAATATCTTTTGTTGTGTTTCACTGAACTGACCGGATGCAGTTTTATCAGCGAAAAGTGATTTGAATAGGTTTCAGGTGGAACAGAAAGTCCTTTTCTCTGGACTGCACTGTCAGCTCTCCTACACTTTTATAAAGGCTGAAAACTGATGCATCTGCAAAGCTAAAGCTCTAGAGATCTTTTCTATACCAGGGCCTCATGTTGCCTGCAGTATGTTAATATATTGATATGCAAAGGCTTGTGCCTAACACCATCTCACATGGTTTATCCTGCCAGGTTTCTCCATCCATGAAGCAAGAGTTCTGAATCACAAACGAATTTTCATCTTTCATCCACAGACTGTCCTGCCACTGGTAGAAGAAGGTTACCCACTTGAGTGTCTTTTACAATATTGAGAAGCACCAGCTAATGAACTGGTCCTTCACTCGTAAAGTATACTCTCCCCCAAAAGGATGTAGCTTCCTACAGGGAACAAGACATGAGGCTTCTTGAATTCATGCAAAATAGCTGACGAAAATGATTGTATTACTGTGCTGATCATGGTTAATTCTTTCAGCAGTATCTACCATGCCTAAATACCTTCTGCCCTATAATTTTTTATTTCTTCAAAGGAAGTGGTTTTGTAAGTGCTACTTGCATAAATGTACTCTTCTTTGTTATCAGAATAATTTCCTGCTTTTGGAGAAAGCAAGCTCTTCAGAGATGAGTATATAAGATAACAGTATTGCTATGAAAATATAATCTCTACGATAAAAAAAGGAGAAACTTTGCCTACTTATAAAAATTCCTTCATCTAAACATAGTGAATCTCATAAGTTTGTAATTAAATTATGCAGTGCTCCATATGCTAGGTAAATGCTAAGTCCTACATTATTACAAGAAGAAATTCTGGTCTTTTCTGAATCAGTTGCAATGTGTTTTCGGAGATTTTACCTGCAGTGAGAAATAGGACCTGATTCAGACTATTGTGTTTTACCATTTTACTCCTCATCACACTGGTCTGTTGATAGAGAACTTTCATTGAACACATTTTACTTAATGCACTGTATGTATTCAGAAGACCAAATCCCTCTTTTCAAATCAATGTTCTCATGGTTGAACAGCTGCAAAGCTGACACGTTGAGAGCTAACTGACTGTTCGGAGAACTGACAGGTGACTAAAGGGCCAATTGCATACATAAGCTCACCTCACTGATTAGAAGATCACATGAGTCTTGCTTAGCGGCAAAAGGTTGCTTGGCCTCGGATTTAAGGTTGAAACCAAACCCAAAATAAACAAAATGGGCACCTATCTAAGTAAAGGGTGATATTTTGGTATCTACAACCAAAATGGTGTTCCTGAAAAACCCTGTTCAGGTGCCGCATAACTATCAAGGCACCTCGTCCTCACAGTTTTTACCTTTTGTGACGTTAAATTTCCCAAAGACATTAACTTCTTCACAACTGAAGAAGAGTTTATGTTTTCACATGGTTGAACTTCAAAGCTCACACTGAAGAACAGGCTGGGCATCAAGCAGGACTTCTTTTACTGAAGTCCCCACAGGGTTTTCCTGACCTGGTACACATTATCAATCAGGGTAGAATGTGTGCGCACAAACTGGATCTGACCCCCCCAGAAAAGATGAACTGTTTACACAGCTACTGGATTACTGGAGAAGGACACGATATAACTAACCATTTGTTTAAAACATAGTGGCTTCCCAGGAAGTCGGAGACGAAAGCTAGTTCCTTCCTCTGCCAAAATGATTTCTTCCTTCTTCAGCTGTTTGTCAGAGCTAATAGGTTATACAGAAAATAACTAAGGTTCTTTGGGCCAGAAAAAAAAACATAAAACTGATAATGACTCCTCTGAGAATGATGCGATCTTTGTGACTTTGCCACTGAGCAGCTACCTCAACTGTACTTTCTGTTTGAAACTCCTGGAATATTACATTCCTTTCTACAAAGTGACAAAGCCAGCTTCAACAAGTATGTGGAAATATCTTTCCTCCTCCAGCTGCCAATGTTACCTGGAGTTCTATCCTTATTATATCTGCCTAAGGATAAGAAACAAGGAATTGAAAGATTCTTGAAAGCTTAAAAGAGCCTCAAACTCAGGCTATGCCCTATCCAGATACCATATACAAAGCAGCTGGAAGTGGCTGTGGCTGGTATCTGCTTCAGGTTGAACAAAAATTTTAAGAAATCGTTAGCTGTAACATGGTCTCTGTGATAAAAGCAGTAACCATACAATATGGCAATGTTTACCATAGGAAATCCAAGAAGATACGTTTTACATATAAAGTATGAGCATAGAGATTCAGTATATTATTGTAATATGCATCTTCTTTAATAACCCAGACTCTTATAGACATATTTCCATGTAGAATCCACAAACATAGCTTATGATCAGTTTGCAAAATAGGGACAATAAGGTCATAGCTAATACACCATTATCAGACAGAGAAATTACTTCCAGTTAGAAAGAAGATACTGTTGAGGATGGCCAGTCTCCAGATCTGCTAGCTATACCCTACATATCTCAGAAGCACACGTGCTTGGCGATTCCAGTATTTCTTGGTCAGAGATGACATGATTTAGTCTTATACCTCTGGCTCTGAAATGGTCTACCTATCCATTCGTAAAAGAAAATGGAAGGGATTAACCAGGCTTCAATGTGAAAATAGATAAAGACTCAATAAGGATTTACATCATCTCTTAGTGGTATAACACAAATTTTTATGCATTTTTCCTTGACATGCAGCTCCAGCACAATGTGAAAGATCATTAATGAATACATTAAAAGCCTAATATCAAACTTTTTAATTTATCCATTAACAGCCAGAGAATGTGAAGCTAGGGTTGATATTCAATGCCTAAATCTTTGTGGTGTTGTATGGTATATCAGTTAAAGCCAGTACTTTGAGATTTATTTAAGGAGAGGATATTAGATGTAATTTGCATATAATAGTGCAAGCTAGACCTTTTGCTGTTCTCATGAGTCTATGAATGTCAGAAACACTCAGCATTTCAGGAAGAACATAATGAAGTAAATTTGAAGGCAAATGGAGGGGTGGAGGGCGCACGTCAAAAGTGAAATATGTTTTCAATCAGTCTCTGCAGATGACTCAGGTAGGACATCAAGATTGTATAACGACCTGCACACCAGATTCCATGCACAGTTATATGAAGCAAAATGGGAGCAAATGAACTGTGAGAACTATTCTTGCCACTGAAAGCCTAAGTAAAGTAACATTTATTTGAACCTTATCTGTTCTAATGGGATTTGATTTTAGAGAGACACCTAAAGCATAATATAATTGTGCATTAGCCTTTCCTGCACAGAGAAGAATGTAAAATTTACCTCTTTCAGATTTCTAGTTAAAATGACTTTCACATCATAGCTTAAAAAGAAACATAACAAAATTCACTCTGTCTTCAAAGCATGCCTGGATTGATTTCTTCTCTATAGCTATGAATTTTTAAAATATATAAATATGCCAGAAATGTGCACAGTTGTGACATGTATTTACGTATTTGTGTATATAAACAGATGTCTGTATGTGTATATGTATATATATGTGTCTTTGTATACACACATATATATACATAGATGCATATGTCTGCATGTACACATGTATATATACTTGTACATGTTCAATGTACAAGAAGAATCATACAGTGATTTATTGGTAGGACTGATGTATACCTCCTTCTTTTACAGGGAACATAGCATTGTAAAAAAGAACCTTTAGAATTGCTCTTTAAAAATTACATGTCAACTCCATGCATCTACTCACTGTACAGAGCACTTTGAAATCTCATTATGAAACCTGGAATCAATTAAAGCTCACCTAGTTAAGGCTTTGTTAATAACTTGATACTCACTCTTGGGTCTTTATAATGCCTATATGATCTTTTAAAGGATGATGTAATTGTACCTGTACAGATCTTTTGTTCTGAGGCAAATGTTACAGGAAAAAGTCATTAAATAAATGACATTGAAGATTGAAAAGGGCAAGACAAAATACTTGTTTATTCAGAATAAAACCAGTAAATTTAGTCTGATGGTACTTACCATTGCTTCTGTTTATCTGCCAATGTGTTTGTATCAGCAAATTTTTGTTTATTTAGTGTATAAATAGGGGTTGACTCATCCAAATACAAGTGTTTGTGCCACAACAGTTCATGAGATTGTCTTGACAGCTGATGTTGGCATGGGAATTTATCCAAAAAGGAAAGAGGAATAGTGTCACATATGAAAGAATTGATCAAATGTTTAGACATGTAGAACATAATAAACACAGTGAAAAACTCAAAACAATAGTCTTTCTTTTTAGGTTAGGAACTGTTGCTTATTACTGTAACAGGGTTGTGCCAAGTATCACACAAAAATAGAGTGCCCACTGGCATATAATAAATGACTGTCTAACTTTGACTGAAGTATGCAATTTGATGAGTAATTTCAAATGCTGAATGCACTGAGACATGTTAGAACATATTTGCATGCATTTCAAAACAGTTAAATTTGCTGGATAAACCATTCTCAGGTGAAACAGATCACACGGTGCAAGATGACACTAAAAGTATTTGGGCAGTTTCCTCTATGTTTTCCTGCTTTTTTTCCCTCCAACTTACTCTGAAGTCTAAAATCCACAGGCAAAATGAAACACAGGGAAAGGTTCAGCCCTGTGTATCAAAAGACAAAAGATAACACAGTTACATAAATAAAACTCCAGATGACATTATTCATCAATTAGTGACTGTAATTTTTAGTGTTCATAAAACTGCTTGGTTGAACTAGTTACATGTGACAGTATGACTGACCACTCAAACCCTGGGGTTACAAGGGATATTAGTAACAGGGATATCCAAATAACACACTTTGTACGTTTAGGAAGAACATAAATTTAATTGATCATATACCATTTATTAACACCAAAACGGTTTTAGAACACATGAAGCAAATCTTTTAATGAAGAACAAACATTATTGCTACACTCTGCATTCCTTTCCCATTTTTCTCAGCTGCATATTCAAGTTGATATTCAACATATTTGATATTTACAGATCTGACTGGATTGGATTTTTCATTTCGTTGTATTTAACATATGTTAAAAGTGCTGTGCAAACAGCAACCAAAAGATGACGGTCAGAAGAAGTTGTTTGACATAGATTAAAACCACTACATCCTGTCTTGGAGCATGTAGATGCACTGGATGAAGTTTTAAGATCTCTTTCAGTTCAGTGATTCTCTTTTTTGCTTGTGCCTCGTAGTGGTTTGTTCAAAAAAACAGTGATTGACCAGGAAATCATATCTGAAACATCAAAAGCTAATGATGAATATTTAGGTTGAGTCTGCTCTTTGATTTTTTTTCAGTTAGAATGATTGATAAATATCCCTCTAGTGAGTAGTAAATCTTGACTGACAGATTACTTCCTTCTTAGATGTTTTGAATCAAACTAATACAGACATTTTGATCACACTTCATTCTTTTACATTAATACAGCATAAAATCCTCCCATAGCTACATGCATGTCAGATAGAAATATTACATCTAATTCATAAATATTTATTTTTAACAAATCTTGCATCTGAATTTTCTTGGATTGCTAACAAATATGTAAATACAATAGATTTATCTCCTGCAAGAACTCTAAATACTGATTGTGCTCATTTATATGGTGCAGATAAGGATCACAGAAGAAACGGACGTTAGCCCTGTTGGCTTTTATTTTTACCCATCACCCAAGACTCTACAGTTTAAAATGTAAACAGAGATGGCTTTGCCCCAAGCTGGTTTTTATCTAACATTAAATGCAACTTGGTGTTGCCAAATATTACAAGGGGACAGAGAACAAATTTTACAATGAGATCACAAAGAAGGTCCTCATAACTCCCTGCCCCAGGCTTCTCCACAGGAGAGCATTCAAGTGGTACAGTTTTAAAGGCAGTGGACCAGAGTCAGAACTACCATAAAGAAACATACTCCCTTTGAAGTCAGTAGAGGCAGTCTTATTGACACAGAAGAGACTATGATCCCTGAATGGGTAACCTAGCAATTGAATGATAACTAGGTAATGAGCTGTCAAATCTTAAACACCAGTCGTTCAATTTACTGTATCTAGGAAAGTGATATGCAGCCAGAAGTATACATGTGGCATTTAAGCAACTGCCGCAGACAGGGAATTTAGCACACTTTCTGAAATTATTCCAGGAATACCTAAACCATATTTGAACAGCAAGTGTGTCTCGAAATGCATGGTTTTCAAGAATGCCATCTAGTGTACCCTCTAGCAACACTCAACTATAACAAATTCTCTATATGCAGAAACAAAGTGAAATGAACAATACAACGGTCTGGATTGTGATAGATGGGACCATTAATAGCAACCTGAGAGAAATCAGATGACTGAAGCTAATGGAAAACACATGGCTTTTCAAAGCAGTTTAAAGTGGTTTGTTCTATAGGTTGGCACATGATTCTTTGTATACGATTATATAAAAGTATTCTGGTTCCATCCAGCCTGTCGCACCATCTGCCCCCAGGATGCCTTGTGGCAAGTCACTAACCAGAGCTCTGCGCCCGTATCTGTATCTCTGAGTCATCCTAAATGTAAGGAAGAAGACATTTTGTGAAACAAGGCTCTTGGATAGTTCCCTGAATTCTGAGATAAGCATAAACTTGTGCAACCCCAGTAAAGATGCTTGATATGATGTTATCTGGCAAGCAAGTTAATCTTCATCTTACTATCTCACAGTTGCTGTGGTATGCAATAACAAATTGTAAATACCTAAATGTTTTCCACCACACACATCACATCTTTTAGTTCTTCACACACAAGACTCAATGATTGCACTTCATCTCTGGCTGAATTCTGTGCTAGCACAATGTGTGAACCAACAGCAAATGCTTTCCATTACTCACTCTTATTTAAAATCTACTGATTCGTAGTGGTTTGCTGCTCCATCTCAAGACAGGTTTCTGTCAATTGTGAATTATTTACATGCAAATAATTTCAATTTTTATACAGTTTACAAGCATTTCTAAGAAAAATCTTGCTATGATGCCTGATATTTTCCAGCTTGCATTAAGCAATTGCTCAGACATGCCTACTATGTTATCATTGGTCATGTAAAAGCATTAGAATTTGTGTTCTACATTACATTTCACAGTAAACATCCCCTTCATTCTCATCTATGAAAACAAAGGTTATTTAACGAGGAAGAAAGAGCTAATGAACAGGGAACTTATCTAGCATTTAACTTCCCTAGTCACTGCAAACTTCCTGTATGACCTTAGGCAAGGTGTTTAGGCATACACTAACTTCCTCTCTTGTAAATTAGAGATGAAGGCATAGCTGCCACTACAGAGTTTTGTGAAGGTAAATAATGTGAAAAAGCATGAAGTGTTTGAATAGAACAGTAGTAGAGACAGGTAATTCTTTAGACAGGTCCTACACTTTGCCCCACTTCCAGCAGTGTTGGCATCTGCTCTCACCTCTGTAATATGTTTGCAATAAACTCAGTCAACAGTACTTCCAGTTTGTTTTAAATCCATTAATGAAAAGGATAGATGCTTAGGGTGTTTTGGTGAAATTGTCCTGAGCACAATCTGCAGCTTAGCAGGCAGCTACAGCATTCTAATGATGCTGACCCAGAAGGAAGGAAGGTGCAGATTTTCTCTCTCAAATGGCTGCACAAACAGTGTGAAGGCAAACTTCATGTATACTGCTAAAAAGCATGAAAATTATAGTCCAATAAACTGACTTACTGCAGGATACCAAACATTTCTGTACTGCATATTTTTCATTGAACTGAACCTGCATATGATTTAAAAAACCACTAGCAGAAATCTGCAGCAAGAACGCATCTTCACTGCTGTCAATGGAACTGCTCAGTTCAACGAAAATATGCAAATTCAAGGCAGTATGGAGTGGAAATAAATTTTATCAATTTTGAATTAAATAATGTATTAGCAAAATATTAAAGCATCGACATCCTTATGAGCTATAGTTTCCTCTATGAGAATAGAATAAAGCAGAATTGGTGTTCCTGAGTGCCCTTCTCAATCTGGAAGATCCTTGTCTGCTGCAGAGTCTTCTAGCAGATTCTATACACTTCCTCTCCTTTATTAATACGTGGGAACTCAGCAAGGAAACAGAACTAGGAGAGAGGAGATAAATATTGAACGTCTAAGGAAATCAAATATTACATGTTGAAAGACCTATCATTTTTATTAAAAGTTTATCTCTGGTCACATAGCAGAGCTCTTGACACCCTTTCAAACTGCCATTATATGATAGCTTCACTCTCCAGTTCCATTTGTCACTATACCTTGGAAGCAGCTGAACAGGATCCCAGCAGGAGGTGTGATCTGCTCTATAGTCACTAAACAGTGAAAGTGGTGAATTAATACCTCCTGATACACTTAGATGAAGTGAAAGTACGACAGAAGGCTGCATCTTCAGTATTCTGGGAAAACCAACTGCATCCTAAAAGTAAAAACACCAAGAAAACTCAAAAGTGAAGAAAAAAACACAGGTAGGAGAAAAAAAAAAAGAAAAGAAAAAATAAATAAAACTACTATATAGAGAACATACAGTAATATATTCTGCACAAGTCAAAGAAAGAATGCATGGTAGTCCCAACCAAAAACTGTTAGGTTTCATAATACGGGGTCATATGAAAAAACTTCAGGATCTGCCCATGATTCTGTCTTTAAATACATGATGATATTTAATGGTATTTAAAATGACATTACACTGCATATATAGACAAGCAGAATAATTCAGTAAGTCAGTAGGCATGAAGGGATTGGAAAGCAGACAATTTTTTTGGTAAAACTGGTGTGGTTGCTTTGACTTCACAGAGTCAAATCCGGCATCAGTTATGCCAAATTTACTCCATTTCTTCTTTCAAAGCAACTGATTGACTGCAGCCAAGCAACCTCTCTGAGATCTTCACAGTTTTTAAATGGCGAATGCAAATTTTCAGCTGTACAATGAAGCATTATCCAGATTTCCAGATGGCCTACACTTCGTATTCCCAGGGTCTAGTGTAACTGCTGTCCCAACATGATATGTAGTAGGTCCGTGATACCTGAGTGACAAATGGGTCATCTGAGCAACAAATGGATCCTATAAAGGATTGTTTTGGCATGAATCCTGTACCTCCATGTAAAATGAACCCTGTTAACTCCTCTACAACACACAGAACAAGAAAGATTCAAGAAAATATGAACATGTATAATCCTTTCCTTGCACTAACAATAGAAACATCACACCTATTAAGTTATATTTGGCCCAATTTCAGTCTCTGTTTCTAGAAGAAAATGTAATTTCTCGGGATTTATATCACATTAATAATAGTGAATAGAGAGAGCTTAAAGTTGCATTGAAAATGTGTGTATATATTTATCTCCCTGTAATATTAATATGGAGTGTTTTCTTTCAAAGTGTGCATTTCCCAACTAACAGGGAGATTTCCTCTTGATTTTCCTTCTACAAAAGGGACAACAATAGAGCATGAAAATACAATTTCAGCAACCTGAAAGATGACCAAATTATTAGGTAATTAACTAAGGCCAAAATGCATAATGAAAAGATCATCTGCATCTGAGTATACACAGTGGGTTACTTGTAAGATTTCATTTGGAAAAAAAGAAACAAACCAACTATCAATAAGAATCACAAGGTTCATAATGATGGTTTCCAATGATTTCAGAGGAATTCAGATAGGAAACATCTTACAATAATGTTGACAGGTTTAAGAGCCACCATTTTTGGTGGCACTATTTTCTGCACACACCTCACATTTTTTCAGTGGTATTTTTCAAGTATGAATGCAAAAACTGTCTGCAGCTTTATTCCTGAAAACAGTAGCATTTATCAAGTTACAGACAAAATACCTTAAAATTCAGAGGTTACAGACCTCTATCTGATAAACTAATACAGAGGTGACATGGCTGACAAATATTAGCAGTAAAAATATGGACTCTGTCTTTTAAGGCATAGAGAACAATAACGGTCAAAATGAAAGTCAGCCTTCTTCAAAACAACATAATAAGTAGATTTTCAAGAATGAAGGTGATATATAATCAGAACAAAACCTCATGGGAAGTGACATATTCTCTCTATATCAAAATGTTACATGAATCATAATACCATAGAATCATAAAATTATAAAATGGGTTCAGTTGGAAGGGACCTTAAAGATCTTCTAGTTCCAGCTCTGGAGTTAGCCCAGGACAAACCCAATTTAAATATCTTCAAATCTGCAGAAGCAGAAGGAGCCAAATTTACCATATTTTCTAGAGAACACATATGTTTACATAATTCTTTCAGGAAAACTTTTGAAAAGTTTTGTGTTGTCTTCAATTTCCTTTTTAAAAAAAAGATACATTTGGAGAAGCTTCCTAGATGACGCATGGCACAATGGCAGGAGAAAATAGAACATTTTTCTCCTCTCAATCAGGATCCAAAAAATAATAACATTTTGGCATTGGACAGATTTTTTTTTCAGTCAGCATCCACTTTGTCTCTTTTAACTGAGTGGCAACAACAGAGAAAGCACAAAAGAGAATTTAGATTTCTGCTCAAAAAATCCAAACATCAATTAAAAAAACATATTGAGTGCCTCTTGCCTGACAGATTAATGGGTTTTGCTCATTGCTACTGGAGCTAGGTTTCTTTCTTTTGGAGTTAGGTCATGGAGAGAGGACTGCAGGATGAGACTCAGAGTGCCTATTTTGTGACTGAATTTGAAGTTGAAAACAACATCCTTCTCTCTAAATTGGAGAGATACGGATTTGATAGGTGGACTGTTCAGTGGATAAGGAATTGATTAGATGGTTGCATCCAGACAGTAGCTGTCAATGGATCGATGTCCAGATGGAGATCCATGACAAGAGGGTCCCTCAAGGGTCCATACTTGGACCAGTGTTGTTTAATATTTTCATCAATGATATAGACAGCGAGATCAAGTGTACCTCAGCAAGTCTGCAGATGACACCAAGATGAGTAGTGTATCTGTCACACCAGAAGGCAGGATGCCATCCAAAGGGACCTGGACAAGCTGGAGAAGTGGACCTGTGTGAACCTGGGTCAGGGCAGTCTACGGTTTCAATACAAGCTGGGGGACAAAGTAATTGAGAGCAGCCCTGTGGAGGTGTTGACTGATGAGAAGCTCTACTTAAGCCAGCAATGTGCCCTCACAGCCCAGAGGGGCAGCCGTGTCCTGGGCTACATCAAAAGTACGGCCAGCGGATCTAGAGAGGTGATTCTCCCCCTCTACTCTACCCTCATGAGACCCCACCTGGAGTATTGTGATGAGTTCTGGAATCTCCAACATAAGAAGGATATGAAACTATTGGAATGGGTCCAGAGGATGGCTATGAAGATGATCCGAGGGCTGGAGCACCTCTGCTATGAGGACAGGCTGAGAGAGTTGGGGTTGTTCAGCCTGGAGAAGAAAACACTCTGGAGAGACATTATAGCGGCCTTTGAGTACCTGGGGCTACAGGAAAGCTGGGGAGGGAATTTGTACAAGGGTCTGTAGTGATAAGATGTGGGGGAACTGCTTTAAATTGGAAGGGGAAGATTTAGATTGGACATTAGGAAGGAATTCTTCACAATGAGGTTGGTGAGGCATTGGAACAGGTTGCCCAGGGAAGCTGTGGATTCCCCATCCTTGGAAGTGTTCAGAGTCAGGCTGGATGGGGCCTTGAGCAGCCTGATCTAGTGAGAGATGTCTTCCCATGGCAGGGGGATTGGAACTGGATGATCTTTAATGACCCTTCTAATGCAAACCATTCTGTGACTCTGTAAAATGTAGACACTTAAGTCCAAGAAAGTGATCCAGAAAACCCATGCAGCGAGTGGTTGTCAGAACCAGAAGGTACTAACACTCCAAAACCACCTTCTCATTCAAATAAAAATGTTTCCCACAGGATTGTGCATGCCCTCAGATCATGCCGCATTCCTTGGGAATGGCAGACCCTGTACCCAGCCTCTGGCTGAGCTCTGTGACAGGCCAGTGTTATGGTGTGAGCTCAGCGGATCTGAGTTCAGACCAAGGAACAGGCACTTTGGCAACATGCAGGAACCTGCCAGTGGTATGAGACAGCAATGCTGCTCCTGCCTACTTTGTAGGGCATGTGACCTGCGTGTTTTGACGAAGCACAGAACTTACATTGCACTTGGTTATAGTTTATATTTATCTCTGCAAACCATGGCAATGCTGGTAGCAAGGTTTACCTCCCCAAACCCTGCCATAGCCCAACACCCTTTCAGCCCCTCAAAGGCTGTTAGTCCCTGTGCAGGGGTGCCAGACAATCCGCACACAGGCTGAAACTCCAGCCCATCGCTGTCCCCAGGGACGTGCCTGGTGCCCAGGGTTAGGGATGTCCTGCTCCCAGTTGGGGTTTAGATGGACCCTGACTACCCTGAGGTCCCACAGCCTGTGTCTGCCCTCTGTGGGGAGCTGCCATCCAACAACATGCCCTGAGAGATGTCCCTTCCCCCACCCTCTGTCACTGCCCACCATGGCTTCCTCAACCTCTGCCCACTGCCCAGCCTCTCAGAGCAAAAGAAAATGCTGTTGGCCAGTCCTGTGGCTCAGTTACTCCTCAGTGACACGTGATCAATATGAAGACTAAAGAGACAACCACTTTTGTCAACTGGCTTTTTTCTTTTTACTTCTCTAGCATTAAAAATATTCAACTTCAGCCCTCAGAAAGAAAAACAGCATTAAAAACATATTGAAACAAGCTGTCACCGTCCTAAAATTTCCATTTTATGAGCTAAGGAAATTCTACTATTCCAGAATGACAACCATAACACTTCTGAGAAACCCCTGAAAATCTTGGCTGCAAGTGTGTTGTTTTAGCCAGGTTTATTACTAGGAAATACTGGGGAAAATGTGATGAGAAAGTCCATTTTCAGGAATCCAAACCAATAGTGAGACTGAAACTGTGGGATTTTTCCCTGCAGCACACCATACCCCTAAAACCTTTAAAAGTTTGCTCATCATTACACTAATATCTCTACATAAATCACTCAAGTATAATGAGGTAATCAAATTTAATTCATGCACAAATATCTTGGCAATCAACTATGTTGGAAAGAAGAATCAGAGCACTAAAGGGAACTTTGCAGGATTTCCTGAAGCATGATTTAGTCAACTTTTGCCAGAATGTGACACGATGTCCTTAAATCCCTAGGTATTTTCATGCATATTGTTATGTTGTGCCACAGCTGAGAACCCCTGCAGAACATTTATGGTTCTATAGTTCAGCTTGTGTTAGTAACGTAATAGAAATAATATTTACCAAAGGTTTACAAATGACTTGTAAAAATAAACTTGGCATCAAAACTTGAAACTTGGCATATGAGGAACTGGCTAAGAATTGCCCAAAAGGGTTTTCCCTCCCTTCCCAAATTTTACATACAGATAAACAGAGGTACTGTGTATTATTTGAACGTATTAAAATAATCAGTATTTTCAAACTGATTCTTTGCACTTGTGTAATTTTAAAATGGGATGAATCCAAGCAAAATACCACAGAGTTCATATTGATGCTTTTTTTAGAGAGATTTAAAATAGCTAAAATTTATCTAAAAATAAAAAAGACCCTGCAAGTAATGTCTTATTGCAGGGGTTGGAGAAATCACATTAGAGCTTCTTATGATCTATACAAAGTTTTAGTGCTTTGAAGAGATGGTAACACCACCAGTCCTGGGAATTTCACTATGGCACATAGTAAAAAGATTATCTGCCATTAATATGAGAGACACAGGAATAGGAAGCAGTCAAAAGCACAAAGCCCTGAGTTTGATTCAGCTTGTGTTGACTAAAGAATTCTGAGCTAGGCCTATTTTCCTTTTGTCCCTTCCTTTTAGTATTGAGACACTGACTTTAAGGAAGAAGAAAGCCAAGGCCTTGTTTCTTTGAGCAACAAAAGCTTAAGGAGATGCATAGTATTCTCTTCAAGGGGGTTGCCCCTTTCTGGAGCCTTCCATTTTATTGCACTGTTAAACCCACTTAGCATAGCCATTAAATAAAGCATGCCTTAGGTAAAGTGAGCATATAGCCATGAGACACTCTTCAAGAGTCATGAATTGAGGATCTGTGAGAAGAGAAAAAGCAGTAGGAAAGAACAATCCACGACTCCAACAGACCTGAGGGATTCTCAAGATTTTAAAGGACCAAACCACTTTAAATACTCAACTTAAAGGTCAAGTGTCCAGGCCTTTTTCCTCCCCACATTCTTGCCTGACACCCGCTTCACACTGGGACAAAGAATGATGTGAGAGAAATGGTGAAACTCTTGAACTACTACTCCTAGATTCTTAAACAGATTTTTCCTTGGAAAGGGAAATCTACCCCAACACACAGAGACCAAAAGAAGGAAAAATACAGTCAAATGAAAAGTTATACATAGGAGCTATTTTTCCACCAAGGCTCAGAGGGGATTCTGGCAAGAGACAACAGTCTGGATAGAATCAGAGAATATAGTAGAAGGAATGTCTGAAGGAAAGAAGGACCTCCTGAGATGAAGCTATGACAGGCAATTTTTTACTTCTATCCAGAAAATTATCCTTTTAGTAACTGAGGCCTGGGGAGGTTTTAAAGCTGTTAACTGAATCCTTTTTGGTAGTCACTGAGCCAAGGAGTAGAATGGAGAGTATGAATATGAGTGATACAGATTCCACTTAAATCCAGTTTAGAAGTTCTTTGGACAGTGCGAAATTTTGCTTATTTCTTTATCTTTCCTTTTTCTTCCTTGAGAACTCAGTTGTTGTGTAGGATATAGATAAATAAATTCATTGGTCCCCATACAGAATAACTGGATAAAAAATAAATGGTTTATGAGAGTTCAAATGTGATAAGTTCATGAAGATTTATCCTTCTGTGATTAATCCATCTTCAGGAGCCAAGTAAATTCTTCCTAGTAATTCAGGAGCTTACTGGCTCATACTTGTGGCAGAGGTAGAGTGTCTGAATAACTGTTAGCACAGAACTACTATGAATGTTCACAAGCTCTTCCTGTTTTTGATATAATGTGAAATAAAATAAATTTCCATTGGACAGTCAAAATCCCTTCCAGACACAGGCTCACATTGTGCACATGGACAATTCCTAAAGTTCTAGTGATGTGTAGTAATTTGTTAAGTTGACATAATTCTGAATGGATTCAGGACAAAGGTCTCATTTATTACAGCTACAGAAATGAGTCTCATGTTTTTATTTGAAAACTGCTGTTTCAGCGCGACAAAGTTAGACATGACAGCTACATATCTGTAGCAGGTCAGTAAGCATCTTGTATAAGCCTCCTGAATGTACAAAAGTTTAGGAAGAGTCTTAGGCTTTGCAGCATTCTTCGTATGCTTTTCTAATATCCTTTTAAGAATATTATAATTGAATATCTTAGTAAAGTGCACACTTTCCTTTCTTCAATCCTCATAACATTACCAATGAAAGACATTTGACACCTGCATGTTGTAAATTCACCTTAAAACAGTCCAGAACTTTTTTTAAAAAGTATTTTCTTCCACAGCACAGGGTAGCACTATGCTTGGAAAGGATTTTTTGCAGCAGATACATTTGTCCTGATTAAATAATTACAAAATAAACAAAAAGGACCTGGTTCTGACCATTATATGTGAGATAAAGTGTTTTTAATATGTGGCCTAATTAAATAATTACTCAATAGGCCAAAACAATTCTGATCTGTCATGTAGCTAATGAGCAGTTTTCAAAAACTACCTAATTAAAGTAATTACCCAATAGAGCTCATGGTTCAAAAAGAGCCAATCCTTTTCTTTGGGTGCTCAGTGCCCAGATTCAAACAACCTGATTTCATAATGTCTAAAGGAGGTATTCTGATATGTCAAGCAATAACGTGGGGTGGGGTTCTCACACTTCTATTACTTTTCAGCTTTTTAAATTACAAATCTGCTAAAGACACGAGAGACATCTATGATTTCTGGGTCCCAAATGAGGAACTGTTTCAGTTCCATGTGAAAATCTGGAATGACTTTTCAGAGACAGTGTGATTGACTGGCCAATTCTAATCATTTATACATTTTAGCAACAACACCTTCCTAATATGGAAGCATTTTCAAAAAGTAAAACTGCTTTGCCTAGAATTTTTTAATCTTATACTATCTCTCTCCCTTCTTCTGTCCCCTCCACACTTCTCAGAATAAAAGGACGCATCAGCAAAAGCACAGTTTTGCCAATATGACTCTGCTTACACTAGCGATTTCACCAGCACAGTTCTGTCAATCACACATCACGCTTTACCACCCTCCTCATCAACATAGCTGTTCCAGCATAATTTTGTATTACAGACCTGACCTGAGTCTCATTACAGTGCCCAAGGGTCATAGGCGATAAAGTCACACAGACATGTTTGAAAACAGCAGCTTCCTATAGTCTATTCGGTTTAATTGATTTTGAACTTGAATGCAAGTTGATCTTGTTTTCTATTTTTGACCCAAAAAAAATTCCATGGCTTCTTTTGGTTTGTTTATTTTTTTAACCATAGAAATCTGTTACCTTTTTAGCCAGCTGTACTCTGAGAACTCAGCTATATTTAAATCCCGTGGCTATGGTGGGTGTTGAAGGAGCATCCAGAAGAAGATAGACATCTGAGTAGGATCAAGAAAACGGGATTATTTTTTTTATTACAAATCGAAAGAGCCCAAAGAGACTGAGGAGAAAAAAGACCTCAAATACCAAATGTGCATTCACTAGGCTCAGCCTGAACTTCCAGAACATGTTTTTCACATTGGTGAAAGATGTAGCAGCTTGCCAATTTTAAGAAGAGTAATCTTTTATTTAGGAACTTATAAAAAGCTTTGAATATTTAATTTTAGCCATCCAAGTATGAGTTTACTGTATTTATTTTTAGAAATATACTTAAACTTCTGCGACTCTATGCACTAGCAGGTGTAATTAAATGGCATTTGTTATTCACCATTTTAATTCTGATACCTCAATGAAGCCAGTAGCATATGACTATTCTTGTATTAACCTAATTATCTCCAAAACTTCATAGACGTAATATGAACTAACTGAGGTCCTATAGCTATGACAGTGAAATCCCAAGTCTTCACTTGGCGTTCACAGTATAACAGCTTTCCTTTTTGTAACAGTGAGAGTCAACCTATCTAATGGTAGACAATACAAACAGCTATACAGAGGAGCTTTGATTGGAACAGAGTGAAGTGTGGGTTGAAAAGACTGCACAGAGATCCCTGAAGTTAAGTCAAAACCAAGTCTATTAAAATAGTAAGCCTACTTTCAGAACTTTCCCTTGTTGAAGATTACCCAAAGTGACAACATGCCAAAAGACAGAGTTTTGTTTCAATCTGGAAAAAAAAAAATATTAGTTAATAATGCAAAGGTTATCCTTGTTTTTAGAGTAATTGCAATCAATTAACTGAGATTATAAAAAAACAGTTCAGAGATTATGAAATTTTTATATTTCATAGATGCACAAAAGATCATAGGTATGATCCCCATTAGCTCTAGAAAGAATACATTGTTTCCTTTTTGTACATTCTCTGCAGCAAATACTGACACAATTCAGATTTTTCTCTAAAGAGCAGTGACATTTGTAATTCCTTTTAAAAAAATTATTTTGTGTCCTTAGCCATACTGGTCATACAAAAATGTTCATAAGAGTAGATCTTTGACATAAATGATGAAACTGACATACTCCTGAGAGAACACATCTGGTTATATGGGTCTGTTCTGTGAACAAAAATCCTATGAATCTTTTGTGGGTACAAGGGAGGGGGTTTATTAAACATAGGGTCAGGACATACGTTTAACGTATGTAAAGATGCAGTGATTTTCTTCAGCTGCTAAAGAGCAAGCAGATTCGCACAGCCTGTATACCTTCTGTCTGTGAGACTAGGAATGGAAAGACCAGTCCCATTCTGCAATTTTCTTGTATTGCAATTGAAAGCATAATATTCTAACTTCTTCCAGCATAGAGATCAATTCCAAAATAATTAGTTCTTGCCATTGATCGGTGATGGGAGCTGTGGAAAATTGGAGAACGGGAGGACTGAGGATTTTGAAAAAAATAAATTACAGTTCTATTTAAGAAAATGAGAGACTGAGGATAAAAGACAAGTTTATGCAATATATTTGGAGTTTCCATGTCAAATCTTTTCTTCTTTGTTTGTTTTCAGTACTGTTCAGTGATCAGATCTGGAGTTCAGTTGTTATTGCCTTATGTGACTGGACAGGAACAAGGATATTTATGTTTTTTTTGTATTCAAAGCAAAGTAATTTTTTTAAGGGCACTTAAGCTGCAGAACAAACTGCCACAGAAATCTGGGGACATCAGATGTACAAACAGGCTCAAAGTGAGATTGATGAAATGCATATAGTATGGGTTATAGGGGCAGTTAACCATGGCAGTCCAAATCCAGCTTTGCCTCTGAGGGTCTCTGGATTACTAATTAGCCAAAGGTAGGAAGAAGTATAGTCGTGAAAGATATACTGTACTTGCCCTGATTCTTAGGCTGCAGTTTCATAACAGTTCAAGACAATGTAAATACTGCACTTCCTCCCACCCTGCACATGTATTCCAATATTGGTGCTTCATCCAACTGGCCCAGGAAACTGATTCAATGGAAGACTAAGAGGTTTCAGCCAAGACAGCTTCCTGACCTCATCCCTTAACCACAGTTGCTTTTTTTTTTGTTCTGTAGTCTCCTGCTATTGACATATTGACAGTGCTTTATGAAGACCTACAAACTTCTGGTCAACCCCAGCACAGAAGTTTTAATGCTACCTTTCTCTAAGCCATCCCATTCTCATCAATATCCTTCAGTGATGGGAACATAGGGAAGCAGTTGTGCTGGCTGGACTGGTGATGTTTTGTAACTCCCCAGAGTCAAAAAACTAATCCATACTTGCACGGGATGAGTTATTTTACTCCTCTCTCAGGGTAAGAGGCAACACGAAAAGCAGTCTGCTTCTACTAAACTGCAACTATGCAGCCTGAGCTGGTGATCCCTCCGTGACGGTAGCCCTGTCACTGGTGTTTAGAAACTCCCTGTACGGTCTTGCTAGACCTCCTGACCTTTATCAGTGTTTGTTTTGTCTTAAACCTCACTTGAAGTGGCTGTTTTTCTACTGACAACTGTTCAACAATGACATCTAAAATACTTTTCTTCAAAGGTGCAGTTAAACTAACCCTTAGTTTTATAAGATCATCAGCTCAGTCTGTGGTAACAAGAAGATAAGAGCTCTTGGCCTGTGCGTGTGTGCAGCTGTGTAACATTTCCCACTTTGTAACGCTTATCAGACTTCAAGAGAAAGACATCAAAAATGTAGCATTGTGAATTATTTTTACAGCATACGGGCCTGGTTGTGCTATGTTTTAAAAACCCCTCTGGTTCAAGTGCCATGCATATTTTCTGTTGCATACATTCACTGCTGAACTGCATTGAGAATGGCAGTAGTGTCCTGAACCAACAAAAGCACGTATTCATGTTACCTTTAAGATTGCCACTGTTCCCACTAAAGTCAATAAGGACACAAGGGTTAGCTGTTTAAATTTAAACAGATGTCTCAGACTTTCTTGACTTGAGAACGAAAATTATTCCTGTTCCTAAATCTCTGGATTGTTAAGTAAAATTGCGTAACTTTGTTTTGTGTACTCTGAAGAGTAAGAATTCAAAGAGGGATGGCTGTGGAGGAAATCAAGAATTACCTGTGAAATTATAGTACTTAACTTGTCATTACAGTCCAGGGAAGGAAGAAAGAAAAGAAAAAAATCCAATGCTAAACCACAAAATACTTCATACTCAAGATTTTCAAATATTTAAATTTATCTTGAAGAATTGAAATGCTCTTTCATTATTATTTTTAAAATAATCATGATAATTTTTTTTATTAAACCTTAACAATATTTAAAAAAAAAAAATTCAAAGAAAAATGGGATTCAAATAATTCATAACTGCAAACTATATTTCATCCTGGAATTTAAAATGTTTTTCGTTTGACTTGAAATTTAAAGTTAAATTTGCATCTTGTGTTATGAATTCAGCTTCAAAGTAGTAGCAGTTGTACAAGTATCTTTGAGGAGTATTTCTTTTTCAATTTATGATCCATTTACCAAACCAAAAATGCAGTATTCTTCTAGATCCTCTGCCAAGAGATGGAGAGGAGGAAGAGAGGGAAAGTAGTGTTTGGTGGATGTTGTGAGGGATTTTTTTATTATTATTTCAGCAAACATTAAGGAGTTTATATCTTACATCTTCCAACCTCTTTCATTCTTTTTTTTTTTTTTTTTGCATATGAGTTGTTTTCTCTGCTTGGAGATACATTCCACATCAGTGGAAAAGATAAAAAACTGGTGATTGCCTGACTTTGTTCCTATTGTCATTCTTGTTGATGTTATCTTGGTTTATGTAGGTCAGAAGGCAATCACCCTTGGTTCTCTTCTTGCTGCTGCCACTTAGAGCTCTGCAAAGTGGATCCACTGTGTTACCAAGTTAGAACAATAGTGATTTGCACCCATTTATCACACAGACAGCTGAATGCACATGGTTCAAAATCTTAGAGAATTAGCCTCAAGATACTACTGCTTAATAGCATTGTATTCTAGTTTCAATTGTTCTCTGGAGAAAGAAGTATCATAATGTACCAGAGAGAAACATATTCTTTTAGAGCATAGCGTATCACATAGATCATTTGGGAGGCGGGGAGGGTGAGGGAGGTGAATTAGATAATCTTCAAAGATTCTTTCTAACCTAAACCATTCTATGAGAACATAATTCTCTCAACTGTGATTGTCAGGGTTTTTGTTTGTTTTTTTACAGTGAAATGAGATTATTTAAGAATATCAAACCAAGAAAATCGCCTGGGTCAGTTTCACACAGATGAGATTTTCTGGCATGAAGGGCTGAGACCTCAAGGTCACTGCTGGGGTTTTGGAAAGGCTGAGACAATGAATGGCCTCATTAGGACAGGGCAATCAATCCTATAAGGTAGGAAGAAAGTGATGAGACTGTGAAGGGACATCTCATTTTCCCTTACGGAAAAATTTCTCCTCGTCTGCCATTGCTGAGTGCAGTCAATATTCTCAAGTATGCAAGACAAAATCCTGGACACATGGAACTTATCAGCAGGCTGTGATTTCACCCAGAAGCAGCAATATGAAGTCCAATTTAGATCTATTTGAAGGAACCTGAAGCTCCATTCAGAGATCCCTTTTCCTTTTACAGAGTAATAAAAATAGGAGGTTTTTAGAGCTGCTTAGTATAATTGTAAATACCCATCACCATAAATAAACACATAGTGAATCACTGTAAACACCACATATTAAATAATACTACCTTCCTTGTTCAGTACTAACCCAGAGCCATTCTGGCTTTATCTTCAAGTAAAATAACTACAGTATTGAACTGCATTGAAATAGTTTCATCTACATGCACTAACCCTTACATTCGATGTTTCTAGTCAAAGGACAGATAACTCCGGATACTACACCTGTTGTAGCTACTTTTGAACCAATGTAAAAAAAAAAATTCAAGTAGTGGGTTAGTGAAGTACATAGTGGGTAGTGGGTTAGTTAAGTACATAAACAAATGTGTTCATAAATAATTATTTTATGGAATGTAGTCAAATAATATTTTGAATGATTATTCTATAGAAGCTGAACAACTCGTAGCATCTCAAAGACTCAGAATATGACGGATGAATAGTTCAATACCTGGCATATTCTAGCTGTTTCAAGCTCTTCAATTTTTTTTTCTACCTCTCTGATCAAAAATTTTGTTTTGAATTCATGGACTTATTTACATAATATATACTCAAATTTTAACTTTTTGTGGAGGGGTATGTGTGCAGTGAGTGATTCCCTATAGAGCAGAGAGGTCTAGAGTAAAAGATAATGCGTATCTTAAATTATAAACCTATGTGGCTTTATCTTTAATAAAAGAGTGACTGTCGAGGAAGTATTTTTCTAGTGGGATCCTGCAGGTGTTAGCCTTGTAATAGCTGATATTTTTACAGTGTATCTTGAAGAAAGCATTGTCATCTAGATATCATCCCACCTGGAGATATTTCAACACTCTGGGATTCAGGGCAGTCAACTCTTTGAATGTAAAACCAATGAATGCAAGCTATACTTGCCAAACGGAAGACTATATCCACCTTCACATTTTTTTTAAATTGCTTTGAAGGGAGGGAGAGATGTTGAGTTACTGTTTCCAAGGGAGAGAGTGATGCCGAGTTACTTTTTCCAAGGGTAGTTAACTGAACAAGAGAGTCTAGCCTGACATGATATTTAAGATCGATTGCGAACCAAAAGCAGGGTAATTCAGAGTAGAGGTAAGGATGCCAAACTACTCTTTATTTTGTAAGAAATGAACAAATGTTGTATTAAGTCCCAAAAGGTTTTAAAGATATTTATCAAAAATGCTTCAATTTTGGAACTCCAGATTGAGTAACAACAACTAAAGAAGATACTTTCCAGAGTTAAAAGACGTTTAACTATTCCTCCAGGATACAGATGACAGAGTTTCAAGAAACTGATATGATTAATATTTAGTTAATTATGCAAAGCAGAATATCTTCAAAAGGCAAGACACACCCTGCAAATCTGTGGTGACTGAAAGTAATTTTTGGGGATTTCCAGTAGAAAGTAAATTTTCTGAATGAGACAGAACCTCAGCTTGAGGTGCCTTTCCCAGTTTACACTGAACAAACAAACCACGAGGCTGTTTGAATATGGGTGAGTGGGTTTTTTTCTGCATTGTTCTTCCCTATACCTTTCCAGGCTCTTAATTTATTTGAAACCTTTATGCTACTGTGGGAAGTTCCCATTTCAACAAAACGGAATTTCCAAAAGAGGGAAATTCTATCATCAGAAAATTCCCAATTAATTCTGCTATTATTCTGCAAGAAATAAACTCCTTAAAGTACCATTGAGTGAGGATTTTCTGTATTAATGAAAACCAGATAAAACTCCTGGGACATTTCTCAGAGGAGAAGGAAGATTCTTAAGATGCTGCAGCTGTTAATTGTAGTTTTGGGACTGGTGATAACTCATACAAATATGTGTTTTTTTAAGAAGTTTTCAGATAGGAATTTCTCTCTTCCTAAGTGCAGCTCTTAAGTCAGGCAATCAGGAAAACAACTGTGTATTACTTAGGTCACTGTTAGATCATGCTGTGAGCAGTTCACTAAGAACACCAAAATGTAATAAGTACTTACTGAGTATTTCTGAATAACAAACAAATTCATAAAAATCTGAAATTTAAATGGATTTTTCTATATACTGCAAGCAGAACAAAGGGATGAAATAAATAAAATACGTTATTCAGCACAAAGTCATCTCCCAAGTCCTTTTTTTTTCACTATTTTCTTTATCTGGCAAACTACAGAACCAACCATTGCTTTCTGGGGATTTCATTAGTATGTGGAAGACATACTGTAAAGAAACTTGTCCACTAGGGAAGCATTATCTTTTACTGGCAATCTGTGAATGCTACTGAAAAATGACCTTTTACTATCAAAATATTAATGTCTTCATCTCAAAAAGGAATTTCAAATCTAAACTGCACATGAAAATTGAATACCATTTTTCTTTACACTCTGTGTATATGGATGCTTTATAATGTCTGTATAATTCTCTGTTTTACATGCAACTTTTGCCATATTATATGATAACTTGAGTTATTATATTTCATGAGGTTATTGTAGTATTTCTATCATGTCAAATAAAAACTGTAGACTGCATATAATTTATATTATGTAAGTAAAATCTTTCTGTGACAGACAGACATGGATAATGGGCAACAAGAATTAATATCTGTAGCAGAAATTGAAATATGCTCTGTAGCTCTGCAGACCCAAAAAAATCCCAAATTATAGTGTTCTCAAAAAGTTCTTCACTCCCCAAATTTGTGGAAACTTATTCCCTTTAGCCTGCAAGGGTGTCTGAACCTGGATCTGAAACAACAGTGGATCACTCAGCTTAAAATTTATATGTATTACTTATTCTCCCAAATCTAATAGAAAAGCAGAGTGCGTAATGATGTCTCCTTACGCTCCTGGTGTCATTGCAGTGCCTACATCACTTCATTAATGACTTCACAGTGTTTACATCACTTCATTTCAGGGAAAGAAGTAGATATGTTCCACATTACCATTTACCCTGTGCAGAAGGTACTACATTGACAAGTATGTACGCCTCTGAGTCACACAGCATTATCCCACCCAGGAAGTGACTGGTAATGAGGAAAGACAGAAAGACGAAGGCAGCCCCAAAGCACAGGTCCAAATCCAAAGCTCAAATGCTTAAACTGGTTCTTGAATAATATGTTTAAGCTTGGTCTCAATTTTTTTATAGCTCAACTCAAGTTCAACACAAAAGAAATATATGAAAGAAATGGTCAGATTATAGAAAAAAGAAAGACATTACATGCATGTCAGAAGTATCACAGTATCACAGAGTATCACAGTATTACAAGGTTGGAAAGGACCTCTGAGATCATCAAGTCCAACCTATAACCCAACACCCACACTAACACCAACCATCATCTAAACCATGGCACTCAGTGCCTCATCCAGTCTCCCCTTAAACACCTCCAGGGTCGGTGACTCCACCACCTCCCTGGGCAGCCCATTCCAATGGCCAATCACCCTTTCAGTGAAGAACTTCTTCCTCACATCAAGCCTAAACTTTCCCTGACGAAGCTTAAGTCCATGCCCTCTAGTTCTGCCACTGGCCACCTGAGAGAAGAGACCAACCCCTGCCCGACTACAACCTCCTTTTAGGTAGTTGTAGAGAGCAATGAGGTCTCCCCTGAGCCTCCTCTTCTCTAGACTAAACAGCCCCAACTCCCTCAGTCACTCCTCGTAGGACTTGTGCTCCAGCCCCCTCACCATCTTCGTTGCCCTCCTCTGAACACATTGCAGTATCCTAATATCTTTCCCAAACTGGGGGACCCAGAACTGGACACAATATTCAAGATGAGGCCTGACCAGTGCCGAGTACAGGGGGACAATAACGTCTCTGGTCCTGCTCACTACACTATTCCTGATGCAGGCCAGAATGCCATTGGCCTTCTTGGCCACCTGGGCACACTGCTGGCTCATGCTGAGCTTCCTGTCAACCAGCACTCCCAGGTCCTTTTCTGCCTGACTACTCTCCAGCCACTCTGTCCCCAGTCTATATCTCTGCATGGGATTGTTGTGTCCAAAATGAAGTACCCGACATTTGGACTTATTAAACATCATCCCATTAGAATCGGCCCAGCTCTCCAATCTGTCCAGGTCCCTCTGTAGGGCCATCCTACCCTCTAACAGATCAACCCTTCCTCCCAGCTTGGTATCATCTGCAAATTTGCTGATGATGGACTCAATCCCCTCATCCAGATCATCAATAAAGATATTAAACAGGACGGGACCCAACACCGATCCCTGGGGGACACCACTGGTGACCGGCCGCCAACTGGATGAGACACCATTCACCACCACTCTCTGGGCTCGGCCATCCAGCCAATTCTTAACCCAGCACAGAGTATTCCCATCTAAACCACGGGCTGCCTTCCCTAGGAGTCTACTGTGGGAGACAGTGTGAAAGGCCTTGCTGAAGTTCAGGTATACCACATCCACAGCCTTCCTCTCACCCACCAGGTGAGTCACATGGTCATAAAAGGAGATCAGGTTGGTCAGACAGGACCTACCTCTCCTAAACCCATGCTGGCTGGGCCTGATCTCTTGACTGTTCTGCAAGTGCCGCATGATATCACCCAGGATCATCTGTTCCATGATTTTACCTGGGACCGAGGTCAGGCTGACAGGTCTGTAATTACTTGGATCATCCTCACAGTAATACACATATATGGTAAGAACTGAATTGGTTGGTCTATTTCAGATAGATTATTTCTTGAATTTCTTAGAACCTACCCTTTTAAAAATAAACTGTGACCATATTTCTTCCTCCCTGTAGTCATAATGGTTTACTGCTATTGAGTATTCAGGAAAGGACAAATTACTTCAAAATAATTTAAATGAATTACTAAGCATATCAATGAGCATTTAAAAATGCTCATGTTAAATTATTTTCCTTAGGACTCAGTAGGTATGCTTTAGCTCAGGAGCCAAGGCAAGCTCTGAAATTCTTGCATAATTGAGATAATGAAATGGCTTGGTGATACCAGAAGTGACAGTCTCAGTCTTTTCCCTTTAATACCAACCTCAGACTGATGCTGCTGCCTTTGATTCAAATCCAGTACTCAGTATGCAGATTTAGCACTTGGAACAAAATGAAAAAATAATTCAAAAAAGCAGTGACATTATTTTGATTAGGCTTAGTCAGCTTCTGTAAGAAAAGCATATGCTAGAGTTTCATCTTGAGCTTCAGTTCTACTGATATCTACAGGAATTCAAGAGCATGCATAAAGCTTAACAAGTTTTCTTTCCTGAAACCAGCGTTTCATCATAAGGAATGAGTATTCAGAAACTGGAATCTATTCTTGGTTTACTGAGAATAGAGAGCTTAAAATGCATCTACACGTCTTTTACTCCCTTGCTCTGAAGTTACCAATTCACTTTTCTTGGGGAGACATAATTTTTAGAGATTTTAAAATCCTATATCTATAGGATTTAGATATAAGAGCCTATATCTAAAATACTACACAGGTCAAAATGAAATCTCAGGTACAACCACGTGATGCTGCATGGTTTAAATTATGTTATAAACTGACTGCTGTTTGCTAAGAATTTAGAAGTTAAAAAAAACCAATAATAATGTTTTTAAGAATTTGTGCTTAGCACTATTGCCTAAACACATCAGTGCGGGAGTTTAAAAAACAGCATTAATATTAACACTCCCGCAGTGACACTGTGTAACATGGAGATTTTAGGTCAGCTTCATTTTAGAAGGATAAATAATGAATTGAAATAATTTTGTGGAAACATCCTGTAACACAGGGCCTCTTAAAGGAAAAAAGAAATTTATGCTTAGAAACAACAGAAAAATCTGTCTCTGGTGAGTCTTTGGGAACTACGTCACAACTTACAATACATTCCTTCCCTCACCTACTTCCATGAAAAAAATACTTTTCTATTAAAGGCTCTGATTTATCTGTGGTAGTAAAGGTAATTAGGTCCATATAGCATGGCCAAGCTTTTTCCTAAGGGACCAAAATGGATTTTGCCATAATTCAGTCACCAAACTCACAGTCCGGGACTGTAGTATAAAATTCAGTGTTAAGAGGTGAGCTGAAGAGATGAGGTCCCAATGGATGTATTGTGTGGCTGTCCTATTTCTAGCAAAGAACAGGGAAGATCACTGAGGTCTTTAAAACCTTAAACTGACAGAATCAAAAATGTCAGTACCTGTCAGTACTTTTCTATCAGAGCTCCAAGATATTTTGCCTCCCAGATCCAAAACCCTTCTGCTAGGATTCACAGGGACTACTCAGAAAGTCAAGTGTAAGTGCACACCTGTATTTGTTGTTTCAGGCCTCAGCCTGATTAATGAAACAGTTTTATCTTTAATAAATATTTCCAAGTTACATTTAGGACGGTTTTTATGTTCTATTTAAGCTTTGTTAACTTCAGTATTGTGAACTTTCAGTATCTACAACTCACTCTTACACATGATGTCAGGAGATAAAAATAAGCTAACATAATTGATTATTATCATCCCTTTGTCTCTATTTCACAAATTGCAGGAAAAAAATATTTTGGTTTTCAATAATATTTAACAATTCTTGTCAGCTTCTACTTTCCAGAGTGTTAGGATATAACAGCAATCATAACGGAGGGAAGTTAGGCCAAAGCATAAATTACAGTCGTTTGTTAATTGCAAAATATAAATTCATACAGAATAAAAACGTCTACAAAATGGGAGGTAGAAGATTTTAAATTTATATACATACTTTAAACATTTTTAAAAAATGTTGACATTTTGGTTTGGTTTGTTTTTTCACAAAAGGTCATTTCTTGGTGCTAGAAACTTAACACCCAACTTTTCCACCATTTACTGAAAGCAATTTAGCTAAAGACAAAGAAGGGTTAAATTTAACATCCCTTGAACTGCCATAGATCATGACTAATGCTACGGAAATAAATGTATTTCCTCTATTTTCAGACATTAGATAACAATCTAGGCCAATATCCTACACAGAATTCTCTAAAGGGTGGAAAAAATCATTTCATAAAATGTATGATTTTCTACTGAATTAAAAAATGAAAGTATCTCCAGAACTCTGTGGATTTATTGGTCTATGTGCTATGGTCAGATAGGCCCATACGTCTCCAGGGGTAAGAATTTACATAACTACTATATGCCATGAGTCTGGAAGAAGCATTTTTTTAGAGTGTGGGAAGGGATTTATTATGATAACAAATCAGTAAGCATTTAGAAAGCCTAATAGGATGACACTATAGGAAGACTGAACAATTTGATTAAATTAACTGAACAAGTTGAAAGTAAAAAGTTCATTATTCAGTGAAAGTGAATATAAACGTGGAAAAGTGGTTCAGTACTAATCTGGTCATCCTAGTAAGCCCTTTCATCTACCAAAAGACACTCCTCTACATAAAATCAGACTGAGAAAAAATTACTAAACTCTCCAATGTTATATGTGATTGAGAATTCTCACAAGTGATAACATTATCTGAATGGTTAGTTTATAAAACATTTGAACACCTTAGGATCACTGTTTTTCTCCAATTGCAGATAAAAATGTTATGTAGCTAGAATTTCCTGACTTCCTGAATGATATACGTGATTTTTAAAATTCATGTCCAATTACTGTATACCTCAGTTAGGCAGCAGTTCAGTGCCTTGCCTTGAACTAATAGGAGTTCAGACACCTTTGGTAGAAATTGTAGCCTCTTTTAAAACTAGGAGAAAAGATTTTCCCCATATAATCAAATAAAAATCCTGATTTAATTTACTAGAGATATTTGAGGGATGCAAAGTCACTGAAATTCCAATGACTCAGAAAAATGACTAGGAGATAATTGCATTGAATCATAAGACCACAAATGTCCTGATCTGATGCTTGCACAAGAAGAGTCATGTGTCTTATGTGATTCAATAAAACACAAGTAGTATCAGCTGGTGCCCAGAAGCTAGTTATTCACATATGATTATAATTAAGAGCAATGAGTGCAGTGAATTCACAAGTAACTCCTCAGTTTCAGAAAATGCAGAATAATAAGTTCATAACTTTGATTGATAATCTGTGTTAAGTTGTTATTTACTACATGGTTCCATTTCTTGGTCTCCAAAGATGATTTTATAATTGAGGGAGAGCCATCTGACAGCTACAATCTGCATCACAATGTTGTTTTGGCACATGAGACAACACCGATTACTAAAATACAACCAATGCATTGTAACAAGAATGAACACCATATAGTTCCAGAAATTCAACCCCTGTACACCACACTCATGCTCTTGCCTTTACCTCATAGTCCAGCAAGTGTGCTCCATTCATTCAAATCCTAATGACTTCTTCCAACATCTTTATATGCTACTTTTATATGAAATTGCATCTTAAACAATTTATGAACATATTATTTTTATGTGAGCATTTGATACTCAGCAAAATAAAAATCAGTAGCTTTTAAATTAATGGCATTAGGCAGCTGACATTAGATTGACCTCGAGGCTGATTTTTCACTTTGCATAGCTGATTGAGTAAATCAGAGTGCTCCCACCAAGGGACAGCAAGCTTCTTTCACTGATTTACCAAACCGCACAAAATTGTATCACATAAATTATTTTGCAGATTGTACTAACTGGACTAAGTTACAGTTAAGGAGGCTTAGTGCAGCCCAATTAGAAACATAAGTCTTTCTAAAAAAAGCAGAAGAAAGAAGCCATGCTCTGAAGCTACAGAGGTACAGTAGAGGCCCCAAGTGAACTATGTTGAAAACAGATGCTTGACCAGAAGGGAAACAGATGTAACACTCTAATTTTTTTGCTGAAACGGGGATACAAACTCAAATGCAAACACTGCAGCTTCAAAGAAGATATACATCATGGATACTGGGAAACAATGAACTTACTTCTGCAAGAGAGAACATAATAGATAAACATTTAATCAAATGATTGAAGTTACATGTAGAGATAGATTCATGGAGTTTCTTAGGCATTTTTCATACAGATAGTCAAAGTTAAAGATAGGCAAAAAGGTTCTGAAGGGTGAAATTCAATCTATTGACCACTCTGAAAGTCTAGTCCCCAATGTTTAATGATCTGGAGATACAGGAAACATTCCAAATTTCAGTTACAACAATTAATGAAGCACCAATTCTCAAAGTTAGTAGTTCAGGAAAATCTGCTGCTATAGCATCAAACTCACAGCATTTATTGTTAAAATGCAGTAGCTGGTTAATAAATTATAATTTATTATCATGATAAATGCAATTATAATTTCAACAAGATGTGGATAACTACATTGGAGATGCGTAGGAAGACCTCAAATTCCTACTTTGCTCTGAAAGTATATTCACTAAAACCTTTCCAAACAACTCAGATGTATTGTGCCTTTCCAAGGGCTATCTCTCTCCAGTGACCATTATAGCAAGCTGAGTGATAAGCTGAACTGCAGAATTCTGTGGTTAAATAAACTGATGGTGCAATTATTAAATGTTGTGCACATGAGTGCACATGCATAAATACTTCAAATTGTTGAAACATTTAAATGTTGTTCTAAATATGTAAATGGAAATATCATTACTATATTCGCAGGATGATGTTTTGGCTTTGACTGTTACTTTATTTTAGTTGTTTCGTATTCTGTTAAAAGATCCTTAAAATGGAGATGACTAACTGCTGGAAACTAACCCCCAGATAGTGAGATATACAGTATGTACATAATTTCATTCTACCATAATGCCAATATTATTATGTCATGCATCTAGAAACATGTAAACGCTTATATGTAGGAATTCAATCAGTCTCATTTAATTTCTTACTTGTAGAGAATTTACAACACGTCACTGAGATCAGAGACCATGACTTTTGACAGCTGAGCACTGAAGTATCTCATTACACTGGGTTATTGTTCCTGGGTCCAGCAGGATTCACTGTCCTTTTTTTTGGCTCACTATTCCCACTGGAGATTTGGGGAAGCTATGCCCGTATTTCGACTGTTTTGGGGAAAAGTATGGTCGTTAACTTAGTGGCCACCTGAAGACTGAGATGAAATGCTGGGTTTTGCTGTGAAGTAGTTGAAATAGCAGACTGCAGCCACATAGTGAGGTCAAACAGAAACACAAAGCAAAGACCTGTGGTTAAGTAATATCTTAAACTTCTGCTGCTGAGTAAACTGAAATCAATGCCTTAGCTGTGAGAGAATTTTTATTTGGTAGAAGAACTTCGATGCTTTGCATTATACAAGGGATACTGTAAAAGTAATTGTGTACGTTACCAAAAAAATGTGATTTTTTAATAAATTAATGTAGTAAATCATAAAAAAACCAAAGACAGAAATGAAATAAAGAATATTTTATGCTGCAAAGGTTAAAAAATTACTTTGAAAAATATTTAAAAACTGCTCTGTACCTGATGGCTCTGAAAAGGTAAACACGACATTAAAAAGGCAAATGAAGAAACAAGATGTTATTTATCCAAGTAGAACTTGTCTTGGAGGAGGAAAAGAGAGAGAGTGAAGGGACGGGGTTATAATTATACCTTTCTAACATCTGATCTTTTCACATGGATGTGCCATTTCACTGTTTCATGCACTGGGGCTCTATGTGTATTCAGATGAAAGAAGATGTTCTTGATAAAAGCTAAGGAATTCCTTTTTTGGTGAGCTTTCCTCCTGAACACAGCCACTGCCTTCAGAGATTCATGACCCCAAGTCTTGCTTATAAAACGTTCTATAAACTGAAAGGAAGAAAACATCACCCCCTCAAAGCAAACAAACAAACAAAAATCCCCTCATTGAAAATCCTGTGCTTGACTGAAACCAGGGGAATTATTTAATGCTGCATTAGCACAAAGATTAATTTTATTTTCAGACTTGTAAAAGGACTAATTGCTCTAATAAAAACTAAAATACCTTAACCTACTAAAAACATCATCACACAAGCTGATATTTAGTGCTTTCAAGTGACTAATTTGATGGCAGTAACCTTAAAAAGCCTGAATTGTCAAGCTATCTCTTCACTGCTGCAGCTTGAGCTAGAGCTACTCCAATGAGAATTGCTTCTTCCTGTGAAACCAAAAGATCCTGTCTGCCAAATACAAGAAGGGCAGCTCATTTGAAAACTATGTCTAGAAGTTGTAGTGTCAGTTTAAATGAACAGATTCTCTTTCCTTGAGCTGTTTTACTGCTGTGCTTCCAAAGTTTGTTTTGCTTTGCCATTTGTACTGCTGTATAATTACTTAAAGTATAGGTGACCTCAATTAATATTGATTTTTTTATTTATTCTCTCGCTTGCATCTGACCCAGTAGCCTCTGAAGTCAGAACTCCATTGTGTTTCGGCTGCAGGAGCAGGATGTCGGTCCACATGCTGTAATACAAACTATGACTAAGCCCAAGTGCACATAAACAGCTGTACACTAATTCTTTCCAGTCTTCTCCACTGGAGACAAGGGTTTTTCTCGTGCTAAAGAGCAGCCCAAACTGCAGAATGAGTTCCTACTCTGGAACTCTTACTGACAAAAGCACTCTGCAGAATTTTCTCCCATGTATATATATTTAAAATAAAAAATACCCTGGGCATCTCTACTTAAACTTTCCAAGTCAGTTTTTCTCTGGAGAAGGGCAGTCTCTCTCTTTTAGAAGGTGTTTACCTCTAGTGGTTTAGAATTGCATGAGTCATGCAAGAAACATCCAGGATCCTTGGGTGAAGGAACCTTGATCCCCCTACGCAGATCAGTACAACCAGATCCTGACTAGGGCAATTTGGTATCAGAGGAAAACAAGCATATTCAGTCAGATGACAGGATTGCATCAGATTTCATCTGCTGTGCAAAGGTGTTTCATCCAAATAAGTAGACGATCCCGAGATACAGAACATACCAAAGCCTGGTATCTCAGCATTGTAGTCTCATCTCTTTAAAATGTCTTATGGCTAATATCATCTTTTATTCAGCATTACTACCTCTTCAATTTTTCATTTCAATCTCAAGAGCTAACATCTTGACTGAGTTTCCTCTTACTGGTTAACGTACAGCAGTAAAAGCCATTTTGAGGGCAACTTAAACTGCTTTGAGGATTGCACATGACAGTAAAATCATGCCTGTGCCTGTCCTAAAAATGTCCTAGTCTGTATCTATGACATCAACCCCTATTTATTCTATCTGGCAAACTGTGGCTGAGATCATAGTGCCCCTAAAGGCAGACCTCTCCAGTGTCTGTCCTCTCTTCTGTTCTATGATTCTCCCAGTGCGATGAGACAGCCTGCCTGGAGCCACATGAAGCTACCCTCCACCCATCTGTGCTGTGACATGCTAGGGTATGGTTTGCCATAGTAGGCTGTATCTTGGCAATGTGCAGATAATACCCCTGTGAGCTTGGAAACCAGGTAGCTGGAAGTGTCAGGTGAAAGTCCCATGTCTGCTTTGATGTCCCCTTTTCATATGTTAGATGTAGGCCAGGTAGCAGAAAGAGACAGTTCAGTATTTCACCACGGTTTTGAAAGATGAGGACCCAAACGTGGGGGAAAAGGGAAGGGGTGAGGTGAGGAGGCATCCAAATGTAAGACTTGAGTGTGTTAACATTTTATGAGCATGATGTGATGGAGATGTTGAGAGTTTACTACATGTTGTCTTCCAGTTTCCTTCTGCAACCGGAAGAAGAGATTGCTGGGACCTGACTCCTATTTCGGCCATCTGTCACTGTGGTACTGTCTTCTTCGGCCTGATCTCATCATGAGGTGCTGCTTTTCATGGGATTTTAATACAAAGCATAGCATGGTGTTAGCAAGCCCTGATATGTTACACATTTAGCTAGTGCATTTTCAGAGCTTTTAAGGAAAGACAAATCATTATTTTCTTTGTATGTTCTTCTGCTAGTCTTTTAATACAAGTACAAATATATGTTTTTTTTCCGTAACTGCAGTGATTAGGAAGTCCATTTTCAGCATTTCTATTGCTTACCAGGCCACCTTATTAAATGCAGCAGAGAAGATAGACCTGAATTTTGCTTTACCAGCCAGCAGAGCACTGCCAGCTCTGACCATTCATTAGTCAGGTCAGTCAAGAATCCCCACACTGACTCATGAGATTTAAAGTGTACTTGGAAGTCTTCTGGATTTCTTTCTGCTTGCTCAGCACTTGAGCTTCACAGCACTTACTTGCCCGAATTTTACAGCCACAAAAGCTAGATAAATTCTACTATTTATTATTTATCAAAGCCTAGGTTAATACAGTTAGGTTAATACAGTTAATGCAGATAGGTGATTTTAAATCAGCCATCAGCTACCGTGATACAACAGCTTTGGGAAAGGTAGCTCAGCTCTGACAAAGGATGTTTGACACGCCACAGCAGTTCAGTGGAATGTGGGCTAAATCAAACCACAGTCCTATTCCCCTTTTCTTTCTTACAGTGTACAAAAAAAAAGAGGAGGAGCAAATCAAGCAGCCAGATATTTCAGGTATCAGGACTTCTAGCACACTTGCATGGACACACCAGAGTAAGTTATAATCATTTCAGGCTTGTAGTTGCCAAGCAGGCTGCAGTAGCTACCCAGATATCTTTCTCCAGGCAAGAACAGTGCAATTTGCTCTGTGCAGGCTTACTCCGCTGCTTTGAGTTTCTTCATCCCCACAGACACCCCAGCAATTCAGAAAAAAAATCAAAGAATTACTAACTTGTGACAGCTAAAGGAGTGACTATGCTCTTGCATATTTTTCACCAAGCAATCTCTGTAAGTGACATTTCCTGGATTGCTGGCTTGGGTCTCAGCTGTATCACGCAGAGTCGTGTGTCAGTGTACTGCACATGAAAAGAGAATCTCTAGGAAACAGGTGAAAAAGCAGTGTCCTGTAAAGAACTGTAAGGATATATTTCTATAACATTGATCTTTTGTAAAGAGAGGGAAAATAAAACATGAGTGAGAATTTTCTAGAAAAATAAAATTCATGTCTTCTCTCACTTTAGCAGTTTAACTGTGGTGAACAGTAATTACTGTGTCTTTGCAAAATAACTCCAAGTGGAGACAGATCCCTGCACTTTTAGAAAAAGATGCACCACTTTGGAGAAGTGAAGTGCCTTGGGTAGTGCTCACTCAAAGAGGAACCTCTGGAGGATGGCCTGGCAAGTACTTGTGGCTAATGACCTCTCCCAGGAACAGAGGTAGACTGCACAATATCTCCATCATATTTTAGACAACAGGGAGGAATGAACTATTCAGCCTGCCTTTCCTCAGTTCTCAAGCAGAGACAATAATAGGTCTCCAGCCTTTTCCCCCCGGCGATAGAGAGAATCATCCGATACTATATCTGTATAATCACACTGGACTACCCATATAAAAGTAGCTGATGGAAGAAAAACATCATTATCTCAATAGCCAAGGCTGGCTAACATATGTAAATTTTGCACATCCCCTGGCATGTCTCAACATCCTTGCTCAGCAGTTCCTGTCTGATTTGAATGGAGAGCAGCTGCTGAGGAGGGTGGTTTTTCTTCTGGCTGATAGGGCACCTCAGATGTTCCCAGTGTCGAACTTCTGAGCTGACATGAGTTCTTCACACTGTGAACAGTTTGATCATGGATTTTTAGTGGCACCTTATTCTAATATGGCTCACACTTTCTTGATTTACCCAGGTGGTTTTTAATTTATTAATACATGCGTTTGCTAGCGCTGAAAGACCGAACACTCTTGTGATTCTACTTCTCTTTGCAATCTACTGCACTCTCTAAATGTAACTTCCCTCATGTTACCCATGGGTGTAACATTTATGCAGCCTCAGCCTCAATGAACCATGTAGGTTGACATCTTGTTTTTTTACAATGTTTTGTCAAACCAAACACAGAAAACACACCTGTCTTTATCATTCTAAACCCACATGCACATATAGAATTAGATGCTTGGAACACCCTAAAATAAGTATTTCTAATTTGAGATTCAAAGATATGAACAATTTTGAATATCATTAACCAGGCTATAGTGGGAATTGGGTCTGATTTTTGCTTGCATAGCAGAGCTTTTTAAAAAAAGTTGTTTTCTATAAGTGCAATATTTTAAGCATCTAAAATTGTGTTCTTTAAACAATTTTAAATATCGAGATAGATATTTATGATTTTAATTCAGTTAACAGATCCAGTGTAACAGGGAAAAAAATCTGGATTTTCTTTTCGTCATTCAAATACGTAGTAATAACAATAATAACAACTTTAATACTTTAAACTGTAACTATTTCATGTGACTCCTAAAATCAAGTAAATATTATTATCCTTTTTTTCATACAGATAAAATCTGAGGCCCAGGCATGAAGATACATAATCAGAGTAAAAGAATAGTTAGAATTAGAATTTTAAGCTTCTTAAACTGTTATTTCATGTTTTTGTAAAGCCCAGATGACCTGGACTCACTGGCTTTTCATTTTTATTAAAAGGGCTTTTAAATAACAACATGAATGTGCCTTAAAAAACATTGAATGTGTTCACATGCTCTTTCAATTAATGTTTATATTTTGCTTAAGTAACATGGAACAATGACATTCAAATTATGTTATTGCTATGTAGTTTATTTGTTTAAGGCAGATCATATGTTACCATGGAAACAACCATAGTTCATATCTATGGTAACAGTCATTGTGGTGTAAACTGTGACACCAAAAAGAGGAAATTGGTAAGCTGAAGTTACTAATTCTAAGAAAAACTTGTCGAAATTAAATATTTCCTGTAACGAAAATCTGGTTTAGGTCACTGGGCAATTTTCATAAATCCTTGTTTCAATCTCAGATCTGCTGGAGGTTCCGAGATACTCATTCACGAAGCTTTGCTGATGTCAAGCCTCTCCTCTCACCTCAGGGTCTGTATTTCATTCAACTCACTGACCACATGTGTATATCAGCCCACACAAAAATCCTGCTTCAGCAAAGAGTTGTATTTTTTTACATTCAATAAAAAAATATTGAAAAATTCTTTATTTTTTTCTGTATTTTAGTCAGCCATTTATGCCATTTAATACCATTTTAAAAACAAACAAACAAATTAGTAAATAAATAAAAAAACAAAGAAAACCAACCACTAAACACAATTTTCTCATAGTAGAAGCTATCCACATAATCCTATATTAAATAGCCCCAAAAATTATTCAGATATTCAGATTAACTGATTAACTGTCTGAAGATACTGATCTCTCTGTTAATGACACGAAGGACTTAAGTTGTTAGGGTTTGGTAAACTGAATTTCACAGTGGCTAAATGGTTAAAACCATCCTCCAAATTTTCAACACAAGTACTCCAACTGAGTATAAATGATGTGTGCATGTAAATTAAAAATCAGAATGTTCCCTCATAAAACTGTACTTCAGGATTTGTTGGTCTTTTTTTTCTTCCAATTTTTCTATAAAAGCATCCTGATTACAAGCTCTTACTGGAAAACTGGTCACAGGAGGAAATTATACCAGTTAAAATGTTCTGTGTGCATGTAAATAAATATAAATATATACTCTTACATATATTGGAAATTTATTTGTTCATAACTGCCAAAAATAAATTTATAGAAGAAAAAAATTTTGTCTTCTCCACTCTGTCAGGGATCAGTATAAGTTCAGGAACCAAATTACTCCAAAATCATGTCATTTCCTGTAGCGTTGGCTCTGGACCAAGGACAAAAGATAGTAGGTGCAAAAGTCCTGGCTCTGAATTTACCTTTGTTTAATGCAGAATTCCTCCAATAGAGCAGAAGGTTTTCAACAGGAAAACTCCAAGGAGCTGTTTGTATGTATTTGTGTAGCCCCATAAACTTCATCGACTCTTGCTTGTTCATATCAAATAAGATTGTAGCACTGTGCACATTTGACCCATCTACACCTGGTGTGAGAACAAACTCAGATTCTAACCAGGTGGAGCACACATAGCCTTCCATAAAGTGATTACTCAGACGTCTTATACAGCAGTTGCATAATTTCCTTTCTGTGTCGTAAACCAGGTGCAAGAGAAAGCAAAATTTTGCTTCACTTAAACATTGTGGGCAAAAGGAAGTAGATTATAACACGATATTTTGTTCCGCTGTGTTATTATGTCACTGTAAATTTATTGACTTCAGAATCATCATTCTGGCAGAATGCCAGACAATGAAGTAAGCAGTCATGTCCAAGTCTTAATACTTCTGTCAATTATTTTGCAACATGTATTGTAAAATCTCAGATCCCAAGAAAGACCGCCAAGGTTTTTTTCCATCAAGGCTGTGATTCCCAAAAACCTCAGTAGCAAAATGTTTGAATCAAAATAATTTGGGTTCCAGTCACAAATAGATTGTTTTTCAATTTGCACTGAAAACCTGAGCTTTTTCATGAAAGACGAGTAAAAGATGATGGTACCAGTTACCCTCTGAACAATTTAAATTAGCTTTTAAAATAGCATTAAGAAGTATTTTTACAGCATTAAAGCACTGCTATCAGAATAGCAACATAAACTACTGCAACCTATTGGAAGCTTCCTCTTAACACATTGAAGTTGTGTACTGCATTCTGCTTTTCACAGTATCTCCATTAATGATCTGAAATAACCTGTCAGTTAATGTTGAGTAGAAGGAAAAAAATATTCCAAAACACTTTTTCAAATAGGAGGCATATAACCAGAGGATAGCAAGGCCAAAATAACTTGGGATTGGTAATGCAAAAATAAATAATACAAGAATTTTCAATTTAAGGTACCAGCTGTAAAATCTCACTGTTTCCTGAACTGCACTGTGAGAGACTGACCTCCTTTACACACATCTGGGTCCATGAAAGGTGGGTGATTTAATCCTATGCATATTTGGTCCAATTGCTACTTAAGCAGTTGAAAGGCCCCAGAGAAAGCATGTCTTGTCTTCATTTTTGGGTATCACACTAAATCTGGCTCACCAGCTATACCACAGCTCCTTGACTCAACCAATAGTCACATCTAATCATATTGTTGATGAAGCAATGCTGTTTTCTTGACCTATAAATATTCGGTGAATAGTTTGGACAAGTGATACTCAGCTGGTGATTCGTTTGTAAACTAATCATTCCAGCTATTCATCACCTGTTTTTTGTTATTCACAGTTGGTCATCCAGGTCACAGAGTGTTGAAGACATCTGAAAAATTGTGATAATTGTTTTTTTGGAGGAAAAGGACATTTTTGATTTATCTTTTTATTACCTGCTTCATGGGATGACCAGAACAACAACATTTTTTCTTTAAAAAAAAAATTTCACTCTCTATAAATTTCTGACTTCTAGCTAGATAAATGAAATTTTTCAGAGCAAAATTATGAGTGGAATATGATAGGCATTCTATTCATTCAAATATCATTGGAGCAAATTCTCCTAACAGATCTTGAGAGAGAAGATTTTTGTACCACTGTAAAAATCATCAGGATTATGCTTTTGATCATATTATGGGAAAATAACTGGACTGCTATAAAGAAAAAGAGAAAAAAATGCAGGCAAGGCAGACAACGCATTTTAATGAACAATCCCTTATTTGTATGCAAGTTTGTGGATAAAAAAGAGGGAGAAGGAACATTTCTGATAATTGCTAATACTAAGTCTCAGAATACACATTTTTATAATACATAGTCAGATCTGTGATTTTAAAGATAACTCCTTTTTCACTAGACTACAACTGCTTTCATCTATTCATTCATATTGTAAATGATCAAATGACTGCAGCTTAACGAGTTACCATTCATTAGCTGAGCCTGGTTAAGTGACCATACGTATGCTGCTGTCCCACTATAGCTCCCAAGTGAAATACTTTTGCTTGAAGCACTATTTTAATCATAGATTTCAAATGGTTTGGAGCACTTAACAAAACCAGCTGACATACTTTAGCTTCTATGCAATAAGTCTTTCAGTCACCATAGCCTGATCACTTGCAGCTATTATAAATAATCATGTGTACAGAAGCTAGAAGAGAATTATTATTGCCTGCATTTATTTGTTCTAAACAGTTAAATGAGGCCAGACTAGAAGACTTGTTTTCAAGGTACAATCAATCAATACAGGAGCCAAAATAAAAAAAAATTAATATTTCTTACACTCAAGTCCTAACAACAGTAAAATCAATTGCTATTTTTCTGTGCAAAAATACCTGTTTCAATTTATTCTGAAATAGAAATTTTCAAAAATGTTCTTTCACTTCTTGTTTGGTGACACAAACTCCTTGTTGTGTTCAGTGTTGTCTATATCAGCCCTAAAAATGCTTGTTTATTCCCTTTTGACGGAAAATTTGACATATTGGGAAATGAAAAAATCATTATCAAGAAACGAATTCAGCAAGTGAACCTGTAAGATGATTTTGAATAATAAAACTCAAAATAAACCTATCAGATATATTTCACAGGAGGGCAAGAGGCACGAGGGGAAGGAGGACAAATTAGCAAGTCTATTCATAAAGCAGAGCTATGGATAGACAAACAGATGTTGAGGGTGTGGCAGGGAGTATGTAGTATTTGTACTAAGGCTTTCCTAGGATGTGATTGCAAGATTTGATTTTTCACTAGTTTTGTTTTTCCTTCCATTGTCATTCATTTCCATAAAAGAGAAAGAAAAGATTACATTCCAGGTGAGGAAGTTGAAAATCCTAGTTTTATTTTGTTGTGGAGAAATGCAAACTCATTGTAACAAGGGACGAACTTGAGGAGTGGATAGTCTAACTTACAGTTACATCAAACATTGTGCCATCAAACAATAAGTTCATGCAGACCTTTGTTTCTATTGGGTTCTGCTGTGAGTCTGTAGTAGTTATCTCCTGAATTTTGTCAAAGATGACATTCAACTTGAAAGCCTTTAATAATTCTGTATAACAACAGAGCCCCAAAAGCTCACAACTCCAGCTGCTATTAACTTGTGGTTACGCAAACCACCTCATTATTCTGTGTTCTTGCACAGGTTAGAGTTTAGAGAAAGAGATTTAGAGCAGAAGAAATGAGGAAATTGGGAAAAAATTTCCAAGCAATCAAGAATTCCAATAAAGTACTGCAAATTTTCCATATACTATAAAATACAATAATAAAATACATAATAAAAAACATAATAATCAAAACTACCTCGTACTTTTTACAAATTCAAATGTAAGAATCCCCAGCAGTCTTAACGCTGCAATATAGATGGAAAAGTATACTGTGAAGATAAGTAGGAATACAAAAGAAAGACAGATGACAGCTGCCACATAGAAGAAAATGACCAGGAGATAACATAATCTGGAAATTAAAAGTTTCAAACTGTAACCTCACCTAAGCTCAGGGACAAAATTCCATTAGGAGAAGCAGGTAAGTAAAAGAAAAAAAAAATCAATTACAGGGAAGTCTGACAGAGATTTTATGACGTATGAGTATAGCAAGGGGGAGTGGATTTGCTGATTAGGAAGACCCTTCTATGGTAAGTACTTTATGTCTCCTTAGAGGAGACATGGAGAGAAAGTGAAAGAAATAATAATTAATGAAGGTAAAAAACTAAGCCATCAATATTAAGCCTATTTTCTTGTAAAGAAAATAAAAGATATTTACTTCAAAGTCTGTGCCTTTATGTAAACCAGCAAGAGTTTGGTAGAACAGGTACTAGCCTGTTTATCCCAGGAAATCATTCAGATGGAAGTCAGTCTAAAATGCCAACAACTAAGTTGTTCATACAACTAATATCAGTTGGCACAGTAGCAAAAAAACTTGTCTGTTTAGCTGAATTTACCCTTTAGCTTTGCAGGTCTTGTAAACTCCTCAACATAAGCCTAGGGACAAATCTACAGCTATTGTATACACTGTTTTACATACTCTCTCTGAACAAATATGAGATTCTTTTACCAATTGATATTTTTTTTTCAGAGAAAACATAAGTTCTGATGATTTTTGTGATTCTAGAAAGTTTCAATACATAATTTCTCATTTTATAATGGAATTTGAGACTAGACAAGATTGGGGTTTTTTGATTGTTTTCGGTATTATTTTTAAATTACAATGAACAAGAATTCCATGCGCTCAGATATTTTGAGCTCAAAGCAAATATTGAATATTGCAGGATTTCAAATAGAATCATTAGAGTTGCTGACACTGAAATTTACAAGCTGTCCTGATTTTTTTTGCCTTGAAAGCTAATGCAATTTCAAAATACAAGATGAACAGCTACAGTCCTTTCTGTTCCTCTATTACGTCTTTGCTCTCTGAATCCCTTCCAGTTATTTGCTAATTTGTTCACCTTTTGTGAGAAATAATTTGTAAGATTATAGAAAGTGTCATAGGAAACAAGTAACCATGTGGCTAGCTTAGAAAAACACATGCCCCGTGTGGAGAGAACACTTTGTAGGACAAGTTCAGGAAACAATGCGCTATTGTCTATGATGTAAATTGCCACATTAGAGGTTAATTATACAGAAAATGTCATCAACACTTGTGAACTGTTGCTATGTTCATTAAGATAGAATTAAAGTGTATATCCATTGTGCTGAATAGCTGCTTTATAGGATGGTGGAGTTCTCTGCATCATCAGAATCAGCTGGCTGTTGTTTGTAAGTCAATTTGCCATCTAGACGATGAGAATATTAGCTCTTACTTCCTGTAAAAAATAAAAAATCCCCAATTTAGAACTTTTGATACTGACTCTAGGAATTTTAAAAGCTTTAAACAGAAATCCCCAGAGGTTTGGACTCTCTATGTTGAAGGCTTTTAAGAACAGATTAGAATAACATCTGTGAGGAGTGACTCCACATAGTTTATCCTTTCTACAGGAAGAACGCTGAATTGGATCATTTCCTGAGGTTTTTTCTAGTCTTATGATTTCGGGAGTCTATTGGAAGGTGGTTAGAGCTCTTCTTCAGGCCACAGTCTATCTTCCTATTATGACTTCAACTCCTGGGTAGGAATTTTAGGAACAAAGTGAGAGACACCACCATCTCTCCTTTCCCAGTGCTCAGTGGTCATGATATTGACACAAACCATAGCTCAGGTTCCCACTGAGAAGCAGAGGGGACTTAAACTCATGTCTCAGTATTAGCACATAACAAGACGTTGCTCACCCTTCCACTCTCACTTAGATCAAAATTCTATCCAGGGTAAGAGAAAAGAAATAAAATCTTAAAAAAATGCAAAAACCAACTCTATCAAAAGTCTGTTTTCTACCAAGTTAACATTTTCCAATCAAAGAAAAACAAACCCATATCCAAATAATGTCAACCAGCTGGAGAGGCCTCAGAAAGACTAGTCTAGCAGCACAGCTATTTGTGACAGTCTGGATGTATACTTATTTATTCAGATATTTTGGAATTCAATAAAGACAGATGTGCTCATCTGCATTTTACTGAAAGCTCATGACTGTTACAGTCAGGACTACTGTGAGTGTTTGAGGAATAAAAACATAAAAGTGAGAGAGGTATACCTTGTTTGGGATACACAGTAGTTTTTTCACTCTGTTTTACCATTGTTGTGTATATTAGGCAACAACAGCAACAAGAACAAAGCCAAACAAAAACAAAACAAAAGAAACACATGAGCAAAAAAGAAATAGTAAGAAAGGAAATAACGCAAAGTCTGGAAACAACACTGGCTCCCTTAGAGCCCAGGAGAAGTAATAACTATCGCAGCTTTGACATTTCAGTAAAGTTTCCATTGTTGTTTTACACTTGAACCAGATCTAATTAGTTTCTGAATTACTTATTCTCATTTTAGAAAGAAATAAAACCTGACGTAATTTTTAAGGAACTTATGAAACATTTAGAAAATAAGAAGGGAAAAAAGAAGGGATTTTTTCCTTAATGTGGTAAGAATGATAGCAACATGTGACACGCAGGCTGGAGTTTGCTATTTTAACACTTTGGGCAGGATAAGCTGTACCCTCCTCTTCCATACAGAAAAAAATACCATACACAGTACCGGACACAGAGAAGAGGGCACGTAAGACATCAGATTCCACCTATTTTCAGGCAGCTTTCCAGCTACTGAGTCAACTAACACCAGCAGTGTTGAGTCAGGCACCAAATGTGCTACTGGTAACTTGAAGTCTTCTTTCCATTGTCTCTTGATGGAAATTTCAGGGCTGTCTTCTCAACGTGAGCACTTCACTGCTGCTGGATGCATCTCAGCTAAGAGATTCAGAATGGGTCATAAGAAAGAGGCCTGCACATAAATACTCATGGTCTGGCATATTTTAATATACAAGTATTCAAATTTATTAATGAATATGATAACACAGACTTTCCTTATTTCCTCCAGGATTTCCCACAGTTTCTTGAAGAGTAGTTACAAATATAAGAAGGTCAAACTCTCCTCAGCTGTAGCAGACAACATAGCAAGGAGCAGCAGCCACAAACTGCATCTTGGAAGGTTTCAGTTGGTGAAACAAATGAATCTTTTAACTGGAAGGACGAAGATGTGCTAGAAAAGGCATCCCCTGGAGGCTGTGAAATCTCTATCCCAGGAGATTTTAAAATTTAAGGTAGACAAAACCATGGCTGACTTGGTCTAGTGCTGGTGACAGGCCTGCCTCAATCAGGAGATTGGATTCAGTCTCCTTCAGAGATCCCCTCTCATCCACATTTCTATTCTGTGACTTCTGTGGTTCTATGGGCATTTCTTCTTCCAATATAACAGTAAATACTAAGCAAATCAACATGCAAATTGGGTCATCACATTCAGAAAACGCAATAAATATTACCACTATTCTAGGGAAACACTTCAACAGATGTGTGTTTTGCATTGGTTTATAAGTGTATAAATAGATCTCCATCAAGAACTAATTTTGTTGGTGTAGGAGTACAGCTTTTCATTCTTCAGCCATCCATTCAGAGATGGTTACAGCAGTGCTGCCATTCCCAGGTGCCTGGTGGCACAAAGGCTATTTGCAGCCAAGAGGGCAAAACAACTGATCAGACAACACTTATAATCTGCATACATCTCAAATTCCAGTCTGAAGCGAAGATCTAATATGTGCCTCTGCAACTACTTATGTGCTAAAGGTCCCTGTAGCATCTAAATCAACATCGCATTGTTATGACCTTTTTTCCAGTGTTTTACATGGGAAAAACAGATGACTTCTTTGAATTGTAAGAATGTCAGTCTAGTACAAAGTCAATTAACGGAACTACAGGGGAAAACCTTACCTTGTAAAAGCTTCACATTTCATATGTGGAGTCACCAAACATTAGTCATATGTTATGTGAGCAAAGTGTAAAACCTAAGTTTACTTTATAGCAGGGGTTAGAAAGAGAATTAAAACAGGAGGAAGGGTTACTTTTCATTCCAGTGATGCATTTTACTGTCAGATCCACTATAAAGGGAATACATCAGTTCCTGGTATCCAGGAAAAAAACTGACTGAATTAAGCTTGTTTCAGTAAATTAAAAATCCTCTACAAGTCAGCGGTTTGAAGAACTGGTAGGAGTCACTATTTGACTTCCAAAGAAAGAGCAGCATTTGTAGGGGTGAAAAGCCAATCCCTCTTGGCTCTGACTTACTGAGAGAAAGGTTATTCTATAACAGCCTGTCAACCTTCAGCCAAAACCACCGCTGGCGCTTTTCCCTCCTGGCCTTCTTTTAGAAGATCCCTTTTTCTAGGACTCGGAGAGGACTTCTAAGACCTCTCACAGGTCCTGCCCCCAGACATCCCACACCACACTAGCTCTCCCCTGGTGAGTGAGTCTCCCTTCTCACAGTTCAGGAGCAGATAACTGAGGCAAGGATTTTGTGAAACTTAATTTGAAAGCCACAGCAGAATTCCACCCCTGTAACACACGAGAGAAATCCTTACCCAAAACCAAGGTGTCTAAAAGCTCCTTCTGGACTCTACTGCAGAGTGCAGCCTCATAGTTGTTCTGAGTTCATAATTTCACATGAAGTACTTTTGCAGTATTTGAGTGATAATTTGAGTGATTACTTTTTCAAAGAAAGCAAAAATATTTTTTCTGTTGAAGGCAATTTTTGATTAAAGACTAATTTTTTTTAGAAGGCAAAAAAAATTGATTTGATTATTGGTCACATTTTCCCTTGAAAATAATCTCAGTGAAAAATTTTTCCTTTAAGCCTAATTTGGGGCACTCAGTGTTTAAACATCCCCTCCAAGCTTTTACCATGCTGTGAAGTGCAGTTGAAAGACTTCACCTACTGCAGTCTTCCTGACAAGGTTGGAAGGGAATAGCTGTTTTCTAACACGAGTAATGGATTCACAATCTCTTCATTTGGACTGAAGTGTCTAATTTTAGGCAGGCAAGTTTCTTCTCTCAAGTTCTTTGTGGCTCCAATTATCTACCTGTAAAATGGATATAATGTTCATTGGTTATCTCCAAGGGCTGACAGGAGGTTTCCTTAATTTACTTCGCAAAGTACTTTACAAATCCAAGTAAAAACTGCTCATTTAAATGCAACGTTTTATTTCAACACAGGAGTAAATGCTACTGTTGTTTACTCCAGTGTCGACCAGGACTAATTCCACTGCAAACGAAGGTACGGCATATGGGAAGAGGCAGTGCAAGAATCAAATGCACAGTCCTCCTTGGGCACCAAAGTGAAACTCAACAGAGAAATATCTTCACCACAGTTCTACTCCATAACTTTCCATTCCTCTTCCCAGTAAAACCACAAGAGGTTGCAACTGGCAGCTCCAGCAGAGTGTGACTCACTGTTCTGGGTGGGCTGGGAGTGAATTTTTGCCTGCTCCCAGTGTTTCCCCATGGGAAACCAGGTACCAGGAGGCCCGGCACACTTTGGGGGCACCCTGTGTATCCAGCAACTAGTGAGCTGGGGAGGAGAGGTAGCAAGATTACTAAAAGATGTATATGCAAACCAGTATCAATAGGACAGATGCAGAAGCAGCAGAGCACGGAGTAGCTGCTGCCATGCAGGCGGATGCAGGCTGCTGGAGATTTTCACTGCCAGGGATCTGGCAGCGATTACGCCAAATGCTGTGAGCTGTTGACAGTTGAAGATGAGCAGCTTAGGCAGAAGGAGAAATCCTCTGGACTTACAGTAAGTCCTGTGACACTGTATCATTTGACTCAATTAGCTCAAATGACTGGGATATAATTGAACAAACTATAACATGAGTTGTGACTCATGCTGCTCCTCAGACTGCCCATGTCAGCGTGGCAAATTAATTCATGGTCTGTTAAGTGAAAGTTAATAGCCAAAAGCAATGCTTGGCATATCAGAGGGATATTTCATCCAAAGGCAAAGTTAGAGAAGGATTTTATAAAACTCTTGATGTGTCCACTGATTTCAAAACCAAAAGTGAATGAGGATGAGAAACTAGAGACGAAAGTGAAGAAATATCGTAGGTCAACAAAAATAAGAGAGACAGAAGTTATTTCTGGCACCATATCTGGTAACTGTGTTTGAATGTTGATGATTAATGTATTAGTTATGTGTGTTTGTGATGCAAGAGGCACAGTAAGTGGTTTGCTTGCATATTCAGCTCTCCAGCCTGTTCACTTTGTTCGGACAAAATCCCAAACATAAAAGGCTTATCTCGCAAATTAGCCGGCACAGTTATCCCAGGATTTCATTTATTTTAAGCTGCAGGCCCCAGCATGACTGGCACACCCATAAAAAAAAAACCACTGCCCATTGCAATAGGGTTTTCTAATTTTTTTCCCCAAAAGTGCAAAATGTTTGTTGGATTCAATGTACTGACAAGACTAACAACAAGGGAAGTGAAAATTTATCTCTGTTGAATATTGGTTTATGTCATAGTAGGACACAGTTCTGCTATTTGGATGCACATTCGTAGTGGTGTAGAGGAAAGCGTGAAGTGAAAGAAAGGTTGACAGGGAGCTAAAGGGAAAAGACAGCTAGGAGCACTGAAATAGTATCAGGGAAGTGCAAACATGAAATGTTAAGTAGTAGTAAAAAAATTTGAAGGTGAAAGAAAAAAATAGAAAAACAAAGAAAGAAAAAAATACCCCATTTTTTAAGGATGAATAGGTCAAAAAAGATTGTTTCAGCATATAGCTCTGGACCTGACCCTATGAAAATGCCTGTCTGGATTTGTGGTGGGATGTGTGGAAGAATGAAATACCTGACTCGTTAGTAAAACAGTTGAGACCCTGCAGGATGAGTTGATTTTTAAGAGCTCTGCCTTTCTCAGAACTGCTTAATAACTGTAATTTTAAGTAGTCAAGAACACATGATAGTGTGAATCATGGTTCCTGTGGCGAACCTGTGGTAAGAAATTGTGCCAGCAGCAGCATAACAGCTTATTAAAGGTGAACATATGCTTTTCATCCAAACATGGATATAGCAAAAGCATTTTGAAGACTAACATTCCGTTAATCGAAATAATATGTTTTTGTTTGAAAAATAAAAACTTTTTCACATACCCCAAACACAAATTAGTCCACCTTCTGCTTTGGGTCATTCCCATTAAACAAAGGTGTTTTTCATCTATAGGGAGACAGAACTAGCACTACTAAAATGTACACCACACCAAAAATTTTATCTCTTTAATTGTGCAGCTATTCCATTAAGTTAAAGAAGATGGCCCAAAGCACTGAAATCTGCCATTCAACAGACCAACAAAGGCTTCACAACACTATAAAGAAGCATAGCACCTGACTGAAAATTTCTTCAGATAGAGGTAGAGGGTCACATTCTCAGCAGGTATAAAAATGAGGTAGGTCCAATTAGATTATTCTAATTTATGATCATGAGATATTTTTGAGATAGTATGTTAATTGAAGCCTGAGATTCTTTGCCATTAAAGGTTTTTGTCCTGTGAGACTTTCAGTCACATACTTTTACTTTTTTTTTTGACTTAAAATGAAAATACTTAACTGGTGAATTGAAATCAATATTTCTCACTTGAGAGCATTTTCAAACCTTAACTTAGACTTTCTTTCATTTCTCTACAAAAGAGTGACCATGGACAGCCCCTTAGCCCTAATTCAGCTTGCATAGTTGTTGCAATCTTTGCTGGCCACCAGCAAGCAATCATCAAATGAGCAATTCCAGGCAGAAGGGCAATGAAACACGTGATGGTGAATGCTCTGTTGGGACAGTGGTAGATCAAAAGCAGAGGGGAAGTTACTGAGAGGTCAGGGGCAAAAAGCTATTAGGTTCCCAGCTTTTATTCTATCAATTTGCACAGTATTAATGGCTTCCAAAAGTCCTGATTGAAGTGACTTACTCAATGCCAGTTAATAATTCTATCGCACAGACTGATCTCCTGGGTATGAATCCACCTCCTTAATCAGAAACAAACACTATTCTTTCCCTTACCAATATTCCCTTTCTCAGATTCTTCACAGAAATGCCATCATACTCAACAGTGTGCTCCACAAATTCCACAAAATACTTTTCACTCCATTCAACTAATGTTTGATGCGTATGTATATATGTGCCCGGGTAGAAGAGCCAAGTACCTCATCTTTCAAGGTAGTCTCCTAATTGAAACTTGAGATACTTTTCCCTTGAAGTCTTCCAAGGTCTTTCAGAAAAACAGTATTTTTAAGGATATAAACACTTATTTTTACTATCTGAAAAACTGCATTTTCTGCCCTTTCAGAAATGTAATTATGGTAATGCCTGGACTGTCTTTCCTGAGATCATAGAATAAAAAAAAATTACAATTTTCTGTTTGAAATTGCAATTTGTCTCTTACATTAAGGAGTCAAGGATGTATTCTCTGCCCCACAGAGGTCTGCTGCCGAGTTTGAATGTGAAGCACAGTCTAGTTTTCAGCCATATGAGCTACGGCCTAGGCAAAGATTTAAACCTGACTTCTGCAAGGGGTAAGGTGATTTTACCATTCAATGAAGAGCAATAAGAAAACTAGTGGATGACCTCCAGTCTGATTTATGAATTCCAGCCCCAATCTGAGCTCTGAGTCCTCAGATTTTGGACCAGATTGTGTTTGAGCGGCTGAAAATGTAGTTGTTCTGTTGCTGCTTTTTGAATCTCAAGGCAGTGACTTGTCCCTCATGATGTAAATCCAGCACATAACAGCTCTTCAAATGGAATTCTAAAGTGCCGAATTCTCCACCACTTTGAATCATCGTTACATTGGTCAATTTTACACTGACGCATTATTCCACTGAGAGAGTGATACAAGTCAAATCAGTGTTATCTAGAATCTCAATTTTCTGTATGTAGTATAAAGCAAGCAGAATCCACAGCATATTTTTAAGCAAAGAATTCTTGCTCAAAAGGTTGTATTAATACCTTTTTTAGCCATAACTGTAGCATTTAACCTCTGAAAAATAGAGAATAGCCTTGCTACTGAGATGCTATGAGGAGTGATTTTGTTATTATTCTGTTTAACAGAGTTCTCACGCAATGCTTTTGGTCCCAGAGGATTTTATTTTTATGGCATTCTACATCTCTACTCAAAAGTTCTGAGTAACCCAGTAAGGAACTCAGCAACAGGACCCATGTGTTTTCTGCCTGCCAAAATAACTGTGGTACCAAATCACAGTCCATGCAGCCTATCCAGAGAAACATAAGCAGAGTCTAAACAGGTAAAAATACATATGGCTTCACCAAAATCATACAATTTATGTTGACTGAGGCCTGACCTGCTATCAACAGCACAGTGCAGCTTACACTGTTTTGGGAGGGAAGGGAAACAGCAACAACAGTTTAAAAACGCTTGTTCCCTTGTGGTCAGAAATGGTATGCTGGGATCGTACTACTACACAACCACATTTAAACATAGCTGTGGCTGGTATGGCTTGAATTCTAATGTGGACAGTGCCTAATTTAGGAAAGACACAGGAGAAGCTGAATGTAAATGTGCATGGGGGAATATAAATGACTGGCACCAGTGTCACTTTCACTTTGTTATTAAAAGCAGCTTCACTGCTTTGGAAGCAAACAGGCAACAGAGAAGTGGAACTAGCTGCTGCTTTTAGCACAAGGACATACTCTCTAATTTTAACTCTTCATGAATGCACTGTTTGAGCAATATACACTGATGGAAGCAGGGAAGGAATTTTGCCATCCTCTGAATGCAGGCAGGTCCAGCTGAGATGGTATCGTGTTCTGGTTTGGAGGCAGTCACTTGGGTTTTACACCACACTAGTTCCTAGACAAAAGCCAATTTCTTCCATATGAGAATTGTTGGGGTTTTTTTCACTGGGATCAAAGCTAGCAAATGATTGCAGAATATGGTGTGTGTGAGGGTCACTTCTCAGCTGTAAGTTAAAAGTCATTGTCACCTACTAGAGGGCAGGAGGCTTCAGCAGCTGTATGTTTTCACCATCATGGTACTTCACACTGAAATATTTTCTCTCTTAGGGCAAGTTGCCTGAACCATTTGGTCAGTTGCAGCCTTCTTATCTCACTGTCTAAACCTAGGACCATCGTTCTGCAGAACTGAGGTGACAGTCCATCCTGTGCTCCAAACACCCTCCTACCATAGAGGGAGGCAAACCCAAGGCAGAGGAATGCACTGCTGAGCTATCACATTCGCTGCAGAGAAGCTTATCCAGCTGGAACCAAGGGACCAATATCAAGATCAGGTGATTAAAAAAGCAGGGATTATATCACTGTATCGCCTTCACTTGCTGTGGTTGTTTTCCTGTGTAGACAAACATCCATTCACATTCATTTCTACACAAAATAATACCATTTGTTTTTTAAATCAGGACTATATGCCTCTTACCAAAATATACTGCTATATACCCATGTCATTTTTAGCAGGTGGTTAGTAAGTGTACAGGTTCGCCTTGTCACTGCTTCTGAAATAAGCTAAGGTTTCTTTTGTCAAAGCTTTTAATAGACTCTTAGATTGGAAAAGTGCCGAGACAGTCACAGGATCGCATGACTCAGAGAGCTACTGAGATTTAATAGCATTTTAAAAGTTTAAAACAATAAAAATAGATCTAATGTGTCATTTTTAATAGATATAAATGTGTGTTACACAATTCAGACCCAGAAACTCTTTTCAGTAGTGAACAAAGATCATCATCATCATAGCTGACATTTCTGAAATGTTTGAGAAGTAAGTTCAAGGTCATGTTTGAATGCAAACATGTTACACATAGTAATTATCATGAGTTTGTTATATTTACTGGTACAGAGTATTCAGGGAGTCATGCATCAAGTAAACTAATGGTCTATTATTGATCTAAGTTTAACATCAAGCTATGTGCTATGAATTTTAAAACATTTTTTAATATCAGGAACAGCAATTGTACTGAGAAAAGTATCTTGATTATGAAAGACTTACAAAAGGGGAGAAGAGGGGAGAGAGGTAGGAGAGTAGAGGGAGAAGTTTTTTAGAAACCAAACAACCTTTTCTGAAAGTGTAGTATTTAGATCCTGTTGTGTAGCTGACAAGATAGGAACTGTTGAAATGATTAAAATCTTCTTCTGCATGTTAAAATCTTAAATTTTGTAAGCCAGTTGAAACTCTTTCCTTTTCTTGTCCAAGCTTGTACATTTTGACCCATTGTCAGACTGAAACTGCACAGCTGAAAGTGCTCTTGGCCTCTCCAGGAGACCTCTGTGAGTAATGCATAAGTCTCTTCTGACACAGGATCCTTTTGCTGGAGGCAGTTTCAGTATTAATCAGTCTGTCGTCACTATGGGCTACAACTGGCTAACAAAAACCTTGGACTTCTCACTGATTCATTGTAGTCACTGCTCTTATTTAACAGAATTTCAATTTAAACAGCATAATTGCCTCTAATATTATTTTTAAGCAAAAGATTTTTTGACTGAAGATATTTATGGATCCCATGGTCTTTTCCTACTGCTTGTTTCATATTTGCACTGTGTTAAAACTTTGGCTTCATTTTCTTTAAAAATCCCTTTGAAACATTACTGATTTCATGGTGAGGACAAAACCTGGAGAATTGTCCAGGAAGACACATTAATATCTATGCTGGGTGATGCAGCCAGACCTGCAGACAAACTGAAGGGGAGTTGGGTTGAGGGATACATTGGAACCAATGCAGCCACACAGACTTCACCACTCTTTTGTGGTGTGGCCCTACCACACAAAACTCCTAGAGGTGAATTTCATTCACGAAGAGGAAATCAAGCTCAGTGTTTAACCAAAATGGCATTGCTGTAGTCATTAGAGATAAGGGAAAGGGATAAGATTGAGACTTGAAGACCTAGACCAAACCAGAAGAATTAGGGATATGATTTAGCTGGCTCTACAAATAGGTCTCAGCAGGGAAGTCTAAATAAAGCAGTGGGATCCAGTAGCTCCATGAAGGAATTAGACAAAATGTTAATTCCCAGCAAATAATCTTGAAAGTTGTTATTCAGCAAAGCATTTCCTTTCTGTTTAGATATTTCACTTCAGCAGGCACAGGGTGCTGAGGCATCCTCTAGAAATCACAGAAAAAGATGTTAACCTCCATATAAAGAGAGAAACAGGTTTGCTGCCCAAGAGATGCATCTGATATTTGATGCAATTCACATTTTTGCATCCAGTGAGTGCTAATCTATTGAAAGGATTTATTTCTGGTTCAGCACCATATTCATTATTCCCAAAGCTCTGTGAATGACCGTTACAGCCATTGTAACAATCCCAGTCATCTTCCTGTGACAGTTTTCATTGGCAGGTCTCAATGTGTTTTACAAAAGAAATCAAGGTCATTAACCCTGTCTTACAAACAGGAAAATAAGGCACAGGGGGGGAGGGAGGGGCAAGGTTTCATCTGAGGTCAATCACGGACTCAGACATAAGCACACACAGTCTCAGGCTCGTGATCAGCTCCTAAATAACCCCTCTGCTTGTCTGCCTTGGACCCCTGGTGTTTTTTCAAAAAAGGTCCACACATGTAAATGTAGGACTGATAGGAAACTAGTCACTAGCTGATGGAGTCCACAATGAATCATCTACACCGTCTCACTCCTGTCATGTGCAACTACTTTTGTTCCCCGAAAATTACTTATGAGAAAAATTTTTTAATAACATTACAAGAACTTTTATCTATTGAAAAGCACCTTATTCTTCCAAGCCACTCCTGAGCATTGTGGCATGATTTTTTTTTTTTTAAACAATACATTCAAGTCAGCAGAATTTATCTCTAAAGATATTGCAATACTTGGAGGCACTGGGGTAGACTTCTACAAGTTGCAGTTCCTAGAGCCATGGGAAAAGAATGGGATCTTCATTTTTTCCAAGAAAATTCTAGACATAATTTATGAATTAAAACTGGAAAAATGTGAATTTGGGAGCCCTGAAAATAGGAATGTATTAAAAGAGTCCAATACATGTGCACTTTTACTTATTTACTTACTTTTTTCATAAGACTTCCTGTTTCAGGAGGACTAGCAATTGTATAGCTCCACCGAGGAGTTTTTTTGTTCTGGTTTTCACATTTCTTGTGGGAGACTCATGTAGGATAGTGGATCTGGTAGATAAATATATACTGGGGAGATTTCCTGAGGACAACATGTTTATGGTGACTGAAATGGGGGTGGAGTTGAAAGTGTAGACCTTTCATTGCCATATGTGCAGTTTTCTATCTCAAACTATGGTAACAACCCTACCAAAGATCTCTGTGAGACAAAGCAAGGGGGCAGGGAGGGAGCTGGGGTACAAGGTAATGCACTAAGAGGTAAATGTTTTATCTTTGAACGGTGAGTCTTAACCTTGTCAGAGACAGAAGGCAAAAATCTAAGCAAGGACACAACTCTTTTGGAAACGAATGGCCTATCTGTTAATTCTTAAAAATAATCACCAGTGTTATGCCTCTGAAAACCTGTTTCTCTCATCCCTCATGCACAGCAAGGAGCATATCAATACGTTCTTCAGAGGAGATGGATGGATAGCTTAATTCGCTTTGCAAATCTTTGGAAGCAACACTTTAGCACTTTGGCACAAACTGTCTCTGACATTGAAAATTAGTAAAGAAAGAAGTGGTGAAAATGTCAGGAGCAGAAGGACTTCATTTTTCTCTTGTTTAAAATATCATCTATTATCTGCAATCAATGCAAGAAGACAACTTCCCATACCGTAATGATTTACAGTAAGTTTATAGGCACAGATAGAAGTAATCACGGGGTTAGGCAAACATCTCTTGGTGAATTCTCCAAGTGTCAGGAGTGCTTAGTTCTGCAGCTCTCTCTTCCCAAGAATGCAGGGGAGATTGGCACAGAGAGCTGTGTGATTTCTGTACTTCCATACACAAACCCATAAAAACTACAGCCTACCTGGTCTCAGCTACGTATAAACATATCCCATGACAAAATGCCTACAACTTTAACCACTGAAGAAAAGGCAATAAATATCTTTTACTCTTTTCATATCTAAACAAATACATATGAAAAGAAATACACTCATGGTCTTGGTGCTAGTTTGAAGGATTCAAGCTTTCCATTGTTTGGAATTTCCTGTTTAATGCCTTGAAAAATAAAACTTCCATTATTGATTTTTGTCCTTTCCCAGTGAGAACTCATTGTCCAAATGTTTTAAATGATACTGAGATGAATGATTCCCAGTTTATTAATTTTCTTTGTGCCCACCAGAATTTGGGATACAGTTGAATACAATATTTCCTCTGCCCCCAGAATTCCTGTTTAATATTCCTTAGCAACAGGACTTTGGATGTTTTGTCAGCTTTTGTGGCCATACAACTCCACGGATATCACGTGCTCTTTTCCATCCAATACTCTATGTGAAGTAGGCAAGTGTTAAAACTCCCTGTTTATGGATGGTGAATTAAAATTAAAACAGCTCAGGATTTAATATTTCTGAGAATTTTTTAGTCTGAGGCCCAGAGAACAGAAGTAGAGTGAGGAGTGAGTGCCAGGGCTTTTACATCTTGGGCCATTGCCACAATAACTTGTTTGTCTCTCCTGTCAGTGAGTGAGTGATGGCTTTTAATAAATAAAATGATTCCTGAATCTTGTGGTCACTCCCTGTCACATTAGTATAGTGGCTTTCTAGAGGACCTACACTGTCCCCATGACTGCTGCTAGCAAATTCCACCTCCTACAATGTGGAAAGGCACAAAGTTTATATAATGTTGAAAATTAGAGTTGTTCAAGAATTTGCAGTTGAAGTATCTTTTTAATCGTAAAAATGTTCTATGTTCTTTCTTACAAGTGTTATTTCTTTCAGAAATTCATTTCCAGTTATTTTAATGAAAAAGCTGAAGAAAAATAATTTTTTCTTCTCTTACCTTCTGAAAGCCTAGAAAAATTCCCAAACCAAAATCAGTTAAAATATTTCAGTTCAAATATTATATACCTACAAATATTTTAACCAGTTCTTTCTAGTAAGCCTTTTTGTCTCCTATGGGAGACACACCTAAAGTGTTGTGTGGGGAATTGTCTCTTCCCTAGAAGCTGCCCTTACAATCAGGTCCTGCCCAGAACCTGCCATCTCTTCCACATCTTTTTTCCCTCAGAGGCTGGTATAGTGTTAGTGCCACGAGACATACAGCAGGTTACCGCACGCGTTTAATTATTCAGGTAGGTCTATCTTACCCACCTATTTGTTCCCCCCAGAATAAAAAATATGCTTTGGTCCTTGGCATTTCCAGAGTTCTCACTCACCATCACTATTTATCTATTCCCAGCTCTGCTACTTGCTTGGAGGGTGACTTTGAAGAAGTGACTTCCTTTGTCTGTATTTGAGTACCATTCTTCTGGTCCTTTTTTCAGAATCTTCAGAATAAATATTATCCAAGAAAGAGACAAGCTGATTTTTGTATCTAAAAAGACCATCATGGTGAGGCAAAAAATTCATATTAATACTATTAAGAGAAAATAATGTGAATAATAAATAGTAAATAAATAACATGACCTGAGTTATAAATGGTGAGGTCCTGCCCACTTTTTATTTTACTACTCCCTGCTGCTTTTGAATAGATTCTCAAATATCCTCCCAAAATAGAACATATAAACACAACTCACAAAACTCAGAAAGAAAAAAATAAAGAGTATAAGCTGAAGCAAAATAAAAATAAGGGTTGTTTCACAACTCTAAGTAGCATTTCAAGTCTGTATGCACATAGCTCAGCATATAGTCACTAATAAAGTTTACCTTGATTCCTTATCTATATAAGTAGTAATGTTCCTAGAAATCCTTAGTACAGTAACATTTTGGAAAACAACCGTTTCAGTGAGAGGATCAGTCATTTTTCTTCTGTTACAATAAAAGCTTCAGGATTTCAAACAGATAAGCACTTTGCAATTTGAGCTTGGTGAGTCATACTTAACAAGGCAGATGTGTGCAGAGAATTAACAGTCCATAATGCATGGGATTTCCTAGATTCGTTTGCCTAAATTACTAAAGACAGAGCAGGCAGCAAATGCAAAGGCTCAAGCAATAATATATTTCTCTTTGTCCCAGGACTCAGAGATCACTGGTAATGGCCACATGAAGAAGGCTGCAAAGAAAGAGAGAAGAGGTTCATTCATGGTGGTGCAAATGGCACCAAAGCCTCTTTGACACAGGGACAAGGATTATGCCCTGGAGCAGCTTAGAAATTGGCTGTTAGGTCAGACAGAACACTGAGCCTGCAAATCATTACATCTGTGAGCCTGTATTCAGGTATAGAGTGTCTCTGAATTCAATGGCTGATATGAAAGAAGGTGAAATTAACAGGATTAGTCACCTGCATAAAAGCCATATTCATCTGAAGGAGAGAAATAGAGTTCTGCACGCAGCAGTGAAGCATCCTTTTGCCCCTTAGCATCATTCTTGACTCTTTCAAAACTGGGCTTCACATTTTGTTTTACATCTTTGTCACCTTCATTTCATCCTTGATCCTGAACTTTCCTCAGCTCTTATTTTTCCCGTGTCTATTAATCTGCTTCAAACCCTCTCTGTGACTGTCACCTTTGTTTAAATTCTTATGTATATCACTCTCCTCTCACCTTGACTGCTGCTCTTCGTTTTTTTTACAACATCCTCAAACTCTAGCATAAGGCATTTGTAAAATAATGCGACCTGACTTCTAGGATATTCAGGAAGCTTAACTCATCTTATTCTCAAATAATTCTACATATATCTATCAATTTCAAATTGTCTATCCCACTGCACATCTATTGACCAGTTTAGAATTTTCATCCTCTATTTTGACCCATTTACTTCCTCGCCTGATATATTTTGTTCTTTTTTTTTTAATAGAAAGTCACTATTGTCTAGAAAATTCAGATCCATCTGGAACATTTCTGTCTATTTCTATCTCATTGAATTTTAGACTCAAATTTGTATCTCCTGTTGTATTTCTTTTGAAGTAAGTCAGTTGTGTTTATTTGTTGTTATTTTGGCCCAGAGATACCTCTTAAATAGCAGAAGGAAAAACCTTTTTTATCCTCTTGATATCTCTTTCTGAAATTTTGAATTCATTTTGTATAAATATATTACACACTGTGGCTTACTATATCCAGTGCTTTATAAAATATGTAAGAAATAGTCGGTACAAAATCAAATTGCCCTGTATCTTGGCTTCTGTAAATCCCTGTGTTATCTTTGGCTACATGATACATCTTAATCGCGGAATCACAGCTGAATACTAAATATTTATGCATGTAAGCCCCAAGGAACACTACATTTGTTTTTTTTCTTTTTAACTAAGCATTCTATTAATTAATGCATAGCAAAATGATTAAAAGTATTTTTCAAATAATGAACAATACAGAGACAGATGAGTTAATTGATTGATTGGTGTTTGAGCAGGGTCCTAATGGATTAACATTTGCATATTAACACAGCTCCAATCTCTCTCTTTTAATGAGCTGCTTGCCATATTTTGTCTTCTTTTAAGCAGCAGTGAGCATGATAAAACAAATAAACCCACTGGATTTCTCCATCTCAAGGGACCAAAAAACAAACATTAAAAAGACCTTTCTCCAGCACTGATTTATATAAATCAGTGCATATCTGTATAGTAGGTACATGGGGATAGCCAAAATTTATCTCAAGTTACTTCTGAAAGGAGCCATTCTGAAAATCATGGAAATTTAAACTAGTGGTTATAAGATGCTTATAATGTATTTTTCCCCACAATGGTCAGGCATTTGCCACATCTGGTTTTGTTGCACAGGGAGATGGAGTGGGATGTCAGCAACCAGCTCGCTGCATCTGTGGCGTTTATGCTGCCATCAGCAGCAGGACTTTGCATGTCCATCTCATCCAACCATCTACACAGAAAGGACCTGAATCATTTCAGGTAAGTAAATGGCAATTTTCAGCCACTAGGTTTGCTGAGAAGGATTTCAATCCTTCCAGCAACTTCAGAACTCAACAGCTAGATAGAGGCAATGTAATGAGGACAATAGCAGTGAATGCATTTCCCAATAGGAGCACGATCACAACAATGTGGCAAAAATGTCTTCCTTTCAAAAGCAGGGTTCAGTCTATTTTGTTCAAGCATAACTAAAAAGAAAATTAAAAAAAAGGAAAAAAAAAAAAGAAAAAAATCATGCTGCTTTGGTAGTATACAAACTCTCAGTAAACACTGTTATCAGGTAAATCTGTATAATATACATAGCTGCAACCATGATGCAGCCAAGTCAAGTGGCAATCTGAGGGACTTCCAGGTCTCAAGTCAATATCCCAATATGGAACTGCACTGTGGCATAAAGAAAGTATTTGAAGCCGGCTCAGAGTTCCATAATACACCACTGGTTTGAGTCATGTAGACATGCTCTTGGAGTTCTTGGCCCAGAGCCTCAATTAGACTCAATTGGCATAGCTGTGTTGCAGTCATTTCCCTATTTAGATAGGATGAGGATTTGGTCCATTATGTATTTTGGCCATGGAGTACAGCTCTGCCTTCTGCTCAGCTGCCTCGCTGTGAAGACTGCAGTCACTGGGTTTTGAACTTGACATTCTGGGTTAAGCTGGTGACACTGCAAAGCCTCCATGCTCAGGCAAGCTTCCAAAGTTTCCAGGAAACCTGTGTGACTTCCTGCTACCTGAGATTCCCTTGGATTGTTTTGCTTAACTACAATGGCTGCTGGGGTCAACATTTACTGTGGGTGTATGTAAAGCTTTGACCAGGTCCTACGCCCGCAGATGTGTTACAAGTGAAGGAGACCGCCACCCAGGATAGGAAGCAATGACGAACCTCAGATGAGGTACGATGTCTTCAGGGTGAATTGCCATACAATGAACTAGCTGCAGGTTTTGAATTTCTGTGTTCAGACATGAAGAGACTCTGCTGCTGTTTTGATTGACATGGTTCATAAGATTTGAAGGGTATTTTCTTCTAAGGGATACAGTTTAAAACAATGGGATCATTTATGGACCCTACGCTGAATGGTTTTAAGCCCCTATTTAAGCAACAAAGATAATAAATCCACTTACAGATATTTTTTTTACTCAAATAGATTGTTTTGAATGAGTTGTCCTAAATTAATTGTAAGCTTATCTCTGTTAGTCTAATATAGAAAGTGGAACTGATCCTTGTTTTCACTGCGCAAATGCTTTTTTAGATTCCATCAACTTGTGCTAATTATTTCAATTCTGAAAGAAGTGGGAATAAAAATCTAAAAAAAAAATTATCTTTATTATTCTAATAATGTTTATACTATAAATTACAATTACAGGTTGTGCATTCATGATTAATGGAGACCATCATGAATTTTCGGAAATCAGTGCTCAAGTATTTTGTTACTATAATAGTGTCTGTTAATATCTGTCACTTTTTTCATGGAAAAAGCATTGCAGGCATGTGTAGCTCTCTATCTATCACTTGTCTATCTGGGCATGATAAATGCAACAAAACCCCCTAAAGCATTGACATTGATATGAATTTTCCATTGACTTCTATCAAACAAGAAATAAACCCAGAGCAGGGACCTGGCCAAGGTTTCAACAAGTAATAACTATTTTAAGCCTTTTTCCTAAGTTATTGCAATCTGGAAAGACATATAAATAGAGCTGATCTCACTGAAATGTCATATATATCCAATATAAAAATGAAAAACAAAAGCAGGAAAGCTATAGTCTACAAACTTTGTTGCTTTCATTTTCTAATCTGCCTAAGGAGCTGTTCAAACAATTGGAACCTTTAAGATTTTGATTAAAACTTGTTTTCCAGAATTCCGCAGATCTAGAAAAAGGCATAAAAATGACAGCCAATATTTGTATAGTTTTCCATTCTGCTCTCTCTTTGTGTTTGACCTGCTTTAGTATTAAATATTTTTGACCACATTGTAAGCCAGAAAAACAAAAAGAGTAATTACTACTTCAGCTTGGTTTGCTAAGGTGGATAAATTCCCATAGTGTGTGATGTATCTGTGATCCAGCCTCTTCTCTCTCCCCAGCCTCCTTCATGCCTGTGCTGCATCTGTGCCTAATCAGGCCTTTAATGGAGAGAATACAAACCTTTTTTTTACACTGTCTTATCCTTTGTTCATGCCAAGCAGCGGCTTAGGAATGCCAGCCACTTTTCTCTACCTCTGACTTGCAAAGGTTGTAGTTTTGAGTTCCAAGGGGAGAAATCTATCATTTGCAAACAATTGAAGAGACTCGTATCTGAAAATAAACAAACAAATGCAGTCTATTGGGAACATGGAAAATGTTTTTTTCTAGAGAAGCAGATTTTGTGCATGCCCGCAAGTCCCTAGGGCCCTTCTGTGGCTTCTGCAGTGGTCCACCCTGGAGCCAATTTTAGATGGTGGGAAAGCACATCCTGGGGCCAGAGGGGATGTGTGGTACCAAGGGCTACCACATCTTCTGGGGCACCCTCTCTCTATCCCTGCTAGGAGGTGTCTGAAGCTGGACCAGATAATGAGGAGAGGGGAAGAAAAATTAACCCTCTGAGCATTGGGAAGCCCAGGCTGTGCCTGACTTCCTCAGACTGTCCCAAAGGAAAGGGGTGTGAGGGGTAGACACATGCAGGTTTGGAGCTAGTCATCAGAGTATCCAGGAACAGAGAGAGAGGTGTGCAAATCAGTGGGAGTTAACTATCCGTGTTCAAACAGGTAAATGGAAAAGTATTCTTGAAGTCCAATCTAAGAACGTCACCCTTAGATAAATGTCTGATAATGCCCCCTCACTTCTTTAAACCTTTCCTTCTGTCAACTTTAACTCTTCATGTCATTACTGTCAACTCACAACCTAAATCTTTGCCTTTCTACTTCACAAATCTAATTTCTCGTGGTGTCTTTTCCCTCCTGTCAGTAATTTTTGACCACAAACCTGCCTTGGTCTACTGCCCCTAGAATTCATAGAATATCTCAAGTTGGAAAGGACTGATAAGGATTATTGAGTCCAGCTCCCTGCTCTTCCCATGACAATTGTTTCTATGTCTTTTTCCCACTGAGACTTACATGATGCTACTCCCTGCTGTGTGGCCCATGAGGCACAAGAAGGGTTATATCTTGTTTGGTCAATGTATTTCTTTCCAGTGGCAACCACATTTCACTTGCATTCTGTGTATAAAGTCAGAACAACAAACTACAAAGGCATAAATAAGAAAAGTTTAGCCGAATTAGATTTTGTATTCAATCTGAGGTAGTCTAGGCCAGAAAGTACTAAATACTTAGGAAACTTCTGACAAAGAAATTTAAGGCACATGTATGATTTTATATTTCATCCTCTAATTAGACATCCAATTACAGCTCCAGGTCATTGGCTCATAGTTTATGCCATTTCTTTTCTCTGGGATGTGTCCAGGACATTTGAAATAGATAGTGGGCCTGAACCTTTTCAGTGAGAATCTGCTTTTCAGCCATATTCACAGAGAACAAGACAGGGCTGTAAACAACATAATCATGCAACACCCAATAACAGCACTGCAGACTGGAAATATGAAGTATTAAGGCTCAGAAACTGGCAATACAATTGTCATCAAACAGTTCTTGCAGGGAAGTTTCACAACTGGTGTTACTGTAATGATTCATACAGTGATGTGCTGACTGAAATGATCTGGAAATATATCCTTCCAGTCTAATAGCCTTTACTTTTGAGGGGATATTTTGCTGTCCTTTCATGTACCTCATTACAGCCTATGCCATCTGACTTATATCCTCTGCATTATGGCATTATCCTACTGTCAGTTCCTGAGACAGAGACCCATCATCTCAAAACACTCATCTTTTTTAAAACCCTGCTTCTTCGGGAAAAGCAAACTAAATTACCAACAATGAGAGCAAACTTCATAAGAGAAGTTGGCCTTTCATTCTTCTGCTGACTGTTATATTCTGATCGATAATATATCAGGAATAATTAGACACTTTGCCTTATTTGTCACCAAATTTTTTTCCCTAGTAATATACAACATAAGAAAGTCTCACAAGAAACAGACATTTCAAACTGAACTATTTCACCAAGATGCATGAGGCAGAGAAGTCTTTTATAAAGCTGAATGCAGCTCTAAATGTAAACATTGTTTACATTTGAATGTGAACACTCACAGAAGTGACGTATCAGAAAGGTGCGATTTGGCTCTTGTGGATCTCCTGAGCTTTCTGTGATTGGCATTTCTCCCTGGGGTAATTTATACTCTAATATTTCCTGTCATAAGAACATTGGCAGGCTTGAGGGGAGAATAACTCCAATTTTCACTCTAACATGACTGCCTCACATCCAGAAATTGCAGAAATAACTTGCCATAAAAATGAGATGAAAGGGAAATTCTTACATATGTAGCATTAATGACACTATGCTGAAAAAAATGCACATTTTGAGAAAAGGTATAGAAAGACACCATATGGATAAATAAAAAAAGGTGGATTCACAAAGTGGATTTTTTTAGATTACAAGCAAATATAACTTGTAGGTTATACAAAAATAAAGAAAATAATGTAAAGGAGAAGAACACCTTGATAACATACAATGCTAAGTGCACACTGGAAACTGTGCAGACTCCCTTCTTAAGTATTGGAATTTTTGATCTAGGCCAAATGTTTCAAAAGCTATAGGAATCAACAGATATAGTAGGTTTGACGACGTACACTGAATCTCTTTGGAAGTTCTTAAAATAGAGTAACTGCTGAAACACGATACAGTAGCGTTGCTGGCTGCCTAGACACCGTTCTATTTTAGTAAGTGTCAGGGATGCTTCGGGGCATTTCAAAAAAACAAATGGCAGTAAATAGGTAGGAAGGCAGGTCTCTGTGACTTCCAGCAGACTTGCAATGCAAATAAACTCCGGTGAAATCTTTCACAACCTCTCCAGGGTTATCTCTACACCATTGTTTCCAGTTAACAATTTATAGACTTGGATTTGCACGTTATCCTTGTCTGGACAATAAACAGCAGCTGTTAATGCTTTATATAATGTCAGACTTTGTCAAGTGATTAACAGACTAAACTAACTGATTTCACCTTTACCAAGATGCTGCAGTAAGTTTGCTTTAAAAAGGTTTAATTTTTTTCTATCAGTTTTACCTCTGTGTAGTTTCACTGACTTCAGCGAAGATGAATACCATTTATTCTGGTATAAGTGAGAAAAGCAAATTAGGACCAAGAGAATTACACTGCAGGCAAAAAGACTCTGCCAAAATCCTTTGTAGGTTGGGTTTGAAAATAAATCCTCATGAATGAACAGAAAAAAAGATAATACATACATTGTTTCTGTCTTCTGAGCTTCCATTCTTGTCCCATTACCACACACTAAAAAAAAAAAAAAACTTAAAAAATTTAATATTGCAAATAACACAAATATATTTAGCCATATTCAAGGATTAGACTTGGATGCCAAATTGTACCTATGAATAATTAGCATTTTCCTGTTATTTTAACTCTATGAAATTGTTTTTGAACTCTCAAATTATCTGCACAATGACGATCAATAAATAACTTGCACATTACACCAATCACTTGAAACTCTTTAGTGTATGTATAACTGCATGTGAAAGAGACTTTGTACAAGAAGAATTACCCAAGAGAATGTATACGCAAGAGGAAATCTTTAGATAATAGTGAAATGCACTACAGGCATTAAAACCCCTAGTATGTTCACTCTAATGTTGATTTTGTTTTATTCAGGAGCTTGTGAATTGGTGACATTCTGCACAAGAGTTGAAAATGTGGATAGAACATTTAGTTTCCAGCTACGTACATGAAAGGTATTATATGAGAAGAAAGTTGCTGTAGTCACAGCCTAGCACAGCAAACTTACTAATTAATTACAGTCTGTACCATTTGCACTTAGCTACGTGCACTGGCTGACAACACTGCATTCAGGGCTGGTTTGCAAACAAATTTAAATATTCAATGCACTGCTTCTGGGAAAGAGGCCATCTTTCTTCATGCTGTAGCTTTGGGATGTAACATTTATTAGTAACTTATACTTATTTCTATTGGCTGTGAGATTCCAGAAGAGTCATCAGCATTTTGAACGCTCTAAGGGTGTCTGTGGATTTCTATATACACAGTAGGAATGGGGAAGGGAAAGAACTACAAGAGGGATGTAACAGAGGGAGGAATGCAAAGAGATGTCTGTGCAATGTTGGTTGGCAGTATGGCTGCCTGGAAAAACAAAATCTGTTTTCTTGCAAACACAAAGATTTTAAAATCTCTTTAAACTCTGTACGAGAATGACAAGGATTTCTATGTAAAAAGTTCACAAAAAATAAATAAAAGCAAAGACTATCCCCATTCTGAGCCAGCTTCAATGTCTTCCAACATTCTTCCTGTCTCCTTCTACCTCTTGGCCATTCCTTTTCTGTTGGGTTCAAAACTTTGACCCTATGTTGATCCGCCTCCTCTTCCCTGTCCTTTTTCCCTACTCTCCAGAGTAAATTATGCCTTAATTTTTGTTGACCCTTCAGCCTGAGGAAGAGCGACATTTAATCTGAAATGGAAATTTTCAAAGATTTTGTTGGATTGTTTGTTGTGAACTCTTGGATATGACTGGTGTTAGCTCTATGCTGTGTACTGCATAGAAGGTTCATAAGCAAAAGGGTCCTTCTTCATGTAAATAAATGCATATTTTCTCTTCCTAAATTAGTGCTCCTCAAGCAATATTCTTCTCAACGTGTAAAACACTCAGAATAACAACTCCAACTCGATATTATAAAAGCATTAAAAACTTATATGTGAGAGTAAAGAAAGAAAGAACAAACCCAGGTTAGGCAGAGTAAGGCTGAAGTATACACATCACTTTAGAGACCTGACCTTATTACTGGATGAATAGTGTTCATCCGCAGCGATTGCCATAGCTTATATCACTGAACAATGAACAGAAATAATTTATAGACTCATAGCCTCTTTACTAGTTCAGAACAAGTTTCCAGAAATTTTCCACGTCTGACCTTAAAGTCATCAATTTGCAGCTTCTGCTTCATGAAAATCATGATGCCTCTTATGTGTGTGCCCTCTCCTGCAAGAGTGCTCCACCTGCTTTGTACAAACCATGACAGAATTCATGCTTTCTAATAAAATTTATGAAGGAGTATGCTATGGTACTGCAATGTGCTTGAAGTGATAAATGACGTGATCCTTAAAGCATATACACTTCCAGATGATACGTTGTGTCTATAAATGTTAGGTACAGTTATACGCTCTTCCAGGCCATCAAGACCATTGCTGCTCTTTAGTGTCTAATATAATTTGACTGTAATTTCCTCTACAGAAGAGATTAAACTGGAAGAACCTCCTACCTCCACCTCTTGTACCTCTTGAAGCATTTGATGTATGAATTAATTTATTCTGTCTGATAATAAATCATTTTCTCTCTCATTGTAAAAATCCACAATGTCATTTACACTGCCTGTACTCATTATACCATCAGTATAGCCAGTGACATTTCCTGTAACTAAGTAGAAATATAACATTAAATAATTAAAATAATATAACAGAAGTGAGAACTGAAACAGAACCAATTTGTGGTGAACAGGACAGTACTCAACCAAACGTTAACTTCTGTAGCCCACACCTGAAACCACATAACAAGAAATACACATAACTGGTATTGCTGGCAGTTTAGGAATTTTACGTGCCTACCTTGAAGCAGCTTTACAAACCACCTGACTTTGAGAATGAGATATTCAGCAAAAAACAATACTGTCATTTTTATTTATTGTTAAACACTATTGTTATTGTTATTTATGCTATCCATGTACTTATAGCACAAAGAGGAGTTTCAGGAAGCTACTTCTGTTTTGTCATTGTCATTATGGATTTCATCAAGACCATCATACTTTTATATTCTCTTTATGATAATGGTAATAGAGATGAAAGATAGCTAAAAAGTGCAGAAATTACTGAAGATCCTTGATTTGAAAGTATTAAAAAATATTCATCTTTAAAAAAGAATATTCAAATCAATAAAAAAGGGTGAAACAACAGAAATATATTAGATGACAGGACCACTAATGCTGGAAAATACTGCAATGAAAAGACCTAATCATCAAGGGGGGGAGGGTATTCTAATTAATTGAAGAAAAATAAGACAAACCAAACCAAACCAAACCTAACAAAGAGCCCTCAAGGCAATAAAACCTCAAATAAACAAATAAAGATCTAATATCTCTTTTACTTCCTTTTTCCTTTTTTTGTTACAGGTTGAAGAATTATCTCAAATGCACAGTTTATTGAACTGGTGATATACTACACAAATACTAAGGAACCATACATTGAATGTCCATTTTTTAAAGCATATTACACAGATACTTAGAAGAACTGGAATTATCATGCTAGGTTAGACCTAGAGAAGAAAAGGCTGTGCCTGTATCTAAGCTTTAATGTTGCTTTTGAGACTGGTCACCAGATAACTGAGAAGATGGCAGAACACCCTTCTATCACACAGGTGCAATATAATTTGTCGTTTTTCTCAGACATCATCTGCTTCTGTAGAGCAGCAGAAGTCTGATAGAGGTTAGGCTGAGCCCTAGAACACAAGGTTTAATGGCTAGTTCAAAAAGTATTATTACATTGCTTGTACACAATTTGTTATAACTCCAGGTACTATGGTTTAGCCATTATAATGTTTGATATTGTTTATCCATACTTTATCCAAATTTAGTCTCACTAGGAATCTTCATTGGCCTCCTTGAGAGAAAATCACAGTTCTTATTTTAATGGAAGAATTTTATCTGTTTGCTCTTATTCTTCTCCTTTCTAAATCAAACCATTTTTTCAAGCTCTCCTCTTGAAGGTTTTTGTTTGTGTTCACTCTCATTATCTGTCTCTGAACACACTCTATGTACAAATTCAAGTCTTGATTCTGCAAGATCCTTAACACTGCTTGTGATCCACCATATACTTAAAGTGTACAAATATTTCTTTTTCTTTCAAGTGGGACTCTTTGTGTAATTAAATAAATGTTGAAGACATTGCAGGTTGATGTTGACAGGTACATGTTTGTGCCTACAACAAAAAAAAAAAAAACATGTGGTTTTATTAGTCACCCTAGAAGGATAATCTGTGTAGCTATTGATTCCAGCTACATACTCACACGCTTAAAAATAAGCCCCCTCCTTTTTCTTCTTCAGACTAATGCCAATCTGCATACATTTTCTCCCAGAAGAGCACACACTTACTAGATGAACATCCTACGATAAAAATCTGCATGGAAAAAAATCATATTAGGGGAAAAAAGTAAAAAGCAAAGTGAATTATGAAACCAAATTACACCTAAACACAATGACAATAAATAGTTTCAGCCATGGGCAATAAAATATTGTATCATTAATAAAGCTAAGTGGAGAAAAATTTTGCTTGTCACTTTCATTTATAACTTAAATTTTATACTTTAGCCTTACATGTTGGCTCAGTGCATTACACATCTTTCAGGCAATTCCCCTCTGGCCCCAGCAATCATGAGTTACCGTGGCTTCAGAAAGTGGTGAACTGGGTAAATGGAAACTGATTTTCAAGGATGAAATAATGGTCTAATTCAAGACTGCAGTAGTTTTAAAGGAAAGACAGCTAGGACAGAGAAATAGCAAGGAATTGATGTTATGGAGGTTAAAACTGCAGGCCCTCATCGATGTGAGAGACATGCCTGAGAGGAACTTATGGAGCATACTTAAGGTGTTGTGAGATTAATCAGTCATGAGTTTGAGCATGCCACTGGTAATGGATACAAATAGTGCTATTCTTGACCTTCCCAGTGATCCAAACATCAAGCCTGTTCCATGTCCTAGCTTGCAGAGGCCATTCAAGAGACTCACTAAATTCAAAGAAAGGGCTGAAAAAATAGAAAAAAAAAAAGAGAGCTCTTTGTTCTACCACTTGGTTCCAAGAAAAACTAGGAAGAAAGAGCGGCAAATTATCTCACATTTAACTATACATTTAAGGGGTTAGTGTATCAGAGGTGTTAGTGAAAAAGCACCTCAGTAACCACTTATTTGGCTTTCTTTAATAGACATAAATCAGAATAACCCCACTTATGGCCATAAAAAAGGGTTATAGATGTCTAGGATCTTGTCCTGCATATTCTTGGCATATCTCTGGTTTAAACATCAAGTTTTGGGAGATTTACTGGGTAGGGGCCCAGCATGACAAGTCCTTCACATATGAACTAAATTTTTGAGGGAAAGGTAAGAAACAGCTGAAGACAATACTCTTGGCATTACCAGCTTCAAGAGGAAGTGAAAAACTCACCTGCAGATCTCAAGGGAAACAGAGATCAGGGGATGAAGAAAGGACTAATTGACTAAATGACAAGTTTCTCTTGAGAGCTCTCTTCTACCCACTACAGAAAATAATCATTACTACCAATTCTTGTCTGTTCAGCCATTTAAAAGAATATGGCATGTCTGCTAGAGCCAGACATTAGTTTTGGTTTTATGGTATGAGTGAGTGAACAGTATAATAGACCTTCCATTATTTTACTGCACTTATTTTCTTGTTCTGTGCTTTTATGTGAGGGCACCTTATGGACACCCGGTTGTAAACTGCAGAGTAATTTATGGTTTATCCCTCTAATATGTTTCATATTGAAGTTGAAAACTCTATTGCAGCAGACAAAATTCAATCTAAGAAAGTGGGCAGCCTGGAAATAAAAGTGAAAAGAAAAATAGTAGTAGGAAATTTGTATGAGCTCTAACTTAAAGACAATTACATACCAACATAAACACTAGTAGATTTTGTATCATCCAAACTTCTTTGCATTGCAATTTTGTGATTTGTATATTTAAACTCAGCTAATGGGGCCCAGGTTTAGTTCTTTTGTCTAGTGAATCATTTGTCAGAGACAAATGCTGTCCTCTGATTTTACACTTTATTGATTTTTACTGAATTCTCAGAGAACTACAATTCTGCACTCTGAAAAGAGAATGTGCCCCTGTTCCTTAATTTTCTTATCATTATTTGGGATCAGTTGTATCAGATTTTCATACTGAAGAAAGGAGCCTGAGATACACAGGATGACTGATCCAAAACAATCTTGAAAATGGGTACTCCAGACATCCTGCAGTTCTTTAATCCTCTTGGTATAAGGTTCTGTGACAGAAATTAGCATTTTTGAAACTAGAATTTTTGATAGCATTACTGTACCAGAAAGCAACTCAATAGCTGTCTCAGCCACTCATGAATGATCAGCTCAGATGTCCTTTTTTGGTAGTCACCAATTTATGGATCAAGCTGACACTTTTGAGCTGTTCCAACAAACACATTCCTGAATAATCTTTGCTATAATTACAGACAAGTAGCTCAAAGCAGGAACCAAATGAAATAATCACAAGGAGAGAAAAAAAAAAGGAAGGGGAAGAGAACCATTTGCTATGAACGTTATCCATCTAGTGAGTAATCCTCATAGAACAATGTCTTGGTTTTGAATCCAGTAAATGTACCTGTATATTTTAATGTAGTAAAATGCTTTGAAAACTGAAAAAAAATATCTAGTTTTCAAACTATTTGAGATATATCTCATATTAGGGTCATCCAATGTCTGGTCCAGTGGACACCCAGGTCCATCTGGATTTTCCAAATATCATCTTTGTTCACTCTGTCTTCTTTTCAATGTATTTTTCTCTTTATGTCAAATTCTTTTTTTTTTCCATGTTTCCAATTCGTGTTTTCTGTTTTCCAAATGTTTTTCCTTATGAGTCCCTAATTCAGTATTCTCCTACTAGCAGATACCTGCTTATCATATCACATAATACAGAGGTCTCACAAAGCTTTCCTATGGTGGAGAATTACCCGCATCACGACTTACATAATTTTCATTGGATTATGCCTCTCTTCACCATCCCAGCATCCATATGAGTATTTTGTGTCAGCTGTGCAAAGTATGTATTTTCCTTTCTTCATCACTGGGCAGCAGTCTGGAACAGCCAAATGGCCTAATCATGAGCCTACATAATTTGAAAATTAGTGTCACATGATATACTTGCAGGTTGTTCCCATCATCTCTGTGATTTACTTGTACTTTTCTGGATAAGACTCATTAGACTTCTAAAATTCAGAATGTACAGTCCAGTTTCCTAGGTTTAATGGAATCAATGGATATCTAGTAAACATAGTCAGTGGAACATAGGATGCCACACCGCTTCTCCTGAAGTAAACATCTAAAATACATTAGGGGTAGCATACTCTAAAAATGCCTCAGCCTCTCCATTGATTTCAAAGGGAATTCACCCACCCAGCTGCAGACAAATAGGCTGCAGACTTCTACTTTGTATGATGCCTATTGCCCCTTAATGACCACATCATTTTTTTCCTCAGAAATCACCAATGAAAACAGTTAAGATGAAAATGCAAATAGTAAATCACAAAATTGAAGTTTTAGGCTGTGAAACAACCTTCTTGGGAAAGCAGTGGAAAAGTATTTGTAACATCAGAGGCTAAACAGGGCAAAAATACAGAAAATATGTTCCTCTGTTTAAAAATATTTACCAATGCTAAAGCTTCCCATGAAGCAGTACCTTGTTCCTGTCCAAACAAAAAATGACCAAACTAGTCCAAACCCAAAAAATGTTCTATAAATAAGTTCCAAGTTTCTATTCCATATCCTCTTCTCATCATAAGATTGTTATGCTGACATAGCAACTGTGGTGAAATAGGGAAACAAAACAACAGAAACTGAAACTATGATACTGAAGACTGGCTTTTTATTTTTTCTGTTTATTTGAGATGGAAGCTTTTATTTACTCTGCAATAATTACCTTTAATTGTCAGACACAAAGAGTATTTTCTATTTCTAGTGTCCCTTGAGGCAACTACATGTGAACACAGTGGATAATTCCACTGTCTTTCAGGAATCTTGCATAAAAAATTGTTGGTTTTGATAAATGTACAGTGATTTTTTTTTTTGTGGTTGAAAGCCCTTCAGATTCCTCAGTCCAGCAGTCTGCTTTGGATCCTGAAAGTAAAAAGATCTTAAATCAGGAATGATTTATGAAGAAATCAGATTGAAGAAAAGAAGAAATCAGTATAGAGGCTGTCCTTACTTTTAAAGCACATATTTAAAAAAATAGAAATTATCCATCCCCAGCCTAAAAGGAAACATGAATAAACATTTTACTTCATATGTTTTCTTGGAAAAAAATATTATTATGCCCCAAAAGGCTACTAATAGTAGTGATTAACTCACTAGAGAGAAAATAGTTAAGTAGTATGCAAAAGTAATATGTTTTTACTTATAGTAGTACTTAGACAGTGATCGCTGCTGGAGTTAAAGTAAGCTGCAGCATTGCATTTTTGTTTGTGCAATTAAACAAAAACCCATCTACCCCAGTTGAAAATGTCACGATTGAATTTTTTCAAAATCATGCAGCATTATTTCAGCAATGGATTTAATACACCCTTCTAGTACTGATAAGGTTGTCCAATTCTGTAGTGAGGAAACCATAATGTTGTATCTTGAAACTTAACAGTTAAATGACAGTTAAAACAGCTAAAACAGTTAAACAGAGGTAAAGGTCACGTGCATCACAAATGAAAAAAGGAGTGAATTGTCATCTAGAAATTAACCTCCCAGGAAAGGATAAATGTGTGAGTTAAAAGATCGGTAGAATGTCTTTTAGACACTGCTTCCACCTTCTTTGAAACACTTGTAGTGATGTAGCAGCTGAGACACAAAACAGAAACACACAAAAATATTACAGAGATATGGAAGGTGAAATGCAAAACAAAATAACAGAAGCAATTACTGAAACCACAGTGTTTAAAAGTAGGTGTTTAAAAACTGATTAGGTGTTTAAAAACAGATTGGATGAGGCACTTAGTGCCATGGTTTAAATGATGAGTGGGTGCTAGTGTTGGGTCATAGGGTGGTCTAGATGATCTCAGAGGTCTTTTCCAACCTTGTGATACTGTGATACTGTGACACAGTGAAAAGCAAAATAAAACCTAACATTCACCAAAAGAATCTTATTTTCAGTAAGCTTTTGACTTCATGTAAGGGTTTGTCTTTTTATATAAGAATCTATTCTTACACAGATTCATAGAAATTACAGTAGGTAATCTGAAGAGGAAAATTCTGAGAGATTGTTTTCTATTACAGGAATTAAAGGATTAAGCACCTTCAGTCAATGACTGTGTTGTACTTTCCCCGCAGCAGAGTGGCACATCCTTAGTGAATAGTATGGTCGCTATCCCCTTTCTAAGAGCCCATCTTTACTACTTGGCCCTTCATTAACTAATAATGGATATGTTTGAAAGCATAATGGTGTCTCTAACAAAGACAAAATGGTACAAGACATAGACTGAAATATTCAAATGGCAGAGATGATGGGTCTGGATTAATTTATTCTGTGGGTCAAGGCACACAAACTCATATTCCTCAAGCACAACTGTGGCATGCTCAATAGCAGCATAGTATGGCACTGTGCCTGAGTCAAGCTCTGTCAAAAGCAGAAAGGAAGAATATAAATAACTTGTCAGAAGTCTTTTATCTGACCTGAGCATGTAAAAAAGCATTCATGACAATAAGAACTGGGACCAATATCTCTTGCTAGATTCATACAAAATGCTACTAAACCCATGCAAAATAAAGACAGAGATTTTTAATGACAGCTATTGTTTTTCAAGTATTTCAATTTAAGTAAGAACCAAGAGACTCCTACCAAAATGCTCAAACACGTTAATGCACTATTAGAAATACAATTAAATCACAGCAGTGTTAAACATCTCATCAAATGCTCAGCCAGCACACAAAAATACTTTTCTATTCTGTCATTCTCTAGAAAACTTCCACTCAGTTCCTGTCCATCTAATTTCCTTAGCCATCTTTGAGAGTCCCTGAGCAACTGTAACGGAGCCATGGAGGATTGGAGGCACTGACAGAAACCCTGCACAGTCTGTTAAAGCTATCTGTCAATGCAGATACATAAAGAAACACAGAGCTATACAGCTTTTCAGGCAAGTCAGATAAGGGAGCAATAACACACTCTGCAGCTGTGTCAAGCAACTTCTGTCTTGGATTTTGACTTTCTCTGGATAAAGCAAAGTCCTGCCTATTACATATAGTTTGCTATTTCCCTCCCAATGCCCTTCTCAAGAACACCAGGCAAAAAATACTACCTCTAAATCATACATATCAGAGAAAAAGATCACTTCCCTCCTGGAAGTCAGGGAAGAAAAAAACAGAACCATAAGTCATAGTTCTTCTTCCAGTCTGTGGTTGAGGTTTCTCACTGTTGGCCCAAAGCGAAGTCCGTGCATCATTTGTAGTAAAGATGCAAGGCTACTTCTCTGCTGTGACTTTTACACAGCCAGTAGACAAGTGCCAGCCACCAGACCTCTCCAGAGTAGTCAGGCTGCTAACGCAGCTTCACTCTCACCCCACTGACACAATGTCACAAGGATCTATAAATAACCGAAAGAATTCACTCAGTGCTGAAATAAACACAAGGGGCCAAATTGTATTGGAGTAACTGAGACAAGGAATGTATTTGGGCTGTTGGTGTTCATCTTGCAAACGGATTGCAGTAATGTGCAGATGTCTGTAACACACTGACCTAGCATACCACAGAGAAACAGAAGTCAGCCACTGTGTGATATGCACTTAAAGCTGAAAAACAAAAATAAAGATGTATTCCTTAGTAATCCCCAACAATGTCAATACTGTCTTCTGACCCAATCTCTTTGAAAATGAAAAGCAACATTTAATTGTCATACCTTTCTTTTCTTACACTTGGAAACATTTACTCTGAAGACCATGCAGCTAAACCATCATCTTGATCTTCAATGCTTTTTCCAGCTACCTGTGGAGCCTCTCTAATACTGCTTGCATCACCATTTTCATAAAGTAGATCCAGAGAAAGAATGACTGATTTCCCTGCAAAGAAGCACCCCTGAATAAAATAAAAAATGCTTCACATTCCCTCTGTTTAAACAATGCCTGTAGCAATAGAGTGGGTGACATTACTGAGAACAATGACAACTATTCAAATTTGTAAAGCAAGCATTTGATAGACATGCTTCCTCCGAGACAATAACTTCACTGAATGAGCTGTTAGCTTATCTAGCTTCTAGGCTTTGAAGTACACTGTTTGAAAAAGTCCAGCACATACCAGCAATCCTAGACTGGAGTTTATTAGCTTGAGAAATGTTCTCAATTTCACACTGAAAAGAACCAAAAATGTGACAGCTTATTTGCTCAGCTCTTGCTGATTGAAGGAAGTGACAGTGAGCATTAACTTACCATACAGTTACGAGGAGATCTGCAGGGTGATGAATTTCTAAGAATCATCAATTGTCTTTCTAAGTGCATGTTACATAATCTTACTCTTTGCTGTATTCACAGCTGACATCCCACAACATTGAACCCTATGGAATATGTCACCTAACATGTACACATCATGTGCATTTGTCTAAAAGATCAGTGCAGGCGGTACTTATCTCTCTATATTTAGGCCTGCAGCTGATGTTGATGCCACTAGAAATTATTTTATCAAGTAAATCAGTCATTCAGATATTGCTGGCTATGAAAAATTTCCTGTTGGACTGGACAATTCACAAAAATAAGTAAACAAGTAAATGCTCTATTAAAGAAAAAGTTTCTAAGCTATCTAGAAGCTACTATTCCATGTTAACTGGGGAAAAGAAGGAAAGACCCAAAAGTACAGACTTTAGCTCATCCAGACCAGTCTTCATTTGGGAAGAAAGATGTTTTTATTGCTAACACACATAGACTGTAATCCTCACTGCAGCTAAACAGCATCCTTGTTATAAAATGTAAATAACCTCACAAAATCAAAATGATGGGTTTCAATAACATTGTGAAATCACATTTATTTTTTTTTGTGTAAACATCAAGTAGTTTGTAATGCTTGCTAATTTTTGAACTCATGGAGCCTGTTTTTTCAAAAGAAGTTTAGTCTATTTCCTTAAAAGACTTTAACACATTTTTTTAAAAAGTGGGGACTGCCAACACCACAAAACCATTTATCCTGAAAGGGAGAAATGCATCCTTCTGAGATCATCAGGAGCATTAGAAAGGATTTACAAACATAACAAATGAATTTACAAACTATATACCAAACATTGCCGCTGGATTTGCACAAATTCCAAGCCAATTGCCATTAAGTGAACACAGCAGTTTCACAAAGAATACAAAGATAAGAAGATATATCCTGTCCTGTTAAACATTTCTTTAAGCATTTTTTCAAAAATCTCATCTCTCTTGAGATATTGAATACCAATTTATAGCATTTTAAAACATGTAATAAAAACGAATTACAACTTTACTTTGATACAGATGCTGTTTGTGTGCACCATTTAACAACAGTCTCATATAATATGAGTTGATAATAATTTGAGTTGATTTTAACAGTTCTTCTATTGGCCTTGGTAAAAGATGAGAATAGCTCTATTTTAACTATGATAGTGGAGCCAACATTCTTATTATGTGATTAAACTACAGCTGTATCAGCGATATCAGATTATTGGGGCTATGTACAGTCATCCTCAAGTCAGCGTGTGGAAGAGAAACTTTGGAAATAGCCTGTACCGTTTAATGAAATGACAGAGATTTTCAAAGGTTTGATTCCCCCACCACCACCTCCTCTGATGCAGAACAGGCCATTTGCCAAGTTATCACATATCCTCTGTGATTATTTTCAGAGTACACTAATTATCTCATATTATAGGTTATACGAGAATTGTACGCATACTAGACAACTTCCAGCTGTCTAGTATTAGCCCGGTAATGGAAGTGCATTACTGAATCAATTAGAAATCCATTGAGGTCTATCGTAAAGTTTTCGTTGATAACAAGAGGATTTCTGCAGCTAAAAATATTCTATTAGTCCCCCTGTAGAATAACGACAACTTTTGGGTTTTTTTACATTATGACAAGAAGTAAACATCACAGTAGTGCCGAACTAGCTTTTGAGGAGGAACACAGGCAACACCTACACTTGGATAAATCTTTAAAACATCACATGAATTACTTACGTAGTTTCAGTAAACAGATGGAAAAGAAAGGGTTTCAGGCAACTATACAGACAAATCATTAAACTCTAAACAGTTATAATACCAGTATTCAAAGAATAAAAATTGAGTTTTGAATTATGTCAGTGTTATTTTTCTTGAGCACTTTACAGAGCTTTCAGCATGCTTGCAGATATGTAAGTAATCATAACTTACACATAAAGGGTCAAGAACCATCTAAACTGCACGGGTTTATACAATCCAAAAATTTTGTTAACTATTCAATGGCCAATGATGTCATTACTGAGTATCTTATCAACTGAGTCTGTCGAGCAGGAAACCAAGAATGTTACAACTTAAGCAATCCTTCAGCAAGGGCTGCTCTGCTTAGAAGTCATGTTTAATGAAGTTGTAAAGTTAGAGGAAAATCTGACTGCTCATTTTCCTTGTTTATATCTTCTTTAGGAAACATCACTAGTCATTCTGCTGCTTCTTCTCCCTCTCCCTCTCCCTCTCCCTCTCCCTCTCCCTCTCCCTCTCCCTCTCTCTCCCTCCCTCCTTCCCCCTCCCCACCCCCCCCCCACTATTATTTACTTACATTGCTATTGATGCAGCGATTGAAGGTTTAGGCAGTCTTTTTGTCTTTAAAATCTGGCATTTCTGGATTTAGTTGAGGTCAACTAAACAATGAAGAAACTGCCAACTGTTTTTTGGAATGTAACTAGGGGAAATGATGTTTTCCCTATGGGGTAGAATTATGACCTGGTTACATGGCTGGAACAGAAAGGAGCTTTTTTTGAAGGTTTTACCCCTTTTGCAACTGTGCCACCACATGTATACAATCCTGAGCTATTAGGCTGATGGAAAACGCAATTTGAAAGTTCCATGAAAGCCTGACTGCTACAAAGCTGACATTTTATTAACAAGTGTTATATTTGTGAATTGTGTAGCCCCAACTCCACTCTGGAATTTAAAAAGGTCACTGTAGACACCAAATAAAGCTTCAAACCTTTAAGACCTGCTGGGAAGGACAGCTGGCGATGCACACAGAACTCTGCCACAGGGTGATAAAAGAATGAAGTGAATATTTTAGCAGTGCGCTGTCAGTAATTAACACAAAATTTATTTACTTGAAAGAGAAACATATTTGGAAATGGTAAATGCTCCAGAAAGAATGTTTGGCCATCCGTTGTGCAAGCGTTAGTTAAGTAGGAAACACACAAGATGTGCCTTGGCTAGGTTCTAAAACATTGAGGCTGAGTATCTGCAGACTTGGAGACATGAAGCTGTTGAATCGGATGATGATTTCACAATGACTGCAGAAAACCTGCTGGTTACAGTGGAATGACCTCTTATTTACACCCTTTTAAAATGAGAGAAGAGCAGCGTTTTCTGAGCATCACGCCTAACACTTGTACTTACCTGCAAACGCACAGCCTAGTGGCACTGATCTCCAGATGCTGCAGAAAATCAGCACTTTGAAGCAGCAACACTAGAGATTATAAATCATTGGCTTACAAATATGAGGTACTAGGAAAAGTGTTTCTCCTACATTTGACTGTAGGTAATGGGTATGACAGCACTGAGAGTACTGCCTTGCACTTCCAGAAGGTTCAGGAGTGAGTGTGATCTGAAGAGCGAAGCATAAAAATAAAGTTCTCGCTCATTTTTTTCTTCTTCAAAGATATTTCATATTTTTTCTTGGCTTACAAAAACATTTTACTCTACCTGAAATTCTGTCTTCTGGGTTTTTTTTCTTGTATGAATGTAAAATAGGGCAGAGCTGAAGCTTTTTCTGCTAATACAGAATATCATTACAAGTTTCCTACCCAGAAAAATGGCACATGATAAAAGGCTGATGAAAAACTGAAGGCCATTGGAAGTTCTACACAGATATAATACCTGGGACCCAGAGGAGAACATAAATATTAATAATTAATCATAATAATTTGAAAATGCTTCTTTGTGAATGACCTTCAAGAGCTTCAAACGTGACCAGGGGGATTTCGTCTTGAAAGAAGTGTAAGATGGCCATGTTGTCTCAATGTTAAGTCAAAAATGTCTCCTGCAGCATTAAATGTATTTAAATCCTGTGGTAACATAGAGGTGACTTATTGTGGATTCCTTAACAGAAGACCACATCTCATGCTAGAAAATCATAAGCCGTATTTCTTGAGCGTGGCCACCAAGAACATCATGTGTGATCACTCTGTCAAATCATATTCTCCCAAATAACTCCAATACAATGCTTTAATAGGCACTGTCAGTGTGAAGCGGCCACATCTCAACAAAAAAATACATTTGAGAACATCCATCCCAGGATATTGATGTACAGCACCAAACCCACTCAGGCCGCTAAGTAAAGTCAAATTGTTGGATAAATGGGCCACACAGTAAGAAACTGTCTGCCAGCTTACATCATTCACACTTGCAAATTACCAAAGCCTTGCAAGCAATAGCAGACAGTCATTTTAAACTGTCTTGACGTGCTGCCTAGCCAGTCTTCAGAGCAACTGGAAAGAAAAGGATCTCCAGAAAGGCTCCTGAGACAGTCAAAGAGATGTGGTACTTATCAGGGTGCTGAATGGATTCCACTGTGTTAACTGAGAATCCATCTGCTTTTGCCAGATGTTAAATAATTAACCTCATCTCAGCATGACATAATTTATACTTAATATATCCTCCTTCTTTCTTCAGACTCTTGTTTCAGTTTACACAATTAACCAAAAGCCAAGAAATAGACGTGAGCCATTCCACACGGCACCATGCCTTGTTCCCAAGTGAGAATGTATATGAGAACTACATATTCACAAGCCTACCAGTAAGGTTACCTTGGCTCTTTGTGTCACTGGGTTCAGTTAAAATACATTCAGTGCAAAACCACTACAAAGGAAGGTGAGCCTAAAACACAGTAGCAGTACCTCAGATTTTGTACAACTTCAGGACTGCTGAGTCTAAAGTACAATTTAGTGAAGCTTTCGGATGCTTAGATATCATCCAACAGAGAAAATCCACTGGAGTTGAAGCTGCTTCTCCACCGGAAGCCATGCAAAAGAGAAGGTCAAAATTTCTATGTCATCCTAAAACACCCTGTTACAAAGAAATTCACCAATCACAAAATCTAGACAATGTATCACTCTTTGGGTCTGTGGAATAACACGCAGGGAAGATGAATGGAAACATGAGATTGTCCTTTTGTCTGCTTTCCCCTTACAAATTTTAAATTCAAAACATGTTCTATACAATATAATAAAAGCTCAGAAGCACTAATGCATAGTCTATAGGACTGAAAAGAGAAGCAAAGAAGTGGGCAGTCTCAGAATGGTTTTCTTTGTAATTGCCTACTGCAGTTGGAATGAAACATTCTACTTAAATTATTCTTTATTTCGTGTTTCTTCTTTTAGTTTCAAAAGTGCAGGGACACTGCTGAAATGAAATATTCTGACTCCACTTAGTATTAAATGACTGAAGATGATGTGCTTCCATGTAGTACAGTATCTCATTAAATCAGGGTCTAATCAAACCGTAAATGAAACATGTCAAGGCAGTGGCTAACTGAACTGTCTCATTAGTATCTGACCTCCATTTTCAGAAAAACTCCACAAAGACCAATTTTCAAAGAGGGATTTTTTTTTATAAAGAATATGGTGGAGAATAGTGTGTAGTTATGGTAGAGGGTTACTTCAACGCACTTAGAAGTGTTTGAAGTTTAATTCTGCACTATGCACTGTTGCTTCAGAACACTTTCAACTCAGAATAGCTTAACAGAAATTGAAAATACCAATGAATCTACACCTGAACTAAAAGGTGGGATCCATCTTACCTATTGATCTGTGCTCTGCAGAACCAGTGCAGATTCCAGTAGTCATCAACCTCTGACTCTGAACCTACAGATGTGATGTCAACTGTGTTGTTCTCAGTCCTATTCTGCCCTGTATTTGACAGAATATTTTGAATCAACATTAAATGACCTTTTTGTAATGTTGGAAAGTTTTCTAAGAAGAAATGTTTAAGTTTCATAAGCAAAGAGCTAACTACCAGCTTCACAGAAGTCAGTGGGAGTTCTGCCATTGACTTAAAGGATCAGGCTTTTTTTAAGTGACTGAAAGGGAGGAAAGTGTGTAATGTAGTTAGCATTTGGAAGAAAGGAGTCTTGAATTTTCTGGAAGATGTCCTGGAAGAGTAAAGTTGCAAACATGAAGCATATGTGTAATTTGAAGCAAAGCAGCTCCTCACATGCAAAAATCTAAGCACATTGCCAGGTTGTCATGGAATTGAGATCTTGAACATCCTCTGAGAGAGGTCACATGTGTATGTGTACTTGGAGGACACCACATCACCATGTCTGTCATTTCTTAGATTTCATTAAGAGACAGTTATCACATTCATCTTGGAATGAATAATACATCATCTTTTTTTTTTTTTTACCAGCTTTTTGGGATTTTTCTCTTCATTAAACTTCTTTAACCCTCTCTTTGGAAATGAGAGTCTTTACAGTAAGAAAGAGGATTTGATAACTATTACAAATTTAATTTAAAGCACAGAAATTCTTTTTACACCATGGTTGGTAGCCAAAAATGTGAAGTTTTTCTATCAGAAATATCACTTAATTTTGTTGGTTTTCTGATATCATTACCTTGTGGCGGTACTTGGCTTTATTTTTAAGTGCACTGATGTGCATCAAAACTAGTATTCCCAGAGTGAAAAAAAAAAAAAAAGGATGCAGTGTACCAGGGAAGGCTGTCCTGTGTTAGTTCTAAACACAGAAACAATCACACAAAATAACAGAAAAAAAAATTCAAAATAGGCAATAAATTGTATTCTTGTTTCTATTTTAAAAAAACAAAAGTCACAAGTGAAAAAGTCTCTCCACCTGCCAAGAGTAATGAGTGATACAGGCCAATATTGATAATATATTTCAGTCTTGGGAAATGGTAGAAGTCAATCAAAGCAAAGTATTGCTGTTGCAGTCACTGAAGCATGTTCCTGACTAAGTATAAGAACTGGTGTCCAGTGTGTGCTTCCTATCTATGGGCTTGGCCCTGAATTTCAGTAAGTACTGTCCATATGCCTATTATAAACACTGCTTTAGCTCTGCTACTATGAATCAGAACAGCTGCAGATTTTCAGAACTGCATGTTCACACACATAAAAAAAAAGTAGCTTCCCATTTAAGGAAATAAATTCCTTTATAAATGTCTAATGCAGTATCAGCAACAATATGTGTTAGCCAACATTATTGCTTTTTTATCACAGCTGTAACCTTGATCATGTTTGCATACTGTCTCTTCCCGTTAGTGCAGTTCTCCTGCTGTTTATCACTTTGCATTCTCTCTGCGTAAGTAAAATAAATGCGTTATACGACTGGTATTTCAGCCAGCAAAACCAGCAATCACTCCCTGGTGTTGGCATTTCACCTTTGACTCAGCGCTCTGGAATCCTGCCGGATGCTCCCACGTTCTCAGGCTGCAGCACCAGCTGCAGTTGAGGAGGGGACAGGTATCAGACTTGTCACCAACGACATCACCAGCGACTCTGTGCTCACTGCTGGCTATTAATAAATATTATTTGTGAACTACAATGTTATTGAGTACCAGTGAGAGTTTAAAAGTACATTTCAAACTTCCTTATCACAATTTTTTAACTTTTGGAAAAGGAGACAAATTTTCCCCTCTTCCCGTCTCTTCCCTCCCCCTGCCAAGTCACGTCACTGATCAAGTGACATGGGGGCCATCATGTGACTATTGTAATCCCATTCAGATGGTCTGAAGAGGGTCTTTATGTAAAGAAAAAAAAACAGAAAATGAAATATTCTCCAAGATTGTTTCAAATGTTCAGTTTATCTCAGTGTTGTTGGAATGTTATTTTCAGAAAAAAAGGCTGAATCTGCAAAGCTCCTTCAAGTGCTGGCCTTGTTACCTCCCATGATTTTATCAGGAGTCTTGTTGTACATGCTATCCTGATAAAAGCCTCACTGCAGTGCAGAACATATTAGAGAATCCACTATTCCACGATTAAATAAAAGAAACTCGAGCTTCACTGTTGGGAAGAACCTCACAATGCATAAGATGCTAAAGCTCAGAAAGCTAAATTCATAAATCTGGGAGAAAAAAGGTGGTTGTTATTGTTGATATTAGCATGTCCCCTGGGCTTGTGGCTTTAGAGGCTGTGATGTCCCTCTTGCAAAGGCAAAGGCCAGCAACAAAACTCAGACCCAGACATATTTAAAATTTCAAATGTCCCCAAGGGTAGCTGGACCCCATGAGGACAGTACACAGTCAGAAGTGGTGTGCAGCTGCCTGTCATCAGAACATCAAGACAAAGTCCAGCCCAGCTCACAGGCATGAAAAAGCTAAGCAACAACTCACTTCCCCATGCGATAGGCATGATGCAAGAAGGAAAAAAGAGTCATGGTGTTGCATCATTCACTCCCTTATCCAAGGAGGACTGGCAAGTTGCCAGGACCTTTCACTTTATTTTTTTTATGCTGTGCTTGCAGAAAGGAAAAAGGAGGGATCCAGCCCTCAGGGTTTGATTGCTAATAAGTTATCGCATAATGATTAGTGAAAGGCATGCCTTAAAAACATCAACATTGGCACCTTCTGCTTTGTTTTTGCAAGGGACTTCATCCTGCCTCCCCCTTTCCCCATGCACACTCACACGCACACACTTCTGGCATTTTTCCGTTCCTGTCATTGTTTTTGTTAGTGATACAAGAATGCCTTCAGGCTCATTTTCAATACATCTTCTTACAACAGTGCAGATACAGACATTTTCCTGAGTGCCTTTCAGTTGCATTACAGTTTGAAAAATTGGTAAAGAAATTTTGAGGGAGAGAGAAAGAAACTACCTCTATCCCACAGCAACTGTGGTAGGGAGAGTTTTCCAGCCCTTAGAGGTCCCTAGAGAACCTTGAACACATTTACTATTATCAAAGCAGGGCAATAGCTTTTCAATGACATCATCTTCCCACTCCCTGTAACTGAGAACTCACCGTTCCCTGAACTAGATAGAGTCTGGAGGTTTGAGTGCTAAAGGTCTTACAGCATAGTTTCACCTAGAAGTATCAAGTTTTTCAGGCAATCAGTGGCTGACCCATTGCATCTGATATAATATGCTAGTGGCAAAGTTCTTTTCTGTCTACACATCAGTACTAAATAGTTACCCATGCCAATCTGCAAGGTTTATTTTAAGACAGCTCTACGAGGCTTGAATTCAGTATTAACATGATATGTGTTCTTAAAAAAATGCATGAGATTCTTAATACCCAAACTTAGGACTCAATTATATTCACAGATGTATTCTGGGAGTGAACCAGTGCATGGACAGGGAAAGTTGCCCCCAACAGAAATAATGTTCAAGGTACATGGCAGCAACCACGTTTGTGAAAAATGAAGTTTTAGGTTTCAGTGATACTCTCAGTGTCTGATATGTTACACTGAAGACAAACACAATCTCAGGCAAATTCAAAGCCTTTTCACTGCTATAGTCCGGAACGCTGTAAGTGCAGTTTACAGCCTGCATTTTTTTCTCTTTTAGTGAGAAAAAAAATGTATACAAAAAACCTGTTGTTTTTCATCCTGAAACAATGGAATAACACATGATAGCTCCCTTACAGTGGTGAAATTCTGACAGTGATCTAAACAGCTGCTTAGCCACCAACCACAGCATTTACAACTGGTTAATTACCAACACCGAAACCCTTGCAACATATTTTGCTTTCATGGCCCAAACAGTATAATCAGTGACTTTATCCAGGACTGCACAATAATGTCTCTGTTTATCAGAGAACAGAGCATAGTAACTTATCCCAGATTCATCATGGTCAGCTTAAACATATCAAGTTACATTTCCCGTTTTCTTTTTTAAACTAAAAATAAAGAAAAAAAGGAGTTGAAAAGATTTTTTTCCTTTTGTATAAATGAGAAAGCAAGAAAATTGCAGATTAAGCTTGGCTAGCTCTTAACAAGATCCTTGTTCTGTGCCATGATTATAACAGTTTGATTGTGAAAGTGAAAGGATGAAAAGGATGTTCAAATTGGCACATTTCAGACCAGTGTGATGCCTTTCCTCTTGTGAGTAGCACTTCACAAGTACTTTCATTCAGCTGAATTCCTCTGGATTTGGCTAAAGAACTAAACCATGAGACATATGGGCTATCTCGGACTATTCTATCACATGGCTCTCAGGAAGAACTAGTATAAATGATCCTGCAGGACAGATATTAAGTACAGTAAACAGAGTAAAAAGAATAAGAACCTAGGGAAACTATTTTGTTTACTGAAAAGGACCAGAGTTCTCTGTATATACAGTTCTGCACGTCTACAAATATCTAATCAATTTAATAGTTCTGTCATTTCTCTTTCTCATGGTGGGGAGAGGTGGAAACTGAGGCACAAAAAAAAAAGTGCAGGTTAATTTTTCAACTGCCTCTTAATTTTGAGGACCTGATATGACACTTTATTTTTAGGGCAGAAGACCAGGATGAAAATCCCAAAGAGCAGTAAGACACCCCCTGCCAAAAACCACGCCCCCCCCCCCCCCCCCCCTATTAATAGGCTCATAACAGTCATTTATGTTGCAGTGAGTGAGTCAGTAACTGGGATTCACATACAGATCTGATGGATCATCCAGAACCCAGACTGGCAGACACTGCTCCCAAATAATATTTGAAACGTGGTGGAGGGAGGCAGCAATAACAGTACTGAAATTAAACACTGGATCAGGCCTTTATTTTCTAGTCACTTTAACAGCAGAAAGGGCTTCTGCCAACTTATTTTGCCTAGGAAATGAATTCCAACCTGTTATGTAAAAGCCCTAATGAATTCCTGCTCTACTGAATCAGCAGTGCAGTGAAAGCAGACCACTTCTGCCTGTGAGCTGAGCGAGTACAAATTCTGCTGAAATGTGACCGAAACCACTGTATGCTTAATATTTTGAAAAATCACCTAAACACATTTTCAGAACCCATCAAGAAAATGCTAGAGGTTATCTGTTATGTGACAAGGGGAATGAACTTCCAGGTATTTTTCAAATCTCATTCCTGTAAATAAGAAACAGCTGACTATGATCCTGCAAAATTCCAGTTAAGAAAACTCTGATGATATTAATACACTATGTTGTGTCCAGAATCCCTTGATAGAATTACAACATTACTGTACACAGCTGGGTGGATATTATTATGTTGCATGAAGAAACCAGAGATTATACTGTCAGGAATAAATGCAACAGTGATGTGACACTAATGAAGTTTAAAACAAACCTGGTGTCTCCAAATTTAGTACGGTATGTTTTTCAATACTAACTTTCTAACAACACAGACAATAAAGCCATGCATACATAGGCAAACTGTACTGTGTGGCTAGAGAAGTTTGCTGATGACAGTCTTGTTATTGTAACAGGAAGTGACTCAGCCTTGGCAACAAGAGATCAGATATTTTATTCAGAAGCATTAGGTCATTTTTTTCCCCCTAATCAACCAAAAGTTTCACAAGGCAACTGGTTTTGTTTGAAAATAAATATCTATTTTGAAAGTGATTTGCGATTTGCTGAGGGAGTGGAGTTAAATATTTACAGTTAGTAATAACTACTCAGTTTAACTCAAGGCATCTGGAAAATTCTTGTCCTTTTAACTCTCTTAAATTTGCTGCTTGTACAAAATTCCATCCCCTTAGGCAAGAATTATCCCACGTGGGTGAGTAAAGTATCACCAGCTATACTATTATCACGAGAGTGAGGATGAGTGAGGCGATTTGTGACTGGACCAGTAACTTTCCATGACAATTACAACTGATGTTGGTGTTACAGCTAAAGTAAAACTACCTCATACAGGCATTACAGCTGAAGCAAATACGTGCCTTGTTGTAATGGACTATTACTGGATCTTTCATCAGTTATTTATAAATGGCACATGATGTGATGCTGCTTCTCCTAAAATCAGTGTAAACTAAAAATCCTCTTAATATCTGTCACGAAGCCTAACCTAGAACAGTTTCTTTCCTTCTCTAATTTTGCAATTGTTACTTATTGTGTATGTCTTTTGCATTACATATAAGCTCACACAACTATATGGAGACAGAAAAAAAAGTTTCCTTCAAATGCTACACTGGTATTACTCATTTTTGCTTCAAGTACCTTTTAGTACAGTTCACAACTGCATAAGGTTTGCACAAAAAAAACCAAACAGTTCAAGTCAAGTTAAAATTCTCCCTCTAACAATAAAGAGTAAACATGCGACCAGCTGCAGCACTCCTAGAAAAGGATTTCATCATCTTAATAATATTTTTCTGATCTGTTGTCAGTTTTACATTTTTAAAATACCAAGGAAGCATAATATTCCACATCACAATGACTCAAATATCCCTTCCAAATATATAAATAAATTATAAATAACAATGCCAGCTTTTTATCTTGGGCAGGGAGTAGGCAAAAAAAAAAGTTCATGGGGTATCTTTAAAACTCTATAGCTATTGTTTATCTATTACTTCCATACTGTGCCCAGAGCCTAATTTTAGATATTAAAAATAAAACTCTGGACAATTTCTCTCAACAGACACTGCAAGAACACAGTAAGGCCTAAAGTGTCCTTCTTTGAAATCAAAATACATTACTTCTGTAAATGTGTGAAAAATTAAACTTCTTTGAAAAACCATTACAGTGAATATGAGTTTACATTTCAGAGTTAAACGAAATATATCCTGATAAACCTCAGCACCCTACGCTATTCTGCTGTTACCTTCCCTGTGACACAAGTATTTTCTAATTCCAGCCCACTAAACCAGCAGATTTCATAATTTTGCTGCTAAAGCAGCATGGTTTTCTGTGTTCTGTCAAACAGCAGTTTTATCTTTTAGCACAAAAAAATAGCTATTTTGTTCCACCATCTGCCAAAAACTACTAAATGCAGGGGGTGCTTCTGTGATTTCAAATTGCAGAAGCTTAAGTAACTCCAGTGTTGTACCCATTAAATATACTGACAATCAGACCCTAACATTTTCAAAGTACTGTGGCATATTATTTAAGAAAGGTATTTCTACCATACTGTTTCAGGGTTTAACTGCTAACCCTGTCTACATTTCAGTTAGCTGTCCCTTCTAAGCATCATTACGTATCAGATCATTTTAACTAGATAGTCATGTTGAAGTGCTGGACAAAGGTTCACTATCTATTCATACCCTAACACTAAATTTAAGAAACCATATCTCTTTGTCCAACTGTATAACCATGGAACATAATACGAACATAATTTCAGCTCTACAGCAAAACTCTTCCTTTTCCACATCTAGTCTCCTGATACAATATACTACTGCAATTAACTGACAAAACTTACTACCTGAAAATTGCAATTTTATACATGAACACTCTCTCACACACATATATATATCATATATAAATATTTATTTTTACATATCTCCTATCAGTTCAGACAGACTTGAAAACACAAGCTCCCAGCATTTTAACATTTCTTATTATCCACATTTCACTACTTTAAAGCCAATGTTGTGTTTTTCTGGGACCTAACATTTAAAATATGAATGCTTGGAGTCAGCTTTCTCTGCGTTATATTCAACAGGCATGAATATATTGCCATCCTCCACTGGCACCACATTATTTTTATGATTACAAATCCTCCATTCACATGTGTTCTTCTCAAAAGCATTCATGTTTTAATGGGCCTCTATCACACATAAAGCCTTAATCTAGGAACTGACAAGTTTCAAGCCTGATGTTATATTTCTTACTGAAATAGAGACTGCAGAGCTCTGATTTAGCACACTCAGTCAGGAGCAGCAGTTGACAGGCACAGACAAACCGTAACCTGCTTGTTACTGTGTGCAACTCCCAGCTTCACCTTCAGAGAGGCTGACTCAAGGATCTGAGGATGTAGAAAACATTTTGAGTTTTTCAAGGAAAATGTTTTTGCATTCTTTGTGGGACAGGGTATTATTTTGACCAATTATAAGGCACAGTAGCAACTAACAATATTCATGATTTGTAAAGCTAGGAAGATAATAGAAGTTACATTTGATAAGTACAAACTATTTTTCCAGGTGTGTACATTTGTGATTCTGCTACACTTTTGTATAGGTTTCAGAATATTTACAACAACTAATTCTTTTCCTAGATTAACCAGTCAATAAGTCTTGCCTTCCTAATGACTTCCACAATCAACAAGGTCATAAGCCAATCTTCATAAGTAAGTAATCTGCTTCCTACTGGCTATATAGGAGCTTACTTCCCTCTGTGCACTACAACATTTCCCAATTTGTATTATTCTGACCAGAATTTTAGTAGCATGGGTTTTCGGGCTTTATTCCACACGTCAATGTTATTTTCCTAGCAAAAACATAGCATAAGACAGGACACTGTGGTACCAATAGGGAGCTGAGACACAGATAGGTTACACTGTTGAAAATGAACGCTCAGAAACATTCTTCGGTCCTCCTGCTTTACACACAGAGTTCATGAGACTTACTGGCAAACTAAAGCAAATGATATTGAACTGACTTTTAAAGATATGAAAACACCCCTTGCCTCAGTTCTTGATGTGATTGTGATCTGAGGTCGTGTATATTTGGAGAAAGTTCAATATTGTTTTACCAATGAGCAGCAAGGCCATCACCTACCAGAAACTTTAGATATCTATTACAGAAATGAATCTTTTGCCAGTACTGATAGGTTTTCAACTATTAATTCTTGCCCTTCAAGAAAAATAAAATAAAATCATATGTTAGCAGTTTTTCACAAATTCTGAACTTACCACTACAGATTATTAACACTTACTCAATGCTATAAAATCATATAACTTATGGAACAGGCTTTTGTGCTCCAATTCTTTTTCTGAGTTGCCTATTTCTTGTTCTGCAGTTTAAACATATTTCCTGTTAGCCATAAAATGGGGAAAGAGCAATCATCATACACAGCTGTTAACAGCAATGATGTTTCCATCTCTGAAAAGTAGAAGCCTGTGGAGTAAATACTATAATGGTCATAAATGCATGTTGTGAATCAGTTCAATAAATTCAATACAGTTCTTGTTAAAACTATTGCAACAAAAGATACTTAACTACTAGCAGAAGTGAAAGCAGACAACCCTTCTGCCTATTTATGAAAGTACTTGTAGTTTTAGTTTGAGGAATTCGACACATTAAAGACCACAGTGGAAAGCAAATCTTATCTATAAAAATTGAGCAAATTAAAGAATGAATGGATGAAGAAAAGGGAGGAGCGGAGAGGGGAAAAGATCAGGCTTTTAACAAATATTTGGGGTTCCCAGAGAGACACTTCCTGAGTTCCTTATGACTATCTGAATCTCCCAGAGAACACGGATGCGAGTCATGTCTCTAAAAGTAAAGTTGTATGGGAAATATGACATCCAAGGACATGTGGTAGGTACAGGCAAAATGCCAGTGATGATGCAGAGCAGTCACCCTGATCACACCAGCAGTCTAGTTGAAGATGCTAGACAATGGGATATCCACTCCCAGAGAGAGTCTGAAAGACTAAGGTGTGCTGGAAGTGAGTAAGTGCCAGCTCAGATACGCCTCCGGCTCCACTGTCTGAAACTCATGCAAGGACAATCTGGACTGTCTTTTAAACAATGGCACTTCAAATGATATAAAACTTCCCTGCCTTTTCTGTGTTGCATAACATGCAGTTGCTGGGTAATCACCACTGGTCCTTGCCTTTTGATAAAGCCTAGAAATGAGAATTGAACTAACAACTCTAGTCAAGTGGTCATTTCAAAAGGCAAAAAGCTTACTTAAAGGCTGAAATATGTCTGCTATGTATCTTAAAAAGTGAACGCACACATATTTGCTTCAATGTTGCTTGATGATTAAAGAATGTGATACCACCACAACACTAGTTTCTATGTTACAGAAATAACATTTTGCTCTTAAAAAGATAAACATATCTTAACATTAAGAGAGTCACATAGCTGAGGGTTTTTGTTATGTAAAGCGTGACACAGGTAATCACTGGAGTCCAGCAAGGGTAGATATCTGCTCCTGCTCAGGGCTGCAACATGAGAGATGGCTGGAAGGGACCTATGTAGGTATAAAGCCTAAACCCCCATTACCACAGATAATAGACAACCACCAATAAAATAGCACTAAAGACACAAATAAGGGATTTGACAACATCATGGACAACAGATCTATAAACAGATTTTTTTAAGGCACAGATATAGCACCTAACATCACTAGCCCAACAGTTCTGAATGCTAAAGGAATACAAAGGAAACTGACTGCAGAAGGCTGTTTACGGCTTACACGCTCTCCCTGACTAAAATTGTTGCCATTGGGCTTTCATCCTTGTTATTTTAAAGGGAGCATGCAGATATAGTCCATCATTAGAACAAGTTCTGAAGTTCAATTTCTGGCATTTCTGCATAAATTTTACCATGTTTGAGGAGAGAATACTGAACGTGATTGGCTTGATCCAGTAAGGCTGCCTTCTTTTCTTACTGCTAATAGCATTCCTGTTCCACTACTGCTACTGCAAGATTTAACATACATCCATGATTGCAGTTGTTATGACCCAAACTGGACTGTCCAATGGGCACCAATCTAAACCAAAAACATAAATCGCCCCAGCTTCTAACCTCAATCTTTCCAAACCATCTTCTATACAACTCTTATTTTGCCTGTCAAATTTATTAACTATTTCTTCCTCTCTGATATTTTTTCCTTTTCATTCAGAGGACAAAGACATATACTTTCTCATCTGTTTTCTCTTTGGCTAAATTAGCAAATGAACATAATTTTTTATTTTTTCTCTCTTCGACATCAAAAGTTCTCTGGACCATGTCTCACTCCAGTCTGCAACTTCTCACACAGAGTGTAAATCCTAAACATTAAAGACCATAGCTAGATATGGTATTCCAGACTTTACCTAACTTAGGACATTAGCATCTATCTCTGGAAATGTCTACTGTACCCCCTGATTTCATTTACCTTCTTGTCACTGCCTGAAATTCCTCTATGAACCGGGTGATCTCACAATCAGGTGATCTCATTCATGATCAGTGATTAAATGACCTATTCGTTCTTCTGTCAAGTCTAACTGATGATCTCCTGCAGTGCAAAATAAATCCTTGGGTCTGGTACATAAGTGCATGACCCTGAATTTCATACCGTTTTCTTCTTTCCATTGACATTACCCCAGCTCTTAAGGCCATTTTTTTTTTCTGTAGTATTACAGTACAATCCATCTCTGTATTGACAACATCTCCCAGCTTTGTGCCATCAGTATATTTCACTACTGCATTCCAACTTCTTGTGCCAAGGTCAGGAATAGAAATATTAATAATAATTTCCAATGCCATCTAAATTCAAATATTTTCATGAAGTCAAGGAAAACTAGATCTGTCAGAGTTCCCTTGAGAAAATCTACCCACTTTCTCTTTATAAAAGAAAATCTATTCTCTTATCGGTGAAATGTCTAATTAATGGTATCATATTAGCCTGATGAAATTTAAATTAAACACCAGAGGAGGCTCTATACAAGCCAGCAGAAGAATCATAGTTCTGTATTTTTAATCTGATTGAGATCATAATAAAATCTGAAAAGATTCCCAATCATCTCAGAAGAAACGCAGTGAAATATCTAGCATGATGGTTGATGTCACCTGTAATAGTAAAACCAACATCCAAGAGATAAATTAAATAAAACCTACATATAGTCAGGCTTCTTAAAATTCATGCTACTGTTCTGAAAAACAGTATTTTTTACATCATAAATGTGTTAATGTCGTTGGGTTTGGGCTTCTAATTTTTGAGTCCTTGAAAGGTATCTCAGTTGCCACTTTAGGATTTTCTCAAATGTAAAAAGTCAGTGACAGCCTATTTGTTTTTCTGGTGGAACACAGATTTTCAGCTATTCACTTGCCTCCAGAAAAAAGGAGGTCTTAAAATTAAAACCAAATATTATGTTTTTTAGAGGTGTGTGTGTCAGATGCAGTTAGGCACATGCAGACTTTTGAGGGGCTAGGGAAAAACAGCATTTTACAAATAATTAAATATCATGCTGAGAGTTGCCATCACATTGGACTTTCACTAGAAAAGTAATATCACAAAGTGATTGTTGCTCTAGAGATATTTTATAAGTCGTCTGTACTACTGCAATTGTACTGAAATAGAAGTATATCCACTGAGATTAGGATGGATGAAAGAATTACACATTGTGTATTTATCTAACTGTCCTACTTCAGAATCCTGGTATGAAAATGAATATTCCATATGTCATTTCAAGACTGAAGTATGAATGATGGATTGAAAAATAACTGAAGTAACACTGAAACATTGTGGGAAGTAATTGAATGGATTGGAAAGGATTCTGTTTTGGATGACAGTTTGAGATGGGAAGTTTGTGTTTTGGGGCACTATCACACCCTGGAATGCACCTTGAGGTTTAAATAACAGTCCTGGCAAAGACCTCTTTCCTTGGTGAGACAAGAACAACCACTTATTCTGGTTGAAGATGTTGCAAGTATCCTGCCTTTTGGCAATGTGCAGGTTAAGCTACTGGTGCTGAGCCCTCTGAAGCTACAGCAATGATTCAGATACAAGAGCTATTACTGAAAGCAGTTGTCTGACAAAGTATGATTTCATGAAGCCAGCTTGTCACACCTGAGTTTAGTGTTTGCTGGAGCTATTTATTTGTGGTTGATATCACAGTACTGTATTTCAATGGCTTAGGCAGTAGCTAAAAAAATTATGTTTAGTCTCTATGTAGAACAGAAGTTCTCAGACTAGTGTCCTTTTTTTAAACACTTTCTGTAAAACATTTTCAGTAAGAAATCTTTTCCACCCCAAAAATGTATCCAGAGTCCACAACCATTAACCTTCCAAGTATGCCAAAAAGGCTCATCTTTTCATCCCACAGGGACTTGGGAAGACTGAAAGCTACTGGATTAAAAGGAATTTTATTTCAGCAAGCAGTGTTTCTACTTCTGAAAAATCTCTAGGAAAGCTTTATTTACATTTAATTGCATTTTTTTTAACTTTGGATTTTTGTGTCATTTTAATTTGTGCAGCAGCATCTATAGCACCATCTGATACTTTACAAATGCACAGAGACACCACATGCTGTGAGTTATAGTTCACGGAGGCAGGGAATTGATGGTATTTTAATTATCTGTACACATGCACCATTGTGTGCTCATGTTTTTAAACACTCAGAGTAGGCATTTTTACACTCCTTAGAACAAGAAGGCACCTTACAATACCCAACATTTTCATGCTCCACCTCCCACACTACTTTCCATGACACCCTGACCAGTAATTCTTTTACTTCTACAACTTCTACCTTGTGATAATGTTTACACATATCACCTTTCAAATTTATGAGACAACCTCCCTAAAAGGAACATGGTCTTTTTAACTGTTGCTGCCTACATCTCTAAAAAACAATACTATGAACACCAGCCCAAAGCAAGAGAGTAATTCTGCAATGCTTTGGGTACAGCAACAGTATAAAGGAGCAAAGGACAGAAACCCCCAAAGCACACACTTCAGAAGACATTCCTACCATGCAGCAATAATGAGTCACTGTGAAGCAAAAGCCATCTGTTCATCTGGACACAGAAACCGCTTGTCAGTTAGCAGGAAAAATTTCCACAGAAGAATCTCTCTGCAATGTTAATCTCCCTGCAAAGACAAACTTTCGGTGTTTCAGATATTCTAGTCAGTAAATTTGGAGCACTGGGAACACTTCTTTTCACCCTGCTTTGCCTGTCTTATCTTTGTCAAAACCAGGCTGGTCAGGCAAGAGATTGCCTGTGTGGATGCATCTGTATTTATGTCTTGGCTAATACTATGTCAACTCCTAAGTCTAGCATGTCTCACGAAAAACTAAGCATTCAAATGCAGTGACACTGAGCATCCTCAACTTTCAGCCAGCAGCAGTGCCACGCTCATGAATACCTTCGGCAGCACCTTCCCGCTCCTCCTTTCCATTCCCACTGCTACATGACTTAGACAAGTTAGGACCTCTCTTAATCCCGTTACCTTGTCATGTTCCATCCTTCCCCTCAAAGACATCTCTGACATAAGCTATTGATAAAAATGGGAAAACTGCAGTCATAATTAATATGTTGTGTCCTGAAATAGAGGCAGAAATACACTCTGTAACGGGACCAATCAGCCCTAATTAAAGTCATGTTTAACTAATCCTTTAGGGATGGAGACTTTTATTTACTGTGTGTTCTCACCACATTTAGCCCAATGGGATTCAGCATTGCTGTCGCGTTTAGGTGTTATCACAACATAAACAAGGAATAATAATAAGTAGAGAAGTATAAATCATAGAACCATAGAATGGTTTTAGTTGGAAGAGACCTTAAAGATCATCTAGCTCCAACCCCCTCTTGTTTTTCTTCCCAGCATGACTGCTTCTGTAAGTATTGTTATTTAAATTTGCTTGACTGTTGCGTAGTTTGAGCTATCATTGTGTATATGTTTAGCAACTCGCACATGCAGGATAGGTGGCTAATTCTTTTCATATGTGTAATGTTTTGAATGAAATTATTTCCACTTTCATTTCGATGGATTATGTTTCAGATGGACAAGACCCAAAAAATCAGATAAACTCTTAAAGATCCTGCTGTACTGAAAATACTCTTAACAATGTCATTTAGAAAGAATGACAAGCCCTTCTTACTTTTATTGTGATTTCATTTTAAATCAGATGATACCAAAGAGATCATCTAGTTAAGAATTTTCTCTCTTGAGTTAAAAAAGATGATGCATTTGTTTCAAAGAACACAACTTTTGATTTCTATCATGCCTCTAAAATCCATGATTTCCAAATGAATGTCAAATGAGATTTTAAAAAACCCCAAGATGACTAAATTTCATAAACTGCAAGAGAATGGAAAAGATCTAGAGAGAAAGATTTTGGCTTTTGTGTTTGCGTATTAATTTACTAGTTAGCCTTTGAAAATAGCAAGTTGCCTGGAGCATTTAAACCCAAAATTTCCTCATTTAAAGAATAAAAAATTATTTGGCAATAACCTTCCAGGAGATCTTCTAAAAATGTCTACACATTTTTGGAGGGAGAAGGATTAGATAAAAGCAACAGGTAAGGAAGACAGAGAAAAGCACCTTCTAATTAAAAAATTATGGTAAATGATTACAGCACCAGGTGTAAATCACACAGTATACACCTCCAAAGAAGAGAGGCAAGCTTTGCTGGAGGAACCTTGAAGGAAGCTGCCTATCTGCTGGAAAAAAAAAAAAAAAAATACTGGGAGAAAAAGCTTTAAAAGGCTTGTGAAATTGCCAGCCGGAAATGAAATGACCACCACAGATAAGAACCCCATCAAGTTGTAAATGTATAGGATACAGAGTTAACCCTTTGGTTATTCAAAAGCAAATGAAAGATGAGTTTATGATAACAAGCTTGGATTAGGACTCAGAAGATCTGCATTCATTTCTTGGCTCTGCCATAATCTGTCTTTGTTATTTTGGGCCAAAGCTTACATTTCGCATATACTGAACAAAGGAAGTAGTATCCTTTTTGTGCAGTTAGGGAACTAAGACCCAGAGATAACACTAGCCAAGGGCTCAAAATGCTCTATAGGCATTTACATTTCCAATAAATTTCCCTACAGAGAAAGCTGACTGAGAGTTGAGGTATCTTTGTGGGTCTGATCCTCCAATTACTTCTGTATTTCTGTTTCCACAATATAGCATTCAGAAAAAAAAATCCCTTCTCCCACACTTTGAGGCAAAGGCTGGGTTGTTTTGTCTTTTATAAAAATTCTCAGGGAAAATACTCTTTTTTCCCAAGCATTTATATATTCCTTACAACTCTGCAGTCTCATAGTGAGGATCCAAGAAGCTTCCATGAATCAACAAGTAAGTAGTTATTATGTGTGTATATATATACACCCATTCATCTCAGATACTTACAGAGTAAATATCCTTATTTTATTATTGCTATCATCCTAGTGCACAGTAGCAATAATGTGAATATATTGATGGAGTTTGTCTTGGGGCTTACACAGCAAATAGTCATTTCCCTGATTTCCCATGCACCCAGCTGAGTTCTGACACTGACTGAGACTAAACCAAGAGCACTTCAGTGGAAATTTAGGATTACTTCATCATAGTCACTTGCTTTTCATTTCCTTTTCCCTGCTGATCTTCTGAAGCTACCAGAGTTATGCTGATGTGAATGAGATCTCAATCCTGTCCATTGGCAAGTTACTGAAAACAGGAAATGGGATATTTCAAATAACAATAGGTGGGAACAGTGAGTAAAGGTTCACCACTGGTAACGGTGCTGACTCTTTAATGATTGTTTATTTCCTTCTTTTCCAAAGAAGGCCACAGTTCACCTTGCTCTCAAATAGGTTTAGCCTGGCCATATGCATATCAGACACTGTACTTAATTTTGCAGCTTATGTTAATGGGGGGGGGGGGGGGGGGGCAGGGATATCAGCACTCAGTCTCACTTCTTATATGATAGACACAATCAGATCACTATCCTGTGCCATGGCACCAAACAAATAAATGGTGTCAAAGGCCGAAAAATTCATCCCATGCCCTGTTAATAGAAAAGCTCTCCATTTTTGCAGCGTTAGGTGGGGTTTCTCCTTTAACAAACCACTGAATGAGGTACTGCAATATAAGAGACAAACTCTCTACAAAACTTACCACCCACATAATGCATTTCACGTAAAGTCAAAGCAGACATGTTATGAGCTGGAAAAGATATCCTGGGCCATGCAGTTCATTCCAAACAAAGGTCTGCCACTCTTGGCTGAGACTTTGATGCAGATCCTTGTCTAGTCTTGCTGTGACTAATTCCCAGAAAAGGCAGTTTCACAACCACTCCAGGCAAACCAGCCCAACGTCTAATTGGCATGACTGCTTAGAAAGACTGCTTTCCATTCTTCTATGAAAGTTCACTGTTACAATCAAACTCTGTATACTTCTACTAAGCTTCACATGGAGCTAGTGTCCTTGTGAGGAGTTGGTCCACGTATTTCTAACAATCATTACTCCTCCAGTCTCTTGCATTACAAAATGACTGGTTCATGTTGGGTTCCTTTTGTCACATCTTCCAAAATTGGTCTGAATTAAGCTTCCCAGCTTAATGCACTGTTAAATAATGGTCACTAATTAGCAATAGCAAAAAGGAAGAAATAGTCATATGAAAATGAAAAAATACCCAACAACACAGGGTTTGGTTTTTTTTTTTCCTAGCTCAAGCTGCTTTTCTCACCATTAATAATAGCAATTTTGGCTCCTCCACCTGTGGAAGCAGTCAGTGAACTTTCTAAAAGCTATAACTTGGCATCAGACAAGTCCCAGTTGCTAGTATTTACTAATATGAGGATGCATCTTATGAGGATGCTAACCTTAAAACCTATCTTTCTCAAAGACTCTCTGCAAAGGAAATGTGTTTTTCTATTTATTTGTTACTCATATTTAGAAATCATTGTTTGGAAGTCTACCTCATTTTTTTAGTTATTTTTTTTTTAAGACTAGAAATTCAGTTCTTCTAAATCAAGGAAGACTTCATGCATTGCTAGAAAAGTAGTCACCCTAAAGTTCAGATGTCATAAAAATGAAAACTGTTAACTTTTTGAAGGGTAACTTCTATTTAATGCTTTTAAATGCATTAAAACCCCATAAGCGATATCTGCTGTATTAGAAACCGTAGAATATTTATTCAATTAGGACTTTTAACTAGTAATAATACTCTTGTGTACTATTAAGCAGACTGTTCATCTGAGCCTTTTGCAGAAATGATGTCTAATTTTTTTGCTAATACAGTCACCCAAGAAAAAAATGAAAGTGAACATATGTTTTGTTCATAAATACGTACAGCAGTCAAGCATCAGGGAGCAAAAAGACCTGTTTAAAGTAGAAAGACAGCACCAGTACATGAGGAAACATGCATAATAAACTGATTGCAAATAGGCCAAGAATTAGAGACCATCACTCTTAATTAAAGCACTGAGACAGACAGTATCACCTTTCCAGTGTCAGTTATGGAAATGGAAAATATAATTGCCTTCAAGGTGAGAATATGCAGACTTAAGGAAGATATTCTACAGTACATCTGCCTGGAAAAAAAAAAATTGTTGATACTTTTTGTTCTCATGCTGTTTCTGAGTGCTGATGGGGAACATAGACCAGTTTCCAGAGCAATACTTTCTCATTGACTGTTTAGGCACATCTAGGAGTATCAAAGTGAAAACAGGATCTTAAAAGCATGAACTCCAAGGCTCCATTACAAGTAAACTGTAAAAAATTGAACTCTGAGTTTGGTCTGATGAGTAAAAAAAAAAATAAATAATAAACTAAACAACCTCCCCTAACACCTAGCTTTGACTCAGCTGTGGGTCATTACCTCATGTTCTGATCACATTAGCTAATGACCACAATCTTTTTCCCTCCATTCTGGTTAATTGTTTACCAGTATTTGTAGGGCAACACGTCACCTCTCCTTAACTGTTTGCTGTGTCTGCTGAAGAAGTTCGGGTCCCATTTACCTAAATTCTTCCTTATTGCATTTTTCTGACATTTTTTCTTTTCTAATTCTTTTACCTTTCACTCTGTCTTAGGCTAGCTTACAGTCGGAAACGTAACTCTTCAGTTCTGCCAGTGACAGGTCAGGAATCACCCCACTTGCTTGCCTGCATGTATCCATTCTATTTATGTATCCTCAAAGAGCATTTACTTTATCTGTGGTAGAATCACACCATGCTAGTTTTCAATTTAGCAACTTACCACTTCAGAAGCAGATAATTTCAAGTAGGGTTCTCTGCTAACCGGCAATGCTTTCATGCACTTGACACTCTCTCTCTCTTTTTCCCCAAATAAAGTCCATTTATCCTAATCAAACCACAAACTATTGATTCCTGCCCATTTCATCTAACCTCAATGCATCTGGCTGTACATGAACCATTTTCAGGAGTTTTTTCCACTTCTTACTCTCAGCACTGAATAAAGCGCAGAGCAAGTTAATGTGTCCTCTAAAAATGCATGAATATTCTAAGCACAGAACAGGTGCTCCCCCTGCCTCATGTGGAGCTCAGCCCACCTGGAAAACACCGTCTGTCACCCGCTACGCTGGAGAGCAGATTTTCCAGGAACAGTCTACCATCCCTGGCAAAAGCAGTTACTACAGAGAAGTGTTGGGGCATTTTATGTGGCAATATAGCTTTTCAGAGAGAACCTTATTAAAATTAATGAAACAAACAAAATATTAAAGCACACAGGGTGTTTTTTTCTCTGCACATATTTGTAAATTAGCGGCCTTAAAGGAGTAAATTGGCTGATTATCCTAAACTGTGGACAGTCCTACTTGAAAGCCTTTGTGCAACTCTGCAGGCAGAGTAACAGCATTTGGAGTAATCCCATATAATTTGTACTAATCTTTTGCTACTTTTATAAATGATGTAGATCATACAGACTTAAAACACACCGATCATTTGCAGGATGAGAAGTAAATCTGTGGCTACCTCTACATAATCAAGGACAGACATACAGAATTAGCAGTAAGGCAGTCACAAGAAATTTATCCAAGGAACTCAATAGCTGTACTCCTTCCTAACTACTAGCACAGCCCATTCAGCACACATGCTTCAGTATCCTCCACCACTACCATAAATGAAGAGCCCTCTACTCTATATCAGGTGGTCTCTGTCTCTGGTTGGCATATCTAAAGTGATGTAATCCCAAGTGACTGATTTTTTTAATTTTTTTTTTAAGTCAGAACATGTTTTCATTTAAGGCTTTCAAGGTAAATTCCACCCTGGTGCATGATTCAAAAAAATATCCGTGGTATGAAATGGCTATTTGAAACATTATTGCTATGTATATCTTGAAGAAAGTCATTAGGGACTAAATTATGTCTCCAAGTATCTCCACTGTTCATTCTTTCATTTTCTTTCATTTTGGGACCTATTAAATTTTTTATAATGTTTATTGTCCACCTATAGACTACAATAAATCTCCTTCAACTCACATGCTGTCCCTTTGTTTGGCCTGGTTGCTATTAGTGCCAGTAGTTTCCCTTCAGCTTGTGTTCCAGGAACAGTCTCCTAAACCACAGCATGTTACTGACTCACCACTTCATTTTAATTCCTCATTAAAAATATACCAGGTAAAAATGTTTTGTCAGTTTCTTTCATTGTAGAGCCTTACCAGTCCTTTCTTATCTGGGACTGACCTTTAGTTCTGTGGATTTATTATTTATGATTAAAAGTTTGTTAATACAGTTGTAACCTGGAACTAACACATCCAGTGACATTTATGTCAATTTTCTTTTAAATGCCCATTGATAATGGTCAGCATTTAATCAGGATATAACTTAAATACCTTCTATCATACCATAGTCACATCTGTGCTATGATTTTCTTTGATTTGGTTTACTTTTTCCTACAGAAATAATCTTCACCCTGCTCAACCAATCCCAGACTGGCAGATGAGCAGCAAACTTTACCTGCCAACTAAAAACGCATTTTATAAAGAGATCTTTCTTTTTATTTTTAAAATTGCTTCTCCACCAATTTACACCTGCTCCCTCCAGTTGCCCTTCACTGGGAGATACTGCCCATCTGGAGATAAACGTACAAAATAAGATACTTATACTTGAGACTCCTTATGGGCACAGTAAACTTCATCCAGTCTCTGACAAGTCCAGATCTTTCACGTGAAACACAGCTAAAAAGGGGCAAGTGTGAAACAGAGTGGACTGTTGTATTCAGTGTCACCATATTTGAAAATAAAATCTTCTCTAAAGAGGGAGGGGGTCAGTTAAACAAACACTAATGACTTCCAGAGTTATGTTACCAGGTTATATTTGACTCAAGCCCATACCACATTTCAGGCCACAAAATATTTAATGCTACAGAAGTAAAAGTAGGCTCAAGCAAGGTATATAATTCATCTGCCTAAGAGGGGCTTTTTTTTTTTCTGCACTTTTCTTCAGAGGACTGAGTTTTGGCCACAAGCAGACACAAACCTACCTGCACTATCTGTTGCCTGCAAGGCAATTTTGGAAACATATTTATTTGGCCATGTGAAGCCAAGTAAAGAATTACTGACTAAACAAAGCAAATTTAGTTTTCTGGATTAAGATGTTTTAAGTCTTCAGCATTGGCTTGTTTTTCTAAACATAAAACAATGCTCTAATTGATGCAAGGTTTGTTTTTTTTTGTCACAGACACAGGAAAACCCAGCCATGAACACCAGTTGTCTGATTATGGAATCGCCATATTAATAGTTCATGAGGGACTCAAGGATGAAAATGAATACTGACATTTTCACACCTGCCATCACTAGCTCACAGAAGACAGTAGGCAAAAGAAACAAACATTAAATACTTTAGTTACCATCTGTAGGTAACTAGCAACAAATAAAGAGAGAAGTAGGGAAATGGAAATAACAAGAGTAGCCATTACAGTGGAAACAGCAGAAGATTAAAAGTCTTTATTAAGCACATTAGGAGTGTTTTTAGCTGAAAGCTAGAAAGAGTGTTGTTAGCTCTAGAAAGCTAACAACCACATTTTTTAAGTTATATTAAGACATCTGTATCATTGACAGGTCTAGCTGTAAGAAAAGGTGGTGCTCCAATACCAACACACAAGCGAGTATCTGGTCTTAGGTGGAACTGAACTTTTCCTAGATCAGCACTGTTGGATGGTGCAGGCCAGGAGCAGGCCCATCATGGTCCCCATGCCCAGGGCAGCTGCACTGTCTCACCCCAGAAAGGGAAGATCTCCACGCACAGCCTTGTGGAGACGATGATCCTGTCCAGCCTTGAGATCCAGCTCCACTAAGTGTCAATGACTGCCTCAGATGTCCTTGCAGGACAAAGAAAGCCGCTTTGGGGCCGTTCCCAACCTAGTATACCAATAGAGCACACGGCTTGTGCCTTGCAAGCCCTGCGGGGTGAGTGCCACGGGCAGGCTCACGGTGGCCCCCCCGGAGAGACAGGACACCCCGACACCGCCAAGGGCCCAGCCAGGCACACGGCCCGGGCACTACCGGGCAGCCACAGCTCCCGGAGCTGCAAGCGCCTGGCAGGGAGGCCCACTACCGCCGGAGAGAGCCGAACCGCCCCTCTGCCCCCTCCAGAGCGGCGGCCTGTACCGCCTCACGGGGCGGGCGGGCAGCGCCCCCCGCGCCTGCTGCCGGCACCGCAGCCCTGCGAGCGAGCGGCCGTCCGCTCCCTTCCCCTCCCCCGCGCGCGGCCGCCGCGCAAGCACACACCTCCCCTGCCGAAAAAGCAGCCGCTTCCCCGCTTTATATACCCTGCTAAAAATAGCCTGCCGCACAGCTCGCCAATCAGGAGGGGGCGAATTTCGAATCGGACCAATGGCGGGAGCCCTCACGGCCAGGCTCGGTCACGCCAGGAGGAGCCGCGATGCTTGCCGCTCGGCGATTGGGCGACTCTGACATCATTGGCACGCGGGGCGCGGAGAGGGTGGTGGAGATTGGGCCGCCGCGGCAGGCGGCGTCACGGGATCACGCGGGGCGGGGGCGGCGCGCGAGGGGCGGGGGCGGCGGCGCGGCCGGGCCGGGCTTTGAATAGGGAAGTTTTGCAGGGGGTGACATTCGCAGTCGGCGCCGTGTTTGCAAATATTGAGTCCGCTCCTGCGCAAGTGTCCGCCGCCGGCCGCGGGAGGGGAGAGCCGCCGCGGCCGCCTCGGGAGACGTCCTGCCCTGCTGTGCAATTAAACTTTGCATGAAACTTTGGGTCTTTTTTCCTCCCCAAGCTCCTCAAGGAATTAATATATATCTATATATATATACAGTCATTTTTTTTTTCTTCTCTGGCGGAAGGGGGGGGGGCTTGGAAACTGAGCAGAGGTTTGACAACCCCCCGCACGCCCCCCGCAACCTCTGCACATAAAGGAGGCATCTGTATTTTTGGTAACCAGCACTGACTTTGTTGTTGCAACTTAAGACATGGATGTTCTCCCAATGTGCAGCATCTTCCAGGAACTCCAGATTGTGCACGACACGGGTTACTTCTCAGCCTTGCCGTCCCTGGAGGAATATTGGCAACAGGTAAACGAGGATGTCGATGTTGTTGTTGTTGTCGGGGATTTTTTTTTTTAAGCCATATTAAAGGATGAGCGGATTAAAAGCAAAAAAAAAAAAAAAAAAACAAAAAAACTGGAAAAAAAAAACGGAAAAAAAATCCCAAGTGTCAGCATCGAGTTTGGGGATAAATAAGCAAAAATGCATAGCGATGTTTTGAAGCAGGAGTTTCAGTTTGAAATAAGACGGCTTTTGTTTTTTGGGAAGAGTCCCGAGGTGGATGTAAGGAGCCGCGCATCTCCGTATCTCCTTATTGAACGCTGTCAGCCCGGCTCCGCTCCTGCCTGCTCCACACCGAGTCCTGGCAAAAGTTTTGCGCTTGTACCAGGTCCAAACTCCACAGCTGGGTCTTGTCATCCGAGCTCCCTGCCTTGGCCGAGGGCTGCTTTTCGCCTCTTGCTGTGTTGTTTTGAGTTTTTTTGGATTTTGGTTTTTTTTTTTTTTAATTATAGATTTTACTTTTTCTTCCTGGCTATGATGGGAAGAACTAACAGGAACGTACATACCCTATGTGCAGATATCTGTGTGTGTATGTATAGAGGTGTATACAATGTAGCTGTTTCCCTGCGCAGGGAGCTTTGCAGAGTCCGTGAGTTGTCAGTCATATGACAACGATCCCCTTCTGCTAATTTCCTTGATCGGGAAGGAGGAAGAACGGAGGCTCCTTCCCCTTCCCTTTAATGGACATATTTTTCTGTCTGGCTTTTTTTTTTTTTCTTTCTTTCTTTCTTTCTTTCTTTCTCCCTCTCCCCATCTTTAATTTTCTCCGACTGGCATTTCGGTGTTCCCGGAGGGGGGTTCTGGCTCTCCCCTCCCCAGCCAGGAGCTGCTTTTCAGCTCGGGAATTGGATCAAATACCTGCTGGCTTTTTGGAAGGGCGAAGGAGCCTTTCCCAGAAAGCTGCCATGCAAAATGTTACAGCCTTCACATGCCTACTAATTGTATGCAATGCCTTTTTTTGTTGTTGTTTTTTTTTTCCCTTCCCCCCCTTTCTCCTTTCAGAGAGGCAGCTTCATAGTACGCGATTGAAATGGAGCTAAGTAGTTTCCTTCAGGCATTTGGGTTTTTGGCGAGTGGCCAGCCCTCGTTCCCAATAGCCTTCAGAGGCATTTAAACTCGGAGAGAGCTTCAACTCCGGCCCCCATTACTAATCTACCTAATGAGGAATTTAAATTAGCCGGGAATATGAAAGTTTAAGAAGATCTTAATAAATGGGGGGGTTTACCTGTTTTCATGGAAAATCAATACACTATTGTGTTGTGTTGTCCCTGTCGAAGCATTTTTTGTTTTTAACGTGCATTGCAAACCAATTACCTAATTATAGACAAATGTATAAATATTTTGTGTAGCAGTGCATTTGTTCTTGGGATTGTTTGGGGTTTTTTTTTTCCCTATTTTTGCCCACACTCCTAGCCTGGCCGAAACATGTGACCCAGTTTACTTGAGAGGTGCTGGGAGCGAAAGGGAGCTGCTCCCATGGCAGCTCCCCTCTTGGACAGATGGGAAGGGGCTGTAAAGGGAATCTGTGGCATTTGGCGTCAGGTTTTGCTACCAGGCTCGGAAGAGATGATCTTGCTAAAATAAGTAGAGTTTGGTATGGAAACTTGGTGTGTCCATTTTCTGTGTGACGCTTCCGTATGGATCGTTTCCTATAGTGGAAAGAATAATCCCAAAACATCAGCTGGTTGCCATAACAGTTCATATCCTTAGGGTTTTTGTTTTTTTTTTTTTTTCTGTTCAGCTTTGAAAATGACTAGAAAGCCAGCAGGGTGAATTGAAATTGAAACCCGCAGCTTCACCCATTTGGGATGGTTTTGTGTTTTGTTTTGTTTCGTTTCATGGAGCAGAGGGGAATGCGGTTGCTTGGGGGGGGTGGGGGGAGAAGGGGGAGGGGAGAGTTGTCCATGCACTGTTGCGTGTATATTTGAACAGAGTACTTTCTTGGCAGATGGTCAGGGTTTTAAAAGGAAGTCTCCTTTGGCATTGCGTGAAAGAAAGACAGAGATGACTCATACAGTTGCACTCTTGGCCAGTAGATAAAGTTCTTGTTCATTGTGGGACTCCCAGCAGGACCTCAGAGTAATTTCCCGTTTTGCGTCCTATAGAATAAGACATTTCTATTCTCAAACTTTTTTTCTCCCCTCTCCTCTGTTGTTGAAGTTCCCCGTGTTTCTCCAAACATGCATGGGAACAGTTGGGAGTTATGTAGCGTGCCTGCCAGTACGCTTGGAAATTATATTCTTTGAAAGTTGAGTGTGCTGCGTTCTCATGTACAGGAAATGGGAGGATGTCTGCTGCTCCATTGATGTCCCCAGAAGACAGACGACAGCTCCGCAGCCATGCTGAAATGTGGCTTTGTTTTCTGACACAGCGTTTGGGCTTTAGCTGCATGTCAGAGCACATTGTGTTCAGTCGGGTCCTTTCAGCCTTGTGTTTGTGTGAGAGAGATAGAAAACAACTTGAAATTAGATGAGGTGCAAGAGCGAAGTATAATTATTTGTTGTGGTTTTCTGTGGTCCTTTGGAACGTTAGGCTACTGAAAACACAGATTTCATGATGAGAGGGATGATAATTTGACTGACTCATTAGAATGCTATTTTGGAAACCAAAGCTGACTTGCACCTTCAGCTGTGTGTTTGAACTCCTGCCCAGGTCTCAAAAACTGATTTCTTTTCATCATAACAGTCACCTAGTTACGGCTGGAGGAGCCTTTAATTTGTTCTGAAGCTAGAAACCTCAAATCAAACATACTACAACGCTACTTGCTTTTTGAAGTGTAAAATACACTTGGGTTTATTTTTAAGCAAGCTTGTAACTTTTCTCTTTTTTCTTCTTCTCTTTCACTTAGACGTGTTTGGAGCTGGAACGGTATCTTCAAAGCGAGCCCTGTTATGTTTCTGCATCTGAAATCAAATTTGATAGCCAAGAGGATCTCTGGACCAAAATTATTCTGGCACGGGAGAAAAAGGAGGAATCTGAACTGAAGAGCACATGTGTTCCAAAAGAGGACAATCTTACTAGTCAGAACTTAGAGACCAATAGTTTGAATTCTGACGTGAGCAGTGAATCTTCAGACAGCTCTGAGGAGCTCTCACCCACGACAAAGTTTACCTCTGACCCTATAAGTGATGTTTTAGCCAGTTCAGGAAACTTGAGTTCATCTGTCACTTCCACTCCCCCTTCGTCTCCTGAGCTGAGCAAGGAGCCTTCTTCCCAGCTATGGAATTGTACGCCGGGTGAGTTGCATTCACCGGGGAAAATTCGTACCGGTACCACTGGAAAGACTGCAGAAAAAGGTACACCCGCCAATGGTGACACCTCGCCAGATGGCAGAAGGCGTGTTCACAGGTGTCATTTTAATGGTTGCAGGAAAGTTTACACCAAAAGTTCACATCTGAAAGCACATCAGCGCACTCATACAGGTTAGTAACCATATGCTTATTAAGAGTTGCCAAGTACTGCAGGGAATACCCCTGACGGTGGTGGTGGTGTCACTGTGTTACACAATCACTGGGTGGGACCCCAGGTTTGGAGAGATGATGTAATAGTAATAGAGCCTTACCAGTATGGACAACATCACTTCCTTATTCTCTTCGTGAGTTGAAGCCAAGACAATTGGTAGTAGATGAGTCCAGTCTCTTTGCAGATAGGAGCTACTTGTCTAAAAAGGCAATAGTCTGGAAGCTGCTGCAGCACATGGTCTTCAGAAGCAAACTTCTAGTCAAAATAGATGCTAGACTTTTGTTGATGTTTATTTCTCAAGCAAAAGCAAGCTGAGACTTTACTGCAAAAAAAGGAACGTCATATCCAAAAACCAGTCAGATCACTAAATACTGGAAGAGCTTGGTTTTGTGGTTCAGTCTACATTAGGTCTATTCAATCAGACACACCAAGGCCTTGATTATATAAGGTATAGCTATAGTTGTAAATCATTTAACGTATTTGTGTTATATCGTTTTTAGCAAAAATCTTGGAAAGCCACAGTATGTTGTAGTCCATCTAGCATATCTGCCTAAATGGACTTACAAATGTATGATTTACTGTATAATTTTATCTCAAAATACTGAGCAACATCATTTTATTGTTACGGCACCTGAATAAAAATAACAGTCCTGGGTGTTATTGGGAAAGAAAGCGAGGAAGGTAGACACTTAAGGGCTTTTTATAAATATTTTATGGTTGATGTAGTGTACTGGTTTGCTTGTTTCAGAATTATTATTTGACAACTATTTATGACAGCAGTTAGATATGTAGAGCTATGCCTTGACTCAATAGTCATTGCTTAACATGAGGAATTGGCCTGGTATTCTTGGTGTACCAGTCCAGAGACCTGCATGTTTGTTTTGGTTTTTTTTTCCCTCAAGATGTGGAAAGAAAGTTTGAGGAAAAGGTCCTATTTTGACTCCTGAGCTTGGCATTTTGTGGCTTTTATGGGAAGTCTGAGCAAGCTTGGATTCTCCCATTGTCATGCAGAAGTCAGATAAAACACGGTTATTTCCAGAGGAAAGAACAACTTCCACTGAAACCATGGAGTTTGAGCAGACATAAATAGCTACCAGGCTCAGAAGTATTGCAGAGCTGTTGTCCTGGTGCTGTCTGGCTGAGAATGTTCCTGAGAATGGAAGTGGTATTTCTTGAATGCTGAAATAGCAGTGTTCAAAGTGGTGTGCAGGCTTTTCCAAGAATATGTGGCTCAGCAGAAAGGAGGTTGCGTGTTATGCAGATAAGTGAGTGACAGAGGACTTTGATGCAGTACAGTAACTTAATTGCATTTTGGAGCCTAGCTGTGCTGTCTTTAATCACCTTTATGAGGTGAATGATACCTATTTGGGAGTAAGGCTGCCTTTACGCATGAACAGGAATGGTAGAAGGTTGGGTTGCTTTGTTTCCTGTGAGCTTGTTTTATCGCACTTTCTTTAATAAGAATGAGATTATTTCATGTGCTGGTGCAGCCAAATAGTTAAATAGCAGTCATGTGCATGAATTTTGCAAACCTTCTCTGCCTACATGTTCTGAAGCATTCAGATAGGTTAAATAAAAATGGCTGTCTTTGGGAGGTGGAGGAGGTTTATGTTGAAAATGAATGGGAGATCAACTATCTTTTTTTGAATGAAGTTGTGACTAATGTGTAATTTACTTTCTTTGTAGGGGAAAAGCCTTACAGATGTTCATGGGAAGGGTGTGAGTGGCGTTTCGCAAGAAGTGATGAATTAACCAGACACTTCAGAAAGCACACTGGTGCCAAGCCTTTTAAATGTAGTCACTGTGACAGGTATGTGACTGAAATGCACCTTTTAAAATAGTTACATTTAATGCTTATTGGAAAGTGAGTCTAGGCTGCTTTACACCTGTGAAGAAATTATTTGGGAATGCAACCCTATCTGGTATTTTTAAGGGATTGTTGTATATCTAGACTGAAAAAACCCTTCCTTTTTAGTATTGTTTAGGAAGTGGTTGGTAACCTGATGTCAGAGATGAGTGTTGAGAAGTCCCTAGTTGTCATGCATTTGTAGAGCTCCTGGGTGCCCACAGACACCTTGAGTGCTCTTGTGGAATGCCAAATCCCTTCTCCACTAGCTGTGTTCTGGAGCAGTAGAGCAATGCAGGTGCCCCATCCACGTGTACTGTGTTGTGTGTGCCAGCAACTGTGGGCTAATGCGCAACTTTAATCTTGCCTTGCAGGTGTTTTTCCAGGTCTGACCACCTGGCCCTTCACATGAAGAGACACATCTGAATGGGTCAAGAGGTGAATCCTGCGGGCTAAGAGGCATCAAGGTTGAAGAGCCTTGAGCGGAGGGATGCGTATTCCAGCCAAAGCATGCCATTTTGCACCCTACCCAGTTGCCTCCAGGACCTCACTTCCTTGAAGGTCTTTTGAGGGCTAATAAGTCATGTAAGAAACGGCATAGCAACCGCGGTGCATGATGTTCGGGGTTTCCTGGACTCATACACTGATATCTAACCTTCTGAGTGGCTCCTAAGCCTTTGCCGTGAGCATGTGCACTGAGAATGTTAATGATTGGGCGACTGTATGCGATGAGGATCTCTTAATGACTGTATGCTGAGGCACATTTTTTTTCTTGTGGTTGTTTTATAACTGTAAGAGAAAAAAATAGTCTGAATGTCTTGTATGTGAGGAATATCTCATGAGATGGGACGACCACCAATCATTTCCAAGGGGTGGGGGGAGGGGCATCTGCACCTTTTTAGAGGGACAACAGAGAGGGGAAGGGGGGAATAAAAAGAGACAGGATGCCAGAATGGAGATGGGAGACCTCCCCATTCCTGTGTGAGAGGAGCTTTAGGTGTCTGGTGCAGCTATTAAACGTGCAATGTGTGAAGTAGCTTGTTTTACTTGCTACAGAGCTCGTTTGTAATCCATTGTATAAGCTGTGTATTTACAAATGTAACACAACTATAACTTTTCATTATAATACAAAGGTTATTGCATGGTTCTGGGGAACTATATGCTTTTCCATTCTTTAATCAGGACTGCAGTTTTGATTCCAGTTAAGAGCAGCTAAAATACAAATGGTCTAATGTTACATAATGTGTGGAACATGAATAATTTTTCTGTTAGGTGGATAAAACCACTATTGGTTAGAAACTGATTTTTCTCATGCAGCTAATTTTTCTCTTATTTATGCCTTGAGGACTAACTTCTGGTTTTCTAGCTGTTAATGCACTGTTGACCTTAATAATGGTGCCTTATGCAAGTGACCTTCTCTTGCAGGGGGTCTTATACAGGGGTATGGGTGATGCATGCTTTATTAAGGCTCTCTTTTCACCTGGCATTGTACTGTATCAAATGTATAATATGAGGGGAAAAAAAAGGTTACTTCCAGGGTCCTCCTTCACAAAGACAAATACAGAGAAAAGTCATTCATGTCAGTACAGTATTTGTTTATCTTTAACGTCTAATTTGACTGTGTTACAGTATAATGCATATGCCAATTGAATACCTGACCAGTTTTGCCACCTTGAGACTTTTTTTATATTGACCTTGCACAACAACTGTGTATATACACACCCCAACTGTACTTAATATGTCCAGTTTTCATACATATTAAAGATACAGAAGTATTAAAAGATGTATTTGCTTAAAAGGCACAAGTTTCACATCTATATATCTAGCTATCTGTTGGTCATACAGAAAGAAACTATATTACTTTTTTTTTTAAAGTGGGCAAGAAAAATAATTGTGTATGTATATTTGTGTGTACAGTCTGTGTATGTGTGTATATATATAGATAATATATAAATATTTTTTTTAAAAGGAAAACAAATAGAACACATAGCTAGAAAATGCCACAGCCCGTCAAAATATTCCTTCCTCCCTGCAATACTGTCATTAAGGAGACAAATGAAAGATACAGTTTTTAAAATCTAGCATTTTTAGAGGCTTTACCTTTAGCTTAATGGTGTGCTAAAGGCTTTGTTGGCATTCAGTCCTTCTCAGACTGCTGACCGTGTTTTGTAGTTATTAGGTTGTCTGGAATAGCGTATCTGTGGCCATTTAAGAATGATATGAACCGAATATTGGCATGCTAAAAGAATATTAGCTGTGTGCAGATGAAGTACACTCGAGTTTTGGCCTTCCAACTTACTGGAGGACCTCTGAGTGAGCTAGTCGTTGTGGTGGTTAAGCTCTAATTTTACATAGTTCAGCTAAAATGAAGACTGTTTTTTTTCCTAGAATAGAAATGGTCTGTCCAAAAGCAGTATTTTTTTTTTTTTTAACCAGCTCACTATGGTCGATGCAATGAAACATGTGACCTGTTTCTTTTTCTATTTATTATCAGTCTTGCTTACTATGCTAATATTTTGGTATATCTTCCTGGAAGTGTATGTAGATAAGTGGTCTAAAAAAAAGTATATGCAACTGATCTGGTTCTAAGGAACATATAGGCTTAAAACATTCTCATTTCATTTTTGGTTTAAGTTGCCTGAAAATGCACTATTTTTTCTTCCCTAAAACAAACAAAATCTCTCAAAAAATGATTTCTATTTAGGGTTGGTTTTTTTTTTGTGTTTTTAACTCCTTGTTTGCATTGTTCTTGGCTTAGCCATAGTTCTTATAAGCAAGAAAGTAAACAAAAGCAAAAACAAATAAACAAAAAACCCAACCCCAAACAAAAAAAATGAAACTTGCACTGGCTTGTCTCAATTGTGAAATACCATTAGACTTTTGTGGATGGGGTGGGGCTGTGTGCCATATGTCAAATGCCTGTAATTTTCTTAATGAGCAAGTACATTTTGTTCAGGTGATAACTGAGCCTCAATCAAGCTGAAAAACAAAAAAAAATAAAACATTTTTTTCTTGAAATTTAAGAAGAAAAGTTTCTATTAGTGAAATTTCTTTTTTGTTTTTGAAGCACCCGGTTATCTAAAGAATCTCTTTGTAAGATTTTTGTAAAAATTTTGTTTTACAAGATTTTATTTGAAATTGTTTTTTGCAAGATTGTTATATTTCTGTATGAATGTATTTTTTATTGGAATAACATAAAAAGAAATTCTTATCAGCATCATGTGTCTGGTTTCATCTTTCTCCTCTCTGACATACTACACACCAAATGGTGTCAAATACTGTGTCAGTGCTTTGCTTTGAGTCACCTGGTTGCAGGTACAAACATCTTTGGGGCAGGTTGCTTTGTGGAATACAAGCTCTGAAGAGAAAATAGCTTTGGCAGTGGAAACTAAAAGTTCTTCCATATCTGAAATGCTATTGTTGACTCATCTTTTGTCTCAGCGGAATAAATAGTTAATGTGATTGTTACTGCAAGACTGCACCTTTATTCTAAATCGTTTGTTCTGGAGGGGTGAAAGCACGTAGGGCAAGTTCTGCAAGTGGAAAAGGTGATTCAGTGGGCATTTAAAGTGAAGGGAAAAAACAGAAAGGTGATGGCTGGGCTGGAAGCACCTGTCCTTAGCTTTTACTGTGCAGTGTGGGCCTTTGAACCGCCTGGCTGATGGGGAAGCAAGCTCAAAACCTTGGAGGCACAGCTGTGGGAAGGAATGCAGGGAAAGAACCATTTGACCTCTGCCTCTCACAGACACACAGATCTGAGTCTGCTGTAGGGCTCACCTGATCCACATGGTGGTGGTGACTTTCAACCAGCCAAACACAAGCCTCTGTGAACAGCTTTTTTTTCAGAGAAGTGGCTCTTCAAAGCATGCTTGGCATGTATACTGGCTTGGGACACATGCAGAACTTGTTTAATGTTGCTTATGGCTTCTGCTTCACTCATGCTTACGTTAAAAATCCCTTAAGCATCAAAAAAACTATTGTTTTTTTTCAGAATGGTGAAGTTATATACTGAGAAACTGATTTTGAACGTGTGAATTCAGTTCACAGTTAACGGAATGTTTTGTGGTTTTAGATGAGAAATGGCCTAAAAATTATTTAGAAAAAAACTGAATCAATAAATACAGATTGAGACAGAAGTAGTGTGGAGACACCCTTGCCACTTACCTCAGTTAGCCCTGCAGCAGGCTAGTAAGTAGATAATATGTCTCCATATAGACAAGGAAGAAATGGCAACTTAAGTAACTTTGTGATCTGCAAGGAAAGAGATTTACTGAATTTTACCACTGGTGTAGTATCTACTCACACAATGAAACACAGATGTCTTCTGGGAAACTTACAGTTGGAATAGAAATAGAAAAGATTACCAAGGTTAAGGGATTGTGACATTTTGCCTCCTCATCTGTATACAATGTAGAAATGGAAATACTTCTAAAGAACTGAGTTTGACCTTGGAGGTTCTCCACCCGAAATGTTCAATGGGTGTGTAATATAGAACAAGGATTGGCAAATTTTTTCCTGTTATTGGGTGTATGTCATTTAGGGCTGTGTCTTACTGTAATGTCTAAAGAAACATAAAGGCCTGATAACTCCATTATTAAGAATGTTATTGAGATTCTCCCCTCCCTTTCATTTTTTCTCAGAGAGACTGTAGCTGTTTAGGAAAAATAAAAAAAAAAAACTATTGACAGAGCTATTGGGCAACAAGGAAACTACAAAGCAGAAAGCAATAGCAGTTGCAGGGTTAGTGCCTTTCAACACACACGTCTACTGCAGGCTTGCTTAATTCCAGATTTTGAAATGCAGAGCAGATGGCAAGGAATGTGAGTATGAGGGTAAAGAAGTCAAGTGGCTGAGGTATGGACCTGGATTAATAGCCTCAGCAAGTTCCAACAAGGTGGAAATGAGGACAGAGCCCATGAGCCAACATGATGTTAGCTTGTTGCTGCAAAGGCATGTTTGTGCACTTAGGCACACATATACGCATGGAAAGGTCAAGATGAAACAGCTAAAATCCCAAACCAGAACCTGTTTGTGTGTTTCGTTTTGTTTTTTTTTCTTCTTGGATGTAAAAAATCTTGGCATACAAGTGGTCAATGCAAGTAGGGTGTATCACAGTTTGCCAACTTATTTGAACAAGTGTGTATTATTAATACAGCAGGACTTTGAAGTTCACAATAGACAAATGATTGCTATTTTCTTAAATTGGATGTTGATATTGTTCAAAGCTACTGTCTCTCTCCCCTCTAAGTCACGTTATGATTTGTCACAAACTGAATCTAGAATTGTTGTGCCTGTTGGAGCATGTTGAAGACAAGCTCTATTTTATTTCCTGTTTAGGAGTCATTCATGGCACATTTGCCTTTGTATCCCTATTTTACCTCTTCCATTCTTCTCAACTACTTCAGCATTCACTCTTTATTTTCATTAATTGCACTGTAAGCTCTGAGAAATAAAAACAACTTCTGTAAATAACACAAATAGCAGCTGTAAAATGACAAACAAGGAGAAGGAAAAACCCCATGGTGATTGTTTCAAAAAGTAGCTGAGTGTTGTTTATGCAGCACCAAAGGAGTATGTAACCTTACATATTCTCAGAGCAGAGAGAGACAACTTTTAATAAAAGGAAAGCTCCATGGTCCATCCATTGGAGGTCTCCTTAGCCCTATCTGGACTTAGGAGTTAAGGTAGACTAAAACAGTAAGGGGAGCTCTAATGGCACAGGAGCAGGGTGGGGGGACATATAGGTAAAGAAATTTCACCTCTGTCTTTTGAAGCATAAAAGGATCTGTATTTCATCCTTGTTCCTCCATTTTTCTAAAATTCTTTGAGACGAAATGTCTCACATAGGAAATCTCTGCAATACTTCTTTCTCAAGCTTTCCCAGATTTGCTTCCTCAGGTAGCACTGGTTTATAGAGTAGGCAACACTACCAATATTCCAGTTCTTTGTTTCTGGTGATAAGAGGTTACCAAGCAGCTCCAACCCCCACAGAAGTCCACCTGCTTTTGTTTCATACCATGGGATTGTATAGCCAAGAGGCATTAACAGGTATTTCTGAAGTAAAGCCTCTGACATGCCAAGAAACTCTGGTGCAATTATATAGACCAAGGCAGTAATATCTTCCCCCCCCCTTTAGTTCTTTTGTCTTTACACCGGCTGTTTTATCCCTTATTCATGGTCCCCAGATATATGGCATTTATTTTTGATCAAACCTGTAGCAATACTGTCTCATAACCAATTGAGCTCTTACATATAAGGGAGAGTGAGCAGATGGAGCTTTTGCACATAGGTCTACAGAGGTTTAATCAGTCTAGGATTCATTTGAGCTACCCTGGGAAATAAGGGTTTTCAAGTTCATGCATTAATATTGTGAGGCCTTGGTCAAAAGATCATTTAAGTCAAGGAGAAATTCCTCGTTGAATTCAACTTGCTCCAGACACAGTCATTTTTAATCACAGAGCTGAACTTAAGGAAGAAGTACATTTGAAACGCATTCAGAACTAGATTTTAATTCAATGACACTTATGACTATATTTTGTCCATTTCCCATTGAGCATTTGAGCTGGAGTTTACAAGTGCAAGCATTGCAAAGATGGTGCTTGTTTTTTTTTGAAAGGAAATGGGTTTTTTTTTCCCCTGAAATTTATTTTTGATTTCAGACTGTTGGTAAACCTTGTAAGTTGTTCTGCAGTTTCAGTTATGCAACAGCTACATAATAATTTTGTAAGTTATAGCAGTGACTATATTAAACTGTAATGGTTTCAATCTGAATGTTTCACAAATTATTAGCTGAGAAATCATTAACTGAATAAATTAACTGGATTTGTAAGATACCATAGCAACAAACGTGGCCTACAGCTTTAAAAAAAAGTGCTGCATCAGATACAAGCCAGCACATTTCGTTAAAATAAAGAGAAACTATTCAGAATTTTTAGTTGAGGCTACAGATTGGTCATGTTCTTGAAATATAGGTTTATAATTTGTCACAGGAAAAATAACTCCATAAAGCAAAACCACTAAGGTGTTTTAAGATGATCTATTATGCGGAGGTGTCTAGTGCAGCCATTTTGGATTGGTATCATGATAGGAAACAGATGGTATATGTGTTTATGTTTAACATTTGAGGAGGTATAGAAAGCAATTGGGAGTTGATGTATTTTGTTAATGGGTGAGTAAAGCCTCATATGTACAGTTAAAATAGAATGTAAGAAACAAGCAACATTTTTTTCAGCATAAGTGAGGCAATGCAGCAACACACTTAAGTAGATTTATTTGACTTGTTTAACTTTAAATAATTTTAATGAGAAATTCTCTAAATGTTTCTGAGTGGAGATAGAAAGTAATCTGGTAACCACATGTCTTGATGTAAGCCAAGCTGTTCTTTAACAGCACTTTCTTTCAATACAATATAAATTTAGCTGGAATTAGCATGGCTGAATATTAGTCCCTCAGTGCCTCGCTTGGTAAACCTACATATTCTTTTTATTGCCTCTGTGCACTTCAGAAGTAGAGTGTGTGGTCAGTCCTGGACAAAGGCAGATTATGTAATGGGGCTCGGAAAGGCAATGTATTTGCTGAATTCTGTAACAGAACAGACACCGTAATAATTCAGGAACGTAGCAGATCCCCACTGTATACAGTAACACATTTTTCCTGTAATGTGCTACCTTTTGGATTTGATACTGAATATATCAAAAATCTAATTATGCATGCAAAGCTGTATTTTTCTGAATTTTGTGTACCTCACCTTACTGTATCTTATTTCATTTATAAGATTTATCTTTGAACATGTAGTGATAGTCAAAGACTGTTGTTCATTTCCAAGCTTTGCTAGGTAAGTTACTCGGTCTTCTGTGTTTTCCTTTATTTGTTTTTGCTAACTATGAAGAGGACATTGAGGCCAACTGGATTTTAATAGATCTTCGCTGTAATTAATTATTCATTCACAGTAGAAGTATTAGAAGTAGTAGTCAAACATGCAGAGGAGGCTGAGATTTTACCGTGGTACATCTACAGGGAGGGCAACTCTTCCATCGAGGATCTGCCTAATGAGACCATGGCACATTTGAAATTACCCACATCCAAAGAGAGAGAAAGTAGTTTTGCTAACTATTCTGATGATCTTAGTGGTTTTCCTTTTCCTGGTCAGACAGATAATGCTCTTGTACTTTATCATAACTCCATTCAGTCCACTCTACCTGTCACAGATGGACTCATTTGGGACATCAGGATGAGAAATCACCATGCAGAACACTGAATTTCAATGCATTTCAGTGAGTGTTTTCAGGCGGGACTTTGTAATGCCCATCCCTGTCTCACATGATTGGGATATTTCTTATCATGTCATTATTTTGTTTTCTATTTCTAACAAGCTTCTTCTGGCAATAATTTTGGTATATTCTATGTGAAATGCTTTGGACCTACTGAGATTTCTTCTTAATTTGAAAAAATTGTTAGGAATTAATCTTTAATCCCACAGATAGAAAAGAGTAAATAAAAGATGTAATAATGCTATAGTATTAATGGGATTTGAGCCTCAGTAGGAAACAGATGCATTATTCATAAGGATTGATGGTCTTTAGTGTCCCAACATCCCCTTGTGGGACTTTGGAGGTATTAGACTGGTCACTGGAGAGTGGGTTGCTTTAATACTCAATAAGCTAAACTAAAAATATCGCTAGAATTATAAAGCAAAAGCTAATCAAATCCCAAATATATATATATGATGATACAAATCCATCCCCTAGTTATCTCCAGAAACCACCCTGTCTCAAAGGGTTGTCAGTGACTTGTCCCTTATTATCTTTAATCAAGCAGAATAGAGAGGCATTGAACGCCACAGTGGATCTGTATAACAAGGCACTGCAGGTGAAATCTATAGTGCTGTTTTTCCTGCTATACATGTGCTGCCAGCCGACCCCCTGACTCCACTGGCAAAGGAAAAGGCAGTAAAGAGACAAAGGCATGCAGCGCTTACGCAGCACGTGTGAAGTCCTCTGTAGCTTCTTCTAATTTACACTCCCAAACTCCAAATCACAGATGCTTCATAAGGCAAAACAGCCTGGATGCCTGTAGGTAAAAAATTATGTGATAACACGCAACGAAGAAGCTGACTAAAGGAGATTTCTGCAATAAGGTTTCCAGTGCATACACAGATGGGATCTATCCAGACTCCGATCTCTATGTTCTGTGACAGGAACATTATTTTTTTTTTTTAATTTTTTTAATAAAAAAAAAATTGTGTATTCTTTCATTTATCCAAGTAGATGAGGCACTACAGTTTGGATACCTGTCTGGGAGGCTAAAACTGCTAGTCACCGAACAAATGTAACTGTTCAATTCAGTATCAAAATGTATCATTTTCATTAGACATTAAGTATCTTGGAATAGTGAGGTGTCATAAAAGACTAACGGTGTTTGGCCAGGAGAGAGAAGAAGATTCATAGAAGACTAAAGAGCTGTGGGATATGGCTGCTTTTGGCACAAAGGGTAGCACCTGAAGTCGGCTGGGGCAAAATTTGTGTGTGCAGATAGTTTAATGCAAAGCAGGTTTAAGCCTCAATTGTGAAATAAGGTCCATGTAGACAGTCTTCCGATGCTCACATTCCGTCCTCTGAGACACCAAAAAAACATACAGGACTTCGTTTGAACTCCACAGTGCACAGGGACCAACCCCGGTAAGGCAATGTTCTCAGGCCTTCTGGGGCTGTGCAGCCAAGGTCCAGGGTGCACCCAGACAATAAAAGTGATTAACTTCAATGGGGAGAGTGGGTCAAGCCTCAGGAAGGATGTAACTCTGTGTGATATTAATGTTTGAAAATATAAATCAGAACAACGGTGCTAAGAGATGAAATCATTAGCCTTCATACTGTAGCACTTGGATACTTTTCAGTGTTTGGTGAGAGATCATCGGTTTGGGGCTTGTTGAGGTATCCCTCACCAGAAAAGAAAAAGGCAGTACCCCCCTGATCCCTCATACATTTTACTGTGTCCTTTCAACCCATGACATTTAAGTATGAGCTTACCTTTTAGGCTAAAATTAAGTTCCTAATATGAAGACATTAACAAAGAAAAAGTAATGATAGCCTTATAGGAGCCCAAGAATCTTCATATTTTCTTTTTATTATTTAAATATGTATTCATACAGACACATACACACATAAATTAAAACAAATTTTCTTGTCTAGGATTTTTATTTTCTATATGCTGTTGCATTCCAATAAACAGTATCCTTCACGAGTCATCTGTGGGACTGATAATAATGTATCAGCCTTAAAAAAGGATATAAGAGGAAACCGGATGAAAACATTGAACAATATCAAACAATCCGTGCTAGTGAAACAGCTGCGAAAAATAATAAAAATAAAAAAATAAAGGCAAAGAAATCACACCAGCTATTCGAAGTTCTTTGGAGTTTAGCGTTTTGTGGGAATATGCATAACCTAGCACTTCAACATTGAAGCTGATGATGGATGTATTCAATGAGTCATAGATCCAGGCTTGCACAAGTTAGGAACCAGGTCTTAAAAAAAATAAACTACTAAATGCAAATTACCTTAAAAGTCTGAAAATTACAGTAACAGTAATAAACCACCATTTTTTCCTAATTTAAATTCTGTATTTTCCATCCAGAAGGTTGCATCCAGAACATGATTTCATTATATTTTTACAACAAAGTTTATAAACTTCAATTTGAAAAATGAATTTTAAGAAACTAAAAAAATAAAGCAATACACACTCAAGTTCATACTATAACATGGTGAAATTGGTCATGCTGAGGCAAGTGTATACAGATAAAATCCTTTGCTAGAGGAAATCAGGAGAATTTCCGTAATTTCATGGGCCAGAAGGTGTGAGCTATGTCTTTCAGGCTGAAAATATCTGGGAAAAAAAACTATTAAAGCAAAAACACCCCCAAAATCTGACAATGGCGTCCTTCTTCACCCAAAGTCCAGAGAAAGGACTGTGTCCTCAGAAGTGCCTAAGGAATGTCATTAAGCATTTTTCTGTGGGAATTCCACCCTATCATTGCTCTGAATTTTTTTCCGTTCTTATTTTCCACCTAACATTTTTATATCATTATTTTTAGCAGTGGTAAGTAACTATGACAGGAAGACAGAGTGGAAAATTAAGGCTTGTTAAGACTATTACACACCAAAAGGATCATGTCATAAATGAGATTTGAGTCTGCCCAGTTTGGGATATAATTAAGTAATCATGTTCAAGGTGGATGGGTTTGAGACAATAAAAGGCCACTGGAGAACGTTCAGTTTCAAAGAGGCAAATATTTTTACACTGAGAAGTTATGCAGATGAGATTTTTGCAGCGGTGAGGGACACTTGCTCCCAGCTGTTTAGTGTGGAGGCTTCTGCCCCTGGGAAGGGAGGCCATCTACAGTGATCCTGTCATCCTTCAGAATGACCTTCCTGCCAAGCAAATAATCTTTTCCTGTGTCTCATTTTCTATGAGCATATCACCAATGTACATTCACCTCTGGCTTCACTCTGCTGGAACATCTCAAGAATAAGAATAATAAACTCACCCTGAGAAAGAGTTGAATGCACTGAAGATTTCACTATCACTTAAATCACTTTTGAGGAAAGTGTGTTTAAAACCAGTCAGCAAGGCTGTAAATAATGAGCATATTCCAATACAATGGACACAAAAAGGAAGTGTCAACAAACCCGCAACAGGAAAACAATGAGGCATTTTCTTGGCTTTAAGGGAATGCAATGACTGTAATGTTGCTGCTTTCTCATTTTTTCCTGTATTTTCAGCATGGAGAGCTGGGCAGGACTTAGCTGAATCACTACTCAGAAGTCAGTCCAAAATGTGAGTCAAATACTGTATGGGCTACAGAGTAACATGTGTGTTTAATGTCAATAGGGCTTGTCGTGCAATTCTTGAGGGCATAATGGATGACTTTTTTTTTTTGCCTACAAGTAGCCACAATCATTATATGAATCATGTAGGAGAATGAAATTGAAAGCCATCATTCATAAAGCTTCAGAGTTTTCCACTGAAAACAGCAGCTTAGAAGAGCTTCAGACACATGCTAACAAAGATGGTAGCTTGCTGGGGTATCTATTATTACACACACACAAAGAGGCAGAGCTGACATAGGGGAGTGTTGGAGAAAGGTGGAGAAGACAGACCATAAAAGGTAAAAAATAATGTTTTGAAAAACATATTTTCAGTTCTAAACTCAAGATTTAAATGCAGAGTACGTGGGGTTTTTTTTTCTCTAGTTATTCTACCTCCTTCCTACTTTCTTAATTCCTCAGAAAGGAACAGTAGGAAAAATATATCCTCAAGGTTTTGCTCTGCTATCTTTCAACTTTCCAGTATGCCACCTTTTCAAATGGAAATTAAGTCTGTTTATGATTTCGAGCTATGCGAATAGTCAAATATTAGCCAAGACTTAAATTCTTGCTTTGACAAAATTATTTTGTTTTCAATATCATTTGGGGGGGGTGGGGGGGGGGGGGTGGGGGGGGGGAGGGTAACACCCAGCAGCAACAATAAATTAATTCTGTATTTAAAAAATCTATCACTCCTAGCATCTACATGGGGAAGTCCTTCCTTATCTCACCCTTTTCATGTAGGAATCTTATGGAAACTGGGGTCCTGTGGAATATGAGGGTAGATGCGTAGAGTAGAAGGTGGCTCCCTCCTCATCCTCAGTGTAGGGTAGATTGGGGCAGTGTTATCCCAGAAAACAGCATTTGTTTGTGGTTGCACTCCTGTGTGAGAGCAGTTGACAGAAGGACAAGCTTTGGGAAACAAGGGGTCCCACTGCAGCAGAGCAGGCTCAGCAGCTCTCCCCATGGCCATGGCATTGGGGGATGAGTCATAGGAACCTATGGCTCCACCGCTGCTGCTGGCAACTTCATCTGCGTTTGCTTTCACAGCTACAATAGGTGGACGTTTCCCACTCTGGCAAATACACACCTGCTTTTCTTGATTAACTTTACCTTAACACAGCATATCATCATCTGCATCACTATTGCAACAGTGTTTCCTGGTGATTTTGTCAGCCCCAGCTTCTTTGCTGTGGATTCCTGATGACAGGCCACAGCTTAAGAAAGAATACACAAAAGATGGATATTAGTCGTTAAGGCTTGAAAACAAAGAATGTCTAACAGTCAGAACTACTAAGTAACCAGGGAATTAAATTAGCCTACCTGTGCCCCGTTGTGCTGAATCTGGTCTAGCTTTCTAGAAATGCTGGTTCTGCAAAAGCAGGTGGCAAGGAATATAACTGGAACAGCAGGAGCAACTAGATTTCAAAGTTCACTCTTGTCACAAACCTTTCCCTTCTACTTATTAAGTTTGAAATAGCTTGTAAATACATGAAAGAATCCTTCTTCCCCCTGCTCTTTTTGCAGTAAAGGGAACAATGACTCTCCTTAAAGCAGATCTTTTGGGGAAAGAAGTTTGTGTAAAAGTGTTGTGTTAACATAAAATGAGAAGCAGTGTTGCCAAAAAAACTAATCTTAGCAAATTTAAGTTATGATTTCATAAGGATCTTTTTTTTTTGTTTGTTTATTTGCTTGTGAAATGCAGAGAAATGTAAAATCCATGTGTTTAGAATACTTTAATAGCTGTAACTCACACTTAGCTATTAATGGAAGAAAGTGACTGAAGTGACTCAGATTTCTCCTTTGTATTGTTATAAGAAATAGCTGCACATAGAAACCTATATTTCCTGCATGGGAAAAAATTGTGTCAGTCACAGCTGCTACACCTATAGGCTAAAGCAGGGGCAGCCATATATTTTCTAAACTAAAGCTAGAACTTCAGTATTAAATCTAAGCATAATAATACATATGTGTATATGTCAGACAAACACACAAACGAGTGGCTAAGGACAAAGGCTCCTTAAAAAAATTGTGAGCTGTTTCCCCTCGTGCCTGTTTAAATTTGGGATATCTCCATCAAAGTCAGCAAAGTCAGAACTGTATAAAACTGACATGATAGTAGGATGTGATCTCACCTATCTGTGTAACTTCTGCCATGTTCGTCAGTTCAAAGACTGAACTTGGGCCAAACATATAATAAATAAGCTTATATTTCTTTCCAGGGAAGAGACAGCTGCCTAAGAGTTATACTTGAAAAATATCTGGGAGCTTAGTGGTGATCTAAATGATGGTCTTTTCAGATCTTTTGAAATGTGGCATCACTACAGCAATCTCAGAGCATATTTCACACACAGAAATACTACCTTGTCTACAAATAAAAATCTGGGCTTTCTTTGAGGAACAGGAGGTGCATCTTGCACACCCAGTGGAGGGGTTGGGGCAGGACAGGCAGTAGAGCACCTCCAGCTTCTTTTGAGCCGCCTCAAGCTGAGGATGCCAGCTCTAAAGGACTGGTTTGGGTTTCAGCATAAAAGTCCTAAGACTGCCTATAAATGATACAGGCCACATATGGTGTGCCAGCTGTAGCCCAGCAGCTCTGACAGGTGCCACTTCTGCAGGAGGTCTCCCCTGACAGAGGTCTGAGCCCATGGATGCCTCTAGCTCCCTTTTTTTGGAACAGATGTTCCTAAAATCACATAGAGAACAGGGAGGCAATTTAAGACAGCCAGCATGGCTTCTCCAATGGCAAATTCTCTCTGACCAACTTAGTGGCTTTCTATGAAGGGGTGACAACATCAGTGCACATGGGAAAACTAATGTATGTAGTCTATCAGAACTTCCATAAAGCTTTTGACACAGTCCCCCCACAACATCCTTCTCTCTAAATTAGAAGGAAATGGATTTCATGGGTGGAGTGTTCAGTAGATAAGGAATTGGTCAGATGGCTGTATCCAGAGAGTAGTGGTCAATGGCTTGGTTCCAGACAGAGATCCATGACAAGCGGTGTCCCCCAGGGGTCCATACTGGGCTCAGTGCTGTTTAATATTTTCATTGATAATATAGGCAGTGGGATTGAGTACCCTCAGCAAGTTTGCAGATGACACCAAGCTAAGTGTTCACACTGGAAGGACAGGATGTCGTCCAGAGGGACCTGGACAAGCTGTAGAAGTGGCCCTTCGGGAACCTCATGAGGTTCAACAAGGCCAAGTGCAAGATCCTACAGCTGGCTAGGGGCAATCTGCAGTTTCAATACAGGATGGGGGATGATGTGACTGAGAGCAGCCCTGCAGAGAAGAACTTGGGGGTGCTGATTGATGAGAAGTTCGACATGAGCCAGCAATGTGCGCTCACAGTCCAGAAGGCAATCGTGTTCTGAGCTGCATCAAAGGAAGCACAGCCAGCAGAACAAGGGAAGTGATTCTCCCCCTTTAATCCGTTCTAGTGAGACCCCACCTGGAGTGTTGTGTCCAGTTCTGTAATCCCCAACATACAAAGGATATGGAACTATTGGAACCAGTTCAGAGGAGGTCTGTGAAGATGATCAGAAGTCTGGAGCATCTCTGCTATGAGGACAGGCTGAGAGAGGGGATTGTGCAGCCTGGAGAAGAAAATGCTCCGGTGAGACCTTATAGCAACATTCCAGTACCTGAAGGGGGATACAGGAAATCTGGAGAGGGACTTTTTACAAGGGCAAGGAGTGACAGGATGAGGGAGAATGGCTTTAAACTGGAAAGGGAAAGATTTAGATTAGACATTAGGAGGAAATTCTTCACTGTGGCATTGATGAGACTTTGGAACAGGTTGCCCATGGAAGTTGCGGATGTCCCCTCCCTGGAAGTGTTGAAGACCAGGTGGGAAGTGGCCTTGAGCAGCCTGGTCTGATGGGAGGTGTCCCTGCCCATGGCAGGGACGTTGCAACTTCATGATCTTTAAGGCCCCTTCCAACCCAAACCATTCTATGATTCTATGATTCCATGATTCTTTGATTCTGTGATACTTGCCTAAACTAGGGTTTGGATAAGACTCTAAGGTCAATTGTCAGTTACTCAGAACTGTAACATATAGCTTTGTAGATGTTCAGGTCTTTCTTTTTACTCAGTCCTAATACATTTTCCTCAAAAATCTTACTCTTGGATAGTCGTTGTCATATGGACTAACTGTCTGTCTGTATGTATATATACATGTCTATATAACTGTACATATATAAACACTGCATTTTAAGTCATGCATCTCACTGTCATTGACTTTTACAAGAAAAGTAGATTTAAAATAAATAGGAAGATTAGTATTGACTTAAACAAAAATATAAAAAAAGATTCCCACCTGAGAATTCAGGTTGCTGAAGATATTAAATGAACCACTGTGGGGCACTTTAGTTGATTCACAATATATTATTTTTCCTGATGGGTCAAATGAGTCAGCTGACTGTATGCAGGATTTAAGACAAAGGGTAACTTGTGTATGAGTGACTAAAATATATTTTTCTGTCTCCATGTGTTATTTTTCCTTAACCTAATACCAGACGCATTTGATAAAAGTGACTCAGCTTTTGCTGAGTTGGCCCCACCATTGACAAACTCATCCTTAGGAAATTGCATTTTCTACTTACTCCCAGAGGTGCACATGCAATGGTCAATTTTAAATGTTGAAATTTAAGCAAGAAGAGTAAAAGAACATGCTTATTAACCCTTTCATAATTGTCATAGAATTTTTCCTTTTTATTTCCCTTGAGAAGAATACGAAAACACAAAGTATAGATCATCAGTAAAATCTCTACAAAAGAAGTGAAGAATCTTCTTCAACCCCTACAGATTTTCATTTCTTTCAGTAAATTCTGATTATTCTCCATTCCCACCTGAAGCTGAGAAGGAGAATGATATTTAAAATAACCTAAGCTACATCTTCCTATTGTTTAAATCAGCCAATCTCCATATATGACACTTCCACTACCTGATGAGAATCTAATTCTCATTAAAAAAAAACGAAAAACACTTTATTAATTTTATAGGTTAGTTTACTTTACAGTCTTATTTCACACAATATTTGTATAAGTGTGATAGCCCTGCTTTAATTCATAGTATTTTCTTAGACTGTTGTCTGTTTATACGATACTGGACTGTCACTTCCAGACTGGAGTTCTATTTTTAGCTAATGTGAACCAGGGTAGCTCAGTAGGTGCATGAATTTATACTACATGAGAATCTTTTTATAGTTATTGTTAGGGTGAAATAGGCCGAAGGATGAAAAATGATAAAGTCTAATGAGGACTGGAACATTTTTCAGATGGCCTTCTCCCAAGTGAAATGAGAGCTCTTTATATAATTTATGGACAGAGCAGGACACCTAAGAATGGGGTTCAAAGAACCCAGTGCTTTGTGTGAAGTATTAAACAGTAGGAAATTACAGAGAAATGTTCTGACTTCTGCTCTGCCATCAAAGATTGTTAAACAAATACAAGGTTAGGGGAAAACACTTTCTCCCATTTCAGATTTGCAGCTACAAAAGACTCTTGGAATTAGTTTCATCTGTCAGCTTCATCTTTTCTTCAAACAGCAGAAGTGATAGTCCCTTGGTGTGTGTGAGATCCATGTTCATATATATTTGAAATCTACTTTGGAGCAAGAAATTGCACCAATGTTCTCCACAGTTCAGAAAAGTAATCTCTGTCCTTGGAGTATCTGAAACAGTACTAGAATTCAGTATCCAACTGGAATTACTCAATTCTACATAAATTAAGAAAACACTAATTGAAAGAGAGAGTGGAATTTTATCTCACTAGGCTTCAGCGATATTTTCATCTAATTGTTTAATCCCTAGTTCTCTATTTCTGAAATCAGAAAAAGATGTTTTTAATTTAAGCCTCACCTATCTTAAGAGAATCCATTAACCACTACGCCCCTAAGAATAAGGAAAGATACTCATGTAAGCTTTTAGTTTTATTTTAGAACCTAAACTCAGATTAAAATGTTAACAAGGTCAGGAACTCAGGTGCAGTTCAATGGTTTGGTTTCTGCAGGGTGTCAGACTGTGAACTTTTATGTAATGGGTACAGATCACTGAAATCTTACTGACCATGCAGAAACAGACTAATCCATCTGAAACCAATGATAAACCTTCCAGTAAGTTCAATAAGCTTTGTACATGCCTGTGTACATGTCCATTATTCTTGATGATATATATTATGGGTTTCTTCATTGTGACAATAAAACTACAAAATCTGCTAGTAGCAGTAAAATGTTGGTTTATTATGCCTATATAATCAATATGATTTTGTTTGACTTCATTTTTTTTCAGTGGGGGTTGATTGCAGATGTTTTTCACTTTTTGAGATCTGTTTTGATCTCTAGAAATTCCTTTCTTGCCTTCAGTACTTAAAGGAAGGAAACAATGAAGTATTTCTTTTGCCGTATGTTGCAAGTTCACAAGAAAAAATGCTCAAGATTCCTCCTCTTCCTCCTGCTGCTTGAAGAACTATGATAAAACCAGTGCATTTTTTTTCTATGCTACTCGTGGTGCTCTGAAGATCTAACATGTTATCTGGGTAGGCATCAACTTTTTACAAGAATCATTTTTTACACCTCAAAATTCATAGTTCCCCATCAAAGATTTTAGCCCAAAGAGAAGTTAATAAAGCTGAATAACCTCTTGCTCTAGGATTTTTTTAAATCTCTTTCAGACTAAAATTAGATTTCCTCCTTTAGGAAGAGAAACAGGGCAGTCTGTGACCCTTGAACTGTCAATCATCTGGAAGTAAAGCAGGGAACCCATTTCTCTCAAAGCAGCGGAATGAAATGCTCCAAAATAATAATAATGTGCCTATACATATTTATAAGCTCATCATTATTATTTTTTAGTATGATTGTTCCTACCTGGTTTCAATGGTAGGTTTGGCCCATGGATATATACTTTGACTTAGTTCCTTATGATATGCTAATTTCAAATAAATCATGCTTTAAATGAGTTAACCACTAATTAACTGGCAGGTCTCCTATAATAGTCATCTATGGGGAATCATAATTGAATGCTTTAGTCATGTTTGACAAGTGTCTGTATTATGTCCAGTGCTGTTTAACATTTCAATTGACGGTCTAGAAGTAAATATAAAGCTGTTGCTGAAAAATATATGAATGGGACAACATTGGAAAGAACAGTAAATAACAAGAACAGATTGATGAAGAGAGTAGTACCGTTTCACAGATAACACATTTTAGTGCAAGAAATGAAACAACTTATTTCTAGGAATAAAGATGGCAGAGCATATATTTATGACAAGGACTATACTGTGGAAATCAGTGCCTCTGTAAAGGAAATTTGGTATAAGGTCTGGAATAACGTGCCAAAAAAAAAATAAAAAAAAGCAGAGAAAATAAAAAGGAGGCTTATGAGATCCTTGGCTGATAAACAGGAATGGTGGGGAGGAGGGACAAAATTTTTCCTTGATGTGTAGTAAAACTGATTCTGTAAAATTCTGGCAGCCATATGTTGAAATAGCAAATGAAAAATTTGAGAGGATGCAGAAATAGATGCCTTACCCTGATAAATACAAAGAAAATAGACTGTTTAGTTGAACAAAAAGCACACTGAAAGGAAACTTGATTATACAACCTAAAAAATCTTGCCTTTTCTCTCACACCTTGCAGATGAACAAGACAGAAGTCAAAAATCACCACTTGTTTTCCAGAACTCACTTTCCTCAAGCATTTTATATTCACATGGTTAAAAGGCAGTTGCAGCCATGCCTAAAATGTAGAATATGCCTCTAAGTCATGTCATCACAGGGCATGGGCAAATGCTGAAAACTAAAGGGACTTTTAATTTAGAGGTGGGAGAAATAAAAGAGATAAGTAGTTAGAAGAAAGAATCAGACAAATTCAAATGGGAAGATACACAATTTTAAGAAAGAGGATGATTAGATGTTGGAATGGTTTGCCAAGGAATGCAATGTCTGCAGATAAAAACTGTATCTTTTTTTCTGAAAGAGATAATTTTAACAAAATTTTAACATTAATAGCGGCATAAGTGGGTGAAACTAAAGGACCTTCAAAAGGTTGGAGCAGAGATCTTTGGATTCAGATTCTACTTCTGAGAGACTCTCTGGTTTTGGAAGGAGAATGCAATTCCTCATTCATATAAAGGAAAAATAATCGCAATGTGAATGGCTAAGCACTGGAACTGGCTACCAAGAAATGAGGGAATCTCCACCTGTGGAAACTTTCAAAACTCAGCTGGAAAATTCCCTGAGCAATTTTCAAGTTAGTATCACCTTCAGTAGGATATTGCACTAGAAGATTTCCAGAAGTCCAGTGCAGCACAAACTTTTCTGGAGTTCTGCCGTCTTCATGGTATGCAAGATACTTATGAGATTTAATGATACATGCACCGAAAAGAATTCCAGAGTCTTCTGATGGTCTCTGTCTTCTAGTGATGTCTTGGTTTTATTGGTATGTACAATGGATAGGGAGTACAACATTTTCCTGGGTGTAAACAAAGACAAGATTGCATGTCACAAAAACTTTTGATAGTCATATTGAAGGGCCTACACACATTTTGCTTTGTTGCATTATTAAATGTATTGTCTGTAAATATATTCTGTCTGAAAACATTGGAAAGGATCCAAGTGAAATAGTTGGTGATCCAATCTAGATGTTGCTCTGCTCAAGTTTATTTTATAGATGCAGGTTTTGTTCATGCTTCTCAGTGTACTCATATTCAGGTGTTGATTTTAGAACAAGGCTCTACCAGTGATAAGTTGTGTGCAAAGACCATCCTTAATCAGGCCAATTAGAATTCATTTCAAACCCTCTTATAAGTTTGAAAACTCTAAAGTGACTGCCATGCTGTGGACACAAGAAAGATCATATGCTAGAGAGAAGCATCAGCAGTTCCCCCTTTCAACTGGTGCTTCTGTGGGTACCTTGCAGGAGAACCCTGGCAATGCTCCTCTTGATGAACAGCTTCTGGAAACTCCAGACATTTCACCCTCAGCTCAGCCGCTGTGCCATTTGCTGCTTTACTACACTGGTGTATCGATAAAAGAAAGCTTAGATTAATTTTTTACTTCAGGAGGTATTGTAAGAAATCATTGCATTGCTTGTACTCTCAAATTATTGAGCAAAATAGAATGGCACCAAAGGGGAATCAGATAGTTTATCACACAGTCGAAGTAATGTCTGTCCACAGGCAGACCAGCTAATTGATGAGAAAGATGCTATAATTTAGTACCCATGCCTTTAGATTTTAATACGATGTAAAGTGACATAACTGTATTGATCTCAATGCTGATTTACCCTATCAGAGAATATTACGATTTATTTTTAACTTCACTAAAATCCCTATATACTCTAGCATTGCTGATGCAAAGAAAATTAAAATACTCCAGATCAATCTTATCTTCCAAAGTAACAATGAAACATTTATAACTGCAATGAGAAAAGTGCATAGAAGTTCTTTTATTTTATATGGCTCTTAAGAGTTAAGTGAAATTACTGAAGCATGTTCTAAATTTTATCAGTTGTGACATATTTTATGCTACTGGCATACTATATTCAACAAGTGCATTAAGAGAGTGATTAGCATTTTGTAATTACACTCATACTTCTTTTTAAGATAATTCTGTGCTATTGTTTTAAAAGGCACCAAATTTTGAGCAGTAGTCTTGAAACAATAGGATGTGATATTAAAAAAGAGTCAGATCTAAAATGCTCTTCTGCTTCTCTAATGGAGTATAACTGAAATACAATGTGCAACTTTCATTCAAAAAACCTCCATAGTCGAAGAGATACTATCGATTTAAGTCACTATTAATTTAATAAAATGCCATTCTCCTTTTCTTGCCTCCCTTTGCTGCCCCTTAATGAAAAATCAGATTTGCAGTCTCAGTTGTTTCAGTAGGACATATATATATTATACTAACACTCCTGCCACACAGATTTTAAAGTAACTAGACCATTATTATGACATATGAGTTTTGCACCTGTGAGGAACTTTCTGACTCAGCACTGACAGTGTGGACATAGGGTGACTCTTTTTTTAAAAAAAGACAATTTCCTCCATGGATACATGTTTTCTGTATCTAGCTTTTCTTTTCGCAGCACTTGAAAACCAATAAGAGTGCAGTTTTATCTGCATCAAATTCAGTGGGAATATCACATGTAGGAAGGCAGCAAAATTGGGACTTCAGCAAGAAAGCAGCAAGCCTTGGTCTTAATAAGATGGAATTTTTAACATACCGGTATTGGGGCCAATTAATGCAAGGACTAGGCAAGGAGAGCCATGGGAATTGCACAATGGAGGAACTGCTGGACGGAATGCTAAGTAACAAAGTGAGAAGTCTTGATCTCACCAAAGCGAGATCTATGCAAGATCGTGTTCTCTATGCAAGCCTCGGGCCAATAATGCAGAAGGTGCGTAGTAGTCACTGTCTTCACCCAAGGTTGCTTTCAAGACTTGCTGCCTTCCTTCAGGGTGTGCGCAGGCAGCTTGTGCAGAGCATAGCTGCAATTTGATTGCAAAGCATTATTTACTGGCACTGCAAAATACATGCAAAGAAGTGTAAGCCTTTCACTACTTTAACATTTTAGAGTATATGCAAGGAGGCACTATAATTAGGCTACAAGTTCTTTGCCATTTGAGAGATGCAGTAGGTTTATTAATAATCTAACTTCAGGTTTGTGAGGAAAACGTAAATGTGGTTCTGACAGCGTAGGATGAGCATTCCTCTAGCCTGGGAGAGAAGCATACCTGTGCCAGGAAGCCTGCCATCAAACACTGCCGCCACATTCAGGCTGCCTCTTTTTGTTGTGCTGTGTGAAAGACCTCTGAGTTAGCTTTTTGTACACTATTGTGCTACCAAGAGGTATTTGAATTGTAGAAACAAAGCTAAACAGCTCATGGAGACAAGCTTATAGTACAAATGATTCAGTACTAGCTGTGAGGATCTGTATATGGGCTCTGCTGGACAGAATAGACCTATCCTTGCTAGAAACAGTCACTGCAAAAACCCTACCAGATATAACAAAACATGGACTACTGAGATGGAACATGAATAGAGATAAAAGTAATCCAACAACTTTCACAGTCCAGCTGGATTAGAAAATTTTAAAGGATACAATTTAAGAAATTAGGAATACAGACTGGCCTGGGATTTGTCGAGTATGTACAAAGTGTAGAGCCCTGACCTTGAGTTCTGCAGTTTGGAGCAGCATGATTAGCACCTGATGTACTGTCTTACAAAAATTTTAATTTTAATTAAACTGAATACTGTAAACCTCAAAGGATTGATGCATATTCAGTATAGCTCAGGCAGTTCACCTAAACTGAGATTACAACCCTTGGGTTATACTAGGTTCTAATAAAGTTCGTGTCACATTTAATATATCGCCATTCATGGAATGTACTGTGTTTTTTGGTGTTTATTTTTTAATCAACGTTCTCAGTAGGTTTGCTCCATGACTCATTTTCACATTCTCATGCAATGAACAAAGAGTTACTTTTACCACAGTGGTTCTCCTCTGCTGAGAAAATTCACAGGTGAGTATGTTATGCTGTTTGGCATGAAGAGCAACCAGGCAGTTCCTTTATTTAGAGTAATTAATCCTGCCTGCAAGAAGTGGTATTTTCCAGTCTGTACATTAAGTGGGAGCCTTGTTTTGAAAACTGATGCTAGTTCCCCAGTTGCATTCTTGAGAACATTGGGCGTGTAACATCCCCCAAGGTCATTTAAGGGAAGGAAATACCTCATGTTTCCCAACATCGTCAGTTCAGGCATGATCTGATTTTGCAATCTTAGTCATATTAGGCAATTCACTTGCATATCATAGGATTATTTGCAACAGCTCAGGCTACTTGCTTTGAAGGACACTGACCTTGAATCTGAATTATCTTCTCTTTAATATCCTTCATTGTAGGAAAGGAAACAATCTTTCACATAGAATTAGAAGAGGAAGATGATCTTGGAACACTGCATGCAAATAACCTTCAGCCACTTCTTTAATTGAGTAAGAGGTCAGCTCCTAGGAAAAATTTACATCCACAATGTATCATTACCACTGTATAATACCTAGCAACGATATTTACTGCAGTGGAAGTGAAGAACATGGGGTTAATAACTGTTGTAAATGTTCTTTGTCGAATGCCAAACCAGCTCAAAATAAAGCACTCACTGTGCATTAAACAACAGCATCTAATGGTGGCATCCAAGGGGTCAGAAGCATTATTGCTTCAAGTTCTTATTCTGTAGATGCATTTTAGCCTTGAATCCCCCTTTACAGTATAAATTATCAGCTTAAAGGGTACTTCTGAAAGCAATCCTTTGAACAGGAGTGGAAAGAGCATTTGAGCAGCTCCAAGGTCCCCAAAGACGCAGCGCTGGTGGAAGTTGTAAGGGGAATGTACTAAAAGTGCCCAGAAATGCACCGTGATTGCCGTTCTCCCTGTTTCAGTTTTACATTTCCCCCTCTCAGGCCTTAGATGCATAGGTCAAGTCAGCCTCGGCCACAGAGATCATATATGTTCTCTGCAGCCTTAATTTTGAGTTTTCACGTTTCAGACTGTTGTTTCCTGAGGTTGAAATGAAACCCTGCTTTTTTATTTTGTGAATTCTTTTAATAGAAATCTTTTTCTAGGAATCCTTGGAGAGAGTTATTGCATGTTACTGCTACTCCCTGGGTCAAATTTTCTCTTGTTGTAGCGATTTAAGTGGAGCATTGCCGGCTTACAGCAATATAGGACGTATTCCCATGAGTTTTACATCATGAAGTTTTATTGCTGATGTTGATTCCTAGGGTTACCACATACCTGAAGAACTCTGGGCAGAAAACCAAGAACCTCATATGATATTAGTTCTGTTCACTGCAAATGACACTTCACTGATTTCAGATATCCTCAGGTTTATATTGTCTACAAAGTGAATAGTACCAGCAGAATATCTCATATTACAAACACAAAGGAGAAAGGCTTGCCTTAATATTTTCTTGCAGGCATATAATGGTAGGCTCACTCTGAAATATCTGATGAATTTAGCAATAGAGACATGCAGCAGAGCCAGGTCTCTCTAATCCCCTTTCTCCTCTAATGTTTTTGTCTACAGACTTGTAGGTCAAGTATTGTTCCTACATTTTTCCTACTAAAATATTTGTGGCTTATAATAAAGCTTTTTACAATAAATACCATACAAACAGAAAATAATTTTGATTGGCCTTACAGAAAATATTTTAGATTTGGTAACAGATATAAGTGTATTTGTGTTTAGGATTATGAAAGAAATAAATTGTATATAATTATTATATTAAATCTTCTATTAAAATGCAAGAAAAAATGATGTTGTTTCAGTTAATGAAGTAACAAGAACAGTTAACCTTGTAATGAATTAATGAGTTGTGTTGGAAAGGTTTGTAAAGTAGATAACAAGGAAGTTGTAGCAGCTAGTGTCCTTGAAAGACACCCATGAGGCTACATTTTCTAATGTGTTTTATAAGTTAATATTTGACAATATTACATAGAATGACACTGCAGAATATGCATAATGTAATGGTTTAGTTACCCAATAAGATCTGCCAGTCTTACATAAAAGGGTCCAGCTTCTAAATGTGTATGTGAGTGAGATGTTTTGTGGATAAGGAAATCAACATATTTGAGGATATGGAGGAGGTTTTATGACCTTGAAAAGAAAACTCTGATAACTCTCCTTTATTCGCTCCTACTAATCCAGAGGAACTTTGTGCTAACAAACTGCTAAGATTTGTTTCTTACAGTACTTGTGCATATGCTTAGAACTAGAATGACAAATGTATATCTTGTTGATTTTAACAGGAAAGAAAACAGAGTTTCCTATGCTAACTTTAATGCAGTTGTTTAGAAGAATAAACCTAATTAAAGATCTGTTATTTCTATGGCCAATCTTTATTTCATGTTGAGGTAAGGAGTCATCATCTAATTTGAGCTATTCTTATATCCTTAAAATCCCAAAACATTTTACTTCATCACACATACCCCAATTCCAATGAATTTTTATTATCCCCTTCTCACAAGGGGAATAATCTTTTTACTTTGCTATCCCACTCACTTTCATTACATATAACTTCTCAGTGGACCCTCCACCCTCTCAACTCTGTTTATTCTCTCTTTCTGAACAAATCAACATTAATTCTCTGACTCCTGGCAGACTCTAGGCTTGATCTGGGTAGCAGCAATCAGCAGAAAGCCCATCTTGCTAACCCTACAAGGCAGGAAAATCCATATATCATTTTTTCTCCTGCTCTCTGATCAGACCGCTACAAACTCCCTGCATCTTCCTTGGTGAATTTTCAGTAGATTATGTGATTCCTTTTTCTCCCTTTTTGAGTCCTTGGTACTACAGCATTCTTGGGAGCATCAGCAGCTCACAGTCATCAGAACTGCCCTACAGATACTTTTTCCCTTTTGATGCACGTCTACCCCTGTCCCCTTTACGGATGGACAGGAGGCTGTGCGAATAGCTGTCTACTGTACCTTGCTCCCAACCATCACGCCCCACAGTAACAATTCAAGATCAGGAAATATCATATCTGAGGTGAAAGAGACTTTAGCACATTTTTTTACCTTTTTTTAACCTATTTTTTCCATTTTTTTGCCTTTTATTTCCCTTTTTCCTTTTTTTGTGTGTTTTTTTTTTTTGTTGTTGTTGTTGTTACATGTTTGTGTTTCCTTTGCTGGGTTCTAAAGGTCAAAAAAAAAAGATCAAGCTGAACCCTCATATGAAGTGATACTGTGACTCAGGTAACTTCAATATGGATGTTCCTTAGATCCTGGGGAAACCATCAGGCCTGTTATTTATATACCACATATTTTCTGAGAATTTCAGTCAAGAACCAGGATGTTACAGTCCTATACACTGCATCGTTTGGAGAGGAAATCAGTCATTTCCTGTATTTGAATCTAAGCAATCCACAAGTTTTTTATTAGTGCATATCTACACATTAGGGGCTTGAGAGACATTGTAACACTGAAGGATGTTGCATCAGATGTGGAATTTCCAGCTTGACTGCTGCTGCCTGTTTCCTTATCTTTTTTTTTTCCTTAAAAAAAAAGATGTTATTTTCTCCTGAATTTGAAGTTTAAGAGGGCTGACTTGCAATCACAAAGTAAAGTCCTGTTTTACTTTTGTCTGTTTTCATGCTCAGTTTGGATTTTTGCCCTTTGCTTATATTGAGTGGATGCTGGATGCTGGCATTCAGAGTGACTGTATCGTCTCTTTTATGGTGATTGATGGGATGATTCATGGAATTTCAGCTGTTGTAGTGGGAACTTGAGAGGAAGGGTGTCATTGCTCATCTTTGTTTTTTTTTTCATGTCCTTGAATGTTTTGTTTTAAGGAAGCAAAGAGGGTACACTTTTATTTGAGGTGTTTTTACTGCTTCCTTGACATTAAGACCGCATCAACCATGTATTTGTCTTCTTGTCCTCCACGTTTTACAAGGAATTTCTCAAAGTGTTCACAGAAGAATCTGAAGATATTTTTAGCAAAAGAGATCCAAGGAGAAGACCTGATTATAAAAATGATTGTGGAGGAGAGTGGAGACCCTTTTTTGTGCTATTTGAAACCATCAAATTATTTCACAATTAGCAATATGTTGTAGTGAATTTTGAACCATGTAACAGGTTACTTTTTTATTCTTACACAGAATGAAAATATACAGGGCGCAGAATACTATCGCTACAGAAATATGCAAGCAATTTGAAAAATTTTTATAGTGCTTACATCAGAACACACATCACTATTTCTGGGAGAGAAACTGAGGCACAGACACAAGATCACACAGCATGTTCAAGATCGCCCAGCATGTTCAAGGTAACCCAGCAAATCTCTTTTAGAGACAGAGAGTGAACTCAGGTTTCACAAGTCCTCATTCAAGATCTCCCTTTGCTCAAGTGTAAATTAACACACAGACCACTACGCAGTGGAAAACAAGAGCCAAGGAGCAGAGAGAATTCAATACCTATTTTAGAACTCAAAACGCCTTCCTTCCTTCCTTCCTTCCTTCCTTCCTTCCTTCCTTCCTTCCTTCCTTCCTTCCTTCCTTCCTTCCTTCCTTCCTTCCTTCCTTCCTTCCTTCCTTCCTTCCTTCCTTCCTTCCTTCCTTCCTTCCTTCCTTCCTTCCTTCCTTCCTTCCTTCCTTCCTTCCTTCCTTCCTTCCTTCCTTCCTTCCTTCCTTCCTTCCTGCCTTCCTGCCTTCCTTCCTGCCTTCCTTCCTTCCTGCCTTCCTGCCTTCCTTCCTGCCTTCCTGCCTTCCTTCCTGCCTTCCTGCCTTCCTGCCTTCCTGCCTTCCTTCCTGCCTTCCTTCCTGCCTTCCTGCCTGCCTTCCTGCCTTCCTGCCTTCCTTCCTGCCTTCCTGCCTTCCTGCCTTCCTTCCTGCCTGCCTCCCTCCCTCCCTGCCTTCCTCCCTCCCCTTTTCCTGCCTGCCTTCCTGCCTGCCTGCCTGCCTTCCTCCCTCCCCTCCTTCCCACCTTCCCTCTGCAGTGCATATGATAAACATATGAGTTCTATCATGTTTTCTTCCTGCAGGACTTCTTATGCCCTGTGATTACTGCAACTCGGCTGGCCTCGCATATGACTTTCCTGCTTGTTTTTCTTTGCTATCGTATTCTTCCCACAAGTGGGAAGCGATTAGGAACATGGAAAAGGAGCTGTGTTTCAGCTGTGTCAATCCAAGGAATGAATGGCTTCCACATTTTTTGTTTATGGGATGAAACTTCTCTCCCTTAAGTACCAAACATTTTAAAAAATGAACATGAAATTCTGAGATACTCATTGCAGACTTTCTTCGTAGTTATTGGAGAGGAATGTGTTTCTGTAGGGCGTATTTACTTGCCCTGCCTTGGGGGTCTACTTCTTTCACTGACTGTAAAGGGAACTAAGAGCGATGCTGGACACAAACACGTGAAAAAGTCATCTATGTCACAGTAGGTCAATCCAATTCTGCTTTTTTGCATTCCTTTTGCTAAGGAACAAAACACCATTTTGTTTCTCTTGAGCTGCTCCGTGAGTAGGGAAAAGCGAGAAGGCCTTTGCAGTGATAGACTTACAACAACTTTTGGCAGTGGTAAAGGTTGTGTCAGGAGTCTGCAACTTTGCTTTTCAGTCCTTGCACGGTCGACAGGTTGCTTTCTGCTTTCTTCTTGCAGTCTTTTGCTTCTCAGTACATCCTGCTGCTTTATTCATAAAGGAAATATGACTGGAAATGCCAGCTCAAAAATACCATGCACTAAAATCTGCTGCCTCTTTGTGTCTATACTGGCTGCCTGTGACATCTCACTCGTTGCCCTTGTAGCTCACTGCTGGCTTTTTTTTTCTTGCAGTCATGCTAACTGAATTTACATGCTGCAGCAGTTCCAGGACCACTTCTGTCCTTCACTTGCCACAGTGGCACTACTTAGAATAGGAGGAAATGGAAATGTTACAGCTGTCATAGCTGCCCTTGCTGCCTGGTCTTTGGAAAGGGAACTGCATTAGGCATTAATTATTCTTATTTCCTCTCGTTATGTTATCCTTCTCTTTCCCTCTGACCTTTTTAAATGTTAGGGAACTCTGATTTCAATCCATTCCCCACCTCCACCTGTCCCTGGCTAGAAAAATACACAGAAAAATCACAGATGCTTTTTGTGTAGCAAAAGGCCAAGGATATAGTGAGGCACAGACTTTGTCCCTTCATTGCCATGACACTCAGGCAGCACAAGAAGCCTGGGAAAGTTTCAGACAGCAATATCCTCAATGTCCTGACAGCATAGTGGTGACCATTGCACTTCCTTACACTCCTTAAACTCTGCACTCCTTGAAATGTAGAATACTGAATTACTATTTCTCTCATACTTAGTCCTAGAGGTCAAGACTATGTCTTAATTTGTAAGTACCATGTAAGTACCATGGCTTAGAAACACCAGTTTCTAGCTCTGTTGCTGGTTTACTGGTGACCTCTAAATCTACCTATATCGGAATATTAGAAAGACTTGATATTAGACACAGGCATGGAAGTGTCTGACCTACACAACACATACACCACAAATGTTTTTTAAATGCTTAAATACAGCTGAATGTCTTCTTTCTGTCAGGTGAGACTAAACACAGATAGTCAGTAGGAAGGTTTCACAAGTGTGAAACTGCAAATCTAGCCTTCTGGTAAGAGCCATGGAAGCAAAGGTACGTATTAGTAATGATATGGAGTTGGAGCAACTTATGAAAGCAATGTGTAATACACCAAATGTGAGAAGAGTCTGGATTTGATGACAGGGAGATTCCTGTCAATTTTAAGACTCAGTGAATAATAAAGTCTTTGCATAAATTTACACAGAGCTTTTTATAGTGAAGGGAGGGGGAAAAGAGCATGAGCAGACTGTGAAATGTCATCAGGGCTAAGTTACCACTGACAGAGTTTGCAGAGGAAAAAATCTGGTAGCAACCCAAAGAGTGTATAAGATGGAACAAGTGGGAGGATGTCCAATCCATTGAACTCACTCTCTATTTTGTGAATAGTCCATGATTTCACCTACCCACCTCCTTCTCCTTCTGGGTGGTTTACGTATAGGATTTGCATGATAGACAGTGAGTGTATTGTAACTACTTATCACTTGTCTCTTGACCATTTTTTCCCTTGCTTCTCTTATCTCTTGGCTTTCCATTTCTGCCAGAGAAAAATCAAATTCTTGGCAAGGGCAAGTAATGCACTGTGAGAGACGTGTGTTTAGTAAATTGAATATAGTGACTAGGTCTGAATTCATCATGCCTTTTTGGGAATAAGAATGCAGTCTCCTTGGCCATTTCAATGAAGATGTCTGTTCACTTCTTATTGAAAACAGAAAGTGTAATAGTTGACTGGCTGAGAAAAGAAAAAGAGGATAATAAAGAAAATATGTCCTTTTACAAATCAGTGATACTGATCATTTTGAATTTTGAGTACTGCATCCAGGTTTGGTCTACTTATCTCAGAAAATAAAGAGCACAAAGAGAATGCACACCAAAAGGCCAAAACGCACTACTGGGGGCATGAGGGGAGAAAGAAGAAGACAGACACTTCATATTCATCTAGCTTTCAGAAATAGCCCAATGCAGAATTCTTCAAGCAATTTAAATGACCAATAGAGATTAACCCATAAGAGATGTTTCCCCTCCATTCCTCAGAGTGGCCAAAAAGTGGTTTCTAAAGAACTTCCAAGCCATTCCACAATAGGTAGTGAAAATGTATTAACTGCATCACAATCTATCTATGCATGGAATTCCATAATCTCTCTTCAATGTTCAGAGCATGGGTCTTGTTAACCTTTGTAGCACCACTGCTACAGCTAGCATCACGGGAAAAAACACACTATGAGGAAAAGCAAGACAGAGGCAGAGTTGGATATAGAAAACTGAGGAGACAGGTACTCAGTTTTAGATGACAGCATACACTGTGACTCCTATCCTTGGCAGGACTACAGGGACAGAGGCAGCTGCTGGAGTGAAAATGCATACCCTCTTCACTGAGACCTTAGTAGGCCACAGGTGATGGTTGAATTTTTTTAGTCAAAAAGCTCTTACAAATTACGAGGACTAAGAAGTCCTCAGGGTTGTTGTACCTGTGCTGTAGATGCGCACTGAGATCTTCTGACTATGTTGATTTTTCCCAAGTAAAAATTGTTTCCCCTGATGAAGAATACTAAGGATCAAACCCAAGTATCACCTACCTGAATAAGAATAGCTTTTTTATTATTATTATTAAATTAGGACTATAAAGATTATAAAGCTTGTAGTAAAGGTTCCGTTGTGCCTGTAGCTGGGGAATTGGGAAAAGGGAGGGAACATATCTTGCAGCTGCATTTGCTTGATGAGCTCGGAGGTGTCCTTCGTACTAAGCGACAACACTTCAGCAGGGTGAATGAAGGTGGGAGCATATTTATTTCCTTAAATCCTGGTGTCCATCCCTGCATCCCTCCTTCTGCCGAGGGTGTAGTCATGGAAACAGAAAAGGACAGCCTTGCTCCAACAGCAAAGGTTTGGTCCCTTCGCTGGGGCAAGGAAAGAGATGGAAGAAAGGAAAAACACTGTCAATGGCAACAGGGTCATCTTCAAGTACATTTAGCAAGTTTTGTCAAATCTTTGATTTTACACAAAACTGAAAGAGATAAGAGAAACCTAGGTTTAGTGCCTCCTCTAAAGGAGACCTGAGGCAATTTGCTGGTTTTACTTTATGTGAGAAAATGTTCAAAAGAGCTGTTGCAATCTATCACGTCAATAACTCACAGACAAAAGGTGCCTAATAATATGCATTGACACAACAACCTATAATAGCTGTGTGGGAACCATTACATGTAATAATATAACAATGGCCCATAGGCTATGTAAATGTTTATTTCTTTCTACAGAAATCTTTACTGTTCTTTTAACTACCATGAAAAGGAGATGAAATGAGAAGATAGCAGCCGTATTCAGTATGTTGAGAAATAAAAGACCGTAGAATCACTTTCTATTCAGTCCTTAATAGGAACAATTAAAGAAATATACCAAAGTATCTGAGCATGTGTATCTGACATAGTGGGCACTACTTTCTGTATTTTGAAATGAGGTAAGTGAAAGATGGTAGTAAAGTATATATCTTGATGTTGCCTTTGCTAAAATAAACACACAGCACAGTGTATGTATTGTATATTTTAAAAATCCTTGCACAGTTTTCCCTTGGGAGTGCAGAAGGAATAGAAAGACCTACACGTGACAGATGCTAATCATGTCACACTTACGTGCACCTTCCAGATACTATGGTGATGAGGCTATTGAAGTCTCCAGATGGAATGAAGCATGGACATTTGCGCTGAATAGTCTGATTTTTCACAATTTAAAGATGACCCTTCACATATTTTTCCTATAGGTTTGCTATGTTAAAATTTATACAGGGATGTATTAATAAACAGTGGCCTTTCATAAGTAAGTATACAGAAAGTAAAACCCGTTGCCATTTATTAGTGGGAAGGGAAGGTATAATAGATTTTAGCATTTTAAAGTCTATGCACTCATAGTTTAATTTACCAGTTTTCCCAGGGGCCAGCATCATGGATTTATATCTTGTTGTGATGAGGTCCTTGACTCTAAAACAGCTGGTTATACAAATAAAATAAAGTAGAAATGATTCAAATACAAATAAATATTACAGAGTAAACACAATTATTAGAAACAAATAAAAGACGTGTTAACCTTAATTCTGCCCCAGGATGCAAGAACTGCAATATAAAATTAATTACCTAGTCAGAACTGTTTGGATGATCAGTTTTCACATTGGACTGTGCTGAGTAAAAAAGGATCATTTTCAGTGTTTGCATGGTCTATTCATAGTTGCTGCATCATCCTGGAGCAAATAAGACTGGGGACTACTAGGAGAGCTGAAGTTACTGTCATCAGTGCTGTGACAGAAACATTATGTATTCATACAGGTGGCCCAGTATCCTGGAAAATACTTAATGAAGAAAACCTTCCTCATCTTTTGCTTGGTGTGACTTTTGTGAGATAGCCCATGCTTAGACTACCTGTACCTCTTATTGGCTTCTGCGGCACACAACATCCATCAGGACTCTTCCAGGAAGGTTGCTTGCAAGCTCACTGACAACTGTATGGCAGCAACAGTGAAACCTGGGGAATATTGCAGAGTATCAGCCCTTTTACCATGCAGGTGTTTCACTTTGAAGTGAGCTAAACCATAGCATGAATTCAAGCATTCAGAGTAGGAAAAAGTTGTAACCATGAAGTAAGGAGTAGGTATTAGTTTTTGAACAGAGTGTCCTGCCAGTACAGAAATGTTTGATTAAAGGGAGATCACCTCTTCAGTCAGAAACATCCTTATCGCTTCCAGCCATGTTCAAGTATAAACTAGATTTGTGAAAATGGGGGCCAGCAGTACTAGAAGGTCAGTCCATTCCCACTTCCATCACCAAACTGAACATTCATCCCGGGTACCTATCTGAGCACTCACTACCCTGCTACTACCCTCTGTGCTTCATATATTAATGTTGCCTCATAATACCCCTAGGCTCTTATTAAGGTACCTGTGTAATTTTCAAGAAAGGAAAACTGTAAAACCAAACAGTGAAATGAGTAGCTGAAAGTCCCAGACCACATCTAAGAGAGGTTTTAAATTAGAAGCATGTGATCTGAAGCCTTTTAAATGCAAGTATCTTGGCTTCCTCCTATCCTCAGCTTTCTTTCATAAAAAGAATAAAATGCTGATTTACCTCACAGGGTGTTGAGAGTGTGATTTTAGGTCTTCAGATGCTGGGTGAGGGCAAAACCAAAAAAGCTAAGTGATGAATGTAAGCAAGCCTAGACTTCTTTGATTGAGTTGTATTAGAATGGAGTGGATTAGTTTTAGATTTCCTAACACTCATCTCTAAGCATATCTTTAACAAATATATAAAAATCACTTTTAACTAATACATGAATGGCAGTGGATTCTAGGAATTTTCCCTTTGCTGGATTTCTTTTTTTTTTTTTTAATTATAATACATGGGAGTCATAAATTATTGTCCAAAACTCTTTATTTCTTCACTAATTGACAAAAGGAGCTATAAATGATTTTTTCCATTTTCTGCTTTAGAACAGTAACAATTCCAGAAAAAAAGAATATTGTAGGTGTTTATTCTAAGGCTGTAGGAGAGCAGATCTAGAAGGCCTAGAAGATCTGATGATGCTAGTAATAAATCCAAATTTCCCTTTTTTTTTAACATATCTTTTGATCCATTAAAATATTGCCTCAATGTAATTTGTCTCAAACCTAGAAGGAAAAGCTAGGTTTCATGAAGCAATTACTCTTTCTTCTTCATGGTATAATAGGTGGCTTTTTCTAACCTAACCTGAATGTTAGCTAAAGGCTGAGTCTAAAACAAGGGTCTCCAGCCAGTTTCATGATGAAAAAGTTTTCAGTCAAGTTCTCTTTGCACCATAGCCTCTTCTTGACAAACCCTTTCCTGTCCCCATCCACCTGGAATGCTCACCTTAGTCTGAGCATTGAACCTAGCTCCAAGCTGGTAGCCACGCCAAGACGTTCTTGTCAACAATTTTTCTCTGTACTCCTCCCTTCCATCTGTCACCTCATTTCTAGTCCCCCTAGAACTCTTTCCTTACATCAGCCCTAACCCTGACTCTAACAATGCATCTAACTAGAAGTTTATTGCAAAAATGTTCTCCTTACAGCCTGTATTTTCCTTTTGCAGCTGCTTTGAAGGCACACTCCAACTAGATCTCTCTTTCTCTCAGATCTAGCAGTAACCTCAACTCTAACCTTAACTACAGGCTATACCTTGCACAAAGCTTCCCAGACAGTGCCCACCCAAAAAATTCTCGCATAAGGGTTGTCTCTGCGTACTACGCTTTATTTTGGGAACCCCTTTCCAATCCCACGACAACTGGATTTTTCAGTTCTTTCTTTCTGTGACCACTAACCCCAAGTGGATGCTGGGCATTAGACCGAGTGCTCAAACATATGTTCAGATGATTTTTTTTCCCACACAAGTACTTTTGGCAGCCTATTCCTTCTGTTTGAAGTCCCTTCTCAGCCTCATTCCAACAGTAGCTACAAGTTCTCTCTTTCTTTCATCTTTAACTCTAGTAATAAACACAAAGCAAGCTAAGCCTTGGATCATGTGGTCATTGCCCACACTGAAAAATTATTCCAGGCAAGTCTCAGTCTTTACAGCCTATACTTTCTTTTGGTAGACCCTTTGCCATCCCCCTCCAATTGAAGCTCTAGGTTCTATTTTTACTGTCAACCTCAACCCCAAAAGTAAACCTAACCTTAACCCGAGCTTCAGTAAAGCCCAAGAAACTATTGCTGTGACAAAAAGGCATCATGCAAACATTACACTGTTGTCCTATCACTTTGCTTTGGCATCCAACTTCTCACTCCCACTCCAATGGGATCTCATAGCTTCATCTTTATCTAAACAATAAATATAAGTCTCATCCTAAGAGTAATCCCTATGCCCAGGGCCCTCCAGAGAGTATCCACACCAAAAATATTGTAACCACATTCCCTTTGACCTTTGCTTTGGTGCATCGTTTCCAGCTGCAATGCTGTGATCTGTCTTTTCCTCCACCCAAAACCTTGTCCTAACCAGAAAACCAGCAGAACTCTGATGTTCTTTTACAGATTTCAGTCCAAGCTTTTATCCTTTTTGACTACTTATCTTCAACTTCTGAAGAAAGGGGGGAGGGGGGAAAGTAGGAGGCATCATGAGAAAGAGGTCAAGGGTTAACGTTTATAAGGCTCTGAAAGCTATGATTTCTTTAAAGTGCAGGCTGTGCTATATATACTTCTATCCTAAGAGTACGAGAACTGCTTGGATTTTCAAAAGCACATAACACATCTGTAAACATCTAGAGATTAGGCTTGGGTAATCTGCACCTTTGAAATTTGTCCCAGTCTTACAGCCCTTTGAATCATGATCATATTAACAATTCACATAGTTCTAATAAACTGAGTAATTCATGATTTTATGAACATCCTTTCTGATTCCAATTAAAGTCAATGTCAGTTTTGCCTTTAAATTCAATGAGAATTTCCAGCTATGGCAGCTATTAAGAGTGTCTCCCACTGTTATAATAATGTGCAGGCTACAAAAAGTGAGAGCCCAATCCTTAAGAGCTAAAATTGTAGAGGGAGAAAATATTCAAAAAACCGTGATATGTTCCCATTTCACAGATGGGGGAAAAATCCAAGAGAGATTTATAGCATGTTTACACAGATGGGTGCAACCAGATTCAGCTGTGGTGCAGAAGACATATTGCTGTATTAGTTCATTGCGAATAAGCTAATTAGGATTTTGACAGTGTTTCTTGGGTGAATCTAGCTGTGGCCTCTTCCAACTTTACTGTCACCAGCAGTCTGCCAGAGACTTTTACCAGAGATTGCTTGCTCCTACATCTGGCTTAGCACATGTGCTTGTGCATCAGCTGTTCCATTTCACAGTTCAGCACCTTATCTTCAGCCTCAGTGAAGGCAGGTATGTTGGGTTTGCATGGCAAGGTTTTGTTAGCTGGTGAGGCTACAGGGGTGGCTTCAGTGAGAAGCTGGTAGAAGCTTCCCCTGTGTCCAACAGAGCCAATGCCAGCTGGCTCCAAGACAGACCGGCAGCTGGCCAAGGCTGAGACCATCAATGACAGCACTAGTGTCTCTGTGATAATGTATTTCAGAAGTGGGAAAAAGCTGCAGGAAACAGCAACTGGAGAGAGGAGTGAAAATAACATGTGAGAAACAATTCTGTGGATACCAAGTTCAGTGAAGAAGGATGAGGAGGAAATGCTCCAGGCATCACAGTGAAGATTCCCCTGCAGCCTGTGGGTAAGACCATGGTGAAGCAGGCTGTCTTTGGAGGTTATCAGCAGAGCAGATATCCATCTCCAGCCCATGGAGGTTCCCACATCAGAGCAGCTGGATGTACTTGAAGGAGGCTGTGACCCCATGGGAAGCCTGCAGTGGAGCACACTCCTGGCAGAATCTGTAACCCTGTGGGGTGCCATACTGGATCAATCTCTTCCTGAGGGACGATGCTGGGGCAATTCCTGAAGAACTGCAGCCAGTGAGGAAGGACTCATGCTGGAGAAATTTATGAAGAACTGATTTATGTGGGAGGGACCTCACACTGGAGCAGGGCAAGAGTGTGAGGAGTCCTCCTGAGGAGGAGGGAGCAGCACAGACAATATATGATTAACTGACTCCAACGCCCCTCCCTGTCCCCGTGATCGACAGGGAGGAAGGAGAGGGAGAAGCTGGGAGCAAAGTTAAGCCCTGGAAGAAGAGACAGGTCGGGGGGAAGTTGTTTTAAACTTTAGATTTTATTTCTCATTCTTCTCTGATTTGATCAGTAATAAATTAAACTATTTTTCGCCAAGACTGTTTTGCCTGTCATGGTAATTTTGAGTGACCTCCTTGTCCTTACCACAGCCCATGAGTCTTTTGTTGTATTTTCTCTCCCTTGTCCACTTGAAGAGGTGTAATAATAGAGCACCTTTGATGGGAAGTCAGTATCCAGCCAGAGTCAACCCACCACAGCAGGCGTATACTAATATATGTAAATGTGAACTGCAGTGGCTGAGGCACAGGTGTACATCTGTGGCTATCCAGCTTACTACTGGGCAAGTGACTTCTGCTGGAGGAGTGAGGGAGAAAGAATGATATTTGGAGACTCCTGAAGCAGAGGATGTCTATTAGCATGGGGAACATTTAGGCATATAGGTCCGAGATGGGAACCGGCTCATGTCCACTGGCTTAGAGCACAGGAAGAGGAGCTCCTGTTTACCTGCTTCCATTCTCTAGAGCACAGCTAGAAATATTGTCCAAGGTGACACAGGAAGCCTTAGCAAAAACTTGGCTCTAATCAGAGTTTCCAGGAGACCTTGAGTTTCTCAAAAAAAAAAGAACACACTGAAGTGATGGATTTACAGAAGGAGACAAGACTGTCTAAGATCCCCCTCTTTCCCCTGTTGCTATACATATGTTCAGTGACTTGTGTATCCATATGGTAGGGAAGCGCATTGCTCTGTAGTTACATGCAGTATATTTTCCCCATCCTTTATATCACTGTTTTTCTCTGAATATTGAATTCTGGATGGTGGGAAGGACAACAGTTTCAATGGAGAGTTCAAATTCCCTCAAAAACCCTTTTCTCTAGAAGTTGTTTACATATTTGCAGGGCCCGAAGTAGTGTTGAGCCCTCTGGTCAATGTCTGTGAAAGTTTCCATTTGATGTCAAACTGAAAACATGGGATTTTGAGGTTTTATAATTAGGTTTTATAAATATAAATTGGTTTGAACAAAACATTCTTCTCCTCAAATGAGTGCATATTATCTCTTTTTTCCTTACAACCCCTCAAAGTTTTACTTCACTTTGCACTCTGCTCCCTACGGGACCTATAGTTCAGATGAGCCACAGCTTCAGCTTTGGCTTACTCATACTTCCTGCAAAGTATGTACTTGCTCCTGTAAGTAATTTTGATTTTCAAATCTGAAATCTCCCGACTTTAATCTGGAGTTTCTGCAAAGGCTTTTTTTTCTCCATCTGCTTTAAAACTTCAGATTGCAGCATTCAGAGGTGGCTCCAAACTGCAGTAATCTGAATTCCAGGTGAGTCTCCCCAGATCTCATAAGATGTTTGGGTCTGGCAGTTTTGGTCCATCTATCATGGAAAGTATTTTTTTTGACAACAAACCATCTGGAACTTATGACATTCATGTTCATTCCTCACTTGAACCACAAGCTCTTTGATCTTGGGGAATTCACATGATACTTCTGTGACTCACCTTGTCATCCTGCTTATCTATTTATAGCCTAAATTCATGGGATAAGTGCTATCCCTTCCTATGTGTACGTAACATTGTGTGTTATGCTGCATCTGCAACAACGCTGAGCTGCCCTCTGCTAAAGATGGACTTTTGCAGAAAGTAAAGACACAAGAAGAATACTTATGTTTAACTACTTTCTTTAACTACTTTTGCACCTCAACTCCTATTTCCTCTATCCGTTCCCACAACATTATCCTTCAATTTCTTCCTGCAAGAAAGTAATATGCCTGAGTCTGTAACGCATTATTTTCTCATAAAGGGTTATGTAATATTTTATATGCAGGATGCTGTATAAAAATAAATTGCATTACTGTACTGTATTAGGAAACTTTATCATAGGCAGAAGGCATATTGCATCCTGTTTTTCTTGGAGGCTGAAACAATGAAACAATATTAGAGATGGATGTACACATCAGGCACTTGAGGGAGAGGGTCTGGGATATTTGTCATTGAAGTTGCTAAATTCCATTATTACTTAGTATTCTAATTAATTCTCAAGTATTATAGATACAGCAGTTTTTTTGTCTGGGTTGTTGTTTTTTTCCTCCAAGGCCAAGAGGTGCTGCACCAGGCACAGGACAATATATTTTTGTTGCAAGGTAAAATACATAAGGTTGGTGATCATGTCTTGATTGTACATAGTTTGCCTCACAGTGTTTGTAATGTGCCTTCTGTTTAGTGTTCTATTTTATCTCCAATTAGTCCAAATATAGTAATAGCCTTCAGGCAATAACCACATACTTTGTAAGTGAAGAAGACACAGTTCGACTTAGCTGCTTCTAAGAAGAGGTAGCTTACACCAGTCAGTTTTATGACTGCCTGATAGAAACTAGGCAAACATCCCAGTAAAACATCTGTACGTAGGTAGAGCATGAGATTTGATCCAACAAAAAATGATAAGAGCGTTTTCTGAATTTAATCATATGAAATACTGCACCATTAAAAAGCCAAAATCGATGAGAGTCAGTGTTATTTAAGAGTTCTTACAGTCGAGGCAAGAACTAATAGCCATATGTCTCCCTGCACTTGTGGCCATGTGAACATACCACTGACAGTCTTCAAATATTTCTTTTTCATACACAACGAATGACCATTAGTAAATTAATCTTAGCAGGTTATGCTGGCTGACTCAGATCTCCTATAACTATATCAGCATCTTGCTATAATTCAAGTAGCTCATAAATACTGCCCCTTCCCCCACTGTTTGCTCCTTTGTACACCAAAATGACTGCATAGACTTTAGGTGAAGTAAGTGTTGGAATTTTGGCTCAGCAAAACTAGGTCAGAAGTTTCACTAATGTAAATTGAAAAAGTGGTCCTCAGACCATACTTGCTTCGAGAAACTAATGAATTTCTAGAATAAATGCTCTGCATTTGTTATGCAGTGATGATTTCTGATTATTGACTTTGATACCTGTTTAGCAGTGATGTAGTCTAAGTGCAGCTAGAGGTTTCTTCCAGCATCTGAAATGCATGCAATTCAGTGGCTGTTGGGCTGATGTTTGGAAAGGGAGACTTTAGGTCATTTTTTGACTCTTCCACATGTAAACCTAACTGTTGTTTGTTTATGGACTGGTTCTTTTTTTGGGTAAGTGTGGGAACTGAATTCTTTTTGCAGGTGCAAAATAAGCACAAAGAACGTGCAAACAGATGGTCTGACATCCTTTTCCCCACCTTTGTTAGAGCCAGGCATTTACAGACAGCCTTTCTTCCAAAACAAGTTAGGGAAACATTTTCTGTCTTGAAAATAAGACACATACTCAACACATACATATAAAGCACTAAGAGGTTCAAACAGTAAAAGGAAAAAGCCAAATTCATTGCTTGAAAATACATTACTGGGGGTGTTAGATGAAATCCTTTGTAAAGTGAAGGTCAATTCCTAATCTGGCAGATTATATTTGTTCTTGACTACAAATTCATACAACTTTTTTTTTGTCGATGTATCTATCTATCTATCTATGATCTATATGCATATATATATGCACACACACATATTTTTTATATTTTTACATTTTAGTGGTAACAAAAGACGCTAAACAGTGCTTGGTTCTGGGATTCACGCTGAGTGAATAACTGGTTCTAGTCTAAATTTTTTCTTTCTTACTCTTTCACCTTTTTTTCCATTCCTTCTGTTCCACTACCAGTATCCAGCTATATTTACAATTAGTTATTTGGTCCTCTTTTCACTATATTTAGTAAACTCAGGACAAACTTGTAGAATAACATTTCCCATTTTGGGGGTTGGTTGTTTGCACTCCACATCCAGCTGTGAGCTGAGGTCAGGGCACCATCAACAGCTGGAGTCATGCTGAGCTCATGCCACACTGAGGGCAGAGGTGTGTTCACCACGGAGCATTAGGAATCACTATTTTAGAAACAATTTCCCCTGAAAAGCTGGATCCCGCTGCTCTCTCTCCATCTAGAAACCTCCTTCTGAGTTTTAAATCCCAATACTTTTCTGCCAGATCTGAAATGGATATGACAATTTCCTGGGATTACAGTTTGTTTCTTCAGTGTTGGAGGGCTGCTTCTGCTTGTTCCCTGGTGACCTCAACAGTATTTTCTAGCCCTGACCTTGGAGAAACTACTTATCATGTAGGATTGGATAACTGAGTTTCTCATACCTGCTGAAGTTTTGCAGTGATTATTGATGAACTGAATCAAATGTTGTGGCTAGAGAAGAAGAAAACATTTCATGTCCAAATGAGCCTCAGTAGATAAGACACTTCTTTTTTTTGTACCATGTTTGTTCATCAGACAGTGTTCCTCAGTTTCCTTCTTAGCATTCTTCACTGTTGTAGGAACATAGGTCACTAATGATGGCATTTCTCCTGCTTCCTTTCTGCTGCAAATTGCAGTTTTGGGAGCTTTTCACTGGAAGGAGTGAAGAAAACATAGTATTATTCAAAAAAGTATTTGTTTTAAGGAACAGTGATTTAGGAAGCTCTTCCATGCTTGGTGTTCTGCAGCATGGGAATACTGCACTATTCTTGACAACTTGAAAAAAAAAAGTGTCCTTTTGTAAAAATAACACATAAAATATCAATATACCTATTCTGTCACACTGATTTTTCAAGGATTGGCTTTTGGGTTTATTGTCAGAGTAAGTATTTCTGCTTGAGTAAAAAAATAGTCGGTGAACGAAATGTTTGACATTTGTGCTGCTTAATGAAAACACTACGTCATGAGAAATTTACTATTGCTTTTGTCCCTCATTTCATTTCATTCAGAGGAAGGAAAAACATTCTTAAGGAATTTCAAAGCTAGGGCAGTGAAGTGGTTCTGCAGTGGTATATAAGTGTGCCTGTACTGGAAACAGTTCTATCTAGGACATTTTCCCAAACACCAAAAAATTGCCAGTAAATGACTGAGAAAAAGTCTTTCAAACCCTCAAAGATGGAAACTGTGGGTTTGCAGTAATTTATGATGAACTAAATGTGGACTGCTTTATAAAGGGGTGTTCCTGTCGCCTTCTCTGCTCCTGACCATGAGTTCCCTTTTATCCATAACTGATAACTTGTAGCAGAAATGGATCCAGCTGAAAAGCAGGTGGTATTTTTGATGGATTTTTTTTAATGAGGTTTGTTAAATTTGCTTAAATCTACTATAAAAACCTAGTTCTTAATGCAAACAGTTGACATATGCGAGTATCCTAAGAGTAAGACTTTTCAGGAGCTCGTCTGCAACCATGCATGGAAGAGAGAGACTTGCCCTGCTATGGAAAGCTAGTAGGAGCTTGCCATCAGAGGAGGAGATGAGAGCTGCTGTGAAACTGCCTGGAAAACTTAGGACACCTGTAGAAACATACATAAAAGCATGTGTGTACATATATATGTATATATATATGTGTAAATATATATATATGTACACATCCTTCCTTCTGATCGCATTACTGGCACTACCCTGACAGTGACTGAGCAGAAGTGACAGTCAGATCTGTAGCAATCAGAAACACATGGAAAGAGGGGGAATTATTTTTTAATTTCTTCAGGTTCCCTTACCCCTAAAATTGTCAGACCCCACAGGAATTGCCATAGCTCCCTCTTCTTACTTTGTCACCCTGGATCTGAATTTTTTTTTTGTCTCATTCTTAACAATTTTATTCCATTATTTATACTATACTTTGTTATAGCTATGAAAAACAAAGATAATTCTAGATTTCCCTCTGCAATTGCTCTCCCAGAAGTGATCTCCTGATATCTGACATGAATGGTTTACTTCTTATCTTGCCTACTAGAAAAATATCATGCAAATTTCATAGTGAAACATACTGGTTAAATATGAAAAATACATTTCTCTTATAACCAGATCAGGAAATAGAAGGGCACACACGAGAAGAAAGAAACATCTTCAAGACCTGCTTGCGTCCACTCTGAAACATGCACTGTTGACAGACAAAACCCATTTTTATCAATTGAAAACAGGGAAAAAATCTGCAGGCTGGTAGAAAAGGGATTTGGGTTTATGTGAGGCAGATTAAAGGAGCGTGGGCAGTGTGGGACCAGATTTTAGTGAACTCAAACTAGGACCTCAGGGATACGGGTGCTGTGAAGCATATGAGCAAAGCTTTGCCTTGAGACTCCAAGGGCAGTCTTTGCAGGATTGTGACAGAAGGTTCTCACTCAAGTCTAGCTTTGACTTCAGAAATGAGAATTTAGCTTTTTCATGTTCAAGATTCTCATTAAGATGGTGACTGCTTAACACGTGACCTGGTTTTGAAGGGAATACATGGATTCTGTTCTATCTGTCAAGGTCTCTGTCTGTGTGCAATCTAAGCACGGAGCCTATTTAGTAATTGTGCTTCTGACATGCTTTGTGGCTTTGGGAACTTCACGTGGCTTTATCTTCCTCGTAAAGAAGTTTATTCATCTGTAAAATGAGGATAATAATATTTCCCCACCTAAAGAGTGTTGGGAGGCTTATTTTGCTAAGGTTTGAGAAGTGTTTTGAGATCCTTGTTTTGAAAGCACTATAAAAATGCAAAGTATTACTTAATCCCCTGGGCCTACTATTATTTAAATATGTTGGTTATTGTTTTGCACTATTTATCTTTTTCCTTCATGTTATTTTTAATACAATACTATTATTGCTGTTTTATTACTATATGAGTGTGACGCAAGAATTAATCTTCCTCTACAGAATGTTGTTTACATGTAGGGACACAAGGCTGGCAAATAGCGTTTACCTGGCAATTGAGTGGTAACATGATTGCAATCAATCGCAAAGTAATAGCATCTGATAATGCAATACTAACAAATGCTATCGCTGCATATCTTATGTCCAAATTGGCTGTACAGGTTCTAGCAGCATGCTTCCAGCCCTTAAAGCAATGGAAAGTTATTAGGAAATATACAAACGTTCTGCACATATAAATGCGATTTTCTAAAAGCCTCAGCCAACGCAGAATAAAAGTTCTTCCTTTTAAACTCTAATTGGAAGTTAACCTTTAGCTCACAAATCCCAGTAAAGGAAATGGCTTTTCTAATCTTATTTGCTCTTTATGGTTTTACAACATTATGTTGTTATTTCTGAATTATTTTTTTATTTTTTTATATAGTTGACATTAAAAATACCAACATGACACACAAGATGAGTGATAATTTAAACATTTAGGAATTGTACTGAAATGCAGACCAATGGTTTGCGTAGTGTAATATCCTGTTACTAACAATAACCACTAACAGACCCTTTCAAAGGTTTATATCATTAGTATTTTTCTGTAATTTTTAATGTCAAAATGATCACTTTGATCATCATGTGTCTGTATGATGATCTGTTGCAAATGTGTGATAATAACATCTTTGAAAATTCTAGATGCTGTGATAAAAAAGAGTTAATTCTAATATTTTGAGTTTTTAGCCTACTATTGTTAATTGACAATTCCTGCATTAAGAGCAGAAAGGACAACTTGTTAAACAGTGCTGTCTTTTCCATTATCTTGAATATTTGTCTTTGGTTCCTCTTACACTCCAGTGTTGATGATTTGTTGTTCTTTCTTCTATCAGCTTATAAGAGGATTTTTTGTTGACATTACAATCTCTGAGAGTGCCTCATCATTACTATCTGAAAGAGTAGGCCTGTTACGTGCAGGCATCGTTTAGAGTAAAAAGGTACCAGTGCCAAGAATCCACTTAGGTTCTTTCTTATATGTATATTTTTTCCTACTTAATTGCACCTTCACTCCCTCACAGCTTCATGGCTTATCCTTTAAAAATCTATATATTTACAATAGTTCCTCTGATTTATTCTTCAGGTCCTTTTCCTCTTCGAGTTATCTCATAAGTTTTACTCCATATTTTGGTAGCTCTTGTTTAGATGTCTCTTCAGGGAGATCACTGGGACTGTGTTTTCATTCTCTGAAGGTTATTTCTTGGGTGCAGAAAGCTTCTTGCTCTCTATCCATAGCAGATATGTTTCTTTTCTCATTTGTTGGTTTCGTGCTTTGTTCAGTCCAGGTCTGTGTTCCATTATGTTGATCGATTTCCTCTATACTTCAGTATCGGAATTCCGCAATAATTTAAAAGGGCATAAAGACTTAAATCAGAAAAACACTCCAACTTATATTTAAACTCCATCAACTTAATGCATGTCAGTGATTTTCTGAATTAGTCCTAAGTGCAAGCAGCAAGCGAGTCCTAAATTGAGCAATAACATTTCTGTGATAGCACTTTCTCAGAGATGGAGGAATTGACTTGTGTGGGGTATTGCCTAACGGCCTTTCTTCTTATTCTCTCTGGATTCCTCTGTTTTCTTTTTCTGTATACTCTGTCATTAGGCACTGGTTGTGATTCGTACAACAGTTCATTGACATTTAGTATTTTCCACATCATTTTTCCAATAATTCTGCAAGTAATTCTTAACTTGCTGCTCACAATAGTACAACTGACAGATGTGAGGTAGTTAGACTTGTACTTGCTACGGATATTTGCAAGATCAATTCTTAAAATTGTGCATGCTGAAGCAGAGCAAGATCCAAACAACTTCGTGAAGGGATCTATGGCAGTTCTCATTCAGTGCCAATCTGTCCTTTCTTTTTTTCCATTCCCGATTTTTTCCACAGGCTTGTTGAGCAAGTTGTATTGTCTTACTAGTCTTCTTATTCCTTGTTCTCCCCTCTTCATAATTTGCACTATGTTTCTAAAGGAGTTATTCTTATAAATCTTCCTCCATAGTGGACCTGTTCCTAGCCTTATTTGCTGTAAGCAAGGTCAGCACCCAGCTGAGCACATTAAACTATCTACACATAGCATAGACTTGTGTTCTGGTTTCAGCTGCAATAGAATTTAAGCTGGGGTAGTTAATTTTCTTCCCAGTAGCTGCAGTGTTTAGGAGTTAATATGAGAAGAATGTTGATTATACACTAGTGTTTTTAGTTTTTAGTCAAGGACTGTTCCAGTTTCCCCCATGGTCTGCTAGCGAGCAGGTATACAGGAAGCTGGGTGGGAGCATAGTCAGGCAACTGACCCAAGCTGGCCAAAGAGATGTTCGATATCATATAAAGCCCTGTTCAGTATATGAATGGGAAGTTCACTAGGGGACAGGGTTCACTGCTTGGGATTGATCCTCAGGGACAGGATAGGTATTGGTCTCTGTAGAGGATGAAAAATGTTATTGTGCATTACTTGTTTCGCATTTATTATTATCATCATCATCATCATAATCATAGTCACTATCCTCTGTTTTTCCCTGTCCTGTTAAACTCCCTTTATCTCAACACACATATTTCTTTTTTCCTGATTCTTTTCCCCATTGCACCATGGTGGGTGGTGAGAGAGTGGTTGCATGGTCTTAGTTGCTGGTTAGGGTTATACCACAACAATCGTTTTTGGATAACACTCAGACAAGCATAACCCCGGGACAAACTCAGGGCTGCAAATGCATCCAAAGTGAGGATGCCCAGCCAAGCATAAACATTACTTAGCAACAGGTAAAACAATATGTGTCATCAACTTTATTTTCATACTAACTCCTAAACCAGGAAGAAAGTTAACTACCCCAGCTTAAACCAGGACAACTTGATTTACTCTTATGCAAGTGAGAAGAATTGGTTTTGGTTTTTTACTTACATTTCGTCAGTGAAATTATGCCAGTTTACAAAAACTGGAGACTTGACCCTTGCTGCTTCAAGCACTAAATGATGATTCCGACTGTCTGATAATGAAATTGCTGTTATGGATTCATTAATTATTAAGATAATCGTGATATAAGTATATACAAGTTACTTGCGGTCAATACCATGAATTATACTTATTTTCCATGTCTTTTAACAAACCTGAGGACAGTTAATAACACTGAAAGCAAGATCTGGTAAAAAACATTGATTATATGAATAATGACAAATAAAACACAATAGTTTGTTGGGGGTAAATTTTGAAGCGACAGTATTGTGCTACTAGGATTGTGGTGAATGACATCTATCCTCAGCATACTGTGAGCTGACAGGTCATCTCCCTCCTCCAGGACTTTCCTGTATTTTCCTTGTAAGACCCACAATAAAGTTACTACAAATTAGTAGATGGATCTCTGGTGAAAAGCATTGTGAGATAGCTAGATTTAAATGACACGAAAGATGATATGCTGTTTACAGTGAAGGATAAATATTTCTTAGACTTCAGACCCATCTTTATTTTACTTCCAGATTCTGCCACTCTTGTCTGTTTGATTTTAAGCAAATCATTTAATTTATCTCCAGTTTCTGCATCCGTAACATGGGAGGTACGCTACCATATCAGAGTTGACGAATTTCCCTTACTGTACAAGAAGAACTGCAAGGCAAGAAAGAACCTGGAGAGAAAATCTCAAGAAGGTGATGACAAGAGTTCGCTGGAGTTTTCACTACTTTCAGTTTCTACAGTGTGGATATGAACAGGAACCCCAGAGCAACTCTGAAATTTCAACAACAGCATCACCTGCTAGATTGTACCTTCCTCATCCAACACAGTCCTACTGCTAATCAAATGACACAGTCATTGTGTCACAGTCGTGACTATTGGAAAGCCACCTGGGGATCATTCATCACCATTTTGGTAATCCTTTCATATAAGACCATCCTTGGAATTTATCCATTAGTGCCGGGAGTTCTCTGAGTAGCTCAACTACTGTTTCTGCAAAGAAATATTTTGGGTGGGAGCTCAGACTAATCTATTTTCCACTCCCTCTGCCACCGCCAATGGACAAAAAGCCCATTCCTTTTTAACTAAAGCCAGTAGCACCCAAGGGTTTTTCTTGATTTACAAGATCAAATTGAGTCTGAAGATTTAAACATCAAATATTGTTTACGGGCATTTACACTTAGGAAGATGAAATCTGAGATGATGGCTGAGTTTTGACATCAGAATCATTCATAGTGCAATACTCAATAAACATGGATTTTTTTTTCATCAACTATGTCAAATAAAACATCATGAAAAGAAAATCAAAGACAACAGTCACAGTACAGTATGATGGTAGCACAACTTGGAAAAGGTTAAATGACAGATACTTTTTAATTTGTTGTTTTGCTTTAGATCTGTCTATTCTTTCTCTTTGTAGAATGAACAAGGGTATTTGCACAGCACCAAGAAACTGCTTCAATACTAAATCTCGTTTGTACAGTTGATAGCGTACTTTCACATTATGTTCCTTCCATTGGGCTATATCCTTTTTGCAATAATTAAAAGCACAAAGAAGCTTGTAAGAGGTATCAGAACTAGGAGATGGTGCAGTTGGAAAAGCAGCTTGCAGCAGAGTAGAATACAAATCAGACTCCTCATCCCTTCTCTTCCACTAGCACTGATCTGACCGTTGTGACAAACTGTATGTCTCTACATTGAATGTCTTGCACCAAATTCATCTAAGGCAGCAGCTCTATGCAGGGAATATTCTTGAAGGCTCAATGAAGGTCAGCACGGAGAGGTATGAAAAGAGCTTTTGACCTCCTCTCACTTGCTGGCCCACCCCTGTAGAAAAATATTCTTTCTATACAAATATTAATAAGAAATATGGGAAGGACCTAGGCTGAAGTCACAGTCCATATAAGTACAAGTACACAAGAAAAAAGTGGCTTAAGGGCAGTGCTGTGATATGTAAGAAGACACTGATACACAAGGAGAACTTCCATCTGACCTGAAAAGTGATATTTTCCTGATATCAGAGTAAGATTAAGATAAGATATTAGGAACTTTTTTTTCAAAGATCTCGAAGTCTTGGGTGTTTTAAGACTGCAGGCTTTTCTATCACCTTGTAAGCAAGAAGGCAGAGAACATGAAGCTCCAGAATAATGTTTAGTAGTTTGTATTATGTCTGTGGGACTGCGTATTTTGTATCAAAGAAGGAAAGAAGAATGTTCCACAGAAAAACAGGTTGTCAGGTTGAAGGAGGAGGTTAAGCAGACATGTTATATCTGTAACAGAAAGCTTATAATGCAGATGTGGTCCAGATTCTTCAGTTTTGGAAGGAATGGTTAAAAACATCATTTAGAGACAACTACACTTTTTATACGCAGAATATTTGTTGGTAAAATACGTTATTGTTTTGCATGGACTGACCCCATCTTCATTATTGGTTCCAAGGAAGCAAGTGTAATTTTCTTATCTGACCTTTGGGATACTTGAACGGATTACAGAGAAAAAGAAGTCACAGCTAGCTATAACAGTTAAATGAGAACATGCTGAATTACTCAAAAGAGATAAAACTGAGTTAACTTTTGTTGTGAGTTTGGTTCTCACAGCAGCACTCCCACCAGCCTAATAATAGTTCAGGATATTGGGAATTCTTTCTGTTAATCACTCACTCCTTCTCTGACTTTGGCTTTTGGATAACATTTTTGTTATGTACATATAATATATAATGATGTATGTATGACTGTAAATCCCAGACTCAAGTTATACTCCAGTGCCTAAATCACCCTCTGCTTGGAAAATATTTTCACTTCAACCATTTAACCAAGGTTGACAGTATATCCCACTTTTGTCTTTGTTGCAGAAGTTTTGACTTACATACGTACTCATGTACAAATTAAAATAACACTTCTAGGGAAGTCTTCTTGTTACAGATCTCCTTCATGGAGAAATACTACACTTAGTTTGTAACTGGACTTAGTTTAGGTACCTTCATCTCCCTTCACAGAAGCCAATGTTCAATATATTAAAAAAAAAAAAAAGATTGAAACAAGAGATATGCCTTATTTACTGCATCTCATAGGTACTTTGCAGTGCAGGAATATGTTACCGCTCAAGATTGTCACATATTAAGCCACCTCAACCACAATACTACTCAGTACAGTCAGATGCCATCCATCTTTTATGTGAATTTGAGTACTTTGTAACACCCTTCAACATAGTATTGCTAGGCTGGTTATCTACAAGACAGATTACACATGCAGTGGGTAAGAACACCCAGGGTACATCTGAGTAAGCACGCACTAGTGTATCTATGTTTGGACAGGACTGTGTAGGGTGAACTGAACATCTCATCTCCAGGTTAGTTCAAGGTTCCCTTCACTCTGCAATCAACACTACCATGGATCTTGCAGTTATTGCAGCATGTGGCTTCAATTATCCATATTTTCACTTTCTCTGGGTTATCCCACCTCTTCGTTTTCTGTTAATTGATCCCTGACTGTACGGGTATTTTGAAATTGGTGAACTGAAGGCCAGAGAGGGGAAATTAATTGCCCAAGGACACACAGGAGTCCTATAGCAAAGTCACAGAGACACCAAAGCATATTAATTATTTAAGTTAGCTGCTTTTTAAATGGGGCTGTGTGCATAGAAGCGAGTGGAATGCAGAGCAGTGGAAACTTGAACCAGTTAATCTGTTAACACTGCGCAGTGCAACGTGTTGTCATTGGTTCATTTCCCAGTTTGACTTCAGTTTGTTAGCCTTTTGTGTTGGCCAAACTGATACACCTTGGTTTCAGCAGAGTTCTTGAGCTGGGACCACAACCACATGAAGGAGTTAGGCTGTAATCATAGTCTAGCTGCTGGATGAGCAGCTACCTCAATTGCCTCTAAACTGAACTTGCCCACAGCTCCTGTTTCAGTGTTCACACAGATAGAGGAGCTTGAATCTCTAAGTGTCTCCCTTGAGGAAGGTATTCTTTGTGTCCTCTGCTTCTTGACTGTGAATTTTGGATTTATATGACATTGCAATGTATACCTGAGGCTCTGTCAGCCTTATTCACTTCACTCTGAGCGGCTGCTTTCCATCAGGACCATCTCCTTTTAAGTACACTGATGCAGAAGGGCAAGTGCATTGCTTTCTGTATTATCAGATCCGACTAAGGGGAACTATTCAAGGACTTGTGTATAATTGCAGGCCTACTGTAATTACAGTAATAGATTAATATATTTTCCAAGCAGCATTAGTAAAAATAAAGGTAATAAAAGTATTAACTGTCTTAATGCTAAAGATATGGGATTGTCCTTATGTAGTGCTCTTTAGAAACCAGCAGTTATACACAGTGCCTTCACTGAGTATAAATCCTGTGGTCTGATATTTCTTTGGCAATTGATCACAATTTAACTTCAAACAGCCTGAGACCAGCATCTAGTGGAAAGAAGAGCATCTATTTTGTCATATCAGTATATGTAGAGCCAGTTGAGGCAGGCATGATTTCAGGGACTTCTGCAGAATAAATACCTTCAAATCCAACTCGGACATCCACATTCATCTCCCCAAGCTCAGCTGAGAACACCTCCAGAGAGGTCACTGAATCCAATGTGGCATAGACAGTATGACACAGCTCAAACCTTGGTGTTGGTCCTCCCTGAGGGCTGTTGCACCGAGCTTCAGCCTGGGATGAGTGAAGATGGGATCCAGCAGCAGAGAGACCAGCTACCCAACACCTGCTGATAGAGAACAGCAAAATACTTGCCACATCAGGGAAACAAACAAAGGGGGAGGAATTATGTCAATTCTTACAGCTGCTTTTGTTCTTACTACATCCTACAACTGGTGCGTACTAATCACACAAATTTATACAAAAGTCTTGAAATAAAGGTTATTTTGCTGAGACTCTCTCTGAAGTGTGTTTCTGTAAAAGAAGTTGTACCCTCACTCTCTGTTGTAGTTCCACCCTCAGACATGTCTGCATTTCGTTATAAAGATAGGCAAATACTACAATAATTTTGTTTTCTTAGATCTCCCTTACTAAATAGCTCACATTCATGCTTATCACCTCAGGCACTTTTTTGGCACTTGCTTTGTGTCTTGCTGTTGCTTGAGGTTAAGAACAAACTGACTGCCTCTTGGAGCACCATAGTTCAATACTTCTCAGAAAGATTGTGCTGTCATTTTATCTGATGTCTTTACCTAAATGTTCTGTTAAAATTATTATTGAACAGGAATCAAAAAGAGGTGCACCTAACACAGTTACAATATTTAAAAATGTCAAATAACACCTTAAATGTTCTTTTTCCAAAATTAATCAGCATAATTGCAGAAAATCTACCTTTACCTTGCTTGTGGTGTAATGTAGTATGAGGGGTGGTTCAACACAGAATAATATGCTGGAGAAAATGGAAAACATATTTATAATGTAGAAGAGTGGTAATGGAAAAAAGTGAAAGGAATCAGAGAATGCAACGAAATCAATGTCCAGCATTAAATTTCCTCAGTTTTACACTGGGCTGTGAATCCTGAAAGGTGCCTTAGCTTATATTCAGAGGCAGCTTTATAATCAACAGAAATATTGAAGATATTAAATGAAAATGATTGGTTAGGCACAGTAGAGGTCTAGACAGGGGGTTAATTTGCTTTTGAAGCATGACAGAATTGTGCCGTTATTCCCAGTTTACACCACTTTTAAAGAGAGACACTTTACGATATCCGGGTCACTGGATTTGGTTTGAACTCTTCTTCAGCTTGTAGATGATTGTGAGGGGATCTGTTAAAAAAAGATATTTAGTTAAGCATGTCCTCCATAGGCCCTCTTTAAAGCAAATCCCACACTGCTGTTGCAACTGGTAGTCAGACTATCCTTTCCTACTTGTCAGCTAGCAATTAAACACCAGATGGTGTCCTTCCAAAAATAAATTCATTATAGTTTCATTCTGGGTTTTCTTAAAGGATTTAGGGACAGAACTTCAGCTAATGCAAATCAACACAGTGCTGCTAAAGTTGGTACAGCTATGACATTTTGTACCATATGAGTATTATGAACTAATATTTTTAACTTTTTGGGAGGAATACCATACAATTTCTCCTTACATTTAAGAGTCACTGGCATCTTGGTTACCCTGTGATGCTTATGGTTCCATGTGTGTTTAGTATTCCCTAATTTCAACAACCGAATGGGGACAGAAATCTTCAATTGCACCCTTAACCTAGACAGATAATTCTAATAGTAAAGCATCTTAAAAGAAGCCTTGAGCATTCTTCAGACAAATTAATTAAGACTCATTTCAGAACTGCTATTATACCCAAGCAATTAATCACTGTATAATCAAGCTGTTCATACTTATCTCTTTTATATATCACTCCTTCCGGACTCACAGTAACTTTTGGATATTTTTCCCCAAGCTCCTTTCAGCTTATCTCTGTCTTTCTGGAAATGCTGAGCCCAGAAGTGAGCATGAGTTTGCTTGCAGATGGAAAGCTGCAAAGTAACAACCACCTACAGAACTACAAAGCACAAATAGGGAGTCTCTGACACCGAATTCCGTAAGTGAATATCAAGAAAGCTAAGCACACATTACCAGTAGCCAGTACCAGCTGCACAATGTGTAGATAATAAGAGCCCAAGAGGGAAAAGAATATCATCGAGTCTGCCTTTAACATTTATTATGTGTTCTCACAAGAACACTTTCAACCATTTTTCTCATACCACAAATAAAATTGTTTGAAGTACTGCTTCTCATATGCTCGACCTTCCAGTGTTGGGGACCATCAATGTGAAACAGGCTTTTTAGAACTCTTTTTTAGCATTCCCAAAATTAACTAGCTTGTTTTCTGCAAACAGATGGGTGGTGACCTGGGATTTGGAATTCAGCTGCTTTTCAGGCAGAAAATTCTTTTTAAAAATTCTCAAGAAGAGATGTAGGAAGAAAACAGGTGCTTTCAGGAAAAGAAGTAGCACTTATTTATCAAATATGCAAGGAGATCATCAATTTTATTCCTCCCACTTGGAGATTGAGCTAAAAAACAGAGAGTGGTGTTGGGTGTCGCAGCGACACCCAAGATGACACATACGTGAGACTTCATCGAGACTTCTTAGGAATCAAACACGCCTTACCCAGCATGTTATCCTGCACTTAATCAACTCATCTGTTGGGGTATCTTATCAAAATGCATACAGTTCTGTTCTGTATCAGACATCTCCTCCCCCAACCCCTGCATGGTCACCCATTCTTGAGGGGCTCACGTTCTTGAGCAGTCTCCTAATAGATGCCCACAAGCTCAGGATCACAGTCATAGGAGTCTCACGCCATGGTGGAGGTGGAGGTGATGCTGCAAGTGTGTTAATATTGTGTTTGCTCCACACCATGTAAAGGGGGGCTCCACAAAGTATAGATTTCCACCTAGTTCAATTTCTCTCACCACCATTAATTTACTGCAACCCTGGGTGATACTTATCAGTTCCTTTATAAACTTGGCTTTACTGTAAAAATTTTCACCCCTATGTGTGATCTAAATACTGCATATCTTTTGTCATCTTAGCACCCCAAATGTTGAGTTGAACAACAGCAACAACAGCGTCTTTGTTTTTTGAATGGCTACGTACTCTGTTGTTTACAATTTCTTATTTTGCCTTTTAGAACAAAATTTAATAAGTGATGTCTGTATTAAGCACAGGTTTGTCCAGATTTTTGGACACTTGGTAAAGAACAGTCCTTCTCCCTCAGTTTGCCCCATCATTTTATCAAATTTTCATTTATTCTAAACCCTCGTTTTATCATTTGCTAATGCAAAGAAGGCTTCTTGCACCAAGCATCATAATGAGGAAGCCTCTTCAGTTAATACATAAGTAACAGTAAAACACCATCCTTAAAACATCATGATTTTTGTAACGTGTGTCAGAAAAATGCATCTTTTCCCACGACAGTTGTTAATTATTCCTACATATCTGTATCTCAACTACTGCTGCGTAAAGGGCTTTCTTATTTATTTTTTTAATGAGAAATACACTGATTTTTATTTTCTTTTGCTTTGATTTTATATTTTCTTTTCTGAGAAGGACTAATTCCATTGAGAATTTTGAAGGCTGCATAGGCTCCATTGTATGTTTCATTCACAGAGACACATTATGGATCAAAAGCAAATGAAAATGCTGGGTTTGTTTCAGGTTTCATTTTACAATCAGGACTGTGAATACATCTGTTTGTGTCACCAGCCTAGAATATAATATTTTATGGTTCTCAGAAGTTATTTATAATTGAATTATAGGATGTTTCATGATTATTTGGAATGGTATTTACAGAAGGTAATACTAAGCCCGGTAATTTACTTGTGACCGAGAATGTGAAGAAAACATCCTATAATTCATTTTGAAGTACCTTCTAGAAATCATATAATCATACTGTATGCCAATGTTGAAATAGGCAGAAATATAAATTTGTAAATTATTTGTATTACAGATTTTAATCAAGCTTACATTCTTACAGACTGGCACACAGTAACAAAGACTAGGCAGGTTTACGATGAACACGCCACAATTTTTTTTATATTTTAGGTTTTATCTTAAGTCAGTGCTTGTTTCATAGACTAAAACACTTCCCTGATATATATGCTAGACATATTTTCGAGCAAGAAAAGGAAAAGCTAGCTTTCTCCTTCAGTATTTACAGCCAGAAATGGAAGTGCAAAACATCTTGTGAGCTCTCATATGATTCACAACAGAGTGGCAGATCCATCAAGGGTCACCAAGGAGACATCTACTTTGTCAGAGGAAGGTGTTTTCCTTTGGGGAAGAGAAATTAAACTACCTCCACACCTCACGTTGAACCCATAGCACCTCAGCTGCTGCAAACATCCATGGCCCCATTCCTCCCATGGGAACCAGGGGCTGGTGAATACACATCAAAGACATCCAGAAACTCCATCCTAGGACTGATACCAAAGAGAAAGCTGCATAAATCTGCCCAGCTTCCACTCATTGTCCAAGGTTTAAAATGGCACTGGAGTTTTGAGATCGAAAGATATTGGTAAATTCAACCGCAGCATTAAATTTCCCTGTTGTTTCCCACACAGGCTGTGAAAAGGTTTCAGAGCTAGAGAAAACAGTCAGCATTTTCTTTCACAAGCCACTGCACAAAATAAATATGCAGTGGAAAATCAGTATAGATGTCTATCTTACTTTCCTTAATAGGACTAAACACCAAGAGAGAGGCTTGTACCTTCCTATCTTGTAACAAAAATGCAATCCTGTTCCTAAACAATATAAATAGTCAGAACCACAACTGATGGCATTTTTTTTGTCTTTCTTTTTGACTTCCTTGTACGTTATTTGCTTTTGCCTTGTTCTTTGTCTATCTGGACAATAAATAGTCTGGAGTAGGAACAATATATTGTTGTGTATTTGTAAAATACACGGCAGAAAAGGGTCCTTATCTTGACTGAATCCTCAGAAGCAGCACATTGAACTTAATAAATAATGATAAAAATTACTTCAGTGTAGAAGAATTATTTCGTTTTACCCCAAATGAATATTTGACCCATTAAAACTGGCTTTACTGGCAATATTGCTTGTAACATCAGTCTTTTACAATAAGAAACAAGATCAGTGAACTCACAAAAAAAGACAATAAGGAAATAAATAAAAGAGAAAGAACAAAAAAGTCTCCCAAAAATGTACCATGAATTGTCTCACATAGGGGCGGAAATACCAGAAATCTGCAATCTTGGCTTTGGGGAAATGCTGATATCTTATATTGTGTTTCTAGTTTGGGATTATTACTAGAGAAAATTAATCTGCAGGTTGAATGCATATCATTCATCTGTGGATTGCGATCATGGATTACCAAAGAGAAATTTTATAGGAAATTACTCTGAAGTCTTAGGTGTCCATCATGAGTGGTAACTGATACAGAGATACAGACCCAATTTGTCCAGCCTTACTTTAGATGCTTTCAATGTCCCTGTTTACAGGAATTGTTGTTGACACCAGGAGGGATTCACTGTTCTCTGAGAAATTCTCTACCTTGTATATACCCACTAGCAAGCCCAGGGCATGTGGCAGTGGTGACAGCTGAACAAAGTAATGGTTTATGGGTTATGAAGAAGACCCACTTCTATCTGAAGAAAGAGCAAGTGGAGGTATCCAGAGCTGCTTTGAAGCCTGATAAGGGTAAGTCTAATTGTTATTTTCGAAATATAAAATTTCTAATATCAGATTTTGGCATTGTAGCTTCATGACTTTATTATTATTAGTTGGTGAGAAATTTTCTGTATGCACTAAAAATTGTATCTAGCAGGAGGGAAGGCAGGTTGATTTGCTCAAGAAGTAGAAGGCAGGTGCTCAGTGCTTCATTGAGCTGTAGATTTTGGGAAGAGGACTGTGAAAGTTAAATGAGATATTTGGTATCAAGAGGCATGTCCAATGAATATCACTGAATGATCAGCCCACTCAATGGTGTCACGCCACCTGTGTTGTATTTTTCGCGTGACGCAGGACATGTTCCTGTCATGTAACCTGAAATGAGGTCTTTGGGGAAATACTCTCTAGGTCTCATACCTCTCCATTTAAGAGACAGCTTTGATGGTCTATGAGATGTACATTCCTGCGAAAAAGGTAAGCTCTTCCTGAATTACTAACATTGAAATTAATTTAACCTGAACGTGTTGGCAAAGTGTGATTAAGACAAGTTAACTGGCCAAAATCAACCCTAAATACATCTGGAGTTTGTATTTTTACCTTCTGAAGTGTGTGGAAGTGATAAAAAATATAGCAGAACATTTCTAAATAGTCTGAAAAAATTTATTTTCATTTTGATATAAAACACCTTCAAGTTTTGACTTTCTCCTCTGAAAAATAAAGAAGAAATAGAAGAAAGTAAGGGATTTATTCCCTTTCTTCTTTCCAAAAACAAGGTCTCTGTTATTTCTGATGTCACTGACACGCTTCAAAAAAAAAGATCATATTTTAGTATGTTCAACAAAATGTTCACTTTCTTCGTCATAGAAAAATGCATTGCTAAATAAAATAGGGGCTTGAAGAAAGCTTTAAAGATACTCTTGTTTCTTATTGCTTGTGTGAACAATAAGAAAAAAAAAGCTTTCTGTGCTGATTCACAGAACACCAAGGATTGTTCTTGGTGAAATGTAAGTGCTTGGGCAGGTTAACCCTATAGCAGAGAATATTTATTCTATATCTTTCTGATGATTTTCTTTGCAATTTGTTATCTGCCGCCTTCTTATGGCCCAGATAAACAGTGAGGAAGTCTAGGATTACCCTGCTGCATGACCTGATCCATTCCCCATCACAAATCTGAACACAGTGTTCCGTGGGGGAATAAAAACAGTGCCGGCACTTTTGTGATCCTTCATGCCAGAAAAAGACATATCTGCACCTGGCAGATGAGGCAGAGCAGCAGAGAGATTCTACGGGTAACAGCAGCCTGTGCAGACAGTTAGGGCAGGAGCCAGCCATGTGACACCATGCTTAGTGCATGAGACTTGATGAATCTACTAAGACACCACAAAGACACGTAAAAGCAGTTAAATTGCCTCTTGAAAGGCTTAACTTTGTACCAAATTGTTTCAGGGGCCCCAGGGTGCTTTACTAACTTCTTCATTCTGAGACAGGTTCATTTCTAGCTCTCTTGCACAAAACTGTACCCATAACACCTTGAAATCAGGCTCTCAGAATCTGAATATTGAACGCTGAGAAAATGAATCAGGAGGAGGGAGTAATTAGAGTGGAGATGCCATACTAAATCACAGGTCCTGGTTAGTCAAGCAGCTTGCTTCTGACAGAATCAGTTGGATGCAATGAATAGTGGACAGTGGTAGAGTTTAATATTTTAGCACCTGCTTTATTTTGCATGCAGGATACCAGCTACACATTCACATTTAAATAAGTTTGCAGTTGCAGGCTGCTCTTTCAGTGGGAGAACTGCCTATTGCCTGTTATCTTGCAAATGGCCACTCTAAACCTCTGCAAAGCCAAAGGGTAAGTTACACACAAAACTGGCAGAGGAACGAGAAATGGCAAAAACCTCTTGTGTTTTGTAAAATGTGCTGATGTTTCTATATTTAGGCTGGCTTTCAGGCTTTTTTGAGGTGAGGGCACCGTTGTAGCAGGTGTACTTTGAACAAATAATTAAAAATAACTGTGTGGAGGGAAAGACATCATTTAGTTCCAGTCAAGTCTGTATCCTCTTATTTAGGGCTGTCTCCTAAATCAGTTACAGGTTTAATGTTTCTTAGCTGCTGAGGGCCACAACAGAAAAATATATGGTGTGTTTCTGTGTGTATGTGTGTGCAAGTACACGTAATTCCAGATGTATTTGATGGGCATGGGCATGCAGCAGCTTAAAAGAACAGTATTGTACAAAACAAGAACAGCAGAGTTTATTCATCAACAAGAAACAGAAACAAAATATTTTTTGAATATTTAGAATATTTTGTTGTTACACATCTGGAAAACTAAAAATGACCATTCACTTGTAAAACATCTTGTGACTTTTTCCTGTGTGTCCCTTATTGATCTCCAACCTCATTGCTTGTGTCTGTAAATCTGGGTTCAGCCCCAACGATGGATGGCTACTGTGCGGAGTCAATGCACTCCCTGTTCGAGCATACTCTTCCTGCTCCACTGTCCTGTGCTCCTGGGCTTGGAGTCAGCATGTAGCATATCTGTACTTCATTTAAGAGCTAAATAATACAGAGCTTTCACCAAGGGACATAAATAGCTGCCGGGGACACACTCCACCACCTCCGAGGAAAAAGCCACTTCAAAATGAGGTATGGAAGGAACACCTGAGGCTCAAGGAGCTGCTCTGAGCCATAGATACCACTGATAATTGGGATGGGTTTCTGTTCCTGCTACTAGGGAAAAATTTGGTTTTCGTAAACTAAGATAAAATTTAGAAAAAATAAAGAATTTTGAATTACAACTGGGATTTAACTGCTCTTCAGACTTCTAGAAAGCAATCAGCCAGCATTTATGTTTTATGATTATTCCAATCTGTCCTTTGCTAAAGCTGTGAAATGGGATGCTGTCTGATCATGATTTAATCTAAGAATGTGCAACTAACCTACTTCATCGGCCACACAATTGAATTTTAAATTATTCATTATTTTGGTTACTATCGATACATCTAATAATCTAATAAGTGTTGAACATTAACATTTTCAGTACTGGATATTACCTTACTGAATACATTAGAATCAATATTATTGGCTGTAATGTAGTATAATGTAGTATTTGATACAACTGACTCTGCAATGTTCCTTACTTCTATTAAAAAAATATGAAAGTATTTCATTCAGGCACAATAATGCATAGTGAAAATGTCAAGACTATTATTAAAGCCCATAACAGAAATGCAACATGAAAATCTATGTTATCCTACACAGGCAGATTTTGATCTCAGATCTACTGAGATATTGTCATTGAAATCAATGTATCCGACCAGCAGGTAGAGGACATTTCTCACTGAGCTGGGTAAACAATCTCTATTTAAAATGGACTGAATTCAGCCCCTAAGGTCTTTGAATCAGGAAGACATTCCTAGATTCCACATGGGCAGGGTGACGCTGTGTATTGTACTGACACAGTGGTACATTTCTTACTGTGAAACAAACGCTATTCTAACTCTTGTGAACAATGTTCATCTCACTCTACTCCTTTTGCAGAGGTCTTCAAGTGGGAGCAATGGCTCAGCATCAAGCTGCTCCTCCTTCTCTTTCCCCGATTATTTCAAGAGCTTTTCCCTTCCTGATGATGATTGAAGTGCAGCCCTTGATTTTCTCCAGTTCAGAAGATCACACAAACTATAAGAACTATGATGAGGTTAAACGGCATTCAGTAGACCTAAATACTGTCTTTTTTAAAAAATATATTTTTAGTTTTTTTCCATTATCCTTGCATTCAGAAGTGCAAGAATATCAGTGATGCACAATTATACTAAAACTGTAATGAAATCGTTGAATTCATCTTTTGTCTTCATCATCCAGTGCAGAATGTTCTCATAAAGTACTTAGCAGTTAATTTAGATCCCAAGTGTACTTGGCTGTTGATGCAGATAGGTTGAATTTATTTTGGTGTGGTGACTAAGAACCATAGCCATCAGCCAGGGTTATTGTGAGCTACAATAGATTTTTTTTTCAGTTTTTCCTATTTTTTTCTCTTTTTCGAGGGGGGCGTGAGGGGTGGGGAGGGAGGAAGGAACAATTATCTCTCTAGCAAATGTAAACTATATTTTCAGAAATCATGCAAATAACCAGAAGATCTCTTTGTCCTGTAGTCCAGACAACCTCCATGGGAATCTACCTATAATCTCTAGAAAAATTGAAAGCAAAAGTAAATATTAAAAAAACCCCAAACATACAGAAAAAGATTGTGGGGTTCTTGCGAACCAGAATTTCTCTTTCATGATAAAATTTGACATAATGAATGTGCATCCTGAAATTGTAATGAAAAGTGTTAACAGTACCCACCCAATAATATTAAAAATATACGCATAATCAAGTTTTAAACCACTGCAGTGTTATTTGATCAATAATATTTTTATCTTAATTGTATTATAATATATGAGATATGCATATGACAAATTTCATCATTTATTAGCAATATTACAGTGTCTCTATTTTAAAATCATGTTAATTTTTTGCAATAGTACTGCTAAATCTCAATGTTCACATTTGTCTAGAAATAATCTGTCAAAACCCACAGGCTTCCTCGTTGCCTTTTTCAAGCCCTCTCAGGATTTTTGATAGAAGCCTGAAATTTCACAGGATATCATGATGTTCTATTGAGTGTTTTTACACTCCTCTTTTTACTGGTAATAGATAGAAGGGCACACTGATAAAGTAACTGAACTTCTCTGAAGTTTTGATTGTACCGACTGATTCTTGAACAGCTTCCAGACCTACAGAGATTCTACACTGGGAAGATGAGTGCAAGAGCTGTTTTGCAGTGTAATCACTCAAAATCAGCAAAAAATGCAGCATCATTCCCCAGTGTCGCAAAGGCACTTCCCTGGCACTGAGCTGGCACTGGACTGGTGATTGCAATGATACCTCCAGCTTGTACTTAGAAGACAGAGAATTGCAGAACTGCTTGTTTGGAAAAGACCTTTGAGATTACTGAGTCCAACCATACCTGTCCACTACTAAATCATATCCCTAAATGCATCATCTACCCATCTTTTGAATACCTCCAGGGATGGTGCCTAAACTACCTCCCTGAGCAGCTGTTCCAATGCATTTCAGGCCTTTCGGTGTAGAAACTTTTCCTGTTGCCTAATCTGAACCTCCCCTGGTGCAATTTGAAGCCGTTATCTCATCCCATCACCTGTCACTTGAGAGAAGAGATCAACACCCACCTTGCTACAGCTTTATTTGAGGTAATGGTAGACAGCAATGAGGTCTCCCTCAGCGTCCTCTTTTCCAAGCTAAACAACCCCAGTTCCCTCAGTAATTCTTCATAGGACTTGTTCTCCAGCCTCTTAACCAGCCTCATCACCCTTGACTGGATGCACTCCAACACCTCAATGTCCTTCTTGTGCTGAGGGGCCCAGAACTGAACACAATACTCGAGGTGTGGCCTCACCAGTGCCCAGTACAGGGGCACAATCACCGCCCTGGTCCTGCTGGCTACGCTGTTTCTGATACAGGCCAAGATGTCGTTAGTCTTTTTAGCTTCTTGGGCACATTGCTGACTCATATTCAGTCAGCTGAAAACCAACACCCCCAGGTCCTTCTCTGATAGGCAGCCTTCCAACTACTCTTCCCCAAGTCTGAAGCGTTGCATGGAGTTGTTGTGTCCCAAGTGCAGAACTTGGCACTTGGCCTTGTTAAACATCATTCTATCAGGCCATTGATCCAGCCTGTCCAGATCCCTCTGGAGAGCCTCCCTAACCTCAGGCAAGAGCTGATTCTCTCCTTGACACCAGCTGAAGACATGTGCATTCATTAAGAAAAGGTAGATTTTAAATCAGTAATTTTTAACCAATACTTTTGTCTATAGAGCTCTTTTTCCTTTTGCTTAATTTGCTATTTCTTGCTAGTTTAAACTTTACTTGCTCACCCTGATGGTTTCCAGCCTGGCACAAACATTTCAGCACAAGCGACAATTTTTAATTCTTCTGCTCAAATAAAGATCAGTGAGGTTAGTCTCTGAGCCAAGAAATTGTGCTATGTGTGGAGTTAGCACAGTGTGCTCATCCTCTAGGCACTAAGCTCCAGTGTCCTTTCTTGTCTTTTGTAACCTCATAGGCTGTAGTGTTAATATGCAGACCATTACTACTTTGCTGATGAGACAGACTGCCGAGGATCAATATGTCTCTGCATTTGTCAGCCCCATATACCCCAGAGTTAAGTTCTCAGCTCTGCTGCCAGTGCTTGTGTCCTGCTGTGTAATCACAGGGAATTGTCAATTCCTTATACAGCACGTCTGTACACGAAGCTTGGTGGGGCGCTTTGAGAACAAGTAGGAAAGATCCAAATGTCCTATTTGTTTGGCTCCCACTGCTTGAATAATAGTAGGTGCAGCCAGAATACCAGAGGACAGCTTGCTTACGAGGTCACTGCAGCTCAACAGCTAAACATTGATGTTGTCAGGCAGACATGGGAAACATACCCGAATGCCATCACTAGAGGACACCGCATTTTAATGAAAGACAAAACCAAAAAAAATTCAAAATTAAAAAAAAAGGAAGAAAGGTAAACTCCCTGGTCAAATTTAATGAACAAAATAAGAGATCTAATGTTGTGTGCGTCATGTCCGTCCAGCTCCCTGCCAGCCTCTAATGCTCACGTTTTCCGTGTCTTTTCCTTGATGCAGTAGCTTTAGGGAAAATGGCACTGGGATTTATGGGAACTGAACACAGTAACAACACCTACCACAAAACCTCTTAATTATTGATCAGGTCTTTAAGAGACAAAAGCCCATTTCACTACAACAACCAAGATGCTTGACATTTTTAACTGACACAATTTAAAATCAAATATACTGCCTTCTTTTCATTTTTTTTTATTAAAATGCCTTTTCCTAATGATTTTTTGCTGGAATTTTTTTAGAAACAGGTGTTTCTTTGCAAATGTTGCAAATACAGTTTGTTTTGTGGCTTTTTTAACTTGGATTTTCATGTTACAAAATAAGCAGCAGAAATCAGTAACAGATGTTCCTAGTATAATAATGAGTTGCTCCTTTCCTCTATAGCTGAGTAGTTGTGCATGTTATCCATATATTATGTTCTAATAGACAGATAAACTTCGTGAGGGATTTAAGTGTGAAACCTGTCCAGAAGTTCCTATATGTATTGACTGAAATTTTTAATGAAATATAATGTGAATTTTACTTTGTATTACCTTATATTTTCTTTCTGTCCTGTATGTCTAAACATAAAATTTTGCAGAGATTTTGGGATAATATGGGCTATATTTTATGCAGCCTCCAGGTGTATTAATGGAGTCTGTCATATCAGACACATTCAGGGCTCCAGATCATGCATCTCAGGTGCTTTGTTAACGAGTAAGGTTGCAAGTTCACATACATTATGCAATCTCATTATTTTATATGTATAAACACAAGTCTGGGTCATGTCACACAGAAGTGGTGGTCATTGGTGACAGCAATACATGTTTCAGACCTGTACACGTGTTTGTAGCAAAGCCTCAAGGATGAAGGAATCACACACTTTGGAGTTTTTTCTGCTGTTGGAGAACTACCTTCCTTTCCCACTTTTCCAGCAAGAAATATTCTGGTAAAACGTAGGAGGCAGAGTGATCTTGTTGAGAAAAATAAGTAAGTGCTAGAGAAGTCAAAGACGTGAAATTACTTCATAGGTAATTTTTCAATCTGCTTCATTCTTATTAATACAACTATGTGAAAGGCAGAGCCCTGAGGACATTTAGTCAGGGAGTCAAAGGGTACATGTATTAATTTTTGGTTTGCAAGGGATAATGAATTTTAAGCAGATCTTGTACAGACATCCTCACAACCTTGCTCAACTTGTCTTCCTGATAGCTTGTGTGGAGCCTACTGAACAAATCAGACCTGTGTCTTTTGTTTTCTTAAACAACATTGGAATATTTCCAACATTGGAAATGACCCAGTCATCAGGTGGTCTACTTAGCTCCGTCTCCCATCTGTAGCTGTGAACCTCAGGAAAGGGTGTAAGAACTGGTGTGTGTGAAGTAGGCCTTCTCATGTCTGCCTTCCTAGATTTTGGTATATTCCTGCTGTAAAGAGATAATACAGAGAGGCTGAAAGGTAGAAATCACAGGCAGGTCTTCACAAGTTAATGCAAGTAGCAGTGGTTTGGTTCTGATCAGGGTAATGCGACAGCCCCAAGGGCAGAGCAGAAACACTGTGTCTGTCCATTGGTGGAAGGACTTCAGGCATGCAAGGTGTAATTCTGTTCTTGCAACATTGCTCAGGAACTGATAAACCACAGCCATGAGACACACAATTCTATGCTGGAAGCAGTACATGGAGGCCAGCAGTTTGGGAAGCATAACCAGCAGGTCAAGGGAGGCGACTCTCCCTCTCTACTCCGCTCTCATGAGACACCACCTGCAATACTGTGTTCAGTTCTGAGGCCTGCAGCGTAAGAAGGACATGAACCAGTTGGAGTGAGTCCAAAGGAGGGCCATGAAGAGTGTCAGAGGGTGGAGCACTTACCTTATGAAAATAGGCTGAGAGAGCTGGGGATGTTCAGCCTGGAGAAAAGATGGGGAGACTTTATATCAGCCTTCCATGACCTAAAGCGGAAGCTATAGGAAAAATGCGAAGTGGCTTTTTATTAGGGAGTGCAGTGATAGGATGAGAGGTAATGGTTTTAAGCTGAAAGAGGGTAGATTTAGATTGAAGGGCAGGATGGCACTGGAGCAGGGTACCCAGAGAAGTTGCGGGTGGCCCATCCCCGGACATAGAATCATAGAAACTTCCAGTTGGAAAAGACTTTTGAGATCATCGAGTCCAGCCGCTCCCATTATCTGCTAAACCATGTCCTTTAAAAACTCATCTATCCTTTTTATTAAAGTCACCACCAGGGATGGTGACCCAGCCACTTCCCTGGGCAGTCTGTTCCAGTGCCTGACCACTCTTTTTGGTAAAGAAATTCTTCCTAATATCTAGTCTGAACCTCCCCTGGTGCAACTTATGACCATTTCCCCTTGCCCTATCACCTGTCACTGGAGAGAAGAGATCAACACTCATGTTTAAGGCTAAGCTAGATGGGGCTTTGAGCAGCCTGGTCTGGTGGAAGGTGTCCCTGTCCATGGCAGGGCGCTTGGAGCTACATGATCTTTAAGGTCCCTTCCAACCCAACCCATTCTATGATTTTATGGATACCTATAAAAAGTCATTTCCTGTCTTAACGTTTGTTTTCCCCTCTGATTTAATAATAAATTTAGTCCATTCATCGACAGTACAAACAGATCTTTTTTAGCTCCTACACCACCTTCCCCAAAAATGAGGTCTAGTATCAGTCAGCAATACAGAGCTACCTAGATTTTCACTGCCCTTATTCATTGTCTCCACTGTAAATGAGGTTTTTCCATTGTTTGCAGAAATTCTTGAAATAATGGCAGCAGTGTCATTCTTAATTATTCTTTTATTAATGATCTTTCCATTAGTTTTTCAAAGAGACCATGACTTTCTCAGTGAAAGTAATGGGCAGCTACTCACAGGATTAATCCCATTACAATCAGCTGCAATACTGTTTGTCATTTGGAGTAAGGTGCTATAACTCTGACCCTTACTGATTTACCACTCTTCATAATTAGTTGCAGTGATTAGAATGCATTTTAGATTACACTGCAGTTTCCTTTCCTTAAAAGTTTTTTCACTGAGGACAAACTCAGATTCTGAAGGTGAATAATTGTCACACAGTGTAAAACAATAGCAGAGAAGAGGAATGCCACAGATAAGGCTTAAAAAGAAATCCGAATTAGAGATGCTTGGGCATCTGGAGGTGGAGGGGCTGTCTTACATGACAGAGAAAGCTCATGCAGATGTTTAGCATACTAGTTTAATGAAACTGAAAACACTGTGAAACACTGACAGCAGCACATGGAAATAATGAATCAATCTGTTTATCTGTATCTAATTAAGAATCATTCTAATATAGTCTTAATAAATAGATTCAAGTGCCAGGCCAGGACATTATACATCTTTATCTAGAACTGGAGTTCTCAAGCCCTTTTCTTCAATAACCTCGAATGCAGCCAGAATCTCTTTCCTGTGAGACTCTGACACAACCAGGATTCCTTTGTAAGGGTTTTCAAGACACTGTAGGAAAAAAAGCCTGAATTATTGGATGCCGCAAATAGTTTCTGGCAAGGAGAGACATTCTACTTCTATCTCTCTGCTACAATTAGAAAACTGTTTTCATATTTTTCGTCCTCCTCTCCCCAACTTCTCTTCTGCCTTTCCTCATTCCTCCTCAAAAAATCATTGAGTTCCTAAGAGCTTCATTTGCTTCAAACTTCTTTGGAGACCTATTATTTTACCCAGGGGTACAAATGACCCCATAGGAGTCAGTATTACTAAACTGATACCCTACAGCCCTTCAGCCAGATGATATGTACCTTGAGAGTGGAAGGAATCCCTGTGGTTTTTTCCTCCTGATTTTCTGCGGATTACATTTAGTTTATTTCATTTTTTTATTATTATTCATATTATTTTGAGTTCAGAAGGGAATGGAGCAAAGGTTTCTTAGTTGGGGAAAATGCTCTACCAACCCTTTCTTTCTGCTGCCTGTTAGAGTGCTTTTTCAATTGCAATGGCTTAGATCCCAGGGGAAGAAATCTACGATTATTTCTGTGAGAAAAAGAGGAAGGCTGCAGAGTGGAGTCTCAAGGCTGTCCCTCTTATCTTAGTGAAGCTTGAAGTAAAATATTTCAGTGCCTCCATGAGGCCAGTTCTCCCCTTGTGTTGAAGACAGCTCTGGAAGGAGACCAGTGCGAGAAGGGGGTGCTGGGAGCTGTGCCAGAAAAACACTAAACTGAGCATCATTTGTTGTAGGTGCTCATGGGATGCCTCTGCTGTGTCACCACTGTGAGAAGTAAAAAGCATTGTTCCTCTAATGTTCATCTCTCTTGGAACTGCAAGTGAATGTACAGCCTAATTAGTGCAGCAGCTTAAAACAATAAACCCTCCAGAATCTCTGGTGAGGAAAGCATGCTTTTAAGTATTTGGTAAATAATTTATTAATCGCACTGATATATCCTCCTTGACAGCAACAGAGCCAAATAAGTGATGGTTCAAAATCAATTTGTCATGGTCCAATGTGCACTCAGTGACCTACTTGGTGTGTTATATAGGTCAAACTTGTACATGATGCTCTGATAGCAGAGGCACTTCTTAAAAAAACAACAACATCAACAACAAAACTCATGCACAACTCAGACCGTGGGACCTTGTGCTGGCTGGCACTCGGCCACACAGCCTGAAAACTCAGCTTACAGAGAGGCAAGGACAAGAGCCGAGCAGGTAATGTTTTGCTCTCTGGGTGACACTGTCTCATTTCCCTGCACTGATGGGACAGCCGCAGTATCCAGGAGGTATTATTGATCCATACTCTCTGCCCTACTTTTATGACCTTGTTATTATCACACTGGCCTTTGCCACTGACAGCAGCCCTAGCATTCCCTTTCTGTTTCCCTGTTTGTGCTGCTTCAGTCTCTACTTTTGCTGACCTCCCCTACTCACAGCATCTCCTTCCCTTGCTACCCCTGCTGTGGAGTCTCACGTTTTGAAGTCTTTTGTTTCTGAGCAGGGTGGTGGGGTTAAGGAGCTAGATTATTTTAAACTTCTGGAAGACAGAAATTAAAACCTATGATAGAGCTTTTGAGCAGTCAGTTTGATTGTGCTCCCTTTGAGGCCTGACAGAAGTCTTGGTTGTCATCTTCTGATTGAATGTGTTGCACTACCTTTCTATTTTATTAATTCACGCTTCAAGGCTTTCTGCCAGTGAGTCCTGAAGAACTAAGCAATGTGTGAGATGATGAGCTGCATATGCAGTTCTGACATTCCCAAGAATTTGATCAGTCTTGTGACGGTCTGCATGCTGTATCTCATCTATCTGGTATCAGAGAGAAATTCCTCCCAAAATCATGTTTATAACCACTGTTTTAGGGAGATGCCATGGAATCCTATTTCTCAAGCATTTTAACAAAGCTAGCGTTCTCTTGCTGGAAGGAGCTGGGCTACTGGCTGAACTTGTGAGCTTTCATTCTCTTTTCTCATTGCACATAATAGAATAGTGTGGATTTTGATCTATTACATAATAGTTTAATTTTTTTTATAGATTTGCTAAAAGTTCTTTGTGGCCAACGGTATGTAGTGATATAGAGCGGAGATTTTGCTAGTACTGGACAGTAAGCACGTATTCAGTGATGCTCATAATTGAAGAGTATTGCACTGGATAACCTGTATAGGCCCTTGCAGATTAGCATTTTACTGATCCCCTCTGATGCTCTTGAGAGTAGGAGAGGGAAAGAGATTTTCTCTTCAATGGCATATGAACACTTTTTTAAGGAGTTTTATCCTCATTCCTGGTCAGCAGTGCACCACTGTGTAACTTCCAGTGTACAGCGTCGGGTTTCAGTCCTCCTGTATATTCTGTGTGGTTAGAGCAATATAGTAGGATGGGTGCTAGTTGCAAGCAGTGGCGGTGTATGTGCATGCAAGGTTTCACCACTAAACAAAGAGCATAACAGAGACTAAAATTTTGAATTTTCTTCCATCTGGAACTTAGATTCCTTTTTTCAATTATGACTGAGGGAAATTAATAATTTCTACAGTAATTGTTAATAAAGTCTAGTCTTTTAATCTTTCTTTGTATTAGTGTTATCACCTTTTTGTAAATATGTGGCACTGTTTCTTATTTTGTCCAAAAACCTGTTTCCTTCATGACCATCAATCAGAAAAGCAATCAGGCTGTCAGGTGAGGTACCATCACCACAGGCAGGAACTAAAGGAGCACCCAGACTTATGCAGCTCTAATAAAGCCAATACCGTGACTTGCTGTGTGAGATTGACTATTTGTATGCCGGGTAATGAATCTGACTTTTCAAACAACTGAGGCACTGGAAATAAACTCATCAGCATACATTTTTTAATAAACAGTGTGTACCTCTAAGGGTGTTTATAGCCCTGACACATACAAAAAAAATCTGGGTTTTTTTTTTCCATGTCTTAAGATACACAGTAAATTCCAGAAACTAAGAAGGACCTCTGGGGTTGTGGCATGATCTTCTTGCTTGGCCCTGGCAAATCAATACAATACTGCTTGTCCCACCAATATTCTCTGACAGTACTGTCTCTTCCCGTGGGTTCCCTGAAGAGCACCTGCAGCCCAGGGTTTTGTACAAATCACACAATACACTCCGGAGACAGGACACAAATCTTTCCTAAAACCAACATCCAAGTAAACAGACAAATGCCCAGCAGGCTATTTTCAGTACTTTAGACTTGTTTGTGTTTTGTCAGCCTTTAATAATTTAATTGAAAGGTGATACAAGATGCAGGCCCAGCATGATGAAAAAGGATATTTGTTGGGATATTTTCATAAGATGAGTCTTAATGTTTTCCAGGAGGTGTCAGCAGTTCTTTAAACCAAGGCAGGGTTGCAACAAATGGCTTCTTTTGCTGAGAATTCAAAAGATATTCTTTAAAGTCTGCAAACTGCCAGTGAGCTTCAATAGAACAAGTGTTCTCAAGGTGTATTTATGTTGTCTCTATAGCACTCCAAAGGATTTCTGCCAGCACATCCTATCACAATGAGTAATGCTCTCTTTAAAAGTGAATGAAGAAGACTTAGATCTTGGTTACCTAAATAATCTTCTCCTTTTTTTAATTATTTACAATAGACTGACATCACCCTCCTAGCTTCCCACCCTGAACTTCAGGACATTATTGTGTTTACCTTGATAAAATCTGAAGGGTCAAAATATTTGTGTTATCCGTCTGTAAGGTAGCCGAAAGGTTAGAGAATGTGTAATTAAATACAGGTAAAGACTTTCACAAGATTCATTAAAAAAAAAAACAACAAAAAACCCCCTAGAAATAAAAGCTGCTTCTAATATGGTGGGTGTACTGCAGCCAGCTCTTGGCACAGCACATTGACAATGGTGAGCAGCACCAGGTGAGCTCTTATCCCTCAATTTTTATTTATTGCTTGTGGAGGCTGGCAGCTCTCCATGTGTAACTCTGCTTATGGGAGATTTATCTGCGGTGTGTAAGTAGCACACTGGCATCATGAATGTCCATCTATCAAAAATGCTGAAGCATCACCCATGACGGAATAAGGATGTTTTTGTTGAATGCACAGCAGAGAAAGGGAATGCTAATACACTGAAAAGAGCAAGGAGCAAGTATTATAGTCTCAAAATCGATTTACGTCAGGCAGGGAAGTGTGACAAGAAGACCAAAGTGCAGAGTAGGGCTAGCTTCTAGGAGTCCACCTAACTATCAGTCTCTTTGATGTCTGAACTCCACAGACAAGAATGAATGTCTCAGTGTCAGTCCCAAAAAATTAGCAATTCTCTTCTTCGTTGAGTGCTTGGGGATAGTTTTTTGTTATTTTGTTTTGGAGTGCAAGTTCTGTATGAAGGAAAGAAAAAAAAAAACACTTTTTTTACTCTTTTTTTGCTACCATGTCTTCTCTTTCCTGCATTTATTTTGGACTGTTAAATTCTTAAGGTATGGAATCCTGACTTTGTTGCATTTTCGTTTATTGTTTATTACTGTAAGCCTAAGACCTCAGGCTCTACCTCAGAAATCCATCTTGGTCCCATTGCAGGAAAAAACAAGGGGGGAGGGAAATTCTTGCCCAAATAAATAAATAAATAAACACATAAATCAAGTTAGCTTATCTTTACGCAACCAGAGGTGGTTTTTACTCTTTTTTTTCTAAACAAAAGTTTTATAGTTGGCAACCATCCTCCGTTATTCATTGCTGACTCATACCAGACTTTGTCTGAAGCTCTGTCACCTGCAGTTCAAAAGACCCAGGGTGCCAAGGTGCAAAAATACAAGGAAAGAGCAGTCTTTTGGGTACCTCAAATTGCAACAGACCAGAGAGAATCTGCATAAAAATTATTACTCACTAAAGAACTTATTAAAGGCTTCAATTTTCAAATGGCAGCTGAAATGCACCTTTTTGCTGATATACAGGGATGAAGATGGCCAGCTACCTCTTTTGACTTTAGCTGGAGCTGAAGATGCCTAACATTTCGGAAAGTCAAGTGAATATGTCACAATTCAGACACTCAGAGTTAGTGTCTCTTGGTGGAAGCATGATTTTATTTTCTGTCTCTCCACTTACCCCTCTTTAAGGTGGAATGAATGCTATTCACCTATCATGTAAATGTTCTGAGGCCTAATTAGTTAATGTGTGTAAATTGCTTTTGAGATGAACAGTGCTAAGTATTATTATTACTATATTAAAATATGGCCAGCAGCCAACGTCTTCCATGTAGCTGTACAGTAATAACAAAGCTGATCAACTGCAGAATTTTATTGCTAGTGATCCGAAGCAACAAATAATTTCTGTGCATTTATCCAGGAACCAGCAAAACCAAATAATACAAATTTTATCTGAATGTTAGTAAACACATAGGCAGCTGATTTTTTTAATGAAATTTTTGATATTGCAGAATATTGTCTGGATTTGAACAGTCAATATGAAATTGTTTCCAATAATAGGGGGTAAATTCAAAGCCACGTATTTATGTATTCCTTAGTTGAATTTGCTAATGTTTTCGCCTGCCACTATGTAGGGTTCTGTGTGCAATTTACAGTGTAGAGCAGAATGTTTCTTTTGTGTACTGTTTTAGAAGGCTAAATTTCATTCTCTAAATAGTTAAAGAAGATTGAAGAAAAAGGTAGACCTCTCAGGGCATAAGTCAAGGAGAAAAGGACAGGAGAGAAGGTTGTGTAAACTAAGAAAGAGACACTGTCGTAACCCTACCTTCCTTATTCTAACTCCTGATTCCCAGCCAATATAGAATTTTTTTTTTCTGAAATCAGCAGGCATAATGTACTCAAGGCTAATCATGCAGATCTGAACTAAGGATCTGTTTAAAGGAACACTTTTTTTAAGAGTAGTCCTATGTATATTGATCTGACAACAGATTGAAGTCCACATCCAGATATTTTAATCACTCCAGTAAAAGCCAACAGGAAGGAATATTGTGTGATTTCTTCCCATTTATCCTATCTACGAGGTCTGACACAAAAAAAGTGAGACCATGTTTGTAACTGTTTTTATTTAATGAATTAAGAAAATCAACTACAATCACCTTTCAAATAGTTCCCTTCTGAGGTGACACTCATAGCTGCATACAAAGCTGCCAATGTTTAAAACAATTCCACAGATAATTTTCTGAAAGGCTGCTGAGGATCTCTGTAGGTTGTGATTTCACATCTTCTAGTGACAAAAAAATTGGGTTTCTTTGAGCACCAGCTTAATCTCTGGGAAAAGGCAGAAATTGCAGGGAGTCAGGTCTGGTGAACAGGGTGGGTGTTCAAGCACAGTGATGTCATTGGCTAAGAGTTACTTCACGGACAAAGTGTTGTGGACTGGTGCACACCAACATTTTCTGACCAAGGGTAAGAAAATGTCTGTACTTGAACATGTGTCCACTGATCCTGAGTGAAGTGATCAAGATGAACCTTGTCTCACTGTGATAAGTTAGAATATGTTCTATAACCACCTCTCTCACTCTTCTCTCCCTCTCTTGTTTCTTGAGCCACAGCGTTAGTCTAGGTTATTTTTGTGTTGGACATTGTATCTTGTAAGTGGTAGATCCAGAATATGATTTACAATTTGTTCCACCACCAGGGCCATCATAATTTACTAAAATATTAAGTTTCTGCTGAACTTAATGCCTCCATGAAACTTATGCTTTGATTTCATTTGAAACTTTCTTTTCATAGACAAGATGTTGTCACATTTGCTTTATAAAAAGAAAACAAGGTAGATATACCATGTTAAGAAGACACACAAGAATTGTTTTAAAAGTTATACAAAATTACATTGAGGAAAACAACTATGTGAAATACAGAGTGGGATTGGCTATGATTTGGAAAAAGTAGATAGTTCTGTGAACTGTGAGAAGCCACATGTTAACCAACATTTCTAGCCTTGCCTTGTACCGTATACATTTTGCCCCAGACAACTGATTTCTGGAGAGTTATCCCATCGCCTTCATAAGAAAGTAAGATAAGCCCTTTAGAACTCTGTAAATGACCAATAAGAATAGAAACCTTCCTCTTGCACCCCCACCCCCCCAACAAATTATCTACTTTCAGATTCTAGTCTGGGTGCAGACTATCCTCCACATCTGTTCAATTACAAAAAAAAAAAAAGATTCAAGTCAATGGAAAATCCTACAGCAACACTTTAACCTAAGTATTTGGTCTGTCATTTTCTTTTACTTTCCTCCCCGCTTTTCTTCCTTTTCCATTCTTTCTGGGATTATTTTAGCTGTAAAATGTGTAAAATTACAATAATAATTTAGGGCTTCTGATGTTCACAGTCTAAAATTAAACTCTATCCTTGGCAAAACTTTCAGATGTTGTGATTTTTTTGCCTCTCTGAAAGCAAACTGCCAAATTAATCTTTGTTACTTTAGTCTCTGGGTCACCCCAAGTGGCAAAACAAAGTGAAAAACAATAAGTTGATAAACTAATAGAAATCCTTCTAAGATTATGAAAAAACACGTCATCAATAACGTATTTCTACCAAAATACAATTTCAAAATGGTTTTAACCTTCATCATTGTATATAGCCATAAAACTGTCTAGGTTGACTGCACAATCACTGTTGTAAACACTTTAATTTTCATCAAGTCTTGCGATGCATGAAGAGGTTTTGTCCCCTGGACCCACTAACCACATCAGAACAACAGCAGGCTACTGTTCAAAGCGGGAATCTGATCTTGTTACATACAGAGTGACCTGAGCACCCTACCTCTTCTTCCACCGGAGATGAAGAGGAAATATATGTATAAGTATATGTATATATATGTATATGTATATGTATATATGTACATGTATTCACACAGATGTGCATGGACAATATTCATTCACATTCATGGACTCTTAGCTCTAGTGAGAACCAGAAAAAAACTATCCCAAATGATTGTTGAGACTTTTTCTACGCACTGTTTTGGTCAGTTATTTTTGAAAGCAGAAAAATATTTGTGTACAAGCTATTGTTTTAATTGTGTAACGACTGTCACCAAGTTATTAATTTAGTGTTGCGGTCACATTCCACTTAATAGTCAGTACAATTCAAATCTTTGAACTAAATAAATACCATATGATGTCAGACGTTTGGTGCTGAAGCTTAAAAAAGATCATCAGGTGATGTAATTTTGGCTCAGTGTTTAGACCTGTGAGAACAGTTTACAGTACAGTTGGCAAATTAAATATTCCTTATACATTTTTGCAAAAGGTAGATTGCTGTCCACCAAATATATTTTTTCTGACTTGGACAAAGTCCCACAAAACTCTTTAATACCCAGCTCCCATAACAGAGCAACCTATTTACTGTCCTAAATCAAGGGAGACAGAAGTGCTTCTGAAGATCTGAAGGAGGCAATAGTTTTCTCACTTTAAATTTCTGCTCACACCATTGACCCAAATAGTAGCGATTTAAAGAGTAGTCTGCTTTAAAGAGAAACTATAAGATATGTTAATTTTCTATATTAACAATTTTCTTTCTGGTACTTGTTTTTCCCCAGTGGCTGAGTGGTGTTGCACACTCACTCACAGCCTGGGAGGACACAGGTGCTAGGCACTGAGGGGAAGTAAATCTACATTATTTTCAAAAGAGCGCCCATGACTAAACTATGGGGTATCCTTGGAGTAAGTATCTCCAGACATCTGATCAAAGCTGGGTCACTCTTCTGGCAGATGCACAAGAACACTGTGCCCAAAAAGACTACAGGAAAGGGAGGAGCCTGATCCTTGCCTACGGCTCTCAGTAGCAAAGGCTTTGGTCTATATCTCTGAGACTGCTTTTGTTTTGTCTTGAAGACAACATAACATAAAATTCATAAATATTCCAACAAAGACCATAGTTTCAAAAGACCATAGAAATCTCACTCATCTGTTGGCACAATAGGTTAGCTTCAGGTGTAAAAGTGAAGAGCAGTTTTAATCAGGATATCTTATGGCTTGTGGTTAAGACATTTTCTAAAGTATATGGGGTCAGTCTCATCAAAGCTGAATATTGAAATGTATAATTTCCTGGGTGAGTGTTGTAACCGTAGGATTATTAGACTAAAGCTGAGTAGCACCATTATTACTGTGAAGATATTATATGAAATTAACCATAGTTGTAATGACATCTAATTTTTTGCATTGCTTGGGATTGTTTTTGAGGAATCAGTTTCTCAACTTCTGAACATAGGAGTTTTTCCATATTGGCGTAGTGCAAAAGGACCTTAAGGAGCTGGTGAATATAGTTATGTCTTTTTAAACAACGAAATACTTCTGGTATATCTACAGCTTCACCACCTGGCTCACAAAAACTTCACAATGAAGCTGTTTAAGAATGTAAGAGAAAAAAATGTGGCATTAGCTAATGCAGTGCAATTATGTGCATTTTAAAAAAGGAAAAAATGCAATCAAAGAAGGAAAAACTAGCATGGGAAGGTAAGATATTCAAAATTAGTAAAGCTCCAAATATTAAAATTTCCTTTTAGCTAAACTTAGCTTAACATGAATCAGCAGATCTAAAAAGAAATATAGACAGTGATTCATTAATTATGAGACACTATTGTCTCAGCAGATTCCTTTTATCCTAATTAATCACTTTTTAAAGAGGAGACATAATTCCTGAGTAGAGTCATTTAAATTGTCCTCACAAACACAGAAGTATTCTTAATAGATCAGGAAGATCTTTTTCTAAACCATGACGATGAAATTATTTGCTTGAATAGATTTAGCCACATGGTGCCAGTTTCCATTATAATCCAAATAAACTAGCCATTCAAATTAAGAACATACCTGTGGTGTTTCCAGGAAAAAAACAGAATGAAACCAGCCTCTGGAAATTTCCATAATGGAAATAACACTGATATATCTTTCATTATGGCAACTACATTTGTCATTTTAATGTACATTTTTTAAAAAAATTCTTATTTCATATCTGATTTAAAGATTAAAAAAATAAAGATAAAAGAAAAAAATTAAGATAAAAAATTTAAAGTTAAAATAAATTATACTTGTATCTCCAAGTATTCCTTCATACATTATGAGATGGAAGTATGCTATCTGAAATTTGAAAGCTATTATGATATATCATTATCCTTGTTTTCATTGAAGACTTATGAGAAACCATGGATTATCAACCTATAGTGGTATTATTCATGTCCCATATCTACATGTGTTTGCCCAGGTTTCAAGCTGACCAGGATAAGCAATGGCTGGGAGCATAACAGATTACTATTCCGCTGAAGTTATATAGAGTAAATATTTTTTGTGTTGTTTTGGTATGGGGATGAATGAAACAGCCTGATGGAGATAATACTTTTAAAGTCAAGTATTTTTGTTATATAATTAATACCAATTATAGAAAAAATCAAATCAAAATGGAATGTTTATTTATAGAAGAGAAGCAGGGAGGGGGGAACATTAGCAAGGAAAACATGGAACAAGGAAAGTTTTTGCACATTTTGGGGTTTTTTTCAAGGCTTAAACCCTTTAAATTAGTTTCATTAAGTTAGCCAACAAATTGAACTGCTCTGAAAACTTCTCTGGGCGTACCCTGAGGCATACATCACAGGCATTGCTTGTGCATGCCTATTTGGAGAATATCTTTTTGTATTGCAGTTCCTCCGGGCCCCAGACAGAGAGAGGGCAAGGCTTTACAGAGCAGGATGAGCCTCCAGGGCTGCCCACCCACCAGTCGGCCAGTAGCCTTTGCCTGCCCAAAGGGGAGAGTGTGAGACTTTGTCACTGCACAACAGATGAGGTTTTCCTGCACCACGGTGAAAAGGAAAATTCAGCGCCTTCACACAGAGTTTCTTGGGAAACTGTAATTTTAAGTTTTCCTGGTTTTCTCACACAGTCCTTGGAAAAAAAAAAGGTGCCTTATGCATTTTCTCAACATTTTATGCTGTGAAATTATAGAATGATACAGCAGAGGATCTCTGGGAGTCATCTGGTCCAACGCCTTGCTCAAAGTAAACAGCAGAAGGTACCTTGAGTTTCACTTTACAGTTTGAGTTTCAGGAAATCAGTTTTATTATGCCTCTAAAATTTCAAGAACTCCCAAACATCCTTTAAAATGAAGACTATTAATCTCTCATAAGTAATACCAACAGACCTATAGTTCAGTTCAGAATGTGTATGAGTGTACACCTCTGGAAGTCTTCTGTGAAGCCTCTCTACCTATGAAACTAAAAACAAAACTTTTTTTCATATGAGATGCCTGACTCCTATTAAACATTCATCTGAATCATGCTTTTGTACCGTATAAACTGAACATTTTTAGAAAAACTTAGGTAATTAGTAAATTCAGTTACAAAATAATATTAATTAAAAAACCTTATTTCTACAACAGTAATGTGTCATTTTAAAGGTATTTTAATCTTATTTTAAATTTAATTTCTTAATTATACCAGTTTTCTCTCTGTATTTGACAGTGTTCTATCTGATACAACGTTACAACTTGTCATTTTGTAAGAGTGTTCATATTAGCAATGCTTTGGTGTTTTTTTTTAATACACACATGAATGAGATTCTTTCCTAACTATTTTTTCAGGAGAAAAATTAGAAGGAGTTCCATCTAATTCCACTAGTAGAAATAACTTTCTAGATTTTTTTGAGGGTCCCTATGGTTTCTGTTCCAGTTTTGTGATATACATTAGCATTAACATTGTTTCTACTGAGCAAAGTGGGAGGAGGTATTTGCCCAGATGTTCTCAATAGCTCTAGCTTTGTTGGCTGAGAAAGGGACTGTCCCCTCAGATGCTTGTCATTGCTACTACGATGATTTATTACCTTCTCAAACCTGCTGCTTGTCCCTGCCGCTCCTCCTAATTCCTTTCAGCAAAGACAAGCCACATTCACTTAAGCAGCTGAAATAGCTCTTTACAAACCTGGGCTAGTAAAACTGGTTGGGGAATTACTCATAGAAGCAGCTCCTCTGTGTGTTCTGCTGTAGACATTTTCTGCTGGGGAGTGGAAGCTGGGCAGTGAGGGAATGGCAAAGATTTCAGCCAAGACAGTGAAAAATCTTGGGCAAGGAGAATAGAGCAGTAGCTGCAAACCTTGAAGAGTACCACAAAATTCCTTTGTGGTTTGATGAGAGAACTCTCCGTTAGCCATGGACAGCTATAAATATGTTTCTAATTTTTTCCCTGTCCATCATTTGGATAGGAGAATTTCCACATCAAAGGTTTTCTTTCAAAGTCACACATTCTGGATTAATTCAGTTCTTATCCTTTGGCTTAGTTTTTCACTTATGACTTCAGGTTCCTCTTGTATCTTCCTGAATTTTATATCTTCATCCATTTACAGTATTCAAAGGAAGAGATGTTCTATGATGTGTTACGATATTTATCTTCTTTTGTGCAGACAGCAATAATTCATGACCAGCACAGCCAGAAGTGACTTATTAGGGCTTTCTTCACCAGAGAAGAAAAAGGTCATAAAGTACCTCAGTACATCTTGTGCTTTATGATTATATCTATATTGTATAACACATTTCCCCCCCTGCCTCCCCTTCCCTAGCTGTTTACCAATGTCATGGTTTTAACCCCAGCTGGCAGCTTCAGGTGCACAGCTGCTCTCTCACCCCTCTGCTCCCCTGCCCCTCCACTCCCCATGGTGGGATAGGGAGGAAATCAGGAAAAAAGAAAAACTGGTGGGTTGAGATAAAAACAGTTTAATAGGTCAGCAAAGGAAGAGAGAGTATGATGATGATGATAATAATAATAATAACAATAATAAATAATAAAAACTATACCAAATAAGTGAAGTGCAATTAACTGTTCACCACTTGTCAACTGCTAGCAGCCTGTCCCAGAGAAATAATCCAGAAACAGAGAGTCTTGGCCCCTGGACAACTTCACATTTATATACTAAGCACAACTTTATGTAATATCAAATATCTCTTTGGACAGTTTGTGCCAGCTTCCTGTCGGTGCTTCTTCCCAGTTTCTTGTACACCTGCTCACTACCAGAGCATGGGAAACTGAAAAAGTCCTTGATTTCTTAGCAACAACAAAAAAACATCCGTGTATTATGAACATTCTTCTCATACTAAATCTAAGTTGTAGCACCTGCTGGGAGGAAAATCAACTCCATCCCAGAAGGAGCATAAACAATATCTGAAAACAGCCAAAATAGTACGTGTTATCAACATTATTGTTATACTAAACCCAAAACACAGCAGCTACTGGGAGGAAAATTAACTCTATCCCAGACAAAACCAAAGCAACAAAATTTATATTTTTAGTTTACCAGGACCTTTCAGATAATATCTGTTGCCATAAACTTGGTGCAGTTATATTCCAACCCTGTTTGCTTTCAAAAGTCACATTACAGTATTCTTTAAACTACATGACTAAACTAGGAGATCTTCAAAGTTTTTGGTGTCTTCTTTATTTCAAAAAACATAACTGCAATACCATGGATACTGCTTATTTTGCTGCTGTCTCTGGACACTTTCTCTCTGTCTTTTTATTTCCCGCCCCTCAGAAAATTCATTAAGAAAAAATGAAAAAAATCTTCTGGCCAGGACAATAAACTGTGGGGCACCTGAAGAAATGCACATTGGACATTCTCACATTTTAGAGTGCAGGTAGGACCCAGTTGTGTTCAGTACATCTGAGTTACTGACCATGTATATATGATCTGTGAAACATGCTCAATGAATCTGACACATCTCCACCGCTTTAGACACTAATTCTCATATACATATTGTTAGGATTAATTAACTGGGGATGCTGGGGAACCTCCTTCTCTGACAAGCTTTGAGAACGGGTGACACTAAAATGCTCACAGAGCAGTGGGGAGGAGGGCTCCTCAGACCTGCTGCTGTGATGGATCCCATGGCCAGATTGTTAGGCTCAGTGTGTATCCCAGGCCATTATGTCAAGTTATGGTACTTCATATACAGCTAGTGACACAGTCACATGGAATTGATCCCAAAGCAGTTCTGTGAAAAAGATTGCACAGCATGCAGTGCAGCTAAGGTTCATGCCATTTGTACATTATTAGACAAAGAAATGTTACTCAAGATTTGCTAAAACATTAGGTGTTTTGAGCTGCTAATTCAGTGATGGAAGATCATTCATCAGCAGGAAGTTACATTTTCTTTTCACTCCTATTATGAATTCCTTAAGATATTCATATGAGGTTATTATATTGCATTAAATTCATGCATTGTAAGACATTGTGTCATTACCTTTTGTACATAGAAGGATGACTTAAAGAAAGGATTCGTAATAATATACTCTTCAGGCTCTTATTTTTCAGATTATTCAGTACAAAGTCATCTATCTGGTCTAGTAATTCTACCAAGCACATCAAATGAGAGAGGAGTAAAATAGTTGGTATTTTTTATTTGTACTTTCAAATTATTTTGGGGCTTCACAAATACTCAACAAAGTCCTTGCCAAAAGAGTTCACATTGCAAGAAAAGTTCCTTCTTAACATGAGAAGTGCACTGTAATTGCCAGTAGTCTGGGACCAGCAGGACAGACTGGGAGGGAAGCTGAATATAGCCCTATAGTGTTCTTTCCAAGTAATTGCAAAGATTCATTGTGAGAGGCCCCATTCATTGTGAGAGGGTCCAAGCAGCCACGTTGCGCTCATTCATTTTGGTCATGAAGTCAGTCAGGACTCAGCACTGTAACTGAGTCATGCACAGACAGAACCAAATGAGTACACTTTTTAAAATGCATCTTTTTTTCCAGACTCATACATTTTTTTTCTGTCTTCTATGATTGTCTCTCTGATAGTCTGTGCCTCTGAGCCATTTGGATGATCACTTTAAGAGATGCTGAATGAACTTCCAGCCTTGAATGTGGTAGGTGCTTTATCTCTTTCACTTTATTAAAGAGTCTGGCATCCTCTTGAAATCAGATTAATTTCCAGCCAATGTCCACTAAAATATCCATTCATACTGCCTTTTGTCTTATAGTAATTACCACACAGACATCTTCTTCTGTGCATGTCTGGGACTCTTATTGATCACACTGTTAATGCATATTTCACTGCATTTGTTACAAGATGTATCATCTTTAAAGTTTGATCCCATTGAATTAAATGGAAAATCTCCTATTTCACTGGATTTGGAACACACTCTAAATAAATTTCTGTTTTCGTTTTCAAGACAAAATGACTTGCATATTTTTTCTGCTGTGCAAGATTTTACTTGTTGCATTGTGTGGCAGTCATCTAGACAAATTACATGCAAAGATACTGGTTTTGGAAGGCTTGCAATCTTCAGCCCCATGTCTCCATCCTGGGTATTTTATCTTTGGGCTTCCAAACAGCAAAATCAAAGCTTTGTGATCTATGACTACATGGAGATGAGCTTCATAAATGTAAACATAAAACTGACAGCTGCATCAACAGAATACAGCAAGTGTCTTATCTGCTTGCAAATATTTCTACTCCATCTCAATTAATCTGTGACTGGCATATGAAATAATATTTTTTCTCTGTACTGCCTGTCTTCCCTCCCAGAGCTACTTGTATTCTCAGAGACTGGAAGTCACCACAATTACTCCTTCTACTCATGTCCAACACATCAAAATTGACACAAAAATATTAACAATTTCTGAGGGTTACTTAGACCACCAGATCCTGAAGGTCCAAAAAGCATATCATAAAATTGGTGCATAACAATAAAACTGTCTCTCAGGAAAGAAATCATGCTGATTTACCATCTGAGCATCTAAACTGTGCTGCGTTCCTGGTGGGAAAAGCTACACTGAAAGAGCCAGCAGTGCTCCTGCCAGAGGAAGAGCAGAGAGTTCATACACAAGCTGATCCCGGAACCACAGTCTCTCAGGGTAACACGCAATTTGATTTCAGTCCCTCAATTAGTTGACAGTTTTTCCAACGATTCATCCTTTACATTTGGCAGAATGTCAATCACAGAGATAAACTGAAATGTTTGACTTTCAGGTTTCTTTTAGAGTCTGAATAATAGACTGGACCTACTCAAAATACTGCGGAGCTGATGGGAGAGAGGAGTATAAAATTTTAGAGTCAGATTTTAGAACAAGGTTGCACAACATCTTTCGATGAGAACTCTTCGAAGTAATGTTAGTTTAATGATTTTCAGTAGGCAGGAGATCCACTCTTTTTTTTTTTCAAGCAGCCAGAATAATGCTTATGAATTAATATCTCTTTGCTAAGCTTGGCTCTGGGATTTAAAGTTCTCTGTAGGTAGGAATAAAACATAATTGAACAAGATACTGTGTTCACAAATAAGTAAGCTTTAGAAAGTTGTTATTTTTACTCTATCTTCATATCACTGACTGTTCCCAAGAAGAGATTTTAACCCAGATTCAGTCAAGGTTTTTTTCATGTCAGCCCCACAGTGATGTTAATGTACTTCATGGGGTCAAGAATGAGTGGCTAGAGACAAAAGACTGCTCATAAACGCATTGCACTCTTGGAGATCATCTAATCCAGCCCTAGGAGGTCTTTTAGGACATATGCGGCTGCTCACTACCATATTTCTGTCAGTCCTCCAGAAGGAGTTACTTTCTTGTGCGAAGCTGTCTTTCACTCCCAAGGTATCTCCACACCTCCAGTTCTTCCTTTCAAGACCCAGCAATCTTTATCTGTGTGTAGATCTGCAGCCCCTTTGTCTGTACAGTAGCTGATTGTGCAGGGGCGCATTTGGCTCCTTTGAGCTCTTCTTTAGATGTGTTATGACTCTGCCTCAAAGCTACAACATTTTAGCTGAGCTGGACATCTTGGGGTCCATCTGAGACCCACAAACATAGTCTAGAGAGTCTAGAGCACAGAAGGAAGCTCTCTCCTCAGGGAAAGATTGGGCTAAATATGATTAAATGGTCCACATCCAAAGGAACACTTCAGACACCAAATACTTTGGGAAATTTCCCACTGAACATCCCAAAGACATCTATACTGGCAAAACCTCAAAACTTAAGCTTCCTTCAGGGAATGTGCAGGTCAGCAATTAATTTCCAGAGCACGATGCCTAAACTTTAGGCATGGCAACCCATTCTGTGACAACAACTGAGTCATTTGCAAAAATGGACATTTAACCCATTGTTAATTGGTTACCTGACATCTATGATGGCAGGCCTAGGCACTTTTTGTGTACAGTGTTGAACATTACTCAGAACACACATTTAACAATAAAAAGAATAAAATATATTATGTGTTGTATGAGCTATAGGAAACTTGATTAAGCTCCACAAAAAGAAAATAAGTCGCAAGTTGAAGCTGCTGCAACTACTACCTTCTGCCAGTGGAAAACTTCAGAAATGATGAACTGAGAGACTAAGGCTTCAAAGTAACAGGGAGTACACAAGGCTCCTCAGATTTGCCGGTTATTTTCTTCTTTGTTGAAGTTCTCAGAACATAATTATTGAAAAGCTGAATGTGAAAAGTAAGGGCATGTGAACTCAATCTGAATATTCAAAGAACACAACTGATGTTTAGTACAAATACAGAAAGGAGAGAAGCATGAGAAGCTGTTAAATCAAGCTATGTGTATGCCTGTCAGACAAATGCGTGCAATCCCAAACAAAACAGTAGCAGGTCAAAGCTTCAGCTAGTAGAAACTGGTTCAACTCTCCCTCATTCGGCAGAATACAGCTGAATACCTGGTCCCATCCTACCAGTTTTTTCCTGGAAATTTATGTTCATAATTATTTTAATAGCCTATGCTGTGTAACTAAAAAAAACCCAACAACCCTGCCCATGCCCATTTAGAAAATGGCTTCCTGTCAGAGAGGTGTTCAAGATCATTAAGAGCTTTCTAAAAGGAGTTGTGCAGTATGTTATTTTGAATTTAAAACAGAGTAGAAGGGAAAGACGGGGGGATTAGATTCAGCCCTGTTTTGAAATCCAGCATAAGGACTATACATGTATCATGAAAAGCAAGGGAGTCTTTCAGACATTATTAGGCATTTCTCTGTTCCATGGGTTAAACTGGAATTCAACCCCAAATACTTTACCATGGGTAAAAGTCACAAAGTCAACAGAATCTTTCTCTTCAGGAAGTTTTTGTCTTCAAACTAATTTCCCAAATTCAGATAATCTCTGTTTTAAGAATAGATGATTCTCTTTATTTGAGTATTTTGATGGAAATATTATTTTCGTAACAGGTTCTCAAATGATCTAACACCTTTGGTCAATTTCACAATGTTTTTGTGAAGTGGTCTTTGGTCTTCCTGGGGTGTTTTCCTGTATGCAATTTTGAATGGGAGCTGGTCACTGAAAGAAAATGCAGCATAGGCTCCTGTAAAAGGGAGTTTAAATATCCTCTACAGAGATACATTTTCTTTTCCTTTTTCAGAACATGCTAACAGGTAAAACCAACTTTGCAGTAATAAAGCTGGAAAAAGGAAAGATAATTCTCTTTCATACCATAAAATGTACGAGCCAATAAAACTGCACATTTCCAAGAACCTGGGAATTGAGGCAATATAGAAGCAAGTGAAGAGAAATTATTCAAATAATTGTTAATCAAAGCTAGTGCATGGAGAAGACATATGGTTAGATTAATATCAGTATGAATGATTAGTTTCATTTTTCCTATTTTGACTACTGAATCAATATTAAGGCCAAGCAGTTTTGCTTCAGAAGGATTTAAATTTACCTTCATTTAAATAGAAATTGAAACCAAGAAACTATTTTTAAAACATAAGAAGATAAAATGACAGAGTTATGTCCCAGGATGTATAATATACCTATTAGTTAGAGTAAATATGGTATGTAAGCATATAATCTGTTTACTAGGTTTACTTAAAAAATTGTATATGAAACATTTTCCTATAAGAAAGTAATTTTGTTAAAATAGAAAGAACTTGTAGGGCAAGCGGTTTTCAAAGACATTGTCATTTGGAAATATTTTGGTTGGGACTTACTCAAGTGTAATATTTCAGTAGGGTTTAGAAACAGCAAACCAAGCATGTTTTGTAGGGCTACTGTTAACCTCTATATCCAGTACCATGGCTGCGTATTAACAAGGAAACTGGTGCCTCCTGTCTGCACCAGTGCCTTCCTCAGTTTTCACATGTGCTTTGGGAGTTTTTAGAGACAGAGTCCCTGTATATGATCTTCCTCCCAGTTTGGAAGAATACAAAACAAGTAAGGACCCAAATTACAAAATGGTGCTGCAGACTCCTTTGGCTCTGAGAAGGAAATAAATCTCTCTGGTGTGTTTATACCTTTTTTACATGTTACGTTTCTTTTAGAGAAAAGGGCCAGGGTAAGGTGGGAACTCTGGTTTGGCCTGTCCCTGTGGAGCAACTGAGGATTAGCAAGGGAGAAAACCAGCCAAACTCGAGGGTGCTGCAGAGAGGGGAGGGACTTACATCCAGAAACTGCAACCCAGGGCAGCAGAGAATGAGGGACTTCTGTGACAAGGAAGGAGACAGCAACAAACCCCAGAATCAATGGAAGGAGCCCTGCTGAGAAGGGACTACTCAGGGTTAGCTGTAATTCAGAAAACCCACAAGTGAACTGACACCCAAACTGCAAGTGAAGATGCAGAGTGCAAGAAAGATTTAAATATAAAGACCTTCTTCTTGATCTAGTAACTCTGAGGTTTCTCTGAAAAATTAGTATTCTCATTTGTATTATAACTCAATATTAATTTGTTGGGATTTTGTTTGCTTTTGGGGCCATTGTACGTATTGGGTTTTTTCCATTAAAACCTCTTGAATTTCTCTGGACAACTCAGTATATGGAAAAAAGAATTATGCAGGTCTACCTCAAATGTCTGATCAATTCAAAGTCTCACCATTGGAATTCTGTCAGTTTTAAAGCTTGCCTTGACTAGAAATGGAAAAAAAGCCTTTTTAATCCAAAGACTTCAGGATTTTCAATTCCCTGTGAGGTTTGGGATTTAATTGTTTCATTTAGAGGTGTGTCAAAATATTATGATTTCTTATGGGATAGAAATTCTATATTTTTTCCTTGATTTCTTAAGGAAAACAGGTTAAGAGCATGCTGCCGGTCTGTCTGTTTATTGTCCTTAATTTCTTAGTATGTTGGCCAATTTCAAGTAACATGGCAGTGTGTGATAACCAAGAAGAGGAATGGGACTTCCTTACTGACTTTCTTGTTGGACAAAAATGTTAGAGCAGGTAGAACAGTGTTCAGGCAAAAGAAAAACTTGCTTTTACCTGGGGAAAAAAAATTCAAGCAGAGTTTTCAATCAAAAACAAGAGTGAAAATCATTGTAATCCTTGTACCTAGGAAATCTAGGAATCCAGGTTTAATTCGCTACAGTGTTCATGGACTAAGAATTGTTTTGTTATAACAAGAGCCTGAAAGAAGTTTCAAACTTTTGTTAAAGTTCGATGCAACTAGAAGTCATACATTCACAACGTGTACACGCATGAATTTGGCACTATTATATACTCAAGGATGCCTAACTGGATAAAACTTTGCCGAAACTAGCATATCTCCTTCCAGGCTGATTTTCAAGTATAAACAAGTATAACTGTGAGGAAAAACACAAAAGATGGACATGAGTAAATAGAATATGACATTGTCTGCACAATAGACAACTATAAATAATAGTACCAGGCAAAGGCCAAACAACTAAATGATGGAGGCTATGACAGATGACACAAGTTTAAACTGTACTGAGAAAAGTTGTACCCGTCCTTGTTATTGGAGCTTCGTCTCCCAGTGGCTCACTTTAAAACACCACTTGTATTTTGAGAACAATCCAGTTGCATCCTGCATAGAAGGAGTTAGCAGGAATAGTTACTGACTGTAGAACCACGTAATATTCATCACTTTCTACAAAAATCCATTTGTAGTTATAAAATGGCGAGGTTCTTTCAATGACCTGGGCTTGCAGTAGGATATTATGATAGGAGTCTCATCAATTTTCCAGTGAACACTGTAAGCCAAGAACTCATCATGAGGATCAGACAGCTTTCTCCTTAGTAGGAGTTTTAAGGGTTAATTTATCCATTTTTGACAGCATATTCAAATATATTCACAATGACTCTCAAATTGTGAGTACATTTCTCAAAGCAGTTTCAGGATAATTTCTCTAAGAACTTCTCGTTGAACTCTTCTTTAAAGAACCAGAAATATAGGTAAAGAAAATATATATGTAACTCCCTTCATGTTCAGTTTTGTCTTAATTCATGTGGAAAAATCTCTAGAGCTTCCTCTTCCTCTGTAGCTTTTAAGCAGTGAAATAGATGATGTTTGTGCTAATTAAGCCACTGATCACTATATCCACTTACCAGTAAAGCCTAGACGACAATCAGGTTATTATTTCTTTGAAGCAATGCAATATTCTTGGAAATCATGTTCTAAGTTGCTAATAGGGAAGTATGCCCACTCTACAAACAGATTATTATTAAAAGTACATAAATCAGACTTTATTAGCCACTTAATATTAGTAGCATTTGTTGTTCAGTTTATTGAACACTCAGTAGCTCTACAGAACACGCCAAACCCAAGATGTTTATTGGTATGCTTCAATTACCGTTGTAGGAGAAAAGGGTTTATATCCCATCTGATTTCAAATGTTAAATATCTGTGTGGATAAAACCCAAGAAATAATGACCTGAAACCAATCTCATTTAAAGTGAAGTGTTTTTCATTTTTAAGAATATTTATCCCCAAATCATGAACATACCAATGTAGAGTGCAGCGTTTTCCAGACAGAGCTTATTTTGTAATACCCCCTGTTGCAATATGTAAGGCATCCAGCAGGTAAGGTGTTAAGTTTTTCCTGTTACGGCTTAAATGGACTGGGTTATAAAAAGAAAGGACTTGTTTAGTCTCCTCCCTAGCTTTTGAGCACTACAGTTAGGGTACAGGAACAACAGTTGCATTGTCCTCATATTTTGACTGGAAATAAAGTAAGTCTAGAAGAAAGGAATAAGAAGCAACTTGCTTTTCTTTGACTTTTTAGACTTTAGTTTACAGTCCTTATTTTTTCATTTCATTCCAGCAAAAAATATTTTAATACCACATCAAAGCAATGGATCAAAATGAAACTGAAAAAGTACGATTTACTAATGTAGTAATAAACTTTGGACTTTATCTGCTCTGTTTATGATTTCTGTTAATCCAAGGAATACAAACTTCTTCTAAAACTGAGAGCAAAATTTTTAACTTATTGTTCTAAGAATTTAAAAATGAGGCATTAATATTGGAAAATGTGCAATAAAGAACCACAAGAGCCGACCATTCTTATTAATAGATCGTCATCATTTGCCCTTTGTCATGAAATTTCCCATGTTTGGTCTTTGGCCAAAGATGGCTTTCTGTTTATAAAATATGTGATTTTTTTAGCCATTTGTTTCTGTAATATAAAAATAAAAATCGTCATTAGCTATTTTTTCAGGTATGGAAGTATTACAACCTTATTAAATAAGTGGCTATGTAGTTTTGGACATGACTAAGCCAAGGCAAAGTTCTCATGAGTTCTCACCATTGCTAGACCTTAGCAGCTGAGACTGCAAAAGTTTCCAGCATTGTCTCTCTCTGCCCCCCATGTAGTGCCTACAGCCACAAAATACGGATCTCCATCGGGGTAGAGAGGTACATCCAAAAATGCAAAGCAGGGATTCACTTTGCCAGGTATCAGACTGTACTAAAAATGGCTCTTTTAGCAGATAACTCTGTTGGGAGTGACAGGTCCTGGCTGTGTGCTGGGATATTCATTACTTTGAAGACAGTCTTGTATCAGCAGTGGTACATATTGCACATTTTGCTACCTCATTAAGAAAACCAAACAAACAACCTAAAAAATGGAGATCTGGAGAATATGACAAAATCAGATTTTGCTCAATGAGTCCTCAACAGAGGACTGTTCCAAGTCCCTGCCCACAGAGCTGTCACTAGATTGGTTTGGTAATAAGAAAACTTTTTGAGGATCTTCTTTCTGCTTGCCCCCTCCTATTACTCACTGCCTCCTGCACTCAGAAACTTTCTGAGACACAATTAAAGTCCTTGGATGAGAAGCTAGAGGAGAATGAAAGCTTGGAAAACTGGAGAGAACCAAGGCTGAGAGAGCTTGGTCTGGAGAGCAGTGGTGCTGGGAGAAGGGAATAGGACCAGCATGACGCTACCACTCTTTGTTGACATTGCGTGTGGCTATGGGGAAAGCCAAACTGTCAGGCCCACAGTCAGCCCCACAACATTGTGACCTGGATTTCCCCTACGTAACGCTGCTTGGATCTGCCAAAAATACAAGTAAAGCAATATCCTAAATTATTTCAGTAAGGGATATGGCTCTTCCAACAGGAACGTGGTAAATCCAAAATTATGTGGGATGTCTAATAGTCCTAACAATAGCATGGAAGGCCTGTGCACATATAAGTCAACTTCTCAGTAAGAGAGAACTATTTAAAAAGCTGAAGTATTTTCAGCTGGCACAGCAGCCATGCAGTACATGCAGACTGTATTTTCTGTTGACTTCCAAATGAGTTTTTTCTACAGCACGTTCTTTCTCACAGCTTCAGTGCAGGATGCTCTAGGAGAACTATCTCAAAGCACCAGAAGGCACATGCAGGATCATTTCAGAAGCACATGCAGGATCATTGTCAGCTTCATCTCTTTGCATTGTGATTATCCTGAGCTTATTTTCAACTTTGCCATCCTTAAGACAAAAAAAAAAATTGTTGTGCTTGGATATGAATCTATGTATTAACAGTTTTAAAAGGTTCAGACAGACCATTCTCTCACACACAGATTTATCCCTGTGGAGAGGATGAGAACATGACAAATAGTTCTTTTGTTTATTACTATTCTAGAAGGCATCCAGGTTTTCCTCCAATTAGTGTAAGTGAAGCAATAAAAACCAGAAAGGAGGCTCCTGCCACTACCACCAAGGGGGCAAAATCTTCCATCTCTGTGTTTAAATCCAAAGTGCAACCCCATTTGGAATTTTTATTTAAGATCTGGACATCGTGAATGAGACTCATATCTCACAGAAGAGTGTGTGCCATGTATATTTAGGTCAGATGAGACAGGGTTATAAACATAGCAGCTCATTACTGCTGAATGGATGCAACCCCACTGCTTTTTCTGCAGGTCAGCCATCGCCTCTGCTTCTTGCTACGGGATCTCTCCCTGGCTTTATAACCCAGCACTGGTGTCTGTCCGACCCACTGGGGAACGAGGACCCATCACTGCACTGGCAGAGAGCTGAAGCTGAAAAAAAAGGAAATAGTTGATTACAGTGTTAGTGAGCTGAATTATCCTGTCAGAGGATCATAAAACCTCCAGGTCTGGTACAGAATTGGGAAAGAAAACTGGGAGAAGAAGAAGGGCAGAGGTGGTAGGGAGCAGAAGCATTGCTGCTCCTGAAAGCCCTGAGCTGTAGGTGGCATTGATCATCTTACTTCATCACTCCTGAGCAGATAAACCCTGGGGAGGTCAGTGTAACTGGGGAACCCCTCGAACAAGTCCTGAAGGTGTCCTGTCTCCTAGGGAGTAAGATATGGCTATGGCTCTCCCGAAGCAGGGCACAGCGGATCACACCATGAATGGAAAAGAGGAGTTAAACTATGTCTGGAAACATGCAACTGAGAAGTTTCTTTGCTCATAGGCCCTATGGTATAAAGCACTCCTGAGAGATATGTTGGGAGGTGGTTACAGCTATAGGAAACAGAGGGGATCATGGGAATCTGTAGTGGGGTCAATGGAACACACGCATGGCATAGCAAAACCAAAGACTGAGGAAGATGCTGTTGCATTATTTTAATTTTACTGCAATATCAATGCACCTCTTGTTCAAATGCATGTGATTATTCTTCAAAATATCAAATACTTTTGGTTCCAACCCATAACCAGAATAATGGGAAAGCATAAATATCTCCCCAGGCATATGCTCTGGGCAGTAATTCCCTCTTTGCAAGTACCAAAGTGGAATAGGAAAAAGGTGAAAATATATTGGAAGAAAAGGAAAGAACATTAGCTTGGGAAAATTAATTTATGCACATGTCTATTAATAATTAACAAAGTATTGCCAAAGGTCACATGGGAGTATGTTTTAATTCTTATTAATGTATATTATATAAATAACAATATTTAATCTTTGCTTAGGGAAAGCTTTGCTCTGGAAAACTATCTGGTTTTTTTTCTATTGTTGGCAGTGGCATGTTTTAATTTTTACAAGACAGAGACATAAATGTTCTACAACATGTGAGTGACTACACTGAACATACCTAAAGCTTCAGCTGTCTGTACTCTACTCACACATCCATTGTGGGTAAATCACCCTTTTTTTCTTTTCAGTCAGCCTTTCACTTTTTCAAGCCTGATCATGTTAGACGCCGTATTGCCTCCATTTTCATTGGGGTCAGCCACTTTGCAGAAAGAAGTAGGAGATTTATCTCACATTTTAAGCACAGCACATGCTGTATGGGCATATAGCCAGGCTGTCCCTCACCTTCCAGGATCAAGCCTTTAGTTTATCAAATGTGAAAATAATCATAAAAAAAAAATAAAAAGGAAAAAAAATAGCCAACACAAAAAATCTTTCACCTCTCTGCAGGCAGGGATATTTGGTTTGCATACAAACTCTAAAGAGTTCAGAGTCCTGTACTGGTAAGGCAACAGAATTAGGCAGCAGATATATACCAGCCTGAGCCACACCATGGCTATGGAGTCATTCCATCACACCTTTATAGAGGTGGAGCACAGCCATTAAGGACACACAGTGAAACTAAACATAGTCCTACAGAGTAAATGCAGAAAATCTAACAGGGAATTCTAAGGTATTAATGGTTGCAGCAGCATCCCCTGCCATTACAGGATATTATTCTAATTTTCAGTCAACTACATAGTATCCCCTGTCTTGCTGAGAGGGAAAGAATAAATAAATATATGTGTGACAGAGAGTAAGGAAGAACATGCATTGTGAGATTTAAGTGCTCAGCCTTGAGGGTCTCTTAATCCGGTCCTACTAAAAGGTCAGTACCTGTGTCAAGTATTTCGCTTTATCAGACAAAAGAGGATGCTTACAAATGCCAACATGGATCCTCTTTCATAACAGTCCTGGCCTCGTAAAATGGAGTCCTAGGCACATCTTTTGAAAACTCAGTAATAGGCTCATTAGTATTTTCATTACCTTGACCTCAATAGTTACCACTTGTTTCCTCCTTTCCTTATTACTGAAAGAGCCACTGGAAATATTCAAATCACACTGGTGACCTTGTTAAGCAGGGACAATAACCCTACTAGGACTGTAATCTGTAAGAAAGAATAACTTCCTGTAGTGACCTTAGGAATTTGCTTCTTTTTTTCTGGTCTGTTGCTCTTTAGTGTTTCCCAGAGGACAATGTTGGGTGTGCCTTTCCTCATACTATGCAAAATATCAAGATGAATCTATGCAAACACTCATTAAATCTCTTTAAGCCTTAGGTAAAAACGTAACAAGTGCACACTTCAGACCTCTGAAAGGGTGTGTGTGTCTCAGAGCAAACAAGATTGGTCCTCATCTTACTTTTATGTTCTGCAAAACCTTGATTAGCAATAAAATTCTTGGGTGACGTTCCAGCTACCACGTCAATAAGGAAGTTGGACTAAGAAGTTACTTAACAGAGCTGTGAGAAAGAATCATAACTAGTCAGGGTTAGGGGATTCTCGATAGGGGATTCAAGTCTAAAACTTGTATGGTTCTGAAGTATAAATTCAACTCCAAGATTTCAAAATATCTGTCTTCCTACATTGTTATAAAGAAGTCTGAAAGGGACATTATTTTCACTTTCCTTAAATGGGAATTATTTGAATTTCTGTCTTTGGACAAAAAAAAATCTCCATGTTTCAGCGGAGGCTTCAAACAGATGGCATATCACACAGATCTAATTTAGATGGGGGAAGCCCAAGGGTTAGAAGAACTGCACACTGCAAAATGAATCCCAAATAAATAATAGATTAGAAAATACAATATAACTGCAAGGCCATCTAACTAAACTCAACGCATAACTGCTGTTTGCAACACTTTCACCTCTTTTCTCTTTCTCAATATGCTGTTCTACATCTCATTTTGTTCTTGGAAACCGTCCGTGATATTTTTGTATGTGTATGAACTCTAAAATTCTATTCCTATTGAGCTGTTTCTTCCTCTGGTATTAATAAATACTTAAATAGACTCACTATTGGCCATTGAAGTTTTTGTTTCTTTTTATAGTTGTTTTTCAATTCACACATTGCAATGAATTAATATCATCCTGGCCAAAAAAACCTCAACTCAGTTGTTTTGTCATCCTCGCTTTACTTTTTCATAAAAGTTCAAAAACATTGAGGGAGGCAATTCTCCTCCTGTACTCCAGTCCTGTGAGACCCCACCTACAGTACTACGCTCAGCTGTGAGGCCTCCAGCAAAAGAAAGACATGGAGAGGTTGGAGTGAATCGAGAGGAGGGCCACAAAGATGATCAAAAGTGCTGGAGCACCTGTCCTATGAGCACAGGCTGAGAGAACTGGGGTTTTTCAGCCTGGAGAAAAGAATGCTCTGGGGAGACATCATAGCTTTCCAGGACCTAAAGGGGGCCTACAGGAAAACTGGAGAGAGACATTTTATGAAGACGCACAGTGACAGGACAAAGAGTAATGGCTTTAAACTGGGAGGGTGCAGATTTAGATTAGATATCACAAAGAAATTCTTCACCATGAGGGTGGTGAGGCACTGGAACAGGTTGCCCAGAGAAGCTGTGGATGCTCCATCCTTGGAAGTGTTGAAGGCGAGGCTGGACAAGACTTTGCACAACCTGATCTAGTGGAAGTTAACCCTGCCCATGGCAGAAGGGCTGGAACAAGATGATCTTTGAGGTCCCTTCCCACCCGAAGTTTCTGTATTTTTATCATGGTACCACATTAATTTTAAGCTATCAAGTTAACTTTCATTTTATTTTTGTGACTACATGTGTTTTTTAGCTGGCTTTACCAGTTCTCAGTTCAGACAGCTAACAAAAAGAAAATTAAAAAGGAAACTTTTTTTGGTAATAGTTGGGTAGTGTATTGTTATAAAATACAACTGAATTATTTTATAAATTTTGATAAAGCCATAGATTCTTCAAGGCCTTTTATCAATAGAAATACATCATCTGCTTATAATACAGCTTTATTCTGAATCAAATTTGTCTTCACTCCTTTCATAAATTACTTGTATCATCTTGTTAAAAGATGCTTCTAAGAGTATCTTTTTCGAAGGGTGCCCACGGTAACAAGGAAAGAAACAATTGTACCAGGTCAAAGTCTTTAAATGTTTCTTGTTACAGTTATTTATATATATGTATGCGTACAGTCTTTATCTTTATTAACATTAAACTAAATTACTGTGACATATTATGCATATCACAAAGCACAAACACTTCTAATGAAAGACACCTTTTTTTTGTTATAATGGATAGTCATATACATACAGACGCAAAGACTGATCAGTGCAATATTAGATATATTTAACATCAACCTAACATCAACATGTTATTTTAGATATTTCTTAGGATGCAAATGATGCTGTAATTTCACTTGAACAAAGTTCAAGAAAATGGTTCACACACTAGAAAGACAAAAAGAGGTAATCTGGTTCTTTAAATGTACATACAAATACTTAGAAAAGTTTTGTGAAGAGAGGACAATACTAGGGTTTGGTTTCCATTCCTGTTTATACTACTGGCTTAATCAGTTTCCTGAGCCAGTCACCTGATCTTTCTTTCTCATCATTTTCCCAGTAGTAAATAGAGGATAAGACATTTTCATCACCTAGAAAATCTTTCTTACAATGTGTTCTAGACACACAAGTGCCTATGAATGTAGGTATTGTTAAGCTATAAAGCAGGGAGTGGAAGACCTTGTTTATCCTTCCTCACAATTCCTGCTGCCCAGCTAAGGCAAAAATCCCAAAGGCTGAGGTTTTGCATGGATACATTATATAACATGCTGCCTAACAGAGCTCTCAAAAGGCAGCATGCAGGGGAAATACAGAATTGCATTCTATAGTCTTATTTCACTGAACAGACATGGACATGGTACTATTTTAACTTTCCACATTCACACCAATTCAAGGCATACGTAAAAATAAGGTATTCTAAAGTCAAGAAATGACAAATTAAAATTGTCCAGACAAGGTTAAGTGCACTCTTCTGTGCCAACACACTATGAAGTAATTCTTAATAATAAGACCATGTATTATGTTTTTTCTCATAGGGAGCAGTCTTGTGTAGAATATCAAGACTAAACAGTTTGTGATGGTTATTTTGTTTGTTTTTTTATATAATATTCTTCCTTTTCTACCCTCCTATCCGAACCGTATTTGATTGTTTTCAGTGTAACTACACTAAAATTAAACGGTAATAGTCAATCATTCAACCAAGCAACAACTTCCAACAATTCAAAAATTCTTCCAAGGCAACTGAAAATGCATAAACAACTTGAATTACTAATACATATGACCGTGCATCTTATACAAGTTTGTATTCTGGTGTGCATTAGAAGCATTCTGTAGTGAATAGAGCATCAAAAACCCCACCTATATTTCCATACGTTTCTTGCAAGAGAGGGGGCCTCAGTAAAAAAAAATAAACAACAAAAAACTTTATGAATTAATTTAGCTGATAACAAACCAGAAGACTCTGTCTATCCATTTTCTAATTAATTATTTAAAGAGCACCTGTATAAGAACACCCAAAATGAAATATTCTTGTGATGTGAAAGGTATCATCAATTAACACACAGAACCCACAGCTGGGGCTATGAATTTCTCTGTTATTCTCTTCCTTTCCAAAGGATGACTCTTCAGCTGGCGTAAATCAGTTGTGATTTAGTACATCTTTTCCAGGTGGAGGAAGTGGGCTGAAGTGTCTTTGGTAGAGTACTGTTCCCAATTCCTATATACATCAAGTGTTTCACAGTGCTCAACGAGTGTGTTATGCATCCCAGTAAAATGATACAAATTCTACCATCTTTTTATGAATAAAGCATAGAGGTAATTTCCATGTTAATTATACCAACTAGATGAGAAAATAGAGAAGGAAATGAAAAAGTTTTTTCTAGTCAAATCTTCTTTTTTTTCTACTTTTGTCAAGAACTTTTCAGTTTCCTCCAGATGATAAAAACAGGGCCCAGTTAATGTGGCAGATCTTATATTCTTTGTTCTGCAGTTTTACCAAAGGATTGTGATATCTTCCTGTCTCTGAATTATTATCTCCCTGGCTGCACGTGCACATAATTGTTATCTTTCTGGTGCCTTGGTGTTCCCCCACAACATCTTTCTCCATAAATTGGAGGGATATGGATTTGATGGATGGATTTTTTGGTGCATAAGGAATTGCTTGAATGGTTGCATTTGGGGAGTAGCAGTCAACGACTTGATGTCTGGATGGAGAACCTTAACAAGTGCTGTCCCCCAGGGGTCCATACTGGGACCGGTGCTGTTTAATAGTTTCATTGATGATACAGATAGCGGGACTGAGTGTACCCTCATCAAGTTTGCAGATGAAACCAAGCTGAATGGTCACACCAGAAGGGCAGGATGTCGTCCAGAGCGATCTGGACAAGCTGTAGAACTGGGCTTGTGGGAACCTCATGAGGTTCAACAAGGCCAAGTGCAAGGTCCTATGCCTGGGTAGGGGCAATCTTAAGTTTCAATAGAGGATGGGGTACGATGTGGTTGAGAGCAGCCCCGTGGAGAAGAATTTAAGGATGCTGATTGATGAGAACCTTGATATGAGCCGGCAATGTGTGCTCACAGCCCAGAAGGCCAACAGGTGTCCTGGGCATTCAAAAGAACGTTACCAACAGATCAAGGGAGGTGATTCTCCCCATCTATTCTGCTCTCATGAGACCCCACTGGAGTATTGTGTCCAGTTCTGGAATCCCCAACATAAGAAGGGTATGAAACTGTTGGAGCAGGTCCGGAGGATGGCTACGAAGATGATCTGAGGGCTGGAGCACCTCTGCTATGAGGACAGGCTGAGGCAGTTGTGCTTGTTGGTCCTGGAGAAGAGAAAGCTTCAGGTTCACCTCATAGTGGCGTTCGAGTACCTGAAGGGGCCCAACAGGAAAGCTGGGGAGGGACTTTTACAAGGGGAAGTAGTGACAGGATGAAAGGGAATGGCTTTAAATTGGAAAGGGGAAGATTTAGATTAGACATTAGGAGGAAACTCTTCACTATGAGGGTGCTGAGACACTGGAACTAGTTGTCCAGGGAAGTTGTGGATGTACCCTCCCTGGAAGTGTTCAAGGCCAGGCTGAACGGGGTCTTGAGCAGCCTGATCTGGTGAGAGGTGTCCCTGCCCATGGCAGGGGGGTTGGAACTAGATAATCTTTAAGATTCCTTCCAACACAAACCATTCTATAATTCTATGATTCTATGATTCTATGATTCTACAATTCTATGATTCTGTATCTAAGCCCTGACATGACATTGAATCCCATTATGTCAAAGAAAGCCATCTAAAACTATCAGATAAGTACTTGGTCCGACCAGAATTTTTTTCAGATATACATTCCTACTTCAAGACTTCTAACAGGCTGGCTGAAATGGCCTACCATTCATCATATTAGTGACTGTGAACCCCTATGGAGGTTCTAGACATCCCTGCATGCAGTGCCTAAGAAAGGCCTGGTATCTAGGTCAGCCTCATGATTTTTGGTCCTGCAGGCTGAGTTTTAGAGCACACAAGCAGTTTCCTTGCATATAAATTGCTTAAAATCTAATTCTATTGAATTCTCTATTAAGAAATAATGTATATGTAGAATACACAAGAGCAGCATGCAGAGGCTGAGACCTCCCACAACCAATGCATTTTAACCCAAAGACTTTCTCAGTTTCTAATGGTATTCTCTGACAATGTCATGTCCTTGGGAGAAGATGATGCCTTCAGTATAGAAATCCTAATTGCAGCTTCTAATCTTTGTTGTATCATACTTGCTACATTTATTAACATATGACAGGAATGTAATGAAAATTGGCAAAGTATGACGCTCATGAACACTTGATCAGTAGGACAGTAAAGGGATATAAATTACCCAGCCATGGAAAGTCACAGATGACTGATTATCCCAATCAAAAATTATGTGTAAGGCCGCATTCAAGTGTTTTAATGAAAACATATAGAAATTTCAACATCACTGTTGAGCAGGTAGCATATAAAAGGTTTTGGATAATACTAGGTCTTAGAAGAGCAAGTACACCCAACCCAGAGGAAAATATTTCGGTAGTTAAACAAGTTAAGAGTAAGTTAATAGTAGATAAGATTATAATAATATCCATTAAATGACATTCATACCTGTCGAATGGTTCCAAGCTGCACCAAGGGAGACTTACACTGCACAGTAGGAAGCATTTCTTTATCGACAGTAGTCAAACACTGGAACAGGCTGCCTAAAGAAGTAATTGATGCCCCAAGCCTGTCAGTGTTTAAAAACATTTGGACAATGCCCTTGATAACATGCTTTAAATGAGGTAGTTTTACTAGATGGTTGTTGTAGGTCCTTTCTAGATGCTATAGTCTATTCTATTCTATTCTATTCTATTCTATTCTATTCTATTCTATTCTATTCTATTCTATTCCAAATTCAACATTTGAAATTCATTGTTGTAGTGTATTTTATTTCAAATGTGTATATGAACATGTCTGTGTTAGTTACAAAAGTTTGTTATGTTGGATCTTACAGTGGGACTGTCAAATTTCTGAGTTTTCCACTTCACTGAGGTGAAGTAGGGGCTTGCTTGCAGAACTTATCACAGGAGCACAGGGCAGCTAGTCTCTGCAGATATTTGCTTGCAAGTGAAAAAGGTGGAGATATAGAGACAAGATTGTATGTGTAGGCCCATTAAGTTTTCAGAGTTAGGAAACAGGAAGGTGGGTCTGAAATTCCTTACTTTGAAGAATAGCAGAGAAAATAAAAACAGTGAAATGATTTGCCTTTTTCCTCTCATTCTTGAGTGCTGAATACGCTGCTTACAGGCATAAAGATAAGTTTCTTGAGTTTGATTTTAACATCACAGTTCAATATATGTCTTAAGAGATTTTTGAGAACATTTATACATTTTTTCCTCTACGTCTCTTTCTTTGAAGGCACATAATAGTTCTACATTAGTTACTCTGAATTTTCCTTGATTTATAGGACTTCATGCAAACCTTTAAAACTTTTCCAAAGGTAAGCATGGTGAGTGGAATATCTGAGAAATCCTGAGTAATCTAAAAGCCCAAGTCCTGTTCACTTTCAATAAAACTTGAGTTCTTCAGTACCAGGCTTTTAAAACACTCAGTTACTTAAAATGTGCAAATAGTTGTCTAATGGGATTTACTAAAGTGCTATAGCTAGACTGAGATTGTTCTTTGCTTATCTGCTCTATTTATATTGTTTACTTCATTACTTCCTTCTTAAAACATGTAATACATTTTCTCCCATGTAGTTGTGGATTTTTTGATCAACTGTTCTGCCTATGGCAAAGTGGGACTGACCAGAGCTTCCCCAAGTGACTACTTTCTGACAAGTTCAACCTTTTGCATTTATTACTTGTTATCTGTACAAAAGTTAATTTCTGTTTTGCTGCTTTTCCACAGTTCCCTACTGACAGCAGTGAGACCCAGACTCACTAAGGAAATTAGTCACTGCTACACTGACTGCCTAAGCAAGCACTGAGGGAAGTATGCTTGCACGGATGATGAGGTCCTTCAGTGACTAATCAGGATATCTGTGAATCACAGTTACAGAGTAGAACTCCACCTAAGGTGAAATATCACTCCTGCCTGCTACTCTGACTGTTAAACACTGGAGACAAAATTCTAATTTCACTTTTAACTGTGTAAATCCAAAATAAACCCATTGACTTCAACCAAGATTTGTTATTTAGGTCTCATCCAACTCCCATTTGGAAAGTTCCTGCTGAACTTTTGACCAGACATGGAGTCATTTCTGTTACAACAATCTGGTTACCTTATGTCGGGCTTCCTTTTCAAGCACATAAATTCATTACTGAACATTCATTAATTGAAATTAAAATAATCAAGATGATCATTTATGTAGACTTATTCTCTACACCATAATGAAGTTAACAGTTTCATTATGTCAAAGTATTAATTTTCATTTACTTCCAGGTTCAATTTTTAGCAATTTAGAATAAGCATTTAAGCCTTGAAATCAATCTGAGCTCCTCAAAGTTGAAGTCCCTATCAAAAATATTCAGGGCACTTATGTTAACATCTTCACTGAAAATCACAATTCACAAGCATTTCCAATGGTAAAATATTAACTCGGAGTCATACCAGAAATTTTTATATCATCAGCTGGGACATATCAGCAACATATTGAATAGAGACTTGCAAGTCACTGTGTCCCTTTCCCTGGCATGGGGAAAAATAACTTCAATATGTGTCTCCTTTAGGAGGATCCCATTCTGCATGACAGAGGACCAACATCATAGACTTTAAAATATTCACCTATAGCCCATAGGAAATTTAGACTTGGAGTAAAAGACTAAAATCCACAAGTGTAATCTACCACAGAAGGAAATGGGCAGGATTAAGAGATTTACCAGTAAATATTTTATTAAAGAAACCTTCCAGGTGATGCTAAGAGGGAATTCATATCCCTGGTAAAAAGGAGGCCAAAGAGAAAAGCAGTAGTCTCCACTTAACTGACCTCAGGGAGATATTATATTTTCCTTCTATTCACAGTGGAGATTGTTTTGATCTCAAGATCTGAGGGGATTTAATGTCAATAAGAGTACCAGGACATGAACCTACAGCCTATTTCCAGCTGTGGCTGGTCTCCAGAATTTCAGAAGAAGACAAAAATAAAAAACCTATAAGTGAAATTACTCAGCCTGTGGGGAAGTAAAAAAATTAAAACCTGAGAGGCCAAAGTTACATACAGCACACCTGAGGAAGCTAGTGGGAATCCATACTGGAGTATTCCAGGGTAGAGAAAGTACAGTGACATCCCTTTTCTTATTGTATGAGAACCTGTACCTTCACTGTTTCGAAGCATTCCCTCCATTGTCTACCTCAGTCATTTACAAAACAAGATGGAAAACAAGTTCCCCGTCTGAACGTGGAATCCTGTGTCTGGAAGATATTTGTGATTCTGTGAAGCTAACACTGACCATTCCAATAGACAGGCTGTGGGAGATCCACTGGCCTAATCTTAAAAGTCAATGTAGGTATCTGTTATCTCATCACCCTACAATGCCCAAAACATTTGTAACATTCCCAGGAGCACTCTATACCTTAAAGAGGAATCAGTAAGAAGAGAGGACGAAGGGAAATTTTCTCTCTAGAAGTTTTGGCAATGTCTTTATATGTTTATTAAAAAGGAAATTGGTGTTTTTAAGGATGGTTCCCAGCTCTTGATGGAAGTATCTGTGGTATAATATAGCATTTATATTTTTTTCGCTGCTGCCTGAGGCTCTTAAGACATTTCTCTGACCTTTGAGGGCAGGTCAGTTCTTTCTGTTTTATCACTTTAGAAGTTATACAGGAGGTTAATCAAAATATCAGTCCCATTTATTAAAAAAAATGTATTAAATTTCAGAGAATCCGTTTCATGATCCTGTTGTAGGAACAACTGCCATCACAAAATGGCAGACATAAGAGTCAGGGAACAGGAGTGCATCAAACCAGGATGCTATGCAGTGTGAAACCTCACCTCCTTTTTGCCAGGAAGAATGTTTATGAGACCACTCTGTAGAATTGAGACATCAGCCTGGATCTGAGAGGCAAGCTCCTTCCTCTCTGGTGACATGTCCACAAGGGAAAGAAATGCTGCAGTCAGAGCTATCACTTCCTTCTGAAGGGAGTTACTGTCTCTCAACAAACTCTGCAAAATTAAAATTTACAAAAGGTCTGTTTTATTATATGCTTTATTAACTGTGATTACATTTCTGTCTCCATTTTATTCCAGTAGTTACTAAGACAGTATTGCCTGGAGAAAGTATTACACTACACAAGTGAGGGAGGTGCAGTAAATAGATCAGACCAGGTCAGCAGCCCAAAAAGGGTGCATAGGAGAAAGCAGGTGTGGCCTCACCTCCTGCCTCTCCCAGCCTGTCCATCGGGAGAAGCCCTGCCAGCAGTACAGTCCCTCTGCTTGCCTCAGTGCAGGGAGCTGACACCGACCCCCATCATTGCCCATGGTAGAGCTGCATGTGTGACCCCCAGTCTTTACCAGATCTCACAAGTCGGATCTCAAGACCTAAAATCCCTCCAGGAAGAAACATGGCCTTTTTCGATATCTGCAATGAAACCAAGACTCTTTAAGCACTTCAGAAATTAATATTAAAAAAAAAAATAGCCACAGTACTAGCATCACAGTATCACAGTATCATAAGGTTGGAAAGGACATCCGAGATCATCGAGTCCAACCTATAACCTATAACTCAACACTAACACCATCATCTAAACCATGGCACTCAGTGCCTCGTCCAGTCTCCCCTTAAACACCTCCAGGGTCGGCGACTCCACCACCACCCTGGGCAGCCCACTCCAATGGCCAATCACCCTTTCAGTGAAGAATTTTTTCCTCATATCAAGTCTAAACTTTCCCTGACGAAGCTTAAGTCCATGCCCTCTGGTTCTGCCACTGGTCACCTGAGAGAAGAGACCAACACCTGCCCGACTACAACCTCCTTTTAGGTAGTTGTAGAGAGCAATGAGGTCTCCCCTGAGCCTCCTCTTCTTCAGACTAAAAAGGCCCAACTCCCTCAGCTGCTTCTCGTAGGGCTTGTGCTCCAGCCTCTTCACCATCTTCGTTGCCCTCCTCCAGACACACTCCAGCATCCTGACATCTTTCCCAAACTGGGGGGCCCAGAACTGTACACAGTCCCTCATGCACATACATATAAATGCTAATAACAGTAAAAAAAACATCATATATTAATGACAAACTCAGAAGTACCAGGGCAGATGAACTCTGTCATACAGAACCTGGTATCTCCTGTTGCAGTTTTAGGAAAATCTCCCACTACAGTCCTTTTTCTTAATAGTGAAGCATAAGCTTTCCTGTCAGTCTACCACTGTAGTCAGTTGTTGGTCCCTGGCTGTGACTGAGACACCTGTCCTCTCTAGGCAAGACCAAGAGATTCTTAAGTTATGCCTAAGTTTTATATCACGGAGATCATTAACTGTCAACATTATTCTGACTTTTTGCCACATTGAAGAGCTGGATCAGAAGGGAATGGAAAGCTGTAGCATTTTGACATCAGTCTGATTTATACAGGAAGAAAACAGTATGATAACACATCTCTTTCTTACTAATATTTTTGCTCTACGTTAACTAACGCAGAGAGAAAATTTGGAGGAAATAATTAATAATTACTAATTAGACTTCGCTTTTATGTTTGTGAATTATCTCTGAACACTCTACAATTAATTTTAATATATATTCTTTGAAAATAATTTGCAAACAGTTTATAGGCTACTGAAGGTTCAAATCACAGTTACGGTTATTTCACATTCAGAATATGAAGCGTGTGGTTAGCATTAGTTGAATTGGAAAATCACGTAATACTGTTTAAAAATGAAAATGCTTTGGGATGCAAATACTTACACTTATTAGAGCCAAATTTGCTGATTATTTATATTCTTTATAATTCATTTAAAAGCTACAATTTTTGCAAATATGATTGCTAAGAAATGCAACTGAGAGTGTACTAGTATTTCATGCAAAACAGTTTTAGATTAATTCAATATTCAACTGAATTGTCTTAGCCAAATAATTTCATGATTGATTTAGGCATAAATATATTTCCCACAAAAACTGGAAAAATTTCTGAACAGTTTCCTAAATAATAGTATTTTTAAAAAATCTAATATTATAGCAATAATAAACAAATCAAATAAAGGAGGAAATAAACATCAGACTCATCAGGTTTTTTGTTTGTGGCTGTACAAATATGTTACAGTTATTTTATGTTTTTTTCTTACCACACTATTCCACTAACTAAAACTTAATTAAATCAGTTGAATAATATTATCCAAATGTCATTCATCAAGTTTTGATCTATGTTGCGTTTTTAATTTCAAATAGCTTTCTCAGTAATCTGATTTTCTGGGAATTTATCAGGCTTTTATCTCTGGCCTATAACCTATCCAAATTATTACTCTAATTTTGTTCGTATTTGGCACACTCCACAATCTGACTTTGCATTTTCTCTTTTATGTTCTTTTAGTCTAACTTTTATTAATCTTCTGCTTGTCTCATGTGCTTTTCTGCTGTAGCAGCTGGGAATTTAAGCAATTCTTGATGCTTCTAAATTTGGCAGTAATAATGTGCCAACCAGGACAAAGATTTTTTCAGCTGTCTTTGTTGCTGTTTCTTTTTTTTCTCTCTGTAAAGATGTTTTCATTTTGTATCTTTATGTACTAGTTAGTACAATGTGTGTACTATTACTGCCTAATATTTCATGAATATGCAAGAGAAATCATCACCACAAGCATTAGTAAACAAGATGAGAAGTAAGTACTCAATTACTCTAGGTTTGCTTTAGGCCACATTATGGTATTTTTACCCTTGTTGAGTAAGTCGTCAATGAAAAAATAGTGTGGTCTCTTAATAAGTGGGAGGCAGCATGCAGGTGTGCAGAATCAGTTGCCAGGCATAAGCCCCAGCTGAAAGACTTGAGTAATAACTGACAGCAAACTGAGGAGCTTGGGGGCTGGTGGGGGAAGTTGATATTGCAGATGGTTTTGCCTAGGCAAAGGTGAGGAAAGTGGTGTCTGTTGTCTTTTGAATTTGTTCTTGCTTGTGTTTTATGTGAATGGTAGCAGTTTTTATTTTTGTTTTCAAACTGCCTGGGGCTTTGGGTTGGTTTTGGGGAAGTTTATCTCATTTGGAAGATTGTTAGTTAAAGTAGCTGTGGTAGTCTGGGGCTGGAGATCAGCTTTCATTCCTGTTAAGAGGATTTTTATTATTTTTTTTTTTTTTTTGCTTTTCAGCAACATTTAGGCAAGGCTTATATTTGTGTCTGGTGCTCCTGCTGGGCAATATTGCTGTGCTTCCTTATGTAGCTGCTGTACTGTATATCAGGTTAGCTGCACAGTCTGGTGGGTGCAAGAATGCCTGTAGGTAACTTTGGATCCTGTGGATTTTTATTTTTTAATGCAATCTGGGGGGGATTATACTATGTAATGATTTTTAAAAATTGTTTTATGGCAGTACGAAAGACAACATTTAGCTTGTGACAGGCTTCAAGATAGCTCTGTCCTGAGTATATTATAGAAGCTTAAAATACATACCTTAAATAAATATTGCAGCTACAAACAAGTATTTTATAATAATATATGGAGTACCTTATTTAAAACAAACTTAGATATAACTAAGCTTTTTTCATCAATTGTACTTAGTGTACAGAAAAATCAATACTGTTTTCAGGGCCCACTTATATATTGCCTCTCAGCTCAGTGGTTTAAATGGTCTGTATTAAATTATTCGTCTTTGTTCATCCTGCTTAGCAACATGATGCTCCAAGCATGACTATCAGATCGAGCCACGAGGCAAAGCGACTGAGCCATCTATATGTTCATTCTGGAGCTGTGCCAGTTCAAGCCACGGGTAGCGAATACCTCTGTGGCCTTGGTGTGCTATTGCAGCAAGGTCAGATAGGGAGGTCTTTCAGCCCTCTTTGGACTGTATTGGCTACCTTCTGTAGAGAGAACTCTGTCACTCATTTGCAAAGCTGATTGTACCCAAGATGTTTTTGTGAAGTGTGGAACACTCAAGCTTTTGGGGGTCCAAGAAGTGGTTACATGGATACTGAAACAAGTAGTCATAGAATTTGATTCCTGCTAGGAATAAGAAGATACTTCCTAGAGAAATTCTTATTTATCAAAAATAAATCTATTCATAACTTTATATGTTCCTCAGTTAAACTACTTAATCTTGCTCTTCCCCGCCTGAGAGATGTGAGAATCTCAGAGGGTAGCAATGCATCTACCCTGGCCCTTGCCACGATGGGGCTCGCTTCTGCCTGCTCTTTGCTTCCTTGGGCTGCAGAGGGGTCAGATAAAACCATCCAGCTGGATTGTGTGGAAAAGGGGACAGAAGAGCCGGTACCAGGGTGTGTAGCCTTTAATGGAAATACTGCACTGCTCAGAGATTAGTGGGACACGATGAGAAAGAGGAAGAAAATGGCTGGACTCCTTGGGGGAGTGAGCTGTGGGGCTGGGGACTAGGGCACCAGATCTTTTGTTGTATGTCATTTCCGCAAGTATCAACAGTGGGAAAGAAGCCTTCGTTCTGTTCATAGCCATCAGTTGGGCAGCCCACATCACTATGAGCCACAGTACACTTACTGCTCGCTGTGAAGATCTTCAAAGGCAGTCTCGATGTCACAGGTGCTACTCATAGAAATTACAGGGACTGATGGCTCAGCCTCTCTGGGCTTTTGGTTACTGTAATAGAAATGTTCTGTTCCTGCATTAATCATAAATACAGAATAAACAGGGATAAGGAGTGTCACTAAGCCAACTCAAAAGCTGTTTCCTTAGAGAAGAATATATAACTTCCCTTAATATGAGGGGGTGGAAATCCTACAATCACATACCCTTATATACAACTGGCAATATGCCTGTTTCTGCAATCTTGTGACCCTAAAACATAATGTACGAAATAGGATTATACACAAGGGGGGGGGGGGGGGGGGGGGGGGGGGTGTGGAGAAAAAGCTTTAACAATAGCTAGCTGTTCTTCAGTAGCAGACAGATATGGGCCAACAGTCTTTCTTTTCCTTCCTAGAGATCATCATGGGGTTGAGGGAAGGGGCAGTGTTGATGGGATTTCTTAAGAAAAATTTTCAACATTGATTAGCTGCACAAATTGGCAAATGTGAAGCTCATCCCCTTGATTTTCCAATTTGACAATCTCTGATGTAATGACAGTGGTAACAGATTTCTGTAATGTCAATTGTGTGCAATGTTCAAACTAGGCTTTTGAATGTATGTGGTACTTGGCTGGCTAAAAATGTTTTCATTACTTTTAAAGATAGACCTTCAGAGATGAAAATCTGAGACATCCTTAAAAAAGATTGGACAGAGAATTAAGCTCTGAATTAATACTACATCCTGCTTGATAACTTTTGCTTGACTTTTATCAAGATTGGTGGCTCATCTTCTAGAAATAAAATGGAAATAACAGTGTTAGTCATGAATGAGCACTTTTCTTAACCCTTTTAACAATTGTGAATAAAATCAGACTTCTGATTTCTTTTAATTGAGTTTATTTACTTTGGAAGTAAAAATAGTTAAATCTAGAACAAAATTCTGTGGAATACTGACTAATAAATTGCACAACTCATTTAAGTTTTGGCCTTTGAAGCACTGAAAAAAATCATTCAGCTATACAATATGTAACTAAAACCTGTCTTATTACATGTCAAGATTTGTTGGGTTAACATCTGGGTCAGCATCTGCCTAGTCTGGGACTTTCAAATTACATATTACAGCTTGTTTCCACATAGTTTGCAGCTCAAACCTCATCTATTTGAGAACTTAAGTTCTTGGTAAGAAAATTAATTCTTGATGTTATGTGTAGACAGGCGTTTTAAATATTTCTCCTTCTTTCCATGTATTTTTCCAATTGCACTATTGGGCTCATGAATTCAATTTGCTTCAAGTACCACAACAGAATTTTATTTTTTTTTCCAAGGTCCATGGCGACACTGTGGTTTCATATTTCGATCCCTTATTTTGGGAATCAGAAGGTTAAAATTTCTAAGCTACTCTGTCATAGTTTTGCTGACTTTACTGATCTAGCTTTAAGTTCATTCAATGTGTCATCTGTATACCTATCTTCATGTATTCTTCTCTTGGCTTCAGGTATCTGCTTGGCAAGTCACTGCAGTTCTCTTCCTAAAAGGTAAGCTAGATACAAAGTAAAGACTTCATTGATAAGGTGCTGGTAGTAGTTAGTTTGCCCTAAAGTTCACTGTATTTATATTCTACTTGTTTTGAAATTATTTAGCTTGTTAACCAGTAACTTTTCGGTTTTGTAATCAGCTTTTCATTCCGATGCTGACATTGGTGAGCAGTTTTTTTTCTGATTCCTCCATCCGCTTCCCCCTCTGTGTTACTTCACACCTCCTGTGTTACTGCTCAGCATTTGCGCTCTACAGGGGGATTCATACAGTTACTTTCTTCAAGAGAAATATCTTTGGATGCATGTGTCTCTAAGACTATGCAAAGAAAGTCAAAGGGCCTCTGCAAAGTCTTGGTCTCCACTTCTGGAGAAGTACTGGCAAAAATAGAGATGAACTCCTAGTGGAGCATGTCTTTGTGCTCTCGGGTATAACTGGACTGCTTGCTTTGACGTGGTGTTACTGGCGCCAAATACAGCACCAACACAGCTAATGCACAAATCCTCACTACCATCTCTTCCTAGACCTGGGTGGTCATCTGACAGTGAGATTTGTTTTCTGCAGCGAAGAATCCTATAAGCCAGTGTACTTCTATGTTGTGGAAGTTCAGTCATATTGAACTTGCTCTTAAAAACCTGATTGTAAAGTATAGCTATATTGAAGCATGACATTTCACTTATTTTTTATTAATTTTTTCCTGTGACTTAATTTCTACCCTCTCCTTTTCAGCAATATAGGAGTTAAACATCAAATAACGCACAAGAGATGTGTCGAGTATAGGAGGTAAAGAAAATGAAAGAAAATCAATAGAAGAGATACAGTAATGTTTAAAACAAGTGTATTAAGGCTGAGTTCTCTTGAGGTAAATGGTTCAAATCAGATCATCAAGATGTTCCAGAGTTCATAGACATAACATTACAGAAAAGGAACTGAAAGCTACTCCAGCCCATTCTTTTAGCATATGAATTTAAAGACTAATGTGCCTCTCTAGGACTCTCTGAACACTTACTCTTTTCCCCACCTCCTGTAACATCTGCAGGAATGTTGTCCTGCAGAAATACTGCACGTCATCCTAGCTTGTCAATTGTCTTTATGAGCAGCTCCCTCACTGTCACCTGGAGACTTGCCTTGGGCAAAGTAACAACCACTATTGTAAGAACAGCCTGAAGAGCTGTGCTTGCAGTGATGAAAAGATACTCCTTTCCACACCTTTTTGCATTTTTTGAAACCAACCCAGAAAGCTAAATTGTAACAGTTGCTGTCTTCTCTCTTGTCTGTTTGTTATCTGTCTGTTAACTCTTGTGCTATTTTTCCTTTGAACTAATTTTGCATATCAAATATTTTATGGAAACCCAGCAAGACTAGATCTAGTCTGCTTTCCCCTCTCTTCCCCCCTCTCCCAGTTGTCTTATCCCAAGTTTGTTGCTATGGAATGGTGGCATCCTGTTTGGCTTTCCTTTTGCAGTGACAAACTTTTGCTGCTTACTTCAGGTCTGATATATCTGGCTGAAGAACCGGCTGACTCAGTCTGCTAAATCCTTAGAATGCTTATGGTCTTTTTTTCCTCACCCACTAGAAAAGGAGTTATGTGCCAGTTAAGTGAGCTGAAGTGCATTACTAATTGATCAGAAGAGTTTCAGTGGTAAGTGCAAGGCAGAGTGAGGCGCTGCTCAGCCTGACTGAGTGGTGGAAAGTGTTCCCTATGTTGGCAACTATTAGAAAATAATCAGGTTAGTTTTTAGTAAGCCCATATTGTGGTTTATTCTGCTTTCAGTTTGCCTTGGTTTGTAATTTGCTTTTCAAATATTTTTTTTTACAGTTTTGTTCCTTGTTAAGGAGTTGTCTAATTAATTTCTGTGTTAAATATTTGTGCCCTATTTACTGTTCTTGATGCATTACATGTGTTTAACCAAGCTAGTACTTGACCAGTCATATGTAATATTCCTCTTATAAAATCCAGGATGGAAATTATCCTTCTTTCACCTGGAGTATATTGACCTCTGAATTTTGCTTTCATCTTAACATCATAACTCTTACTTTAGTTGGATGTCCTGTCCTTGCCTTTATTCTGCACAGCATTTCTCTAGTCACAAATGTTAAAATTGTGGGAATTTTCAGGAGACACTGAAAAAGGAAGCTGAACTGCAGCATAATCTACTAGGGAGTATTGCTTTTAAAATGCAATGGTTTTAATCTGAACAAGAACAAAGACCTCTGTCAAAAGTGACTAAGGAAGGTGGTGATGATAACCAGCAGGGTTGCCCATCAAACAGATGGGTTGGGGTTAGCATGTTTGCATAGCCATGGCACAGGCTTGCAACAAACAGGTCCCTGAAGAAATTTTATGGTGAAGGGGAAAGTCATTAACCCAGTGGCATTACTCCTTCATCTGAGGAGTGCTATGAACTCCCATCCACTTTCCAGAAGCTATTGCAAAGCTGCTGGAAGTGTTTCACCAACTGGGATGAAATGAAATTCAATTGCAGAAATACTTAGAGAAGTATTCCTATTTTTATTTTAAAAATTTTAAATATTTTGAATATGCCTCATGGTTAAGGAAAAACAGCAATAGAGAATTATTTAAATCAACAAGAATGTACTGTAGCTGTTAAGTCAACATTGAAACTTTATCTCAGAATGAATTTGGTGTATTCAGAGATATGTTGGCCTGCCCAACTAGGATTAACATGTGTGTGCCTCATTAATAGTAAATAATTAAATTTGGCGGTTTTTCGAGAAAAGCAAATATGAAAAAGTTCTTAGTGAAAAATCAAACAGGCATAAGAGACTTGCAAGTTTTGTACTTTCCTTTTTGATGCTATTTGCCTTCACTTCACGAGTGAAAGTTAGAACCTTCTTTTAGCATGGAGAGATAATGAAGTCACTCAACTTGCAGTAAAGTTCCAGAAATTCCTTTAATTTTCCTAGACAAAGCCTGAGAGAATCTTACCTTGAAATCTCAGTGAATTTGTGCTGACTTTGCATTTTGGGGAGAAAAGGCATTTTTGCTTCTTGACTTGAAAATGAAAAAAGAACAAATTAAAACTAAAAGGTTTAAATTAAGTTTTCTTTCAAGAAGAAGTGATTGCATTTAAGATTCTCCTATCACTATGACAAAAGGTAAGGTCATATCGCTATTCTTTTTTTTTCTCCTACTCTGAGCCCCTCCTATACATGCAAGTTTTTTTCAAATCTGAGCAGTGATTTCATTTTAATGCTGCTTTGTTTCAAGTAAGGTGTGACAGGTTGGAAGAGCTCTGGTAATGTGAATCTTTAGAAAGTACCTCTGTGTCTATTCTCCAGATACTAAACATTTAATTTTTTAACTCTTCTCATTGTGCTTATCAAATATGAGTTTCATTTATTTACATTCTCATGATAGTCTTCCTATGAAAGGAAATATGGCTTATTGAGAATATTGGTGTATTGTTTGGGTTTTTTTGCTCTTGCATAGTCTGAATTATAGAATAAAATTACTTAAAGCATTTCTTTAAAAGAAAGGCTTTTTTTTGCAACTACACAGAATCTTACAAGAAATAACCATTTTAATCTATACTTTGTTCAAAATTAAGAAGAAATAAGGACTTTTTTAAAAAAGGGAAAGTGTAGTGTTAATTTTTAAAATAAAACTGGGAGAAAACCCCACTTATTTTTCTCTGGGGGAAAAGAAAATTACTTTCTAATTAGCTCTAGTAACATGATGCTTTACAGGAGTGGGTACTAAACTGCTCCCGGTCAGAAGTTTCTTTGCTTTGACTAGTTATTCCCAGTACAAGGCTAATCAAATATATGGGACTCATGAGCCTTTCTTAAGCAAAGCTGGAGAATAACAGTAAATTTTTCTGTTCCCAACAAAGATGACATTTCTGTCCCATTTTCTCCACAAGTCTTAGAAATCCTATCCCTCAAGGAGCTATAATATATTCTCTTTTGCCTTGTGTGGCATAAAAAGTTTTCCTTAGCCATGGAAAACGTAAATTGCTCCCTATTTGCCTGTAGCTCTCTCTCCACTGTATCTCCTTGGTTTATGCTTAGGTATTGGCCTCGAAGTCATTTAGACCAGAAACCTTAACTTTTGCACTGTAATTAAACCAAAGTTTGGGTAGATCTTAATTTACCTTTTCAAGTGTATAGAAAGATTTTATTCCATTCAGGGATGCGTAATCCAGTGTGTTCTAATACCCACTTTTAATACAGCTTCAACTGTTTCATTTGAGAACTGCTAAACTGCATCTTATGATCTAACAGTATTTTTTTTTCCATCCCCTTATATGCTGAGGAATTGAGGCATAGAAGTTACGCACTGTGCTAAGGAAATTTGGAGGATAACTGTGGATAAATTATTTTGAGACAATATATACTATTCAAAGCACAGGTAAAGAAAACACAATTTTTTTTCTTACCTTGGTATCTCATTTACCAAATAATTTCAAGACAAGCTTCCTCTTCATTGTCTAATTTTTTTTTACATGCTTTACATATATCAGTACTGTAGCGATGCAGCTATAGAGTACTACTGTCCACTGTATGAATGGGTGCAAAAAAAAAACCAATAAATGACAGTCCTTAACAGAATGCAACAGCAGTTTTCCAAGACCCTACCAGTCGCTGGTAGTTGCTGCTACAGTTTGAGTTAATTGGGTTCTTCTGAACCTGGCTTGGCCTTAAGTCTAAAATAACTGAATTTTCTGTGCTAACTGCATGTTTTTTCAGATAGATTCTCTCTAGCAGTGATAACAGAACACTGGTATGCAGAGAGGCCAATATTTATACTTATTACTTTAGTAAACATGACCATCCTTGAGCTAATTAAAAACAGCCACATCTGCAGGGAGGGGTGGCAGGACAGGTGACTCCAAACTTACCAACAGAGTATTCCATCCCATCCATCGTACTTGCTATAAAATTGAGAGATTATGGGGGTCGATATCTTCTCTGCAGTGGTCAATGTCCTGTGAGGACCCTTTTTGTCTGATTGTTCCTGACCTCAGATGCTTGCGACCCTGAATCCAGTTCTTGAGTTCAACACTCTCCTAGACCCATTCCCCTTGTCTGCTCTACAGCATTTGTTGACTTAGTCGTTGAGGCATGGGGGGGTGCAACCTCTGTTATATGTATGTGTTTTCATTACTTTATAATTACTTTAGTCATTATTGCTATTATCATTTCATTAAAACTGTAGCTTTAGTTTCAAATCTGCAAGCCTATTTCCTGGTGGAATTTGGGAGTCCAACTGCACAAGTTTCGCTGATAATTTAGCTGGGTTAAGGCTAAACTGTGACAGTTACTCTCTGAGATATCTTCAGAACTTTAATTCCCAGAATTTTAGTTGTTGAAACATTCTTCCTGCATGAGATCCTTGATTAAATTACCGTATTTCTAATTTCTTAATTCAAGAACAGACTTCTCTTGGCTTTTGTGTTGCCAAGCAAGGTACAGCTTGTCCAGAGGGGGAAGGAATGGAGGAATGGGCCATGCATATTGTATCATATCACTGCAACAGTGTAAGAAAGCAAAGAATATTTTGTTTCTCTGCTGTAAGAAAATGATGTCAAAAGGGATGACTGCACGCCTTATGTTATGCGAGCTCCAGGACTTCATTCTGCTTCCCACTCAGCCCTAAAGGAGTAGGAATGAATGGCAGGGTATAAAGGATATGCCATACTGAAAATTCTTGATCCTGAAACCCTCTTCTAGGCTCATACTTGAGTCATCTTGAGCCTTAGGAACTGCTGTGAGTTATTGGGACTGGGAGCCCTTTGCTGTGATCACAGGAGTATTTGAACACAGAGCAGAGGCTCAACAATATCTGTGATATTGGCAACATCAGCAATGAATTTTCCCTTGCTTCCTGGTTGGTTAGCTGTTTGGAGAAACAACAAGCTCAAATTAGGATTACAGAGAGAAATATTAGGACAGCAAAAGCAAAGGTAAACTAATGCATACTGAGAAGAAGGAACATCAGTTCTTTCTAGAAAGCAGGAAACAGAAAGATGGCTCTACTTGTAGTGGCGTAAAAAATTATGCAATCAAGATGAGAGCTTTCTTAATTTGAGGCACAGAAAAATGAGAGGACAAATCTTGACAAAAAGATTTCTCTCAATTCTCCTGATAGGCCCCGGGAGAACAACTGTGAAGTTTGCCATAGGAAACACAAGTCAGCAAATATCAGGCTGTAGGAGAGACCACAGGCACAGGGCATTCGAACAGTAGCTTCCACAGAGCATCTTATCACCAGCAATTGACAGAACCCAAAGCCAAAAATGTAATACACACTCAGTCACTTCAACAAACCAAGATTTTTTCAACTGCACTGAGTCTTCAACTGCACCCTTAGAATATCAATGCATTTTAACAGAAATTTTATTATCATTTTAAAATAATTTTGAAATTAAACTTCTTGCCAAATTGAATGGTATATGTACTTGAGTAGGAAAGTACTTTCTTTAAAGCGCTAATTTTTTTATTCATTGCAGCATTTACCTGGTATCGTACGGCATGGGTGCTGGTCTCTTCTCCCAAGTAACAAGAGATAAGAAAAGAGAGAATGGCCTCAAATTGCTCCAGGACAGGTTTACACTGAGTATTAGAAAAAAAATATTTATCAAAGGCGTAGTCGAGCACTGGAATGAGCTGTACAGGGAAGTGGTGGATTCTCCTTCCTTGGAGGTATTCAAAAAACATGTAGCTGTGGCACTTCATGACGTGATTTACTAGGTGTGATGGTGTTGGACTGATGGTTGGACTGGATAACCTTAGACGTCTTTTCCGGACTTAATGATTCTGTATTATTATGACTTGAACCACAACTGTAAACAAATCACAGATCTTCTCGTCAAGAGACAAAGACTTTGACAGTAATGTTCCTCTGAAGTAGCCACTGTAAGTCTAGTCTATATAACCGATGTTATTGGTACCGTTGAGAAGGTAGATAAGGTAGCTTGGATGATCATACCCTATATCTCTCCTTCATATGAAGAGGCTTGCAGTTGATTTGCCTGACTTAGTGGTGGAATAATGTGATATTCAATTTTATGAGAAGTCTTTTTTTTTTTTAGTTGTTTGTGTTGGGGGCTTTGTTGATGTTTGCTCTTTTTAATGAAGATTAATTTCTACCCCAAAAGTTCAAAGTCTTCAAAACTCAAAATCTGAGACATCGAAGATTTGTTTGCCACTTATTAATGTTGCCACTATAATAAAAACAATCCCTGGGATTGGAAGCTCCCCTGTGGTTTCCCGGGTGTTAGCTGTGTTCTTTGTTCTACATCTTGTGTGTTTATATCTTGTCCTAGCTCTTCCAGATTGAAATGATTTCTTTACCCCAGGGAGTTAGAGGACCTGTTGGCACTCACTGCTGAAAGCGCTCACCATGCAGTGTTACAGATTTGAAAGTTAAGCCCTAATTTTACTGTGCAATCCTGGCTGCCCTGTGGATCTGAGCGCTGAATCTGCTGTGGAGGTTGCTCTGCCTTGGCATAAGGTGCTTCCAAAAAGTCCCTTCACTGCCTTCAATGAGTGTTGGCACAGATTCATATTGTTGTGTAGTTTTTCTTTTCATAATGTTTAGACGCTTTTCATAGTGTCTCTGTGTTTAGCCCTTGATTTTACTGAAAGAAAATATAATAGATCAACAGAAAACATTCATAGCCATAGCAACTACTGCTCATATATGTATATATATGTGAACAGAGAGGATAGTATGGTGCTACTCTAGTACAGTACAGATGAAGGGTTTTTAAATGTCGTCCACAAACAGAAAAGTACTAGATGCTATTGTGAAATTCAGAATTACACTGTTCGAGTTTTACTGTAACAGAAAAAGGAAGAAAAAATTGAGAACTGCTGAACATTTTGTGCCTAATTCTTCTTCCTTAGGCCTTCTTTATTGCACAAATAACCACAGAGTATTTGCTACCACAGCTGTTTCTCATGCGTGATGTAATTATTTTATTAAGCTTTATTTGTTTGCATAGATCAGACTCTGTTATTATTGTGGATACTCATTAAAGCATGCCCTGTGCCACTCTGAGGCTGGGTATTTCAAAAGTTCATAGTATTGGCTTAACTCTACAGCAGTGACCTAAATGATAGAGGCTCCCATTGGCTCCCTTTCCATGTTTATAAACAGTTCATAGCACTGTGTGTAGAGAAGGATAGTTACATTAACACTAAGAACAAGCATAACTAGCTAGAACAGATTCGGGAAAAAAAAAATAAATCTGTAGACATGTTGAAGAAATGTCATTGAGTATTTGTGAAAAATTCATAATTTAAACTCTAGCAAAATGTTATTTTTAGGCACGGTATACTCTTCCAATATTTTCTTTTATTTCTTTTTGCTAGAATACTGACAAAATACAACTTGGTTCCAACTACTTTGTTCAGTTTTAAGATGACTGGTGGCGTCTAGAGTCATGGTAATTAAATACTCCACTTTCAAATGACATTCAGTTGATCATTGTAGAGAAATTCTGATACCCATGCTATCACACTGACAAGGTTTGATAGACACAGTATTTATAGGCTATGAAGAAGAAAATGGGCCCAGGACTCCGCAAATAATGCTATCTGTGGCCTTGTCTTAATGCCTCTGGACTACAAAATAGTTACATGTGCTTGCTTGAAATGCATTAGCATGGTTAGCATACTTGTTAGTCAGCATTAAGAAGGCTATCATGTGAATCTAATTTTTTTGAGATTGTATGAAAATACCGATTTGTCTGTCGAGAGAACTTTAAAGATCTGTCAGAGGAAATGGATGAGGAAACACTGTAATGTATACAAAGTAAGTTTAAAAAGGCAGATCTTGACCTTTTACTCATCTGGGTTGTTTTTTTTTTTTGAAGTATAAGCAAAGGTTACCCAATGGCATTCACAAGTAGTTAACGGAAATACTTCTTCATGCAGCTCATGATTTCCTTGTTTAAGTCATTGCTGCAGTAAATTGTGGATTGTAAGGGGGATTGTAGAAAGCATTGCATGGTTTTCATGGACAGGAAAAGTAACTACATGATTAAATATACCTAGGGAAATAGTTCCATATAATTCAGACAACAGATCAAATTATGCTGATCACTTCTCTTGTGAATGAGTTATTCCTTATCTGCTATTGATGGATAATTTGTATCTTATCCTCTTAAGATTTCTGGTCCCTTTCCAACTATAACATACCTCACTTCAGTCTGACAGCAACAGTGAAATGCAGTTAAAATTTGTCAGGTTTGCTCTCCTTCCCATTCCTATGAATTCCTTCTTTACCTCTAACAAGTGAAAATGCTTCTGGGTACTGCTGGTCTGGGAACTATTGTGGCTGTTGTTCACAAACCATGAAGGAAGTCTCTCAGATGAAGTGTAAGTTTATTAATAGTGAGGGGCAATGTGTTACCCTGGCACTCGGAGGTAGTCACTTGGCTCTTCTGGCTCCAGGGTGGTGTAAATCTGCAGGGAGGGGCTTGGATTCAGAAAAGGCAAAAAACGTCCTCCGGAGCATCTCTCACCTGCCACCCACAGAACTAGGTATAGGATGAGCCAGGACAACAGTCTCAAACTGTGACAATGCTGTGTCCTTACTTGCTGTGTGTTTGTAAACAAGATGGTTCTAGAAAGCCACAGCTAGAGAAAAAAACTTTGATTTTAATGACCTATAAAACAAATTCATCAAGTAGTTTTCCACCTTCTGAGTTTTATGTTTTGATTTCTGGGCTAATTGTCTTTAACAGATGATTTTCCTCGCTCTCCCTAGTAGCTTTTCATTCCCAAACACAAAAGATTTTTTGCTCATCATCTATCAGTCAGCATAAGATATCTTATGTATCCAAACTGGTGTACTGACGAGATTCAATCTATTGTGCTACCTTTATATTTCAGGAGTGCCATTAAGGGCCTTTCATGATGTTGTGAAGCACATACTGAATGTCAAACCATCACAAGCATGTAAAGCCACATGTGCATCAAAACACGCTTTGCAATCTTAGGAAACTTGAAAAAACACATCAGGCATTAAGGTGTTGTCTATTGCTTGCAGGGTTGCAAAAAGTGAAGAAAAAAACCTTGGAAAAAGGGTACTCTCTTCTGTAGGCTTTTTGCTCTTTGAGTTCATGTTTTGTGCCACTACAGGTTCTGTCAATTGAGTCTCTAGTCCTGGAAGGGTGAGATGACACTGACATGCTGACCCAACTGCTTTTCAGGTGCTTCTATGCTTAATGAAATCCTCAAGTCCAATCAGATAACTGGACTCTTCACTGACGAATAGACCTAAGCATGGTATGGAAATTTAGCTAGAAACCATGTAAACAGCCCTCTGGGAAACAGTGAGAAGCAAAATAGAACCGTGAAGGCCTGCAGGCTAATTTCTCATACTGAGGCAGAGCCCCAGTAGAAAAATCCTGATAAAAAATAAATAAAAACTCTTGAGGAAAAATAGCTCACTTAAACCAAGAGCCATAACACTCCTGAAATGAGAGCATGCCGATAAAGTGATGTTGCATTTCCTAGTGGGTTCAGATGAATAACCAGTCAATCAATCATGCCTGGCTGTTTTCTAAATTTACAATGTATCTGACTTGAATTCTTTACCCATGGAATGCTATTTTATATTTCTGTCTGGTCCGATAACAGCTTATGTGATAGACACATAGTCTGCTTGGATAAAATGATGGGGGAAAAGTTGCAGGAAGACATCTGAAACCAGTTTTTAATAAAAAGTAGCAAGTAAGACTACTCTGGCTAATTGTGTAGTGACAGCTCTGTCGAAGAATAAATGTCTAATGGTTAAAGGACACACTGGGAACTTTATGCTCTTGAATCTGCACTGACCTACTTTACAGTCTTGTATGAATCATTAATTTCTTTTTGGCTTTACAATTGTTCAGCAAGCTAACTCTGGAAATGCAGGAATGTAAACCTTTCTTTTGATCCATTTGGGTTTTCAGGGGATTTGGCTGTTATGGGTTTTTTTCTTCTGCTTTGAGGGAATATATACTGGTTTTGCATACTCTTACAAAAAAAAATCACCGTTATGTTTGGAGAATACTGTGACTGAACTATTCCTGTGGAATGCTGAAATGCTAAGGTCCTTGAACATTTTAATTTTTTCCCTCTCATACTGTTTTAGTTTTAAAAAGAAAACAAAGAAAATATTGAGGTTATTTGCCCAAAATTTTCTTTGTTTAAAGGGTGGTCTTTATTAGTTGCTCCTTAACTTGGTCTCTATTATGAATTTTGTTTTCGTTCTGATTTTTGGTTTCCATGACACTTCATCATTTCTCAACTGTCTCTACTCCTTTGGTTTGCGTACTATGACTCATCATGCGACAATTACAGGTTGTTGTTAACTATAGTGTCTATAATGCATCTCCCCTTCTGGTATGAGTTCTGGTCTCTTTCCAGACTGGAGAAGGCCTTCTGTCTTGTTTCAATACATTTTTCTTTTTTTGTTTCACAGGTGTGGTCCAACTGTTGAATTTCTCTGTTTTGCGAAATCTCTTCCTGAAAACACTTTCTGATGTACTTTGATGCTAGTTCCTAATTATGGAAGATTTTTAGTAATTCTTTTTTATTTCTCCATTAAACTAATGCAGAAACCCCAATATGTTTTTTCTTGCATCAGTAGAATGGCCAACCTGATATTTTCAAGCATTCAAAGATTGTCTGAAGTGGCTGATCTTATCTAGGAAGGTTGAAAACAAGACGTGGTATCTCCTCTAATATTCTTCTTTGTTTTATTCTCATGGAGCTGTCTTGCAAACCTCTCCAGACAGTCCATAATCCAGGAATACTGTGTGGAATAATATGGTACACAGAAAGTTGTAAATCACACTGACAGCTTCTGCTTGCTTGTTTGCTCTTTGCTGGATTCTATCCAAGATCACTGAAATCAAATGAATCGTTTACCAAATCAGGATAAGAGAAGGATTTGGCTTCAGAAAATTGAGACACCTTTGTGATAAGATATGATATGACTCCACCCAACCAAAATAAACATGTTCCACCCAACGCTTTTCTCCACTCCTTTTTTAAGTGTGAACTATGTGCCATTATATGGCTACAATAACAGTTTGAGAAAGCTCAGCTTTTTATCAATCACAAACCATATGATATCTACCTCTCTAAAATGAGGTAGTTATAGGTATGAAATATTCTAGTCCTTTTATTCTAGGCTGGCTAAAATCTGTCCCTTTCGTACAGCATTCTGTTTTGTCTGTACTCCTACTCAGAAGTATTTCACCAACTAATTTATTTTTATTATTGTTTAAGAGGAGAAAGTGTTTCCAGTTGCCAGTTGATAAAACAAGTGAATGGCAGCAACCTACAATTTTATGAAAGAATCTGGTTTTAAAATTTAAATGTAGCTGGTGTCACTTATCTTCATATAGCTTCTATGTGGAAAAATCTCTCTTTTCAGCTTGTCAGCTGAATAATAGAATGGGGGGTGCCAACTTGAAAGACATGGCTGATTGGTGCAATTGAAAAGGGCTTTACAATTAGAGTTCTGGCAGAACACAAAAAAGAAATTGTCTGGCCATGAAGAACGGAGCCTGCTTTAGAATTCCCTTTTCTCAGCCAGATAGCATGCATCACTGTTCATGCATTCTCTTGACATTGAATAGAGGACTTCAGAACTACCACCCCAAATTATCCCTTACTGTTTGGTTCTATTTGTGATATTTGTTTGGGGGAGGAAAAAAAATCTCTATTACTGACTGTAATGGCATGTGGCTAAATTCCATTCCATTTATGCACTTAATCTCTTAAACTCATTTCCCCTCCTCCCCTCAATATTGCAACACTCATTTTACTTTGAGTAACACTTTTTAGATGAAGTGAAAAAAAAAAAAAGATTTTTCTATTTTCATCTTTCTTCCTCTCCCTTCATTTTGCTTCATTTTATTCCCCCCTCAAATGTTTGTGTATGTCAGAAAAGGAAGGAAGCTTTTGCAGGTGTTTCTTGGATTACAGTGGTAGAACAATAGGGCAGCTTTCAATTACTTCTATACCTATTCACAAGGAATATTTTTTCCCTTGTCTCTAGTGTTATTTAATATTTGAAATCGTCACCAACTACACAATGTACTCAGTGATGAGAATAGGCTTTCAATTCCGTTTGAACTCTCCTATGCTACACAATTAATGTGTCTGATCTTATTTATTTTTTCTTAAGTAATGATTCATACGAATGTCTCCAGGCACAAAGGAATAACGGAACATGTACAATGGTGAGGTGTGTTTCACTGCCTACAGTAGTGGAGGAGGGAGGAAAGGTGTTGGTAATAGCATGCATTTGACTCTTTCTTGCATGTAAAATCAATATGCTAAATATTTATTTCAGATTTCCATAAATCTTGCAGATTTAAAAGCACCCCTGTCAAGGTAGTTTTCATCACTTTTACACTATATTTTTCAAAATTGCTGTTATATATAAAAACAACAGAGCTTAACAGTGCATTTATTTCTGACTGAAATAGTTGCTGTTTGTAGTTATACAGCTACTCACTAGGGCTATTTTTATCCTTTCTTTTAAAAGAAGTATGGGAGAGTGTGAAACTCCCAAACCCTGGCAGTGGCCAAAGAAGGGGAAGGGACAGATCAGACTTAGTTATGTTCTTTTTTTGTTTTGTTTTGGTTTTTTTCCCACTACCAAACCTATTTTATGTAGAAAATTTGTATTACATTAAAATAATATTTATTTTTTTAAGGAATGAATACACCGATTACCCTGGCAAAAATTAGTGGCTTTGTTAAAGGAAATGTCACAGATGTTATGAGTAGCACCTTGATTCAAAGCAAGGGCAAAAAAAATATCAAAAGATTGAGGGGGGTGAGTGATGAAAATAATTTTCCCATGAGAGAGAATATATATATTTTTAAAAGGCTCTCCTCATGAATCTCGTGATTGCTGCAGCCCTTTATGAGCATGTGAGATGACTGACATTGTTGGCTACGTTCCCTGATCCTAACATTTCCTATGCAGCGAGGCTGCAAAAGAGGTGTACCAGCACTTGAATATGCAGATTTTTGCTGTGAATATTTTGTGGAAAGCCTTAAAGCTTTAGCATAATTTGAAGATATATCTGCATTTTGAATTATGGCAAACAATAAGATTCATCTTTTACAGTTTTGAACTGAGGGCGTGATTTATCTGACAAGAGCTTCATGGAGGAAGGTCTTATTGTGGAAGTGATTTGGCCTTTCTCCAGTGTCACATTGAAGGGTTTCCCAATAAACATGGCTATATATGAGTTAATAAATGAAGAAAAGTATGTTGAACTAAGACAAAGATGACACACATTTGGTAGGCAACTTATTTTCACTTGTGCTTTTGCCTGAGATGCTGGAGTGGTTTGAGGCAATCTATGGGATCATCTGTTCTTGTACAGACAATAGCTTTGTTTTTCTATCGCAATAGGTGAAGCCAGTCTAAGAACACCTTCTAGGCCAGCTAAAAAGATCTATTTTTAATCATTTGTTGGCAGTGTTCTTCATTGTGTCAACTTTACGTTGTTCAACCCGAAATAGATCTGCACCACTCTTGCAAAAGTTTGATTCCAGGGTGTTTACTCTAAGGTCTGGATATCTACTCTTCATTTCCCTCTCCTACTTCCTTCAAATCTAGGTCAGCCCAAAGTGACAGAAGTGCAGGCAACTGGAATCGCTACCCACTCTGCAAACTTGGGGCTGTGTGTAATGAAGGATGATTGTGCTACCTGGTGTGAGCCAGGGTATTTATCTCAGTGATATGTTATTCTCCTTGGTGCACAGCTGAGATTTCTTTGACTCAGTTCAAATTCTGAGTGTTTCCTATTGCTCTGTGCACTATCACTGGACTGCCTTAACCTTTTCAAGTACTTTTTCTTAATGCAGTAGTCTTGTAAAGAAATTATCCCCCTGGATAAACTGGAGAAACAGGTAGGCACAATAGCAAGTGAATATCCAAAGGCAGGTCTAAATCTTCATTCAAATTCACCATTAAAGTGACCTTTGCTCTGATCTGGAAGACTGTGTCTCTCATCTATAAATGGTATTTCTCTGAAGGATAAGGGTGCGTTTTAACCGTATAAAGGTTTTCACTTAGCAGTACCACTTTTATTCTGAAGTTCAGAACAAATTTAAATCCTCTGCAAAGCTTTAAATCCTCTACCTCCTATGTAAATTTCTTCACAATTTAAGCTTTCCTTCCATGGGCAGATTTCACTTCTCTGTGTTTCACAGAATCAGAAATAGTATTTCAGGGACTTTGAGAGGTCACCTAGAGTGATTTCTCCCTCAGCTCTAGCTAAGCTCCTGATACTGTTTTTGAACTTAAAAAACTTCAAATAATGAAGATACTGTACTTTTCTTAGGAAATCTGTATATAAAGTTATCTGTAAAACTATAAAGTGTTTTTTGATGTCTCTTCCAAATCTCTGCTGTTGCAGTTGACATCTCTATGGTGATAACTTCTCAAACACAGTCAACATGGTTGTGACCCTCCTGGGTCTGTATAAGGAAAAGCCACAGCTCCAAGGGAGCCCTGGTCTGCACTGCTCATCTCCATGAAGGATCCGCTCTGGAGGTTAAGCATGTGCTCAGTTAAGTCATCAGCATATTTGACACTTCAGTTCTAGCAGCTTGCACAGGAACATCATACTAAAGCACTTAGCTTTAGTTGTTAGGTTCTGGTGAGAAATGGCGGTATAAATTAGTGAAAGTTAGTCTTTCTCCTACCTACTAATGTTTTGAGTCAAACTTTAGCTAAGGAGCTCTTCTCATTTTCATCCTTGGAGAATGAATGAAATAACTCTGTGTCGACACACAATTGTAACTTGGTATATTTACAAATAGAAATGGGAAAAATAGAATGGGAGAAAAACACTTTTGTGTGTGCAAATAAACCCACCCCCTAGCTCTGGGGCCCTCATCATAAGAAGGACACAAACCTATTGCGGCAAGTCCAGAGGAGGGCCACATTGATCACCAGAGGGCTGGAGAATGTCTCCTATGAAGACAGGCTGAGAGAACTGGGGCTGCTCAGCCTGGAGAAGAGAAGGCTACGAGGAGGTACTATAGGAGCCTTCCAGTACCTAAAGGAAGTCTGCAAGAAAGCTGGAGAGGGACTTTTTACAAGGGCATGTAGTGATAAGACAAGGGGTAATGGCTTTAAACTGAAAGAAGGTAGATTTAGATTAGACGGCCTCTATCAAAAACAGTGTGGCCAGCAGGACCAGGGAACTTATTGTGCCCTGTACTCAGCACTGGTGAGGCCGCACCTCGAGTACTGTGTTTAGTTCTGGGCCCCTCGTTACAAGAAGTACATTGAGGTGTTGGAGCGCGTCCAGAGAAGGACGATGAGGCTGGTGAAGGGGCTGGAGAACAAGTTCTACCAGGAGCGGCTAAGGGGACTGGGGTTGTTTAGCTTGGAGAAGAGGAGGCTGAGGGGAGACCTCATTGCTGTCTATGAGTGCCTGAAAGGAGGCTGTGGCAGAGTGAGTGTTGATCTCTTCTCTCAAGTGACAGGTAATAGGACAAGGGGAAATGACCATAAGTTGCACCAGGGGAGGTTCAGACTTGATATTAGGAAGAATTTCTTTACCTAAAGGGTGGTCAGGTGCTGGCAGAGGCTGCCCAGGGAGGTGGTTGAGTCACCATCTCTGGAGGCGTTTAAAAAAATGGGTAGATGAGTTTTTGAAGGACATGGTTTAGCAGAAGATGGGTGTGGTTGGACTCAATGGTCTCAAAGGTCTTTTCCAGTCAGAAGATTCCGTGATTCTAGATATCAGGAAGAAATTCTTCACTGTGAGGGTGGTGAGGCACTGGAACAGGTTGCACAGAGAAGTCATGGATGCCCCATCATTGGGAGTGTTGAAGGCAAGGCTGGATGAGGCTTTGAGCAACCTGAACCAGTGGAAGTTATCTTTGCCTATGGCAGGGAGGTGGAACTACATGGTCTTTAAAGTCCCTTCCAATACAAACTATTCTATGATTTATTATTGTAATGCAAATAAATTTTAATTAGTTGTGGGGTTTTTTTCTATTATTAAACAGAGAACAGGTCAGACAACTGATCATGTAAACATTAAGAGCAGTAGCAGGAAAGAATGGAAGTTCTTCCTCATCATTTTAATTTCTCACTAAAACCATCTATCAACTCTGTTTATATTTAATACTAGTGTTAAATCTGGGTGGATTAACACTGATTATAGTCTGAACTGTTCAACATATCCCAACCCAAACTGGAAGTTTGTCTATCGTTAATTTGAATTACTTCCACTGTGTCAGCACTATTTAAAAGCAATCAATGAAGATTTCTGAAGAAAAAGCCTTGTCATCTATTCCCAAATGGACTAAATTAATTAAACTGTTGGAGCCAAATCTATGACATGTTTTATATATTGCTACTTTTTATGGATTTGCTGTTGACATTGATTGGATTGAGAAGATGAGCTTTTCTAATAGGGCAAAAAGGAGATTCGTTTGGGTTCTTTCATTTGGTTATTAATATATATGTACAAGTTATTGTCAAGGAGATAAACAGTAGAACTGTCCTAGTTACACGTGCCAAGACCTTCACCCTTCCAGAACAAAGGTGTCAGAAGATTTTTTTTATTTATTTTTAATTTAATTCTTGAGTTCTCAAAAGCAGCTCTATCAAAAGTTGTGTTAGTGTAGTGAGAAGCCCAAACCCCTTTTTTGCTGGAGGTGTGCTCACGCATATTTTTTCCTCATGCTAAGGGCTTTAAGTAACAAAAGCATGTGGGATATGGGGAGCTCATAACTCTATGTCACACTTAATAGAGAGGGAAAATATCTGTTAGCTTAAGTTAACCTCTGTTGTAAAGATTTAGGGAGAGATACACAAAAGCTAATGTTAGCCCACTGAGATTAACCTCCCTAGGCTCCTTTCCATAATAAGTAGAGAGAAGTCTAGTCTGGACTGTTACCTGAAAGAGTTCGTCAGTTCACTTGTTCAGCCCCCTGCTGGAGACCTCTTTCTCATCTGAGCCATGGAGGTGCACCTCTGGGAGGGATGGTATCATAGGCTGCAACTAATCCTTGAGAATACGCACATGTATTCTGCTTGCAAGACTGAAATATCCTGCAGATGATGCAAGTTTTGGTGTAAAGGGTAAAGCCATGTTTCCATCCAATATATTATGTGAAGAGCAACCATCATCTTTGGTGACTGATAACTGGCTCTCTATGAACCTAGGATACAGCCTCATCATCACAGCTGCACAGCGGGAAAGTGTTGAGACAAAGACTTTCTATATAGGTTTTGCCTATAGCTCCTCTGGTGGGGTCTTCATTCCTACTGCTCAGCCAGTAGTGCAAAAGGCACATGGGTGAGTGGCCTCTTGATGTCCCTCTACTTGCCCTTGTGGTACCTGGGCATCCTCAGGTGCGGGGCCAAGCTAGCTGCCCCTGCACATTTTAGCCAGCAATTAATCTTCCACTCTAGAATGTGAAGTGCAAATGTGGCTGACTGAACAGCAACAAGCAATTCCATTATTCTTGCAAAATCGTAATCTGTTTCTAGGCTATAGGAATGATCAGTCATTTGGTAGGCATCCAAAGTGATATGCTTAAATCTTCATGTCTGTACAAAACATATCAGAGTGGGAACTTGGCCTGTGACTCAGACACTTAGGCAATGCAAACAAATAAAATGTTGAATAGTGATTAATAGTTGACTATATAAGACACTTTGGATTTATTCCTGTTTACAATAAAGACTGGGCTTAATAAAGTTGCCTCGAGTTGTACAAAGATGGTGTAGTATAACTGAAAGGAGGTTTGTAGCCTGTAAAATATTCCCAGTGTGCTTTCTGAAAATATTTTTTTACTTTTGGAATTTTTTTCAGGAAAATAGTATTTGTAGCCTTGGAATGTCTTTCGGAAGATAACAAGAAAGAAGAAAAGAAGAAAAATTAAAGAGAATGTAAATGTCCACTTTGATTACTTCCATATCTTTTGACTAGATAGACTTGCACAGTTAATTGCAAAAATGATTATGACAAATGCCATTAGTCACCTTTTAAATCCTTTTTAGAATAAGAGAAATGTTGATAATGGGAATAAGCTTATCCTAGGCCAGTGCATTTTACCAATAACAGATTTACTGACTTGAAGGTAAATGAGGGAGCAAAAAAAGATGCGTAAAAAGTTAGGAGAAGTTCTCCCAATGTTCAGAAGGAACAGAGTAGTTACAAGAACGTGCATCCAGGCTTTCTGAGTTTTGATTTTCTCTTTTTACAGGGAATGACTTGTATCTGGAAAAAATGTTTAGTAGTTGCCTACTATTATGCTAATTTTTAACAATGAAGCCATATTAACAAAGTAATAGTACCAGCACAGCTATCTGAATAAACAGTGTGGGGAAAGATACTTGTTCTCTGTACAGAGGGAACTGAGGAAGTACTTTTCTCTGGATGCAAATTCTGATATTACCCATGCACTAATGCTGGTGCTCAGGTTCTTTTTGTGGCTCATCGTACAGAGACAGTCAGATGATTTTACATACATGTAATGTCAGAGTGTTTGGAAACAAATTATTGTAACTGGTATTGAGACTGTGGTAGGTATCTTAGCAGGTAGGAGGAGAAGGCATTAAAATAAAGCTTCAAGTTGTTGCTCATCTGGTTCAGGATATTTCAGCTGCAATATACTTTCTGGGAGGAGGCAACTCTCCAAAACTTCCCTACAGCCTCTGGCCTGAGTGAGCAAACATTAGAGTTTAAACAACAGTGTCTCCCCAAAGCTTTTTACTACTTCTGTGTCTGTTTCTTTCACTGTTTAATCTTTTGGTTTTTTTTCTATGAATGCGTTGGTATGTTTCCAGAACATGTGCTTATGTTTTTTTTTTATTATTGCCAGCTTTAATTTGGTCCTGTTGATTTTCTCCCTAAGGCCAAACGTAAATTGAATTATAGCAAGAAAAAAAGACATTTGTAATCTTGTAAATACAGCAGCAACCTGCTTGGTTTTTCGATTTCATTTTTTCTGGTTGCTTTCACAGTTTGAACATTCAGTTGGAAATTAGTTGCTGTAAAAGTTGACTTAAACAGGCATATACGCTGTGCAGGCAGCTTTCTACCAACAGATCCATGTCATTCAAAACATTAAAAGAATCAGTGGACATTGACGTATGGCTTTGAAAAATTATTGAGTATTTGTATGGCTGATACGTAGATATAATTTTATTTCCTTCAGGTTTTGTATACCTTCAGTAGGGTTTATTTTAATGAATGCTGATGACTTTTGGTGTTCTCTAAGTAGATCAATAACACCATGCAGCTTTTAATATACTTTTTGGGAAAATTGCTGACAATTTCAGGCCATTCAGAGGGAGGAGTTTGTACGTGATCAGGTTATTTGTCCATTCACTGTGAAGGCAAAAGGATGAAAAACAAGTCAAACTCAATGTTTTTGGAGAATGTTGTGTTTTTTGTCTCAGGGAAAATGAGGTTGACATTTTAAAGTATGCAATGAGTGGCATGCAAGTAATGTTGTGCCGCTGATTTACTGTGCAATCAACCAAAGCATTGTTTGATTTCACAAACAATGATTTCTGTAGACGTGGACAAGGCACTACAGAATGTTCTCATAAGCTAATAGGCTTGTGAGGATGGATTAAAAATATTAGGAAATAATTTGTAGCATTATTAACTATCCTTCTTCCTTAGGTGTAGGCTGCTAATTTAGGAAGTAGATGTGAGAAATGTTTCTTTATATATTCCTGCCTGTGCATCTAAGGCCTTTCCTTGGGCAAGAAGATGGAAGATTGCTAACACTGCTGAAAAATCCAGCCTGAGATGTGGGCTTGTTTATGATTGAATGTATCTCCTTTATTCTGTAAGAGTATGGACTTAAAAAATTTACAACACCCTGTGTTTTTCTAAGCTAAATACATCCCGTGGTGACTAACCTGGATTAATTTCTTCCCTTCCCAATGGAAGTTTCTTGTGGCAAATTTTGGTTTTACTTTTTCAGAGAATAAGGGATAAGGAAATGGAGAACTCTTTACTGTTTTACCTCTCATGTACAACTGTACTCATGGAAGTTTGCCATAGGTTTTGCCACTAAAGTTACTTTTGCTGGGCTATTGTGGTGTTTTCTTAGTTCTATTTTTCATTTTTCTTCTCTTTGTTGTGCTGTGGTATTTATCATGAATAGAAGAGAAAGAAGTAGAAGCTGCACCATCCTTGTTAATTAGAGTACACCTCTGTTTCAGCACTTTCACTTAACCTCTGGAAAATTATGGATTTTCACAGTATCACAGTATCATAAGGTTGGAAAGGACCTCTGAGATCATCGAGTCCAACCTATAACCTAACACTAACACCAACACTGACACCAACCATCATCTAAACCATGGCACTCAGTGCCTCATCCAGTCTCCCTTTAAACACCTCCAGGGTAGGTGACTCCACCACCTCCCTGGGCAGCCCATTCCAATGGCCAATCACCCTTTCAGTGAAGAATTTTTTCCTCGTATCAAGTCTAAACTTTCCCTGACAAAGCTTAAGTCCATGCCCTCTGGTTCTGCCACTGGTCACCTGAGAGAAGAGACCAACCCCTGCCCGACTACAACCTCCTTTTAGGTAGTTGTAGAGAGCAATGAGGCCTCCCCTGAGCCTCCTCTTCTCTAGACTAAACAGCCCCAACTCCCTCAGTCGCTCCTCATAGGGCTTGTGCTCCAGCCCCTTCACCATCTTCATTGCCCTCCTCTGAACACATTGCAGTATCCTGACATCCTTCCCAAATTGGGGGACCCAGAACTGGACACAATATTCAAGGTGAGGCCTGACCAGTGCCGAGTACAGGGGGACGATAACTTCTCTGGTCCTGCTTACTACACTATTCCTGATGCAGGCCAGGATGCCATTGGCCTTCTTGGCCACCTGGGCACACTGCTGGCTCATGGTGAGCTTCCTGTCCACCAGCACTCCCAGGTCCTTTTCTGCCTGACTACTCTCCAGCCACTCTGTCCCCAGTCTGTAGCTCTGCATGGGATTGTTGTGTCCAAAATGAAGTACCCGACATTTGGACTTATTAAACATCATCCCATTAGAATCAGCCCATCTCTCCAATCTGTCCAGGTCCCTCTGTAGGGCCATCCTGCCCTCTAACAGATCAACCCTTCCTCCCAGCTTGGTATCATCTGCAAATTTGCTGATGATGGACTCAATCCCCTCATCCAGATCATCAATAAAGATATTAAACAGGACGGGACCCAATACCAATCCCTGGGGGACACCACTGGTGACCGGCCGCCAACTGGATGCGACACCATTCACCATCACTCTTTGGGCTCGGCCGTCCAGCCAATTCCTAACCCAGCACAGAGTGCTCCCATCTAGGCCACGGGCTGCCAACTTCCCTAGGAGTCTACTGTGGGAGACCGTGTCAAAGGCCTTACTGAAGTCCAGGTATACCACATCCACAGCCTTCCTCTCATCCACCAGGCGAGTCACATGGTCGTAAAAGGAGATCAGGTTGGTCAGGCAGGACCTACCACTCCTAAATCCATGCTGGCTGGGCCTGATTTCTTGACCGTTCTGCAGGTGGTGCATGATTTCACCCAGGATTATCTTCTCCATGATTTTACCTGGGACCGAGGTCAGGCTGACAGGTCTGTAATTACCTGGATCATCCTTACGGCCCTTCTTATGAATTTTCCCTGGCAAAGCCAATTTTGGTGGCATTACTAAGCTTGAGATTGTGGCTTTGTATGCCCTCAAGAAGTTAATTTCCTTGAAGGTTGTATGGGATCTGATTTGAGAAGTCCAGCCACATCCCCTTATTCCTTGCTACTACAGCCTTAATTAATTACTTCAAGTAACCCTGCATTTTGCTCCAGACTGTGAAATTGTAGCAGCATAACCCTTCATTATCACTCAGAGTCACTGACACATCTGAGATTTTAAATCTCTGTTATAAATATGTCCAGATTGGTGATTTGGTTGGGTTTTTTTGTATTAAAATGTGGGGTGTTAGGAAACATTATCATCAGCTTCTTGCCTCCAACCAGAGCCTTGTTTGTGAGTAGGAAGTGTGAATGGGTTTGGATTCCAAACACACGCCCACCCGCACGCCTGGGGAATTTTAATTAAAGAGTATGTCACAAGCTCCTGTATATTCATTTTCTTAAATATATTCCAGAAAAATCTAGTAAGTTTATAAAGATTATCACGCTGTTAAACCATAATAATAGAAAAGAGATTTTACTGAACCAGAAAACAAGCAAATGAATAGAGGCAGAAAGATGACAGCCTGCTGTGAAACCAATGGTTACAAATTGGTTTCCTCTAGTCACAGTTGCCTTTAACTGCTTTAAATTCTCAGCAGCTTTTCATTAGGAATCTCCATGCGTCCTTTTAAAGTAAAAAGTGCATAACTCCTTTACTTTTGGAAATGCAGGTACGATGTGCATAATATCAGCTTCAGATTGGTAAATTGGTAAATTGATAAATTGATATTTAATGCTTTTCAGGGGCCAGTTTTTCTAAAGGGCCAGGTGGGTTTCTAACAACATGTGTAAGCCACACAGTAGAGTTATTTTTTGGTATTTAAGCAACGTGATTAGGGCTGATGAAATGATAATCTAAGTATTTTACAAGATTTTGTTTGTTTTTAATTTGTTTCCATTTCTGTCAGATAGGAACATCTCCAAGAAATAATTATTTTAACAAAAATATTTTTTTTTCTGAAAATGTTATGGTCTCAACCATTTTTTTTGTCTTGGATTGCCAATATACTCAGAGTATTCAGGTTGGAGTTTTCTTATGCTTTGTTACATGAACTTGCATGTTTTTGAAATTTTCTTGGTTTAGTGTTTTGTTTCCAAAATTATCTTTTTTGCTTTTGTCCTTTTTAATAGAACAAATATTGCTTACTTATAAACCGCAACAACTTGCTCTTTCAGTCTTAATCAAATACTATATTTAAAGGTATTTCCTATCATAAATCATCACCGATGCTTAGTGCTGCGCATGATTTTGATCTGGTCCAAGTATTGTTCACTGTCGTTCAAAGAAGTGATAATGGGAGGAATTTCCAGCATTGTTACAAAAAGCAAGTAATACTACATTTCTGGAAATAGCTGTTACATAGAGATTTTCCCAAAACTCCAAGGTTTATTTTTGGTTAAACAGGCACAGACTTAGTAGCTTACCTAAATCAGCTAATCCTGATGTTACAGAAATTGGACAGTAATACTCAGAAAAGAATCTTTCATCCTTAGCAGGATTTATAGTATGGAAATTGCTGAACACTTCATAGTGTGCTGGTTTTTGACATGGGGTTCAGAAGTACAAAGGAATTACAAAGATATATGATAATATAGGACAATAGCTTAATTTCTGATGCTACCTGAGAAACTATAAAGTTAATATCTCATCTCTTCTTCCATCACCTACTAACCTACAAGATCAAAGTGGGTCATGCAGCCCTGGAAGTAGGGAATTGCCTAGTAGTTATGGACAACATTCCCCAAATTATCTCTATGGAGAGAATAAGGCTTGAAGAGATAACATACGTGACAGATTAGACGCAGTTAGAGATCCTGGTTGGGGCAATTAGGCAAGACCTAAGCTAAGCACAGAGCTCCCAGCACTTTCAGCTACAGGGGTGACCTACTTTCTGTGAATTGATTCAACTCCTGTACAAGGGGAATTCATGGAGAATTTGAAATATTTTGACCCACGGCTCCAGCTCACGTATAAACATATACATGTTTATTTGGGTAGGTCTACTAAACAAATCAACAGTTTCAATCTGACCATGAATCTTCATCTCAGCAGCTGGTGTCTTGAAACCATGTTTAAGTTAATAATTAATGATTAGTGTGAGGTTTCACTCTCTCGCATTGATTTCAAGGTGTTTTGGATCCCAGCCATATCAGTCAGCCCTAGACAGAAAGGAAACTCAATTCAGGGGTAATCCTAGAGCATAGACCTTGGGTCCAAACACCTTAACTTGTGCAGAAGCACAAATAAATTGATCTTTTCTTGGTGTATGTTTGCCTTGACTTACCACTACTTTATTTTGAAATAATATCATCAGCAATTTTCTACAGCTGCCCTAGCTTGACAGAAACCCAGGGCTGTCATTGAGATTTTACAGTAGAGATGCTTTACAGATCTTAATGCTTCCCTGTATTAAGGTCCTTGTTATCTCTGTTAACTTTTGTTTACCCCACATGTCACAACGTCCTCCACTAGGCTAACAGCGCGAAGGACATTCAGAGCCCACAATGCTCTTTAGTAGACTTGCTTGGTAGGAACGTCAGGGTAAATCTTCAAAAAGGAATTTTCAAAAGAGAGTCTGTTAAAGAAGCCTGAGAAATGCAAATCCTATTTAAATAAGGAAATGTTGTTCTTCAGTGATCTCAATAAGACCAGCTTGTGCAAGCCAGGAATGCAAATGACATCAAACGACATGCAGTCTGGCTTGACTGGCAATAATACTGTATGTGTCGTTTTGAAACTGTAAATGATAATGAACCAGAATGCCTCAAAGTTTTGACACGAAAAGGACCAGCAGGGTGTGATTTGGTTGAGGATACCATTGATTCTGGGCCACTGAAATTATTTAGGAAGTGACCCATCCTGCCAGAAAGGTTTATATGTAAAAGCAAAGCAAATACAGAAGGGAAAAAATATCCCTGATATTTATGTTCATACAGCTACTGTATAAACCAAATTCATTGTGCTGTCATGGGACTTCTGTTGATTTTTTTGGTTTTGTTTTTTTTCTATGTCTGTCTCATTCAGAATAGACCTTTGAAGGCTGCTGCTGTATTTATCCAGATTATTGGGCCAGATGCATTAATTCCAACTCCCTCATCAAGAGTATAGAAAACACTGAATAAGAATGGGAGGAACCAATCAAATAATGTGGGCAGAGCTGGAATTCATCGTAATTTGTTACTTACCCTTGCCTAATTGATGAAGAAAGAATGGCAGAGGATCAATTGATACAAGAGGATACAAGTGAGATGGCTGAATATCTTTGAGGCAGTTTCTGCATTAATAATACAAACACCAACAAATACAATTCCTTATGTTTATTATCTTTCATTACTTATCTATTAGAGTTGTACTATTTCTGAATTAAAGACCTCATTGTGCTAGGCAGTATACCACTACGTATCAAAGAAGCAGCTCCTATCCACGCATTTTTTTTTCATGTAACGTAGACTATACACAGCATTTGAGCGAGAGGCTCCAATGCTTTTGATATACAAGGGTGGAAGGCTTGTTTCACTTGTAACAAAATTGTTGTTATGTGCCATTACATTAGCAAAACTGTCTGCACAAATTATTCGGAAAAGGTAGCATATTAAGTGATATTTCGCTACTCAGTTTGTAGCCATTTGTGATGATGTATTGCATCATCAAGGAGTGTGCTGATCTAGTTTCGGGAAAGAAAATTGTATCAGAAACCCCATTTTGTTAGTTATGTTTTCATAATATTTTGGTGGCTCTGACCAAAATAAATCTTTCACCCTCTTTCAGTATCACTGTTGTATAAACACTTCAGCACTAAAGTGAAAGATACTAAATACGTTTATTTTGACTAATTGAGAAAAACGCAGAAGAAACTTAAAAAATAATGAGATGCAGTAGAATTTCTAAGTCTTTGTGTATTTCAATAATAAGCAAAATACAGTACCATTAATGGTTATTTTAAAATCTAATAATGTTTAAAATGGAAAAAAATAATAGTATCAAAGTCCTGGAAGTCTGTCAGTTTTAAATGGTTGAGGATTTATTCTGTGTTCTTTGGCTGATGGTGTACTCTAAACTGGAAGAATGCGAAAATATTCTACATGCTAATTCAAAAATATTCAGTGATAAATATGCTACTTTTTAAGATGGCATAATGCAGTTATGCCTATTATGGAGGCATTATGATTATTATAAGTGTCTTTAAAAAGATATGTATCAGTTTATTCTAGCAGTAAATCCTAGATTTACTTAGATCTTCACAAGATCAATTGTTCAGCTTTCCAAGAGGAATGAATATTAAAGAGTTGATATCTCCTATAGTGCCTGCAAAGATTAGAATAGCTTACTAGTGTACATCAAAGATTTATCCACCTTAAGATCCTACAAGCAAAGAAGTTATTTTTTTCACGCTTGCACATGCTACGCATGCATAAACAAGTAATGTTAAGCTGAGATGAAGGGGAGGTGAGGTGTATCTGTTGCCAATAAAGACAATATACAGACGAGAAAAAGCTATTTTGTAGCATCTAGATGCCATTTTCACAAATTTAAACAGACTCACATTTTCGATAGAAGTAGATGGAAATATTTGTCTTAATGCAGTGATATTTATTTTACTATTCTTTATCTGTCTGCCCTCCTTATCTTAAATGTATTAAATACAAAAATTATTATGTGACCAGGTGACATCATCCCTCATGTGGAAAAAGTCCATATTTTCTATAATTTAGGGAGTTTTGTCATTTATTGCATTGTGCAGGGATTTAAATTAAATTCAGATTTAACAAAGTATATTTAGTCATCTGTAAGGGTATTTAATATAAAATGAGTGAGAGATTAGTTCATGGGTTGCTGCCAAGCTTGAGTAAACAAGATACTTTCTAACTTTGGGGAGGGAATGTTACTTGTAATAAGAAACACACTGCTAACATCAAAGTTGGACCCTTCTCTGTTTTAAAAGTTATTTATTTATCCTGAAGGCTTTCCCCAACACTTTTATAAACGGGAGAACTCCAACCAAGTCCACTGAGGTGGGATTGCGTCTCAAAGAGCTCTTGCTGACTGGATGCTTCCAGAGCTGAGCTCATCATCAGTAGAGGTCAGTGTTTGGTGAAGGCACCTGAATTACTCTCTCCTACGGAGATCATTTTTGTGTTAGCTCTGAGTGAAAGGCTTTCAAGAACAGCAGTTTTTCATACTCAAGTTTGACATGAGGTACTGGCAGTGCCATTCTCATTATGCCGAGACAGAATTTGCAATTCTAGGTGTCTTCATGGGGCTATCAGAAAAATTAAGCCTAAGTGAGCACTTGACAGATTCCCCTCAATTTTCCTGCAATTCTTTACTAATCTCCTTTGAAAAACACATTGAGAACTCTGGTGTAAATCATGCATACAAAAGGATTTTATTTACTGAATTTTTGATGAACACACATGCTCTATGCATTCAAACAACAGGTTATGGTTTCAGCAAGTAGAATTTCTATATTGTAAAAACTCAAAAAAATACTAAAGCCCACTGCTGCATGTCTCATGGAAAAAAAAAGTTACTGTTGATAGCTATTTAACAGCAGGCAACAGCTACTGCTAGAGTCTATTTTCAGATTTACAGTACTGTTGTTAGGCATTAGGTTAATGGAAGTCATGGTGTAGTGTCAGGCCATGATTTGACATAGGACCTGACAAAGAAGATTCTTAGATAAAGACAGCATCAAAAAGCAGACTGAGAGTGAAAGAGGAAGGACTGTATTTTTTGTCTGCATTTTAGAAATTAGGTTTTCATTTCCATAAACAGCCAATTTTAAAAAAGCAACCAAGCACAGAAAAAGACTTGACCAGCCTCCTCAATATTACAACAGCTTAATCAGAAAAAAAATCTTAATATTTTTTAAAAACCATTGACAATTTGGAACAAATACTTTTCTGACTCAGCTACAAATCACCAATCTTTGGAAAAAGAAAAATGTTCAATTCCAGTTTTAAGATAATTTATTGCAACTAAGCTAATGAAAGTCTATATAAGCAGAACTTTAATCCTCGTGAAATGTCCTTAAGTCTCAAAAGTCAGAAATATTCTGTATTTAGACAAGGATTCAAACAAAGATTTTATTCTGTTGAATGTTAACCCATTGGTGTCAGCATTAGAATATTGGTATCAGTATTATGTATTGTGATATGATTTTGCACATCATAATGATTTCTTAGGATAGCTGGGGATGCTTCAGTTTCTGAAAGATTAATTTACTCTCCATCTACTAGAGATGGAGGTTAGGTATTGAGCTTAGACAAACACCTGACTTTTATACTGCTGAGCTTTTCTCATGAGTCCCACTGTAAGTGGATTCCTCAAAGCTGTGGAAGAAAGCAGTCTTTGGATACAGTTTGCTCTTGTACAAAAATTCAGAATAAGATCTGTACACATCACAAAACTTATTTTGATGTCTTAAGACAACACCATCTTAGAATTTGTCAAACTGCCTAGAGGCGAATCTCACCTATAGAATAAACATGATTTATTTTAAGTCAGTGAACATTTTTACCATTTCTTTCAATGTAAACACTAAAAGACAGAAGGCACTGATAACTAGTGATTGCTCATGTCAGCCAATAATTGTGGTACCACTGTAAAGCAAATTGTCACTCTGTAGGCAAGCCCTGGAACTGGCAATAGGTGTGGTTTTAGACCATCCAAACTGTGCTGAAGTAAAACACATTGGACTCAGCTCTTTAGACCACAGTAACCCATTAAGCTACAGTTGTATGCTCTTTTGTATTTGTTTTTCCATATCAAGAAAATAGGTTGAGTTGATCTCTTTGGCTAAAAATATTTTAATTCATTTGTCTTCTTTCAGATAGTTTATTTTATCATGACATTTATCTTTAAAGGTACATCTCCTACTTACTGATCTCAGTCATAATTTTAGATATATAATTTAGTGAAGGAAGAATGAAAGCTAAAAATATGGATCAAACTAAATATCTTACTCAATATTATGCAGGGTTATGTTAAGTTTACTGCTAATATAACATTGTGTCTGTGATGCCTGATTGTTATCTTCTTTTGACATATCAAGATTTACATAACATTTTAAGAAAAAAAAATGTTTTCTTAAATGATACTTTCATTGAAATTGTAGAGAAAAAAAAAAATCACATTTCTTCCCCAAAAAATCTTAATAGAGGTCATAGAATGGAGACGCTTTATTGGAGACTGCAATTTCTAATGTTGAATATCTCACATACACAGCCTCTACATTGAAGTTAAGCTCTTAATACAGGCACAGTTAGCTTATGCTTTTGCTGTGGATTTTCTATTAGCAGTTTATGAATGTCTCAGATATATTTATCTTAATTTCTTGCTAAGTATTTCTGGCAAATAATTTCTCACATATACAAGGGCCGTGGGCAGGATTTTGACCACGTTCAGCTGTGTAAACAAAAAAGGAGAGTTATGCTGCATTATTCCTCCTGTTGACTGATGAGTTGCAAGATATTGTCTCTGGTAAGCATAACTGCTGGAAGCATATTGCAGATAATAATATTTCTGAGTAGAAACTAGCATTTATTATGTGATATTTGGTTAAAAGTTTCAATTTACCTTTCCTTCCAGGATAAAATGCATGCTATAACATATGCATATAATTAAGAAAATCAAATATAGAATAAATACGCTGATTATTTTTTTGCCTCTTGGCAATGTAAGAGCAAGACTAAATAGAAAGATGTATCAACTCACTCTCCCACCCCAAAAAAAGGAACAAAAAAGTATTTTCTTCATTTGAATATTAAAAGAAGAAATGCAACAATATTGTGAGTTTTTCAAAGACACTGTACCAACTTAACCTTAAAAGTTATTTTCTTGTGTCATAGACAATATCATAGAAGGAGAAAACAACTAAAATTCTGCTGAAACATCTTACAATATTTTTGTTATGCAGTCTGTGTCCAGGACTCAAGATCACAGCAATTAATGATACTTGCTTATTCCTGTGATTTCCTGCTGATAATTGTGGCACTTTCAAAAATAAATACCATTCAGCAGGATTTTAATTGAACTGGCTGGAATATAGAGCTGGATGAAATTCTCAAGGGAAGAAGAATACATAGCTCCAAGTGAAAGCAAGAAGAAGAGGACAGAAGCTCTTACACCAAGACTCTGCACAGCCATAATAAAAACCTTCTCTGTAACAACAGAACCCACCTTTCATAGGGAAACCCACTGTACCACTACCTTTTCAACAGCCTGTGCCTTTTTTCACTTAGCGAGCCTTGTCTTTCCCACCTCCATCTCTTTCCTTTCATTCACCATTCCTCATGCCTCTCAATTGGCTTTCACATTTCAGATTCACAGCAGCGTTTACAGATGTGTCCTTCACATATCAGATTATGTTCATTATGGGAAGTAACCTTCCAGCATTCTCCTGAGTGCTACAGCAGAAATGCAGGAATTCATTACAAAACAAAAGCAAAGATCCAAGTGTGAAAAGAAAGTAATGTCCTTTCTTCCTGCTTTGTCTCTATTTATTTTTTTCTCTCTGTTTCCATTTTTTAACTAGAAATTGGATTGTATAACTATTTGCGATAAAGTGACTTCAATGAAGAGCAATAGAGACTCTATTAATAACGTGTTTAGTCTGACTTGACCTTTTTGAAAGAGACTTAGGCTATACAGGACATAAAAACAGATCCTATTCAAATCAGGACCTAAAAAACCAGAACCCAACACGTTAAAAATTCACTTTACAACTTTCACTAAGCCAGATGGTTTAGTCTTGATATCTTGGCACCTTTCTGCTCATTTATATTCCTCACTCCCCTACTCAAAACCCATTGTAATTGTTAGTATCTTTTTCTTATCAGGAGAGAAGGTTCATTTGTAACATCCTCACACAAGAGAGAAGCGAGCAGAATATTCGAGTGTGAGCCTGCACCTTGGCATTGGAATCAGAGGCATACAGCAGTGTTCTGACTGTGTGGGTTTCATAGAATACATTTGAAGTTGTTCAGCAACAAAATGCTAATTATCATGATGACCCATAAATAACATCAAACATTAGGATTTCTGTGTTAAAAAAGTTACCACGTGTAGCAAGGAGAGCATCTGATATACCGAGTAGCCTGGACTACCCTGTGTACTGATGTAAAAAGGAGTGAGAACCAGGTGGAAAGGTTCAGGTGCTACTGACATGTTTTTGTCATAACTGTAGATCTGAATTTTGCTCTGCTCAGGGACGATGTACAAGATGCATAATCACTCATTACTCATTCACCTCCTCCAGTGAAACGGAGTGTTTGAAGTTTCTACCCTCAGCTGTCCATACCAGGCCACCCAATCCTGTAATACACTACACTTGATGGAACACCTTTTTTGAATACGTATCAATTAAATTCAAGAAAAAGCAGACAGCGGAGCTTAGACCTTCATGTATCTTATCCATAGATGAGAGATAAACAAGGGTTAGTGAGAGGTAGTCCACATACAGAATTGCACAGCTCTTTTTAAAATCATACAGATGCCTACATGGACACTCTCATTCTGTCAAAATTGCTTTTTTCTGCTTCAGTTTAAATGTAGCTACAATCAAGTGATACTTGGGCAGATGAGATTATCAGCTTCCTGCAAAATCTCTTGCACTGGTTTGCCTGAATCTGTTGGTATGTCACATTAAGCTTGCATAATTCCGAATATAGACAAGGCTCAAAATTAATATTAAAGCCAAGTAAGTTGAAATGTTAAAATGTTCTAGTATCCAGATTAAAATTAGTTATATCATTTACACCTGTCAATTTAAGGAAACAAATTAAACTGATATAGTTTAAATTTAAATCAGAATGAGAGTTTCCACACATGGTTTTACAGTGAATTAATTAAAGGTCTGTCTGCATGGGAAATTTGACCAGAATAGCTTTCTTGTCAGAACGTGTCTCTTTGTAGCTGCTTCTATTCCAGAAATGACTGTTTGGCTTAGAGGTTGTTTTGTTGTTGTTGCTTTTTTTCTTGTTTACTTTTATGCGCTCTTAAACAAGCAGATCTGTGCTTCAGGTTATCTAGAAATACCTTATTTTAAAGGAAAATAATCCCAAGTAGACAAAACCCTTAACTCATTTAAAACCACACTGTCACTTAATTCAGGGTGTTATCCAAGGCCAGGGGTGTTTTTAGCTTCCATATCTATCTTCCATATCCAGACTTTGAGCACGGAAAAATATTTCAATTGTGATTCAAAAATCCTTTGACAGAGAGGAAAGTGTAGTTTGTCATGCCGTGCTGGCTGATTTACTGTACATGTAAGCTCTACTTATCACTTTGAATAACACTGATGGATTTAATTCCAGACCACATGAATGAGCCAGTATTTTTCTCTTTCCAGTTTAGTTGTGCAATACTGTCACATGACAATTGTGCTAAACTTGTAAGGCAAACTGCAAGGCATCACAGGTCTAGGGAAACCTAGCCAAAATCTTACAGCTGCTCCTCGGGGAAGAAAATTCTTGTAGTAAATTCCACATATATTTTTGGAAGCTTTTTAGACACAAGTAGTCTCAAGAATTTGTATTTGAATGTCAGGATTCTGAACAGCTGAGGGTGGTTGTAAACCAACTGTGATGGAATGTCAGATTAAAGACCACAGTCAGAAATGATAGGCCACTATCAAGAACCACCTCTTCAAATTATAAATTCCTGTAGTCAAAGTAAGATGCTGAATGTATATCCAGGGAATTATGTATTTTTTAACAGATGAGCTTAAGAGTGAGTCACAGTAAGTTTCACTAAACACAGTGTTCTGTTTCTGGCAGTGAGAGTAGGGGAAGCCTACAGAAAAGAATAGGAATGAGGCAAACGTATGATTTTCCAAGAGTATATCTTGGGAATATGTTAGTAATCATCTAACAGTTTGCTGCTTTGGGGCTTCCTGAAGCAGAAATGACTTCTTAGTACTAAATTGCCTTCATTGGATACTCATTCTACAAACGTGTCTATCTCAATCCATGTTAAAGGAAGGAGTGCCATATCTTTAGGAAACTTTTCATGAGAAACCACCTTCTCTGTTTTGAACCTGCCACCTGCTAGTAGACCTGATACCACTCAGTTCTTGTGTGAGGAAAGAGAGATTCCAGATGTCTGTCTTTATCCCTCATGGCTTCAGTACATAGTCATCCACAATCAGCATATTAGTTTGGATCTAGTCAATTTAGGGTAAAATTCTAAATAATATCATAGCTATCCATTTATCTTTCAAACTTCATGATAAAGAGTTAAAAAAAATCCACTTAGCTTTATAAATACCACATTCATTTATTTTTTCTGGCAAAACATTACTTAGTGAGTTAAAAGTTTACATCTGTGCCTAAACTACAGTCGCTTTGGCTTGGCTGATTTTGTAAGTGCTTTTTTAGCAGAAGCTATCATCTTTTCTTGGGTCAGAAAAGCAGAAAAACGTCTCTTTTCCCCCTGCCCTCAGCAACACGATATACAAAGATAAATTGCTACATTAAAAAAACATAAAAAGTCCCAGTACAGAGACACTAGAAAGCATAGAAGGATTTCACTCTAGGGAGGAAATATTCTGGGATGCAGGTCTCTTCATGGGGCAGTTACCCTCCGGGCTCCACACTGTCTGATGGAAAGTAGTAAATCCCTCATAGCTGTTGTCTGGCCTGTGTTGCCCTATTCCTTTTATGCTTTATGTGAGACTTTTCCATGGGACATTTTGTGTGACACGGTAGGGACAAGAGGAGACAGTCTCTCTCTTTGAGCTGTTTAAGCAAGAAAGGAGCAAGTTTAGAAAGGTCCATGTAGGTAGATGTCTCAGATTGCTCACTGCTCTTAACATGCTATTTCAGTAACTGGTGGTGTTTTGTTGGGGTTTTTTTCAGGTTGTTTCCAGCTAGATCAGTGAGCTCATCTGTCTCATCCCCCAGCCAAGAAATCAGTATTGATGACACAAAAAAGGAGAAAGAGGACAAAATGGGGCCAGACAGAAGGCACCTGATGGATCCTAACCTGCCTAAAGTGCAGAGGTCCTACAGACAGTTTTCAGTATTTTGAAAGCACATCCTAAAATTTTCAGACATCACATAATACTTGTGCGAATCTCTCTGCAGTCATCTTCTTTCAGCAAGTCTATGGCCTTGGGTTAAAGACGTTGAAAGTTGGAAAAGCCACTATACGCCAGGAAGTATCAATCCAGTTGTTATTTGCATTTAGTGTTAAAAAATTGTGTCTATTTTTCTAGAATAGATCTTTCTGAATTCAGATTCCGAAAGTGAAATGTCATTACACTTCTTTCTGCTATACTGAGAACCAGCTACAGCCTCATACCCCTTAATTTGTAGATGTATCAATAACTGACTTAGCAGCTGTTGCGTAAATTATTAGCAAACTCCTTAAACTCTTCCCTTTCATTATACAATCAGCTTTCCAGAACTCGTAGCATTTTTGTGGCTCCTTTCTGAACCACCTAAGTTTGCATTCCTACAGTATGGATTCAATGCCCAGCCACTGCATTGCAATATTTTAATGGGGATGTGCAAGCGTCACATGCCTATTTGATATTCTGTCTCTATGCATGCACTAAAGCTGTTTTTCCCTACAGCATCAAACAGAGACTTCATGTTAAGCTGCTTTGATACTACAGCAGGCTGGATCTTTTCAATGCCCACCAGTTTGCATTCATGACCTGCCTGCTTCTTTCCTGAAGATGAATCTTTTCATGTGTTTCTAACTGCTCAAGGAATTACCCAATTTACTAATACTCATTATTTCCTCTTTCACCCATTCCTGTAATCTGTAAATTTTGCTAGCAATGACTATACTTTCTCAAGACTACAGATAAGGATGTTGTATAGCATTTGGTCAAGAACAGATTGCACTGGGATGAGCTCCATACTGTGATGACTCATTATTCCATTTTTTTGAGATCTGTCAATTAAATAGGATTTAGTTAAAGAAAGTTTTTAATTAGAGCTGGATGGCAAGTGATTTTTCCATATTACAAATTGTTCAGTATTTTACGTTTGTTTCTCCTTTCTTGAAATCGATTAAGATGCAGGGGGGAGGAGGCAGAAAATGAATAAGAAAGAAAGAAGAAAAAATCTAAGTGAATAGAAGTCTTCTAGTTTCAAAGCTTGGATACTTACATGGGTTATTATTTTAGAAGTATTTCCCCTACAATTCCGAACAACCCCCAAAATGCCTGCAAAACAGAATCTTCTGATGAAAAATAACAAATATATGAAAAACTGAGATAACATCAAAGCTTAAAAATAACTAATCAAAGGCATCTCTCCCCCACACAAAAGCTGTAGTTTTGGCAAGCTGTCACTCGCCAAACTGAGTTAGTTTTAATCCATTTAAGAAATCTTTACTGAATTTTGTACAGTGATCATTTTCTTATCAGAATGTCATACAGGGCTACATCAAATGTCTGAGAGACATCAGAGAGATATATGTTCAATGAACTAATCAGTTACCTGATGTGTCGTTTATAACCTGTAGTTCAGGACAGGAGTCCATTCAGCCCACTTTTGCAAATCCTGCAAGATCCCCTGAAATGCACTCCTTGCCCAATTTATGCCATTTGGTCTGCAAAGAGCAAGCAATATTTTTCCTAAGTTGACAAAAAAAGCTCCCTCAAACAACCTAATGGTTTCTGTTCAGACAGTAACTAACTTGCTTGGACTACACTGAATTTATATCAAAATGATAGTGTCTGGTGAACAGCTCTTTGATAGAATCTAAACATCCACTCTTGTCAACAAGTCAGGAGAGAAATAGAAATATCATTGGTTCTGCATCTGTTCAGGTTTTTTCTATAGGGTTTTTTTAAATTACCTATATTATATCTATCTGCTTATAGATAGATAGAGATATTATATATGCAGGTATTATATATCTTTAATACTAAATAAAAAGTGGCAGCAAGTGTGATTCTTGGACCTCCCATCATCTTTCTACACTGCTTATTCTTCAGTTCACTCCTCATTGTTTTTTAACTCTTCCAGTCAGCTTTCTCCCTTATCCAGGTACAGCACTGATGATAACTCACTGCAGATCATGCTTTCCAAAGACAATATGGATGAGACAGGCTCCCTCACTGTGGCTCACCTTGCCACACAAAGACCTCCAACACTATCTCAGATGGCTTTGGCATGAAACAACATCAGCGGCCCTTTGCCATGGCCTGAAGTACAAAACATGCCTCACAGAGGAACCGAAACCAAGTGATGCTCTTTTCCTCCCTTGCTTTCCCTGATATCAGGGGCCCAAGAAGACTCTTCCAAGGCAAGAGCAATTACTGTCCTAACTCACTGCAGTAAAGATTCTCACATCCTTGAAAAATGAAATTATGGCATTTGCCTTCAGAAGGCTACTGGAGATCTCTCTTTTTCCATCTCTTCCTTTGAGTTTCAGGTATTTCCTTTTCAACAGAATTTTACTTAACATTCCCAGAATCAATGTGCAGAGTTTGGAATTCCTGCTGGCAAGAATTTAGCTCCATGTCATACAGGTATAGACCTACCTGTGCCTTGATTTACAGAGCTAAGATCCTAAATATCAGCCATTTATGTCCTGAACACCACTTTTAAATCTTGTTTTGAATTGCAGCCCAGCTATTGTACCAATACTTATCTTTGACAACCACACCTGTAATACCATAAAAAACTCCAATATCTAGTTTGTCTGACAAGGTCTATTTTCTACCAAAAAACTCACCAAGTTTTATCTACATTGATTGTGATACTCTGTAAATCTTTATATATCAATTTTCTTGTGTTTATACCCAAGATTAGTACTGGGATTAGAATTCGAATGTTACTTAGTCACTTTTTTTAAAATAGTTTGTTTCTGTGTAGACAAGGTCTAGGACTATTTATATCAGTGTAAGTCAGTTGTAGCTAGATTTAAAAATGAATTCCAAAAACATTCACAGTTTTGCATAAATCAAAACATTTTCTTTCCTTGAATTTCTCTCAGAGAAGAAAAATAGTCTCCACGCATGAGAAAACTAATTCTTGCATGCAAATTCACCCAAGAAGAAAGTTTATTATTTCAAAAAGATCCACAAAGCAGGAGAGAATGGCTCTGGCCCGAACACGAGGAAAACAGAGTATGCTGGTACATGCTGGGGTCACCTTGGACACATTTCAAGTGCAACTTAACCTATAGTTTTGGGCAACACAAGAGAAACCCTCAAAAATTTACTTTGAAATATCTAAAATTCAATGACAGAATTTGTTGCATTAAAGTCAATGGTATTATACGAGGAATTAACTGGTTTAGTTTAGTAAAGCTGAAAGAAACTCACTCTCACCTCCCAGTACTAACTACTTTCTAGTTACGGTGCTGTCCAGGACACCAGAAATAAGTATGTTGTAGCCATGAATGCATTTACCCTCACAATGTGCCTATAGGATAGGGAGATATTAATGCTGTCAATATACAGACAATTAAATAAAGCTTAGGGAGACCTATTTCACATCCCTTAATAGATTTCCTGGCTGGTAATCTATAATATGTCTACTGTAAATACTATATATTTTATGCCTTCATGCCTTCATGTATGTTTATGGCTCTTACTTGACTCCAAATATTCTATCAGGACAGGCTCAGGCAGGAAGCATTCATCATCAGGAACCCAAGATAACTCCTGACTATAACCAGGCAAGTGAAATGGCAATATGTTGAGCTGTATTAGAGCTAGAAGGCATTCAAAGTTTCTGTCTGATGCAATGTTCTAGGAATTATTTATTCACCATCTCAAAGGACGGAAACAAGGGAAGCCCTGTTTCTCCCAAGAAAAATCTGGGCCAAAAAAAGTAAATCTTCAGAATTTTTTAAAGGGGTGGATAATTTCCAGCATTCTTGATCTTTCCCAGCTAAACTGGGGCTTCTGGTTACCCTAATATAGTTAGAGGACTAAAGCCTCTAAAAGTGTCCTTAGAAACTTAATATGCTAACGCTGGATGAGCAACTTTGAAGACGTATAAATTCTGGCTGCAGAACATGGAGCTTTTCACAAACTAATTTATAGCATTAACAAGTATTTTCAATATCTTTGTAGACAAGAAGCTTTTCCTTTTGTAACAACCGATGTCTGTGCAGAGTTTTTCCATGAATACAGCTCAAACAATATATGTTACAATAAAACTTTAAAAAAAGGGGGACTGGGTTCAGAGGGACAAAGCAATGTGATATCCCTGATCCAACAAGTAGTGCCAGATGCAGTTGCTGGCAGAAGAACACCTTGTCACCTCCCTCCATGTCTGATGCACATGACTTCTTATCCTGTGTGGAATGACAGAAGGGCCATGGCTATGTACCAGTGCTTCATGTACTCAGCGTCTCAGCCATAAGTGGGGCAGAATACAAATGAGATGCTGTCTGGTGCACTTTGTCTAGCCCTAGATACCTGCTGTTGTGGAATGCTGCTGTCACTTCACTGAATATCTAACTGCCTAAGGATTAATAGAGAATGTGGCAGAGAGCAAGGAGATCCCATCAAGAGAAATGTCGAAGAAAAGGAATCAGAACTGAAAAATCTACCTGATGGACTAGTGAGAAAAACCTTGCAGACAGTGTTGTCCTCTTGGATATGTTTTTATTGTTTCCTTTGCCATTTGTATTATATACTCTTGTAGACTGTTTTTTTTCCACTTTACATGATTGTCTATTGAAATCATAACTCCGAATTTGTGACACCACAATTATTTCCATGGCAACTGGTTACTGTCAAACAGAGGCACTGCAAGGACAGCAGCACAGTACTGATACAATCAGCAATTTTAGTCTGTCCAGTGAATTTCAAGCTGCTGGAGAGGGAGCATGCCAGCAAGAAAGCCAACACAAACAGCCCTGCAGTAATCAAACCTGCTTGTAATGAAAGTAAGCACAATCATCTCTAATATTCTGCAATGAATGAACACTTCATTTGTTACATCCTTCAAATAATAATTAAAAAAAAAAAACACAACAAAAAAATACAAACAAAACCACCTTGAAACAGTCCATCAAAATGAAAGTATGTGGAAATCACCCTTCTGTACTTATGTCATGTACCAATCAACAACAATTCAGCTGAAGACAGATTTAAGCAAAGTCAATTGACTTTCTGTCCATTCCAGAATGAATTCTGATCATTTAGCAAAAGCACCATGCCAGGATTTGACACATTTGAAAGTCATTCACATAATGTTTTGTTCTTATCTTTTCTTCTTTTTTTTCTTTCATATAGTCCCTTTAATGTTGCTCTCCATTACAACCATTAGGAAAAGGAAACAGAAATAAAATACGAATGTGAGTGGGTGTCAGTGAAGTCTGACAAATGCTATACACAAGTTCAGGAAGGCTTTGTAGCAAGGATACTATCTTATTTCTTCTACATATTTCATGCAAGTGTCAGCCCACCTTCAGGCCTCCCTGCATCCATTCTTGTGGAGTGGTAGTGGTCTAAACTACTCAAAGCCAAACCAGGATCCATGGTTTACCTGCTATTGTCCTTCAAGTGTTGCATAAACCATGCAGTAGTCCTTGATGTTGTTGATGAGCTTGAGGGTTATCAGTATTTTTTTTTCCTGTGAACTGTCAGAAAACTACCTATTAACTACACCTCAGATACTATGCTTGGTGTGCTACCAGCAAATGTTTTAATCTGGAACCTAACTGTGTTTGTGTGGCTTCTGCAAGGCCATTTTGCTGTGTGACAAGCAAAGAAAAAAAGACACAGAAACTACCTCAGTAATCAAGGTCCTCAGCAGGTGGAAGCAGGTGTCATAGCTGAAGTTCTGCTACTTTACACCAGAGGAGGACAGAGCCTCTCGACCTTTACATTTTTTTAATAGGAGATCTCTGTCATCCCAGTGTAATCTAGAGGCTCTTCTTCCATCCTTTTATCTTTCAGGAAATGTCTGAAATAAGCATGGTGCTCTCTGGAGACAGAGAAAAGACTTTTCATCATCAAAAGCCCTGTCAGGTAACTGATTATCTGAGTGTATATGCTTATGCTAACTTGCCTCCATCACTCACAGCAAACATAAGGACAAATGCTGATCACAATTCGCTGCACTTTTTTGCTTACAACTGAGGGTAACTCTGAATCTAGATGATATTTCCAGATCACCTGTGCTCCAATGCACATAGCTAAGCCTCCCTAACACAAGGTGATACTTGGAATACCTGGAATCCTATGGATGAATTACATCTAGCACCTTATGAAGTTTCAGAATTTAATTTCTCTGTCTTTGATACTAGATAAAATAATATAGAATTGTCTTTCCAGGCAGGATGGCATAACCTGGATTACCTTTTCCCCATGATTTTAGGCTTAACTTCATTTATGGTTTTGAATTACCACTGATGAACTTACAAAATGTGTTTCCTTGATTTAAAAAACAAATAACATTACAACCCTAATTCCTGTTTCCTTGGAGTAACATCACCTCAGTTAAATGATACGCAAAGTACCACTTGTTATTTTAAAAGTATGGCTTTTCGTAAGGCTCCTGTCATAAACAGGACATTTACTATTGGATTCATTGTTAAACCAGACGGCATGCAGAGCTGGCAGCATTTTGCAGCAATGCACACAGCCTGTTTTATCAATGAGTTCACAAACAATCAATAAAATGTTGAGAAGAAAAGTACTCCTTCTTGCCCAAGTGGCAACAGAGATTCATCAAACGAGTTTTATCCGTGGATATGACAACAATTCTTTCATCTCAAGCAGCTACAAAAATAAAAAAACTCTTTCAAAGGCTCGCATTGGCAGGTGATGATAGTGAAAGTTGAAATGGTTGTTTGAAAGTTTTTATTTTGTCTACACTACACTGAGAGATAGGAGCTATGCTATAAACAACTCATCCTGAGAAATGTCTTGTGTGTCCAATTAATGGCAACACAGGGTTCCACAGAAAATGTAATTATAATGACAGATTCTGAGCAGTTGCAACAAGAAGTGTGTTTTCAGTAAGGTTTTCCTCTCAGATGCATTCTTTGTGTACTCAGTTTCTTATGGGTCTTCTTTTTCAAAAGGACCGTATCTTATTTCTGCATCCATTACTCTGTTTTTTATTTGAAGCAGTTTCAGATCCAGTGACATTTATCTTGAAAACATCAGGATCTGACACCTTTCCCCCCTCAAACTTTCGAACTTATTTGTATTTCATGCCTTTTCCTATTCACAAGATGTAAATAAGCAAAATGACTTAGAAGAAGCAAAGTAGTTTTGTCTTTAAAAGTCTGAATCCATCCAGTTCTGTAAGGCATTTTGATAGGATGACACTAGAGATAACTCAGATAAGTACATGCTCAAGCCCACTACCACAACCAGGTTCACCAACCAGTCACTGGGAAACCTGCAGCCACATCCACAAGCCTGAGAGCTGAAGACCTGAGCAGGAGTGGCCACACACAGCTGAGAAGTAATCGTAGGACAATGTCCTCATTTTTGTGATCCAGAAAATCAAGCTACAGATAGAGACAAGTAAGGTGCAACCAAAAGAAGTGGTAGAAATCATGACAGTTATCCCTCTTTGACATGGTGGGGTTGTCTTAAAGTTGGACTCATCAACAACTGGTGATTTACTCTACGAATGAAAAAGATATGCAGCGAGATTTTGCAAGGAGACATCCAGTCTTGCATGATGTCTTTATTTCAGGATAAACCATTTCAAAATTTTTGATCATTTCAAAATTTAAAAAGGGCTTTCAGTTTATATTTCTAACAAAGAGATTTCCTTTACTCTAGTTTTGACTTGGATATTTTTCCTGTGTTTTCTTGTTCAAACAGAAAGAGTGGAATGAATTTTTAAGATTAAACAAATTATAAATTTTCGTTTCTTCTAAAAGTCCATTTAATTACTTTTTCACATTTTGACTAGAGGCTGATAGGCTTGACTGGAATTACAGTTGTCTCTAAAAATTATCGCAGACCAATTTTGGCAGGGTTTTTTTTCCTTTGCTGACAGCAGATTCTGACTGCTGCTTACAGCACTGGGATTCCTTGTGCATTTTTACTAACTCTCACCATTGACGTGCTATTATTACTTATGCAAATCACTTATCTTACTTCTACTTTATCATCTTCTTAGTAAAATAGTAATAATTTCCTAAGTGAGAGAAGATTTCTGAAGAATATTTATTAGGTACTTAGAACACAGAGAGCATGATTCTCCAAAACTAGCATAAAATTATATTTGTTTCTTGACATTACTCTTGATATAGTCCTTAAAAACATGGATAAGAGTCAGAGCTTTACAGTGGCAAAGAATACAGTATTTATTATTTAATTCACTCCCAAACCTCCCAATTACAGCTAGTGTTTGTGTTGGTAATATTTGAGCCTAGAGCACTGTATATTCATCCGTCTGAATTTGGGTTTTTAAGTCTACACAAACTTGGTGCATTTTAATATTTTTGAACCATATAAAGCAAGCTTGGTGGAATTTTATTTTGATTCTAACACAGCTTTAGGTTGGCCCCGAAGGAAATTTTGTATAAAACTGACAACTCTTTAACTATGCTTAAGATGTATTTTTCTTTCTATTTTTGTACCTGTTGGTACAGTGTAATTGCAATCCTTCCTCCCTGGAGGATAAATCAGAAGATCATGTCAGTACAATTGGAAGCAGTCAGCCATCTTCCACAGATTGATATGTTTTGCTTCACTCACTCTAGTCCCCCTGCTGCTCTCCTACTTTTATCTCCATTTTTTCTTAGTCTGATTGCTTCACACCATACACTGTGAGTGACTGATGTCAATGGCATGCTTCAAGCGTAGAAACCTTGTAGCAGCCAGTGAAATACAACTCAACAACATTAAGGTTTTTTCTCCATAGCCTACCTGGTGAAACACAAAACAGTCCTATTAGCCATTCTTTGAATCTTGAAGTGCCAGAAGTAAAATGCGTGTTTTTTTTAAGACTTAATGAATCTTTTGAGTAGTGTAAAGTATAAAAATATTATAAAGTCTTTATGAAGAGTACTGTTAAAATGAATTTGTAGAACTGCATCTTCCTATTCAGCAACTTAATTCCTACTGTACATTAAATAACAAACTAGCATGTGGCAGATAATCACGAGTCACCAAATCACTGTAGGGTATAAAATTGCTGTTAGACAGGTACCTTTGGAAAGTGACACCATATTCTATGTTGGTATAGATGAATTACAAAATAATACTCATTAGCTTAAACAATTATGAAAATTATTATGTAGAACATATACAGATTATCAGACCAAAAGACATACACCATCAGGAATATTTGCTTGTTGCTAAAGTGGGTAAAATTTATTTAGTAGTGACAAAGTAGATGAACATCAACTTTTAAATTGGATAACCAGCAAATAGTTTTAGAAAATTAGCTTTTTTCCCATATTTTCCATTTTTTTTTAATTTCTTGACAGTTTTTTTTTTTCCTTTCTCATCATTTGCTTAACAGTAATACTTAGTAATGGTCAGGCAGCTCAGTGTGACTAACTAGAAGGTGGTAATAAAAATATGGCAAGTATAGTCAAAAGTATGGAACATTTCAAGCAGTTCCGTAGGGCAGCATGTTTTATCATGGAAAAGAGGTGATGGATAAATTAGTGATCTTCAGAATCACAATGTACAAAGTACATGCATATGAAAACTGTTTTTTGTTTCTCCTCCAAGACCACCATTACAGTTCTTCAAATGAAGCTAATACATAATTCCAAAATGAAAAATAAACTGAGTTGGAAGACCACTTGGAGTTGAGGTGTAGAAGCCTGTATTTCTGGGAAGCTTACAGGTTAGAGTTCAAAGAAACAGGAGGATCAAGTCAGTGACTTGATCAAGCTGAACTTTCGTCCCAGGAAGACCTAAAACTGCAAGCATTCAGCATTCTGGGGAAACATGTCGCAATTTGTTTGCAGATTCTTATACCTTCCACCTATAATTGGTAACTGTCACAAGACAAATTCAGAATAAGGTGAAGCTTTGACCTTACTCAGCAGACCAGTCCTGTGCTCTTTTGCGAACTTACATACTGCATTACAAAACCTGTGATAATGACCCATTAGACAGACAGAAGTTGTAACAACAGAGAGACTTTGTGAACAGTGGCCCATCGTATTTCTTCTGTCTACAATTACCAAGCCAAACTTTTCTTTTTCAGAAGCTGGGCAGAAGTGACAAAAATTATTATTTCCTGATTATGAAGACCAATAAATTTTCCATTAAGTTTAGATACGTGTTAAGCAGCCCCAGCACATACAGAAGATGTACACTTCTTAGTAGGCTTTGCCATGGAGAGTGTTTAAACATCACTGAACACAACACATTTAGGAAAAAGGAAAAATAGCAGGTGTGTATATTATCTTTTTACTGAACATAATTACACAGCTGCTTCACAGCATATTGTAGCAGAAGTGGCTCCTTCAGAGGCACTAAGGATGAAAACAGCAGGAAAGTGTTTTTTAAGAGAAAGTCAAGATAGATAACCTTTACTCAAAAATCACTGCAAGCAAAAAGGCAGGGAAAGAGGAACAAGATGTGACAAGTTCAGATTATGGAACTTTGTGAGAAGCTGAACTGCTTTTCTATGGCATTTTGTGGACATGTGAGAGTATCTTTATGAGCAGACTGTAGAGGATGCTAGAAAAAACAGTACTATCTGGAATTATCTAACATGCATTGAAAACAAAATCAAGATAATTTGATTTCAATAGGATGGGTAGCCTATGATAGAACCAATAATGTCTGCGTAACTGATTATAGTTTCTAAGTTTATTAACAGCCAAGTGCACCTTGTTTAACCATCTGAATAATTATTTATATACATAAACAATCCTGTTTTATTAAAAAGGAAATTAAAACCTAAATGTAAATCGAATACACAGCACTTATTAATTCTTGTAAACCACACAAGAAAGATAATAGCCTAGGTACTAATAATCACTCTGTTACTAGTGTCTTAGTTTAAAATTTATTCTTTTCCAGGCACCTATCGCAGACAAGGATAATATGGTCGATTCCATTTTTCTGTGTTCAAAATTTAAGTACCCTAAATAGCTTGAAAAATTTCATTCCCCAAACTGTGCTAACTTGCTAAATTTACTCACTGATATAACGAAATTGAATAAAAGATCACCTACCCATGTTAATTATAAACAGCATATCAGAGTCAGACTAGAGCAGCTTCAATGTTGATTTGTGCTTAAGATAATGAAATTTGAAAGTCTAGAAATGATAGGGTTGTTTATAGCGAGTTTATCTCTGTAAAATAATTGCATCCAAGTTCCCATAAACATAAAAGGGAGACATTCTGTTGCAGCTGGTTGAAAGGATGGTTTGATTAAGGAATATAGATAACATTTACAGCTTCAGAAGAACTTTAAAAGACTATCAGGAAAATCAGGGAATTTTAAAGACAGAATACATTTTCCAAATTTAAAACTACTATTTTCCCTCAGATATTTAATCCAGATTATGTACTAGAAGCCTGTAACAAACCTCCCACAAAGAAATAATAGCACACTGCACATATTATTGTTGTTCAACACCTCATTTAAATACGATTATTGGCCCTTTGCCAGAAGCCAGGAAGCATTTCTTTCCATAGTAACAATAAGAGAAAGGTCGGGATAATATTTCTGCAGGAAAGCTAGCCCTTAAGAAGGATTCAGGATTACGTTGTGGATTACATGCTTTCGAAATATGGTGTTCTAAGTTAAAATTCACCTGGATCATCGCTCCTCTCCTCTCGGGATTAATTCTTTCGTTTTGCAAAACCCACACCTGGCTTCTTATACACTATAGTTTCCCAGTATTTAGTCAGAATAGAGTTACTACAACTGCTAATTAGCAAGGATGAAACTGAAGTAACAAATGTTCCTTGCTAATTCTTTGAGAGGATAGCTCAGGATGTGTTTAATTGAAAGTAATGAACTGAATAAATGTACCTGCTTCATTTTATTGGATTTGGTGCATTACGCAGCCTTCTCGATACCAGAATATTTAAAGAACAATGTATTGTTGTGTTTTACCTTTTTTATCGTTCAAAAATTTATTCAGTACTGTTTGCTTGTTAGTATAAAAGCTAACAGATTCTTTCCTAGCTTTGTTTTACATCCTGCTAGGACCTAGTTAGCTATTGTGTATAACTAGTAGAGTAATAACATCTGGTTTTGATGATGAGGCTTGCAAAAACATATGCAGATGAGTCACTTTGATCATGTGAGTGATTTCACTCAACTTCTGTTAAATGCTTTGAATCATGGTCTCCCTGGGAATCATAATCCAGGGAGAACAATGCTATTAGTTGAATAAAACTGCTAAAATGGATCAAGCAGCAGGCCTAATTGAATGCTTTTAGGAAGTCAACATTTCTTTTAGCAACTCATTTTGTGAAGAATGATCTTCATATTTATTTTTTTTAAAAAAAATCCTCAAGAAAGGCAAAAATTTCAAATCTTCATTGGATTCCACGTAAACACACAGGAAGTTGATATTTTGTGAAGTAAGTATGCTGTTCATTTTGGTTGCGGGTATAAGCATTAATGAAATCATGAGCATAACAACCTGAAAATCATGAAGGTTATCCTAACACTTACCCAGGAACATCTATTGGATTGGACATGACTGGGTTAGGTTGGATTGTAATGGATAGCAGGATTATCACTGAATCAGGGGGTTATAAACATCACAGCTGACATCCCCAGAGGCTGGAGAAAACCAGGATTTTGCTCCATAGCCTGGAGACGCCCTAGTACTGGTCAATGGAGCTAGGGAAGACAGCCTCAAACTCTGATAAGTGGCTCAATTTGCTGCATTTTTTCCCTGATCCAGTATTAGCTCCAAACATAGAACATCTATAGGCAAAGAATGGATTCTTCAAAGAAATGTATAGTAAATATGAAAGATAACACTTTTTATGAGTGGCAACCCTTGCAATATGGTCTCCTTGTTGTCAAAGTAAAAGCACTGAGAAAAAAAAAAAGGCATAATAATTTTCCTTACCTACTTTAAAATGAGGTTATATTTTTGTTTGTTTCCATTCAAATCCCTGAAAACCAATAAATTCTATGGTTCCTGCATTTGATTTAATAACATATAAGAGGTATCTTGAAGAACAAGATCAGCTGTGGAAGAAAATGCAGAACATGCCTCACAGAAGCATTCCTAGCCGTTTGAAGTGCATCTTAAGCTACAGTGTAGTTCATGAAAGAGAGTTTTCACAGTAAAGTTGCACTATACCTAATGTATCAGCCTTTTGATTTCCTTCAGAAAATCATTTTATCCTGTCAGTTTTCTGAGAATTAATCTTTTTTTTTCTAAGGGGCAGGAGTGGGCAGGTATTTGTTCTCAGGAAATCACTAAATTGTCTAAGGACTGGTTATCATTTGAGTCTTGACATGTGGAATAAGTCAAAGGATGTTGACTGATGTCAGCACCTCAGTCTGCTAGAGCAAGGTGTGTGATGTGGTAACATTTAGAAGATAGATGCTTCACATTTGAATCTCACTTTGTGCCCCGAAGTACTGCTCATTTTATTTGGATTAAAAATTCAAAATTTAGGAAGTTTAGTTTAGGAAGACTAATTAAGAATTTAGAAATTCTTTTTAAATTTCTTTTTAAATGAGTACTTCATCTAAATAAACTTTCTTAGCTAGTAGTTCTATTTTTAATGAGATTTTCCAATCCAGAAAGAAGTATTACTATAAAAGTTTCTGATTACATAACAACACTATGGTTCTAAATTCTTACTTATTTTTTATATATATATTATTTTAGCAATAATGTAGCCAGATTAAAGACTCCTCATGAATATGGCTAAAGACAGACACTGTCCACATGATTCTGAGAACAAAAAAACACAAATGAGGAGTAGAAGATAGTCAAGTGATGGAAGTGAAATGGTAAAGCTTCTCCTCCTGAACATCTGCAGTGTGGTTACCACCAAATTTTCAGTGTCTAACAGTAGCCCCACATATATTTTACAGTGTTTGTGTTTTGAATATGCAAATTCTAAATACAGGCAAGAGAAATATAGTCCTTTTGCTATCAAAATATTTTTATTAATTTGTTCCTACTTACTTTGAAGACAATGATATCTCTCTCTCAGTTCACCTCTTCTATCAATAACTGTTATCTACATAGTTCTTTCCAGGTGGCTCTGATTTACTCATATAGGGAGAAAACACAGGTATTTATATTGTAGTGCATGCTCCATTCCACTAATTTTTCTATCCTACATGCTACTTTAGATGTAGAATAATTAAGAGGAAGCTCGGCTGATGTCTCAGGTGACAATGGAATTAGAATTGGAATGCTACTTTATTTTAAAAGAGTATATGCATGTCAGTCTCTTAAAATCAAGTAACTTTAATGAGGTTCTGATGAAAAAACACAAAACTTTTGGAAAATATGGGTCATAAGATAAAATGAGTGAATCATCCAGATATGTGGTAGCACTAGGAAGAACTATCTGCATGTAGTATAAAAAAAGTTACTTATATTAAAAGAAAATAAAATCCATGTCTCCAAAAGCCTATATTGATATATATTTATATATATTCATATATAAATATATATATGTGTTTGTCTGTGCATGGCTCCAAAAATTTCGTGAAAAGTTTTAGCAGGAAGTTCTAAAATAAGCTTTGTTTAATTATTATTTTTCCTTCCTTTTACAGTTTTCTGATTGCATTTTATAGTTTCTCCTGCCTCTCTCTCTCAGTCATATGATGCCATCTTTTCTCACAGATGCCTTGCCTTAGTTTAAAAGTTTCCTGGGACAGAACAAATGTTAATACAGCATGAAAAAATGACACGTTCATAGAGTAAGAAGTTATTTAATTCTAAACACAGATCCAAGATCAATTCCATAAATATTAAAAATAACAATCTGAGAGGTTAGATTCAATTTTAAATTAATACCAAAATCTCCAACTTAAACTTTATATCAGTTCAGTCTAACAGCTTATAAAAAGCTGGATGTTCTTTTAACTTCACTGGCAATGAATGAATGGCATTCAGTATCTTCCAATCTCCCAGTCCAGTATGGGTCCATAATATTGAAATCATCTGAAAACCTCTCTTTTCTTCCAGTGACATTCGAATAAGGCTAATTGCAAGATTCAAAATGAATAATACCTTACAGTCCTTGCGATTGCCCTCTTTTCCCTGTAAAAAAGTAGAATAATTGAGAACTCAGTAAAATACAGGTAAAAATAGATCAAATCTGGCCTTTAAAAGAGATTGAATTTTTATGCAACATTTTAAAAAAGTCAGCAAGATTTAATGGCAGCAAGTTCAAATCAATGAATGTGTTTCTCAAAGACTACACTGCTGGATCCAAAGCCAATACTGCTGCCTCAGGTTTTCTTGCTCCCACACCTGCAGAAAAAAGCATTCCAAAGGAAGCTGCTTGCACTAAACCTAAAATATTTGGATAACACTAACTCATCAAAAAAGAAGTTATGCCAACAGAGGAACACTACCCTACCACACAGTATAGCAGAGTATATTGCAACAATCCATTTTGACAAGGATCTTAATGTCCATTGTGCCCTCTCTCTCTTAGTAAATCTGTGTCACCAAAGGAAACTTTTATCCTGTATTAATTGATCTAATTTTTCTTACCAAATTTTCCAAACCCAGAGGTTTTATATGGACTTACCTTTAAATTTGTTACACTTTTGCCATCTGAACTTGTAATAAGTCTCACTTTGGGAAAATTCCATTTTTATAGTGTTCTAATCTTGATTCTGAAGTAAGGATGATGTAGCAATTCTCAGTAAATATGCCAAGCCATCATGCTACCCAACCAAGATAAAAATAGGGAAAAAGAAAGAAGAAATAACATTTTATCCGTAAAATGACAGTTAGTTATTGTAAATATTACTATTCTTAATTTACAAAGCTTAACGTTTGTTTTAAACACACACAAAATGCAGTAAGAATCTTATTTAGTGAATGTAAAGCATAAGACAGGGTTTTATTCTGCAATTAGTTACACATCACGTGCTCTGTCTTTGATTTTGATACAGTTTTAATGAGAATAGTTGTAAGACAAGCCTTTTGGTTAAGGTACACAAAATCAGTGTCTTGCCATCCAGAAAACTATGCACATCCTCTAGTACCAGCTATAGACACTATTCATCTAACATCATGTTCATCTTGGGTTACTATAAGCTGTGAGTTTTCATGTGAGGATGATCCAGCAAGAGTTCTGATCCTGGTTAAAAATCAAGTCTACAGGCACCTTATAGTAAATTTCATCATCTCTCTCCTGTCTTATCCAACCTTGCAGACTCTGTAGAAGTGCTAGGACGAGGACAATCTCTCGACCTCATTAGTCATCCTTTTTTCAGTTCAGCTATACAGCCAAGATCAGAGGGATTTGTAAATAACCCCTGGGTAAATATTCATAGAATCATAGAACGGTTTGGGCTGGAAGCGACCTTAAAAATCATCTAGTTCCAACTTCCCTGTCATGAGCAGAGATACCTCCTACTAGACCAGGCAGCTCAAGCTCCCACTGAACCTGACCAGTCCTTCTTAAATCAACCACTAGTGCATAGGGTCAAACTTAGGGACAGATATAAAGCATAAATCTTTATCTGCAATTATTTCAGGTCAATAAGAGAGGGTCTACAGAATGGAACAGTTGATCCTGAGAACTAGGCATCCATGGTATGTGCAACTGGATTTTACTGTGGGTCCTGGTCTTCTGAATTGAGCACCCACTAACATTTGCAGTACCTTAGGAGCCCTCTGGAACATATAACCTGAAAGAAGTCCTGTTCACACACTCATTGCAGATGAAAGCATGTCAGGAAAGGATGATCAAGAGATCCACTTCAAAAGTATCCTTCTAACTTGGACTATGTTAGTGGAGACACACTCAAAAGGTCCACACACAGATATCCAGGTAGAGTCTTCTCTGGATGGTACAAAAACACTTGTGAGGATGTCTTTGGTGTGGGCTGCAAATCAGGGCATCCTCAAAGCTTCTATGATCTTGTTTTTAGCATGATGGATGGAAACTAAATTCAGTTTCAAGATCTGTTATCGATTTACTTCTTTCATTGTCATCAACAGTCAGTTAAAAAGTCAAAGGTAATGCTAATGTAATTAAAACTCTGGAAGTACATCCCTTGTTCAACAGAGACTATGGTTTGTTTACTCTTCACATTTGACTTGGTATTAAATTCTTGTTAATGTGTTGTTCTGAATAAGAACTATGAAAGGGAAAAAAAAAGGAATAAAGCCTTTTATTCCTTAGTTTACCGTCTGTGAAATGAGAGAATATTTACCTTTTTCTCTGTCTTGTAATGTCTAAGGTGACACAGGCATATGTTATTCTGCATAGGCCCTAGCAAAACTGCACACCACTGTTGAATCAATAAAAGATGAAGGAAAGCATAGGTCAACTATATTCATCTGAGGTCAACTTTATTGACTCCTATAGATCTAACAGTGTTATGAGTACATTTTTGTTTAGTTAGAAACAGTCCATGTGTTCTTAGTCAACCAAGGGTGCTTTCTTCTGTTTTTAAATATTTGAGGAAGCTGAACAATCCAGAATTTCTAGTATTTCTTTGTAACATATTTCTTCTTTCAGGAGAACAATAAATTTATCTAATGTTTTCCCAGTGGAATGTTTTTCAGTTTTATTAAAACAATAATAAAAACACCTAATTATAAACTGAGTTTCTAATTGCAAGCTTTTATCGAAGATAAAGAAATTGTCAATGACGCCAGTTATATCATTATTTAACCAGTAAAGGACAGAATGACAGATATACAGAGTATGGGAGTGCAGCGAAGCTGAAGAATTATAAGTTATGGGTTACAGAAGTATATGTGCTGTTTTTGTAAAAGTTACACCAATGATTTATTTTTAACTGCTTGTCTCTTTTTTCCTCGAATACTGAGCTGTTAATATAATGCAGGCAGTAAGTCATAGAATTTTTTTCAGTTCCTTTACTCAACATCCACATTTCTATAGTGGTTATTTGTTTTTTGCAGCTATACTGATGAAAATCACTTGCTGGCAATATTATCAAAGATTCCAACAAGTCCTCCATTTTTATTTAATTTCAGTAAATCAGGACAATTTCCTAAGTCCATCATAAATAAAGATTTGATAATTTATTGATAAAATATCTTGAGTGCTAGTCTTCTATAATCGGATTTTGAGGTCTTTGGCAAAAAAAAAATTGACTTCGTACTATCTTACACAAGAACATCTGAAAAAAGAGTAACATGCATTGTCCAAGGCAGAGGTGTCGAACTTGTGGCCCACGGGCTGAACTCAGCCCTCCACCTTGTTTTATCCTTCCCAGCACTTTATTTCTACCCAGCAGCGGCACTGAGCTCCTTGCCCCTACACTCCTGCCAGAGCTGGTCATGTGTGCGGCATGTGATGTGCGTTATAAGTTTCACAGCCCTGGTCTAAGTCTTTCAGTAAAGTTCAACTTACACTGCAACTTTTAAATCAAGGAACAACAAATTTGATGTTTGTTGAAAGCAAATTTGTCAGGTGAAAATCTAGTAGCAACATCATCTGACCTCAGCAGAGATAGCATAAAATCCCTCAGGACACTGAGGATCAGAAGGCTCTGAATGCTGCTAGGTTTTCCTACATCAACACTTGAACATAGAGTAGTCATCCAGTGGGGATTCCCAGTGACAATCAGGTTTTTTCTGTCAGTTGGCCAAGGTCTGATCCAGTACAGCTACATACGTCAGCTCATGTCCTACTATCTCATACTGGTTTAGATATTTTGTAGTTTCAATAGAAAGTTGTGGGCACACTCAAAATCTATAACACCATAAAACATACATGACTACTGTTTTGTACAACAGAAAATCAAAGTTTATTAGTCGTCTTGTTTGGGTTTAGGAAGACTGATAACTCAGTACAAGAGCATCTCTGATACCCACGGGAAAAAATGTTCTGAATAACATTTCCATAGTTTACTCCTCCCATGGCTAAATAGTTGCAAAACTTAGAGGGAAAAAAGTCGTTGGCATTTGTACCCAGAGTACAAATCCAAGGAAAAGGAAGTGGAAGTCTGAAACAGAAGTTGCACTGGAGATAAGCATCTACTTGGCTGACTAGTTCAGTCTCAGTCCCTGGCTTTCGTAGTCATGCCTGGCCACAACCATGCTAGTGAGGGATACTGAACCAGCTAAGCATCAAGTTACTGTTGAAGCAGAAACTTTTTTTATGTGTGTGTTGTACGCTTACAACCTTTTGTTTTCAGTCTTGTAACTAAGGGTTCAACCTTGTATGTTAGTCAACATAGTCTTCTTTTAGTGTTAAGTCTAAAGTGGGGAGTCAGGGTGAATCAGAGTACGAGGAACAGAGAGGGAAAGCCATATTGCACATTCAGATCTTTCTAGGGACCTCATCTCATGGTTATGAAACCAGGAACAGGGAGTTTTTCCTGCCAAGCGGCAAAGAACCACGATGATTGCACCTTCCGGGTCCTTGGAAACCTTGAAACAGCGCAATCCTAAGAAGGCGTAGTTTGGAACACAACTTTGTCCTGTACACAGCTGAAGAGTCTCAGGCTTAGTCACAATGCAAATAATGAACAACCACTTCATAACAGATACAAATTTGCTAAAATCCAAGCAGAATAAACCATAGTATACAAAAGTGCAACAATGAAGTTTTCTTGGTTTGCAGATTCCTCCTTTTCCTATGTTCAATCTCTGCTTTTGCCACATGGTGATGATTTACTAACTGACTGCAACTTCCCTAAGTAATGCAGTGACTTCAGGCTCCTAATTTTGTGCTAAACAAAATAAAGATTCTCTATGATCATAGTTTTCACACAAGGTCAGACTGCATCACTCTCCTTTCCAAATGTCTGCCCATGTTGTCTCGTCTTCACCAGTTTTCACTGTCTTTATCAAGCATTAGCATGACAACACTCCCTTTATTAATTTCTACTTTCATTAGCCTTCAGTCCTTGGAGCACGCATTGAATTCCATCAAAAACAGTATGAGAAATCCTTTTTGATTTTAGAAGGAACTCATCAGGACCTAGAGAAGCCATCATCTTACCATTGTTGATTTTGTTTTCTATCTTGTTCTTGTTTTCATGTTTGCTCACAGCCATTTTCCTTAATTCAGAAATCATTCCGTACCCAGGTTCATTATCATTTCATTCTCACACAGACCACAGTGCTTAGCTAGTCCCAATAATGCTAAACACAAAGCTATATCATTAGACAGACAAGCCACCTGTTGGTCACACTCTGTCATGAAATTGAAATGGTGCTGAATTGCATGCACTGCCAGGGAATACAAAAGAATAAACAGAACCAGGACTCTGAACCAGTCAGGATTCAAAAGAAGCCCCAGAGGAATGGAGGTGGCACAAGCCTCTCAGACCTGGCTGGAAGACTGGATAGAATCATGACTATTTTCTATGCTAATTCACTTGCCAAAAATACAGTTGTGAATTGTAATCAAATTCAGGAAATAATTTTGTATGAGGAGTTCTCCCTGCCCTAGAACTCTTTCATCATAAACAATTTGCTTCAACAAATTCTAGCTGTCAACTAGCCCAAATAAGTCAGCACTTGCACTTCATCTACTGTTCTCCAAAAGTTAACTGTTCAATTTGTTCCTGTCATTTTCTAGGGCAAGATTTTCAGTTTTAATTTCAATGGGCAATACTCCTTTGATATTTTCAAGGTGAAATAAGTCTCCATGAGATTAAACAAACATTTCATGCACTGAATGAGATATTTCATTACTCTTATTGTTATTTGTTTTGGTTTTTTTTTTTTTCTCAGTAAGTACACTAGTACCTAACCAAAGTCAGTTATGGTTCATAAAAAAAACCAAAGCTTTAGATCTTATACCATGGAGGGAGTGCGTAGCAAAAGAGTCAAGAGGGCCTTATGCACTTTTCATCTGTTCAAGGTTGATATTCCATTACAATTTACTCTTGCTCCATCTCAGCCAATCCTGGAAAAATATCTACCCTCCTCTCCCTTCTTCAGCCTTACAGATGCACAGGACTTCCTTATCTGTTCTACATTTTAATAAAAACCTTTGTTTGCATCTTCCGAAATGCAGGAGATTCCTATTGAGAAAAGAAAGGAAAGTCATAAATTGTATAAAGTCACTGAAAAAAATATTAGTGAAAACAAAATTTTCCAGCAAGTTATGTGCTAGTTATTTTCAAAATACTTTGTGTATTCAGGACCTGTCAAATAGATCAGTCCCATGCATCCTCCTGCTGGTGCAGTGTTTTTTGAGGCAGGCTGAACTACCCCAGTATTATTCATTGCCTGAAATCCTTGAAAACAATTACCTTTGCTCTTCTGTTGTGAGAAGTCCAAGTACCTTGCTTAGATGGGATAAGAATGACATTGTTTGTGTATCATTGTCCATGAGATCACGGTATAAATCTCTGAGGAGCTGTTCTAAAGCATTGGAATTAGTTTTCCCTTTTTAAAATTCTAATCATAGTAGGTGAGTGTGTTTTCACATAGGGTTCTTTTATACATTTCAGTGTTTATTTCAATCTATTTTAGAAAATGAGGCAGGCTTGTATTGCATTAACAAAATCTAGTCCATCTAAAACCCAGAGAATAATGTTCACATTTGGAAGAGACATAATAAAACTAGACTGGTCTCAGATCTTATAAGCTAAGAGGGTTTGACTTAGACTATGCTTAGAAGGGAGACATGCAGGGGAAAAAGTAATGCCTAAATACTTGTGTCCTGAAAGAAATGATGTGAGTGACTCAGAATTTGTCATGCCTTTTGAGTTAGTACTGGACTAGAACTCCAGAACCCTTCTTATGAGGTATTACATTGACAAACCTTGAATGACACACAACATGTAAACTTCTAGTGGCTTACTCTGATTTCAGTGAAGTTCTCTCAGTTTGGACTTCCTGGTCAAACTAGGGGTGGACTGGGAGGCTTGGGTAGTATTTGTATTGAAGCATCTGGCTTTGTTGGATAATGAAAATCTATGGTATTCTTAAGGGACAAAGTGGTCTCTTGGGGTTTCAGTTGTGTAAGTCTGTTAAGTTTCCTTCCAAGCTGGCTATCCTTGGGTTAGAAGAACAAACATTTAGAAGAGCTCTTCGTGCTTCACTGAGGCCTTAAGCATTGCTGGCTACTAAGTAGGTTTGAAAAATTCTTCAAAGTGTATCTGAACTTGTCCCAAAACGCATAAATGTGAAATGATTAGGAAAAAAAAAAGGCAAGTCAAGAACAGGGATTCCTTCTCTAAGGCGAATGAGATGATACACTGCAAAGGTCTCACTGACAGGCTGTTATGTTTTATAAACTATTTTAATTATTATTATTACATTCTTATATTATAAAATCATGCAGTATATATATTTTTAAGTGCTTGTTGTTATTATTCTGAAAGTTGTTTAGATGTGTTTTTCCATAAGTTCTCTTGAGCTTGTAAATGGCTAAAAAGTTATAAAAGGCCCTGTCTGGAAGTTAATATGTATTGCAAAGGAAATACCTCGGTTATTCCCATTTTTTTTCCTGGAAAGACATTCCATGGTGCTTTTTTTAGCTAGAGCGTAGTCTGAGCAGTGTTTCTCAGATTGTTATAATTAAAGGATTATTTAACCTCTGGAAAAAAAAAAATAAAAATCCGTGTAATAACTTCAATATTATGATAACAGGGGGTATTTTCTGGTAATAAAGTAAAAGGCGAGTTAAATTATGTTAATTTATTGTTTACATTTTTCATCATATTGGTTTTTTTTCTGGCTTGCATGAGTGGCATATATTTAAAAATACATAAATATTCTTCTGTTTCATTGTCTATTTTCTGGTGCTGTTTTGACCATAGGTTGAGAAACACTGACAGAATATTTCAGTGTCATGCAGACTTTACTATCCCACAGCCTCTGACCATTATAATTATTGTTTATTACTTCTCTCATAGTGACATTTAGATATTATAACACAAGACGTCATTCCAAGATATAAAAAAGGCATGTATTTTTTAGATAGATCTACAACTTCAAGAGGCAAAGATAAATAAATTTACGCAAATTTTCCAAAATAATAATATTTTACAAGAGTAATAGAAAACACAGTAATAGAAACAGTCTGAGATTAAATAAGTTGCTGGAAGTCATTAAAAGCACATGTATCTTCCAAAACCAGGAGTATTCAAAGCTACTAGAGATGGCTGGACCCACAGCTAGGCTAGCTTCAAAACTGGGAGCTGGTATTTCCATTAGTGCTGTATTACGGTTAATAAGCCTTGCAGAGAAGCTCATTATTTTCAGGCCAATATAACTGTATTGCTTTTGAATCTGAAGCCAATATATCTGTCCAGCACTGTACTATTCATTGTGGACATTCAGCCTTAGTTTGGCAGCAACCCAAAGATTTTTTCATGACACGGCATTTTTCTGCAATATAAACAAGCCAGAAGAAACCTGCAAAAGAGCTAATAAAGTTGAACGTAGGGGGGTTGTTTTAGTCTACTGTCTTAAACATCCATCTTCTGATGAACTACTCGGGTCATTTTATCAGCAGCTCAGTGTAGAACATCATAACTTTGATCAGATCAGATGGTAGTTCCTTAGCACAATTTCACTATGTAACACCCTAGAGAAAAAAATCAGTAAAAAAATGCTTGTGACCTTGCTCAATTCCTTGCATAAAGATCTGTAAATGGAGAAAAAAAATTCTCTCAATCAAAATGAAAGAGCTAAAGCAAACATGATTTATAAATACAAGCAAGGTACAAAAATGAAGCAGAGGAGAGCATATTCTTGAGGATTTTGATATAATAGTGGTCTTCTGTCCATAAATGTCTAGGCAACTTTAAGAATATATTTAAAAGCCAACATAGTGCTATAAATATTGGGTGTAAATGCAAGGAAGTAGTAATGAAATTTCTGGCAAGACTTCACTTCTACTGTGCTCAGTACTACTTACCACATCATAAAAAAATGGTTTCTTAAAAATGTGGTGAGAAGGAAAGAGATTTCATCCGAGTAATAAAAGTTATGAGCTGTGAAGACAAGAACAGAAAAGCCCTCGTTCTGAAGCGGTCACTGAAAATGTAAATAATTGAGACACTAAGAGACGAAAGTGAGTTCACTTGAAGAAGTATTTTAGATACAGTATTTTAGATAAAGGAAAATTTGAGGCATTGTCTGCTTTTTACTAATTCTTTCTTGCTATATTTCCTATGATAAATAATACAACTGTCTGTTTTAAACTCAGAGATTTTTAGCGATGAATACTCCTACAGACTATGAAGAGTTTGTGCGTCCGCTCTGCTTCTTACTTGTTCAGTGAAGCTTAAGTACAATTTCAGATGATACAGAAATACCAAGTGGATGAATGCTGGATTGCAAGTAAGAAAATCACTACAAAATATAAGGTCACATTGTTCTTGGTGACTGAAGAACTATCAGTAAAGGAATCTCCTGTGAGAGGAATGTGAAATGAAGTCCAGTTTTCTTCTCTCTTTCGTTCTATAAAAAATATTTTGGAGACAGTTGTGACATTTTTTTCAATAAAATTCAGGTAGAAGGCCAAATCTTGCTCTCATCGATGCTGACATGATCGTGTCCATATTCATTCCTTTACTTCAATTATATGTAAGATGGCAGTGAACATTTGAAAAAAGCTTTTTTAAGACAGGATGCAAATTGAGAATATATTTTTAGTTTGGAAAAAAAAAGTAATCTTAGTTTATTTTACATGAAGACTGCATTCATCCATCTGATGTTAGTAAGAAGCCCACAAAATCAGGAAACTCAGACATTAAGCTGTACTCAGGCACAGTAGTGCTTATGTTTCAGCATCTCAGAATTTTGCAGGCATTTATGTTGTTTATACCCTGTAGCAAAAGGAGATCCTGTTTTACAGTGTAGCCAAGCTAACACATGGTTGGAAACAGACTCCTGCTTACCATTAGGAGTGCCTAAGCAGCACATCCAGGGTCACTTGGAAAAGCTAAACAGGGAATTGAACCTCAGCCTTTTAAATCTCAACCTTGTGCCCTCGCAAGGCATTTGCTGGAAACTGGGTACGTGCACTGTGATATTTTTCCACTAGACCTACATCCCTAGACTTAAGATGTGCTAAGCTCCATGTGGATTTGTACAAAAAAATACAGCACTGTATCCTGTACAGTATTGTATCCTGTATTTCATATTCACTAGAAACCCATGGTCTGTCTGTTAAGTGTGACACGTGCCTTAGCAACCATTTTTTAATCAAATTCTAAGGTCAGGGGTTGATTTCTCACACAGAAAGAAATAGCTGTCAAATCAATACCAGCCGTTTTGATCCTTCTTATAGAGGAGACAAATACCCATCTTGCACAGATGGAGATGGAACATTACACAAAAATTAGCATCATGAGCAAAAAGTAGAAAAAAAGATTAATGATAAGCTACTTATTGAAAATACCATGAACCTAAATTAAAAAAAAAATACCACACACTTAAAATTCTTTACAGTGGCAAAATATTAGAAACATATTTTGTGTAAAAATAAAAGGGAGTTAGAATTACTGAAACCATTGTAACAAAAACATTGTGAGAGCCTTCTTGTGTTATAATTAATCCTAAATGAAAATGGTTTTTATTTACCACATAATGAATTTTACTGCAAATAAACGTAATCCTAGATCTCCAAATAATGTCATAATTATCAGCAGAAAGTGAAATGCTAAGCAGATGAAAACTGTCACATAGAAGAAAGGCCCCATCCCCCTGACAATGTAAATTGGCTTAGCTTCATGCAAGGCTTCCAGACTGTGTGTCATACTCCCTTGCCTCTTTCTTGCCTCTTAATACTGTAACATTCACAAATAAAATCATTACTGATGCTTGTTTTCAAATTTAAACACATAGAAGCCTAAAAAATATTTCAATATTCCAAAGCTTTTTTTGCTATGTTCCCAGGAGTTATTCCAATAAAAACATCCTTACCTCCCCTCTTTTCTGTTCAGCTCTAATCTTACCCTGGTTTTAGTCAACGGGGAGAGATTCTGCCCTTCCTTGTTGCAGTCTTTAAATCAGCTCTTTGGCTATGATAATTCCTGTAAGAAAGAGGATAATGGTGTTTTAGAATTTTTGTCATAGATTTTACTACAACGTAATTTCTGTGCATAGACCTGTAACGTGTAACTGAGCAAATGTACCAAAAGCAACCTGGGATTTATCTATCAGATTTCTTGTGACAACCATGCATCCTCAACACTTACCCTGGCCAATCCCCTATGTGGGGAGCACAGCAACACATCGACTAGGGGTTGTACAAGTTGCTGTACAAATAAAGAACTGTGAGTCAATGAATGGATTTTTGTTGGTATCAGCGGGCTTTGAATTCTGCCTGAAAACTGAGGGGGAGAGAGGGAGTAGGCAGAGATGAATTTTCTTCCTTGCAGAGTTTAGCTGTTGGAAAGAAAGTGCAATTTTTCAAGAACAGAAGGTGTGGATGCTGCTTCAGAAGTACAGCTGTGAGAAAGAAATATACTGTGAAATACTTAAATTAAGATATCTCATGCAAATGATACACGTGGGTCCAGTGTCTGAGAGTCACTGTACATCTAATTATGCGGAAAATTCATGTGAATTGACTTCTTATCGACCAGTGTCAAATGATCAGTGCATCACATAAATTAAGACTATGACATCACCTTTATATATGAATAGTCATTCTTAATGTGGGAAGTAGTATTTTACTCTTCCAAATATAATAACATCAGTTTCATCAGTTTATATAGCATAGGAGATCTAGGTCAGTATTGCCTGTTGCTTTCTGTCGATGAACCATCTTCTGTCATGGCCATTTTCCACTCAATAGCAGACATATAAACACATATAAATACTGAAGACACACAGTAGTTGCTTTAAATATCTTGCAGTCTCCAGTACGTACTATTTCATACTATCTAAAGATGATCCTTCTGTAATGAAAAAGGTCTGAAATGCTAACATTAGTCTCTATCCTAGGGATGGGGAATGCTGTTGTATCTTATAAATCTTCGTAAACTGCAGGATTTTTAATGGTAATACTTAAATCCCATTTTTGTAATTATTTCCACTGCAGTGACGCTCACTGCCAAAATATGAAAGCTATTTCATGTATTCAACAACAGACTTTTTCCTGCATGAACCCAGACTCCCCCGAGATACAAGTGAGATCTACCTCAGTGTCATCATTTTCCATAAATTTGCTGTAAAAGGAAATATAAAATTTGTATAATAAAACATGAATATCACATTTTGGGTTTTGATACAAGTTATGGTCTTTCCAATTACATCACTGATATTTCATTTTCTTTTTAATGTCTCAAGCTTAGTCCAGTTTCTAATGCAACATGAAGAAATCACAGTTGTTTCACTTAGGTTTCCATTTCAAGCTTGCCTGAGTTCCCCGCACTTAACTTCAATGCCAGCTTTTTCCCACAAATTATACTGTTAAAGAAGAGAACTAAAATTCACAGAGCTGTCAAGTAAGATATCCATTAAGACAGTAAGATGCCAGTGTTCAAACTTGAACATTATAGAAGCAAATCTCAAAGGAATTCACTTTGTTAACGAGAAACAAGAGAGGAAGTAGTGCGCGATGCATGGGAGTGAGGGAGCAATATGACAGTAAAATAGAAAGTACAGATTGAACTAACACAAGGAACCTGAATTCCTCAACTAAGACTTGTCAATGAGATTTTTAGCATATGATATGCAGTTTTAATTAAATTATGGCCCTAAGTCAGAGTACAAAACCAAAGGCCCAGTTTTTATTTCATTTTTAGAATCGAGATCCTATCTTTTACACCATTTCATGTGTTCCTAATTAAATATGTATTTATGACTTTAAAGCACCTGGAAACTCAACATGACTTTTTGGTTTCATCCTATGCTGAACTCTGATCAATGCAGTCAAAGAGTGATATTCTGGCCTGTGATGAAGTCAGAGGTAGCTTTCTTAATAGGCTTAGAGGGATGTGGGTGAAGTGTTAGGAGGAAGAGAGTTTAGCTTGTATATTGTGTGTGAAAAATGTTGCTATACCTTGTAGTAGTAAAGAAATGTGTTTCCTTGTGTATAAATGCATTCAATAAAACTCTAATTCAGTTTTCTTGTGGTAACAAGATGTGATTCTATACAGAGCTAAAGATTTCTGAGTGTCATCAACAGTACCATTTCAATCTGATGGTTATTTTTTCCTCTGCCTGTGAAATCTGAAGATATATATGCATAAAATACAAAATTCAGGAACTTGCACCCTGACACAAAGCCTTCCATGATAGACTTACTCAGAAAAACTGAGAATAATACTGGTGGCTTAGAAATTACGAGAGTTGTGCTTGCTTGAGACCAAAGTCGGGTGTGTATGAGATATGCTTCCAGAATAATTAGACTCATAGGAGTTTTATGCAGTGGCAGTGTGTTGATATGATTTGTCAACATGATGTCTGGCTGTTAAGGCAGGTTAGAAATGGTTTCTGTTTTCTCCAGGACTAGCATAAACAGCTTCTAAGTGTGTGTGGCTTTAAAATTAAACAGAGTTCTTTCTCTGTACTGGAGAGACGTGTAGTATGCAATTGCTAAATTTCTTTTTTTTTTCCACAGAAATGGCCATGATTTGAGAATTGCAGAAACTTAAAAATAATAATAATTAGGAAAAATAATAAAAGTGCAAAGAAGAATCCTAATGCAAATCACCAACTGACAAGCTACACCATCATAAGTAAGAGGAGAACCAGTCTTGATGCCCACTGCAGGTTGTTTTCACTGATTTTTGTATTTTAATCACAATTCAGACGCTGTTTCTGTGAAATGATTTCAGAAACCGTTTAATTAAATTAAACGACGAGGACTGATTTTGTTTCATTGTAATTACACTAAAAAAACCTTTTGCATCTTAGAAAGGCAGAAGTATTTTCTGAAATGATGTAGCCTAATAGGCTCTTTTGAATGCTCCTTTGAAAAGACAGTGGAAATCTCTTTTGAAAATCAGAATCTATCAAAGGCTCTTTCCTGTGAAATTGCTATTTCTTCTTGAAGTTCTTCATCTTAAGTGAAAATACTTCAATTTGACTTTTTTAAGAAGTAAACCACAACCATAAACACTTTTCCAAAACAGCTTTGATTTTTGAAACTACAAATTCAGTTTGCAGTATTACTATTTAGGCAACAATTTTGTAAAGTGAAAGAACACACTCCAATAGGGGCTACCCAAACAGATTAGGACCTTGTCCTACACATTCAGTCACAAATCCACAGTGGCTTCTGGCTTGAACAAGAAATACAAAACTCTCTGCAGTTTGTACAGTCTTACTCTCCAGAATACAGACTAAGATTCTTAAAGCAAAATAATTAGAACGAAATAGCCAAATACAAATCAGACCTCAGTTATAACAGCACAAATACATCATTAATTATTATGGATTTTAGAAAATAAATTTAGAATTACCTTCCTAAGTCTTCTTATGAGCTTCCAGCTAACATCTGAATTACACTTTAAGTAGTTACGGACTGGAAGTAAACATGAATTCATGTTCAAGCATTTGCCAGAACAGAAGGATTAGACCTCAAAGACAGATCTGTTTTGGGACTGATATTTAATTTAAAATAAAGATAGCTGAAGAAAGTGAAAAGGTTTTTCATGTAATGGTCTCCAATATTTTTTCTGGCAGTTGGGTAGTTTATGATCTTTTGTTCTTTTGTAAATCTATCCTCTGGTCATCAAACTGTATAAGATGACAACCATGAGTGGTCAAGATTTAATCTCTAAAACTCCTTGCCAGTGATCTGTATTTATTAAGTCTGCACATACAGTGCATTGAAATATTAGTTTTAAGCACTTTCCCATTTATCCTAAAGTATGCATGTTAGGAGTGTGAGTATGGTCTGTTACTTAATGTGGTCATTAGGTAAAACATGTAAAAGCATTAGCCTGAAATATTCTGATGACTTGCAATTATCTTTTTACACTAAGTCCCATTGAAAATGTCTTTCCCAGTTTTCCTTTTGACTTCTCTTTCAATTCCTGGGTCCATCTCTTCAAGCGGTGCAGGTGACCATCATAGGAAAGGAATGCTTTTGGTGATGAAAATGTCTCAGTCAAACAAAGGTCCACGCTTTTCAGTACTTCAGGCAAAATGTTAAAATCCTCTGCATTTTCTACAGCTGAGACCACACAAGCACATGTTAATTACATTATGCGGATGTGACAACGGAAAACTAATTTTAACCGGTTTGCTCTCAGCCAAACAATGTTAGAGTAGTCTAAATTTTTCTAGGAACTATCCCCACGGCAAGGATTTTGTTGCCTAGAAAGAAAACAGGTTTAAAATATTTCAAAAATTTTCAATCCCCTTTATCTGCTTTTTCTCCTGCCTGAGAAATTTTATGCCCCCAAGTTTTTTCCAAACCATATATAACCTAATGTTAAGTTACACCATGTGATTTGTATGAATGATTGTAGCTTCAAAACACATTTTTAGTATTCACTGTTAAATCATCAATACGAAGAAAAGGAAGTAAGAGGATTACACTCAGAACAAAAAATCATCCTCTAAATTACAAAAACAAAATTCAAGAACTCTGTAAGCTGATTGCATATATTCTATGAGCAAAAAAGATCTTTGTTGAGTATTATTTGGCATTAATGGTGCAAAATATCTTGCTTTGAATATTCTTTAAAATTTTCTTTTCCACTTTTGTATCTAATAATAGTTGTTTTGCCACAGAATTGTTTTTCTACACTTTAAGAAAAGATCATTTATTTTCTATTCTGTTTTAATAAAAATTTAAAAATAAGCAAGCTCAGCACTACAAAATTAAACCACGTAAAGGAAAAGTCAAATGCTTTTAGCCTAGTCAGAGCTTCCATGTACTTTTTTCCTCTTCAATTTTCTTGTGGTTGTTCTGAAATGCTTGTGGAGTCTTGCATCATTTAAGAATATCTTTTGTTTTGTTTAACAAAATAGCACATATGCTCTTATGCACAATGATCTATCACTTGGATAACAATAAATGTTGATTTTCTTTTCTCAAGCTTCTCTGTTTTTTTTGTAGTTAAAGACATAAAAAAGACAGCATTAACAAAAGCAGAAAGAAAAAAATTGAGAAATACATTTTTAAGATCCTTTTGTATTTATGAAAAGGGTTTTTTTGTATTAGCAGTACTCAGACATTCTCTACTGCTTCATAGGAAAGTATTTCTATGAAGTACAAATCAAATTTTAGAAAGAAGTTAAACAAATATTCTAGTAGAGTGTGTGTCTGTTTAGATTTAGGTGTGTAATAATGTTTTTTATCTGCATGCACATGCATTTTACTGCTTTACTCAGTTAGATAACACAACCATTCATTTCACGAAGGGGAGCATTTGTCTGCCATTTCCTGAAATATTTAATGCAAGAGGAATTCCTAACACACCCACTTTTGTCTCCTTTATTTTGTCTGGGGGTAAAGGGGAGAGGTGGCTTGTAGATAGGATCTCCTGAGTGACTCTGAGAATTGCACAGCAAAGCCAAATACATATGTATTTCCCAGACTTATTGCTACAGTAATAAATGTCTTTCTATACACCCTAGCAATGATTCACATATAGCACACATACAGCTTCAACCATTTGGCTGTAGTTATACCTCAGGCACCCAAGAAACTGTAAAGTGAGACAGCAAGGTGTATGGAGTTTACAGAAATATCACTTAGGTGGTTTCTGATCTTTCTCCTTGGTGATTCAGTAGGGAATAAATGTCATGTGATGGTGAGCCACTCACGGAACATCACCTGTGAGGTGGTTTGTGTTACTTGAAGGAGTGACTCTGGAAGCTATGAACAAACTGTGTGTATCAAAACTTTATGCTGTGTAGATGGCCAGAGCTGCTGTCAAACAGTTTCAGCTTCTGTCCCAAACACCATTGTGTGGTACAGTGTAGGAAAGATGCCTTCTCTACAAGCTTAACTCTGAAAGACATCAAGCTTTTGCAGTTCCACTGAAAGATTATGGGCAACTGAAATTGTCAAGCAGCTCTTAAGAAAATTTGTGAAAGATTTTCTCCTGCAGCCTATCGCATGCTCATTGCCTATAGCTATAAGCATATATGAATACAAGAAACTATTAAACTATACATTTTCTGTTTACAGCAGTCCCTTTCTTAAGGGTTTGTCTGCACTGATAGACACATATTTTTTGCTAGAAATATGACAGATCATGCCCTCTATTTTAAAAAACATATTTAGATTAAAACCTAATAACACTTTCAAAGAAAAACAGTGGAGTTATTAGGTTGGCATTTATCCCAAATGCCTAAGAATAAAAGAAAAAATTTATATAAAATTATCGTGCTCATGTCCTTTAAAAGGCCATGGATGACTGCCATAAGCCATAATATTTATAAAAAAAAAAAAGAGTATGGGGAGAGCAGTGATGGAAACAGAAGAATGACAGAAAAAAAGGAAACTACTTTTACACTTGTTTAATTATATAGTTTCATTACTAAAAAGTATGAATTCAATATGTACATTATTGCCAGATTGTGATATTTTTCAATTGTCCTAACACATAACGTTTATCTATTTTCTATTAGCCATCTAACAGCAAGGAATTAATCTGAACTAGATATTTATGCTTGCTGTGTATTTAAGATAGGAAGATAAAGATGAATAGACAATGATTCAGCCTCCCTTTCTCATTTGTCTTGAGAAAGAATTAATTATTTTCAAGGGAACTTATTTCCTTCCTTGTAGAGGGAATACAGACAATTAAAGCAGAACAGATATCTGTTTTTTAGGTGGCTACATGTAAAGAATTGTAGAGTTACTTGGGAAATGTCCTTCACCATGATTACATCTAAGATGCAAATATCAAGAAAAGAACTTGTTGCAGAATTTCTTTTTGCATTAGAACATATGGAAATCTACTACTTGTCTAATGTACTAAAAAAAAAAAGTACAAGATCAAGATCTATGGGCTGAGCAAGTACTATCTCTCTCAAAATAGCATTTCCCCATTTCTAACACACATGGAACAGTCTGATGTTTGACATCTTCTTGGTATTTTACCTTCATATCATAAGGCAGGATTTTCATCATAAGTTTTCTGAAATATTGCGAAGTCTTATGACGTGAATCTCTTTATTTTAATGTAATAATTATATGAAAAACTTAATGTTTCGATTGTTTTCCAAAAACGAGAGTTTTGAAACAACTCTTGAAGAACCCTTCCCCGCCTATCTTTCTTTGACAACAACTAAGTAAAAAAGATCATGGTAGATGAATTGCAGCCTTCTGGGTTCGTAAACATTATTAACTCCACCTTAATTTCTGTAACTTGGTGTTTATGACAGAAAAGTAAAATATTTGAATCTCAACAGGCTGCAAAACTGTTTTTTATCTTGCATTCCTGGTTTATCTTGGGTTTCCATCTGCATTTCTTGTTCCTGACCTTTATGTGGCAATTGAAACTCATCTAATGGACCATACTTATAGTAAGGGTACTTCCTGTAGTTGTATTCAGTAAAACATGAACTCTTGAGCTAACTTTAGCAACAAAACTTCAGCTATTTTTAAAATTGTATAATTAACTTCAATTTGCCAGGAAGAAAAATATTATTTCAAACTTTCCAATGATGACCACTGGTGAAAGAAATTATTTTCTTTGAGAGTAAATCACAGTAGTGATATATGCTCTGGAGAACTGTAAAAAGCACAACAAATAATTTCTTCTGGTTAAACATGACTCAGCAATGCTAATGAGCTTGAATGCATTTGAAGGGCTTAAAACCTTTGTTATGCTGAGTGGCATAGCTAGATTATGACTTAAAACAGCAACAATAAATAATAATCTTGATTACTGTGTGGTTTTCTTCACAGGTTTGAGTGAAATCATATTCCCAAAGAAGTTAGCTTAGATAACTTGGTCCCCTTTCATGATATGACTGGATAAAGCATTGCCTCACACCCTGAAGACACTGCCCACACCAAGACACATGCTGTAGGAGAAATTTCCCTCTTGGGAGTGTGAGGCCCACAAAACTAAGCTCTTGTTTGGACACAGATCATAAGCTTTTAGTGTAATTTCTGATAAGGCCGCACCCCCAACAGTAGACTCCCCTTTCTTTCATAATATTAGCACTTGGTGTGTGCATTACAGATCATACCAATGGCCTGATGGATATGTGGGGTTATACAGTAGCACAGCAGATAGGAGAGGAAAGGGCCATACTGCAGAAGCAGTCAATTGTGTGAACCTCGTGCTTGGTGTTCTACATTCAACAGTGCCTTTGCCCAAGGCCTGAAGATTTCACTTTAAATGTTGACCACTGAAAAATACTTGTAGGAATAATCAGTCAAATAATTGAGGAAACCCTAAAAGCAGAAAGACAAAACATGATTTGGAAATAAAATTGTTGTAATCTTCTGTCAGAAACAAAATTCTTTCAGTTGAAACTGATATAGCTTTGGAGGATTACACTCTTTGATCTCTATCTGAATTCCTCAGAGGAACAAATGCCTCTTTAGAATTGGACTACACATATTTTGGGTAAAGCATGTCTGAAAATCCAGATCTGAAATTTTGAGTTTCAAAATAATGATTGTGGAGGCTGAAAATACTTAGATGTGTAATAGTAATTTTTACTAAAAAGTGTTTTGAAAGAAATTTCAAAAGATTTGAGATTTGTCTTCCTTCTACACCAATGTCTGCCTTTTAAGTAAATGGAAATAAAAAAAAACCAACCATGAGAATAGACAACTTTCTGGGTGCAGTTTTATTTGTACCAACGTTTCGATATAGCAATTGGAGCTGATCAACATGTAAACAAGCAAACAGTCTGCTGGGTTGACCTGTGTGGCAGCTCCTGTGTTCTCTTTCCTCCTTTGGGTGTCTAGTGGACTAAAAGGTAGCAGATCTGTCTACTTTGCAAAAAATAAAAGATTAACAGGTACTTATTGGAATGTGATCTCTTTAGAACTAAAAACTAATAGAGGTTGAAGTTAATTATGCATTTAACTTCTGGTTAATGTCTAACCAACCAGGGCACTGGGTGTACTCTTGTCATTTCAACAAAATATACAAGATGACTCATCTAAGCAATGGATTAGCCCTATCTTGGGTCTACACAAAGGTTTACTATTTTCTGCTAAGAAGGTATGAGCTGTCAAGAAAGGTAAATGTTCCATATGTCCTGTTCTATTGATAAGATTTGAGATTCCATTGGTTTTTGTTAACTCTTTGAGAAGCAGACATGACTGGCTTGAAATGAAGCTCCTGCCAAAAATGATTTTTCTTATGAGCAACTATCCTAATACTTGTACTTGAGGCATTTCTCTAATTCCTTTACAATTCCCATATGGGTTTTCATCTATTAAAGTCAGTTTGTTCTGCCTCTTTTGCAAGCCCAGCCTTCACACAACTCAGATGTTCCTGAATCTTCAGATGGATGAATTATTTTTTCGCTATATGACCTTGATATATCTGGAGACTATGAACATGGAAGAACACTATCCTTCACTCTCTATTCTTATGAACTCAAATATTGGCCTGTTCTGGAAGGTGATATTCTCAATATATCATCTTTGATTTTTTGTTTCCATTATAAGTGGGTTACTTGATGTTAGGAAAAAGTTCTTCACTGAAAGGGTGATTGGCCATTGGAATGCGCTGCCCAGGGAGGTGGTGGAGTCGCCGACCCTGGAGGTGTTTAAGGGGAGACTGGATGAGGCACTGAGTGCCATGGTTTAGATGATGGCTTGGTGTTAGTGTTGATGTTAGTGTTGATTTGTAGGTTGGACTCGATGATCTCGGAGGTCCTTTCCAACCTTATGATACTGTGAAACTGTGAAACTGTGAAACTGTGAAACTTATAGAGTTCTTGTTGCTTAGACATGTGGAATCTAGCTGTGCTATGTTTTTTGCCCTTAAAATGCTCTTTGAGATTGTTCTTTAAAAAAATGCAGTTAGAAATGGCCTGGGTAATATTTCTCTTCAAAATCCAAGAATTACTATACTCAAAGAAATTATTTTCTAATCTCCCAATGTTCTAAATGTCTCACTGAAATCACTCAAGGCTCTACCTTCTTCTCAATGGTTGCCTTTTGACCCATGATCTAATGTGGTATAACTCCTTTTCCTTTTAAAGTATAATTTTGCAGAAGATCACAAGGGACATTAGATGATTAAACTTAACATAACTAACTATACTGCCAGTGTCATAATGTTGTATGGAGCTCAGCTGAATCCTGCTCGGTCAGTTAAATCTGTTCGATTGAAACAATGAGCAAACATTGTAAGTGTAAATCTATTTTTTTAAACAGTAACCTAAATGATAGTTAGGTAATAATATCTGGAGGTTTATCTGAGATTAAGGTGTTTATAATAAACCTTGGAAACTCACCTCTTTTTCTAATGTGAGCTTAGGAGCTCAGCTGAGAACACTAAGTTGAAGCAAAACTACTTCCATTTCCTGACAAAAGGCAAAAAGAGAAACAATCACTTGCAGAAAGTTGAACATATTTTACCTTGTACACAAGCAATCTGGAAATTAAAGTTTTATTATGAGTCAATTGTTTCAGTTCTATGTCTGACCATTTTTTATTTCTTCATATGTTAATTTCAGCAAGTCATGAGTCAATACTTAATATAAAACTCCAACAGTGTGTTCTTGATATCAATATTATAAATGTTTGTTTAATGCATTAAGCAAACTATTATAGGATTTGGTTTCATGTCATATAAAGAGAGGAGAAGAGCACTTGTAGAGACTTTGGTCTTAACCTTACTGGCATTAGTACTTTGTGCTTCTCAGATAACATGCTGCAGCTACAAGTTGGATAATACTGCAGAAAAAGGCAATGTTTCTTAGAAAATGTAGAAAACATGTAAGAAGTTGGGGGAAAAGGTAGTGAGGGTTTCTGAATTGTGTTGAAATATATCTACAGCTTTTCTCTTCCCATTTCTGCTTAGGTGTTTTAACCCTCCTAGGTGGTGGGAAATATTTCAAATGGGAGTTTCTTTGTATGTTTAATAATGTGGGAAAGCAATGAGAGGGGTGTTCCCTGGAAGCAGTGACTCATCCCTCATGTTGATTCTGTAAGAATACAGGCTTTGTTTACTGTGCAACTATTGAAATAAGACGCGTTTTTATTAAGCATAAAACTTCCCCTAGATGAACCCAAAATTAAAAATTCACAAAATTGCTTGAAATGATACACCTACCAGTTTCAGGAATGACCTCCAGTTCTTTTGCTGTCTTCGAAGCAGAACCCTTGTTTTTGAAGGCTTTGTGAGCATTGGCACACAGCCCAAGTCAGTGCAAACGTTACAATCCTTCTCTGATAAGAAAATTCTGAACATTCTTCATCTTTGCTCGTGGTTAAGTGAAATACTTCTCATTCTGCTCGAGCATTTATGGTTAGAGACTTTTTCTTAAGCCCCAGAGGTGGAAACATAGGTATCTCTGGTTAGCCAGATGACACTAAATCTTCTGTTTGTTCTTTTATTTGGAGAACTGCATCTAAACCACATGTTGCTCTGTAATATCAAAGTCAAATGTTTTCAGGTTAGCACCTTCCCTATTATTAAAAATGCTCTATTTTTTAATGAAATGTAACATTTCACCTGTAGGTGAAGTCTCTCTCTAGTTTGTAAGCTATTAAGGTTCTCCCTCATCCAATAAATATTTAATTACTTCATAGAAAAGGAAGCAGATTTTGACAAAAGAGGCATTTCCCCCTCCTCATTGACTACACAAGGAGTTTAATCCCTTACTTTTGTCTTCTTAATTCTTCCTGAGTTAGTCACATAATTACTGATATGTGCTACTGAGTGCTGGGAATTCCAACTGGTGTCTAAACATCTGAAAGTGTGTGTTATGCTGGGTTTAAGGGTTTGCATATCTAGGCTGTACACGTAAGGGTGTTTCCACAATAGATTCTTCATTTAGGTAAAATTACTGTGATAGAGACCAAGATATTTTATGAAGGTTTATCTACATGTTTTAGATTTTTTTGGAGGGTTTATACTGTTTGTGTCACATATTAAAATATATGATATCACATATTAAAATCACGTATTAAAATATGTGATGCACATAGTAAAAACAGATAGTCTCATATATCTTCAGCTGTCTCTATATAGCTATAGGTATACATATCTTAGGATACATATCTTTAAGTATGTGCCCATTCAGAGTTTTTCTCTTTAGTAATTGGATAAGGACCCCGTGGTTTTCTTCCCAGCTTAAGATGAGTGCCTGAACCAAGCAGAATAGATTACACTGTAAATTTCTGTCCATTGACCCTTGAGAGAGTTCAGACTATTAACAAAGTAAAATTTAGATATCTAATATAGGCTGAGGTTAAGTAAGATACATCTTACCACTGTATTACAATCTTGAGGTCACAGCTCCACTATTTAACTTTGGGAATGGGAGCAATATATATTCTACAAGTGAATTTATAGAGGCCAACCTGAAGTGTTAGAACTTACCGTCCTATTAACAAGAGTTACTAGATCTTGAAAATATCAAAGGCAATAGAAAGGTTTAAACAGACATGAGCAAAATTGTCTATGACTATCACAGTCACAGTCTTTCGGGAAACCAGTTTGGAAGGCTAAAAATGTATGTGTGTAGGGGAAGAGTGTCCTTTTGTAGCTGTAAGCTTGATTAAATCCAGATAAGTGATTTAATATTTATAGTGCAGTTACAGAAGAAATGCAAGAATGGTGAAAATATCTTAAATTCTCTCCTGATCTGAATAAACTTTCCAGCATTATGTAGATCCAATAGGAAGAACATTCAATTACATAATTTAATTTACTAAAAATTTCTTGGAAGAAATACATTGGCGTTGTGAAAATAATTTTTAATGCCCCAACACAATAGGCAGTAAATTGACTTGATAAGGAAATCTTTTGCCTCCCTCTTTTTAAGCTTGAAGTGAGTTGTTGGCATCCCATTTGTTAAGATCAAATAATAGTACCGTAACGATTCGCCTTAGGTAAGTAGACTGACACTTTTCAGGTCAAGGAAGTTCTGTCATACCATAATTAGTTTAACCTTCTCTTAAAATTCCATTTCAAGGAAAATCAGCCTTAAAAGTACCTATTTGGAATTGAAAGCCTAATTTCATCTGTGCCACTTGTAGTCTGACAGTTCCATCAGAGATATAAGTCTGCTCTTTTGACGACCTTTATGAATAGACTGGTGTTAACTGACCACAGTCCAACTTTTTCAAGCTTCTAGAAAGAAACCACAATATTGAGAGTTTCTCCTTTTGCATAAGAAAACCCATTGATAGCTTGGTTCACATGAAAGTCAGAGTCACAGCATGTCAACTCCATTATCAGTCTCACATCAATTCTTATCTGAAATCCCCAATTACATAGCCCAGAGAGCAATCCAACACGATAAGCTTTGTAATCAAATGCAGAGAATGCTTACTAGAATATACATGTGTGTGTGTTTATACTGCTATACATGTAGGTTAGTTTTAATATTTCCATTATAAACAACAACAATTTGCCCTGTGACTATTTATAATGCTCATCAAATGTTCAGAGATTCAGCTAATTACAGATTAGCGTTTAGCCAGCTGGAGAATTGGTGACGGCTGCCAATTACTTAGAATTCTTTTAATAAACAATAGTTTCTCCTCCTCTTGAAATATATGGAAATGGGCTATTGTTATTTTAAGTGCTGCTGTACTGAAATGGCACCTGTGCTTGCTGTAACATGGAACATTGCATTCTAAGCAGAAAAACAAAGCTACATGGAACTCCGTGTCCCAGACAATACTCTGCAGAATCTATGAATCTATCCAAGAGAAAAGAGGGAAAAACTATGTGACAGTTATCTTCATTGCTCTCATTTGGATCACCTTTACCTGTCCCTTATTTTACCCATAGCACCAAAAATCTGAGCATGTTTGTGAAAACAATGAAGATGGTCAAGAGAATGTCAGTTCTTTCAACTATTATTTGAGAAATTTACATGTACTTTAATCCAAGAACATGCCTCAAGGGCCCAGCAACTTCTGTGTTAACGATTTAAGCATACCTCACATTCCTGTTCACTCAGCTTCTTCTGCTAGGTCACCAGCTTTTTTCCAGTTGCTGTTCTACCATATTTCAATAGTTGGGAAAATTCATACAATTTGTTTGTACAGATCATGAGCTGGAAAATAGGATTTTAGTCCTTAGTTCCTTGTATAAACCTCTCCCGTGTAACGGTCCACTTGGTGGACTTGTGATGATTCGGTTACTGTGACCTCAAAGCACAAAATTAAGGCCACCAAAATGCCAAGGTGTTATGATTCAACCAAAGAGTGTAACTTCATTATTTTGCCCATAAAGAGGCATGCGATAGAATGGAGAAAAGGGAAAGAAAATGGAGGGAAGGGAATTATAGCTACCACCACGGGTCCAAAGGCGTCCCTATGGTCCCAGATCCTGAACAGTGTCCTGCCAGTCCTCCGTTGTGATCCATGATCCTTTGGTGGGGAGACATCTCCGAGGTTCAGTTAGGAACCATCTTTTATGCTAAGAAACAACGTCTCACACCTCCTCTCTCCCATGGATTGTGGCCAATCTCTGCCTTCGTTTTGCAATCCAGACTTAACTGCACAGACCCCAAAAGTTCCCACTTCACTTGCCAAAACGTGTCTGTGCTTGCACAACCTCCTGTTCAAGGGTCTTTTATTTCCTCACATCATCTTCCTCTCGTGTCCACTGGGTGACCTCAAGACCCTCTGTGAGCCTCTGTGCATGCTCCTCTTCCTTGGTCTTAGTAACAGGGAGGAGGTGAGGCAAGTTTGGCTGAGGTAACAGGTGAAATCCATATTTTGGACAGCAGTTATAGAGCAGCCCCAGGTATCAGCACAGTACTACCCGTACAACGCTGTTTCCATCAGAGTGTAAAGTTCTTGGTATCTCTCCAAGTCTCTGATGGTGATGTTGAGACAAATACAGACCCTTACATCCCATACCAGTGCAATTTATAAACCAGTCAGTTTAACAGACAGTAGAAAGGCTAGTTAGGGTAAGTCAAAGTGCTACTGCTGAGTTATATGCCTTTTTGACTAAGAAATTAGTATGCCCCTGTAGTCAAGTTAAACTCCCACACCTCGCTGAACTTTAAAGATACTTATTCAGATGAGAAAAGGAATTTTTGTCTTTAGTTCTCACTGAAACAAGATTCCAAAATTTCTGTTTTGGTGAGTTTTTTGAGGGGAAGAGAACAAGGAATTACTCAGCCTTCACATTTACTCATCCAGATTGATGCATTCTCCTCTAACTTTCAACAGGTATACCAATATCACAATCAAACCCATACTTTTAAAAGCAGACTCCTACAGGCATAAATCTATCCAGACATACTGATAGCCAGTTGTATAACAAATGCTGTGGTCCAAGAGGCTGGAAGGTCTGATAAAAGATTCATACAAATTACTTCTTCAACATACAAAACTTTTAAAATTTAGATTTTGGTTAAGTGTGCGTACATGTATGATGTTTGTACACCTAATGTCCTTGTAGTGTAAGCTCAGGTTCTAATTTGATTTACACACGTGTTTGAAATGGCTCCAAAAGAAGGTTTTGGATCTAGCCTGCCTCTGTCCTATCCCACATTTCTGAAGACCCTTCTCAGCATTTTACCCATATTCAGAGACACGGTCTGTAGAGTATATGACAATTAAGCCTACTGCTATTCACACATTAAATCAGTGTGCCAGCATTATTTCCTCCAGCCTCTGTGGCTAAACAAAAAAAATCTAAATTGTCCTGAGGTATTGTAACATGCTATTTTTCGCTAGACAAAAACATAAGTCTGACCAAAGCCCATTAATGAGATTAGAGTTAAATGATTTACATGCTGTAATAAAAAAATCTTCTACAGTCAGTTTTCAGATCTGTTTATCTGCAAGGCATTCCCATAAATGTCTTTTGCCAAAAAGCACTGGAATGACCTCCAAGACAGGATGATTAACTCAACTGTACTCTTGCTTCTATTTTAATTAAACTTTAAGTGGTAAATATTTACTAATTGCCCTCTGGGTTTATAATTAAGAACTCCTGGTTCGTTTTACTTAAGTGAGGCTCATCTGGCAACACTTTCAGATCACAATCTAGACAGGTTTACCTTAATTAAATGTTCCCTTCCCGTTCCATTTTTAGGAGCAACAACTCCTTTATACACATCTCTTTCTGAGAAATGAAGATTAGATGTGTGTAAAGGAATAGACAACAGGGCCGCAGACATGGCTGCCTCTCCACGCTACCTGTTCTGGTGAGACTTTAATTTTATATATTCTTGTTTTATTTTGCCCACATGCATTGTCTGTTCTGGTACTCTCCATCACAACCTGCTGCCCACCACTAGTATTTACAAGTTAATTACCTCTGTGGCATCAGTTACCACTGTCTGGGCATCTTGCAGGCTGAGGGACAGGGAGCCAGGGGCCATCAGAGATCCCTACCCCAGGCAGGATCAGGTTGACCAGGGGTAGAGGGTACCCCCACCCTGGGTATCAGAATATGAATGAGCTGAGGCTGGCCCCACAGACAGGCTTGGCTTGGCCAGGTCCATGGCCAGAGAGCAGGACTGTGGGGAGCTGGAGGCCAGCAGCAGGGGCTGACAATCATGGACAGATCAGCAGAAATGCTGTACTGCAACACACAACAGCCATCTGTAACCTACAATTTTTCTTATTCTTTCAGCTTGTTCAGATCTGCACAGATTTTTCTGCGATGGCCATGGTCAGACAAAAATCAGCTTTCCTATGAAATGTAGAGGCTTTTCAGGATGTCAGGAGAATCAGAACTCCTCAAAGAAAACATCACATTATATCTCTTTATCACTTCTGAAACAGTGCAATAGAAAAATATTTCCATGTACATCTGATACTAAGACACATGCTTGAAATACAGTGTAGCTGTAAGTACCGAAAGCCACGCTCTTACCTTACGAAAATGTCTTGTCCTTATGAAGAGCTGTTGTCCCATTTTGTCTCAATGTCATAATTTACAGGAGTAGCAGCATCTTAGATGTGAAAAAAAGAAAATGTAATCCACTCAGTACCAAAGAATATTTTAAATGCTTAAAACAATTACATATATGGAAACTGTACTTGCTGTAAAACTACTCAAAAAAAGGCGTAGTTGCATTGTAGGAAGTTTAATAAAATTATTTGCTCAACAAGAATTTTTCTTCTAAAAGGAACTGTTAGTTTGATTAAAGGACAGGATAGAGGTAAATATTTTTAATGTCAGATTAATTCAATAGGACATACACATCTGAAATATTGCATTAATTTTATTCGTAGTCTACCTTAAAAGTTAAGAAACAAGTAACATTTTTAGACATATGAGGAAAAAAGAAAAGAAGGATTGCTTGCTTTAAAAAAGAATTCAAGAAAAGGAAGAGAAGATAGCGATATGTAAAGAATAATTGGAGACTATTACTGAGGAAGAATTGTAACTCTTTGTCAGACTATGGAATTTCAAAGCAGATAGTTACTAACGTAGATAACAAACAGCTATAAAGAGCATAAGATTGGATTAAAAGCTCGCCTACATTATGTTTCAGGACATACCTCAGATAATCTAGAGGTGGCAGGAGGTGAGTTTTCCTGTTTTTTAAGTCATTTAAGTTTGCCACATGCAACTAATTGCAATAATGTATGATGTGTGTCTATCTGTCAGTACATACGTTCAGAGAGAGTGATCCAAGTGAATGGAAAGCTGTATTTCACCTTAGTGACTTTTAGCATGTCACCAAGAGTTTGAAGTTCTAAGTTTCTTTCTGCTTTTCTGTTTCTACTTGGACCATATCTGTTTTTCTTGGATTAAGTATCAAATTAAAAATAAACGAAAATAAAAGAAAAAAACCCTAGGCCGTGCGGGTAGCTCTTTAATTTTACCCTACACTTATACAAAACATAGGATCATAGTAACTGTATGTTATACTTAAGGGATTTCTTTTAGTCTAGGAACAGAAGCACTATATAACATCTGATGCATCCCAATATGAATGACATGCTATTAAATTATCAGTATCTGAAATGTAATACAGTGACACTGAAAAGAAAGACATGAAAAAAGATGACAAGTCTTGTCAGATCTTCCTAGTGACAAGGACTTTCTCTCCCTGATGAGATGAAGACAGAAAGGAGGTGTTAGTGAGGGCATTTTCAACATGATTTTGTTAATGCTATTAAATGACTTATCAGAAAACAAAATAGTATGCTAAACTCTATTAGAGCCAAGAAAAACATTTATGATCTTTTCCCATCCCAATATCTTTTGAATGCACATTGCACTTAAAATACATTTAGTTACATCCACATAGTTACTACTGTGGCTTCTGGTCACTTCAGTGGTGGTGGGATTTTGGGTACGAAGGGGTTAGAATTTTTTCCCCAGAAACATTCAAGAGCCTGCAGTCTAAACCAATGTTTACTTGGTGAAAATACATGGAAAAGCTAATTTCTCCCTTCAGAAATCTACAATTTCAGCAGATATCTGGGTGGGAGGAAAAGAAAGGAGGCAGTAAAGAGGGTCACAGAACAGGTCAGTAGCAAAGTTGTGAAGGGAAACCAAGCGTCATGTCATCAACCCTAAGGCCCCTTAGCAAGAACCGCTCACCTGGGAAATTTCATTGATACCTACATAATTTTTATCAAAATCCATCCAACGGAAATAATATTTTGCTCTAACTCTATTAGGTCAATCAGGCATGTCAAGGTCCTTCATGACCTGGAACTGTAATAGAAGGCTGCAGCTGCCTCCAAACACCAGGTAACTCTGTGTGTGTGTTGGGGCAGTTAGAGTTCTCCTGTAGAAATAGGAAAGAAGATGCATGACTGCAGCTTCTCACTTTGATTGCTGATCCTGCCTGTAATCTGCTCTTTGAGTAATCTTGCCCTCCGTCTTATTGCTTCTTATTCATTTCCTGCCTAAGATTTTAGTGTTTTGGTTTGGAGAGGGATCATACAGGTGGTCATTTAATCTATAGCCAAAGGAACACAACTGCAGGGACCTAGGCAGACTTTGGGATTGTTTTCACTAAATAAACTGTTGAATGTCTGGTGGAAGGGAAATATTACTTTTTTCCATTGGACTTTCTGCACTATTCTAAATTGCTCAAACCAAGAACTCTCAGCTGGAGAGTGTATGGGCAATTCCTGTTGTAGTCAGTGGGAGTTTTGCATAAGATTATTATACGACCCAATGAGTGTGTGATACACTTATGTTCTGGTTTTAATCAGGTTCAGACAGCCTGTTTCCAAAATAAACAGCAATTCCAATGACAGAGGCCTTTATCCATTCAGAGCAAAACTCAAGCCAAGTTTTCAAATATGTTTTATATCTTTTCTTTTTCCTCTAGGATTGTTTGCTAATGAAAAATGGAAGTGCCATATTTCATATCTTGTGTATTTCCAGCTGTGACCCAAAGGATGCATGTGAAACAAGTCTTTTCCATTATATTTTTTGTGTTTTATTTTGTTATTCAATAAACTTTTCATCTGATCACCTGACACATAATGTTTAAATATTGAGCCATAAATTTGTTAATCTTCTTACTTCTATAAAATGAATAAAAAATATAGGAAAAGTGTAGTATTTTTTACAGAAGAGTGGAAGAATATCATTCTTAGTCTTAAACTCAAGATATTACTAATATATTTGCTGTAGAGCATGAATCAGTAAGTATTTTCATTTATTATGCACTGTGTTTCTTGTGCAATAATTCGTTTCTGGACATGTTTTATATACCAATCTTATTAACCATAAGTGCTAAATGTATTGCAATTTATGTGATGGATATTTCTCTAGTCTTGTTAAAACATGTTTCATTGGCCAACAGCTACAATAAAACAGTGATATTATTTTCTTCATCTGGATATTTAGCAATTGCTTACCCTTTCTCTTGCCTTGCCTGTTTTGAAGTTAACATAGTCAAAACTACTGGAAAGGGAATAATAAATTGTGCAGTAATGTCACTAAGGGTCTACATTATTTTAATTAAAAAATATTAAGTCTTTCATCTTCAAGAATCTCAAAATGATATGTCCTCTTTATATATTTACATCTTGCCAGTACTGTTCTCATCAAAGTCTGTGTCGATATTTTCTTTGATGTCAAAAAGTACAGTGTTTGTATTCAAGATTCCTAAAATATTAAACATGTCGGAGAGAGGGAGGTGAATAAGGAAGACCAAGCATAAGATGTATTTGCAATGGAAGGATTGAAAGTGTATCATGAGAATTTTTTTCTGATCTAAATGGTCCACAGAAGTTTAAGAAAATATTTAAGAACAAGGTGAGCACTGAGTAATCCTCTTTTTGTTGTAGTCATAGTTCCTGGTAATCTCCAGATAAACACTTTCCTAGATTTTATCTTTTTATATTAATATACATAATGGATGCATTCACCATTAACTGTAATGTTTGTTTTAGAGCACATTATACTCTACTCTTCGTAATAATCTGTAACATCTAGCTCCACTAGCAATGTAGTTTGGAAAAGTATTCCTTTGTTCTGTTTTGTGTTTAATTACAAAAGCCAAATCAGGGCAAAAAACATATGTACTCCTGTGCAAAGGTACTATCCTTGTACCTTTGCATATTAACATTATTACATAATCTTTCATTTTTTTACATGTTTTGAAGCAAAGAATAGAACAGAACATGAAAATGGGGATATACCCTTGTTGTAGTTTTGGTCATGAATACTGCAAATAAGGTGTGTTGGCTCAGTGTTCAAAACCGTCAGGTAAAACCAGAAAAAGACAAGCCCTACCAGTGGCATATATGCTCAAAACCGATTTTTTTTTCCTAAAAAATTACTTTAAATCATAATGTATGTATTTTTGAAGTGAGTTATATACAGTAAATCAGCTCTTAAGAGATAAATATAGTAATGCATTACCTTTGAAAATGTAATATAACCTCTCAGTTCATTGATGAGAAAGGACTTAAGATATTTTATTATAATACTGTAGAATTAGAATAACTTTTAAGTCAATAATGACCTGTTTACTGCTGAGAGGCACAAATGACCATCTTTATATTTCACAGTTCTTAACTCCATAACCCTGTTGTTGCATCTAACAGTTATGGAAGAAAATAAAAAGATAGACTGCAATCCTCATTTTCTGTCTGACTAGGGTTAGCAGAGTCCTTTCTTCTCTTCAGGCAATTAAATACTGTCCTAATGAGTGGAGGTATCAGAAAAGATTGAAACATGATTCTCCATTTAGTTCTTTGAATTTCCCCTTCTGTTATAGATCAGAAAAACATCTCCAAAGAATCTTGAGAGGACAATATCATCCCTTGTGTATATGTAACTGTTTCTAATGGGTCGAGTCTTGATTTTCTTGCTTACTCTTCTTAGGTAAAATCCTTTGTTCCATGTTACTCATTGAGCTAATCAGTTGCTTTCATCTGTACCCAGGGTGGCTGCAATTCTGTAGTTTTTTTTAGTTGTACAGTATACAGGCCTTTGAGCTGATAGAATTTTCAGCAACTTAAATATATACTACAATAAATGGAGCAGTCATGTCTCGCATTGCTAACAAAAGGGTGGCATAGAAAAGAATTAATTAATTACTGATTAAATTTGTTGTAAATCGCTGTTTTTTATTTCTTCTAATCATACCAAATGTGCTAGTTAGTCAAAAATTCACGTCTCACAGAACAAGTTAAAAGCAAAAAAACTTGTGGCATGAACATGTTTAGCCTATACTTTTATCCTTATTACGCTATTTAATTTAATATAAATTTGAGGTTAGCACAAATGGCACCATTCTACAGATGTAGCTCTAACACAGTGTGTGTTTTATGCTGAGCCATTAGGGCTATTAAAGCACATTAACATTAAGTACTGTAATAACATGAACTATGTCTCTTGCATTACTGAAATGCCTCTCTCCCTAATACTTTTATTGTGGAATTCTATATGATTTATTACTGTACATCTGAGTTAATATCTCTATTGTGTTCTCAAAAATTTTAGACTTGTTTAGGCTAGCCGTAAGTCTCTGAATGATTCAGTTTGATTAGACAGCTCACTTTGGCTGAACAGGTGAGTTTATCCAAATCATGAAAGCACCCACTACCACTTCACCAGATTGAAGTTTGAATAGACACTTTGTAAGTGCTGTACTGAGTAGTTTTAGATTAATAATTCTGAAAAATCATTGGAATATTTATAACATGTTTTTTGCATTTTGTTGTTTCATTGGTTTTTTTTGAGAGGCCATGACTGATAGTAAGATCATGGAGTGACGAAGTGAGCTCAACCAGAAAAACTGAGTTGAAATCATTCACCTAAAGAAGCTTAGCAGAGAAGTGGGAGCATCAAAATAAGAAATTCCCAGGCATCAGTTCAACCCCTCTTCAGCACTGTAGCTATTTTTTTCAGTAATATTTCTGCTCCTTTTATCCCTGAGATTTACATTAAAGTTGAAGGGTAGTAATCTATAGAGTATTTAGTCTTTTTTTGGGAACTTTAATATTGGTCATTTTTTCTGAAGTATTGCAGAATCTCAGATAAACTGCTGACAGATAACAGTATATTATACCTGACTAATGGAAAACCTTTTCATCTATAAAGGTCACGCTACTTTCTTCTTCTGTTAAATAAAACCTCATGTCCAGCTCTAGCAACAGTGTAGCTGATATATTCTTACTTTATAATAGAATAATTGCATTCCAAAGCTGTAAAATATTGAGTTGCTTTCCCTTTCAGCACTGGACTGCACTCAAAAGCAGGGAGTGAAATGGTTTTCAGTAAACCAACATTCTGTGCCGAGGATGAAATGCCTCATTAAAGATTTGTTCTTAAAAGTATACATATGATGTAGCTTCTAAAATATCTCAAGCTATCTTGGCAAACCTTTGTGTTTATAGTGCATGCTATTGATTGAGAGCACAAAGGGAAGTAGGTTTTCCTATGCCCAACCTTTGGTCTATGTCAGTCTTTCACTTAAAGACAACAATTCCAAGGACCATGCTTTAAAGAATAACATAATATATAATTAGAAGTAGCTATACTTTATTTACCCCTTCTGTTTATCAAGAGGGAATTTCCCCTTTTGTTTGTCCAGAGAGAATTTCCTTTCTCTTTGCAGTTTACAGGGTAACTAAAGAACAAGCTCATTGCAGTGCTCTTATTTATGTTGAACTCAGTATTTTTTTCACAAAAAATCTTATTAGAGCTCTAATGCTTTAAATATATTAGACATTATATCATACCTTAAAGATATAAGTAGTTACTCATGAAATCAAAGGAAAGAAAAATGTCATCCAAAAAGATTTTACCAATAGTAGGACATGGCAGTTTCTTTCTGAAAAAAAATACATAAATAAACAAAGACAAAAAAAAACCCAAACAGAAGTACCCAAAACAAAACAAAAAAAAAACCAAGCCAAACCTAAGCAAACAAACAAACCCCAAAAGAATCCCAAACCCAACCAAACAAAGAAAAGTCTACTGCATCTTCATACAATGAATGCAGCAGGGTTTTTTTACCTAAAATTTTATAAATGATTTGGAGGTGCCACATAGACAACTGTTACCTAATCTAAAGAACATATGGCTTACGGAAGAATTGCAAGGCAGGTAGGGAGCTAAGAATAAAGAAGGTGGCACTGGGCACTGTTGAAAAGAAAAGCATGAGACTTGAGAGCAGATCTTAGCTGAGTTCCTCAAAGATTGGGTTCTGGTTTCATTAGTGATTTCACATAGGTATTAAACGCATTCTGAGGAAAGTCAATGGTGTCATAAGAAGAGAACTGTGTCGGTATCAGAGAGAATTGAGACTATATATGCAGAACATGCCAGAAAACCCTGAAAACCCATCCAAAATGCTAGGTCATGCACTTAGCAGAGTTTTATGTTACCTCCTGTGTGCTGAATATAAATGAGAAAGAGGAGGATGAGTTAATGACAAGATGTAGCGCTGACATATGATGTAGCTATGAAAAAGGCAAATGCAGAATAATCTCTAGGATGATGCCAGAAAGCTTTTAAGGCATATTTAGGATGGGTGAACTGTTTGCTTTTATGATTACAGATAGGAAAACGTTAATGCTCATTTTAAAGGACTTTGTGAGACTTCACATGAATTACTGGTTTTCTGCTCTGGTTATGCATACTTAAGAATAAAGAACTCCATCTGAAACATGTACTTACAGTCTACTTATTGTCTACCGTTTGATCAGAGATGAAGAACATCTACAAACAAACTAATAAATGCTGACCTCTTTGATTATCAAAGAAAAAGAAAAAAGTATTTTGTCTCGTTATTTACAGAAGATGCTGTGCAAATAAAGGAAGAATTCAAGCTGCTGGTACAACAGTAAGCAGAAATAAATATTGATATATTGTAAGGTAGAAACTAAAAGGAGATTCATATCCATCACAGTGATTGACCTATGTGTGTCTCTTAAGACGCATGCAAGAAATAAGCAGTCCAAGTGCAGATTTCACCTGAAGTTATAATGTAAGACCTACAACAAGGCTTTTCTTGGGTAATGGCTGCTAAATTTTCGAAAATTCTAATTGCCTATTCCAGTAAGACAGCAGGAAACAATGGACCCAACATGGCAATGATCTTATTGTGTTCCCAGCCAAACTCCATCTCAATAACCAGAGATGCTTTGCTCTGGTCTGTGAACAGGCTTCCATTAGTCTGAAAAGTAGAAAGTCTTATGTTCTTTTCGATCTAATGTAGTGAACTGAAATACGTAAATGCTACCTGCTACTGAACTAAGTTCTATATGTGGTTTGCTGTTTCTGAGCAGTGGTGTAACTGGCTCCCAAGTGTCACTGAAATACGCTTATTATAAAAGAAAAAGAAAAACAAACCCAAACACTAACATCCCCTCCCCCCCGCAAAAAAAACAAACCAGAGAACAGATAAAAATATTTGGGGGTCTGACTTGTATCAGTCATAGAGAGGATACTGTGTGGCAATGATGCACACACAGACAGAGTAACTTCCAACCTGCTATTAGATGTTAAGTGGAGTGATGCCTAAAACAAATCTTACTAATATGAATAAGAGCTTGGGTATTAAACCAGGTTTTAGTATTTCAACAAAGTAATTAACCAAATCGTAAGGAATTGATAACAACATGTGAAGAGGACTTTGCATTTTCATTGTTTAGACTGCTAAGTGATTTAGACCTTCTATATATTATCTACTGCTGCTTTCTTTTCCTTATTCTATTAACAACTAAACTAAGTGACAGTGCTGGTGTACTACCAAATCTGTTGCTAAAAATTGCTGATTGAAAGGGGGAATATTTGTGTTCTGGATATAGCCAAGAAAACAATGAAGGAGAAAAAGAGATGGAGAGAAATACCACTCAAGCCAATATGTTAGCTTTTTATAACAATATGTATTTTTACATGCAATTTTTCCAATATAGTTTAACTTTTAATCAACTTTTTATTTGTCATGAGTGCAATGGAGCAGTGAATTGTGTTTTAATTCTCTAAGCTTTAGAAGAGGGAAAAGAGTAAAGTAAGGAAAATCTGCTAGCAGCTATGCTTACTTTTAAAAGGAAACCCAAAACCTATGAAAATAGTAAAAATTCTTGTAAAACAAACAGAAATCCATCATTTTAATGTATTCTGGTTTGAGCTATTCTCCAACACATTAAAAAGAGGCCTATATGATCCTGACCTCACTATCCTGTAGACAGCTACATGACTTTCTATGCATTTTCAAGAATTATAATTTGCCGTCCACAGTTTAATGCCCTTCATCTGTTGTAAATTTTGCTCACTCTTCAGATTCATTTTAAAAAACTTTTAATGTAATATGGCCCAATAACCTCACCCACAGCCAATACTATCTGCAAAATTAAATAAAAGCCATTATTTATTGCAGGACCACAGGCTGAAGAGAGGTGATGAGTGCCAGAGAGAATTAAAGACAAAGCTAGACCTTGCATCCCGTCTGTTTCCTTCTGGTTACACCTTGAGTGAGGGGAAGTAATCCAAGGAACACAGGATCCAATCTGATATAGGAGCAGACTCTTACAGCAAACTGGCGTTTCAGTATCAGACAGGGATACCACTGTAACCATGTAACCCAGCAAAATCTTGGGTAAGTTGAACACCACTAATTGTTGCAAGGTTTTTTTGCATTGTAGCTGTGACATAAGGTATATCCTAGACAATTTTTTTTACAGCTACAAGCCAGTAATGAAGGGAAAAAAAAAAGGGAAAGTAGTTTTCTTACAGTTATAAAAGCTGCTCTTTACTTTTGCTAAACTGTCAAATCTAGCAAATTTACCTTAAAGTAAATGTCTTCAATACCTGCAGAAACTGCAATAAAAACAAAAGAGATGTTGTTGGAGAAGGAGGAAAAGCACATTTGCCAACTATTTCATTTTCTCCCCATTCACTCTTCATAACTGAAAAAGCTAATATCTTGAAAGCTTATGAGCTGAATGTCTGTAACCCATCATGAATGTTGGTATTGATTCTGCTCAGTAGCAAAGTGAGGGAAGCAAAGCAAGGATTTGAATGTAAAATAGGTGAAATAGCTTTTGACATCTACTTCACAGTTTATTTTATTCTGCTTCAAAAGTAGCTGGCTCTCCAATGCTATTAGTGCTGCTTAGATGAATGGGCATTGCAACAGCAGATGGAATTCTCTGATGACAAATACAAGGTAATGAACACAGGAAAGAATAATTCGAACTGCTTACACACATTACTAGGTTGTAAATTAACTCTAAGCAATTACTGAGGGAAAAAAAGGAGGGGGAGGGAATCACAGTGGAAATTTCTATCCAACATGCTTTAGGTGCTAAAAAAAAAAGAAAGTAAAGCATTGATATATATCAGAAGTACAATTGAAAATAATTTAAATACATGCTTATGGATTTCTATTGTTGCTAGTCACCGTGGAATTTGTGAATCTTACATGCAATACTATTAATATTAAAAAATATCTATGGAATAAAATGTATTTTTTCATGTTTTGTGTTTGTGTTAGTGTTTATTCACATGTATTTTATACTGCTCACACCATTATTTTACAATAAAATAAGGGCTAAAACTATCACTCTTCTATCAATCTTTGATTAATATGCCATATGCTGTGAAGGTACCATATAAATCGGGTATACACCCCAGTTTTATTTAACTGGCATGTGTTTATGCAGGAAATAATTCTCCTAGGCAGCAAACTTGTTACAAGAGACAACCTGACTACCTATTTTATAGATGAATTAAAAAATATAATAGAATATCTATAGATTTATGGCAGTAGATACTGTCAAGATATATTACATTTAAAAATGCAACAATAGGACAATCATCTCACTTCTATTTATAACTCGCATCACTTTCTTTTTCCTGTTATTCCTCCACATATAAGAATTACTCATTTTATACTTTGGATATACTTGTGTTTCTGAAAGTTTTTTGCCAGTTAAATTGTCAGTGTGATAAGTGTAACATACATCAATACCAAATTTTACTAAATAAAGTGATATTATTTATCATTAAAGAAAGCTAGGGAAACATAGTAGTATTTTATGAAAGAAAATGTCATTCTGAAATAAACGAACAGTAATTTTCACCAGAATTGCACTTTTTGACTGATATAACTGAATCTACATTTTCAAAAGGTAGTTTTCATTTTTAGACAAAAATTTTTTACTGTTTTGACTAATTTTCTATACTATTATAGTAGTTTAAATAATTTCCAAGTGAAAAATGTTTGCAAGTATTATAAAATAATTAAATATTTTTAAATGTGTTTTATTAAACTGAAAACAAAGATATAGAAATAATTCTTTTCAAGTAATCTTGACACGGCGGTGAGGAATAAAGGTACCCTGAGCTGAAGCACCACCTAAATTCACCAGGAAAAGGAATTTTTATCATCCCTCCAGGTTTCTTCATGAGTTATGTGTACAAAATGCTGAAAGATGTAGATTACATATTGGTTATTTTTTTATGACTCTATGGACAAAAGGGAACAAAATGTCTCTCACTTGTCAAGAGAAAGAACCAAATACGACCTAGACAGGAGTGCATGCTGTGGATATAGTATGTATTACAGAACACAATATTTTGTGCATTTGGGAAATCCAGTGACATATTTGCTGCAATTCAAGCTGGCCGATATATCCTTTTCAAGAAAGTCTTGAGTTTCACTGAGCTATCTTAAATTATCGATGTAGGAATATAATCTCTGTGCAGATATTACTGTTAAAGCATCCTTTACCTACCCTTCCTTTTTCTCTTTATTTTAAATAATAAGTTTATGTTTCTTCATGTTTGATTAAAAGAAGAAAGAGAAGATTAATTAACTGAAGATAACTCAATATAGATTAAGAATGGAAGGGACCTTCTGGCTTATCAAGTTCAGTTCCTAGTTATACAATTATGTTCACAACGGTAAATAAAATACACCCATAACTGTTCTCTGTTGCTAAGACCACCTGACAAGGAATCGTTCATGCTTTATTTAACACTTTTTCTTGTTCTCAAAAATAGACTGTGTGTTAGGTGTAGTCTTCAATCGACATAAACTCTCCAACTGTCCTGGGAATTATTTGGGAAAGTACTAAAATTTCTGGGGCAGAAGTGTGCCAGGGAATAATTTTACAGTGTAAACGACTGGGTTCCCACTCTCAAGAAGTTTTTTGATATGATGTCAATACTAGCCTATGTTTAACGAACATCTTTATGAAATGATTCAAGTGTTTTAGAACTGTTTTTTGTTTTGCTCTTCTCAGCTCTATAGTGAGGCTGTTCTAGAAGTTTGCTTCTTTGGTGAAAGAAAATCTTTGTCTACTTTCCATTAAAAGTATCCATTTCTACATTATACTCTTTTGTTCTTTGTAAGAATGCTATAAAATAATAAAATATATCATAATCTGTTTTATCAGGTATTGAATGTATGATTTGGCCTGCTGCAAGTGCTACCTGGAAATCAGCTGAGTAACAGTTAATGGGATGCTTTGCATCAGTATGATCAAGCAGAGTTGAATGCTGTAGGTTTCATTTGGTCTTGTGAGCTCTAAAGATCTAATGAATAATGATGAAGTTATGTTAATTATTTACTAAAGAAATATTTTTAGAGAATATGTTTATACAATTGTTGCATAATAGATTATCATTGTCTTTCATTTTGCATGGCTTTTTGTTTATGAGTATATACAGGGCTATCCTATATATATATATATATATATAGGATATCCTATACGTATATATATATTGTGTGTATATATATATATGATTTATAAGAATTCAAAAGTTGTAGAACTGAGTAACTGATTCTTAGCCTGAGTGGGCATGGCTTATTTGAATATCCCAATCAACATCAGTGGGATGTTGATGTAATTAAGAGCCACTCAATATGTAGAATCTTGTCCACTGCCACTTTGCCAGCAATTCTCTACAGTCAATTAAAAATAATATAAAAACTACGTAAAACTTCAACCTGAAAATAAACTGTTAATCCAGACAGATCATATTTTGGTGAAATAGCTTTTCCTTTCCAAAGTAATGTATGATCGTTCATATTTTGGCATCTGCTGAAAGCACACTGTGTTGGTTTGTGTTTTGGCTGTTCCACCTACTGCAATACAAAGAAAACCTCAATATTCACACATATTCATGCATATATATTGCTTTACTTTGGCTTCTGGGTTAAGTTGAATAAATTTAGTTCATAAGACTGAAATTTAATCAGGAACTCTTTCGCCATAAGTAGGAATCATGGCTCAAAGATGCTACTGCCATCACCGCAGCAACCAAATCTCCACACCCTAGAAAACTATTCCAATTGTCATTGCATGCATGCAACTATAGACATTACAGCTGTGACATTTTTGATGTAAGCAAACAAAGAAAAAGTGTGTCTTCAAATTCAGTTTTCTTGTTCAAAGGAAGGTCTTTCAATTTTACTTCAACCGTCATTTTACTTCTTTGTACAGTCGTAAAAAGAGGGCAGATAATGAAAGAGAAACTTGTTCAAAGACCTGGAAACTAAACTAGTTACTGAGATCCTCATCCAATACTATTGGAATTCCAGAAGTCCCTGCCAACTGAAGGAGAAGGCTGAGACAGAAAGGTGACTGGGTACCTTGCAGAGCAAGAGACTGAATAGTAAGATTCTCATCTCCCTGCATGCCAATGGTTCATGTTCCAATTAATCCTATAGTTTCTGGTTATTATTTCTGCTTGCCTTCCCTCTGTATCTGTCTACTGCTGTGCTACATTGGAAAACTGAAGCACATGCTGAGTTCTCACAAGGCCTTCATCCTCTGGTTTTTTCCTTAGACAAAAAAAGAACAAAAGTGCTTTTCATAGGGATGTGGGAATCATGGTCGCTAAGCTGAATATATACTTTTTTTAGGGGCTGTTAAAAAACTGTCTATTTTACAATAATATATGGCAAAGGAGAAAAACAACATTTCTTATTTCTCTCAATATTTTAAGAGTTCTATTGATTTTACGGAAAACAAAACAAAACAAAAATCCAAACAAAAAACTACAACCAAAAAAAACCAGTGTTCTATTGTCTACCTTTATTTCGCATTTGAAGAAAGCTCAGTTCCATCATGGGTAGTTTTTCTGATTTAAAAAAAGCTAATTTGATCAGGTGTAGTTACTAATGAAGTTTAACACAATTTCTGTGACTAATGCATGACTTTTCATAGGTAGACAAGTAGAAGTTTTCTGAAATTACTTGGAAATTATAGAAAATGCTATTTTAACAGTTGAAAGTTGCAGAAATATTACAGCTTGGTTGATGTCTGAGTCTGCAGGAGATAGTTGCTCTGAACACCTAGCTAAGAAGAGTCTGGATGTCTCCTTTCTGGTAAGAAGTCCTGTTAAAAATAGAAGTCAAGCAGAGGAAGAAGCTTGCCCAGAGATACTGAGTCTCCATCCTTGAATGTTTTCAATGCCCTGAGTAATCTGGTCTGATCTCGTGGCAGTCCCGGTTTTGAGCAGTGAACTGGACTAGAGATCACCTGAGGTCTTTCGATATCTGAGTTATCCACTCATTTAATGTGCATTCCAGGAAGCCACTGATTTGAGAGATACTATACTCACCTTTTGCAGATTCCTGTGCAGAATAAGGCACAGCAGAGGGATGATGGACACTAGCTGGGGCAGTGCCAAAGAAGTCTGTACACAAAACAAAGACAAGTACTGCACAAACCAAATATGGAAAATAAAAGAGCAGAGGAGCTAACGGAGCAGAGAAGTACATTAGTAACCCTGTTGCCAACCTAGTTCTCCAACATTTTCTTTGAAGGTCAAGGAGTCAGGAGATAATACTGTATTTTGGCACAGACGAAAAGTCTCAAAGTTGGGTTCTTTTCAGACTCAAGCAACAAAATGAATTCTTCCTCTCCTGCCTAGCACATATGAGAAAGATCCAGCTTCCAGAAACACCTGTTCCTGCCTGACTAGTCCATGGGAGCAAGCTGATAGTAAAGGTAGACAGAATTTCACTGATTCTGTAAGAGTGAAAGAATGACAAAGAGTGGTGCTGCAACAAGGATACTACTGTCCTCTTTCAAATTTACAGTCAGATTCCCCACAGGTTTTCTATATTCGAATTATTTTTACATACATGAAAATATAATCATTTTCCACTGTATGGAATGTTTTCCTTTTGACCTCAGGTTGGAAATACAAGCTGTGATGGTGAAATCCCAGCCAGTAGGAATCCCCAGCTCTCTGTGATATGTGGGCTCTCTGTGATCTTTACCAAGTAAACTACAGGGAAACCTCCAGACAGGTGCTGTCCAGGGTATTATCCTGCCATGCTTTAGATATCTAGCAGTCGTTTACATGCAGCACACAGTAGGCTGAAGCCCACTATTGCATTACCAGGGCAAATCCAACATAGCTATACAGATGCAAAACCGCATATAAAATACCAGACCCAGAAACACAGTAACTGTAAGAACAGAATATAATTTCCTGATATTAAAAGTCTTCATGCATTTCAGTTTATGTATACATCTCAAAAGATTCAAGTGGGATGAAAGCAGCACAGAGTGCTTGAGCTGTCTCTTTTGGCTTTATCAAACAAGACATTAAGTCATTTTTATGAGAAATGTGGAAACTGAGACAGATATCGGTAAACACTGCAGGTTAATGGTTTAACTGATGTACTGCAAACAATTAGAAATCAGTTTATAAATGTATATAGACTATCTGCTTCTGGATATCACTTGATCCATTTACTTGTATTGTGCCTTTACCATCTAATTTTGGGGGTTTTATTGTTATAAACTAGAAGCTCTTTAGGTAGGGACTGTAGTTTTCATTGTAATGAATGCTATTCTAAAAATCTCTTGCCATCAGTGTCTACATCCTTTAATTTTTCTGTATAGAGTAGTGATAAATAACCTTTTTTCATGCTCAGTTATTGTATGTAATGGTTACATCGCTTAACTGTAACAACCAAGGCTGAGAAAATAAGTCATAAATAGACAATCATTTACCCAATGTGTTTTTCCACTTGTAGCATTTGTGAATTTTTAATGATATTTTTATGGACATATTAACCTATTGGAAATTAGTCATCAAAGAAATGGTGGTGTAATTTCTTGGTCTATAATTTGAGGAGTGAGGTTGAAGTATCCTTTGCCACCACAAGTAGAATTTTTTTCCCTCATATTGTTTTCTGCTAAACAATGTTTGGAAACTTCTACTGTAAGAGAAATGTTCCACATCAAGAAGTGAAGTCCAACTTCCCTTGGTTCTTGGTTTCGCAATTAAAAAAAATATTTTTCAATTTTCTATAACAATTTTTTTTATTTTTGTGTAATTTTCCTGTAGAAAATTAAATTCTGACTCCATATTATCATTGTGGTAAATATTAACTATTCAGGTATTCCTTAGGTACATTCGACAGGCCATGTGAAAACACCCTCTGCGTATTCAAGGAAAAATTATTTTCCAAAGAAAAGCTTACATTTATTCATTTCACAATGTCTTTTTAGTTAGATTTTTTTTATTGTTAATCTAACATATTACTGTTTTAAGATGCTCCAACAAAGAAATTAGTTCTTTAAACCAGTTTTAAAACCCCTGTAACAACTTAATCTAGTCACTGAGATAAGTGAGACAACGTGGTTAAAAAATATTTGTCAGGTATTGGGGTGGAAACTCAAGCAAAGTGGAGAGAAGGCCACTTTCTTTTGTGAAGCCCATCCAACCAGAAGGACCATAACATATCTCCTGTCTTACCTGGGACATCTGAATAAAGCTTCATCTCAGGTAAATGCTAAGGATAATACAAAGAGAGGAACTTTCGTAATGGAAACATCCCTCTTTTCCCTCTCATTTCACAGTGTTGACACATGAATTATCTTTTAGGGTTAATAATTGTAACCCACAGACTGAAAAAGGAAGGAAAATGCTCTAGTATTTGTATGAGGAAGGAAACTCTATTTAGAGCACAGCTGAATAATCATGGTTGCCATGCTACAACAGTTTGTTGACTGAAATAAGTGTATGAAAAAGCGACTGTTATCAATGATCATTGATCCATCGTACAAGCCCAAATCAGCTGCTAAGCCTAATAATCTGCTATGACATTGTTCACTGAAAAAAAATGAAAGCAGCAGCCACACTGCTGAGTCAATATTTACAACTCAGTGGGATTTAGTTCCACCAGAGGTACAAATGAGATGTGTGTAAGTGGTCTGTGGGCTTTGCTGTAGTGCGCCAGCCAGACCCGTGCTGCAAGCAAGCAGCCACCACCACTGCAGATGCCTCATACTATGTAGGGAATGACAACCTGTAGAGCCATGTGTTTCACGGGCAGTTATGAATGGTTATAACAGGAAATGGCTTTGTCTTAGGAAACATTATCTCCTATTTCCGCTATTATCTAAATGTAGTCAATAGAACTACTGTGCGAAATTTTGTCACTCTGTGCATGAGCAATACACATTGTACAAGCAACTCAAAATCCCAGAGATCTACTTGTGTGTGAAGACTGGGAGGACCTCACAGAACCAGCATATTTCTGCTAATAGAACTGAAGTAACAACAAGGTTTTGCATTCATTTGGTAATAGTTTCATGGAAGAGGAAAGTGCAGATTCTGCCAGAAATATGTCTATTAACCATGATCAAAAACATATTACGAAGCTGCAACTTCAAAGTAGGGACAATTTTTAGTTCAAGACTTCAAGATACCAAGGAGTGGTCTTTTATAATGAGAACAATAGGTGCCGGGAGAGCAAGGATGAAATGTACACAATGACCGTGCTGAATGAAGCTTGGGGATGGCACCAGAAACTAAGCCGTGTTCACTAATTCTTGTGGAATTGTATCTGTTCATGCAAACCTGAATTTTGTCACCTCATGGGTAAAGAACTAGGGTCTAATTAATTTTGGTATTTTTCTACCAATGTAAAGAAGGAAAGGTCAGAGCATGGTCCAAGAAACAGGCAGGGTGTTGCACACAGGTGCACATGCTGTTGCAACCAACACCAGATTACGGGGTGGCTGTAAGAGGGGCTTTGGGGATTTATCTCCTTCAACCTTATATTTTAAGAAGAGGAGCACAAACAGTGTCTGGATGTACAACCAGTGCTACAATTGTATTCTCAAACTTTGCAATCATCCATTCTGTCTAGACTGCAGGTAAAAGCCTAAGTGATGACAAGTCACTTGTACCATCTCCAATCTCTCCAAAAAAACTGAAAAATCTCTGATGAATTTTCAAGCTAGAGCTATCAAATGTATGCAAATATTTTTAAGTCCTTTGGCTTATTCCTGTGTTGCTCTTGCATGCAAAGAGGATGGAGGTGGTGCACAATGCTATTTGAAAGCACTAGTGCTGTGCCTGTGAAAACTGGAGTAGCAATGGCTTTTGCTTGTCTGTTGCACTAATAAAGTCAGCATGACCAAGAGAGTTAACATTGGGCTCCTTCTAGCAGCTGCAGATTGTCAAGGCTCTGGCCCTGATTGCTGGTTCAATATTCCCAGAAGATTCAGGTTAAAATCGAGCTACAGTTTTTTCGTAACGTTTGAACCATTTTGATATTTCTTAAGTAGTGTTGTCTCACTGAACACAGTTTGAGCCAGTAATTTCCTGCAGTTAGTAAAGGTGCTAATCTCAGGCACCCACAGGTAGCAAACACTGAGGTTAAATAAAGCAACACCAGCACAGAATTCTTGTGAGTTTGATATTTTAGTCTTTTACATATTGACAGTGAATGCAATTACTTTTTATCTCAGTTCATTCTCAATTCTTTTCTTCACTGATTTATGAGTGTCCACCAGCACATTGGAAAGCAGTAGTTTTTAACCTATTTGCGAAATCATCAACTAACAGTGAAATTTAAAATTAGATGTTTCTTGAAAAAAGGCTTAACTACAGATCAGCTTTGCTGGGGAGATGGAATCTCATAATTTCCATAGCACAAAGTACATTTTAGTAAAAAATTTTTCCAGGGAGACCATCCCATTTGCAAGTAGTCATGTTATCTCCCTGACAAATAAAGTGCATGATTTTATGAAAGGAAAATATTAGGGGAAGTATTAAATCCATGATCAAATGAAAACTTTTCAGGAAATCCTTACTGGAATTCCTTCAGGAATATCTACCTGAAAAAAATAGCAGAGACTGAACATCAGCAGCAGCTGGTTTGATCTGTGGATCCCTTCCTATTTGACTGCACTCTTTGCCAATATAGGCAAGTTTTAGTTTTATTTGAACACCCAGTTTGTGAGCCCTGATATCTCAGCAGAGTGAACCAAAGCATACTAAGTGCGAATAACATAAAGGTTTACTTCAGAATATCTCTCCTGATCCAAACATAAACACTAACACAAGGCAGAAAGATACACATGTGCCTTTAAAACTTCATAAAGACTATTCATATTCAATTGATACTCTGTAAGGCCAAGTACCTCTCATTTCTAGCAATTATGGTTAGGCTATTTAAAAGCAATTTTAATATTGCAGGCTGGAGAGTTTCTCTGAACTGGAACTTATGAGCCTTTATGTAATAATAAGTTAACATATAAGTTAAATTGTAATTCATTAGGCTAATATTTAAGCAAAGAAGATGCACATATCTCTCTCCTGCTCAAGTTTCTGCTTCATTTGTGTGTAAAGTTCCCTGTTTGTCTACTGATCAATTTAAAGCAACAACAGCTCTCCACCAGACTATTCAGGGATGTTACCTCTCACTATAATATTTTAGATGGTACTGATCTTTATGATTTTATGGAAAATAATATCAGGCTGTCCTTTGAGCTGCCTGTCACATCGACCTGCATCAGGACAGGCTTTTAGGGGACACTGGGATCTTTTGTGGTACATTCTCTCTGTTTCCTAAATACCTGAAATTTGGAATAGCCTGTCTGATACTGAAAGAAAACCTTCAGTGCTGAAAGCACACACCCAGTAAAAAAACAAAATTACTTGATTTCAGAGATGATAATCAGATGTATGCATAGACTGCCCATTGCTAATTTCCATTGTTAGTGAAGCAGGCTGTGGTCTAGAAATTAAGATAAAAAGCTTAGATAGTTCCTGAACTGGAAAGAGTCTGTTTACAGAGGACATAAGTTGGTGTTCAACTTGGATGAGAAATGACGTTGTTACTTTCAAATTCTTTTTCTCACATGTATATATATATATATTTGACACTGTCTCCCACAGTAGACTCCTAGGGAAGCTGGCAGCCCGTGGCTTAGACGGGAGCACTCTGTGCTGGGTTAGGAATTGGCTGGATGGCCGAGCCCAAAGAGTGATGGTGAATGGTGTTTCATCCAGTTGGCGGCCGGTCACCAGTGGTGTCCCCCAGGGATCGGTATTGGGTCCCGTCCTGTTTAATATCTTTATTGATGATCTGGATGAGGGGATTGAGTCCATCATCAGCAAGTTTGCAGATGATACCAAGCTGGGAGGAAGGGCTGATCTGCTAGAGGGTAGGATGGCCCTACAGAGGGACCTGGACAGATTGGAGAGCTGGGCCGATTCTAATGGGATGATGTTTAATAAGTCCAAATGTCGGGTACTTCATTTTGGACACAACAATCCCATGCAGAGCTATAGACTGGGGACAGAGTGGCTGGAGAGTAGTCAGGCAGAAAAGGACCTAGGAGTGCTGGTTGACAGGAAGCTCAACATGAGCCAGCAGTGTGCCCAGGTGGCCAAGAAGGCCAATGGCATCCTGGCCTGCATCAGGAATAGTGTAGTGAGCAGGACCAGAGAAGTTATCGTCCCCCTGTACTCGGCACTGGTCAGGCCTCACCTTGAATACTGTGTCCAGTTCTGGGCCCCCCAATTTGGGAAGGATGTTAAGATACTGGAATGTGTTCAGAGGAGGGCAACGAAGATGGTGAGGGGGCTGGAGCACAAGCCCTATGAGGAGCGACTGAGGGAGTTGGGGCTGTTTAGTCTAGAGAAGAGGAGGCTCAGGGGAGACCTCATTGCTCTCTACAACTACCTAAAAGGAGGTTGTAGTCGGGCAGGGGTTGGTCTCTTCTCTCAGGTGACCAGTGGCAGAACCAGAGGGCATGGACTTAAGCTTCGTCAGGGAAAGTTTAGACTTGATATGAGGAAAAAATTCTTCACTGAAAGGGTGATTGGCCATTGGAGTGGGCTGCCCAGGGAGGTGGTGGAGTCACCGACCCTGGAGGTGTTTAAAGGGAGACTAGATGAGGCACTGAGTGCCATGGTTTAGATGATGGTTGGTGTTAGTGTTGGTGTTAGTGTTAGGTTATAGGTTGGACTTGATGATCTCAGAGGTCCTTTCCAACCTTGTGATACTGTGATACTGTGATACTCATGTGTACATGTATGTATTTTAATTTAAGCATTAAGCTGAAGATATGATGCAGTAATACACTAGTAATTGTCCTTTGGTGAGAACGATGGGTCACTTAAAGACCTCTAAGATCATGAGGTCCAACCGCCATCCTAACACCACCATGCCTTCTAAACTATGTTGTGAAGTGCTACGTCTACACATTTTTTTAACATCTCTCTGGATGCAGACTCCACCACTTCCCTGGGAAGCCTGTTCCAATGTTTGACCGCTCATTTGGTAAAGAAATTATTTCCTAGTATCCACTCTAAACCTCCTTTGGTGCAACTTGAGGCCCTTTTCCTCTCATTCTACCACTTCTTACTTGAGAGAAGACAGCAGCACCCATCTTGTTACAAACTCCCTGCACAGAAATAAAGACATGCCAAGAGCAAACATGATGGAAGAAGCTCTCACATGTTTTCTGAGAAAGCAGCATGCCCCAGTTGCTCACTGAGGTGCCCATATGTTAACACATCCAGCATGGGAACAAACATAGGAAATTAGAGGTCTGTGTGTAGTCACAAGGCTCCAGTTCCATTGGTATCAGAGATATGTGGTGGGACAGCTCACATAACTGAGAGCTGTCATGAAGGAATACAGATTCTGTAGGAAACGCTGGAGTTGCTTGGTCTATCTATTTTAAATAAAATGTAGGAATTTTATTTAAAAGTTAGACATTTTTCTAAAAAGAGAACATTCCTACTACAGTGAAAGACTATTTTAAGATAAAGTGGATTTTAATCAAGGTATTTCATCAGCCATTTTGACACAGAAATCTTTGTTCTTTTTGAGATGATACACACAAAGAATGAGTCATTCGATGACCCTGAAAATAATTTTGCATTTTGTTCCATGTTTGATTTTGAGGGCTTTGAGTAGTATATTGTTTAGGTAAAGTGAAAAGAGATTATTTAGGGTTGATCAAAAAGTCTTTTTGATTATTTTACAAAAAAACATACATATCTTATTTCATCGAAAACATCTGATCAATAATGTTTACAAATTATTTAGATTTTAATAGGGATTTTAAAAAATTAATGACCCTAATCTGAAGAGAAAAGCTTAAAGACACACACGAGATTGAGAGAAGCTTGTGTGAAGGAATTTAAAAGAAGCAGTAGGGTCAGAGAGCAAACTCAGATCTAGGGAGGAGGGAGTACAAAATTTTGCGTAGTGTGGTCCATGTGTCCTCAGGGAAGGAACTATACACTAACTAAAGAGCAAGGTAACAGCAAACCACTCACAACTGAGCAAGACTTTAAATATTTCAACAATATTTTTCATCACTGTTCTTTGTGGTCATTTCTAAACTCCTATAATTCCTCAGGTCATACAAGCTAGAGGAGTGGATTTCTGCCACACATGGCAAATTTATTGACATTGTAATAGGGTGCTATGATCAATAAGTTTATATGAATCAGGGACAGAAGAGACTCAGGTATAGAGGAAGAGGCAGAAGAAAATCTTTTGGGACCCTGGATATCCTCTGAACACATCCTCTTTCTCTGTCTCTTTAAAACATCTTTCTGCAATCCTTGGCAATACTTTTTATGGCTATGGTTTGGGCACAGGTTTAATCTCATGCTTGTTTTATACATAGAAGCATCGTCTGTCTGTCCCAGATCAGAGAGAAGAGAAAAAAAAAAATCTGTGGTTATTTGATTGAATAGTACACATCTCTCTGGCAGAGATTAACTCTTATCTGTTAATAAGTAAATTGAACATGTTCTACAAATCTAAAGGAAAGAGCTTTATGACAAAATAACTAGGTAGTCACCACAGCTCTTTCTGAGGGTCTCTGCAGTCAAGTAATCCCAGAGCTCCATGAGACCTTATTACCAAGCTCTGTTTTATATATTTAAAAATTGTATTTTCTATAGAAATATATATGTGCATGCTGTTGACTATTTAAAAAATACATTCCCATGTTTTCTTGGTGGCACAATTTTCCATTCTGCTGAAATTCTTTAATATCACAATAATATTAACTAGTTAAGAAAAAAAAATCTGAAATTAGGAAAAGGTGACCATTAATTCTATTCATTTTTCTAAATGTACCTGTCCAAAACTTTTCTATTGATTCGTAAATATAGATATCTGAGTTCAGCAATCGTCTGGGCACACTGTGTTAACTGAGACCACTCATGTTTTCCTAATTTAACATGACTGATTAGTCACCATTAATTGTTCTGTGCTAGTAATTTTTGTTTCATTGATTAAGTGACTCAGTAGTATCCAGTTATATAATGATATCTTTAGAAAAAGGCTAAAAGGCTGCAATATTTATTCATATGAAATATTATACGATGTGCATGGCTACGAACTAGTACTTCATTGAAAGATAATTGTGTGTCCATAGCTATTGGATGGGACAAAAAAAGATGATTTTCACTTTTAACATACAGTGTAACTCATGCATTTCTGTAGAAACAGCCTGAGGGATTTCTTCTGTGTATGAGGTAAAGCTTAAGTGTCAGCATTAGAAAACATTGTTACAGGACCCTGGGATCTTAAACTCATTGAGCTTTGGTGTTAGCATAAGGCATAGTGAAGGAGCAGCTATACCACTAATTAAAGCCATATTGATTTGCTTGGCCTAATCTAATCATAGTCTTTATAACAAATCATAAGATGTTTTGTAATTAGGAAATCTATACTAAATAGCAAAAGCACTGTTATCTTTGTAATTTTATTAAATATGGCTTAATAGAGAACAGTTGATTATATAGATGCATTTTATGATTTTTCATTTGTACCTCATTCAATACTTTAGCAGGATACATTATTCTGCCAAAAGTCACATAGAAAGTGTATATGTAAAATCCCAACAGTGTGTTTGTTCCCTCAAGATTTTCAAAATCATATTTCTAGTTGCATATTTTCCTTCAATTTCCCACTGTTAAAAACATTGTTTTAAACAGTAGCTATGAGAATGACTATCTAATTAGACATCTGTCTAAACCCAAATTCATAGTTCACACCTAAAGGCATGGAATGTTTGATTTTGCATGTGGGAGACAGTTTAAAAGAACAAAATACTGTCTTGTATAGGCATATACCTCTATATACTTGTTACTGTCTAAAACTCAGTGAAAAATGTGTCATTTCTCATCTTGAACACATGAAGCTACAGCTCTGTTATTGACATCTGATGAGTAAAGCTAAAAACACTGAACCAGCAATTGTTTGCTCTCTACCCATTGTACCTTTCTGAAATCTTTCTTGCATTGGTTAACTTTATACACATAAACATGATCCTTGCATGTTTTTCACGCAAAGTATCTCTATAAACTAAACTGTGTATAACTCAGAAGCAAGCAGGTAATGACTTAAAAGGAGCTGTTAATACAAATAAGGGGATTAAAAGCCAATTTAGATGCAATTCATTAAATTAGGATTTATGTTATAAAGAAAAATATTAATTCTAATATTGAAAAAGAATACATGAAATTAATATTATGAAAGGGACCATATCCTAATTTGAATTTATAATTCCTCTTAAAAAATATCTAAGAACGGCTAAATGATTCCAGTTAAGTTTTCTGTTACACAGATTTATTGTATCTGAAGGCAAAACTTGTCCCTAAGGGAGCCTAATACTCATTTTCACTTTCTTACTCCTGCACTGTAAAAATAGCCTGATCGTGGGTGTAAAATCAATTTGCCAGAGCTAAGTGTAAATTAGAAACAGGGTGAATGTTTCGGCATTGTTATTGTGTTGAGATTCTGATGTGTTCCACGCTGGCAAGTAAAGACAGAGGTAAAACTGAAACAGCATTAATAAACTCAGTAACACCATAATTTCATTCCATTGTGCCATAGTTCTATAACTTAGATGTATAAAGAGTAGTGTCAGTCCCTTGACAGGAGATAATATCATGACTAATACATACAGCAAGGCTAAAATTGTGCTCGCTCTTTACCTCTGAATATTTTGCTCTGGTAGATTAAGTCCTAGCACTATTGTAACATAGAGGGTTTTGTTGATTTAGTTACGTACTCAGGGGTGTACTCTCCCCTTGAATGGAGCACATAACTTCCATTCATGGTAGTGGAAGTCGTGTGTGAATGTCAAGAGAGGAATGTACCCCTCTAGAAATTGTGCCTGAAAACTCCTAAGGGAATGATATTTTCTGCAACTGCACTATTACCCTATCAGAGATTAAAAAGTTAGGGTGTACAGTAATTAAGCAAGCACAACAGGCAAATTCAAATTTCAGGAGTCTGGGTTTTATTGTTACAGATGTTCTTCAGAGCAAAGTCTGCTCAGCAGTTCCTGGGGTAATAAATGTTTAATTTTTAATCTATTTTTTATCGGTTTTGTGTAATGCAAGTTCATTGTAAACCAAAGGAATTTTTACAAGTCTTTTTTCTGTCTTGGAAGTTTTAACTAATAATGGTTGTTTAAGATTTTTCTTTTGAAAAAGTCCTACCCAATAAAACAGCAGTGCTGTTTATAACTTGAAAAGTGGATTAATTTGCTTTTGACTAATGCTCTGAATTTGGCAGTGAACAATTATGAGGGTTCTTTTAAGAGGGAGTCAAGGGGCTTTAATGCACTAAAATACCTATGTGGCCTTAAAAACTTGTTATGTTTGGAAGTAATCATAAGTCTCGTTGTGAAACTAGTTGCTTTAAAAATGTCCTCCTATAACGCTATCAAAAGAAGACAAGGGTACACAGCACCCTGAAGGATCAGATCTAGTGAGCAGGCACATCAGATGTACACTTCCCATTTATGTTGCTGTTTGCAGATGGTAGTTTGTTTGCACGGATTGAATACTCTCCTGTGAAAACCATATAAGTTTCTTTGTCAGTGTATTGTTGATTCACTTTGGGTTACATCACGTACTTGCACTGAAAATTTCTATTTAGTAGAATCAGGAACTCAAAACAATAGCTGTTTCAGGAGATATTTATCTTTTGTGACTCAAACAGCTGTCTTCTCACACTTGCATGATGGTGTGATGTAGCTTGTTAGTTAATAGGAGCTGATAAAAGGTAAACTGTTTTTTAAAGGCTGGAAATATAATAGTATAATGATTGGAGAGGGGAAAACTCCCAGTAATTTAAATGTATTTACATTTTATCTTCTGCCATCTGCTGTAAACCAGAAATATGCTCATCCTCACAGTGATGTATGTTCCAGTCACTCAAACCACCAGGCAGGAAACTACTGTCTTTGACATTATAGAGTTAAATATTCCTCTGAACACTGTCTGGTCCAGTACAGCTCTCTTCATCTCATGTTAAAAAAAAAAAAACCAACAACAACAAAAAAAAAAAAATCACCAAACCAAACAAACAAAAAAACCCCTTCATTTTTAATCTATGGACAGAAATAATCTGTTATATTTTGTACAATGCCATTGGCCTCTAGTCAATAGCGTAACACAAGTACTAACCTACAATGAAGCAATTATTCTTCGTTTATTTGGATGAAATCTAAAGAGAGAAGTAGGGCACTTACTTATTGCTCAAAATTGTTACAGAAAGCAATGATAATGACAGAGTCCTGAGCAAGTAGTGAAATATTTCGAAAATGCCTGACTATCTAGTTCACTTTGCTTTCCTGGGGAGTTGAGGACCACATTTGACAGACCTGGTACTACAGATTTTTAGGTTTAACCCAAACTGAATGCCATGTTCCTAGACTTGTTTGCAGACAGGGAGGCAAGGATTTCCATAGCAAGCACACATGCCTGGGTAGTCCCTGTGAGAAGAAAAGGGAAGGAAAACTAGGCAGCTCATGCTAGTGCTTTCAAAGCCTCCAGCCCATACTGTGATTTCCAGGTTATGAAAGGCAGAATGCTGTTAAGCACAGAGCAAACAAAAGTGTGCTGTGTTCCCATGTGAAACAGATTCCAGCTCCAGTGCCCCACCTATTGCCTTCAATCAAATACCATAGAATCATAGAAACATAGAATAATTCAAGTTGGAAGGGACCTTAAAGACCATCTATTTTCACCCATGCCCCTGCCATGGGCATGGATGTCTCCCACTAGACCAGGTTGCTCAAAACCCCATCCAACCTCATCTTGAACAGTTCCAGGAATACAGCATCCACAGCTTCTCTGGGCAATCATTTCCAGTGCCTCACAGTAAAGAATTTCTTCCTTATATCTAACCTAAATCTACCCTCTTTCATTTCAAAGGCATTACACCTTGTTCTATCACTACACTCCCTGATATATAGTCCCTTCCCTTCTTTCCTGTAGGCCCTCTTTAAGTACTGGAAGGTTGCCATAAGGTCTTCCTGGAAGCTTTCTTCTTTAGGCTGAACAACACCTATTATCTCACCCTGACTTTATAAGAGAGGTGTACCAGCCCACTGATCAATTTTGTAACCCTCCTTTGCACCCGCTGCAACAAGTCGATATCTTTCCTGGGCTGAGGACTGCAGAGCTGGATACAATACTTCAGCTGGGGTCTCACAAGAGTGGAGAAGAGGGGCATAATCATCTCCTTCAACTAGCTGGCCACACTTTTTTGGATGTAGCCCAGGATGTAGCCCAGTTTGGCCTACTGGGCTGCAAGTACACATTGCTAGCTCAGGCTGAGCTTCTCATTAGCCAACACCTCCAAGTCCTTCTCTTCCGCACTACTCTCAATGCATTCTCCATCCAGCCTATGTTTTTGCTTGGGATTGCACCAACCCAGATGCAGGATCTTGTACTTAGTCTTGCTGAACTTCATGAGGTTTGCATGGACCCACCCTCAAGCCTGTCAAGGTGCCTCTGGATGGTACATCTTCCCTGAAGTATAAACCACACTACTTACCTTGGTGATGTCAGCAAATTTGCTGAGTGTGCCCTTGATCCTATTGTCCATGTTGCTGGCAAAGATGTTAAGCAACACTACTCCCAGTACTGACCGTTAAGAAACACCTCTCATCACCAGTCTCCACATGGACACTGAGCCATTGAGTGCAACCGTTTGAGCATGAGCATCCAGCCAATTCCTTATCCACTGAGTGGTCCATCTGTCAGACCCATGTTTCTCTAAATTCTCTAAAAACAAGGATGTCATGTGGGACAGTGTCGAATGTGTTGCAGAAGCCCAAGTTGGAAATACATTGTTAAACTGTAGTAACATTTTATAATAATAGTTACCAGTTATTAAAGTTAAAAAGGAAGGAATAATCCAAAGCATTAAAAAATGAGAATCCTAGTATCATAAAATTGTCATAAAAAGTAAAATATTTATACATAATAATTTTTTGCCTTTTTTGCATTCTGATTCTTCCTTGCGACTTCACTGCTTCCAGATTTTTTTCAAGTGTCATTAAGGAATAAAAGGAAAAAATAAAACCTGTTATCACAGTATTACAGTATCACAAGGTTGGAAAGGACCTCTGAGATCATCAAGTCCAACCTATAACCCAGCACTAACACCAACCATCATCTAAACCATGGCACTCAGTGCCTCATCCAGTCTCCCCTTAAGCACCTCCAGGGACGGCGAATCCACCACCTCCCTGGGCAGCGCATTCCAACGGCCAATCACCCTTTCAGTGAAGAACTTCTTCCTAACATCAAGCCTAAACCTTCCCTGACGAAGCTTGAGTCCATGCCCTCTAGTTCTGCCACTGGCCACATGAGAGAAGAGACCAACCCCTGCCTGACTACAACCTCCTTTTAGGTAGTTGTAGAGAGCAATGAGGTCTCCCCTGAGCCTCCTCTTCTCCAGACTAAACAGCCCCAACTCCCTCAGTCGCTCCTCATAGGGATTATGCTCCAGCCCCTTCACCATCTTCGTTGCCCTCCTCTGAACACATTCCAGTATCCTAACATCTTTCCCAAACTGGGGGGCCCAGAACTGGACACAATATTCAAGATGAGGCCTGACAAGGGCTGAGTACAGGGGGACAATAACTTCTCTGGTCCTGCTCACTACACTATTCCTGATGCAGGCCAGAATGCCATTGGCCTTCTTGGCCACCTGGGCACACTGCTGGCTCATGTTGAGCTTCCTGTCAACCAGCACTCCCAGGTCCTTTTCTGCCTGACTACTCTCCAGCCACTCTGTCCCCAGTCTGTAGCTCTGCATGGGATTGTTGTGTCCAAAATGAAGTACCCGACATTTGGACTTATTAAACATCATCCCATTAGAATCAGCCCAGCTCTCCAATCTGTCCAGGTCCCTCTGTAGGGCCATCCTACCCTCTAGCAGATCAGCCCTTCCTCCCAGCTTGGTATCATCTGCAAACTTGCTGATGATGGACTCAATCCCCTCATCCAGATCATCAATAAAGATATTAAACAGGACGGGACCCAATACCGATCCCTGGGGGACACCACTAGTGACCGGCCACCAACTGGATGAAACACCATTCACCATCACTCTTTGGGCTCGGCCATCCAGCCAATTCCTAACCCAGCACAGAGTGCTCCCATCTAGGCCACGGGCTGCCAGCTTCCCTAGGAGTCTACTGTGGGAGATAGTGTCAAAGGCCTTGCTGAAGTCCAGGTATACCACATCCACAGCCTTCCTCTCATCCACCAGGCAAGTCACATGGTCATAAAAGGAGATCAGGTTGGTCAGACAGGACCTACCCCTCCTAAATCCATGCTGGCTGGGCCTGATTTCCTGACCATTCTGCAAGTGCCGCATGATTTCACCCAGGATTATCTGCTCCATGATTTTACCTGGGACCGAGGTCAGGCTGACAGGTCTGTAATTACCTGGATCATCCTTACGGCCCTTCTTGTGCATGGGCATCACATTGGCCAACTTCCAATCTTCCGGGACCTCTCCAGTGAGCCAGGACTGCTGAAAGATGATGGAGAGCAGCTTAGCAAGCTCATCCGCCAGCTCTCTCATCACCCTAGGATGGATCCCATCCGGCCCCATAGGCTTATGAGGGTCCAAGTGGCTCAGCAGGTCTCTAACTTCCTCCTCGTGGATTGCAGGAAGGCCATATTTCACCCTGCCCCCATCAACCACTTCAGAGGGCCAACTGTCAAGCGAGCTGACATCCTTACTGTTGAAAACTGAGGCAAAGAAGGCATTAAGTACCTCAGCCTTCTCTGCATCTTTGGTTACTATATTTCCCCCCACATCCAACAAGGAGTGGAGGTCGCTGCCACCCTTCTTTCTACCATTGATATATTTATAAAAACTTTTCTTATTATCCTTAACAGAAGTGGCCAATTTGAGCTCCAGTTGGGCTTTTGCTTCCCTAATTTTCCTCCTACATGACTTAACAACGTCTTTGAACATGACGTGGCTTATGTCCCCTTCTTTCCAACAACGATACATCCTCTTTTTCTTACTTAGTTCCTTCAGAAGCTCCCTACTCATCCAGGCCGGCCGTCTGCCCCTACGACTCATCTTACAACACATGGGGACAGCCCGCTCCTGCACCTTCAAGATTTCATTCTTGAAGTGTATCCAGCCTTCCTGGACCCTCTTGCCACTAAGAGCTATTTCCCAGGGCACTTTCCTGACCAGTTCCTTAAATAATCCAAAATCTGCCCGCCGAAAGTCCAGCATCGGTGTTCTGTTCCTGGCTTTTCTTATTACATTGTTTAGAGAGAACTCAATTATCTCATGATCACTACACCCCAGACAGCCTCCGACAACAACATCACCCACCAGCCGTTCTTTGTTTGTAAACAGCAGGTCAAGAAGAGCCTCACCCCTGGTGGGCTCACTCACCAGCTGTGACAAAAAGCAGTCCTCAATACACTCTAAGAACCTCCTGGACTGCCTCCTCTCAGCAGTGTTAAGTTCCCAGCAGATATCCGGAAGGTTAAAGTCTCCTAAAAGAACAAGGGCAGCCGATCTAGAAGAAGACTCCAGCTGCTTAAACAATAGAAGATCCAAATCCTCCTCCTGGTCGGGCGGTCTGTAACATATTCCAACCAGGAGGTCAGACCTGACTGCCCCTCTGACCCTTATCCATAGGCACTCAACCTGGTCATCACCTATCTCGACTTCAACAGCATCCAGGGTTTCCCTAGTGTAGAGGGCCACTCCTCCACCTTTCTTCTCATGCCTGTCTCTCCTGAAGAGCCTGTAGCCTTCCATGGCAGCACTCCAGTTATGACAGTCATTCCACCACGTTTCTGTGATAGCAACTATATCATAGCTCTCCCGCTGGACCAGAACTTCTAGCTCCTCCTGTTTGATTCCCATCTTCATGCCTAGTTTAAAGCTGTCTCAACAAGTCCTGCCAGCTCCTGAGCTAGAATCCTCTTACCCTTTGGAGTTAGATGAGACCCATCTGGGTCAAGAAGGCCAGGTGCTGTAAAGGTTTCCCCATGATCAAAGAACCCAAAATTCCTCTGCCAGCACCAGCCCCTAAGCCATTTATTAACTGCATATATTCTCTTGTTCCTATCTGTATACATCCCTGCCACCAGAGGAACTGAGCAGAACACCACCTGTGCTCCTGCCGTATCTATTGACCGTCCCAGCTTCCTTCATTGCAGTTGCTAGATCAATAAGCAAAACGCTAAAATTCTAGGAGACTTGTGGTAAAATCACAAGGGATAGCAGAAGCATCAACCACAGTTCCTTTGGAAAAGGACAAATTCTCTATGTGATTGCATCACCTCGTGCAACCAGGGTCAGAACCAGTACTGAAAAACACAGCCAATTTGCTGATGAAGACTTCTTTGTCTTGCTGGTGTGCCTAATGTCAGAAATGTTGACAAAATAGGAATATTTTTTTCATTTTTTCCCCTTCATGGAAAATTATCTGTCTTTTTTAAAAATTGCCTGCAACTAAGAATTTTTATATAATACCCCACATATTTAATTGCCAGAGTTTTCAGAAAACATTCTTCTCTCCTTTAAAGAGAGCTATGGTTGTCTGTGGAACATGAAGTTCCAATAAGTAGCGACCCATTTCTTTCTATCACCTCAACTTTTAATCTGCAATCACACCTACTGCAAAATAAGGCGGAATTTTACTATGTTTTGAGGAGAAAGGACCAACAAAGGAAACATATGGTTCAGATAGATTACAAGACATAATCCATTTCTATGGGAAACACAGGAAGCATAAAACACAAACTGAAACCTACTAAGAAACTCTTTCCTCTCTAGATCTTAAATTCTTACTGCATTCAAAGAGAAAATGAAAGCATTTGCAGTTGTTGTTATGGAACATTTCCCATGAAATTTCAGATGGTTTTTTTGCCTAGAAGAGTGAAAACTCCTCTCACACACATGTGTACACGCACAGATAGAGTGGCTAATTCTGCTTCAGAATGCTTGTTCCTCTGACACTCGGGAAGGATATACTTCCTTCCATTCTCCTTCTAGCCCCACATTTTAATGTTAATCTTTTTCTAAATTCTCCTTTACACTCAGTTCTACTTGCTTTCTGCATCACATTCAAGCTTCTCACCCTACCAATATTCCCCACAGTTTCATTCCTTCCTATCTCTTTAGGTCAACAGCCAAGCAAATCTTCCCGTTACGGCTACGGTTACTGGATGGGAAGGCTGAGCTTTCAGCCGAGGTTTGCAGTTTCGTGGTGAATGGCACAATCTGTCCTAAAATACATTTGAAACATATTTAAAGTGCTAAACTCTCTTGTATCAAATTTCCTAATTGACTGAGAAAGTTCTTTTCCCTAATTTTTTTCCTAGACAAAGGCTCAGATAATAGATCTCCTTGTAACACCTGAATATCTTTTATGCAATTGAATGTAGACAGCTGGATTCAGTGCAATCCTTTGACTGAAGGTAGTGGAAATATTGACTCTGGTAGTGAAAAATGAAAATACAATATACAATAACACAATACATCCTCTGCTTTCAGAGGTGATTTTCAAGGCTAGATATTTAGTAACTGCTTCAAGAGCTGTTTGTAGATCAATTTTTTTTGTTCCATGTCCTTTAGGAAATGACCTTGCAACTAAGAATGGATAAGGCAGCATATGTGTTACTTTAGGCATGCTGAAATAAAAGGAATATCCTCACCCATAATGGTTTCTCTTCATGCATTTTTCTATTGAGTGCTATAGCTCCAAATTGTAAATCACAAGTTTATAACCCATATGGATCACATCCGACACCCACTAAAAATAAGTGTAACTTTTCACTTCAACAGAAGTTTCTTCTGATGAGCTTAAGGCCAGGATGTAAATGGTAATTGAGTGCATAAAAATGAACACTGTATGAGTTAGATACCTTTTCCCTGCAAATCTCACTTGCCTGGAATATTTCTCAATGACTGGCTCATTTCCACACCAGAAAAAATACTAGAGGGAAAAACATCATTGTGTGAATAGACCCTGCTTTTCTTTAAAAAATGTTGATTTACTACAATAACTTTCATGAGTTTTTCAATGATTGAGTAGTGTTTGCTATGCAACTTAGTAATTCTTATTCTGACAAATCTTCCCTAAGATTTAAGATGGTATCTCCACCTCTACTGGTCTGAAGTAACTGGCCAAAAGGCTCACCGCACTAGTCATAAGCCTGTGAGTTCCAAGGCCTTGGCTCTACATCCTTTAGAAAGAGTACAGACACCTTCAGAGGACAACTCCTGTCTCAGTGGGAAGAATGGCTGAAGTAGTATGAAACAGCTGAAATTCTGATAGGCCTTATTCAACTATTTCTATTCCTTGTCTTTAAAAGTGTGTCATGTTCATTGACAGATTACTGCAGCTGCCTAACATAAGTATCTCATTACTTCAGTCACCTCTATCTTGTTATATCACTCTGTTTCCTAATGGAATAAGGTTTTGAAACTGGATAATTGTGGGCACCTTCCATCCTCTTCAGAACTGTTTGAAAGACAAACAAGTAGTTTAGGGAAAGTAAAAGACCAGAGAATAGAGTTTGAAGGTGTGAGGTGCTTGACATCACAAAATCAAGATTCTTCGCTCAGGATGTGATTCACCTAAGCTAACCTTAGGCATAAATATTTCACCAGTCGTACTGACAAAACTCAACATAGGGGGTGATCGAAAAGCATTTTAGGTCATGAGCCATCTGACTTAATACAGACATCTAAATAACTTTTATCTTACCATAAATCTATCTGGTTTTTTTCCCAATCACAAAGAAAGAAGCTAATGTGACTACTTCAGACACAGCTGTTTCCACTGTGGAAGTTTACATCTCCTCCACAGCATTGGAAATATCTGTGCCTCATAGAATAAGAACTTGAAAGTTTTCTTGCATTAAAAGGACACTTACATTGTAGAAAAGACTTGATTTTGTGTGTAACAGCTTTATTTTATGTAAGTAAACAAAAGCATCATGTGAGAAAATCACATTTATTTGGTAAAAGCAAGAAAAATTACGTTTTCATATAAAAAAACTTTAGACTGAGGTTATTCTCATAAAAAATCAGAAGATGCTAATTCCTTTCAGTGTGCTTGATCTTTATTTTTTTCAGGGACATATTATTCTGACAATTTTCAGATGTCAATGGTGCTTTCCGAATTAAGTACCAAACCTCTCACACTAATCAAGGTCTGTGCCTTTATTCTTCAGTTGATTTCAGAAGGCTTGCAATTAAACTTCCTATGGACAGGGTGTCAGAGATGCCAAGCACTGCAGTGATTAAAAAGAGTGGCAGCAGTTCTCAGGGCATCTGTTCTGAAGGCAACAAATAATACAGACAGAACAGTACATACCTAAAAAAAATATTCTAAAGCTATTTTTCAAAAGCTGGTATCTTCGCACCTTTGCTCTGCCTTTACTTTTACTTACTTAAATATATTATATATTACTTATTTCCTACTGCTATGAGGCGTGCCTTCTGCTCACTGCACAGAACTACCTCATCAATGTATACATTAAAGTATAGTTTTATCCTCACCTCACACTTTTTTTCATATTTTTAATTAAAATAATTAATAACAGAAGAAATAGAAAAAATGCCCACAAAATACAGTTTTATTTTCACAAAAAATATTTTCTGTACGCAGATACACAGCCTACTATGCTTGATTTCTTTTTTTTCATTGAACTATTGTTAAATATTGTGTACGAACAAGCAGAGAAATGACCACGCTTCTCCCTCATGTATACTTTGTCATAATCAATACTATTGAAATCCAGACAGACTTATTACAGAAGTAAAATAAGAGCAGGAGAATGAGAGAAAGGAGGAGAAAAATCCAGTAATTCAACTTATTTCTTGGAACTGGTTTTGCCGTGATAATATGTAATGGATAGTAAACTATAACTACTGCACCAACATGGTCATAAACTTATATTACACAGTCTATTTCTTTAGAGAAAGAGTATGTGTGTGGATATATACGCTTACTACAATAATCTTGTGTAAACTGTAACAGTATAATGATATTTACAGCAATTTTTATAATCTACGGTTGTTAACTTCAGCAGGCCTTCTGGTGAAAAAAGAAATCTATATGCCTACAGCAAATGTGGACCTATGTTCAATTCATTTTACCCATTTCAGCTGTCTCAGTTGGTTCTATGAGTTCACTCTTCAGTTAGAGGGGAGAGAGAGAGGAGTTAACAGAAAATTATTCTTATCACCCAAAGAGGTACATGAAAAATAGGTGGGGTGAATAACTTCCCTCTGTAACTTTGTTTCCTGTGAATTAACTTGTAGGTACCTGAAATTAGCTGAGAGAATTAACACTAACAGCAGTCACACTATAACAAAGATAAAATTGATAAATATATAAATGAAAAATAATTATTTCTTTTATACAAGGCTATCTGTTTCTTTTAGGTAATCTTGTGCTTCACAGATTTTTTTGAAGTTGCAGCTGCCAATGCTTTGGGCACTGTAACCATAGTACCTAACTAGCACACTATTATACAAAGAGTTCAAAGTCAAGATGGAAATTTTCCAATATCAAAGTTTACAAACACTTCTGTCTTTTTAAGAACAGTTGAGACAGGTTTCATCGGTTTTCATATGTTCTCTATAAATAGGAGAGCTAAAATGCACTTTTTAATCAAAAATAAATTTATATTACTGTCTTTCAGAATATGGTGCTTTTACTACAGAAGAGTCTCCAAATACTGCATAGTTGTTCATTATACTTTATTTATGCTTACATTTATCTAACTTTCTTGGGATAGAGGTAATTTCAATGACTGAAAATGACCTGCACACTTACTAATAATTTGACCTTTTTTCTTGTTATAAATATTCTTCATATGACTGATTTTTTTCAACTGTATTAGTTGTTTCTTAACTGATTCCATTTGGTCATTATTTCTTTAATGTTTACTGATTTTGAATGTCCCAGCATACCAAGTTAATTTAGAAATTTCTCAAAGGCTTCCGTTTTTCAGGAAGTGCTGATTAAATCATGTCACAGGTTCTATATTACTTGGGTATACTTTATACAATGTTTGTGACTTGCTTCCTATGAGAAATGGATATCTGGGATGAGTCGAGGTGTGTTTTGACATCTTTGTCCAGGGATCTCTTTCTTTTACTGTCAAAGCCTATGAAAGTATAAGACTTCTGACACTAGGCTCTGACGCTTGATTTGAATAGCTCACTCATAAGCCTTCAGACTTGGTGTTTATATATTTGATTCATGTTTTCTGTATACATTAATAGGATACCTACCCAGAGATGCCGTATATTTACTTATTTTTCCACTCAGATTTTCCACGCAGGCATGAACAACTGCCTATTAAATATACCTGCTTTAAAATTATTTTGCATGGTGCTCAGAAGAGTAGACAAAAACATGACAGCCTTGTTTCTATTTGAAAAGGAGTATAACTCATGCATTTGGAGTAAATGTACTTGGAAGGGAACTGCATATAACCCCATTTGTCATATGTGTGATATATGTATTAGTCACCCTGACCTTTCAGGATCCTGTTCAAATGGATGAACACAGGACACAGAGTAGACTTTTAGCTCTGGGAATAATCACATTAATTCTGGGCCACCATCCTGATAAACATCCACGGCACGACCATAATCTGAGTGACTTTATTTACAGATTCCTATGCCCCTTTCTGCAATAACCAGCTGGGCCTGCCAGCATCCACAGCAGTGAAGAGACCCTGAGGGCTCCACAATATTTTCTTTTTACTTATTCAATTACATGGGGATGGATAAACACAGAGCGAGTTTTACAACACAGTTCAGATTTCACAGTGTCCAAAGGACATGTTATTGTATGTTTAAACTCTCAAATAGTTGTCTCAAGGATATCTCAAGGACTCCAACACTTGAGATGAACTACCAACACAATCCAGGGAAAGAAATAATTATGCTGGATTTGAGATTCTTCTATCCCATTCATAGAACAAAATAAATAAAATTGATTAATCAATACAATTTAACCTTTTTTTATTCTAACTACATTAAGGTTAATTAGGAAGTAGGGGTTTTTTTGCACATATATTTTTACTCTGTTACTATGTTAACTGATCATCAAGTGTACTATTATTCACAAGAAACTAATTAATCATTCATTGTCTTGTCATTAAAGATCCAGTTTGCCGCTTCTTCCCTGTCTTTGGAAACATATGAATAGTTCATATTGTTCTTTTGTAAATTATTACCCAAATCTAACAGAGAATTCAATAAACAAATTACAGATTAATAAATTATGCCAGGAATTTCAAAGCACCTAGGAGACGCGGGTGTTGCATTCCTAGCAAAACCAAGATGAGTTGTCTGTCTAGTCTCTGCTGAAAGCTTGAAGCCTGATACATAGGAAGCCTTACTGCACAGGGCAATATCATGCAAGTCTACCATTTTAACCACAGTTTAGCTTATGGCTACCTGGATCAGCATATCAAGATATGAAATCAGAACTTCAGACAAGAGGTGAATCAAAGCTCTCCACAGTAGTCCATACTTGACTTTGCCAAACATGGAGAGGAACTTCTGACAAAAAAAGCACATTGTCTCTTTTTCACTGACATACACACATTTTACATACAAGTATTGCAAAAGTGTATAACAGCTGCGTAAAATTCAGGAGTTCAAATAAGAACAAATACTATTAACCCAATTTGGATTCAGAGGAGACACAGCATCTTATGATGGCTTTAGTTCAAGCAGTTCTAACTGGGGGTCTGGATCATGTCTGAGGTCGTATTTCCAGGTTTTGCATAGTTCACTGTATGTAACTGCTTAAATCTAAATCAGCAATAAGACTTAACAGTGTGGAGAGCTGGGTTCTCCCTTCTGGACAGATGTTTTCAGTTGTGGGTGTACTTTCCTCATGCTAAAGTCCTAAAACATCTTGCTGTGGCAGTAAATTTTTCAATCAGCATTTATTAAAGGAGTGTGTGGACAGTCTGTATGATGTGAGCACTTCTATTATTAAAGTTGTCGTTTGCTGACAAATGGGCTGCAATTGTAGCACGTGTAAGAACTTTACATGCTCTTTGTGCCGACAAGCCTAATTACATAAGTTATGCATGTATTACTAAGCAAATCAGAGGGAAGAGCAATGGTGGACTTGGATCAGCAAGTAAGAAAATGGAAGAGACCTCATTTACATGATAATGGTAGAAAGTGCATTATGAATAAATATTAGGTAATGAACCATATTTATTTGATTTTTGTGGCACAAAGCAAACCTCATACTGAGATGCAGATGCCTCAGGGCCATTTCACAACATTCAACAGCTACCCACATTAGGGGAGGAGCTTTGCAGGATTTTGTGTTGGCATCCAAGCGGCCAATACACACATCTTTTATTTGATTGAAGAAAGAGAGCTACAACAGTTCTTTTATATAATCCTCTATGTGTTGTATTGCGATTTTTGCACGTCAGCAAGAATGTTTTAAGAATTAGCTCTCATAACCAAAAGCCACCTTAAAGAAGAAAGATTTCATAACTTGGTTTAAAAACAAACCCATGTAGTGCATTTTTATGGCCTATGGAGATACTGCCCTTAGACAAACCTCAGAGGTCTTTATTTCCTGAGGATATCCTTGAAACACTACCAAAATCAGAACTCATAATCTAAACATTGAGGGATCAATATAAGTCACCATATCAACTGACATTCATATTCTGTTATTGATTATGCCACTATCAATCCAGAGCTACTCCAATGGGCTCAAGAAGTTCATATAGATGTCAGTGAAGGAAGAAAACAGCTTTGCAGTCCATAACCAGGTAAAACATGGAGTTTTACCTGACCAGACCTTCTACACCACTGACCAGACCTTCAACAGAAAACAAGATATCCTCTTGCTCTGCAGGGATAGTTTGCTGTAGTCATGTTGAGAGTCTAGTCCAAATAAATGTTGACTTAATTCCTGATTTGGAATAATATTTATGCGTGTGCATGCATGTGTATGTGTGTTTTTAATTAGGATGAAGTGCTCAGATGGCTTCTTGTTGGAAATCCAATACAGTATCTAAAAAAATTGATTTAACAGTACTTGTGCCATTCAATTGGTGTTTGGAATCAATGTTGCAATGATTTTCCAGACAACTGCAAGAGCTATGAGCTAAATTAAGTTCTGAAAATGATGCACCTGAGCCAGCTTCCACAGAAGCCAGTAAGAACTTCCTTCGTAACATTCCCAGAAATGAAACTGGGTTATATGTTTCCAAATAGTGATAAGGACATCTGTGTAAGGCTTTGTTTGGTTTTTAAAAGAATCTGTGAGAATAAGTGTTCTGTTTTGGGAAAGCATGAATAAACATATGGGGCTTGTATTTAGTCTTTAGTGTGGCAAGTAGTTGTTCTCGTTTCAGCAGGAGACTGATGTGTTTTTTGATACAGGTAAATGAAAATACTGGGTTTTATTTACAATGTCCAGAATAACCTGAGAATTTGGATTCTTAAGTAGCTTCAGGACCATATTTCAGACTACCTATTACTTGTTTATATGTTTTTAAAGTAAGTTTAAAATAAATTTCAATTACTTAATATTTGACTAATCATTGCCTATAAAAAATGTTAAGCATGAAGTGAATTTTTAATTCAATATGAAATACAGATTTTATAAGTGTTGGATATCCATAAAGCCACTACTACGTCAACAGTATATTGTTATATGAAAGCTGACGTTAATACTACAGTACTAATACAGAAAACTCTTCCTGGGAGCAGTTCAGATATTTTTACTCTATTTGCACAATGCAAAAATAGCCTAAATACATTTTTAATGCAATCAGCTGAATTCCGTAAATCCAAATTGTGTGCTATCTGCTCATGCTGATTAGTGTGAAATATTAATTTGCACTAATCAGCTTGAGGCAAGGGAAGCATAATAAACTTGACACATACATTTCACGCTTCACAGTGTTGGAACTTGTTTACAGTGCAGTGCCTGTAAACACTATTGGTGCTGTCAGTGATGTCACAGAGACTGTATATAGAAGGTGTACTTGGAAAAATTTCCTTAGCCAATGCTTCAGTTTGTTCAGTGTCATTGTGAAAATCCTGGTCTTTGAGAACTGATAGTCTGCACCAGCTAAATGTTGTCAGAAGAATTTGTCTCTCCAATGGGCTGGAGCGTTTGATTCCCACCTTAACTATTTCATGACTAAAGTCATTTATATTCGTGTTCCCTCTGCTCTCGATGTACCAGGGTGCAATTAGACTCCACAAGCCAATAGCTTCATGTTTCCCTTTTACCTGAAACACATACATGTAGTATCAAAAACCTAAAGAAATAAACCAGCTATTAGGTAAACACGTGGGGGAATATAAACATGTCAAGTTTCATATATTAAATCTGAGGTTTGCTCTTTGTATCCCAACTCACTCTTCTGTGGAAGGGTGTTCGTAATTCCGGGGTTCAGGGGTTAGCATTACCCACAATCAGCATCTGATTAAGCAAGCATACCCTCCCCAGATGCTACTTTATGCCATAAATACATCATGTGATGTGATAAGCAGGAGCTCCTTCTCTCTAATACATGACTAAATATATAGTACCTTAGATGCTGGGTCACAGTGAAAGTGAGAGTCTGAAAGAACGCTGGGGGAGAAAAGAAATCTATTTATGTGTACTTAAGACAACCATGTGAGTGAGTGAGGAGGGATAATCTGCGCAGACAAATCTGTTGCTCACTGCTGCATGGGTTTTCCATGCTCCATCTTCCCTGCCCTTTGTCCATGGCTCTCCTCTGAGACTGCAGCCCTGCAGAGTGCAAGGAATAGACATGAATGAAAATACATATGATGCAAGTCACCATTTGGTTGAAATGCAAAACTGCAAAGCTCTGTAATTCTACTGGCATTTCACTGACCTTTGCCTCCTGTATTTTTCTTTTCGTTGTTAAGATAAATCACTCCAGGACAAAATACGGATGCTGTACTCTGAGCTGTTTTTTAAGATGCATGCTAGAGAGGTGCTGCAAGTAAGATCTGAAATGTGGGGCACTCAGCCTTTAATCTAAAAGAAGGTATTCCTGGTATTTTGCCAAAAGACAGCATGGAAAATTTGAAATCTTAAAGTCTTTACATGCGAGTAAAATGACCTAATAAATCCATGTAATCATCTCATGTGTTCTGCTCCCCAGGGCAGGAAAAGCAAAGCATATTGCTGAGTACAAAAAACATTGCTTAGCACAAAAGGTCATGACAAGCTCATTGACCCCAGTGAAAAAAGTAATCACCATTTACACATAACCAGATATGCATTTGGTGTGTTATGGTATCAACAATACCAGTTTGATTACAATCATTTGGTTCCTAGAGGTAAATGAAATTTGCCTTTTAATAAAAAGGGGCCTTTGAAACCTGAAACAGGTTGGCAGTATCAGTTCTAGTAGCAAATGGCCACATACGTCAATGGCCACGCAAAAAGTGTTCATAAGTCATTTGTTCTTTTGAACAATGTATGTAGACCTGGAACAAATATCATTCAGTTTCCTTCCCCCACCTCTGAAGATTTTCTTTCCATATACATCAAAGGCAATTAAAAGAATCATTGTTAATTGCCTGTGTACAGATGTTTATTTTGGAAATGTTTTTTATTTTTTCGTGGTCTGTGAAAAGTTTACAACACGGTCTTAAAAATCTAGTACAGTCATTTATCTGTGCACTTCTGTCCCCTGCACTGGAATAGTACACCTAATCTAAAAGGGAAGCATTTACCAGTCAAAGTGGGGGTTTTAGGCATACTTAGCCTGAACAAACACAATTCCAGTATTTCATTTTTCCAAACTCTATCAAGTTTCCTATATTAACTAGTGTGACAAAGTCAGCTGGATAGAGCATTTTTGAGAATACTAGATCTTGATACACTTATCTTTTCTCACACAAGTAAATCCCACATAAGTCCCTGACAACCGCGTGAGGGGGAAAAAAAGAGTAAGGAAAAAAGAAGGATGACTCAGATTCTGGACCTTGAAAGAATTTTATCTCTGCACTAGGGAGAATTCCATTTTTGGAGAACTGTAATATTTTAGTACTGACCACTCATAATTCATTATATCTTCTTAATATCTCCCATACGTCTGTCAGAATTCCGCTTGCGTGATTATGCCTAGAGAAACCTCAATTCTCTTTGTGGTTTCAACTTATCACATCTATATTTAGCTTATTCTTCTTTTTTAATTCTGACTTTTTCATCAACTAAACACCTTCTCTCTCCACAATTATTCCAGCACATTTTATCTTTTTCCTTCTCTTTTACTCTTAATAGGAGTGAAGTGCTAGTTTGAAAAGAATTTCAATGCTTCACTGCAAGACTCTCCTCAAAAGTCAGATATATTCTTATTTGCTTAGGTTAACATTAAGTGAGATAGATAGAAAAAAATCAGCAGTTTTGAATGTTAAGCTCTTTCATTTGTTTGAGCTTTTAAATCACTGTGCTGTATATAACAGTATATATTTTCTGCCTTTATTAAAGCTTTTATACATTTTATAGTCAAGGGAAAAGATAAACAATATATTATATATATTTCGCTAAAATGCACAATTGAACCTTCTTCCCTACATTTATTACTATTTATAGGACTGTCTTCATTGTTTTAGCTCCTCTACAAACACTTCAGAAGAGACAGCAATTACTCCAAAGCACTTGTAATCACTCTTACGTGTAGTTAATTAATTAAATTAAATCAAATCAAGAAGAAATCATTGTAAAATAATTTAGCTGAATCCACCAAGGCTTTGCATCATTTTAACTTCATGTGTTTAACAATTAATATGGTGGAACTGATGCAGAATATATTTAAAAATAGGATATCATCATACTATAAGATAAAGCTCCTGAAAAACTCCACATCTGTACATTACATACCGTAAAGGAAGAGTAAATAATGGGTCGCTATGCAGGAATGGGTGTCGAAAGGTTTCAATCGTTTAAACATCTTGCCTAAAAAAGGAAACTGAAGTTCAAAGAAGAGAACAATGGAAAAGATCCCAAAACAGGAAGTATCTGTTACAGACATTAGAAATGCAGTACATGATCCAGGTGCAGTCATATACTGACCAGGAAGGAATATTAGGCTTTGTTGCAGAGAATAACGAATCCCCAAACCATTCAGCTTGATATGCAGCTGCAAAGCTTAAGACAAACAAAATTTATTCCAGCAATAAAAAATACAATACAAATCAAAGGATATAGTTCTGCTGCTAAAAATAACACTGTTCATTAGACTTCACCTAACAGGCAATACGCAGTCTACTTACTGTGATTTAGAGATGATGTGCGTATAAACTATACCAGCACTTGAAGGCATTCACTATTTGACAGGAGAGATATAAATTGTGGTGCTTATTAGCACCAGAATTAAAGAATAAAAGGCTGAGAATGTAATGACTCAATGTAATTATTTCTTAAATGTCTCCATTTTGTGGAAAGATAGTTGCAAAGTACACAACAGAGACCAAGAGCAAAATAGGTTCACATAGGGAAGACAAGGGAGGTAGCTTTGGTTTATCAGAAAGCTTCTGAGACTAATAAATCAACTGGCTTTACAGGCTTAAAACCACAAACACAAAGACCTTTCCATGAAAGCAGGATTTAGATCTTGCTCAACCTTTTGTGTAGTTCCTGGTAGTTTTCTTTCAATGAAGGAAGCCAATGAATTGGTTAAAGTATGGCAAAAAACACATTTCAGGAAAAGGGGATCCAAAATGATGAGAGAATGAGGCGGTGAGAGGGGGTAGAAAGAATACTCTCCATTCTGCCTCCACTGAGAGTGGTCCAGCAGCTGCAGGGAAGGGGGTAGTTCTGTGGGATATTCAGCACACTCCTCTGTGTCATGGACTATGTCTAATCTCAGAGACAAGCCCTTTTTCATCCTCATGTATGCCCAAACACTAGCAATGGCTTCAAGCCACAATACTGCCCATGATGAGCCAAAAAATATATAAAATAAACACTAAGAATTTTCCCAGTAGCTGAGAAATTTACAGGATATGCATAGACCTCCACCAGGGATGCAGAAGTTGGAGACAGGATTTTCTTCTGATGTAGTGAAAGAAGTTTAAGACTAGGCAAACTCCTTCCTCCAAAACATAGACTGGTGAGATGAAATGAACTGTCATAAAATAACCACAAGATTGCTTCCAGTAAAGAGGAAAAATAAAATATGGGAAACGTCACCAGAGTCAAAGAATCACAAAACCAAAGAAGAAATACTACTAGTCTTAGAAGTGAAGGGGAAAAGGGAAGAGGGTCATGACCTCCCAGATGTATAAGAAAATACAGCTACAACGCACCTCTGCTGTGATTTCAATAGTTTTGCCCTTTCAAGATGGAAATTCAAATCTTTGAACAGAATAAGTGGACATTCCCAGGTAGGTACATAGGAGAAGAACCAGAAGACACAAGAGATGGAAGAGAGAGTGGTTTTTTGGACTCTCCTTCTAGGGAACGTAATTGGGTTATCTGGCAGTAAGTTAGTTACTGCCTCCTACCATGATGGCTGATCAGGTCTAGGCAATCTAAACAAGGAGTTGAGAGCTCTGTCCCTTCAGACATGTCCCATCCCATCTGATCTGGAAAAGCAGTGGATGAAGAGACGCTCAAGAAGTTTTGGTAGCTGAAGAAGTTCCTGCTCATTTCTATGATTCTGTAGTGCTTTGTAGACATTACATTAAACAAGCTGAAAAACAGACAAATGGATACCAAATGTTCACAAAACCCAGGCAACTGACCAATGTTTCTAAATCTAGTGTAAATTTGGATAAATCCCCCAAAACCAGTAGAATTATTTCTAGTACAAAAATTGGTGCTTGTGAACTCACGAGCTGCTGAACAACCTTAGCTTTGTGTCAGGCCACATACTGGCAGTCAGGATGCTGAGTCTGGTCCTGTTTTACTTGAAAAACAGGAAATGAAAAGGAAATTTCAGAAGGGATTTCCTCAAGGAAACGAGATTCTGAAGGGTGTGGGAGGCAGATGCTTCAAAGGTGTGTGAGCTGGTGCCAAAATCAAGAAAACTGAGATATCACTTCGAGTTAAGAGTGAAAATTAAAATATAATTGCTACATACTCCATTAATTAAATGATAAAAGTTTAAATGCATCAAACCTATTGTAAACAAATGAGCATTAGTTAATTACTGCTTATAATCCCAATGCCACTTCAAACAAGGAGATGTACCTCATGTTTCAATTTTAAATTATCTACTTACACAGAATTAGTGTCTAAATGATACACCAGATTGCCTTTACTACGTCATTAAAATCCACTGGCTTTGTTATGCACAAGCACTATATCTTTAGCTTTGACTAGAGGCTGCTATTTTTACAACTGTGTGTTAGGCATATTTTACTTCTCTAAAATATAGTCTGTGGTTGATTTCATTTGTAAAATATAACATAAGTGAATTACACATCTTTTTTTAAACTAACCAAATTTGATATATAAGCATATAGTTTGGCAGTGAACTTTCCATGCATGGAATATCATGAGGGATTCCATTTCTGTCTGCCTTTCCTCTTCACTCAAGACATAGCTAAGAAGAAGTCTATGTTACACAAAATTAGAATAGCACTCTTTTAAACGTTTTATCAGGACCTCTACTGGTATTCACAGTGTTTTGCTTTAGAATTCACTAGAAACTAATCAGGGCATTCAGCCAAGTCTGAATGTTTGTACTTAGGAAATACACGTATTTGTAACCCAGAAGTACACGTGTATCTATATTTTTTCTGCTAGACAGAGAAAAACAGACACAATAATATTTAACAGTGACCATAATTTTAGACCTCTGATTTCAGTGAAGATGATGGGTCCTCCCTAGTTCTTCAACTAAGAAATATGCTGCAATTATTTCAAACTCCTTAAAAAAAGCAATCTTAATATTAAAAAAAAGTCATAATTTCTATATTTAGGAAAAATTACTCTAGGAGAACATTATCCAGACAGAACATGCTCTTAAATACTTAAATGTAGGTTTCCTTTTTATAATTGTTGACTGAGTTCTGGAAAGATGCATCAATTGCTAAAAATATACCTAAGGCAAAATAAGTAGGAATAAATTTGACTGTGAATCGCAGTTTCATTTCCATAAACACAGTACCATTGAGGGAATACACCTAAAATAACGGAACTTATTTATGATTCTTTCAACTTCATTTGCATACTACTATATCAGCTCTGTTTGCTCCTATTAGTCAAAACTACATGGCAATTTAGTCTGATTTGGAGGCCTGAAGTGAAGAAGCTAAATTCAAACTTAAGCACCTGAGAATATTTCCTCCAGAGGTGTTTATGTACTCTCCTTAGAATAAATGGAATTCAGCAACTTAAAATGTTCAGAAATATGGCTACATCACTACAAAAATTAATCACTTTCCCAAGCAACTAAACATCCACTACTTAAGTTCACAAAAACAAGAATGCACAAAAATAGTATACCAGCATGAATGCATAGATCTAACTTCAATCAACTCTTTCAAGCATTTTCAATTTATTTTTATATCTTTAACCAAATTTACTAACACACAGAATCACAGAAACACAGAACAGTTGGGGTTAGCAGGGACTCCTGGACATCATCTAGTCCAAATCCCTGCTCCAAATAGGCTCATCTACAGCAGATTGCTCAGGAACAGCTGGATTTTGAATATCACCAAGGATGGAGATGCCAGCTTTCCTGGGACACCGGCTGTAGAAATGTCTGACCTAGCCCTACAGTAATGTTTTCTTCTTGTGTTTAAGTGGAATTTCTTGTATTTCAGTTGGTGCCCATTGCCTCTTCTCCTGCCACTGGGCACCACTGGGAAAATTCTGGCTCTATCTTCTTTAGACTCTCTCACCAAGAATTAATATACATGGATAAGATCCCTCATGAACCTTTTCTTCTCCAGGCTGAATAATCCTACCCTTCTCAGCCTCTAATTCACAGTCCCTTAAACATCTTTCTGGCCCTGTGCCGGTTTCTTTCTACGACATCCAGACCTCTCTTGTGTTGAGTAACCCAGCACTGGAATAAGCTTTCCAGATTTATCCCACCAGTCCTCAGCACAAGTGAAAGATGACCTTCCACTGTCTGCTCTAAGTGTTCTTCCTAAAGCAGCACAGGAGGTTGTTGGCCTGCTCTGCTACAAGGGCACATTGCTGGCTAACGTTCAACTTGGCGTCCACCCGGGTCTCTAGGATATTTTTGCAAAGCTGCTTTCCAGCCAGTTGGCCCCAAGCCTGTTCAGATACATGGGGTTTTTTCCTCTCCTGGGTCAAGCCTTCAGCATTTCCCTTTGCTCAACTTCTTGAGGTCCCTGTTGTCCCATTTCACCAGTTTATCCAGGTCTGCCTGAATGACAGCACAACTATTTCGTATATCGGCCACTTCTAGCTATCGTTTGGTAATTGTGCTAAAGGTATGCCCTATTCCGTCATCCATCCCTCTGTGATCATGATGAGATTGTAGCCTTCAAATGCATACAGATATCCCTCATAGAAAGATTTTTTTTTTTTTGCTGCACACTGATTTCCCACAAAAAGAGAGAATGTTCCCCCCATGATGCTCTGATGCCAGCATTTCTTTATTATTATCTATCCAGTTGCAGTAATTCGCCTTTTGTCATATTCTGTTGATTTTACAGTGTCTCCTTCCACGTCAGCCAGTCTACCTCTTCCCCACTTGTGAGTTATAACATTTCTAGCTTAAGGCTCTTCTCAGCAGGTTGGCCAGCCTGTTGGCAGTGACATTTTTGACTCATTTGATCTGACTGACCTTACCTCTTCCTAGCAGTTCTCAGTCCTCAAAGAGAACTGCAGTTTTGTAAAGCAAATCCTTGTACCAACAACAGCTACTCAAACAGTTATTGACTCTCAGGGCCCACATGTGACATATGATGTGCATGAATAATCTCACAGCAATGACACTGCCTAGTTGCAGTGCTGTCTCTGGGCATAGGCTGATGGGGCTGATTTCTGCTTTGAAGAAGACCATGGTGGTGGGGATTTCACTCTGATTGTGATAGAAAGGCAGCCTTTACAAGTAGAGATCTTCCTTGTCGGTTTTTATGCATTTGCCTACCATGGAAGCAGAAGCTGTTCCTCGACTGTTTAAGACAGTACATATAGAGTGGTTTAGTGGTTTCAGGAATATCTAGTAAACACATTTTTTTTAAAGTGAAAAAAACTTTATTTCTAAAGAGCTTAGGCCCCAAGACAAAAATTCATAAATATGTCTAAAGGCAACATGACTGTAAATGTATCCCTTTTTAAAGAAATCCTGATCCCAAGCCCACCTTTTCAAACATTTTTTAGCTCTTCTAATGATTGTGAATTTATTGTCATTATTGTAATAGTAATAATATTTCTAATCTGAATGTAATTGAAACAAAGCAGCTAGCTGCAGAACCTCAAAATGTTTTCAGTCATTACTATTTTATCAAAGTTATTACAAGCAGGTTCTTTTTCTCTTCGTGGCTAATCTTCGTTGATTTGGAATGAACAAGCAGCAATAAATTCCCAAATGTTTATATTTGATTAGAAAGAGCAATTACTCAATGCCTAGTAATATGCATTTCAAATCTGTTTGGCATTCTTTCAGTATTCATTGATTACTGTTATCGGCTCAACAAATTAAAATGCAGCCACAAGTACGAGAGAGTATAGGATTTGATACTGGTTGAATTCCTGGTTGTAGAAAATCATTGACTTTGCCATTGATTTCAAAAAGGTGTCAAGTTCAATTGTTTCTCAAGTCAGGTGTTGAATCTCTAGTAGCTATCAATGGTGGATGCTTTCCTTTTTCTTTAGATAGGAAAAGAAATGCTACAACATTAATTTATTTTTATTTCAGCAGTATTGTCACATTTGTTCTGACTTTGCCACTCTTCAAAAAACCTTATGGTGAAGACCCCTAAATACTCTTGATATTGGCCTGCAGCATTCCTAAATATTCTTAAGATATCACTGCAACTGCGGGCTATAAGATATCTATGTTGTGTATCCAATTAGCTGAGGAAGCAGTCTACCCTGAAGCAAAGAACTTAGCAAAGAATCTGAAGAAACACAAATTCTGCTAGTTTTCTGCTGCTAGTCCTGGAAAAGGTAGCTAACCTTTCTCACAGGGATGCCTGAGAAAACTTTACCATCCCCTGGAGCCCTGGGTAATGTGAAAAACATGCCCTTCACACAAAATGGTGAAATCAATGCTTTTCTATGTTGTGCTGCAAAACTCAAATACTTACAAATTGATCACAATGCTCTGATGTAAAGGACATTAAGTTAGGATAAACACAAGTTCAAGACGTATATTAATCACTTAATTAATTGTCCAGCAAAGGAAATGGAAATCAATAGAAATTTTTTAAAAATTTAGACTAGGATTCATCTTTTCTAAAAGCAGATATCTCCTCTAAGACATCTGATCAACTGAACTGTTCACTCTATGATCCTTTTACAGCCAATAGAGGCTGTGTCAGTGGAGTCTAAGCCTGAATCATCACAATTCAAAATCCCTCTAAATATCCACTTTGCTCTATGTTTTCAAAAGAGACTTGAGGATGACTTTCTTAATTATGTATGTTTACATCAGAAATGTCTCAGGTTGGAATGCCCTGAGATAGTGAATAAAGTCAAAGCTTCTTATTTCAATTGGTCAGTTTAAAAAAAAAAAAAAAGTATCATCAGTTGCTCTGACAGAAACCCTTATCCTTTGGTAAGCATTGTTCTAGGATGTGCCTCTTGCAACCAATAGAAAAATTTAATGAAATCTACACTGACAAAAGCAGTTTTTTTCTAAATAGAAAATTCTCTGTCATGTCTATCACATATGCCTCTATATTCCACTGAAAACTAGGAATAAGGGTAGTAATTTCTTTTCTGGAGTGCTCTGGGGTAAAAAGTGTGCAAGAAGGATTAAAACTGGATATTCCTGTTTTTAAGTCCCATTAGAATCTGTACAGTCAGGTACATCTGAGTTTAAATAAAGGAGAGAAAAAGTCTATTTTAATCAGGCCTTAATTTCAACCCTGGAAAATGTCATATTACCCTTTGAACATAAGTCTAGAATTCACATTGATACTTTTGGCTAGTTCCTGTATTGTGCTGCTGTCTGGCTGAGTTTACATAGGAACATACTGGTTTTCTGTTCTCCCTCCTCCTGCATCTCTCCATCTCCAATAAAAATAGCATGGATGTAACAGCACTTAACAAAAAGAAAGAGGCCATAGGAGTGGGCCAGCTCCTGGCTCATGTACAGGGAAAGTCTATTTGCTTTCTTACAGGACATTCTGGAAATACCTACTTTTCATCTCAGGCTTTTCTGTGACAAAAGCAAGCTATTTTTAAGCCTATTAAATCATTTCAGTTTGAGGCCACTGCTACATTTTTCTAGTGCCTCGTATTGTCAGTCTTGTTCATCTCAGGAGAGAGTTAAAAGTAAACACTTACTTTTACCTGGTGTCTCTTGTGGATACTAGTCAAACATTTATTTTTTTTTGTTAAAGCAGACTTGTCCAAGTCTGACAACACTTTTTTTCCAGGAAATGTGAGTGTATGTGGTTGGATTCAAATAACTGTGGGCCATTTTATCAACTCACACAATCATTGTTATTGTAATATACATCACACTGTGGCAGCATTTAAAGATTAAAGTTTATAGCCAAGCTCATTTTACAAGGCCCTATGAAGGGGCTATGCTTCACCTAAATTTTGTCATCTAGAAATTAGAATCTAATTTAGTGTTTAAGTCAATCATTTTAGTTCCCTTTAACAAGCGAAGTGTCACCAAATTGTCCATTACAAGAAAATGACCTGTCTCCTTCTGTCAAAGCCTGGCCACCAGAGCTGGCTGGCTGCATAAGAGAAATAAGACAATCCTCAAATAGGGTATTAAAAAGTATGTCTAACTTATTGTTTGAGTAGAGAGCTCCAAGGACAGTTGCTATTCTGAAAAAGCCTCTGACAGTTTCTCCATGAACAAACCAACAATCTATTCCTTGTTTGAACACGAGAACAGAGGCCCCTTAATTTATCTCCCACTTCCCCTAAAAGAAAATATGAAAAGGAGTGTTTCATTTTTTTCTCTATAAATAAAAGGAAAAGATTGCCTTCTTTGTCCCACAAATGTGTACACATTAATGTCATGGTAAATCTTTGCTGCAAGGTGATAAAATAATGTATAAAGGTCATACAAGGTTAAGGCCAATTTCTATCACTCCTGGGTGATTTTTTTATTACCTTGGGTTCGAGTCTGCATGCTGATTTGTTTTTTTTATGTTTTAATTTGCAACAAGTCTTAAATTAGACTGTTTAGATTTCCTGAAGATAGACAGGAAAAAAAACCTCTAACGGGTGTCTATGCTTTAACATGCAGATGTTCCTTTCTGAAGATACACTAATACAGCTATCTGTAGATAATCCTGACACTTTATAATGCAAAAAGTAAGTCTTCATTTTATTTATCTCTGAGCTGACACTCAGGTCAAGCTGAGGATTTTGCTTCCAATTTTCCAAAACAATCCGTCTCATAGCCAAATTTGGACATGTCTCCCGAGGATATTCCCACTGATGGCAACAGTACTATTTAGCAAGTGCTGAAAACTATAAGTAGAGGTGTAGGAAACTGGCATCTAGAAAGGATCAGCCTAAACTCTGAATGTATGGGATGAAGAAGGAAATTTCCAGACAGGGTGATGAGCTGATGGTTGTTGAACTTTTGAAATCCTGACAATATACCACATGCAGCACAACTTAGTTATAAGTGCTGGAGACAAGTGGCCTTACCCAGAAATAATAAGAGGAGGAAAGACTGCAATCTCCACAAATGCAATAACATAAACAATTAAAAATGTATGTAGCTCTGGTCTTTAGTTGAGTTCGAAAAAGAAATTCCATGGGGAGTTAGAATTGTATAAGCTTACTACATGGCTACACTTAATGGTAAACTCATTATGACTTTCTAGGTTTCCAGAAAAGGGTAAATTGTAGCTACCTGAAGCTTCCCTCTGCTTCTCACTGACTCTGTTTTGCTTCCCCAGCTTGACTTAGAGCTTGGCAACATATAATCATGCCATTCCACCTGCAGTTCCTGAGCTGTTGCTGAGAACATTCTGTATGACATTCTCTGGCAATATCCCCAGAATTCAGCTTTATTATTCATTTTGGCTTGCCACAAGGCTTATGCTTCTGAAGCTTCCTGCTTCAGTTTCTTCCAGACATAGAAATAAATTGAAGACAGAAGAAAGGTAAGATGAAACAAGTGGTTATCTGCTAAGCAAAATTCACCACTATGAAATTCTGATATTGATGTTGCACAGATATAAGTTAAAATAATTTTTTTCAGAGGGAAAGAACCTACAAGGAATCAAGAATTCTCATGTTCCATGGAAAATGTTAGTATTTAATTTAGCTTTTCCATATGTCTTTTTATAATAACATTTAGGGTATTTTTACCTTGCAAAATATCATGCTATCTAAAGATACCCCAGTGATCCATAGAAAGGCCCTACAGAAAAAGTAATTAGTCAAGGCAAAGGTCTACCCTTTCACTTCTGATACTGCATTAGCTCGTTCAGAGAGACAAATAAAAGGCATACTGAGATGAAATAACTGGCCTGGGGATACAAAGGGTGGGATTCATCTCACCTGACTTTAGACATCAACAATGTAGACATTTAAAATCAAGCTAGCCCTTGGGGCTCCATTTATAGTCATTGGAGATAAATATGTCCTTTCAGGGTGCCAATCATCTGCCCTTTTTCAGACATCTAATTTAAGAGGCAATGAATCGCCCCCTGAATTCTATTGACTACTTCTTCACTGATTATTAGCTGAGCCTAAGAGCCTAAGCCAGATGCAGATGTCTTCAGTAGACATCTGCATTTAGTCAATATAATTCTACCTGCAAATTCAGTAATGAGCTGGGAATAGTACATTTCCTTTATTCCCAGACCTTACACTACACTGTTAGATCATACCACCTCTTTATTGCCTCTCCTGGTACAAGAGAGACTTGCAATTACGGTGTATATTTAGAGATCATTTAGCTGCATTCTCACTGGTTAACATCACAATAGATTAACAATAAAAAAAATTTGATTAAGCTGTAAAAAGAGAGATGCAGTCATGCAATTATAGTGTAAGGGCTGAGTTTGTCAAAAGGAACACCTGGGCAAGATGATACAGCACCATGCAATATAGTCCATTCTTGAACAGTGTAAAGAGAAACATACCTCTGTGTACAGTAGGAGATCCATTTTCACTAGACCTAAGTACTAAAACCTCAGCAAGCATGGGCAGAGCTGTGTGAATAAGGACTACAAGATGAATGAAAATGTGTCTATGGTATCCTAGCTTCAATTTGCAGAAAATGTAAAGTATCAAAGAAAGGACTGAGGAAGAATGCTGTATTTAGTATAACATTTTGTTAATAAATACACAGAGGAGCGATCTGGCTGCAGATTCAAGCAAATAAATTGATTGTCCACAAGGCAGGTGTCTGCGCATCATCTGAGTGTCTGCATTCCCAGTAGAGTCAATGGAGACCTGGTCAATGATTTGGCAAAGCATAGCAGAGTGCTGGGCTGATGAGACATAGCTGTCTCCTGGGAAGTGTGAATGAGCAGTTCCCCAGGCTCTGTTGACAAGAGTAGGAACTTAAACACCTAACTCAGCTGTAGACACTCACACCATAAACTTGTGCCTTTACTTGTTTCAGTACAAAGCTCAACTTAACCCTTAACAGCATGTAAAGCTATTATATCATCTCCTTACCCCTGCCACAATGTTCATTTGGGATTAGAGCAAGCCACTACAATCAGCTCTCAGCTGTTAATATTTTTATTCTCTGCTTTTGGAGAGTGATTTGCAGAAATTCAGAAGGCTGAAGCACATGGAAGGATGACTGGAATGTAGATTATCTATTTAATACTATGTCCCCTAAGAAATTACAGATTAGGTGTCTAAAGTTGGTCATCAAAAATTAGTATAGGCTTTTGACAGCTTTGTCTATAATTTATCTTTTCTTCAGTTCTCCATCTGTAAAATTATGGTAATAGTACACCTAATTGCTGGGGCTGTTGTGAATATAAATTCACGATGTTTGTGAAGAACTGACAAATTACAGAAAGAGCACCATAAAAAAAAACATGAGGAACAATAATACTGTATTCAGCTGAGGCTTTACATTGTGATTAATAAGGCCTGGAGCTATACATTGCATAAATGAGAGAAAAAGAACTACTCAACAATTATCTATAAAAGGAAATAAAAATAATAGACGGTCATATAATTAAAATCTGTGTCAAACACATATGCACAGGGGATTAAATGAAGGCAGCAAATGAAATTTCTAACATTTACAGAGCAATGCTAGGACAATGAAAACATAAAAAATCTCTAAGTACAATTGAAAAATTGTATTTCAGGGAAGAAAGCAAGATGGCAAGTCATCAGCTTTGTGTGAATTCACTAAAGAGACATAAAGGTGCTTAATACCCCTCCTTCATCACCTCTGTATCTGTACTCAGCCACCATAGTTATTGTTTCCCTTGGTCTGTGGAGATCCTATTCCCTCCTTTGTCTAGTTCATTCCCTCCTCCTTCCCATCTTAGACCGTGGTTGTAAGGACAATTTCTTCGGCAACTATTGCACCTTTGGCTGCTGGACACTTTTTGCTGTCTACAAGACTGTGCCCATGAAATTATTTCAAGAACCTTGCTAAGATCCAGTTTTGCACTAGAAGTCACCTTTTCTTTCCACTTTTCCTTTTTGCACTGCTTTCAGGCTTTTAGACTATCCTCTAGCCTGGGTTTAACACAAGTCCCTACAAACCATAGCGCTGGCAGAACTTCAGGGAGATTTAAGGTGAGAAAGATCACCCATAGGGGTGAGAAGGAAGATCCAGGATTGAGGGGGAAGAAGGAAACGGGAGAAGGGGAGCCACATAATCCAGTGGGGAGAGAAAAATCTCTGCAACCACAGGGCCCTCCGATCACCGTCCATCTTTTAAAAAGTCCCTTAGAAAGACAGGTGGTTCATGCAGAAAGCAGTTTGCATTTTAATCTTTGTTCTTTCCCTAACATGGCATGAAAGTGCTTTCCTCAGCGATAAAAACTCCCCTGAGATTCCACCTCGCTTTCCAGCTCTTGTGTACTGACTTCTCCTGGTGCGGAGGAAGGTTGAAGTGCCAGCTGTTAGAAGAAACAATTATTACAGCACTTCCTGCTAGCACTTCAGATTTTAGAGAGGAGAAGCAGAAGCTACCTGATTCCACACTTTTTTATTTTTTTGCATTTTCTTTTGCTTCTGCCCCCTCCATCCTAATCCCCTTACTGCCTCTACCTGTAATCAGTGAATGAGTTTTACCCAGAGGATTCAACACATTGCTAAGGGCTGTCATTACACTGAGCACATTCCTATAAGTCATTTTCACAGTGTCATTTCAAGAGAGGCATGGGCTAAGCCTTTACCATTACAGACATGGAAATCTTCTCACAATTAAATCCAGTCCACACCTACTAATCATTCAGAATGATGTGAGTGACTAGGAAATATTGAGAAATGTGTCTGTACTCAGATTACAGAATACAAAGGCAATAACTGTAATATGCCCTGCCATTGTTCACTGCCTGCTTGTAGCTCACAGTTAATTGCATAGATAGGGACCATCACTTACTGCTGTGCTGGTGCACGATTCATTCCTACACAGCAGTTACTTCCTTGTCCTTATGTTAATTGTTTGTCACCAGCAGTGTGGCAGCTACTTCTGTGTGGGCATCTAAACATGCTGTTATCCTGCTATCCACTCCGCAATTGCAGCTTGCGGTCCCAGACAGACCATTTCTGATCATCTCTGGAATAACAGCCATGTGCATTGGGTTTAAAATGGGCTGAAACCAACTGAATTAACAAACCTGCTTCAGTTGCTTTCTATTATCCTTCCAAGACCTGATTAAAGCCTATTTGAGTGATGCTGTATTTTCTCCTGTTATTGCTTCATTTCATTTTGTAAAATGTTGGCACTCAGAATAAAAATATAATTAAACTGTGACACAGAAGCAGATAGCTTTGATCCCACCTAGCTTAGTAAAGAAGACAAAACAGGCACATTTAATCCACTGTTTGTTCAGTTACAATGTGCTAGTTTTCAGCTATGCACATTCCAGTGACTGAATGAATATATGAGGAATGCCAAAAACTAATATATGAGTTATAATTGTTGCCATACAAAAGCTCTTATAATCTATACCAAAAAATCTCTAAATAATGAGGTCATGTCACACTTAAACACAATGCATGACTAAATCATAATGCAAAAAGGATTTTGAAACACTGTTTTTTCATGTGCACAGCCTGTGATTCAGTAGTTCATACATACACATTTGTAGAAAGAGATTTCCCCTCTCCCAGGTTCACCCCCTCACACACTTCTGATTCTCTTTTACCTCTTCACATCTCCCCCTACTTTTACTGCCCTCTACCTTTGCCCCTGCTTTTGTACATGTTGCCTGAGGACTATTTGATAACTTTTGTTTGCCTGAGGATTTATTTGTATAGGCATGCAGCTTATCTGATATGCAAGTTTTACCTGTGGAAATGTGGTATTCATTTTGCATACAAACATACAGAGACACACAAATAGCCAAGTGTGATAATACTAATATTCAGCATTTTTATCCTCAAAACGCCCTACATGTGTCAACTAATTAATCCTCAGAAAACCTCTGAGTTAGGCATGTTTATCCCAATATCTCAGACAGAGATAGGAAAACTGAGAATTAAAGTAGCTGCAAGAGGTTCCACTGAAGTCAGGGGCAAAAAAACCCTCATCAGCTTTAATGGGACTTGGATCAGGTTGAAATGAATTGTCTAATGCCATCAAAATGTCAGGATTAGAGAAAAGTTACCTATACCTGTGAATTTCTGGGACTGACTCTGATCTTTTGGTCAGAGCTGAACTGGGCAGGAAGTTGGACTAAACGATCATGGTACAGCCCCTCCAGCTGAAAATACTCTATTCTTCTATTCTATTCTATTCTATTCTATTCTATTCTATTCTATTCTATTCTATTCTATTCTATTCTATTCTATTCTATTCTATTCTATTCTATTCTATTCTATTCTATCTCTAGGTGGCTTTGTGTGTGTTTGTTTGTGCCTAGGTTCAGACACATGCAGACCTGGATCTCCCAGAAATGTAGCAGCGGCAGCGGCACCCATGGGATTCAGCTGCTGGAAAGTCTGCTTGCATTTCAATTACACTGTCTCTGCAGCATTTCTTTGCATCTCTTTCCCAGCAGAACTCCGCAAGACAAAAAAAATGACAGCAGGTGACAAGGTGGCTTTTTGATTGTGGCAGGGCACTGAGTCATGCGATACGTCTCTGTGGACAGCCACAGCGTGACATGCTTTACACTCCAGGGAGAGGTCAAAGTGTTGTAGCCCCTTTCACCTCTTTACAAACAGCTCCCACCCCCTGATGCTTTCTCAGTTGTGACAGCTGGACAAAATGAAAGCTATTTCTGATTTATAGCTACAACCTGCAATGAATTATACTTGGGTGGCTTATTAATATGAAGCACGAGTATACTGTGTGTCTCACACAGATGGAAAAAATAACTCTATCGATGACTGTAATCCATTCATTGTTTTATGAATCCACCATCCTCCAGAGAGCACCACAAAACCCCACTCAGTGTCTCTGAATACTACATTTTACATTTAGATTGCCTGACTTAGAGAAGGGATGTGTAAAATCAAAAGCAGGCATAGCATTCCCTACTGACTAGTGCATTTATGAAGTCTTTTGTGGTATTATTACTGCAAGCATATGAAATACAATGTACATGAAATTAGGAATAGGGAAATAAATATGTCTGCAGTTTTTAAAGGAGCAAGAGGCTGATATACACGTTTTGTGCTGCACTTTGCATTGTTGTGTTCTGGTTTTTGGCTATGAAATCACAAACCTGAACACTATGTAGGAGTAAAATTTCCTTGAGAAGTGGGGGTTAGAGATCTTTTTGAGACTTTTGTTAAGAGTGGATTTTGAGATCCTGCAGTGTACCCTGTATATTCAGTCACACAACTCTAGGAAATCACAGGAGTCTGGGCCAAGACTGTGTTAGAAATAAATGCATATGGAGCTGGGTCCAGAGGGATTTTGAATTGCCTGGGGGGGCTGGTCAGAATGGCTGTAAAAGGCAGATCCAAATGGCAGGCCAGCTGGATTGTGTCACTCCTAACCAGAAGTTGTACCCACACCCTCAGGCTGTACAAATGTTAGAGCCAAGTCCTCTGAGTGTATATGAAAACAAAGGTGCATTGACAGAGTGGACTGAAGTTTCCCACTTTACACTGCTGGACTCATCTTTCTACAGTATATAATGTGGATAAACCTCTGCAATATCCTAATATATTTCTGGATGTTAAAAGAGCCTCAAAAGCATGCGCCAATGGGTTTGATCCATTTCTTTCTTCCTACAGAGGGCTCTGTACTCCTGAGACCCATAAAACTGAATGAAACTGAGTTTTCAAACATGTCTTTCACAAGATGTTCGCCACGATTGATCCTCTTGTGATTGAAAAGTGCCATAGTTTTAACCCACGTCACTCACAAGAAAATTTGCCCTAAAACAAACCAAACTTTATTATGAAGCTTCTTGTCATCACAGCCTTGCACCTTCACACCTCACCAGTGCATTGCCACAGCAGGGTTTCATGAGACATGACTGTTGATGGCTCGAGACTCAGCCCTGCTTCCCCTTTTCCCACCCCCTGGTTGACATTTTGGGTTGCAAGAGGGGGCACGCTCAGACACATGCCCAGACTCTAACAGACAATGGGCCCACAGAATCCACATTCTACTTCAGAGAGCCATCCCAAATCCTTGAAAACCACTCCAAAGATGACTTCTGCACCAAACACCACAGAATAGTCACTTACTTGGAGATTTACTAAGGCTCACCCTGGATTCTCTAAATCCGTTTTTGCCCACAGGTGTAATGCTATTTGCTTACCTCAGATGTAATAAGACTTGTTTTGCTATGTATGAAGAAAGAGTTCTGAATTTAAAGAATTATTAATAAATAAAAATCATGAATCAAGTCCTGTTTTCATACTCTTAGTCAAGCTGTTACTGAATTGAGAACCTTATTTTATAGAAAAATATACTGCAAACTTCAAGTCCTTCAGAATTTTCACTAATTCCAGCAGAGTTTTTTCTAGAATTAAAAAAAATAGGGCTTTGCCTGTTACAGGTGACTCAGTCATACACAAAAGGTGTTTATATTTGCTGAAGTAAAATACTCATCACATGTTAGTTATTAGGAAAACCATTTGTCAGGTTTTGCGGTAGTCTGAAAAAAGAATCAGAAATTACTAAAATTGTCCCTTCCTCTGTAGGACAATAGTGTTACTCTTGAATATTCACATGGTTGTTATAGTCCCAGGTTTTGAGAATTTTACGGTTGTTTTAATTTTTTTTTAAAAATGCATTTATTCTTTCAGCTCTCTTTCAAGACAGTTTATAGATGAGGTGTAAATCTCAGTCACAGGACCAAGATATTGCAGCTGAACAATTTGGTATGCATTATCTGAGACATGGTGACTGTCCTTGTGCTAACTCATTCTACAGCAAATGCAAGGCTAAGCTGTTTGTCTTAAATTTCCTTCATTGTAAGTTGAGTCAAGCTGAATTCACTGCGGGCTATGAGCACAGGCAGCTGTTATGGCTTATCTAATGCAGAAGAATTTGTACAACTTAAGTAGCTTGACTGTGCATCTGAGCCTACTGGAGATCCTGGAGTGATTTGCCTGCAGTTGCATGGAAAAACTGTGGCAGGACAGGGAATCCTACTTCATGCTGAAATTAGTGGATAACTTTCATCCTCAGGGCCATGCAAAACCATGATGAAAGTAGTTGTTGGTCCTAAGAGAACATTGATTTTAAGCAAAGTACAGTTTTCTATAAAAGGGGGTGATATGAGTGACCTTGGTTCGACAGTCTAAAACAGTGCTGCAAACAGTAACATGAACAGCTTTATCTTTGCATACAATTCCCTTTAATGGCAGTTTCCTTTCTTGTAATTTTTTTTTTTTACTTACAGTTGACTGAACTAACATCTCTTACCATGGTCTGCAAAGAAAAGCTGTAAAAAAATTAAATTGCAAAAGCTAAATTATTTATAGAATTTCATGTGCTGGATGTTTTGGTGGAGTTGAACCTTGCTTCTTCCTAATAGCATAAGACTATTAGGAATTGTAATACTCCTCAGGAGATATAAGGTTTATCAACCCTTGCAGAATGGGATGGAAGCCAAGGCAGGAGATTAAGGGATACCAGTTAAATTAATCAACCTTCTCTCCTTATATTGTCCAGGAGAATGAAGCAAGTTGTTATTCATATATTTTACACAGTAGGAGCACAACTTGACCACAACCATATGTTGAATCTAATATTAAATTTTGGATCTTTCCAAAAACAACTCCCTGTCAATACATTTTTTTAGATGAATGACTCTATCCATTTTTAAAGGCATCCACACACAAAAAGAAAGAAGTGCTTTTCTTTACCAGCTTTGAGAATGACCTTCCATTTTAATCCTGGTTCAGGACCCTATTGTGCTTGTTTATGAGTTGAAGTCTAAAGCAAAGTTTAATAGATGCAAGATTTACAAATACTACTTTTTTTTGTCCTCTCCTTTTAACTATAAAAGGGTCAAGAAGACATCTTCTCTGTCAAATTGGAAACCTTGAAATGTTATCTTTTGCTTTGTGCACAACGCTGAAGTTTCCTGAAATGACTGCAGACTATTTTTTCTGTCTCTGTATCAAACGAAAAGCATCATTATATGAACAATTTTTGGAAGGTGTCAGACCTATGGAATAGTATTTTCTCAAACTTCAGAAATTATAACATCCTTAGTCTAGAGCAGGTGGAATTGGAAGCGAACATCTTCATGTTATGTCTAACATCCCCCCCAATGGAAGGAAGTAAAGACATCAAACACTCCATGTTGCAGTCAGTATCTAGGCAAGTCTGTAAGCATACACTGCTAACTAGGTGGCTGTAGCTGGCTTATGATTTGCATTTTCAGAAGGTTTGTAAAGGCCAAAGAGCCTTTACAGAGTGTCTCATCCCCTAGGTTTCATATTATTTTGTGCAGCCTTACCAGTGAGTCAGTTCCTGTGCTCTACCAGTTGCTGAACACCAGTATGACAACCTGGGATATGGTCATCAGGTCCTGAAGGCCAAGCATCTGGTTGCTTAGTTAGTTGTCATGGCTATGTTGCCAGCTTTGAGCCAAATGTGGATGTGAATACACACCCAAAAAAAATCTAGCATGGCAGCAGGTTACATAGTAGCAAATGCAACTGCCTCCTATATTCTTCAGGTTGCTTGTCAAAACCCCCAAATGGTAAAATGAGGGAAAATTAAACTTCATCATTTATCCAGTCAAATACATTTCAGAACTATATATTTTCTATGCACTCTAAAATTGGTGTACACTAAAGGGCTCTAATTTTTCAAACCAACAAGTTGGATATATGTGTCAAATTAATTCTTGGAATAATGGAGGATAAGACCATGGATTTGTAGTCCTCACAGCAGGTGTAGCGCAAGCACTGTTAGACACATAGAGGGGACTGCTATATTATACAGAAATATTCAGGTATGTCTAGATGCGTATCAGCTAAGCATGGAACTGACTCCTCAACAATTGTAATTCGGTTCAGTTTTTAACTGAAAGGGATCAACAATGTGACTTTTTAAAAAAAAAACAAAAAACTTTACTAAGAGCAACAATTCTTAAGACAACATCAAATCTTCCTCAGAAAAATACAGAGGAAAAAAGTCTTCCACTGAGAACATAACAACATTTGCAATGGCAAAATAAGTCAGTTGAAAGTGTAATGACTTCTATACAATGTCAACAAAAGTGTTTGGTTCGCACACTCATATAATGCATGTCATTCGCCTGACATCGTATTCAGCTGCTATTACAGTTTATATGAGTAAGAGCCTGTAAAAAATATTTTTTTCTGTCTATTATACTATCAGAAGTGTTTGTTGTGAGTGAAATGCTTTCTAATGCTCATTTCTTACAAGCCAAAGACAGTACCACTGACATTAAACCACGTAACCTTATTGCTTTCTGCTTTTTTTCTCCGGTATGTACTGTGTTCATCTGCACTTTCACAGATGGTCTGATCTGAAAGGGGTCTATATAATCCTTTCTTGGAGATACAGAAATTCTGCCTGAAATAAAGCATGTGATCTACAGGGATTATATTAGAGCAACAGTTAGAAAAACTAGTCATAAACATTAATTCTACTATAATTCATAAAATCACCGATTGAAATTTATTGATTTGATGACTTTTCCATCATATAGCCTGACATTCTGTGTTACACAGACCATAGAGTTCACGCAGTTACCTCAGTATTGAATGCAATGGAACATTTTCTCTAGCCAATGCCAAATGCAGTTGTAACATGGACAAGGAGCTTCTACTGCATCTCTTGATCCAAGGTGTGTGCAACTTACCAGACCAGATATATAGACATGAAGTCTATATATGAATTATTTTTTTTAAAACACAAATCCTCTATATTTGACGAATAAGTTGTTTGCTGATAATAGCTTACTCTGGTCTACATGTGCCTGTACACAATATGCTGGAAAGTGTGTGACTTTAAAAAATCTTTTCATGAGAAATGAATACATAAAATTTGGATGAAGATCCATTCCAAAGCTTGGTTATACACTGGGAAACCCTACTCAAGAACGCTAGTTTTCTTGTACCCGTATACTAGATAACCATTCCTCTCTTACAAGCTCCTTAACCAGACAAAGATATATGACTGGAAAGACTCATACCTTTAGAGTCCATTTCAGCTATTTCTCCTTCTCAGCCTCATAAGCACAAAAATTAACTGTTGGTGAGGTCAGATGAATTGTTTTCTCAAAAGTCAACAATTTCTGAAAAATGTGCAGGTAAGTTTGCCCACTCAGTTGTAAATAGTTTCTATATAATAGTAGTATCTTAGTTGTCCAAAGAGTCAAGACAACAGTAAAACTCTCAGTAATTAAGTGTTTGAGCTGGTAACTCAAGTGTCTGCAACTGTGTCTTTGTCCTGCGATGGACATCTTTTCTTTCACTGTCTTCTCATAATAAAGTCAGCGATGCTTACACAGGTTTGAAGCTGTTGAAGAATTCACTGGTCTGATTCATTGTGTTCCCTTCTTTGTATAACGAATTAGGGGAAATAAAAAAAAATTAAGCTGATTATCAAGCTCACTCTTTAGCAAAATATTATATGAAAGAGAGAAAGACATCTCTTTAGGTGAAATATAGTACATGCAAGGAAGAGAAATGCATCTTTCTTTCCAAGGATTCTTAGGACTTCGTTAATTTCTCATTTCTTAAAGTTTATTAATCCAGCGTTACTGAGTCTCCTTTCCTTGTGATTTTTTAATTACCTTTTTTATATTCACTGGATGGGTTTGCCCTGAAAATCATCAAAACTCACATTATTTATATTTTCCAACAGATATCTACAGATATGTCATCCTTGGGTACTGATTGGGCTTGGGAAGTAACAGTGCTGTTTTCTGTTTGCATATGGTATCACTAATTACTTTTGATCAATGACCTATGGGCTGTTATTCAAAAGATGAGCAACATGAAAACAGTTCTGCTGTGCTGGTAAGACTATCAAAGGAATTTAGGCACCTAATCTACAAAGACGCTTCTGTAAACCTTGTTTGTCACCTTCTGCCTGCCAAGGTACCTCAACAGCTATATAAATCTTGCTTTTGATCTACAGCTCTTCCTTCACATTGTATTACAACAGCACCTATCCACCCATGCTTGAGGTACTATCCAAATGCAGTAAGAGATCCCTCCCATCCTGAATAGCTTAAAAGATGTTTTCTACCTGTATGAAGAAAAAAAAAGAAACGAAGGGGATGAAAAAGAACTGGGAAAGACGAAGAGAACAAGCAAAAGGATGGTCAGAGATGTGGAGTGGCATCTGAAAGGAGAACTTGACAGAAGAACAACCAAATACGTGATGCCCCCTAGAAAATAAATCAATTAAGATGCCCCATAGGAAAGTATCACAGTATCACAGTATTACAAGGTTGGAAAGGACCTCTGATATCATCATTATAGGTTATAACCCTACACTAACACCAACACTAACACCAACACTAACACCAACCCATCATCTAAACCATGGCACTCAGTGCCTCATCCAGTCTCCCCTTAAACACCTCCAGGGTCGGTGACTCCACCACCTCCCTGGGCAGCCCATTCCAATGGCCAATCACCCTTTCAGTGAAGAACTTCTTCCTCACATCAAGCCTAAACTTTCCCTGACGAAGCTTGAGTCCATGCCCTCTAGTTCTGCCACTGGTCACCTGAGAGAAGAGACCAATCCCTGCCTGACTACAACCTCCTTTTAGGTAGTTGTAGAGAGCAATGAGGTCTCCCCTGAGCCTCCTCTTCTCTAGACTAAACAGCCCCAGCTCCCTCAGTCGCTCCTCATAGGGCTTGTGCTCCAGCCCCCTCACCATCTTCGTTGCCCTCCTCTGAACACATTCCAGTATCCTAACATCTTTCCCAAACTGGGGGGGGCCCAGAACTGGACATGATATTCAAGATGAGGCCTGACCAGTGCCAAGTACAGGGGGACAATAACGTCTCTGGTCCTGCTCACTACACTATTCCTGATGCAGGCCAGAATGCCATTGGCCTTCTTGGCCACCTGGGCACACTGCTGGTTCATGTTGAGCTTCCTGTCAACCAGCACTCCCAGGTCCTTTTCTGCCTGACTACTCTCCAGCCACTCTGTCCCCAGTCTATAGCTCTGCAATAGTGATCTATAAAATCATGAGTTACATGGAGAGAATAAACAGAATGATCAGTCAGTGTTCACTGTTGCTGTACAGCGACATCAAACCAAACTAGCAGCTGGCAGACAGAAGGGAAACAAAAGAACTTGGTTTTCACCCAAAATGAAGGTAAGACCTGGACTTCAATGCTGCAAGACACTGGGGGGATCCAAAGATTTATCTGGCTTCAGGCTGACAGAAATCTATCAGGGAGTGAGTGAATACTAAAATAGCGCTTCTGCCTCAGGCAGTTATTGAGCTCAAAATTACTGGAATTGGAGAAAGAATTTTTGGCACGTTCTGCTACAGTTCTTAAACTCATCTGTAGCTTTTTTCTCATTATCAGAGAAAGATTTCAAACTAAATAAACTATTAATATCACTCAAGAAATATTTTTTTTGTGTTCTTATGTTACATTAAATAAGCAAGTCAAGGACACAAAGCATATTTGAATCAATCTGTGTCACAGGCCAGCAGAAGAACTGGAATCAAGTCTTCCCTAACAGCTGTGCATCATCAACAGCTGCATCTGTTCTAGTATATGAAAGTGACCAGTCAGCATTCTTTGGTCCTGAAGTAAAGTACAGTGACATGGCCATTGTCCATACAGCTGAATTATTTTACCTGCTGAATCCAGAGTTACTACTTCCAGACTGGCCATTGCAAATGTCACCTGGCCCATGCCAGCTCTTGAGACTGATCATAGTGCTAAGAAAGACCCAATCTCTATTACCAACACTGGCTATGAGAAAAAGAGAGAAAAAGAAAAAAAGGATCCTTTCTGAGTCAGGTATCAATGCAACCAAGGGGGTTCAAAAGTTTACGTATTTCTGGATTTTTTTTTATTGCAGACCACACCAAGACTCCTATTTAGTAAATGCTTGGCATGATTCATATTATTGGCCATGGACTGCTGGCAATCCTGGAACAGTGTTGTTGGTGTAAACTAACCAGTGTCAGCTGGTCACAAGCGTAGTTGCACTTTTTATAGCCACGGTTACCTTTACTGCACAGCAGCATTTATTCATATTTTCAGTGTCATTTGAGATTGTTGTATATACACAAAGATCACAAAATGCTGTTCTAATATCACTGTTAGGCTCCAGATGTTGAAATTAATGTCATGGTACATAAACTTGTGTGTGAGTTCCCAGACAGCTGAAGGACAGGGAATGATAGTAATTCTGTATCATTTCTGCTGCTTTTTCCAGGCTAGGTTATAACAACTTCTATTATTGAGTTGGAGAAGGGGAGATAAAGAATCCTAATTTTTTGTTTTCCTTCTTATTTTCAAGATTCAGTATCTGTAGTTAGCTAAGAAATATGGTTGTTATCTCTCTCAGTTGTCTACATGCACTAGTGTTTTTTGACATTTCTGACACCAGGAACATACTGTTTAAAAAAATGGAACAAAACAATGGGAATTACTCCACTCTCTCCATATTTTCTTCTTCCCGTTCAAAGAATGGTACTTAAAAAGCGTGAATATTATGTTTAAAAATAGTTCCGCTGAATTATGTCCAGAGATTAGAAGAAACTTCCATATTTGGAAGAACCCACAGTATGTTCTGCCAAACTATTTGGCTTTTCTTTAGGTCAAGGCAACCCATGGCTTTGCTGCTCTTCCCCTAATGTGCTGTAGATGGGGAGAAAGTGCACTCTTGTCATTTCCAGTTTATAGTACAGTTTGTGCTAGCTGGTATGGAACATGCCTTTGCAGTCAATTCTGCCTCAAAAATCTCAGTAACTACAAAAGCACATTCTCCCCTGCTGTACTTGTGTTTCCTGTGCATAGCCATGGAAAGTAGGCAGAATTTTCTCCTGGAAGACTACAGGATTTCTGCTTTTTACTCGTTGACTCCCCTCTGCACATACATTCAAATATATTACCTTTCATTTTTTTTCAAATTTCTTTTTAGATGACTTAATAGGGACTAGTGCAAAAATTACATTGTATATCTCTAGATTCTTTTCCTTCCCTTTAGTTTGTAAGAAAATATGTGATTACAGTATTTTCTTAAGATCCCGTTTGTGATCAAATATTTCATTTCAGGAGCATTCCCCTTACCAGGAGTCACATTGAGTAAAAAGCTCCAATGATATTAAATTGGATTCAGCCAACAAACTGGGATTTTTCCAACTTTTTTCTTACTGACACCTCTTTGCATGTGCAAAGAATGAAATGCATTGCAACACTTCCAACTATTGTGATGCATCACACTGCATGATTTTATATTCCACTTGCCCTACTCTGAGTAGTTAATTACCATATTGGTGTAGCATATTTGTTTTGTCTGAGTTCTGCCTTGTTTAACTTCACCATCTCTCCTGACTCTGTCACCATCTCTCCTGACTCTGCTTTTCATCTTGTCCCTGACACCAACCCTCATTTCCAAGATTTAAAGAAGGTTGCCACCAAGCTGGAGGGTTGGAGGCATTGTACACCTTCAGTTTCATTGTGTTATCTGAGTATTTAAATCTTTCTTTGTTAACATATGCATTCCAGGTCTTTAGAAAGTTCAATTACAGTTACCTTTACTTTCCTGTGCTGTTTTTCAAGCAAAATATTTCTCTCTTGCTAAATCAGGGACTATTTGCTGGGCAGCCCTGGCAATAGGAATGTGCCTTTTACTTTCTCAGTATTTCCTATCGCTCAGGCTGCTCAGTTGCACTTCCAAAGTACCTCAAAGAAAGGGTGAAAAGACTTCTTCTCTTATCCTCAAAGAATTGCTGGTTTGTACATATTGCAAAAAAAAAAACATAATGGGCAGGACATCCGGCAATAGTTAATGTCCAAAAAACAGTTATTCAGTCCTTCCCTGTAGCTTGAGACAGAATACTTAGTAAGTTTGATTGTAAATTATAACAAGCAGCCAAAGACTCATATTTCTGATCTAATTATATTGTATTTGCAATCCAGTTCTTTACCACCCTCAGACCCACTGTTCTTCACATGCTGCCTATGCTCGTGGAACTCTTTGACCAAGGCAGTTCAAATGCAAAGTAACCTGAGACTCAGCCCTGTACTGAAGTACTTTGATATCAGAGTTCACATTGTCTCATAAAACACAGGACAAAGCATTAAAGATTTGATTTCAAGCTGCAAAAATGCACCCAGTAAATCCTGTGGCTGGGTTTACAGGGACTTTGTTTTGTGGGCAAAATCAAAGTTAGGAAATAAAATTTCCTTCAAGGATTAAACCTCTAATCCTTGACTCTCCTTTGGACAATAAAGCTCTGATAGATAGTGTAAGCCTCCATCAAAGTCTACATCTCAGCACTAACTTCCATGTCCTCAGAGCAAAGAAAACAAGAAAACTTCACATGCTGTTTGGAGCCATGTCACCATATAAATCACTAAGGCCAAAAATACAACTTCAGGAATATTAATATTTTACATAAAAATTTATTAGTTGATAAGTGCTGCAGAAACACCAAGGGTTTGATTAATAATCTGGCATGTTTCCAATGCTAATCCTTGGTTCAAGTGGATGCTCTGCAGAAACACAAGGTAGGTCATCACAAGATTTCCCAGTGAGCCTTCATTCAGAAACCTAGTGAGCACTCACTGAATCTCTGAATTCATCTTTTATGAGAAGTCATATTAATTTAGGATAAAACTGAGCCCTGTGAAGCGGTCAGTGCAAACACTGCGTTTCACCCTGTTAGGTTTTTGTTTCATTCCTGTACTTCGAGAAAAGTCAACTGTGAAGATTCAGTGGGATTTTCCAAGGGGAAAAATTATAACTGTTTGGTATAATGACCTTGGATTAGCTCTGACTTGATGACTGATGACAATGTAAAAGTAAGAAAATAATATAATGTCCTGTCTACCACGAGAAATGAATTGCTTCTGAAATTCTAGGTGAACTATGTGTTGTACTGAATAAAATGAGATCATGGGTGAGGTTAAACTGGGATTTGGTACCATTCAATTATTTGAATTTGCACCAACAATATCTATGATTTTTTCTTTGTCCTTGATAGTATAATTGGGTCTTAACCTGTTAAACATTCAATTTGCATTGAATTTCAGTGGACTTCAGATATATTTACCTTTTCAGCTCATTTGAAAATCTCTCTTCACGTGGAAATATGGCTTAAACACAATCCTGGAAGGTGACCTGAGTTACAAAGACAGAATGGTAAATGTTTCTGCTTCTGTGTGTGACCCCCTTCAGGTGACGGAGAAGTACTGACAAGTGAGATAACATTGGCACAAAAGCAGTATTGGTAGTAGTTTAGATTGCATTTAGCTCAAATCTTTTCCACTGTGGACTATTGCCTCAACTCATCTGATATTTCTTTGACTAAGAGCACTCAAGAAAATTTTCCATAGCTTTGATATGTGGTAACCTGTTACTTTGAAGTCACTTGACTGAGCATCTGACTCTACCTCATCAGTGTTTTTTCGGCTCTTGAAACTAGAAGATCAAGTTGGGAAATTAAAGAATATCTTAAAGAAACTGAGGATTTACTGTTACTAGATTTTTATAATTGAGACTTCTGACTCCTTTTACTGGACCTGATGAGCAAACACTGAGTAGCTGGATGCCCTCACACCCTCCAAAGCCTTCCAGTAGTGACTTTCTCGGATGTTCAGACCTGATCAGCCAGCTGCCATCTTCCTTCTGGGTTAAAACCATCAAGAGTTCTTTTGTTCCAAAGAGAAAATTGTTAGTCTGTTGTCTCTATCAGTCTTTCTACCTTTACTCTTGACATCAAGCACATCATTGACTGTAGGTTGGCTGGTCTTTTCAGTCCTTTGTTGTACAGGAAGTATTCTAATAAGCATACCACTGGCAGCATCTGAGCCAAGGAACATAATGCATCAATGTAAAAGCACTGTTGATGATTGCTGTAGATTTTGTCTAGCACTTGTGGAATGCTGTTTTCCACGTATTTCTTTCTTCCCTGATGTGGTACATACTCTCAATTTTTCATATTACTTTAAATGATTGTGTCCTTACATTCCTTTGCTTTCCTTTTCCTCCCTTTCTAAGAACTGTTGCTTTTATTTTCCCTTCTGGCTTACACTAGAGCCAGTTTAGTTTTGATCACTACCAGCAGATCAAAGGAAATACATAGTACATACTGTGCTTTCAGTTGGGAGAACAGGGAGCTGTACATAAAACTGAGTTAGCAATAGTATGACTAATGAATATGCTTGTACTATGGGTTTCCTGCAAAAGAGCAACTCACACAACCCAGCCTTTATCACATTGTTTTTGTTAGCCATTGCTCTTTATTTACTGTTGCAGAGGCTGGGAAAGACAGCTTATTTTCTCAGTGTTGTGCATATGCATCTGTGCTGGAACTGGCAGTACAACTTGTTCTTCCCCATTTTCCTGCATGTTTTATAACTTATTTTTATTTTATAGTACTCCAGCAGTTTATTGTACCTAAATGAATTGGAATGCCAATTCCGTACGTCAACTGCCTTGTACAATATACTCTAATTTTAACAAAGCATAAAGGATTATATTAATGCTTATACATCTTGCAGGAATACGCTGAAGGTTCTAGAAATCCAGTAGTTTTAGCTGGCCTATTTGGAGGTTTAATTCCAAGCTATCAACTATCTAGAGGTCTTTGGTGGATACAATTTCAAAGCCTCTGTAAAGCATCTTACTCCTTTCTTTCTAGTTGCTTATACATGGGGCAGATCTACTGGACATAACTACTGGACACCCAAGAAAACTATAGCTTTCTCCAATGTCTTCACCAGTCCCTGTATTGCATCGCTGTTCAGCCCCTCTTCTTTAAAATATTTTCCATCCTTCATCACAAAAGCTGTACCTTTATTGCTTAGGTGTTTATACTTCAGATACTTACCTTAGTCACACAAATATCCACTATCAAAACTTCCAAGTCTTTCTTGTTGAAAGATGGAGGCCCTTCTTACTGACTTCACTGCCTAAGCAGAATTTGTTTATGCTGGTATATGGTGCTTAGGCAGAAGCTAGGTCCTCATGATGGCAGTTTTTGCAGAAGTGAACAAGTACCTTTCTTACTGGCATTTATAATACTTGCTACAGTTGAATGTTTTTTGATGTGAGAGCTGGAGGAAGAGCACAAAAAGTTTTACAAGACTTACTTAGTCTTTAACGCCTTCCTTTCCTCTGGGTTTGTGCTCCTTTCACAATAAATTTTTGCACATGTTATTAAGGCAGTAGCAGTAGCAAGAAGGAGATATTGAGTTTCAAGGCAGGTAAATTCTCACCAAAGTTCTACAAGGGGAATATCTAAGACATGATCATCCACTTTAATAGCAAGTACGTATCTTACCAAAAGAGCTCAACTACAAGCAAACAGCCGTAAGAAAGTCATTGTGATTTCAAATTAAAGCCACATGGCATCCCCTTTTCGTATTTTTCCATCTCTCCAAGTTTTCAGTTGTTTCTCCTGATTGCTCTTTACTAGCTCTTTTATCCACTTTCTCAGTTCTGCTTTACTGTGCAAAATCAAGTAATTTACAGTAATGTAATTATTCATATTTTGGTAAAAGTAACTGGTTTAGACAGAGAGAATAGGGGAGTATGGTGCAAAATGTGTGGGGTTGGTGTATACTCGGTCCAATATTTCTTCTAGTGATTAAGCCAAATCTCTTTCAGAGTCTAAATATTTAAAGGAAGAGTTCAGTATTATTCTTGGAAAGTTTATTATTTGCATAAAGGAGTAGACTCTACGGAAAAAAAATAATTCTCGGGCTGGGAGAGTAAACAGTCTCTTAGATTTTATGCTTCTCTGACTCAGACAGATAAAAAGGCTTCATGTCACATTTTTGCTCTTCAGTCAAATCTTTATTCACCTTGTTTGTAACTCTACAAAAGCAACAAGAAATTCATATGAAGTTCAACACCCAGCTGAGGGCTGACTCCTGTGCTAGGGAAACCCAAGTTAACGCCAATCTCCTGTACAACTCATTGCCAATGGACTGCAAGCTTCTGCATGACCAGCGTAGACCGTCTGTTGCAAAATACTGTGTTTTGCATCATTACAACACAGAGCTGTTGTGACCTTACCTCTCATTGCAGCCTCTTCTGAGACGGAGATAAGATTTTTGATTTTTATGTATGAATAGTATTGTGTACCTAGGTTAAGGTATTTTAAGATATTTTCTATGCTCTTTCAGAATGAAAGGTCACATTAAAATATTTTTGTTTAGGGACTAAAAAGGGAATATCAAAACTTATAAGTACATTATTTTAAATGGAAATCACAAGGAAAGCTCTGAAGATTGACAATCAAAAGCTACACATTCCTAAGATACATTCATTTAATGTTTTCAGTTTGCTTCCCTTTTTTGCCCAAATAGCCCAGCTCTATAGAGATGTGAAACAAAGATTAGACATTGTACAGATGTGATGAAGGATATCTCAGTATTTTGGAAATGCTTAAAACAGTGGGCGTCCCAGACTGCAATCCTCATGGAGAAATTACCCAAATAAAGCTCTCGCTGAAGCCAATTTTTTTACTGTTGTTTATACAATTGTATAAAATGAGCTACATGATTTACAGAGCAAATAAAGAAAAATCACATGCTGCCTTTATCGCCTTTCCTAGTTTGTCTTACTCTCACAATTCATTGCATAAGAGAAACAAACCATAGGAGCAGCAGAGAAAAGAAACACCATAAATGGCTATAGAAAACTCTATAAAAACACCAGCTGGATGGGGCAAAAGTTCCTCTGTTGAAGTCAGACGGCTACTTGTTTTTAAACATTTCACAGAATATTTTGCTTTTTGATTGACTGCCTGATAAGTCAACTGGAGTTTTACCGAAGTGGACACTAAGTGAAGACTTGTGAATAAACCTGTTACAAATTATTAGATCACTGCTGTGTATTGTGGCATTATTTTTATCCAAAGTCTTTTACTAAAATAGCACAGCTTTAGTCTGAGGTCCCTTGTCAGACAGTGCTGCAAGGAGTTTTTTGGCAGTACTTGTTTCCCCCTGCTGATTCCCTGGTCAGTGGGCTCTGCAGGGACATGAGGGAGCAGCAGCCCTGCCACTCTCTTTCCCACCCTCTGTGTGCCTCACACCTCTCTGCTTGAGAGGCTTCTCCGGAGAAACATAGCTCGCTGAAAACAATTTATCAGAGATGTTGTTGTTATTATTTTTGTTATTAAAAATCAGCTGTGTTTTTTTTCTTGAAATCTGACTATATGCATTCAAAGCAGCTCTCCACAGAGACACTCAAAATGGCAAACTTAAAGGGAACATGGTTTACAGAGATTTCTGATCCTTATCCTTTTCTTGATGACACCAATATAACACCACCACTTTAGCGGATTGGATTATATTGCAATGAAATAGAGTTATGAGTGGGAGTAAAGTGAGATCCATTGTATGAAACTCCCATTACTAATCATGTAATTGGAGAGTAAAATGTTTTCAGATTAGCCTTGGCTTTAATAAGAAAGGACAAGGGTATCTCTTTTCAGGCACATTAGCAGTAAAGTAGAAAGAACTCGAATGAAATGACACGAGGACATACGGAAGGATAGTACAGAACAGAGTGGTGAACAGGTAGAGGAAAGGGAGGGAAGAAGAGGGTTGGGTTCATGCTGTAAGTCAAAGGGAAACTCTGTTCTCATGGATGTATTTAAGTGCACTTATGTATTCAAAAAACTAGGAAGACTTAGGATTTACAGAAATGACGGCATCTGAAAGAAAATGTTCTTCTATGAGTAAACAGTCTCCCAAGTACCTAACAAAGATAATGGAATGCAGTGAAAGAAACAACAAAAAAAGAAAGAAGATATGTTCATAGATGAGTAGACAATAGATTATGAAACAGGCATTTTGTTGTTCTTGTGTTATAACCGTTTATTGTCTCAGACTGAGATTTTAAATGGTTTTTAGCTTCAAAACGTTCTACTTAACCTGGCTGCAATATTTTTTTAATGATGACACATAGCAAGCAAATGTATTTTGCTTCAGCAACAACAGCACTTTCCTCTCCATTCTGTTTCAGCATCTTTACGACAGTGTGGAAAGGAAGAGATCAAAATTTAAATTAGCTTTATCAAAAAGAAGCAAAACAAAGCTGAAAAATGCAGAAATACTTCTCTACTTCAGACCAGAAAATCCTTTCTGCAATGATTCTTCACCCTTTTATCAAGCATAAGCTTGTAAGCCTGTGATGTGGACCTAAGGGAAGTTCCTCACTGCTTTTTTTAACAAACCGAAGAAATAAAAGAACCAGATTAGTTTTGAATGCAGCAGACCAGATTAAATATGTTTTCTGCGCTTCAATTAATTTTGTATAGATATTGCTAAAAAAAAATATCACCCCCTATAATAAAAATGAACTAACACAATAACTACCCTTAACCTTGCTGTGTAACTAAAATAGAAGTACATTTAGTATGACCTGAGTTTCTACTCAGTATAACTAATACTTTATTCACAGGCAAAGGAGTTTGCAGCTAACTGAAACTAAATCAAAAGAGAAATGGGAAAAAATATTTTTTCTTCTGGTAAAATTTCTATTTTAGAATCGTTTCTTTCCATAAAACATTATCTGGCTAAAGACCTGCTTCTAGCACAAGGAGATCTCTACTCACTGTTGCAGGGCTTTAAATAAAAATTCCTGGTTTGGCACGGAGGTAAGAAATATCATTGCAGAGGCAAAAAAGGCTTTACTGAGTATTAAAAGGGCTCAGACCTAATACTGGCAGCATGGCTAGAGATAAACTGACATAAAGCCTGAGGTGCAGAATCACTTCACATCACTCTGCTGGGCTCTCTAAAGCTGTGCCCTTTTCTATGTCATATGTCACTTTCTACTCGTAGAGGCAGCAATACATGAGTATAATCCATATACTTTTGTTCTTGTAGTCTGTATTCATATAAGAGGTGCTATGATGACAATGGTGCAGTAAGAGAACAGCTGAGAGGGGATACTACAGTAAGAGGTGCTATGGCTGAAGACAACACCTCTTCTCTGGTCTCCAGGCAGTACTTCCCCTTAACAGAGGCATAACTACAAGAAGATATTGCTAAAGCCAAGAATTTTTGAGGATGCGTTATTTTGTATCTGCAAGACTAAAAAAGAAATGTAGTAAGTAGCAATGAAACAACAGAAGGACTTCCAGTGGGACTTAAGTTCACATCAAACTTAAACACACAGAGTTTTCGCACACAGATTATAAAATTGCAAATTATCTCTTTAGCATGTCTCACATTATGAACTCATGGCTTTGAATGCAAGCATCACAAATAGCATCACTGTAAGCAGTTCTTATTGGCACCTTCATAAATCATCTTATCAGAATCAAAAGCCTGGGTAATCCCGGGGACTAAGTCTCAGATTCTTAAAGGTATTTTAAGGATCTGTGTGTGTAGTGCCTTCTTATGCTTATCACTTATTCTTACAATCTCTGAGAAAACTGCACCTCTGACGTTTTCTTATCTCTCTGACCACTCCCAAGTGTCTTTAATCAGCACTTGTCTCTTAGGGTAGAGTCAGACAATTTTCCCATTCTCAGCCTGGATATTCAATACAGCCCTCACACAGCAAATAAGATTTACTGCAGAAGTTCTGAGCTTAGAACAAATCTTGCAGTTCTGGTTCCTTTTGGAAAAGACTCCTTACAACATAGCATAACAGAACTGTTTCTGTTAAAACATGTCTTTAGAGCAATATAACAAGAAGTTGATTGATCAAAATTTTTTTCCCATAGCTTTGCTAATTCTGACACAGCTCCACTCTCTAAAGCTTTCAGTCCACCCCCTTCCTGTACTGTCCTGAAGAACAGCCACACTAGGTCAGCCCAAGCCAGCCATACTTCTCTGGAAGAGGAATATAGCAGCTTCTTATTAGCACGAAAGACAAAGCGCAAGTGTGAGGCAATATTTCCTGTCATGCACATCCTCAGTCAGATTTACATCAGACAACTGTTTTCAATAACCATCATTGGACCTATATCACCAAATAGCCTATTTTTCTCTAGATAAAAAATTTTCACCTCTTCAGTGTTCTTTTCCCTCTCTTCCCTTTATTATTTTTTGCTTTTGGAAAAAAAAAAATGAGGCTCACAAACCACTAAAGATGAAAAAAAGACTCTTACAGATTCCCATGAATTAGATAAATTTCTCTTAACCTACTGTTAGGGGTTTTTTTTCCGAACACTTTTACCATAGGCTTTCATTAAATTAGTTTGTTTTCAGATAGAACAGGTCTCAGCTCTCTCCGTAGTCTAGAACTGTCTAGCAACTTTTCCTTGCTCATCACAGATACAATTATCTACAAATGAAAATAAAGAAGCTTCATGCCAACTACATTATGAAATTTGTAATTCTCTTGTCTCTGTGTAGACAAATGTTATTTTCAGTCTTCACTGCTTTCATTACAGCAGAGATTATATGCTTATGCGCACGATTTTGCCTTGGAAGATGATTATAAAAAAAGAAAAAAAAACTGAAGAAGTCAGTTTCAGAGGATTAGATATGATGCTGACATTCAGTAGTCTGGAAGTGGAATAGCATGGGAAGGAAAACAGAAGAGAGATAAAATGAGAGAAGACAAAATAAAAAGAATTATCACCTTCAAATAAAGTGACAAAGCCAACCCAGGAGGACACATGAACTCAGAGAGCTAATAAAGTCATAACATTTTCTATACAGAAATATAAAAGAATATAAAAGTTGTCACTAAAGCTGTCTATGAGAAATTTTATTGCCTTGTGTGCATTTCCAGGTATTATACACCCTTAAGAACAACAAACTTGAACATCTGATTGTGGAGATTTTGAAAGACATTGCTAGAAGAAAATACACCTAATCTGTCTTGAAAAAGTTCACTGTTCAGAGCTAGACTCAGGATAAAGAGTAATCTCAGGTCTCAGAAGACTCAGGATAAGAGCCTGTTCCTTTGAGGGAAACCTAATAAGCACTGTTTGTCTTTGCAGTGAAAAATCCTGTTGAAGAAGGAAGCTGAGGCACAGTGATGTGTACTCTGTGTGAGCTTTGTGGTATCTGTCAAAGAGCGAAAAAAATCATCAAATCAGAGGAAAATTCTGAGGAAATACAATGGAGCATGGAGCGTGGTAGCATCCCCAGGGGACCACTAGTCACCTCCATAGGCTGGCCAAATCTCATGATAGAAAATATAAAGCAGAGCAGATGTTTGCCTGTGGAGTTTGTTTCTCATCCCCTTGACCTGAGGATATCCTAGTATAAAACAATTCTTTCAGCTTATGCAGATCCATAAGGATTTTTTGTGAGGATGGAAGGTAGTGTGTTTGAGACACGTTGTTTTTCTAAACAAGCTGCAGAGGCCTGGACGTTTCTCATTAAACTGAAACCCCAGTCAAAGTTCTGTAGCATATGCACCCTACACCTTTTAAACCCATGATGACTATAGGAAACAAGCTCAAAGCAATTAATAAAATCCTGAAGTCATTCATGGGTATTCATTATAGTCTAGATCTCTTCCACTTCATGTAAGACTTTTCTGATAACTTTAAATTATGAACTCTAAACAAGAACTATCCCACAAAGATACGAAAAGCTATGTTTTAGGTCTCTTGAGCAGTAGCTATAATCAAAACTACTGAATAGTGATTATAAACTTAAATTATGAAAATACTGAAGGAGAATGAGCCAAAATAAAAGTCTTGATTAAATTGGGGTTTGATGGGGAAGAGCTCAGTGACTTAAGTAGAGCATCATCTGTAATAAAAGTTTGAAAGTCACAGATCGAGATTACAACAGAAGAATAAACTTCTAACTACCAGCTCTCACTGATTCTTTACTTATCCAAATTCCCATTGATTTTGCTCACCATATAAACTTTATAATCATCATGGAGTTTTGCCAACAGCAGGCTGCAATAAATACATTAAAGTTTGAATCAGGCTACTGTTCATTTAGTAAAAAGAGCTGACCTCTGGGAACTTGACTAGAAATGTCAGATGATGAGCTTTTCAGTTTTTGATTGCATTGGTAGGAATTACTGTAAAGATAGGCTGTGCTTTGTTTTTTCATTTTTTGGGGGGGGCAGGGGCAGAAAGTGCTGAGACACACAAAAATGTAATGAAATGCTAGCGGTTTCTTTGCTAGCCAACTGCATTTATAAACCTACAAGCTTGCTACATATGCAGGCCACATATTGGCAAATAATTAGCTAGTTTCTTTCTTACTTAATGGCCTGAATTAATTGGTGACATGAAGGAGAACAACTTCAATGGAGGACTTTTTGTGACAAAAAGCTTTTGTGTGGGGACATAGTTAAACATGGCACTAATGCAAGATTAAAAAAAAAAGGGGGGGGGGGAAAGCAACCTAATGCTTCCAAGTCAAAGATCTGGTTTGTACTGACCCAGTTTTGAACTTCTGAAGGAATGAATGAATTCTGATGAGCCAATGTAGTTCTATCCTTCATCCCTGAAAACAGAGTGGAATAAATAATTATATTGATAGCTCTGCAACAATTTTATCATTACCTGAGCATGAGAAATGGAGCAGAATCAGCAAAGTGGATGAAAGGTTTTTCTGCCATGGCTAAACTTGTAGCTCTTTCTGGATTTGGAAGGTCATCTCCCGCTTACTCCAAACATGACATCCTGCACTTTCAAATGCTTTGCCACCAAGTTCGTCACCACCCAAAAAGGCAGCATGATATGGAAAGTTCAAACAATGGAAATTAATGAAACCGGTGAAACACCCTGTGAAAGGCAGCTCTTGCTGTAGTCTCTTCACTGTGCAGGTTCTTACTTACACGCCTACTGCTACCCCTGTGTCTGTGGCACAGCGTCTCAGGGGACTGGATTCTGCCCTAGATGTGCCTCTGACTTGCTCGATAAAGTGAGTAAACCATTTTTCACATTCTCTACTTTGTTTTCCCAATGGTAAAAAAGAAAGGAAAAAAAAAATTCCTGCTTCTCATTTTGTTTGTAAAAGGTACTGTGAGTTTGAGCTAATATGTGATATATAAAGGCTAGAGATCAGTATTCTTTGTTGTTGTAGCAGTGAGAATTATTTTCCATATAAAGAAACAGCCAAGGACACATTCAAGCTAGCTGAGAAGGCAGAGTTTTGTTCTTCTGAGCTAGAAAAGCAGTTCAGGTGCCAAGTTTTCTCTTTAAGCCAACAGAAAAATTAATATGGGCATGACAAAATAAAACCTCAGGCGCAGAAGCTGACTTTGTTCTCTACATGCTAAGTTCGCCATGTTACTTACAGGATTAGAAAATTCCAGGTCCATAGCTTTCAGTTATGCTGAAAGCTGCTGTGATGAGATCTTTAATAAGTGTAAGAAAGAGGAAAAGCATAATAGGGAACCCCATGGAAAATCTGAATTCTCTGAAAGACGTCAAGAAGAACGTTTAAGCACAGTTACCCCTAAGCAGGGTGATGACAGGGATTTTACTCCATTACTTCAGTTTTTCAGTACCCAAATCTAAACCCACTAACTGTAAGGTAAACTGAGCTTTGCCTTTCAAACCTGCAGACTGAGCAATTGCAGCCTTAAGGCGGGGAGAGGAGGAACCCTGTCAAAAAGGCTCAGATTTAAAACCTGGATCTTACAAAAAATCTTTGCAGATTGCAAGTTCAGGACCAAAACTTTCATCCAGAGAAAAGGTCTGTCTGGATACAACGTAGTCAGACTGGGAAACAGATTACAATAGCTTTGCTGTAAATTTTTTCTCCAAGCAGAGTCAAAATGGCTTCACTCCAACAGCAAATCCTTGCAAATGTGACTGGAGAAGACATAATATTTTTCTTATTTCCTGCAAAACATAGAAATGCAGTATTTCCAGGTTGGGATCAAGCAGAATCACAGTCTAACACAACCTCTGCACATCAAGGTGACAAAGTGGACACGGTGAACATGATACAGTGACATCCTAACAATAGTCATGGAAAACAATGATAATAAAATGTCATGTGGAAAGAGAAGTTGTCAGGGAGCTTTAAAATGTTATGCTTCCACTAAACCCTCACCTTTGATTTTGACCACAATGAAATGATATGTCATAGTCAGGGGACAGAATTGTGGCTGTGATTAATTTATATCATTTGAGTAAATGACTTGGTGTTATCATACGTGTCCATGTATGTATTTCTACTGTATCCTTGCCCACAAGTCAAGGAAATGAACACAAACTGTAGACAGAAAAAGTAAGGTACAAGTGCCAACGAGGGAGGAAGAAGTTCCATTTATAAAATTTAGTTAGATTCATCTATTTATTAGGCTCAGAGCTCAGCTATTCTGCCTTACTGGTGTGGTTTGTTCACGAGATATAATGAATCACTGAAAAAGAAACCCACATGCCTGCAAGGAAAAAGGCTGAAAAGTTTAATCAAATTGTTTCAATATTCAGTCAAAAGATTGTAGGCCAATTTGAAAGATCTCAGTAAGAAAGTAAAACCACTGACAAAACAGGAAATATTGAAGGAAAAATCCATTTAAATGCCAACATCCGCATAAAATCACTAGGAGCTGATTGGTAAGCATAGAGTCATTTTAAACTTCAGATCCTTTCACTTGATACCCAGTAGGAGCAAAATTTCTGTATAGTTGTGAAGATATTGGTGTTTAAACAGATGTCAGAAGTTTTTAGATAGAAATGGAAAATTAGTTACAGATTATGATGGTTTAGTCATAATATCAAAAACTATCTGAGAAAGAATACAGTGTTAAAAATAATGATTTTCAAATTCTTGTACAAGGAAACTTTAAAGTTGTCTAAAATTAGATTCTTTTACTATTGTTATTAATTATGTAGAGCATTATTAAAATTAACTGAAAATAATTTGACATTTTCTGTTACACCTGCCTGTGTATTTTTTCCCCATAGCTTTCCATCATTTCGTATTTTTTTACATTCCTCTTAATTTATACCCACCAGATACTTCTGCATAAACTCAGCCTCATAAAACCTAATCCACAAATATAGCAGAAAAATTATCAATATCACTCGCTACAAAATGAAAGTCCTACATCCCTCTCCAGAAGCTAAGAAAGCCAAGGTACCTGCAGCTCTCCACTCACTCTCCAAAAAATGTGGACATAAATGAGCCCAATGAGTTGTTCTGGAGGTTAATACTTTTGGACCTTTTCCTGTCAAGGGTCTTGGAATTAATTTTTACATCACAGTTCCTTCCTGGTAATGGAAGTCAGGAAAGACTGTACATTAGGGCAGAAAAGGGAGCAAAGGGATTATACTGTGGACTGCCACAAGGACAAGAAATTCATCAGCAAAAATTCTTATGAAGAATGCTATGCTTTGGCTTGAAACATGCTTTGAAACTTTCAGGGAGAACTAACTGTCCTTCAGAAAGAAACATCTGAAGCAAGTAAAAATTGCTAGAGCCATATTCATTCCATTGTACACTTGTACCCATAAAATTCACTTCAGAAAATTCTTACTGTTGTAATATTTTATGCTACATATCATACATTTGAAACTTTAGTGGCAAATGAATTCTGTACATAATCAGCAACTGAAGTGAGAAATTGCTTTTGCATCTACAGATCAGTTTAACACACCTCTCTGGAAGTCAGAAGACTCAGTCTGATTTGTGTTTGTTCCACTTGCTATTTAGAGCTTCAACATGAATTTATAGTTATACCCTAATTAAATGTCTTTTCCATACTCAAACTGAGTTAAACATAAATATAAAATTACCAAATGCATACATAATCAAACTTTTCCTCAAATTGCTCTAAAATGCCTGAAACACTACTAAATATTTGAGCTTCTGCTGGGCACTCCTTTGCCAAGCTGGCATGAAAGACAAAGTTGAAATAAAGTTAGCTATCCAGCTATGTACCCCTAGGTGGAATCATCTTCAACAAGGCATCTCCAGAGAAGAAATATTTTGTGATCGTTCTGATGTAAAAAATCTGGAGGTTGTCTAAAGAGAAAAACAGCATTATTACCCTTCATTTGTGACTAGATATGAAGTCCTTCAGGAATCTGTGACGAAGGATTGAACTGGCAACAACCACTACAGCTTTTCCCGTGAATAAGGTGATTGTCATAACATAGGTACCTTTGGATCTGGTTTTGCTACTTATGTGCTTTTGCCTTGGATTTGACTCATGCATGGATCCTGTGACTTCAGAGAGAATGCTGCACGAGTGTCACAGATCAATACAGCTTTTTGTTTAGTTTTACCATGGGCCATACCATTTCTCCAGAATGAGTTCTACTTGTGCACAGATCTGATTGAGATTTCTCTCTATTGAATTGTTTCTGAATAGACTGCAATAATCTGACATGAGTCAGGTAAACCTTCTAAGTAAACAGTCCTCCCTTTTATATACAATGTTTTGCTTCCAGCATACGGCTGTACATGAATGGGCATAGTGCAGCAGATGAATGATACACTGATCCCAATTGTCTCTGTTGGTATCAAAAGTAAATATCCAGGCAAACATACAGTCCTAGAGGAAGTGCAGACTGATCATTTCCCAAGAATGCTCTCCTGGTCACAGATTGTGGAACTCCAGCTTTATGTCCAGTAGTCCCAGATGAATTCTTCTTCCATTAATCCACCCACTTACCCTTTTAGCCTATGGAAATTTCAGCATCCGTATCATTCTGTTTCCAGGAATTTCAGAGCTTAGGTGTATCTGTATGAAGAACTGTTTCCCTTCCTTTCAACCTCATGCATGCTGCTTTCACTCCATGCCACCCCGTTCTTTAAGGAAGAAGTAAACAATCGATCTCTGTTCATTCTGTCCATACTGTATCACAAGTCTATATCCACCTTAGTCCCTTTTGCAGACTAAGAGTCATAGTCTATACAGCCTCCTCACAGGGAAGCTATTTCACACCTATAATTAATTGTAGAGCCTTTTCTGAATTTCTCCCACAGTCTTTTTTATATTCCATATATTTTATTCCAGAAAAAGATGGATTTACATGGTGGCATGTTTTATCAGCATGCTGAAGTAGTTCCGGTTAGACTAAGTCCTGGTTCATTGTGTTGCTGGGGTGTGTCTGAGTTAAAGATAGCCAGAATATGCATCTCACAGCTGAAAACAATATCCTTGTAGTTAAAATCTACCCTGACACATGACTTCACTCAAGTCCCATGCTTTAACTCCACAAGAATATTGGCCCAGCCTAAAATATACCAGTACATTACTCCGAACATAAGAAGACTATGACAGGCAATAATATTTTGACAATGGATTCATATCTTTGAAATTATCAGACCCACAATATTCATAAGAATCAGAGACTCATAGGATAATTCAGGCTAGGAGGGACCTCAGGAGATCTCCAGTCTAAACTTCTGCTTAAAGCAGAATCAGCTCCAAAGTCAGACCATGTTGTTTTGGGCTTTATCCAGTCAAGTCTTGAAAACCTACAAGGATGGAGATTTTGCACTGGGCTACCTGTTTCACTGCCTGACTATCCTCATGTGAAAAAGATGTTGCTTATACCCAGGATGTCTCTTTTCTAAACTTTTGCCCATAGGTTGTCTTCAGCCCATCATGCACCACTGTGCACATGTTTTCTTGAAGGTCTCCCCCAGGAATTGGGGAGCCAGTGTTGGGCTCCCCCACAGTCCCCTTCTCCCCTAAAGGCCCCACCTCGAGGCTGACCAGGCCCAACTCCTTCAGCCTCTCTCACAGAGCAAGTGCATCAACTCCAGCTGCCTTGATGACCTCGGTCAAATCTGCTTCACTTTGTCCATGTATTTCACGCACCAGAGAGCCAAAACTGGGCAAGGTATTGATATGTGGTCCAACATGTACTGAACAGAGGGGGATGATCCCTTCCCTCCATCTCCTGGTTGTGCCCTCTTCACACAAATTGGGTTGCTACCATCCCTCATTGCTGCCAGTGTCTACAGCAGGGTCCTTCCCAGCTCACTGTTACCCTGGTTCTATGGCACTTCCTACAGAGCTGCTCAGCAGCCACCACAGCCTCACTCTGTGTCATTGGAAGGAGTTGCCCTTTTCCTGGTGCAGATCTGAGTATTGGTCCTACCTAAATTTCACATTGTTCCTGTTGGTCCACTTCTCCAGTCTGTCCAGGTCTCTCTGAATGTAGCTGTCTTCTCAGCTGTCTTCTCTCTCCCCTACTCCCAGTTTGGTGTCATCTGCAAACTCAAGAGTTACCAACTTCAGATCATTGACAGAGATGATAAACAGGATAAATCCTGCAGTACCGAACTTGTTATGGGCCTCCAGGCACAGTATAGCCTATCTAGTTACTATTTTCCCTATCTGTTTGTCCACTATTATGACCAAAACACCCCTAAATGAGTACAAGAATACTATGGAGAGCGAGAGAAACTTGCTTACAGTCAAGTAAATCCAGTCATTTTATCTTAGAAGGCTACCAGGATGGTGTGGCAAGATTTATCCTTGGAAAAGCCTTGCTGACTGTTCTCTTTCACCTTCTTCTCCTTCATGTTCCCAGAAGTGTGCTCAAAGAGGACTTGCTTCATGATTTTCAGTCTAACAAACCTGCAGTTCCCTGGATCATCATCTTAGTCTTTTTTCAAGATAGATGCAATATTTTCTTTCCTCCAGGCCCTGTGGAACTCTGCCCACTCTCTGTGACCTTTCCTAGACCGAAAAGGGCAACCTTGCATAGACATTAGCCAGTTCTCTCTGCACCCCTCTACGGAGGTTTCTTCAAAAACCTCCATGATTCATCTTTGCATGAAGTGTCACATGACAAAACTGCCCTTACCTTGGCTGTATCTCATGCAGCAAGCCTCCCAGATACCTCTGTTTGCTTTATAATCTTCCTCTTACAAGACTACTCAAAGCTGAGTTTGACTCTTCATTAAAAATGACTACTCAATCTGAATAAGAATCATAAGAACACTGATTCTTATCAGTTAATGCCATTTTAGGAACATGAATTACATATGTGAGATATAGAGAGGTTCAAGTCCTTTGAACTATGTATCTTTCTAACAGAGCAGAGAATCAGGCCTTCCATCAGCTTCTCACTGCACTGAGGTACACTGTTTATTTTGAGTGGTTTTGTCAGATGTGGGGTTTTGGAAGACCAAGGACATGTTCCGGGCAATCCAGAGCAGCAGGACCTTAGTCTGGCTAAGGCATAGAGATATCAGCAGGCCTTGCAGGAATGTTGTTGCTAGGACACCTGCAAGAGGAATTTGGCAAGATAAACAGCCTAGCAAGTGAAAAACAAGAAAGGGGGTGATGCACACGTGATTGATGCTAAGACCTTGAACAGGATCTGAAACTTACACCAGAGACAGATGGACAGTAGAGACTGACCTATTGTAAAGAATCATTATTCGAGTGAACAGCACATGTTAACCAATCATTCTTATTGTTATGCGTGAAAGTAGATAAGATAGAGAATATAACCATTAGCAGTGAAGCAATAAACTCGGCTTCTGTCTGATCACATTGATCGTGTGACAAGTCTGTGACTTCTGCGTCAACAGTCAGGTATGCTGTAAATTGCTTATTTCCATGTATTTTAATGCAGTAGCTTACATTCACACGCTCCTGTGTGTTTAGTACTACATAAAAAGATCCGAGCATCATGGTTTGGTGCTGTTTTTTTTCTGTTTTGTTTTAAGTAGCAGCAATGCCTGTAAAAATCTGAATATAGATCAGTGTCTTTATGCTTTGCATCCATGAACCACACCTACAGTCCATTCACTTGTTCCGATCCTCTCCAGATTGACATTTAAAATAAAGAGTGGGTTCAGAGCAGAGAGGTCAAGCCCCAGCAAAAGACAATTGCCTATAGCCACAAGGTAGTTTATGGGTTTTCTTGCTGAAAATAAAGCAAGCAAGCAACAACGAATATTTGTGAGCTGCACTGATTATGCACTCAAATAAAGTAATTTTATCATGGAATATCTACATTTTTCATACGTAGAATGGAAGAATGAAACATGCAATGAGTAGTTGAAGGGAAAGTAAGAGGTACAAGAGGCGTGACAATGAGAATTGAATCCTGCCATCCTGCTCCTTACAGCATCAGTCCTTAGAAATTATAGGACGTATTTAACAGATTTTCATCAGGAAGGAATGAGGCTGTCTATTATAAACACAGTAGCCATAGCAATGTGAGGACCCACTTTCAGTTATTCAACAAATAAAAAATATTTGAAAAAGTATCATGGCCTGAAATCTATTCTTCGTAATGAACGTTCAACCCTCTTGACATTATCTAACTCAGAAAAGAATTTAGTCCAATTAATGTATTTTTTCTTTCAAATGTTCTCAGTGCCTGCAATAGTAACAGTGCTCTCCAAGTTGGTCATTTTCAGTCAACTAATGACAAGCCAGGCAAAGGGCTCTCAGCTACTTCTCAGGCACTCAACAGGTCATTAAAAGCCACAAAATGCCTGCTCTATCAGTCATTAATACTGGAATAGCAGTTTCTGTTAATAATAGATGAATATCCTCCTTCCAGAACAAGACTGGTCTTTTTGCCACTAACGTACTGGACTGAACTAGACTTTTTCTTAATCTCATGCAATAACTTAAAGTCACAAACAGAATAACATGTCAGTAGAGACTTCTGAAGGTGACCTGGTCCAGACACATATTCAAAGCAGAGGTAACTTAAAAGTTAGCCTAGGCTTCTGTAGGCATTGTCCAGTTGAGTTTTTATATCTCTGATGATGGACTCTCCACAACCAGTCTGACCAATATGCTTCCTGTGTCCTACTACTCTTACGTTCATTTTCTTTTCTCTATATCTGATCAGAATTTCTCTTTGTGTGGCAGTTGCCCCTTGTTCTTTTGCTATACACCTTTGTAAACAGTGAGGATCTATCTTGAGTATAACTACCCACCATGATATTTGAAGACAGTAATTAGAGCTTTTCTTCTCTGGCTTAAAAGACTTGCATTTCCTTCAACCTGTTGCCTACTCTTTTCCTAAAACAGCCCAGCATGCTTTTAGCTTTCATAGCTGCAAGGTCACACTCCTTATTCATATGCAGGTGGTTATTTATGATGACTCCCAGGCCCTTTTTGCAGACCTGCCACCTGGACAGTCAGTTTCCAGCCTGAACTGCTGCATGGTAATGTTCCAGCCCAGATTCAGGGCTTTGTACTCCTCTTTGTCAGACTTCACAAATTTTCTGTTTACCTACTACTACTTCTGGTTAAAATCCCTTTTCTGTACTAACAACTCATCTGCCTGCTTTGGTGTCAACTGAAAACTTGCTGGGGCTAAGTTTTGTCCTGTTGTTGAGGTCACTAATGAAGATGTCAAACAGTTACATGGTATATGGAAGATATCCACAATTTTCTTGTCCAGACTCTGCTTCACCTACTCTCCTAACTGCCCACACACAGTTTGTCCCATGGAAATAAAGAAAAAGAAAATTTGTAGAAAGTACAAAACCTCTCCATTTCACATGTAAGCAGCACCAGTGTCTTATGCTATGGCAACAACATACACAAGTGAGGAAACTTTATTTCTTTAGCTTAGCCAAAAAAAGGATAAAGCAGTTCAGTAAGGGAGAATATAGCTTTTCACAACTTGATTTTTAATTTCTTACTGTGTTTTCGTACAGAGTTTCTAACAGTAAAATATATAGGTGAAACTATAAAGCCAGTAATAATAAAAGGAGAAGGAGAACAGCTCAGCCAAAAAGCAAGTTGTCCTTAAAAGGAGGTTAAATTCATAAATACAGACCATGTGTTAAGTGGTGTAACAAATTTAATGCTTACTGAATAGTGTCACTGATATAAAAATAGAGCATGTTGCCTCACACTTAATGGACCATATCAGATTTAGAAGAAAGTTGCTAGACATTTTTCTTAGTTCATAGTAACCATGTGGCACAGAATTCATTCACATTGCCCTGTGTTGGTAAACAATAAACAAAAACAAGCAGTTTTTACTGAATAACTGCAAAACCAAATCAATCTGGGTTTAATATCTGAATAGTGATGAACTCTGTACATTTGATCTTCTCCTCTAAGACCATGTAATATGTTAAATGTAGCAGAGAGAAGTGATACTTTCCTAGAAAGAAAAATCCTACCTCAGGTCCATGTTACAGACCACAGGTCTGAAGCATAGAAGTTGATCTCTAAATAAAGCAACACAGGTTTTTAATAGTTTCTTTGAAAATTGCAAGAGCACTGTCAGGACCTTACCCTATTCTGCTTAACTAGAGTGGATTGTATGATGTAGCTGGTTGGGTATTCCCACGATCTTAGCCAAGATATGTATCCTTTGCTGACTGATGTCAATGCTGCTGTTTTGCACAAAATAATTTTCTCCTGAACTGATGTTATCTCTAAATCAGTTTATTTTTGATGAAAAATGGGAATAAGCTTCGACACACTGAACTCATTTTAGAGGTATGCATAGGACAAGGCTAAGTAAAATTTAAACTGCCACTCAGCTTTTCACGCTGCATTCAGGAAATTCTTTACAGTGCGAGTCCAAATATCCAGTATCGAATCCACTATCCTTTTCCTTCTCTAAGAAGATATTTAGGGAAAACCACAAAGCTACCAGAAAATGCTGCCTTTACAGCCCCCATGCAAGCCACACACGAAAGATTATTTTAGGCAATGAGCAGTGTAATAATCCACTGACAGCCTCCAGAGGCTACCATAATTTACACAAATACTAAAATTACCTAGGGCACAGCCAAGACTGTTTCTACTCAGAGTCTCTATAATAATACTGGATGTCTTTAACCTGGACACTTTGCAGGTTGTGAGTGATCATTCTCTGGCTTCCAGTGAAAAGCAAGGTTCAACATAAAATGTGAATAATGTCAAGCGTGAGAGTTATGGGAGCCTCAGGTTCTAGTTCAGACTTCTCAGATACTGGTATCACACTGTGACTGCTAACACCAGAGCCAACAGGAGAAAAACAAAGCTTGCCCTTTCTCTTAGGCTTTGAAAGGGATAGTGGAGGAACACCCACTTAAGCAGACTCAACAGCCTGCAGCGTCCTTGCTGCAGGGAAGCAGGACTTGCTGAACTCAACAGTGTCCCAGATTTGCTGTTTTGATTTGGTTCATTGTTAGTGAAATCTCCTTCATTTCCCATTTGAAATGGTTCGTAAATCCTAAATATGTCTTCTCAATGCTCAAAGCAGTTTTGAATCTTCAGCCATTTTCTTCAAGAAACACTAATACAAGTTGTAACCATTCATCCTGGTTCTGCGCCAGGTTACTTGGCAAATGCATAGACCTAGGTGGATCCTTTCATCTAATTTGATGCTTTGCCAAAGAGGGTTATTTTTATTATTAACCTTCTGTCATGCCTGCTGTACAACAGTCCAGAAACCTCTTGAGTCTTTGGCAGAGCAGCGAGGGAGACTCTTTGGCAAAGGAATAATAAGAACTCAAAACCAATGGAATTTAAATGATTATGAAGAACAATAAAGCACTAAGTGACCAGATCGCTTAAAAAATATCTCGAGTACCCTGCTCATCCAGCAGTGAGAGTTTACTGCTTGCTGACAAAGAAAGTGTTTTGTTACTGTCAGGGTGGCCATCCAAAGATGAATTTGGTGTCCTGGCATCAGTTCATATAAGACAGGTGTCCCTGATGAAACAACTAATTTTACAGTTATAAAACATCCTCTTTTTTTTATGTTTCAATAGATGTCAGCAACTGACTGAGCATAAAATAAACATGCTTTCACTTAGATGAGAAAGTTCGCAGTCCCCTGAATAAGGAGTTTTCTAGACTTTCAGAAGAATTAATAATCATGCTTTTAAATACTTATGCTCTGTTTTAATAATAGGAGGGCTGATATTATTCTCTCCTCCAATTTAAATCTTTTTTTTTTTCTGCTTATGTCTAACTTCTTCTACTGTAAATCTCCCCAGCTGAAAGACATATAAATAGCACCCACCTTCAGTCTAAACCACTCTAATTCATTTGTGGCCTATTGCTTTTTTTTGGAGCTACATAAGAAGTGTTTTTTAACAAAGAATTTGACAAAGTATTTTGGATAAAATACATTTCCTTTGAGGAAAATGAGGACAATCAATTTTTGTACCAAATCTTTATGAGGACGCATGTTAGCAACTTCCTAGTCAAGGAGAGATCTGCATAGGTAGCTTCCAATTCAGAATTTCCTTTATAGCCTCAAATATTCTTCGTATTATTGATTTGAAAAATATCACAGGGATCTGCCCTAGAACTTCCTGTCCAATATCCTTCATTCTTCAAACAGGCAGTTCTTCTTGGCCATTGAAACCTTGAAATCAATGGAATTATATACATGAGATGATAGGGTTTTGTATATGTTTCTGAGGCAAAGTAATGTAGCACTGAAGTAGCATTTTGTCCCTTAACAGTCAGGATTTATATTTTATTTAAACCAAAATTTCAGCATAGGATGGTGTCAAAGCTAAAGAACTACCCTGACCCTTAGTAATTCAAAGTCCATTGCTATTGCTGTTTCATAGGAACTCTCTGGGATGTTGTATATAGGGTGAGTATTTTAGGAGGTATTAGTCAACTAATGCCAAATTAGGTATCTCATTAATTTTTAAACTCTCTCCCCTGTTAACATTTCATCGAGCAAAGCACTTGTTCTGCTGGATTAGGCCTACTCTCTCTTAGGTTACATTTAAAACAAGGATAATAAAATTTATTGGAAACGGCTTATTAACAACAACATTAACTGAAGGTGGCTCTCAAAGTTCTCAGATTTAAAGAGTTTAGGGGAATTTCTATAGGTTCCCACTGCTCTCAGTTCTCTGTGGGATTTTCTTAATATTTCCTTATTAAAAAAACAGTCTTTATGGGGGGGAGGTTACCTCACACACATATTTCTCACTCTCATACTCACTGTAAGATTCAGTCAACAATCATACCACTGGCTGAGTGCATTAACTGACATGACAGCAGATTAAGACCATTAATAAAATCTGCTGCACAGCCAACCTTCCAATGAGAGTGTGCCCTGTGGCAATGGTGAAAGCGTCAGTAGTAACTAAAAAGGAACATCAAACCTACAAAAGGAAACGAGTAGCCATCCAACTTATTTGCCTGCAGTAATGACCTAACTAAAATGATTTGACTAAATAATACAATGTTTAACCTTCCTCAGTGAGAAGAGGAAAGCAGAAAGGCAGACATGCTAAGGATTTAATCTTAGAAAGCTTGCTCAAGGGAACATGATTGTTTTTTATTGCTATTTATCCTTTACTCTTAGTATTACCTATGGGATTGGTAATTTGCCCTTTAACATTTTTACCAAATCATGTATCAAGTTATTTTTGTTTGGAGAAGGAAAATAAAAAAAGGTGGGATAGAAATACAGATCTCCTTATTTTTCTGTTTGTTTACTAAGAGCATGGTCCTTTCATGCTGCGTATGCAGCCAGAATAGATATTTCACTTTTTATCAGACAAATGCGAATGGAAAGATGAAACCAATGTGACAACATTAGTTTCTGTCAGGGGGCATTTAATAGACATCAAGCTAAGAAAAGTTTTAAGGAGAGATTTGAGAGAAGAAAGGAGGTTGAACGAGAGAGGAAGAAACACAAAGGTTTATCGGTCTTACAACCCTTATTACATTAACATTGGAAAGCCTGGACTATAAAAGCTTGAGCAAACAAAATAAAATCAATGGGACCATTTGTATGAATTAAGCTTACATTATATGACAGAGTTACTGTACACAGCTGTGTATTCTTCATGTAAGTAATCTCCTTCCTTGATATAAATTCATGTTTGAGAAATAAGGGATACTCAAGCAACAGTAAAATGGTGATAATCTCGGTTGCTGTTATCATGGAGTACAAGAGTAGGAAAGAAAGTAGGAGGAAGGAGTAAAATAAGCTGGGACAAAACATTCTTTTACATCCTTATTTTCAGCCATTAGCCAACAGTTTTTTGCCTTTTCCTTATCAAGCATCAAATCAGGCTGAGGAATGATTGAATGGTGAGGAGGGATACAGGAGAGGTAAGTAGACTTCTTTCTCACAATAATGTTGATTTCTGTGCGTTGTTTTTTGTGGCCATCATTATAGTACCTGAGTCAGGCACAGTAAAAGGACACAGGTTAAACAAGTATTTATTCACAATAATACTCTATCTTCTGTCCTCACAGATCTTCAGATTCCTGTGACAAAGGACAGCTCTGTGGTATGCAGAAAGCTCCCTGTGCAGAAGATGTTAATCTTCTGCAGTGACCCAAAAATAGGGAAATAGCTAAGCAAATGGGTCTTCTCATAAAATATATCACTTTTCAATGTGTATAAAGAATACGTTTAATTATCTTGTTTTGCCTTTCATGGTTTATTTTAGCAGCAGGTGATACTGAAATTTTTGGAAAGCAAAGGACTCCAGGGAAAGAGATGTAACAGTAAGAGAAACTGCAGATAAGCCTGTGAGTCATATTTTCTGCTGATCTAAATCACTGTCATTCCAGCTGCTTTTATCAGAGATACCATGATTTACACAGGCTGAGGATCTTGCCCTCTATTTCCAGGAATTAAGAGTGTATGATTCAAAATTTTGTACTATATTTCCTATGTTGTAGCTCTATTCTATTTTCTTAGGAGGAGCAGTATGGCTTTATGTACAGTATGCATATTGATATATGGTTATCATTAATAGTCTTCTAGTACATGATGCATCTCTTATTAATAGATGAACTTCCCAGCTGTAAATGTCAAGATAAATTGATTGGCCAGCTGGTACTTTGGAGATACAGTATTTCTATAAAGTGTTCAAAGCTTGAAGTGGGGGAGGGGAATCATTTTGTTTTAACTAGAATTCAGCATTACTTGGACTGATAACAGAACAAATCTGATTAACACATCTAGGTTATGCCAAAAAAAAAAAAAGAAAATGAAAAAAATAATTTTCCTTTTATTGTAGATTCTGACTTGCAAAACATTTCCTCTTCTCCTCCCCCCTCAGTGCACACACAGTAGAGGTACCTTTAGTTTACTTTCCCATACTGCATAAAAAATGCACCAGCTGCAACGGTTCCAGGCAGGCTGCCATCTGCTGGCTGCGGCTCCGCAAAGTAATCTCATTAGCTAAGGCAATTGCATTAACCTGTGAGAAGTGTGCTGTACGATGACATTGATCCAGACATTTCAGGGCTCACTATTGCAAATCAAAGTACATTTGAAAAAAAAAAAAACAGCACCATAAATCAAAGTGATCAGAATTTAATCTGGGTACAGACTCTAGGATATGCCCCTATTCACACTGCAATCCCTTGTCAGACTGATGGTAGTTTCAGTGATCCTGATCAAAGAACTTTGAATTATGTGCAGGAAAACAGAGGACTGAACTTGACACCATGTACCCCTATCAGGAATTATTCTAAAAACTGCTTCTTCTTTTTATTTAGACGCTGGGAGGAGAAGTGACAGGGGAAGGAGAGAGGCTGGATTTCTGAAATTCTTTCTTTGTGAATCAGCAGACAGTGCTTCTGGAGCTGGGAATGTTTCCTCTTGGACAGACTCCATCTCCTTTTTTGGTTAGCAAACCCTTGAGGTTAATGGTTGGGGTTGAAGAAGTTGGAGCACATGGTAGTGCTTTGAATATGAAAAGAGGAATTTGCACAATATGGGTGTATTAGTCATTTGCAGTTCACTAATTATCTGTTTTATGTTAATGCTAATGCTTCATGTAAGTAAAGTAAATTAACACAATAACATAACAGAAGCAATTAATGGAATACATAACATTTGTAGCCATAATAAAACTGATTTCATTTCACACACAGAGAAAGTGTCTATTTAGGTCTCTGAAATAAATGAGGAGCTTGCTGAGACCTTGCTGCTCTAAGTAACACCAAGGACAGACTCACATGACATAATATTGTTGCCATAGTAACAGGGATGTGCACTAGAGGAATCATGACCATATATCATTAATTTAATGCTCTGCTAAACACAAAATAATACCTCTCCTAATTATATTGTGCCTTTGATTCTTAAGAATGTAACACCTCTATTACCTAGAGTCAATGGCATGAAATTTGAGGCTCGATGGTTATCAGAACATATAACTTCATCAGAACATATAGCTTATTGTACACTTTCTTGGGTATGAAAAAGGAAAAAAAAAAAAAAAGGAATCCACATCTACAAGTCTCCCATATCCACAAGTCTCCCTTAATTGTTCTAAATATGCCACTGAGGAAGCTAATTGGATGTGTGCCATTTGGCAACATCCTTCTTTACAGTCTTCCTGAGGCTCTGCGATATCAGCCACTTCCCAAAGCTTGGAAGCTCAGCTTGATTTAGAACCGCATCTGGTGCTTTTGGGAAGCACTCTTGATATCAGCAATCAAACTGCACATGCACAACTTCCCAAATATTGCATCCATACCCAGAATACTCATATCAGCAGCCAAAAAAAAGGGAAAAAAATCCCCAACAGTATTAAAAGCTATGACTAAATTTACTGATGAGAAAATACTGGTGCTGTGAAGCAATGGAATGATTTGAAATGTTAGTGATGGTATTAAGTCACCTTAGAAGAAATCACCCTGTAGAATAATGTGAAGAAATGTTACTTTTATGACAGGAAGCATTTCATTCAGGTGATGAATAGTTTCCAGACAATCCATGAAATCCAGGAGGCTGCAGGATCTCAGGCTGCTCTCTATCCTGTTACTTTACTTCTGTCACTCGCTTTGATTCAGTCAGGTATTTCAGCACATGCAGTGGAAACACACCATGTGGTCTTGCTGAAAGCAAAAGCACAACTCGTCTCCATCAACATGTCTGTGTGACAGCGCCTTCTGGATTTCGAGTCATATTGTTTTATTTTCTTCCAGTTTGATCCTCAAGTACATCACACTACTTTCTTCTAGTGGGTTTGCATGATTAGCTTGCTCATTTTAAATTAGTCTTCCTTCTGATCTTCAGAAGAAGGCTGGAAAATTGTTCTGAATGGTGGGCTAATTTCATAACTCGTTTCTCTGAGTGGAAGGGAAATCTCCAAGAACCTGCAACTCCCCAACACCTTTTCTTAATCTCCAGACTGGCTGACCCATTTTGGAGGACAGCAGTCAGGTGTATCTCTCCCTGTAGTCATTTTCTGGTATTTCCCAAGAAAGAAGTATTTATATTTCGTTTGATATTGTGCTTCTTCCACCAGGAAGGGTGGATTTTCCCTCCACCTCTCTTCCTTAATTTCAAGCATTTATCCTTTGAAAAAAATCTAGAGAAATACTAATTTCTTTTAATATTCTTTTCTAATCTAAATTCAGCTCCTAGCCTCAGTTAGCTGCATGGAGCTCCTGGTGTAAGGACATAATAACCAGTGCATTCCTTATATGTATTCAAGTTCTATTTTTAGAGTATTTTGAACTCAGAGGGGATCTTTTTCCTGAAAAGACAATGTAATTTGTATGCAGTTTTCCTAGTTATTATTCTGGGGGACATTTTTCTTCAAATGATTATTACAGTCCTAACAAGGTTGAATGCCTCCCATCATTTCACAGGCAGCAGCACAGATTCCGAGGCCCACACTGTCACCTAGTGGGGAATGCTTTTGCAGTGAGCCCCACATCAGCAAACGCTGGTGGTTCTGCAGCCCCATATTAACAGTGCTGCCCAGGTGCTTTAGTCCCTGCTGAGATGCTATGCAGGTTTTCATATATGAAAAAAAAATATTACAAACAAGCTGAAGAAAGGCAGTAGGCAAAGCCTGGGACTATCTGTTGATGTTGTTATCTCTAGGCAACTGAAGGCATCACTTCCATAATTCTGTTTGGAAAATACATATACAGGGATCCGTGTCATTCACAGCACTGTAAATAACAGCTATATCATGAATGGATAGGAGACTATCTCTAAATCTCTAAGTAAAAATCCAGTACAAGCAAATGTTAAATACAATTTACTGTAGTGTGCTCCTCCTTTCAATGCCTACTTCCATTGTATGTAGGATAGAAACAGCATGTGACAGAGTAAAGAGGATAGTAACATGTTTTGCTTTCATCCTGTTTGAAATTTGATTCCTCCAGCTTTTATATTGTTGAGGCATAGCAGGCATCTGATTTATAATACGCTATTAAAAGGGAAATTACTTCTAATAGTAGTCTTAAGTAGCACTTACTTCCAGCCACTGCTTCTTCCAGACAGGAGTCTTCTGACAGATCTGGGATTACAAGATTGATTTGCCTAAAATAACCTCTGATTTAATAAATCTGCAACAGAAATAATCAGCAGGAAGATAAGGACACGTAGTGTACTTTGGACCAGACTTTTGAATACTTGTCTAGTTCCAGATCTATCAATAGAGATACGTGGCTCCTTTGTCTAAGGATCTGGTTGCACATTTCCTGAGTTGTATCTCTGCTACTTTTGGTGAAAGGATAGGGTAGCGACACGTTGCAGCTTTATTTTTGCTGCCAAAATGCAGGGGCTGCGAAAGACCCTACCCAGCTCTTTGTAGAAGGTAGATTTGCTTTCTTTGATCCCCAGGCACCAGAGTTGCAATGTTCAGTGTTTAGCTATATTCCCCAAACACCCTGAAATCTTCATATAGTGCTAAGCCAGGCTGTAAGACTGTGCCCAATCTCCTATAAAGCATCATCTGGAGCCACTTCTGCCTTCTTTAAAGCCCTTTTGTCCTTAAAGGATGGCAAAAAGAGCCATTGTTATCATTATCAGTCATTTGTCAGTCTGTTCTGAGGTTTCATGGACATAACCTGCACAGCAGAGCACTGTATCACTTCGTACGTTCTGGAGCCTGCTAAGTGCAATTCTTGTGCAGCAAGTAAGAAATTCAGGCACTACAGAAAGGCAATACATTGCAAACAGAACAGAGAAGAATTTTATAGACTGTTTTTCAATGTTTTAGAAATGCATTATAAAGCAGTGATTAATAATGCTGTTTATCGCTATTGTTTAGGCAAAAGTGACAGCACCAGGCTCTTAGCAACAGCTCAGCCATACCATGGAGAAGCTGAACATATTTTTTTTCTGCAAGGAGAAGGCTAGACAAAATTAAGGGATACAAATGGACAAGTGCCATAAACTAGCAAATTGCCAAATTATGTCTTCTTGCATAAGCTTTGCCTTGGCATGTGCCACAGTCCAATTTTTCCTCTCATTCTTTCAGGACCCAGCAAGACCTTAATGAGGGACCACTAGGCAAAGATAACTTTTAAACTGAAGGCCAAAGTAGCCTCTGCATCTTATGCCCCAGAACATTAAATTTTAAAGACATGGAGAGTTAAAAGAGGCTTTCCACTGTCTCCTTGTAACATCACAGTCATCTGGGGGTGAGTTTGTACTAGGTTAATGGAGAAAGTACTTGTCCCTGAGCATTTTGTTGCTGGACAAAAACAATGTTATCATCTGTACTGCTGCTAACTTGGTAATATTTCCATTCAGAGAACACCCAGACAGAGCCTGAAAATGCCTGAAAGACAGAATCACCAAATGAACTTCAGAACAGACGCTGGAGGACCTCATCATCCACTTGCAAGTATTTCTGTCAACAGAAAGAAGAGCTCTGTTTTTCAAATCGCATATCCTCTACAAATTACTCCCTCAACTGTAATTAGGGACATGCCCCTAAGTATAAATAAAATGCACTGCAAAAAGCAGAATTTCACTCTGACATTTGACAGGGGCACTTTATGAGAGGCTGATTAGGTTTCCTTGTATTTAAACTAAAAGTGAATCAGATCCACATTAATACTGACTCACTGTAACAAATTAGCCACTGGGACCTAAAGGCTTCCTGTCATAATCAGCGCAATTACGCCATCAAATGCAGCATCATTCCACTTGAAAATTAACTGTGTCTCTTCAAAATATAGTGTAGATAAATTTGTTCTATTTCATTCTACCTTTAGCCCCCCTACACAGAACTCCTTTTAATTACCATTAAAAGTTGAGTGTCACTGACTCAGGATAGATTGTGTATCTCTGCTCTGTTGTGGAACACAATGGCGCTGCACGTTGTCTCTTAATGGCTGTGATTCCCAAGTATTCCTTTAATGCAAGTTGCAGCATCCTGTAAAGTCATTGGAAGTCCTTCCTTTGATTTCAGTGGGAGTTGGAGGAGATCCTTAATTTAAAAATTACAAAAGCAGCTGGAACTTGAAACAAGCCCTCAGATTGAAATCTACAGATGTCTGGGATAACTTACAACTACGGTATCTGAGGAAGGGTAACATAAGATTATATTGCATAATATTTCCCCTAGGAACTTACAGTGAATTATTGAAATAAGATGTACAGTTTTTAACAGCTTTACATTGAGCATTTCATATTCTGAACATTTCTGGGTCTCAAATAAAACAATGTGACATTAAACAGACATGATGTCTTTTACTGAAGGGTCTTACAATGCTTTAGAAGCAGCAATTAAGCTTGCAAGGTATTTAAGTGGTGCTACAGATGGTCACTAAGGCACAAAGACATTTCCAAGGTCACTCAATAAATCAGCGACAGCAACAGAACTAAACCCCAGGAGTCCCTTTTGCCTCACTGCTCAAAGCACTGCAGCCACAGTACCAGCCCATTCCTTTGCTCATAGTTTTCATTGTCCCACACATTCATTTGGTTTCTTTCCTGGAGGTTTTTTGTGAATGTTAGGTGTTTGGCTATATCAAGCAGGCAAGCTAATGTGCTGATGTAAATTGGCTGGATTTGATTGACTTCCGTGCACTGTACCATGTGCGAGAGCAGCATTTGCATTAGCTTTGATACAGAATGATGTGAAGTATGACAGTTTGATGCAGTTGGTTGCAGTCATCCTCAGGCCCTGCAGGTCTAATTTAAAAGACATTGTCACCGACTTCATTGGAGCTATGACAGTTGAAACCAGATGAAGATCTGACCCAGAAATCTCATAAAACCTTTGAAAACTGCAGAAGAAGGTAGAATTTGATATAATAGGAATGACTGATACATCACAAATCATATTTGGGCACTTTATACATTCAACAGGCTGATTAACTGTTTAACTGCAGTTGAGGATTTGGTATGCAAATGCCAAAAAGACAGACCTCTTCTGTTATTCCAATGTAAATACACAAACAAAGAGAAACAGAGACTCATTGACTTCAAAGAAGCCAGGAATAAATGACTGTCTTGTTAGTACATGTTTCTTTTTACATAGTGAAAGAACTCTGAAACCATTCTCATAATACCCTGCTACAAGACAATTTTCTTTATCCATAATAAACGTTTGGTTTACAACACTAGAGAACATTTGGAATGGGAAAATTGATGCTGAGAGCTGACAACCTTACCCCTGGCCACAGAACAGGTCAGTAGCAGAACAGGTTTTAGACTTCTAACATTCCCCAAATGTCCATCCTATATTCCTTCCTCCAGACCTCAGGCTCCTGATTTAGGAGACACATACTAAGTGAAACACTGTCAAAACAGGACACCATTTTTTGAGGAAGAGATAATGCGACTGGAATTTACGAGTACCAGAACCTTTGTTTGATCATGAGCATAAAACTCTGTCTGCCTCCTACTGTCAGAATTCCTCAAACTTGGAACTTTTCCACTAAGTATAATTGCACAGACCAGTAAGTCACTATTTCTTAGGTCAGCTCATCTGAGGTGCTGACTAAACCCTCATCCACTTTCCACTTACAAAGAAGAAAGGAAATGTCATTCTGAATTTATTGCAATAATTACTCAGACATACAAGTTTGCTTTTAAAATTAAACCAAAAACATTTAAAGATTGCTATTAAAAGAGAAAGACTATAGAAAGAGTAAGACCTTTCACATGCTTTTAAAAGCTATAAAAATACCTTTTCTTTCTGATTCATGAGCAGAATACAAGATTTGGCCATATTCTGAAGGGCAAAAGGAACTGTATGGATGGTAACCAAACGTTATCTCATTCACTGACTATTTTAAAATATTCATTAGGGTGAACCTAAGCTTGTAAAATAGAATAATTATTTTAGTACTTTTATTATAATTTATAACATGGCCATTGCATGCAAATGAGCAAGAAGTAGCCTCATTCATTGCTGTGAAATACCTGAGGAAAACTACAGTAACTTGGAACTGACTCATTTCAATGAAAACTTATGAGACAGACTGGAATGAACCAGAAGGCATGTGATGGTTATATAAAAAACATTCCCTTGTTGAAGATTTATATTCTATTAAAGACATAGTTATGTTCTCAGCTTCTCTTACAGAGAAAAAAGTGTGAGTTCTTCCATACCAAAGCCCTCTGACCTTGTTATGATAGGAAATTGTTTCATGTTAGAAAAATACAAACATCTTTTAACTAATTTGCTGCTAAGTACATCTGAGCTTCTAGCATCTACAACTGTAAGGTAGTAGACTACAGTTACATCTGGGAGCACATGTAGAGTTAAAAATGAAGTTGTAAGAACAGGATTATCGCTATGCTTGTTACCATTTTATTTGAAATGTATTACCACATTTGTAGATAGGCATGTTTTCCCAGGACAGACAGGTTTTCTGAAACTGAACACCCCTTTTAATTCTCTTATTGCGTTGTTGATTGCAGATTCTGTGGGAAAGGAATTCTTGCAGTGATTCGAGCAAGCACCCAGCACCCATGTAAACATTAATCCTCCTACAAAAGCCAATGTTATTTTTTTTTACAAACATTTCCATCTCTTTAATGTTCCTTGGTGCTAGATCTTTCAGTCGCATTTGATTTTTCCCATTTTCTCTCAGGCTTCAGTCTTTTTTTCGTAGTCAGTAAACACTCTTAGCATTTGGGGTATCATTTCTTGGATTTAGATTTCACAAAATGCTGGCTGAAATAGGTTATTTTATTGTCTCTGGGACAGAATTTCACCCAGTATTAAAGGACATATTTTGCTGAACAGAAGAACTCCATGCATGAACTCTATCTGGTGACTTGATCTCCATGAATTTTGGTTAAATGAGGAGTTAATTTATTTGAATAATTAAGGGAAACTCATTAAATCTCAGGAACAGAGCTGAGAGGCTCAGTAAGGATTCTGCAAATGTTTAAGAATACATTAGTGTGGAAGGAATGAAAGGTTTGAAGATTAATTACGTTAATTGTAAGAAATATGTCCTTCTGTAGAATGACCATCCCCTTAAAATTCAAGAAGATTTTTGTGACGTTGTCAAGTTGAATTTTTTAATTGGGTCCCTTTAGTAGATATCAACAGCTTTCGGAAATCAAGAAATATTGAGGAAAAATACTGAAAAAATAGTACTTATAAAAGGTTTCAAATAATAATTAGTCTCTGTATTATGTCAGACCTGCACTTATTTGCTTGCAGGTCAGTCAAACAAAAGACTAATAACAGATAACAAATCTATACCTGTAATGTGAATCATGACCACCTCTGCGTTTGAAGAATCTCACAATGTACAGCTTGATACTGGGAATTTTTCACTATGTCATGATAAATGTGATGCTTGTTTACCATCCCTGCTGCCTTTCACTCTGTATTGACTTCACTCGCTGGAAGAAATTTGCATCTGGCACATGGATAATAATGAATGGTCATTAAACCTTAATTATCATCTGAATCTTAATTATCATCTGTTTATAATAAACACTTTGGGACAAAGCAGTGCCTATAGACCACAATGTGCCAATATTTAAAGTCTGAATACTTGGCTTAGATTAACAAGTAGTGTTATTAACTGCTTAGAAAATCACTGTGACAAAGTGAGAGGGAAGGGAAGGGAAGGGAAGGGAAGGGAAGGGAAGGGAAGGGAAGGGAAGGGAAGGGAAGGGAAGGGAAGGGAAGGGAAGGGAAGGGAAGGGAAGGGAAGGGAAGGGAAGGGAAGGGAAGGGAAGGGAAGGGAAGGGAAGGGAAGGGAAGGGAAGGGAAGGGAAGGGAAGGGAAGGGAAGGGAAGGGAAGGGAAGGGAAGGGAAGGGAAGGGAAGGGAAGGGAAGGGAAGGGAAGGGAAGGAGAACAAAATATTATGGAAGGAAAGTTGGTTGTTCAGTATTTAGTAAAGTTGGAGGGACAAGGAGGAAGATACTATAATGTGGAGAAGAGGCATATTGACAAATGATTTTTGAGCTCATGAAGGTCTCCTCATTTATTGCTCAAAAGCTTAAAGAAAATTCTGGGCAATAAGGCAAGAAAATGTCCAGAAGTGTTTTACTGCTCTAGGCAAAAAGTTATGAATGACTGGTTTGGGAACAGTTCTTGCTCCTAGTGAAGAAATAGCCAACAGGGAGCACTTCCCAAAGATGTGTGTCAAAAAGGCCAATTAGTACAGGAGGACATGCAGGCTAAGAAGATAAGCTTTATGTTCTCTACTTGTCAATATCCCTCCTGTTTACATTCAAGGTAGATGCTTACAGCTAGTCAGACGAATCCCATCCAAGGTGCTTACTGCATGTGAGCCAAGTGCATGAGGCCCAAGAACAGCAGTCAGTCAATTGCCCAGAGGCAAAGGGAACACTGCCACTGCTGGAATACTACAGACTGTCCATGTAAAACATCATCTACATCTTAGCGCTGATAAGAGAGGGAAATAATTCATCTGTAATTAAAATGAATAATCCCTCTGCATTTCTTTGCAAATCCAAACCTCCATTTCCTCCCACTGTTAAATGTTTATGATTTTATAACTCTATAAGTCATCTCCCTCAAATTTATTTTTTTTCAAATCTACAGAGGTTAGATTTTTTTCATTTGGTTATACCCTTGATAACACGTGCTTCATGGTCTGTGTATTTCAGAATATTTCTGTGAATCACCCCAGCTTACACTCTACATTTCACTCTTCCTGCTTAAAATGTCTAAGTAAATCCATCCTGATATACCTCAAGTCCCCACAATACTCATAATCATGAGTGAGGTTATATCAGTTATAATCACCTTCTTGGGAAAAGGGATAAGTGAAGTCTCAGCCCTTTCTAGTTTATCCTTCACCCAAGTCCTTGGTGGTGGGGGACAAGCATTAGATGCAGAGGTAAGGGCTCCTCTCAGACTCTGTACTGCCTGTAGTCTCAGCCCATGAGTTCCATAAATCTTCACATTTCTACACTAAGCTTCTTCAAGGAATACAAGGAAATACTTTGAATATCAATGTTATAAAGAAAGAACATTTCTTTTCATAGGAACATCACCCTCATTAGCAGCCCTTTCCCAGGGAATCATCAAAATTAGGTGAACATATGAGAACATCATAATCCCTGCCAGACCGAGTTGAGAGTCATGACAGATAAAATTGCTATAAACCCTTGGCATGAAGGTTATTAAATCTTTCAGAATTTATATTATGCTTCACTATTGTAAATGGGGATATTCTTGGGAACTATATAAACATCCAGCGACCTTTTAATCTTCCTAAGTGTTCTGCCTTAACAGCATTATTTGTAAGAAGTTTTAATATTTACCTGCTCTTTACAACAATATACTTCTTTTTATCTATTCTCAATTTACCACATTTAATTTCATAAAGTCTCCATATTTTTGTGTTATGAGAAAGAGAGAACAAATGCTGCTGATCTACTTCTTCTGTGCCGTTTATTACTTTGCATATTTTTGTCACATTCCCTTATTATTTTTTATCCCAGTGTTTCAGGTTTTTTATGAGTTTCTCCACTGTTCTATTCATTGTATACCTTAAGATGAAAAATGAAATATTTTTAAAATGCTTAAATCAGATAAGAAGGCAGAAGCTTACAAAAAAAATAAAATTATAAACTTCTGTGTTTTTTTAAAAAACCAAAACTCTACAGTGAAAGCAAGGGCAGAAAATATTAATAACAAAATACGTTCTTTGACACAAAGGCTGAAGTAAAGTAGATGAATACATTAAAACCTGAATATTATTGTTATCAGGTATGTAAATGCAGAAAAATACAGAAACACTCACATACACAGATCTAAATACATAAACATACAGATGTACATACAATATGTTTGACTTTCCTGGGGTCATTGTGAGTTATATGGCCATAGATCAATGAAACAGTTGATTTACAATCATGGCTACAAAGATTTGCCAGTTCACATTACACCTTAGCATGTTCCAGACACTGAAATTGATTTGCCATACTGTATAATAGATGTTAGTATGACCGAATTCTTGTTAAAATAAAACGTTCACTGTATTATAGAGCAAACAACATGACGTCTATAAGTCTCTTCTGTTACCAGGAAAATTAAGGATGGGTCTTACACCAAGTGCTGAACCTAGTCTTGCAGATATCACAAACGAGTAACTTTACTCAAATGCATTTATCTTGGCTATGTTAGTTTTCTCATCTTTAATCTAGACCCCTGCTTCATTTGATTTATTGCAATCATTTCCCTCTTAAATCACAGCCTGAGACACCTTTTCGAGCTGAAATAGATAAACATTCGAGTTTTCTACAAGAAATGTCATTTATTTATTTTCTTACTCTGCAGTTGTCCTTTTACATTATAGATGACAGTGAATGCACTGTATTTGAACAGAAAAACTGTAATTCAGTCTAGAATCTCAGCTTTCATAAGAAACATGGATTACAATATGGTTTACAGTGATAGCACAATCCTTGGCTGCATTAATGTCTTAAATCACCAGTAGCTTCCATCTGTCTATATTTGATCAACGCACACAAAAAAAGTGAGAGCCAAGATATAACAAGCATTTGCTGAAACTTTTTATGTACATGTCCAGTTTATTTTACACTTCAAATAGATGGAAGCAAAACCAGGAGTGAGAAACAAAATCTCTGGCAAGTTAACCTCAGTTCCAATTACCATTCAGCAACACTCTCCTTGTCAGATCATCCGCCACGTTGCACCAAGTTCTTATTTGCTGAAGGAGAAATGAGTTCAGGGACTGCCGTGAGTACACACCCTGGCATCGATCATGGTGTTGCCATATAACCCTGTGAGAGTTCAGGAGGACCACAGATAACTGAAGACCATATTTGCATTTATTCACCACCTTGTCTAAATCAACAGAGAGATCAATGGCTTCTGCCTGTTCCTGCTCACTTCTGAGTCATTTGGGTATCCCCTCTCTTGACCTGGGCATGAATACTCTTGAAATCTGCTGAAGCATCGTTTTGCTGAGCAGGAAAAATCTTTTCTTACCTGTCCTGTTCACCGGCACTACAGTCAGCACAGTTGGATTAATTAGCAGTATCTGTCCAGTGTCTGTCCAGGCAATCTTGTACAATAGCTTTGACGGGAAAAGACAAACATGATCTTTTTATAGCCAATGAAAGTGGACATAGAGCCAATTTCTTAAAACTGCTAGCAAAGAATAGTGGACTGTACCTTTCTACATTGCAATGGTATTTCCTTCACATATACAGCTTATTTTCTTAAGTCTGATGTAATGCATACTAAGTTCCGCAGAAGATCTAAGAAGTGAAAGTGCTGAGAGGAAAAAAATAAATGAATTCTATGAATTCTGAAAATTTCCTATTGAGATCTAGAAGTTTTCCTTTCAATTACAGAAGAGAAATATAAAATTTTTCCTATTTGTAAGAATCAAGCAGCTGCACAAATTTAATTCTTAATTTAAAAAAAATGAATAGAGGTGGTTTTATTTTGTTTTAAAAATATTACAGTAAGGTACTTGAAAAATTGAAGTGCAGTTCCAGAGGTGGGAAGACTGATTTATCCCTTACAGGCAGCAATGCTCACATTATTGATATCAAATGTACCTTTGTATCACATCAACTTGGATGGATATGTATTCTAGGTCTAGCCAGTATTTATATTTACCTTATGCACTCCTCTTATAAGGTCAAATACTTCTGCTTGTGTAAGGAAGGCAGGTGTTTGTGTGTAAGGAAACACTGTATGCACATCCTGCAAAGCTCAGGTTTTTTTCTCAAAGCCAGGCTGTGTCAACATACTTCACTATAGGAGAAAATGAAGATAGTCAGATGCATCCTTCCTTGCAGATTTGGGAACCGCAGGTTCGAGTTATGTTTGGATCCACTGGCAACAGCATAGTGGAAGACCTATTTTACATATATGGCATAATGAAGAAATCTTGACTCTAAAAAGCCAGCACCTGTGTAGACATTTCAGATTTTTTTTTCACATGGACAACGTGAAGTAAAATTCCCTCACAGCAAGGCGATAATTCTAATTTAACTTACTCGCCCGCTTCCACAGATGCTCTGCAGAAGGGCTGTCTGAAGGTCTGATGGAAGCTCAGGATTCAAAGCCCATTAAAGCCAGGAAGCCTTCAGGCCCCAAAACAGAATGAATCAACCATCCTGCAGCATTTTCACACTTACATGTTGGCTCCGTTGATATCAAATCATCAAGACAAGTAGCCAAATATTTCTCACACCTAACTTCATCCAGCATGACCGCCTGGTTCCATAACATGTCTGTGCTGCATAAAGAAAATGCTACAGCTTGACAAATTATTCAAATTCAAATTTCTGCAAACTCCAAGTTAAAACCTGATGAGATGTCATTGCCTACAATGAAGAGGGAAAAAAAATGTGGTCCTACAAAGTATCTGCCCGAAGGAAAGAAAACAAACACTGAAAGCACACATTGCAGAGGTGGCAACAAAGACTGGCTTGGTAATTAAAAGAAATTCCTCAACTCAACAAATTATTTCACTTTGAGCTTTGTTGTCAGCTGTTAAAATTCCTCAGAGGGACATTCTTAACTATGAATTTTAGTGCTTTCTGTAAGTGGCACAGCTGGGTACACAGGAGACCAATGTAAAGGCCAGCACAAGTGGCATCAGAGCTGGTCCCATTCAATGCCCTTCTCCCTCTTGACCAGGGCAGACAGATGACCACCAAAGACAAGAGTTTCTATGCCTTGGTCTCTCTGTCTGCTGAAATTGCTAAAGGGTCATTTTCAGATACAGACAAGAGTGCATCACAAATGCATAAACATGTCAAAACGAGACCGTTTAAAACTCTATTTTATTACACTGGAGCTTGCAGCAGTGATCTGGAATGAGTGATGAGTCTGGGTTTCAGGTTTAAGGATGGCCAAGTTTTCATAAATTAACATTGGGTTTGGCCTTGACCATTCACTGTTATGTATTTTAACTTTTTTTGCTGGCACAGTCTTGATTGAAACCCATCCAACTACCCATCTCTAAATAGGTTTACCTCATACTTTTTAAGAGAAGTTTTATTAGCATTGTCTAGTGGTTAGAGGAAAGCTCAAAGAGCTCAGTTTAGCTATTAGTCAGAGCATACCATGTCGCTGATGTATTAAAAACCACTGCAGAAAGCCAATGGAACAAAAAGAGAGGAAAATAAGAAATAATAGTGATAAAAATAAGAAATTAAAGAGGACATTCTTCTATAATAGATTACAGAGCTCTTCTCTATTAATATAAATTCAGTTCAAATACTTTGCGTTCTGGAGATTCTTATTCTGCATATACAACTGTTTTTCATTATTAGCTGTTCCGTCGTGTCCTTATGTAAATGCTTTCTCTTAGGACCCATCTTACTCTGTGTTCTATATGAAATTCCTGCTCATTCTAGGTGTAGAATGGATAATGAAGTCATCTATTACAGGCTTTTGGTCAACTCTGTCATAGATTTGCTCAGTTTATTTACCAGAGAAGTGTCTCATGTGCACAGATGTGACACTCGCAGCCCCTTTCAATCCGAGACACAACCCTGGCTGATGATATTTTTGACAATGAACTGCACAAAACATGTTCCCGCTGGTGCCTCCACACGCTGCCTGCAGGCTGCCCTTGCTACCGTCAGCTCAGGCAAAGAATCATGCAGGCACTCCTATAAAGAGTCCCCAGTAAAGAAACCTGCTTGTTTCCACAGGCTGGATGGCAGTGCTCACCAGGTAGTTCAGAGTCTTATTCTGCCAATCTTTTTGGAAGGCATTTTTCCAGAGCGCTATGCCCTTAAAGCTTTACCCTACTCCTTGTGTGGTTTCTATTTAAGCTAGTAGCAAGAAATTGTGTTTTGTCACAGAGGAGAGCCAGTTACTCTCCAGAGTCCTTAAAAAATTACATGTTCTATGTAACAAAATCCAGACAGGAATTCCAGCTTTGGAAGAAAATGGGAAAAAGTGATTCCAGAAACCCTATAACATACTCACCTTTCATTGATATATGCAGTTAAATGTTTTACAAAACAAAAACAAAAAAACAAAAAAACAAAAACAAAAAAAAAAACCAAAAAAAAAACCAAAAAAAAAAAACCAAACCTGAATGGACTTGCTCTCACTTCACAACGTGAAGCATTTCTATCTATAAACTTTTTATCCTCTGAAAGAATTTAACCATAATAATGGCCAAATAATCAGGTTTAAGAAAAAAAGGAGCTTCCCAAAAGAAGGAAGACCTTATACTAATTTTGTTCTAATTTCAAACTCCCCAATTAAATCTCAAGAGATTTCTATCTGACATAAAAGCCTCCACAAAGTCTTATTACATCTTTAGGTATCACCTTTTTAACTGATTACAAGAATTAAAAATAGCTGACAAATTCAAAGAGCTTCATAACAGAAACCGTTCCTATCACTTGAGGATGAGAACATGATTGAAGAAAGCAAGTAAATGCATTTTAGAATTTCAATTTGTGTTCAGAAAAGACTTAAGCATATGCTTAACTTTCAGCAGGGCCAAGCACAAATTTTAAGTTAAATTTGTTTGATATGCTTTCCTGAACAGAGATAATTTTCTACATCAGGTTGTTAATGAACAAATGGTTGAGACTTTTTTCCCCTACACATACAAATCTATCCGGGTTATGTCAGACCAGCAAGAAATAAAAATATATTGTGAGGAATACTTTACTAAGAAAATCAACTATGAAATGTTATATAAAAATAACAGATTGTATTGCATTTGATTTCTCCAAATAATCTCATTTAAATGTAAATTTTAACTAAGTTATGCTTCCCTTGGTGGTATTACTTTTTAAACTAATTGCTCGCTGTTACAACTCAAAATCATGTGTGTATGCAGCTGTGAATAATGAATTTCTGTCATCTTACTAAAGAGCGCAGGTTTTTCTCTCTTGATACCTCTTTGTCTTCATGGTCTTATCAGAACTAGTTTTACAGTAACTGAAGCTACAGTGAGCTAACCTAAGAAATCTTAAAAATAGCTTTAAGAGATTATGTAGATTTCTTCTGAGAGAAACATTGGTAAACTTGCACAATTTGATCTAATGTCGCAATAAAATCATTTGCTTCTCTCAGCACAAAATGACCTCTTGCAAATCATTGCTGCCTTTCTTCCAATTTCTGTATTTTTTTTCCCTCTTATGAAAGCAGGGGTTTTTTTTTGCAGAATTTGCAATATGAGGAGTAGAATAAACTCCTCAGATTATACATAAATGGTATTACTATGCTATACCTCATGGCTGGTTTTTTGTCTCACAGATTTCCTTAAGTTTGTAGTTGGGAATGCCTCATGCTCATGGCCTTGTTCAGATGCCCAGGCCTCTTTGCGCTTTACACGCGAGACCATGCACAAAGACCAAGATTTGAGGCTTTGCAGAAAGGACTGTGCATGTTCCACCTGTCCCCAGGGTTCAGCCTCGTCTCCCAAAGAGTTCAGGAAGGTGGCCACAGTTTACGCCTTCTCTCCTCTCTCCCTCCTTAGTCATCTTCATGGTCAGATTAGGAAGGCGACAACCCAGCTTCAGACCCAGATTCACCTATTCACTGCGTCAGTGCATGAGATTAACTGGATACCCAGCATGATGCAAAAGGGGAAAGCACGTGGTACAAAATGTTTCCCCAAAGCAGTTTGACTGGATGAGGCAGAGATGGGGCAAGGCACGCTGAAGAAATGGAAGAACAGCAGTTACTTGCTTCCAAAAGAGAATAGCATGTACTACCAGCATGCAGTGTTGAGTGCACAGGACATATGTTCGTAACAGCAGTTTGGATCCCCTCTTGGGATCCAAAGCAAAGGCCTTCAGCCCACACTTAGCCTTCTGTATACTAAAAGCACATTGCCATCTAGGCAACCTGGACATGAGGCCAATAACCTATTGTCTGCCTTCCACTCCTTTGCGTTTCACTGTGCACCAGAAACCTACCTTGATTTTCCATGCCTCTGAGCTTAGAAAATTTGCCAGCAGTCTTCATGGTTCTGGTATTTGGCTCTTCTTCCCTATTCTTCTCTCTTCTGCTTATAACTAAATAGATCAGGAAAGAGAACCTGTTGGACCACCACTAATTTCTAAAAGGTTTTTAATGTTGCACAATGGAAAGAAAAAAAGAAGAATCATGATCAATAATTGATTTGATGTAGGAATTGACTTAGGCAGGAAGTGGCAGGTGATATAATATCTTTGAAATATATTGTTTCACAAGGATGACCTTGGAGAATTTTTATTCTGCATTATGATAAAATATTTGCGAAATTCTGGGAAAAAATCCTAATAGAAGTGCTCTAAATGTAATCTTAAATCTTGTGAGGTGTTTAGGTAATATGGTCACAAAATGTCCATAAACGCTGGTATAGAAGTGTGGACAGATAAAGCTTCAACAAGCGTACAGTCAGAAGACAAAGTGTGAAATACGGCTTCTTCTGAGAAATAGGAGATTCTGCAAAAAAAAACTTGTCATTTGAAATAAACAGATGAACTGGCTGGAACTCAATGTACAGTTTACATGTGTTATTTAAAAGCCAGACGACTTAAAAACACAGTCTTCCTATATGAATCTCTTGCCAACAAAGCTGAAATATTTTACTTCGTCCAGTTTCTATTTTTCTGCCAACACTACAAAATAAATTAATTCATTCATCCTGCTGCTACTTCACTTTAAATTAAGTTTCCAAATATTTCTTTAACTTAAAATACTAGCTGCTGCCTATAAGTTTAGCTTAGAGGTAGGAGGTTTAATGGCATAGGAAACTAGCAACAGAGCAGAACCTTTCAACTCTGATTACCAGTTAAAACTTAATCAAAGTGGTAACATACCACGGGCTGGTCAAGAAATTCATTGAAATCTTGCACCTCATTCCTTGAACAGGAAACCACCTTGTAACCAGCACTTGCTGGTAGATTTGTTGGCAATCTAAGCAGAAAAAGTTAGGATTTAAGAGGCTTGGAAATTGAATTTTTTCCAAGTGTTAAAGAGTGCAAAATTGAATTTTTTCCAAGTGTTAAAGAGTGCATCTGCTACTGTAGATGATGGGCTCAGCTTCCAGGCTGGAATCGCTGAGACTCCTTCCACTTCCCATGTGGGCTTCAGTTCACGAGTTAAAGCTTAGCTTTAGCTTTTCTTGGTATTTGCTCTGGGAATGTTAACAACAGTGTCATTACTTTAACACACTAGTTTATTAGTTGGTGGTAGGTGTGTTTGAAGGTCTAAGATTCATGGTTGCCAAACTTAACACACTCAACACATCTATAGATAGTCAAATTACACTGCAACAGTTACCAGGTCACCATATAGTACCAAAAAAATTGAAGTACTGCAACCTTTTTGACATACATTCATGATCTCTCCTATTTAGAGAAAAAAGGATAGTATTCTGCAGTAGGACTTGGAAAAAATGTTGATTTCTCATAGCTATTGCTGGAACATAAACTGTGATTATTGCAATCAATGAAGTTATATTTGATTTAAAGAATTATTCTATGCTCAAAATAAATGGGAATACTTCAATAACCATACATTTTGCTCTGTGTTCTAATCTCCTAAAACAAATGGAAATGGCATGGTAATATATCAATAAGATATAATAAGAGTTTGGAAATGTATTAGGAAGCATAAAACTATGGTTCTGACAACAGCCATTATATTTTCCACATTTCATAATGTAGTTTCAGCATAACTTATTTTACTCACTTTAAATCAGGGTTAAGGCAGCTCAGATTGAAGGTCTATTACTGTTAACTTAAAGATATCCAGTGAATCTTAAGTAGTTTGGGACAAAACTAAAAGAGATTTTTCTTTTATTTGTTCATGTCCTTTGGAAGTGAATTTATATAATTCTTACAAAAAACTATGGGGTTTCACTTTGTCAATAGAGAAAGACAGCATTTGTCACTTTGCAGTATTGTCTCCATTGACTAAGATTTATCAGGACAGTAAGTAATTGCTATGTAATAAAATTAGAAAAAAGGTAGAAAATCTCTTGAATAGCATAAAGCAGGATCTCTAGTGGGAAAACTGTAAACCTCAGCCCTCATTTTGGACACTCTCCATAAATTCTAGCTGAATTTTTATTTGCTTTCATGGATTGCCTATACAGCTATGGAACTAATTGAACCAATATAGATATATCATTTTGTATTATTGAAGGTATTTTTTTTAATTAGCATAATAAGAGGGAAATTACATATCTTAGTAAGGGCCACTTGTGCCATTCCCTGTGTACGCAGGTCTTTCCAGCTGATTGTTTTCAATCAACCTAGAAAGCTCTACGAACAAAGCTGCTGGAGTTTAGCAGCCTTACTTCCAACATTATTCATTTCATACATGGCATATTTTCAAACATGGTTTGTGAGATCCAGACCACATGAAATTACTTTCTTTTTTACTGTTTCAAAAAGTTTGCGGTCTATCTGTTCGCTTACAGTCATCATGGAAAGACTTATTCAATGACTGTATGTTTTCAGTAGTTTGGAATATTTCCCCTTTTCCATCTTGTGAGTGAAGATGAAAGAAGAATCTAATTACTCTAGGATTAAACTTCTTTATATGAAGGACATTTTGCTGTGACTTTGAACATTAATATCACTAGAAAACACAGACACAATAGTTCTCATTTATCATGCAGGTTCAGATGATGCAATGTGCTGAATGAAAGGATGTAAAACTATAATTATATACATATGGCTTGTCAGAAAGTAAAAGGAATGTTATAATAGCTGCTAATTAACTTTTACAGCATGAGTAAGTTGGTTAGGTATTTTGATTTATGAGGAGGTGAAGATCCATACTTCCTCTCAGCTGTGAAAAATAGTGATATGAGCCCTTTCACCCCCAGAAAGATCATTAAAAAACCAGATAAACTTGTATTTGAAACTTGGTATGTCAGTAATGACTAGTGAGCATGTGCTTTCATGCACTGTAAAAGATTTGGTTGACAAATAATACCAGACAAGTAACAACCATGAAGGCATAGCTCTGAATTTTTAAAAATGTGTCATCATATATGCATGTTAAAAGTAAATCTAAGGATTTGTCACTGAAAATGTCTTTTGGAAGCATTGCTTTTCATTTATGACGAAACTTTTTCATTTTCAAGGAAAAACTTCATTTTTGTTAAACATGAGAAAGCAAGCAATGTCGAGAAAATAAAATTCACTTTTAAAAGACTGTATTAATTGTAAAAATGTAAAGTTTTGTTGATATATTAAGTTTATCATAAGACTATATAAAAAAAAAAGTAGGTTTTTTTGTAGCTCCTTTCTTTATGAGTAGATGTAAATAAATCTTATTTCTCAAATACAGTAGAAAATAAAGGAACTCCTGACATACTCATTTTTTATATACATCAGCTGTTGATCAGCCATGATTCACAAGCCTACAACAGCAGAAAACTATGCCGTGCACACTAGGAAAAGTAGCTAAACTCTAACTTTGGCTAAATGTTCTCATGTAGATAAGTCCTAATTACTCACCTAGAGCCAGCCTGATAACTTTACCTACAGTGTGCAACACCCAGCTTCACCAGAATTCTTATGAAGACATTGAAGGAATGCTGACTGAAAAGAAAAATATGAAATTCAGCCTTGCAATATTAATTAAAATACACTCTGCGTGCACCACAGTCTACATGCCTTTTGACAAAACTAAATTAAAAGAAAACTGAAAAAATATCCTATTTGTGTCACAACGTGTTTCCCAATGTTTCTGAGCAAATTACTGATTGTTATTTCAAAATGACTTTACTATAAAAAACAAAGAGTAATCACAAAAAAAATTAAAAATTCCACTTGCATAAAACTTTTGCAGTTGAAGTTTTCTTCTATTCAAGCCAAATTTTCAGATCTTAAAAATCCATTTTGATATTTTTTTTCCTTCCTGACTTCACATAAGGGACATCACTCATTGACAGTAGGATCATCTATTTTTCTACATTTCAAGCAAATATATTTCCTTCTTGGCATAAATACACTCAGGATTATCACAGCTTTGCCCTGTATCAAAGCATTCATGACATAAAGCCCAGCATACCACGTGTCAACCATACTGCTTATGTGCCCATAATTCTGAGGTACGATTTTCACACTGCAGTTCACAAGCCTGTGTGTCAAACCTTTCTGTTATTCATTACCTGGCTTTCCATTCTTTCCAGTGCATGTGGAAGATTGTAGCATTACAGGAGACATGTTATTTGCTTTTTATAATAACCAATATCAACATCCCCTCCAGGTTGCATCCTTCTCAAGTAAGAGACTTACAAGGAATAGATAAATATCACTTTATGCTCCATTAATTAGCATTTATTTTGCAATGACCAAAGGCAAGGTCACAGGGAATTGGAAAGAAGCTGTTTTTGGAAACTTGTGCAAATTCAATGCCCATGCTTCTCTATGAAAATCAAATCCAAACTGCTTTTTGTCTAAAATTTTTAAAAGTGAATTACCCACAAAAAGCTTCTCCAGCTTTGATTCTCCATTTGGATTACCTGCAATTGCTTACAAGTACTTAGATGCAAATAAGCACTGTTTTCTTTCAAGATCAAAGATTTATGGATGCCAGTTTTTATCTGACAATCACAGCACTATATGCATAAGCCTAATGCTATATGTTTGTACATTCAGTGTCCCATGTTCTCTGTGTTAAACAGAAAGTAGGTCATTGCCGCATAGTAAGTGAATGAGCAGAACAGTATAAGAAATCTATAATTCTCTCTTGAGGGTTCAACAAGGGAAGCAGGGAAAGAGATTGGATTAATTCTACTGAAACAGTGTGGATGGTCATTATTCTTTATGTGGATCAATATGAATTGAGTCTGGGCTATTCGAAAAACGTACTGTTACTTTCCAGAAGGCAGGGAGCTATTTTGGTGGTGTGCTCAAACCATAATAGTTACATTTGTCAGATTATCCATTATACTTCACATCTCCATATAAATTCTCAGTGTTAAGATGTGCTGTTGGAATGCTTGGGTACTTTTGCTTGGAGGTGAGATAAAATAACTGGACCTATTTTGGGCATTCTTTTAATGAGCAACGATTCTTTAAAAAAATACTGAGGACAACTTGGTTATAATTATCCCTAGCCATCTTGGATTTTTAAAAAATTAATTTCCTGTCTAATCTGAGAAAATCAGAATATGACAGGATTAGACCTTCAAATCTTATTGCCACCTCATTATGACTAGCAAAGTAGTTTCTGCTTTTTTTTTTTCCATCTTCAAATCATTTATCTTGCTTTCTTAGGACCAGAATTCCTACAGACACGTAAGATGTATGATGTCACAACTGTCCCTTCGGAATAGGTTTCATAGTGCTGTTGATATCAGTTGGGTATGATCCTGTAAAGGGCTGAAGGACTTCTGGAAATGTTAAGGTCTTTCTTCTAAGGACTAGAATTTTTGCTGGTTTTTACGCAAATAAGGAGAAATACTTCAATGGATCTACAGTAATTTAAATCAGCTGATATTTTGCCCCCACCTTCATGATTTCAGAAGGAGTTTCAGCCTTTCAACATCACATTTCATGATTGAGCCCTGAGGAATAGAAGTTAAAAATCCCCTTACAACCTCTATCACAAGTACTATGTGCTCAGAATGTATATTCAAGAAGTGTTTAGAACTGCATAATGTATGTTGTGCAAATGTCCTTCCTCCTTTTGACATTGACACAGATTGTTTCAACTCATTGCAGAATTCTTCCTACTTACAGCTAACTTCTTTTCTTTTCCATTTATCTTCACTGTATCTAATGATAGTGGGTGCAATGTGCAGTCATTTGGACCAAAGCAGTGTACATTCCCAGTAAATGGGAATGAAACAAGGATGTACAGAAGCAAAGAAGGACTACAAGAAAGATACATAGGACACTGAAAAGTCAGCTTTTTTGAAGGGAATATGTAAGGAGATTATTATAATCATCTTTATACGAAGATAAAGCATTTGACCTTTATCTTCACTGCAGCATTTAAAGGGCGAGTGAAATGTTTTGTTTTTTCATTCAAAAGACAAGAAATAAAATGTGTAAAACAGCACCTATTTTCAGTGCTAGTTATATCAGCCTAAGTGTTTCCTCATGTTTAGTAGACATTGCTGCACAGTACATCTCAGTCAAAACTAGTGAAAAGGGTTGTGAACAGTGGTTTAAAAACACCTCTGCTTTCACTTGTTCAGATTTCAGCTGCTTTTCTCTTGAGATGTCATAATTTCATTGTATCTCCAGTTATCATAGGGTCTTTCAGGACAGACAAGAGCTGAATGCACATAAAAGAAGAACAAATGATTAAGTGAATGAAAGAAAACCCATTTCTTTTCTTTTTCAAGATTACTATTAAATGTGATTTTTGTTCCTGAGAAAATAAATACAATGGATTAAATTAAAGCAATGCTGACACTGTGACATGAAAATGAAAGGTCATTAATGAAAGGTCGTTATTCATTTATTACACCCCTCTGAGCCAGAGAACTTAGAGAATGTGCACTCACAGTGTATTACCTAAGGTCCTTGGTTCTGCTAACATACTTTAAACATGGAAGTAATTTCATGCAGCTGTAATGGAAAAACTGGCATGCCTAAAGTTAAGAAGCTACATAAGCCATTGTGGAAGGGAAACCCAGATATACCAGGCAGTTGATATGAACAGAGAAATTAACCTGAATCTAGCTATGGAAAAATAAAACTACGTTTATTTCTGCTGGAAATGATAGCTTAATTTTACCTTGTGGATATCACTACACAACAAGAATACAAAGAGATGAAAACCATATATTAAATTTGCAACTGGAAAATCTTTCAAGTATAGAAATTCCAGTAATAAAGGTAACGTTGCACACTTTCTCAAGCTATTTGTATTAAATTAACAGGGAGCGTACACACGCAAAACCCCTAAGAACCAGATCAGTTAGGCAGGTGACTGAATATGGATTTGGGATTAGGACTTTCAAACAAGTTAGATCACTTGTCCACAATATTGCCTAAGTAACTGAACAATTTAAATGCCTGAATCTTTCTGCCCTTTGCTTTGAGCTACTAAAAATACTAGCTTAGCATTGAAATCCTGGTCCCATCAAAGTCAGTAACAAACCGCTCACTTGATTTCAACATCAAGATTTCTCCTGGGATGTCTAACTTTATCCACTCTAGAACAACGATTCTTTAGGAGTTTGTTTCCTCAGCCATTAATGATCTCACTCAGAGCTAGATTGAGACATAGGACTTTAGCTTGACTTCAGTTCAGTTAAAGGTGAACAACCTTTAAGGAGAATGATCGCCTGGTGACAATAAGGCATGAAGAAAATAACTCCAGTAAAAATCACAACTTTCTGCAATGAGGACGTGGAGGTTTTATGATCCTTTCAGTGGGCAGGAGCCAATATTCCTGATCTGTGCTGCCACCCTGTGTCATTCAGCACTTTACCTTGCGATTTCAGTTAAAACACGCAGAGGATTTTCTGTGCAGCTCAAATCCCTTAAAATATTAGCATGTTTTCCCTTTCCTTTGTATTGAACTTCACCCACAGAAAACACCCCACACTAGATTTCCATTCGGTTAGTGGTTTATATATTCCAGTAAGAATTATTTGGTGTCACCCTGGTTCCAAACACGCACGTGTATCATCAGTTAAAATATAAAAAGCTTTCAACATGCCAAAGTCATACTGATATTTATTTACCACTAGGGACAGACATCATCGCATGCTAACTGTCAAATAGGTTATGCCCTGATTTAATTAGAAAACCATAATTGAAAGTGATGGATAATGTTTTCATTACACTTATTTCAAGGCATTTCTTCATTATACTTATAGTTCATGATGGGGAAATATTTTAATTGCATTTCACTCAGCCAGTCTGGGGACAAAGACTGTCCTTTCATTTTCATGTGAAGTCCTTTAGGCAAGGAGATTTTGATCTTTAATCACAGCCTTTAACCACAACTATTATTAATAACCATATAGTTTACATGTATATATATATATTTAACTGTAAATTGTAGCATTTAATTCTATGCAGATATTCAGAAGTTTGAATGTACATGGAAAAACCTAGCTGGCTGTAGCCTCATCGGAGAACTAGGGTTCTCCCTCTGTTGAAGGGTGCAAAGGGCAGAGACATTCATTCCTTTCAACCACTATGTTACACTTCTTGAAGAAAATATTGTATCCTACGATCTATTTGCTAAAGTTAGTTGCCAGCTCAGCCACATGGTGCCTTCTCCCTTGGCAGACACAAAGAGTTTTAATTAATGATTTTTTGCACTGGGCACTATTTACCAATCAGTGAGTCCAAACTTTGTCTTCCTACATCTGAAGTTGAGAGCCCTTCAGTCTCTTCTGGTTTGTCATTCCCTTTGGATCTGTAACAGACAAAGCAGGGAGTTTTACAGAGCCTTTGCGGTTTCGGCTTTGACTCTTCAGGTTGTTTCTCTGTAACTAGTCATTTTCCTTCTGAATTGTCTCTTTCCCAGACTGCACAGTAGGGCATTTCTCAAAGGTCCTGTCTCCTTTTGAGAAATACTCACTAGGTACCTATACTTTCATTATATTTCAAAAAATCAAAATAAGAGATTGCTAACTAATACACAAAACCAAGTACACAAAAATAAGAGACTGGAGATTGTTAGCTAACTGTTAATTAATGAATCATGTCTTTGATCACATAATTTTTTTCCCACAGTATTGTTTAGTGCTATGAATGAATAGTGCACAGTAAACTGGTATTCCTAGTAACCCTCAGGTCACTCAGCATTGTGATTTTATTTACTGTGCACTCTCTAAAACCGTGAGAGTACATAGGATCCTTCAACTCTTCATGGGCTTTTGCATGCTATTCTTCATAGTCATAGCTCAGTTTTCAACAAATACTCATTAACTCTAGGTATGTCCACACCAAGCAGCAGAATGCTGGACAAGCTATTAACAAAACTAGAAGCATTAGAAATGCATCAGTGTCAACTTGCATCTTGTCCTAGGCAAAGGTTTCTTCTATGGTATAAGAACCGCGTTTCCTGTAACTCAGACAAGAATCTCCATATGGGAATGTACTTTGCTGTTTAGCCATACTGAACTACTTGATGCTAGCAGAGGAATTAGAAACACAGCATTGTATTGTATCACACAAACATGTCTTTTTCTTCATTATGCTGTGAAAAAGTAGATACTGTTCTTCTTGTTTTGGGGAAAATAATACGCATTTTTGTTTCTGTCTTGAAATATCTTCAGCCTGTTTTTTTCCAAATGGTCAGCATTTTTATGGCACTTTAACAGAGTTCCTCTCTGCTCCATTTGCAAACCCACCAGATTCTGCTTTAGATTTGAAGTCTAATTTCCATGGCATAGCCAGTTTTGTGGAAATCTAAACAACAAAACCTCAGCCTAGATCACATATTATGAATTTTGCATGATTTCAGTGGAAATCCACGTCTCCACCTAGAATGTTTAAAAAGCCAATTGTATATTGCACACATTATTTAAAAAGCAAATTGTAAAATGCACATGAAATAACTGCACTCAATTTTCAGAGAACATAGTTAATAACATTGGAGGAGTTTTATCACTTTGCAGCAGTGTCAGATTTTAGCTTTAGAATATAATCCCACCTATCTAATGAGCTCTAAGTGCACGGCTTGTCTCACTGCCAACCGTGTCAACAGAAAGCTCCTTTTGGCCAGCGGCACAATCAATAAGGTGATCTGAGTGGTAGAAGGAAGGAAGCTAAAACCAGGAGTGTGACCAGCAAGGAAGCTGGTAGAAGCAATACTGTAACACAGGACAAAATCCTGCTTCAAGGAAGTTTTAAGATACAAGAGGGAGCACTCGCCCTCTAGAGGATCAGTGACCAACAGTCAGCTCTTGTCTTTCACAGATCCTTTATTGCAGCTTGAGCACGGTGCGAAACGGTTCGAGTTACCGAAATTCCCTCTGCTGCCCTTCCTCCTGCCTGGCATCAGCCCTGCTGTGCTCCTTGGGCTGTGGAAAAGCCAGAGAGGAGGTGACTAACACAATGCACTTTCCCAGAAGCTGTCACAGAAATCTACTATCAGTCTCAACGCCAAAGCTATCTGGAAGATGATTCAGAAGTTTCTGGAGCTATAAACTTGCAGATTACGACTTTCCCGGAACAAATGAGAGCAGGTGCCACTTTCCAACTCTGTTTCTTGAGCAACAACTCTGCCATACTCCTCAATCTCACTTAAAACTGACGTTATCACCCCTTCCCATGGCACAGCCTTAGTTTACCTTTTCATCTCTTGCCCCTTTCCTTTAAATTCCCCACAGTGGCACAAGTCTCCACCAGCTTTTTGTCGTATTCTATATGTTCCTTTCTACCTTCTCCACAGTCTCAAAAGGTGTGGAAGATGTGTGGCTTTTTTTAACTTTTCACTAATTCAACACCTACCATCTCTTGGACCTAGAATACTCCATGGCCGATACCAGTTCCCTAGATATGGAGCCATTCATGAGTGAAGAAAGCAAGAACTGCCATCTAAGAAATGTGTTGGGGTATAATAAAACCTAAATTTGGTCGTGGAGGACAAAGCATTTTTTCATAGTTCCATAATCAGTAATCTAAAACAGTATTCCCAAGATCCTTTAAAGCAAGGCTAAACGGATCATTTAAGAGAAAACTCTTAAATATGCATGCCATGTAACAGCACTTTGGAAGTAGTTTGTACTTTTATTTTGGAAATATGAGTAAATTCAACCAAAGTTCCCTAAGGTGTAAATTTTAAGGCTTAGCTGAATTTTAATTGCTTACTAACAACGTGATGTAATTCTCCAATTAATCTTCTCTCAAAACAAGCTTACCCATGAGATATTATTCCAAAGCCTATATGTATAAAATTGCTATTTATGAAAATGAAAATGTACTTGATTTCCTAGATGGAGCTGATAGCGTCTATTTTGAACAATGTGTTAAGCAAGGTCCAAAAATGTAACTGTCTAGCTTTGCAAATAAATGCAGCCCTTCTTGTTTTCTAATCACATCAAGCCTCCCTCTGAAAACTGTTGATGTGCCAGAAGGCGTGGGGCTGACATTGGGACAGCAGCATCTATAATCTCAAATGGGATGTATTCTTTGCCTGTTTGGTATTTTATTTAAATTGTTTGCATATATATGCTTTATACATGGATGCTTAATACATTACATAGCACAAAGATAAATATTTTATCTTAGCCAAACACAGCTATCTGAAGGCAAAATGCATGTTTGGTGAGCTCTATTTTCAATACACAAACTAAAGAAAGGTATCTGTAAGCAGGCCTGGGCATGCACACTCAATGATTTTTGCACGTATAGTGATTTTTCTAATGACTGTTGTATCTGACATTCAGGGTATACATTATTGCACTTATTGAAAGCTTTGTTGGTGCTGTTTTGAATGCCAAACTGCATATGCTTGAGTTATCACAATAGAAAAGCTTATGATAATAGTGGCAAACAAACTGCAAGAGGGCAAAAGCTTTGGCCCATAGCAGCACTTCCGTACACCAAGATTAGAAATTGTCTCATTCGAATGCAATTACACCCTAAGTTATGCCTAAGGATTGAATAAGTCAGAGTTATTATCATGTTCACTTCTACACTCCGCTGTTGCTCTAGAGATATAGTCTTTTGCCACCCACATGTTGCCTGGCCCAAATTTTTGTTCATTTTATAAGGTGCATTGGGAGATGGCATTTGATGTCAGAAACAGATTGCCTCTTTCAGATTTGCTAAGTACAGAAATGTGAAGTATATAGCATGGGTAAAATGAAAAATACAGTGTTGGCTTCAAGGATTCAATATTAGTAGCTACACATTTTTAATTAGGCTCTTCCAATTTCTTTTTAATTCATTTTCATCACAGCCTGACACCTACATGCTGGAATATTTCTACTTGTGACTACATACCCCATAGGCATAGTGCAGTCCAGTTCTAAGTAACATTTACCCTGATAAAAGGGAAGGACAAACCCACATACGGAACTGTGCTGTGCTGATCCTATTTGCAGTGATCCTTGATTGGATGAGCAATTCTCACATCTTCGTCATTACCCATTTGTTTGAGAAAGACATGTGAAACTACCTTCCAAAGAGATAAAAAGCCGAGCAATATATACATTCCACAAAGATATGGATGCAAGCCATACTGGAATACTGTTTGCTTGGTTTTTAACAATGCAGGAGACTGAATTTACAATGTTAATTTGAAGAGGCATTTTTACACTAGTTTTGCTAAAATTTTGGATCAAAATGAGAAAAAGCAAGCTTTGGAGAATTTGCTGTGAAAGACTCACCCCTGAATTACCTTTCATGCTCCCAAGAAAACTAACTTTAAAAAAAAAAATCGTCAAAATGTATAAAACCACCACAGAGGTGACTGTGAAGTCTTTGTTCAAACTAGATCCATTTGTCCAGAGAAATCAATTTATGCAACGTAACTATTTCTGAATATTACCTTGTTTTGAAATTCATAATGAAGGATTAAGATAAATACATATTTGAATTTCAAATACATACAAATAAATTTGCATAGCTCTAAAAAATATGCCAGTTTTACAGGAACTCCAGAAGATCCACATATATATGTCAACACATAGATGCTATGTGATTCTGACAAAGAAATGAGCACTGTTCTGGAGTCCTATTGATTATTTAATGTTTTATTTAATTTATTTATTTTATTTTATTTAATTATTTGATTCTATTAATCTACATGTAAAATAGATAATAACTGCAATCTTAACTCATGATTTGAGAAACCGTGAAACTAAGACACTTGATGACTGAAGCAGAGATTATAGTGATGCAGAACTCACCAGTAACCTCAGAAAAGCCAAGATTTCTTTTCATAAGTCAGTGACAGAGTAAAAAGATTCCTGGAGTCAAGACATACGTTCTTCAGTTTTAATGACTAAAAATAATAACTTGATTCTTTTCTATATTATTGGTGCAGGCAGCCGTCCAACTCTAAGCTTCTGTAGTAGGTTGCCTTCAATTATTAAGCAGCAAAAGGTGGCAGGTCTTTATCAGGAACTGAGATGAAAGAGAATACTTCGCTTTAATACAGGAAGGGAGAGACATATTGCTGAACATAATGAACTGTATACTATGTGGAGTACATCATAATGGGCTCTTTATTTGGGTTACATGCGGAAGATGAAACAAATACGTTCATACATTCCAGAGAAATCTTTTCAAAACTTCAAAACATCTCATTTCATTCACTTTAGATAATATTTTGCATCTGACAAAGCATGAGATCATTCAGCAGATTAGGTCACATTGCCTATTTGAAGACTTCATGGATTATTTATAGAAGAGAGACTTACATGTCCTGAAAACTGTAAGTAAAAGTAAAATGTGCATGATAAAAACTCTGGCTTGGTTCTGTAAGCTTACTTAGGTAAATCTCCCACTGACACATAGCAGAAAGCCACTGCATGTACCCTGGCCAAAAGGCAAGGACTACATAAGTCCATCAGCAGGCGAGTTTTTCTGCCTTTCTGTGAGTGCAGAGTGGTGGTAAGGGTACTTGTGCACCTGCCCTTCCAGATGGCTGTCATTATAGCTACAGATAAGTATAATAGAAAGCACCAAGAAAAAAAAAAACATGGGACAATACTTGACAATACATCCCTGGTGGTTACTTCATGAAATGCTATTTACTTCAGTATGACTGACTGCACCAAATGTAAGACAGCAGAAATTGTTTGACTCATGAGACAACACAAGGGTGTTGAGTATATTAAAAATATTATGCACAATCTTCAACATCTCTGAAGCGTTTTCACTCTGAATCTTCAGACCCACATTTTAAAGTTTAACTTCAAAGGTACAAAACGATGGCAGGAAACACAGACATTTAACAGGACTTAAAATTGTGTCTCTTGTCTAGAATGTGATTATAAGAGTTAGCCAACTGCAACACCACGTAGATATTAACAGTGGAATATACAGATGGATCTGCTTAGCATTTGTTTGTAATAATAAAGTGTAAGTTAAGTTGCATTTTATGCTGCATTTTAAACAGCTGTGTAAGAGCCAGTACAAAATCTAAACCCAAGTATGACTTAAAATATTACACTGTTTTGCTTTTCTCAGAAAGAGTCAGTGAACTGGAGAATGTTTTGATTACTTTAACTTGTTATCATTTGTACATCTTGGTTTTCTAAGAAAATTAGACTTGCAGCTCATGCTTTTCCTGTCTATCATTTAGTTCCCCTCTACTCTGCCAACTGACTAATTGCAAAGGAACCTGACGAGAGCAGCAGTCCCAGGGATATTAAATTCCATGTTTTGCTAGAAGAGACAGATGAGCAGCAGAAACACTTAAGTGCTTAGATGAGGGAAAAGCAGGAAGAGCCCATCCTTTACATGTTCTGTTAGCTGAGCAATCTGTCTGTGCATCACTCCAAATCAGCTACAGCATACGATTTTACACTGCTGGCACAGCATATGATTTTACACTGCTGGCACATGCAATGAAAAATCATAGTGGGGACAAGAGGCTCCGGAGGGCATCACAATATGGGAACAGAAAATGGGGAACTGCTTACTTAAATGTAATGGATGTAGTCAACAAGAAAAAATATTTAGTATACCTGCTGGTCATGGGACAACTTGTCTAAATACCCACCTCTTCACATAACAAACTTCCAGTACCTAAAGTAGTCACAGATGCAAATACGGCATTTTTACTGTCACTACTGTTTCAGCATGTCAGAATACATCTAGATGAGTAAACTAAGTGTTCAAACAAGCATTTTAACAAGGAAAGTTGATTAGTAAAGAATTGCTCCCTCTGGCTATTGGAGTACAGACCTTGGCTATACCATCTCCCGATGGTCCAAATCATATAAATATTAATATATTCTCAGATTCTATTTTTGAGAGAATCATCTAGTCCTGAAACAAAACATGATAAGATCACAGAGATAGTTTGCTCAAAGACCTCTTCTAAAAGGCAACTGGATCAAGATTTTACTGGGTTAGACTGACACGACCTTAGACTACACTATAACCGAATCCTGGAGTTTTTCCCCTCAGATTTCTTGAAGGCCCTTTTCCCACACACAGAGGGATGCTGCAGTTTCATATCATAAAACCACTGCCCCAGTAAGCTGTATTATAGGTCCCACTACTTCAAATAATTTAAACCGAAATAACTTCCCTCTCAGCTATATCTTCGGGCCACATAGAGACCAGAGGAGACCAAGGGCCAAGTGTGGATCTTAACTTTTACGTCTTCTTTGGCTTTGCAGTTAGAAGATGCTTTTTGGATGTCCCTGTTACCCAGACATGTATGTAAAAAATGTAAGAAATCAGAGGGCTTACATAGTTTTCTCTCCCATACCTCCTCCATCCAAAATGAAAGGTAAAACAAAACAATAAAAAATTCTTTATAGTATGTGGCAGCTGAAATGTAAATAGACACAGAACAATTTTCCAACTACTCTAGACAGCATTAGACACGGAGTTGGTCCCACTTCTTCTCAAAATACGTTTCACTTGTATTAAACCAAAGCACATATTTCCTGGTTTTTTTTCAATGACTACAGCTCCACAGAATCTAGCAGGTGATTTGCAGATATGGGCCGTTAGCTCATGTAAATGGAAACTTTAATTTTACAGAAACTCCACAACTCCTTTATACGGACGTTATTTTTGCCATACACAAACACTATGCTTTGGTCTGTATTGGTGCTGTATGTGTATATGCACTGCTAAGGACTTGACTTAATAAAGGCTCTCTGTCTACAGAGTGACAGGAGTAAGGCTGAGGTATCTTGTTAAAGCTATATGAGAGACCACATCTGCACAGCATTAATCTCTATTCTGACTTGTCTCATTTTGGTGCAACAAAGAGGAAATTAAATATAACCCAACTAAAGCTAAAAGAAAATTCATGAAGTGTGGATCACTCTGCAGTATCAAGAAGATATGGAGAAGACTAGTATTTTCTACTTCTTTATCTTCTCCTTAGTGTTGTGGTCTGTATAGTTGATGAGTGGATCTCCAAAAACAACAGTAGAATTTCTTAGAAGTAAGGCTTTTGTTTTTTTTCTATTGGCAAAAATGGACTCTGAGGTAAATCCTGATTACCTATGTTATAGCTACTTTTCTACAGGAAGTAATATTACTGATGGTTAAAGTGGAGATATTCCAAAAACATGTTTCAAAGAGGATGAATTAGAAGACTGATAGGAATATGTAAATTACGCAGCTGAATGCTTCTATGTACTATAAGCGACTAGCAAAGGAAGAACTTTCCAAATGGAATCTACTTAGAAAATAAGTTATAATTTTTTTAAGCCATACTCTATAGAATAAAATGCTGCCACTTTGCTAATTCACTGCTTTTTCTATCCCTGAGATTCAGACTCCTTTGGCTTTTATCATTAACAAGTGACTCATACATTTTGAATATAGCATTAAATTGCAATTCGGAGGCAGCACACAAGCTGTGTATGTAGTTCTTCTTCACCCCAAGACACTGGGGCGTTGAGCAACTTTCCACTCCCACATTTGTGATATCCTATAGCAATGCTTTTCAGCTGGTGATAATCCCTTGTACTAACCTGTTTCCTACAAATAGTACTGATGTGACTTTAGCTTTCCTCACCTATGTATATGCATAATATTACAGAATCGCGTAATTTTTGTCAATCTTGACACAACCACTATCTCCCCTCTACCTTTCTCTCTCCTTACTCTCCTGGAATTCCTCACTGTTGCACTGTTGTTAGTAGGGGACAAAATTAAAATATTCAGAACTATTAATAAAGATGCAGGAGAAGACGTGAAAGAGGGTAGTAAAATAAATTGAAATGTAAACTATGAAGGCAGATATTCTGGTTTGGTTAAGACAATCCTAAACCACAGAAATTCTTCTCATATACTATATTAACCCAGGATTTTAGCAAAATAGAATATTTTCCTTTTCTCTTTCTCTCAAATCATTGGCCGGGAACAAACATGCTCTTAGCACTGTAGCAACGGGAAGAATCCTGTTCTCTGATAGCATAACACAAAAGAGGATCTACATGTGCGAAGCTCAGTTCTGCACGGGGTCACCTAGCCCAGCAGAGAGCCTATTTCCATCCTGTGGGATCTCTTTGAGAGAAATTGACCAAAAATCATCACACTGAACACTGACCCCATTTTTCATTGACTTTTCTACTGTAAAATCTTTGTGTTGAACACTGCCCTATTTTTCACACTGGCATGTACACACTTAAAAACCTCTCACCTGCCAGTGATAGGAGTCCTGCTAACAGGCAGACAACCTGTGGGGCACTCCCGAGTCCTAAGCTTCAGGCTCAATAAACACTTGTAAAGGCAGAAAGACAGCAGAAAAACAGCAGCAGCAAAGCCATCAGCTTCTGACTCCGCCTCTTATAGTATTGTCTGGAAAAAACCCACAGATTAAATTAGGAGCTGTGCTGAGGCCTAGCAAACTTTCCTCTCCTCATGGTTTTGTAAAATACCGATTTCAGTGCCCTGCTGAATTCTTTCTGACACCCATGGTGCAAACCCCTTAGCTTGCTAATATTTCATTATCGAAGCGGATACATGCACAAACAGGAATGCAAATAAATAATTTTGGAAACAAAATTGATACACCACTGAAGAGTATTAGTAGAGTTCAGTAATGTTCAAGCTAACAGATGGAGCTGGGGCCATGCTAATGTCCTCTCTAAGTCCTATGCTTACCAGACACTCTCTCAGGAAGATGATGAGTGGTGCACCCAAGGAAGAGGGCTGGCACCTGGAACGTGAATGTTCATTCTTCTCAACTCACCCGTTGCCACACCGTTGTCATGAACTCCTTACACAGAGCCTTTACTGAAGGCCTTCAGAAAAGAGTTGACAGGCAGATAGTCTCCTCATTATTTTGTCCATTGATAAAGTACAATTTCTGACACACAAAACAGTATTCCTTTAAATTTCTATCTTTCAGTAGACCTTGAGTGTAGTCTTTTTTTCTTTTCAACTTTTGTTGACTTCCATAAGGATTTTTACGTTGCTTCTGATACACGTAATACCAGTCTGTGAAGAAAATCACTAGTCCTTCCCCTGAGAGGGTGAAGCATTCACAAGGGAAATAATTTTTATGAACTTTAGCAGTGAGAAAACCCTAGAAAAAAGGTTCAGGTACAGTCTACACTTTTTGCAGGGAGAAATGTTGAGTTCCAAGCATTCTTGGTAGGTGACACCATGGAAAACACAGTTATCTAGCTGTAAGAAGCATCTACAAAGTATTTTTCAGAGATTTGAACTTAGCAATATTTGGGCCCTATTGTCCATAAAGATAAGAAAATACACACTTAATAAGTAGGAGGGACCAACCTCCGCTCCAAAGGATAAAGAAAGAAACTTCTCAGTTAAACACAAAATAGCATTTGCATTCCTGAACAGTTTTAGTTGAATTTTTTGAAAGAAACAGTTTGTGTAGGCATGGGAATTTTTCACTCAAATATTTAATTTAGATAAACTTGTCATTGAAAACAAAATCTTCTGAAGCAAAGTAACACTAAGTAAACGTATCTCTTTAAGTCAAACACTGCACATTAAATTGTCACCTCATTTTCAACAGTGAAAAAGCTCTTTCAAGTAACTATAGTTACATATTTTTTTTTTCACTAAATAACTGAAAACAAAATCTGATCATGATAACCTGAAAGGTTTTATGCGATTCGTCAAGACAAGTTGACTGAAATTGTTTTATATCTGTTATGCTTTTACATAGCAGCGAGGCTTTTCTAATTATTCTTTTCTTAAGATGCAAGTCATGTTTACAAAATTATATATGTATTTATGCCTGTATATATGTATATGTATATGTGCCTGCACATTCATAAATAATATAATGTACTACTCTTAAATTACCAGTGCAGCAGCAATCTTAAACAGAAAGAAAAGGAAGAAAAAATAGTATAACGGATCAGTTTCTGTTCCATTTCCCAGCAGAAAAGCTCTGATGTATAAAATGCATCAAAGACAATAGCAGGAGAAAGAAAAGACATTTTCAAGTAGTCTAAGGGGTAGTATACAAGACCTTGATATTGTGATTAAATTTAAGGTTAGGAATGATGTTTGATATATTTTGAAACTCTACCCACTCACATTGGTTAAGTTTGTGAAAGGTTGCCTGTCAAAGACTATGTCAGTAATATGAAAACAGACAGCCAGTAAATCATCCTTGCCATACAAGCATCAACTAAAAATAAATAAAATGTCTGCAGCAGAATGCCAGCCTGATGTTCCATTAAGATGAATGTTAGAAACCACAAAGAAAATTAAATATTGATGACAAGAAATTTGTAAAAAAGAGACAGCAGTTTATGGTAAAATTAGGAAACTGTTAGTAAAATGAAGGAACTGAACAGTCACCAGAAAAAGCAGCACAGTCTTTTAAAATAAAACTTGTTCCAAGTCAACCTTGTTGTGACTAACTATAAACCATAAGTACAGGAAAATACCAATACTTGAAAATTGCACCATGCAGTATAAATTCACACTACATGAAACACAGAAGTTTTTTTTTTCATTTTTTTATTCTTTTGAGAACATGGCTCATTACAAGTTTATATCGTTGTTTGGTTTTGAGTTAAAAAAAATGTAGAAGTTCCACTAAGGACTGGTTCTTCATGGTATAAGAAACATAGAGCTTTTAGAAACATATACTGAAAAGAAGCACATACTGGAAAGAGCTCCTATCAAAGTGGCGTGACTTGAATCTAATCTGACACGAATACAGAAAAAAAAGACAAATACAGGAAGTGAAATGGTGGAGGAAATCAGGTATAGCGAAAATAGGGAGCAAACAAATTGCATTTGCTAGTATATAGCATCCAAGCTTTACATGAAAGATCCAGTAATCTTTCACTAGCCTTTAAAAAGAATGAGAAATATATGTAATTAAGATAGATGACAGGTTATATAGGTTAATGCACAACATTCCAACATTAAGTACAGCAAGTTAGTGGCTTTTTATTTAATTTGAAAATTGATGAAATGGGAAAACTACATGGAAAACACAAATGAAAAAAAAAACAGTGGAAATGAAAGGCGTTGGAGCAATCAGGAACCATGCAGCTAGCAGGGAGATGGAGAATGTACTTTAGAGGAGTGTGTGGGACAGCAGGGGCAGGGAGGGCAGAAGGCAGTCACGCAAGGATGACAAAATAGGTAACATGATTGATCACAGGCAGCAGGAGGAGGCAGACAACTGCATGCCAGACAGCAAAGAGGAGGAAGAGGTCAGAGATGGTAGAGACGAAAATTCCCAGGATACTTTAAATTCCATTTTCTTCAGTTAACATGATAGCCAAAGAACTGAAGACATGCTGAACACATATTTTCAGTCTGATTTTGTTTAAAACTCCACATAGTCTCCACTTTTGCCACCAGGCCTCTTACGGCTAAATAGATAACCAGGCTCTTATGTTCAGGAACCAAGGACTGGCAATTTGCAGGCTCTACTTCACAGATGCTGGCCTCTGGGAAACCTTGTGAAAATGTGATGTGAAGTTACTATCCAAAACTCATATTGGTTTGTAAAATGGAATGAATAAAAGCCTGGGCAAGGAAGTACAACATACCAGCACCTTCCCAGCTGGTATGATGATGCCCTGTGAATCTTGAGGAGGGTAACAAAGCTGGTGAAAGCTCTGGAGAACAAGTAGAAGCTGAGGGATCTGAAATTGTTTAGCATGAAGAAGAGAAGGCTGAGAGGAGACCTTATTGCTCTCTACAACTACCTGAAAGGAGGTTGTAGCAAGGTGAGTGCTGGTTTCTTCTCCCAAGTAACAAGTGATAAGACGAGAGGAAATGGACTCAAGTTGTGCTAGGGGAGGTTTGTATTGGATATTAGAAAAAAAATCTGAAAGAGCAGTGAAGCACTGCAACAGGTTGCCCAGGCCAGTGGTGGAGTCTTCTTCCCTAGCAGTGTTCAAAAAAAACCTGTAGACATAGCACTTCAGGATATCGTGATGTTGGGCTGATGGTAGGACGGGATGATTTTAGAGGTCTCTTCCAACCTTAATGATTCTACGATTCTTCACTGAGGCCCCTGTTACGACACTGACTGGAAGAAATACATCTATGTCTGCCAGCTTATCTAAACTGTGCTGTCACTGCCTGAAAGATGATGTTCAGGAGATAAAGGATGTACACACGCAGGCGCAATTGCAGGGTTAAAGCATGCTTCAGTTTCCCACTTACTCCTGTTTATTTTGCTCATTCTCCCCATAAAACTTTTGCATAGACATTAAAAGGCATTAGCAGGACACGGGCATGGAGAGATGCTGTCCTTGAAACACATTTTTCTTGGGTGGTGTTGGGTCTTTTTAGTTTGAAATAACAAAACAACAGGCTCTACCCAAAGGCCGCTGCCCTTACAACCAACACAGCTTTTGGTTTTTAACAGGAACCAGCAATGTGTGCTCCCAACCCAGAAAACAACCCCTATGCTAGGATGCGTTAAAAGAACTGTGGCCAGCAGGGTGAGGGAGGTGCTTCTGCCCCTCTGCTCTGGTCTTGTGAGACCCCACACGAGTTCAGTTCTGGAGTCCTCAGCACAGGCAGGACATGAATCTGTTGGAGCGAGTCCAGAGGAGGGTCACAAAGACGATCACAGGGCTGAAGCATCTCTCATACCAGGACAGGCTGAGAGCATTGGGGCTGTTCAGCCTGGAGAAGAGGAACCTTCGTAGAGACCTTACGGAAGCCTTCCAGTACTTAAAGGGAGCCTACAAGAAAGCTGGGCAGGAGCTCTTCATCAGGGAACGCAGTGATATGACAAGGGGTAATGGTTTTAAGCAGAAAGAATGTAGATTTTGATTAGATATTAGGAAGAACCTTTTTTTAGGCACTGGAACGGGTTGCCCAGAGAAGTCGTGGAAACCCCATTCCTGGAGGTGTTCAAGGCCAGGTTGGATGAAGCTCTGAGCAACGTGACCTAGTGAAAGGTGCCCCTGCATGGCAGAGGGGCTGGAACTGGACGACCTTTAAGGTCCCTTCCATGATTCCTGAAACAAACAGAGACATTTCCAAAAGGCCCGCCCCCCACGCCAAGGTCAGTCCTCCCCCATCTCGCCGCTCCCGGGGTACCCACGCCACTCCGCACCCGCACCGCGCGCCGGCGCAGCCCAGCTCCCGCGGAGCCGCGGGCAGGGGCGGGCGGAGCCTTCGGCGCCTGCGCCGCCCGGCTGTGCGGCCCGTCCCGCTGCGGAGGCGCGGAGCCATGTGGAGTCGCTACCGGGCGGCCGGGGGGCTGCTGAGCCGCGGTCGGTGAGGAGCGGGTGGCAGGCGGCCGGGGGGATCCGGCCCCGGCCCCGGCCCCGAGCCGGGGGGCGGCCGCGCTGCCCCTGCTGCCCGGGCCTGGGCGGGCCTGGGCGGGCTCGGCGCTGCAGCCGTTGGGCTCGGGGCGCAGCCGGAGGGCCGGGAGGGACGTGCCGTGTGCCCGGCGGGAGCAGAGGGCTCCATGCGGCCAAGCCGGGACCCTCCGCACCCGGAGGGGTGGGCGGGCGCGGCCCCGTGTCCCGCCTCAGCGCGGGGATGAGGGATGGAGTTTCGTTCCCTGCGGTGGGAGCGTGCTGGAGCTAAAGGGCAGTGTTGTTTATTGCAGGGCTCGGAGTCTTAAGTCGTGGAGGTGGAAGAGCGTCTCCGCCAACGAGAGAGCGCTGCGGTACAGGGAGGGAGAGCAGATCCATGGGTTCACCGTAAGGCAGGTGAGCATCACCCTTTGCCTCTTCTTCCTCTCTTGCGAAGGTAGATTTTTCCCTTGCTGCAAAGTGCCAGAGCCTACACGCTAGATATTGGCGTGGGTGCTTTGCATGGACAGATAAACAGTGATACAGTAGTTATTCCTCTGCAAACGAACTCTTCAGGTAACATTCACACACTTGAGCTGACTCTTCTAGAGTAAATAACACTCCCTGTGAAGTTGGCTACAGATGTCAGGCTTCCTGTGTGGTCTCCTAAAAGCTCTGACAGATTACTGAACATCACTGTAAGCTGTCTTAGGAAGTACATTCAATTAATATTTTATCCTTGTCCTGCTTTTAATACTTTTGTTAAGAACCGCAGTGGAAATAACATGGCAAATTTCTTGTCACTGTTTTAAATTAAAAAGCAGAAGAAGACAGTAAAGGTATTTTGCAAAATGTGATTGCTGGTGACAGAGCTAGTGGTAGAACTGGGTTCCTTGTTTTTCATTCCCTAACCATTACCATTTAAATAAATGCCTTTTCTTTGTATTTGTGACCTAATTTTTCTGAGCTCAATACCTGTACCAGAAGAGTATAATTCATTAGTTATAGTGTGGTTTACTTGTTTCTTTTTAAAACTTTTATTTTCCATTGCATACTTCCTCCCCCCTAAAAACACATAGGAACAAAGAATTACTTTAATGCTCTATATGGCTGTGTTATATACAACGTAAAAAACCTGATCATTGATACATCATCTATGATTTATTTGACCCGGTTGCAGTCACATTATAATACAGATGTTTTCTTCCAATGCAGGTGACAGCTGTTCCTGAGCTATTCCTGACTGCAGTAAAGCTTAGTCATGACGGTACAGGAGCCAGGTACTTACATGTGGCTCGGGAGGACTCCAATAATCTCTTCAGGTAAAACATTAATACAAGAATAGCACATTCTGCCTCAGTGTCACTTTGTGGTTTCTAAACTGTAGTCCAGCTTCATAGCTGTTTTTTTTCTGTGGCAACTTTGTAGAAATTCCTTAGAGGTTTTCAGGTTAGAGCCGATGTGATGAGGTCTGTCATTCAGATTGGTGCTCAAAGCAGGGTCAGCAGGTGTGGTTCCTCAGACATTTACCTAGGGGGACCTTGGAAACTTCCAAAGACAGTTTATGCAGCATCTCCAGGCAACCTGTTCCCAGTGTTTGCCTGTCCATATGGTGGTGTGTTTTTTCTTTAGTATCGAGTTGGAACCTCTTTTGCTTCTATTTTTCGACATTGTCTCTTGTCCTTCTATCGTGCATATGTATGCAAAGAACCTATCTTCATCATAACCTCCTTGTAGATATTGGTAGGCAGCCATTGAGCCCCCTGATAACTTTCCTTCTTCAGGCTAAATAAGCCGTACTTTCTCAGCCTCTTTGTAGGGTGCTCCAGCCATCTTTATGGCTCTCCACAAATTTATTATCATCCCTTCTGTATTGGTGAGCTGAAAACTGGGCTGGATAAACCGCCTCGTAGTTGTGAGATGTAAGCCAGGTCTTTTCTCCATAACCTTCCATGAAGATATTTTCTGAGCCTTTTGGGTAAAACAGAAGCAGATTTGGTTATACGCTGAAAACTCCAGATGCAGAAGTTGTACATCTACAAGAGATGGCTGAACATTTAATTCAAGAGTATTTCTTAAGAACTCAGTAACTGCATCCTGCTGTATGCCATGTTAGTTACTAAGCAGTGATAATGTTCCCGTAAGTCTCAGCTGCAGATAGGAGGTGGGTGGACTTCTCATCACAGGTAACTGCATTCCTGTCTGTGCTTTCTCTTGCAGTGTACAGTTCCGAACCACTCCAATGGACAGCACTGGGGTCCCACATATTCTTGAGCACACAGTGTTATGTGGTTCTCAAAAGTATCCTTGCAGAGATCCATTCTTTAAAATGTTAAATAGATCGCTCTCCACTTTCATGAATGCTTTCACAGGTGAGCCCAAAGTAAATAATACTGCTTAAAATGCATGAGGTCTTATTGCAGTAGAGCTGTCCATCGGCTCTCCTTAATTTCCATTTAGAGAGCCATTATTATTAAGTGTGAATGTTGTGAGTGAGACATTAAAATAGTAACAAGGCAAGGCAATAGAACACATCTTATTCGTTTGACAGTTACAAAGTCCCAATAGAGCTGGACCTTTATAATATACAACGATGCATTTAATTATTTATATATGGCAAAAGCAAAGTTTTCAGGGTAACATTTGCAGCATTAAACTTCTGCATATTCCTCAGGAAAGATATGTATCATTTAGTAAGTTTTCTTTATCTTCCAGGTCTTTATATAGAGGAGAGAGTAAAAATAAATGAGAGAAAAATGTATCTCAGACTTTCTGAAATTCTGATTGTTTTTATGTTTATTTATACGCAGCCAGTGATTACACACTCTATCCATTTTCAACACAAAATCCCAAGGATTTTCAAAATCTGCTGTCAGTGTACTTGGATGCAGTTTTCTTTCCGTGTTTGCGGCAACTAGATTTCTGGTAAGATGCAGCCAGCTTGAGATGTATTCAAACCTTAAATTAAAAAAAAAAAAAATATACGAAACCAAACAAAACAAGCCCAAACCCCTCAAGCTCCCAACACTTCCTGTTTCTGTTTCTTCAGGCAAGAAGGTTGGAGGTTAGAGCACGAGAACCCAACTGATCCTCAGACACCTTTAGTCTTCAAAGGAGTTGTTTTTAATGAAATGAAAGGGGCATTTGTAAGTTTTGTGAATTTTATTTTTAAGATCTTGTGTGTGGTGGCTTGGCTTAAGCTGCAGGTTATCAGTGGCATTATTGCACCAGAGATGTCCATTCCTCCTTTGTGAAATTTAAGTCTTTGGGAAAGTCAGCAATCTGTTACATGGTTACTCTTAAAGTTAGCCTATTGAAAGTTTGTTTACATATAAAAGAGGACCTTGTTGATGGTTTTCATTGTAGAATTTTCTTTTAAATTGATATGCTAACGTAGCTAGTTTTATCTGAGTACGTGGGACTATAGAACAAAATTTTTATTTGAGGAGGCGCTCTCCTGTAAGTTAAGAGCTCTGAGGTCGTGTTATTGAGCACCTTTTATTTTTAAAATGCATTTTGGTGACTTTTTCTAAAATATGGTGTTTTCCTCTTAAGACAGATAATGAGAGGATATTTGCACAGCACTTGCAGAGGCAAATCCTTCCCGATCACACTTACGGTGTAGTATCTGGTGGAGATCCATTATATATTCCTGATCTTACATGGGAGCAGCTTAAACAGTTCCATGCCACACATTATCATCCAAGCAATTCCAGGTATCTGAAATTTGTGTCTAACTTACTAGGTTATGTAGTATTTTTGTGAGAGAAAACCAGTTTTTCCGTTCACATGGCCAGCAATTTAGATAACCTATGCCCTCCAGCAGCTAGGACAGCGTTGAAGCAACGAGTTTGCTCTAGGGAGAGAAGTGAATAATGAATTGGAAGCATGGGTTCCTGAAGGAATAATTTTCTAAAATAAGTCTACTTGATTATGAGGATTTTTGGGGGAAATTTTTTTGACAGATGCTTCGCCTTGAACTCAAATGTCTTAGGGGGAAACGGATCATACTAATAAGTATTTAGAGGTAATGTTAGGGAGTTACAATACAAGTGCAGATGAGTCTAGAGGTTTCTATCCTCCTGGAAGTCAACCCAGATGAAAAATTATAAAAAGAAGATAAAAATTAATGGCTGTTCATTTGCTCCTGAATCAGATTCTAAATAGTGGTTATTAATTTGTGTCAATACTAATTCTATTGGTACTAATATAGTATTTAGCTAAAAGTCAATTTGAAAGTGATTATGGAACATAAACTTGTGTCATGATAGTGAATGATGGTAACATCCTTTGTTTTTTCACATCATCACAAGTATTCCACTGTACCTATGTTTAGATTTTAATTGGGGAATAGCATTTACCTGAGACATAACTTGTGCTCACATTTCATCCAGCGGAGGTCGGCAGTATTTCTTGTAGGTATGGGAGGATTCTTGGTAGACAGACCTGCAGAACTTGGCCATGTTTTGTAGATCAATTGAGACACAGAATCATAGAATCATTAAGGTTGGAAAAGACCTCTAAGATTATCCAGCCCAACTGTCAGCCCAACACCACCATGCCTACTAAACAGTGTCCCAAAGTGACACAGGGAGATGATTGTATTTCAGTACACTGTTTGTGAACACCATAATAATTTTCTATGGCTTCAGTTACTAATACTTTTTATTGAGATGTTGTATATTGCTACAAATAAGTGAATTTTTGTGGCTTTTAAAACGTAGAACAAACTGAAAAATGCAAAATTTTACCAGGAGTTCTGTCAGTTTTATTTATGTGACAAACTGGTAGTTTTTTAATGTAGGGTTCTTGCAGAGCATATTCTGTTCTAAATGTGATTCAATCACTGGAGAACACATGAAATACAGAATAAAATAAAATCTTTTTCTGTAAATTTTATGTAAAATCTGATGCTTAACATCAATCTTTCGTATGAAATGCAGATTTTTCACTTATGGTAATTTTCCACTGGAGCAACATTTGAAACAAATACATGAGGAAGCATTGGTGAAATTTGAAAGAATTGAATCAAATACTGACATCCCAAAACAGAAACTGTGGGAAAAGCCTGTAAGTAAAAAAAAAAAAATTAAGATGAAACAATAAGGAACAGTGCATATCTGATCTTGGAATTGTGGAAACTGAATGTGACAGATTGTTTTAGCCAGGCTTTCTTGAGCTGTTTTGTATAGAAGTGTGTTTGTGTGTAAATAAGGTTAAGTATGTCTATTTTTGGTTAAAGGAAGGGAAAAACAACATTTGTTTTTGAGTTACAGTGATATAATGATTGTGTATGGTTGTTTATTTTGCTTTCCAGTTTTCAAGTCCCTCAGCATTTGGAGCACTGAAGCATTTATTAATGGAAAACATTTAGAGCTAATAACACAGATACTGATACTTAAGTGTCAGGAAATATGCCTTCTGATAGCACCTAGACTGCCAAACAGTAGTGTCAAAAATAACTTTTTCTGTTCTTCCCCCTGCCTTCCCTCCCTGACTTGTCCAGTAGTATAAGCATTTCTTTTAAATCCTCCTCAGAGTTAATTATGGCTAGATGTTCTTGATCAGCTCATCTGTTTCTCCACTTGTAAAAATTGATATATGACATATTTTTGATACCTGTTGTTTTTATATTTCCTAATGAATATTGATCTTACTAATGAGTATCTGTAAGATTTTTTGAAATCTTTGGAAGAGAAATACTATGCAGGTGTAAGCAGTGACTTTTTTACTTACAACTTCTGCTCTGAGTTTAATCTGCCTCAAACATATTTATTGTACTTTACAGAGGGAACACAGTGTAACATGTGGCTTAGACACATTTGCTGCCCATCCTTCCAAGCAGACAACTGTCAGCGTCAGCTATTTGTTGACAGAGTAAGTGTATCAAAATGAAATTCTGAATAAAAGGCTTGGTTTAGAACTTTAAAAGTTAAATAATGCCCTGGGAAACCTAGACAAATCTTTCCTTAGTAAATGAAAGTTTCATTACTAAGTAGAAATTTTCTTGTCTTTTTCTTAAGCAGATAAACATAAGCAAAATCAGCCATTACAGAACTATTCAGTGGTTTATACTTTTGGGAATGCTGGCTTCCTGTCTTTCAATTTCTTGCCATGTGGAAGCATTTCTGTATGACCCTATAACTAACTTCATCTACCCTTGCAGATTAATTTAACTTTCTTTGCTGCTAATTATAATAAGTGAAAGAATCAGAACTCTCTTAGTTCCTTAAGGTTTGGTGCACTGTTTGTAACTGGCAATTATTTCTTTTTTACCTCTTCTGTATTGTTTTGTAGCAGTAACTCTGAAATTACTGTGGTGCTGGGTGTCACATATTCATAAAAATGTTTTTTAAGAACTATTAATTTTTTCAGTATTACAGACACTTTTGAAGCATTCACACTAAGCCTGTTGTCGTCACTGTTGGTTGATGGGCCAAATTCTCCTTTTTACAAAGCCTTAGTCGAGTCTGGTGTTGGTACGGATTTTTCTCCTGACGTTGGGTAAGTATTGCAATTTACATTTCATCCATATAAGCAATATTACAAATGTTACAAACTGCTATTAAGGTACAAGTCATCTCTCATGCAGGCAATTTACACCACAATAATTTTATTTTAACGTTAAAATATGTTAAGAATTTCTGTTGATGATCTATAAAGCAGTCTCATGTAATTTTTGGCTCATCAAGATAACTTCGTGGAAGCTATGTTAGTTTAAACTAAGTTGTACTGTTTAAAGGTTATCAACAAGAAAAATGGGTATATAAAAACATGGTACACCTTCAGTTCTCTGATATACCTGGGGTTTTCATCTTGACCATTTAGTATTACTCAGAAGAGTTTGCTAGCTCTTCTCTACTATGCTACCATTACTTTTCTTGCTTTAATTTTATGATTTAGTAGTGGGTAGGTTTGGCGCGAATGTGCTTTTGTTCAGTTAAGTGACATTAACTTGCCGTCATTACAGTACAGTAGTAAGCATTTCTGCCAGTGCTTACGTATTCAAACTGGCTGCTCTTGCAGCCAGTCTTCTGAATTCACTCTGCGCTGCAAATTAAGGGTGGGTAGATTCTCTTCACCTAACTACGGGCTTGGCTGCTTGTCATAGTTTGTTTTATTGTCAGCAGAAAGAAGGAAGCACTTTCAGGGCATGATGTATTTGGCCAATTTTAGACTTGAGGATGACAAAATTATGCTTTTGTCTCCACTGACTCTTACAGATGTTTGAGTGGGAAACCTTAATACACTTCTCTATGATTTTAATGCCTAGAGGTACTCTACCTGGTTTGAACTGTCTCTGCATGAAGTCATGAGCTTCCTGCAATTTCTGTGTCCTGCATGCCAGTGCTGTGGAGACATCTTAATATCACAAAGCACGGCAGTAGAAATCTGTCTTTAGGCACTGAATTAGTGATTCAGTTGTTGTATGTTTTGTCAGCTGAGCCCTGTAATGATATGATGTTGGTTTTAATTCGCTTTAGTGATTGTGCTGATGGATCGATGTGGAAGAATAAGTTTGAGTCCAGAGATCAGTATTCCGGAATTCAGCATCTGAGTCTCTCACTGAATTCATTCTATGGTTTTTAAAAATGCAGTAATGGATGTTTAGAGTCAATGAACACCTGTATAGTTTTTTTTTGTTTTGTTTTTGTTCGAACTGCCAAATGTTACATATTTTTGCAAATGTCAGTTTTCCTCGCTAAAGATAACTTCTTATAGTTAACCTGTGTGACAGCTTGAACAAAATCGTCAATAATTTTTTTTTTGCATACTAATGCAAATAATTGCAACAAACATGGAACGCTTCACTGTCACCTCTTACTTTACAAATATTGCTTTGAAAGTACAAATTTAGAAGTACCATTACACTTATCTGCTTAGGTAGAAAGTATGTGTTTGGCATTACAGGCAGCTGAAATTTTCACTTTAGAGAGACTTCTTTATTTGAAGGAACCTACAGATAAATGAGAAGATGAACAGTCCAGCTTATCTTCTGTAACTGTTTTTCTTTCTCTGATAATCATGCCATATGCTTTCTTAACAGTGCACAACTACTACTGAAATCGAACAAAAATGCTTTTAAGTTCCATTTCTAGCCTCTTTGGTAATTATTTTTCTTTCTATCTAGCTTTTCAAATCCTGTGTGTGTGTATGTGGAAATGATGGATGTTTTTTCCCCTTCTTCTGCCTTCACTGGCAGGTTTAATGCTCGAGTTCTGGTACTTGCCACTGAGTTTAATGTGTTTTATTCTAGGTTTAATGGCTCAACAAGAGAAGCGTATTTCAGTGTGGGACTACAGGGTATTGCTGAAAGAGACATTGATACTGTGAAACAGATAATTGCTAGAACAGTTGATGAAGTTATTGCGTGAGTAAAGCTAAATTTTTGAGAAGGCTTAATTCTTTTATACGGTCTTTACAATTAGATATTAATACTATAATAATCTATAGGCATATAATACATGTGTATATACATAACATGACTTAAAACAGTAGTTTTTGTAGAATAAATGCACCAAAGAGACAGTAATATTGTTCAGTACTCTTAAAACTTGTGTGCTGCTTCCTCATTTGAAGCATATTCATCTGCATAACCTTCAGGAGTTTAATGATTTTAGTGCAGTTTCACTAAATGACGCAGCATGATGTGATTATTTCATATCCATTTTAATTCAGTGTGGAAAACACTATGTTGTAATGTTTCCTTTATTGATATTGTAATTCATTTTCATAACTTCACTTAAAGTTATTAGTGTTAATGGGTATGATTTCCTTCTCTCATCACTTCTCCTCAAAGGAAAGGATTTGAGGAAGATAGGATCGAAGCTCTACTTCACAAAATTGAGATTCAGCTGAAGCATCAGTCTACAAGTTTTGGACTTGCCCTGACATCTGTAAGTTTATGTGTGCCAGTTTGTGGTGTTTTTTAAGGAATGGATGAGAAATCTACTGTCTTTGGCTTTATAAAATATGGAGTTGTTTTTTAGGCTCTTGATATGTAAAGCTTTTCACTTCAGAGATTTTCTTATGTCATCTTAAGTAGATATTTCTTCTTTTCAATAGTCTTCAAACTACAGATGAACTCCACACTGTATGATTAATCAGGCAGTGAGCCTGTTACCTTTGCCTGAATAGTAGCTTTAATTGCAGCAGCACTCATGACTTCTGTAAGAGAAACATGCCATACCAGCTTTTGGAACTGTGTCTTTTTTCTAGATGCCTATGTTTTTTTTTTTAAAGATAAAATAGAAAGACTGTATTTTTCTATGATGTTTAGGGTTGTGCTGCTGTAGTTTAATTTCAAGTTTCACAACTGAAAATGTACAGTAATTCATTCCTTGGCCTAAAATTTTGATACCAAAACTTTATCAAAATTTTGATGCAAAGCTGTTATGGAAAACGTTCCACAGAAGAATGTGGTGTCTTTGAGGAGTCTGCAAGTTGCTGTCGATTTGGGAATGAGTTAGCTGCAGTATTTGCAGTCAGTTTGGAAATCGGGGCCTCCTGCTGCCGCATGGTCTCCAGTGTCCTCTTTTTTTTTTTTTCTCTGCTCTGCAGCATTTTCAGTTGCTTAGCAGCTCTTTTACTTTCTGTCTCTTAAGTGTTTTATATTCTTCAGCATGAATGGGAGTTCATTCCTTTGGTATATTAAGTTAGGAAAAGAAGCAGAGCCCTGGATTAACACGGGACTTGTAAATGAGAGAACACAGTCAAGAGCTATTTCAAATCAGATTGTTATAGTGAAACAGACAAATTATGGGTATTTAATTGCATCTCATGTTTCATAGTAGGTCTGGCAAAATGTGTCTGACTTCTTGATAACCAATACTTTTCTAGCATGTCTTCAGATTGTGTGAATAATTCTGTCTGATGAAATATTTACACAAATCCTTTATCTTTCAACACTTAAGTCTTGAAGTTGATTCAACTGCCAGGACTTAATTCTAGAACAGAAAGGTCTTAAACCGTTCTTGCTTTTAAAGACCAGTCATGCAGTGTTTGGTGTTACTGCTTGCATAGGAGAGGTTTATATTTCAGTTTGTTCTCCTGAGAGTTGTGTTCTAGAAGTTGACCTTGAAAAGGACCTTCAAGGGACCTAGTTAAAATTAAAGTAATCACAGAGTCATAGAAAGATTTGGATAGGAAAGGACCTTTAAAGATCGTGTAGTTCCAGCCTCACTGCTGTAGACAGGGATGCCTTCCACTGGATTAGGTTGTTCAGAGTTCTGTCCAACCTGACCTTGAACACTTGAGTGATGGGGCATCCACAACGTCTCTGGGCAACCTTGTTCCAGTGTCTCACCACCATCACTGTGAAGAAATTTCTTCCTTATGTCCAACATGGGTTCCCCATGTCCTTTAGGCCTTGGTAAAATGTCTCTCTTCGTCTTTACTATAAGCCCCCTTCTTACATTGAAAGGCTGCTATAAGGTCTCCCCAGACCCTTCTCTTCTTCAGGATGAACAACCTAGCTCCCTCAGCCTGTCTTCACAGGAGAGCAGCTCCTGCCCTCTAGTCATTTTCATGGCCCTTCTCTGGACTCATTCCAAAAGATCTATGTCCTTCTTATGTTGAGGACTCCAGAATGGAACCAAGTTCTGCAGGGAGAGTCTCACAGAAGCAGAATAGAAGGGCAGAATCACTTCCCTCGACCTTCCCTCGACCATACTTCTTTTGATGCAGCCCAGATTATGGTTGCCTTTCTGGGCTGCAAACATACGCTGCAGCCTTGTATCCAATTTTTCATATACCAGTATCCCCAAGCGCCCTTCTCTGCTGAGCTGCATTGAGACCACTTACCTGATTTGTACTGATTACTGGTCATTGCACCAGCCCAGGTACAGGACATTGCACTTGGCCTTGCTGAACTTCATGAGGTTCAAGTGGGTCCATTTCACAAGCCCGTCTGTGGTCCCTGTGGATGGCATCCCTTCCCTCAAGCGTATCAACTGCACTGCTCAGCTTGATGTCATCTGCAAGCTTACTGAGAGTTCACTCAATCCCATTTATCATTAATAAAGGTATTGAATATTATTAGTTCCAATATGGACCCCTGGGGGACAAACACTACTTGTTCCTGATCTCTGTTTGGAAGTTGGGCCATTGACTGCAACTATCTGGATGTGACCATGCACGCCATTTCCCATCTGTCAAATAGTCCATCCATTGAACCTGTATCTCTCCAATTTAGTGACCACGATTTTGTGGGGAACTGTGGCAGGGTCTTACAGAGGTCAAGATAGATGGCATTAGTTTCTCTTCTGTTATCCACCAGAGCTGTCATTCCATTGTAGAATTCCACCAGATTAGGCACAATTTGCCTTTTTGCATAGCTATGTTGGCCATCACAGATTACAGCCTGTGTAAATTTAAGTGTCACGTGGTAAGGACTTTCTGACTTCAATGCTGTATTCCATTGCAGTGCTAGCTTTAAAATTAAAAGGACATTCCTCTGTGTGATTGTGTTTAAAGCGCAGTATGACAGGCAAACCATTGGGTGAAGGATGGGGCTCAGAGTGTTTTAGGTAATGGGATAGCATCTGACTAGTGGCCACTCACCAGTGGTGTTCCCCAGGGCTCAGTTTTAGTGCCAGTTCACTTTAATGTTTTTATCTATGACTGGGACACAGGAGTTGAGTGCACGCTAAGTGCATTTGCTGATGGTACTAAGTTAGGAGGAGTTGTTGGTTCCCTCAGGGGTAAAGAGGCCTTAAGGAAAGATCTTGGTAGATTGGATCACTGGGCAATCACAAATGCTATGAAATTTAACAAAGCCAAGTGGGGGTTCTGCACCTGGGATGGTATAATCCTAGATATACATATAGACTAGGGGACAAGGCTGGAGTGTAGCTTTGGAGGTTTTGGTTGATGCTAAGCTCAGTGTGAGGCACATAAAGCTGAAAAGGGACAACTGAATCCTGGGAGAGTATAGCGTTAAGGAGAGTATAGCTAACTGGCCAAAAGAAGTTTCTGCCCCACTACACTCAGTGTTGGTGTGGCCTCACCTTGCGTAGTGTGTGCAGTTTTGAACTCCACAATATAAGAAGGACGTGCAAATATTAGAATGTGTCCAAAGGAGGGCAACAAAGATACTGAAAGGACTAGAGGGCCTGACTTATGAGATGCTGCTGAGGATACTAGGTTTGCTCAGTACAGAAAAGAGGAGACTGAAGGGTGACCTCATTGCTATGTAGAACCCCCTCGTGATGGGCAGCAGAGCAGGCGGTGCTGTTCTTTCTGCTGGTCCAGTGTTAGAACATGAGGAAATGATTTCAAGCTGTGTTGGCAAGTACAGATCCTATATTAGGAAGAAGTTCTTCATGGAGACCATAGTCAGGCACTAGCACAAGCTCTCTAGGAGTACTAGTTTTGACTGGGAGAGAGTTAATTTCTTCATAGTAGTTTGTATGGGACTGTGGTTCTGGGTTTGTGCTGTAAGCAGTGTTGATAACACAGGGATGTTTTAATTATTGCTGAGCAGTGCTTACACAGTGTCGGCATCTTCTCACCTTCTTACAGCACTCCAACAACAAAGAGGTTGGGGTGCCACAAGAGGTTGGGAAGGGACACAGCTAGGACTGCTGACCCCGGCTGGCCAGAGATATACCCCAGGCTGTATAATGTCATGCTCAGCATATAAAATGGGGGGGATGTTGAAGTGATGGCATTTGTCTTCCTAAGTAAGTTACACCTGATGGAGCCCTTCTTCCTGCAGGTGGCTGCACACCTTTATGCTGATGGGAAGCACTGAATAAATTCCTTATTCTGCTTTGTTTGCAAGCGTGGCTTTTGCTTTACCCATTAAATTGTCTTTATCTCCTCTCAGGAGTTTTCCTCACCCATCTCACTTTGAGGGGAGTGAGTGAGCAGCTCTGTGGGGCTGATCTGCCAGCCAGGGTTAAACCACGACACCAAGTAAGTGGTCGTGGCCCCAAGCCTGTAAATGTTCAAGAAGCATTTGAATAGCATTGTTAGGTACATGGTTGAACTTTTAGGTTGCTCACTGAGAACCAGCACTGAGTTGTTTTAATGACCCAATGGAATCCTCAAATAAGGAACAACTGATTTTATTTCAAGAGAATTAACTCGAGCCTATTCTGTATAACACATTAGGAAATTTCCACAGAATAGAAGATAACAGGTATTTCTGCAAATGCCTGAAAGGCTTGTGATACCTGCTTATTAAAGAGAGACGAGAAGAGGAGGTGGTTTTGACAGTTCCGATGCATTTGTTTTCTATGTGCTTTTACGGTTTTTTTCGTTTAGATATCTTGGGATTTCTTTTTATTTTACTTTGTTTCATTTTTTCCTCATTCACACAGAGCAGAAATGAAGATTTAGGTAGCTTGCCCTGTGGTGTATTTGAGGAACTTTCAGTAGCGACTTCAGCAAACAATAGTCTTAAACTAGAGAATAAAAGTAGAATAAAAATCCTTACAAAAGAAGTATCCTGGGGATATTCTGGTTATTTATTATCTTCTTTTTCCAAAGTTCCATCTACGTTACATATGAGTCACCTTATAAATCATTTCATCTGATACAATAAGTGGGTAGACTGTAATATTTGTATAATACTTTGTCTCTACTGCCTGTTGCTTTTTTCTTTCTTTCTTTGGCTTAAAAATGAATTTATATTAAATGAGAGGGATGAAAGAATATTATGAAAGATTTTCAGAATACCGATATACACACCTCTGCAAAAAAAAAGAAAAGGAGGAGGAATAAAAAGATGTTTTGATATGATAAAACTGGAGAGAATGGAGAGAACAGAGGACAGATGATGATGGAACGGTCCTTTAATCTGAAAAAATATTTCAGCTTTTTATTCCCCCTCCAAATATATTAAAACTACTCATTATATGTTTGCTATTCAAATATAAATGGCAGGGTGATTTTGGAACACAGATGTTGTTAGTTATAGAAGTGAAGATGGATTGTCCTACTTACCTAACTACTTTTTCCTGTTCAGTATATAGCCTCCTGCTGGAATCAAGACGGTGATCCAGTGGAGCTCCTGAAGATTGCAGATAAAGTCTCTCGGTTCAGGCAGTGCCTTAAAGACAATCCCAAATTTCTTCAGGAAAAAGTTAAAGTATATTTTAAGGTAGGAAAACTCAGGAAAAAATACCTGCAGTAGTAGTTTTTAATTCATAATTTTGTATATAAAATTGAACTGAAGCCTAATTTTTTGTAACCAAGCTGCCTGTTCTTTGATCTGGAAGCAGTAGGGAGCTATTGAGGTTTTGGCTTTTTGTAGGGAAGAAATACAGGTGCAGTATTTTTGAGAATGTCCTTTGCAGTTCTGCTGAGGGGGCTATGGCAGACATGACTCAATAGGAAGTGATGACAGTAGTTGAATGTTCTTGTATCAGAAGATTATATACTGTTGTGCATCATGCCTGGAGATTAATAAAGCAGAAAAGCTAGGAGCCAGGGCAGGGATGCTGTTCATCCTGTCGATTTTACTATGCCTGGTTAATTTTTCGTTTCCCTCTTCAACTCTGTAGTCAATCAAGTTTCCATAATCTTTCCACATAAGCATGGGGGAGATAAAGTCATAAACCAGAATCCGATTACATTGTCCCAAATTATTGGCAGTGTCTGTCAGTGACAGATGCTGCTGTTTGACTCCTACTTTGAAATGGACAGTGTTTGAGGTCACTGTTTTTTTTTAAATAGCTTCCCAGTATTATATAAAATGGAAGCTGCTTGAGTAATTTTGTTATTAAAATTGCAGAGTCTGGTATAAACAAAGAGAAATTCAACGGCAGTGGTGACACTTATGTAATGCACATGTTCCCCGGCAGCAAGGCTGATGTAAAGCACTTCTCAGCAGGATAAGGCATGCACGTTTTACATCATATGGGACCTCTGTGCGCTCAAGCTTGGGCAGGTTGAAAGAGGTGTCTAATGAAACCCTCCTACATTTAACCAGATTCTCCATCTTAGACCATTCTCCAGATAAAACTTGTGGCATACTGCTCTGTAGCATTATGTGCAGTTGTTTAACCTTGATTTAATTGCATTCATGAGTACTGTGTGCTCTTAAGGGATTCTGAATTTATACTAAACTTTCACAGAAGGTTGTTCATGCTAGTTCTTGTGGTAAACTGCCTCTCTTTCCCACGAAGCGAAGAATTTAAATTACCCATTTGTGATACTTTTGATAGTATGCAAGCCAAATAATCACAGACTTTTAATCTACTGTTGATGAATTGGTAATCTGAGGCAAAACAGGAGGAAGTTACCCTCAAAATTAATAATGCTTTCTTTTGGGATATATTTCTACAGGATAATCCACATAGATTGACTCTGTCAATGAGTCCAGAGGAAGACTACCATGATAAACAAGCAAAAATGGAAGCAGAAAAGCTGGAAAAAAAAGTCAATGCTCTTTCTGAAAAAGAAAAAACCCAAATCTTTGAAAAAGGTTAACATGCTTTGTCATATTTTTTGTTTGGGTAACTGCTTAAAAACACAGCCGTTTTTTTAGCTGATGTTCCACAGAACATGTTTAATTCTCTGGCACTCTCCTGCATTTGCTCTGAAAGGGATAATTTTTTTTTGGAAGTTTGTGTATATATTTTGAGGCTATGGTGTGTAGGGTTTACACAGCAGTATATGTATGAATAGTATAGTCCATTAATTTTAACATTCAAAAATAGAATGACCAATGTCTCCAGTAGGGCAGAAGAAAGGAAATTGTTTTAACATATTGATCTGCCTTTTTTTTCCCAGGCTAACTTGCACTAAGTACAAGATGAATTCCACCATTTACTTTGAAGCTGCTTATGTTCCTATAAAACTTAGATTTAGTAATTTAGTAATTCTTATCTTTTCTACTTAAAAGCCAACTATATTAATAATGTCATGTTTAGTGTCTGGGCAATAACTTAACATTTGAAACCCTGGGCAATAGTTTGATTTTGTGAAAACAGTGATGAAGTCACAGAAATCCTCAAAGTGAAGTTAATCTTCTGAAGTTTTGGTAGTGGTTGGGATAGAGGAGCAGAAAAATCAGATGAGGCTTTCTACTTACAAAGATAAATTGGAGAGTACGTAAGGGTGACCAGATAGAACCTGAAAGAGGCTGAAATGCAAAATGAAACACAACAGACAGCACTGGAGGGGAATGGATTAGAAAGAAGCTTCTTACCTGCAAGGTCTATGTTGCCTGGGCTGACATTCATAGAGCTGGGTGGCAGGACAGGCTGGCAGATGTCATTTCTTCAAGGGTTTAAATTTTCATGTTACTGTTAACAGGTTGTGAAGTTGGTGGTAGGAAGCAGAATTTACTGTCGTACAGTGTTCTGTTTGCTGTTGCGATGTGCTAAACTACAGCATTTGTTTCAGTAAAATATGTGAAAGAACTGTTAATAGAAAATTCTAAACTGCAAACTCTTGGTTTTCTAATCTTCATTTCCTCAATAGGTTTTGACAACACTTTCATTAAAAGCTGAAAATGACAAATTGGCATTCTGCTCTCTTTACTAGGTTTGGAATTACTTGCTCTTCAAAGCAAACCTCAGGACACCTCTTGCCTTCCAGCTTTAAAAGTTTCCGACATTGAGCCCAAAATCCCATTCACTGTGCTGGAGACAACACTTGCAGGTTGGTGTAACCGCTGTTTCCTCCTCAAAAGAGCAGCACTGTTGGATTGTTACCTAGGTGCTAGCCCAGCTGTTGCTCCTTTTTGCTCTTCACAAAGCAGAGGTACTCACTGTTTGTTGTGCATAGTTACTGTGCTTTTCCTCCAGTTCACCACCTCTGCCTGCAGTAGGCGGTTTGCAGTGGATCTGCAGACACTTCTTGCCATTGCCTCTGAGGGGCAATGTGGGGCTGTTCTCAGCTCAAACCATCCACCCACCCTTCCCAAGGGTCTGGCAGTAGCACTGCGTGCTTACTCACTGCCCTGCCCTGCCCTGCCCTGCCCTGCCCTGCCCTTGTCCTGCAGTCAGAGGAGTCTCTCAGTAGCAAGGTGCTCTTGAGCAATCTCCCTGCTTTCCGAAGACTTACACAGGGTGCAGCACTCCTGGCAGCTTGTGCAGCAAGCCTTTCTTACTGCTCTCCTTCCCTACACGTTTTTAGAGACTACGAGGTACAGGAGCCATTCTGTGTAACTTCAGAATAAGTTTCTCACTGCTTTACCAGTCGGTAACCCGTGGATTGATAGGAAGCAAGAAATTGTATGTCTCAATTTTGTTACATTTCTGTCAAAATCTTACCAGTAATACTGCTAATTAGTGTATTTCAAACACTTTCCTGCAAAAATTGCCAGCAAGTGTCAAGTAAAATGTAGTTTTAATATTAAAATCACCTGGTTTTGTGAAAATTCAAATGTGTATGTTCTGTTACTCTAGCTTAGAAGAGAATGTACAGGGCATGAACCAGCTTTCCTCAAAGTTCGAGGTGATGAAGGCAGAAAATAAGGGAGAAAAACATATTGAATTTTTCAGAAACAAATTACAGTTCCTTTATTTGAATGTTACCTCTAAAATGTGGCCTCTGCCAAAAGAGTTCTCATCAGATTGTCCAGATATCAATTACCTTGCCATAGACAGAAACAATAAAAACTCTTCAGTTCAGCATTCAATGCAGTGTGCAAAGATTAAAGGAGTGATTCTGAAGTGCCAACAGAAAATAAGTCTTAATATGAAGCTGTTCTAAGAAATTAATTTGTTTCTGTGTGTTTAAATTGTTGGTTGTTCTTTACTTTTGTTTTTTTTATCCTTAGTTGATGAAATTCCTGTCCAGTACTGTGCGCAGCCAACCAATGGGGTGGTTTATTTCAGAGCTGTTTCCAGTTTGAACACGCTTCCCGAGGAGCTCAAACCTTACGTGCCGCTCTTCTGCAATGTCCTAACAAAGTGAGGGGTTTACTTTCTTAGAAGCTAATGCATTAACATGTAATACAGCTCAGGGAAATAATATTGCTTTTAATAACTTCAGCAGATGTTATTATTATGGAAAAGAGGTGCTGCTTAGTTGGTGTCCTGCAGTTGGTGTCTCTTCCCTGGAGAGCTGCTAACACCTTTCCCCTTCTCCATGATCTTTACATTACTGTGTTCCCCAACATCAACACGAGCATTGCCCGAACAGATAGTAATATTGATACAAATGAAAAATAGCCTAGCAGAAATTAAATTTTTTATTTGGCTAGATTTTTTGTCTAATTTCTTCATGTGGTCACTGACTCCATCATAGGGGAGAGAGTGACACAGGGCAGAAGTTGCCAGCTGGGCTGCGAGGAATCTGGTTTTTTTTATTGGCAATAACAGCTTATGTGGTGTGAACTACTGTAATTTCATATGGGTGCTGGTAGCAAGGCTGTACCTAAAACACTTTTTAATACACCATTTTGAATTAACAAGATGCTTTAAGTGAAAAGCTTAGTGTATTATTCTTTTCTTTCATAAGGTGTGAAGTATTTTATTTGCTTGATAATGCCCCAAGTTGTTCAATTGTTAAATTAGTGTTGGCCTAAACAGTCTTCTCTGCAAATGTCATATGGGTCCTGGTTTTGGCATACACTGAAAGTGGAAATAATCTCTGCTGTGTTTTGCAGGCTGGGATGTGGAGCCCTTGATTACAGGGAGCAAGCCCAGCAAATAGAGCTGAAAACAGGTGGGATGTCTGTTAGCCCACATATCATTTCAGATGATTCACACCTGGATGTGTATGAACAGGTAAATTAATCATAAACTCCAAGATGTTGCACTTGCAAGAACAGCTCTGTACTTAAGGGTCAGTCAGGGCTTCCAGGTAGAGGGTCAGCTAATGTGCATTGAAAACTTAGTATATAAAAACTCATGCCTTTTTGTATAAGATACACATTTCACAGAGTAACTTAGTATTTTGTTTTAAGGGGCGTGCTTGATGTGGTTATCCATTTGAAGGCAGTGCTTATACTAGCATTGGTCACTATATTTTTGAGAGCTGCAAAAGTTTTGGAAGCAGAGGGTAGAGGACGGAATGGTGTAATGTTACAGACACTGATCACTGTTGCCATGTGTATATCACTGTTGCTGTGGTTCAGAAACATGGAATGTTTGCAAGATGATTATATCTTAGCGTCAGGCATAATAGTCTTAGCAGTATCTCAAGAATTTTTTCAGGCTTGCTGGGGTTTCCTGCTGTGGTCTGCTCCTCATGGATCCTGGAGTTGAATTACAGAGACTCCTTTGCAGAAATGTACATCCGCAGAACAGGTTTTTTTTGTACTTATGTGAAAAATAAGAGATTTTGTTTCTGAACTGCTACTTACTGTTGAGAAGGGGGAATTGGCATGCTTACTTTGTGTGCAGAACAATCATTTTCATGTCTGCTCTGATTTTAGTTGCACAGCCTATATTAAAGTGGTTTTGTGATGTGTTCGGCATCATCGCATCACTTTCATAATAAGTTACTGTGCATTTCTCAGGCCGTTGCTTTGATTGTCTTGTGTGAAGGGTTTTTTCGTTTTGTTTTTCTTTTTTCCTTCAGGGTGTGCTCTTTTCATCACTATGCTTGGATAGAAATCTGCCAGACATGATGCATTTATGGAGTGAAATATTTAACAAGTACAGTACATTGAGTTTCATTTGTTTGGTTTTGCATGTGTTTGGGTTTTTTTTTTTTCTCTCTTCCCTCAACCTTTCCCTTCTTCTTAGAGATACTGCATTGTGATTTCTTTTTACAATTGTATCTTTGAGTGGTTCCCAGTTTCTAAATCTAAGCATTCCATCATTTGCATGACTATAAAGTGGATTAAATGCAGAACCAACAGTCTAAGAGCTCATAGGCTGATGAATAATTCATTTTTATGAATTCCTCTAGTGTGTCTTTGCATGAGACCTAGAGATGTGCATTCATTTTACAGTCCCCGGTTTGAGGAGGAGGAACATTTCAGAGTGCTGGTTAAGAAGACTGCCCAGGAGCTGTCAAATGGGATCCCAGATTGCGGCCATCAATATGCTGCTATTAGAGCCAGCAAAAACCTTACGCCTTCTGGAGAACTGCAAGAAATGTTCAGTGGGATGGATCAGGTGAAAAGTTAATGATGTCCTTTAGTGGGGCCCAGATCCTCAACTTCACAATTACAGTGCTCATTTTTGCTAACTTTTTCAGTTGGATTAATCCTTAGTCTGTCTGCCTTCCCTTCCTGCACAGGTGAAGTTGATGAAGAGAATAGCAGAAATGTCTGATATTAAACCAATACTACGCAAACTACCACGCATGAAGAAGTATTTATTAAATAGCGACAACATCAGGTGAGTTCCAGCTAAAAAAGAGGCATTTTAGTTATTTAGTTATTCACAGGTCATGACCTGTGAATGGGCATTTCTCAATGTGGGAGAGTGTGGGGAGTGCTAGGGTTTTGTGAAATGAGAAGTCTGTGGAAAAACTACAAAAATGCTATTAGTTTAGATTCTCCTTGCTTACAAAGTGGTAGCTATGGCTTATTTTAGGTTTTTTTTGACAAGTATGAGAAACTCGTAGGAAATTTCTTATGTGACTGTTGTACCAAAAGCATTTAAGTGGCTCTGGGATTTTACAGATATACTCAAAATTCTCATTTTTGCTCAGGAGACAAATACCATTGTATTGTATTGTAGCAGTAAGAATACTCTATTTTTTTTCTCCAAAAAGGAAGTTAGTGACATTGTGAAATCTGCTTTATGCATATATTTGAAAAAGAATGCACTTCAAGGTGATCAATGTCAAGATGCCTTTGTTCCAAAACCAGGTCCGTTTGAAGTGACATAAGTTGCAAAATTTTGTTTTGCAAAGCATGCGATGATAAGTGAAATTATGGAAATTTCCATACTGTTCAAAACGATGGTAGGACTGTCTGTAAAGAGACAATTCAAGAGGGCATTAATTTCTTTGTGAGACATTTATATTTTGATGTAGTCCTTTTCTGCAGAAGTGGTTTGACAGCTACTGCTGCAGTTCAGGTCTGAAGGTATTTTTGGGGAAGGAAAAGAAAAGCAATTGGACTGTGACCTTTTGGGTTTTTTTGACACATCAAATGGTGGGTTATCAGTGTTTTCCTTTACCCCGTGATGATTATCAGTGACTGCAGATCCAGTATTCCGATGATTTAATAGAAAATGTTCAGGAAGACAAAGCGGTGCAAATTATAAAAGGACTGTCCAAGACCATAAAAATTTATTTAAAGACCTGATACGTATTTTTAACAGGTGTTCAGTGAATGCAGCACCTCAACAAATATCAGAAACATCTAAAGAAATAGAAAAATTTATAAAGGGCATAGCTAGAAGTAAAAAAGAGAGAAAACCTGTTCGTCCCCATGTGATTGAGGTAAGATATCCTTTCATTTGTGACCAGGACATCAAATACAGTTAACTTGATTTTGTGTAAAGATCAGTGTGTAATCAGGAGAAGTTTGAACTCTGAAAGTATCTCCATACAAAGAGGTCTGAAAAAATTTGCAAAAGTCAGCTTTGTAAAGCTGCTGTGTGTGTTTCCACAGAGGGTGTCTTCACCTCTGTAAAATGTAAACAACAGTAATCCTGTAGATCAACTGTCAGGCCTTGCCCTGAGGTTACTGCTTTTGCGTGGGCTATGGGAAAACAAAATTCTTCCTTTCTCTCTTGTATTTATTTTTAAGTAGAGCTTTACTTCAAATGTTGGTCAGAAGGAAATGGGGCATAATGTGCAGTTCCTCAGTTCTGTAGAAATTCGTTTCATTATCTGAGTGTTCAGGAATCTGGCACAAAATGTGCTTGGCTCAGTAGAGTTGACAAAGGATCTGCTTTGTCAATATGCAGATCTGCCTTAAGTTCTGACAAGACTGGAATAAAATCCCAGTTCTCTACCTATGAGGGAAAGATAGTCAAACTTTCTGGGCTTCGTTTAATCTCTCTCTGGGTGTCTTTCCAAGCCAAATTACTTTCAAAAGGAAATTTATTTGGCATTTGCTCAGAAATTCAAGTAAAGAGGTAATCAGGTATCTTGCTTATATTTTTGAAGATATGTTCTGATGATAGTTTTAAAGAGGCTTGAGTGGTAGGGGTTGCATTTGTAGTGTTCTATAATCGATAAATCATCTTTTAATATGAGGGCTGGGTCTCTTGTAGAAATCTTCTGAAGTCAAACCTATGGGAAGTGAGGTGCTTACTGGTTTGCAGATCACAAGGAAACTGGTTAATGTGAGTACATTTTTGGTAGGGGATATTGGTATTATAGGGCTGTTACTGATACTAATGGTTCATGTTAAGCTATTACAGATTCTCTTACTATTTAGCAGCACAGCCCTGAACCCTTATGTGCTCTTCAGTTCCACCCTCGGACTGAGTTGTTTCTTTAAACTAGCCATGAAACTACTTAATCCCTCTGTGTTGTCCTTTTTGCTATGTTCTCCGTGATTCTGGCATGAGGATCATTTAGTTAATTCCACATCCATACATCCAGGCAAATGCTTGCCTTGTGCTGTGTCTTGTAAGTGATGCTTATTATATTTTTAATCTAGTTTCTTTCAGAACTAGGCTTGTGTGGTGCCACTCCCAGTTAGCCCCTTCCTTTCCTTCCTCTTCTCCCTAAATAATTCTGAATGGCACCTGACAGAAGAGCATCAGTGACAATTGAGTAAAAATGAAAAATCTCTGTTTGGCTACAGGAGAGAAAACCATCTTAACATATGCTGAGCTCTTCTTTGAGAAGGTGGCAGGGAGAGCTTAGCCCACAGTTTTGCTTGCTGACCAGTGATGTGTACACTGCTGTGCTTGCCCCAGCCAGCCAGAGACATGTGACGGTGTAGGGAGTGGGTTCAAAAAGGCTTGGGAGTATTGAAATGGGCTCATAAAAGTTACTGGAGGTGTATAAGGCTCTGCTTATGCTTAAGTAACTGCATAAACAGGTGTATGTGTGAAAGGGGCAAAGAAGCAAGTGCTGTGGAAGCCTGGAAGCATGAAGAGGAATAGAAGTTTTGAATTGGGGTTTTAAAGAAGAATCTAGTTTGTTGCAGGGTCTGTTTGAGCAGAAATTCACATAGCTGCTGCTGCTTGTAAATAGTTTGCAATTTTTGTGGATTTCAGTTTCTGAATCTGTTTTCAGTATCTAAATAGGAGTAGATGGACTGAAATTTGATTGTGGTGACCTTATACTCCAGTGGACGTAGAAGTGGAGAGTCATAAAGACTTGTTCCAACTAAAGTAAAGACGTGGCAAAGGAAGCATGCCAGTCAAAACTCTTTGGTAATAATACAAGGCCCACACATTTGAGAAGCTGGTGTGCAAGGATGAGTAGCTGATGTACAGAGTCCATGTATTTTAGTTTCCCAAGGCAATTCTGTGTATTGATTTGCCAATACAGGGACATGCAAAATGTCAGTGATAGCAGCGTAGGTGAAGTAGCAGCTTCAGCATTTAGTAGTTGGTATGCTTGGCAAAATTTCATAGCTCCTAAAAGAGCCAGAGTTCTTAAATGGATAAATCGTCTCATCTCTGCTAACTGTGGCAATAATGCATTTTTCTCTTAGGATCCTACTTTCAAACCGTGCCAGATGAAGACGCATTTTGTTCTTCCCTTCCCAGTGAGCTATATCGGGGAATGCATTCGAACAGTTCCATACACAGCAGCAGACTATGCAAGGTGGGAAACAGAATCAGCTGGGAGCTTCTATGTATGTCGCATTGCACAAAATAAAATGGAAAATCTTAGGCTGACCACAGAAAATGAAGTGTCAGTGGAAAATACTTCACAGTGCATTTGTCACAAAAATCTTTACAAAGCAACTTTTGCATGGCTAGGGCCAGAAATGGCCTGTTTTAGTAAATGCAGAGATTAAGTAACAAGGGGCTGCTTTTCCTAATTTCTGAATAAACACATCCAAGTAGGCAGGGTTGTCTGATCTGACAAGCCTATCACATGTAACAAAGTTTAGGGGCTGCTTTCATATTTCAGTGAAATAAATGGAAATATTCAGGAAATGTTCCACAGCAGTGCCACTCTTCTAATGATGTCACATTATTCAGCTATTGTTAAATATTGAATATTGTTATTGCTACTGTTGTAGATTACAAAACATTGTAAATGGGGATATTTGTGAAATTTGGAGGAAGCTGAGAAGATTCCTGTTGTCCAATTAATTTAACATCTTAGCTGTTGCTATTTCTCTCTTTACAGCCTTCGAATTCTTGCACGGTTGATGACAGCTAAATTCCTACATAGAGAAATCAGAGAGAAAGGAGGGGCTTATGGTGGAGGTGCTAAACTTAGTCACAATGGCATATTCACTTTCTACTCCTACAGGTAACAGCAAGTTCATTCCTCCCTGTTCACATCTGAGGGGACCACTGACTGCACATATATGTATATTTTTTGAATAAGTTGTAGCTCTATTTCAAAATCCAGTGAAATAAAAAGAATATTGAAACACGAGGAAGTGATTCAGTGCTGATGAAGTTAAGATTAGTTGCTTAAGATGTATCAGTTTTGTTAATAATCCCCTCCTCGCTTTCTCTGGTTTCTGTCTTTGGGAAAGCCCAACTTCTCTCTGCTGGCAACAACCATTGCTGCCTCTCTGTACTTAGATCTTTACTGTCTTGGAACCAGATTTATGTAAAACAGGCTTTCCCTTGTTTCTTCCTGGCTTGAGGAGGCCATAAAAAAGGGAATTCAAGACTATTCTGAATTTGAGACAAGGAAGCAGAATGATGTTATTCCCTAAGGCTTGAAAATATGCAGGTTGCTTTGGTGACTGTGGCTGGAATCATCAGAGATTCAACAGAAAGAACTGCTGTTTCGTTTTTCTCCTTTTTGCCAATTCAAACAATTCCTTTGCATTGGTCTTATCAGAGCACTTTTGTAGGAGATTTGAACTGGAGTTACTAAAGACTAGTTATACTCCCCACTAAAAATATCATGTGGCTGTAGTCTTGGCTTAAATCTTTTCCTAGAACAAAGTTAGCCTAACACAATACTTGATTGGGTTTCCAAACTAAAATTTGAGCAGCATTGCCTCTCTCTGAAGCTTCAGCATGGTAGAACTTGCCCTGGTTAGTATTTCAATAGTTGTCAGCCTGTTGCACCTGTTTTATAGGGAACAGGAACACGTGTAGCAGGAAACACAACTTAAGAGAAGATATGGTGTATCAAAAATATTACTGTTGTTGATATTAATTGCAGTTGTGCTTACTAAGCTTTTGCAGTAAATTGGCTGTAAACAATGCTAGTTTACCATCTTTTAACATCAGTTCTCTGCACGCTGTCATGCAACTACTTTTAGGCAATTGAACTTGCTGCATTTGTGTATCTAAAAATCAAAATATGCACAGTTAACATTTCTTTCTCCTCTCCTGCCTCCCCACCTCAAACCTCTTTTTGTAGATAAAAAAGGAAGTTTATCATTTGGTTTAATCTCCATGTATGTATGTCTGTGTGATGCACAGTAAACTATCAGTGAAATGAGAATTACAGTATTTAATTTTGTAAGACAAGTAATTAATTTTGCCTTTTTTTTCTTCCAAGAGATCCAAATTCATTAGCAACCTTGAAAACATTTCAGAAAGCAGTGGAATGGGCCAGATCTGGAGAATTCACACAAGAAGATATCAGTGAAGCTAAGTTAGCAGTATTTGCTGATGTAGATGCACCAATAGCTCCTTCAGATAAAGGTACGTTCTCACCAGCCTCCCAGTGCTGCCAATGTTCTTTTAATTATGTTTAAAAGGAAGAAATAATTCATTAAACTGTATCATATGATAACATTTGTCAGTTTCAAGCAGTCAGTTCCTCCTGCTCCCTTTCAGAAACACTACATGCATTCAATCTCGCTGTACTTAAGTTTTTGTATTCATACTTCTTGATGTCAGGTGAATGCAGCTACAAGATTAAGGAAACAATTTTAGGCTTGGAAAGGGTATTAAATGCAAGCAAATGTAATGAAATATTTGTCTGATGATTCAAAAAGTTGAACGATTATGTTCCTGACACCAATATACATATTGACTGTGAATGTCTCTAATCTTCTCTGCCTACATTTTTTGAAGAAGTTAAAGCATAAAACTCTTGTCTGCTCTGGTGGAGGGTGTTATCTTCTTTAAATATCTGTGTAGCTAATGATAGCTGGTAGTATCTTTGCATCTTTTCCGTTTGCTCAGCTTTCCACACTTTCCCCTCCCTCCTTCATTCTTTTTGTTGCAATCCAAAACTTGCTAAGGTAGAGTACATTCCTTTTCTATGTATAAGGGAATTACAAGGTTAAAATTAGTGTTATTTAAATATATACTTTTATTAACACTTATTAAGAAAGAAAACAAAATGAAGCTGACTTTCAGCTGACACAATTTGGGTTTGATTTGGCCAATTAAAGCGTCCAAGTTTAGGTGCGTATGTGTGTGAATTCCATGCATATTGAACGTTGGTTATTTGAGTCATGGTTTACAGTCTGCCATTTGAACAAGCATCTTAACAGAGCTATGGCAGATTTTAGCAAAACAGTGAATAGAGTATTGTTCAGTAGGCCTGGAAGCTGTTGCAGAGAGAAATACCTGTCCCTTCACACTGCTTTTTATGGTTATTGGACCCTGCATAAGAATTTGAGCAATTGTGACTTTAAAGTCAGCCCTGCTTTGGGAAGGAGGTTGGACTGGTTGACAGATGTCCTCCCAAATCACTTTTTTCCCTATGATTATTCGTGTGACGAAAAGCTTTTCTGTTATTATTTTGCAGTTCTCTGGTTGTTCACAGACCTACAGTATTCTTAACGTAAAAACAGTGTAGTTGAATATTGCAACAAAAGCATTAAAACATTTGTATGCAGAGTTTTGTGTGGTACAGAAAGTTGATCAAACATTGGTATTGCACATCACAACTGATTGCAAATTGTTATTATAAACCACACACCAGAAGCTTCACGAAATGCAGTTTGACTAAAATGCTAGGAAGTAATGAGTCACGTTAGGGTTTTTTAGTTTTTCTGAACTATCATTATGTTTAGATTTCTCCTAAATAGAAAACTCTTTAACTACCTCTGAAAATTCATTCATCCAGTACTAATCTTTGATATTTGATTTACAGTTAGATATTGTCTCACAACAGTGGCCCAATTGTAAAAACACTTCTTCCCTTCTAGCACGTGTGCCTGACTTAGTTAGCACTTGTTTATGCACTTAGTTGTGACTGAGATTACAGTTACCAATTAAGTGTGTGATTTTGTTTTTTCCTAGGAATGAATCATTTTTTATACGGGATTTCAGATGAAATGAAGCAGTTGCACAGAGAACAACTTTTTGCTGTCAACAGTGAAAACCTGATCGATGTATCAAACAAGTAAGTCTGTGCTGAATTTAGGAAAATGTTTACTTGAAAAACAGGACAAAAACCTCATTAGAAGAAGACACTTTAACAAGACAACTTTCTTCACTATTTGCTTTTGTAACGTAGAAAGATATGTTACTCACATTCTACTTACTGCATTTAAGCAGATGTCACTCCCTCCTACATTCTGAGTTTGTGGTATATATTGTTTTATTTTTGAAGGACCAGAAACTGTCTGGGGAGAGAGTACATTCAGACATATTGCTCCTGGCTATATGAGCTGGTTGTTCTGGGCTTGTAACATTTTGCACTTCTTTAGACTGAAGAATTCCACTGTTGAGGTTAAGGTGATAGACTAGTTGGGGTGATGCCTTAGGAAACACTGGATTGTGACGAGTGGGGAAAAAAGTAAATCCAAAAGATTCAATGAAATCAAACATTGGGTACATAGCAAACAGCACTTTTCCTGGGATGGGATTTTTTTTAACTTGTAGAGTTACAGATTGGCAGATTGTCATTTGTTTCTGGTTTTCTTCTTACAGGTATCTTGCAGCTGGGAAGAGCACTCGTGGTCAGGCTATACTTGGCCCAGAAAATGCAGATATCACCAAAGATCCCTCATGGGTCAAACGATGAATTGATGCTGAACATCCTTGCTAATATAAAACAAACCCATCTGTGTGACTACAAGATCAGGTTTTTTGTAGTAACTTTTAATTGTGCTATGGTCCAACTTAAATATTCATTGCTGCTCTTAAGTGTCCAACAAACCAGTTGAGTTTGGAGTAACTATGTGAAAAATTCTCTAACCACACAGTATTTGAAACCAAGAATTATTGCCATAGCAATAAAGACCTTAACATTTTACTGAAGACTTCACTCCTCCAATCACATATGAATACTATATAAATTAAATATTTTTATATATGTAAAGCTCTAGAGTTTTAAATGGTGTTTGTTTGAAATCATGTCTACTGTTGGATATATAAAAACTGTGTCTCGTTTCATTCTGTGGTGTGGTAATTTCAGCTTCCTTTTCCATAAGCCACCTACAGGTAGAGGAGCTTTGTGACAGTAAATTCCACCTTGTGTCAACCTAAGTTTGCAGTGGATTGCAGTGTTGTGGGCATTTCACTAATGCATCAGTGTGCAGTGTATTTTAAGTTTGCTAGTTTGGGCAGCATTCAGTCATAGTTTGATATGTAATCAAGGTCCAGTTAACAAATAAGCTGGCCTGATGAAGCAGTTTTAACTGCATTTGTCAGCTTTATTTTAAAAATCAACTTTACCCTATTTCATAATTACGGGGGTATTTTTAGTAGTCTTGAAGAAACCGAGAGAAAGGAAAGGTGAAGGAAGGACCAGGTAACACCCTTCTGAATCTCAAGTTGTTAAAACTTTTATTTTTTTTTTCCCTGAAAAATAGTTTTGTCATCCCCTTACAAGGAGAAAGGATTCTTAGTTCCTAGCCTAATCCTGGGAAAGCCAAGGAAAACAGCTTTCCCTGCTGTGACTACTTCCTGCATGGTTACAAAGGAAAGGGCAGTTGCTTTTTTCCTTACTCGAGTTTGTACTCTAGTGTATTCCTGTACCCTGCAGGAATACTCCCCCAGTTGTTTAAAAGCAGGTGAATACAAATTCTGACAAGTCACTCATGATGTTTGCAACAGTACTTTATTTAACTTCAGATACATTAAGCACATCCTGAAACTCGACACAAAGCTAGCCATCTACACTTTTTGGGTGTGTACTCAAACAAAGTGCAGTAGATGAGTAACTTACAGAGTGCATAGAACAGTGTTTGCACTGAAATTGTTAAAGGGCAGTATCAGTAAATGGTGCTTATCCATTAGACACTAGGGCTTGTTTCGAACATAACACAAATACAAGACAAAATCTGTGTAACTTCTGAATGTCTTGTTTCACATAAAGTGCTGGTACAATAATTTAAATGTTACAAAACAAAGCTGTAATGATTCTAAAGCATTGTTACTCACAATGTGCATCTATTACAATAATCTAAATGTGATCTCTTTAGATGGCTCCAGTTTCTGCTTCCTTTGGGCTGTGCATAGCAACATGTTCAAGCTGGCCTGAATCTGAAACATCATAACTAGTTTTGTACTTGGCCAGAATTTTCATCAGTGGTCGCAGCTTTAGCCACCACTGCTCCTTGGGAATCCTGTGTCTGTGGTGGGAAAAAGAGATAAGGCAATTTACTTAGTAGCTAAGACAAACACATCTGACAATACTAACGGTAATGGTGTGCCTTATAAATGGGATCAGATATTGGCATTTATTGGTGGCACGTCAACACTGACTCAAAATAGGGACAAATAAAAACAGAACAGTAAAGAATGAATAGATTTTCTGGAATATGTTTTTTAAAGGTAAATATAATATTCAAATAGGGCACAAAAATGTTGCCCCACTAAACTGTACCAGAACTAAAATAATTTTAGGCATTAAAGCAAAGAAAACTATTAAAATTACAGCAGAGTCCTGGAATTTGTAATGAGAGACTTCCAAATATAAGGAGGATGGAGATAAAGCATGAAGGGAGTTGTCAAGACAAGTGAGCAATCAAAGTGAATAACTGGCTCACTGTAGGTCAAAGACAAAAAGTAGAATAGTTGGCAAAAGCTGTGTCAGCGCTGTGGAGAAGCTGTTGTTTGTTTGATGTGGTGAAAGGAAGCCTGTGTTGAGGTGTTTAGCATGTAAGCAGCGTATACGTACACAAAGTCTGTTTCATCCTTAAGCTCAGCCAAGGGTTGGAAAACAAGGTTGCGTCTACGCATTCCCAGCAAACAAACTGAGTCATCGGTATTGGCAAATACTTTTCCTAAAAAGAATGAAATGTCAGGATCTTTCTTACTCACACTTGTAAGGGCAAATACCCTTTTTCTGTAATTAAACTGAGGAGGGAGGTTACAGTAGCTTAATTCCAGTTACTGAGTATTCAAGAAAATGACAAAACATCAATTAGTACTTTAATGGGGTTAGGAGATCATTACTTTTTTGATTTAGCTTTGGTGATTAGCAATGAAAATATAGTGTAATTAAACAACAAGACTGAAATTTATCATCCAATTTTAAATTAAATTTTAGTAAACAGTGCTTTATAAAATTCCCAAAGAAGACATATTACCTTCTTCTGTCTCCCATGTAGCCACCATGAAACAAAAAGGAAGAACAGATGTAACTATATAACCATCAATTCCTTCATGTATGAAAAACTGCAATCACACTAGCATTTCTTAAAGGAAGATAAGAAAACAGCTATCATGTATTGACCTCGCTTGAGAGGAAATCTTCTTACAGCAGGAAGCAGAGGAAGGCACTACTGAATAATAAAAAGATAATAAAGAGGGAAAGTAGTATGCTGTCTAACAAACTAACGGACATTCAGATGTTTGCATAGTAGTCTTCTATACTGATCACAAACCAAAGACAGTAACAAGAGAGCACCAAATATTTCTGCACCTTTTCGATAGGTTTCTTTCAGTTTCTTGGAGATCCACTGCATAGCTTTTGCAGAAATTTTTGTCCCAAAGTTTCTATCAAATGGTGAAGGTGCACCACCCTGTGTGGAAATTTAACTGTGGGTTAGTTAGTTATCAAACCAATATCTGTGTCTTTTTATCAGTTAGCTCTATTAATGACTTGCTCTACTTCTTATTTCCCCACTTAGGAAAACAAACCAACCAAAAACCCCATCATACAAATCAAGCTAAAATATTTAAAATACTTACTAAGCACTCACAGAATTCTCATTGAATTAATACTTCTTACTTATATAAATGGAAGGCAGTTTTCCTTTTATTCCACTTCCTCTTAGTGCTGATCATTAGGAACAGCCCAGCTATCACCCTGCCACAAGGCAACCTGGCTTCAGCACAATATAAACCAGGAAACAGTTGAAAGAAAGGGATCAGAAGAAGCCTAAGAAACAGATGTAAAAGGACTGACTATCATCTAGGGAAATCTGGGAAGCACAGCTCTCTCTCTTGCAGCTACAATGAGGCCATAACGCTGTGTGTGTAATATGAGAATGAAAAAATTGCTTTGGAACTTCCTAGACTAGTAAACACCTTTCTTCTTTCTATTTTTTTTTTTTTTTGGCTACAAGTATTACAGCAACCTTTGCACAGCTCTGCGAACAGAAGTGCTGTTTTGATTTTAAATGCTCTATTATATGAAGCCTAACTTTTCTGTACATTTTCAATGCAGCAGATGGGACTGAAATCATACACAAAGTAGTTCCAAATAGTTCCAAATGGACTGCTTGACTAATGCTGGTCTTGACCTTCAAAATAAGCTTTGCTAAATTTTAAGCAGGAAGTGCCAACCTCAGGATTGAGTAATCTATAATATGTGAGCAAGGGGAACATCCACACAACTTGAAATGTCCTAAAAGGAAAGACAGTTGTTTCACTATGAGTACTTGAGAAATTTGGCTCTAATTTACTCTACCTCAGTCTTGGTGCTTAGAGCAGCCAAACTAGAAACCTACTATTTGCCCACTAACAAGCAGCACAGCAAGATAAAGAGATGTAAGGTACAAAGACCAAAAGGGGTAGCTCACTACTGTTTCTTCTACAAGAATAATCCATTTGCATATACTTTCTTAATGAAACCTCATCTCTTCCAGGGTTGGGAAACGCAGATAAATTACAGATGGGCAGATAAGTATATTCTAAGGATGTATTACAACAATAACATAGCTGTATGATCTATTAATAGAAGTATAATTGTTTATTATATAGACAGGATAGGAATAAAAATGAAAATCATTAAGAATCTAATATTTCTTTTCGCCTAGATTTGTAAAAAGGAATTTCAATAAAGTATAATGCTTACCAAAATTTCCTAAGAACAAAAATTCATATACTTTTTTTCTTTAATCCTGAGTCAGACTTCCTTGAAATACTTGAGGAGTGTGTGTTCTTTGTTCATACAAAGTTAAGCTTGTCTGTAATTTTAAGGTCATTTTTACCTGCTGCATGTGGCCCAATACATTTTTTCGACAGTCAAACACTCCTTTTCCTTCTTCAGAATACAGCTGATAAATGAAGTCAGTTGTGTAGTTCTCATTACAATTCTCATTTCTGTAACAATTAAGGCCAGATACAGATAGGAAGTTTACTATTAACTAGTAAATTTGTCTTTATACCTGCTGAATGACAAATGTTTTCCCATTATTTTGACACCAGTAACCATAGCTTGAATGTTTATATCTAATTATGTCTTCACTTACATGTAACATGTTCACAATTTTGAAGTCTGCATTACTTTTACTACACTGACATTACTGGCAAATCACTTAGAATCCATTGTTCAATAAGGTAATGAAAGTTAAGAATTTTAAGCCTGACAAGTTGATTATTCAGAGGAAAAACTGCAAATAAATAAATAAATACTGAAAACAAATGCTCAAAAAAGAGAGAAGCTACAGCCTGACTTATGCTGCCTAAGAAGGTATTTTTAAATAGATTTTACATGTTTTGATTTTTGAAAGATATTTTATTCTGTGTTATCTTCCAAAATCTAAGTAGGATTTTTTTATAATGAAGGCCATACTACATGTGTACACAGTTTTCATGCTACCTTTTAGGAAGAATCTACAGTGAAAGACAAAGCCAACATTAACACAGAAAGAAGGAAGTCTGGTACTTGAGCATCCAGACAGCTCCCAGACTTGCCTTAAGGAGCTACAGCTTTAGTAAAAATCTCATGCTAGAGGAATACAGACATAGAGTGTCTCTGCAAGTTGCCAAACAGCCTACTTGGCTGAAGTGATCGGCATCATTGATGCCATCTATTTAAACCACTTTTGCTTACCTCAGCACTAGACCCCGTTGAATACTGGTTTTCATTTTTTCAGTCAAGTGTTCCACATTAGCCTAGAAACAACAAAAGCATTTTTAAAAAGCCATACAGAACTCTGAAACAACTTTAATAAGTCTACATATCCTGATAACTTCTGTAAAGCGTTCCACATCAAACAGTATGTGCAAATTAAAATAAAGATTTTTGGTAGATCGAGGATAATATTCCGTGTAGAGCTATTCATCTTGGATCAAAAGTAACCCTCCCTCCACATCACAAATATCTGATTATATCAGCAGCACAAAGTTGGATTTTTTTATGCTATACTGGTACAGGACCAATATACATAAAAATACAGACACTGCCACAAAAGATTGTATCTTCCTTTTACTTCCAGTCATGCCAAAGTCTTGTTATGGATACAGTAATGTACTGCTGCGCTGGTACTCCCATATATGACATGAAGAGTACAGGCCACTGAAAAACGAGTGGGGAGGAATTACAATTCACTGCACACCTCTCTTCCTTTCCGGAAATTTCAATCTGTTTAGCTCTGTATTTGTCCTCAGAACAGGAAGGACATGGATCTGTTGGAGTGAGGAGGACCGCAAAGATGATGAGAGGCTGAGAGTTGGGCTTGTTCAGCCTAGAGAAGAGAAGGCTTCAGGGAGACCTAAGAGTAACCTTCCAGTACTTAGAGGGGACCTGCAGAAAAGCTGGGGAGGGCCTCTTTATGAGCGAGTGCAGGGATAGGATGAGGGGTAACTGTTTTAAGCTGATAGAGGGAAGATTCACCTTAGACATTTAGAAGAATTTTTCTCCTGTGAGGGTGGTGAGTCACTGGCACAGGTTGCCCAGGGAAGTGTGGATGCTCCATCCCTGTAAGTGCTCAGGGCCAGGTTGGATGAGGCCTTGAGCAACTTGATCCAGTGGACGGTGTCCCTGCCTATGGCAGGGTCATTGGAACCACGTGATCTTTAAGGGCCTTTCCAACTCAAGTTGTTCCATTACTGAAGGATTCTGACCACAACTACCTCAGAAATACAAAAGCCCTGTAGTAGGCAAGTATCACCCTACACCCTGATTTATAATCCTTAAAGCCAGAGATCTTTATTTCAGTAACACCTCCAAACATGTTCTGAATAGATGTGGTATCACAGTCATTATCTAATACACCTTACACATTGTTCAACTCCTGACACAAACAGCCGTCTAATACATGGGAAAACACATTTCTTTTTTCCCCTATTTTGTTTTCCTTTAAATGCTGCCCAGTTCTCTTAACTTATGTGCAATTTGAATTTCAATCAGAATAAAAATGTAACAATGCACCTGGTAATGTTTAACGACTAATAAATAATTTGTCAGCTAACTGAATCTGACACCAAAAATAACTGGTGTATGTTCCTTTATATAATATTGCGTAAGAACTAGCTTTATATGAAAGTGCTACAGGCAAATGCAGCTTTTACATACAATCTAAACATTTGTGCTTTTTGTAACATGAGCCATCTACCTCAAATACACACATTACACTATATATACACAATAATTTCAAAATTTACTTAAAAGTGAGGAAAACATTTCTAATGCTGCATACCTGGAGTTCTCGGATATCAAACTGTTCTTCAAAGATATAAGCAGCATCAGCTCCTGCAGCAAGGGCCCCCATATTAGCCAGATACCCACAATAACCACCCATGGTTTCAATGATGAATACACGACGCTTGGTACCACTGGCCGACTGTTTGATGCGATCACATGTCTAAGCAAAGACAAGATAATGTAAGTTTAATTATGTCTGAATTTGTACGGTTGTGTATGTCATGCAATTTTATGCCACTTATTGGTAAAAGAATTTATAAAGAATAATCCTTAAAAATTCCAACACAGCATAACCCGTTTAATGATAATGATTACCAAATAAAATAATTCTTATAAATCACGCATTGAACACCACAAAATAAAATGTTACACTACTATTAACTTTTTATTTATTTGCTTCCTTCAAATAATAAAACAATAATTAATTTTGGTTTGCATATGGAATTAAAGAGTTCTGAGAGTTTTCTAACAGAGATACAAATAGTTATAAAGGAGCTATTTAATCAGCTCTGGTATGAGTAAGTTTCCCTTCTTTGCTTTAAATCATTACTGAAGTAATTATTTCTTCTTAGTATTGATTTTAAAATTCAATACAGCTTTTTAAATTTAAGTTCCAAGCATGTATTGCCCTCTTGTTTACTTTCCAATAATGATACCCACACAAATAATTCTCTCAAGCACTACTGGAGCTTTTGTTTGTTTTTTCGTTTTTATTAATAGGAACATACTTACTATAAAAAACGGCAATCTTCACTTGCATCTTACTCTGACCAGGATAAGAAATGTTCTCTACAAAGAGATCTGTTGCTTATATGCCACCAGTTAACACCAATATTTATTAGAGCTGCCTAAGAGACTTAGAAATTAGCAGAGAAAATCTCCCCTGTGGTAGGTCCTAGGAAACTTAGGAAAACACAGAAACCTAGGAAGTAAGTTACTAGTCATCTCCAAGTTTTAAACAGCATTCAAAAATAATATTCAAAAAGCTATTTGACAAACATTTTCTAGAATGAGTTTTTCTACCCTTCAAAAGTTATTCTGAAGTCACCAGATAATGTATCTTCCTAGATGCACAGATAAAAATTTAAAAAATAAGTAAGTAATACCAGACTTGGTAACAAGAATTATTTTTTAAAACTGATGTACTGTCCCTACACCTGTTCTGTTAAGTAAAAATAAGAAATAAAAGTACAAGAGAAGTTTCTAATCTTGAAACCTGAATTATGATGCTAAAATTTCCTATGCCTTACTGATTTTCTCAATAAGTAACTGTAGATGCTGTAATGTCTGAAGTATTTCGGTTTCACAGATATTTACAACGAAAAACTTTCAGCTCACCGAAAATACTACTTCAAGCTGAAATCAGATTGTGAGCAATATGGTTTTTAAAAATACACCTATCCGATCAAAGAAATAATTAATCTGTACATGAGAACACTTAAAATAAAAGACTACAACTAATAATATAATAAAGTTTATTGAACTGAAGAACTAAAGACAATGTATGCATTTATTTAGGTCCAGCTCCCAAAAGATTAATGTAATTTACATATGCGCATGATACCTTATGTGTACATCACAAAAGCCGACATTGAACATCAGTTTTTTAAAAAAAACACTTTCTTTTACCCATCTTTACCGTGCCCTCTAGTACTTCACTTTTCCCTTCCAGATGTGTTTTCACAGGAATTTTTGCTCAGTACTGGCATCTGGCATATATTAAACAGTAACGAGTTTATAAAAACCCCCATTATTTTTAATAGGCGTAGATGAGGCACTGAACCAATTTTAACTCAATTTAAAAAACTGCCCGGAACTGAATGGATGCTGTGCATTTAGTTTATGACATAAAAAATCTTGGCTTTAGACACTGAAGAAATAAATACATAACTAAAGATCTCCTTCATTCTGAACAACTTAAAACATCTGTAAATGCCAAACTTTCTAAAAAAAAAAAAAAAAAAAAAACCAAAAAATCCACTCTTTTTCTAAAAAAGTTTTCTAGCTACCAGTAGTAGAATGAAGTTTTCTGCCTTTTGAGAAGCTCTAAGCAGATCGATTTTAAAAAATCATTAATTCATATACTACTCCATAGGCTAGGAAGGCCAAATGCCTGATACAGGTTTCAGAAGTTTTAAACGTAGAGGCATGGTGACTCTTTTCAGAGTACTCGTTGCAATTCCACTGCTAGCTAAGCTTTCATACGAACTAAGCCAGCTTTGCAAAAAATCTGACATTCAAAACTTCACCAAATCAACTATTTTTAATCATAAAACATTCTAACCATAATGAAATTCAATATATACAACCATTTCATTTTTTACTGAGAGCATTACTGTAAGCTGCACAAATTGCAATTAAAAATAATAATAAAAACAGTGAAATAAGAGGAAACAGTAATATATACAATCATTTTTTTCCCCACTGTGTTTTCACGTTTTCACTAGTACAGGTGCACTTGTGTTAGAAATGGTAACAGTCTTAATTATCAGGCATAGCCCAACACTTACCAAAGTAAGGGGGAAGGCAGCTAATGGAGTGGTTAAAGTACCTGTGTTCGGCCTATGATTGTATGGCTACAATTTACCCACACTACATCTCAGGGATTCTGTACTGCATCTCCCAAAAAACAAGCTATAACATATTCTCTTCAATTATTTACTGGAGTTTTTTCAGTGTATATAAATAAATCACACTGTATAAACAGGGCAAAAAATGTGCATTTCTCAATCCTCTGTTCTGACTTTCTTGGCCAATTAATTCATAGTTAGTTATATGTATTGAAAATGAGGCAGTCAATAAAACCCTGAGCTGTTCAGTTTATTTATTTGTTTGCATAAAACCTCAACTCAGTTCCCTTTGCTGCAGCTACAACAGACTCAAGAGACTTCTGGTCTCTGTTTAGTCAGTATCAGTTACAGATTTGCAGTATGCATACTTTTATACATACCTAATATATGTTAAGCCTAATGCAGTCCATAGAATTACCCATGAGTTTAGTGTTAACTATGTATTTAAAATGCTCTACTGCACTGAGCTCAGTCAATAGCCCATGTAAGAAATGTGAGGGTTATTTATAAACATGTGCTTTCTTCTTTCACATAAGTAATTCTGAGGAGCTACATAAGTTAAAAACCAAAAATGAAAGTAAGCAAATTATTTTATTCTCAGTAGAAACAGATGTCCTAAGCATTAATGCTTGCAGTCTTGGATAAGAAAACAGAGTCCCCAATAGTTAAATGTCCAACATAATTAGTTTTTATTAGGTTAATCTTTAATCAGTCTGAGAAAACTTTTAACTATAAAGCATAAAAAAACCCATAATAAATGCATTATTTCAGAAACCCAGACATTTCAAGGTCTTTAGGTATCCTCATCTTACGCATTGTATCGTCTTAACTTTTATAAGATATGTAGTCTTACCTCCACAATAGCATTCAAGGCAGTGTCAGCACCAATGCTAAAGTCTGTGCCTGGCACATTGTTGCTAATAGTAGCAGGCAACACACAGATAGGTACGCAAAACTCCTCAAAGCGGGAACGTGCCTCCTGTAGCTGCAGACAACTTTCATAGGCCTGAAGCAGTGGTACAAGTATGAGTGATACATTCCTTCTCTTGCGATTGCTTTGCTAATGACTCCTTGCACGTGATGGTAATTTGGCTGTCCACTGGCCCAAGTAAATACAATTGGTGAGATTATTTGAGGGGCATATCCTGCACATACCACAACAGTGCACTGGGGTTGCATTGGCACAATGCTCTTTGAGGAAATGCAGATTAGTGGAAGTTAGTATAGAGCGAAGTGTGCACAGCATAGAGGTCCCCAACAGCTGGGCAGAAAAAAGACAGCATAAAGGTAGACTGGAAACCATTCCAGAAGAAACCACTTAAAGAGCAAAGTTTGATACATGTTAAGGAGTTTAGGAAGTTAAGTAGAACACCTACAACTTGAAGGAAACACTTAAAGAAAGCTGCTTTTTTAAAAACTATGTTATCCTATAAAGTCAAGGCACACACCTACCAACAAAAAAAAAAAAAAAAAAGAGAGATTTGTCTATGCCTTCCAAGAGTCTATCAACATCACATGCCTGCCTCCCCACACACAGACTGGACATGCTCCTGGATTTTTCTGGGCCTATGTGCACATGGATGAGTTAATAAAGTCTGCAAGTGTAGTTCAAAGGTTCTTTGAAAAGCAGTGGTATGTCCCTGGGAAGATTCCACTCCTGTGAAAAGGAGTAGGTGTTCCTCACAGATGCCAAAATAAGATTTAAAGGTTAAGACTGTGCCACTGTTTTAAGTCAGTAAACATATTTTTTTAATTATTCCAGTTCTTCCTAAAATAATCACCATCTCTCAAGATTTGTGGCAATTTTTCAAACGGCCTATGTAACAACTTTCCACAACAAAGCCTGATTATATAGTAATGTAAATATGTACATTTAATGTAATGTAGTAATGTAAATACATATATTTTTCTTAATCTCCTCTCAGAAAGAACTGGTGTTCACAGCAGTCTCATCTTTTCAATTTCTCAAATCAGTTCAGAAAAGCAAAACTACTGCAGATCAAATTATTAGATTGCTATCAAGCTATCTCCACAAATATGTATACAGCAACTGATTTAAGTAATAACTGAGGAGAAAGTGAGAGAGGAAAAAAATTCACCTGCCAGATGTCTGCTGTCTAGATTTTTACCTAGATCTGTTTAATGAAAGGACAGGATACATGATAGGTGCAAAAGTGCAAACTGACTTCCTCAAGTCTATCTCTACTCACCTATTTTGTAAATACAACTTCCAATTGAGGTCAGTGCAAGGATGCATTTCCAGTTTAACAACTGTGAAACACAGTCTAAAAGACTGCACTTTCAGACCTGCAGCTCTGAGAAGCAGTGTAGCTGGAAGAGCAACAAATGGAATTTTTTTTTCATGGATGAGACTTCATTGAGAAAATTTCATTAATTGCCTATCTTAACTCACTTCAGTCAGGCTGCTTTGAATTTTTAATTCTACTGAAAAATAAAGACATACAGTGAGTCACAGTAGTTTGGTAAAACCATGTGGCCTCCTGGAGGTCTGCAAAACATCAGTTTCTTTTTAAAATTTTATTCTGAGACTTCTGTGAAACCAAGTGGAAGGGAGATTTAGAGCTGTAACTAACACAATTGGTTAGTCTGCATTTATGATATGTTAAGATGCAGTTAAGATATGTTTTACTTGCATTAAATATTGCCATTTTATTTGATGCAAGTCATTTTGGCAAACATATCCAAAGGTTATACCTTCACCAAGCATGAGCATTAGATATGCAACATCTTCGCATCACTGCAGCAAAATACAAAAATGTTTTCAAGAAAGGGTCACTTAATAATTATAAAGGGTAAATAAGTGATTAGTGATTTTAAAAATTGCTTTTTTTTAAAATAAGTACTACAGTAAGATCATATAGGGATACTGTACTTATGTCAACATAATAGTTTAATCATCTCACACTTTTATTATATTTGTGCTATTAAAAAGTGTATTGCCATAAATACTTTATAAAAATACATGTAGTCAAGCAAAGACTGTGGTTTATTGACTTTATGTTGATCTAAAGGCAAACGGCCACTGAATGTGATGGATTCATTGCCCTAACTCAACATTCAGCTGTTGCTGGACTAAAATGCATGATTATTTAATTGTTCAAGTACCTCACCCAGGCTAATTTTCAGCTTCTTAGTTCAGACTGATGTGGAATCACATATGCCAGTATTAGCACTGGGGAGGGTACAGGAGTCTGGTTGTTTTTTCAGGAACCTGTATGGAGACTGCACTTTGGCAATCTAAATATAGCTTTATCCACTCCTCAGTAAGAAAGGGGTTTTTGGTGGCTGTTTGCTACTTTTTTCTCATAAAACCAATCGATCAACCCAGATCTCCTTCCACTTGATGAAAGGGAGAGGCAAATTCTCAAAGAAATAGACTAGAGAGTTCCAGCATCTTCCTTTTCAGGTCTACTTTTCTCTGTATCTAGCTGATGCCTCATCTTTTCATTTCACATTTATGTCTACTCTCCTAAATCAAATTAATATTCTTCCGTACCTTCTTCTGGTTTATTCCTTTTTCATTCGGTTTACTCCAGCCCATCAGCAGGCTTTGTTTTCAAATTAAATTTTCATTTTTCCATTCTCCTTCCACCTTCTGTAGCTGAAATAGTCTAACTTTTTATTCATTCTGCTTAATTACAGAGTAGGTTTCTGCTTTTAAGTTCGCCCTGCAAAATGTATTTTTAATGCCTCTTTTTAATCAATATTAAGTAAACCAACTTTCATTTAAAAAGAAATTTCTATCCTTCACAGTTATACAGGGAAAAAAGACCCAACACATCTTCGGTCACATTCCAGAGGTCTGCTATCTGAAGTAATATTCTATTAATGTCACTGTAACAACATGAAACTGAGAATACAGGTATTTTTATTACAGTAGTTATTCTACTGATGCTTCTTTTCAAAGAAAACTCGAAGTCCACATTGTTATCCTGCAATCCTAAACAATTTATTTTGTATACAGATACACAAGCCTTCAGCATACCCTTTTTCAGGTACTGTAAACCTCCAGCTTTTCCCAGGTATTTTATACCGTGGAGTTTTCATTGACAATTGTTCTGACTAATATACCGAAAACTGAACTGAGAAATACAGCATATGTTAAATTAAAAACACTCTTCAAAAAGTAACGCAGACTTTATTCAATTCAATTATTATTCAATTTATTACAAGTCTGTACTTCAAAACAGAAATGCAAAAATGGAGCATTTCAAGAGGATTATAGAATCCATTATAGAATCTAAATTCTATTTATTGTGAAATGTACCATCCACTATATATAACTCTGGGAAAAGCACACTCTTGCTGAATCTTTCGTTCAGAAGTTATGTATCTGTTTGCCCGGTTTGTATTTCTTTTTCTTTATAAAGATAGCATCTTAAAACATTTTATCTGCACATGTCTCAAGGTATCATTTACATGCCTTGACAAGCTTCAAACCACCTAACATTGACAAAAGTCTAGTAATGTCACTAACAAGGCCTCATTACCCAGGTGTGTACTTACCTTACTAAAAGGAAGAACAGTAGCACAGAAAAATTATGTATGCTGTCATTTTGGTGCTCGTAATAGCTACTAATCTGAAAGCATTAAAAACTGTCACGAATTTATTCACGTAATAGTGGCAACAGGAATAAAAATGCTATTAAACTACCTATAATGGACATTCATGTCCATTTGCTACTTTTATCAGTCAATTTATCAGACTTGATACAAGCCTATCCATCAGTTCACATTTAATGGGGGAATCATCACTATCGAACCTGATCTGAACACACAACACAGGAATGAAAGAATACATTTGTCATTATCAGTTTTAGTGAATCACTTTCAAACATTCAGAGTAAAAAAATGAGAAGATACTAAGCAGAAATGTTTCCCGAACACAAAAGTCTGCTCCTTCCCCCCGAAAGAACAAACAAAATTTTTCATTAGATTGAATCTACAACTTGTAAAGCCATTAGATTTCCTATTTATTTCAGAGAAAAAAAAATCTAAGCAAAATAAAATGCAAACCCAAGTCAAGAGATATTAGTAAAAAAATCACTTTGAGAAGTCTTCTGCTACTGCATTGAAAATATACAGATACAGTTTGTTATATAAGGAAGGAGGACGGTATCTAGAAACCTAACCAAAACACGAGTGAAAGACCAACTGACTCTGACATATTCCACTCTACAGGAAATAACTCATAAAAAGAAGCCAGTTAGGTAAACAAAGCTTAAGAAGAAAAGAAAAGAAGAAAAGTAGGTGTTATGCACAATCATTTTACTCACCTTAATTTGTGACTAATCATTTTGGAGAGATATTTTTATTTACCAGAAGCGGAAACATCAACATCTACAACCTGTCTATTCTTTCTAAAAGAATACATACAAGATAAATTTTAGTTAGCTTAGTCTTGTTCAAGGCACTAGGTTAGGGAAACTGACATTTCCTGGCTGAAGGGTTTATTTTGCTGAAGACAGCAATATTTATGTTGGAATAGTAAAAATAAAACAGGTGAAAATTATGTTAGTCTTCTTGAAGTTGAAAGCATTTGAGGAATCCTTCAAACTTCTGAAAACTATTATTAAAATCTTCAAATATATCTAAGTGATAGAAGAAACTATATTTCATTGTCAAAAGCAACTTGAAGTTCTTTTCCCACTCTCCATGAGCACCACGCTTGTTATTTTTCACTTTTTAAAAGGTAGTTCAATATATACAACCAGTAAAAAATTCTACATTCTGGCTCCAATATGGCTGGAGACAGAAATCGGAAAGGGGAATTTATAAATATAATATGGTAAAACATTATAATTCAGTAAATTATCCTGTTCCTTCTTTATAAGTGAAAAAGTGAATGCAATTTCAAAGCCAAATGTGTTACTAGGCCTTTGCTGTGTTTTAAACTGTGGACACTGCAACTGTACCTGCAGTATATATGTGTCCACAGATTATGTTGAAAAGAAAAAAAACAATGGAAGTGTAATGTTATTGTTTTGCAGACAAAACTATGTCATAATATATGGAAATAGAATTGCTGCTCTTAGTGGAAGTATGACGGATTAACGCTTCTTAAGTGATTCTGATGAATTGTAAATGCGTATGCCTGACACTTTCACACCTGTGGTGTCAGATTGCTCTTTCTATCCACCTGAATTTACTATTAATCAACCAGTTTTTAATTTACATCATATTACTGGACTTGATATTTAAAAAATATTTCATAGCATATTCTCAAATATTTTTTTAAAAATCTGTTTATTAACAGAATACCTATAATAAATTTGCATCCTACATTCTTTTAGAGAAATAAAGATCTTATATACATAAACAAGGATCTTTCTGAACAGAACAACATTCACTCAGCGTTTTCTTACAGTTGAGTAGACTGATACTTTACATGTAACAGGGATTCTTTCTCTCTACAGTGTATCAAACGTTAATCAAATCTTAGCTTTAGGTTTCTTTTTCCCATATGTAATAGATACACGCCATCTGTAGTTCACAAATTTACAGGTCATTGTAGTTTCAGAGAAAACCTAATGGAAGCATTTGGGATCCTAAACCCTCTTGTTCTTAAATAGCTACCTTGAATAAGGCTCTATCAACTAACTGTATCATCGTCCAGATTACATTTCCAAAATTCTGGTCCATAAAAATATCCAGTTCCAGCAAATTCAGTCACTCTTAACCAGAACTGCTTTGTTAGTAAGCGCACACACCAGAATAGACTTACATCAGTTATAGTGTTCAGAGCAGTATCTGCACCAATGCTGAAATCTGAACCCGGTACATTGTTGGATACAGTTGCAGGAACCATAACCATTGGAACACAGAATTCGTCATATTTCTCTCGGGCAGCTGACAATTCCAGAAGTCCGAGGTACGCCTGTTGGGCACAGGCATTGGGTGGAAAATTAGGATGAATAAAATAAGAGTAAAGCTGGAGTAATAAAATGGAAAGGGCCACAGGGGGAGCCATTTTTACCACAGCACACTTCAAGTCAAAGCATTAAGGAACCACTAAAATCTAATACACACACATAAGAAAAAAGCAAGCATTAAAACCAGGTATACATTTGAAAACAAACACTAACTAGAACATTAATTTTCAAGGGAACATATAACTAAGACATAACAAATCACTTTGTACAACACATACATACTGCAAACTTCAGGTATTGCTACTCCTTATTTAAAAGTGTAATACCCCTGAAGTAGGGCCATGCCTGCCTAACAGTTGGAAAAAAATGGATTATTCATTCCTTATCAAAAAACATTAATCACGTTCTCTGGGAAGGGCTGGTGAAATGCTTTCTTGAATTAAAATCTCAAAATTTATTATTTTGGTATAATAAAATGAACATGAAATACAGATTTAGATCACTTGCAGGTTTTGAAATGCACTATGTGAGAAAGTGGTTTAAATAAGCGTATTTACTACTAAAGGTCACAAATTTCTGGAATTATGTTCGAAGGACTGACACAGTATAGACTGGAACTTGCATTACTGAAGTCATAACTTTTTTTTTAAACACAAAAAGAACATCATACTATCTCGCCTTACTTATTTAGCACACCCCATTTTGCAGTTAGTAGTCGCTGTCATGAATGTCAGCTTTCCACAGAATCAGTGATAGACAGTACTTCTGATCCTAAACACTGTATTGTGTACCACACATAATTATAAACAATGCCCCTCACATGAAGAAGGGCTAAAAACTAAAGTAGTCTATCCTTTTTTGCCAGGAATTCTACTCTACTTAGACATAATTAAACTTTTCAGTGTACCTCAAATCCACCAATAACCATAAGGGCGTTAATGTTGTTAGTGCGCATCTGGTCAGCAATCTTCTCCAAGTATTTTGCAGGAAGAGTACTAGAAATTATCAAACCAAAAGAAAAATAAAAACAATGTACAGACTCTGCAGCAATAAGAATTAATTACTAAGCTGAAATAGTAAACTGACTAGTCAATGCAATACTTTGTTTTACATATTTATCCATACAAATAATTCCTCCTGACAACTAGTAAAGAATCATGCCAACTGTAAAGAAATTACAGCTTTGCAATCCTTTTAAGTGCAAGGACTCTAGGAAATTTTTAAGTTGTGGTCCCAGCTCCCATTTTCATTCTCTCTTCAGAGCTAGTAGAGTCCTATAAAGAAACCCAAGTTGGAATGTAACCATGTAAAAAAAATAAATTCTGGACTTGAAACATTACAAACATTAACACAAGGAAAAGAGCACAGAATCATACACTGATTATATAAAATACTAAAACTCATCACATCAATTGGCAAAACATTACCGTTTTGTACCAAGAATTGATCCTCCTTGACCAGTCCAGCCTCCAACATCCCCCCAGCTGATTTCCTTTATCTTTAAATAAAAGTGAAAAAGGAGATTCTGTTAAGTAATTATGCAATTATTTCTCTTGACAATCTGTTGAGCACAGACAGCACCAAAACATGAACTTGACAAAGAAAGAGAACAGCATCAAGAGGTTAACTTAATTTCTCTTGAATTCTTACCAATCCCTTTGCATTCCATTTGTTCTTTTTCCTCCAAATCATGATGAACCCTGTCTCCTTCTTTGGTATCATGACCCTATTTTCACATCCTCTCCTACTGAATGTGAAACACAAAAATCTAAAACTAGGTCTTTGAAGTTAATTTTAGCACCTGTGGCTCCAGCTAGGCATAGAAATCCAAGTCTTGCATCCAGTTTCTCCTCAGTATACCAACTGATGGTTAATATTTAAAACAGGGGAACAAAAGAATCAAACTCACCTGGGAGCTTCCTCCCTCAACAAGCACCACTGCAGAGTCTTACAGGATGGAACACAGACGCAACGATTCATTGCACAGAATCAGCAATTCCTCTGTTGCTCTGTGAAAAACCTATCGTATGCTAAACATTGACCAAAATTTGAAGGTAGGATTCATCTGAACTAATTCTGTAGCTCTGTAGCACATGATTGTAAATTCTTAAGATAAATGAATCTAAAGACTTGAATAGTTGAGAAATACAGTTACAATTTGACCTCTGTATATATTTATGAAATAAAAGAACTTACAGAATCAGTTCTTACAGCAGTTAGAACATACCTTCTAAGAACATAACAAAGGTGGTGGTGCTGTGGGATGGGGTACATGATACTACATAATCTACACATGTAATACTGACCTTCCCTCTAGCAAAACCTTCAAATCCATCAATGACAGCAAACATTTTATGGCCTTCAGTTATGCCAACTCTCACTGCAGCTCTCACTGCAGCATTCATTCCAGCTGCAGGGGCACCGACATTTAAAACTGCCACATTAAAATTAGTCTGCAAGAGAAAAAAAGTATTTAGTAAGCACTTTAACTTCTACACCATCGTTAATTTGCCATCATACACAGTTGCTAAATATTGGAATGTAAGAAAGGAAATTTCGAAGCCCCTAAAATCATCCAAAACTGAAAGTTAACTAGAAAGCATATACACATATTTCCCCATTTGCAGAATACCACACAGAAACAAATAGTTAAAGAAAAAAGTTCTTTTTTTAATGAGTCTCTATACCATTTGCCTTTGGCTTGCAGGTTAAGTTATTCAGATTTTTATATTCCAGCTCAGCTAGGTTCAAGAAACATAAGATATCCAGCATTACTCAACCAGTTTCGTGTTATCAACGCAGTCATTTTTTGCAAAGGCACCCAGAATAGCCAAGAAAAGTGTAGAAACTGATTCTAGCACAACAGCAGTTAGGTTCATATCATCAGTACCACACAAAACAGAACAGACAACAATTTTTACATTGAAGTATTGGCCAGGTTTTTAGAGCAGCTCACAACATTGTAGTGAATAGGAGCACACAACATTTTCTCACAGTACCATAAATCTTTACATACAGTATGGCAGTTTTTAAAGCATTTCCTAACAACTCCAAGTAACTGTGCTTATACACAATGTCCCCAAGTTTAATGAGTATGCCAGGTAAGCAGCTACTCTCTTCAAACAGAAAAGTTTGAGATATTAATTTAAATCACAGGCAATGTAAGAAAGAAAGTTCTATTTAAAACAAACCTGGAAGTAATAAATACTTTGGTATATGTCTATTCCATACCTACACATTCAGTCCCTATTTAGATTGTTTAGTTATCCACTGTACTCTTAAGTAAAGCAATTATTCATAAATGGATAAAAGTGTTACAGAGTGAAATATACAAGTGGTAAAACACCACACATCTAGCTACAAAACACTTAAGATTTCTGTCTTGTTACAGCAGACCCAACTGTAAAACTGTAACAGATTTCAATTTAAGAATACTACCTTGTTTAACACAATTACAACTTTACATGGATAAATCAAATACCTTTCACATCATGGATTCTTTCGCAGGGGAAAAAAACATTTGCATTAAAAGGGAAAATTTAATTATAGAAGTAAAGAATCAAAACTTTGCACACCTGACCTTTCGAGAAATTTAACCAATCTGTATGAACTTAGCAAACAGAATTTGAAGTATAGCAAACTATTTAAGCAAAACGCAAGAAAATTTGGCAGCCTGAGGTTATACACTAAAATTCATCACACTTTAGGTCAGCTGGATGACCTTAAATTGTTTATAACTATCAACATGACAAAACCGTAACAATTGTTTAAAAAAAAAAAAAAGACCCAAAACAGAACATACATGGTTTCTTTTTCAGGTCTGGCACAATCGAAGGATTGTAGAAAAACACAAAGGAAACAGAAGCAGCAAAATATCCGTGTGCAGCAACACTGCTAAAGCAGAGTATGTAGTAGGCTCTTGTGATCTGATCAGCTTAGCTTTTTCCTCAATTCTTTTGACAAACACTTTTCATCTGCTTTTTAATTCCTATCCAACCCCTTTTACTGAAACATGCAGACTTGGCTAATGTGGTAAAATCCAAGTACTTAATAATTACAAGCAGCCTACATTTCCTTCTAATGTCATCCACCACAAAAAGATACAGCAAATCTACTGCAAATCAAAATACGAAAGCCAAATGCTAACAGTCCTACATTTGCATAAGCATATATATAAACAAACAAACATACATCTGATCTGGCAGAGCAAACGTCCAATAGCCACCAAAGAAATTCTTTGATCTCTTGAAGGTCAAACTTAGGCCCTTATTTTTTTTTTTTTAAAAATACCATTTTGGCAAGTATATTTGAAATAAGCTTGGTCTATAAACTTACTTTTACTTATGTGTAGGCGAAAGTAAAAGCATAATTTAAAGATAGAGTTATTTTATCATAGTGTCCTTGAAAGATTCTAATATCACATTCCTTTTATTTTTTCCCCTTAACTGTGTGGTTTTCCATGATAAGGAACCACACTTATAGAAGGAATTAACCAGTCAGGTAACAGTCACCAACCATGGTCAAAAGCATATTCAGTAAATTATTCAGTAAACCATTAATGAAATTAAAAAAAAATCCTGTCTGACATTTGTTTGCACACATTTAATGTCTACTTTCTAATAAATCCATATTCCTTCATACACACAACTAAAAAACTACAAAGAAAAGAATTAAATGTCAATTGCTACGTTATGCAGTGACTTTTTCGATCAGCTAAATATAATCTATCTGTCTTCGCTATTCTTAATCCCATGAACACCTGGACTTACTCCTGTTGAGTGGTTTTGCCCTTCAAAAGGAAGACCTAGATCTTCCTTCTCTATCCTGAGATTTTCACTCTCTTAATCAGGATTACATCACCTTTTCTTCTCTCCATATTAAGGAACAGAGGGCATAACGGTAACTTTCAGGATCAGACACTATAGCAAATGGGACCAGATACACATCCAAGACTGAAAGAAACTGTTTAGCAGGAAAAATTCTACTTAGAATGGTATTTCACTTTAAAAAAGTGTTACTTATTATTAGAACCAAGTTGTGTATTGCAAGTATCTTTCTGCCATTATAATGTTTAACTAATTTTATAAATTATCCTATGGCACAGGTTGCAGAAGAGTATTAAAGCAGGACGAAGGGGAGAGAAGAAAACCACTATTTTTTAAGGTATGTTAAAAGGAGACATATATTACACACTCAAAAAAACCCTCCTACCTTTGGAAGCTCGGCATCTGGTTTTTTGTGCGACAGTAATTTGTACGTGTTGAGGTTGTTTTCAAAGCTCCTAAATAAACAAGATAAAGACAAACCAGCGAATTTTACACCTCCTTTTAAAGAAAAACTTGGAATGTTTCAGAAACTTTTAAAACAACAGGTATGCAATATTTGAATAAAAGTTATTACAAAAGTAAAAAAAAAATGGAAATGAGAGAACACTGGAAAATACTAAATCCTGTAAAATAATAGTGAGAAAATATAAAATAACTATATTGCTGGCAAATGAGTTTTATAGACTGGTGATAAAGCATATTATTATCAAATGACTCGAAACAGGAGTGCAGAATGTTTCCCTCCACCACTACTGTTGGAAAACAGCCAGCTACTTACCAGGCCATAGGATTGAGCTCAAAATCTTTAATAAACAAACATATGGTTTCTAACAGTCAGCTCAATACAACACAGCAGCTCTTTTCTTTGTGACTAGTTATCCCAGTATCACTCACTAGCCTGACACAACGCTTGAACTAGACTTTTCTTTGCTCTGCATGTTAGGTAGATAAGAATTACAATTATTCTATTTAAGCAACTGTTCTTCTGTCACCTCTATTATTCTCAAATTCATAAAATCATATGGGTATTAAATTATTTAAAATAAAATGTTAAGTGCCAGCAGAATAGCAAAGCAATTCAGCTTTTCTAGAGCAAGTAAACTGATACAAGTTATCTGCCATACCTTCCACGAAGCCTCACTGCCTCAAGAAATCTTCCCTCATCCATGGCTTTCTGGACTTCTTGAGTCTTTAAAAAACAAGCTGATTACTCAATGTGTTTAAAAAACAAAGGAAGTTGATTATTTAATACATTCCAGTAAGTACTTTAATTCTGAAACAGCTTTCAAAACTTGAAAAAGAAATACCAACATTTCATTAATTATGAGCTACTTCTTATAACATAAATTACAGTGGACAAGAGAAGAACAAAGTAGAAGCTGCCACCTAAAGACTTCCTGGGGAAAAAGAAAATCGACATATCTATTTCACATTTTCTTTTTTAGTTTAAGCTGAACAGCTTTACTGCAGAGACCTGACTTATGTATGCTATGTAAATGGTTGAAGAATTTGTTGTGTCAATAAAAATAGAAGATTCAAGATGATATTTTTAAACAAATTAAATATATATGTTTCTTGTTTGTTGGTAGTTTGCAAATAAGTAATTATACATAGAGGACACACATGAAGTTCATTCTCTCTAAATGGGGGAAATGGCTGCACATGTTCCCATTGGTGTTTTAATAATAGAAATTTACTGTACACAGTGGTCTGTTGTAGTTCATGAATAACAATAAACAGGCTTTTTGCCAGAGACTCACCATCTGCACACACTCCATCAAAGGCAGACGGACAGCCTGGTTACCAGACAGGGACACGACACAGGCAGGGGTAGCCGGAGTAGCTTCTAAGAGGGCAAGCACAGCTTCCACACCCATACGACTTGCCTGCAAATAATGTTTGAATGATCAAGTAAACACTTAAAAGTTAAAAGCTTCCATTTACAGAAACAGCCACCATTTCTCTGTAAATGAAGCCGAAACAAATTATTCCTTGCTGGATGAAAAAGTTCCAGGATTTTAACGCCCGCAAGTATCCAAGATTGTTCTTGCAGCTCTGCTTTTGAATCCTAATATAGAGTCATGTACAAAGTACTTCACTATTCTGAATTTGAGTTACATAGACAGCTAATTTGAAACAACAACTGGGTTTGTCAAGTTAATCACATAAAGAACTACTCCAAATAAATAATCAGAACGTAGTTGTACCATGTGGTGCCATGAGTAATTATTTTAGGTTCACTCACCAAAATTCTGTCAAAAGCTGAAGGGGTCCCACCTCTTTGCACATGACCCAAGATAGTTACTCGGGTGTCAAAACCAAGCCGCTGAACCACAAGCTGCACGGGATTTAAAAATATGGTGGGTTTATTATCATCATTATTTTATACATACTTATGTTAGCATTACTTTGCTTTATGGGGTATTGGAATAATTAAATTCTGTATGAACTACACATTAGTATAACAACAGTAATGAAAATACTGCAAAATTTAAGCCAGTCTTGAGTTTATTCCTAATTTATCACTAAAATCCTAATCTTAATCTAAATTTCTAATCTGAAGATGCAAATGGCAAAACAGTGGCCTAGATTACAGTGCTTTAACTGCAATTATAATGGCTTCATTATGCACAGCCCTCAGCCTTACAACAACAGTTCTAATCATTATAATTAGAATGCTTGAAAGAAGTTCAATTACAGTGTTTTATTCAGCTGTTCATCTATGTGCAGAACTACACATCCCAGAAGATTCTGAGTAAAACTTTAGCAAAGATAACTTTTAACCTTAACTGACAAGGCTTTTAAAACTGGCAGTAAATATTATAATAACTATTTCATTCAGTCAGAGGTTCTTTCCATTTCTGCTGTTATATATTAAATCCAAAGTCATAGAATGACATGTTCTATTAATATGTCTTCAGTGAGCACATAAGGTGAGGAATAAGTAATGGATATCATAAAGTAGACAAAAAAAGTAAAAGTTATTTACAAAGTCTTCTGTCCCTGGTATTTATAGATTTTGAATGTTTTAACTGGCTGAAATTTGCAGCAAGCAAGTTATGTTTCTTCCATAAATGCATAATAGCTATCTGCTGTATGTACACAAAACTACATGGTGCTAAACTTTGCTTTCTAAAACTGCAATTCTGAATTAAGAGTCCAAGATAACTCCTGATGGCTGCAGAAAACAAAACTTCACAGACATAGGACAGATAAACTCCAGGTAAAGCCAAAATGTCACAGCTCCTTCCTGCCAATGACTACCTTACTTCTCTTAACGGACCCTTTCCAAGAAAAGCAGAATAATTTCGGCTCCAAATTTTTCTTAATCTTGGACACCAATGAAATTCCTGGCAAAGCAACCATTTTGAGAAAAGTGACAAGACATTGCCTAAATTAGACAGTATTACTTCACTGTGAGTCAGACTATAATTAAAATTTTGCAAGAAATATAAAGTAAAATAGGATTATAACTACTGATTTGAGCTGATGTTCAACTCTATCAATTAAGGCACCCATTAACTAGGTGATTTGGACTGTTGTCTTATTTTTCGCAGAAAAAAGTCTCTCATTAACAGCCACAGAAGTAACTCCCTCTCAAGAGGGCTACAGATTCAGATAATAAAGCGCAAATACAAAACACAACAAACTGCATAAGTTACTTTACAGGAACAGATTTACTTTACAGAAACGTTATTAACAAAACCCATCCTAAGAATAAAACAGAAAGTGCATAACAAGTATGTTGGCACTTACATCTTTAACCTTCTCTGATGTTATAGGTTTGTTGTGGCAATCAATAGCTCCTTCAGCTACAATAATGATATTCAGCCTTTTCTTTCGTGCACGATTCTACAATAAAAATAAAAGCACATCCTATAGTAAAAAAAAATGAAATAAATTTACAACACTGTTTTATAATCAACTGCTCTAAATTAAGCTGCTTGGATTTCAGGAAATATTTCTTATACTTGATCACTTCAGTGCTCTTACAGATTTTATCTTTACATTTGCCTTTTCATTGATGAAGTGAAATGTCTTACACCATATTAATGGGGAAAGGTACACTTACTGCTTATATAGGGATATTTCTCTGTAATCCCTAGAGGTCATATAATTCTTCAAAACATTTGTAGAATGCAGGAAAAGAACTCCAAGATCAAATACCACTATCTGTGACATCAGAAGCAAAGCCTCACTAAAAGTCATGATCACATTTTTAAACCACTATCTTCAAACGAACATCTGCAAAAACATCAGGAAACCCCAAGCATCGTAATAGATTACCTCTGAAAGCTTTACACACATAGAATCTTCCCATCCTTCTTTTGGTGGATATTCAGGAATAAATACCCAGTCTGCACCACAGGCTAAGGCACTAACAAGTGCTAGATACCTAATAAACATAACAAAATGATTAGACATTTATGGTTGAGTTTTCTTGATCTTTCAGAATTATATCTGTATAATTGTTGAAGATAATACATACCCACAGTGTCTCCCCATAACCTCCAAAACAAATGTTCTCTGATGGCTGTTGGAAAAAAAAAAAAAAAAATTAACTGTAATACTGCAACTCAAAAATCCAGTACAAACCCTTGAAACCAGACCCTGATATCAGGAAACAGTCTGTATTTACCATGCTTACCAAACACAGAATTCATTAGAAAAACAGAAGTCTGTACTAGTCAATGTGTTTAAAATTGCATCTCTTCCAACACATAATTCATTTTCACTACTTTTTTTTCTAGAACACATAGAGTGGTTAGAGAAGAGGTTAACATTTACTAGAAATGTAAATGATCCAGACCCATACTTAAGAACTGTAATTACACAGCTGTGTTAAAAAAACCCCAAACACTTAATTGTTTAAATTTTAACTAGAGAAAGCTTATATATGAACACATTTAGCAATTTACTACTCAAGGTATGACTAGGTCTTCTGTAGAAAAGTATGCCTAGGAAAGACTAAAAACATTTTTAGAAAGCAAGGCCTGCATCTAAAGGTGATGTGGCCTCTACAATCAGATGCCTGAAGAGCTGCCATAACAGGAAAGATGGAAAAGCTGCTACTAAGAAAAAAAATAAACAGACACTTGAAAGATGCACTCAAAAAGGTTTTATTCCCACTCTAGAAATATTATAAATACCAGTTACCTAATTTCCATCCTCCAGTGTTGTATGGCAATAGGAAACTTAAGGTTTGAAGCATAAACAACTGTATATTTGTTACACTTCACTACAGTATGAACAGTTTACCTCTGAGCAGTGGTCACGATAGCATCCACAACTTCAATGATTCTATGCAAGGCTGAGTCAGTACCTATGGTCATATCAGTGCCGCAAAAGTCATTGTCGATGGATCCAACCATTCCCACAATGTTAAGGTAAGCATATTTCTTAACAGCCTCTTCATCAATTTTTCCTGTAAAGAAGTATCCAGAGGAAGAACTGTCAGATTTATTTTCTTTAAATGAACCATTTTAAATACATAGCTTGGGTGTTCTATTTTATAAACTAAACATATCCAAACATTAAATTACGTTTAGATATTTTAGGTAACAAGGTTAGTCAAAACTACAAACAAAAGCCAATCAAAAAACCAAACATAACAATCTTGCACAGAACACCTTACAAAAAAGAAGCAAACAAGAGCTTTTCAGTTCCTTGGACTTGAACAACAGCAGTCAAATTATAGTCTCAGTGTTTAACAGACAAGGAAGAGGTAAAAGGATGCAAACTGGATGTGACTATGTGCATATCTGAACTATAAAAAAAACAGCATCAAAATTTTGAAGAATTCTCTTCAGCAACACTGAAAGGCTCTGATTTCATGATTAATAAGCAACTAGAACAGAAAAGCTCCTGTCCTAAGTCTTAGTCTGTGCCTCAAAGACATCACTGAAAATGCTGAATCATCCAAGAGCTCTAAAGGATCTCAAGGATGAAATACCTTAACTGCTTAAGTAACTAAAACTACCTTAAAATCTGTGGACAGAACAGCAGTAAATACAATAGAAAATATTAATATGGCATTCCAGAACTACATCGTTGTGTTTAAACATCAGTGTATTTAATATCTATGCTAGATTAAATAGTAAAAGCTATCATGAAAAATATAATTAATATCCATAAAGATAAACACAGCATTCTGAAGAAGAGTCAAATGTTTTCTACAAATGTATGCCATGCATTACAAACCTTTTCTAGAGTTCCAAAGGTAACTTAATAATCACATGAATAATCTGGTTGACAAACTCTACTTAGATTTCCAAAAAAGCCATTGACAAGGTCTGTCTGTCCTCAAAGCATTTTGAGGAAACTAAGTCACCACAGCATAAGACAGAAGGCTTTTGCACAGAATAAATAATGTGAAACAGTGGTAAAAAAGTACAAAACAGAAGGCAGCAATAAACGCAAGTTCTTGTATCTGAGGAAGGTAACCAATGGAATTCTATAGGGATCTGTGTTTTTCAACACACTCAGCAATAACCTAGAAAAGGGAATGAGTAGTGAAGTGACAAAGTTTACTGATCAAACTGAATTATTTGGGTTCTAAAGGTGTGGGGTGTCTGAGAAGAAATGAAGATGACTAACAAGACACAGTGAGCAGTAAAACATCAGATGGAGATCAATGTATAAATGCAAACTAAGACACATGAAAAAATGTACCTTAACATCACAACCAAAACAACGCTATTTTCAGCATAATAATATCATAATGCTGTTTGCATTAATAAATCAGCTTCAATGCTCAATAGCAGTCAAAAAAAAATCAAAATATTAGAAAATATTAGGAAAAGCGTAGAGAACAAAATGAAGATCATTATACTACTGTGTAGATCCATGGTTTGCCCTCATCTTGAATACTGGGTGCAGCTGTGGTCCTCCCCACCTCAAAAAGGACATGGTAGAACTGGAAAAGGTTCAGAGAAGGGCGACAAAGATGATCAAAGGTATAGAACTTACATATAAGGAACAACTAAGCAAACTAGGACTCTTCCATCTAGAAAAAGAGATGATGAAGAAGAAATAAGATAGTTGTAAAATCTCAAGTGGCATGCAGAGAGGAAGCAGGATTGATCGTTCACTGTTTGTTCTAACACAAAAATTACAGGACATAAAACAAATCTAGAAGCCAGCAGACCCAAAATAAAGAGAAGATTCTTCACAATCTTCATCATTCAGTGAAGCCGTAGAACTCCTTGCTACATAAAGTTTTCAGCAAAAATCTGTATGCATTCAAGGAGACTATACATGCATGGAAGAGAAATTCATTAAGGACTGCTAATAGCATCTGCTTCAGGAAGCCCTGAATACAGAAGTGGATGGAACTTTGATCAGACTATCTATATATTATGAACAACTTTTATCATCAACACACCATTATTAAGGCTTGTTCTGTACTCTTTCCTATACACTCTCTTGGATGCTATTAAAGACAACTACTGAACTGGATGCACTTTTAGCAACAGATACCTAATGCTCTGATCTTAAAAAGTGACACACTGGCAGGAAAGGATCATAATTTATTTACAACCAAATATGTAGGTTGTTATAGTAAAGGAAATACTATCTCAGTTTGGAATTGAGGGCAAAGGGCTTTTCAAACAGAAGGTTCAAAGTACAGGCCGTGAAAATGATTCATAACGGGGGAAAATGCCACACAGACAGTGGCCCAACAACTTGTTTCACCTTTTTGAACATTTATGGTATGTGAGAGGATGTACAGAAATCAAAACCTACTACTTTATGAAGAACTATGTAATTTTCGAGAATGTACGCATTTTATTTTTGAACTTAAGAAATATCCTCTGGATATAGTTTGTACACGTATAGTCAGGGTACATAACTTCACGGGAGACTGGACTAGAAGTCTAGAGGGTCTAAACACAAAATTACCTTTCTCTGCTAGTTCTTCCAGAAGTCCACTCCATTCTTCACGGAACAGATTGGCACCGGTTAAGCTACCATCTCCGCCAATCACACAAAGATTAGTGATTCCTCTCTGAACCAAGTTGTAGGCTGCCTGCAGGCGGCCCTCCCGGGTACGAAAGGATTTGCAGCGTGCACTACCAATAACTGTGCCACCCTAGAAAGAGAAAGTGTAACAGTTGTAATTGTAATCTAGTATTTTATTGTATTTTTTAATAATAAAAAATGAAGAATTATCAAACTTGTGGGGAATTAAATGCTCAAAAGCAGACACACCAGAGAAAAGGGAAAATAACACTGAAAAATTATGGATGAAGAGATACTCCTGAAGGAAAATGTTAAATAATCTGGGATTAATTTCAGGAGAATTTCATTAAATCATCTAATTATCTTATACATGATGACAATAGTACAAGTGACACAATACTAAGCAGAGTTAAGAATTTAGATTAATTTGCTTCAAAGCATCACATTATTTTCCTTATTATAACGAAATATGTAAACAATAACAGAAAAGATGTACCTCTAGAACTCAAAATCAGTATCTATTGTCAATCCACAGAATTATGGAAAGAACTGCATCCCCATTTAATGCCTTATAGATGAGACTAATTTTAGATTTTGTTTTATTAATATATCTATATTTATTAATACGATTTAAAAACCTTCCTCCAAAAATAGAAGTCATTGTTTTAAAACAAGACCAAAGCACCTTGTCACTGAAAACTGCTGGGCATCTTGCTGAAGAAACACAACTTCTGTGTTTCTGTTTTTCAGACACACAAAAAACCTCTAAATTTTGCCTCATTTATTGCCACAGTAAAAAGAAAAAATAGTTAAGACAGTAAAAAAAATCCGGAGGTGATTACCTAACTTTTGAACTTCTTAAACATGATAAATCACTCGTGCTGATCCAAATTTGAGCTTTGAATCTAGAGGCTGTACTGGTATGATTTGTCCTATCAATAGGTGTTTCATTTCTTAAGACAGTACTAAGCACTATTTATCATCTACATTGCAATACACAACAGTTGCCAGTGGAAGCAAAAAAAGTAGAATAGAAGCAGTTCAGCTTTTCCACAGACAAAAAAGTAGAAGTATACACAGAGATGTTCTAAAAATAGTAATCAGGCCTAAAAACCTAAATCTAAACTAGGTATTTTCAAACTTAAAAAAAACACAGTTGACAGTGGAAAAGAGACTATGTATCTGAAACGATGTACTACAACTTGTTTTGATTAAACAGACATATAGGTTGGGTTCAGAAACCTTTTATCAAAAGACCTAAACACATTGTTCCAGATGCATCCTCAGCCTCACTGTTGGTCTGTTAAGTTCCTAGAAATAAAGCTCAGAAATTTGTTTTTCTTACAGTATATAAGTTATATATATATGCATGGGATGCCCACATCCTATGCTCTTGTGCGGCTTGACCACAGCATCTTGATTTTCTCTTAAACATGACATGTCAGAATGACAATGTTAGTCATATGGTTTAGTTTTAGGTAGCCCTGCAAGGAGCAGACAGTTAAGACTCGATGATCCTTAGGGTCTCTTCCAACTTGAAATATTCTATGATTATATATTTTACAAGATAGGGCATTAAAAAACAACCAAAAAACCCCATCATACGTGGGCAAAATACCTTACAGTATTCCAGGGTACTGTTTTTTCTAAAAAAAATAATCTATTCTTCTCTCAGCTGACTCTTTTATGTTTATTGTATTAGCTCTACAAAAAGCTTCAAAGAACCCTCACTGCACCTGGAGAAAGTTTTCAGAAACCTTAGCAAGAAATAAGGTCCCTTCACCAAACATAGCATCTGCTCTGGAAGAGGTAACAACATTGCCATGCTGAGGAAAAGTGTAAGGAGGTCCAAACGTCCATCTTGCAGAATGTCGCAATATAAACGTACAGACAATGTCACTGGCACTATCTGAGCTCTGGAGAACTGTACTGTAATTATATCCATTATTGCAATTCTAAATCCAGTTACACAGGAAGCCAACAGGGTTTTGCAAGAAAACACTTGCCTTACAAAACACAGTTTCATATTTTGGTCCTATAACGTCTGCTTTATTAAATATAGGCTTGTCAATATGGCTTTAAGAGGCTAATAACATATACTGTTGAAAATCTAGGACTAAGGTTTTAAAGATTACTTTTGTGCACTAAATACAAGACTACACGGAGATCTTTAGGAAGCATCAAACAGCCATACTGCAGAAATCAGGCTCTGCTAGAAGCATCTTGCTGGTCACTCAGTCACCACAAAATCTGAATCCATAACCACAGTTGTTTGCCTGTGTCTAGAATTCTGGTTCTCTGTTTAAAGACAGAGCGGTTGGGTCATACTCCCTAACACTTACCACTTGCAGAATACTTGAAACACTTTCCCATGAAACTTCTACAATATTATCACCTCCATCAACCATTCCCTGGTAACCCTGAAAGAGAAAAAATATTTCAGAAGTCTGTGTCTGTAAAACTGTGTCCCATTTCCACTGCAGTAATACTCACCTTGTGTATTTTGACTGAACTAAAAACACTGAATAAAAAAAATAGTTTAAATTAAGCAATATTCAAGTAGGTATCCCATTAGGAGGGTGAAAAGCCAAACAAACCTCTTCCTAAAAGATCAGCTAGTTAAAAGAAAACTTCAAGATAAATTAATACTTGATACAGAATACATAGTATATAAACTAAAATGGTGATGCACTTCTCCTTTCCTAGTCTTTCTTATGAATAAATATTCAGTTCCTTTTGAAAAACTGCAAAGACCAAAGAACTCTGCGTTATAAAATGTGCTTAGAAAAAAATTTGTATGACTTTCTAGTTTTTGCCCCTAAGTAGGCATAAGCAAAATAAAAGCAACAATAATATTTATTCTTTTTTTTTTGGACGCAGTTAACACAATAAACAGATGAAAGAATTTTAGTAAAAAATACAAGCTTTAGTGATGCATTTAAGAAATCCTTAACACCTTAACTCGAATGGTCTTCAGAAACCAAAGCATGCTGTAATATAGAAAGAACTACACTTAGTTACTGAGAGAGGGAAAACCATCCAGTGAGCAACTGAAGCATTTTGTTATGTTTGGCTTTATTAACTCTCTGCATAAATACTAGCAGAAAGGTAGCAACAATTACAGATTCTTTTCCATTAGGTGATATTGTGAACACTGATTTAAAAAAAAAAGAAAACCTAGCAAAGTTCTAACCTGGAAAAAAACAACTGACAGTGACACCAGAATAAACCTGGTGTTACCATTCAATTTGTTGATGTTTACTTAAATCCAAAGGGGAAAAAAAAAAACCATGCTAGGTTAAAGAAAACAAACAAAAAACCACTAAACAGAAATAAGCACAGCAATGTTTATGTCTCCATTTTTAGATTATGTGCACTTATAATCATGCTGAGGAACAATTAGTTAACTTTTCTTCTGTATGCAGTTCTTGTAAGACTGTACATCTTCAGTTTTAGACTTCTCAGTAATAAATCAGGTGGAAGTAGGAGCAGAAGAGAGTTTGGAAGACAGCAAAACTGACGTTTTAAACGACACACTTAGCTTTGGTGCAATCCAGAGTATAAGTAGATTGCATCCAGTAAGCAGTAACTTGGAATTGTACCGAGCCTACCAGCTCAAACAGTCATATATAATTATATAAATACTACATCATACTTGGGAGTCTCTCACTGGCATTACAGGATAAGAACATAAAGATAACCTGGACTCAGCAAAAGTACAAGTTACTCAAATTAAGCTTCCTAGGATTCTCGTGCAGATTCCAAAGCAAAAGCGCAGAAATTTCTGGTCAGTGAGACTTGACAAATGAATTTTTATACAAGATGATCAACAAATAGGAAAAAAACCAGCAAGATGGAAAACAACTTAGGTCTCCAATTTCTGCCATCCAACAGATCTTTTTATTTTGTACACTCCCAAGATAACTTTGACATGTATCTAATGTAGACACCTACTGTCCTGTATAATAACTTAATAGACACAATGACTTGAAGCTAAGACATTATTTGCACAATTCCATCAAAATTAGACCAAGCTGGAAAATAAATAATGTTGAATCTAAATATGAACTTAAAAAAAAAAGTTCTTTCACAGATGAAGTGCAAAGATCTTCAGACAGAAACATTCCAGTAGGTCCAACTGAGTTTGATGAAGCCTAATAAATCAGTAAGTTCACCTATTTCAGATTTGCTGTTTTGTTTGGTTTTCTTTATAAAGCAAAGAATCTTACAAGGTAAGGAGCTTTTGGAACAGATCTGATCCATTTGAGCTGTTACGTGAGCTTCTCCTAACTCAGTTGTGCTTGTCAAGGAGTATATGTAAGCTAGCTCTGAACAACATAGTTACAAATTCCATGTTGTTCTTCCACATCATTAAGAGATACAAAAGCCATAGGATCAAAATGGCTTTCTACAAAAGCTATAGGAAAAAGATTACTGATTTTAATTGTTAATAATTATAATTATTTCCATACATCATTTTAGTTATTCAAACACTGATGCTAACCTGGGGACTGGACAATCCATTTTAAAAGTGAAATTCAATTTGAAATACTTTATTATGAAGTTCAACACTGTTACAGTTTTCCAGTTACTGAGAATTACCAGTAGACGTAAATGTAGACCTTAATAAAAAGAGGGTGGGAACTTGTCTATCTCCATTTTTTAAAAAGTCTTATTTTGACTATAAGAATAGCATCTTTGGTACTAAGATATAAAACCATGGGGCAAGAATGGAAAAACGTTAACTGTCAAAATATAGTAAGCACTACATTTGAAAATCAACCCCATTTTATGCTTATTCCTTACTCTACACAGAATCTGAATATTCGAAGACAAACAAGAGGAAATCTCTGCGGCTCATACCTTCACAGGGTACATAGACATACTCCATAACTCCTGGAGAGTGGCAGAGAGAGCAAACCTTGCTTCTAAAACCAAAAGCTTTCGATAAAGAATAACCCAACTTCTGCTATGTTACATGCGAGACATTTTGGGCTTTTAACAGTTATTTAAGTTTATTTAATATGCCTTTTTAGCGATTCCCAAACAAAGTAAAATACTAGTGTCACTGAGTGCACAAACCACAACACAGAAGACAGGAAGCTTTCCTCACAGAAATTGCTGTACCATTGCATTTCCAATGCAGACCTCTTGAGAAAAAGACTCTTAACCAAGATGAATAATCTAAAATTGCCATAGCTTAGTAGTAAGAGCACGCATTCACTGGGAACTATGTGTTTCAATCCTGGAAAAACGGCATGTTAATTGTATAAATATTTACGACCTCAGTTTCTAAAATGAATTTCTGTAAATGAGAGGCACCACTTTTTCTTCTCAGACTAAATTAAAAAAAATTTCAAACCCACAACCAACTTAAATAATGACTCATTCGGGAAAAAAATTAAACTAGCCTCCTAGAGCAGTCTGGTACTTATTATAGGTAGTTCCATCTAGATTTTCACAACACAACTGAAGTAAGTCTATAGGTATTCAAATTTTAATTCAGATTGCGGTAGATTCGAGAAATGTGATGCTAGTCAGTAAGGGTGACTACAGACTGTTTATATATTAAAATTAGATATTAGAAGTAAGTTAACATGAATAAAACATGAAGCTAGGATAACTGTATAGAGTAAGCATTGTTTCCACAAATAGCAAAGTTTTCAAATGTGCTACTTCCGAGGAATTACGATACATAAGGTTTTTACTATTTTATAGCTATAAAATTCTTGAGTTTATATAAATTATATTAAATATATATAAAAACAATAAATTATAGATTTTATATAAAACTGGTTTATATTTTTAACATTAGGGTTTTTTTTCCTTTTACGAACTGAAGTTATGTCCAAACAGTCCACAAATTCCAATATCGAACAGTTTCTTTCATTGGGAATTCGCAAATGCATATTAAAAAAGGCTAGAAAATTAATTATACCTAGTTCACTGCCAATTTTAGTTTATTTATCTTGGTAATCTCTCCCCGATCACAAAATGAAGCAAAATGGAGTTAGGAAACAAAAGGAAAACAGTTATTGTTTTACTTAGGATATGGAGCTAGTTTTGGCCAAAGCTGAAGAGGAGACATGATTTTACAGTGCAAAACCCAGTTCCCCTGACAGAAAGTTACTGGAGAAAAAGTGTACAACAACTATATCAAAGCAGGCTTGAAAAGGCCAGGCCTTTAATTCCATTTTTTTTGGCTCCAAATAAGAAAATCTTTTTTGCCTTTTGGATGTTACCACTTCCCGCTCCTTCTTTGCTTTTTCAGAGCAGCTTCAATACAAGTATGAATTTACCTTGACATATGTGTGCGGACTCAAAATGTAGGCTAAAAATATACTATCCTCATTGCTTAATACACTGAAGCCTGCATTTGATAAACCATAATATAGAGGACCTTATTAAAAGTATTAAATGAAGTAACTCCAATTATATACAAAAATAGATCTCTGTATATAACATGCAAAGGCTTATAATAGGGATTATTAGTGACGAGTCTTACTGTAGGATTTTTACCTTCTACACTTGTCACCTCTATTTCCTTTTAAAGTGCTAACATTAAATAGTTGTTCCAATTCAAAGCTTGTAACAGTATTTCTCTGAAATACTGTGAAAGAAAATTGACTTCATATTTTAATTAACAGTCAGAGGGGAAAAGAGCTCAGCATTCAGCACTTCCTGAAACATGGAACTGAATGGATTAATCTAGAAGCAAAGATCTCTTCCAGAGCTATTCCCATACTGTACATTCTTCTCCCAGACTACACTTACAATAAAGACAGAATAACGATATATAATGGAAATAATATTGACTTGAATTTTGCAATCAATTTTTATTCAGCAATATCTGTGACTTCATATTGACAAACTGTAGCAATTTAAAGAGGAAAATGATAGCTTAAATAGTGCTATTTTGCTAAATTCATAAAACCAACAGAAATTTCAGAATTTATCACTGGATACAGTCTATGATACAAACAGTTTTTAAAAGGTGACAAAAGTAAACACACTGTAAGATTAACTACAAAGATGGGAATTCATAAACATAAAAAAAATAAAAAAATATTATCAACTTCTGGCCTTTAAAGAGAATCAAAACCCTCTTATTTCCACAAAAGTATCTGACCCATTTCAGCAAGCCTGAAAAACTGGGAAGGAATTCTAGAGACTGGCCATGCAATTAGCACACGCTAAGTATTCACAGCTACTTGTTCAAGCACAGTAGTACAAAAGAATTTTTGAGCAGAGTGCTCTGCTTATTTGCATTTCAATATACTTCGCAGCTCTTTAGTAAATGAACTATAAAGAATAAGCAGACACAGAAAGAAAATGGTCAAATAACTTTTAAAGCTGAATTGTGTATTTTGCATGTGCAAAACTAAACCTAAAGTACTTTCCTTGCAGTTATGTGAATTCTAATACTCCATAATTTTTGCACTAAATATTAAAATTAGATTTTGCTAGGAATACTGCCTACTAAGTTTTGCCCCACATCAAATGCTTACTATGATCTGTAATCACATCAGACTTCTAAGAAATTGTACGAGAATTAATTCTTGCAAAATATATTTACTGCATCATTTAATCCACAAATTTTGTAAAAACAGGAGGCATCCTTCAGGCAGAAGTCTTAACTATAACTTAAGTCTTTCAGCAGGCACACAAAGATGGTACTATTTTGGTATTTACACTAAACTTGCCTCATCATTTTTTCTTATCAAATAATTGTTACAGAAGCCAACAGCCCTCCCTCATGCACATACTTTAATAAGCTCTAACTGCTTGTTTGTTGGGGCTGGATTTTTTTCAGTTACAACTTTCTATCTATGAGCCAGGAAAGACGGCACCAGCCTGACAGTACTTCTGATCAAAACCAAGTTGTGTAATCTATGAAATGACGGTGATGGCACATCCTTACAATACTCTAGGAAAACGGACTTGGGGAAAGTCAAAGGGTTAAGATTAAGTAGTGTAACTGGGATTAGGAAGGTATTTTTAAAGCATAGCATTTGAGGCCAAACATCTAACAAGTATATGAATTCATAGCTTGCCGCTAGACAACAACCACCTCTGGTTTTCTCAGTATTTTCAAACTTCTGGTGGCACAGGAAGAATTCCATATACTTAAAAAATTACATTTATATTAAATAGGTTTAGCATGTACCTTGTGGAACGCACCTTTCATAAAAATCAACATGAACTAAAACATTGATATGACAAAAGGAATGACATCTAGAACATTTTTTAATTTATAACTAGTCACTGTCCATTAGGTTTCCACAAAAACTCAAGTATAGTCAAAAGAGAAATACAAAATGAATAATAGAAAAAACTAACCTCATAAACAAAATACACTTTGGCTTTTACATAGATTCCCATGCGTACTACTGCGCGCACAGCAGCATTCATACCTGGGAAGAAAATGCAAAATCACATTGTTAGAGGTTATCCAATATTTTTTGTATACAATAAATATTCAGCGTCTTTTTAAAAAAAGAAATATTAATTCATTCCTAAAGACAATTATCAGTATCTATTAAAAACATTTGCTTAATGACAGTGCAATCAGCCCATGAATATGAAAGGATGCATAACTATTTGCTTTGTTACAATAATTAGGTGGATGGTAGTATGTGTGTCAATCAGAGATTAAACTGCTGTTGATTGTAAAACATCATTGCAAAACTAGCAGCTACTAAACCAGAAACAGAAAGTAAATTAATTTTACAATGATTAGTTTTCGATCTGAAATGTAAAATATTCTGACAGTTAAAATTTAGCTTCTCTAAAGCAGAAATTATATTGTATCTGTTCTTCTTCCCGAGCTTTCCAAAGTAACACAGGTGCATAGACAGTATTTTGTGGGGAGCAAAGTAAAACCTGACAGGGACTGGTACCCCCTTAAAAATACAGAAAGAGCAATAAATTAGCACAAGAAATGATGCATGGACTCATTTGGCAGAAAAGTGCCTAAATGATACTTCGCCTACCAGAACTTCCAGCTCACACTGGAACTCCCACAGATAACTGATTAAATTATACTACTGATCACTTAACCTGAGCAACAGCAGAAGGTCCCGCTACATGTCAAATGAACTTCTGTTATGAGCCATGCCTTCAGATACTGTGTTACCTTACTCATTATTCAGGAAATTCCCAAAAGTATTAAACTAATTGTTTCCATACCACTTAGACAGACACAAGAGATTATGTAAAGTATGAGGACAGCAGAAGTCGTTAGGCTACACTAAAAAAAAATAGCCTCGGCACAACAGGTGAAAAGAGATGACAGAAACGTGACACTGGAATATACTGGGCACTAATTCTCCACATCTGTTGTACTCAATATCAAAAAAGCAAAGGAGCAGGTCAGCTCTGCTGTTCAACACAGGTGTTAAGTGTTCACTTATTTGTCACTATGAAAAGTCAGTAACTAGAACACATAAACCCACAACACAGTAAGCCATAAAGATTTATTCCTACAGTTGTATACCATTATTGGAAAAAAACACTGAGCTATTAAAACTTGCCTGTTGGAATAAAGAATGAGACTGAGGTTTTCTCAAATATTTATTACTTAGAAACATACCAGAAATTCCATAAAGCTGTCCAATGTGAAACAAAAAAATCAAGTTTGCCAAAATCAAAGTTGTTTTATTCTTTATACAGATTCACAGCCTTAAAATTAGAATCACAAGTAACAGTGTTTTCACATCAATTCTGCATCAGGAAATAACAGCACGAATTCTCTCAGCCAAGAGTCAGCCTTGTGGCAGAGCTGAAAAAAGGTCTCAAATGCCAAGACAGCTAAAAGCACAACTTTGGACAATGAACTGGATGATGCCAAAGAGAAGCAGAGAAACTGACAGGCTGTACTGAGAAGTTAGCATGCTAAACCTCAGATTAAAACAGATGTACTACACAGAGCGCAGTTTTTCCCTCAGCGAAACAGTTTTCATAACAAAATGAACACCAGACCCACCCACCTTCCCCAAAAGTCTCCTATAAAGCAGAAATTAAGACCTTTAACTTTATAAAACTGACACTTGTTCACAGCACTGCCTTCTCCCTCAAACAGGGAAGACACAAGCATAAACTACTCCATCAAAGTCCACAGCCTCCCTCTACTAATGTACAACGTGTTGTATGGGAGGGATTTTTGCTGGTGGTGGTTGGTAGAGAAGTTTTTTAGGAGTTTGACTTTTGGGGTTTTTATTGCTGGGCGGAAGGGGAGAGGAATGTAATTGTTTGTGAAGCATTTTCCTTAGAGGTAAGAAGAACTTTTTATATTATTTGTTCAGCTGCAGAATTCTAGAAAAGCAGCTCCAAGATCTGTTTTCTGAAGTGAAAAATTTCACCTTCACTGGATAAGGTCTACTCAGAACTGTCCTTTTAAGAACCTTCTTGAAGTTCAGCTTTGTCACTTCTCTCATTTGGCACCTGAGAAGAAATGCTAAGATTGTTTTAAGTATCTAAACATGTTCAGTTATAAAAAAACCCTGGAATATCATTCAGCTGTAGCCTCTGTATTCCAAGTATTCGAATAAAGAAAAAGCATCTGTGATCCAAACAGGCTAAAGCATAATAATTTTGTCAGCAAAAATAAATATTTAATAAAATAGGAAAAATTAAATGTAAACATTCATACTTCTCAAAGTTACCTATTTGCCTCTTATCTGTTTCTTGCTCACGTTTCTGCTTTATTGGTGATGTATTCTAGCTTTTTGTCTTTAGCCTGTACCTCTCAATCAGTGTATTTTAAAGAACGGTGGTTACTATGTTGCCATTATAAATTCTCCAGATCTGCCATACTTTTGTCATGTATAAATTAATCTACAAATGTTGATTTGGCTTAACGTTCATACTTCTTCTAAAACAACAGTAAAATATAAGCATTTATTTTTCAAAATTACACATACATCCATTCTTTCCATGTGAATATATTCATCATACAGCCACATATTTTCTTAGCGAATACTTTCCAGTTTCCATGTATCTTACAGGAACAACTGGCATGATTCATGATTAACTGGCTGCAAGAAAGGGTAAAAGCCCAACGAGAAAAAAGAAAAAAGAAACAAAAAAAAACCACAAACTAAAAACAAAGCATCTTCTCAGCACCACCACTGTAACTTTACAAGTTTATGTAACACATTTTATTATTATTTGGCAATTTGTATCTTCTCTTTATACAGAAAAAGGACTTGAGTGTTTACTGGCAAGCTGCTAAGGATGTGGCTTACATTTCAGAAAGGCTGAGGACTGACCGATTTTATATTTTTTTAATCCATAAAACACAGTTAAAATTTTGAAGTTTTAGTCTTTTTACATGCTGGCTATCTAGACCTGAATACATTGCTTGCAGTGATTTCAGTATGCGAATACAGAGAATTTCATGATGTCTCTGTAGAACAAAATGGTGCTCCATTTTATTATTTGTGGAGTCTTGTAATAGTATTAGTGAATTACCATAATAACTATGAAATGTATTTATATGCTTATTACTGAAAAGGAGTTTTACAAGGTTAACCATGGATTTAGTTCTGAATAATAAATATAGCCTGATAAATATAAAGGATTAAAATAGCAGCTTCAAAAGAAAGCCACAAGTAAATAAGAATTATTTAAGATCTTTCTGAATTACCACTGGCTTTGACATCAGTCTTTGACAGAGAAGATTTATTTTGCTCTTTTGAACTCAGCAAAGATTACTTAATCTGCAACCACATATATGGCTTTACATCACGTGTGAAATCAATTTAAGACTAGATAAATTACTGTCCTTGATATTGTCTATTCAGTTGTCTTTGAAAGCAATAATTTTCATAGCAAGGTTACAAACAGTACTGCTAGTATCTTTAAAAGGCACTCCTTTACCCCAAGACAGTATTTCACTTCCATGCCTACATCCTGTTCCATACATACATGCACCACTCCAACAAAGCAGTTAAGAGTAAAATCAAAACACTACATTGTATTTAAGCCAAGTTTTCCTGTCTTTAGTCAGCTAAAGAGGCCTTTAAAAAAATAACTGTAATACTAACCATATAAAAGAAAAATCAAACCAATACATCTTGGACAACCATCAAGAAATACTTAAGTACCATCAAATTTGAAGATAAACACGGGCTTTCATGCAGCTTAATGACGGCACATATGTTTAAGTGCTACCCTGAATAAAGATCTAGACTTAAAAGACTATATAGTAAAGCACATAAACTAAGGAAAATGCCTAAACATTACTAACCAGAAAGATTTTATCCAAATGGATGTATCAGTAATGGTGTAAGACCCTATAAACATAAAAAGGAAAGATGAGAAGCAGCAGATACATAAACTGAACAAATAATTGGGAAACAACTTAGGTTTGTTCCATTTGCTTTCAATTAAATAACAGATACTATTGCATAGAATCACAATAACGATTCCAGAAACCTGAAGAAAATACAATTTTTCCTGAACAGTAACACTAGATTAGGCTAGAGCATTCTACTGCACAAATACATACAATAACACAACATCTAGACTACATATGTATCTCCTTCAAAATTTTTAAAAAAGTCGAGACTGGAAGTTCCTCCAAACTATGAAATACATTGAAATAGTTACACTCACCCACTAATAACCACATTCTTTAATTTTACATCCCAATTATATTTACAACATATATAGACATATATATGTATTCTATATACATGTTTATACACACACTATTATTTGCTGGGCAAATGTCTTTTGGGGGAGCTAAAATTCAAAAATTCCTTGTGTCTATCTTCAAACTACGTAAGTCTTAAATAAACTCTAATTTGGACAACATAAAATGAGTATGGTTGGTTTTGACTTGGGTGGGTATGGTTTTGTTTGGGTTTTTTTTTTTTGAGGGGAATGTTAACTTCTTTTATTTGCTTGTTCAGTGGAAAAATTTCTTTTTCCATCGTATGCAACCAGGACAAGATCAGTCCATGTGCAGTACCATACTAAATACATCTCGTGATGTTCCTTGGGGGCTTGCAATGCTTCAAGAGTAGAAGTACGTAGATCTTTGCTTCCATGGTCATGGTCTGTGATAATCCAAAACTCTAGAATCCAAGAGGCTATATAGATTCTTTTTTACTTTTTCCTCAGCTCAATATGGAGATTTTTTATTTATTCAGTGGCAAATTTTCTTCTTCCAGTGTAAGTTACCACTACATGAACAGTACACTTCTATGCTAAATATGCTCTGAAATGTTGTGAAGCCTGTAATGATTCAAATGTAGATAATACAGATCTTTAGTCAGTAAATTAGGCAACAGCTTGAAGTATCCACAAACACACCATTCTCAACAGTTCAGAATCACCTTCACAAGCTTTCAGGTAACACTGTTCCTGCTGCTAAGCCACGCCTACCACGGTACTAGAAGGAGTAGTCTGACTGGAGTTTGTACAGACTTCAATGATTTACAGTAACCAAACTGTCTGTGGCAGACACTGGCAACCGGTGTAAAAATACAACCAGTGCATTTCATGACCTAAAGCAGACCATGGCTGGAGACGCCCACAAAGTGAAGACAGCAGTGCGACTTAAAACCTATTTATCACTCCATCCTCCTGAGCTGCAACCTCCACAGTGTAGGAATAACCCAGAAACCGAACTAATTTCAATTTTGAGACTCAGTGGACAAAATATCTTTTGGCTCTCACGATACTTGTGATTATGATGGGAAGTATCTGTTTCAGTTCATAATTTAACACCTGGCTAGCTAAACTGATGGACTGCCAAGTTTAGTACTTACATATGTAAGGTGTACAAAATACAAATGGTTTTCCTGTGAAATACATCACTGATAAATTCTTTAACTCCACTAAACAGAACATACCTGGGTTTAAAATACAGTGACTAAAACACATAGTATTTCCAGTATGATATAGATACACATTCTGCAGTCTTTAACATTCTACAGGTAGTAAAAACGACAAAGAAAAAAAACTTGCAGAGAAATACCACAGATGTGGGGAAAAAATTTAGACTCTAATGTCCTATAAATGGAATGGTTTCTGTCATTTACATACTACTACTTCTAAATTATTAAAAAGTACAATAGCAGCAAAGGCAGTAACTTCTATTTTAAAATAATTCCAAGCAGATTTTATTCTAGGCTAGTATTAACAGCTCATTTTAAATCGATGCACTTACTGATATCAAGATTACACGTTTACTACAACACTAATGCATGCTCTTTCCACTCAATTTCCTGAGAGTCTGCTCTGCATTACAGATATTCTAAATATTTCTAGTGTTTAACACAACAAAACAAACAAACAAAAAAGAAAACAAAAAAATGGGATTCTTCTCTTTATATAAGTACTTTGGCTTACTTCCTAGTTAGTTTTGCCTCACCTACAATTTGCTTGAATATGTATTTTCAAACTGCTCTGCAGTAATAGCAGCATGGCTCCTTCTACTTACACCTCACAACTGCACTTCTCTTGCACATTTGCAGAGGGCAAATGACCTTGACAGGGCATGACTCATCCTGTCCCTTGTTTAACTCCTAATCTACTATGCAAACAGACTTGAGGTTGCGTATTTTACACATCTCCACTGCCACCAAGATAGCAAGAGTTATGAACCTCAACTGTGTTGTGTGATTCTCTTGAAGTGATTCAATTCTAAAACGTTTTGCGTTATTTCTCCTTGTTCTTCTAAGTCAGGACAAGGCTGCCTATAAAATGGCTTGGAAGGCTTCCAGTTTACTTTGTTTGGTCTTTGTGACAATCTCACTCCAGGCAGCAACTTTCACAGCCAATTACTTTTTATCCCTCCATGTAAATATACTGTAGTCACAATCTGCCAGATAACAAAGCCTAGATGTTACCTATGGATTCTGTGAGTTCTTTAAATGCTTTAATTCGCAGTGGAAAGGGTAGGTTAATACTTTATAAAAAGAGATACATCTGCTGCTGTATTATATAATCTCCAGCCACGCGGAAGCAAGGAGCAGGGCTCAGCCTCCTGCTGAACACGCTACCATTGCTTGAGTTAATGCCCCGTCACACTTTAAAAATGGCGATTTGGCGACCCGAGCATTAAAACAGAAGTACTCTGATTCACAGTCCCTCCTAGAATCATTTAGCAGTGGAACTGACGACACTGAGAGCAAACTATGGATAAAACTTGAACAAGTGTAATCCACCAAGGAGCAAGACAGAAGACATTTGCGAGCATCAACTTGCATTTTCTCTGCAACTGTACTGTATTTCTCTCCGATTGGTACCAAATCCCTCCCACCCCTGATCAGAAAGGGTTTCCGATAATCCCAGGTAAACCCAGGGGCTCCCCGTTATTCCTAAGGGCGGAGGGAGGGAGGATGCTTCTCCCGGCGCAGATGACGCAAAGAGGCGGAATCTGCAGCGACTGGCAGCGGATCACGTACACACCGGCGGCGGGAGGGAGCGCGGAGGCACTGGTCCAGGCGAGCCATCACCGCATGGACACGCCGGGAAAGCGTGGGGAGGAGAGGCTGCTGCCCGCTGCCAGAGCGAGAGGACAGATCGCCCCCGCCTCCCTGCGGGCTGCTCCCCTGGAAAGCGCTGGGGAAACCGGTCACTGAACATCCGAGCCCACATGAACACGAGGGAGAGGCTTTTCCCCCTTCCTCCTCTATTCCCTTCAGAAACGGGGAGTGCTGTTTCTTCCTTGAAGTGAAAGTACTTTCGAGACACTCCCGGCAAAAAAATATAAAATAATCGTAATTTAAGGGAAGGAGCTACAAGTAATCACTAATTAACTCTCCTGGCAAAAGTACTCTAAAGTAGCGTGGAGCACTGCATATTTTAAATCTTAACTAACTGAAACTTCGAACTATTAAAATGTATGAGATGTTCTGGTAGAAAAGGGGAAACGAAAGCGTAGGAAAACATGACTTCATGAGTATATTTCCTATTTTCAAGCCTCTTTTCTTTCCCTTCTCACTTAAAGTCTATCGGTCTTTTGTTCGCCCTGTCCTGTGCTCGGACTCCCTCTACACTCAGGGAGATGCAAGGAGGTGAAACACGTTTCCAACGTACTCCTGCGGGACTAGAGAATCAACTACCATCGGAGCTTTTTAAATCACGGGTAGGAACACAGAAGCGTTCCTGGTGCCAAACTGAAGTGAAAAGCAGACACGGCGAGGACTGCCGCAGCCCCAGCATCGCAGCCAGCCTCCCACCCGCCGTGCAAGGCAGCACGACCTCCTCTCCCACTCACATCAGCCATCCGCTCTCCCTCCTCTCCCACCATCCCCCGAGGAGGTGAAGACATTTTGGTGGTAAAAGTTACTGGAGCGTTTCTACCCTCTTCCAAGTCATGGCAGGCTCAGAGGAAACCTGATGAGAAAGCGAGGAAGGAGGAAGGGAGGAGGAAGAATGAGGGTATGTTTGCAGCTCAGGAACCAAGGCCACGCAAAATGGTATATCTTTTAAATGATCTTAGTAAGAGAGTCAGCATGAATGCCAGTAGGTAGAGGGGAATCCGAGAAGGACGGCAATCCGGCGCGCCCCGCGCCCAGACCCCTCTCTCCGCCGCCTCCACGTGCCTCTGCCGGCGCGGCTCCCCGAGGCGGCCCCTGCTCGCAGGCGCTGCTGCGCCCACCGGCTGCCTCCCCAGCCTCCCGCACGGGCGCCCTGCCTGCCCGAGAGGCCCTTCGTGCTCCTGTCTCCCTCATACTCACCCCGAGGGGCTCCCCTCCCTCACCCTCCCTTTCCCTGCCCCGACTCCCCGCCGTGCCCGCGGTTCCCCCCCTCCGGAGGGAGCGGCGTGAGCAGCTACCTTGGGCATCGCCGCCGCTGGTCAACACCCCGATGGCTTTCCCGGAGCCCGAGAGGTTCTCGAAGAACTTGGGCTGGTGATCCATGGCGCCTGGGGGGTGGCACCGGCGGGCGAGACGGAGCGGGGCGGCGGAGGGAGCCCCTGGCCGCGGGGCTCCGCCGGGCGGGTGCTTGGCCTCTGCGGGAAGGGACCCCGACAGGACCTGGAGCAGGCGGGTGCGTGCAGGCAGGTGTGCTTCTACGGGGAAAAAACAAACGAGAGAAGGCGGCGGCTGTGTGCAAAAGCCCGGGGAAGAAAAAAAAACAACAAAACCGCGATGAGAGAGCGGAGCAGCCTCTGCTCTCACATCACCGCCCGCCTCTGCCCGCGCCGTGCCCCGGCTGCCTTCCCCCACACTCCCGCTGACAGCCCCGCGTGGCACCGCCCTCCGCCGCCCCCTTAGGAGCGGCGATTGACGGACAGGCCGAGAGGCCAATCACGAGGCGAGATGCCGGCTCGCGCGGCGGCGGCTGCGGTGGAGTTACGTCGGGAGGGAGCGGGCAGGTGGAGCGGGTGGGGGAGCAGATGGCGCGATGCTGAGGGGGTGGGCGGGGTTCCAGGTGGCGGCCGGGATCCCCGCGGCGCCTGGGGTGGGCGCGATGCGGGGAACATGGCGGGCGTTTTGGTGCGGCAGCGGCAGTTCTGTCGGCCAGAGTTAACTCATCCTCTCGACTGAGCAGCACCGTGTGTCCGCATCGCGCCTGCGGCGCCGCGGGAGCGGGCTTCCCCAGGCAGCCCTTCCTCCGGGAGCCGCGCCGGGGCGGGTCCCGCGTGGTGGGGCCGGGTAACCCCGGGCGTCCCCGGCCTGGCGTCTCGCGCGGGCCCAGCGGGCGTGGGGGGAGCGCCCGCCCGTGGCCGCCGGAGGCTCGAGTGGAAAAGCTGCCGGCAGCGTGTGGGCTGCTCGCTGCCCGGCCCTTGGGAGGCGGCTTGGCTCAGCTGTGGCTCGGAGGAGTCGCATCGGTGAGCCAAGAACACACACAGCTCCCGCCGTGAATGCAGAATAAGCGCTCAGTTACTTCTGTCTTGCCCTGGCAGGGTTTGTGTCGCTGGGTCTGGCCCACCTCTGCCGAGACGGGCAGGAAGCCCAAAGGCCTAGAGCTGTGTTCTTCGTTTGCCTCTCTCAGCCCCTCTCAAGCGGGTCTTGCTGTGGCATCCCAAAACCATAGCAGATGTTCAGGTGCAGGTAGGAAAGGGAAGTTGCTCCTGTAAGTATTTACAGTTTAGAGCAGCAGAGCCTAAAGCATTTGAGAGAAATTACTCTAGGTAGTTATCTTAGCCTTTCTGCCTTCCATTTTGTTATCCTGTTGTGCACCAATGCTTTTTCTCGGGGAGTGCTTAATACAGTACACAAGCGTTCACTTAAATGGACCCTGTTATAACAGTGCATGGGAGTACAACAGGACAATTCTTTTGAGCATAGCAACGTGTGTAGTCACAGGAGCAGTAAGACCCCAATTTTGTTAATTTAAGCAAATAAAGCTGCATTATCCCATATACAGTTCTTTCTTACTTACACTAAGTACTGCAATATTTGCAGAATAAGTTACTCGCCCAAAATTATAAAGCGAGTCAGGAGCAGCAACAAAATGCTTACTCATGCTTTATATTTTAATTGCTGTAATAATTATTGTTTTTATTCAACATCTTCATCACATCTTGGACTTAAATCACATTGTAAAAATACAAGTGCTCATCCCATCAGCTTACACACAGACACATGCAGGAGTACAGTCATTTGAGTAGTTCAGTCAAAATTGCTCATAGATAAGTGTTTGAAGAAACCATACCTGAAAATAGATGTCTGTACCTAATATGTAGGCAACTCACATTTGCAAATCTACTCAGAGGCTAAAATGAGCCTATGATTTGATAATGGAAAAGACATTGCCAAATAGTTTGCGTACATGAACAATAGTAATTCTACTGGGAATTTACTGTATTCGTTCCTGAATCTAAAGAATGCTCTGAATCAGATTATAATAAAGTTGAACTTTTGTTATAGAAATATGAGAACCCCCAGGAAGTCGCGCTCTGTTCAGAGGGTTCTGGTTTGAATTCAATTATGTTAGTTTCTTGCAGAGTAGCTATGCAAAAGCTAAATAAAATGATTCAGGGCTTGATCCAAATCATGTAAAATCAGTAGAAATGTCTTCAGCTAATATAAACTATTATGACTACTTTAAGGTCATGAACCAATGATAGTTTGTCATCTAAGCAACATTTTGAAGAAACATTGCATTAATTCTCTTCAGTTTGGTCCACATATTTAGCTATTCTTTAGAATTGGCTTACTTTTTTTTTTTTTTTTATTCACTGTCCATTCTGTCTGGAAGTAGGCTTGTCCCTCTTGCTTCCAAATACAGCCTTGGTGCTGGAGAGTTATTATGTTCTGAAAGTATTTTTTTCTCCAATTGCCTTATGGTACATACAAAATTGTGGGTGATGTATTTTTTTCACCCTTCTGTAACTAGGAAGCTGACTATGATTTCACTGTTTTCATCATATATTGTAGCTACTAATTGTTCGTCAGCAGAGCTCTCAGGAAATAATTGTGTTTTGTCTGTGTCAAGTGATTAAAGTAGAGGTGGGAGGAGAGGAAAGGATGTGGAACTGTTTGTTCCTGAGGCTCTCTTGATATACTTAAATGTCTTCCAGGAATACAATTACCTATAGTTTGAAAACTGATGACTTCTTGGCTTAAGTATTGAAGACTATTGGAGGAAACACTCTTATTTAACCTTATGGGATGTGGTTGCAATGCAGCTAGGTGCACGTGTATAAATCATACTGGTGCTAGGAGAACAGGCTCTTCTGATATATGCAAACTAATAATAAAGAAACTGCATATTGAATAAAACCTTAGCAGGTAATTTGCACACTACATTAGGCAGTCTAATTGCCTTCTTACTGTAATAGTAAATAGAATTGGTTTAAATGGCATGGGGACACAACAGATGGGATTTGACTATTCCCTGATAATGACCGTTGCAGGTGCTTTGCTGCATCTTTTTTCTACTGCCTGTTTGTTACCAGTGCCATCTAGATCAAGCCTATCTTCCCATTTTTAAAACTTATCTCTACCTAAGAAATCCTGACCTCTAAAAGTACTTGGACTTTTTAAAAGTACTTTGGGTTGCTACGCACTTCAACTTCCTGTGCCAGTGCCGTTACACATGCTGCCTTTGAACTATGAAACAGTCCATAGCATGGATGTAATGCCAGAGATGCATGCAATACTTCATTTGTCACAACATCTTCCACTGAAATGTTACATAAGAAAGAATCAATCATGTCCAAAAAGAAAGATATTATTAAGTGAGTAACAGAGCTGAATGAATGGATTTCCAGCCAACTGGAACTGTTTTTTTACAGCTAGGTCTTTCTTTCCTATGTGGATTCTCTGGCACTCATGGTACTTAGCCCACTCAGTTTATCTGAGGCGCTTGTAGGAGCTGTCTCTTCTGCCCAGCTGTCATTTTTTCATAAGACTTACGGGTCATAAAGACAATTAACTTTTGCATATTCAACTTTTTAAAATTATTAAAAATACAAGCAGAGAACGAAGAATGAGTTGAAAGGATGTACAGAGATTGCAGCTTTTTAAAATGAAACAAGCTGGTCATGGAATGCACAGATTAGCATGGAAACGAGGAAAGAAGAAGTCACTGAGATATCATATCTGGGCAGGTAGTGACAATGATTTCTTTAAGAAAAATGTCTGTTTTCTACCATTAATACTACACTATTCCCTGGCCCTACATGTTGCATATAAAGTCTTGTACTGGTTAATCTCTTCCCTGTTTGTTTTCACCCTTCAGTTGTGTTGTTCCAACAGTATAAATTCTGGAGTACAAGGTCTGGGTTCTGTGATTTATTGTTTGGGGTTTTTTTCCATTTCTGCTTTGCGTAATGACAGTTATGGTGACACTGACTAACAAAAGGCTTCCTTTATGCTAGAAGTAGAAGGTGTAAATGAGAGGAAATCTAGAGTTAGTGTGGGGCAAGAGGTATAGGAAAATCTTCAAGAGATTCAAAGGGCTTGCTATGAGAATTGGGTGAGGAGGAAAGGGAGATGAAGGCAATGGAAAACTTAACACAGATTTAAGAAGGGTATGGGTATCCAGAATAGTTAAGTATCACAGTATTACAAGGTTGGAAAGGACCTCTGAGATCATCAAGTCCAACCTATAACCCTACACTAACACCAACACTAACACCAACCCATCATCTAAACCATGGCACTCAGTGCCTCATCCAGTCTCCCCTTAAACACCTCCAGGGTCGGCGACTCCACCACCTCCCTGGGCAGCCCATTCCAATGGCCAATCACCCTTTCAGTGAACTTTTTCCTCACATCAAGCCTAAACTTTCCCTGACGAAGCTTAAGTCCATGCCCTCTGGTTCTGCCACTGGTCACCTGAGAGAAGAGACCAACCCCTGCCCGACTACAACCTCCTTTTAGGTAGTTGTAGAGAGCAATGAGGTCTCCCCTGAGCCTCCTCTTCTCTAGACTAAACAGCCCCGACTCCCTCAGTCGCTCCTCATAGGGCTTGTGCTCCAGCCCCTTCACCATCTTCGTTGCCCTCCTCTGAACACATTCCAGTATCCTGACATCTTTCCCAAACTGGGGGGCCCAGAACTGGACACAATATTCAAGATGAGGCCTGACCAGTGCCGAGTACAGGGGGACAATAACTTCTCTGGTCCTGCTCGCTACACTATTCCTGATGCAGGCCAGAATGCCATTGGCCTTCTTGGCCACCTGGGCACACTGCTGGCTCATGTTGAGCTTTCTGTCAACCAGCACTCCCAGGTCCTTTTCTGCCTGACTACTCTCCAGCCACTCTGTCCCCAGTCTATAGCTCTGCATGGGATTGTTGTATCCAAAATGAAGTACCCGACATTTGAACTTATTAAACATCATCCCATTAGAATCAGCCCATCTCTCCAATCTGTCCAGGTCCTTCTGTAGGGCCATCCTACCCTCTAACAGATCAACCCTTCCTCCCAGCTTGGTATCATCTGCAAACTTGCTGATGATGGACTCAATCCCCTCATCCAGATCATCAATAAAGATATTAAACAGGACGGGACCCAATACCGATCCCTGGGGGACACCACTGGTGACCGGCCGCCAACTGGATGAGACACCATTCACCATCACTCTCTGGGCTCGGCCATCCAGCCAATTCCTAACCCAGCACAGAGTGTTCCCATCTAAGCCACGGGCTGCCAGCTTCCCTAGGAGTCTACTGTGGGAGACAGTGTCAAAGGCCTTGCTAAAGTCCAGGTATACCACATCCACAGCCTTCCTCTCATCCACCAGGCGAGTCACATGGTCATAAAAGGAAATCAGGTTGGTCAGGCAGGACCTACACCTCCTAAACCCATGCTGGCTGGGCCTGATCTCTTGACCGTTCTGCAAGTGCCGCATGATATCACACAGGATTATCTGTTCCATGATTTTACCTGGGAACGAGGTCAGGCTGACAGGTCTGTAATTACCTGGATCATCCTTACGGCCCTTCTTATGGATGGGCGTCACATTGGCCAACTTCCAATCTTCCGGGACCTCTCCAGTGAGCCAGGACTGCTGAAAGATGATGGAGAGCGGCTTAGCAAGCTCATCCGCCAGCTCTCTCAACACACTAGGATGGATCTCATCCGGCCCCATAGGCTTATGAGGGTCCAAGTGGCTCAGCAGGTCTCTAACTTCCTCCTCATGGATTGCAGGAGGGCCATATTGCACCCTGCCCCCATCAGCCACTTCAGAGGGCCAACTGTCAAGCGAGCTGACATCCTTACTGTTGAAAACTGAGGCAAAGAAGGCATTAAGTACCTCAGCCTTCTCTGCATCTTTGGTTACTATATTTCCCTCCACATCCAACAAGGAGTGGAGGTCGCTGCCACCCTTCTTTCTACCATTGATATATTTATAAAAACTCTTCTTATTATCCTTGATGGAAGTGGCCAATTTGAGCTCCAGCTGGGCTTTTGCTTCCCTGATTTTCCTCCTACACAACTTAACAACATCCTTGAACATGACGTGGCTTACGTCCCCTTCTTTCCATTGGCGATACATCCTCTTTTTCTTACTTAGTTCCTTCAGAAGCTCCCAACTCATCCAGGCCGGCCGTCTGCCCCTACGACTCATCTTACAACACATGGGGACAGCCCGCTCCTGGGCCTTCAAGATTTCATTCTTGAAGTGCATCCAGCCTTCCTGGACCCCCTTGCCACTAAGAGCTATTTCCCAGGGCACTTTCCTGACCAGTTCCTTAAATAATCCAAAATCTGCCTGCCGAAAGTCCAGCATCGGTGTTTTGTTCCTGGCTTTTCTTATTACATTGTTTAGAGAGAACTCAATTATCTCATGATCACTACACCCCAGACAGCCTCCGACAGTAACATCACCCACCAGCCCTTCTTTGTTCCTAAACAGCAGGTCAAGAAGAGCCTCACCCCTGGTGGGCTCACTCACCAGCTGTGACAGAAAACAGTCCTCAATACACTCTAAGAACCTCCTGGACTGCCTCCTCTCAGCAGTGTTAAATTCCCAGCAGATATCCGGAAGGTTAAAGTCTCCTAAAAGAACAAGGGCAGCCGATCTAGAGGCAGCCTCCAGCTGTTTAAACAGTAGAAGATCCAAGTCCTCCTCCTGGTCAGGCGGTCTGTAACACACTCCAACCAGGAGGTCAGACTTGACTGCCCCTCTGACTCTTACCCATAGACACTCAACCTGGTCATCATCGATCTCAACTTCAACAGCGTCCAGGGTTTCCCTAGTGTAGAGGGCCACCCCTCCACCCCTCTTCTCACGCCTGTCTCTCCTGAAGAGCCTGTAGCCTTCCATGGCAACACTCCAGTTATGACAGTCGTTCCACCATGTTTCCGTGATAGCAACTATATCATAGCTCTCCCGCTGGACCTGTTTGTTCCCCATACTGCGTGCATTTGTGTACATGCACTTCAGTTGGGTTACTGACAACCCCCTTTGAGATGGCTCATCCTCCACGGGAACATCTTTGGTGAGCCTAGTAACTCCCCCCTCCCCCTTCATGCCTAGTTTAAAGCCCTCTCAACAAGCCCTGCCAGCTCCTGAGCTAGAATCCTCTTACCCTTTGTAGTTAGACGAGACCCATCTGGGTCAAGGAGGCCAGGTGCCATAAATGGCACCCATGATCAAAGAACCCAAAAATCCTCTGCTGGCACCAGCCCCTAAACCATTTATTAAGTGCATATATTCTCTTGTTCTTATCTGTATACATCCCTGCCACCGGAGGAACTGAGCAGAACGCCACCTGTGCTCCTGCCCTATCTATTGACCGTCCCAGCTCCTGGAATTCCTTAACTACCCTTGACCCTCTTTTTGCTAGCTCATCCCCACCAGCCTGTACCACCAGAAGTGGGTAATAATCAGAGGGTTTAATTAGGTCCGGCAGTCTCTTGGCGGTGTCACCTACCCGGGCTTGGGGAAGGCAGCAGACTTCCCTATGAGTTGGGTCCATCCTACAAATAAGGCCCTCCGCCCCTTTCAGAAGGGAGTCTCCCACTACAATGACCCTCCTTTTCTTTTTCTTACTTGAGGTCCTGACCTGTCTGATGGGCAATGTGAGGTTAACAGCCTCCTCAGGTGAGTTCTCTGTCATACTATCCTCCACCTGAGCATCAAATTCCAACACCCCAAACCTGTTTTGTAGGGTCAGCTGGAAAGGTGGCATTTGAAAGGGAGGTCTATAACCCCCACGAGAGCAGACCTGCTCCCAGTCCTCCTCACCAACCAGGTCACTCCCCTTGTCCTGTTGATGAGGAATATGGCATTCCTCAGCCTCCTGGGGAGGATTACTGGGAGGAGAGAGGGTTCTACTCCACCAGTCTATCTCCCTTTCACTTTCACGAATACTTCTCAATCTTTCCACCTGATCCTTAAGATCTGCAACCATAAGGAGCAGATCTTGAATCTGTTCGCACCTCAGACAAGCATTTTTGGTATGGTCCTCAGGAACCACAAGTAGGCTGAGATACTCCCTGCAGTCTCGAGTCTGGGCAGCTGCGTCGCGTAATACTGCTTCCGTTTGGATGCCTACACTCCTGGTGGCAGAGGCTTTACCACGCCTGATCACCATTGCTGCAGGGGAGTGGGAAGTCAACCACCAGAGTACCTGCTTGCCCTGCCTGCGAGAACCGGCTGTCGCTGGCGCTCCCAGGGAGATGTTTAAATGCCCCGCGGCTTCTCCCGGGACCGCCCCCCTACCACGCGGTCGGCCCACGTGACAGTTGCCGCTTCTGGGGTTCGGAGAGAGTCGCCCTGCCGGGGTCCTCTCCTGAGCTTTTGCCTTTCACCAGGAACTTTCCACCCGCCCAAATTGAGCACCCGGCTGCAGTACTTACCGTTCCTGCCGCCGGTCACGCCGAATCTGTGACAAATGTGTGTTTTTCTTGTTTTACTGGGTAGGAAATTTCATGACTGAGCTAAGCACTGCCCAAAAATACTGCAGATCAAAGAATATTTGTGTTATTGTGAAAGATACTTTGTGTCAGATATACTAGATTTGGAATAATTGAATGCTGCTAGTCATAATTGCTCAGAGGTTAAAAAAAAAATCAGAAAAAACCTGCCTAACACACTTCATTAAAAGGAAACATTGTGCTAATTAAACGATTAATGAATCATACAATTAACTATGTTGTTTCTCCTGATTTGGTGGAGAATACGTGAGACTTTCTTTGACGCCCAGAAAACTTACGTAGTGAGCCACCATTTGGTGCCACAGGATAATTTGTAAGCTTGCCATGCTAGGAGCCACAAAAGGTCTGGTTGGGAAATGAGTAGGGTGAGGCATACATATTCATAAAAGGATATGAACTGATCCTCGTATTCTCAGGCTGTGGTATTTCTGCAGCTTTCTTTTAGGTAGTGCAAATGTTCTTAAGATATCAAGGAAAATTCCTACTATTCATGTGGTGTGAAATATGCTTGGTTTACTTTAATGCTCAATATAAAAATATGAACAGTAACCTTACACCATTTACTAGAATGCAGAACTTCTGTTTATAGATCAGCACTCTAACTACTTGATTAATAGATGGTATTATTTTTGTAACAGCTTCAGCGGGAGTGTTGGAGTGTCCTCATCCAGAAAAATGTCTTCCTGAGTGATAGGGCATATTGCAGAGGAAGGTTTCAATGAACTTGGGCAAATCTGATCTCAGAAGTGTCACTTTCTGGTCATAATGCTGTAATTGTTAGGGTATATTATATAAAAGGCGAGCACTGTGGAATTTTATGTGGAGGTCACTTCTGCTGAAGAGTGAATTTTATTGAGGAGTTCTCTGAAGATTTATTGTATCATGTTCCTCAGCACAGTTTGGTTGGAATAATGCTTTGTCTTTTTCTTCCAAAAAGGCATGAATACAGGACACATTAACTAAGTGCTTATGTGGATCGGGGCCAAATGGACAACTTGACCTGAAGCTGTTTCTGATTTCTTCGCTCAGCAGGGCTGATGGAAATAACTGCAAAGGAAAAGTTCTGACAAAACTAGAAAAGATAAAGAAGAATTTATATGATTTGTGTAACTTAGGGTTGCTTAAGGAAAGAGTAACCTCTTCCCCTATTTTTCAAGCTTGGGGATTGTTTTTATGTGGAGAAGAAAAACAACAAAAGAAAGCACTTAAAATTATGTACCATTAATTATACTTAAAGAAATGGTGCCATTAGTAATGATCTAATCTATTCTAATTCAACTGGTTTACTAAGTGTAAGTTCTGATATTCTACGAACATTACGGTGGTTGTTCCACAAAGACTTGCATTTTGTAATCCAGAATTAACATGGCAGCATAATGATGGTAGTGTAAACGTGCTTACGCAGTTACTGATATGATAAGTTAAAAATAGAGACCCTCAAATATGAAGCAGTTCCAATTGATACTAGAGAATTTTGTTTTATCTAAAATTGAACTATTGATACTGTGATTTATGATTTGCAATCTAGACATGTTTTATAATATGTGAAGCTTAAACAAGTGAACTTGTTCTCACTGCATTATAAATACTTAACTTCCTACCTACTAGTATGGTTTTGCATAAGTTATACTATTTGTATTATTTATATTAGTACTGATAAACAGTGGATTTGATATATATGTCTCATGGGATTCTTTTCCCTTTGAGGATAGATTTCACTCTTTACGATAGAGGCTATGCTTATTTTCTTTACAATTTTGTGGCTTGCACATTAATAGAATTTCCAGCAATGCTTAAAATAACCTAGATGGTTGTGGAGACTTCAGAACAGCCATTAGTGATAGATTGCTCAGACAGATAGAATGATAAGTGACTGTGCATTTTATTGTTGCTACTATGACCCTAGTCCTTCAAAGGCTGTTATTATTCAGTGTGGTGTCTTACTCTTGGATTGAAAGCGGATTCAGTATTCAAAATGCCTGAACCTAATGGAAACATTAGTTTAGGGGGGAGTGGAACATAACTGGTCAAAAATGGAATGGATCCCAGAGTGTACAGGGCTTCTTTGTCTCCTCCACAAACCATCTGGAGAGTACCGTGCTGCAAAGTTCTCTTTGGCAGGACTGAGGAGACAGGAAAAGCAATTTCAGTGGTAAAGCAGATAGTGGGTCTGTCGTTAAAGCTTGTGTGCTAGCAGCCAGCAGTTTGAGAGGGATTACAAGTACTTAGAGGAAGCAATAAAGTTAGATATTTGGTCTGAATAATTTGCACTTCAAGAAGCAGTGTTTACCTTTGATTTTGTTGGTTTGGTTGTTGGTTTATTTTGTTATGGTTTCATGAGTAATATAAAACAGAAAAAGTTGTTCCTTCAAGAGAATGTTTCTATTTTTGCTTACACTGTTTCGTGGTTAGTCGGTATCTCTTATTTCCTAGCATGTGCTTGTTCTCTTACTCTTTCTCCTCCCCACTCCAGCATCTTTCGTCCTTTCATTTCTTTTCCTACCATCTATTTTCCTTTTCTCCTCCTTGCTTTCACTACTTGGAGTAGTGAAAGTACTTCCTTCCCATCTCCTTCTTCCTTTCTTATTAACAGTGAAGATAAGAAAAATGGCAGACTTTTTTTCAGTCCCATTGATAGTTTTAGTATGGCGGTTAACTGGTAGAATTTCATATTCTTGCTTCTAAAAATTTTTATGACCCTATTTGAAATCATAACTAACGATGAAGAATGTGGAAAATTTCCATTTGTAGAATAAGATAAATAGCTTTTAATGACTAGCAGTGTCATTTTCATTTGCAAGATGCCAGTCTGGAAGCCTGGGAATTAATAACAACTCATTTCTCCTTGTCTGTGAAATTTAAATAGATAGCAGAGGTGTATTTAATATTGATTTCTTGTAAAAGTGCATTTGTATGCGTCCTTTCCTCAGAGTGACACCAGAAAAAGTTTTATCTCGTATTCTGGAACACAGACACACACACAAAAAAAAACCAAACACAAAACACTGTGCATACACCAAAATCTGCAGTTCAGAAATACTTTGACAGGCATAACTGAGAAGTTAAGTGACTTATTTAGACTGTAGAACAAGGCTGAGAAAAAATAAACCAGATATGTTTTGCTTTTATTTTCAGAGTTAATAATGATGTAATGGAGTGTAAAATTTAAGAGTATGTGCTAGTGCTAAGAAATATTAAGTATCTGGCTTCTCATATGGTTTTATTTGTACTTGCATTATAGTTCCTTGGAATTCCTTAGACTTTTGATTGTTTACACAAGTGACCAAAGTTCTTTTATGATATGTTTGAGTAATACCATTAGGATTTTTGTGTGAAAATAATCAGTATATTGTGAATAAATTGAATGGTGATTGTCGTGATCAGACATTGATAGGGCATGTTTAATATTTAATGTTTACAGTCCATTATCTTAAGCTCATTTCCCTTCCAGGAAGGCAATGTTTCTTTGATATTGAAGGCCTCTATTATCTGCTGAGACTGAATACCTCGTACAATATCCTGTCTTTAAATTATGAATATAGTGTATTAAATAGTTGTGGTTTTTTTTCTCCAAAAAAAAAATAACAACTGCTGAAAGAGTGGAATAACAACAGCTCACTGGAGAAATTAAAAAGAAAATCCTTCTTACCACAAAGGAAAAATGAGTATGCTACATAGATGGAAAAATAACTACTTGATTAACAAGGTGTAAGAGGTTATGTGTTATGGTATTAACTCTTCATTATTGCTTTTGTGAGTTCAGAAATTGATCGAATTAAGTACTACCATCAAAACCAAAAAGGCAAGTTAGCTCACAGCAGCAGCTATCTCAGTTTTGTGGCATACTAAAATGGATTCTAAAGAAGTAGTCAGGAACAGGAGAGGTCATTGGGAGTTTGGGAAATAACGTGTGGTGAGCTAGAAGGGGATCAACTGAATTACAGGACAGGATGTACCCCACAAAGAGTTAGTAGTATTATAGCTACTTCTGAGAAGTCATGGTCTAGATCTTCTAGTCTTCCTCACTGACACATTTGTCCATAAACAGTCTCATTTCTCCATGAGGTCAAGATCTGCTCCTGTACAGCTTCATTCTATTTTAGTGGCACAAGATAGTGTTCACCAATCCCAAACCAGACAGCTGTGTCAAAGTGCTTCCATTTTGTTAGATGACTAGGAGGGATAGGAATTCCCATCCCATCACTGAAAACAATTCTTCTGCAATGTCATTGCCCTTTTCTTGAGATCCACATGTCCTTGAGGGTCACTAATGTGCCATATAAATAAAGTGAGTTGCTGCCTTTTGAAACCCTGATACTTTCCGGTATGTAGGGCTAAACTAGGGTGGGTTACTTAAATTAAATAAGCAGAACAGAGGACAAAATTAATCACATAAAGATAAGTAAGTCAGGAACAGAGACGGCAGAGATAATATCTGCTAGGGAAAACATTTTAATGCAGCCTTAACCTTCATATTGCAACTAATAAAAAAAAATTATCAAGAATTGCAGAATGTGAACTGCTATGAGGAATATTCACTTTTCTTACAACCTCTGCCTTGGAAGTGATAAAGTGTTTACCAGGCTTTGAGTGGAAGGTTGGACTCAGGTCTTGTGAGGTCCCTTTCAACCTAAATTATTCTATGAGTTTATAATTCTCAGTTTTACTCAATTGTCTAATTTACTAAGAGGATGAATGTGTGTTAGATCTTCTTAGTTGTATGGATTAAAAAGTAAGTATTCATACATCTCTAAGTGCATTTACAAATAACCAGATGATTGAAGGTATAAATTTCTGAACAGTTTTATTTTGGAAAGATAAAAACTTTGGTTACTAGAAGTATTCATAAGCTATTGTTTTCTTCTTGTTTCCAAAGTTCATTGTGTCCAAGTGGTAGTGTGAAGAAGTAGCTGTAAACACCAGTGGTGTAGAAAATTCTTTCCAAGACAACCTGAAAACTACTGCTCATAGTTTTGTTCTTTGTGCTTCTTTTCATTTGTGCTTTCTTTCTGAGAACAGTTTTCTTGTATTGTTGTATTACTGGACTTCAGTGTGTAGCTGTTACTGGACTTAATGCTTTCACAAAAACAGTAAATAGAAATTTGTCAGAAGCAAATAAATCAAGTAATTATTTATTGACAGAAGCAATAAATAAAGTACCCAGTCCTAAACACAAGATAATTAAGTAGTGCTGTAAAAGCTGCAAACACGGTTCTAGTAGCTTTATTTAATAGCAGTTTTCAGTGCCATGGATCAGGTCTTGTGCTGCAACCCCATAGCATGGAGAAACCTTCTCTAGGACAACACAGAAAGAGGTTATTCCCCTACAAGTGTCACAGATTTGGTAGTGAAGCTTTGATTTCTTTTTTAATTTTTTATGATAAGAGAAGGCTGCTACAGGTCTCATAACATTGCTTTCAGAAGTGTTATGGTACAACTGTTTTCAATCTTTTTTTCCCCAGGGAACCAGAAGGGTCATGTGTCTGACCTTTTCCACTGTGTTCCAATGTAGGATGTGACTGTACTTTGGGTTGTGATATGGCATCTTGCATGGAAGGGTAGGGTAAAGTGTCAGTTACAGGCTAGAAATACCTGAAGGAGGTTACACACGTGGTTAGACTGCCAGCTGAGTTGCAGCTGTTCTGAAAGTATTTCTGTTTTAAGAAAGAACCTGTGTACTTATAGAAACTTAGGATCCTGGGAGAAAACTCCTACTATGCAGCCAAGAGGGCTGAGCAACACAAGTCATGCAAGATTGTGATTAATGAGCAAACACGGAGCACTTCGTAGTTTGAATAGAGTCAACCCAGGGAGGTACCAAGATGTCCAGGGTCAAGAATGGTTAGAAGCATGGAGAAGCCAAAGTAACTGAAATTGCAATTATTTGCTTTGTGATTGTTGAGGCTAGAATTTCCCAGAAACCCATGCACACTGGCAAGAGGCCATGATCTGTGCTGTTGTGGATGATGTGATCAAGTGGTAAGAAGTTGCTATGGAGTCAGGGCGGTAGTGAAAATGAAACTGAAAATAACTTGTAGAGCAGGTCTGGCAGTAGGCATCCGAGTCTGGAGCAGCAGTACCGTCATAGTACCCTTGAATAGCTGTCAGTTGACAGACCCTTGGACAAAATATAATAACTGTCCTTAGTAGGAAAGACCTAATATGAGTGTTGGAAGGAGAGACAGCTTAGCATATGTCCAGCACAAGGATCACAGTAAGAGGGCATTACGGGGGAGCATTTGTACTCTGTTCCTTTATAAGGGACCTAATTAATTTTTACGATTCCAGCCTTGGAATGACTTGGCATAGTTGAGTTTATAGTGCAGACTCTGCTCTGGTGTGGGTTGGGGCTTCAAGTTAACTTTCATTTGCATGAGATAACAGACAGTTGCCTGGAAGCTGTAAAACGTTTCTTATTTCCTTTTTCCCTGTGCCACCCACAATAGAAATGCAGTTTAATAAGATCATAGATATTTGACTTGACCACCTGTCTGATACCACAATACAATTATTTTACACATTTTATTGTCTAGTAACTTAGTGACTTCAAATGAAGAAGAAAGTCTAATCTATTCCAAAAGTGCTGTTTCATAGTGCATACAGTCTGCTTGCTCTGTTTACATTCTGAAATAGTTTCATGTTGGAACACTTTGTAAAAGTAGGCTAAATAAGACAGTGTATATTTAATTGTATATCTACAGCTTTCTGAGACAAAGTGTAGGCTGTTTAACATGATCATTCTTGCATATTTTATATCTCTTCCTTTTAAAAATCTTTCTTTTCCTGCCTTGCCCTTTTTCCTCAATACACAATTAATGTTTTAGAAGATGGTAAGTAACTTTGTCTTTTTCAAAAGTAAAAAAAAACTTTAGTATTTCTAATGCTGTTTTTTTTGGAAAAAACATAAAATAAACCATTCGTGGTAGTGAAATTATTCATTGGTATTTTTTGACTCGTTGCATTTTTGCTATATAAAATCAAGATTGCTGTTAATCTGTTCTTCACTAAGTGAAGAACTGATACTATTATATCTAGCCTGAGTTTTTATCATGTTATGGCCAAATATTTTAAAGCTACCTCAAGTATTTTTGTACTACCTTGTGCCTTAGAGAGACGTCCTCAGAATTGTCCTGAATGGAGATCTTAGGCCAAGGCTAGTCCAAACTTTTGCCACTATTGGGCATACACAGTGTATCATACTGTATCACATTGTTTTCCCCAGATAGAGGATAGAGACTTCTTAGTTTCATGTATTGCTTTAATTTGCCTGTATATCTGCAAATACACAGAAAAATATGTTCCTATGAAGAGAACACAGGTTGTTTTATTCATTGAACATCTGAGAAGGTTAGAAGTTGCCAGCTTTTCCAGGAGGATAAAGTATCTGTCTTTGGCTCCTACTTGAAATGCACTACAGTATCACTGCTAGGTGCCGAAAGATTTTCTAATCCTAATATATCTTTCTGTATGGTAGGAGATTGATATAGGTATCATAAAAATGATGCGTTCATCAAATGGTTCATTAGCTAAGTCTTTAAAGCCTTAGTGCATCTCTTTGCTCCTTTATTTTCACAAAGTTGTTTCTGTGTACTTGTATTATCTGCGTTGAATATTTTAAATAAATGGTGTACTTTCTAATCTGATTAAAATAGGTTATGATTGCTGTTAAAAAATACTGGCAGATGTATTAGCATAATAATCCTATCCTAACACAGTTTGCAAATATCTACATGTTAAAAAATAAAACAATGTATTTTTTTAACTGTGTTCAAGGGAACACATTAGAAAGATAAGGATAAGACTTTTTTTTTTTTTTTAATATATCTTTAGGTATTTAATGCCATCAGTATATATAATGTACTTAGACTGGAAATATACCTTTTACGATGGCCATGTTGGATCTACATCCAAACTATCAACATCCACCTTAAAGCATGGTAGATAAAAAAGCACATCCTCAGTTCAAAGATCTGGGAAATTTGTTCATGATTTAATTTATTATTTCTCTTAGTTGCATTTATTCATTGAAAAGTTTGGTTCTTTTATTGATAACTGTGTGACTTCAAGGGCTTATTTTTTCTGGTAGAACACTGCAGTCTCTTTGCCCACTGATCTGTGACACGAGTCTCAGCCATGTGAACAACTTCCAGTTCAGATGGTACGTGAGTGAGGCAGTGTAATGAGTATGCCATGAAAGGTGATCAAAACATCAAAACTGTGTTTGTTCTTAAACTAAAGCAGTAGTTCTAAAATAATGATACTGATTACTTTGTTACTTTCATTTTGTTTGTAAAAGAAATGGGATTTTTCCCAAGTCACTTTTGAAAGGAGAGCTGACGAAATCTTGGGGGGTCTGGGAATGTCATTTTGATGTAGGATGCTATACAGTCTGCAAAGACTTGAACAAGTTTAAATAAAAAAAAAGAAAAATTCAACAATGGTAAGGAAATGAGACAGGTATGGTTTTACAAATATTATTATTCTTTTCATCCTTGTGCAATCTAGATTAAATATGAATATGAGAATCTTTTGCAAAGACTCCTGATTTGTTTTTACAGTTGTGTTTCTCTGAAGGAGCAGGTTGAAAACCAGTGCCTAGAAATCTGGAACCACAGGAACAAGGCTTATCTTTACTGCCAAAAGATGTTACAAACATTGTTCATTCACAGTGCCCCTCCTTTCTCTTCTTCAAAACTGTCAGTTTCATAGATGTTATCTTCTTTTACAAGCTTTCAAATAATCAGTGAGCTGTTTGGAAAAATGTGCCAGTATGCAGTGCTGCCAATGCCAACCAGACACCACATGAGCATTGAAAGGTATTTTGCTACTTAGCATCTTGTCTGTAAAATGGAATGCAGAGGGGTTTGTTTTGGATGGTATGTTGTTGGTATTTTACATATATATAATTTACATATGGATGATCAAACTAAAATTTCAGAATTCTTCAGCAATGGTTCTGGAAGCCTGGCAGCATGGCATTGTGGAAATAGGCGTATCTTTCACACATGAATGGACAGGGATTTTTTTAACTTCAGTGGTAAAAGTGCAGCAGTGCAAATGCATGGTATGAGATGCGCATTGGAAAAGCATTAGGCTGTCATAGGTTCATATTTCCATAACTTGATGAATATACTGTGAAAACGAGTGGCGTAACTAATATGCTCACTGTTTAGCCTGAACACAAGATTTGTAGGGCCGTGTCTATGATATCTGCTTCATAAAAACTGTTCCCTTTTTTTTGTAAAACAAATAAACAGAAACATATTTACATGCTCTTTTGCATCCTTTTTATTAAGGCTAAAATTATAGTGGTTTAGAAAAATATCGACAAAAATAAGTTAAGCAATTTATAATTTTAAATAAGAACTACATGTATGCTACTTCCTTTACTTTTTAGAAAAATAGGATAATTTAACCTGGCGTGATAGTAGATCCTCAGCATCTGATGGAGACTGACTTTGCTAATGTGTTCCTTTTCTCTTGAAAGAGTGGTTTTCAATTCTTTGAAGTATCTCTCTGGATTGTGCATGGATCTCTTGCCAAGTGCAATGATCATTTGACTGTGAAGAAAAGATCATTAAGAAACGTTTATTAGCAATTCTGTAAAAAATTACATCCAATATTATGGCAAGCAAAATGTGAATTGAGAACAATCATGTTATAATTTATTCAAAGGAAATTTAAGAAAACTTTAGGAATTCTAGTTAAGATTCAAATGTTCTTAGGCATATAAAATGATCATTGCTTTTCCAGGTGAAATAGATGTCATCAGATGCATGGCTAATCCTGATCCATGTAATACAAAGTATCTCTAAAAAGGCACAGACTGCTAAGCATTGTAGTGCTGAATTAAAATTAAATGTCTTTTAAAAGCCTGTGATGAGCTTGAAAAGCATGTGTGCCGGAAGATTTTGTGTTAGTGAAAATCCATAGTGCTTAGTAATCCCACAAATTTGTACAGCTTTGATCAGTAATGGGACTACTTGCATAAGAAGCTCTTCTGTCTCTTTAAAATTGCTTAAAGTGAGCTGGAAGTAAATAAACAGTTTACTTACCCTGGCCACAAATGTATCCATTTTGTTGAAGCAGTCTTTTATTATAGATTCATGGGTAATGTTAAGTTTAGAATTCAGCTGTTATTTTAATGGAAAATAAAAGAAACTGTTAGTTTGAGCAGTGAGAAGTAAAAAGAAGTGATAGATGTGGTTGTGACTAAGAACATTGCAATGCTTCTGTCATATGCAAGCCTGCCGAATGTGTTAATGTTAATTGCAGTGTCGTATACACTTGCTATGTCTGCAAAGAGATCAGGAAATTAATATATCAATGTCCAGAGCAAAGTAAGGAGTCCACAGATTTTTTGGTTCTGTGACAGTACTGGTTTTGCTCATGTATACTGTCTTTGAAGTTCAGAATGACTGGTGGTGCTTTGACATATGATGTTGTGGATGTACCTATGTGATTATATTCGTTCATTTAAAAAAAAAAAAGTGTTTAAGTAAGCACTAGTTATAATCCTTTGTTATATAGACCTTATCCGGGGTTCTGACCTGATCAGAAGAAGCAATGTGGTTTTGGAGCTCAGCGTTTATATGCTACTGTTCAGGCATATAGTTTACTTGTGGAAACCTCTCTCTCATGCCAAAAAGTTCAGTAGGTTCTCTCCACAGGAACACAGAAGTATGTAGTAGGGTGTACATTTGTATGCCTAAGTTTGTTCTCCTGCAGGTTTTTTCTCCTGCAGGTTTGTTTGCAAATCCAGTGCCTGGCATAGGTGTTAGTTGCAAGGCAAGCTATAATAAATTCAAGGCTTTGTCTTCTGTAAATGAGTTCTTAAGTTGATCCCAACTGAATGAACTCTGTGCACATAAGTTTAAGTAGTTGACTCAGCTGATTTAAGCTGAATGTAGATCTAAATATTTTCCTGAAGTGTTTTGCATACAATTTGCCTGTAATTATTTATGTTAGCTTGTCTTGACAGAAATCATAAGTAGTTGAGACACACATGAAATTGATATTTAGTTAGAACAGTAAGTGTAATACTCTCTGCAGAACTAGTGCAGTTTTTAAGGAGAACCAAGTTAAATATTGGCTTAAACACATTTTTAGGCATCGTGTCTCAAAAGAAGCCCATATGTATATATGTGTGAATTTAAAACTGCCTGTATAGCACAGGTCAGTAAAAGTGCTAAAAGATATCTGTCATTACTTGCATACCTGTTTTAGGTGCCAATATTTGAAAATGTAGTCTTTAAAGTTTTCAATTGCATTTTCAGCACACATATTATCAGTTTGATTTGCCATGAATAACTGACTTGAGTATCATGCAGTATAAAAAAGAAAATTATACTTACACAAGTCTTGAGCTGAGCATGAGCTTCATACATTTCTCTTAGAAAAATGTTCTTATTTTGAAAAGGAGTGTCTGCTCTCTTGAAAAAGTCAGCAATTTCATGCACTATATGAATGATGGCTGCACTGTCATATTTAACCTGTGATGACAAATAACAAATAAAGACAAATTTGGTTTCTGATGGTTGCACTTATGCTTTGGTTAGCAGTACAGTTTTCAACTGCCTGAGTCTGATTATCATAAATTCTTAAACATTTTTCACCACTTTCTTGTGGTATTATAAATTTTTTTTTTGTAGAATATTTATAGAAACTAATATGCATTGCAAAGATGGTATTTGTTTGAAAATCAGGACTTGTATGTGCAATTTCCATTTGCAATTTTTGCTTTCATAAGGCGGACCCCTTTTTTGTAGTGTAAATATGTGTTGCATTTTTTGACTGCAATGATGTTGTTGGATATATGCAATGTACAAGGAGTAGTCAATAAGAGGCCAAGAATCAAAACCAAATCATTTTATTTCAGACACAAGACAACAGACTATGAATGTGCAGCTGTTTTCTCAGAAGCACAGTGCGTATCTAGTGAAGGGGAGCTCCCTCTGTCTCAGAGATGGTGGAAGTACAAGAGAGGCTGATAATGCTATCTTGTCCTTTTTTGTTCCATAGTTGCGTTTTAGAAACTACATGGGAGAGATGAGCTGGAGGGGAGCTGAATGAATTGCTTTGGTGCAGTAACACACTGCCAACCCAGTACTTGGCACTGCAGACCTGGACTGAAAGTAAACTCTGCAAATAAAGTGCATCCATGTGTTGAGTGCTATGTAGAATTACCCCTGCACTATTTTTGTGGGATCTGCTTCTGGCTCAAACTGAAGTCAGCTTCCTGTTCTGGTAGTTTCCAGGCTACCAGACTGATTCCAACTAATTTTCCACTTCAAAAAAAAAAACCAAAACATAACCCTTCTCTTGTAAAAGTGGTATCATAACTTAAGTAAAAAGAGAAGCAGAAAAAATCATTTCCATAAGTAACCTCTAAGGGAGAAGAATTTGGACTGAAAAGTCACCAGTCAGATTTATCATTTAAACCTGTAGTTTAGGATGTTTTAATTCTAATGTAGAAGTCTCATGACAAGGTGTGTAGGCTATGTGAGGTAGAGCTCTTACGGTGAGATAATGTCAAGAACATATCTTTTTCTACTTACCGCTTTTAGCATCTGCTCAGGGAAACACAAATCTTCATTGCTCACTTCCTCACACTCCAAAGAAAAGCCTCTTGTGTTCTGAAAGAAAACATCAGTGCAAATATTTTAAACATGTGCAAAAGCAGGTTTATTACAGAAACAATTCATAGAAGAGTTCACTAATTAGCTGTTCTCTTTATGATGAAGTCTATGAATGACTACGTCAATAGAGGACACTATATATCTCATGACATTTTGTGAAGATGATTAATCTGCTTATATGTTCCCAAGCTCAGTTAAAATGAAAGAAATAGCTGCTTGTTAATTATTTCGCCTTTCTCAAATGTTCCAGACACCTCAGTCTGCATGGTGTTGACAAAAAAGCAGGCCACAAAAGAATTGGGAAGGAAACATGCTTTCTGTGTAGTTGATTTCCAAAAACTACTTCAGAGAGTACTTGTACCAAAAATACTATGACTGTGGAAGACCCTTTCTTTGAGTTGGAATATGTCATGGTAAAGTAATCTATGGTGTTATGGTGTTTCAGTCAATGCCAATTAGCAGGAATCACAGATGACTATGTATTCTAAAATATGTGACTTCTGTGTGGAGGGTGTGGAGCTCTTCTGGGAAGACACACAAATATATATTCAACAGGATGAATTTGAGTTAAAAAATCTAAATTTAAGATTTTTAGTTTTGTAGAGAAGGGGCATCTGGCTCATAACTGTTCAATAATGTAAAAAAAAATTGTAATCAGGCAATTTATTGTCCATTTGAGAATTCCTTTCACCTAAATTGAAGCAAGATGGAAAACAACATCTGTATATTGTGACAATATTATTTTACCTATTGACTTACCAATTTCTCAATCTCCTTTAAAAGGTCATTCCACTGCACACTTTCAAAGCACTGATGACTGTTTCTTTGGTGATTGCCAAGGGATGTAGCAATAAGGCAGACAGTTAAAAGGAAGAAGCAGCTCCTGGGGCAATGCATTGTCTAGTTCTGGAACAATTAGAAGAAGACAGAAGGCTTAATAGAATCAGTATGGTTTTACAGTTTTGAGAAGTCACACGAGTACTGTTGATAATTTGATCCTGCTTGTTCACTTTTACTCTGTATTTACTTATATACTATGATAAGCCTTTTATGGTGGAATATTTGAAAGTTAAATATGTTTTATCCAATTCATAAAGAGAAAAAAATCATTTTAGAAAACCTTTTTCCTACTGTTCAGATAATATGTAAATGTTTTAATGTGTTTTCTAAAAATCCTATTCTAATTTTCTTCTGAAATACTTATTTTCCCACTGTCTCTATATGGATAAAAGATACACTATCTAGAAGAATAGCATTATTTGCTATAGTAAATTTGTCTGAATGTAAACTATTGCCTACTAAATATTTAAAAAATAGATTTCCACCCCCAGCAGTTTGCTGTGTAGTAATACCTATAACCTTGTTACCTGTAACTTGTAACATGATTTAAAGCAATTGCTTCTAAATGTAAGGCTATATTTTAGTCAGATTTTTTTTCACAAAACTCATGTGGCATTACACTAGTAAAGTAAAAAGGAAAAATTAAATAAGTAAATTACTCTAATCTAGAAAAATCAGCAATAAAACCAAAGAAGCCTACCTTGTGGACAATATTCAGCTCCTGATTGTGCGCTTCTGTGGGGCTTCAGGCGTAGCATTCTGTCAGCTATCTCAGTCCCTTTTAAATGCTCTTCTCCCACTTCTACAAATCTCTGACCACCTCCTCTCAGCAGCTGATGCAGAGTGAAACTTTCTTCTTTCAGTATTCCATCTCCTCAGATATGTTGATTTCCAGTCAATAGGAAAGTTATATGTGGGTGGCATAAAGGCCACATTTTAAAGTTTTTATTTAAACAGATAAAAAATAGATGGCTAAAGTCTATAGAACAAAGTGCTTAATGCCAATTTTACTTGATTTTACATCAGCTTTATAAATATTAACATGCAGGTGATAAAATATAAAATCTACTGTTCTTCAGTATGAACAAATACTATCTTCTGTATTTACATTATCAATGTAGAATTTCATATAACTTCATGTAATTTTTATTTGTACAAGTAATATTTAACATAACAGTAAATAAGTAACTACTTATTCTAGGTGGGTATGTAACTTTATAGTTCTATAAGTATTTTATTTACTTTCATATGTAAAATATAAACTCACATGTGCACATATGTATGTACATGTCACACACCTACGCGTACATACATGCATATGTTACTTCTCCAGGTAACATCAAATATTCTGAAGTTGTCAGCAAAAAGTTTTTCATTAACTGTAGGTTGGAGTGTTGAAAGGTACTAAAAAAATAACTTCCAAGAGAGCTAATCCCTACGAAATTAGAAAATGTCTTAATAATGTCTTAGTATTATATTTTTATTAAGGTTTCTTGTTAAGGCTTTTAAATCCCATTAAAACTGAAAGCATCCAAATGTATTGTTATTTTACACCTGTCTGAACCCCTTCATCTTACTACCTAAAGTTGCTCTGTGATAGTTTGTCCAGATGTTAAGCACTACATTACTTGTAGACAGAGAAGATTTTGGACCAGTTTTTTAAAGTTTTTTTTTTCTTGAATTCGCTTGGAGTTTTAAAAATCCTTAGGTATCTAGAATACAACTGCTGGAAAGCATATTAAGATCACATCTCTATCTTTCACCTGTAGCATTTTCTCAGTTTGTCACTTTACAGGATACCTGCCTATCTTGAATTATTTTATTTTGCTAATGCTGGTGATGTCTATTCTGTATGTCTCATTCATAACTCTTCAGGAATTGTAATAAACATCACATATTGAATTAAGGGTGACTTTTGACATGTTTCTGATAAGTAGCTAGATGGGTGTGGTAAGACAGCCCTCATTTTCTGTTGTCTTTGAGATGTTTCATGAATATCTTTTCAGCAGTAGATTCTGGCAACAGGACTTAAATATTTAGCATAAGATAAATGCAGTCACTAGGAAAGGGTAAAATTCAGGGTCTTAGCATAGTGCCATGTCAGGATTGAATAGAGAGTAACGGCAACAGGTCAAAGAGGACATCAGGAATCGTACAGTACTTGGAACTGGAACATTTTTGGACTTGATTACTTATTTCAATGTGATTACACCTTTCAGTGTCAAACACCTGTCAACCACCTTGATGTTACATATGTGGGCCTAAATCTTAGGGATTCATTTATATTCATGTGTTGACTGTTCAATGCCTGAAAAAAAAGTGCGATAATTTACTGATTACTAATTTAAATTTTAAGAATGAAATGTTAGACCACTGAAGTTCTGTGCGAACCTCACTGTGTGTTTCTTAGCTTTCAGTGCAGAAAATTGCTTACTAGTTGGATACTTAGTTTCAACAACCAACCACATAAGGGACCAAACAATCACAAAAGGGAATAAGACTGTTGTGCTGGAAGATCCTGTTCTGTTTGGGACTGATGTGTACATGAGGGGTGTTTCAGCTCCACTCTACCCCCCTTTTTTTTTTTTAGTGTGGGTGTGAGCTAGTTTTTTTGAAAAGGCACACCTTACTCTATAAAGCATTTCTGATGAAAGTGAAAGCTATGCCTGAAAGAAAGTCATTTCCTGCTGATCAGGAAAAGTAACCCAAAATTGGAAATTAAACATCTGTGTTTGGAAATTAAACGTCTAACCTCACCACTTAGAATTTCAAACTAGAGTCCTGTGAATGAAACGATAGCGTCATAGATCTCAAAAAAAAAAAAAAAATACTGTCGCTACTTCAAGAAAGTGTATCGTGTGGAAATTGTTAACCTTTATTAGGCCTAGTGTAAATGTAGGTTATAAATCACCTTTAAGGCACCAAAACAGCACTTGGAAGATCTGGACATCCAGACTTTTTGTTTTGGTGACCTTTGTGCAATTAGTACTTGAATTCTTATCTCTAGAAAAGTGTCCATAGGGAATGTGTTTTCTTGGAAACATTGTCTTGATTCAGCATGCTGTGTTTTATACAGAAGAAAAGACAAATGTGATTAAATTTAGAAAGCAAAGTATTGTTTGAATACTGAAGCTCTGAGTATATGGTGTCACTAGGTGACAGAGGTAGGATATAGAGTGTAACAATTATGGACATGACCTGAAGAAATCACTTCTCAGATCTCAAGTCAGATGCCTTGATATTTGTAGGAAGCTGAAGAAACTTCCCTGTATTTAGAGAAATACCAGAGGGCTGTTGGCTTCCTGTTTTCATTAGGGACAGGTCTTCCAGGGTTCTTAGCCCAGCTGTTTTGAGAGATGCTTTACTATAGAGGGACCATTTTAAACATACCGATATATAATTCTCATTCAGAAAATTCCCAATCACTGGAGCTCTTCAATTTTGGAACGATTTTCTAAATGGTGTTATGATAAAATATATTTTATATTAACATACAAGCTTTAGAAGTTGGTGAAAATTATAATGTAATCTAGTGTGTGCCAGAGCTGGTGGTTGGATTGGGTGATTTTACAAGTTTCTTCATTTATTTTTTTTAACAAGGTGTGGACTAAAGTAAACATCCTTCAGAATGTTTTAACTCAGCCAGATTGAATTGTTATCTGAAAACCAGAAAATGCCAGTAAAATAAGAGCTACTTTTTTTTTTCAGATGTTCTCACAACCACGTCAGCGGTATTTAAGATAATTGTACAAACTATTGGCTTAGATAAACATTCTGATTGGCCTGATCCTTATTCAAGAATGGTTAATCCTTAGCACTGGTGGTATCATTTCCTTCCAAAACTTTCAATACTCCCTGCTTTCTATTCCTGAAGCTTATGCACCTGTTTTAGAATTATCACTCATTTCTTTCTGTGTAAAATTCTCCTTGCAATGACACTGCTCTATGTTCCATATATTCAGAAGAACTTTGTGGTTATATAATCTCTTTACCAATATTATAAAATATGAAGCATTTAGTTGTCATTATTTTGGCATCCAGGCTGAAGCACCACGAAAAGACCTGGATCTCTAGAAGTGCTGATCACCTAGCCTCTGATAATGCCTTTAATAATTGAACTATAAAATGTTATCAGTTATTTTGAAAATCATGGCCATGTCTAACCTTATACCTGTTCTGAAAACTTACTTCGAACTCACCCTGTTTGTATGTAAATGTGCATGGATGTAGGCCCTAATAGTACTTAATTTTTATTAATTAACTCAATTCAGTCAGAAAATAATAAAAAGATGGTTTTGGAAAATCTGTTGAGAAGTTAAACTGTTCAACTCTTCAGTAGAATGTGACAGTTCATCATTCAAAATTTAAAATTAAGATCCTGTTCAATTAACTTTAATTTCCATCACATTTTATAGGATTTCTTAAAGGTAAATACAATTAAAACATGAATGGATTTAACCATGTACTTCAGTGTTGAAAACATAAATGACTGACATTTATGACGGGATGCATGTAGGTTTTTACCTACACTGCCCTGAAAGAGTAAAAAATCACTGAAAAACCACTACACTCTCATCAGAAAACCTCATGATTTGTGTTTGGCAGATTAAACTTCTGCTTTAGGAAAGAATTAATAAAAGAGCAAAAATGCTAATAAACAAGCAAAAGTAAGAGGAATGCTATTAATAGGAAAACTCTGCCAGTTTCTGAATCTCCGCAAACTTCTTAAACATCATCATGTACTTTATCTTCACATTATTCTTAATGTGAAGCCTAGGCTTCTAAACTGGGCACAAAGGTTCCAAAAGTGTTTCCTGGAAGGGTCAGCTGCTTTAAAACAGATATGAAACACTGGGTGCACTGAGAGACTAAGCTAAAAAGCAAATATGTACGTTCTTCCTTGAGGTGCGTAGTGTCTGCTACTTACTAAGCTGTGATTTTACACCTGCAGTTGGACGACAGGTGACATTTGCATGTACAGCAAGATTCCCAGACACACAGCGAGTTACTTTGCTTTCCATTGAATAAAGAAGGAAATAGATTAATATAAGTTGAAAAGAGGCAGTTTTAAAAATCCACATGAAGGATTGTGAAGGCTGGGTACATAGAGGGACATCAATGGATGTTGTCTACCTAAACTTCAGTAAGGCTTTCAACACTGTCTCCCATAATATCCTCATAGAGAAGCTGTTGGCGTATGGGCTGTATGAGCAGACACGGATGGACTGAAAGCTGCCTGACCAGGCCCAGAGGGTGGTGACCAGTGGCACAAGATTTTGTAGTAGGCCTGTCATTATCAGAGTGCCTCAAGGGTCAACCCTGTGTCAAGTCCTGTTCAGCATCTTCATTAATGCTCTAGATGACTGGACAGAGAGCACCGTCAGCAAGTTTTTAGGTGACACCAAACTGGGAGAAGCAGCTAGTACACCACGGGATTGTGCTGCCATCCAGAGGGACTTGGACAGGCTGGAGAAATGGGCTGATAGGAATCTCATGAAATTCAATGAGGAAAGAGCCCTGCACCTGGAAAGGAACAACCTTATGTACCAATATATGCTGCGGACCACTCAGCTGGAAAGGAGCATTGCAGAAAAGGGCCTGGATGTCCTGGTGAACATCAAGCTGAAGCCAGCAGTGTGCCCTTGCAGCAAAAAAAGGCTAATGGTATCCTGGGCTGCATTAGGGGTATTGCTAGCAGGTTGAGGGAGGGGAACCTTCCTCTTTACTCAGCAATGTCAAGGCCACACTTGGAGTGCTGCATCCTGTGCTGAGCTCCCTAGTACAAAAGAGACATGGACATACTGGAGAGAGTCCAGTGAGTGGCTATGAAGATGGTTAAAGGACTGGAGCATCTCTGCTATGAGGAAAGGCTGAGAGAGCTGCAACAGTTTAGCCCAAAACCCAATCTGCTATATATAAATAGCTAAAGCGAGGGTGCAAAGAAGGCAGAGCTAGGCTCTTTTACATGGTGACCAGTCGCAGGACAAGAGACGATGACCAACAGCTGAAATGCAGAAGGTTTTGTCTGAAGATCAAGGAACATCCTTTTACTGTGAGGATGTCTGAGCTCTGGCCTAGGTTGCACATGGAGACTGTGGAGTCTTGAAGATATTCAAAAGCCATCTGGACATGGTCCTGAGCAACCAGCTGTAGGTGGGGCTGTTTGAACAAGGTGACCTCCAGAGATCCCTTCCAACCTCAACTATTTTATCATTCTGTGATTAAATACAAGAACAAATTGTTGGGAAAGAACAATCTTGCTTTACAGTGTAGTTAACAACAATAAAGAACCTGTGTGAACAGGCATTGTTTGCCTTTTTCATCATCTTCTCTCACTGGTTGTCAGTGCATTTGTATTCTGGTGGTGCATAGTGGTGCTGATCTCAGGCTTCCCCTGAGAAAACCATGTCCACATGGAGAGGAGAGTGAAGGTTTATTACTTGTTTTGTGTTGCCTGCTGGCTGGCTGACGTGTTCACTTTAATTGGGATCTCTCTTTCATCATGATTGCAATATTGTAAACGAGGTGTTGTGTATCTGCAATGAAGGCTCTGCAGAGGCATGTCCTATGTAGGGCACAGGACAATGGGGATTGTCAGGTGATGTGGTGGATTAAGCCATCTCACATGGCTGTGCGATGTGAGTTGGTGAATATAGGAGACTTAAAGCAAAGCAGAGTCCTCCACAGAGCGGGCTGTCCTTGCATATGGACTGCTTTTGCCAAATACTGGAAAGGCTCAATGGTCCTAAACATTCCGCTATATTGTATCAACCGGGACCTGTGACAGTAGGGACGCTGAGAGAACTTTGCCTTGAGTAAACTGTTGGAGATGTTATAACACAACTTCACCCTCATCCAAGCAGGAATGTTAACGGTTACATTAAATTGATATCTCTATTCCAAAAAAATGTGGGTGATGACCCTCAGTTTAGAATAAACTATAACCTAGTGGTTATGGAAGGGTGTAGTGACTAGGGTTGAATGTAATAACCACCCAACTTGTGATAACTGTTGCATTCAGTTAAGTCTTATGCAGGGTAACCCAACTGCTTAAGAAGGCAGTTACAAGCAGTGAGAGAGATTCCAGTTCAAAAATAGCCTTCCAGTTCAAGAATGAACATTTAATTTATTAGCATGCAAAAGGGAAGAGTCACTACAGTTCTTTCTAGACATGCTTTAAAAGCAAATTTCATTGACTTCTCTTGAAAGCTGATTCACTTTGTCTTCCCAGGGTGTATCTACTAGATTGACTCCCTTAAGAGTTTTAGACACTGGATCTCTGCCATGCTTAAACATGAGATAGATGCTGAACAGCCTTAGTAGAGTAGAGGAAAATATTGAAGGACTGGAATAAATTAAAGCTGAGGTTCTATTGTATTCAGGCATCTCTAAGGCTTCCAGAATTTAAGTTTTCAACATAAGCGTATAAAGCATGAATTCAGTATTAATTCAATCCTTTTTGGAACTGTTTCAAAATAATAATTTTCATAGAGTAGACATTACTGCCTACTGTTATAACTTCTTTCTCTCCCTTTAAATAAATACGTAATGTACACTGTGATGTCAATGTGCATTAACATATAACGTGAGAAAAGCTCCATTATTCATAAGATTCCACCCACCTGCAGGGAAATGTCATTACATGACTTCTGACATTTAAACAGTGAATGAAACTAGAAATGTCCAGGGCACTTCCAGCCTTTTAGAAGCTTGGTTGTTAATTACTATTTATTACATTGAAAAGCTTGAGGATTAAAAGAAAAAGGGGGAGCAGCCAAGATGAATGACTAACACAATACAAAAGGAAAAAGTTTTTTTTTCCAGTGAAAACGTGATGTCCTCAATTCTCAACTACATCTACAGAAATGGGGTTTTTTGCATTTATAAAAATATAGCAGAAGAGTAAGGACACATCTGAAATGGCTTCTGTTACAATGACTGCTTCTTCTGATTTCCATTCTTACCTGTAGATTTGACAAATCAGCTGAGCATGTAGTAAAAAAACAAATGCCTCATTTTTATTGGCACACAATGTAATTGCAAGTCTGCAGAGACTAAGCACCTTAATTTTGAGGTTTTTTTTTGAAAAATTAGGAGGTCTTAGTTTTTAAAATATTCATGACAACTTGACCATATTTATGTAAAGCTCAGTGAATAAACCTGTAACCTGAATGTGGGAGATCTAAGGTCAGAACTCTCTTCTGTTCAACATAATGCAGCCTCATAATCCAGACAGTGCCAGCCTCATTTGTAATACAGTATTTTAGGTTTATGGCACTCGTGCAGCTATGTTTAATTAAGGAATAATGCATAGCAGACAAGTACATTAATATAATAAAATAGATTTTTCACAATGCAGCAGGCAAACCAAGGTAGTTTGGGAACTGTTAATATGGGGTTCTTGACCACCTCCACCCATTGATTGTGTAACAAAACTGAATTAAATTAATGAGATTTTCATACACATTAATGTTGTTAATCATTTGCAGATGGCAAAATTATGGCACATAATTTTTAAATTGCTACATATTTTAAGCACTCTGTGGTTTCTATTTCCTTGCAGCCATTGTAGTTTAGGAAGGCTTAACTTTGGTGCGAAATGAATGGACAGACGAGGTAACAAATGTGGAGAGAATAAAACCATTTTATTTTCTGTTCCCAGAAATGAACATTTAGAAGATATGTATAATTTACATAATCTTTTAGATTGTCAGTACCAAGGAGCTCTGTCTTGACTTGCACTTACAGTCACAAGTTTGTGCGTTTTCTTTTTCTTTTTTTTAACAAGCTACTTATAGGAAAATGCACCATCATTGCAAAGGCATTTTCTGAAGTCTGACATTAGAAATCCATATGTGACATTTCACACAGCATAGAAACTTTAAAGTATTAAACTTTTATTTCTGAATAGAAAATATATAAAAAATGTACATTCAATGAGTTTATATTTTTAGCACAAATGTTATTTTTTTTAGGAGATATACTTAAAATAACATTTTATTACTGGATATTTTAAAAAATTTATGATTTTTCATAGTTTACTAAAAATATACTTTTCCCCAAATCCCAGAATATTCAAAAAAAAAAAAAAAGTAAAGTAGCAGATTCACCTGTTTCTTAATTGAAGCTGAAATTAAGTGTTTATTTTAATTCCTGCTATTATCAGAATTCAGGAAGATAATTTTAAAGAGTGAATATATAATGGGGAGATAGCCAAACTGGTGTGTATGTATATAAATGTATACACATAAAAATATTACTTGCACTATTGATTTACTATACAGAAGAAATAAGTAATTTGCAAGAAGATTTGAGAATGGGATTTGTTAAAATTTTTTAACCTGAAGTCTTATTGTGATTGTATTTTTTGAACTATTGAGTAAAATGAGACCTTAAGAATTATTAAGTCATAAATTGTTCATAAATACAACGTGCAGCCGATAAGAAATAAACAGGTTTTAAAAAACCTACTAGTTTTTTAAAAAATCTTAATTCTGAGTATAAAAACTTAATGTCTGTGTAAAAAATGTTTAGTCAGCTTTACAGTGGGCTTTGAAAGCAGCAGCACTAGTGTGACATGGATAGTTACATACAATCTGCCTACATGTACATGGCTAAAACATTTTATATAGTAAATTTTCTAATTTCTTCTTCTTTAGATTATTTCAGTTACCTAACGGGCTTCATTTTTCACTGTGCAGAATACTAATGTTCAATGCATAACTTTCACTTTTCTTGTTAAGAATAGCACTGAATGGTTTCACTTTAACCAGTGGCCAGAAAATACTCTCCACCCTTCCTACAAATTAGACACCTCACTTGACAATAATTTGGAGAAGCTTTTTAATGCTCAGCTCAGTTTTTGTTTTGTTTTGTAGCTCCATTTCATGAAATGGACAACTCTTTGTACACTGCGTTCCTGCCGGTTCCAGAATGGGTTGATTTTTTTTGAATGACTAAGTGAATTCCATTAGTGGGTTTTGTGGCAATAAACGTAATTTCTCTGACGATGACTTAACAATGAGACTTGGGGAATTTTGCAGCTACCTCACACTTCATGGCTCAGTTTAAGATAAATTCTGACACATGTACTTTCCTTTCCTTCCAGTGTACCCCTGGGCATTTCCTTGCTATATGCCAAGTTCAATAGATAGACTTGAGCTTTGTAGCCTGGAACCCTTAGGCCAGATGACTAATTTGGTCTGCGGGTGATCTAAGACCTAGGAGAATTCATTTTGAACAGTGGCAAGGTGTGGCATTACAAGGTATCAGAATTTCTACTTATCACCTCAAATTTAGTTTCAAAGATGCATTGAATATGCTGTTTTTCATGTAGGACTGATGTGTTTGTCAGTTGTCAATCTTGCGGAACCTTCCAAGTTGCAATTGATGGTTATTCTTCACATTCCTAATATATAACTGAGTTGAAAACTTAAGACACAGGTTTGACTTTACTAAGGCACTGGACTTCTCATCAGCCTCTTTAGTTTGATACGAAAATGCTTACAATGCCTAGCACCACTGCCAATGATTACTAAAAGTAGCAAAAAATACATATTTAAATTACGTCATGCTGGGTTAAAATGATGATGTCACCTAATGAAAGTTATTACATCTTTTTTAAGTGGAGTTACCTTGTTTTAGTTTACAAATATTTGATAAAGGGAAGGTAAAAGGAACACCAGAACTTGAATAAACCTTGAAAAAAGAAAGCAAACTATAGCAAAAATATATGCAATAATTTAAATATAAACACGCAACAAATTCATATGGAAATTAATTAAGTCTATGATCGATGAGTTCTGCCCCATCTGTTTCCTGTGATACACTGGTGAGATTTCCAGTAAGTAAAATTATTTTGATTCAATCATTTAATTTATCATTCATTAATTTATCTAAATTGTATTCTAGGAGTCTATGACTATTGAAACTCTGTTTCATGTCTGGTAGACCTGATTGACTGGTCCTTCCTAAAGTGAAGCTTAATCACCTGTCTGATGGTTCGTTAAAATTGCTGTCATGCCTACAAGACAGGATCTCAGCAAAGAGCACGGGGAACTAGAGGAGATTCATAGTCTTCTGTGTTGTTTGTCATAGGAAAATTACTTTGATTTCAAATTCCCTGTAAAGTGGGAGACAGGGCAACTAAGCACACTTGAGAGGAAAAAAAGAAAAAAATATTCTTCCCCCAAGGGTCATCTAGGAAGCAACTGTCTTTTAAAGCCTACATTAATATGACACTCATTGGGACCTTCCAAATGTCAGTGGAAATCCTCTGTACATCCTGTAATATTTAAACATAACACTTTTTAATGTCAGTGTTTCTTCTTTTAAGTCAGTAAAGGAAGACAAACTAAATCACAAAATTGACTAAGTGTATCAGTGTCATTTGATTCTGAAAACTACAAGGTAAACTGAACCCTCATAGTGAAATAAATGAGTAGTCTTAAATGTGAGTTGTGAGTGAATTCCTAAAATGAGATTAATCTCTGTTAAATTTATTGATCTAAAATTTAGTCATGGGATATGTCTTCAGTAGAAAATGATGCAAGTGACAGGAATGAATGTGTAGAACCAGAGACGTTGAGATCTACGCTCTGTGATGCAGATGAACGCGTTGTCCCCACTTAGGACATTTGTTTTGGAAATATACTCCTGATCCAAAACACTAATACGCCGTTACTCTGAGTTAGTCATCTGAGGTTTATTTAACAATCAGTGAAGGCAAATAGGAAACTCCAAAATGTGATTTATAGGCACTTAGACACTATCTTAGGATTGATGTCTTCAGGTGTTTATTTGTTTATCAATATAAAAGGAATCTAAAATTATTAGCTCAGGCTTAGATATCTAACAGCTAAAATTGCAGCTTTGGGCTAGGATCCAACCTAACTAATATATAAATTATATCAGTCTGTTTAAAAAATCTTATCTAGTTGCTTAAAAAAATGATGCCCTTAACAGTTAAAATAAATATATTATTCTTTAATTGATCAACATCATTTACTTTCAATAATCTCAGCTGTCAGGTGTTTGAGGTTTTTAGCCAAAGCCATCTCCTAATGGATATATTCAAAAGCTTGTCTAAAGAAATCATTGTTGAGTGGTTCTGTAATAAATTTATAACTTCTGTTACACAGACTAAAGAGTGTAGCTTGTGATTTTATTAGCCTATGGATTTGTATATCTAAAATGAATTTTTTATGCAAGAAAATATCCTTTTATAGGATTTTTCCTTCTACATTTTCTTGATCTTCATACTTCTCCACTAAGGATTAATTTGTTTTTCTCTAGGATTTCTCTATTAAGTTTGTAGGTTGTTCTTGGCATTAAATAACTAACAAAATAGTTGCGTAGCCTTTTTTTATGAACAGTTTCCTGAATGAAGAATACTGAAGGGTGAATTTCTTTTTTGTAATAAATACCATCTACAAGTTAATAGTCATATAAGAAGTTTTCTATGCAGTTTCTCTAGACAATGAAGAGGGAAAGACTTAGGGTAAGTCACTTCTTCCTAGAACAGATGGAATAAATTGGTCTATAGAGGAATCTATATTCTTAATGGGATAAGGTAAATGGAAAAGACCTCTGGAGGCCAACTGGTCCAAATTCCTGCTTAAAGTAGGGCCAGACATAGACAGATGTATATTCAGCTGAGTTTTTACTATCGCAAGTATGAAGAGATACAACCTCTCTGGACTCACTTTTTCAATTTCTGATTACCCTCATTGTGATTTTTTTTTTCTTACTAGTCAGAATTTCCTTTATTGCTATAAGTGTCCATTGCCCGTTGTCATATATGCACCTCTAAAAGGAATTGGAGTCTACCCTGTCTTTAAAAAGTTTTAGATCTCGCTTTATAATTCTTTCTTTCAGGTTTACAAAACATTCTCTCAGCCTCTACTCATAGATCATGAGCTCTGGCCCCCTAATTGTCGTGGTAACCTTTTTGCTGAACTTGCTCCAGTATGAAAATAACTTATTTGTGCTGGGAAGCCCAAAACTGGACATAGTATCACAGTATCACAAGGTTGGAAAGGACCCCTGAGATCATCAAGTCCAACCTATAACCTAACACTAATACCAACACTAACACCAACCATCATCTAAACCATGGCACTCAGTGCCTCATCCAGTCTCCCTTTAAACACCTCCAGGGTCGGTGACTCCACCACCTCCCTGGGCAGCCCATTCCAATGGCCAATCACCCTTTCAGTGAAGAACTTTTTCCTCATATCAAGTCTAAACTTTCCCTCACGAAGCTTAAGTCCATGCCCTCTGGTTCTGCCACTGGTCACCTGAGAGAAGAGACCAACCCCTGCCCGACTACAACCTCCTTTTAGGTAGTTGTAGAGAGCAATGAGGTCTCCCCTGAGCCTCCTCCAGGCTAAACAGCCCCAATTCCCTCAGTCGCTCCTCATAGGGCTTGTGCTCCAGCCCCCTCACCATCTTTGTTGCCCTCCTCTGAACACATTCCAGTATCCTAACATCTTTCCCAAACTGGGGGGCCCAGAACTGGACACAATATTCAAGGTGAGGCCTGACCAGTGCCGAGTACAGGGGGACAATAACTTCTCTGGTCCTGCTTACTACACTATTCCTGATGCAGGCCAGGATTCCATTGGCCTTCTTGGCCACCTGGGCACACTGCTGGCTCATATTGAGCTTCCTGTCCACCAGCACTCCCAGGTCCTTTTCTGCCTGACTACTCTCCAGCCACTCTGTCCCCAGTCTGTAGCTCTGCATGGGATTGTTGTGTCCAAAATGAAGTACCCGACATTTGAACTTATTAAACATCATCCCATTAGAATCAGCCCAGCTCTCCAATCTGTCCAGGTCCCTCATACATAGTACTCCAGGTGACTTCTCACAAGTTCTGGATAGAAGAGAATAATAATTTCCCTGGACCTGCTTGCCAACTCTTGCTAATAGAGGCCATTATGTTTTCTTCACTGGAAGGGTGCAATCTTGACCAGGACCATAGGTCCCTTTTGTAAAGTTGCTTTCTAGCCAGTGGAACCCAGCATGTGAACTTTAGTGGAGTTATTCCATCCAAAGTACAGGACTTTGAATTTCCCTTTTTTTTGAGATCAGTCCATATCTTGTCTGTTGAAATTCCTCTGAATGAAATTCCTTCACCTGCCAGTGTGCTGACTCCTTCCCTCCAATTTGATGTTCTCTGAAAACCTGCTGAGAGTATATTCACTCCCATTGTTCAGGTCATTAAAAAAGACATTGAAAGTACTGGCCCTAACATAGACACCTGAGGAACGCTTTTGGGAACTGACTATGTTTCTCTTTATGCTGTAGATTGCAACCCTTTGAGCCTGCCCGGTCAATTTTCCACTCATCTTATAGCCCATGTGTCGCAACTGTGTTTCACGAGTTTGGCTGATCTGCAGGCCAGAAAGTGTAATCAGAGAGAGCTACAGAACATGAGGTTAAATGTTTAACTTTGAATGCAACTATATGTAATTTGAAACTTACCACACGGTCATCACGATTTTTGCCACTTGAGTGCTCTAGATTAATGAGAATAGAACTGTGGAGGCTCAACAAAACTTTCCTGATGATTCTTCTTCATACTTGTCTCATCTTGCAACTCTCAATATTTAGTCTGACTGTTATTCCCTTTTCTGAACACATTAAAAGTGGAATATGCATTCCAGACAAGTACACAGTATTTTCAGTCAAGAAATAATTTAATTTCATATTTGGATCTAGTGGATTAGGGCTTGGATCTCACCATGCTGGGATATTCTTATTCTGATATTTAATTAATTTAAAACATAATAATGTCCCATGTGTTTCAGTAAAAGTCCTCAGATTAACTAAGAGTACAAGATTGAATTTACAAGTGAAAGCTTTAGTACCTACAAGGCCTATCCTGTACTTTAAGTAGATAAATTTTCCATGGAACTTGTGCTCTTATTCCTCTTAGGCTGTGCTCAGACACTTCAGAGTAATTACTTGCTATTACCTGTACCGTAATCATGTTGGAACAAGAAATGAATCTGTGCTGGCATGAGACAACACCATTTCTTTTCCTGTTTCTGCACTCTCATTCCCATTTGAAGAAAATGCATTCATAGAAGGCCAAACAGTATTAAAGGACAGATGAGGATCCAGCATGCCTCAAAACTGCATTCCTCTGCCCATTGGTTCAGTGACATTAGCAGCCCCCCTGTGAGTGGTGGTTCATTTTGGCAGAGCATGTCTCCTGCTCTTGCTTGATATTTTTAACCCTAGAAGACTAAGATATGAAAATTTTCTTTCTCTGTCTTTAAAGACATACTAACACTGTTCTACACAGCTGTGAATTCATATATGTAACCACTAATCTAATATATTTTTTCCTAAAGTGATACTGAAAACTTATGTTTCCCTATCTTTTACGGGGTGTTTTTTTGTTGTTTTGGGGTTGCTTTTTTTAATTTTTAATAACTTTATGTGTGTTTCTGGGTGGGTTAATAAAGAACATATTTTGTCTAATAAGTTGGAGTGGACTGTGGTACGAATTAGTCTTTCCAAGTATTACAAAACTCATATTATACTTATGTGGGAAAAGAAGTAACTGACAGTAAACCTCAACAGATACACTGATAATAGTCTAGATAAGAGCTGTCCAGCAAATAACTGAGACTGTTTCTGCAGTGTGTTCCTCTTGACATTTTGAGAAAAGCTCCAGGAAATAAGGTTTCTTATTCTCTAAACAAGTCCTGCATTGCATGCCCTAGAGGTATTATATACTGACCTGAAGACTTCTCCAACCTGTTTTTTGCTACTAGGAACCCAACTTAAATATAAATCTTTTCTCTAGCTGCCCTAGACTGAAAAAGAAAAAGGGAATAGAGGAGATTTTTTTGCTGAATAGGAGCCAAGCAAAATGATTTTTGAAACAACAGGCTGTGCTTAAATGGGATTTTCTTAAGGACTTCATCATTAGTGGCAGAATAGAGCTATTCCCCACAGGCACTGTGACTTCTGGAAACAAGACTCCCTTGGCAACAGGTTTATGTGAAATTAACAACTCCTTAGAAAGACTTCAAAGTGGTATTGAATTATGGTGTTGAGTTTAGATCTTAAGTGAGGGCTTTTCATTAGCATTCAGGAGGTTTTTTGTTCATCTCTTCATTTTGCTTCGTCTCTCACATGAAATGTGCAAGCTGAAATGAATAAAAAATTCAACGTCCAACAGGAAATGAGAACTTGTAAGATATTTCATCATGCTTGTTACAGGACATAGAAAACCACATTTTTTTTCTAAAGAAGAATATGTTGTCCCTGAAATGAAATGATAAAATGAGGAAAATGAAACCCGAGCTGTTGTACGTATGTGGAATGAGCTCTAAGTACAAAGGGCAAACCTCAGCCTAGCATGTTGAAATATGCAGGTGAACTTTGATGTTCCTATTACAGCAATAATTCATTGAGAGCTGCTTGACCTGCTTTAGATCAGTATTTTTTTGTGGAGAAGCCCTTCAGGAACTATCACTATGTGGAAGAACTCAGATATACACAGAACAGTTTAAAGAATTCCTTTTGACTCTTTGCTTCAAATGCATACTTCATATTTTTTTTTTTTCCAGATTTACTTTCAGGTACTTGTCAGCAGTATCAGTGGACCCTCACTACAAGAAATCAGTTGTTTCTGTGCTGTACCTCTGTTATTCATGTTATTGGACAATATGTGCTATAGCACTTGGGCAGCTCTCAGCTTTTCTGCATCTGTTCCTAGTCTGTTCCTGACCATTACCAAAAGCTGCAAGATATCTCCACCTTCAGGCCTCTGAAATGCATAGTTTGGCTAATTCCATAAACTGATCTATGATTTACAAATGACTTACTTTTTTAATTGTTTCTATTGTGTCTTCTTGCCTCCCATGATGATACAATTCCCACAAGAATTTGTCTTTTTGATAGCACTATGGGCAAAATATGTCTCTGTTTCTATTTTCAGTCCTGTGTGTAGCACTATGCCAGAATAATCTCTTTTACAAGTCTTCTTAGGAAATAATTTTGGCATAAATTTGCTTTACCTATGTTGCTTTACTTTGCTTATTTTATATTTTTTTCTGATGACTTCATGTTCTTACATGTCTGTGTTCCTTTTGTAATTGCTTTCCAAAGCTTCTTCTATTTTATTGTCAGAACTGTTTGGTTTAACATTGTAATGTTTGATTTAGCATTGTAATGTTGAAATTCCATTTGGGATTAAGGTTTTGAGTAGTTTGAAAGGAAACTTCACAGCCAAGCCTGTTTTTATGTATAGACTTTTAAAACACTGAAAAAACTGAGTGCTAAATCTCTGACTGGTGCATTTTCTGTGCTCGTCTAGCATGAATTTCTTGAAAATCGTAGCTTAAAAGTATTGCAATTTGTATAATTCTTCCTGAAGTTGAAATCTAGATTCCTCTGCAATAACGTAAATGTACATGAACACAGCTGATGCGTTTTCCTCAGAAATGTCTGTAATATGTTTTATTATCTTTAGTATCACTGCACATTACAGCAATCCAAGAATTACTGTATTTAGACTAGCAGAAGTATTAATTTCCTTGCCACATGCTTCAGAAATAATTTGAACTCTGCAGTTTGAACTTCTGTGTGCACTTTATCTCAGGGCCGGAATAACAAAAAAAAACCAGCAGAGGGACCCCTCATACCTTGTAATGTATGTTTTTTGTTTGCATGAGTCTTTTGTTCCTGGATGAGCATTTTGTTCTCACGGAAATTTTTGGCCTTTCAGTCTACATAAAAAATAAAGTGTAAAATACTAGTCTTCAAAATAACACATTAAAAAAGTATTCAGCTTTTTTTGTTGTTGTTGTCTTAGGACAAATTGAAAATGACAAAACAAAGGGAAATATAATTCATAGCATTAAAAACTCAAATAAAAGCTATCAATTCTATAAATAAAATACAAAAATTACTTCTTTACCTACCCCTTTGTCAGATATTTTTTTCTGCATATTTTCATGTTTGAAATCTAGAACCTGCATTTAAGTGTCCATTTCAAAAGAAAGCCCTAAGAATTTGTGTTGGTTATACCTCTTCCAGCTGTCATAGACTCAGCGTTCGGTTCTAGCACTGCAGATGAGTCAAGTTGTCTATGTAACAATCTATTCCCATGGCTTTACTGAGCATATTTTAAGTGTTTTCTTATATGATTTCAAATCCTTTTTAATCAGATCAAAGTAGAGTCGGCAGAGACACTAAAAATATTGTCATAAACCTTTCCATTGATTTATGCATGATTATTCCAACTCTCTAAAAGCTTCTTTGTATGCTGTGTTTTGTACAGTGATTCTTGTGTTCAGTGCACGAAAAGGCTCATGTGAGGCCTATGGGATGCTCATATGTTTTGTGGCTGTTTCAGCAGTACAATTAAACCTTAAATACACTGGGCCCATCATTGGAATTCTTCCATTCATACTGTCAGCTGCTCAGTTCAGGTCCAGCTTGAAGTTCAGTAGCAGAGCATGTCCACACGCACAGAAGCACGCACGGAATGGAGAGCACACCTGTTTTCTTGGTCCCTCCAGGGCTTTATCCCATGGTACTCTGCCAAGCAGATCTCTGAAGAGGTCAAAGTCTTTTTCTCCTGACGCCCAGGGTAGTGAGCTTGCTGTGTGCCTTCCTCACTGCCCTAAGGATCTTGAACTCCACTGTTTCATTGTCACTGCAGCCCAGGCTGACCTTGAACGTTACATTCCCTAGCAGCCCCTCCTTGTGGGTGAGATAAAGGTCCAGCATAGCACCTCGCCTCACTGGCTTTTGTACCACTTGCAGAAGAAAGTTATTTTCAATGCATTCCTGGAACCTCCTGGATTGCTTATGCCCTGCTGTGTTGCTCTTCCTACAGATATTGGGGTAGTTGAAGTCCCCCATGAGGACCAGAGTTTGTGAGTGCAAGGCTGCTCCTATCTGTCTATAGAGGGCCTCATTTGTTTGCTCTTCCAGGTTTGGTGGCCTGTAGCAGACCCCCACTACAATGTCACCTGTCCCTGCCCTCTCTTTAATCCTGACCCATAAGCTCTTGGTCAGCTCCTCATCCAACCCCAAGCAGAGCTCCATGCACTCCAGCTGGTCACTGAAATAGAGGGCGACAGCCCCTCCTTATCTACCCTTCCTGCCCTTCCTAAAGAACCTGTATCCTTCTATTCCAACACAGCAATCATAGGAGCCATCCCACCATGTCTCCATGATGTCAATCAGATCCTAGCCCTCAAGACATATGCACTTCTCTTACTCTCCTTGTTCATTCCCCATGCTACATACATTTGCCTAGACACATTTTAATTGGGCCCCGACGAAGTTGACTGAGGGGCTGGAATGACAAGAATTCTTTTGTGCTGCTCTTTAGATGTTTTCCTGATCACCTGTGATCCTTCTGCAGGCTGTGGTGTCTATTGCTGACACTGACATCAAATGGGTAGGAGTGGAATGGAATAAGATTTCCCTCCCCCAGCAACTTTAGTTAAAGTATTTGTAGTTGCCTGGTTAACTTGTAATTGAGAAGCTCAAATTACAAAGCTTTTCTACAATCTCCACAGCTAATCTGCTTCAATCTCAAGTGTACTTTTTGTATGAAAGTTTCTATTACAGTCTGAAGTAAATCTCCCTTAATTCAGTTTTAAATAAATCATAATAACCCACCAGACTCTTATTCTGTTACTGAATTAGTGCTGCTGTTTAGATTGTTGATGTGAAAGCATCCATGCTGCTGCTGTGAAAGAAAGGCTTAGCTCTTGTAATTTTTGACAAAAGACTTAAGTAGCAGAGTTGTATCAAGACCAAAAAGAGAGAAGATAGGAGAGTGGATTTTACTCTTTTGATACAATTGGATTTCAATTCTAAGCCTGACATCTAAAGAAAGTTTATGTAATCATTGTACTCATTTTTCTGTCACACTGCTGAATTAAAAATATTGTAATGCAGAAGGGAAACACATATATAAAGCCAAGAAGTTATTCTTACCATAATTGAAATCTCAAAGAATAATCAAAAGAATTCATATATCTAATTAATGCAGAAAAAGGAAGGAAATAAAGAAAACAATATTTCTACAGCTAGGTCTCAGTCCTAATAATATGCTTTCAATCGTTATGCACACCCATCCCCTGCCCTTCTGGGTCCTAGATGAATGGGTCCAGCCAGGGAACAGGGGTTCTCAAAAAGGTTCAGTGTCCCGCATTCTTTTCTGAGAAGAATGATGTTCATGGTGGGGTTTCTCCCCCTTTCCCAGGGAATTATCATGTTGATAGTCTTTTCTTTGCTCTGGGTTCACTTTGGACTGTTTTCTTGTTTTCTTACACAGATTTGCATCCTATTCTTTATTAATGTCTGCAACATCATATTGCATCCAAATTTTGTGTGTAAACTGTTTCATAGATACTGGATGATTTTTCTTTTCTGTCTTTGCGACCCCTAAAATCAGTTTTATCCAGGTTATATCCATTTCTTTAACTGACCATTGATGAATTGTCTACATCCCTGATATTTGCAGCGCTACCCTGTGGCATCCTTCTTACCACCTCCATGCCTGTACTCCTCTGTACTGCATCCTGTGTTCCCACTGCTGTTGTTCCATTCCATGCTACTCTGCCACTGCATCATTGTGATAGTGGTAAATATTTCACTCTAAACAGAGCAATTGTTACTCTATCTATAGAAAAATATGGTTGTACCATTGAATAATAAGCACAAATAAAACTAATTAGGCATAGCAACCTGTTCAAGTAAAGAATCGCTGTAACATCCAGACAAGCTAAGATAGAAGTCCAGACAGCCCAAGTTCAAACAAAGCCTGCTAGCCTCAGTCCTGGGACCTTGAAAAGCTAATTCAAGGCCTGTAGCCACAATATATTTAAGGGGCTACTGGGCTACAAGGACCTTCCTTTACTAGCTGTTGAATTTCAACTTGAAGGTTAAAAATTCAGAAATATGACATGAGACAAGAATATTAATAATACCCAGTGAGAAAAGGATTATATAGGAGGAGCAAAAGAATGTGTCCTCCTTAGCCTGCTGAGTGACCACCCAGCCCACGTGTGCTTGCCAGGCATTCAGTGCATGCACAGCTCTGAACCAGACCCTGGGTGTGTAGATGCCAGTGGGGCACAGAAGAAAGGTAATGCAGACATCAGTACAGCTTGGGAGAACTGGAGTGAGATTGCTCGAACTACTGCAACAAGAAGGAGACAGAGGAAATCAGACACTTATCAACAAGAAAGCTGGGCTTTCTTTGTAAGTATGTACAGTGTGAGACAAACTCGGATCACCTGCCTGAGGAAACCCAAAAAATTTTTTTACAGAGAACGTCTTTTGCAGTTCTTTGTTGCTTTCCTCTGGAATGACTACATCAGCCATCCCAAAAAACAATTTAAGGTATTGATTAAGCAGTATCTGGTTGCTTCATTGACATGAGGTTTTTTTTTTTCATAATTCTTGTAATAGAGAAAAATGCTATTATTCCGATTTTAGGAATCAGTATCTTCATCGTGGTTCCTCACAGACACTGCAGGAGTGTAACTAGCTGCCATTCTAAAGGAAATGGATACCTAAAGACTTTTGACTTGTCCAAAGTCATGTGGAAATTAAACTTGCATTGTATATCTCATGTTAAGTACTAAACGTCTTCTTCTCACATACACATATCTCTCTCCTTACGTTCTTTCAGTTTTCAGAGGAGCTGTGTTTCTTGGGCTTTCTCCTATCCTTGATTGCATAGGTACTACTAGGGAAAGGAAATGTCACAGCTCCATACAAAATATAATAAAAGTAATGGCTGTCAAATCTATTCTTCTATAACAGACTTCATGAGACTTGATTTCATACATTCCTATTTTTTTTTCTCAAGAAAAAACTCTGTTCCGTTAAGAAAACAACTGAATAACACTAGAAGTTGGATCCTCCATTGAGTATTCCTCCAAAATTAGCAAATTGCTAATGAGTTGTTCCAGCAGATTTAAAGAAAGATGATCTTTTACAGATTTTTGTATTTTCTTTATTGTATTTACTCTGAGCTCTTCCATGACACTTGTCACTTTCTTGACAATGTTCTGTAGCACCTCCAGTTTCTGCCGCATCTCTAGTTGCCCAAATAGCTACTGTCTTGGCACTATCTACACATACATGCTGTCTGTAGCTCTGGATTGCATATGTGGATTATTTGAAGATGTGTATTGAGCTTATGTTTTCATGCATCTTGTGCATAGAAGTCTTTCTTCTACAAGGATATTCAATTATTCTCTCTCCCTTTCCAAGACATTGATTTTTTTAAAGCTTTCAAGTGCTTCATACTTTTTAGGCCTCTTTTCCCCACCCAATGTGTTTGAAATTAGCTTGAAATGATTATAAGAGGACTGACACATGGACAGATGGACTGACATATGGTACAGTCACACGAGAGAGGAAGAAAAAAATGGTTCTTTAACAATTAAAAAAATCCTCACACACACAAAAACCCAAAAAGAACATCCACAGGAAAAGAGCAGTAGCTTTTTCATAGCTCTTTATTGAGCACACTTTGCACTATGCTGTAGATAGAAAGATTAGAAAGAGAGCATTTATAAAGATAACTGAAATTAGTCCTGCAAAATGCTGTTCTGAATCCTCTTAAGACTGCAGTGGTATTTCTAAAACTCAGCAAAACCTTTCCTAAAGTTGTAAACTCTTTTTTTCCCCTTATTCCCTCCATCTCACACAGCATCATACCCTTGAGCAGATAAAACCTTGGTACTTGAACTGAAACTTCAAATTCCTTGCCTTTTATATCCATTTTTTTTTTTACATTTTGTCAGTTGCAATGGCATTTGTGTTTCATGAAGCTCTGAAACTTTGCTATTTCAGCTAGTACAGGAAAATACTGAGTTCATGAAATTCCCAGACTAGTACACAAAGAAACAGGAAAGGCCAATAAGACAGAAATGTAATACCTAAAGGCAAGCCAGATTTTCAAAGACGTTCTCTCTCACTTTCTCACTCTCTCACCCACACATCCACACATAGATTCATCACAACCTCGGTATCTACAGAGTATCACTATGAAGGAGTGTTATGATCTTAAGAACTTCAGTATGCTGACTGAAAACTCCTGGGAGGCTAAATAATAATTAGCATAAAGGAGGTCATTACATATGGCTACTGAGAGGATTGTAGTATTTGAGAACAGGAGTGTATTTTTCCAAAGAAAATTTTGCAACTGAAAATTTTGGTTTTACACAGTTGATATTTTCTGCAGAGGAAAAAGTATTCATTTCCAGATACTTTTTATTTACTTCAGGGAAAATGTAAATATATTAACTTGGATAAACATGGTTGTTCTGATTCAGAGTATTTTTCAGCTTGTTGAAATCAGCCAATGCATTTAATTAGGAGATGATTTGAGAAAACAATTACACAATATATTAATCGATTACCTTGCTCTGTCAGCCAGGCCTTTGAACTGCTGTAAACTTCTTCCAGTCTGGCTCTGCTGTCCAGTCTTTCTGGAGAACGATAACTGAAATAATGCACACAGATATCATTCTGAGTAGCATGATGCTCTATAAAAGATGTAAATAAATATAGGAAAATGTGGGACATGGAATGTCCAACTAAAATTCGGATAAAACAAAATGCCAATATGGAGAAAATAATTTTGTTATATAAGTGACACAAAATAAGTCATTCCAAGTCAGTTCAATAATCTGAAACAAGGCTTTTTTTTTTTTTTTTTTTTTTTTTTATTTACCTGGGGGAGATATTCAGTCAGGATAAATGACTGTTTAATAATCTGACCACTTCACTGTGCCATATAGAGTTGCCTATGATGTTAATTATTACTGCCTAGTAAATGTTCTCTACAAACTTAGTCTAATGGAATTAAGGGGGAAGATGACACATGTTGGTCTGGCATCACTGAAATAAAATGAAGTAAAAAAAAAAGAAACAAAATTATTAAAAAAACAAAGAGAAGATATGAATACCATTTAATTTTTTAATAATAATCGAGATATGAGAAAGGAAAAATATTATATTACAATTTGGTGGGTGAAGAATTTAACCTATGAAAATAATATTATGTTTTCTTCACCTGGAGCCTCACTGTAAGATATTGAGTAAAATGAGTCTGCAATCACCACTGAAAATTAACCGAACACAATTGACACCCACTGATTTTAAAGTCTCAGTGTATGTGATTTATGTGGACACCAGAGGGAAGCACTTTACTGAGCTATAACAGTTTATGGCACTGAAAAGTAAACCAGAACAGCCACTGTACTGATGGACTTTTTCATTTAATGGAAACATTAAAATTTTTCAGGGAGAAAACACAATTAGTAGACTAAGGAAATGAATGTAGCTTATGAGGTTTATTGATCCTGTAACGGATATAAATGTACTCTTAAACGCCAGTGACTGTTATGGATCACGGACAACCAAGCAAATTATACATTAAACTAATCGCAGGTAATACTTATACGTCACGGTTTCATCTTTTCTTCCTTTCTCCTGCAATTGGTATTTCCTAATTTAAACATGTTCTTCCTTAATACAAGAAAAAGGAAAAAAAATCTTTACGGTCTGATTCACTACTTTCTGTAGTTTTCATTTCTGGCCTGACATGGTAAAGGCAAGTCTTGTCCAAAGAAGTTTTTTTTACTTTGTGCTAGAGTTAATGACTGTAACGTATTGGATCTCATGCACAATTCGTGAGAGCTGGTTTAGCATTAATGCAGTTGCGTAGAATGGCTGGAGCTGTTCACCTGCTCTCCCTGATGAAGGCAAAATGGTGCCATCATTCCTAACAAGGAGAAACTGGAAGAATGAATCAGGGAGATAAAATATATAATGCATATATAAATGTGGCTTAAATTGCATTGTAAATGATTTGTTCATAGCTAGTCGAGTACAATTCTCTAGTGGCAGGCGAATCTTCTAGTCAATGCTAAAAAACAAGGCTAGATTGTCACCTTGTTGGCAGCCCTTTTAAGCAAATTAGGACTTGATCCTTCTGCCAGTGGAACCATTGGCAGGCAATCATATATACAATATTCTGCTTCAAATGAAATCAGAAGGATGTTCATTTGACTTAACTGGGTAAAGCTTTTCACCTGATATTCATCTGTTAACTTATAATCATTTGATAACTTGTCATTTTAGTAACTAATTTTCTTCTAGCATGTAAAAAGAGTTTCTAGCAAAGAAAGACTTTTTATCCTCATTGAAAATAGACTTTGGTCTGTTGGTTCCAGTAGTCTTTAAAACTGCTCTCAAAATTGGTTTTCTTTTAAACTTGTCTCATTATAGAGTTATTGCATTTATAGGAATGATTTTCTTTTTTTTTTTTCCAAGATGAATACTGACAGGCATTTTCCATTCCTAAAAGCTGCAAGCTTCTATAAAGTGCTCTGTCACCGTTTCCTGTTTAGTTTCACATTTCAGCTTTTAGCTTCTACCCCGCTGAGGAAATATCTGAACGGGGAAAAGTAGGCCCAAGCTTGTTTATACTAGGAGGTTAACTTTTATATGCTAATATTAAGTAGAATTCCATTCAGTAAAAATTGTCAGGGGGGTATGTTGTCAAAGTACAAAAACATCTGAAAGGAGGATTTTAAGAAAATGGAGTCAGGCCCAGTGACAGGACCAGAAGCAATGAGCACAAACTGAAATACAGGAGGCTGCCTCTGAACCTCAGGAAAAACTTTTTCACTTTTAAGGTGACTGAGCACTGGCACAGGGAGGTTGTGGAGTCTCCATCCCTGGTCATATTCAAAAGCTGTCTGCTTGTGGTCCTGAGCAACCTGCTCTGTCTGACCATCTGATGAGTAGCAAGGTTGGACTACACACTCATGAGAGCTCCCTTCCAACCTCAACTAGACTGTGATTTTAAGATCATGTGAAATGTACTATCTGTAATAAATTATCACTTACAAGGTCTTTATACGTATGTTTATGTAAGAAAAATATAAGTTATTTTAAACTGTAACGTATTTTTAATCTTAGAGAATGATAAATTTTAATAGAAAATAGCTAATTATTTCTTCTCAAATTTTGCATAAAAGTGGTTTACATGTTATTAAAAATATGAGAATTATTATACTCCACTTGATAAAAATTTTGAAGCGCGTGTTACGGATTGGTAGAGTCTTTTTTCCAGATTCAAATTCTTATAATGATTTAATCTCCCTGACTACCAAATAGGTATTCCAAAACTTCCTGAGAGATGAAAAATAAGGAAGCTAATTCATGTATCAGTATCTACAAAATTCTATACCACTGGTCTCCTGGAAGCTTTAATTTGTTGCTGTCAGTTATATAAAATGAGGAAGATTCACATGCCATCCATAAGCCACATTATATGAAGTATTTTAAATCTACCAGGTAACTTTTTTGTCTATCTGGAGTACACATTGATACAGTGTTGCCAGCTAACACTTTGTGTTGTGCCATAGATAATGCTGCACATCTGCAGAGGACTGCATGGCCTTCCAGAGACTATAGATTTGTACAGAGAATTTGCCCTTGCTATGCTGTACATATACTACTGCTAGAGAGATGTCAAAGAATGTAGAAAAAAAAGTTTCTCACAAAACCAAACACTATTTATTTGAAATTCTAATGGATCTAGAGGATGGTAAAGTATTGTTATAGCAACATCTAGATGTGTTTTATACAGAAGGCAGTGTGTCTGTATATACACTGGTACTCAGTTGTGATAGATCTAACGTAATCTTTATGGTTACATAATTCACACATACAGCAGGACATATTAATAACATTACCTCTGTCATCATTTACATGGGCCAAAAAATAGGTGTGAAGAGACATGCTGATATCACCAATTTGTGGGTTCTGAGCATGCCTGAAATCCTTATTTTGGATTACAGCTTCATTTCCTTGTCTATTAATTTAACTTCTAATTCCATTTTACTGTTCTTCCATCTCTTGGTTTCTTTCTGTACAATAAGAAATTAGTCAACCAAACACTGTTTGCTGTGAGCAGTCTGCTAGCCTGAAAGAAAGTCTTGAGCAGCCTGGTCTGTTCTGAAAGACTAAGAGGAAATTTACAGTGCTTTCTACAGCCAGGGGAGTAAAGAACTAGCTTAAATGATCAGGAAAGACTGTAACGTTTCCTCACTTTTTTTTTGTCTTTCTCTTGATATTCTGTGCATAAACAGAGCTTCAGGTTTGAGGTTTCAAATTAGGATGCAAATGAATAAATATTGTGTGCATAATTCTTTCTAGTGCTCAATATAGCAATCAAATCAAGCTAATAAATTAAGAGAGTAGCATTTCAGTCCATGAAGACTGAAATTTCCAAGCCTAGATAACAGAGTGATAGTACTGGAATTACATTAGGGATTACTTAACTAAGGGTCCTGAGGCAGCATTGCACAGACTGTGCTCATATTATACTGAGCAAGATTCTAAGACAGCCTAAAATAATTATCCAAAAGTAACTGTCTATTTTAGGGTTGACTGAATAGATCTCTAGGTTTCATTAAATTATTCTGATTAGAACTGCATTGATTGTAATAGAAGCTTAGCTTGCATTTAAACATCTAAATTTCGATGTCTAAATCTGTGAGCTGTGCCACTTGGGATGACTCTATTGTAATAAAAAGACACCCAAGATAGCTTTAAACTATCTGACTTGGGTAATTCCAATCTGATTTCACAGCAACCTAGAATTTACCTCAGAGTATTATCCTGCCATGAAGGGTGACTACAGTATAGGCTATTTGGGACACCTGAAGTAATTTACTTTGGGTAATAAAAGTTTTAGCATTGACTTAAATGGGAAGTTATTTTGTAACCAAACTGTTTACCAAGCTGTACTGTGCAACCTTGATGCAAAACATATTTATAACTTGTAAGTTAGAGTTAGGGATATAGAATGAATTCAGTTGGTGAAATCCTGGCCACTTTGCCCAAAGAATGTCATACTTTAATAACATTATAATAATATTTATTTCATTTCTAATTGTATAATATTGCTTCATTTGCTTGCATGGACTTTGAACTTGACTGAGGTCATGCAGTGACGCATAGCTCATTACTGTGACTGGCTTCTGTTAAATCATAATTTATAGTTCATTCGAATAGTAAAAATTCTTGCTTGAAATGTGCAACCTTACAGTTACTGCCACAACATTTCTTATGCCACTATGCTTGGTTTTGGTAAACTGTCTGAATACCTTTCTGAATATCTTTCCTTTCTGATCTTCTCAAGTATTAATTAAGAGAAGGCTCCAGGGAAACCTTTTTGTGGGCTTTCAAAACTTAAAGGGGGTTATAAGAAAGATAGAGAGAGACTGTTTGCCAGGGTCTGTATTGGTAGGACAAGGGTAATGATTTTAGACTGAAAGAGTGTAGATGTAAGGAATAAATTATTCGTCTTGAGGGTGATAAGGCACTGAGGTTGCCCAGAGTAAATATAGATGTCTGAAAGGTACAGATATTGCATAACAGATGTCGTCAACAGAGTGATGAAGACTAAAATAGCATTCTTGATTTTTTTTTATAGCATTTAGACTTCCAGAGCCATACAGCAGGTTAGCAGGAAAGTCAAGAGCAGATTCTCTGAATAGGAGTGACCTCATCATCCTTAGATATATGTAACATAGGCAGCTATTTCTGAACTTCCCTTTATATTCATTGTAGAGGAATAGACCTTTTTAAGATTCAATCCATTTGACATATTTAAAATGACTATTTTAGAGTTAAAGGAATTCTATGTTAGACTTCATGGCCTATAGTAACTACTCATTATATATGGAGACTGAGATGACTCGGATAAAGAGCAGACCTTTGCATTTAATCAGATGAATTCCACCCTAAGTCTTTTGACTAAAGGAACAATGCTTTTCTTTCTGGATCATAAAATCATTCTGAATAAGAAGCTAAAGCGAATATATAAGTAACTACTGTGCATTCCAGAATAAGTTCAAATAAACTTTTTCCTCTTCACTTAGCTATGCTAAATATGCCCGCTTTAAAATTTTGGAGGTACCTCACTCAACTGACTATTTAATGTACTCGTCATCGATACTGTTCTGTATTCTACCACCCTATTATCCCAGAAAAGACACAGGGTTTCAAAGTGGACCATCACACGGGTATATTATTTACAGTCTGACATTATCTTATTTGCATATAAACTACCCCAATAAACCATTGTCTAGGGAAGGAACTCCCAAAATAACAGACATATGCTTAGTTTCCGTTACTGATTTCTTATAGAAATCCCTTCAACCAGAAAAGAGTTCCAGGGATTCTAACTTGTAATTTGTATTCCCATTATATTTAATAACTCTTTATACAATCCATCTAGGTCAGTTTAAATGAATGCCTTGTTGCTACTTAGATGATTATGGGCTGCAATTCATTTAACGTGCCCAACGATTCATGTTTAATTTATTGAATGTAATGCAGTATCTGAGTGACCTACGCATGTGTAGTACTTTAAATGCAGACACAGGTGCACACACAGCCCTCTGCAGTATTTTGCTTAAGTAATCAGCTTATCAATATATTAGAGTTTGAGATACCATACAGCTCTCTATGCCATTGCTAATTTAATGCTGCTTGCAGTGAAGAGTCTGTCTGGGTTGACTGGTTACCTCTCATGAGCTCCATGACTTTAATGCTAATAGTAATGGTTCAAGATGTGTCCAGTTCTATGATTTGTTACTTGCGGATCTGGCATGAGCCACTGACTTGTGTTTGCATTTCATTGTATTTTTGTGTTGGGAAACTAATTAATGAGCATTTTTTGTTTGCAACAGAAAGTATCAATCTTCTTTCAATACATGACAAATCAAATGGCATTTACAAGTAATAAAATCTTTTGTTGAAAAAATCTTTCTGTATGATAAGGCTCCGTAGGGTATACCTGTATGATTCCTTCAGTCTTTTGTAACAAAGTTTTTCATTAATGTGAGGAGAGTGGAGAGTGCCTCAGGGAAATGTGAACTCTCTTAAAATCCAGAAGTTCAGGTCATTACTTTTGGCAGACCTATATTTTTATGCTATCTTTTAGCCTATGCTGTGTTTGGTTCCTGATTAAAGACTGTGCTTTCAGTTCTCATCATGATACCAAATCTTTGTAAGGCTGGGACAATGAAATTATTAAGGAAAAATGCTGTTGGCCTGATAAAATCCACATTGTGAGCAATGTTTTTTACCTTAACCACATTCCTTTTGTATCTCTAAAGCACAGTACTCAAACTTATCTGTGATATCAAGTTAGGGGAAGTTCATATGGTGCTCATATCATCCAGTTACAGAATTTTTGTACCCTCTGCTTAAAATGACCAAATCCTGCTTTCCATATTCACCAAATCCTGTGTTTTTGTTTTTTTTTTTGTTATACGCATTTTTCTGGGTTTGGAATCTTCATAGTAGGATAACTGGGAAGGACCTCACTGTAATCAGTTTCGTGTCTGAGTTCTCTTGAAATACCTCAGAAAAAAAGAGTTCAGAAGCTAAATATCTGCAAGATTTTGTATGTTACATCAGAAACATATCCCTGTTAATCCTGATTTTGATGCCATTGTTCATTATTGTTAATTTCTTTCAAGGAAAGACTGGTTGATTGTCACATGTCTCCAGGGCATGCCCCTTGCCTACCTTATGCAGATTTACCAACTGCAATGTCTTGCTGACCCTACTGTCATTCCCAAATCTAGGTTCTGTAGATTTGGGGATTCCATGTAAACACAGGGAAAGATTTAGACAAATTCCTAACAAATACAAGAACAATGAGCTAGATACTATAGCAATTGACTGGGCAAACCCAGTAACTTCTTCACTATTTTTCCATGCTTTCAGGTCTGTAATTGACCTAATCAGTACTAATCATAATGAATTCACATCTATCATCCAAACACTAACATTAAAATACTTTTGAATGTGAAGCAACCTACCTAAAATCTGAAATAAGTGGCTGCATTTCACTTGTGATGATCATGCCTCTTATTGTCTCTAATACAAGTTTGAATAGTCCTAAAAGGGGAAGGTCTTCTTCCTCCAAGACTGAGTAATAGAATGTATACTTCTGTAATGAAAGTAATAATAATCTGTACCCCATATTCAAACTTAGATTCCAGCACCTATCTGGTAACTAGAGTATTACTGACCATCTGGATAGCATCACTTGCTATTCTGTAAATTCTAGAACATGTTTCTTAATTAACTGGTATTCCTCTTTACATTTGTAAAGTGAAGACAATAGTTGTAATGGTATTGGTGAATAAATGCGTTACAGATTTTGTGTATCTCAGCTACCATGGTAATAGAAGTAATATAATTTCTATAGAGGATCAATTTTTGCTTTGTTTTGCAATGTGACTTATGACAAATCCGTGACTGAACCTGATCTTTAGAAATAACTTTGAAGCATATTGTACCATTTCTTCTTCCGGCTCTTGTAAGAATCCTGGGTTAGTTACATTCTGCCTGTATTGCAGCTAATGGAGAGTTTATTGTCTTAAATGTATCTTCACTGACAACAAGGCTTCCAGTCTGAGTTTCCTGACAGCAGACTGCTGATTTCAGAAGTGATATATTAGAGATGCTCCTCTAATTGCCTTTTTTGATGATGTCAATATATATTACATGTAGCTGTTAAATTGCTCAGCAACTTTTAGTAATATATATTCCGTGAGATGTCACTTTCATTTCATGCTACACAGCTTTCCTTTCTTTCTTTAACTCTGCACAATAGCTTAGTTCCCTGTTCGCCTCTATGTGCTGAGGTTATGTGATCAGAACAACAGTAGATGCAATCAAACTCACAATTAGACTGTGATTCACATTATGTAAAAGATTCATCATGCCAATTGATGTGAAATGACATGTGGTCTCTAGGCAGTGATTGCACAAGGCTTTAATCTCTCCACACGCTGAACCCTGAACCACCTATAGTGGTTTGGCAAAGCTTAGGTGTAATCATTTTTTGACTAATGCCTTTCCATGATTTCATTATGAAGAGTGTAACAATGAGGCCTTTTTATGCTACTTCCTTTAAATGCCAGGGTATGCTGATTACACAGTTAGTATCCTGCATGCAGTTGACCTTTTGGGTAGAAATGGTATGGGACTAGCTTTTTACCACTGAGGACTTAGGTGTCCCACTGAAGATGGATGACAATTTTTTATTCTTTATCCTAACATTCCTCTTTCCCTTATTGGCCTACTGGGTCAAGCACTTGTAAACTTTCAAAGACAAGTGCATACAAGTTTCTTTTAGGATGTTAGTCCGAAAAGTAGCATTTTTAAAATTTCTAAGATGATGAAGCATATTAGATGAGGTGATTCTTCTAGATGTCAATTTTCAGGGAAAGAGACTTCTAAATACAGCCTACATATTCATGCGATTTATTGTAGATATTAAAAATTAGATTCTTTACATGGACATCTTGGACAGACTGCAAGTACTGTTGCCAGTCTCTGACCCAGGCTGTGAGTGACCAGTGTATGTGTGTATATCAAAAGTGAGAGGAGGAGGAAATGTTTTAGTCTGTATAATGGTTACTGGTTGGAAACTGCGCAGTAACTGGATGGGCAGCGGTTTTCCAGACTTGAATTCTAAGCAGAAATGGATTTGTCTTTAATGCTTGTGAATGACAAGGAATAAAGAGATGCTAATGTGCGTGACTAAACTCTCTTTCAAAGAACTGAGTATGACTGAGTGGCACTCATTTTTCATTTGTGAATAACTTATCTAGATGAAAAATCCTTTGAGACACATATATCAAAATAAAAAATCAGAAATATGTATATTGTTATGTCTTTGGTCAATAATTGAAAACATTAATTTCCAGAACTGTAAAAAATTAGTCTTTGGCTATTTTGGAATTCATGCTGTGTCGTATTTCATTAAGCAGGAAATGCAGATGATTAAGGATCATCCATGAGCTGTAGTCATTGACTTCTGATAGAATACTTTGAACCTATTTGTGCTCAGAGTTCTTTTAATTAACTACTTTTTCTAAAAGAGCAAAGAGAACTGAAGCCAAAACCAACTGAAAACAGGAGATTAGATAAAGCTTAAACAAAAAAATATATTCTGTAGTTACAAATCCATTTTTTCTATTCATGCATATGCTGTAGCACAAAGACGGTGTTTCCCAACAGAGTTGCAACCCCACGAAAGATGTTCTGGAGACTTCCTGAAGTCCAGTAGGGGTTTTGCTGTTGTTACTTTTTCTAACATTGCTGAAAACTCTGTTCAACTGCTGTAAACATGGAATGCATTATAAAATTGTAATGCAGATGAATTTTCCATGAGAGAAAGTTGTAGTTTATTCTTTTTTTTTTTTTCAGAGGAAAATTGTGTGTTTGTATGGATCAAATATATTGCACCAGATTAAGGTTTCTGTAGGGTGAAGATCTGAATTGCATTCCACATTCTTGTTCACCACTTGTAAAGCCTCTCAAACCATAGTGCATGTGCTATAAGCTAAGTATACCGATATAGAAAAGTTAAATAATTTCATTGTTCTTAAGTAAAATTGTTGACTCAGTTGTTAAAACTCTTACCTAATATAGTAGTCCTCACTATTGATAGGAGGAATTAAAACCCACCAGTCTTCATTGATCTTCAATGCCTTTAACAAGACTACGACATACTTTGTAAGTATAAACACCTATTGCTATCTGAATAATATGGAAAGTGTCTGGTGTAGCTGAGCCTTGCATAAAGGTATTTTCAGTTCCTAACCAAATATGTAGCAAAAAAAGAGTCCTCTTTAATTTCTAAAAAATTTGTAGTCAGGACTCATTCTTCCAAGCTCTAGTCTTTTGAGCAGCAGGAGTAAGATATGATATTTACCAGGGAAAATCTATGTATTTCCTGTTCTTTCTAGGAAATTTAGTGTGTCACACAGGCAAAAATAATAAAGATCTGTTATTGCTCACTCAAAAATCTCAATATTAGTTTTCTACAAATTTTCTCTTTATCTGTCTACCAATATAGCTATTTGATTTATTACCAAAGACTGAGGGAAAAAGACAAGGAAAACAACAGTGATTTCTTGAGAAAATGTGGTTCATAAAGTCAATAACTCACAAAAAAATGATGGTCCAGTTTCTCAGCAGTTGTAAATATGTAGAAATACCCCATACATATACAGTCATTTATTATTTTCTTGTTTTCAGATGATGTAACTATGCAAGATATTGGACTTTTCCACTACTTTTGTTCATTGCTTTTTGAAACTGTTTAATTGGATAATGTTTGATTTTAATTAATACAGATACTAAAAGTAAATAAGGAGCTGAAAATTCTCAAGCACTTTTGCAGAGCAGTATCTAGATGATTTACCTTTAAATGTCATATTGCCATTTTTTATTCTGCCATAACTAGACTCACCACAAAACATTATATGCAAAAATAGAAATAGAAATAGGAAGGGGGAAGACATGGGGGAAGACATGATTCTTAGAAGTCTGTGATTTGGCAGGTTGTTTCTGATCTACAATCCATGCAGAATTGGTAGACTTGTCTCAAAGTCTTTTAGATACAAACATCTTCCTTCTAATACTCCATCCTACAGTATTTCATTAGCGTATTAACTCTAACTTCTTGACAGAGACTGTATAGGTGGAAGAAATAAGGTTTAACAAAAAAGAGAAAGAAAAAATAATAAAAAGTCACTACTAATAAGCTTCTTTCCATTCTTAAAAAAAAGTCAAATGTTGTACTCAAAAGCTATATAGTTTGTAACATTTTGTACTTAAAACATACTCTAGACTTGGTGTTGACTGATTTTTCACCTCAACGACGTGGAGGCTTGAGCTTACAGAAAATCAGTTCATCTGTCATGGAGAGAATCTAATTATTCAATTCAGAAAAACACTTAAGGCACAGGTTCAATTTAAGCATTAGATATGACTAATGAGGTTTATGTAATCTGGTAGAAAGCATGTAAGTATTGTATTTATTTGGGTAAGAAGCTCAGAGAATATGAGCAGAAAGGTAAAAGGAAGAGTTTTGGAAGGCCTCACTAGAATCTAAAGAAATATCCTCAAAAAACTGCCAGCATTTGCCTGCTGCAGAATTTGTGGTTTGGCCTCCTCAATTATGTGCAACGCCACATAAAAAAGCTGTGCTATGTCTCCTGTTATGGGCTGAAAGTAGCATGGATTCACAAGCTCTATGCTGTTCCCAGGAGTTGATATTTTATTTTCCAATTCCAGTCTTCAGTAAGTGAGGAGATAGGGTAACTGCTGACATAGACAGACTTAGGAGAAGCCACTCAACCTATTCAATATATGTAGATATTTTACTGGTAATGTTTAAATTAACAAAATCTATTCCAAAGGCCATTTACAGGAAAACATTCAGCTGGCCTTTTGATTTTGATAGATGTCATTTTTTTTTCTAAATGAGCTTGACATTCATTACAATAGAAACTTGTGCCAATGGTAACAGTATTGAGGGCCACATGCCAGCCTTCCTTTGTTGCTCCTGACTGAACCCTGGAAGCTTGGTTATACGTAGGTTGTTTCCAGGTAGGACTGCAGGTGCTGATTTTGCTCTTCTACTCACCAAGCAACAGGCATGCCCATTATATCTACCACTAACTAGACTCCTTATGCACCTGTAATTTCTTTCTTAATCAAAACAAATCTACAAGTAGAAATCAATATTAGAGAATCCTTTTTCAGATTTAAACATATACCATTAATTACTACTTTACTATCTCTATCCATCTGTGATTTGCTGTTTCTTCTCTCTGTTGATTCGTAGTGTTGCACTATCACTTTGCAAGGGTCTCTCTCTAGATATATAGCATTATCAAGAAATAAACTCTGCTTAACATTCCTTCAGGAAGAATTTAGAGATATATATTTAAATTTTATTTTAGAAATGCTAAAGCATTTGATGATTTTGATGAATTACCATCTTCTAACCAAAATCAATCTAATTAAATACATCCAGCAAGTATTTTTCTCAGTTCTAAAGTAGGAAAAGAAAGGGAATTGCAAGTTACAGCTGTTACAGTAGGAGTCTGTATAGCAGAGAAATATCTTCAGACTTTCGGCATAACTCAATAGGCTTTCACCAGCCTTTTCCTCTGACACTAACAGGTCTAATACTGGTAAAGTCAGTAGAGTGATTCTCTGATGTGTATTTTATAATTTTAGACTATTTAAATGTTTTACTCTATTCTATACAGAGCTCGTCCTTGTGTTACCTTGACCCATTTTATCACTTGGACGTTTAGGTGGACATTTTAAAATACGTAAGTAATGAACTTATCGGTGCTTTGCAAATTCCTTGTGCTCTCACTAGCTGCAATGTCTCAGTCCATTTTTTTACCTTGTTGCTGGATGGCCTTTCCACCTTAACAAACACCAAATCTTAGCGCAAGAGCATGGAAGAAATATGGTGTAGCAGCTGTAACTTGCAATTTGCTTTATTGTTCCACTTTAGAACTGGGCAAAAAGCTTGTTGCATATATTTAATTAGATTGATTTTGGCTAGAAGATGGTGATTCATCAAAATATACTTGTGATTAACAGTTTTGATGATTCCCTTCACTATAAACTCTTAAAACAGTATTTGCTATTAATTTCACATAAGATAGTTATTAATGGAAAGAAAGCTGAAAATAGTACTGCAATATGACAGCGAGTACAGCACAAAGAAAAAATAGAAGAAGAAGGAAACGTGAAAGATATTAAAGAAAAATAAAAAAAAAATGAGGGAAAGTCTAATTAGTCCTTGCTTGAGGCAGTTTTAGTAATACTTCAAACTCGTGGCAGAACCTCCTTAGATAAAGCAGCATTTCCTAACAGCTGCACAAAGCTGAGATGCAGCAATCCCTGTAAAATGACTGAGATTCATGTCAGATTTCTGCATTCTGTGTCTTAAAGTTGGAGTATTTACATTTTCAGAATGTTTTTTCTAGAATTAAGATGTTTCTCCCAAATTAGTATCTTCCTTCCAGAAATTAGCTGAAATTCTGAAAATAGAATATACCAGGGTTTTTTTTCCTTAAGAATATGTTGATGCTATTTGTAAAAAAAAAATCTTCTACAGACTTATTAAGGTTTTAATAATACAAAATGAAGAGACAGAGATTATCAGTTCCATAAAGTCAAAGAGTTAACATTGTATGTTACCCATACATCCTTCTCTAAAATAAAATAGGTCATAAGTACATTTGCCTCATGATAGTGCAATTCCTGAGTGTAATGAGTGAATGAAATATGAAAGGGAGGTATTTGGAAAGGAGGGTTCATTTTGATTTGTGGGTGCCACATCACAATCCTATCTGTCTGTTCTTTACACTTTACTCTGAACAGACTGTCTGAATATTGAAATACACTGGAAGAACATTTGGAAACAGCATGTAGCAATCTACTTGCTGGAGTTGCTCTGCAGACTGCTGGAGATGAGAAAACCCAAACAAAAAGGGGAAGTCCAAACATTTTTGCTGATGAACAACCTGAAATTCCAAATATTGGTTGTACATTGCTCTTACTTTCCTACTTTTCTTATTCTTCTTTACTGATCTATATTTCATTTGCTTTCCCTGTATTCAAAATTTAGTCATCTTACCCCTTTATGCTTAATTTTATGGATTTCTAATGTTGGTTTTAAATTGAATCATACAGTTTACTTGTCTAAATTTTGAAACTAAATTTTGAAAAATAATCCAGACCAATTCTGGATTGATGTCAATGGTCAGCCACTAACTTTCTAGGCTCGTGATTAGATATAGTGTGTTTTACCAAGGGCAATTTCAACTGTTTCTGCCATAGGTGCACAAAATTGCCGATTTGAGTTGCGCATAAATAACTAATCAGCTATGCACAGTGTAGACATGTTGTCTGGATCCAATCTATGAAAGGAATGAGGGTGATTTCTATCTTAAAAGTAAACACTATTTTCTCTCAAAATACTATTATAAGTCTTCTCATGTGCGTATATAGACTTAACCTTTAAGGGAGAGAGATATTTTGAAATTTCCTCTAAGGGCTATGGTAAAAGACCTTTATAAAATTTTGTTTCTGTCTTTCAACTCAGCTGTCTACACCCACACGTGTACCACAGGTTATGTCTCCATACAAGAGCTGGCAGAAAGGAATATGTATGTGTGCCTCAGGACCTTTCTACTCTGGTATTGTAGCAGAGACAGTTGCTAAAGGTGGGTTGAAGGCATTTGACTTTGTGCTAGAGATCCTGCAGCTCAGACATGTATTTTCCTCTGATGGCTATGCAATTATGTTCTCCAGCATAGCTTTGGAACAGACGGATGCTAATTTCTAAAACTGTTGCAACAAGAGTCACTAGAACTCATGTTCCACATTATTAAATTTTAATTATATACATATATATACAAAGATACACACACAGATTTAGTTTGCCCCTTGTGTAATGCTCTATGTTTAAAAGACAAAGAAGCAGTGTTGATTTTCTGTTTCTAGTACATCAACACCTGTTCTTAGAGACAGCTATTTTGTGTATTGTATTAGAATCAAGCATTGTTTATAGTTGTACTTTTTTATTTCACTCAGGTAGATAACCATTTTTTGCATGAAAGAATTTAGATTTTGATGTCATACCACTTAGATATGCATATACAAAGCCTTTATGAATAAATCAGACAACTAACACAAAAAAAATGTGTCCTCCTTTGGCTAAGCAACTATTGTTTATAACAATGCTTATTGCTTTGTGTGTGCATAGGTGCTTTCAAGGGAAATAATTATGAATTTTGATGTTATAAGTAGCAATAAGACAGAATATTACTGTAACTTTCTGATGGTTTTAGCATTTTAATTTATTTTTTCAAAACACTTCTTTTCAGAACAATTGAGTTAATTTAATTAGATTAGCAAAATATTTTCATGTTACTGTCCATACTGGATAATTTCGCAAGCGACTATTGTGAGTTTAAACTATTTCAAAAAATACTACATATTTTATAAACAAAAGAGAAGGGAAAGACATTTTCTTCTTTTCCTGCTTAATAAGAATTGTACCAAATAATTAAAACAAATAAATAATAGTAACAGATTTCCAATTATTGCTGTCTTCTACATAGCACAGACATTACTGTTCTGCTTTCTCACTGTTTCTGTCTGTTCGAAGAGCTGAGATACACCAATTTAAATTTTTCTTTTTTTAAAAAGAACATCTTTGATAGTTTCATCATGATATGATACTGCGCAGCATCAAAACGCTTTTTGATTGGACATTCAGTTTTTGTTAGTGTAATTTAATTGTTTTTATTTTGTATTTTTATTTGAATTTTTATTTTTTTTAAGTGTTTGTGTATATGAGGGGCTGATAAAGGTGCTGACAAGTAAGCAGAAGGAAGTCAAGATTAATTACTGGTTCTGGACAGTGCTATTACTGTTCCTTTCCATCCTGTCTCTGTCAGTCCCGGGCCCCTCTTAAACTGACCATTTCTTATTCATGCAGGGAAGAATCTCCTGCAATAAATCAACATACAGCTAAAGTATTTAAATTCATTTAACTGTTACAGTACCAATTCTTCTTTCTGTTTTATGCTGCATCATGATATGTCAACAAATAGAGGGTTTATAGGATTTCTGAATGATGACGTGATAGTCCTTTTAATAAACTTTCCTAAGAGGCACCTAGAAGGCACATGGAGATTTCTTCACAACTGTGAAGACAAAGAATACATCTGTCTCTAGTCTGTCCTCCTTGACATTCCTTTTTCATTAACTAACTTTTGCACCCAAGGATGTAGAACGTGCTACCAGAACATTGTGTGAATGCTGCTTGTTAGTTTTCATGACTCAGGCTGGTTGAGCCTACCTAACACTGTATTATGCTATGTGGTCATAACAGTCAAGATCTCTCCACTGCTTCATTCTATGTCATAGGTATTTCCTTGATAAATATCATTCCGGTGCCCGAAACACCTCTGGGCTTTCATAATATTTATTTACAAAGGACCTGGTATTAGGAGTGCATAGAAAGGGTTCTAATGCTGAAACATGATTTAAATAGATCTTCCATGCCTTCTTTTAAAGTAGTTGAGTGTGTCTGGAAGCAAAATATAGTTGGTTTGAAGAAGGAAGGAGAACAGAGGACAAAGAATTAAAATTTGATCCAGTCTTCCCAATAGGAATGTCATGGTCCTCTGTCAGAAACAGGCCTAATACAAGTAGAGGTCTGTTCATCCTGATAGTTGATTTTTCAGAAGGATAAGTATCTAATGAATCAGTTAACATGCTCCTCCCGTGCTTATAGATTCTTTCTCCTTCAAAACTTTTTTTTTTTTTTAAATTTCAGAACAGATAATTTTATGGAATGCCATTTATGGTATTCAAATATCAGATTATAGAAAGCTTTGCTTTACTCACAAGATTCCTTGATCCACAGGACTCAGATTCTGATATAATTTTCAACTTGTTCATGATAATAAGATGTTGCCAGAACAGCTAAGATAAAGAATCTAGAGTTCAAAATATTAACTTTAAATATTTTTCCCAACATGACCTCTGCCTTTTAGTTCTTTCATTTTTCTTGTTGACAGAGCTTTGTCACTTTGGAGCATGGAATATATTAAATCATTGACCAACATTCAACCATCAAATTGAAACATATACTATGTAGGAAAAGTACTGAAGTCCCCCTATCAAGCCTACCTCACTGTTGATAAGGATAGCTTAACCTAATACTAAATTGTAGAAGAGACTTTAAAACTAGCAATCTAGATTCTAGTAATGCTAGACATCACTTGAACAAAACAACTTTTATTGTGTTTTCTGTTTGGTTGCACAAGTCTGAAAGGTGCACAAGGTAGTTTAACACTAAGTAGGTATCCTTGGTGAAATCCTGCTGACACCTTTGATCATAATCCCACAGCATACAAGTGGCAATTTAGCCCAGAGGTCTATGAAATAAAATGTGTTGTAGCTTTCCTCTGTAGCAGAAAGTGGCAGTATTCTTAAAAGTTGCAACAATTTAGCAGTTTACTAGCCTTATTATACTTCATATGTGGTGTGCCAGCTTAGCCCAAGTACAGTGGGTGGTTTTTCGCATCTGATAGCTGATTAATCAGGAAGAAAAACATACAAATAGATTTGCTTAGACTTTCATTGCCATAGGGGAAATCATACAGTAGGGCTGCAGCACTGCTGCACTCTTCCCAAGAAATATTTTTTATCTGCTTCTTGAATTCTACAAACTATTGTGATCTGATCAGTTCCCCAGAGTAGGGCTTTTTTTGTCTCTCTTTTTTCCCCCTCTTCACCAGACAGATGCATCAGCAAACAGTAGGAGAGCTGCCTCATCTCCACTGATAATAGTATCCAGGATAATTTTGCCACATGACTCACTTTTTTCTTTGACTCTAAAAGACATTTGAAAAAGAATGGTGTTAATTTAAATAGACTTTCCATAAATAGGATTTACTTAAAAAAAAAACAAAACCAACTTTCTTTAATCTTATCTTTAAAAATTACAGGAAATAAAAAGCCTACTATGATGTTCCATGATGTTCCAGCATTTTAAAATGTTATTGGAGAGTGAAATTGATTAAATGAAACAAATTTGGGGAAATGTATTGGCAGGGAAGAACTCTTACCCCTGTGCACATCACTACTTTCTTAGTTTGTCAAGGAAAAATAATGCTTTTTGCTGCCTTCTGCTTTTTTATAGTGAGACCGTCGTCTAACCTTGACCAGGGTCATGGCATGGAATGAATTGATAAGACATACTTCATTTAGGATTAAACAACAATGAGACTGACAGAGCCTAGAGGGGCTTGCAGTCCTAACGGAGAGTTTATCAGCACTCTTACAGAGGAAAAACAATATGATTGGGTTTAGTTGCTTCCTATGTGGTGGTCACCGAAGACAAACATACCCAGCAGGCCAATCTAATGTGCTGTCCCAACATTTTAAAGAGTATCGAAGGTGTTGAATGTGGGGAACAGAAGTATTCTTAGCTAGTTCTTACTGGCATATGCATTGCTCCGCTTTCTGAGCTTCCTGTCTTTGTTGTTCTTTTGTTAATCTGTGCAGACTCTCCTATGACCCAGTGGATTCTGTCACATTTGCTGTAGTATGGGAAACCTATTTCATTTGAACACCAGCATCCTGAGAATATTTTATGGTCCCATTTTGTACCTATTATTTCATGGGGGTTTTTTTCTACTGGCCTTAAGTAATCATTTCCTCACTCTTCCCTTTGCATTGTCTGTGACAGTGCCTTATTTTATTTTCAAGACTTCTTTTGATTTGTGTGTATGGTTTTGGTAACACATGCATAACTGCAAATTATGGTTTAGCCTACTTTTTTCAACAAAATATTGGAGGATATATTGGAGGTTGGCATCACTTCCAAATTCTAGAGAACTATGTTTCAAAATTATGTTTTTTTAAAGAATTTTCCCTTGCATATCCTTGCTGTTAGAAATAGCTGTCTCTGTGTTTTGTTATGTGACATAGATGACTTGTGAACATTCAGTTTAAAAGCTTTGACCTAGAATTTTCTTAGATCTTAGGAGAAAAAAAAGCCAGTTTTTAGTTGGATAGCTAAAACTGATCATTTTCTTCAGATAAATAAGTAATCATCTTTTGACTTCTGAGTTGCAAAAGTTGGCGTTTTATGTGACTATTTCTCCAGAACAGTTTAAACTGGCATTTATGGAAGGAACTGGAGAATGCCAGTTAGAGCAGCATATCAACACCAAGAGCCAAGGGAATATGTACCATAATGGTACACTTCCATTTTTATTTTTCTGCACTGTAAATTACATGAAAATTTTAAGGGATATATTATAAACTGTGGCATTTATTTTAGAAACAGCACAGCTATTATCAATTTCATAAAACTCAGTTCTCCACTGTAAATGCTGATGAACAGTTTTCTTTCAACAGCCAGAATTACTTGTGCCCTTATCCATTATTTAGATTGCAATTTCAAAACACATCGATAAAACTGTTGTCTAGCAGTCTGTGAAATTAAGAGAGTGTGTTTTTAGTGGTGGGCTCCACAGCAGACTGATCTAAACCTTATCTAGCTCATCAGGAATACTTCCTTTGTTCTTACTCAGAGTAGAACTGCAATACAAAGTGAATTTACTATTACAAAAGGAATTACTTGTATAAAATATTTGTAATGAAGTATAACATAAGAGTAATTTTAATGATTTTCATGAATTCACAGTAAAATTCCTAGTTTTGCCACAGATATATTTGCAAACTTGAAAAAATCATTTATCCTCCCTACTTTATTCCTTTATATGTAAAATGGGGAAAAAGCTTCCTTTGTCCAAAGTTTATATCATCTTTATATCATTATATTATTGGTTAACATTTTCTAAGTCCATGATGTGTTTGTACAGGGCCTAAAGGAACGGAGGTTCACTGGTAATTGTGGCTTTCACACACATTCATGTTAACTATATAATAGAAGCAACAGGTCTGTTCTCTAGCCCGGATGGCGTTTCTATATAGTAACCCCTTTTCTTACATGCCTATCATATAACTTAAAATGATGAGCCTTTCCAAATATTTGTACTCATAGATTTCAATGGGTTAACTCTGCTAAGATCTTTACAAGCCTTTCCACAGACGATGTACCTCCTTCATTTAATTTCCCAGACATGTACATTCTATGGTGATGAACTCATAACCAAGATTAAATGACTTGAGCTTGACTGAATAAAGTCACAGTTCTACCTCTTCTAGGAACTCCAGAGCTCCAAGGATTTCTGCATACTCAGTTTTCATTAATTCTAATATAGCTGTTCCTGTTAATGCAGATTTGCTGACCACTTCCTAAATAACTTGATCACTCACCTACTTCTTTATTTTCTGTCATGGTATTTTTCACAGAACTGTGCTTAATAACATAAAGTAAATCTTCAATGACTTTCCCTTGTTCTGCTGACCTGCAAAAGGATTGGGAGAACATGTAGGATGTATATTTTGATTGAACTTTCCTCTCATGGATTTTGCAGTGTAATCTTGCAATACAAACTTGGAGTTGAATGTGTGCTGATGGGCAATTCTATTAGTGTGTATTTAAAATGTGTTTTGGCTGATCTAACAACTCACTCCTGTGCTATTGCCTGGCTGTTGCCATCTCTACTACTCTTAGGAACAGACTTCCCCTTCTTCCCTTGTTCTATTCTGAGTGCTTATCAGGTTCCTGGAGGAGTTATGTTTGCTTATTAAGCCAGCAGAAAACTAACATACGGAAATTTAAAAAATAGTCATTTTTGTGTATCTGCTTACTGAGAGATCAGTCATATCACAGTATCACAGTATCACAGTATCATAAGGTTGGAAAGGACCTCCGAGATCATCGAGTCCAATCTATAACCCAACACTAACACCAACACTAATACCATCATCTAAACCATGGCACTCAGTGCCTCGTCCAGTCTCCCCTTAAACACCTCCAGGGTCGGCTACTCCACCACCTCCCTGGGCAGCGCATTCCAATGGCCAATCACCCTTTCAGTGAAGAACTTTCTCTTAGCATCAAGTCTAAACTTTCCCTGACGAAGCTTGAGTCCATGCCCTCTAGTTCTGTCACTGGTCACCTGAGAGAGGAGACCAACCCCTGCCTGACTATAACCTCCTTTTAGGTAGTTGTAGAGAGCAATGAGGTCTCCCCTGAGCCTCCTCTTCTCTAGACTAAACAGCCCCAGCTCCCTCAGTCGCTCCTCATAGGGCTTGTGCTCCAGCCCCCTCACCATCTTCGTTGCCCTCCTCTGGACACATTCCAGTATCCTGACATCTTTCCCAAACTGGGGGGCCCAGAACTGTACACAGTATTCAAGGTGAGGCCTGACCAGTGCTGAGAACAGGGGGATGATAACTTCTGTGGTCCTCCTCGCCACAGGAGGGACATCCTGTGCAACAGTACATAGTTGTAGCCACAACACTAAAACTGTTATCTTCCGCATTTTGGGAATGCTGGCAAGTGATGATACAGAACAAATTTTCTGAACTATGAAGTTGAAATATATGAACATGAGTTAAAGATGTTTTTTTTCTTTCTATCAGTGTATTGTGGATAAATAGACATATATTTCACAATGTATAACTGTAGCAGTGCTTTTTGGAAGAGGTGTGACATCAAATCAAAAGCACATTCATGGAATCATAGAATCATAGCGTCATAAGGTTGGAAAAGACCTCTGAGATCATTAAGTCCAACCATACCTGTCCCCTTCCTAAACCACACCCCTAAGAAACTAATCTATCCACCTTTTAAACACCTCCAGGAATGACGACACAGACCCCTCCCTGGGCAGCTATTGCAATACCTTACTAACCTTTCAGGGAAAATTTTTCTTGACATCCAGCCTAAACCTCCCCTGGTGCAACTTACAGCCATTTCCTCTCATCCTGTTGCTTGTCACTTGCGAGAAGAGACCAACACCCACCTTGCTACAACCTTCTTTCAGGTAGTTGTAGACAGTGAAAAGGTCTCCCCTCAGCCTCCTCTTCTCCAAGCTAAATAACCCCAGTTCCCTCAGCGAGTCCTCGTAGGACTTGTTCTCCAGCCCCTTCTCTGGACGCACTCCAACACCTCCATGTCCTTCTTGTGCTGAGGGGCCCAGAACTGAAAACAGTACTCGAGGTGTGGCCTCAGCAGTGCCGAGTAAAGGGGCAAAATCACCTCCCTGATTCTGCTGGTCACACTGTTTCTAATACAGACCAAGATGCTATTGACTTTCTTGGCTACCTGGGCACGCTGTTGGCTCATATTCAACCAGCTGTCAACCAACACCACCAGGTCCTTCTCCTACAGGCAGCTCTCCAGCCAGTCTTCCCCAAGCCTGTAAGGCTTCATGAGGTTGTTGTGTCCCAAGTGCAGGACTTGGCATTTGGTCTTGTTGAACCTCATCCCATTGGTCTCAGCCCATCGATCCAGCCTGTCCAGATCCCTCTACAGAGCCTCCCTTCCTTCAAGCAGATCAACACTGCCACCCAGCTTGGTGCCATCTGCAAACTAGCTAAGGGGCATTTGATCCCTTTGTCCAGATCATTAATGACGATATTGAACAGGACTGGACCCAACACTGAACCCTGGGGAACACCACTCATGACCAACCTCCAACTGGATTTAACTCCTGTTACCACCACCCTCTGGGCCCGGCCCTCCAGCCAGTTTTTTCACCCAGCAGAGGATGTGCCTGTCCAGGCCAATGGCAGCCAGTTTCTCAAGCAGAGTACTGTGAGAAAAGGTGTCAAATGCTTTACTGAAGTCCAAGTACACCACATCCAAAATTATTTCCTTCACTCTAATTAGTCTTGAACTGATTTTCAAAATTTCATATATTTATTTTAAGAGACTGTGTCTCTTAAAGAAAGCTTTGCTGAACACTGAATTTTCAGTCAGGTTTCAAGAATATTCACACGTCTAGTATCAGTATGTAAATTACTTTCTCAATGACCAGCCAATTAGGGATGAATGTTAATTTTGAAGTGTTTTATGAGTCAGTGAGGAAGAAAAAAAGACATGGTGGCAAGTCTGTTCTGGTATTTTAAACTTTAAATGTAGTGTTGATTTTTGTTAAAGCTAATTCTCTGATAATTTTAATTTCTATTTTAATAAAAATCCCTTGACATATTGCAATTTTAACCTGTGCTCCTGAGGGATATTAATGGTTCATTGAACAAACAAATGGTTGAATACTGATAATTAAGCTAATAAACAGAATTTTTTAAATACTGTGGTTTTTCTTTATTCTTACAAGACAGAAATAAAGGTAGGTATCATATAAAGTGAAACGAGCCAAACTTTGGGAGCCTTTTTCCATGATTATTTGGAAAGAAGTCATATACTGTTTTGTTAGTTTTCTTGAGGAAACCAGACATAAATAAGGGGTTATTCTGCTGGTTAAAATTTGTGTGTGTGTGTACTAAGCTTCTTAGTTTTATTTAAAACAACTTTTGTTTCCACAATGTATAAAGTTATAAAAGCTAACAAAATGTATCTTTGCTATCTTTAGAGTTAAGGAAATGAATGTTGTGAAGGAGTTGTAATGCTTCCTATTTCCATCAGAGGGTACTATAAACATGCCTAAAATTTACTTTTTTTGGGCTTCACCTGCAAAGAAATGGATGTTTCTTTCAGTTTAAAATTTCCTGTTCGTTTTCAGCGTTTATAAATTCTGTATACCATCAGATATATTTGCCTTGCTGAAAACATAAGTGGGTTATGTAACCTCATTAGAATATTTGAAAACGAGTTTAGCAAAATTTCTCTTTTCCCTGTAAATACTCACTGGATATTCTCTTTTAAAAAGAAGACTTTTTCCAAAACTTCTGTGTATAAAATGGCAACATAGATGAAGGTAACGTTGTAGACATCCTGGCAGTCAAAATATGCTTTCTTCCTTTGTAGACAGAGAAAGTAATTATGTGAGCAGAGGTAGAGCTTGAGAACCTGAAGTTGTGTACTCAGTGTATCTTGCACAAACACTTTTTTATAGAAAAGCAGCAGTCACCTATGAGCCACTGGCTGACCAAATACTCCTTGGACTGTGAGCAGCTGGCCTGTAGCTGCAGTTTCTGAGCTGGTGCCATACTTCCCCATGGAGTGGGTGCTCTGCTATGCTTCGAAGGATTGTGCGGGTTCAGCCACCTGGGTTGCTCTTCTTTGTACTTACTTTCGCATTATTTTCCCAATGGCTTTTTACTCATATGACTACTTGAGGTCAGGTGATTCTTCATATTGGCAGTTGTCATTGATACCTCAAAGGCATTATTGGTGTGCAAGAAAGACATTTAACATTTATTTTCTCTCTTTTTTTTGGTGACAGACTTTGTTGTGTTTATAGTTTGTCATCCAGGCACAAAGGAGCAATGGTGCCATGCGCCTTGGATGAGGTAAGTATACTCAGATACTTAGAAGATACTAAGAAGTATCAAGAAGTGAGCAGTTCATGAACGATGCATGGGGAGAAATGCCCTACCAGGAGAAAACCAACCAGCAGGCAATGGGGGCAGACCCAGCCCTGGGCATTGAGCACCTCCTCTGGGATATGGTTGAGCGAGCCCAGGCTGGGACATTTGCCCACAGGTGGGCTCAGCTCAGCAAGGCCCACAACCAGACAGGGCAGGGTTGTGTGGAGTTGGAGACTGGCAACAGACTGACAGCTCTGGCGGGATAACTTGTGTCCTGGGTATTGGACAGGGTGGAGGAGGTCCCATGGAAGTGGACAGGGACAGCAAGAGCTGTCAGTGCCGTCAACTCTGACAGTCAACAGCAAATAAATTCATAGTTTCTGACACAGAAGGGGCTGAGCTTGAGGAAGAATATTTGAGATGATCGGACTTCCTCTCATTTCCAGTTTTTCTCCTTTTCTTTTCTGGTCAACAGGGTCTGATCTGACTGGGTTTTGTTGGTAGCTTGCAAACAGATAGGTACTCAGTAGTACATTAAATACAAGCTTACAGTCCAAGATTAAAACACAGTATTCACTTGAAAAGAATTTGTTTGTACATTCAGAGTTGTTAATAAGAAAATGTTTGCTTTTTATCAGAAGAATCTGTGTGAGACTACCCATACTATTATAATTTTGTGAGAGATCATGTACTAATTTGTTGTTCCACAGTGAAAATAAAATGTACACAAGTTCTGGCTAATTTAACAGAAAAGAATCTTCTGCCTACTCTTAACAGTGATAAGATCTGCACTATGTGATTCTGCATCAAAAAAAAACAGGGATTAAAGATCGTTGGCTGTATGTCAATCCTTCGTGTTGTAACATAGATACTCTTATAGCATTGTGATCTGCCAATAATCCATTTGTAGTGGGACCATTTATAGGGTAAGATGTTATTTGGCTTATGGATATTGGAATTAGCACGTAGAAATCAAACTCTATTTGCATGGTTCATGAAAAAAACCCAAACCTTCTTGGATAGGTTATGGAAAACAAATTAAATCAGACAAGAAATCTGTCATTAGGAAGTAGTGATTCAATGTCATTTTGTTTACATTTTGAAATCACGTTTGGTTCGTATTTGCATGGGTTTCATATACATTGCATGTTTTTTTATGCACAACCACCCCAACAACCTTCGAAGACCTCCTTTATACAAAACTAAAGTTTATAGACCTCTGCAGGTGATATAAGGGGAATCTTACTTTTCTGCATATACAGGCACCATGAATTCAGGAGAGAGGCTCTAACGTAAACTTAGCCTTACATCCTCTGGATACTTCCCACTTGCTTTATACCTGATTGTTGAAATAGAGGAAAGCCTGCTTCTGTAAACCAATTTATATGTCTTTCTCAACAAAGTATCCCTCCTTCTTTTTCTGAAACTCCATATATATATTTCTTCTAAACCCACCAGCTCACCTTCTGCGTAAAACTGACATGTTCAGAAATCTCTGTACTTTGACTACTAATTTCACAAGAGGGAAGCTTGTGAGTTATGGACTGTATGTAAGAGAATGCAACATAGTGTTGGTTATTGCTATCGTCCTGATGTTGAGATGATGAAATAAAATCATTCTAATCATCTTCCTACTTTCAATCCCACAAACATCCTGTACACATTAATACACTAGTAATAGCAGGAACATAGAATATACAGACATCAGAGACACAAATTTTGTGCTTCTGACTCATTTTTATTTGGTTTGACTTTTTTTTTCTGCTGGGCTATTCAAAAATTTCATTTTGCCCAGATTTTGAGAAGTTCTCTTTTGGTTCACTTATCGTTGACAATGGAGTTCTTGTTTGACTTGTGGCTAAATCCCGCTGAAAATAGCTGGAGCTCATTTGATTTCATGTCAGATTTTAGAAATAGTAGGAGAAGCAGGCATCTCTGGAGCACATCTTCATTCACCTAACCAGCCTTTGCTCTCATCTTTAGCTGTAACAAATTGTTTGTTTCTCTCCAGGAAGTGAACCTTGGTGACTAATTTTCTTTTTGATATATTGGCACGTAAGTCACTGTAGGTGTATCCCATCCAAAAAATAACAAAAAATTGTTTTCATTCAATGCTATGAGTCACACCAGAGTGATTTTGAAATAACATTGTGATGTCACAGAATGGCTGAGTTTTGGCTGGGACCTCAAGAGATTATCTAGTACAATGCCCTTGCTCCAGGCAAGGTCAGCGAGAGTGAGTTGCTCAGGACCTTGTCTGGATGGATTTTGAGTATCTTCAGGGCTGAAGACCCCGGAACTTCTCTGTGTATCCAGCTCCATAACTGTTACTGTTATAGTAAAAAAGGTTTATCTTGCGTGTAAATGGAATTTCCTGTATTTCAGCAAATACATCTGAAGGTAGGAAGCTTAAGGAGTAGCTAAACAAAATTAGACTGGTTTACTAAGTGGAAAAAGTACTCTTTTCTATGGCCATATTATTGATATATGCTTCTATGGATATTTTGTGAAGAAATATTAAAACCAGAGTTTTAATTCATAAATTAAATATAAATTTATAAATTTTAATGAATTAAATTATCCAACATTTAGTAATATTTTATTTGTTGTTTTCTTAAATTTTTAAGATGGCACACAGAAGTAGGAAGTACTTTAATTTCAATTTTTTCTGTATTGTACTTTAGTATTTCGTAATATGTTTTCCCTCCTTGGATTTCACCAAAAAACATTCAAATAATGTGGCAAAGAAATTGACTCATTGAGCATTTACATATTTTATGAATTAAGTTGTTAAAATGTTCAATTAGATCTGGAAACTAACATCTTCCTATAGCTGGAAGACATTCATTTATAAAATGCTGCCTATGACTATATCACAGGTTAAAAAACTTAAAAGATGAGCAACATGTATAAAACAACATCACTTTCAATGTGTACTTTATGTGTATGCATAGAACTGTATACATAAAAATAAATCTCTATGCGTGGATAAGTATGCAGTTTTGTAAGTGTTAATATATGTAATGTTATGATTTTTTTTAAATGTTGGTATAACTATTTGCCTTAGTGAAGCCAATCTTGGAAATGATTTACTAAATGGAAGCAAGTTGAAATCTGGTTCATTCGATGAATAACCCAAGGCCTGACTATTTTTCCTTAGTTTAGACTTATAAACTGTAGAGATAATGGAAGAAGTTGCAAAAAAACCTGCACTGTATCTCAATATATGAGCATTACAGGCATTGGCACTAAGTGTCTTTTTAACTTTTATATCTGAATATACTGAATGTACTATAGTATAGAAGTGTCTGTGCTATATTCTGATTCTGCTGAGGTAAATAACAAACTCCTGTTGTACTCGGCGGCACAGGATTAGTCCCTTTATTTTTTACTGGGGCAGAGGTTTTTTTCCTTGCTATTATTGTATCTTCATATAAATATAGCAGCACTATTGAAAGCCTGAAGCTTCAAGCCGTTGCTTTGCTCATCGTCTTAAATTGAGTACCACGTGACAGATTTCTGTGGAGCCTTATCTCTCAAGCCAAAAAGAAAAGCATGATCACAACAGTCAGCCTGGCTTTTCTTCTCATCTCTATGTGCACTTCAGTGCAGGAGAAGTTCAGACACCACGGGTGTTCAAATAGTTTCTTTCAAAGGCATTAAGAAAAGAAAGGGAAACAAATATTGAGCTGTTACAAAGAAGTTTTCAGCTACTGCATGTTTATTAAGCTTACTTTACTCTATCCAGCATATTCAAAGACATCTGATTAAACTGTCCCAAATAAAAAGGACAAAGCTTTTTCAATCTGTGCAGTACAGATAAATAATTTTGTGGGAGATTTTTATCATTGCTTAGGCTCTGTGCTGGAGACTTGTTGAGACATTTCAAAAAACCTATGCACATCACCAAACGCAGTCCTGTTCAGAATATGCAAAAATATTATATCTGCCTAATTGGAGATATAAAATATTTTTTCTAATCGCTACATGACATACTTTGCAATTCTTACAGATACTGGGACGTATTTCTTGATTGACATGTATTTCCAGTGAAATTACTGGAACAAGTCACAAGAATAAGGGTGAACCAATATAGCAGCAGAAATTGCTCTATGCCACAGCACACAATGACCTTGTTATGACTCTTTCTTGGGTATCCTGCTTTAATCTTCGCATTTTCTAATGTTTCAGCTGTGTGATTATGTACTTTTATGTACAGGTAAATGATATTTTTGGAAAGGATCAATAAAGGTGAAAGCAAGTATTAAATAATATCATATTCTTTACAAGGGAGATAGAACAGAACTTTTGACTCAGATCCTTAACTGTAAGTAAGTTCTCTTGAAGTCAACATTTAACACTGATCTGTTATTTTATCTTCATGATTTATTTCATTATTTCAATACAGAAATCTCTTCCATACAAGAAAAGTTGATTCTTTTTGACTTAGAGAAATGAATAGTTCCTTTTTTTTCCACAGTGGTTCAGTATGAAAATCAACCAATCACTTTTTGTTTCTTCGTCTGCTTACACTTTTGAACTGGTGATTAGTGAACAAAGTGTGACATTCAAACTATGTGACTAAACCAAACATTACTGTTACTTCCAATCTCTACTTCTTCTTTTTCTGTGTTCATAAAGTTCATCTTTGTGTTTATTGAAGAGGTAGGCCAGATAATAATTTAGCTTCTGTTTTATGCAAACTAGTATTGCCACCATGTTTACACATCATGCTTTTTTGTATGTAGCTCAAGACTTAGAGGAGGTAGCAAGAGGAGACTGGAACATTAAACCTACAATAATAAAAGAAAACTTACTGTAATCTGAAAAATGAAGTTAGTAATCCTTTCAATAATCTTTTACTCATTTAGGAACGACACGTATGATGCAACCTCCACCACAGGATTTAGGCAATGCTCATGTGCTTTAATAAAGGGAACACTTTGTATATACATACATACCAATTAGTAGCCAAGTGAGTCTGCAACTAAGACTTTTGATCAGCAAAAAACCTTACTAATAAGTATTCAAAAATTGTCAATTATTTAATTACTTTCCATGACAGGTATTTTCTGTATTGTCCTGTTGTAAGCATTATCCTTTTCTCCTGATTTATTGCTGGTAAAAGTAATAGCTACTTGCATACTTTTTCTTCTTCAATCAAACTGATTTCCTAGCTTTCTTTTGAGTGTCTCTGCATGAGTATCAATAGCATTATGCCTCTTGCAATGGATTTGTGACTATTGGCACAGCCTGTGGAAATTAGCTTTCTCATTTGTGATACTGCCATTTCATTCTGTTTGTTAATAGATCAAAATAGTTTCCAAAAATGTTACCACTTACTGCTGTCTTCACTGGAACTGAATCAAAGCCAGTCCCACTGAAGGGAAGATTATTTTGAAGATGATGTCTTCACTGAAAAATTATTACTTTACAATGTAGTAAGTGGATCCCAAATTCACAGTCTACTTTTCCTCCTTCCCAGTCAGCACTACCTGTGGCTGTCGCTCTTCTTCACTGCCACCAGTTAATACTGCTTGCAGCAATGAGTGAGTACAGTGCTGTTTATGGCTGATTCAAGCTCACTGCGGCAGTAGTTATCAGGTTGTGTTGCTCCCTGTGTACATGCAAATGCCTCTTTAACTAGAATTGCCCACATTTTTCTAACTCTTTCATGCTGTCTCTAGGAGACAGACAATAAAATTAATTAAAATAGGTTTTATTGCACATTTGGGAAAGTGATGGGCCTTTGTAGCTCTGAATCAGTAACCTTCGATTTCATATTTGCTTGAGACTAATAAAGAAAACAAGACAATTGATATAACACCCTCTGCAGACAACGTTTCAGTAACTGATGGCATAACCTTCATAACCACAACACTGCAATGCATTAACTTAAGTGATACTGACCTCTTTTGCGATAGTTTTGGGAGACTTAATGGTAAACTGCTTTGTACTATATAGTAACAGTGATAATTCTACTTGGAACTCTTTTTTAATCAGAATTCCTCTCTGGGCTCTTTTAATTTGTGAAAGGGGGCAATAAGTTTCTTTTTATATTCTTGTACTCATCAAGAATTGATATTTAATTTTTTTTTTTTCTTTTGAAAAGTGGAAACCCCATTCTGGCTGCTCCAGAATGCAAGGTGTGATTGAAATGTTCCCTAGGAAGGAAGAGGGGATTGTTGCACTGATCTTTTCTCACAGAAGCAATCATCTGACTAATTTCAATATCTGTTTCAGAAATGTACCTTACAGAATCTCAAAAATCATTCATTTTGGAAGACTAGTACTTCACAAGTAGAATTATTTATTATCATGCTGAGTTAATGTAGTATTTGTAAAGCGTTTGGGGATCTTGACAATCTTGACAACACTCAGTAAAGCTGTGTCATTTATAATAACTCTATTACTTTACGAAGGGTATAAGGTATTCATAAGGGGAAAGATTCTTTGAAGGAATAGTTAAAATTATCTGGAAAGGAACTGTGTTATTTCAGTTTTGTTTGAGAAATTACAGTTGTTTCATTAGCAAGAGTGAGAATCTGTGTAATACTTTTATTACAGGTGTTCATATTATTAAATGATGATAACTTATTGGACTTACGGGAAGCCAGAATGCAATGACTTTGTCACAGCATGCTAGGTGTGAAATTCAAAGATGCTGAGCACTTTAAATAATTAAAGTATTCTGTAAAAATGATCTGCTTATATGGGAAAATATTTTTCATTAGTGTTGTTTATTTTCATGTATAAAATTGAGATTTTCTTTGTAAGAAGTCCAAAAATTAATTTTCTTCTTCCTTTTAGCTAACTGGCAGTTGAAGAGCTTGCTGTTGTTTTCTGTTTATTGTCTTGCTTTATACTGCAGCTCTGTTACAGCAGGCACTTATAGCAGGGCTCTGGAGAATGAAGGGGCCTTCCCTCTGACTCCACCCTCTCCTCACTCTCTTCCTTTCCTGCAAATTCCTTACATTGAAGGTGCCAGGCTTATAAATGAGGGGAAAAAAGAGCCCAGTTCGAAATACTCCCGTTCACTTGTTTGACTCTCAGGCTTTCTATCTTCAATAGCCTTCAAGTTCATACAAATATAAATGGAAGGTAACTGATTTTATATTTCAAGTGGATTCCCAGGCAAGTTATTTATATGTAAGAAATGTAACTTTTACCCTGCCTTAATGTTGCTCTTTCACTTTAGTATTCCTGTAGATGCATAGTCACTTTATTAAGAAAAATATAGCTTATATCAAGAACAGTTTAAAAGTCTTCTCTGCCAAATAAAACTCCAGTTTCTACAATACAATTTGCAATTTTGTTTGTAAAAACTGCTCAGTTCTTTTCCCTTTATTTTGAGCAGCAGATCATGACAAATTTTTACATGAGTGCCCAGATAAGCAATGCCAATCTTGTGTATGTGGTACTAATTTACTCTAATGTTAGGCATTGTTATCTTTCTGGAAACCAAGAGCCTTTTCCTTGCTGTGGTCCAAAGCACTTGCAGTGCTGGGAAACTGAGTGCTGACTTCTTCCTGGAAGTTTGGCCAGCAAGAACAGGCCAGCTGAGCAGGAGACCGTCAGACTGTCAGAGTGCATGGTCGTCTCAGTGCTGAGGTTGTACAAAGATGGATTATACTTCATGCTGCAAAATCCCCTTATTAGAGCAGTAGCCAAATCATTTTGGCATTTAGAGTTCTTTTTTGGCCAACAGGAAAGTCAATTGGAGCTCTGCAGCAGACTTCAACGAGAGAAGGATATGGCATCAAATAGCATGCTGAACAGCTTTTTGTGTTACTTGAAAAGAATCCAGGTAGACCTTTGCCAGAGTGATTACGCATGTGGTAGTTTTCCAGAAGAGTTTAGAGGGCCTCAGGCTTGGCCAAAGAAGTACAAATGAGTCCAAACCTAAACTTGTGCTAATTTTTCAAAAACGTAAATGACAGACAACAAAAAAGCATGGAAGCTATAATTCAAGTTAACATCTGAGTAGAGTACAAAAGAGAGATGCAGCTGGTTATACGAACTTTTTTTCTAAAGAAACTCCAGTTGTAATTTTTTCATATTGAATTTTAAAAATAGGCTCCACTTTACCCTTTAAGTGACCTGGGAAAGAACAAATGACAATTGCATAGTAAATTGGGGGCCAATTTTCCTTAAATACATGTTCTATTCTATATTGAACCCTTTTGATATTTGGAAGCTTCAGGACTCAGTTCTCTGAAAGAAGCTGCATAAATTGAGGAATTCTGACAATACCGCTTGGCCTAATAGCTACTTGATCATGATTCCTCGGTGGATCCCACTGTTCTGGCTGATTGGAAGGCTCTCAGTTGCACATAGTAATACTGAAATGCTAGTCAAACTGCCATGGGTAGGGTTATGCATGCATTGTGGTTGTTAAGCCCTATTGTCAGGGTTTTTATAATCTGGATGTAAAATCATTTTGAACTGAGGGTACATATGCAAGCCTGGAAGCATACCCACTTCACTATTTTTGCATATTTTTCAAATTGCTTATTCTCTTTTGCCACGTTATGGTTCAGGGTTTTTTTAGTCTTTTTTCTTTTATTAAGAAGAAAAATGAAAATCTTTCACTCCACTCTGATATACAAAGTTGAGATAAGGTTTTTTTTTTTTTTTTTAAAGGAAGTACATTTTTCTTCTGGTCCTGCTGCAAGACTAATCCTTACCAAAGGGTCCTTTTAGTTTTTCATCCTACAGGAATGTCTTGAAAACACTTAGGGGCTTCTGTCATATTTGAGGCCACACTCTACCAGAGCTTTCAGAATGAGTTTGCAGTTGATATGCCTGTGGCATTTCCTTGATGTTGGTTGCAAACTCGCTAGGGCCCACTTGTTCTGCACTGACTTGCTCTGGATAGTAACATGTTGCAGTAGTTATTCCATTGAAATAAATTGGCATTATCGGTATAAAAATACAAAAGAAAGGGGACTGTAACAGATTCTTCTGTACATAACTGAAATTCAGAGAACAGAAAATTATTGTGCTGTAGTTTTTATTGCATATTTAAAGATTCTTCTTATCTTTTGCAAGAACTTAAGATTTTATATACTGCTTGTCTGTCACATTATCTAGTTGCATTGAATATTAGGCCTTTTCTTTGCAGAGGGGAAGGAGAAGAGAGTTTCTCATAAAGTGCATGTGGGATATGAACAAAGACAGGCAGATAGCAAAAAAAAAACTCTCAAAAAAACCCACCACTCCTTCTCCTATCACTTTTTGTATGTTTCTTGATACATTTGCTATCGTCCTTTCTTTATCTTGCCTGATCTGTCTTGTTACTCGTACTCTGCTCCACTAGCTGATTCGGGAACGTTATTCAGACTCAGTGTTACAGGACAATTTTTGTCTTTCACATTGATCTTATGATTGTATTAAATATTAAGGTTCTATTTAAAAAGAATTCAAGATGTTTTAGTAAAAATATTACTGGAAACCAACAATTCAGCAGTTTGATTGAAGCAATATTTACACTGATTCTAAAAATAGCTTTGTGACTCTTGATTGCTTGTCATATAAAGATGAATAGTTGTTAACTCATTACTTTGCAGTGTATTGTATTTTTTTATCTATGGCAAATTTATTATTAAAAAAATTAAACTTGTTTTGTTTACAAATGACAACATTCGTCATTTTTCTCAACACTGCCAGCAACAGAGTTACGCAAACGCGGAGTCAGAAAGGCCTCGCACATTATATTCAAAGTCTATTTGTCTTGCCATATCCAGGGCAGGTCCTTGTCTTGAGATACTGAGATACACCTCTGTCAGGCACATAGAAAGACTTCAATATCCGGCAGCTTTGGATGCCAGGCTCCGCAATCCAGAGCGGGTGCTAAGGATGTGGGCTGCAGCTCCCCTATGCAACCTTACCTTCCAGGAAGGTGGTGGAGTGCCTAGTCTCTGTTATGATGTGGGTGCAAAAAGTAGATGCAATACTCTTCAGTGTCAGCTTGCAGTTCTTACCCACCACTCAGCTTTTCCTCCTCTCCTCTTAGTGCAGCTCTAAACAGTAGCAGAAAACTGCTTCCAACTACCGGTGTTTCCAGTCTGCCTTTATAACCACTCTGGGTCTGTGCTGTTTCTGAAAGTCAAATGAATGTGTCTTGCAGTCAGCCCGAGGATGTCTGCATGCCCATGATACAGCATGATTAGCAGACTCTGGAGATCACCATCTGAAAACCAAGCATGTTACAAATTGGAGACCTTCCTGGGAGAAGGCAGAGAAATTTATGAAGTACCTGCTGCCTATTTTCCTGGCTTCAGCCAAAGATACTGATTGTTAGATGCATTAATTTTAGGGAGCAGTAGTTTGTTTTTTTCACCAAAAGCCAATATACAGGTGTGAAATCATTTAGCTGACTTAACTAAGACTGTTTGACAAGGAGAACAGTTGTATTAATAAAAAAAGCATGTCTTTGTTTAATTGCCTTCCTCTTTCAAACAACACTATTTGCTGTTATCAAATTGAATAATCCTAAAACATTGTTATTGCTACTTTAGCACTCCCACAGAGGAAAGGAGTAAAAATATCTTAAATTGACTGAGTATTAGCAAGAAATTTCAGAGTGGCACAACGCTACATTTTTCTCCCAACATTGTGACTCCCTCCAGCTTTTAATCCATATATCTGAAACCACCTCTCATTCTCAACATACTTCTGAATGTAATAAAATGAACAGGATGTTTCTTTGAAGGGCATCTACAACCGTGAAGAGTGTCCGGGTGCAAGGAAGATACTTAGACCATACAACAAATATACTCCAGTGTGTTTTTCGTAACCTTGGAGTTCCCACTATTGAAGTTTGTCCCTCTCTTATCCTTCCTCTTTCTGTTTTTCAGTTCTTTTCCAACATGCTTAGCTTATCTTTGACGATAAATAAACAAATAAATAAAATAGTCTTCTGTCACACAAATCCTAATAGAAGGAAGTCAAAGATATGGGCTATATTATCAGCCACATAAAGTGGCACCTGATAAAACGTCACAAAAAAAAGACTTACCAGAAAGTAAGGATTTGTGAATTACATGGAAAAAAGAAATTATATAAAAAATGTAGTAGAGAAGAGAGGCTGGGGAGATGCGATTTGTCATTGTGACTGACAGTCAATAGTATTCCTGATTCTGATTGTGAGTAGTGATATCTTCTGAGACTCACTTTTAAGACTAGTTGTCTGCTATATTCATACATCTTATTGATGGAAATAGGGGGAGGAACAGTCTTATAATAAACCTTGAAAATATTACAAAGCCTTATGATAAACCTTGAAAATATTCCAAAGTAAGAGTGGAGTCTACTGAACGATAAAATCTTGTTCCATGTGACACTGTTTAAACAGCCAAACACCGGACTTTTGACTTCAAGATCATCTTCTTCAGTACCTCATTCATGGGGTCTTAGACAGCTACCTTGTGGCAGCAATATGTAGAGTTTGAAGAGTTAAATGTACTTAGTTATTATAGTGTAGCTAATGAGTCATAGTGAAAATATTCCAAGGGACAAGTTGCAAGTCTTGGTAAAAGTGATAACCAACAAGAGCCAAAACTCTCTTCAGATTAAAGGGAATCAAAGACAACGATAAAACATCTTTCATTTGGAAAAAAAAAGTATCAATGAGTTTGAATTTGAAACATTTTTCACTTAAATTCTTATAGTTTGTTTCTGTAAAATTAAATTATTTCATAATCTTCTTCTTGGGGATGAAATAGACAATGTTCTGCCTTTTACTTCTCTTCAGGCTTCTGTGGATTTAGTATTGTGTATGTCCATGCTATATACTAATTTTTTAATTAATTAGATATGTACTGGAGCTCTGTTTTCAATATTGCTACACATTATTTTATTAAAACATCCTCAACTGTGAATGCAAATGTTTGAAGGAACAATGGCATAAAATTAAGAAAAGAAAGGTGGCTTTAGCTAAGGTCATGGAAGGTTTTTAGTTTATCCCAGACTAAAATTATTTTTTGCAGTGTGAAAGGAAGTGGCCTTGGATGCATATGTAACACCATCTCAACACACTACATAAAAATTACGTGTTCATTTAAAAATCTTTGTGTTTTCCTGTAAAATTCCTGTAAGATTTCAGATAAAAATCCCAAAGAAACAAAAAAATGCGTTTTGCAAACATGGACTGTGCATGTGTTAAGGTCAATATCAAATTGATGTCCATGACTTTGGATATTAATATGGCAACTCTATGCAATTTGGCTATTGCCTCTTGAGAAATGAGTAGGTAGCTCAAGTGGCAGTCCAGAACCACTGAAGAATTAAACATCCATTCTGCAGGGCCTCCAGGCTCCTAAGTACTCTAAAATTATTTATAAGTACTTCTTAATGAAAAGAATCAATAACTTGAAAAATGTAAAAAATTATATGCAGAAAATGAACAATAGTGCACTGCTTGTCCAGGTGGTTTCACGATAGTCCTCATAATTTCCTTCTCATTTTACTAGAAAGAATGCCTCATAATGTATCTTTTCTGCACTTTAAGGTAGAAATAGCAACAGTTTCACCCTTTGAAGAGTGAGACTGCACAATTTCCATATCTGCTTTTGAAACATCTGTCAGATTTTTCCAGGAGGCCCAATACTTTACTAAGCTGTGGGATTAGGGGTTGATAGAAAGGTCCGTGAATTTCCAGTCAGCTTTGTTCTTATCTTTTGCATCTGTTTTCAGAAAAGAGTTCCTTACAACAATAAAAAGGATTAGTGAATAACGTACGTGTCTTAGAAACTTTCCTTTTTTTGCACATAATTTCTTCTCCTCCTCAGATTTCCCAGAGAAAATGTCTCCTATCCATAAGTCCAACTTTAGGCAGGCCTATGTAGGCTCTGTCCTGAGTCAGTAGATAACATGCAGGTAGGCTATAGTCCCATGAAAGGGCAGAGCACTCACATTTTTTTCTCATTAATAAAGGAAGGAGCGGGATTTGTCTGATTGTCTGTTTGTTGGTTTGTTTTCTTACTTTTCCAATTGTAAATTTTCTATAGCTATTAGTAGCAGCCCAAAGTTAACCCTATTGAACTTTTGTTATCTTTTTTTTTTGAATGCATAAAGTTCTACTTGAAAGGAAGAAAGTTTAGAAAAGTAGAGAGCTTTTCGTTCTTTGCATCTATGCACTACATACACATATTTTGTTATTATTGCCTTTGTAGCTATATTAAAAAATATTAAAAAAATCCAACCCTCCAGAAAACCCCCTGTTCTATACAATAGTTATAGTCAGAAAATCCAGGCTGGCCATTTTAAATATGTGAAAAAATCTGGAAGTTCCCTAGTTTAGTAAGATCATCAAGCAGAAAAAAATCACAAGCAAAAAAAGAGCAGTGATGTTGACAAGGAAATATTGTGAACATTTAGCGGCAGTTCCAGTAGCTGCACAGTGTATTGTAGTTAAATAGTTTTGTCAGCTGCTTTTCTTGGAACCATTGGCCATGCCATAGTTTGGTATAACCCTTTGCAGGAGATAGAATCAGCTTTAATGAAATTTGAGTGGCTGACATACTAGGCAATGCATTATACTGGAAGAAATGCTGCTTGGTATTTTTCCAAAGGACTGTCTCTTGTTGTAATTACTTTTTCCTTACATGAATGATGTCACTAAGTACTTTAAGGAAACTAATTATTTTTACATTGTAAAATAAATAGTTTAACAGCATCTGAGGCTCTTCAGAAATTATTTCCTTTATCCTATATTGATAAACACTCTAAGCCACAGCAAGTAGCAGAAGTTGATTTCATCAGGCCTGCTAGCTACTGGGCCAGTGAACTGCATCCCGTGCAATAGGAAAACCTTGCTCATTTTGCTGCTCTAACAATTTTGAACTCCATCACAGAAAAAACATTTTGGAAGACAACCAGTTACAAAGCAAATTTATTCATAGATATTATTTAAAGAATCTATTTTAAAACATTGATTTTACTTAATGAATATAAGTTCAAATGGCTTAAATACCTAAATGCCAGATGGAAGTGTTATTTCAGCCTGAATGAAAATAATCCTAATATGTGCTCTAATACCATGAAGTTAGGATTATCAATACCTCAAAATTTAGCCCAGCAAATTGACTCAGGACATCTGAGATCATAGAATCATAGAATCTTCTGGTTGAAAATGACCTCTGAGATTATCAAGTCCAATCACACCCATCATCCGCTAAACCATGTCCTTCAAAAACTCATCTACTCATTTATTAAACACTTGCATGGATGGTGACTCAACCACCTCCCTGGGCATCCTCTGCCAGTGCCTGACCACCCTTTCGGTAACGAAATTCTTCCTAATATCCAGTCTGAACCTCCCCTGGCACAACTTATGGCCAATTCCCCTTGTCCTGTCAACTGTCACCTGTGAGAAGAGATCAACACTCGCTCTGCCACAGCCTCCTTTCAGGCAGCCGTAGCCAGCAAAGAGGTCTCCCCTTAGGCTTCTCATCTCCAAGCTAAACCACCCCAGTTCCCTCAGCCGTTCCTCATAGGACTTGTTCTCCAGCCCCTTTACCAGCCTCATCACCCTTCTCTGGACACTCTCCAGTACCTCAGTGTCCTTCTTGTGCTAAGGGACCCAGAACTGAAAACAGTACTCGAGGTGTGGCCTCAGCAGTGCCAAGTACAGGGGGACAATCACCTCCCTGCTCCTACTGACTACGTTGTTTCTGATACAGGCTAAGATGCCATTGGCCTTCTGGGCCACCTGGGCACACTGCTGGCTCATATTCAGCCAGCTGTCAACCAACACCGCCAGGTCCTTCTCCTACAGGCAGCATTTCAGCCAGTCTTCCCCAAGCCTGTAAGGCTGCATGGAGTTGTTTTGTACCAGGTGCAGGACTTGGCATTTGATCTTGTTGAACCTCATCCCATTGGTCTCAGCCCATCAATCCAGCCTGTCCAGACCCCTCTGCAAAGCCTCCCTTCCTTCAAACAGATCAACTTTGCCACCCAGCTTGGTGTCATCTGCAAACTAGCTAAGGGGGCATTTGATCTCTTTGTCCAGATCATTAATGACAATATTGAACAGGACTGGACCCAACACTGAACCCTGGGGAACACCACTCATAACCAACCTCCAACTGGATTTAACTCCTGTTACCACCACCCTCTGGGCCCGGCCCTCCAGCCAGTTTTTTCACCCAGCAGAGGATGTGCCCGTCCAGGCCAATGGCAGTCAGTTTCTCAAGCAGAGTACTGTGAGAAATGGTGTCAAATTCTTTACAAATTCCAGGTACACCACATCCACAGCCTTTCCCTCATCCATTAACTGGGTAAACTTATCATAGAAGGAGATCACGTTGGTCTGGTAGGACCTGCCTTTCATAAACCCATGATGACTGGGTCTGATCACCTGGCTGTCCTGCATGTGCTGTGTGATAACACTCAATATGATCTGCTCCATGACCTTCCCCGGTACTGAGGTCAAGCTGACAGGCCTATAATTCCCTGGATCATCTTTCTGACCCTTCTTGTAAATGGGAATTACATTTGCCAGTCTCCAGTCAAGCGGCACTTCCCCAGTCAGCCAGGACTGTTGATAGATGAGGGAAGGGCATTTGGCAAGGACCTCCGCCAGCTCCCTTAATACCCTTGGGTGTATCCCGTCCAGCCCCATAGGCTTGTGGACATCTAATTGACCGATCAAGTCTTTAACCAAGTTTTCTTGGAACATTGAGGGTTCGCCATCACAGTCTTCTGGCTCAGGAGGCTTGGAGTCCAGATAGATACTTAGGTATCTCTACAGAGTCAGTGGAAAGGGATAAATGCAAACAAAACAAGCTGGAAGGCCTGGATGGTGAGCAAAGATTTCTTAAAGCCATCAATGGGAAATGTGCAACATGCCAAGCTTCAGCCTGTCTTTAACTCAGAGGTGCCTGATTCAAGACTGCATATTTGGTACTTTTACCCACTCAAAATCCAATTTGGGCAGCTTACTAAGTATGGATTCATCCTGTTGTTTTGGTTTTTTTTTTTAAAAAAACCCCACATTTTCTAGAGAATTTCTGCTGCCTGTCTTTGGCTTAATAACTTTGTACTTGCCCAGGCTATTTTAGACCTCAGCTCAATTTCATTTTCAATGTTAGATGAATCAGACTTCTGTTTAACATGTTATGAAGAATACCCTCACCATCAGGTTATGAAGTAAATGGGGAAAAAGAAGCAAAGGGAGCAAAGCATTCAAAGTCTTTTATTAAGATCGATCACCAAAGGCCAAAGGCAAACAAAAAAGCAAGAACATGCCTCTGCAGTTCAGTTCTTATGCTCTTATCTTCAGTTCTTATGTTCTTATCTCTCATTGAACCAAGAGAAAGGAGAAACCATGTTTAATTACTTGAAGAATATGTTCTTTTATTTAGACTTCATTGTTACTCTCCTTTACTATAAATAAAAAAATTTGCATGACTGTTTATTCACATCTTATCTCTTTATTTTTTATCTTATTTCCCTTCCAAACTTTTTAAGAACTATTCTACTTCATCTGAATCAAGAATTTCTCTTAATTCATTTGTATCCTTGTCTAGAGGTCAATATTTTCTGTTTAATATGAGGAAGATTTCCATTCTTTCTAACTCCTGACTTAGTATTCTCAGAACTGATTAAACTGTTATAAAGTCTGCATTACAAATGGAAGAAGTTCTCTATTGTCTTTGAGTTAGCTTTTTTTTCCATCTTAGATTGGATGGCATTGGTGGAGTTGCATGAAATTTCAGCACCCAAAAATCTGATTCAATATTTCAGTTTGCAACTGAGAATGTGAAGTGACAGCAGTTTACAGAGAGCTTGTCTAGCCTTTTCAGATCTTGCGTTGCAGATGCAAGTGTTTCAGATGCTTTATTTTTATTATGCTTTATTTAATCTACTTATTTTATTTATTTATTTATTTATTTATAATTTAATGCTTTATTTCAGATATCTTATTATACATTATAATGACTTTATTTTAGTTCTGTTTATACCTTATTCATTGTCACTTTCCAGTTTTACAGTGCATCTGTGCTGGTATGAGGAAAGTTCACAGCATCATGTAGGATCATGAGAAGAAACCACATTTTTATATTTTATAGATAGATATTAATAGTGTTTGTATATGCCAGTAGGCGAATACCAACACCACCTGATGATGCAATCTCTCATCATCAACAAGCAACCTTGAATAAAGACTTTTTTAATAGCCCTTTTACAGTCACCTTTACATCACTTCACTGCAATTGGTGCCAACAAACATACACCTGTGGAAAGCAGACCTCACCAAATGGACTTCAAATAACTTATTGGAAAAATTCAAGATTGGTTGAGTGGGTACTGACAGGCCTCTGCAAGGCTTTGGTATCCTGCTACATGAAGAAACCAGAACTACACTAAATCAACACAAGCTATTTATAAACCACATATATTAATTGTTAACCAGCCACACAATAGGGAGTTGCCATACTGGTGTAGTTTTGCAGTTTTCAGGCTAATTGCTTTTTGACCCTACTGCTTTTTGTTATTAAGCATATTTTTTTGACCTCTGACATGTAAAAAAACCATAAAGTCCTCATCAGCAAGAACAGTAACTGACATAAAAATAGGTTAAGTGGCAAATAACTGAGAAGATGCCATTGATACTTGCTTGTTTGACAGCATAAGCAATTGATACACAAACATAATGTTGTATTAAAACAGTAAATTTAGTTCATGTTCTCTGGGACTCCAGGCCTGTGGGAGCTAGCCAGTTTAACACAAATTTCTAGTTTGAAACAATCATAGAAAGGTGTATGTGGTCCTTAGAAGAGGAGCCCAGAGGAGTAGAGAACTGTCTTTATTTTGAAGGCTGCTACATAGAAGAGCCTTGAGAATGGTTAGAGGAACTTTATATAAATACACCTTATAGTAGGGCCCTGAAACATCCCACTTTATTCAGTAAATGACAGATAATTTCAAGGATAGCAAAAGCACAATTTGTAAATATTTTGAATTAGAGCAGGAAATAAACTGCAAATATCTGCCAAAAGATTGATTAGCTATTGATGAGAGCGACTCATTGTGGATGGTGGGAGAGCCTCACTGAGGACTTTAAAATCAAATCTGAACATTTTTCTGAAGTGTTTACTTCAATTCAAACAGAATTACTGAGCTGAAAGGAGAAATTAGATCATAAAAATCCAAATGGTCTGTGACATGCAGAAGTTCAGGCTACAAAGGCAGTGGCTTTAATATTTCTTGATGCCAGCTCTCATATTAATATCACAATCTATTCATTTATCTAAACAATGTACTTGCCAAATATGTCTTTTATTTTATCTGTCTTTTATAGATGATGAGATGACACAAATGTCTTTGTCAGGGACATTATCCAGTTTAGACCCGCCTAATGCAATAAGTATTCCAGTGTCTTCAGCACCATAAGTTTCTGCCTAAAGGAGTGACTTCTGTTAAAGTGTGACCCCTTCCACTGCCAGTACAAACCAGAACAACTGTCTATAGCTGTAAGTCTTTCTATGTTACATGACTATGCACTCTCTACGTGAACAGCAAGATTGTTGACCGAGAACAAAAGGGTTCAGAGTTAACAGCAAATGTCTAGAATATCTTCCCAGTCATGTGCATGGAGATAAGTTTTCACTGTGTGTTTGTCATTATCAGAGAAATAAATAGGCATTAAAAATCCAAAAGCATGTTATTTTCATAGAAAAAAATGCACAGTTTAAGCCTAAAGAGGCTAATATAAAAAACGTAGCCTGAATTTATTCATTTCTTCAGTATATCACTTTATTCCTGTCACTCATTCCCCTCTACTCATCTTAATTTTTTCCTGATCATAGAAACTTCCAGTGCTTGTAATTTACCACAGAACTTGCTATAAAAAAAGGCAAGATAGAAAATTCATGAGTTGCTTTAAGTTGACTTACTCATAAATTCAGTGTGTATGGTGCAAAGTGACTCATGTTTAATTTCATTCTACAAAGATACTACTCTTTTAGTTTGATGCTAGCCAAGACAGGGGTAGGATATCACTGTAAAATTTCATGACCACAAACAAGATTGAGTTCTCTGGAGTGCAACAACTCAAAATTTATTTTTTGTGGTAGGGTTTGCTTTTGGTTACACAATCATGGTAGATGCCACTATTAGTGTATCTTTATTAATTTCAGAGTAAAATGCTGCATACATTTGTGTCTATGCATTATGTGATATCATATCAAATGTTGTGCACCTTCACTTCCTGCATATCTCTGAATTTTGGTAACAGGTCAGTTTGCTATAATATAATTTCAAAAGTTTGTAAAGAGTAGGAATAAAAATAAACAACTTAAAATATTTTCATTACAATTAAGGCTCCTGCAAATGCCTCTGTTCTCAGCAGGCTACAAGTACACATCCACCCTTTTCTTTTAGATCTTCATGTAAAATGTTATTAGTCTGTGCTCTGTTTACAACATAGTTCATATCCTCCGAATCCTCTCAGTTTGGAATGAAAGTTGCCACACCTTTTGTCCATGTCCTGTTTGCCTTGACAATTAGCGAGGAAACCTGATCTTTGATTTCTTAGGTTGCTAACATGTGTTCTCCTTACCTTTTCTGATCATGCAGAGAAATCTTACTTATGTGTTTCATCTGGGGCTTTGGGGAGATTTTTGAGCTTCTGCAGATATTCACTATTTTTTTCAAATAAAGCCACTTATAGGAAAAGTATCAGCTTCCTGATACTCATCTGGTTGATGAATTCCTATTTCTTTTTTCCTAAACCAAGAAAGAATCATTTAAAGCAGTTGGCTCATAACAATAGGGTTTTTTTCATAGGCTTTTCTTTGACTAGGATAGCATAAGCTTTCCCTCTAGCATTCCCTCTAGGTTCATAAGATACATCAAAAAGGCTCATGCATTAGGATAGATTCTTTCTGTGGTTAAACATTTCTTTCTTCTGGGGATGAGTTGAGGAGGGCAAAAGGTGATGATACAATAGCTTTTTATATATACATTCCAGTTTTGGGGCAGCCTGAAGCTGTTTCAACTCCTTTCACAACTAAAAAGAGCCTTATATCTGACAAGAGGTCCTTCAGACTGCAGTCAGATGCACTTAGAGACCTTAAATGGGTTTCACTCACTTGACTAGATTATTTAAATCTAGGACTGGATCAAAGAATATGCATTTTGCAAAAAGGTGGAAAATTCTGCCCAGGGAACAATGATATTATAGAACTGAGTACCTTTCAAGTACTTTACATCTCTTAACAAAGATTCTGTGCTTTAAACTGTTATTGTCAATAACTCCTTGCTTTAGGTTGCAAGTCATTTGGTCTTACATCAGCGTTTTTTCTCTGTTTGGAGTCCAATTATTCCGCAACTGTTACCATAGATTACTTCAACTGGAAGCCCAAAGGGTACTTCCACAACTTTAGTTCCACAACTGTAGTGGCTTGCAGTTGTGATTTCACTCCCTACTGCCCATTTCAGGCTTGTAGCCATTAGAGGGCAGACTATAATAAATTGTTGCTGAATAGTCATAGACTCACCAGTATTATTTTGCCAACTAGAAATCTTGAGAGACTGATTTTCAGCTGTACGTTGGAGTGAATAAGTCTATACTCACCTAATTCTGATGGTAGAGATTGCATGTCCAGGATTTGCTTTAGCAGCTCTTCTGTGAACCCTTGGAGGTCCATTTGTTAAAAAGCACAAAATTTTCACTTTCATTGTTCTGCTGCTGTAACAACTGAACTTTGCTGCACCAGGGACCTCTTTGGAAGGGTGTACTGGTTTTGGCAGAGTTTGAGATAAATTCTTCATAGTAGCTTTACGAGGCTACCTTTTAGATTTGCAATGAAAACAATGCTGATAACACACCAATGTTTTACCTCCTGCTGAGTGTGCTTACACAGAGTCAAGGCCTTCTCTGCTTCTCACACCACCCTGTTAGCAAGGAGGAGGTGATGCACAGTAATTGGGGGGGACACAGCTGGGATAGCTGACCCCAACTGACCAAAAGGATACCCCACACCATATGATGCCATGTTCTGCAATAAAAGCATGAGGGGGAAAGAAGGAAGGGGTGACATTTGGATTGGTGCTGTGTGCCCTCCCTTGGCCGTTACGCATGATGCAGCCCTACTTCCTGGAAATGGCTGAACACTTGCCTGCCAATGTGAAGTAAGAGTAAATTCCTGGTTTTGGTTTGCTAACAGTCACAGCTTTTGCTTTACTTTTTAAAACATCTTAATCTCGAACCATGAGTCTTTTGCCCTTCTGATTCTCTCCTCCATCTTGCTGTGGAGGGAATGAGTGAGCAGCTGGGTTTTGCCATCTGTGGTTAAACTATGACAAAGTGTCAATATGGATTCAGATTATCTGTTTTATAACCTCTTTTTGATTAGGGAAAATGACTGGATGAGTCACTGAAGGAGTTAGGAATGTGATTAATTGATGACTGTAAGGAACAGAAATTAAACAAGCAGGAGAAGGATGGATAATAATGAGTTACAAGTGAACAGCTGCCGAACTCTGTTACCTACATGTGTGGATAATGCTCAGTACAGATGTGTGTGCCGGTCCCCTTATATATATACAAAAAATACCTCTAAATTCCGTAACGCTCTCCTCCACTCCCCAAATCCTTGTTCTAAAAGTCCTGGTATTGTTCTAAAACATTTTTAAGAGTAGCATGAAACTCCATAATAGATACAGATGTGGTTTATGACTACATATCCCCACTAACTGAATGATTCTAAATCTTAGATTTTACCTGGATGGATGAAGAGAAAATAAAATACTGCTATTATCATTATTTATGTATTATGACCCCATAAGGAGAGAAAAAATATGAAAATTTTATTTTCTAAATGTATTAATCACTGAGAACTCTAGGTCTTCAGAGTAAAGACCCAGAGAAGAGTATTTTAAGTTCTATCAAGCGAGATAATCCTGCAATAATTGTCTGTAAGGCTACTTTGAAGCTGGATGTGAATAAGCTTTTGAAAAGAATAGGTAGTAGGAAATTAATACATTATAGAAATTGCAGTACTTAGACATATCTAAAGCCCCAAGTAAACTCTTTCTGATTTATCTTTATATTTGGTCTGTCAAAGACAAGAATTATAAGGGTCGCGGAAGAGACTTAAACAGATTAATGTTATCCTTTTTCTGTCCATTGGAAACAGTAGTTGCAAACGTGAGAAATAAAAATACAACTGTCTTTTGCTGGACTTCTAAGCGTTACTATGATGACAACTATGTCTTAACAACTGCAGAAAACCAATTCTGTCTCTATGAGATTCCTTCATGGTTGTTTTTAGGGTTACTGATGTTAAAGTAATGGGAGACAGCTGAGATAGCAGGTCTTTTTGGCTTGCTAAATAAACATCTGAGCGTCACCAACACCCCTGGTATAGTTTAGTTAACTCGGAAACATGAATTATGTCAGTAAGGCTGAAATGACCTAGAGGAATCATGTACCACAACCAGGAATATAAAGTGGCATGTACTCTTTCCGATACACGCTGAGCTAAATTTGAAAATTTTCTTTCACAGTATCACAGTATCATAATATCACAAGGTTGGAAAGGACCTCTGAGATCATCAAGTCCAACCTATAACCCTACACTAATACCAACACTAACACCATCATCTAAACCATGGCACTCAGTGCCTCATCCAGTCTCCCCTTAAACACCTCCAGGGTCGGCGACTCCACCACCTCCCTGGGCGGAGCATTCCAATGGCCAATCACCCTTTCAGTGAAGAACTTTTTGCTCACATCAAGCCTAAACGAAGCTTAAGTCCATGCCCTCTAGTTCTGCCACCTGAGAGAAGAGACCAATCCCTGCCTGACTACAATCTCCTTCTAGGTAGTTGTAGAGAGCAATGAGGTCTCCCCTGAGCCTCCTCTTCTCTAGACTAAACAGCCCCAACTCCCTCAGTCGGTCCTCATAGGGCTTGTGCTCCAGCCCCCTCACCATCTTTGTTGCCCTCCTCTGAACACATTCCAGTATCCTAACATCTTTCCCAAACTGGGGGGCCCAGAACTGGACACAATATTCAAGATGAGGCCTGACCAGTGCCGAGTACAGGGGGACAATAACTTCTCTGGTCCTGCTCGCCACACTATTCCTGATGCAGGCCAGGATGGCATTGGCCTTCTTGGTCACCTGGGCACACTGCTGGCTCATGTTGAGCTTCCTGTCAACCAGCACTCCCAGGTCCTTTCTGCCTGACTACTCTCCAGCCACTCTGTCCCCAGTCTATAGCTCTGCATGGGATTGTTGTGTCCAAAATGAAGTACCCGACATTTGGACTTATTAAACATCATCCCATTAGAATCAGCCCATCTCTCCAATCTGTCCAGGTCCCTCTGTAGGGCCATCCAACCCTCTAATAGATCAACCCTTCCTCCCAGCTTGGTATCATCTGCAGACTTGCTGATGATGGACTCAATCCCCTCATCCAGATCATCAATAAAAATATTAAACAGGACGGGACCCAACACCGATCCCTGGGGGACACCACTGGTGACCGGCTGCCAACTGGATGAAACACCATTCACCATCACTCTCTGGGCTCGGCCATCCAGCCAATTCCTAACCCATAACAAAGTGCTCCCATCTAAGCCACGGGCTGCCAGCTTCCCTAGGAGTCTACTGTGGGAGACAGTGTCAAAGGCCTTGCTGAAGTCCAGGTATACCACATCCACAGCCTTCCTCTCATCCACCAAGCGAGTCACATGGTCATAAAAGGAAATCAGGTTGGTCAGGCAGGACCTACCCCTCCTAAACCCATGCTGGCTGGGCCTGATCTCTTGACCGTTCTGCAAGTGCCGCATGATTTCACCCAGGATTATCTGCTCCATGATTTTTACCTGGGACCGAGGTCAGGCTGACAGGTCTGTAATTACCTGGATCATCCTTATGGTCATTCTTATGGATGGGCGTCACATTGGCCAACTTCCAGTCTTTCGGGACCTCTCCGGTGAGCCAGGACTTTTGAAAGATGATGGAGAGTGTCTTAGCAAGCTCATCTGCCAGCTCTCTCATCACCCTAGGATGGATCCCATCCGGCCCCATAGACTTATGAGGGTCCAAGCGGCTCAGCAGGTCTCTAACCTCCTCCTCATGGATTGCAGGAGGGCCATATTGCACCCTGCCCCCATCAGCCACTTCAGAGGACCAACTGTCAAGCGAATCTCCTTGCCTTTTAAATGATGATAGTGATAAAATTATTTCTATTTATTTTCACATTATAGAAACAGCCTTCTACTGCCTAACATTCTTTTCATTGTTGTTTCTATAGTTTCTTAAAAAAATTCTTAAGTGATAAGAAATTGTACAGTATTTAGCCTCATAGTATTTCCATAAAACTTTCCTTCCTCTCATGTATAAACTTAAATCACCTTCCAGAAAAGCACACAAAGATCAGTTGGGTAATAATTAGCTTCCAGAACTAAATTTCTCCCAGAGTCTGGGAATAATTTATTCCCCTCTTTTGTCTGTATTTCCTGATTGTATGGTACAGATAAAATCCAAAATACAAAATTTCTATTCATGCACAGAAGTCTACAAATTGTGGCTCTGCTCAGTCCCTGCCTGGAAAGCCTAAAATGTGCACCATTTGAGCTGCATTTTGCTTCCAAATTTCCTAAAGGATTGTGATTCACATTCTTGTCTGTCTTTATTTCTTTCTCTTTTATCCTATAGTTCAATTAGGGGATTATCCTACTTTCATTTTACCCTTCAGCATCTTTAGAAACTTCACTTCTTGTTAGTAAGCAAATAGCTAAGAGATCACAGAGGGTTCCCTCACTCATACTGAATCTTACTTATTCCTTTTGAAATCCATTTCTTAAGTCTTTTCTGCTTTAGGCAAGTCCTTTATTTCCACCATAATTCTTTGCATGAGAACAGATCAGCAGTTTCCTCTAAAGTGAAAAAGTTTGTACAAGCATGGGTGAAAGATGCTGCTCTCCTTTCTCAAGCACAAGCTGCTACCGCGACAATTTATTTTGTTTCCAGTTAAGCCCACAGAGGGAGACACACCGACGGTGGTTTTGCTGTGGAAAGGGGAAATAGCTGTTTGCTTCTAAAAGCTGTTAATGCTTAAATTTATAACACACATTTTTAACCTGTGGTATGTAATCTTATGGTAAGATATTTCTTTTTCTTCTGGATATTTTGGTCTTTCTTTTCAGAAAGTCTAAGATATTTTTATTCCATTCTGAAATTTAAGAACCAGCTTAATTGTCCCTCGAGAATACCCCAAAGGTAATGTAAAGCTAACCAAAGAGTTACAATGCCTCTGTTCCCTACCACCAGCCCAGGACTATCACCAAAGAACACTGCACACTAACATGCTTTTTACAGAAGCTTTCAGGCCATTAGGGGAAGCATAAGATAAATCCTGAAATAAATCAAGGGCTGAGCAGCACGTAGAGGGTGAACATATCTTTTTACTATGTTTGCCTCTGTTGTCCTTATCCAGGGAAAGATGCTGATGAGACCTAATCTAAATCTTTAAGTCAGTTGCCAAACTAGCCAATTAGTCGTCTTGTCTAAACTTGCACTTGGTGTTTGGGTGATGGGAACATCACAGCAGGAGGTATTTGTTAGAACATCTAGTTGGATGGCTTCTGCAATACTCTAATGGAGAAACCTTTCTCTCTGAATGAACTAACAAGCTTTATGCAGCCAGAGGTTGTTCTTTCATACACCTTTCAATTTCCGAGCTTGTCTTCAAAAGTCAACATTGCCTTTCTCTGTGGTTATTGTGTTTGTCAGTTTATATTGCAGTCAGTTAATGGCAGTCTCTTATATCAATTTACAAGGAATACTTTGTCAAACACATTTGCGTAAAACATTACACTTTTCATCCCTGCAACAATCTTTTCTGCATCCTTTAGTTCTTGTTATTGCTGTTTATATAGAATAATCAAGCTCTTAGCTTTTATTCCTCATCTTGCAGGAATAAAAGTAAGTGGCAAGGGACAAATCTTGTCTCATATTTTAATTCCTATTCGTATCTACAATTCTTTTGATGAGAAGCTATATTTTTACTATTTTCTGACTTACTTTCTTTTAATATGGGAATGTATTTAACTTTCTTTTAGTTTCATGTTGTCTCACGATCAATATTTCAACTACATTCATATCTTTGATATATAGCATTTGGCTGGCAGACAGTATAAGAAGCATTCTATTATTTTCCTCTAAAGAAGAATGAGAATCTGATCTGTAGATTACCCACTAAGCAGTGGTGAGGATTTATTTCAATTCTCCTAAGAAAGTGTTAGTATATAATTTGTTGTGTAGGATTTATTACCCTCCCAAGAGATTTCATTCAATGTGTGTGAACAGTTTCTTGTTGTACTGAAGGTGCGTGTTTGTGGATAAGTTTTCTTGTTAATATGACACAGAGTTACCCTGCTACTTCTTGAGACATTTTCAGTCTGGTTATTTCTTGTCTCCGTTAGCTCTTCCAAAGTAAGATCAATATGGTGCATCCCTTTGCTTTGATTACACTGCCAAATACAGATTTATCTTTATTAAAAACCCAGCCGAAGTCATCAGTAATACCACTTGTGGTCACAAATCCTTAATTTTTTTCTTCTTTAAAGGATAAAGTCCGATTACGATACTCTCAGGTCACATCGTAATTCCAAAGACCTTTTTATTCCCACATCCTTAGCCACCGTATATTTCATTGTTAACATTCCTTGTGGAAGTTTAAATCTGCCTAACTCTACGGTACAATAATTACTGTAGTTTACAGAGTAACTATTTAAAAAACATTTTGAATTTCTAAACCAACATATATCTGATGCTAAATTTTAGGGCCACTGGAGCCATGTGTATGTTCAAGACATTTATAACTACCGACATTATGTATGGAAATTAATTTTAAAAACTCACTATGAATTCAGTGAATATTACAGTATCACAGTATCACAGTATCACAAGGTTGGAAAGGACCTCTAAGATCATCAAGTCCAACCTATAATCTAACACTAACACCAACACTAACACCAATCATCATCTAAACCATGGCACTCAGTGCCTCATCCAGTCTCCCTTTAAACACCTCCAGGGTCGGTGACTCCACCACCTCCCTGGGCAGCCCATTCCAATGGCCAATCACCCTTTCAGTGAAGAATTTTTTCCTCACATCAAGCCTAAACTTTCCCTGACGAAGCTTAAGTCCATGCCCTCTGGTTCTGCCACTGGTCACCTGAGAGAAGAGACCAACCCCTGCCCGACTACAACCTCCTTTTAGGTAGTTATAGAGAGCAATGAGGTCTCCCCTGAGCCTCCTCTTCTCCAGACTAAACAGCCCCAATTCCCTCAGTCGCTCCTCATAGGGCTTGTGCTCCAGCACAACTTCTCTGGTCCTGGTTACTACACTATTCCTGATGCAGGCCAGGATGCCATTGGCCTTCTTGGCCACCTGGGCACACTGCTGGCTCATGTTGAGCTTCCTGTCCACCAGCACTCCCAGGTCCTTTCTGCCTGACTACTCTCTAGCCACTCTGTCCCCAGTCTGTAGCTCTGTATGGGATTGTTGTGTCCAAAATGAAGTACCCGACATTTGGACTTATTAAACATCATCCCATTAGAATCAGCCCATCTCTCCAATCTGTCCAGGTCCCTCTGTAGGGCCATCCTACCCTCTAACATATCAACTCTTCCTCCCAGCTTGGTATCATCTGCAAATTTGCTGATGATGGACTCAATCCCCTCATCCAGATCATCAATAAAGATATTAAACAGGACGGGACCCAATACCGATCCCTGGGGGACACCACTAGTGACCGGACGCCAACTGGATGAGACACCATTCACCATCACTCTTTGGGCTCGGCCATCCAGCCAATTCCTAACCCAGCACAAAATGCTCCCATCTAGGCCACGGGCTGCCAGCTTCCCTAGGAGTCAACTGTGGGGGACAGTGTCAAAGGCCTTACTGAAGTCCAGGTATACCACATCCACAGCCTTCCTCTCATCCACCAGGCGAGTCACATGGTCGTAAAAGGAGATCAGGTTGGTCAGGCAGGACCTACCCCTCCTAAATCCAGGCTGGCCGGGCCTGATTTCTTGACCGTTCTGCAGGTGGTGCATGATTTCACCCAGGATTATCTTCTCCATGATTTTACCTGGGACCGAGGTCAGGCTGACAGGTCTGTAATTACCTGGATCATCCTTATGGTCATTCTTATGGATGGGCGTCACATTGGCCAACTTCCAGTCTTTCGGGACCTCTCCAGTGAGCCAGGACTGCTGAAAGATGATGGAGAGCGGCTTAGCAAGCTCATCTGCCAGCTCTCTCATCACCCTAGGATGGATCCCATCCGGCCCCATAGACTTATGAGGGTCCAAGCGGCTCAGCAGGTCTCTAACCTCCTCCTCATGGATTGCAGGAGGGCCATATTTCACCCTGCCCCCATCAACCACTTCAGAGGGCCAACTGTCAAGCGAGCTGACATCCTTGTTTTTAAAAACTGAGGCAAAGAAGGCATTAAGTACCTCAGCCTTCTCTGCATCTCCGGTTACTATATTTATAGTATATATATTAGATCAAGGAGATCTTTTTAAGAATTATTCTGAAGGAGTTTGTTTTACATGTTGCTATGTCATTGGCTCTAAATCCGTCATTAGGTAGCTTGTTCTCTCTTCTGCAAGGAGAGCACAGAAAACAGCAAGGTATTTTCTTTCTGAAAGAGAACTCGATATTAAATGAGGTTTGAAGGAGATAAGGTCAGGAAAAAAAAAAGTCATGCGTGTTGTAAGTATATAGCATTCTTAGTGGATAGGCAGTTGATAGCTGAATGGTGACACAAGGTTTCTTCCAACTCTACTTTTTAATAGGATTAGTATTCAAATTATTTAAAATTGTATATTTTGTTATTAATTTCAGTGCTATAATTCTGTTAAAACAGAAGAGCTATGTCAGATGATAAGCAATGTTCTTGAACAGTACTAGAATTTGTTCCATATAAATACGTATGCATAATATGAATAAAAGGACTTCAGGCATGAGGTAATAGAAATGTAGTTTCCAAGGAACTTCTAAATATCATCTAATGCAGCCTGCCATTTGAAGTAAGATTATTGCCAGTGCTAGATTGGACAATCATGTATTTGTCTTGGCCACCTGTGAGAACTTCCAAGGACAGAAATTTCACACCTCTCTAGAAAGCTTGTTCCACTGCTACTCAATCCTGATAATGTTTCCTCTCTCCTAATTTTTAAACAATTTTTAGAATTGTTACAGAACGTAAATTCAGACCTAAATATATAATTGTTCAGAAATGATAAAATAATCCTTAAAAACCAAAGTCAGGACCATGTGTGCAGAAAGTGTGACCAAAGATGTCCAAGGATGCCTGATTGACTTTAACAACGCACTGTCCTCCACTCATATTTCTGTTGTTTATATGCATGTTCTAATCTCTGGAGGATGTTGAGCCTTAAAGCCTTGAAGTTATTCCTAGTCTGGCTATTTTTAAAATTTTATTTTAAAAAAATCAAAATTTTATTTTTCCTGCTTTGGTGTGTTTCCTGCAAGCATTTTTATGATGAACAATGGTTTCATGTGAGTGAAAAATTGTTTGAAATGGAAACATCCCTAAGGGATATAAGAAATATCAGGGGTTAAAAATAACTAACCTATCTACAGCCTCAATTTTTCTATTCTTCAGAGATGATTCAGAACTAGTCAAGTTTGTCTTTGACTAGTAATGCCAGAATAAACTAATCTCATGACAGAGTATAGTTTTTTGAAAGGGATTTGGTCATCACAGAAAAAGCAAACGGAGAAGCAAACAAGAGGTCAACAAATAGCATGATATGGTTGGATCTGATCTTGTTTTCTTGCGCTGATTAAAAATCTGTTACAGAAAGCTATCTGAAGGAAACCAATCCTGTTACAGATGCAAGGACTTTTTATAGAAGGACATTCATACTGCCCAAATGCATCCAGGCAAAAGGAAAGGCTGCTTAATTTTTCCACAAAAATATTTTTCTCAGTATAATTCCAGAGGCAACAGTTAATAAAATAAAGCTATTCATCCTTGTCATCATAGCTCAGATTAAATGGCCCTAAAATCACTGAAACAGCATTTCTGTGATTAGGTTGATGGGTATTTACACTCCTTAATGAAACATTATATATTCATTTGTGCAAAGCATGAGCATATTGTGTACTGAAATTGTCACATAGCCAAGTTAAAATTATCTCAATACAGATAGCATCTCAGCAGTAAGCCTTGCTATGCAAAAAAAAAACCCCAAACTACCAAAGAACAAAACCCTGAAAAAAGTCAAAATTTTTAACTTTAATCATTATTTTTTTCTCTAAATTTGTATGTAATATTTTAAAAATATGTTTAGATGCAACCTTATAGATTTTGATTTTTATGTTAACTTTTAAAAAATATTTTACTCACAAGAAAAAAATCTACATCTGTTTTAAATCAATACAACACTGTTTACTTCAGTACCTCTTTATGCCAGTTGAGGGTCAGACCATTCGTACCAATTGTTATTGAAAGTGAAGCCTTGAACCACAGCACTGTGGGACTCTCTTGGGCCATTCTTAAATAACATTGATGACAGTTGTGGAATTCTAGGTACATTGTCAGAACCAAAGTTTTCCTGCCAAATTTATTTTAGATTGAATTCTGTTGCCTTTTAAAGAGTGTTTAAATGTATGACTTCTATTGCAAAATCCACAGAATCCTGTAGGGAAGTGGTGCAGGTCGCTGGACTGTGAAAGTGTATAGGTGTACAGTCAGTAAATTTGGCATTATTTGATTAATGAAATTTTCTTCAATGTACAAAAGCAGTGTTGGAAATCTAAAAAGATTATTAGAATTCTGTAACAGCGCATCTTCACTATGGTAAAGTACTGTAACACCTTGATTTTCTGTATTGAGATGCAGCAGCACTGACTAATCACCTGAGTTTATTACTGAGACCCTCAGTTTTACAGTTTCCCAGATATTGTGTTTTCATTTTCTAGTTGATGTATGATTATTACAAGCTTTATAATTTCTTTGGACACGACTAAGACATTTTTTCTCTACCATCTGGATTCCTCCTACTATTTTTGCTGAATGTATAAATACTTTTTCTACACTGTAACTGAACTGTGGCCTGTGGATAACAAAACACTCAGCTTTGAGGAGGATGGGCTGTTGCATTTTTCATTTTATTTTCATTAGCAACAGAATGTTGAGATTGTTCATTTTCTTTCCCTGTAAGTTTGATTTTCTAGTTTCTCTGTAGCTGCAGTACAGTAACTCTCTTTTTTTTAGTTCTGTCCTGATCCTGTCATTGTTTTTTTTAGTTCAAAATTAGGATTCAGATTCAGGTAAAGATACCCAAATATAAGTGTCAAACTTTGAATTAGATGCCTAAGCTACTATAGTCAAAAGAGTCATTACTGTCTGTGAAGCCTAGGTAATGTGCCAGCTCACCCTAGAGTAAGTACCTATGCTAGATATATTGAGACGAATCTCTCTGTGGCTGTCTGCACTACCCACTGACCAAAGCATTGTATACAATTTCATGTGTCCAAACTAAGGAACTTGGATTGTTACCACTTGATTGTTGACATTAACTTTTAGCTTAATCTATGTGGACTTACATATTCAGTGTATGAAGGTCCTAATTCTTTGCTTGAAAATAGCTGAGGTGTGAAGATTCTACCTACAATTGCCCAACTGACATCAGATTTCTCTCTCTTTGATTTTTATACAAATTTCCCAGCACAAAGAGTCCATTACTATTTAGGCTTTGAAATTCTAACTCGAATCATAGTGCTTTGAGGTTCTTCATATGTTTGAATGCTGACCGTAAAACTAATATGCAGGAGGAGTATATTTTTTTGGCTGTTTCACATCATTCTTATCTCCGTGGAACAAAATGCTTTTCCTGAAACCTTTGATGTATTACAGATTATAAATGTTTATATGAAAAGATTCTGGTCATGTCTCCAGTTGGTTAGTCTTCGCGGATATTCTAAGAATAAGTGCCGTAATAGTGTATATTAGCTGAGAATAGAAATGCCCAGGAAAAACTTGTTGAAATCTTTAGGACAGTTCCAAACAAATCCCGTATGTATGTAGGTATATAAATGCAATGCCATAATTCATTGATTCAGAGAAGACTATCAGGAAACTTTTAGATCTGTTTGAACTATTTGAAAATATGTAACAGTAAAATCCTGAAATAAGTCCTTAGCTACTGTAAATCAATTTTGTTACATTGAGTTCAGTTGGTCCACTTGTGACAGCTGCTGTGATCTAGCCAGGAGGTAAGACCAAAGCAGTGATTTGAGTTTATATCTTGTTTTTAGTCAGAGCAGTTTACAGCTCAAACAGCTTACATATGAGTTGTTAAGTTTGCAATAAACTCATTCCCAGATTGGCTACAGGTTAACAAAGCCAACATTGCTTCAAGAAAAGCAAAATAGTCAGCACTGTATTCCCAAAAGTTATTTTACAAGTATCTAAATAACCCCCAACAACAGCAATCCATGTGTAGTCAGCTGCCTAAGACTTCATAAAGAATCCTGAATACAAACTTTACCGAACACTTAGTTTTGTTAACATATCAGTGCAAATTAAACCTGCTGCTTCTCTAGACTGAGTGCTTCAGTGCAGCACTTTAAGACTTGAACTGCTTGTTTAATGGGCTGTAAGATCTTTTCCAATTTCTCTTCACAGGAAAAAAACCAAACCCTGAAGTTATTTTTTTTCTAATAAAAAGCTTATTTAGTTAAACTTCTTGTGATGATGTATATTAGGAAATTGTCAGTACAATAGTCTGTCCTTAGGAATATACAACTCTGGAACACCACGGTATCTCAATAGAGACAAAGGAATAAAGTGTCTTGTTCTCATTAGGAAATAAAACCTTGGCATCATTGCATGTCGTATGGGTGTAACAGAAGGCAAACACAATTTCCATAGAAGCCAGGACAAAATACCTCCTGCTGATTTTGAAGAAAAGTTGCAGGAGAGAGAAAAGTGAAAGTCAGGGGAAGGTTCACAAGAAGCCATCAGGACTACCCAGCAAAGCCACAGGAGGGTTTTTGAACCCAGTCTTGTAGAATGTACACAATAAAGTGAGGTAAGTGAAAGAAATAAACAGACTGGTCCAAACAGTTTTCAAACCATTGGCCATGTACCAGTGAAGATTCAGACGGTGTCTTAGTTAGTAGCCTTTAACATTTGCTCTGACCGTGATTAAATTTCTAGCCAAGTATAAGGCAATATGGAGCATATGTCTAGATTAAATTAATGAGTAGTTACAGTTTTCAGTTTTATGCTCCACCAACACAATTTACCACTGCTGAAGTTTTTTTCTCCTCTCCTCTGAAATAGCCCCACCTTCTCTATGAACTCATCCTGGTCCCACAACGGTATATATATATAATTTCACCCTTCACTTTTCTCAGCACATCTTCCATACAGCTTGATTGACACCATGACTACATTCCCATGCTCCCAATCTGCCTTTTCCTGGCATACTGTTTTGACTGTGGGCATTTTTTGCTGGGTTGTAGCTATTAGCTTGCTCGTAGACACTCATGGATTAGTTGCTTGGGTAGGTGGTCCACACATATAGTGAAATAAAACTTGTTAGCTGGGCCAAATTGTTGCTTATCAGGTTCTGGTGGGACAAGCAAATGGGTTTAAAGATTGGGTTTTGTCCTACTGGTAAAAAGCTGCAGTAGGAAACTGGTCTTTTCATCTCTGCAGATTCTATAAGAGCAGAAGAGGTCCTAAACAGTCAATCCTGCATAGTTCTTTGTAGTATATCCCAGTAAACTGGCAGCATGTAGGACTAAATGTTTGTTAGCCCCAAACATATCATGTGGACTTTGTTCTCTGATGAAATCTTTGTCATCCTCTGTTCTCTTGTCTCTATGTCTTCGAAAAGGACTAAGAAAAACAGTTGTGTAAAACTTAATACTCATCTTGTTTTGTCATAAAAATAGCATCCTTTTATTATTGGATAAGGCCTGAAATTGTTTCAATATTTTCTGGGTCACAGAGGATATAAAAAACTCTGGGGATGTTAGAGTAGAAACTGAATCATTGATTCTGATCAGGTAGCAAGATTATAGTGGCTGTTATTTTCAATAGATCTTATTAAAACATATCTTAAGATGGGGGAGGTGGATGTTAAAATAAGAGATGAGAATTCCAGGTAAATCTTAACCTCTGTCACACTGGGAAACAAATTCCAGGTGTGATTTACTGAGTCTGAAGGTCTTCACTTTTCCTTGGGACCTCAAAGATTTAGTGAGCTAGCGGGTTGCGTTTTAGGTCCTGGATCCCATGAGGCTTGGAGTGCATTCCACAATACTGTGGAGTCATTGACTCCCACTGTCAAGCAACATTGGAGGTGTTCGTTACATGATAATGGATGACTGGGTATCTGTAGGGCCTGGCTTGATGACAGCATGTAGAAGAGCAATGATTCATGCTGCTGAAAGTCACCATGGGGATACTGTAATAGGGCCACTGTTAAAATTAAATTATGGGCTCATTTAAAAACCTATGCTTCAAGACATGTATATTTACATTTACTGTTATGATATCTGTCCCAGAGTTTCACAAAAATGTCTTTTCCCATCTTGCTTGGTAACTGTTTGCTATCCAGTGCAAAAGTGACATGCCACTGACATACCCTGCACTCTGGTTTCAGGCAGGGACATCTTCTGGCCAACGGTAAGGTCACAGCAAGGCCAGCAGTCAGCATGGGTGTCTTTCTACAGACACTGAGAGAAGCTGCAGAAGGTTAGCGTCAACACACAGGAGTGGGAAGAATTCACCTCCTGGGAAGATATTTTTAGAACAAATAAAACTTTTATCATGATAATTAAAGAGTTTTCTAAGACATAAAAAATTTGGAGAAATTAAATGCACTTTAAATAAAAAAATTCCCTAATGCTGTGATGCATATCTATCTCAAATGAGCCAAATCCTCTATAAATCTGACTTATTTGCATATTGCACACAAATAGGTTTTGAATCAGCAATGAGATGGACAAAACAGATTAACAAGCTTTCCATCATTTCAAAACTTCAGATCATGTTTGTGTGTCTACCTGATAAGCTCAAAAATGTTAAACAGTGACAAATATTTTATTTAGCACCAATTTACTGAGTGAATATTGGATGCTCACTTTCTCTGTTTTTTAGCTCATCATTCAGTAAAATCTCAAATTTTGAAGCAGATAAGGACCTCGAATGCTCTGTGAATATCATCTAGATAAACTGTAGTAAAAAAAACCCAAAACCTCTTAGAGGTAATTACATAACACCGCAGATGGCACAATGGATGCATGAAGAAGTAATTTGCTAGAAGACGCTTATCAATTTAGTAATACAGTCCATGGATGTTCATTCTTTATTCAAACTGAAATAACAGTGCCAGTTTTTTGTGTAATCATGTACTGCCTTTGTCCTATATAATGTCATGGTTTTGGTTTGAAGGACTTTGCTATCACTTGCTGTTCCATCATACACAAGTTGTCAATGGCAGAGGCAGAGTCAACACTAAGACTGAAGACAGTATTTATCTCCCAGTTCAGAGGTGTTTTGTTGTTGTTGTTGTTGTTGCATAGTTCTCAGGTTTTGTTGTACTTTTTTGTTTTAAACATTCAGAGTTATTTACCACAGGGTTATTTGACTCAAGTTGCAGACTGAGAAAGAGTAGAAGTGAGAAGAAAAACTGTTAAATTCCTTTTTCTACTCTGGGACTGTATAGCAATTTAAAGTGCTCTCATAACATCACAATGTTAATTTCTCCCCCAGTGTTCTCTGGCCTCTGCCTTTATTCCCCCATGCAAAGGAGCTTTACAGAGTAATTTGTCTCGTTAGAATTTTTGTTCCTGAATATTGAATGGAAAATAAATGTTTTACATAACATCCTTCTAAAAATGGGTTGCTGTATATAAATACATCAATAAACAGACACAAGATTATTATACCAAAAAAGTATTGATTCCAAATTTATCTCAGAAAGTAAGAAATTTGATTAGTAGTTACCTGTAGGACCTCAATTCTGCCATCTTGTGTGTAACAGTTATGGTTCAGTCTTATAGGAAACTGTCGAAACAGGATTAGGATCCCTTGAAAATGTGATGGGGTTTGGATTGAAGGATGAAGGACAACTTAAGGACTAGTTATTACTGTCTTTTCCACTTCCCTAAATAAAATCCACCAGTGAAAGGAGGGTCTTAAATGTGGAGTGAAACTGTTGAAACTACTTTAGGTAGAAGTTGCATCCAAAGAAAATGCAACAGAAATGTCCAGTTTGTTGTCTTTTTTATTTTTTTTTGTACAGCAGTAGCAGACAACAGCTCAAAATGCTAAAGGCATTGGTATACTAGGGAAATAGGTAGTCCTACATGATATCAGGCTGTACTGGATCCATATGGTCTGCCATAATATGACTATATGTGAGATACTAAATGTTTCGCTCAATGTGACTTCATGATCTATGAGAGATTCCAAACAATGACAGACACCAGCTTACTCTGTGTCCTTTAATATGACAACTTAATGGGATACTGAGAAGGAATATCTTGTGTATGCTGGGTTTTTTTGAACAGTCTATTACATTTTATGAATTTGCCCTTGATATTATTCTGCAATTAAACTGTAATTGTTCTATGAATAATATTTTGAAACTTTTAGAGAAAGTGCGACTGTGAAGGAAGGAGAGAAAGCAGAATGAATCTTCCCAATATCCACTTAGTAGTTTTCAAAGTGAAGATTTTTAATATTTCTGACAAATCTGGTTAGAGAAAAAGAGTTCTAAATTATGTTACCTTTTCTTTTTGTTGCAATTCTTGAAATTGCCTGACATCAGAAATAGCATTAAAGATCCCTAGGTGCGTTTGATATAATCAGAGCAGAGCTATTTAAAGGTCTCAGTGGATTGCTAGCCTATCTAGATAGAATTATATTTCTGCAATCCCAGAAGAACGAAAGTCCGTCAAGTACTTAAAAAGCTGGAGATGAAGGACTATACTTCAGTCAGGGCAAGTGTAAGCTAAAAAAGGCTAAATGTAGGCATTTGGGAAATGTCAGCCCTTACAGCTCAAAACTAGAGATAATTATGTAAATCTTGGCTCCAAACCAGAACGCACACGACTTAGAAAAGTTGTTAAGTATGGTCACATACTTCAGTAAATTAATTCAATCTCCTGTCAGAGATTAGAGATCACTTATGAAGGTGCTAAAAAGATAAATTGCTGAATGGCAATTTGGGTCAGACCCACTTAGGTTGTTCAGTACTGGGAAAGTGCAGGGTAGAGCTCTGTTTCAAGTGTCTAAGCACCTGGGTAGGCAATTACAACCTTTGAAGAGTATCGTGAGCAGTGAGGCGTGGTTACTTCTCCAGACCTACTCAGGATGAATAAAATGCTCACCTTTAAAACAGCTCATGTTGTACGTGAAATGAGACTGAGTAAATTGGAAAAGGGAAACGGAAGTACTATGACATGGTTGTCCATTGTTTTCAGTAACAGTGTAAATTTATTCAATGATTTATGGGAAAACTTACTTGTTGCACTTCCAGTTATTCCCACCACTGAAAATCAGAAAATTAAATCTGAAACCAGTAGGAAAGAAAACACTACAATCTTTTCTGCTTTGTATGCTTTGACCAATATTGCTTCTTCTGAGCATATGCTAATCCCAGCATTGGGATCAAATATCCATAGGACAGGAGAGAAAATAAGGTTAAGACAAGGATGGACATGACTCACCAATTGCCATCATGGGCAAAATAGACTTGACATGGGAAGATTATTTTAATTTGTTGTCAATTAAAAATACAGTAAGATAGTGAGAAAGAGAAAAACCCTGACTTTCTCTCCACCCTTTCCTTTTTCCCAGTCTCAACTGTACTTCTGACTCTCCTACCTCATCCACCCCAAGCAGCACAGGGGAACAGGGAACTGGGTTTGTGGTCGGTTCATAATGCATTGTCTCTGCTGTTTCTCCTTCCCCACGTTCTTCCCCTGCTTCAACTTAGGGTCAGTCCCATGGGATGCAGTCCTCCTCCAACATGCATCCTTCCCACATGCTATAGTTCTTCAAGAACTGCTCTGGCAAGGGTCCTTTCCATGGGTTACAGTTCTTCAGAAACAGGTGCTCAAGCATGGGTCCTTCATGGGCCACTGTTTCTGACAGGAAACCTTCTCCAGCATGGGTTCCTATCCATGGGACACAGTTTCCTTCAGGGCACATCCACCTGCTTCCTTAGGCCCTGCTTCCTTAGACAGCAGCATGGATAGCTGCTCCGCCATGGTCTTTCATGGGCTGCAGTGTGGACAAATGCTCCATTATGGTCACCTGTGTCACCATGGTCCTCTCCATGGGCTGCAAGGGAGTCTTTACTCTGGACTTTTAAATATACAGAGGTGTCAACAGCAAGGCTGATGGGCTCAGCTTTGGGCAACAGTGAGTCTGTTTGGGAGCAGGCTGAAACTGGCTATGACTGATAAGAGGACAGCGTTGGACTTTTCTTATGGAGGCAATCCTTGCAGAATCCTCCTGCTACTAAAACCTTACCATCTGTACCCAATATAGTCTGTATCACCAAACCAAGATCCAGTGCTCAGACCATGGCAGCCCCCCTCCAGCTGTAAGGAGGTGGCTCTCAGATGCAATGGGACGCGTCTTGGAAATGGAACATTTCATCACGTGTTTGTCTCTCTATTACTCCCAGACAAATGCCATTAGTTTTCACAGATCTAATAGGTTGTCATTATGAAGCTAGTAAGGACATATCAGTCACAGTAAGAAGAGATGAAGTAGCAAATTCTACCTCTACAATTTAAAGTTGAGTTGCTAGCAAATGCCTACTTCTCTAATGTGTAAGAAAGGCATAAAATAAACCAACATCTTCTGGAAAGTACAACAAAAATATTTAATGGAACCACCAGCTAAACTGGTAAACAGAGTAAGTTTAACAGAAATGGCTATAAGATGGCTGGAATTTTTTTATTTTTCAAATTTTATTTAAACTGTAAGATTTAAGGACGGCTATGCAAGATTCCATAATAAAATCTAAAAAATCAATATCTTAATTCTGTGATGCAAGCATTTCAGTATATAAAGCTGTAAAAAAAATCATTGTTTTTAAGGAGATTCTTTCTGCAATGCAAGAGTGATATTTTCACACTGGCAAATATGGAAAAGTTGAAAATAAATAAAAAAATAAAATAATTTTTGGCTTTGTTGTTTACAAGAAGAAGTAACTAATGGTAATTACATATAAGGACTTCTGGGGTGTGAAAACAAAATACAGAATTATCATGTTTCTCCAATGTATCCCTTCCCCTTGTGGAAATTCTCACACACACATACACACATTTTCCTTTTTTTTTTTTTCCTTTTTATTTTAATATCCTCTTTGCCCCTGTTTTGCTTGCGTCTCACAGGTTACATCTATCAGGTTTTTTAAGTACCAGCACTAGACAAACTAAATTGGCCCTCCTGTTGATATAGATTAAAGGTAGAGCGGCAGGAATTGCTTGCTGTAATCCTACTATATGCAGAATCAGAAGCTCAGAGCAGAGCAGTTTATGTTCTCAGAATTGATCAGAAAACATAGCCTGAAAATTGTTCCTGCATTGCTAAATATCCTAGGACTTCTTATTGAGAAACATGAGAAAATAAAAATGGTTATTAATTAAAATGCTAATTTTTTAATTATTAGTACTATTCAAGTATTCAGTCATTTAATAATTTATGACCAATATAGTTGTGCTATATTGGGATGCAAGGACACTGAAGTGTATTAGAAGAACCTGAAGCTTTGATTTTCTCTTGCTGACAAAGTAGTGCCGAGGAACAATGAACAAGGCTATCTTGGGATCAGTTGGGGTGGAGGAGAGGTAAAATGACTGCATGATATTGATCATTCTAGGTTTTTTTTCTTCATTTTTTTTTTCATCTTCCTTTTTCAGTTTCCTGGCTTCTCATCTGCTGGAGCAGTTTTGCAGGTGGGTATTTGCAGGTAGCACTTCATGACAAGGTAATGAAGGAAAGCATGGGCCACAGACTAGGTCAAGGAATTTGGACATCTAGAGGTATATGAAAGACAGTGTAGACAATGAAGCAAAAAGTGTGAAGGAGATTGAGGATAGGGTAAATGAGAGGAAGAAATTCAAAAAGCAGAAAAGAAGCAGAGATGAAACTTGTAAGGGCCTTAAAGAAAATGAAACCCAACCAAAAAAAGCCCAGGAATATGAATATAAAGTGGAAAAGGGGAAATAACTAGTAGTGTTTTTGAAGAAATTTTGCTTATGAAAAGCAACAAGGCAGCTGGGTGCTAAATTAGAGCATGTGGAGTGTTATCTATCCCTTCATGAAAATCAATAGGAAGAGATGAGAGAAATCCTCTTCGGTTACCCTTTTTGCCCAGAGCAGTTCTGCCATTTCCCACTCACTGCATATTTTTTCCTAGTAGAATGGCTCCAATGAAGCAAGATTAACAGAGATTTCTATCACCATCATTTCAGAGTCTGTTCTGCATAATGCCCAATGGAAACTTTCTTCGGGGAATTCAGGCAGTCTCTGTGGTTGTGATGGTGAGAGGAGATGCATCTCTTAGACTAGCATGATGTTCCTTGTGCATTTAGTCACCAGTCCTTTCTATTATGTTTTTTGCAGGTTCAAGCTAGCTGTCCAGAGGGTAAAAAAGCCAGAGCTATGAACAAGAGATTCCTGTCTAACTTTATTCTGTAGAGGACTGTTATTTTATGTGATAGGTCTCCTCTGAGGGAAAACCTTAATGGCCCAATCTGCCTTCTCTCATTTTTTCTACCCGGATTTTTTAATTCATAAGAACTCCACTGGTTGTAAACATATTTATTCAAGATGATTTTAATACTGTTATCTTTAACATAATGAGAGGACCTGAAGGAAATTTTTTCTGTGAATTTTATGCACTGGGGGATTTCCAGCAAAGAATGGGTGAACATCAACATCAAGTCCCACGTAGTCCTAGTATGCATATTACATGGAGCTGGAGACCTGGGACCTGGTCCAGTGACTTAACAAGTTTGCTCCCTGGTAAGATATGTCTGATTGATTTACTATTCTTCTTTCTCTTTCTTCTGAATCTAAAAAAAACCCCAAGAAAAGGTTTTTTTTTTAAATCCAGGATAATGTCTACTGGAATTCTAGAAGGAGCTACACTGGAGTGTTCCACTGTTTCAAGATATAAATAACAGTTTTATTCGAGTACTTGCCAAAAAATCCTTTTTCAACTCTACTAAATTTCTGAATTCCATAATACTTAAGAATTTCTTTCACGAGATAATTATGTAAATAATAGCATGTTAAGAACAGATCATTGTCTTCCATTGTTGTATTGTCTTCTTCTAAATGAGAGTTTAAGTAGTTTCTATCCATCCTTACACAGAAACCTCTCCATGTCAATTATAATTTTCCTTTTTCAAGACTGGGTAGCTTTAATGCTTATGGACCATTTTCATGATAAGGTGACTTCCTCTGGACAGAAAATTCCAACTGGAATTTCATCACACCTTTCTGTACTAGAAAAATAACAGATTTCATCTTATTTTGTTTCCTGTTCTCTTCATTTCACCCCTCTAAGTTTTTACAGTTCATTTGAAATTCAGCAAGAGTGCTTTCAAATTATTTTATCTAATGAGCATTGTTGTGCATTTCTCAAGAGTGAATTTATCTGTCATCATGTTTCCTGGTCACCTGTGTATGCAGGATTCCTCTAAACATCTCAGTATTTCTTAGATTTTAGCCAGATGAAATATTTTATGTTCGATATGTATTTCCGGAACTTTCTTAGCACTTCAATGGATATCTAGCTAATAAGTAATAAGGAATAATGCAGTTGTTAATGTGTCATTTCTTAACTTCCAGGCAGACTAGAACTTTTACCAGTCCTTTTAATCTTTATGTGAAATTTTAGAATTAATGGAATACAATATGTAAAGCAAATATTTTTTTTTTTATGTTCATATGCTTATATATGCAAGGAGCCTCCCTCCTTGAAGTGACTCAAACCATAATTGGACTTGAATGACCTGCTTTGGCTTGCCCTAAGTGGAGCAGAAGCTTGGGTTTGATGAGTTCCAGAGGTCCTTACTGACACTAAAATATAAACTATAATAGAATCATCGAATTATTTGGGATGGAAAAGACCCTTAGTATCGTCTAGTCCATCCATAAACCATTCTGTGAATTGTATTGTTTGTCCAAAGTGACTTACCAATATGAAATTTCACCAGAAGGAGAAAGTTTGGCAAAAAGTGGGGTTCAAAACCAAAACATTTTAATTAACCTTAAAGTCACAATTAGATATTAAATTTATATTATATCTTTTTATCACAAGTTTAAAGTTTTTTTATCTTAGCATTTGACTTGTCTAGAACTTCTTTCAAAATCTCAAAAACCTACATGAAATCTACAGTATTTTTTACACATTTCTCCTTTTTCATTCCAAATTACAACTGAAGTAGATTTTAACAGTTTGTGACTTACACTGAAACTCTTCTCCTTTGCCTGCAGCTTGTTTTTCAGATCCTTCAAATCTAACAGGGACAACCAGCCTTGGTCCTAAAGGGAGAATTTTTCAAGTTTCTGCAGCTCATTCAATTATTGAAGGAAATATAAACTCGGTTGAAAAGCTAGAATTAATTTTATATGCAGCTCACTTTCTAAAATTTATTCTAATTGCTTGTTCTCCTTTATATGCCTATTCACCAGACTGACTTAAGCTGTTATTTTAAGTATACCGCTAGGTGATTCTTTAAAGATTTTCTCAGAAAACACCAGTTTTGTTTGTCAACATGTGTAGGCAGGCCCCACCCAGCTTCTCACTCACAAGACTCTGCTGAGATGGGGAAGAGAATCAGAAGGGCAAAAGTGACAAAATATGTGGGTGGAGATAAGGAAAGTTCAGTGAAGGAGGAAAAGACAAAACAAAATAAAATGCCCCAAAGAGAAACAAGTGAGGCTGAAGGCAATCTCTTATCACCAGCCAACTGATTCCCAGTCAGTCCTCAGGCAACGTCAGCCCTGGCCAAACTTCCCCTCACCCAGTTTTATTGCTGAACATGTTATATTGCATGACCCCTTTGGTCAGTTGGGATCAGATGTCCCAGCCGTGTCCTTTCCCAACCTCTTGCCAACTCCCAGACTACTTATTGATGAGGCATTGTGAAAAACAGAAAACACCCTGATGCTGTGTATACACTGTTTGGCAATAGCTGAAACTGCCCTGTGTTATCAACACTCCTTTGGTCACAAATCCAAAACATAGTGCCAAATGAGCTGCTATGAAGAAAATTAACTCCACCCCAGCCAAAACCAGTGCAGCTAAACAGTTCATAACCGAAAAAAAAGGGCAAATATTTAGAAGTTTTGTAAGAAATACTTCTTCTGAGATGGGAAATTATCTTAGAAAAAGGGAATAGTCTTGACACAGTTAGGAAGTTGCTTTACACATCATTCAGCCCCAACTCTAGACCAGAGTATATTTTTTTTGTGGGACATATATGTGCGTGTGTATGTCCGAGGTCACTATCAAAAAACCTTGTCCTGTCACCTTATTTTGGATCAACACTGACAGGGTTATGCAAGGAAGCATCAGCATAATTAAAACCAAGATATTTGTTCTTTAAATGAAAATAATAAGAGGGAAATACTTGGCAATGGAACTGGATCTTTTTTCTTTTGGGATCTTGAAGCTGAGAGTTGTAGAAAAGGACAAATTGCAAATCATTTGGAAAAAGTGAAAACCTCCAGAGTGGACTTCTTATTTCTGTCATGGAAGTGGTTTGTGCCTCTAAATTTAAGATTCAAGGGACTGTGTTTCACGGTATTTTCCTATGCTGAAAAGAGGAGTACATAATGGAAACAGGGCTCCTATGGATAATTCTCACCTTTGTGGAGAACTCTAGAATAAAAACTGGTTCCTGGACTATTGTGAAAGGACAACGTGCATAGAGCTAGGACCTGTCTAGCAAGAAAATATGCAACTGGAGTCGTGTTGGAAGATTTTCCTGACGTGATGATAGTGGTGTATGACCATGCTGCTATCCAAAGGTAGAGCAAGCAGACATGTGCACACTGTGGGTTCTCAAATGATCAGGACCCAGAGTGAAGCACAGAGTGACAGACAGCACCCACTAAACAGATGAACATGACAAGGAACATTCATGCAAACTTAAGAATGAATAATTCAGTCCATGTATTATCCATAACTTATGTCTTATTTTGCTACACTGAGGGATTTTGCTCCTGAGATGATGTTGACTATTTCTGAATGCTGCTGATACTTGAACATAAAGTGTGGCAAGAATGTGATATACCAGTAGGAATTCAAGAAACCTGTCCCAAACACTGTCTTGCCAAAAAAGGCTGCATTTTAGCCTGTTATTTAGGTTCAGAATTATTATTATGTAACAATTTCTCTTGAAGTATGAGTCAAATATTCTATGAGTAAAGGTGTCATAATAATACCCTACAACAAGGCTTGGATCTAATGAAAAAAGTAGAAGGCTTCCTTGTACTGCCATCCAAGCAGGAAAGAAATTTTAAATCATATGTAGAAAGAGGAAGAATAAATGAAACAATGAAACCCAGCTCAAAAATACCTTACTGAAATCAATGACCTGGAGTTTAAAAATCACTTCCCTGGACTCAGCAGCTTCAGATGTTTTTTAAATCACGGATTTCTCATGACAGACATAGTCTGGGAACCACTAACAGAAAAGATCATCATGGTGATATAATGCTACAGAGGCAGGCATTGGGCTGTCTGAGCTGAAGGGCAATCGGTTACAGAGGCCAGAGTGTTTTGTGTTTGGAACCATTCTCCTCATGTCTTCAACCATCCTGAGGAAGGCAAACTGCTTTCCCCGATGTCTGATCAGGAGAGCAGGCAGTACTAGGCACTGTTGATGGGAACTGGTGGTGAATTGGCTTTAGTTACACAAACATTACAGCTGTACTAATTGTTTCAGTGCAAGGTGAATGGTGGGCCAGCCATGATATTGTCCAAACACTAGAAAAAAGACATAAATATGTTTTGCTCATATAGCAATGAAAGCCCAAAAGGTGACAATGTCTCATCTTATGCTAACATGAGTTAAGAATGATTTGCATGCACATAAACAGGATCATGACAGACCAAGCCAGGCCCCAAGATGCTTTCCATGATGCAAACATTTTTCCCCATCTCTCTAGTGACTAAAGTAAATTGCTATATGTCAAACTGAATGCCTTGCTTGGACATAGAACATCGTAAGCAATTATTCAGCAATGAAACTCTCCCTACCTAATTTTATGATAGCATCTGCAAGACAGAGCAGTGACAAAAATGGATCAATTCCATGCACTATGATTATTGCTGCTTGTAAATTCCTGTTGTGGATATCCTCTCTGGAACTTTACACAGTCCCTTCCCTTTTTGTGTTTGAGGGAGTTAACCTTGCATTCCTTAGGAAAGAAAATAGAAGAGAAGGCACAAAACCCATCCCCAATTAAATAGTGGGAGAATTTTAAAAATAGACGGAGTTGCAATTATGTTCACTGAGATGTTCACAGAGATGCTGCACTAACAGTAACAGACTCACCTTAAACTGCCTGTGCAGTTACCACCAATGTACACATTTCAAATGCTCCACAGCACAAGACAGGGATTAGCTTAATCAGTGATAAGAGAAATTGTAGGAGGCTCCATAGTTTGCATGCAATTGGTTAAAATTAAGTAGAATGTGGATCTTCACATAGGCTAAACTATACTTTTGAGAATTCAGAGGATTATAATTGAAGCCAAATGTCCCCAGTTTACACATTATTAGCATGATAATTCTCTTATGTATAAAAAACAAAAATGGAGTTTTCTTTGACAGTAGTCTATAGTGCACAAAAGCTGTGTTCATAGTGTATGATTTGTTAATATTAAGAATCTGTTTCTTTGGGATGATTACAGTGAGAGTACATGAAAAGACAGGTAATAAATATATTGCATCCTACTTCCAATCTTATTAGAAAGATATTTTGAAAACTGGGACTTATGACCTGTTGATTTATATACGGAGATGTACTGTACCTGGATTTGATTTGTCTTGCTCTGCTTTTACGCCTTGGTGTACATTTGTACATCTGACACTGCTACTGAGGGAACTCAGATTGGAGCATCATGTAGAGGAATGAATGATGGATTGAGCTGGTGCAGTTCAACCTCAAATTAAGCACAGAGCAAATAAGTTATAATTAGTTGTATAGTAGGAATAAAGCCTTTGCAAATAAATTCTTCATTAGAAGATACCTGAGAAGACAGGAGTCCGCAGTATCTCAGTTAATTCTCCCTCACGAAGGTGACTGAATACTAAAAGCTGTTGCTACTTCAAGTAACTACACTCATTATATGAGAAACTAAAACATTCTCAAAACCTAACTCCATACATTCATGAAATTCCCAAGCCTTTGTGGTTTTTTTTTTTCTCATTAGTGCTTCCTAGGTTCTTCTGGCAGGAAAGTACAAAATCACAAGTCTTGGTGTTGCTCAACTTTCTGCATCTGAAGATGTGTAATTTAAATATCCGTCTCTGTATTTTACCAGTGGATCATGACCTGGCAGAAACTCTCAGAGCACATTTCACAGATTAGACATTTGGAAAACATAAAACGAAATTGTGACTATCATCTGCATTGTCCACTGTGTAAGGAAGCTGTGTACAACCTTCCAGAATGGTGTTTTCATAATAGGATGATGAAAGAAGTTGTCCACCCTGGGATATGGTATGATGATGCTGTAGGTGTTTAAGGATGACACGTTGCTAGGATAACACTGGAAAATGGTGTAAAACAGAGAAAGTTGAACGAGTAACGCTATTTACACAGTCTTTGGCCTGAAGACAGACTCTGAGCAGGGGTGAAAGTGTGCATTTCAACTCCTGGAGTTCTAACTTGAATGAACAATTAAGTATGTAGGAGGCAATCCCCTGTACAAGAACTGCTGCAGAAATTCTTCAAAGGTAAATTCTTTGTCTTCTTGATCCATTGTCCTTTGATGTTATTTTCAAAAATTACAGCTTTTGTCTAGACATTGTTAGGGAATCAAGTTCCTTAAGTTCAAATGAATGGTAGAGAATAACAAAATAGCAATGAGCAATTTCCACTTGGAAGGGGGAATAAAAGGACCTAAAGGATATTTTTATATATTTATATATATGGTTTTGAATATTCTGAATTTTTAAAGGAATTTTACAAAACATCTTCAATTTTTCAACACCTCTGTTTTTCCAGGTTTTCTAGTCACCTCCATTAGGTATGTTTGGTAACAGTGCTCAGCGCCCCTAGGAGAGAGATCAGCATCTGCTTCCCTAGCTACCTTAGGTTCCCTATCCTTTCATGACAGAGAACCAAAGAAATTCTGAAATCCTTGACTTCTTACTGGGTCTCACAGCTGTTGAATAAGGCCTTCTATTCATAAATAAAATCACAAGCCCTGGATAAAATCCCAATGTAATCTCTTTCACTTAAACAAAGTAGAAAAATATCACTAATGAGGTACCAAATTAAGGCAGCAAGTGCTCATATACATTCCAGACAGCTGATTATCTCTCATCAAGGTAGCTAAGTAATACAGTCTTCATAATGAAATAATGGATTTGCAGGTCCAGTTAACTCAAAAGTTCAACCTCAGACAAGTCAAAGTTAATCAAGTACAAAAAGGATTAAATTAGTACATTTAAATTCAACTGACAGAGGCATTAGAGCTGTGATGTATTCCCTTATTTTCTGCTTTTGTGTTAAGTGTTGGGAGGAGAATGGCAGCTGAAGTATCCCACTCTTTGGGGACTTCATGCTTCAGTTCTTTACCACCCATGCATATGGAGTCGCTAATGACAGAGCGGCTACCCATCAGGGAATGCAATTCCACGTAGACATTTTCACCAAAATGGATTATTTCAGCCTCGTTGGTCACAGATTCTGTAGTTTTCCAGTGATTCATCTTACTATTAATAATGTCAGAGAATTTTAGGCCCTTGAATTAAATAATGATAAATAGGAGCCACTGAGCGAGCTCGGCAGAGGCAGTGCTGTTTATTTCAGTGTGAAGCTCTGTCAGGCCTGATAAATCGGATCCCTGAAATAGTTTATAAAGTACTGAATTGATGTGGCGGTTGGTGAGGGAGAGAATTAATGTTACAAAATAGGCCTGGAACCTAGATATGATGAAAGCTGAGGAAAGCCTTTCATATAAATTCTGTGTCTGTGTAGGAAATGGTTGCAGCGAGAGGTGAAAGAGCTGCACAGGGAAATAATGTGCTTCTGTAATCTCTGCAGGCTTCAGGTCGGGGAAAGAGGCACTCTGCGGATGCTGGTGCTGCTGGAGATCTGCAGTGCTACACCAGAGCTCTGCCAAGTGGAGGGGTGGTCACAGGCCACTCATTTATAATACCAAACACTGAGGACACACTGCACAGAAGGAAAATGAAAGCCTACTTAAAGGTGTAGAAGAGGTTTTCAAGTTCCACATGGCTGTTTCATCAGGCTGTTGGGGAGCAAGAGATCCTTGGTGTTGTCCTGAAGAGTGCAGTCACTATTGCTAATCTCTCTGGCATAATTGTTTCCTCTTCAGATCACTTTAAAAAATTCACCTGGATAGTGCATGCTAAAATCATCTTTCATACAGTTCATAATTCTAGGCAGGTGCTTTCAAGCTACACAGGCAGAACTGCTACAAGCAGTGGCCAGTAACATAAAGCAGGCTGATCTGCGTGTGCTGGAAGGTAGCTCAGCTTTCAGGAAAAGCGTGCTACGCACATAAATGGTGAATTTTTCAAATTTGCTTACTGATGAAATTGATCATGTAATTGCTGTTAAAGTTAGTGAGAACTAGTGAAACCCAGATCTTGCAAGTGATCAGTAATGCAGGTAAAATTTTTCTGGACCACCAGAACAAGTTGAGGGGGAACAAGACAACAATGATTCTCTGGCTGTTCCAGATGTGTCAACACACATTTGGATGAACACTCTATTTACTTGTTTTAATTATTAGTAGAGTTCAATATTTTTAAGTAGGAAATTATTTTCTGAGGTCCTAATTTGGTGGTTTTCAGATAAAAAGAGTGGAGGAATTATGTGATAGGGGTTCTTGATTCTCACTCCCCTGCTGCACTACTTTTCAGTCCTGTGTTTGCTTGGGAGACCACCTTAGAAGGAAGGAAGAGGGGAAAAGTCTTTTTTGATGCCACTCCTACACCATAGAAGCCTTTTCTGACATTGTACCACATTACTAAAGGCCAAAGCAGTTGCTATTCATGTTGTTCATAGACTTCAAAGCAGATGTTAACCACAGGATGAGGCTGACAGATTGGGGATGATAATTTAAAAAATTCGGTATCTGTTTCTTCTTACAAGGTAGTAAAGAGGGGAAGAAGATGGTGGAGGATTATCGCCCCCAAAGGCAAGTCCTAGGTCCTATTTTTTTTCCCCCCATTAAATGTGTCATTCTTTACACAGATGCTCACCATGCGTATTTAGCAAAGCTACAGCATGGTCAAGACCTGAAAACAAAATAAGAGCTACTTTTATAGAGTTCATTCAGCAGGAAATCTGATCAAGTTAACAGGGAAATCATTGAGTTAAGATCTAGAAGACAATGCTTACATGGAATTAAAATGTATGAAACCAGGACTTCAAAAATGGTTGGATAACTTTCAGCATTTGGACCCAGTTTTGGGAAGATCATTTATATTTCTTCCTTTCTCCATCAGGTTTACTTTGTCTCTACCAATGACCATAAAAGTGTGTGCAGTATCAAAATAATGAGAACACCATCCCGAGGAAAAAAAAATATACTTTTCCTCTAGATGTATTATTTACATGTGGTATGCATGGAAATTTCTTACTACTTATTTTATATCCTCGTAGACTTGCGTCCTTTCTTGATCTCTGAGAGCACAGGATCTGATTAGAAGTGCCTTGCACAAGGAGGAAGAATGGAACAGTCTAAATTGAACAGTCTAGATTACACAGTCTTCTGATTATCTTTATACAGACAATTTAGTCTCTTCACCTTTAATATCACATGGATAGGGAGATATTGTAAAAACATAAAGTAAAAGCAAGGAAAAATATCTGGAAAATTCTATTTGGTATTAATATAAAAATATATATTTAGAAATGAGGCAATAATTCCATTTTTCTCCATCCTCCTTAGTCTTTTTTTCTAATTGTTTGAAATAAGAATTTTTGAATATCAAATAGCTTGCAGGAGTACTGAAAATAGTGGAAGGACTCCTAGACACTCAGCTCACATAACTTTCCACATTTGCAATGCAGATAGCAGCATTTGAGCTAGTTGCTCTGGTCTGCACTTACAATCAGTGAAGAGAATCAGCCACTTTTAACGCCTATGTTAGCATAAAATGGATTCATGAAATGCAAGGAGGCTTTATTCAGTTCCTGTTTCTCTAGTCATTAATATCAGCACATGAAGGAGAGTCTTTGTTTAGAAAACACCATGATGAAATGAGGAAATTTTGCAGGACTAATCTCTTCCTTTGTCCTGCTCCAATACATAACAGGACACACCAGCATTAGTGAAGTGACATTTATTTGTGGATTGGAAAGCCAGATGTAGTCCAGTTATGTTCCCTGTCTTTTATAAAATAAGAAGTATTTTACTCTGTTCTCCACATAATGTCTTTCAGTAAATTATTGCTAGAAGAGTCCAGCTCTATTTAAGTAATTTATATGCTGTGGGGTTTTTTTGTTTGCTTATTTGCTTTTAATCTGCTTTGATCTTCGAGTTTAAGTTGTGGTTACCTGATTTAAGTTGTAGTTACCTCTTAAGAGTGCTTTTCACAACACAGTTGAGGTTCAATTAAGGTCTAGTCTTATAAACACTGTGTTATGAGATGCAGCTCCATTAGTAGCAGATGTCTAGGTAGGGGTAAAGCGGATTGTAAACCCAAATGGGAATGGACTCAGGATCATAACAATGACTGAAGCTCTTCTTAAGGAAACGATGTACAGGTAGCAGAGAATTACCTTTGAGAGGCTGGGATAGCTAGATAAGAAGAAATTAGGATGGAAACCTTGATTTGCTATAAAAATGTTTCAGACAGAAAACTCTTGTATGAAATCTGCTTAGAAAGTATCTAGAAAGGGGAAGAGGACCTGATATTAAGTTTCTTAATTTTTGGACTGATAAGAACATCATACAGTAAATGATATCCTAATAACAGGGACTAAATCAGGCTCTGAATGTCACATTTAAGTCTTTCTGTAGGAGGAAAGCTTAGCGACAGTCTCCAGTTTAAGTTAAATCCTTTTCTTAATAATTACAATGAATATTAGTAATGAATGTGGGTAGCTCTGTGACTACTGATGAAGCATCAGTTTCAAAGTTGCTTGTGGCGTGCTAGGACTGGTAAATAATTTAAGAGAAATTACACAAATAATTTAAAAAAGAAAGGTCTTTTTTGTAATTGTTTATGGAAATTTTATGCAAACTGATATAATCAGACTATCTGCAGTTCATCCGATACAGATTTTTTTTAAAAAATGCTTCTGTGCTGTGAACTTTTCAGCTTTATAGCTAAACCAGACAGCTGACTTTCTGGACAAAGTTCTATTATAATCAAAGTAACATTACTATAGGTAAAGTTGGTATTTCGCAGCCCTATCATTCAATACGCATAGGTACGTATCACACTCCTGTTGTAGTACAGGTATATGATGCACTCCAATACAAGGCAGAACATTCATTCTTTAAAGCAATTTTGTCAAACTCATTATTTCATCCAACATTACTCATCTGCAGATCAGAGGTCTAAGACCCAGGAATTTTCATGCTCTAAAATAAGGTCTTTAGAAGTGTCACGGTTAGCCCCGACTCGGCTAGTTTTGGCAGCTAAGACTGTGCAGTTGCACTCCCAAATTCCCCTCCCCTGCCCCCAGGGGAAGGGGAGAGCAAAATGAAAGGAAAAAGGCTTGTGGATTGGAAACCAAAACTACAATTTAAGTGTAATGATAATAATAATGAAAATAATGAGAAAGTAATGAAATATGTAAAAATATCTGAGATTGCACCCCCACCTCTTGATGACTGAACATCACCAAAAATGCTGTAGAGCAACACGAGGGAATGAGTCCACAGCTAGGAGATAGCTGAAGTCAGGAACAAGATTCAGGGACTCACAGATCTGGGATTAGGAGCAATCAGACAAACCAGGTCCTCACTGGACACTGGCGACCACAGAAGAGAGCAAGACCCTCATGACCTCTCAGTTTTATATCAAGTATTACGTACAGGGGATGGAATACTCTGTTAATCAGTTTGGGGTCACCTGTCCTGTCCACCCCTCTCTGCAGGTGTGGCTTTTTTTTTTGCCAGCTCGAGGATGGCCTTGGTTACAAGAGGAATAAGTGCAAACATTGGCCTTTCTGTATACCAGTGCTCCATGTTACCACTACTAGAGAGAAATTGCCTGAAAAAATGTGCAGTTAGCTTTCAGAAAATTAAGTTACTTTAGACTAAGGCCAAGCCAGAGTCAGAAAACCAACCCAAATTAACTCAAGCCATAACAAGAAGAGACAAGAGACTTTCTGTGTCTACTTGAAATCAGTATTCTGTGTTCCCTAAAACTGGTTCTCACAACCTTTCTTCATTGTGACCCTCAGAGATCACACATGACCTCTCTTCAGATAGCAAAAAATATTATCCCCTGCTAGAAATGAACTAGATTTATTTCTTTTATATCATGTACATCCAATAGATTATACATACTTGCTTAACCTGCCCCATGCAATAATCTATCATCAGGATAGAAGTCTGCTGAAAGTTGCTCTCAATGCAAATGAAAAGAAAGTCTAGAGATCCTTCTTCAAATTTCTATTCATATTCATTAGTTCATATTAGGCAATTTTCCAAACCTTCTCTCAGTGTCCTCAGTGTATCATGATACCATAGCGAAATAGCCAATAGATGTCCCTGAGTGTGCCTATATTCCATTCTGTATACTTGGATCCCAAAAGAACTTTGGTTTTATAATGCTTGTAAGATATGTTTGTGGTAGCCTGCAGTTTTTCAGGTTCTGGAGCTCATGACTGGAAAGGAAACATTTACTTCATTACTGAGCTCAAATAGCTTATACTCCATGTTAAACCATAGAGTTTTGTGAGGTTTTCTCGGTTTCTTCTTTGAAAACTATTCTGTTTGTTCAGATCAATAAAGTATTAACTAATTGTCTGAGCCATGGACAGCGAGCATGACGCTATAGCATAACAGTCACCTGTAAGAGGTAGGGGCTGGTCTCTAGACATCACTTGGAGATCTCCTAAACATTGAATGGAAAAGCATTTGTTGGAAAAGGATCTCTGCCCCTCTTTCCTTAAACTCAACAGCAATGAACTCTCCCCATTCCAGGTGCTACAGCAATAATTCACATGTAAAAAGTAGAATAAGATCATTTAAAAGTCTGATTTTGCTGCTAGAGGACTATAATTCCCTTAATCTTCTTCTTGTTTTGATGTGGAGAATTGATCCACGGTTTGACTGTAACAGGTTTTGTCTTTGTGTTGTTGTAGGTCTGACAGGGTGGTGAAAGACAGTAGAAAACCATATTTAATAATTGTATTTCTTGTCCTCTAGGACTTTGGCTTTACATCACTGAAGAGCTTACTAGCTGGGATAGGAGTCATTATGCACATGGCTTTGTCCACATAAACTGAAATAAATTTAGTTGCCTATAGGAGGTCAGATTCAGGCCAGTTACTGCAAAGATAGAATTGGATGAAATTTGAGAATTAAGATATAAGTACTTGTCTTTGAATCAGTACATAAAAATGCTACTAGTTCCCTCTTTTTCCTATCATTGATCTGTTTCTCTGTATCAGTTCCCTGTTAGTGCTCTTATTCAACCAGGTTTAATAATTTCCCGTAATTGACTTCAAGGTAACAGTTTGTACGGAAATGTTATATCAAGTACAGCTTTTCAGATTTGGTTGTAGCTTCACATATACTGTGATTAGGAATGTCCTAATTTACTCCATTATCATGGAAACCCAGGAAATACAAAGACATTTCTGGGACTTGAAAATATGCATGTCACTTTTATAAAACAGCAGTAACAGAACAGGCATGACGAAAACTCAGAAGCGTTTTTTAAAATTGCTTTTTAGCTCATTTATGGAGAGAACAGTTGAAAAGATCCCCATAAACTCTGCATATTAATAATAGTAATAATCAAGTTACCTGGGGGAATAAATTGAAATTAGAATGTACTGTTTGCTATCCATATCCACAGCAGTAAATGTTACCATATTAACCTTTTCAATTTAGCACTGGAATCATAAATCCAATTAAGAGGATTTTTTAAAAAAATAGATAGTTCTTTTTTGAAAGCACATTTTTTGAACAGGGAAACTCCTAATTTTTCTCTTCTTAGACAGTCCAGAGTCTATTTTCAGAATCTTCAAATCTTCAGCCTTTTCCTATCACCATGGAAAACCACAAATAGCTAAAGACGGTACAGTGTATTAACAAGTTATCCAAATCTCTTCGTTCTGAAGTAAAATATTTCTAAGCTACTGTTTATGTCCATTGATGGGTAGAATTCAGATCAGTGTTAATTCTTTTATCTTTCCCAATGTTATTTTAAATATTCCTGGAGAATTTTGCTACTTGTCCACAGCCAGAGAGCAAGGATGCAATTTACACTGCATGGGGTGAGACAATTCACACATATTAGTAACCTGAATTTCATGAGTTTCATGATTAGAGACACAATTCTCTCTTGCTATGGCATCTTACTTTTGTGATACAACTTCAATCCAGATCTAAGCTACAGCTGGAAGGCAAGGTTCTAGGGTACAAAGGGCAGGAACAGTCAGAGGAATATGAAACAGAAAGTGTCTGTTTCTTATAATAGACTTACCTGGGAGGAATGTTCCCCAGGAGATTTCCTGGTGTCTAATACTATGACCTGGACACAGTGAGCATCTTTCACCCGCTTGACATATGGATACCTTGCTTGTGATTTAGATACATTAAGAGATTTGTATCTTGTTGCTTTTCTTTGGACAATAATTAGGATTAATTTGTTTACTAGTGAGGAGACTTGTGTAACTTGCTAATAAACTTCACTGGGCTTTGGGCTTTAAACTAGCTTCTTGCTCCCTACCACCCACACCCTCCAAAAAAGATAAAAACACTGGAAAATTGTTATTGAGTTGAATTACACAGACACATTAGTAATTATCAAGTAATCATGTATTTGTCTCTATATAACTTTACCTTTTTTTCTGTAAATATTGCCCTTGAGAGCAATCATTTATGTGGAATGTCTTGTTTTTTCAGAGATAGCTGTTGAAATGTTTCTACAAATATTTCTGATTAAAAAGGTTATTGGCATACTTGCATTAAAAATTAAATACATTCAAATGGCAACAGAAGTCACACAAGAGGTTTTTGCTCCCTGGTTACGTAAGAGGTATAATTTTAGACTTTTAGCTCTATTGCCAAGTAGCTTTCCATCCAAAATATACTTCTCTAAATGCTCCTTAATATTCATGTAATTTTTCCCTTCAACATTCTTGTCAACAAAATTGTTAGACAGAACATCTAAAGGAAGCAAAACAAAAGGGATGCAAAAGTATAAAAGTAACCTCAGACATATGCAAATACATGTCTGCATGTTCTGAGAAAGGTATTGCTATCTTGTGTGTACATATGAAAAAGCACAATTTTCAATATAAATGGTCAAATACAATCATCATCATTAGGCAGGCACTGCTGAAAGGTACAAATGTACTCTCGATGTGTTTAGCAAACCACAATGTTAAAAGATAAGGATGTGAAAATAATCTAAATGTCTTTCATTCCCATCTGAAACTGTACTTTTCTGTACAGGCACTCAGCTGTATGACCTCAGCCTTCATGAAGGGTAACTGAAGAAGCTGAGATCTAGATTGCTGTCCCTTTGTATAATCATGTCTCTATATTCTGGTGTTATATATTTATCCACAAAAAAATAAAGAGGCAAATTAAATAATTTTGAGAGGAGGCAACATTAAGATCTGGAATGTTGGAAAGTCTTACAACAGCTGTCAAAACCCACTTCAGCCCATTGTGTAGATCATGAGACACGCTGTAGTTCAATGCCCACTTGACTTCCTTTTCAAATAAAACTTTCTTGACACATTCCCCTATGCATTCATTCTGTTTACGCTATTCACTACATTGTTTTGTGTTCTTTGGTTGGTGAGGTGACCCCATAATGCCAGCCTTTCTTCGTCATGCACAAAATTCGTAAAGTATCCATATTTCTTCAGTAGGAATTTTTCAAATATCTGAGAGATTCACAAATATTTATTAATTTATTTTCACAAGAGTACTTTGAAAATAATAATTATTCAGATTTTTAGAGGTGAAGAACTGAAAAGTCCAGATGACAAGGTCAAAATTAAATGCTGAGTTTTCACAGAATCTCTATGTTTAAACATTTTGAAGTCTAGGTCATACTAATTTCTTACTGAATAGACTGTAAATGACAAGCTATTATTCTAATGAGTGGCCAAAAATCAGAGGCCAGGCACCAAGAAAGTGACCAGTCATGAAAATGTTTGGTCATGCTTTGTTTCATGGGTTTAATTACACCATGAAAGGTAAGAAAGAGCCACCCTTTCTTTTCTAGAACTCTCAGCTCAGCCCTAGCTTGCCTTCCAGCCTCTGTAACACTAGTAGTACATGAGAGGTCTTCAGTACATGGGTCCATGTGAGTTGAGCAAATTAGTCCTTTATATCAAGTAAAGCCAGGGGAGTTATGGAAGACATATTCTTTTATCAAACAGCTATGACTGCCAAATCCATTCAAAATGCTTGTTATTCTTGCCTCGTTATCTCCTCTAAGAAAATCAGTTCAAGGTAAATATAGACAATTTGCAGAAGCAAAAATGTTTGAGCAGATGAATAAAATTTAGTAACATTCTCTGGATAACTGAAAATAATTTGTATCAATGGGGTAAAGTGAATTGTACATGTTCATGCCGAGACCATGCACTGATCACTAAACTCTTGTTCACTCAAATAGGAAGCACCGGGCAATGTGAGTAGTAAGGAGCGTTACCAATCCCACCTCTAATTAATAGAACTAAAAGACATAATTTCAGTGGTAATGGAAATGATTGTGATACCCCAAAGTGGAACTGAAGCAAATCAATCTGAGCCCACTGGACTGAATCAAATTAAAAAGGAGCTAATCTGTTTTCAGAGAAACATGGCCTACAAGGAAGAGATGATGATACCTAAAACAAAGTGAAGAATTATTATTAATTCTCTTTTCATTTTGCACAGTTGCTCATATTTTTTATGTGAATTTAATATTTTTTTTTACATGTGATCAAAACAGGCAAAGCCTTTTATCCGTAGAATCACTTGTGTTTATACTGTCAATCTAAAGAAAAATTCCAGAGAACACTAATTTTTAACTCTCACAGTCTTGTAGTTCTGACTGCCTTTCACATTCCAGCTATTCATTAGTTATTCTGGAGGCTATTCTAAACAGTTATTGGAATTTACAAGCTATTTAATTCAGAGAAGAGGCAGATGTTTTCAATTTCTTAATTTCTTATCGTCTGATGCAATGTTGTGCAAAACTAACTGTGCTTTGAAAGCTGGAGACACTGTGATGACTTAGAGGTAAGTACATTGATAGCTTCAAAGTGACTAGGAGATACCACCAGCCATAAGTGTAAACATACCCCATTATTACTGAATCCATTCTGTGATCTCACACAACAAGAGATTACAACAGATGTCATGGCTATGAACCTGGCATTTCTGCAGCAGGAGAAAAAGATCATTAGATCCTATGTCACCAAATCTCCAGTTCAGATCTGTCAAAAGCGAGTTTTAGTAATTCTGCTACAGAGCTTTGGATTCAAGGGATGTCAAAAAGATTATTCAGAGTAAAACACTGAATTGCTGGAGTATGCAGATTTCTTAGAGAGCAGGCTTTTCGCTCTTGGCACTGACAGTTCTGCTACAGACTGTAGAACAAATGTCATAATCCAATTTTCCTTAGCAGAAAACAAAAATGGACCAAGATTCTCTGCTATGAATAAGCCACGTCCTCTAGACGAACATTTCAGCCAGTAGAGAGCAATAAACTCCCCAAAACACAGGACTGCTGATCCTAAAAAAGAACAGACAAAAGGCATATTTCTCATTAGAATCTATAAAGGAAGAGGAGGGTGATTTACTGTAAACACCGAAATGATGTGAGATGGATCCCTCAACCCACCATTTACACCCGGATATTTGGTTTTCAAATTTTGTTGCACACAGCTTGATTGCATCTAGATAAATCTGCTAGCTTTTCTTTGTATACTTCCCTTGCTTTTTGTATAAGATAGGGGTTAATAATTCTCCATCTCAAGAGTGAATGGTGGGGCTTAATTGGATGCTGTACAAATACTATGATTCACTGGACATATCTTAGATGAATGGGTGGAGAAAGAAGGAAAGACAGACGTATAGATGAGATTAATTTTTGTTAAATGTTTTGAGATTTTTTGATATATAAGGGTATATATCTTCAGAGTATCAGAGTAACACAGTATCATAAGGGGGGGGGGGGGGGGGTGGGGGGGGGGGGGGGTGGGGGGGGGGGGGGGGGGGGGTGGGGGGTATCATAAGGTTGGAAAGGACATCCGAGATCATCGAGTCCAATCTATAACCCAACACTAACACTCAGTGCCTCATCCAGTCTCCCCATAAACACCTCCAGGGTCGGCGACTCCATCACCTCCCTGGGCAGCACATTCCAATGGCCAATCACCCTTTCAGTGAAGAACTTTTTCCTAACATCAAGTCTAAACTTTCCCTGACGAAGCTTGAGTCCATGCCCTCTAGTTCTGTCACTGGACACCTGAGAGAAGAAACCAACCCCTTCCCGACTACAACCTTCTTTTAGGTAGTTGTAGAGAGCAATGAGGTCTCCCCTGAGCCTCCTCTTCTCTAGACTAAACAGCCCCAACTCCCTCAGTCGCTCCTCATAGGGCTTGTGCTCCAGCCCCTTCACCATCTTCGTTGTCCTTCTCTGGACACGATCCAGCATCCTGACATCTTTCCCAAACTGGGGGGCCCAGAACTGTACACAGTATTCAAGGTGAGGCCTGACCAGTGCCGAGTACAGGGAGACAATAACTTCTCTGGTCCTGCTCGCCACACTATTCTTGATGCAGGCCAGAATGCCATTGGCCTTCTTGGCCACCTGGGCACACTGCTGGCTCATGTTGAGCTTCCTGTCAACCAGCACTCCCAGGTCCCTTTCTGCCTGACTACTTTCCAGCCACTCTGTCCCCAGTCTGTAGCTCTGCATGGGATTGTTGTGTCCAAAATGAAGTACCTGACATTTGGACTTATTAAACATCATCCCATTAGAATCAGCCCATCTCTCCAGTCTGTCCAGGTCCCTCTGTAGGGCCATCCTACCCTGTAACATATCAAATATATATATTCAATATATTACTAGTGTAGTATTTTACTTGAACTGGTATATTTATCCATACTTTAGAGGATTTTAAAGATAGCCTGGTTTCCTGTCAGATAAATCTCTTTTTTTTTCCTTTCAGCTAAAAAAGGGACTGAACTATATTTATAACTGTTAATACCGTTTTTCTTTTAGGAGGAAAATTGATAGACACCTTCCCATGAGACTTCCTATAGATGTGGTTACTGCCCTAATGATTATTCCATCTGCTAAAGAGGTACTAAATTAAAAGGCTGCTGTTTGAAGCAAAAGCAGTAAACCGAATTTCAAACACCTAATAAGATACTGAAAATTACCTCAAGCTTTCAAATGTCACATACTGTAAAAATACAAATTAGACTGTAAAATTCAGGCTAGCCATAATTAACACTATGATGTGTTCAAATAATCAAACATTAACCTCAGAGGAGTCTATTGAAGATTATTATGAGCGTTAGTTCACTAATCATTATATGACAACTATTTTTATGTCATTGATCTAGACTGCCTTGTCTATTTTGTCAGTGTCACTCGGCATCTTTTAAAAAAGGTGATATTTTCCCCCACACAGAGACAGCTCGTCCTACAGCTCCAATTGATGTCAACCTTTGCTCACAGTTATCATCTGCACACAGCCAGGCTTCATTTTAAATCAGAGAAGTAGGGATAAATAAAAGTGGATAGCTCTCTGTTCCAATCACATCCTGTTTTACCCCACATCAGCCAAAAAGTTATCAAGGAATGATGGATTTTTATCTGTGAAAGAGAAAAAGTAAGTTTAAGAATTTCAAATTTTGTAAAAAAATATTCTTTAAATCTCTTATGTGTTTTCAAGAGAATATATTTCTTTGCTTGAAAATGAAAGAGTCTGAATGATTTTATTATTTTAAATAACAAAAAAAGGAATTATTTCCAGAAGACAAAAAAATCAGATGTCTTTTGCAGAAAGGCAAATGAGACAGTCACTGTATTTTGTATTATTAGATAGTCAGCACAGACTCCCAAATTTTGCAAAGCATGGTAATTGAATTTTGCAGCTCCATTCCTCATCTTCACCCTTGCAAAATTTTCTCCAACCCATAAAGCATGACACAGATGTAAACTCAAAGGAGCCGAAGGATTAAGCTTCCTTGTATATTCCTCTTCAGTATCGAGTATCTACGTATAAAATTGAAGCTTCTGCAATTTGACCTTTTTTTAAATGTGTTTTTCCATTGCACATCTCCAAGCACAACAGTATGAAAGAAAATAAAAATTCTTACCTACCCTCTATGTGTGGTTTAGTCTAATCCTTGAAAATAAAAATAAAAAAGCCATGAATAAGAACTAAGACTAGCCAAGTGTGTAATACGCTGCACTAACAACACTCACTAGAGGGTAAATCACCTATGACTTAGCCTCCAGAATACACAGACTATTAAGGAAAAAAATTTACAATGTGTGATATCAATAATCAATATAATGCAATGACAGTCAACTCTAACCTTAGTCTGGAACTCAAACAGAACATCTACATAATTATTTATAGGGTTAGGCAGAGATCTACTTGACTTGTGAAGAGCTTTTCTGTTGGTCTTACAAGTGTCAAGGGAGTTCCTGCAGAAACGTCATTGGAGAGAATATTCTTAAAGTCTGTAAGTTCAATTGCACTTCTCTGAGATCTTTAAAGGTTGTGGCTAGCTAGGGAAAACGTACTCTAAGGTTCATCTGTTCTCAAAAAACACAGTGTGTGTCTGTAGCAAGGGTATATAGGAGATCTGGATTTGTTTCCATCTCCTACTTTAAATCTCGTTCAGAATTGGTGGCATCATTCAATCTCTCTGCACTTCAGCTCCCCATCTGTAAAGCAGATGTAACACATTTTTTGTTTCTACTAGTTTTCAGTTTCTTTATTCCAGTCCTTTAGCAGATGGGTTGTCTTTTCCATACTATGTTGAAAGCGTAGTCTCCAGAAAAAGAGAAGAGTGGAAATGTCACCAGTAAAAAAAACCCGAGATTGTGAAGGCCTGGCTAATCATCAAGGATTTGAGACAGAACAGTAGTAACTTCAAAATGGCCATAAAAAAAAGATGAAGAATGGATGTAAACAGCCTACTCTGTAAATATTTAAGTACATTTAATGTAACTTCACCATTACAAGTTGAGATGCAATGGCGAAGTGTTTTCATAATTGGGAGATAAAAATATTGGGGACTAAAACTGCAAATATCCCTTATGATATTTCAAAATAGTGTGTCATGACATAAATTTAATTCTCTAGAATGATGGCACCATTTTCTCACCTGTTTTTGCACCAATCCTTCCTTTAAGTAGTCTGGCTCTTTCTCAAGCAGCACAATAATTTTAAAGGCAGGAGAGCAACTGTGCTGGCAAACCCCTGAAGGAAAAAAACATTTCCTCTGCAACAATTAAAATCTTACTGGGCTATAGAAAGGGTCATACGCTTTCGGTATGAGAAGCAACCTGCTTGCTGGTGAGGAGAAGGATTTTGGCAAAGAAGGGCTCAAGCTGGGTCTGACAGCCGTTTTTCATATGCCTTCAGTTCATGTTGATGCATAATGGGTGTCTGACTTGTGTTCTGGATGGAGGAACAGTACTACTGTGGCTGCGCTGCAGCGAGGCCCTGCAGAAAGGCGCAGGAGCCTGACAAGCACTGACTGGGAAAGCTGAGCTGCACTTTCTGGGCAGAAGAAAGGAAGACTCTTTTAAGTAGCAGAGAGAAGCTACTGAAAGTGGCCCATTTAAAGTACAATTTAAAAAAAAAAGTAGCTTGCTCCTTTCTGAAAGACATGTTTATTGGGGCTTTTTGAGGCCTGGTACAAAACTGGTAGGAAGAATCCCCTTGTGATGATTGGAAAAGAAGAAAAAAAATAGCATACTGTACTTTTTTCCTCTTTTTCAAATTGAAATTAAAATACCTGGTAATGAGAATTTCTGATCACTGAATGTTTCACAGTAATGTTTGGTGCAAGTACTGATAGAGCAGCACTATTAAACCCCAGAAGCGGACATTTCAAATTTTCCACAGATCTTCATAAAGGAAAGAACAAGGACCTGGCATCCTTATCCTTTCATAATTGCTTTCATATTCAATGAAACATATTTCAGTGTTTTCCTTGACATTCAATTATTTTCCTTATTTCAAGTACTATTCAATAATAGATTTACTTTGGTTGGCCAAAAAATTTATCCTTTTGTATAAACTATGGCAGATGGTTGTGGAACATAATCTTATTCATTTTAACTTCAATTCTCTCTTTATTTCTGATTAATTTTAGAAACTACTGATTCTCTTACACTTCAGCATTTGTTAAAAAACGATTTCACTTGGCACCTTGCATCCTTTTATGAGGCCTTTGTTCTTGAAAGAATTCATTCATTTTTCTACTATACTATATTTTTTAAACTTCCACATACATATGGGAGAGATCACATTTGAATTAAAAGTTTGTAGATTAATTTCTCATTCATGGGTTTTTAAAGATGAGATATTACAGCTGGGCTACATAATTCTTTTTGGCTTCTTTTTTTTCAGGATTCGTATCATCCTGTTTTCCCTCCCACTTATCAAGTAATTAGCTAAATTTCTTTTCGTGTTGCTGGGCCAATTGACAGTTAGGGAGTTATTCCATGACTGCACTGTGTCTGTCTTATGTTTTTATGCTAAACATTGCCTAGCCAGTTTAACCATTCATTCAAGTCTACTTTCACTTTCCCTGAATGAACAGCAAATTGATATCAATTGACAGGGACAGTTTCCAGTGACAAACTATAGCGTATCACAACATTGCATTGCAAACTTGTATGGTAAATCTTACACTTGTGTGTGATCATTATCAGTTATCTGTCTGATTATTTTCAAAATGAAAATTAGCCAGTTAGTGATTTCCGTTGCAAAATCTATTAAGCTATAACTACCCATTGACAGAAGTGGGTATCTCACAAATTTTCCCTGATTTTCTTTTTTCAGTGGCTCAATTTTACTGTAAATCCAGAAATATTTCCTAAAAAAAAAATAACATTTTTGATAGGTTTGGGCATTTTAAGCAAAGTTATCACAAAGTTCTAAGCATCTACTAATCTTTGTACATCTTGATGATAAAAAAAAGAATGTTGTCTTTGAAACAGTGAATATGCATACTTTCCCCTAAATCATAAATAACTTCTGAGGTCCATTCACTATTTTGTCTAGATTTCCTTTGAGTATAACAGGACTGTAAACACTCAGCAAAAGACGTCTGCGTTCGTTACCTACTTTTATATATTGAAATGTTATCTGGAGCCTATCTAGGATGTTTAAATCATAGATAAAGTAAATATATTTTTTTATTTGCTATCTTTTGCTAGTGAGAAATGGTTATTTGAACAAGAGGGACTTAAACATTGTTCATCTGTTAAGTACCAGAACTAAGTTCTATAAGGAAGACAAAGTTTGATGGCTTTTATATTTTAATCATGAGGTAGCACAGAGTAGCACCTAAGTGAAAAGCTGGGACTGCCTATTGTGGTAAGTGGTGAGAATGCTCCAGTCTTGACAGCAGGATCCTGTCTGCTCTCTGCAAAGCTCCACTGCTTTTTTTTTTTATTCACTTCCTCCTTATTTCTCTATTCGATATATAGGAAAAAAATAACTTTGTTTGAACAGCAATCTTACTTAACTGCAAGTGCTTTTACCATAAATGTTATTTAATCAGTTAACAGGTTACTTGAAGAGCAATTTTTGATTTATTCCTGTCTTGCTTTGGTTTTCTGATGATTATTGAGTTTAAACTGGTTGAAGTTTGTACTGAAGCACGGCCATCTGCAACCACAAAACATATAGCTGTCTCATTCAGGAGCAGCAAAAAGCTGTAGTCCAACTGCACCCTCTGTCTTAGCCAGCATCCTGAAAAATGAAATAAGCAGCTGTTGGTATGCCCTGTGAGGGGACTGAATTGTGTGGGATGCTCTTCTCAAGCTGACTGTTACCATTGCCACAGCTCCTGAGAAAAGGCAAGCCAGTATCTGAGGCCCTCCCCAACCCTTTGTCTTATTTTCATCATGTGATTTGGCCTTCTCTGTCCCTGGAACAGCCCATCTTCTATTTCTTGGGGAACTGCGGTCAAGTTTTACCGTTGCCTTGAATTAACAGAACTCCTCTAATAACTGCATTTTCCTGCCATGTCTGTGTATGTTCCCATTAGATTTTTTTTAAATCTGCGAAAAAGGCAATGCCAGCTGAAGTACTGTGTTTCAAGCAAGATGAACTCTTTACTTGGCATCAGCACTAAATCACCTGTTTTGTAAATGGCTGATTCTCAAGATCTGCTTCTCTTTTACGGTATGCTGGAGAGCAGTCCCTCTCATCCCAACCCCCTCCACTGGCAAAAAAATTGTATTTGTTCTGAGTTTGAAGTGGATTAAAATAATAAAAAAAGATGAATTTTTGAAGTAGTTTTTCACATTATTCCAAATATAAAATGAATCATAAAAGTGTTTCCAGATATATTTCTATGAATCATATCTTAAGTCAAAACTGATGGGCTGGAAGAAAGGGGGAAAAGATGAGAAAGAAAGGCAGAAAACTTGCCTGTACTTGGAGACCAAGTTATTAATTTACTTGAAAATAAAACTTGAGATGAGCTCTTTTGGATGTTTCCAATGCTTCATAAAATCATTATATTGTATTGTCTGCAATAATTTTTATTGCATGGTTGCAGCTTATTCCAATTTCTAATATGCACTCTGCTAAACCTCTTCATCATGTCTGTCCCGGTCTAGGTTCCAAAGCAATATAGTAAGGTTTGAGAGCTCATAAGCTTCTCCTATACCCTTTAAATCTGTAATATCCAAAAGCTAGTAATTTTCCTTGCTGTGTATACAATGAAAATCTCACTTTTCTTCATGTTCAAACACTAGTTCTGTGTTGCACGCAGCAGCTTTTTGTAAAATGATGAACAAAATTGGCTGGATTTTCCACTGGTTTAAACTCAGTGCAGTTCATTTGAAGCTGATGAGATGATACTGATTTATCCTATTTGAGGCCCTTATATTGTATAAAGTAATATATTATTCTGGAAAATACCTCTTAGCACAGAGAAGATGAAGTACATAACGAGGGATGTTTATTTGAAAGCATAGGTAAACGCATGCATTAATATTTAACAATAGGTATGTGATTCTATTATAAGTACTTTATTTTAACATTTTAATAGTCTATAATCCCTAGCCATTGCAAACTTCAGATAATTAGTGTCTTTAAAGCATTTTTTACAATGTTTTATCACTGGTGCTGCATAGATACATCTAATTTTTTTCTGTCTTTTTTCTTGGAAAACTTTTTTCCTTTCAGTGACTTGGAAAATTCCCTTTCATTGTCTTCCATAGCAGCTATGCAGCTAATGGCAAGGATACACGAGCAATTGTAATGCAGAAGTAGGACACTGTCTTGGGAGGCATACAAAGAAATATTCAACTCCTAAATATGTGATGAAACTGGTGAAAATTTTTTGACAAATTTTGAAATAAACTAAGAGAAATTTTCTTTTTCTTAGACATTGCTTACCCTTTTCCTAAACTTAAGTTTTGAAGGCAACTGCAGCTTTGTGGATAAGCATTTGAAAACATACAGTTTTGTTTGGCCTTGTCAATTTCATGTCTTTCTCCAGAGTAACTAAACTTACAGTAAAGACAATTTCCAAAGAAAAATAATGCTTATATTTTCATATTTTAACTTTTTTATTAATGTCATATTTAACTTGCTGTGTTACACCTGAGAGTGAGATTTGTGAAGCAAGATATTATGTAGATGAAGGATATAAAAACTGGATTTATCTGTCTCTACGATTTTTTTCAAAGTGCCAGTAAGTTAGACTAAAAAGAAATCCAAGTGAAGCATACAAAATATATGCATATTCTCCTTCTTCTCCTTCTTCTTCGCTTTCTTCTTTATAGTAATAGATTTATTCTTTGGAATAAGAGACTTTACAGATTGATTGAGACAAATATCTATCAAGAAGACCTTGAGGAGAGCCAGTTCATAGGGGTTGAGAATGAGTGTGGATTAGCAGCCCCTTGAGGTCCTTTACAGCCATTAAATTAAAAATTCCAAATATCACCCTGAGATATATTTATAAATTGCTTCTTCCAGTAACTTGCAACAACAGATTCAATACCTTGGGATTTTTGGTCTTCTGTTTTTTCTCACACAATTGCCTCTTTTAAAGTATAAGGGTCATTTAATGCCTGTGCTTTACTAATAATGAGGTTTGTGAAAAAAAATATTTCAAGGCAAACAGTATGAACTCTACTCTTTCCTTCATCCTGCATGGCAGCACTGTGCTTCATTTGTTATCGTTCAGCACTTCACTGCAAGAGCTAATTATAGTTAAAATTAAACTCTATGGAGTGTGCTTTGCAGCCTTTTAGACACAAAGAAGAGGCTGATTCCTGTGTATTCACCTCTTGTTTAGAAGATTCATGTTTATCTATTGTGAAGTCAATATTATTGTCCTGAAAAGAGTTAGAGTATTGCTAATAATCCATCAGGGAGTGCTTCTTTATAGCACCGATGCTCTATTGGTTCAGAAAACATTTAATAGTGCTAAGATTCTGATCTACCTTGGTGCATTAACATTTAGCCATTATCTATCTCTACTTAAATGCTTAACAATAAAATATTTCTTTGTGTTTAACAGTCAGATATTTAGTAAGTGAAGGGAAAGGAAAGAATTAAGTACCATTGGAAGCAATGGAAAAATACAGAGGAATGTGAATCAAAATCCTTACGTCTCCCTTTATGCAACACACACACGCACGTATATATATATATATAGAGATAGATATATTTAACATTCATTCAATTATGTTCATACATAGCATAGGAATCACGAGGTCTGGATGTGCCCATATCACCTGACTTCAAGTGTATAAATTTACCTACGGCTAAATGGCTAAATGGAAACCCCTATGCTGCCTTTGTAGTGGATGGAGAGTGTTAGACCTCCAGAAAAAGACTTATTTTAGGATGAGATGATAGCTGCTTTAAATTGGTCTTTTTTTTCTCAGCTGGCCATAAGAGGAACTTGGGCTAAGTAGCTACCATTCTAGAATTTAACTTCCAGGTATCTAATTTAGAGAAGGTCAAAGTCTAGATGTCTATTACTTTTTCTGACTTTGTGAGCACTGGCAAGTGACTTATGTTCTTTGTGTAATGGATAGTACAGTGTATAACCATTATCTTTGTATTTTTCTGTCAACAATATTGATATTCTCCCCCTAAACCATTTATGAAATTTTATATTCATATATTTATGTGTATCTGAATTTGCCAAACAAAAATAGAGAGGCAGAAAGTAGGGCATTGTGTCTTGGAGGGAAACAAGTTGTACATTAATACTGATATGTCCATGTGCAGAAGAAGACCTATGGAAATGTTTTGTGTGCTTTGTTGTGCATAGTAGAGTAAAGCAAAGTTGAAAACATAAATGCTGTTTCATAGGATTAGTCTATGCTGCTGAGTTTGAGAGACAGTAAGAGATGTGCATGCTAGGTCCTGGAACAGATAAATCTCACAGCACAGCATGGTGCCATTGTGACCTGACGGCATGACCGTGCCCTGACCTGCCCTTCTCACTGCCTCAGTTCCCTGCTTTGGTCATCAGTCCTTTGAAGAGACATTTGAAATGCAGAGATATCCCTCCAGCACCCACCAACGCAATTCTGTTTATACAAGTTTAGATTTTCCATAAGATACAGACATCTTGAAGTTAACTCAATATTCATCTCTGATTAGTTC